>OY728133.1:308128126-312928126 GCA_963277665.1 Viscum album | reverse complement strand
TAGTGGTAGTTTTTTTAATTTTGACAAGGAATGAAATATCGATTAAAGTTCATTCATGGATATAACCTTATCATAGATCTCAATAATCCAATTATTCTGATAGATCCATTTCATGACAACATTTTTAATATTTAAGTAAAAGAATTTTTAAATTTAAGAGACTAATTTCTTACATGTGATAAATGGAATTTTTATATGGTATTGGAGGAAAAAGATAATAATAAAAGAAAAAAGTTTTGAAAATGAATATAAATTCAGTAAAATAAGGCTTCCCATGATAAATAATGTCTATAGAACAATCATGGGGATCAAAAATAAAAAACTGCGGTGAAATAGAGCTTACAATGATTGAATTATATCATTAATGATATAAGTCATATTCAGGACATGAAATAAATTCATGGTGTAAAAGGGAATATAGAATTCAAAAAACTAAAGAGGAGGGTATGAATTTTTAGGTCATGACTTTATCATTCGAATCGGTACATTTTATTGCTAAAATAGTTTAATATAGACTCCATTAATATTTTTGATGAAAACTAATAACTATGCCTTAAATGACCATTATAGAATACAGATTACCCGTAAAGGTTTTATAATGCATTTCTAGATAATTATTTAAATCCTATTTATTATCATTATCACCATAAAATAATGGCTATATTCATCTATAAATGTGGATTTATCATGTTATGTGTCTTATAGTATTGAAGACTATCTCTACTCTTATTATTAGAATAGGTTTTTTATTTTCCAAACCCATAATGATTAACATGTGGGGTATATTTTTTGTGTGTTATTAATATAATGGGGGTTATTTTATTAAGGTATTATATTTTTTGAATTTAATTAATATTTTTTATTTTTTTGAAACCCTAAATTAATAATTTTCTTTATTTCTTTAATCATTAACTACCATTGCATGATTAGTGAGGTAGTGATATAAGTCTAAACATAGGGTAGTTTAAGAGCCTAATAATGAAAATTGGATGGATTATTATCTATTATTAAATATGGTTCTAATTTAAGAAACTATATGTAGAACTTACTTAACATGACCATAATGAAATGGTGAAAACATTGATTATAGGGTTGTTTACCATGTCCCATAGATTCTCTCTAATTATATTATGAAACTGCATGTTTTAAATTTTTTTACCTATATCCTAGTATATAATTATCTTAGATTTGAATATTCTAGTCACATTCCCATGTTATTTAACATCAATATAAAAATATTCTATACTCTAATGAAATCATAATTGATTAAAATCATAAAATAATAAGGTCATTATTATTTAAATTATAATTTTAACCCACCTTGTCTCTATTAGTTCGAACTTCAACATTAATTTCCTATAACACCTTATATTTTATCATTCCTTTTTTTATGTTATAAATTACTAAATTCTACAATACTATATAATTAAAGATACCTATGGGGATATAAATTTTAAAAGTGTTATAATAGATATGAATACATATTATATTAGTTTAATAATTTATGAATCCCCATTTTTCACCTTTTTTTATGATTTTATCATTGTATTTTTTAATTTTTATCACTTTTTACCATATATGGTTCTTTTGGTTGTGATTTTAGGACTATAGATGGTGATTAGTACAATGGAAATGTTTTCCTTCCTAATAGATGTTTTTATAGAAAAAATTAATGAGATTCAAATATTAAAAAATCAATTCAATTATAACATGTAACTATACCCAAACCAGGATGTAATTAAACATCCTAGCGCATAAATTAATTTTGAAGAGGTGAATCATGATGATTAATGAATGGAAAAAAATAGGTAACTACCAATTATTTAAGCATAAATTTATATTATCCATTATTCTATTTACTTTTAAAGCATGGAAGATGATGGAAATGTGATAATTCTTCTTAACATGAATCGGTGAATACACAATATATTGAATGATAGTAAAAAAAGATAAAAAACCATAAAAAGCTACATGAGATATAGAGTTGATTAATATTTTTCTATAAAAATTAGGATTACAAACATATGATGATAAATATGAAGAATAATAAGAAGAAGAAAATATAGCTACCATATTCATAATGAAATTTTTAGAGGATTTGAGTATGAAAAAAGAAGAAGATAAATAATGATTTTTTTCCTTTCTCTTACTACATAGATGAAGAATATGTATCAATAGAATAAGTTTTTGAAGAGTATGATAAAGTTAATTATGTGATCATTGAAGAAATTGAACATGCACATCAATCCATTAAAGAATAAGTATTGTACCAAATTGTAAAAGATATCAAATTATACCAACTCATAATCAAACAAACCATATTTTATACACCTCACAAGTTATCATATTAAATACATTACATTGGGTAAGTGTTTATATATATGAACAAATAAGTAAAAAATTATGAAAACCTACATGGATAACCTTATATGACACTGTAATCAGCTAACCTAGGTATGGTCATTCTAAATGGATTTTGAAAAGGGAATCACTATGGAGGATAATTGAGTATTTATTCACATTATAGAAATATAGATTTATCACATTATTGTAATTTAAATATATGTTATGATTTAATTTTAAATCCCCTTAAATTTTTAGAATTGTTGATTCTCATATGATTTAAATTTATTAATTTTTATTTTTCATGACAATCACGAAACATTCATGTAGAATGAGGGGAATCTATATGAAGGATACATTACATTAACAACATTCAATTTGTGAAATAAATGAAATACACATCATAAACCATGTTCACATCTTGAATATGAGATAAGAATAAACTACACCACTATGTTAAAATTTACATTAAAAATTAGTAAATGTTTTAATTTGGATTTTTTGTATTATATTCCACACATTTATTTCTAATAATGAATCTCACAGCCAATTTCAATCATACATTTTATTATTTCATCGGCCAATGAAACTATGAGGAATAAATTACCAAAGTTTCATTCCATTATATTAATATAAATTTATTTTACTATAAATAAAAATAATTAAAATTCTTAAAGTAATTATTTTAGATAAGCACATGTTTTTTTATTTAGAAATTTATTATTTAAGAGAGAATGTTTATTTTGGTATATGATGTTTTTCAAATATTATTCCATGGTTAGAATATATGATAATAGAATTTTTAAAAGTTATTTATTATTATTTATTATCATTGGTGATTGTACCGACTATTTGTCTCATTTCTTATCATTTTATGAGGCCAATATTTCATATTCTATAAATAATATATATATTTTAGATAATCAGGCATGTTATATTCTAAAACATTTTTAGAATCATATCAAATATATGACTGAATAGAATAACATTTAATATGGTTAATGATATTTTTTAACCCGTTATCACGTGAACCACATAACATTAAACTTTTTATGGCTTTTGTATCCATTAATGTCTTTATTAGGAAATGGGTTGAGTTATTACCGTATTTTATCCATTCCTACGTTATTGTAAATATATTTCATGATACTAAAAAGGAATATATGTTGGGTAGATATTTTTTATTTTAGTCTATAATATATTATATTGAGGAGAAATTTTTGGGGTTTTATATTTTGATTTTGGGAGATTCCATGATATTATTCATTATACTATATAATTATTAACCATTGTTGTTTAAATAAATTGGTTTATTTTAAGAGGATCAAAAATAACTATTTTGAGACTGAAATTAATTATATCATTTATGGTTTTTTGATAGATGTGGGATTTTTTATATTAATATATTCAAAATAAAAGTGAAATATTAGCTGATTCAATCTAGTGAATAATTTTCTCATAATCGAACTTTAATATTTTTGGGGTGAATTGTGAAATGAATTATTTAAAGGGGTATTCTCATTGAGATTATCATTTTATATCAATCACTATGATTTAGAGTAAAAAATAATTCTATGCTTTATTTATTTTCATAGCATTACCTAGCTACCCTAAATCCTTAGATATGACTAAAACACAATAATATCAGTAATAAATATTTTTGATTTCTATATTTCTATGGTGTAGATAGTATATTTCTTAAAATCCTATGATAAATGAGATGTTCTTGAGGTATTTGATAATCTTTATTTACAATTTTATCTTAATGATGAGTAACATATTTCAATGTAGGTTAACTTTTAAATATAATGCTTATTAATAATGAAGATAAAATTGAAAATGGAGTATTGAAAAAGATTAAATATTTCAAAAGGCGAGAATTAAAATACTAGAATTAATTATTTATTTCTTAATGTGAGGTGTTGTTAAAATTTATTAGGTGATAATTTAATATTTATTTCCATATTTAATATTTTTTTATTGACATTGAGTTTATATTGTGATAGGATGAGCATAATTTATAGTTTTTTACGATTCAATTCCTAAGGATGTATTTGAATTCATGTGTGATGGATTTGATAATTTCATTTAAGGAACATATTTTTAATATATAAATGATTCACTTTTGATTGAAAAATGATTAATTTTACAAATTATTAAATTTAATTCTTAATACATGGAAAAATGGTAGATTTTAATGTAAATTAAATTATACAGTGATAAAAACCATGTTATCCGAAAAAATAATGGTTGCAATGTTGAATGAATATTATTGTACACTCTCAACGGTTAAAAGTGAAGAACCAATCTAAAACAGAGATTCTGGTGCTAGAATAACACTATTAACTATGTTAATCCTTTTTAGAAAATGAAAAAAAAATGTGAATATAACATAGAACATTAACCATTTTTTTGGAGGTAAAAAAGTGATGGTGTGACTTAATCTTTTATACTATCGTAGTGGCTTGATAAACCCAATAAATGTTGGTTTTTATGATGATTTTAAAGAAAAAATCACAATTTTTACATGAATTGAAATTAAAAACAATGAATGACCTATCAAGATAAAATTACACATTTATTGATAAATAAATCCAACATGGATCATCCCCTAATCCCTATGAAGGGATAACTCGAGTCCAACTCTATATGTGTATTTTTGTGATGTACTGATGTTGGAATTAAAGACCATCGATGCTATGATAATTATAATATTTTGATAATAAGATTATTTTATATACTAACCTACCCATCATGAATAACAAACGGGGGTATATTTTTTAAACATGATTTCAAAAAATGAATCTTTATTGTGTTTATGTATTTTATTTTTTTTGAATTTAATTCATTTTGGGTATTTTTTTTAAACCTTATATTCTCTATTATTTTCATTGATTTAAGAATACTAAAACATTTTAGGATCAGTGAGGGTGTCATAATATTTTATGAAAAAACTAGAGAATTATTATCACCATTACCAATGTGTGTATTATTCATATTTTGAAATGTTATTATATGTTAAAAACACATTGAAATAAATATATTAACATTACCAACATATTAAGGGGAAATAGATACATTGAGGGTTATTTACGCTAACCATTATATTAACACTAATTTGGTTCCCATGCCACACAATTTCATATTGCTTATCTTATATTCAAATAAATCATGGACCTATATTTATAATTTAATATAAAAATTTATTTTTTATGGAACATCAAAACTACCATAATCCAGTATTTTAATTTAATTAACCATGATTTAAATTGTAAAATAGTAAGGAGTTTAATATTTTAGTTAATATTTTCTTCAAACATATATTTATGGGTTAATCCTCAGACATCCATTTCTTATTTTAACCTATTGTTTAAAGATATTTTTTATTCATATTATACGTTTCCAAATTTTATTACATTGTGGAATTAATGATTCCAATGGGTCTATCACCTTATCAGGTTTGGAGTAACTTTCTTGAAGATCCAAATTTCTAGAAAGGGTGGCCTAAATTTGATTGGGGGTGTTTTTTCAGACTTATTATTTTTACATCGAATCCTCCTCCATCTTATTTGAGTCTTCCTCATAGGGAATTATCTTCTCTCAAACTTATCTTAGATATTCTTAAATAAATGTTAAAACATATTCAAGAAAACTATATAGTGTACTTTTCTAAATAACACTTGAATAATCATATTCATCATTTTTTAGTCATTTTAAATATTACCTTACACACTGGAACATGGTTTATCTATCTCACAGTCTTGGAAGGAAATATTATCTACCGTATATTTACTTAAAGGAACTAAATCATATATATGGGAGTTATTATTTCAAATATAACTTGGATATTTATTCCCTAGGTTATCTTCATCCATGATATGTATGATTTAATCGTAATTTAATTATGTGAATGTGTTTTTTTATCTTATCTCATAAGGGACATATTATTTACCTTTTATATATCCTTGGTTTTTTTATTTTATAGATTTCTAAAAGTTTATTTATTTTGATCATATGTAGGAATATCCTCTCAAAGTATATATTTCAATATTCCTTTGTAAGAAAACATTAAATAATTAGATCTTTAACCATTGAGAATCTAATTACTAGTTCTTCATAGATCTTATACCAATTGATTATCCAGTGTGATTTTTATACCCACACTAATCGGAGTGTGACTGGGTGTAGTAAATATTTACCGATATAATCATTTATTTTTATTTTTATTATTTTTTAGCGTAATTTATTCTCATATACTCTCTAATATCACTTTGAATAAATACATTAAGTAAACAAAATAGAAAAATAAAGATTGAAATTATTTTTTTAGTTCACTCAAAATTTGTGAGATATTCTTTAATGTATGGCAGTTATTATCCCTAACATTCATAACTAATATTTTATTATTAATGTATACCAAGGGTAAGGGGATTAACATAATCCCTTAATACTGGAACAAAAAAAAGTCTCACAAATCACCCCTAATGGCATAAGTATTCACCCACATGTTATTTATTAAAGACTGAAAATATAAAAATAATTTAATAAATAATTATACTCATATACGTCCAAATTAATGCATGATTAGTAATTCATGTTCAATTCTCTATTGGACTAAAAAATCTGATCACCTCCTCAGTTATGCAGAAATCCAAAATGGATGCCTCATCGGCATAATAGTCTCTTCGGTTATCTTACAACTTTTCTAGTTTTTGAGTGATTTATAATAGATTCACCCCATATTATTCATGAAAAAAATATTTATTCACAATGTCACTTATTATTCATGGAATTTAATATATATATTATACACTAACAATAATTCTTGATAACTTTCTTTTATTACCATCTTATTATTCAATGATAAAAAATAAACTATCACATTAGCATTGAGATTCTCTTTTTTTCATCATCATATTGAATATTACAATTTTAATAGGATAGTATCTGATACCTTTTACTTTTATCTTATCTTCTTATTCTTTTTATATACACATTAAGTAACCCTCATGATAATATTTTTAATTTAATATAATACCTTCTTGAATTTCATATTATTATATTAATAATTACATTTATTCAAATAATAGAATAATTATTATAAAAGTGATCCATAATTGAAATATGAAAATATTCATTCAAATGTAAATTGGTATATTATATTACATATTTAAATTACATAAGAAATCCTCGTATATTTCGGTCATTAGAAATGGTAACAAACATAATATTTTAAACTATGTGATTTTTACAATTGGGTATTCCCTTTTATATCTCATAAAATTCGTAAATGAAAATTTAATTTCATGTCTCTGAAAATACCAGGTTCTACTTTCATTCACATTTCCAAAAAAATAATAGCATATATTCCATGATTTAATTATTACATGTATACTATCTATGATTTGATGATCAATTCTTGGGGAAAAATCCTTCTTCATATCTCAATGTCATCTTATCTTGAATCATGATTAATTGAAATCGCCATGATGTTACTTTTATGAGGACCAACTATGTTTTTTGGAATTTCATCTTAAATTTCAATGTAGAATACCCATTTAACATTATATATCTAATTAATTGATGTTACATATAATTTAAATTCTACATTTTACATTTACTGATAAATAAATTTAATGTTTCATGGTTGAAAATGATTCATATATATTCTCTGAATAACACAAAATTTCTCTTATACACCCCTATCATAATTATATCTTTACTCAAATAATACTTATTTATTGTTTATATAATTATAGTATATATTATATATGATATTGGATATATTACTTATCATCATCGAGATGATATTTATTATTGTGTAACCATCACTTTTTAAAATATTTATTCGTATGTATCATTGTGTGATCTATTCAAAACACTGATAAAATTAGCATCTATGATGTTGTAAACATGTATTTTCAATTTTACAATGAATTAATGGATATTAAGTATCAATTAGAAATTTCCAAAACTAACTCATAACATCCTTAAATAATTAAATTTATCATAAATGAAAAAAAGAACAAGGTAGTGAGGAAAGGAGTTCCATCACCATCAAAAGGAAATGCAAAAACGTGAAGGGGTAGGGGAAGAAGAGAATGTATGAAGGAACATCCGGAGAAGATAGAAATCACCAACTAGGGGGAAGAGAAAATGCAATGGAGTAGGGGGGATGGGAGGGGTAGTCGAATCAAGAGGGTGGGAAAGTGGCCTCCCCCCACCAAATCGCTATGATAGAAATCCCAATATTGGGTTGAGGGGAGAGAAAAGCTGCTCGAAGGCTATCCATTTCAATTTGAGAAAAATTATCTGTCAATATCTAAATACGTTCGAATTACGTAAAATGAATTAATGACATGAACTACATATTTTTTAAATTTAATTAAATTGAATTTAATATTTATTGATATTTATAATAAATATATGGTCTACTAATAATACAACTCAAATTCATATGAAGCATTAGACATGTATATCTCTTATATGAAAAAAAATTATTTTCGCACGATACGCATAGAGATGGATCATAAAAAATACTCTAGAATTATTCTTATTCAACAATGAATAGCTTAGTAGTTACTCAACATCTCATTGACCGAATTTTTAAAAACTTGTAAACATGGTATAATCACGAAATATCAATTATATGTTTTCTCATAATTCAATATTTTTTTCCAATGTTCAGAAAATATACATCCTTCTATGTAGAAAAACTATTAGTGACATATTACCTAAGATTTTCCCACATATTAACATTCATCATTCAGCATGATATATATTATATAGGAAACTCCATGACCCAATTACCATGGCATTCTATAAACTATTGAACTAAGAATAGGTATATCAGGTAGATAAATATTATTTTGGAAATAAATTCTTAATACATATTGATACTATTAAATATTAATAAAAAATACCTTATATCACCAAAGGGTTGACCAATAATGAACCGAGAAAACCATCCATTCCCTATAACAGATTACTCACATTATGTATAATTATTACAAAATCTATTGGAGGGATAAATAATTCTAGTCCAATCTATAACATAATCATAAACCATGTATATGTGTGTCATGTAATTATGAAAATATTCCTTAATTTCTAATAACATAATTAACCCATATAACTGAAATGTGTTTTTTTAAAAAAATTCACAAGTGATAACGATAAATCCAATAAATAATGAATTAGGTCATTATTATAAAATATATCCAAAGACAATTTAAACAATCATTAATAGATACCAACATAGATGATAAATACATTTTAAAAAGATGAGAAAATTGTCTATAAAATATGAAATGATTTAATATTTTTGTTAATATGAATTTTATAAATAAATTTAAATAAAATAAATGGTAAATGAAATAAATGTACATTTGAAAATTATGAATACACGAGGAGGACTATATTAAAAAAAAATTTAAGATAATGTGGTATTAAGAGACCAATCATAAAACATAATGGAAGAGTGATAAAAAATGTTATCTTTTAAATATTTTATATAAGTAATATTAAAAGTAAATTGACCTTGGAAAATAATATATATTGATAAAAGTATAAATTAAATCAATGGGATAATATATTAAATATGCACCTAACAAAGGATTCCTATCGAACAGACATTTATATAACTCTCCTATAAGTTAACTTCATTGATGAGGATAATATCCATGAGTGGGGAATGAAAAAAAGGAATGAAAATCACAAAAAATAATTATATTATTTGAGAAAATATAATTTATATTGAAATTTGATACAAATATTATTAATTAAAATTTATACATAGATATTCTAAATTAGATGGAATGATCTTAAGAGAATCTGATTACCTTTACTTTTCATTTCTTTGATCACGATGTAACACATTGTACAAAAACCATATTCATATTGAAGACCGATTTAATAAAATTAAACATATATATTAACATTTATACTAATATTATATATATATACATATATTATTTATTTTAGGCAGGCATTATTTATTTTCATCATCTGATGATTGAAATTGAAATTTTTTGTACAAGATTCATTATGGGGAAGTAGATCACCATTATTTGTCATTAAGTTGATCATTCCAAGATTATTTAAGGTATGTGAATCATACTAATATAATAAGATATATATTTACATATTCATTTAATATATGATATGGGCACTGTTTATAACAACGAAATTCTAAATGTGCACATATTGGGAAAAATTAACTATAATAATGAGTTACTTTATAATAATAAATAACATGGGAGAACCCATTTTATAATAATGAAGAAAATATAGACTACTGATAAAAGAATATTTTTTGAATATTTTATTGATAATAAATGACATAATTTCATAAAAATGTGATAAATATGTTCATTCATAATTTATTTCGGATTAGAACATTAATTTAAAAAATTGATTCAAATTTCGTTTTTACACTTTAAAAATGAACTATAGTATTTTGAACATAAGTATTTTTATATGAATTATATGAACATAAGTTTTTGTATCAGTTTTACTCATTTAATTTTATACAAATTTTATTCAGGACACTAAAGCTAAAGTGTTCTTTGGGTTGGTGCAAATGGGCTATGAATTCCGAGATGGGCTGGACATGAGTTCTATATTTGGGCCATAACTTCATCATCCGCAATTGGATTAGGCCCATATTTTTAGAAGAGATTTTTAATTATTTTTATCACAAATTAGTATCCTATAATGAGAGATGGTTCACTCATTTTGGAGGTCAAATTAGTAGTGAAATGTTTATAAAAATATTTGGCTGAGATTCCCCATTAAATCTTGAAACATCATTAAACCTAGCCTCCCTTGTACTCCGTAAATTAGTTTTTTTTCACATTTGGATAGGTTGGGGATGAGAATTAGGAGATTTTATGGAGTGGATAATTGGTTTCACCAAAATTCTACGACCATTTATGAGTTGTTTCGTTTGAAGCAATGATCCCCTCATCGAAGCCTCCTTCTCTAATTCATGTTGTAATATTTTCATTTGGGTATTAATCTTCCATGTTTTTTATTTTATTTCATCACTTATATAAAGTTTTATTAAAATTTATTCTTCTATTATTATTCATCTTTTGGATTTAATTCTTGAGTAGAAGCATGATTGGGTTATACCCATTATAAACTGTTGTAAATGCAATTCGCTTCTATGATGATTACACCACCCATAGAAGATCAGTCGTTTTAGTAATCGATATATCTCTTACATTTTTCATTAATTTATTTTGAATCAATGAGATACGGTAATTCACTTAATATGATATATTAATTGAGTTTTAAATTTAAATTAAAGTAATAATGTAATTTAACAATATACACAAATCACGTGAGGTCGAGAATTGTGTGAATTGTGAGAGCGGAAATTTATTTGTAATTCAAAACCACACAGGATCAATTTGAAGTGTTCAAATATAATTCCTAAACACAATTATTTATAATTTATAGAGAGTATTAGTTCCTTAATTTACCACTAACCATAAACTAATCATAAGAAAACCAATCAAATCGCGGTGTTGGGATTGCATGTTCAGATGTTAGCCTAGGGTTAAATTCACTTCTTCATTATGTTAAAGATAATTCTTAAAGGATTCAGGATTTAAAAAAATTAGGGATCCTAATTAAGTGGATATTAATTTAAATGATAATGAATAATAAATTATTGAATAGGTATAGTTATATTTATTACACATTCAAATAATTCTTTTCTAAAAAAACATCTTCTCATTGTGCTTTGTTAATCAACTTACATTTCAAAATTAAAAACAAAAAAATATTAAATCATCATCCATAAAACATCTTATTGTTCTATAAATGATAATCATCCCTCATCCTTTCATGTATTTTTCTTAATTCCGTTTATTTTAATTTAAAAATACCTTTAATAAGTTGTTAAATTTACTTCCTCCTTTGAGAGACGACCTTGGTCATCCACTCGGCTGCAACAAAGTAACCCAAAAACCACTAATCATTTTTTGGTTCCCACGACAATGAACATTCAAATTGGTACCGTTTCCCGGGAGGCAAGTAATTATTTCAACCAATTAGAGGTATTTATTTTATTTTACATTTGATTCTCTTCCCATTTTCATTCTTCCTTCATTACCCAACCTGGCTTTTTCTTCTTCTTTTATTTTCTTCTACTTGTTTTTGGACCATAAAATCATACTTATAATTTTTATTTTAATATTGTCCACATTATTTCATTTCAGTTTTAATTGATTTATGACACAAACTAATCCTTAATATCTCTTCTATCTTGACAATGTGATTAAATTTAGCCTTAGGGCACGAATAAGACATTCTCAGTCGACAAGAAGTTTCAATATTCAACAAGTTAGATAATTCCTCCACTTTCTGAACATTGAAATTGGAAATAGTTCTCATTTCAAAATAAAAAACTACTAATGGCTGACAATAATGGTAATGAAATTAATATAACCATTCGAGAATTGGATTCTCCTAATATTAACTATCACCCAAATTGTATTTCATACCAAAATCTTGAATCAGACATTGAATTGAAATTCGGATTAATTCATCTTCTTCCAAAATTGCATGGATAATCAGGTGAGGATCCCTATAAACACATTGGTCAATTTAATGTGGTTGGTACAACCATAAAACCATGAAATGAATCTAAATACCAAATAAAATTAAGAGAATTCACATTCTCATATGATGGAGTTGCGAAAGATTGGATGTATTATTTATAACCCGATGATGTAACTTGTGGTAATGATTTAAAAACATCTTTTCTTCTAGAGATTATTTCTAGCATCAAGGACCACATCCATTCATAATGAGATCTCTGGGACCAATCCAGAACTAGTGGAGTAAATTTATGAGGATTGGGAGTGATTCAAGAAGTTTTGTGCAAGCTTCCCACATAAAAAAACAATGGGAAACTACTCATCCAATACTTATATGAAAGACTCGCAGCTTTCAAGAGAATCATGATGGATGTCGTGGCTGGAGGAGCATTGGTGGAAATGAAACCAGAAGCTGGACATTCGTTTATTGACAATATGGCCCAAAACTCCCAACAATTTGGAAAATAAGCTACACCATGTGTCTGGGGAGTACATCAGGTAAGTCATTCTAGTCTTGAGAGTCATTTGACTTATACCAAGTTATAATAATTAAAAACTATGGTTAGAGGGACTGATTTGGAACAATAGATATCCCAACCCCCTCCTTCAAGGCCTTGTGGCATTTTCACTGAGACAACCCACCCAACTGACTGTGGCCCACAACTACAAGAGACAAAGGATTGCACATCAGTATTCCTCGAGAGACCATATCAGCAGCAACAACAGAAATACCCACAAAATATGTTTGATTCATTTTCCCCACCATAAAACCATGTCTGGATGGATCAATCAAACATGTGGTATGACTCTAGAAAGCAAAAAATTCCCCCTTTTCAACATAACTTCCTACAGACTCCACCTTACCAGTAGGGTTTCCAACAACCCCATAGGAGATTTGAAGCACAAGAATCAAAAAGCTAGAAATAAGGGAATCCACCAACAAAGGTAGATTATAATAATGATGATCTTTTGAAAAAAATGTACTTAATCAACATAATCAGCTGAAGATTCATGGTTCAGAACTGAGGTAGTACAAGACTCAATTGAGCCAGATTGCCTCCACCCTCCATGAACTTGTAAGTAAGAATTCCAGAATTCTACCTTCCTGACCCACTCCAAATCCAATGAGGAATTTTAGTGCCATCACATTGAGAAGTGGGAAGAAAACCATCGATTCTTCTCTTCCTACCCTTCCACTGGGATTCACCTCTACGCCAAAAAATCCCAATTTCATACCAACTGATGAGATGTCCAAGGAGAAAGTTAAAGGTAAGAAAATGTTTGATGATGTTCCTCCAAAAACACTTCCACTTCCTAATAGGGATTTGTAAAATTAATAATATGGGATAGGTGGAGATTAAAAATAAGTTTTGGATACATTAAAGCATGTGGAAAGTCAGCATCACATGAACTATAGAGGAGTTGCAGTTTTCTAATGCAATTTGTGATTTGGGAGCTTCCATAAATGTGATGCCTCAATCTGTATTCATTTTTTGGTAGCATGGTGAGATGAAACCGATGAGAGGAGTGGTGCAGTTGGGAAGAAGTTGTACAACATATCTAGCGGGCATCCTTGAATATGTACTCGTCCGGGTAAGAGACATGATCTTTCTAGCATATTTCTACATGATGAAAATGGATGATGATCAGGTAAGTTCTCATGATTCGATTATCTTAGTATAGACTTCCTCAAAACTGCAATAACTATCATAAATTTCAATGAGGGTAAACATTCCATTGAGTTTGGGGATGATGTTGTGATGTTTAATGTTATTGATTCCATGAAGTACCCCTTAAAGGATCATTCTTCATTTGTTATCTCCCATTTTCAACCACCAAAAAAACCCCAAGGAATTTGATTGTTCTATGCTTATGGATATTATGATTATTGGTTCAAGTTTTATGTCTATGATTACTTCTGCAACTATTTATAATGCACAAGACTCTCAAAGATTTGATATTGATATTGAATCAAATTCTAATTTTTATCATGTGACCTCTAATTATGACATGGATATTGAGTATGCTTGTGGATTTGATGCTTTATTTTATGATTTTGATAATGCATATTATGATACTCATGCTCTTTGTGCACATGTTTTAGTTCCTTCGATGTCTCAATCTATACACCTCCCCCTACACTGGAACTCATGACATTGCCACCAAATATCAAATACTAAAACTTGTTAAGTGGTGAGAAATTACATGTTATCATTTCTAACAATCTATCTTTTGAACATGATGAAAATCCTTTGAATATTTTGAGGGAGAACATCAGGGAAATTGGGCGGACCTTGGAAAACATATTAGGTATTGTCCCCTCCATTTTTTTATATGATTCTTTATAGGATGGGGCTAAACCTTTTAGGAAGCCAAAAATGAGACTCAATAAAACACGTTTGAAGTTTGTTAAAAAAGAGTTTGAGAAATTTCTCAATGTGGGTATAATCTATCCCATTTCAGATTTATAATGGGTGAGTCCTATTCAGGTTGTGCCTATGAAAAGTGGTGTTACAGTTGTAAAAAATTAAAATGATGGGTTAGTTCCAATGAGGGTACAAAATAGTTGGTGTGTGTGTATTAATTAGAGGAATCTAAACCAGTCCACTCGCAAACACCAGTTCCCCCTCCAATTTATTGATCAGATGCATTAGAGAATTGGTGGGAAGGAAAAGTATTGTTTCATGGATTGATTTCTGGATATATTTATGTTCCTATAGCTCTCGAAGATCTGGAGAAGACTAAATTAACATATCCATTTGGCATGTTTTCCTACCAACGGATTCCATTGGTACATTGATATACCCCAGGTACCTTCCAGAGATTCATGGTGGGTGTTTTTATGATTTTATTGAATCCTACATGGTGGTATTCAAGGATTATTTTACAGTTTATGGCTATTCATTTGATGAATGTATAAGTTGTTTGGGAAAGGTTTTGAATTGTTGTATTGAGAATAATATTCTCTTGAACTTTGAAAAGAATCATTTCATGTTAGATCATGTAATTGACTTAGGTAATGTAGTGTCAAAACATGGATAGAGGATGATTGATCTACAAAAGACATTATATCATCCTTAACATATCCTTCATGTGTTCATGATGTTAGATCTTTCCTAGGGCATGGAGGATTTTATCGGTGCTTCATCAAATATTTTAGTAAGATTGATCTTCTTATGTCACGATTACTTCAAAAGGATTCTAATTTTTTGTATGATGATTCTTACAGTACTTCCTTTGATGAGCTAAAGAAGAGTCTGACCACTCCACCGATAATACAACCTCATTGTGGGAGATTCCTTTTGATCTTATGTGCGACACCTCCAACTATGCAGTTGGAGATTTATTATCTCAGAGGGTAGAGGGAGTTCCACATGTGATTTCCTATGCATTAGGTACACTGGAATTATCCCAATCAAACTTCACTATAATGGAAAATGATTTTCTTGCTGTTATATTCTCTTTAGATAAATTATATTCAAATTTATTGGGCTCTAAAGTAGAAGTTTTTTCTTACCATGCGGTTCTGAGGTACCTCTTGAAGAAGCAATATGCAAACCACATGCTAATCTGATGAATACTCCATATTCAAAAATTTTACATTGAGATAAAGGACAAAAAGGGGTCATAAAACTTGGTGGCAGACCACGTGAGTAGGATTAATCACACACTAGATAATGACACCTTGGACCAGGTACCACTTCAGGACACTTTCCATTAGGAGTATCTTTATTCTGTTTCAGGTACGAATCTTTGGTATGCATATTTAGTTAACAACCTTGTTTCCTCTAAAATCACTGCAAATTTGAATAATAATCATGTTAAAAAATTAAATAGTGAGTCTATATTTTATTTTCGGGATGATCCAGACATCTGGCGCATGTGAAGTGACCATGTTATTAAGAGTAGTGTTCCTGATCATGAGTTTGAGTCTATTTTACAATTCTTTCATACACTTGCTTGTGGTGGACACTTTGGACGGCAATATATTGCTAGGAATGTTTTGGACTCTAGATTATATTGACATAGCTTATTCCATGATGCCTATGTGTTTTGTAAGTCTTTCTCTTGTTACCATCACACTGGGATCATTTCTAGGATACATGAGATGCCCCAACAAACCATACTATTCTGTGAGATTTTTTATGTATGGGGTATCGATTTTATTGGAATTTTTCCTAGTTCATTTGGATTCATGTATATTTTGGATTTCGTTGATTATGTGAGTAAATGTGTTGAGGCTAAGGCCACCAGGACTGATGATTCACATGTTGTTGTGGAGTTTGTCAAAGCACAGATTTTTTGAAGGTTTGGAGTACCGAAGGCCATCATCTGGGTCCAAGGGACACACTTCTGCAATCAGAATCTTTCAGCACTTCATCAAATGTATGGGGTGACACACAAAAATAAACACCATACCACCCCAAAACAAATGGCCAGGATGAGGTTTCAAATCGTGAGTTGAAGCAGATTTTAGAGAATATCATGCAGCCAAATAGCAAGGATTGGAGAAAATGCATGGATGATGGTCTATGGGCATATAGTACAACATACAAAATTCCCATCGGTATGTCCCCATTTCGGTTTTTTCGGAAAATCATGCCTTCTCCCTGTGGAAGTTGAGCATTGGGCTTATTGGGCTATAATGAAACGGAACGTGGATTTGGCCAAAGATGGAGTCCAAAGCAAGCTGCGAATTCACGATCATGAGGAGATTCAATTGTATTCATATGAGAACTCAAGGCTCTATAAGTCAATATCCAATATATCTCATGAAAAAATGATCTAGCAAAAGGAGTTTCATGTTGGAGAAAAAGTCCTTCTCTACAGTTACCGACTGAAGTTGATGCCAGGTAAGTTGTGTTCCAGGTGGTTAAGTCCTTATGTTTTGACTACTTTTTTCCTTATTTTATAGTGGAGATCATAGAATAGGACACATGAAGGAGCTTTATAGTCAATGGGAAATGTTTGAATATATACATTAAGGGACCTCTTTCTGATGTGATGGATTTTATCCCACCACATGACCCCATCACCACTTGTCCATATTAGGTTATTACTAACATGTTAAATTTTTTATTCATTGTAGAATTTAAAATTATACATTTCATGTGAATATATCATCTCATGGGTTCACATGGAAGAAAATGAAATATTTTATGTGTGGGGAAGGGAAACTTCTAGTTTTTATTAATTTCAATTGTTTTCCTATTTTCTAAAAAAACAAAAAAAAATTGTGTTTTTCAAAAATTGTGTGTTTATTTTTCTGTTTTTGTGTGGTTTTGAATGTTTTGATCTGAAATGAATCTCAAAACCATTTTTAAAATCCATATCAATAATTGAGACAATTTATCCCTTGAAACTGAGCTTCATTGAATGATAAAAATGACTTTGTTTCCTGTACAAATATTTAGTAATTTCATTAAAAGTACATTGAATTTTAAATCCCATGACATATCTCACTATATTTATATTTGAAATCACATTCATGATAGGATTCTAAACCATTCTTTTCATATTAATCTAATTCAACTCACATCCTGAGAGATCCAAACCATGCATGAATTAATAAAAATTTGATTTATTTCCTTCAAAACATGAGGGTTTGAGGTACTTATGTTTAAATTTTTGAGGCATTTGTTTGTTATTAATGCCCATATATCAAAGAATAATTTTTAAAAATGGTGCACCTTGACCATTTTATCCTTGTAGCCCATAGAATCTAAGGACAACCTGTTAGGTTAGCTACATTACAAGACGATTTTCCATATCGAACAGACTCTTGGGGTGAAATTGCATAATCATATTGAACCTATGTATGGTGTAATATATCATGTGTTGTGATAAGACATTCTGTGATATATTGGGTGGAAATTGATATTTTTAAGAGATGTGTTTGTTGCTGAAAAATCATCTTATTGAAAGATGTTCCATTTCTGAAGCTTTCATGACAAGTGACATTGTTCCTTTCTAGATCTTATAAAATGAACGAAATTCATACCAATCTGAAGGTTTCAGGATAATCATGTTTGAGAATATTGAATTTTTTTTGGCTTAATGGTGAATGGTGTAAACATTCCATGACATTTTAGGATGATAGAGATGAATTGATACTATGGGGATTTAATAGGAGACCATATTTAAGTGAAAATTAGATTAATGCATTTTTTCTTCAAAAAGAGTTAAACCCTCATAATTCGCCTAACATTTTTTCACATATAAGTCCTACCAACCGAAAGAAACAAAACAACCCTTAAAAGTCTTCATGATAAAAAGAAGTCACTGACTCACATAGGGTGGTGATATAAGTATTTATCAAGCCTATCGTGACCCTTGTATGATTTTCGATGAGAAATACATTGAAAAAATGACATTTGTGTGATAAGAGAAAATTCAAGAGAGGTAAGTGTTGTGCATAGAAGAATAAATGAAGTGGAAATATATTTATTGATATAAATTGTGAACTTGAAATAATGGTTTTTATGAGTCATTATATCTTCTGTTTCTTAGTGTGGAATTGTTGGATCTCAAGGACATGTGTTGTAAAATTGTTTTTATTTAATATTGATCGTTAGTTGATTTAATCTTTTTCACAAAATTACAAATGGTAAGTGTGGGGGAGTTGATATGAAACTATTTTGTTTAATATTTTATTGATTATAAATGTCATAATTTCATCAAATTGTGAAATGTATGATCATTTATGAAATATTTGTGATTAGAACATTCATTTTAAAATTTGATTAAAATTCATGTTTTATGGTTTTAAAATGAACCGTAGTATTTCACACATAAATATTTTAATATGAATTTTTTGAACTTTTATTTTTTAAACAGTGTTCCTAACATAATTTTCTAAAACTTTTATTCAATACAGTAGAGCTAAAGAGTGAATTTGGTTGGTGCAAATGGGCCATGAAGTCAAAACTGTCCTGGACTCACCAGAATGGACATGGGTTCTGTATTTTAGACATAACAACTTCATCCCTACTTTGATTTGGCACAAATTTTGAGTGGGGATCGAGGATTAATTTTCCCACAAATCATCCATCTGGAAGGAGAGATGGTTCACAAGTTATGTTGGATCAAATGGGCGGTAAAATTTGTATTAATATATTTTACTGAGATTCCCCATTCATAGATGAAAATTCTTTAAAACAACCCTCCAATTCATTGTATAAATTAGTGTTTATCTCATTTCAAGGGGTTGGGTACTTGAATTATAATATTGGAGGAAAATTTGAATTTTTTTCACCCAAATTATTTAACCATATTAATAGGGTAGTTCTTGAAGCAACGATCGCATCATCGAAGACTACTTCTCTTCTACATGTTGTAATATTTTCATTTGTGTTTTAAACTTCATTTTTCTTATTTTATTTCATATCATTTATTATGTTTTATTAAAATTATTTCTTATCTTAATCATCCTATTTTGGTTGGAATTATTTAATATAAGTGGGATTGGGCTATACCCATTATAAACCCTTTCAAATAAAATTCAATTCTACGATGATTATGCCACCCATGGAAGAGTAGTGTTATTAGTAATCGATATATCTATTACGTTCTTAATTAATTTATTTTGAATCAATGAGAAACATAAATTTATTTAATACGATATATTAATTTAGTTTTCAATTTAATTGAAACTAAGCATGCAATTGAACAAAAAACACAAATCACACGAGGTCGAGAATTGTGTGAATTGTGTGAGCCCGAACATAATTGGTAATTCAAAAACACACGGGATCAATTTGTAGGGTCTAAATATATTCTCTAAACTCAATTTATTCTGTCTTCCAGAGATGATATTTTCCTTAATTTACCACGGACAATAAGCTAACCTTAGAACATCAATCAATGCAAGGTCTTGTGATTGCTTGTTCCGAAGTTTGCATAGGGTTAAATCCAATTCATCTTTTTGGTAAAGTTATTTCTTGTAGGGTTCAGTATTTTACAAATTTAGGGAACATAATTACGTTGATATTAATTTAAATGATAATTAGTAATAAATTATTTAAGAGGTAGAGTTATATTGATTAAACTTTCTAAAAAAAGTTTTATAAAAAAAACTTTTTCTCATTGTGCTTTGTTAATCAACTTATATTTCAAAATTAAAAACAAAAAAGTATGAAATCTTATTCCAGAAAACAAATTCTATTTCTATAAATGATAATCAAACCCCGTCATTTCACGTAGATTTCTTAATTCCTTTTATTTTATTTTCAAAATACCTTTAATAAGTTGTTAAATTTACTTCCTCCTTTAAGATATGACCTTAGTAAGCCACTCTACTGCACCTAGGTAACACAATAACCAGTAATCATTTGTGGGAGACCATAACAACGCTCTCTTGATTACCCATAAATATCTTATATAACAACTATTTATGTTTTTATGCTATTATATAAAGGAAATGATTAATATAAAATAACATCCATCATATATGTGGCTAAATAAATCTAAACAAGAACTTGATATATGAATTAATATGAAAAAATATAATGTTATATTATAATAATTACATATTTTAGTAACTACAATGATTTTAATATCACATGATTAGAATGGTTGGTGTGATTATAAATAATTATATATGATATAGTACATGATAAATATGGAGAATTGTATATTACATTATTTGATAAAATAAATAATTCTCTCAATGAAATCCTTTATAATTAATGATTAAATTATCCTTCTTGTGTAAATTTGTAACAATACCACTCTCATGGAACCCCTATATGGAGATATTTTTGGATATGAGTGTCCCTTGAACCATTTCACCAATATTCAAGTGGTTTATGAATTTAACCGAAGGTATAAAATATGGAAAAATTAGAGTAACATCCCAGAATATCTAAATTCCAGGATTAGTAATTTGATCCACCAATAAATTACACCCCCAAAATAGATTTAAAAACATCCATAATACATGAAATTTATTTTAACAAATTACGAACAAATCCTCTGAACTAATCATGAACTCAAAATGTGTCTAAATAAACATAATGAGAATCTAAATCCCAGCTCTATCCCAACTAGTTCATGAGGACCTAAAAAATTTATATAAATAAGGTTGATAATAATTGTATACTAAGTATAATCCCCCCAAAAAATTTCCTGAAAAATATGAAATAAAGGTACTAAATCCCTTTGAATTGATATTGGGAACCAACTTGTTATTCAACCTTTTAAAAATAAATCTCATCTTTACCAAGTTCCACTCACCATGTAACACAAGGATGTATGAAATTTTATATCAAGTGCATAAACATAAAAAAAATGTTCCTCACAACAAATTTTCCACTAAAATAGTCTCGAACACCCAAATATATTACTTCCTTGTTCTATCATACCATCCATAAATCATCCATTAAATTCATTCAACTATATCAAAACTCTATCATCAACATGTTTTACCCCATATATAACCCATTATAATAATATAATTATACACCATAACCATGTAGAAGTATGAAATTTATCAAATCCCATGTATCATGCACTATACCTAAAGAAACTATAGACCATCTAAGTATTCCCACGATAAACACTATCACTATACCCTGAATACATTTATATTTTATGACCATAATTTAATACTACTCAAACATAAATACATTATATATTGAGATACATTACATCATGTACGAGAACATACTGTAACCATAATATATCAAATCATGTATATTCCTATAAAAATGATAAACTCAGAAGATAGAGCATGAAATAAGTGTGACAAACCATTTGTTTTATCAAGAACCTAGATATTGTAAATCAACAATAGAACCCAAGTCTATGTGGTAAGTGATTTCCCAACCAAATCATGTTCTATAGAATATAAAATAATAAATCAAAAATAATATATCATGCACAACTAAAATAAGGGTAACTACATAGCCTTAGAATCGAACTATATATATCATCTATAATGACAACACGACTTCCACCATTAAGGTTTTAAATTAATTTTATAATATATTCATAAAAGTATATAGGTGTAACATCCAACAAATTAAATTATTTATTTTAAATTCAAATATATTTATTAAATCATGTAATCAATTATTATTTAATAATTTAATTCCAAAAAAATAAATATTTTTTTCTTTCAATAATATTATTTCAATATTTAAATATAGCCTTCTTAGAGAAATCACCTCAACAAAATTCATGCCTTCTAATTAATGTATCATCATATTCATTAACTCTTATTATAACTAAATTATTAAAATTCATTTACCACTCCATATTCGAGTGTTTTTTTACAACCATTCCATTCTTATCATCAAGATAGATAAATATTAATGTAAAAATAAAATTCATCAATTCAGATGTAACCACAACAGAAAACCAAGATTCAAGAAAAATGGAAAATGAGTTCACCCATATCTTAACCCACACAAATTATATTATCAATAGACCCAAAATAAAGATACAAAAAAATAAATTTCATCTCTCAACCTATGTCATCCATTCCATCCTTATCCACATAAACCCATTAAAACAATAATGGATAACCATCCAATCCCTCATCCAATCATCCAAACTATACCAATTTTATTATTAAAACACTTTACTGCTCTAACATATTATATTGTGTACATGGTTTAATTTTTAATTTCAAGAAGAATAATTAATGGTATAAACAAGTCCATCACATCAAAGGACACCAGATTTACTATATAGGGTAGGGTTTTAAAGAAAAACCCAACATTTAACTTCCATAAATATCATTTCCTACAATTCTCTTTGATTAACTAATTAATTAGGAGTAGTTTTTATGAATATAAAACCAAATATTTTTTGAATAAAAAATAATAAAATCTTATTTGGGGATAAATACATTCCTTATTCAATAATTTTAAGATGTTTGGTAATCTCAATAAATATTTATCATCCATTTTTATCATTATTTTACATGATTTTTTTTTCAAATAAATTATCATGTCATATATGATTGAAAAATCATTCATAGTATTTCTAAATCAAACCACTATGAAAATCGCATGAGGTAAGAATCATGGTTAAGGAATTGTCATATAATAATCACACCACCCTTTAAATATCTTTCAATTTTAATTTATATATTATTATATTAATTAAATTAACATCAATTATTTACTCATAATGATAAATAATGTATCTTTAACCCATTAATATAACTAAATAAATTTCATTATTCTCATAAGTTGATATAAATATTTATGGAATTAATGAAAAAGATATGAAAATATAGAAATTAGATACTAATAAAATCATTGAATACGACCACAAAACTAATCTATAAAAACCTTAATTTTTTCAATCTTAACAACCAACCAATCTCATAGAAAAATCACAATAATTTTATTAGAATAAAATCGGGAAAATGAACGATGAAATGTGTTGAATATAATTCCTTGATTTAAGAGAGTTTAATCATGTAAATGAGGTGGTTAAACCCCACAATTAAAATGGATTATTAGAAATACTAGATAATTAATCGTCTATGGTTTGAATGATGAAATAAAATATAAACCTAGAGAGTGTCATCACCCAATTAATAGTGAAAAAATATATGCCTATTGCATGATGTAGTGGACTCAGACATGAACATGGTATCTCATGTAAAATTAAAATTATCATTATTAGGTATTTATGAAAGATATACCCCATAACTCTAATTCTTTTAAAAAACATCATTAAAAAGGATTCTCCAACACTGAGATATTCACTATGACATTTTTATAATTATATAACACCCATTGGGTCTCTTTGTGGATTAGAGGGGAACCCATTGTTATTTTATCTCCATTAACCCAAGATCATTATGTGGTGTGACCATGTTCTATATTTCAGGTCCTCTTAGTCAGATTAGGATTACCTCAACTCACCACAATTTCAATAGACCTGAGTGTTTTTACCATACATGTTTATCACAAGAAATATTTCCAAGTGTTACACCCACCAAACTGGATAGCCATTGGAATTGTGATCTATATAATAAAAACAAAAAAACAACAAAATTCTTATAAAACCACACCCTCGACCATAATCATGATTCACATAACAATTTTCTATAGGAAAATTCATCATGCATTACACCCCTCAGAATAGTACATTATGTTTCCAATTTTTCCAAATTTCTCTCCAGATATAATCCACATAAATATCCTCAGAACAATTGTCAATAAATATAACACTCTGAAACCCACCATGGAATAATTAATATCTATTGGAAAAAAATTCTACTCTCCACCCCAGGATCTCTGGAAAACTCCAAATCATCCATTCCAATCATATATATAATAAAAATAAATGTATTAAAAAAAAATTAGGTTCTTGACATATATACATATAAAAAATTATTTTCCTTGATAATATAAAACTAAAACTCTAAAGTAAATAAAAGAGTTTCAAATTTAACACCTCACATGATAACTATAAGATATCTATATATTAAAAGAACACATCCTTTATGTCACATTAACATGAAATATCCTAAATTATCTCACAAACAAACAATGGTAATACATATATTCCTAATAAAATCAATCACTGAATAACATAGGATTTCTATCATGAATCTACAACTCATATTCTTAATTTCACTCCCCAATCCATCACAAATCCATATGACATGAACTAAAATAATAGACCACCCATGAAATACCATCATCCAATGATACTAAATCTCATCATATCATTTCATGAATGTTATGCAAACTTCAATGTCCAACTCACCCCAGTCCATGGAATGAAAATCATATTGAATATAATATTGAATAAAGGATACACGAAAAATTTCTTAGATATTATTCATATATGATGGATTTTATAATTTATACATATCTAATACACTCTAACACCTCAATAGAACCTATAAATATTAGAGAAATATTTATATTTTGATCAAACATCATATACCAATGATGAAATTAAATCATCATGAATATATGATCTATTATTCAATACTTATAAGGCCACCACTTTTGATAACGATATTATTTTATATGATTATTATATATATTTTTACATTTTCAAATCACTTTCACCTTCTCCGTCACACTCTTTAATAATTTTGTTATGAGAATTACTAACACATAATCATCAGTCCAATATAATGAGATCCTCAAGGTCATCCATTCATGCATTTTAATACATCCATTAAAATATAAGAGTGTTATAATTTATTATAAGAAAACTCTAAAAATGATAGTTTACACAACCATGAACCTATGAACCCCAAAACACATGTATTATTCACATATTCAAATGTTTCTATAATCCTCTAAATCTAACCAATTGTTTTCATGTGATATATAATGATAAGGAAAAATTAATATCCAAAATCACACTAGATACCTCTCCATACCTTAG
Source organism: Viscum album (assembly GCA_963277665.1). NCBI lineage: Eukaryota > Viridiplantae > Streptophyta > Magnoliopsida > Santalales > Viscaceae > Viscum > Viscum album. The sequence goes on along the minus strand of OY728133.1, from coordinate 312,901,805 downwards.
ATGTAAAATGGGTATTATTATAATATATGATTTCATTTATACCCCATAAATCCTCACCACTAAAAATAGATAATGAGTTAGTAAAACAAACTCTTTTCTTGAATCCTTAATCCCTAAAAAGTAATATCAATTCACCAGTTGTCCAAAATGACATGAATATCACCACATCCTCCATAATCCTAAGGAAACCCATGGTAAAAGTACATCAAGATATCCTACCATATTTTTTGTGGAACATCGACCAACTAAAGAAACACAAAAAAAATAAAATTCTTGGAATTCATCGTAATGATGAATGAACATATGGACACAAACTATAAAAACTATATAGTTATACAAATACATTAAAATAGTGATATCATATTATTATACTTCATAAAAACTATAACATATAACTATTATATAATTTATTATCCATTTAAAATATTATTTTTCTTCTTCTTTCCTAGTGTTAAGAATCCTGATTGATGGTTTTAGAATCGAGACTTGGATTTTAGTTGAGGGGGAACAGTAAATAGGCATAATATATTGTTGTATAAGGACACTAGCTGAATAAAAGAATAATTTATAAACAGTGTTACTATAAAAACTTCACTATCCAGCTCGTGGGACTTCTAGAGTTATAGACTCGCTACCTTGTACTACCAGGTTGAAGATGGCCTTATGTTGGGAAAATATAATCAAGTTTATAGTAGTATTTTCACTCCAAAACTAATTTTAACACATATAATAACCTTATTAGACCCTAATTTTCAATAATGAATTCATTGTATCTCAAGGGATATCTTGGGACCCATATATATCTTTTTTAGAAAATTGATATCTGGTCGAATTAATATTCCATCATTAGTATTTTGATTGAATCCTTCTTATTTCCACTATTTCTCTAAGAATTGGAATTAGTTATCATATTAACTGTTGGAATATATTTATAATTTTATGGCCTCTATAATCACATTATATATGAATAATGTTTTTTCTCTATATGGATGGATAATCTATTTATTATAGTGAAACATGTTTTACCTTTGAAATTTGTGTCATTATATCTTCCCTATTGACATTATTATTAATGAAACAATATTCTATGATGGGATAATCAATTTTTTGTGAATATTATCAATTTCAATATCATTACCTTTCTATCTTGTTCATGGTTCTACTTGTAGTTTGTAGGAAACCCATGTGTAATGTAGGTGGTGTCATCTCAATCCTATGTTTTGTGAAGTACATATGATCTAGTTTTATAACTTGTTTTATAAATTATGAATTGGAATATTATTTGATTTTTTGGTATGTGTGCGTATTGGGTTATTTAAAAAATATGGTTTTACCCTTATTTTGGAAAAGGTAATATATTTTTAAATGCATTTATGATGTTCGTGATAAAATTAATTTTTTACGAATAAATTTTATGAAAAGGGTTATATTAAAATTGATTATGAAATTTTATAATACCTTAGAACAATATACATATAATACATATAAATCCCATGAGAACCATGGGATACTAGGGGTTTTTTGTTAGGAATTTTTCTTATTTAACATAGTGTTTCACTTATGGGGTGTTCCTTTATTACCTAAATTATGTTTGCTGGGGACATGATTATCTAAGATAATTTTCAGTTTCACCTTGTATGTTTCCTATATTCTCTAGCCCCCATTTCATTGGGACGTATTTAGTAGAAATTAGTCTTGATTTATTTTTGAGTGATGAGATAACTAAATAGCTCTAATGTATGTTATCAAAGGGGTGTTATCCATTGTGTTTTGTATTTTTTTGTATTTCACATGATATATGACGTGATCTTTGAAAAATGTAAAATAGTTTACGTAAAATGTTTTTACAATGTATTACATGGAATTCCTTGTTAGAACTGCGAAATGGGGAATCAGTTTACTATGTTTTTGTGTAATATTGAAACCTACTTTATCATTCCATATATTCTTCATATTGAAAATATTGGAATTATTTTTAAGAAAAATGTTGTGGAATAATTAGGTGGATTCCTACAATGTATATTTATCACACAACCTATAAACTCATTCACTATGTGTAGACCATGTTTTCTATGATACAAGACTGGTAACTGTGCTATAGTGAGGTGTTGAGGATTATATTAGTTGGTCATGGGTAGTAGGGGGGAATCCTTTGATGCTTCCAACATATCACATTGTAATTTTATGACAATTTGGTTTTTTCTTTTTGTATCTTTAGGACACATACCTGTTGGTTCGAGTAAGAATAGAAATAGGGGTGAATTGAATATTTTAATGTTTTTCAGAATTATTAATAATATTTATGGAATTTAAAAAATTGATATGGTAACTAAAATTAAATATCATTAGCCCAATAAAAATATAAAATTAGAAGATATATATCATAGAATTGAAAAAGTGATTACTAAATAATACAATATGGATCTGTATGTCCACAATTCATAATTAAACATGAGGTGATATGGTATAAACTATGATTTTAAATAGATTTATCATGCGACCTGAAACATATTTTGTTGTTTATAATATGAAACCAATTACATGATCTATGTAACATGATTATTACTCGTTTTACTAATATAAAATATCATTATTTTTAATAGTAATGAAAATGATCTCAATCATTACTTTCATTAAGTACAAATTGAAAATATAAAGCTTTGATTTGAGGACGAAAAATGGAACAAAAAAAGATTAAATTTTAATATGAAACCCTAATGATGTTAAATCATTCACAATATTATTAAAATCGGAAAATAATCGATGGAGGAGATATTTTACATTAAGATATTTTTATAATGATAAAATTAAGACCAATAATAACAAGAATGATTCACCAAGTATCCATTTCCTTAGAAGAAAAATTTTTTATGTGTTAATTTTCTATGGTGGTTTGTGATAGTTATAGAGCCATTGATGGTTGAATAGATCCATTTGTGGAAAAATTAATTCTTGAAGCAGAAACCTCTAATATATATATTATGAATCTGTCTAGGTTCTACCATGAAGTCACTGGGTACAGCTTTCCATCCAGTGGTTTTATGGTAGGTTACTATAGGCACATTCTATTGGAATACTATACAAATTTCCCAATTTCTACACATTAGGCCTCCAAATGGTGTGGAAGCTTCATGATAATTTTACTAAGATATATATATATTGAAATTAATCATAGGAAATTTCTAAGAACATAAAATAATGTTTGTGCTCATTCATAGATTCATTGGATAGTGAAATGAAAAAAATATCCCCCTTTTGATTATCCCAAAAAAAAATTAAATAATTAATATAGGGTTACACATAATTAAATTTTCATAAATATTGCTATGTGGAATTTTATTATTTAATAATTAAACACATCCAATATTTTGAATCCATGATCAAAATATAAATTATTACATTTGAAAAACCTTCCCTAAATTTTGATTTCGATCTAAATCAATGTATTTTTAAAACCAACATCCATATTTTTCAACCCATTTGTATCATCAGAAAGAACCAAACATATATTTTAAAAATAACATTGAGATTAATTTTTTCAAAGAAAAAATTTCATTATCTTAAAAATTATATGATTTTCCTTGATTGTCATGAAAATAATTATCCCTATTTAGAGTTATAAAAACATGACAATAATTACATTACAGAGATTAAACCTTTATCATCAAATTACATTCCTATATTCATATTATTAACAATTTTATTAAGAAGGAATCGTAAAAATGAATTCAATTTAATCATAAAATTATACTTGATGAATTTTTTTGAGAATTTCTAATTTTGTAATTAACGATATTTTACGAGAGAGAAAATTATCATTTCATTGGATTTTTAAAACAGATATTTGAATAAAAAATAATTTAAAAAAAATCAAAGCATAAATATTTCAATATTTTCAAAAAGTCCATCGAAAATAAATATATGAATTCCACATGATCCTTCTCTTAAATATGAATATTATAATTTCAAAAACTATAATATCAAACATTAAAATTGAGAATCTCTCTTAGATTAATACAGTTAAAAGGGGGGGATCTAGCTCAAATGATGAATTATTTTTAATGGTATATGGGGGGAATATAAAAAATTAAATAAATAGTTACAAAAATATATAATAAAACAATAAATTACCTAAGAGATGAATAAATTTAAATTCAACCCATTAAATTTACTAATAAATGAATGTATGATAATACAATTAAATATTAACAAATATCAATTTATTTAAATAATTAATTCAATATAATGATAAATATTTAATCATTGGTGTGACATTACTAACCCCCATTGAAATTATAAAAACATTCAACCATAAGGGTTCTAATGAAAATATTATCCAATTAAACATTAGTGAAAATATAATCCTGAACGATATCAAATTTTTTGAAAATTTTTATTTTGAAAATGGTGCCTAAAGTAAATTTTATTTTTTTTATAGTCATAAATTAGATTTTTAGAAAAAGAAATTATACATTTGTTTTCACAATTATTTTTTACAAGATTATAGTTTAATCCATAATAAAAAAGGTAATATTTCATTTAAAAGATATGTTCATAAAAACACTATGTCGAAATATTTTCAACATCAGTCATAGAATGGGAAACCAAATTTTTATTCTTATTACTCCATGCGATATTAGATTTTATAAGTAGGTGGAGATTCATAAGAAGTCTTTTTTAGAATAGGTTTTAAAAGGACACAAATAATGTTATAACTTGATTAATTTTCTTCCACACACAAAAAATGTTTTGTTAAATTAAATTAATTAATGATATTTTGTAAAATTTCGTTTAAATACAAATTACATCTTACAACAACCTAGTTTTATTATGGAGTTCTAATAGAATAGAATATATAGAGATAAACTTTTGAAACAAAAAAATCATCAAAAACATTATCCTTGAACACTCTTATATGATAACTATGATGGAAAATGATCTTATATCCCATTTCTATTTTTTATTGTTGTTATATTTAAAAAATACAATATAAGTGTTACATTTATATTCCATGAATTAAACACAAGTAAATATTAACACTAATTTAAATTAAAAGTTTAGTATGATTTACCTCTTATATTTGTTACATGATTCTATCCAAAAAAGATATAGGAGTAAATTTTCAAGGGATTTATTGTTCCAAACTTCCAATATAGATTTAATGGATTACTTATTTTGTTGAAAAATATGGAATGGTTCACTAGAAATTTCATTTTTGAAATAATATTTTGGTAATTCTCATATTAGATGTTTCTTGGTATTGCTTACTATTTTTTGTTTGTTAAAATAACCAAGGAGTTCATCCCATATTCATGCCTATATATATTTCACTTAGAAGAATTAATCATTTTTAATCATAAGGTATTTGAAATGATTAACATAAAAATGTTGTAATTATAAATCACAAAAAACCCTTCCATGATAGTCCAAAACATTTCACCCATAATTTTTAACTCAAACTCTTGAACCAATATCTCTTAATCGAATAATACAAGGTAAATTATACATAATACCATTGATAAAGAAATATAATTTAATAAAATAATAGTTTTAAAATACAATTATTCTTCTACCAAATATGATACTCTATGAGTTTTCATCAATATTAGCATGCCCACATGAATCTCTTCAAGGTGTTTGAACACATTGTAGTGAACACATATATTCCATCTGCACCTACTATCCATGTACCATATATATCATCGAGAATTGATTTTGAGGAATTTTTCATAAAATATTAAGACTAATGATTTAGTTACACAAAATTTGGGTAAAATTTTTTATCAAATAGGTATTTTGGAATCCATAATATCATTGAAAAGGTTATTCTTCTATAAACATTAAATGAATTATTAATTGATTTTCTCCTAATATACCATGATTTTTTTAATAAAATTTATTAATGAGATTCCAATTATTTTAAAAATAATAGACCAATCTATATAGATATAAATCATAAAAAATTATTATTTTTTAAGGTTCTATAATTTTTTTAAAATAGAAACCTATAAGTTAATTTCTAATGTCACAAGGGAACACAAAGTAAAATTTATTTTTATTTCATCATAGGTGAATATTTCAACAATTTTTTAAGATATTTCATTGTAATTTTTTTTCTCTCATAGTTAGGATGTTACATTATACAAACCATTTTTTCTATATATTTTTCTTAATCAATTTTTCTACCATAATTTTAATTTTTAAAAAAATTTGAATATTCTATTTTTATATTCATTATTTTTATGGTAGACTATCCTTCCTCATTATTTTACTTCTTCAATTTTTCATTTTCATTGAAATAATAATTAGTCACATTAATGTCATTGTTTTATTTGTTTAAATTTATTTAAACATTGAAGCTTGTTTTAAAAAAAACCTTCTTAAATTTGATACCATTACGGAAAGAGATCACCATAATTAACATGACTAAAATAGAAAGAGGAAGTGGGAGAGTTTGCTACATGTATTAACTAAATGATTTTAATGAAGAACATGTTGCTGTAGTTAATTCAATTCATTGAAGATAGCCAGTCATCACAAATACTACATGTCGATTCTTCAAAATAGTTTATTCGTGATCTATTTGATTTTTTTGAGATAGGGTCACTATAGTATTGTATCACCTATTTATGAATTTAATTGATTCTGGTTTTTATTGACACTCTTAATTACCATGGTGTAATTCCATATTTTCATTGATGAAAATGACCATATTATTGAAAATTTGAAATATAACATCTTTACTTTTGGTATATTTATCAATGTTGTATTTAAAAGAAATTTTATATTTCAACTTGATCAATTTAGCTTCCTTATATTCTTTTGTTTTAATTTTAATCTCAAATTTCCTGTGTGAACCTATCATTTTTTCATCATGAATATTTTTATATCCTTAAATTATAGTATTTCTATCACATTGGGTGCCCGACAAATATGTAAGGTTTAAAGGATCTTATTAAATAGAATCAACATTTAAATATAATCTCATAACAACATTATTTCTTTATAAATATTTTTAAACTAATTAAATATATTAGTTGTATAAAAATTAAGGTGCTTGAAAATTATTTCCAAAATATTTTTGATATATTATGTGCCTACTATATTTTTAATTATTGGTCCCATCATGTGTTTATTATAAAAAATTTTAGATTTCATTAGAAGTTTCTTAATGTATAAACTCTATTAGATTTATTTCTACCTAAATTGAAATTCCGGGAATTATTTTCTTTTCCATAAATATTGAATGATTATATAAATTATTGGGTCACCTTATCATCTATTTATTTAACTATGGTAAATCCTTGAATTATAATTATGAAAATAGTATATTAAGTACTTATTCTAAAAGTAGATATATGAGTCATCCTATAATCATATTAAGTTACATAAAAATGGATCTTCTTAGAGAGTGTCCATATATTGACCCATTATCATTAAAGGTTTAGTCCAAACATAATTTTTTATTCCATTAATTGGTTATGTTATTTTAAGATAAAATGTTGTTCTCATATACTAATTTTCTCTTCCATTGAGGAATGAAATATGGGTGAAGGGATAAATTTTCTTTTAATTTTTTTTTATAAAAAAAATTACTCAAATTTAAAACAATTTAATTGATATCTACAAATAACGAGTTATTGAAAAAAAAATATAAAATAAAATTATAAATAACACAAAATTGTTAAATAGGATCAATAATAACATATAAGGGACACCTATGTCCACAATACTCAAGTAACCTTGAGAGGATTCAATTCAAATATTTATTTTTTAATGGTTGTATCAATAAAAACAAACCATTAATTTTAATTTTTTCAAAAACTGATTAAAATATATTAAACATTTGGTTATTAGTGGTTGTTCTAAGAAAACCCGAACAAAGCTAGAATTTTTAGGGATATGGATAAAAACTGATTAATTATATTCATTACGGATAAGGAAAAAAATATTCCACCGATTTGAGGAGAAATTAATAACCAAAAAAAGAGACATGCTATATAGAATCCCAATGAAGGAGAATATCCCTCCCCTAATAAAATTATAGTAATAAAATAATGGGAGAAAAAGAGTAAAAAAGAATAGTAGTGTATGATAATGTGAAAATAAAGCACAATAATCTCAATAGTAATTTTCAAGTAAACATGTCCTTTATAGTACTATTAGGAGTATTAATAGCTTTAGAGGGGCTTAAGAGGGTTTTCATGCTTATAATGGCCATGAAGATCCATTTCGAGGTAAATTAAGGCTTGTGGGTACACTAGTAATGAGTATATTTTGATTATTTCTAGGACCTCCCCCCATCTACTAGAACCTTGATATAACACAGGTTTTATCCCATACCTATCCATTTATAGTTTGAATTGGTACAAAACATTTGATAAATATTGGTAACAGTGGCTATCCATTAGTGTCTCCATAGGTAGCCACTAGAACCTGCTATTGGAAGGTTATAAAAAATCTATTTTAATCCTCCTCAGGCCTTTGAATTTTTTTGAACGATAATGAAATTATTTATAAGATATAAATACTAAAATATAAAAAATTGAATTGTTTGAAACAAAAAAGCGTCTTTTGGTCATAAAAACGTCCTCAAATAGTGAAAAAACAATACTACCTTTCATCTAACTTGTTAAATTGGTGGTATTACGGCAATGTTATTTTTTGACTATGTAATATGTCATTTTAGTAAAAAATTCTCTATATGTATGTTTTGTAACATGTTTCATTATTGGAAAACCATTCCATCTAGTTGTTTTTGGATACCCGGGTGCATATTAAAAAAAATTGGGAACTAGTAATTCTTTTTCGGTTTTTATAGGGTCTATTTCAAATGATTTTTATATGGGGTGTATTGGAAATGTTGTGAAAATTTCATATTAGATCCTATATTGTGTTTAGTATTTGGAATTTTATACATAGGGATAGTATTTTTGGGTCATTAGATGTAGGTTTTGATGATTTCTAGGATAGATATTATAGTAAAAATACTCAAGTCAGAATTATATGTTCTATTGTGTGTCTACTGTGTTGGGTTATCATAGAGATATCAGTTTATTTTTATATTATTTTGAGTTTAAATAGAGTTTGTTTTATTGGAAGATAATTTTATTCTATTTTTCTTTTGAAGATTCACGACTCTGACATATTTTCTAGGGAGTCCTCAAGAGGTGTCTAAGTTGAATTATCATCTAGGGAATCCTATAAAATAGGAATATTACACTTGATCAAAATATCATAGAATAAAATAAGTGGGATGTTTTTGCAATAGACTATAATTTACTGCCAATTCAAAACCAATCCTGAGAGGTTAAACCAAGAGATGGAGGGGAAAAGGATCATGTGTAATAGGTCATATACTAGATGGATCTATATTTTACGGGTATCAATGGACCATAATTGGTGGAGGGAGGGATAAAAAATATATGTTTTCAATGATTTTATTGAATCATATCTAGTCTACAAGGTGATGTGTGTATCATTTAAGATTTATGTTTGTTATATGAGGTGGAATGAATATAAAATTTAATTGAATCGAAATATTGGAATTGACAGGAATGACTTGAAGAACCATTTATTTTTGTAATTTATGCAGGAATTTTTGTTGATGAAAAATTCTGTGATGTTTCACTCTATTAACTAGGGAGGGAATTCAGTGAATGTATACACCAACCATTTTATATAATTGGTTTATTTTTAAATATAATTTGTGATTAATGATAAGATAAGTGTAGAAAAATACAATCAAGACTTCTGATATGATATCTAAAATGAATATAATCATTGAAACTCAAATCCTATGCTAATGTGGTCAATAGAGATAAGATGATAGATATTGATATGGTAAACAATAGAGGGTTTTCTGGATCATCACGTCAAACTAGTGGTAGTTATTATGGCTCACATGGGAAGAAGATTAAGTGGAGTTAAATTTTGAATTTATGTAGAGGTATTTTACAATAGTGGGAATTTTCTTCTTCATGTGTAGAAAATAATAGCGTACCATAGAATTTATACCTATGTCGTATGGTATGGAACACATGTTGGATGTTCCACACAACTAAGAAGCACTGTAGTGCATGTGATTTCAATTTCCATATAAAAATAAAAATCTAGGATCTATTTATACATTTATATAGTGAGGTATAATCACCAAGAAAATTCCACCTAATGTCATTGATAAGATTCAAGGTCAACAGTGCTCCATCCTCATGCCTGCTGAGAGAATATATTTTACATAATAGAGGATTTCATTGTTGATATTTGTGAAAACCCAGATATAATGAGTTGTAAATTTTTTGATGCATCCTCTATATAAATTATTTGATTGATAATTTTTCCCCACATTTTTTAATCTCATCTCATTTTTGGTATGTGTTGACACTTTCGATGGACCACACGTACTTTTTTATGATCATAGTAACAACAATTTTTAAGAGGGATGATAAGGGGTTTCATTTCGCTTCATTTTGTCTATTGATAGATGTTGTAATGTTTTTTGGATACTTCATATTACTTAATCTGGTTATATTAGATATCATCATTCTCATTAATTTTATTGTTTCCCATATATCCAATATTTATTGTTTTATTTACTTTTTTAGTTTTTTATAGCTAATGGGAGAACTCATGTGTTTCAGGTAGAATTGGATCTGAATTCTATTCTTACAAGACCTTCTCACCAAGATCTCAAGAGTCAATTGAATAAAATTACTATGTATATTGATGATCTATGTTCTCAATTTGATATTAACATGGTTGTTCTGGATCTCATTGAATATTTAGTAGATAACTATTCGAGTCTTCCTCTAGAGAGGGAGGTAGAGTTTTCCATTGATCTAGTTCAAGCTACTCAAATTAATTTTATTATCTCTTATCAAATGACACCAACCTATAAGATGGAGATAAAGATCAATTTGGAAGACCTCTTAGGGAAGGTAATTTTCCACCATTAGGTTTCACTGTTGGTGGGCCATATTCCTTATACTTAAAAGATTGTTGGTTCTCCCCACCTATGCGTAGATTTTCGGATGACTAAGAATGTAATAATTAAGAATATGTAATCATTTCTCAAACATATATAGATTTCTTAATTTGGTGAAATGAAAAATTAGTTTTCTCAAATAGATATTCAATTGATATATAATTATATAATGGTTAAGGACAAAATATCCTGATGACCACATTCACAAATATGAATAACCTTTATGAATTGATTTCGATTTAATTTGGACTAAGTAACTCTCCAGAAGTGTTTATGAACTTTTTCAACCAGTTATTCCACCAATATCATAATACATTTGTTGTCGTATTTTGAAATAATATTTAGGTCTATTAGATATATGAGCATGATAATATCCCTGATAACCTTTTAAATTTTGTTTTGGGATACATGAGGAGTCACCACCTCATTGAAAATCTATAAAAATGAAATATCTTTATATAAGAGGTGGATTTCTGGGGGAAATTGATTTTAAACGTTGTCTCTTATCCAATAAGGACAACATGAAGACAATATTTTCATTTTATAAAAAATGAAATGTATTTTAGATACATAGCTTCCAAATCCTAGTTTATAATTTGTAATGACCATAGATTTTTTATCATTTAAAACAAAACATATTTTTAATAACTTTTTTCAAGGGTTTCACCCATTGTAAACAAACCACTAAATAATAATAGAAAATAGTTAATAAATAAATAATAAAGACTAATATGGCCATCCTTATGATATTTTAAAGGTAAATAATTAATCATATATAATTATGAAATGGATTATTTTGAATGAAATACATTTTATTAATATTATGAATTTTATTTCAGAAGAAATATTTAACAAATTATCAATATAAATTTTATAAAATTAATTTAATTTCTATATTCATTGACTTAAAATATAATTTGAAATAAATATTGAGTAATTTTTTAAAATAGTTTTTTATTATGTTTTTTCCAAAAACATACATTTTAAAATTTCATCATTAAATAATACAATCATATAAAATTATAAAACCTTTTATGTAATGCAAAAACCATTTTCAGGATTTTTCATTATTTAAGTATTTTGATGGTGAAATATAGTTTTATACTTCCATGAGAACTCTTAATTTCTATTTTTGTCTAATAAAAAATTATTTTGATTAAAATATATAAAAAATATTATTATATCTTCTATATAAATTTAATTGTTTTAAAAAATAGTATTCAAAAAAACAATTTTATGATATTAAGTTTGATTGTTTTAAAATTAATGTTTAACACATTTAGATATTTAATAAGATATAATATTATTCAAATTTAAAATTATATGTTTCCAATTACGTAATTATTTCCATTTTATATTATTTATAAATTTTAATTAATAAGGTTAAATTATTTTTTCCCAAGAATAATATAAAAATAGTAAAAAAGATTTACTTAGCGTAAATGGAAAATATGTCAAAAAAAATATTATAAATTAGTGGTTGTTATGATTTTGAAAATTATCTTTCTACAATAATAATACTCCTTCAAGTTTATATTAAATTACCAATTAATAGTTCCATAGAATAATTGAGAAATGAGAAACATTCCAATAGTTTTCATTTTTCTTCTTCTAAAAGTATATCACTTCTCACCTATTAAAGATACCCTTATCCATCCAATTCCTCAAGGAATATTTGCACATTTACACTCCCAAAAACCCTATTCACAAAAATATTCCTATGTTCACACATATTTATTCTAGTAACATTAATTTATAGGGAAATTTCAAAGAGAAATATTGAATCAAAAGATGTTAAGCACATGGGCATAATGAATCTGGGACAAGGTAATAGATTTTATCTTAATTTCACTACATGGGGACATAGTTCATATTTATGTACTAATTAATATTTATATAGTTTTTATACTTACTAAATGATATTAAATATAATTAATTATCTTTTATTCATTGTGTTTTATGTTGAATTCCATTCTATTACTTTTAAGACAGTTTGGTTGAGTTTTTACCTACATCTTATGGGTTTCATGTAAATATTTCCTTCGTTGTGGTAATTACAATTTTATTATAAAAAAATAAATTTTAATATATATCTTTCATAACGATTTTGTTTAAATGCTCCTCATTTTATTTGTGGTTTATGTGACATAAAAATTTCACAAAGGAAATAATCACTATAACTTAACTATTATACATCAAAATTGACATATTATAATATATTATTATGTTATGTGGTGTTTTAGAAGTATTTTCTAGGGAAATAATTTTTTATATCATCATATTATTATGTGATTATTCTATGGTTTTGTGAAAATTTATTTGTTTGTTATGAATTTTTCCGTATATTTTTAATGATTTTTATAACCATATCTATTTTTTTAATTCCCAATAATTTTCCCAATTAACTAGTGGAAATAGAAATTTTATTATCCATAATTGTAATTATTCATACCTTCAATCGTTTTTAAATAATGGTTTCATCATCATTTTAATTATCTATATTTTAAATAAGTTTATTTTAAAATGTTCAAAATGATTTTCTATCCTTTAAAAATAAATTATTTTAATGCACTCTAAATTTTATTAAAATAACAAATATATATATTTTCAATTTAATATTATAAAAAAATATATTTCAAATTTATATATTACCATCTTATATTCACATACATTTTGGAAAAATTTAGGGCTTTTTCATATTTCAGATATTAATTTTTTTAATGTAAAAGTATATAATGTTTTTTACTACTCACTTTTGTAACCTTCTGTATTTTCATTTATCTTTTATTTGAGAATATGGTAACAAAATTATTCTCTTTATATAAAATAATTATTTATATGAATTTTTTAAAAATAAATTTAATTTCTTTGATAAAATTCTATACACATGAGAACGATTTTTAATTAACCATGATATTCTATTAATTTTATTATTTAAACAAATATTTCAAAAAATAAAAACTAACCATTATATTATGATTTGGAAGAACAATATTTTTAAATTTTAATATAAATACTTTATCTAAAAAAATTATATTTATAAATAATTACTTAATAGTTATTAAAGTATTTATATGGTTCAAAAATACCAATTTTATTGAAAACATGTATCACTTATTTTTGTGAAATTTTTTTAAAAGTAATGTTTCCACTTTTAGAAAATAAATTTGAAAAAATAAACATCATTTTTTACATCCAAATTTCTATATTATCTTTGAGTGAATTTTTGAGAATTGTTGTAAAAGACTAATTTTGGGTTGAATAATAATAATTACCCTTTTTAAAACATCTTTTCCTTTAAATAATTCAAAGGATAAATTTTATTTTAATATGTTTAAAAAGATAAAATTATTCTTATTATATATTTATTTATTCAATATATTTATTCTGAATCAATTTTATATTTAACATTTCAATTAAATTTTTTAGTATATAATAATGTTTTTTATGAAAACAGAATTTTCACAAAATTTAATTATTTAATTTTAAATTAATTTCTCACACATGAATGATTTGTATTTGAAATGATAGTAATAAATATTTTAATCTCAATAATTTATCGAATAAACCAATTTTACCCTAATTTTTAATCATAAGTAATCATGAAAAATGTCGATAATTAATTACCACTGAAAAGTTTGAAATAGGTTAACTAAAGGTTAAAATAAAATGATAACATTAAAAATAAACTAAACACCCCTACAATTACTATTTTATAATAATTTTTCATCCTTATCAAATATAATCATCTATAACTATCCATTTAATATATTTTTTCATGTGGAATTCTGTGTATCACTATTTCTCTTCAGAAATTCCATGTGTCTCCTCTCTCTTACTTATAAATAAATAACATACTCTCCTCTTCTATTCACACATATAAAACTCTATTCAGCCTATATATTACCAAATACATTCCATAATTTCATAAAAATATTATAGAGGATTTATATATATTTTTTAACCCTCCTCTGAATGAATTTTCTATATACCTTAAGAGGGAATCTGAAGAAATGGTAAATTTATTAAACATGTGTATTTTTATTTATTCTACAACATAATTCCAATACTCATAAAATATAATAATATAATAACAATATTATAGAAAATATAGTGTTATTATTTAGTTTTAATGGATTAAACTTTATCCATAACCTTATATATAAAATGGGAAATGAAATTGTCGATCATGTCTATGATGAACTACCATATCAAGAACACATGTAATTCATTTTCCACCAACACCTGTCACATTTGGTAATAATGAATGATTTAAAGTATATATGTTATTTCAATGACCAAAAAATCATATGTATTTATAATATCACATATTAATTATAACCTCCCAACCCATTGAAAAATGATATCCTCACTCGTGTGTATGTGTGGAATACCACCTTCATAGAGCAATGTGAATACATTTTCATTATATTTAGATAAAAATGTTAATAAGAAATTATTTACTGAATATATATGATATAACTGAAATAAAAATGATTCTATAATATTTATATACTATTTATCTTTTATTCTATGTATCAAAAAAATGGAAACACTCTTCATACTTACTTACAACCTACCATCTTCATGAATTGTGTAATTCATCTTCTATAAAAAAAGTTTAATGGGTCACTATAAATAAATATATAATGATTTTAAATGATATTTATATAACTTTTATGATTCAATATAATTTTTAATCATAATAACAAAAATCATACTGAAACTACCTAACCAAAATAAACATAAAAAACAATGCATTTATTACTCAAAACATGATTTTAATGAAAATTGTTAGCAAACATGTGATAAAAGTTTATAAAGGATTAATATATGGTATTATATTTTTATATCAATACATTTTTTAATGTATTTATAAGATACCTATATTTATTATAGACGTTTTTTCAAAGTTTCTAATGAATGTTGAGACATAATGCAGTGGATTTTTGTCTCACATTTATTTATATGAGACACATGCATTATTCACCACTTATTTCATTTATTTGGGGTATATATTTCCAAAAAAAAAATTATTTTATTATTATTCATATGAAATTTATATGGATTTAAATATCTATATGATGTTATCTATTTCATTGGTCTTATGATTCAAATATTTCAAAAGCATTAATGGGTTTTTGTAATAATCTCTTTATTTATCAATGTTTTTTAATTCCTATTATTATGATGATAAATTATTATAATCTACCTCATAATAAACTCGTAATTTTTATTTTATAATTCATATTTCTTGAAAATTGTTTTTTTTATTTTCAATTTCCAACCTTTTTTAATCATGATACCAAAGTTTTTTTTGCGAATATTGATTTTATGTCTCTTTCATATCAAAAATCAATTTTTATCCAAGTCCATGTTTTCTAAAAATATTTTCAAAAAAGTGTTTACAATCTAAAAAATTATTTTAAATTTAATTTTTACGAATTCTTATTTTAAATTTTTTTTAAATGAATCGTCATGTCATTTTACAAAAAAATAACTTGTGAATTTTACTCAAAATGTTAAAGGAATATTTTTTTAACATATGAGGCATGTATAGTATTTTCTACCATAATGGCCACTAAATTTTTTAAATATTAAATTACATGTTTTAATGTATATTTTAATTTAAATTATATGTGCAATTTTATTTGATATTCTAGTTTTTAAACCATTATTTTCAAACATTAATTGTTATTTTCCTCATTAAATGTTCCCAGTGGTCATAAAAAATTATTTTTCATATAAAATGACATCCTTTATTGATACAAAATATATTATTTGGATATAATACATTGATACCATCCTTATTATTTCTCTATATGGTTTGTGTTTATTTTTCATAGGTTTTCTTATGAATCTGGTTCCCTTTACTATAAGTAACGCTATGATTAAATGATTAAATTTCTATGAATACCATTTGTTTTCCATGGGATGTGATATGATGAAATGATTATGAAACCCATTTAATTTCATGGTTCTGATTTGATGAATGTTACATGATCTTATGATATACATATGTATTATTTCTATTTTCTGATAGGGGTTACATTTTATCCAATGATAGTTGTTATGATATAACCAATGATGGTGGATAATTTATAACAAAGGATGATGGTCATGTTATAAACACGGGTGGGTGAAACCTATATCTTCCTCAAAATAGTTGGGTAGTCATGGATATATTTTTATTAATGTGGTTTATAATGGTGAGTGAACCCAAATAAGTATTTGTTTTTTCCCTCTAAGAATGTATTTGGATTAATCCTCAACTACTACATTGTTATTTGGAGTTAACCCAATCTAATATGACAACATTTGAAATGGTCCTTTACTACATATAAAATGATTTTATATTTAAATTTATATACAGATAAATACATGTCTTATGAAAATTTTATGAAATTATAGATCATTATCATTGATTACATTATGGTTATTGTCTTATGAACATCTTTAATTTATTCCATGACTTATGTTTATGATATACGATATATAGGGTCAGGATTTGAAATGATATTCATATTTTTTCATAACCATATACTATTGTAATGTTGATATATACATTTACACCCTTACTATATGATCTGACCCTTTCATATTTTTACATTTCATGGGTTGAGAAAATATTTAATACGTATGAAATTCCTAATATAAGTGATGGTTATGAAAACCTTTTTGGGAGTTGATATAGTTCACCAATGAACTTTTTTTGTTTGTAAATATGTTTAAAAATGCACTAACCCTAAAATATTCAGGAAGGTATCATTATCTTATGTAATTAATATTATAATATTATGATTTAATATATATGAATACGACATTTGGGTCTTTACATGTTCCCTTCACAAAAAATGAGTTTTAATGTAATTTTCAAACTGACGGTTTAAATGTATTTCAAAAAACAATTGTATTTTAATTTCTATTTAACCTCCATGGTTTATCTTACATTAAGAATTGTTTTTGTCAACTTAAATGTGGTATTATTATATTATTTATAAAATTATATACTCTATTTTCTATAATATTTTATGTTTAGGTTTTTTTATGATTTGTTACTATTAATGAATCCCTTTATTTTATACATTGGTTCATTAAAATATATTGATTAATGTTTTTTTTATGTTGAAAAAGAATTTATGTATTATGATGGGTACAATAATATATCACATTCCATTTCATTAGTTTAAATTTATGTATTATGATCTGAAGGGTACATAGGAAGATTTATCCCCTTTAACAAGTGTATATGAGAGTATTTATTCCAAGCCAAAGGGATACAAGATATGATTTATCGAAAGACAAATAGTACACTGTTAGATTAATACCAAACCAATGTGGATCCTGAGAGTATTTATCCAATGAAAAATGGTTCCTATGGAGATTTATCCTAAGACAAAGGGTACAAATGTGGATTTTATCCCAATATAAAGAGACCAAATGAGGATTTATCCTAATACAAAGGGGTACATGATATATATTATCCCAATCCCAAGGGTACACATGTGTAAAATCCCAGGAAAAACAAGTCACATGTATTTTTTTGTAGTTTTCATTACCATACAATTATGCCATATTACAATGTTGTGTATCACATTATTCGAAAATTGAAAGATAGAATTTACTTCTATAAAATGCCATTTTTTCATGATTGTGCATTATTTTTAATGAATTATAAAATTTTATTCCATTATCATTTGTTTTAGGATTGGTGATACGTTTTTATAGATGGTCATATTTTTTTGATGATATCATAATGATATCATGTTTCTCAAATACGTTTAATTATTATAATATATGGTACATTGATCTTTTACAATGAAATTTATATCATTCTCAATTCCTACATCATTTTTATTACATAATAATTTATTATATGTTTTTACCATAATGATAAATTGTTATAAACAATTTAATATGTTTTTATTATATGGGTGATGAAGATTATTCTATCATGTGACATGAATATAATGGGTCTTGGTTTGTAGGATTATGGAATAATATTTGTAATTTTTCTGAAATAATTTATTTATTTAGCTAGTCTCCATGATGATAAAGCCATCTATTCTTGAGTTATATGAATATTTGGGCAATGTATTAACAAAATAGTGGGATTGTAATACTATTTTATCAGATTTAATCTTGGGCCTCTATAGTTTCTATAAAATTAAGTGATTAGTTGTTTTTGGAGAATAATTTTATTACTTTTATAGATTAATTTATAAAAACCTAGTGGTTAATTTACGAAATTGTCTTTTTATATAATGATATTCTAAAATATTGTAAAATTATTGATTATACATTTATTACTATAAATACATCCATTTTTAGATACTATAATTCGATGTAGACTCTAACATAGTTTTCACAAGGGTAAATAACCCTGAGAGGGTGTGTGGTGTATTAAAAATAGACATCACATGGGGCATGATAATGTTTTCAAACTATAGCGATTAATTGAAAATTGTGTTAGATATTCCTTAATTAGTCACATTCTATATAAAATATATAAATAAAGATTTATTATTTTGAGGAATTAAGATATGGAATATGGGATATCCTAAACTAATGATTACATGGTTGAACCAAGAGTGATTTGGTTTTATCAATAAGATAATTGTATAGTTTCCATAAGTAACACATTTTGATGGTTATATTTTAAAAATTCCCTTATAATGTAAAAAAATTCATCCATGATTAAATATTTTTGTATCATAATTGGATATTTAAAAGATAAACTAAGTCAATAATGGTTGTGATCCGAAATATAGTAAGGAAGAACTAATTAGAATATGTTATGTTTTTGAAAACCTTATGGTGATGATCAACCAACTATTTCTTGTTTTGAATTATAAATTGATTCTTTCCAAATATCCAATATAAAAAATATGGAGACTTATATATTATCAGGTTTGAATGATAATTATGAAGAAATATTTAACATAACACATATATAAAATATGGGAATAAGAACCCAGGGGAATGTATTAATGGAAAAAATAAATTGATTCATATATTGAAGGATGGGATATTGAGTTCATGATTGTAGTGATGGCATGATAAATATAATGACTAATATCATGGTGACGAATGTACAATGCCTCAAATTTTTGTATTTTGGGCATTGTGAAAAATGATTTCCTAACCCAACTACCAAAGAAGATAAAAAACATTAGTAACCATCTAAAACGTAGGAAAATGAAAATCCTATGCTATCCCTACATTTGAATGTATTTCATGAAAAATAAGGGTTAATGGTACACTCACCCAAATCATGATTTGTTGGAATCTAATTGGAATCTAGTTTAAGCCACCCAAGTAAGATTTTGATGGGTTCTAAGATAATAATATCATAACCCTAAAAATTTTATATTATGTGGGATTATTATTTATCCTAGTATTATTGATATGTGGATATTATTCTTTTGAATCTTATTAATTTTATTTTTTAAATATTGTAATGTTATTATTGTAATTAGATAACTCTATAAACATGGATTCCTAAAAAATTCTATGAATAAAGAACTCACACTTAATTTTTAAAATAAAACATTGATTATATATCAACAAATGGATGACTCCAAGACTTATATGAAATTTTAATCCATAGGAGTCATGATAAATAATCAATAAATATTGTTAAATAGAATTTGTTGAAATAATATAAATATTTACATATTTCCCATAAGTTAAAATTGATTATAGTCATTATACCATTGTAATTTTTATGGTTTATTCTAAATTCAAAATTAATTATTAATTTATATAAATTTTATAGATACCCTTAACTGACTTTTTCATTATGTGATATTTAAAACTGTGGTGAGAAAATTTATTTGAGTAGAAGAATTTAATTACATAAGAATTTGGATCCACTAAAATAAATACAATGTTCTATAACTTGTTTCACACTGTAGACCCAATGTATAAATACAACCACATCGGAAGATAAAATTATTTCTAAATATATTACATAATATACGATGAAAGATTACTAAATCTTTATATGGTAAATAATTAATTAGAGTTAATATTTAAAAATTTATTTTCAATGAAATACATTTTATTTGTATTATGTATTTTAATTTAAGTGATTTATTTAAAAATGTTACAATTTAAATATTAAAAATAGAAATTATTTTTTTAATTCACCACATTAATAATAGTAATTCTGAATGTCTTATTTATTTCCAAAATGGTTGATTTTAATAAAAAGATACAATTTTGAAGAAAAATATAATTTTTATGATTTTATTATTTTGTATCATTATGATATAAAATTAAATAACATTTTATGTAATATAATATGTATATAAGAAATAAAATTTTTCATTCAGAAAATTATTTTTACTTATAATTCAATGTAATATATATTTTATATAAAATATTAAAAAATTACTTTCATAAATATTAAATGTGTTTGGTCTTTTCATCAAATTAAGTGTCTAAATGCTAATATTTTGTTTAATTTTTCTATAAAATCCACCCAAATATTATTATTTTTTATAAAAAATTATTTGGTTTCAGTAAAAATATTCTCCAAATTAATGTTTTAATATATATAATTTTAATTCTTAACACAATATTTTTCAAAAAGTTGTTTGCATGTGATTAATTGTGTTTATTTTAAAATTTACATTCACATATTTATATTTTTGATATTATAAAATTCATTTCAAATTTTAAATTATAAGATTAATAATTTGTAATAATATATATATTCTGTATTTTTTTTAAAATTTGATTACTATGATTATAAAATAGTTACCCTTGAAAATTTTAAATATTGTGAAGAGAATTTTACATGTGGTAAATTGGAGAAACATGTTAAATTTTTTTAGTAAATGTATGAGGATAATTTTAAAATTATATTTTACCAAAATAATCTTTTTCCACATTATGAGAAATTTTCAATTTAATAATGTCACATAATTACAAACAAAAGATGTGTTTTTCATAAAGATCCATATTATTCTATTATAAAAGGTACGACTTCCACCATTTCATAACTACCCTTCCCCTTTAACTTAATCCTATAAAAACTACCTCATTACTCTACAAATAATTATATCCCAAAAACTTAATACCATTTTTAGTATTATTAATCCAATTAAATTCCATTTCAATGGATCATAAAAGGAAAAATCAAGTCTTCAATGATGTTAAGTTTTTCTGCAGAATGAATATAAAATAATTAATAAGATTTAATTTTAATTTGCATTAATTTATATTAGTCAATATTTATTCACCAATTCTTATATAATATGTGTGTGTACTACCTAATTTTAAATAATTTCATAAGAAAAAAAATTTCATTGTATTTGATGTTTAAATCAATAATATCACTTTTACAGGGGTATTGATTTAATTTTTTTCCCAAGACATAACGATAAAATCTTAAAATTTCCATCATTGAGACACAATTTATTTTCAGAACCTAAATACAATAATTTAGTTTATATGATACATTTTTTATATATTTTATCATTAATTAACAATTATTCATGGTTTAATTAGAATAATTTATTTATCTATCTTTCATTAGGATTTGTTTTAAATACTCTTCATGTTTTGAAAGGTTTTTATGACATTTATCACATACTTAGGTAATAATCACACTTATATCACGACTATATTATTATAATGACATATTATAAACTATTATAATGTAATATTTTTTTATCACTTTCTACTATGGGAAAATAATTATTTTCACAAACATATTTTTCCTTGATGATTCTATGGATAACTGAAAATACATTTCTGAAAAAAATAATTCTAAATCCTATTGATTTATCTTTCATACAAATCCATGTTTCTACATCAACATAATATATTCCTTTCTCAAGATGAAAATCATAATATTTTTCTTCGATGATCCTTTATCATCCATTTATTCTATTTATAATAAATATTCCATCCTCCGTTTAATGATGTGTGTTTTCAATAACATTATTTTAAAATGTCCAATGGTTTTTCCATTCTTTAGATATAAAATTTATATCATCCACTCAACATATTATTTTTATAACCTTTCTTTTCAGGTAAATTTTTTTAAAAAATAATTTTAAAAGTAAAATATTCCAAATTAGTTTCACATAAATTTTAAAAATGTTTATGTATTTTCCACGTTTCCATTATTAATTATTCTTTTTAATGGTAAATTTATTCAAGTTATTTTCACACTGATTTTTTATAGAATATTACCTATTTTTTATAACTGAATATTTATATTTTTATTAAATTAAAATTACTCAATGTATTCTCGAAAATATTTTTTATATATTTATGTATTTTCAATGATATCATATTTTTAAATAATATTTTAAATTTTCTTCCATTTCCAATATAAAATGGTTTTCAATGTAATTTTTCCTTAAATGTTTTTAAAGGATTTGTGAAATCATTTTTATTTTCCAATATATTATTTATCCATGGTTAATCCCCCCTTCATTGATTTTTTTGTCACCATAAAACATTTATAATGATTTATTTTCTTATGATAATGGGATTTAAAATATACTATGTTTTATTATATTTATGTTATGTGATGTTTTTGTCATTTTTTTGAAACTTGTTCTTTTATCCATGGGTTCATTAAAATATGTTTAGGAATACGATTTATGTGGAAAAAGTAAGTATGGATGATAATGGGTGGGTTCCTATATCTCCCAAAAATTAATTGGATTAAAATTTTGACTCATTATATAAATAATATAGGAGTTTATTTATCCCAATTCAAATATGTCTGTGGAATGATTTATCTCAAACCAAATTGGTAAACACGAGGATTTATACTAATAAAAATTATAAACTTGTGGGATTTATCAAATTAAATAAAGATAACAATAGGATTTGTCTGAAGAATTAAAGGTACTTGGAAGGATTTATCCCAAGGAAACTGTTACATAATAGTATTTATCTCAATAGACATGTTATACAATATTATTTATCTGAAGCAAAAGAGTACAGAGTAGGATATATCCCAAGACAAACTGTTACATGTGTGGGATTATTTGATCCCAATGGGAAATGGAAGGATTATACCAACCACAAGAAAGAACATGATTATTTTTTGTTATAAATTTCATATTCATAAGGTTTTTCTACATTCCCTTTGTGTGTATCAAGTTATTAAAAAACTTACACATGCATTTATTTCCATTAAATATCATGATTTCTGGATTATTCCTTATTTTTAAAGTATTCCATAAATATATATCATGATCAATTTTTTTAATTATTGAAATGTGTATTTATATAGGTTATATATTTTATAATAATTATCTCTTATATATCTCTAAATTTTCATAACATGTATTATGATTATCATGTACATTATTTTAATCATTCACTAAGATGATTATGTCTCCATAAAGTTATGATTTATATTTATGATCTAATAAATTAAGATATATTTTTCCCTTATTTAGATATTTCTCTCATATATTTCTTAGGTTTTAATTCCCTTAGTTATGAGGTTGATTATATCATGTGATTTTTCTGGAATGGTAACACAACATCATGAATATTGTTAAAATATTTTTATTATTATGGAAGAAGTTATTCAGATATCTATTCTATAAAACACTAAAACTATAAGTACACATGTTGAGTGACTATTAATCATTTGTTTTATTTATGTAATCCGATTATTTTACTATATATTTCATATTTGATATTCGGACACTATACTATAATAAGTGGGTCATAAAATATTTCTCGATGATTGAATATTTGTTGGTTGATTTTACTATGAAAGGGGTAAAATTATGCTCAGTTTATAAGAGGAAATGTCCTTTGGATGTTTTGGAACAACACCTGATGGTATCTTCTATTTTGACATTTACCAAACACGGTATCAAATACGTGGTATATTCTAATTTATCTAGTGATTGTCTCATATTTGTTTACAGGTAGTATATCCACGTGATGGTTTAGGGTTATCAAAAACATTGATTGTATATGAAGAATTATTTTAATCATGCATAGGATAAGGAAACTATTTTGAATGTTCATAACTATTGGTGAAACACTCCTTTTTGGGAATTTTAACTAGACATTTATAGTAACAATGTCATGAGTTTTATTTTGATCATAGAAAAACTTGAACCACTGGTAGAGGTGATCTTAAGAGAACCTAATGATGTTGGAATTCTATATCACCTACACCTATTGGAAGGGGAATATCAACACTAAAACTCTCATTATAAAATTATATTCTAGGTATGTTTTGGAAGTGAATGAACAGTAGATCCTAATCGGTTTTTTTCCAAGATTCATCTTGATGTTAAAGAGGATTATTTAGGAATGTTTGTGACAAGCGATCATTTTCCATCATATATCTTTGATTTTATTATAAATGATTATTTTTAGTATGATGAGTTCCTATGAAATTAGGGAATCCATATATGTTGGATAGAAAAATGAGGATTAGCCTTTCCCTTGTGATGGAATTCTTTATTATCAGAATCAGTTATCCATCCATATATCTTTCAAGAACTCATTCATAAATAATTTTCATAGTAATTTTTTTTTCATTCATCTATTAAATGTTAAAATGTATTATGAAATATGATAATTATAATAGTGGTTAGGTATAATGTGTGAATTTTTTTATTATATGTGTCATTCTTATACATTCCAGGTGATTATTATAGGGAATCTAACGCCATGTGGTTAACTCTATCTTCATATAGTTTCAGAGTAAAAATTAGAAAAGGATTTCATGAAATTCAAAATTGGGTTACCATATAATTTTTTATGAATGAATGTTTATTGGATAATAGAAGATCAATTGATGAAATTGACATAACACATTTTTATTATTGAGGCCATCAATGTGGATGATCTGGGTGTGTTATAAATTCTTTTTATTGTGAGTATTCCTGGGACCCTCTCTATCTTTATCGCTAACATGTATATCAAATTTACCTCATAATTCTAGTGAATTAAAAAAGTGGTGATGGATATTTAGGTTAGGTTGAGTATAGATTATCATCTAATAAATTAAGGTTATAATAAAAGTGATGTTCATATCATGGACTATATTATCTATTCATATGCCTTGTATTTTTGTGGATCTCTCGATAACCATCTTCTTCTGGAAAATTTTTCTTCTAATAATATTTATCATTTTTCGATAAAAATGGATACCATCATGGTTTTGTATGGTAACCCATGTAGGTCAAAAATCTATTGTTCAGAGGTGGTAAAGGACTTTCTTTTGATACTGAGTATCTTCATTGATACATTGATGATGACTCAGGATATATGATGTTTATTTTTTAGAGTTTGTAGTTTTTAGAAATCTTGTGTGGTCCATCTATGTCATAACATGTAGTTTTCCACAATATAATATTTTTTTGAAGGATTATCCTTGCTTGGGTCACTATTATCTTGTTAAATATTGTATGTTTTATATAACATGTATTATAACATTTGGGACACTTAGTATCATGGCATAGTTTTATTACCAGTTGATTTAACTATTATATTTGATAAATAATAATTAATTTTTCCAAATTTCTCATTGTGAAATGTATCAGCAAGATCATTACCATGTCTTGAAATTTGAAATAGTTGGTTGGAGCCAGAAGTTTCAGTTTTGGAAGAACTAGTAGAGATAGTTGAAACTCCAATGAATGTGTTTTGTGGGATGTCTATTCATGTGACCAATGTTCAATGGATTTTGGAACTATATTACCATGAGCCTTGGGAGCATGTGTCATTGTTTAGGGAGTAGTGGTCGTACTATTCCTTAATTATCCTTATTCTTCTTGACTTTATGGGGATAAAAAGTCATTTTGTGTGGGTAAATATAACATCTCAACATACCCTTAGGTGTGAGACCCATATAATATCATTTTTCATTCATTCCTAGTGTTTTTATCTTTTTGGAAGGTATACAAATTAGGTATCAGTTGTTCATTGGAGAGGGGAATGAATATTGATCTAAACAATGGTCGAATAATGACACTGGTGAGAAAGTGTCATTCTAGGAAAAAAAATTCATATAAGAACTCCACCATCCTACCTATGGGAAATCAATAGGTTTAGGATAATTTCTTTACATCTCCTACGAGCTAGTAGTAGGCACTGAAGATCCATTAGCGTTGATATTGGTAAAACTAATATTGTAAAGTAAATTCTATTACACCATAAAACCCCAATATTAAACCTTTAATCACTCATATCAACACTAATTAACATTGATAAAATGTATGGTCTCTATAGGGATAACATGAGATCTATATATCATTTTATCATGGTGAATTGATCTTTTATCAATCTATTTATCCCTCAATGGTATGTTTTATCCAATCCATATTTATTATGATTCCACACATGTGACCTTTTGAGGTATGTATTGATCTATCTTCTCTATGGACCTTATAATTTTGAGGAATTATTAAAATATGTGTGAATTAATTATTAGGGCCTCCTCTTGATTTCTATATTATTACCATTAAATATAGTGATGATATCCCATTGTGATTGATGTGAAACCCAAGTGTGAGATAGTGTGTTATGTCTATATCAAATTTTTTTTCAAGCATATATCTATATTTTTTACCTTATTTTATAAATGATAAATTTGTTTGATACTTGATGATTTATATTGAACAGGTAAAGGGTTTCTGATAAAATATGTTTTCAACATATTTTCATAAATGAAAGAAGTTTTTCAATGAAAAAACAATATTTTTTATGAAATTGTTTTCCAAATCAAGATTTTGATGAAAAGTGTTGTTTGAAATTATTTATAGAATGTGATAAGTCCACTTAAACAAAATCTGATTTGAAATATGTAGTTCATGGGAGTAGTGGTTACCTTGTAGAGGATTCAGTATTGGGCATTTTAATTGTTTACCATATGGGGAGTCACACATGCGTTATTATTCTATTCCATAGGCAGTGTTTCCTAAGGATTCTATTATATGACATTTTAGGGGGATCATCTATGTTGGTGTTCCTTTATTCGATGAGACATGTGTCGTAGGGACTCATTTAGTGTGAATTAGTATTGATTTATTAATGAGTAATGAGATACATAGCTTTTTGGTCCTATATTATCCTATTGGTGATCCATGTTATACTTTTCATTTACATTGTTTGTATTTTATATGATACATGATGAATTTATTGACCAATGTAAAATGGTTTTTTAATATCAACTAAGATAATTTTATATTAAATTTTTATATTAGTTATCAAATGGATAATTTTTTACCATGATTTTGATCAAAATGTAAAGACTTATATATCATCAAATGTTTTACTTATATTAATCATATTGATAGGGACTTTTTATTGATCACATAGTTGGGATCCTACTAAACCAGTTTATCTCCCATCATGTACACTCCATCATGGTTTGTAGACATTTTATTTTTGATACTATAAGTGAAAGTGGTTTTAGTGAAGAAATAATGGGTTATGTCAGTTGTTAATGGGTTGCTAGTGGTTGGACAGTGGTATTTTACCATTGTATCTCTTGAATTAGTTTTTGATAGGTAGGGTCATCAATTTTTATTTGTTTATGACATGTACCTTGGTTTTTTACTTGATACATTTATTCTATCACTATCCATATTGTTCATTAGGACAGTGGACCATTCATTTTCTGGAATATTTCCATACATATGTAATCATTATCTTGTTCTGGGTGGGGGATTTCTTCCATTTGGACATTTTTGGATGACCGAGTTCTTGCCTTCATACTGTGGGGAATGGGAATTCTATTAGTCCCCCATCATGATCCCTTTAATAACCTTGTGGAATGGGTTTTTCTAGCTAATATCATGAAAACCACTCCAGGATTTATTTCTAAATGTAAAAAATAGAAATCACATAGAACTACATCATCCATAGCCAAAAGAATGAATCACCTCCCCTAGAATAAAATATATTTCAAATGATCATTAGATAAACCCTTAGTAAATCAATAAAGTCAACTTGGTGACTCTAATTTTCGACCATATAATTCCCCAATATAGATTCATATACATAACAAAATAGCGTTGACTATATTTTTTTTATAAAGACACTTTCTACCATAAACTATTATTATAGATAGGTTAATCATATAGAGGTCCATATCACCATACAAGCCATTCATGAATCAATAAAAATATCTATACAAGAATTCCTAATCAAATCATCAACCACTACATTTAATTTTAGGGGTTTATAAAAAAATATATTTTTCTCAGTCCTATATAAATTATATCCTCTATCATCATTATAAAGTTAAAGAATATTTTAGAGAATATATACCTTAGGCACATATGATTTGTGAAGACTAAAGATTTCTCCACATTGAGGTAATTCCAACACCTCTTTAGATAACACAAAACCACTACATGATTAGGATCATTTTAAGTGTAGTTATTTTCCTAAGGATGAATATACCAAGATCCATATGAGATAACCACTCAGTTTTTTATCAAAAATAAACCCCTGAAAATATGTAATTTTTCACAGTAATTATCAAACACAACACCCTCTTCCAAAAAATGAAATCAAAAATAAATAAAAAAGTTACCATAATATAGTCAAATGTTTTTTTGATCTGATCAATTCACAACAAATATATATCTTTACTAGTCAAACATATTAGATGAGTCACAATTTGAGAGAATTTTGTTACAAACCACTTGTAATAGACCTAATTAACAAGAAAAATCACCTAATGTCCTTAAAAATTTTAGGGTCTATCCAAGAAACAAGTACCATAATCATTGAAGGAACCAATGAAATTCCATTCTGAGACATAATGTAACTTAATA
The DNA here is from genome assembly GCA_963277665.1 of Viscum album. Lineage (NCBI taxonomy): Eukaryota > Viridiplantae > Streptophyta > Magnoliopsida > Santalales > Viscaceae > Viscum > Viscum album. Next base: position 312,872,030 of record OY728133.1, on the reverse strand, counting down.
AATGGAAACCACAAGAAGAAAAAATACAAAATTGTATTAAATCCCAATCATCCAATGGCACTGAATGTATTCTAAACTGCCTTATCGGTGGTCTATGATTTCCACCTTCTTAGGGATAAATAAGTGTTTCACCCATCAATCTCTTTATAGATTGATCTCAGAACTCACATTGCACATAATTCATCATCCCTAATAACTAAACTAATTTTCTCATAATTCAAAACAATATTAAAATGAATTTATAATTCCCATAAAAATATAAAAATAGTATTCAGAACATCATCATCCTTCATTCACATCTAATGATATCCTACAAAAAAATCGATAATTGAGAGCTAGATACTTATATTCTACTGATCAACTAAATAATAAATTCTAAGAACAAAATAATTTTTTTCTTTGTCACCTATTTAATGTTACAAAAATTTAAACATAGTCCCACACATTCATCCACATTCATTTATAAAAAATTAATGTCCCCCAGGGTATCAAACAAAGACGAATAAATCGTCTCTATAAAATATCAACAATTTGAATTTATAGATTATATGACTAAAATAAAACTATAATATAAGGTGAAATATATATCAATGATACACATGATTATAAATCCAACCCATACATAATTTCACCTTGAAGGGTGGCATGAAATCCTCATTAGGAAATACATTGGGATACTCTTCAACAACCTAATAAAACAAAACCAATTATTTGTCTACCAAACTCAACCTAACATATGTTATCACAGATGAAAATTATAAAACACACCACCAACCCATTCAATGATCCATCTCACCAAAAAAAATGACATTATATCCTTCAATAAAGATGAACATAACATTATTTATAATTAAATCAACAATATTCTACATTGTATACTACTAGACCATTCCAATGATGATTTCATATGGTTATAGTGTTAAAAATAAGTAATATCCCTAAGAGTTATGAAAACCTATCATCATCTCAAAATATATACACATATCATACATTCTATCCTGGCCTTTAAATAGAATAATAAACACTGAGGGCACTAGAGGCCTCTAAACATTATGTTACCAATAATGGTTGGATGATGTCATGTTGACGAAGTGTGTTGCTTCTAAATCATAAAAATAATAAAATTAAGTAGAGTATAACAAGATGATACACCCACATAATGAATATATGTCAGGTATTTGGAAGAACTATGCCGTACATATGACCACATAAAGATCCATGGACACTTTTTCCCTAATGGTGACAAAAACATGGTTGTTCTCTTATATATCCCTAGGGATGAGGGGCATCATATTGTTGTTCTTGACATACCCCATATCCCATTTTTTAACATATATATGAATCACTATATTACTTATGCCTCAAATGATACTTCTATAATTCCAAATCATATAGAGGGCCTCTTGATCTATGATTCCAGATGATAAAGTTTAGTTGGTGTCGCTTTTTGTGGATATGATTAGTTTATGAAAATTAAACCCTCTCTCATCGTCTCATAGTAGTTTAAAAACATCCATCCCTAGTGAAATTGAATGAAGTTGGTTGAAACTGAATCCCTAGTGTCCAATAATTACTCTATCTCAGAAACTAAGTGTCTATTAAAAAACAATTTTTTATAGAGAGTAAAAAAGACTCATCTATTATGACAATATAGAACTATTGAACCTTCAATAAATGACCTGTTACTTTTCTAGTCGGTTAAATTATGTCAACACCCGAAACAAGTTCACCTACAACATGATTCTATGATGAATATCCTTCAAAAATTTTGTTTCCATGGACCCCTAATTTTGAATAAAATATGATGCACTGTGTATGTTATTCTTATATAAATTACCAAACACTTGAAAAAATTAGTTCACTTCATGAAGTATAAGAATTCCAAATTAATAATTCATCTTCATTGTTGATAAAAAACTCATCCTGAACCTAATCAGGAATCATATCCTATGAAACACATGAATTTTCACAATCCTTGATGAACAAAAACCCCCAATATCCACAAACTCCATGATACAACCTAAAATTCCTTGGAATATAGTTCTCCCATCATGAATAGATCAAATTAAAGGCTATCTACACCTCCTCTAACCATATCTAAGTATCATAATTTTAAATAAATCCCCCATACATATAAATACCTTGTTACTAAACACTTAATGTATCTTTCTCATAACATTATCATCATTGATATCAATTCTATGTCTATTTATGTTGTATACTTATTAAACTAATTACTATAAACCTAATATGAATATTGACCAAACCCCTTGAATGAAAAATTAAAAAAACAGGGAACTATTTAAATTTATAATATAAAATACTCAAGGTTAATATATTAATATTCATTACAATTACCATTGTCATCTCAATTAAATGACATGAACATAAAATAATAATGTATGATCTTATTACAGGTACCGATCCTATATTTAATATCACTTCATAGTTCATTTATAAAACATAATGTACTTAAATTTGATTATATGAGGGGTCTAAAATCACTTTTTTAATGGATATCCCATTCTATAATCACATTGTAAGATTAGTTGATAACAATTTCATACCAACCCATATAATGCGTAAATTTTTTCTCTATATATAATACATCCTATATCTCAAAAAAATAATTAATGTCACTGTTTCATGAACCCCCTACCTTGGTACCCCTCCTATGATGGTTGTGAAGATAGAAGAGCCCCAAAAGACCCATCCCCTAAGAGGTTACATTTTGGATACTTGCACTAAGGTAGTAAAACATTAAAAAAAGAGAGGAATTACCCATAATATATAAATTATAAGATAAGAAAATACATCTAATAATAATCAATATCACATAAATAAATATATTATACATCCAAATACTTGAAAAAAAAAGTTCATTAAATTGGAAACAAAATGAAAATATTATGATAATTTCATAGTAAATGACTAGAAATATTAAAATCTCCTTAAAAAATACTAAAATCTAGTAACAACAAAATTAATCACAAAATTTCTCCTACATACCTAAAAAAATTTATAGATATATGGATGAGCATAAAAGTATACTCAACAGGATCCACCCTAAAAACATTCATGCATATGTCAATGAATCATATTATATACTAGTGAATAAATATAGGAAACAAAGAAGTCACCTATATCGGTAAATCTATATCCCATACACATAATAAATCCCTCACCATGTTATACAAATAAATATAATATTTCTTTTAAAATTAATATTCAAAATAACGGTACCCAAAATCCACTTTTCCATTGAAATATTATTCTTCACCCCAATTCATTATATCACAGTTTTCCTATACCATCAATAATTAATCTTTTCCATCCAGACAACCATATTACAATTATATCATCATGTCATCCTTTACCCCATAAAACCCATCACAATCAGTTATATACACCCCATAACAACATAGAAGACCTAATGATTTTAAAACCTATTTATTATACACTATATCTAAAGACGCTATATTCGGTAAAAAAAGCATATAGTTACCAAAATAATTAGAGATAAAATACGGGTATATAATACAACATCAAGCTGTTATAGTTTTCACATGAATTTTTGGTATAAAGATAACTATAACTACTCATATGATAACTTACTAGACATTTTAAGACATCAAACCCAATATATGGATACATACTATTCGACATTAAAAATATATAGAAGATTATAATATTAATCCACCATTAATATCCTTGGTAACAATGATATTAGGAAGCCACCTAGATCCCAATGCAATATGGTCTTCGATTTCCCTAAAAACTCAAGTAAAGGAAAATTTGAAATTATAAAACAAAAATGATATATCAGGCACAAACAAACTATGAGAAAATGCATATCCTTATATTCAAACATAAACTATTGACTCACATAAACACCCAAAATTTACAACTATGGTCTTGATATATTGACCTCATATAATAATTCAAGTATCATGGTATAAAATAAGTCAAAATGAATAATTAATTCCCAATTTTCATACATATTTTAATACATATCATAAATTGTGATTTAATAGTTTTATACCAATAAATGATAACGTTTTTTTAGTTCAATATTATAATTTATAGATTTAAATTTGATGATATTATTCATTCAATACAAATCCAACGTTTATTAATATTAAATCAATACAATTACAAATAATAATAAACATAAATTCAATTTAATTCATTTACCATTAAAATATTATGGTATTTTAGGAGACATCCATACCCATTTAATAGAGTCATAATTCCTATCTCTATATGAAAATGGAACCAAGAAATATGTAACCACCATAACCAAAAAAGGAAAAATGGAAATTCGGTAATCTCCGGTCTTAACACATCTCATGTACATAACAACTAACAAAATGAAATGATATCATAAATTGGTCATCCTATATAAAAATGATGGCTATCCATCCTAGCCACATCCACAATAATACAGTACTATAACTAAAGAGATCATAAACATCATTCAACTAATCATTAAAACTATACTCGTTTTAAATATCAAACACAACATGGGTTCTATTATCATTTGTAACATAAAGGGAGGGAAATAATTTTATGTAATAAAAAACAAATGGGGAACCAAAGTACATTACATAAAAGTTTATAAGATTTAGAGAAAAAGGTGGTGGTACAAAACAACCATCACATTTAGTTTTAGAATGAAAATAATTAACCATTACATTTTGGGATTTAACAATTCATTAAGAGTTAGTACATCAACTAGAAACATAATATTATATAGATAATAATAGTTAAACTCATCCAATGAAAGAAAAATATTCCTTCTTCAATATTTTTAAAAAGGGTGATAAACTCAATTCATATTCATCATTCATTATTAACTTCATCTTACTGAATTTATATTGTTTGACAAATATTATGATTTCATATATGCTTGAAAAAATATTAACCGTAAGGTTGAATAAAAATATTTTAATATTAATATTAAGAAAAAATTATGTTTATATAATTATTTCAGTGAAATAATAATACCCTTTTATATATTATTCGATTAGTAATTATTTATATTATAATCATCATTAGGTTATCATAAAACATTTACACATTAAATGGAGATAATATTTTCTCCAATTTTTTCACATAATGGGAAAATGATCATGAATACCAACCTTGATATGAAGACTCATGGAATCCCCAAAAAATAACATAAGAAAAAATAACCAACATCCACCAAATTTGATGGAATCCACCATGGATTCTGTCCAAAATGAACCACCATCAAATCATTCTAAGAAATCGCAAAAAATATAAACTTCAAAGCTAAAAAACCTCTAAAAAGAAAAGTAATCGATATGAAAAGGGTAATGGGATAAGAATGTACCTCAATTAAAAATAGATTAATAAAACGAACCAAGAGGCTTAAACCCCAAAAAGGTGATTATTGTGGAGAACTAATAAGAAAAAGGTTCAGTTGGGGATTCGTATGTGAAAACAAAATTTGATCCATGGGATACCCAACACCCTATTTATTGTGAAATCCAAATTGGTCTCCATAATATCATTGTGACCACAACCACATATTTCGTGCATCGAATCAACAAAATTTTCAATTTTTATGGTCTTAAAATGAATATATCACTAAAAAATATCATTTCATTTTAAAAATTAATTAAAAATGATGACTTCAAACAAAAAATGAAATTGGATATGGAGGATTGAATATCAATCCCTAGATGACCTCGATGACTTCTCACCATAAAATAAAGTAAAATACCTCACCAATTCAACCCCAAAATTACAATAACATGGTGTGGAAGGACCATGCTCACAATTTTTATCCCTCCATTCTTAGATTTACATTTATTTGACCCATCCTCATTCCCATCAACCTATGTAATTTTTACCTATTATTTGTATGTTTAGAAACATTCCATGAACCATAATCACTAGAACATATACCTGGGGTGTGGTTCTCCTCATTTAAAAAAATGAAGATCTTACAAATATATTATGAAACCACTCCATTGACTACAATAATCAAGAGTTTCACTGATTTCCAAATTTTATCTCTTCATACAACCCACCTCTAAAAAAGGGTGTTTCACCCCTTGTGATTTTGAAACACCTCAATGACTAACCTCTATATCCACAACTGAAATACATGACTTTTTAAGGATACCACCAAAACTACTAATATATAATATTATACATAAAAAAGGAAAAAAATTTATCATCATCCATAGGACACCTCCAAACCGACACTCCATACCTCCAATCCCATATATAATAAAAATAGAAAATTATATAAAATCATTCCATTTCAAAAAAAATGCTACCAATCACGAGAAAAAACATCAGAGGAAGGAATTCGGTTATGTTTTCAAGTATAAATTGAACATTGGATGTGTTTTGGTATGGATAGAGGATGAATCATTTATTATATAAATTTTACCATCTTATGAGAAATAACTCATTGATTATTGGTTATAGAATTCCATTTTAACATGAAAAGTGTTCCACAATTATAAAAAACAATTGAATGACAATATTAACCCATCTATTAATATGTATGTTGTTTTTAATATGTTATATAAACAATTTTTATGAAATAATGTATTTTCCCATTTTGAATTTTTACCAATGTAATTTAATATTCACTGTGGTATATTAATTTTTCTCTAAAAATGAAATTAACCCTCTTACCCAATTTATATTTCCACTTTCCAAATATGAAGGAAATATTTTTCTAATTAAAAATTTTAATATATCAAATTTTACTTATATATAACAAGTAATAAATAATTTATAAAACACTTTTTTTGTGAATGAAAACTATTTTTTATATAATGTATTATTATTTTTTGATTTATTACCATTACATAATTATTTAATATGTATAATTTTTTTATAATTCATATTTAATATATGATATCACATTTGTTATTAAATTTTATAAAATTGATTATATAATTATTATTGAATTGCTAATATACCCAAGATCTATATGTCTTCCAGTAGTCATATATATACCCAATGACCATATAATGATCATATAACCCTATTTATTATTAATCTATATAGCCATTCATAATTTTATAAGTTTTTTAATGACTCACATTCAATCATCACGAAAAATTAATATCAAATTTATAATAATTTTAATGCTTTCTATACTTATCATCTATCATATGATCTTTATAAATTGATGAGAGGATGCAGATGAATTGTTTATAGTATTTTTATTTACATTAATTTTTTTTAATCTTATAGTTGTTATTATTTAGATTATTAAAATGTTCATATAATATTTTTAATGATTATTATATTTTGTTTTTTTATCTCAAATAAGAACAATGTTGTTTAGTTTTATTCATTGTTTAATGATTGAAATTATTTCTAACACATAAATTTCATTGAATGTAATTTATACAAAAATTATAGTTTGTTACAATCTAAATATTCTATGTAATGATCAGTGAAGTATTATGTAATACCCAAATTTCATAAAAAATTGTACAAAATTTTCATAAAACCATAACAATGTCTTCAGTAATTAGTATTTCATAGAATTATTCATACTCTAAGTCATAATATATTATATGGATATTGTTTGATCTATCAGAATTCCATACCAAAAAACTATCCTAAATAATTAATCAAAATAATAACATTAATAAAGTATATTTATAAATCATCGTGCCATATAATTTTTACTATATATACCCTAGAAATTTTTTTAAATGTTCCTAAATAAGTTATTTGACTATGAAAATCCTATTATACGAATGTGTCATCCACCACACCTGAATTTTGGGTTATTTGGTATAATATAAATAAAATCTAATACCTTATCAATATTTCATTATTTTACCAAACCAAAAAATCATATTTTCTTAAAACTATTCTACAAAACTAATATCCCTGATATAAATATTTCAAGTTGTTGTATATCATTATGTGAATTCTCAAAGACCAACTTCAATAGTTCATGTAATAACAATAAACATTGAGGAGTATAAATAAAATAATAGAATTAATTACCTTTGAATAGTACCTCCCTCTTTCTAAAATGAAAGATAATATTTGAGTGTGATTTTGTACAAATACTATTTATCATTTTAAATATTCATTTTTTTGTTTTTCAAGTAAAAAAATCTTTCATATAATATATTTATATCTTTTTAGTGTTTTTATAATCCTTCTTGGTAATGTGATTTATAATAGAAAATTAATGCCATTTTTATAATTTAATTTATTTATTATTTTTTAGAAATAATTGTCACAATGAAATACAATATTTTATGAGATTTTTCTATAGATATCTGGTCTTGAGAAGGTGAATAAATTTTTTTTGGAAAATATTTATATACAATTAACTAATTTGGACAAAAAAAATATATACTATAACAATATTATGTATATATACATATATATTAATGTTATTATTTATCACTGTGTAATTATTCATTGTATAAATTTAATTTACTATATTATTATATATTCAAATATATTACGTCATAATTATTATTTAAATATTTAATTACTAATACATTAACCATTATGTATTTAAAAAAATTAATTCATAATATAATATTTAAATTTATTTATAATAATTTTCTATTTTTTATTTAAAAATATTTATTTTATCACATTAATGTGACCTAATTTAAAAAGGAAATGAATGGGTAGATAATTGTTCAATATCTAAAAAATACACATCATCCAATGTATAATAGTGTACAAAAAACAAGATATTGTTTTTCATAATTCACTCAAGTGGTTAAAATATAAATGTATATGGGGTAAAAAAAATTACAACTCAGGAAAACATATATCTCAATTATAGTTTTACATATATAACATAGAGAGAAACACCCATGAAACATGTGAAAATATGATATCCATTATCATTCCAATAATTATCACTTATCGCATAATATATAATATACATTGTTTGAGGGTATGTGATGCACACTTATAATTTAGGGTTATTCCCTTTTATGTAGCATTGTATCTGTATATATGAATAATTGTAGAATAGTAACTACCATTATCATTATTTTTCCAAATTCAATGTCATCTTTTATTGTTGAATAATAATTAATTATTTAACATTCTACTTATTTCACCCCTGTCATATATAAGCATCATTTTACATGGATGATCCAATATATTTATATTGTAGATATAAAATTAAAGAGACAATTTTGGGAGATAATTATATCTATAGAGGAGATTGCACACCCACATTAATCCCATTCTTATACAGAATAAGTCATATATCCCTTATATTTTTTTAGAAAAGATTATAGTTATATAAACTTGTGGATATAGACTACGATGATAAGATATACTGATTCATGAGAAGGTTTAAGAAGTTCATGCATCGATATGAGTTGTTTGTAGAGCTAGATAAATATGATAAATCCAGGTGAATACTCTTTAACAAGTCTATACATGTGGAGGAATCATGTTACCAACTATACATATCTAATGATGACAATAAATGATAGAATTGACTAAATTATTGATTCTAAAGTCAATATAAGAGAAGTAAAAAATCTAATTAAAGAGGTTATCTTATCTTTTGGAATTTGGAACTATAGAAAATGAGAAATATACGGTATTGAGTCTTCGGTTTTTTAAATTAGGAGAATACATTATGGGGAATGAGTTGAAGCTAGATGAGGGAACTCGTAATTATTTGAAGGAGTGAAGAATCCAATATGATGAATTCTATGAATTCATTAAAATAATTCTTTTTCATCAATATGATTTTAGGTATTTTCCATGGTTCTTAAAATATTAAATATTTTAGTTTTTTATTCAATTTCTAAATTTTCCCTACAATATGTATCTGTGTGTTTTTCTAAATCACTTCACATAATGTAAATATTTTTTATCACATAGTTGATAAACCAAGAAACATAGAGAAGAAGAAAAAATTAAAAATTAGTTTATGAAATTTTATTAGGGTTCTTAATTAAAGAAAATACAGTATAGACATACAACTCGTTTAGATAGCTTGTTATCTAAGGACAATGGTAGCACACACAACACCACTGAGTGTTTTCACATCATTAGGAAATCTTCATCCTAATAGGAAACTTTATGAGGATATAAAAATATGCTAAAAATAATTTTTGGGGATTTGATAGGGCATAGTAAATGATTATTTATTATTTTATATCGACACCTACATGACAAGTATGTGATTTTAAATAAATTTGGTCGATTTAATTTCGAAGTCATGGACAAATAATCTTGTTGATGTATATTAATAATATATAAAATTATGGGTACTCACAATCTATTAAACTTCATAAATATATACCAATGATTAGTAATGAAATCCTAAATACATTCAACTCACATTTCTTTAATTTTTTTCCATAAGAAATCCACAATGATGACTTGTATAAAAAACATTCCCCTGTTGAGAGATAATTTTTTCCACTTACCTATATTACACTAAAATTATAGGTGTGTTCTTTTATTGAAATAAAAAATCTATTTTCAATATCACCAAGTATAAAATATTGTTTCTTTAATTTTTTATTAGAAATGTATGTTTATAAATATATAATAAATCAACAAAAATTTAATTAAAAAAATTGTAAAAATAAAATAAAAATACTATTATGGTTAATAGTTAAATTATTATATTGTTTTATATTTATAAGATTATATGATAATTTTTTGTTGCATGAAATTACCCTCCTAAATTTTGAATTTAATCATGTAATGTTTAGTTTTTCGGAAATAAATTCTCTCATATTGAGTGATAAATATGAAATCATGTATTACATTTTTTTGTTTCATGATATTAATTCTATAATTTTGTAGAACTATCACCGAAGAATAGTTTTTAAATATACTAATAGTAGAGTATAGATCTGACCTATATGCATAGATTAATCATTAAATAGAATAAAATAGTCTTTGAAGGTTAACCTAAGATGGATGCCCATATTGGCCATGTAAGTTAACATGTTTTAGGTCAGATCAATAGAGTAGATACAAAAATTACTGAAATGATTAATAGATCCAAATAAATCATGAATTAACTTTAATATAAAATTTATATTGATTGAATGTAAATATATAATATGATCTTTAAGTATCCAATAAAAAATTTCAATAAAAATCCATATATAAATATGTATAGAACCATGTTTAAGAAGACGAAATATCGATAGAGATTGATGAAATATGATAAAAGGCATAAAATGTAACCTAGTAGGACTCCCATATTTATTTTCTATCATCCGTAGTCTCTAACTGTGTTTTCATCATTAATAGTAACGTGTAATGTCATTTTTTACTACATTAGATATGAGGTCATCTAATATCCTTTTATAGTAAAATATCATGAGGTTGTTTCCTCCAATCCTCCTATGTATCCACTATAATTTTTTATTTTAAGGATTATAGTAACAACCTATACCTTTTAATTATTTATAAGGAATCCAAATATGCCAATAAACTACTTATGATAATTTTTTGTAAATTCTTGATGAACGATTAATCACAATCACACTAATGAGGAAGGTCATGGGTATTTTTTTCCTTACACTTAATTATTTTAGTAATTATTTACATCAATTTCATTTTATATTTTATATATTTTTAATCAAATAACTACCTATATATTTCTTAATCTCTCTATTATTTATAAGAACTTGGATTCTCTAAACCACTATAAATTGAAATAATTTCATTCACATTTTTGTTAATATCATTTTATTCATTGATCATTTGAACTTCTATTTAAATGTGGTTTAATTGTATATATTCATTTTGGTCACCTCATAATGTTTTTATAATCAGAAATATAATATTTTTTATTTGATGGTGATATCGATAGTATTGATACATAGTTGAATCTTTTTATTTAACTATACATGGATATATGTTTACATTGTAGGATCATTATTCCTTCAATTAAATTATTATATCAAGGTAATTAATTAAAATGTCTAAGAGTGTATTATTTTGATAGAATTTGAGTTGTTTTATAAAGATAATTAAATTGGTGTCATTATTGAGAAAATTCAAGTAAAATATATCATAATTTCATTAAAAATAGTTAATCAAAATTTATCCAATCTACTAAGTAATATAAAGTAACAAACCTAATGTTTATATTTTAAGAAAATTTTCGGTTACGGTGTATAAATAATTAATGTTAATATAATGAATAAAAGCTAAAATCATTTTAAAATGTACTATTCCATTTTGATATCATACCTTAGAAACCAAATTTCATCTTAGGTTAGGTGTGTGGGTAATGATATTTTAATTTCATTGTTCTAAATGAGATATACTGATAGATGAATATGTTTTTAGTGTGTTCATAAATCTAATTTAGAAAGTTAAATAAAATTATAGTGTGGTGTGCGAATGATAATTTATAAGATATAATAGAGAAAGTGTGGTTTTCCAATATCAAATGAATAATATGAATTTTTATACAATTATAATTTTTCATTATTGAATTTTTATTTTTATTATATTGAAATTTCATTTTTAGAATTATATGAGGGGTGGATAGAAATAATTCTATTAATGTTTTGTAAAATTTATAACAATTATCTATTTATCTAAATACTAAGAAAAAATATATTTAATCTATTCATAGAGTGATATGATGGTAATAATGAGATATTTATGCATGATGATAGAAATAGACAATGTGTAGGGGTAGGTGATTGGTGTGATTAGTGTGATTTTGTATTAATATTTTTCAGCATTCTATATGTACTTTTTTGTAATTTTCATACCAAAAACCATTGTTTATTATATATTTATATCATTTTTGAGTTTACATAATATTTTCTATATATGATTTATTTATACATTTAAAACATTTTTCGTACATAATTGATATATTATTATTTATATTTTATATTCACACTTAAATTCATTGATTTTACCTGATTTTTTCTATTTAAATATATGTTCTCACATTAAAATAATATTTTGCAGATATTTTTTAAATACATTTAAATAACTTATAATATAGTATATTAATTATAACCTAATTATTTATTTCATTATTTAAGTATATATGAACTTTTATTTAATTATTCATTAGGGAAATCTTACTTCATAATTTATTATCAATTCCTAATTATTATAATGTAACTTTTTATTAATAATTTCTATGTAATTATTTCATTATTGTTACAAAAACATTATATTAATTTTTATAATATTTATCTTTTGATGTATTCATTTTGTTTAATGTTTTACATATTTGAGATTTATATATTGTATAATTTTCATTTGATTTATTTATGAATACAATAATGTGGTCAAATAAATGTTGAAGATCAACTAAGAAAATGTCATTCATGAAAATCTATATAGATAATTGGATATGATATTTAATATTTACTCAGGAAGATGAAACACTGAAGGATCTTGGGGACCACTATATATTACTCACAATTGTTTTTTTTTGATTTTCTATGGAAAATGACACTGATGACACACTTAATACTGGGACGACTACTATCACTGTATATTATATCACATATTGCCAAATATATATTGTTTTATTTAAATAATATAACATTATATTTTATACTATATTATCATATATTAATCATTAATAAGAATCATATATAACACTTTATATATGTTAGGGTACTGTTTTATTTTATAATTGAATCATTCTCACAAAGCATCCATGATACTCTAGTACAGTAATACCCAATACAGTCCAAATATAGCCTAAAGGGAATTCCCCATCCCCATTGGTATGATACATTCACTAGACATCATATTAAAATTTAAAAGGATTGGTCATTCCACAATATTGTGGAAGATAAATGATATAGTATGAAATTCTAACACCACTCATGGTGAATGTACCATAATCAAATAGTCAAAATGAAACCCAAATATTAATTCATAAAGACATAATATATATAAAATAATAGTAAATAAAACAAATATAATGAGTGGATTACATCCCAACTAGTCAACATCTTCATTCCATGTCCCATGAATAAAATACACACACCGCCACCAAGTTGTGCAATCCCATTACTTGTAACTGTCATATGATAATAAAAAATTACAAGAATTCAAAGGTAGGGTGTGAGCTAAATATCCTTTTAGGGTGTGTTTGATTTTTAAATAATAATATTCATATAAATATACCATTTATTCTTTAAATTTAAATAAAAAAATTCATGAAAATGCTCTTTAATATTTTAAAAACATGGTTTTAACTCAAGACATAAGATATATAAAAAATTAATAAATGAATTTTTTTAAAAGTTTATATAAGGATGTTCTAATTGATAAAATAGTTCTATAAGATATGGAATGCATAACCAATTTAATAAAAACAATGTAATTTGCTCATAATAAAATAGTTACAATAGTTCCCAGAAATAGGATCCACACGCTTCTAATATATCATCATGGCTCAAGATATGTGTGTACACACAAATCAGTACCAATAATGGGTACCAAATACAAAAAAGCAATCAACATACCATTATGGTTCCCATTATAGGAAAATTGATAAACATGGAATAATTAGTGTCTCTATCATCAATCCAATTTAGGGAGACATGTTCGTATCATGATTGTCCTAATTAGCCACTAAATACTTAAGACCTCATGTGTTGTAAACAAAACAACAATAAATAATGATCAAATCAATCATTTCGAATAATTTCATCATTTAATGTAAAATTTCGGAAATCCAGTTTCAAACTTTCATTTCATTTCAAAACAAAATAATATGTTTTCTATTCATTCCTTTTCAAATATTTGACCATTTTACGGTAATTTTCTAATAAATTTTCATAAAATCATTTAATCAAAAAAACATTCAATTAAATCCATCATTCTTCTCAAAATCCACTCAAAAATTCTAATTCCATTTAAATTTATTGTTTTTCACAATACTATATCCTTTACAAATGAATCATCAAAATAATATTCATACAAGGTTTTATAAACCAATTGATAAAAAATTTAAAATCAATAATGAAAATTGGGAAAGAAATGTATGTAAAAGCCTACTAAAACCACATACATTTAATCGTATTATTAAAGAGTAACACATCTAGAACTGGTTATCCTAATGGCTTGTTAAGGGAGTGAATGGAAAAGAATGAATATATCCTTGTAATAATAAGTCTAACAATTTAACATCTAGATCCATCATTATCATGAAGATCCACCACTCTCATAAATGGATAGAATAAAAAAAGGTTGAAATAAAATCCAAGAGATATCTCTCACTGAAGTGGAATCAAATGATTCCACTAAAGCATCAATCCAAGAAGGATGGAATTTAGAGGATACAAAAGGTCTATTTGAATCGATGAAAACCCAAAAGATTAATTAAGACCCCAAAGGAGGAAATATTGAATTTAAAATGGATCAAGAAAATCACATACGTAAAATCAAATCCCACACGACATAACCCAATGGCCACAGTTCGAAAGTAAAAAATAACCATGACTATGATGAAACCATAGAAATCAATTCTACGACACCTCATTGTCAACCATGTTCCAAAAAAAACCTCAATTATGAACATTAAATGGTATAATACTATGACATAACCAATAAATTATGAAACAACTACCTGAAAATTGGAAGAGGTACCACAAAATCCCACCCAGGACTACACAGCATAGTTGATACCCTACCACATAAGGCTGGAAAAATTAGAACAAACAATCCAATTCATCCCACATATAAATACACAATATCATCCTCTTCCACACTACAACTAGGACACTCAATGTTGTTTCCATAACACCACAATAGAAAACCCTGATAAAAATAGAATTTTTTTTATAAAACTATAGAATATTCTATAATGAACACAAAAAAGAAAAAAACCATGAAATATTATACCTAAGATATATAGTAAAATTTTATATCCTCCCCCCATATAAACATTAGTACCTGAAAATATATTTATGAAGATTACATATCCAAGATATAAGGTAACTAAAATCTCATCAATTATTTACAGTGCCATGTCACATGAGAACAATAACCATCATTCCAAAATATGTGGACAAAATGTATCATATTAAAATTTAGATACTTTATCAGAGAATCCATAACCCTAGTAGGACGTTCAGTCATGTATTAGATTGATTCAAAATCATACCAACTAATGACATGATAAGGGTCATAAGTATACTTATTAATCTACATTACATGATACACATTGTGGTTCATCATCAACTATAGTTGAATCACTGAAAGTAGGTCACTTTCCCCACCCACTCAGTAATCCCTAAAGGACCCATAAACCACGGTGCAATATTTCAATATTTACCAATATTTTGTTGACCCAACTATGCTGAAATTCTATGAAAATCCTGGACAAAAATAGAAGAAAAAAATGATAAAACTGAAAAAAAAAATTACAATTTATTCCTTTTTTATTACTATTATCTTTCTAGTCTATTTGATAGTTAACATCATATAGTGGACAAAACTCAGTCCGACCAAGAGAATATTTACAAATATAAATCTAAAAAAAGAGGAGGTATTCATGTCTAACTATTCATCACCTAAAAGGATAAATTTTATTATATAATGATAAATATTATTTAAAGAAAAATCAAATTTTCCCAATAGGGAATCTAATGATCCACAAATGTTACGAATGAAATCATATAGGAGGTCCTCAAGAATACGTAAATCAATTCATATATATACATCTATATGTTTATAATAATCTATTATCAAATGAACCTAGGGAATTATTTACTCTTAGAAACAATCCATGAAATTGAAATAAAATGGAGATCCCTACCATATAATATCACATATGTAGCTCCATTAAAACGAACAATATCTTTTATATCGAGACTACCTAGGTACTCAACACGGGTTATATCTCAAGTGTGTATACAATTAGCAGCTTTGGATAGAATATTGGTTAAAATACATATCATATTATTCATACAAGGTGTATGAGAAAAATAAACCACATAGTCCTTTGAAATAATATCTAACATTCATGTCATCACAAGAAGTGGCTAGAGAAAACTAGAAGGTTTTGAAAGCTCGTCCTAGACTATATGGAAAGTATAAAAATGAGAACCAAAGTCAGTGATAGGTTTCATCATTCATGAATAGTAGAATCATTATACGATATCATGGAACATCATCAATATTCTAGGGTGAAGTGTCTATTAGTAATTATTACTACACTTCATCGCAACATTTCTCTATACGAAAGGTAAAATGTAACTACATAAAAATATTATGATACACTCTAAATATAATTTCCACTCATTGAAAATTTACCTATCATAAATTAGTTCCCTAACCATAAAAATAATTGTAACGAGCATGGTCTTAATGAATCATTATTATATGTTTGGACGTCAACTAAATCTTCATGTGAAAAAATTCACAATCATCCTCTCAAACTACCAAATTTAGTTGAACAAAGTAAGGCATTTAATTCCACTCTTATAATGATTCATTCATACTATAGGTTTGAATTTTTCCTCTCAATGAAACATCAATGTCATCCCCAATACCTTGGGTGTCGGGAATGTTTAAATCAAAAGACTATATGTTATTCACCAATTTCCTCAGTGGTGATAAAAATATTTTTGAGAAAATACATAACTCAACCTTTTTTAGACTGATTAAAATGTTATCCTTTTAAAAATGGTTAATTCTACCAAATATTAAGATTATTAATCAATGATGTGTGGTCTATATCATGGGTTGATGAATTCTTTTGGTATGAAATAAGTTTCTTAGAACCATAGGTTACTACAAGATTAGTATGTATAAGAACACAATCCAACCCTAAACATGACGTGTCACAAACTACCACATAGCCCTGAATGGAATCATGAACATTAAAAATTAGAGAAAAAATAAAATGATATTTCAAATAAACACTAGAAAAATAACATTTTACATTCCATAATAACATCACTCATTTTCATGTGAGAGTGGTCATTGGATAGGACATCATTGAGATATCATTATTGAACCTACAATAGTATCCTGTCAAGAACAATTAACTATTTATCATTAAAATATAACGCTTTTTATCACAATTTATAATAATATTTACATTATTATGATCATCTAGGATAACATGTTTTCTGAATATCTGTACCAAGAACATCAATTCTCAAATCTAGAAATTATATTTCAATTCAATTGGGTATTGTTGGTGATTTATCAAAAATGTCAGGAAATTCTCTTAGATAATGCACATGATCCTACTAAATTTTGGAGAATGAAAATAATTCATCCATAATTACTAAAATATACATAGTGATGTTCTATTGGAATATCTTCTTTGATAGTTCCATAAATAATACAGCAACATTGATATAACAAAAGGCATATCAAGGAACTTATAATGTCCATGACTACTATTGAATGTCGTATTCTGAATGTAAAATAAATTTATTGTCAACTAGTAATAAGTAGGTTAGATATTAATATTCTATAACGAATTTTCCCCTTAGATATTTCAAATTTATCATAAATCCTAAGTAGTAGATATTTTTTTTTTATTGTAACTCGATTTACTTTCTGGTAATAAAAATATATATGTAGTGTTCTGATATATATATTTGAACAAATTCTATAAACCACCCAAGGGTATCACTCAGGTTTTAATGATTTTTTCTAACAAATAATCTAATATTATATTTATCTATTTCTATTCATTTTTTTCAATATTGTAAGGGGGTATCAACACAGGATGAGAATCAGGAACTAAATTCATATATTACTCCTCATTTCTTATCAATGGAAATATATGAAAATTAGCTTTTAACATTTCATGAAACTGATAAAAATGGATGGATACTATCATATATATATTCCAACTCCATGTTAAATGTAAACACTGATATTACCCTTCCCAGACATGGAAAATAAGATTTGACACTACTCAACCATAGGTCCCATTATCCCAAAATAACATGCCACACCACATTGGGTGAAGTCTAAGAGGATCTTCAATGATAAATATTGATGATGGACTTATAATAAATCAACCAATATATACTAAAATTAGAATTACATGGTTTTATGTTGGGAATTATAAAATTCAATGTAATATTAATATCTGGTTGATTGAAAATTCAATAGGGGAATTGGGGAAAATTGTCTCTCTTTATTCCAAGTGGAATATTAATATCAATTAAATAAGACCTCAGCACCCGATGATGATTCAGTAGTCCAAAATATGAGTGAATATAAATGAATAAGATACACCTTTTTCAAATAAAGTAGTATCATAACATAAATATATATTGATGGTTATTGTCACAATCATTTGTCCTAGATCTGTTTCAACTAAAAACTCTTTCACTGGGTGAATCTGATATATTTCATATTTTAGTGGCTAGAAAACATTATTTCATGAATAATAAAATTACAACAATGTAAATTTGAGTGCTGATGATTCTGTTTCACTACATGGAGTTGAGATGTTATAATAATACTTCTGTAAATGACTTGATCATCAATATAAACTATATATATTTGGGGGCTTTGTGAAAACTACTTTTGAATTCCTAAACATGACACATTGATAGTAAGTCATAGGTCTTTTTCCAGTAATATTAGGATTTGTAGATAATGATTTCTTCTAATATAAAAAATGAAACATACCTTACATCCCTTATTAAAATAAATAACATTGTCACACCTAGAAGAAAATGGGACTCCCATTAACCCAAAATTACATACTAGATCATGCTCAACCTTCAACCCTCAATCGAGTAATTTATCATAAGAAATGACATATATCATGAAAACATGGGATGAAATATCAGATAAATGATCCATATCAAACCGTCAGGCCATCACTTTTTCTTTTATCTCCACCGTAGGAAAAAATGAATGATCTTGGAAAAATTGTTTTCATGTTATGTCATAGTCATATATACATTCTGAATGATGATTATCTCATTGTATTTTTCTAAGACCATAGATTCTTGTTAATAAAAATTCCTAAATAAGATGTAATTTGTTTCACTCGAGGACCTCCTGTATATTCATCATCACCATCAATTCCAACCATCCCCAACATGGTCATTCTTGTTATATGCTAGCATGATTCACATTTATCATGTATGAAATTTCAAAGAACTCTAAAAAAATCTCTATCCATTTCAAATAATCCATAGAGTCTTGAGTATCAATTGAGACCCGAAATACTAGTGGATTATATAGAAGTAAATATTGAGAATAATCATTCTGTTAATCCACAATAGGATCAACAAATAGATCCTAAATGGGAAAGAGTGCGGGTATAATTCAAAAATCATGGTCAAAATAAACAACTATATCAATAAGATGCTGGTCCACTAGAGGATTGTACTCTTTTGGTTCAATAGTTTCATCCTCTTGAATCTTTTACAAATATCTTCATAGATAAATGTTTCTTCTGAACATCAAAAAACAACATAGAAAAATAAAAAAAGTATAAATATATCATTAACTCCATTTAGAGTTACAAGGATATCAATATACTTAGATCAACTACTAAAACACTCTAACTGGATCAATTTGTTCATCAAATATACATTTCCAAAAAAATCATGGTCAGTTAAGGATTGTTACAAAGAGTGGTGGATAATAACACACTCATAACAACCTCATATGTCCAAAATCATTTACCATCTATTTACTTGGACAACACAAACAATATTTCTACAAAAATGAATGATGAAAAACATGTTCCACCAATGATTTGACATTGTCACAAACATACTTGGATACCCTAGAACACTGATACATTATTTGGTCTTGACATCTGTTGAAGATAATTACCACACACCATTATATGGAATCATGAACTTGTTTTCATATCAAGATATAAATGGAATGGTTTTTGCACAAAAAAGTGGAAAATAAATGACTAAAAACTATTTTCCATCAAACCATAATGAGAAATTACTTGAATAAATTTTGTAAAACAATTCCCAAATATTACATCATCAAGAAATAGAATCTATCAATAAAATGCAGTAAAATCAATGTAAGGACTGCATCACATATTCACTAGTCACATCTTGAACTCCAGGACCCGGGAATAGAATTCAACCACCACCCCTAGGAGGATATTACTCTTTTGTTGGGCATGGAATAAGAAAATCAAAAAATGCCTAAAGGAAAAGGTAGAATGTCACATAAATATATCAATATGGTCTCACCAAGGGTTTTATAATAAAGTAGACATCATTAAACCATTTTTAATTCAATTTAAATAAAAAATGTGTGAAAAGGAATATACATGTTTTCAAAAAACCTTTTTTCAACTCAACTGATTATAGATATATAAAAAAAAATATTAAATGAACAATTTAGGTAAAAAATATATATAAATAAGGTGGATTGAATAAAATTATTTTATAAACAAATTAATATAAAATAAATTAAAACAAAACAAATCACCATGTTTATATGCACTGACATTGTTTGTTTCTGGAAATACGATCCTCACACTTCTCATTCATCATCACAAATAATTATATGTGTACAGACAAAAAAAAACTCTCCAACCGAGAATCCATCAAGAGAAAAAATATAAAATTTGTTTATTTAGTGGGGTCATTATAAATGAATTTCTAGTAAGATAGTGTCCAATATTTCTTAACACAATCTCTCACTACTATCAAGGATCACATTGGATTCAAAAAATTAAATCATTCATTTATGGGAAAATTCATCATTTTAATTCATTACCCCATTAAATGGTTAATTACCTAATCTTAGTTGCATCATGCATTTTAATTCCAAAAACAAATAATATGTTTTCATCAAATTAATAACATTTCAAATTATGTTTGATTTGAAACCAATTATATCAAGAATATTCATACAATCATTTCATAAAATCCAATTTCCATTCAAATCTTCATTTTTCCCAAAATCAACCCTATAATTCAAATTCTATTCAAATTTGGGGTTGTCGCCTTTCCATGCCCTTTATAAATCAATAGACAAAATCATTTAAATCCATGTTTTTTCTAAATAATTTAGAACAGTTTTCAAAAATATTATTAAACCAAATAATCCTAAGTATATAAAAGTCATATGGAACCACCAACATTTAATCATGTGATAAATTAAATCAAACAAATGGAACATGAATAAAAACAAGTGATTGTTAGTGTGGAAGGTATAAAATTAACAACATATATAATTATATATAATGGAAAATAAATCATCATTCATTAATATAAATATGATATTCCACTCTTAAAGAGGGAGAGAATAAAGAAACTGGAATTTAAATTGATGGGAAATGTATTTATAGAAAAGAATCAAACTCTACGACTATATGTTCAATCTAATAGTAGTGGAGATTGTTGGGTCCAAAAAAGTTAATTTGAAGCCATAAAAATACAAAAGGTGAGTGAGTCATGTGGTTAGGTTAGAGGGAATTCCAAAAGGACAGGGTAAATTATGTTTGTAAAAAAATATTCCATGCCGCAAACCCCCATTGGCATAACATAGAAGGTTAAAAATACCCAAATCCAGGTCGTAGTCAATCCAGATAGTTTCACAACACCATCATGTCAATAAGCCTCCTAAAAACAAAACACATATTAACATTACATGTTGTATGTCTATGACACAACCCATACACTACACAGGCTCCCCCCCATGACAATGAAATAATGAACTCCTCTACATGGATCTATCGTGCAACGGGATCATTTTGCCTTAAGGGTTCTCAAAATGGTAAAACTGATTAAATTTGACCCTTAGACACTTATTACACAACAGTATCTTCCATTCCATAGATTTGAATCTCCAAAACGCAACCCTTATACCATAGTTCACGTCCCTGCTAATTTTTTTTTATTAAAACACTAAATACTCAAAAATAAAAAAAATGATAGATAAAAAAACATTTAAATGTACTACCTAATAGTAGTAACAATATATTACAATATTATATTATGATTTAAAACATCATCTCTTCAAACCATTAAATTTGTGAACACAATATAAAATTAATGGTCTATGATACATATATATATTCTATATAATTAAGGAGAAGATCCTAAAATATGAATTCAAGCAATTAAGATGATCATAAATATATGTGGTTTCCATGTTTTAAAATAATAACAAATATTACTCCTACATAACCAAATATGGAAAAGATAATATTGACCAACCAACATGGAATAACTCATGTGTTATTAAAGATATATTAAAAAGGATGGATTGAAGTGGAACATATTCTATTGCACTAGATAGATGATATTGTTAAATAATATTAAAAATAGAAATATATATAATATTTATATATATGTAGAAGAAGAAGGATATCAATGTTTAATTCTAAAAATATTATAAGTGAAGGTTAATTTCAAATAAAATTTGGATCCAAACATGGGAAATATGCGACTTAAGAGAAGAAGAATCGTATAGCATTGACTCTCAAGTTGGATATTTTTAGAGGATATTTCCATATACATGAGATAAAATAATAGGATAATTGTAATAATATGGAGGATAAGGGAACGAGGAGTGTAAATGAAATTGTGAGGACTATTAACCATTATTTCTTCATATTATTACTTTTCTATTTGATTTCTACTATATTCAAGAGACTTATAAACTTTTCCCCATATTCATAGTTATTTTTTTCTTTCTAATTTACTCATAGACTCGTTGAAAATTTTAATAATGGGGTATTATTTTTAAATATATTTTACTTAATTTCACAAGTTTCAAGTGTTTTTTGTTAAAAAAATAACGTATATTCCATTGTCACTTTATTTATTAAATAGTGGATGGAATTAAGACCTTTTTAAAAAATGAATCATTGAATCATTGCTCATTCACTAGGATTAGAAAACTAAATCTGATGAAGGATAGAGTATCCTTAAAAACTAACTATTTGTGGTTACACACTATACATAATAGGAAACCATCTAGGAGAACAATGCATTAATAATGAAATTACATGTCTGGCTCATTGAATCATTAAAATGGATTATATGATGGTTAATAAGTATCCTTTTTATAGTCAATATCTGAGTTTCATTGATTCAATTTCTTCTACTATTATAGAATTATATAAAAATGTATGGATCCTTATAGCCCATTATTATGTGTGTTACAGGATATGATATGATTAGAGGAATATTGGTGTGATATCAGTGGATTTTGGGATATATAATATAGAATTAGGGAATGTTCATGTTTTCAGATCTAGATCATGATGTGAGATTTTAAATCATAGCTTGGATATGAATTCATGCCTGTGAAGATAAGTTTATAGGGTGTGATTCACAACATGTACTATTATGTCATGACATGAATAGATGTGGGGTTGGATTTTGTGAATCAATTTTTACAAACTTACAATGTGTTTTATTTTCAAGATATCAATTAATCCTTGGTTTGTTCAATTAGGATGATTCATTTTTTACGTGTCTGAATCTCATGAAATTCACAATATTAATAACCGATTTAAAAGATGAAAGTCTATCTAACAGAATGACTATAAATCCTCTTGAACCATTTAATTTTATCTTATCATATGTAATACCATAATTATTTACAAATAAATTTAATATATAATGTAATTCACATAATAGTGAGTCACTTAAAAACAACACTTCCTTATTGTAGTCATTAAAACAACAGTCATGACATATCCCATAACCAAAAGTTTTTCACTTTTTTATTTTTAATTCCAAAAATAATACATACATGGTGTGATAAATAAGATATTTAGAGTATAATAGGATCAACATAATTTTTTGGTAAATATTAACATGACCGTTTTGAATATTAATGTACTATAATGTATTGTAATTTAAACATTATGAATAGTAAATTTGAAATATGTATAGTGACCCTATCCATTACAATATAATTAAAATTAAGGCACCATATGAAAGAAATTATGATATAATTTTATCATTGTACATGTAATTGAATATTTGAAAAATATATAAATAAGTGTTGGGATCTTCTGAGTAATAAATATTTAATTACAATTTTATAATTAATAAATTTATTCAAATGAATTTATTTTTCATAAATAAATATTTTAATTTCATATTATGTGTGTATAATCTAATTATTACATTTTTTATTTTTTATGGTGTTTTAGAATCAATTTTAACTTTAAAAACTGTATTTTTCAGGTAAATGGTCATTTTATTATAAAAATAAATTAATCTAATTTAGAAAAAAAATATCCATAAAATGGAGTTTATTTTTTAAAATACATTTCAAATAATGGTTAGGCTTAATATTTATTATTCTTCTGAAATACTATTATTTTAATGTGAATAGTAAAATACATTATTTTACTGTATATATACATTATAAGTTAAATACAGTATTCCTTGAGTCATGGATTATTTAACCACCATTATTTCTAACTCACATGTATCAATTAATTATTTATTAAAAATTTTAACACTATATCTTATCATGAGAAAAATAATTAAATAATAAATATAATAATGAGAAACTATCCCTCTCACTTGCTATAAAATAATACCCCTCACCCCACTTCTCATAACTTCTCTAAGACTTAATTCTTGTCATATCTCATTAAAAATCCCATTCCATGGTGTCTTCACATGTCTATAATATATTTCTCACATAAAAAGTAAAAAAATATTCCCCTTATGGGCATTCCCAAGGAGGAGTATTGAAGATGTAAAATCTTTTTCCTTTTATTATAATTTTATTTTCAAGTTCTTTCATTTATTATTATCTCCTCAACTACTATATCAAAGATATAATCGTAAATCTAGTATAATTTATATGATATAATTATATCATGTCAATGTATTAACAATCATCAATATCCATACTCTCTCTCCCTCTCTTTGACGTTAAAAATTATATCATTATATGGGAGGTGTTGATTTACAACCTTTAGAGATGAAGAAATTTTTTACTTAAATTTATTCAACAAGGATTGTCATGTTACTAGGTTTATGGTTAAAAAAAAGACAATTATATTTTCATTATAACCTATTTAATGTTCTATAACAAATATATATACAAAATACTAATTCAAATGACAAAACTTGATCGTGATGATTAAAAACAGTCCCAATAATCCAATTGATTATCACAAATGTTTTATTTAATAACTCAAACTCATAACATATAACAAAACTAATTATATAGTCATTTAATAGTTTGGTTGTTCATAATTATCAAATAAAATCAAAGATGTATAATTAAATCTATTCTATGTAAACTCCATTAATTATAAAAAAATGAACTGATCCTGAGAATCAAGTAAACAAACATTCGAAAATTACAGAATTTAATATTCTATATTAACTAAATATCCATAAATGAACATAATAATACTATAATTATAATAATATATGTTTAAAGTGCTATAAATTAAATATTTATCTTATTTAATTTAATTATCTATGCCATTAATGACAATTGAAGTGCTTATTCAGAAATAAGGTAAGAGTTTTCTCATCTTACATCCTTCTTTGTGAGATATTCCTCATTCAACAATAATTCTTGTTTATATTTTATTTATACAGTAAAATGATGTTTCATATCATGAATATATTTATTATTGGGGCATTAAATTTATCTTTTTAGGATTTCTAAATTTGGGTAATATGATATTATTGATTACAATGCTGTGTGGGATTCTACATGAACCATCGTCCTTCTTTCAGGGTAATCTTTCTCTAACATTTCCCAAATTTACATGTTCTTTATATTTTTATTTTTATTCTAAATTCTTCATATATGTTTAAATATTATATATCCATATCATATTAACCTTATTTTATTGGGATGTACATGTTTTAAGTTTTTTCCATATTCGATTGATACCGATAAACAAGCCTGATTAAAGGGATAATTCTAAATTATTTCCCTATTCATGTGCATTATATATTCTATATTAAGAAATTATTATTTTTTAAAAGATAAAAAACCTTAATAATGAAACTATCATGGTTAATTTCAGTTTGATGAAAACAATCATTCCATTTCCCTTTAAAATATATTAAATATTTTCTTTCTACCATACTAAACTGATTTTTTCTAATGTTTCTTAAAAACTATTATTACATGATATCACACTATTGTGACATGATTTATGACTAAGATATAATTTCAATGTACATAAACCTTATTTCTTCAGATAAAAATTTTAGTAATCTTAATTTATTAAAAATAAAAATCGTTTTCTGAAAGACCACTTCCTTCTATAGGATAAAAGGGTTTTATCATATTACTTTTACATATAAGAGATTATACCTTGTTCACAACTTATTTATTGCATGTGAGGAATGTACATACCATTTATATATCTAAAAATTAGTATTCATATTCTTTTGATATTATATATATTGAAAATTAAATGTCTGATAGTGGTATGGGACACATTGGAATGAATAAATATGATTATCCTAAAGAATTTATCAACGAATTTATTTTAATATTTTCATTTACGACTAGGATTCAAATATGTAAATGGGTTATGAGACAATTTTATTGAAATATTATTTTCTATTGGAAATTTTTGGAATGCATTGGACTTAATAAGTGATGGGTGGGTCCCTCTATAGCCACTCGATGCAGCCATATGTCTCATGAGAAAATAAATGAATCGGGTTTTGGTTGAGGCCTTACATGAGTATTTTTAGATGTATTGTATGAGTCATTGATGCTAGTATTATGGTCTATGACATATGAATTACCTCATTATTAAACTAGTATTTGATATTTTATGTGATTACTCAACTTTTATAAAATTCACGGTCTCATTTTATTATAGAATTATTTATTCATCATTCATTCATACGATATTATGCTCAAGTTTATTTTTAAATGCATGTTTATATGTTATTAACCATTCCAAATGATTATTTTTATTATAAATTTTGATGTATTATATTACCTTACCAAGCATCTAGGATCACCGCTCTCTTTTGGTTTCTTTTTCCCCATGATGTGAAGCTGAATATTATTATGATTCACTTTCAAGAATAATCTAAATGATTATGAGTGTTTTAAATGGAGTAGATATGTTATTTTTGGTATTAATGTTTTAAGTAAAATATAATGTTTTTATCCTATTTTGGAAAGCAACTATCTTTTCAGTACATTAGGATGAAACTTCCTTGTAAATAAACAATTTTTCAATATAATGCATTGACTCTAGGAAACATGGGTCATAGTATTTATAGTTGGTATTAGTATATGTTTAGTAGAAACTATGGAAATTTTATATAGAAAACATAGATTAGGGAACTAAATGAAAATATATAATTTTCTTCCAAGAATACAAGAACATCCTATAATTTTATTAAGGTATTGATTATGGGTACCTTCATAGAAAATACATCCTAGTATGGATATAATAAATGGTACTTGTTCTGGAAATGATGTACCAAGGAGTGTCAAATCGAAATAGTTGTTCCAAGCCTATGTCAATGTGACCTAGTACATTCCAATGGCCCTTATAGAACCCCTAGTTTCACACTATAGGGGGTTATACTTATGATAACTCATGTTTTATTTACAATCCATTATGAATAATTAAAAGTAAATATGTCCCTAAATAGACAATATTTTTTATAATGATATTATCTATGTATAGAATTGTCAATTTATGTTATTCATTTCACTAGTATTGGTATTATACATTATGTTTCATTAAATTACGATCTAATCTACTATATAGTATTGTCTAGAAATGAAACCTACCAAAAGTAATGAGAACCACATAAATTCACTTAATATAAATTTTAAAAAAGATAATTTCTTCAATGTGATTGAGCTATTCATTTGACGGTTACCAGTCCTCAGATATTCTTATTATATGGAGATATAATATAATTTCATTACAATATAGAGAAATTGTTTTTTATGAATTTCATATTCATATGGAATCAAGAGATGAATAAGAAAACTAGGAAAATGATTAGTAAAGTTAAGATGGTAATAATGTATTTTCCCACATGTGATAATTGTGGATGGAAAAAAACCATGAAATATGATTAAGAGGAACACGATTTTTGATCATGTTTGGTGAAAAATAAAAGCATGTTCATAATTTAATTATAAGGAAATAATTTTACAATATTAAGGGAATAATTATTAAGGATATGGGGAAATACACAAATGATTATCCCATGTTTCAGGGAAATATAACTCCAAAAAATAAAGAAGGATCATTGTCAATAGTATGATGTTACTACTGTCGAAGTAGAATAATAAAATTATTTTTGTTTTTTTTCACAAAAAATTTTATTATAATATTGTTATATATAATTATATAATATATAAGGACTGTATTGTATTAATATTTGACTTAGTATATGAGGTTATATGATGAATTGTACCTTGAAAAATGATTCGGTATGATGTTAAATTTAAAAAAAATTCAATTTTAAGGGAATGATAAAAAATAAAATGTTCTTAGTGTTGAGATAATGAAGTGGGATAAGGGGTTTATTGATATGGATAATGTAAATTGGTCAGTAATAAATACCTTGGGAATGATGATAATGTGTTCAATCATGATCTTTTGGAATTTTTAAACATTTATGAAATAGAATATGATGATAATTTTGTTAGGTATTAAAGGTTAATGTTATACTTAACAACATTATGCAACATGTTCTAAAATATTACGTTTATATAGTTAAAGTCACAATCAACGGATAAGAATAAGATAACGAAATAATAATGTATATTTATAATCTTATAGAGTGGAATAAATCCTCAAATATGGGAAAAGAGACTTAAATAAAAATGCTTTCCTACTATCATAAACTTTGATAACATCAACATGATTTTTCATAAGTATATTTTATGGTTCTGTGGTAACAAATATTCATTTTAACCTATAATCTATGATTTTACATTATAATTTAAATGATTTATTTTTCATTCATGTGTAGGTTTTCACTTCAAATTAATTTCACTGCATTCGAAAGCATAATTTTGGGGTGACCACCTCATTTAACATATCATTTTTTTAAGAGTATATACTATTAACCCTATTTCCGAAGTGAGATTCCCACTAAATAATTTCCATTTATAATCCATTAACAATCGACGTAAAATATAAAATTTTGAGGATTAAATTTATTGAAATATGAGATAATGTAACACCCCATGGATTTAAAAATTAATTTAAAATACAATGTAATGCAGACTACACTAAGTATATGGAAAACAACACTTTGTTATTATAGTTATTTAAAAAAATATTTTTATAGCCTAGCCATTAAACATATCTTTTCTTCTTAAGTTCTTAGAATGTTGGAATATGGAAAAACATTATTGCGGTCACTATGATATTTAAAGTCTTATTGGATCAATATAATTTTATTGTGATTAGTACATTGACCCATTGAAATAATACTGCACCCTTATGAATAGTAATATGACCCTTATGAATAGTAAATCATTCAAATGAATTTTTTCCTCATCCATGAGACTATAAATAAAATATAGGCACCATATTAATGAACCTTGGATATTATTAAAACATTGTACAAGTAAATTAATATTTTAAAAATTAATAATTCGTTGATGGTATTTTGGTGAGTAATAAATATTTAGTTAAAATTTTAGAATTACTAAATCGAATTTTAAGATATTTCATTTTTATAAAATTTATTAATAAATAATTAATTTATTTTCCTATGATTTTACCATAATCTAAATAGACCATTTTTGGATATTCACCTATAATAAAATCAGTGTTAACAATAAAATCAGTATTTTTTGATTAAATGGGGTTTCTAATTAAAAAATGAATTTATTATATTTATAAATATATTTCTATAAAAATGATTTTATTTTTTACTCTACATGTCAAAAAATGGTTGTGATGATTTTTTGTGATTTTCCAAAATACTTATTTTTATTGAATATTTTAATATGTTAATTTACAGTATATATACATCATCAGTTAAATAAACTATTTATTGAGTCATGGTTGATGTAAGAGCCACTGAATCAAAATAAAATGTATCAATTACATTGTTTATTCATAATTATCAAAATTTTTAATTGTCTTGAGAAAAATAATAAAGTAATGAATAAAATAATGAGAAATTACCCCTCTCCTCTACTATAAAAATCACCTATCGCCCCCACTTATCCTCACTTATATAAGCCCTGAATTTTATCAACGTTCTTCCTAAATAATATTTCCTAGTATCTCCTTTAGTCCATAAGATCTTTGTCTCATCAGTAGTCCACAATCAATCTTTTTATAGAGTATTCCAGAGGTAAAATCCTCTTCATTTTCCATTTTTTTCCAAGTTCATTATTTTATGATTATCTCTTCACCTCCTCATTAAAAATGATCATGATAACTAAAATATAATGTCTATATATTAATTATATAATTTTAATTTAATAACAATCATCGATATCCATACTATCTCCCTTTTATTTTAAAAACAAAATAATCTTCCATGAGGTGCTGATTTACAACCTTCGTGGATGGGGAACTTTAGTTCACCGATTTTTTATTCATGATTGGTAATGATAACATTTTTATGGTTAAATAACAATATAATATATGTATAATAACATATTTAATTTTTTTTAACCAGCATATATACATAATTATATGTCATACAACAATACTAATTCATGCTGATCAAGAAATTTAAAAATAATCTAAATGATTGTCACTAATGTTTGATCTAATAAATCATCCACATATCATATAACCAAATGAATTATATAACCATATAATTTTATATATTTAATTTAGTATAATATAAAATTAATTATGTAGAATGATATTTGTTACACATGAAATCCATTACGTATAAACAATAAAACTAGTCATGAAAATCAAATAGACAAACACTCTGGAAAGACAGAATTTAATATTATGACTTTTAAAATAGTAAATAAATGAACTTAATTTCAATATCATTATTCTAGTAAATTTATTATGTTTTATTAATTAACTAGTTAATGTATTTAATATTATTAATAGGACATCAAGGTCAAGTGAAAAACTCATTTGTACATAAGGTTAGAGATTTCTCAACTCACTTCCATTTTTGTGAGATATTGTTTATTCAAACTATTTTATGTGTATGGTGTTGGTATTCTACCCATTTATGTATCATATCATGAATCTATTATTTTAATGGTATTTATTGTATAATTTTATGAAAATTAATTTTTTTGGAATATGATGCTATATATTACAAAGTAGTATGGGATTATACCTGAATCCCTATCAATCCATCGAGATACTCTTTATGTACCATTTCTCAAATGTAATTCTTCTTTATTTTTTAATTTTTAAAATAAATTATTTATATATGTTCCAAAATCATAAATAGATATCATATCATCATTCTATTTTGGGGATATAAATGTTTAAAATATAGTCCCCTTCTGTATTATTCATGATAAACTAGCCCAATTATAAGAAACTTCTTGAATTCTATCCCATTTTAATGTACAGTATATAATCCACTTTAAGAAATTATTATATTAATAAAATCATTAATATTATCATGAAAACTGTCATGGTTAATTTATGATTTTATTAATACAAACATTTTGTTTCTATTTAAAATCATTATAATATTTTCCTTCAATTTCACTAAAATGTTTTATTTATAAAGATTTATAAAAACTATTTTTACATGAATTCACTTTTTGGGACATAATTTATAAGTCCAATATATTTCTAATATACATAAGTTTCTTCTTTTGGGATATACATGTTTATAATATGATTTTTTTTTACAAATAGAAGTTTTTTTTCAAATGAAATATTCTTTCCAATTTAAAAAAGGGGTTTTCGCATCATAATTTTACTAATATGAGATTATTCCTTGTTCCAAAATTATTTATTTCAAGTGGTGTATGTTATATTATTTCATATTAAAAAAATCATAATTCGTCTTATTCATATTATATAATAGGTAATAATAAATAAATGTTTCCATGAATCATGAGACACTTAGTAATGTTTAAAAATTAATTTCCTCAAAAAATTATCAATGAGTTTTTTAGATTATTTTCATCTATGATTATGAATAAAATATTTAAAATTATTATGGGATACTTTTATTTGATTATATATATTTATTAGACATATTATAAATAAATTAAACATAGAATGTGATGGTTGGGGGATACCATATCCCTATGATTCATCAGAATGTCTCATGAGAAAATATTGAATAATTTTTGGCTGAGGCCTTACCCATGTATTTATTTAATTCTTGGTTTAGTCCATGATATTAGGATTATGATGTCTATCAAATACATTCCATAATTGAGAAACTAGTTTTTTATAGCAATGAGATTATTCTACTAATAGAATATACATGGTTCTGTTTTATTTTTGTATTGTTTATTCATATTTCAATGATACAAATTATTCTCAAGTTTATTATTAATGGAATGTGTTTTTGTTATTCCCCATTCCTAATTTTTATGTTTATTATAACTTCATGTGCATTACCTAAACATTCTGAGAATCTGATCTCACCCATTTCTGATGTTTTATTTTGCACCAGGATTTGAAGATGAATATTATTATGAATGACTTGTATAAATAATATAATAGGTTATCAATGTTTTCAATGGGGATGAAATGTTATTTTGGATTTCAAGTTATGAGGTAAATCTTATGATATTATATGTTTTCCCAAAACCACTAAAATTTTCATTCCTTGAGGATGTGATTAACTTATATACATACCAATGTATTAATATAATACATCAACTCATGGAAAATGTAGTATGGGTCTTTATATCATCCCCTATTCTCCAAACATCAATAGTATAGTGGATCTCATTCTTGGTGTCTCATAAGTCTTCCTAAATGAATTGATCCATCACATTCCATATTTGAACTATGGTGATCCTAGGTGTGTTATCCCTCATTCTCTTGAACATAATTTTCTATTTTTATTATTTCATCCCATTATTTCATTCCATTATATATTTATTGATATCCTTTATTCATATCACGTTATATTTATGATTGTTTTTGTGTTTTGGGAACAATTATTTAAGAGGGAGGTTGTTTCCTAAGGGTAGAAATTATTGGAGATATGTGTTGTTATACTATTCAAGATTTAGGAACATTGACACTCATAAGGTATGTGAATAATTTATTATCCTATTATTATATGTCTGATTTTCAAATATTCCGGATTTAGATCATTTGGTGATGGTGGAAATAAAATTAATAAAAACTGTAGCATATTGAAAAAAATAAATTGTTTATAGGTGTAGTGATCCTATCTATTTCAATTGAGATAATAGTCTGCCCCATATTTTTATGGATATAGTATTTTTTATGTTTTCGTTTTTCTTAACAAGGTCATTATTTTATAGTTTATCTAGTTTAATTTAATTTTAAGATTTTAAAACATATTTCTAATAAATTTTCAAGAAAAAGAATTAGATATTCTGGTTTATTTAATATATTGGATCATATAATATGATGGATATCAATGTAATTCATAATTCATGTTAAAATGAAATTTATCATTTATATGTTAATATAATTGGATAAATTACATACTGTTGTAAATGCTCATTGTTTATAATATTAAAGAAGCATGTTAATTGAATTATTTATCATTAATGTTTTTTTAATTTATGTTTTTTTATGAATGTTTAATTAATTTATATATGATAATAGATTTTGGACTAGGTAACCTATGGTTATGAGCTGGTATAAATGATTTGGATTACTAATGTTGTTAAAGAAGTATTTGATTGATATGATGGATGTTTAGGGATGAGCGATCTCATTTTAATATGAATGATATATTTAGTGTTTCTACTGCCTAGATTCCATATTGAATATTTTTTATCTAGAATTTTTTCTACTATGGATGTGAGACGTGATATTTAATGTAATGGGGTAATGAGATGATTACTGATCAATTAGTTATAGGACGTGAGGCCTTGGTTTGTGGTAGTATATTAATCTTGTTATGGTGTATGTGTGGTGATATGCATGGTGGTGTCGGATATTAAACATAGACTTATAAAATAGGTCAAAGTTGGGATTTCTTATTTTTTTCATTAAATTTGGATTCTTTCATGATAATGTTTTCTTTAAGGATCACTTGGACAAGTTACTTGTTTTATTACATTCTTTACACCACGGCATGAGTAAGTTGGTTGTTCGTGGTTTATACACATATTTTATGGTTTATTAGCTTAATTTATGTTGTACATTGAATTGGGGAATGATAAATAATAAAAATTATATTATCCCATGGAATTGACATGTTGGAATACAAATGTTTATATCTTATATAACCAATGAATTAGTTTTATTATTCTTATAGGACAATAACTTTACTTGATAGTTTATGAAATTTGAATGGAATAATATTATTTAATTTAAAATGAATTAATTAATATTAAGTTAAATGATAAATGGAACGAATTAATTAAATTAATCCCCTTGAATTATTATAGGTTTAAAGATATATAGTTCTTAGTGCTGGTAGTTGAGTGTGTGAGGGATTATATTTT
Organism: Viscum album; assembly: GCA_963277665.1. Classification (NCBI taxonomy): domain Eukaryota; kingdom Viridiplantae; phylum Streptophyta; class Magnoliopsida; order Santalales; family Viscaceae; genus Viscum; species Viscum album. The sequence goes on along the minus strand of OY728133.1, from coordinate 312,836,531 downwards.
TAGTTGATCCCAATCCTATGTTCATTCCTATAGTGTAGCTTTGAGATATATTATATCACGTATGTTATGTGTTTTTATATGTTTTCCAACCAATTTCAGTAGGGAGAGAATACCCTAGTGGATTCTGGGTGGATTTTTTGACCAATTTCATGGTCAGCGTGGACCTGATGGATGACTACCCCCTCCAGCCCCACTCCAATATCTTTTTTTATGTAATTGTATACACGGTGACTATATTTACCCATATATGTTTGTAAATGGATGTAATATATTTTGGTTATTCCCCAAAACATGTATCTCCAGATATAATATCCTATGGATTATTATTGGTATGTTTTTTATGATATGTTATGGCTAGAGTTATAATATGTGACATTTAGGCATTGGTTTCTTCCAGAAACTACATGGTTTCAACCAAGATATACAGAATATAATATGAGATAATATGATATATTAGGTGTATGTTCTGAGATGAGGTGATGTGATAAATGAGGTGCATGGTATGATAAGAGATGTTGTAATTCATGGGGTCAATGTTATGATATTAAGGTTCATATGGATCAATGTATGTGATCACTTATTATGTGAGCGGATGAATCTGTGATAAATATTTTTATATGAATTTTACTCAACATTTGAATGAAAATTTCCTAGCCTCTAAAAAAATGTTAGTTTTATCTTCCACTAAAATAAAACTATCTCCATAACATTTAATATCATGAAATTAGAAAGAGTGAGTCATATGATATTTATATGGATTGGTATAATCACCTACTCCTTTCCATGTAAATTATCACCACAATATAAAATATTTTTCTATCCTCAATCTATATTACCAAGTCATAAGTAGAATATTTTTATACAAACTAGTGTACATCCTCAATCTAACCTTGGTTCTATCCATTGTAATCATCATTTTTCCAATGATGGTTATTGCCAAAACTATCCAAACTGTATCCACTTATCTCAAATATAGTTATACCCCAGTCTAAAAATACTTTTCGACAACTGGTTGTGTCCCCAAATATATGTTTATTTTTCATATTTTTATATCCTAAATTACAAATTCATTTACATCCTCCACAAAATTATTGATCAACTATACCTATTTACAATATTTAAAATATTCTATATCCCTCATAAGAGTCTATTTGACTCGAAACATTCTCATGATCTTTGATAGAACTGAATATTACCAAACTAAATTTTTCAAAAATTATTTTAAAAATATTTTGATGATACGTTCATTGGTTCATACTCTAAATACTTTTCCTCTTTGTGATGGATCAATATATTTGCCATCATATGCTACTTCTCATATTTATTTAGTCTAGTTGATATGTGTTTATATTCTATATATGATATACTTCTCTATATAGTAACGCATTGTACTATGTGACTCTATCGCTTTGAACTTTGTTGGAAATTCATTTTTCTAATAATTTTTTCTAATGATACTCTTTCAAATAACGAATGTTCTGGTACCAATCATTGTAAAATATATAAATTGGGTTGAAATAAAAACAAATTAAATATTCATCACTTTATATTTTATATGTGTGAATAATATATCTTTCTATACATTAAATGAATCTTTTAACATATGAAATTTTGTAAGAATATATGGTAATATATATTAGTTTTATTACTAAGTGAGATCCCATATTTTGAATTTCTCACACTTTTTTAATTTTTTGTATTCCTATCAACACTTAATGTATATTAATTATTCTTTTTTAATTCTCTATCATCTATGATTTTCATCAAATTTCTATAACATATGAGTTAAGTAATGTATTTAGACATTATAATACACTAAATGGTAATGAATTTTATCTCCTAGAATCAATATCAATATATTTAGGCTCATTCCATACTCTTTTAAAATTTCCTTAAAATTATCTAGTCTTAATGTTTTATTCTATTTACCCCCAAAATGACTTCTCTATCATTCAGTAAACTATCTAAATTTTTCATCTGATAAACTCTGGAAAATTCATCAAATGTTTTACATTCATCTTTTTTCCCTCAGTTAGTTCTATTCCTTCTAATGATCTATATGATGTCCCTAATGATATCAAAAATTTATTTCCAACAGACTGTTATACATTAATCTATCTAATGATACATGGACAAGATCATCATCCTGTGAAACTAAAAATCATTTTACAAATCGTAGACTAATTTTATTCAATTATCATTGAAATTTTATTCCAATAACATCATAAACTATTTTAAAATATGTGTCTTTCCAATATATCATCATGTGAACCCATTATCTTATGATAGTTCATATGATCTCATATAAGCTTATCTCAAACATAATATCCCCTTTTTTTGATATATTCATTTGAATTCATTCATAAAAATTCTTTTTTAGTTGGATCTTTTATGTGTATTTATAATTATACACTATCTGATATCAATTACATGATATCATCCATATGGTTCACTTTTGATGTCTTACATTTCTCTATAATATAATGGTTGAAAATATTACTTCAAATGATAGTAATTTCGATAATTTACCTATTTGATCATTCTATATCAGAAATATATAAATCATTATTTAATGGATTCAATAAAAAGGTTAATATTTATACTATATATTATTTAAAAAATAAAACTGAATTATCAGTCTGATAACAATGACATTGCCTTTTTATTTTAACAAATATTAGGTCTTTCTTTTTTACCAATCACTCATTCCATGTTATATTTATTTGTACTGTATACGAAATTCCTCAAACATACGAAAATTTTATTCTCAAAACAAGTTTTATGGTAAAATTTTAATGACTATAATCATTTTCTACATTTTGTGCCCTTGTAAAAACTTCTTCATAAATATAAATTTGGTTATGTTTATATAGAAACATAGTTTCACATCTCTTACCTTTAACTGACTTTTTATGTTTCACAACTACATCATGAAATTTTAGGAATTGGAAAAACATCATAGTATCATATTATTTTGTTAAGTAACATTATTATATTTAATTGTAATAAAATTACATGAAACAGAAATAAAAACATCATTAAGTTGTTTTCATAGGTGTATTTCAGAAGAAAATTTCATTGGAAGCATTCTTATAGAAATTCCTCTTCAAACACATATGGATGTGTTGAAAAAAATGTAAACTGAACTCAATTTGGAATAAAAATATCACCATTATTATTTTTTCCAATACATATATAAAATATAAAACATCATTATTATCAATATTAATAATTAATTCCACATTCACATATGATTTTTTCATATTTATTCTCCCCTTAATTTTTTACCCCTTATTATTGATAAAAAATTCAATGGGTCCATCATTGATTATCATCTACCATCATAGAATCTTGAAACTATTTCTATGTAGAAAGATATCATCACATGAGTTTATATATAAAAATAATATATGTAAAAAACACTATGTCTATATTGGAAAACCTAGTGTAAAAAAAATTGTTAATAAAAAAGTTTCTCAGTGGTGTCTCTAACATTTATTAACTTAAAAGATTTCCTAAAACTCCTTATAAAAACATTTTAACTAGGAAAATCTATGAAATTTTTTTAATGTAAATCCCACTCCCATGACAACAAATATATCAATATAGTGGAAGTATATAACAAATATTCCCAACATATATTATTTATTATCATTCAATAATTCATTTTGTTGAGATATATGAAAACCATTATTCATCATTATATTTCATACACCTTAATGATATAATAACATGTTTCATCAATGATGGAATAGTTATTTGATGAATTGTTATCATTTATATAAATAATATAGAACATGAAGAAAACATCTTAACTTTTCTATAAAATCCTTACAAGTTATTAACAATAAACATATACATTACTAATAATATGAAAACCATTATTTTCATAAGGGAAAGTGCCCTCCTACAAGTACTTTATTTTCTATTAAGAGCAGGATAACATTGTACAATACTATGGCTAATAATACATCTGAGTTTTATTTTGTATATCTTTTCCATGGTATTGTATTTTTTATCTGACTATAGTGTATACTATTATGGATACATTCTTAGAACATGTGATAAGATTCATAATCGTTTGTATTCCATGAAATCTACTTATCATTATTATAATCCTAATGTTACATGTTTCAATTGTATGTTATTTACTATTTCCCCTATTTTATATTATTGTTACTCTATGTTACACTCTTCAAATGAGGGAATTGTTTCCCCACTATCACACCTTACTCTCTAACTTCTAGTAAGTATCCTCTAGCATTTGGGGAAATGCACCTAAGGATATGTGAACATATGGGTACAAATCACCAAATCGGTGGAATTTAGATCAAGGATGTTACAAGTTGTTTTGAGATTGGAATGGAAGTTATAAGCTTATGGGTTGTTCAACTATTTTCAGAGCTTCCATGATCACCACCAAGGGTTATATTTTGTTACGTTTATTTACCTTTTTGTAATTTTTTCAATTGTATAACATTACATTCATGTAATAGGGATCATTCATTACATTCATCTTGATATATATTTCCTTTTGTTTCAATATTATCTCTCTAATTTCAAAAATCGAATAGGGAAATACCTCAAATCTAGATTCATGATATACACTATGTGATTTCTACCAAACCATGTATTATTGGGGAAGGTATTCAAGTTCCATTATCTCTGTTCTCCCTTTTCATGTATTGATGGGGTACCTTTGGGGGGAGGGAGACATAAAAGAGTGGAATCAAATGTTCTAGTAGAGGGATATGATAGATTTTTCTAGAAGGCACAACTGAGGAATGAATGGGTTGTTAGGGAAATGGAGTCAGCTTAGTTTAGTATGAAATGTAAATGAGGATGATTGGATGAGACATGGATACATAAGGCACCATGTGATCTGATTAATGGGACCTTATGTTTATCGAGCCTACTATGTGAAATCATATAAGTTGTGATGTAGAGACATATTAAAATATCATGAATAATTATTCATTGTTTTTATTTTTTAAAAGGGTTGACCATAGTATTTGGTTGACACATAAATAATTAGATGAATATTAGTTATTCCATATATAGGTTTATGATTCCCTAATAGATTTTTATTATTCTGGTATGGTAGATGGTCAATGTCCTCATTTGGTTCATTCCAATAATGACCAACAATATATAATATTAGATCTTCACATAGTAGAAGATAGTGATGTTAAAACAGAATGTATAAAACTCCATGTGGTTCTACACCATTGTCTATATATGTATGATGGATACATTATAGACTTATTGAAGGAGAATAGTTTTGAGGAGGTTGAGATTTAATTAATATTAATATATGATCCGGAGGATAAAATGAGTTTTTATTGGGGTGATGATACTTAAAAACATAGTGGGGTAGTGGTAGTATTACTCTTTGGTGATCACAAAGATTTGGTTGAGGCATGTGATATATTCTCAGTCTATGTTCATCATTGTTTCATTCTTGCACATTACGGAATATAGTTCCCATGAGCTACTTAGAAATTATTTGCGTTGTTCTAGTGTGCAAGAGTTTATGATTCATTTTAGGATAATTCTCTATTATATTTTGGATTTGTATACAATTGAGAAGGATAGAGTGGTTTATTTCAAGAATTAACATTCATATATAGATCATGTACGAGGAATCCATTTTTATGTTTTCTACATATCTTGAGTTATTGAAAGGAGTAGAGGTCAGAAAGAGGATATTGGCTGGGACCATCACATTATGAGAGGGAAGTAATCTGGGTTCCTGAAATAGTACATCTATGGTCTAGGGTTTCATGTTTCATATATAGATGAGATTTCAAACTAATGGGGGATGGTTCCATCCCTAACCCTCCCATTTCACAAAGATCAATAAGTCTTAGGCCCCCTCCAAGGGCTCATATTTATATGTCTATGTGTAGGATTAACTCATCAGTGTAGAAAGGGATCTATTTTTTTTAGAAAAAATCATGTAGATGGTGTTGTGCTTTATGTATATATTCTTTGGAAATTTCATTCTAGTAAAAAATGGTGTGTTTAACCAATGGTACATTAGTTGATAATGGATAGTATAGCCAATGTGAAACCTCACGATTCTCCTCATCCTTAGATATTATAGTGTGACCCTGTAGGTGGTATTCATCAGGATCAGAGAGGCCATAAAGAAGGTCATGTTTATTTTTGTTCTATATACATTATAGTTTTATCCATTCATGGTGTCATTCAAGGAACTATTATATTGTTTTCTAATTGATTTAATGATTTAATTGATTCAAGATCTACACACTCCATATCACATGTCGTAATATGTACTTTTGTACATGTATTGGACAGGCTTTCATTTCCCATGGCATTACCTACACTAGTTGTAGTTTAAGAACATTTCTATGATTTATTAAGATATTGTGATTTATTGATGGGGGTAGAACTATGCTTGGGGAGAATTATTATATTTGTAGATACAACCATATTACATGAAACCTAGCATGGATTGTATATATTTGGTGTTGAATACTATACATAACATTAAGACGTAGATTCTATTATATGATAAAAATATAGAGTCTTTCATGTTTGTTAGTCAGTGAGACCCTCTAATGTATTAAATACATGTTCTTTCCGTAGATTACATGATAAAAGGGTAGATTTTTAGTTCATAGTTGGTTTATCAGTAGGTGATTCCCAAGGTTTTTCAAGATTTCCTTCATATCATTCTCCATGAGTTTTTAGAATTACCCCATAAATAAGAGATCATGTTTGGGAATGATCTATATCTAAAAGGTGCACTAAAATTGATGTATCTATAAATGATAGAGTACTCATAGTTGTGACATATATATGAAAAGATCAATAATCTTTTATATAATGGTTATTTTTCATCTAAGAAGGTCAATATTGGGTGGTTTATCTCTATTTGTGAATAAGTTTGATAATACTATGTATCTCTTTATCGATTATCATTTCTTGAGAAATTGATAGGTAATGAAAAACTACCCTCTTCCATTGATTGATAGTTTAATAAATCTTCTAAAAGTTGGTAGTTGGTTCTCAATGTTCTATATCCTGTTGGGAAATCATAATATGTACATAAATGAGGGGGATCATATGATTAATGATTTTTGAAATCAATATGGTAATTATCGATATGTTTTCATTCCATTTGGTGTGATAGTAACTCTATCAATGTTCATGGTATTGCTTAATATTATGTTCAATGTGCTATTGGATCAGTTTGTGGTGTTTGTTATCATTAACATTCTTTTGTACTTTACATTTGAGGGGGGGTACATAGTGCACCTGCGTGCCATTTTGATCATCATTTATAATCAACAACTATTTTGGATTCTATCTAAATGTGATTTATGGGATCATAAATTTTTTTTCAAGGGGATTGGGATATACAAGAATGGTTTAGTTATGTACCATCTGAAAATTAAGGAGGATGTTGCATGGTAATCTACCATGATTGTTTTAGTGGTTGGGATATTTCTTGGCATTTCATAAAATTATGAGAGGATCAAGGCTAATATGAATATGGTAGATACTCTTGTAAAAACCTTAACCAAAACAAATTATTTTTCATTTTAATATTTTCATTTTTATACAATATTACAGATTATATTGGATATGATAGAATATTCTATAATTATTCATTTTCTATAATTGATATTTTAGATTGATATTTTCTATGATTTGTTACACCTTTTTTGGGTATGTGTTATATTGAAATATTGATAAATTTTTTATTACTATTATCATTTGTGTTCCCATGAGCCTAACTACTAATCCCATGAACTATAGTAGGTAGAAATTGTATTTTAGATGAGGGTATGGAGTCATCACCTCATCGGTGATACTTTTTTTGGGTTTTACCAATTATAAGATACCGAGGTATGTCTTATCCCAAAATTATCTAAACAGGTGATAATAATGGTGTATTTAATTCATACATGATTTTGACACTGAGATTTCACATACCCCAGGTATGGGCACTATTGAACCTAATGTGATGAGAATGAATTCATACAGTGATTTCATGTGTGAATGAGGGGATTCCAAAAAATTAATAGAATATCGACTAGATATTCAAATTGATAAGGGAGGGGATGGAGGAAAACGAACCCATTAATTTATGATAGTGAAATTATCATTGGTGTAATATGCAGAGTCTCGACTGGGGGATTCTATGGTGGAGTTCTAGAGAAACCAAATTGTCTATGGTGATTCCCTTGACAATTCGTTAAAGGATGACAAACTGCGGGTTTAGTTCTAGGATAAAATTTACATTAGTTTGTTTATTGCATGACATGGTTATCCATTAGTTCCATATATCACCCTTGGTGGTAAATACTAGATCAGAAATATGTACTAAACATTGAGATATTAGTTTTCATTGTCTAGGTTTATGTCTTTAGTTGTAGAGTTTTTTTTTGATATTTGGTCAACTATAATGTATAGGATGAACACCATGCTCCCATTGGTTTTCTCGAGATATTTCATGTTCTATAGTTGTAGTGGGATGAAATATTGAGATATTTAATTACTTGTTTAACTCAATCTATGGGAGGATTTTATACTATATGGGTGATTTTGGACATGTTCATGAAATCATCTCACATTATAGTGATCTAGGATTCACAATTAATCTATTTTTTGATGTTTTACATAATGAATGTGGTGAGAATCCATTGAGACTCACGAAAAATCATATTTTATCATGGATGCATGTTTTTCCTCTAGGGTTTTGGAGATATATCCATCATTATTTTGGATCTCAATTTTACTTTAGAATTTCTTGAACTCTATATACGGATGTTTAGATAGAGTATACAATTCAAACTTTCATGGACATGATAAGTTCTTAAATCATAAATTTTGGAATATTATGGATAAAGAACCTATCATTGGTTGAGTTTTAAAAAAAAATTCACACCAAATTTTTTATCGAACCATTATATGTATGAACTTTTTATTGACATTTTTATAGAAAAGAGTTTTATATTCAGTGATTCTCAATACATAAACTGATTAAATCATGTCCAATATGTCACACGTTATTTGGTATATTAATAATGTAGAATATGGTTTTTTTAATTACTATTTATAATAAAAGGAGGTGGCCAATAATGTTTTTCATTAGAGTTTATTTGTTCCTGAAGGTGGCTATTTTTCTAGGATGGTGAATGTTTTAAAATGGGTGTATGATTTCTCCCAGGTTTGTTGGGACTTTAATGTTGTTATCTAGTGTAGATGAAATTTTGTTTCATATATCACTTCTCCAACATATGAGATATATATATGATATATTAATTTTTTTTGTAGATTCATTGTAATCATCCTCAAAACTCTCATGATGTCCATTTAGGATAGTTTGACATTAATGATGAAGAGGTAATTGAGAAGTGGCATGATAAGATCTATGATCTATTGAAGAAGGTGTTACATGCGTATGTTATTCCATTGGTTGGTGTCCTTTTGTATAATTTGACATGGAGGGGTGTACCTGGAAAATAGAGTCACAAATTCATGCTCATAATCCCTAGATGGTTGGTGTTTAAATCATCATTAGAAATGATGTTTTGTGGTTGTTGAACTTTTATTTGAATATGAAATGATTTTCTATTCCATGATGATTTTTTTGAGTCTCTTCTCTTATTTTAGAGGTTTCTTGCCGAATAGAGTTTTTATGAGTTTGATTTTTATATTTCATAGTTTATATTTATGATAATTTTAGCTTCTTCTCGAACTAGATTTCCACAAAACTAGTGCTCCCACCCAATTGGCCACTGGGGATTCAATGCGCCTTCCCATACAGCAAAAGAATCCAACTAATAATGTTGTCCAATTATGTGATATTGGGGTAGATATACCATTTAGTGATGATAATAATAGTAGTCTATATGTATATATATAACACATTTGAAGACACACCATAATAGGAGAATCAATATTGTAAACAAAAGAGAAGAATATACAAAAGAAGAAATAATAAATGGACCAAAGGGATTCATACCATATGTAGATAAATAAAAAATGAGTTCAGATAATACATAAAATATTATTAAGGACACCAATGGTTGACTATATTAGTAAATTTATAAAAAAAAACCCCAAAAGGTCCATCTCGATGTATTGGTACCACCAGGTTCACTTCCATTCATCCAATGAATAGGATGTACATCCCTGAACACTACGGAAATCTCTTTAGCAAGATCTCTTACCTGATATCAAAAAAATAATGTCCATGTGCATTCTATGGGTCATGTGTTGGGTGTGAGTATTAACTCATTAATAATCCACCAATGTGTTCATTTATTATTTCAATAATTATATATAATATACAAAATATAATTTAAAAGGAAATACATACATCTTTATTAATTAACCGACTTAACCTAAGCACAATAGACATAATTGAGTGTTTACATTCTTCAAAAAAAAAAGAATATCTCTAAATATAGTCCCTAACTATATATTTGGAATATATTACATGTCTTGAAATATATATTTCAATTGGTGGGGACATATGGCTTCATTCCTAGGTGTCACCTAATGAATATAAAACACCGTGAACCCTTAGCTTCCAATGATGAAAATTTCACCAGGAACCTTATGTCATCCAATACCACCTGTATCACATATCAAGAAGTGACATAAATCTTTTCTACATGCCCATAAAACATCCATGGTTCCTTATACGTTGATTAAAATATTCATCATTGGATGAGATACCCAATGTCCCGGAGAAACACAATTCCCATCCACTCATATATAATAATCATTTTCAGCACAACAAGCCAATGCACATTGAAACTATGATTTCATTCCTCCCATAATTCTGATCCATCTTCATCATGAATAATATAAAGTCTCATCCCCCAACTGATGGTCTCAACACCATCACTTGATGGTCTATCACCATGAATCGTTCCATTTTACAATGAGAAAATCATACATAACTGTTGGTACACACAATCATCTAATTTAAAATGTCTATGGAAGAATACACCGACTACATTTGGTACACACCTCCTTAACAAAGTCATATTTATATTCACAATACTTCAACGATGAATCCCCCAATAATAGTGGTAAGAAATCACCAACATGTCTTTAGACACATCATCCGGTCACTTATTCAACTGTGACCGCATTGAGTAGTCCCATTTGTCAACACCATCCAAACACCCACATGTCATTCCCTCTTCCTAATTACCTCATTGACTCATCCCCAATGATTAGTGTCAACACAACATGGTGAACATTATCTCCCCATGTTTCTCATATTATTCCTAAATAAATGAACTATTTCACCTTGGTCTTTTTCATCAACATCATATCAATTTCATTGGCCATTTCCATCACATTACCAAGTAACGAAAGATATAATATTACATTTTATTATTATTATATGAGAAAATCGGATACCTTATACAATTGATCAAAACCCCTTACCTAGATTTGTCATTTTATACCAATGTAAATGAATTCCCATCAATATCTCAGATAATAAAATAAATAATTAAAATACTAGAATTATTTTATTTAGGGTCCTGTATAGTAAACCAAAAAGGAATATTTAATATTAAAACACATAAAACCCATAAATTTATGGATAAATCTAAGAACCACCAATGTTATTTTTATAGATTCTTACTCATCCAATACTAAATTCTTACTCAATCCAGAATAAGAGAAATCGTAGTATTAGACAAAATCCATGATAACATGGAAAAGAATCTCAGATGGATTTACTATTCCCTAATGAGTGATAAAAAAATAAATAAGGTATGTGGATTTGAGGTCACGTCCAATGAGATAGAAATATATTGAATTGAATCTCAGATGGAGAAGGAAGGTCAAATCCATGGAGAGAGGGAGAAGTTATATCCCTACTTATGGAGGTGCTTCATGCATTAGAGGATAAATTACGGAGAGGGTTTCGTAAATAAATATGTCTAAATTTATTCATGTATCACTAATTTTAAATTTTCACATTTTAATAGCATGGTCTAGAAAACCAGAATTCAACCGTGGGGTACTCACTACAAAAAGGACTGATACCTCACATGGCCTGGCTACATAGTTTGAATAACTATACAAGTACCTTATATGTGACTAAGAAATTTTTACAACAAAAAATGATTTAATTTAAGGGTATAAATGGTTAAAAAAACCATTAACCTTTAAAAATAATCCACGTAGTTTACGCCGCATGATTTCAAAAACTGTGTGCCAACCATGTGTAACTGTTTTCCTTATCTAGAAACTGTGTTTTCAAAGCCAGACACTTCAAAACACCATTTTGAATGTCATGGAACATGTTGATCAATAAAAAGTTAAAAATATTTCATGTTATGATGAAACTCTTGTAATTTGGCTTCAAATCATTACAAACATTGTCCCAGCCAACAATACAGAAATTCAAAGATGTTGTGATTTTCGACCACAAACACTGGACGTTACAGTATCACCACCTTATAATCGATCATCTAAAATATATCTATATATACCAGGATATTGTTTCAATTATAACCATATAATAAAAATAAACTCATCTACCTCACATATTACAAATTGTAAATTTCCTCTTTCGATGATACACACCTTAAGAAGTACCTACCTGATTTATTCCTTACTGAAAAACGAAACATTATAATGGTTTCTCCCCCAATACATGGATATAATTGTCTTATAATGAAATTACATAATTCATGAACCTCATCAGATTTCTAATTAATTACAATGTCATACCTCACACGCATCTTGTCTTGCATCTCATCAGATGCTCATCTGTACCACTGCCACACATGACACCCATGAGTTCTGCATCTCATCTGATGTCCCAAAATATACCCACATCATATATATATATATATTTATTTATTACCATCATATTAGTAATTCTTAAAAACCTCATACATACAACACACCATACAAATGAACACATACTAACTAGATTGTGGTTAGTCCAAATACAAAAAGTGCACCTAATACACCAAAACTGGCCATTCCAAAACATAATGGTCAATTCCCACCACCATATCATTCAAAATTGTTTTTGTAATATCCATATCCTGTTATGAACATAGTTACACAACCTCATTCATATAGACTATATATTGAATTCTAAAGGATTGAACTCCCAATAGAGATTCCCGCTCTATCACCCACTAACACCATAACTGGTTGTCCCACACCTGGTCATGACCTACTTTTGCAGTCAAATCCCAGTTACCATCTCCTCGTGAAGATATGAGTCCTAACATAGAAAAATTATCCCTATATGGTCCCATAATCATATTAGTCTATGATTTCATCATACATACCCTATCATAATTCTCTTTCTAATAACATGCTTAACTCTCTATTTTAGCTCACTAACATTGATTTTAAACATGTCCCGGCTACCCGCACTGGAAAAAAATCATCAATGATCAACTCCTTGATGAAATAAATGATTCTCTAACATTATTAACCTACTAATATTCCCTATGTTCTCACTTTAGAATTATAGAAACATCACATTTGCGTTCATATAATTCCATCACTCTGGTTGAATAAGACTAGTCCATCAAGATTCCATTAGCTATCAATACATGACTCACCGCCTTGGGAAAATATGTCATCTTGATGATATTATCGTAAACATTGATTGGGTATCCCAAAATATCCTTGTATCACCTTAAATTGAAGATGTCATATTCCACAATAGAAGGTGGAAATCAAGGCTTGTCTGGGGAATTGTTCGAATAACCAATAACAGCTGAATCTCCCTACTGTAGGTTCATGAACTCACTAGGTTAATCAACACTAATCATCATTGGGAATAATTTATCTATGAAAAAAGCTTCTATAAGCTTCAAATCCATTTTCATAAATTTAGCATACTATACTTTTACATTCCACCAGTGATTTTCATGTCCAATGACCATATAAGTCACAATCAACACTCTTTGACCAGGGGGTGTCTCCAAATGATAAAAAATCATTGGATCAATTCAACATGGTTTTCAAATAACTTTGGTGCACCCTCACACTAAAATTAATGTATTTTATGATACTAGATCTAATGATTCAAATAATACATGGAAGACATACCTTCTAAATCTCTTAGATAAATACCCATAATGAAATGAACCATGCTCTCCCTAAGCTACTCATCTTATCACATGCCAACATCTAACATCTACTTTGGGGAATACTCTACACCAAATCTTAAAATAGTGGATCATGATACACCAATCCCAGAGGGACCTCATCTCATAAATACTCAAGGTACACCATACCTCCATCCTCCTGACACTCCACCGAAATCCATCTAGGTGGTATCACACTGAAGACCAAACAACAAGGTAAAATAGCCGTAATAGAATATATATAAATATATATATATATAATAGTGAAATATGTAATAGGAATAATATCTCACCACCCTTACACTCCCTTAACACACCCATGTCACTTGAAATTCAGCCTTAGGACCCCTTACCAACACATAATACAGTCATGTATCACATCTCAGCCAAGCTCATGGCCCCATGCTTACTATTAATAGAGTCTTGAAAAACAATTCATATATATCAAGATATATAAATATATTTTAATTAGTATAATTCATCCAAAATATTATATAATATTGAATTATTTATTTATTTTTTTAATTTTAAACAGGTCACCCACATTCTTTTAATTTGTTTTGACTAAATCATAAAAGATTATGGATTATATATATCTCATATTTGTCTCACCGGGAACCACATACCTGAGTTAACTGTGTAGAGTAAAACCAAAATAACTAAGTCTAAAAACACTCTTCATATGTTTTCTAACACATTAAACATACCAAACCCTTTAAATATATTCCAAGTTCCCTGGAATTATGTATAAGTACATACATATATAATGTCACCCTATGTGCATACAATGGTTAAAATACAATCAACCCATTCCATACTCATCCAATGGTTAAATGACATAATCCAATAACATCACACAAAAGATCCCCAGAAGAGTGGGAAATAAATCTCCTATAAAATCAAAAACCTAACATCAGTTCCCCACACCTGGTAACATGGTCTGTACCCCATGCATGTGATTATAAGTACCCAAAGAAAATATCTTTACACATTACAAACTACATCACAGTTTCTTATCAATCATATCCAAAATACGATGAAAAAAATGGAATATGTACATCTATTATTCCATTTTTAGTTCCCCAACCTTGTTTTATACTTATTTGGTGCTTCTAGAAGGTTTTACACTTGGACATTAGTACTCCTCCCTGTATGCCAAAGGATAGTAACTAGGAGTGAGGGTTTCATTAGGTGATAGTGGGGAGACTATACCCTCTAGTTATGATAATAATTGCGGTATATTATTATATAGACAACATTTATAATTGGAACACAAACAATGAAAGAAAAATTGTAAACACAATGGACAAATATACAAATGCATTAGTAATAATACAGACCAATGTCATTATACCATTTGAGGATAAATACAGAAGTTATGTTATGTCATTAAAATTTTTTCTATATTGTCACCCACAACTATCATAATAGTTCATATATATATACCCCAAAATAAGGTTCATCTCAATGTAGTGGAGGTGATGAAGAAGAGTAAAACTCATCTGTTTTTTTTGTGGGAATGGGAAATTTCATGGGCGAAATTTCTTAAGGCGGGATGTTTGTAATTACGCGAACATTTATGAATAAAAATCCATTTATTTTAATTAAATTTATTATGTTTATAGAAGACATGATCAATTATAATATTATATAAAGATGGATTTAAAAGACTAATATGTATCATCACTATTGCTAATATAACATTGAACAGTGGTAACATGTCTAGTATAAATATACAGTTTTAACAAATCCTTTGGGAAAAGACAAAATAAGCAAGGGACTCAACCAGTAGGATTGTTCCCTTGGAAGCCCATTTTTCATTGATTATGAGAGAGTAATAATTTTTGTGATTTTAAATAGACTATGACCTATCAAATATCCATCAACTTAAGGATGAATGAAACTGTTTACGAGAGATGTTTAAGCTCTTTGAGATCACAGCTGAACCATTGTTCATCGGATGACACCATGAATGCCCCAACATTGCACACCATATTCTTTTAGCTTATAGTATTTTTAAAAAGGGATATATAATAAGACTCTAGTAATTTGATTATGTGAATTATTTTCTATAGAATACTGAATATATTTTCATTCTATTATTATTACTTTGTAAATTATTTTAAAAGCAGAAAAAATATTTTTGGTTCATATTAAAATTCATTTATGAACAATATTTTGTTGAAATAATGGATTTTATGTAAATAATATTATAAAAAAAATATTATTTTTAAATTTATTATATTAAATAAATATTATCATATAATTTTTATGAAGGCAAATTTAATGTTTATTAAGGTATAAAAAATTTTTTTATCAAAGCACATATATTTTCAGTAAATGTTGGATGTTATATTGAATATAATATTATCATATTTTTAATTTTATTTAGATAAAAATAAATTTATTTTTTGGAATGATCACATGGAATTTATTCAAAAGTGAATATTTCATAATTTTCTGAGTCAGTTGTATTTTTGTGTAAAAATTAAATACCATAGAAATAGACGGTGTCTTTTAGAACATAATAAAGAACCAATAGTGATTTAATATATACTATAAAAGGAATATTCATCCAAATATGTGATTTTACATTAAAATATTGTTATTTTATTTTATTTATTTATCTTATAATTCCATAGTTAATCCTCCAAGAATTATAAAATATTTTAAAATTTTATAATAATTTACTAGAGTGTGTGAATCTCCTCCACATAAGAAAATGAAATATTTTTATATGTTATACAATTTTCCATATAAAATTATTTTTAACACTCCCCTTTGGCTGAAACAGATGACAAAAACCATTGGATGATTTGTGGTTATGAATATTTAATTATCAGGTGTCCAAAACCTATCTAATAAAGAAATACCCTTCTTTTCCAATATAAACCCACCCAATCCCCCATTTATCTTCACTCAAACTCCTTTACCCTCATCCATACTCTTATCTATACTCCCTAGAGTCCTCCCAAGGTTCCCAAGATCCCAAGAAGGCTCTCCCAATGATTTGGTGTCATACTTTAAATTAAGGGATCTTCCACTCTCCTCTTTTATCAAGCATGCCTTTTGTGATTTTTCATTTAATTTCAATTTACATATGTTGGGATAGGTTCATGCATACTCCCCTCTATATTCATTTGATTTATAAATAATGAGAGCTACATTGAACACTTATTGAGCCATCAATGATTCTTTATATACAAATGTTACCATACCAATATTTCAAAATAGATTTCTCTCTCTTCATTCCCATCCAATAACATACTTTATATTATACATCTTAAATTCCATTTCATGTGTTCGGATATAATGTTATGTGATACCATTACTGTCCATTTAATGATTAATTGATGAGAGAACCCATTTGCTCGTATCAACCAATTTTAATAATTTATATTTGACATCGTTATTCATCCAAAAATGCACTACAATTTTCCATCATGTAGTGAATACCAATCCCATTTCACTACAAAGGGTATTCAACATTATGCTCTTATACTTCATGATTCGGGAATTAGATGTATGCATTTGTAATTCCTTGATCATTAAATAACTTATGATGTTCAATGATTCAATGATATATGATCTATGTGACACACTTATGAATGAAATGAAATGTTTGTGAAGGGTCCTCATAATAGCTATCAAATGCATTGGTTAATGTTTAGTATCACGATACATCTGGTTAAATGAGGGTTTACTCATTATAATTCACGTGAAATGAAATTTTAATCTTGATAATTTAACTGCAATGACTGTTTAATCATGATAATTCATTGCAATGAGCCTTGACTCATTCAAACATCACGTTTTATGTCATTTCCACATTTATTGTTATGATTATCAAACTATGTCTGGCCATTATGTGCATGTTTCATTTTTTCTCCATTGATATGCCTATTGTCTAACATGTATTTTGTTCATCAGGTTTTGGCCGGTTTACATCCTTACTGGTCTTTATAGAGCATCCTTTTCTTATGTATTTCCTCATGTTATCCCATGCAATGATATCTATGAGGGAATGATGTGGTCATGTAATAGATGTTTCAATGGAGATGTTTTATTTCATGTTTTTAGTTGTCATGCAATGTTCATAATTTCTCAAAGACAATAGAGTTCTCGATCTTCTAAGTCATAATAAATGAAATGCTTTGTTTATATAAGTAATAGAGAAGGGTTGTTATAATATCCCCTATTTAAAAATTTTCAAACCATGAAAACCATTCCATCAATACAATCTCATATAATTTATCCCCTGTAGGAGGCCAAACACACACACACATATATTTTCATCCATCCTCACTTATGATGGCTATGTTTTAATGCACAAACACACACCGACACACAAACATCCATTCTCACTTAGGATGCCTCTTTTCTCATAAGATGGAACGTAATTATACATAAAGATGCATCTTTCATTACCCATGAGGCCTATCCCTTCATCGGGGGGAACATTATCACAGACACACACATACATACATAACTACATACATACATACATACATACATACATAAAAACATACATACATACATATATACATACTTATATACATATATACACTTATACATATATACATAAATACATATATACATACAAACTAACAAACTAACAAACAAACATACATATATACATACATACATACATACATACAAACATACATACATACATACCTGCATGGGTACATACACACTCACACACACACATACCTCCATACATACATACATATATACATATTTACATATATGTATACATTCATACATGTATCCATACGTACATGAATGCATATATACATACATAAATAAATACATACAGACATTAATCAATACATCCATCCATACATTCATACATAAATAAATACCTAGATACATACATACATCTGTCCATCTATCCATCCATCTCTACATAGATATATACATACATACATACATACATACACACACACATACATACATACATACATACATACCTAAATACATTTTTACATACAAACATACATACATAAACAAATAAATACATACATACTTACTTACTTACATACACACATACATACATAAATAAATACAAACATACAAACATACATACATAAATACATAAATACATAAATACACACACACACACATACATATATATATATATCCATGGATTCATCCATCCAATCATCCAAAAATACATACTGACCTAGATTCATACCTACATTAATACATGCATACAAACATACCTAGAGACATACCCACACACATGCATACTCAAATACGTAAATACCTACATGCATACACCTTCACACACACACACACATACATACATACATATATACACACATACCTACATACCTAGATACATACATACATACATTCATACATACATACATACATACCTACATACACACATACATACATACACACAAACATACATACATACATACCTATATATATTCATACATACATACATATATACATGCATGCATGCATGCATGCATAGATACATAAATACATACATACAGATATATATACATAAAACAATACATACATACATACAAACATATCCTCATCCATTAATACATACATACAAACATACCAAGTCACATACCCTCATATTTGTGTACATACATCCATAAATAAATTCATAGATGCATGCATACATAGATACATACATACATGTGTAGAGGCGTATAAACAAACAAACAAACATACATACATCTATACATACATACATGCATGCATACATACATAAATACATACATGCATAGACACATACAAATATACATGAATGCATGCACACATACATGAATACATACATAAAATCATTCATGCGTGCAAACATACATACATCAATACATAATTACATCCATACAAATATAAATACATAAATACATAAATGCATCCATCCATACATACATACATACATATATACATACATACACACACACACACACACATGCATACATACATACACACAAATATAATTCATCCATAAATACATACATACGAAGATACATACATACATACATACATACATACATACATACCAGGTTACATACCTACAAACATACATACATATATAGATACAGACATACATACATAGTTACATACATACAAACATACAGGAATGATTCGATACATATGTCAAAACATACATACATACAAACATACATGCATGCATACATACATGCACAAAAACATGCGTAGATACATATTTACATACATATATACATATGTACATACATAATTAAATCCATAGAAACATATATACATAAATCCATATATCCATAGATACATACATACCTATACACATTCTTGAATACATACATGCATACATAATCGATACAGACATACATACACCCATACATACATACAAAAATATATCCATTTAGACATAGACACATATATACATACATACAAATATACACACATACATACGTACATAAATTCATATATACGTACATACATACATACATAAACAAAAACATAGACATGTAGAAACACACATACATATATAAGATCAAACAAACAAACATACATACTTATATACATACATGCATACGTACATACATGCATACATACATACATACATTCATACATACATACATATCTAAATACATACACACATACTAAGATATACATACATTCATACGTTCATTCGTAAGTATGTATACACCTACTTACATACAAATAAATTCACACATCCATCCATACATCCATACAAACCTAATTACATTCATAAATATATAAATACATGCGTAAATGAATACATGCATACAAAAATACACACACACATCCTTACAAACATACATGCATACATATGTACATACATACATTCATCTGTACATACATTCATACATACATAAATAAAAACATACATATGTACATATATAGCTACATTTATTCATACATTCATTCATACATACATACACACATACAAATATACGTACATTAATATATACAAAAACACATACATACATACATACATACATAAAAAATACATAATTATATTCATACATACATACATTCATCCATCCATACATACATACATCCATTCACACATTTAATCATTAATTCAAACATAAAAACATAAATTCATATATACATACATACATACATACCAAGATAATTACATACATACATGTGTACGTATATACATAAGTACAGACAGACAGACACACACAAAATCAAACAAACAATAAAACATACATACATACATATATACAGTCATACAATAATTCATATATACGTACATACATTAAGACATGCATACATACCTAAATACGCACGAACAAATGTACGTACATATATACATAAATGCATACATAGATATATATGAACATGCTTACATACATACATCCATACCAAGATATATATATAAATACATAAATGCATGCATGCATACATACATACATACATACATACATACATACATACATATAATCATATATACATACATACATAAATATATTTATAGATACTTATATACATACCTACGCATGTGCATACCTACATACCTACGTACGTACATACATACGTACATACATATACACATATTCATTCATTCATTCATACATACATACATACATACGTACATACATGCATACCTAGATACATACATAGATACATAACTACATACATACATTCATACATACATACATACATACATACATACATACATACATACATACACACACACATACATACATATATACATACATACATACATACATCTCTTCATCCATACATTGATACATTCATTCATACATTCATTCAGACATACATACAAACATACATACATACAAACAGACAAACAAACAAACAAACATACATACAGACATACATACATATATACATACATACATACATAGCTGAATTTATCCATACATAAAATCATTCACACATACATACATACATACATTCATACTACATACATACATACATACATACATACATACATACATACATACAAATATACATACATATAAACATATATTTTATCATTTATTCGAACATACATACATACATACATACATACATACATGCATGCATACATCTATACATACAGATATCCTTCCAAACACAAATAACTACATACGTCCATACATACATCCATACAAATAAACAGACATGCATATATCCTTAAATACATGAATCCATACATGGATCCATACATACATGCATACATCCATGCATACATGCCTGAATACATTGTTCCATACATACATAAATAAAACCATCCACACATACGTACACATATATATACATACATACATACTTACATATATACATACCCATATACATAAAATATTTTTGTCATTGTCTAATACTCACACATTCAGGAAGAGAATCAAGAAATGGTTTATAATTATATCTATCATTCACCCAATCATCAATTTTTTGGAAAAGTATATATCTCAATAATAAAAATGTTCATTACAAATATAAATCTAATCTAAAATACACTGTCATCATTGAACTGTTTTACCAAAATATTAAATCTAAAACTATCCAACAAAAAATAGTCACAATTTTATATTATGTAAGACCATGAACAACAGATAGAACAACATGTATATATGGAAGAAATTAATACAGAACATGATCTACTTAAGAAGCAAATATCATTGAATCATACATTTCATGACATGGAAAAATGTCATATAGTTTATTTAAATGTTATTTCCATTAATTATTATTGAATGATAATAATTTTGATCATTTTTCTCAAAAGAAAAATCTATTCATATTTAAATTTCATCTTACCTTATGCCTCAATCCATATAATAAACAGAAACTATATGACATAGAAGGGTCCACCCTCTCTCAAAATTTGTATCACTCGCTGAACTAAAATACGGTAACATCAAATTATGTTTTTAGGCACTTTTGATGTTTCTAAGTACCTCTGTTTTGGAGTAGTAAAAAATGAGAGAGTCGGAAGAACATTAAATGATGTTTTGAGGCAAAGGGGAAGTCACACGGGCGGCACACATGTTATTTATACCGTGCGGCCAAATCATGTGTAGTTGGTCTTGGAGGAAGAAGCTTCTGCACGGGCGTGCTTAGTTTTTCTAACCATGTGGCCAAATAGTGCATGGAGTGTCTTCTAAGGCTGTGGCTAATGCACGATTTGTGAATTTTTTATCTAACGGTGCGGGAAAACCATGAGACCAATTAAATGAGATCCCTAAATTGTGGATCACACTCGTTTTTCCTCTAAGTGCATTGTTTTCCCCCTAAGGGGCCCTAACTCGGGATTTTTATGCTCCTATGGTCAGAGAAGGTTATGCCATCATTCCAGAGGTGATCTGAAGGATTATCTTGGTAGATCAAAGTAGGATTCTTGAGGTATGTGATCATCTTCATCTTTCTTGATCAGTTTATTAGATCTCATTAGATCTACTTCTCCTCTTCTCTTGGTTTATTTGAAATACACACGTTAGGGGTAGATCTAAGTGTATGGATGCCAAATATGATGCGATTTTTATTGATATTTCTAGGAGAATATATCTAAGGCAAGATCTTGAAGGAGCAACCCGGTCTTCTTGAGCGTTCTCGACTGTTGTGGTTTTGGTCAAAACTTTTGAGGTATGTGGTTTCGTCCCGACATACCGAATATATTATCAATGTATTTTTTTCAATTATTGACTTAAATTCAATTTCTAAAATTTGTTTTCAATAAAATTTATAAAAACATGATTCCAATGAATTAAGATATTTGAAATGGTTTTTGCATGGTAATTTGGAAAACCCCAATTCCATTGAATTGGGTGTGTTTATGGAAATTGGCCAATTTGAATTGTTCAATTTAAATTGTGGATTTTATGAAAATGTTTTCAATTAAATTGTTGAATTTAATTGTGTAAATAAATTGTGTGATGATGGAATTGGTTTTGAATGGATTTCAAAATGGTGAAAATGTCTTAAAATGATTTGATATAAACCCATTGGTTTTATCTTGTGTAAAAGGAATGTTTTGAATAAAACATGTTTTGATTTTAAATTGGATGAAATATGAACTTTTGAAATTGGATAATGGGGTTGATCGAATTTTAATCATTCATAAAATTGTTCTCCCATCATGTAAGACCTCATGGGAGCCTTAGGTTGTGAGTGAGTTATTTGAATACACTCTCTGCTACGACAACGTTCTAAAACATACTTGCAGTGGGTCATATCCACGATGACTAGTGACGATTCTCCTTTAGCCAGTTTTGTAGTAATGTGTGTATACATATTTTTCTAAGATAACATAGAGAGTGCAGAATCCTGTAACTGATAAATACTATCATACCTTTTGGGAGATGACCATGTTTCTCACTTGTTTATTTATATATTATATATAAATGATTGCAAATTTTTTTGAACTACTTTACATGCTTTCTGAATTTATATAAACTATTTTATATAAATATTTTACTTAAGACATTGATTTATAAATACTCCATCATTGAAAATCCTTTTCTAAAAGTATTGTTTCCATAATTTTAAAATGTATAGCATGTTTTTTTAAAATATGAATTTGAATTTAAAAACCTGTTTATTAGAAAAATTGTAATCTTTTCTTTCGATAATGTATATTTGGAGTCTGTTATGGAATCATTGGTTGTATCCTACCAGGCTTAGGCTCACAACCTAATTTTTCCTTCGGGTGTTTGTAGACTTTATTCTTCTAGGATCGAACAATGGGAAGGTAACTATTTGAGGTGGATCCAATTGTTGATCTCTGTTATTGGAGATTTCTATCCTTAAGAACCTTGGGGATATTTTCCAATTTTGAGTACTCAGGTTATATTACTTTGGGATTTTTATACCTCTTTGTATTTTGGTACCTTACTCCTGGGGGAGTTTCATTTGTAATGAATACTGTTTTGTTTTCTTTTTCTTCCACATTAATCAGGAAAAAAACATCCCCACTTGTATGTTGTATGATGCCAAGTGCTACTCACCGACCCGTGGGGATCGGGAACCCCCTTCAGGATATATCAGGGCTAGCTCAGTTATCGAGTTACTAGGGTACCTATGCTGGTTCTTGAAAAAATGGTATCAAAAAAGGTTAAGTATCTTTCCTTGATGACGATATGCATTTTAGTATTCTAGTCGGGACATAGGAGGTAGTAATGATTGAGATCCTAGCCATCTCTCACAACAATGAACATTAAGTCACCATGGTTGGTAAGGGAAATATTACTTGTGGATTAGTTCTAGTATTTTCCCTATTTTGATTTAGATAGAGTGGAATCCAAATATTTTTATTCCATTCTATTATGAATAGTATTCCTCATTACTCAGTTTGAGTGTTAATCAAATGTCTTTCTATGTTGTGTAGAAACATGCCTCCAAGAAGATGTTAGAATATGATCCAAAAAGAGGTTGCTGCTAAATCTCAACAAGCGAGTCCTAATGTGTATCCGAGTCTGGTTGAGGTGATTGTTCGCACTATCCATGCTCTGGGATGAGCACCACTTCCAGTTCATGTTTTTGCTCCTGGTATAGATCCTCATGGTGATATTCTATGATGTCTTTGTCAAGAGTTCCTATTCCAGAACCCACAAGTTTTCAAAGGCACCACTGACCCTAATCATACTGAGGAATGGTTGAGTAAGATTGAATGCTTGTTTTGGTTCTTGGAGACACCTGATTTGATCAATGTGAAGTGTTCCACCTTCGTGATAGAATGGCCAAGTAGGAGATGGTGGGACACGATGGTGGAGGTGGTAGAACATGAGCGTTTGGAGAGGAAAAATATTAGGGTTATTTTCACTAACCAATTCTAAGTCGAATCAATGATGTTGGGCAAGGTTGTGGAGGTTTTCAAGCTTGAGTAGGCCAACAAAACCGTTACTGATTACTCAAATCGATTTTCTGAGTATGTACAGTTTTCTCCTAAGATTGTATCTAATGAGAAGATGAAGGCTCAACGATTCGTGTTGGGACTTTGATCATATTTTGTTCATTCTTTTAGTTTTCTGGTTCTTGACTTATGATCTTTTGATGCCATATTTAGGATGGATTGGCTCATTGAAAATAAAGAACAGATCGATTGTTATCTTCGATGGGTCTACCTTACTACACTTAGTAGTGCACCTCTGGTTTTTTAGAAGAATGGGACAATGGTCTTGATGTTATAGAACCTTTTATCCATAGTCAGGGAAAGATATATATGTGTTTGATTTTGATATAGGGAGAGATTCAATGTTTGGTGATCTTACTTCAGTCATCGCTTTGTTTCCCGATGTGCTTCCTTCTAAATTATCTGGTTTTCCAATAGTAAGGGAGGTTTATTTTCTTTTGAATTAATGCATGATACTCAGCTAGTTTCTATTACCTCTTACCGAATGGCTCCAACTGAACTAAAAGTATGGATTCCTTAGATATACGATCTTCTTGAGATATGATTTATACGCACGAGTGTGTCACCTTGGGTAGCACGAATTCTCTTAACTAAGAAGGCAGATGGTTCTCTTCTCTTATGCGTTTATTATAGAATGCTCAATCGAGTTACAACAATGAAAAAAATATCCTTTACCACGAATTGATGATTTTTTTGATCGATTAAAAGGTGAAAACTGGTTTTATAAAAATGGTCTTCGATCGGGTTACCATCCGTTTAGTATAAAAGAATCTGACATTAATAAAACATCTTTTTAGAGGAGGTATAACCATTATGAGTACCATGTTACGCCCTTCAGCCTAAAAAATTCTCCTTCTATTTTCATGGATTTGATAAAAATGTTTTTCCATGAGTATCTAGATAATTTAATGGTAGAATTTGTGGATGAAATTCTTGTCTACTCCAAGTCTTGGGAGGATCCTTTTCACCATATAATGATAGTTCTAAGTCTTCTAAAGAATCAATGACCTTATTCCAAACTTTTAAAGTGCGATTTCAGGATTCGCGAAGTGAAATTCTTGGGACATGCCATGCTAGAAAAAGGAATATCAGTTGATCCTGAGAAGGTGAAGGCAGTTATGACTTGGGAACAACCACAATTTTTTTTCAAGATTCAGAGCATCTTGGGCTTATCAGGATATTAACGACGATTTTTTAAAGGCTTTCAATGTTAGATTCTCCAATGACTGCTCTGACTCAAAAGGGAGTAAAGTTTTCATGGAATGATAAATTCCAGAGTTCATTTGTTGAGCTAAAGTGTATTTTGACTACTGTGATGGTTTTAACTCTTCCTAAGGCTAGGATATGTTATGTGGTCTTCAGTGATCCATCGATTTCTGGTTTGGGATGTGTCCTTATGCAATGTAATTATGTTGTTGCCTTTGGATCTCATAATCTTAATCCTCCTGAGAAGAACTATCCTACCCATGACCTTGAAATTGATGTTGTATTGCATGAAATGAAGTGTTTGAGACATTACCAATATGGATGAAGGATTATTGTGTATTCATACCACAAGATCATGAGTTATATATTCTCTCAAAAAGATATGAATCTACGCCAAAGGCATTTGGAGGAGTACCTAAAATCTGTAGATGTTGACATTGCCTATACCTAGGGGAAAGGGAACGTAGTTACAGATGCGTTAAGAAAGAATATTCTATCACATGTTGTGAATGAATCTTCTGAAGAGTGGAGTTTGATGGATCTTTTTTCATAGTTGAGTATTGGAATTCAGTGGAAGGGGAAGGAAGTTTCTTTAGACAATTTCCAGTTGACATCTACTTTTTTCATGTTAATTCTTCAAGAACATCAACTGGATGATGAAATATGTAACATTCAAGAATCACTTTATTGTGGGTAGACTAACACTCAGTGGTCGTTCTCCGATTAGGGTGTTCTGTGTTATCGAAACTATTACGTTGTGCTGTTATCGGAAAGGAAGGATGTATTGGGGGATTTTCATAACTCTCAGTGGGATGTACACCCAGGAACCACATTGATTCTATATGACATTCAGCGAATGTTATGGTGGCTATGTATGAGCTGAGACATTGCTGAGTTTGTATCTCATTTCTATACATTCCATTATGTGAAATAAAAGCATGACAAACCATCGGTTTTTCTTCAACCACTTCCAGTCCCTACATTGAAGTGGGATGAAATCTCTATGGACATTGTGGTTGGGTTACCTCAAACCAAGAGGAAGTAGAATGAGATATAGGTTTTGATCGACAGGCTGACCAAGTCGGCTCACATTATACCTATTCAAGATAAAACCAATGTTGAGGAGTTGGTAAATATCTATGTGAATGAAATTATTCATTTTCATGGAGTTCCTTATGCTATTTTATCTGATAGGGATCCTCAGTTCACATCTCTCTTTTTGAGAGGCCTTCAGTAGTCACTGGGATCTCAGGTCTGTTTATAGACAGCCTACCATCCGTAGATAGATGGACAGATATAGAGAGTTATTCATATCCTTGAATATATGCTTCGCGCTTGTGTTGTCAACATTATTGGATCTTGGGATGATCATCGGGGGATAGTTGAGTTTTCATATTACAACAATTATCAATCCGTGATAAAAATGGATCTTTTTGAGGCATTGTATGGTCGTCCTTGTAGATCTCCCTTAAGTTGGTCAGAGATCAGTGAATGTTCATTGGTAGGACCAAGTTTGGTACAAGAGATGAAAACTAAGATCCAATTGGTTCATTATAGAATGTTGACAGCACAGAATCAGTGCATGTATTATGTTGATCATCACCGTAAACCATTAGTGTTCTCAGTTGGTGACCAGGTGTTCTTGAATGTTTCACCCCGATTAGGTCATCGATGGTTTGGGAGGCAAGGGAAGCTTTCTCCTAGTTTTGTGGGACCTTTCAAGGTTGTTGGTCATGTAGGGAACATTTCTTACCTACTAGCTCTACCACCACAGCTGATGTCGATACATAAGATGTTCTATGTATCGTAGTTGTGAACGTATATCTCTGATCCATCTCATGTTGTGAGCTGGACTGATCTTGAGACTGAACCATATTTATCCATGATTGAATAACCAGTCAGGGTTGATGATTTTGAGACCAAGGTACATTATGGAAAAACGATACCTCTAGTTCGTGTACTATGGAAGGATGGTTCTGATTCTTATGAGATATTGAAAAGGGATGAACTAATGAGATAGTAGTGTCCTCATCTTTTTGACGTGGAGGTTTCTTCATTGGATTTCTGGGGATAGAAGGATCTTATGGTGTGGAGGTAATAACATCACATTACGTTTTCAGGTACTTTTGATGTTTCTATGTACCTCCATTTTGGAGTAGTGAAAAACGAGTGAGTCGGGTTAACCTTAAATGATGTTTTGAGGTAAAGGGGAAGTCGCACGGGCGACGCATGGGTTTTTTTTTAAAACCTGCATCCAAACCATGTGTAGTTTGTCTTGGTGGCAGAAGCTACCACACTAGCGGTGCACGGTTTGTCTAACCGTGTTTCCAAACTATGCATGTAGTTTCTTCCAAGGTAGTGGCTAATGCATGGTTAGCACACGTTTATCTAACTGTACGGGCAAGATGTGTGACCACTTAAATGATATCCTTATGTTCTGGATCTCACTCTTTTTTCCTCTAAGTGTCTCGTTTTTTCTACTAAGCGGCCCTAAATCGGGATTTGGATTCTCCTAATGTTATATAAGGTTATCTCATCATTCTAGTGTCGATCCAAAGGCTTCTCATTGTGGATCGAAGCTAGATTCATGCGGTATGTGATAGTTCTTCATCATTATTGATCGGTTTCTTAGTTCTCCTTATACATACATCTCCTCTTCTCTTGGTTTCATATATCAATGCCCGTTATGGGTAGATATAAGTATGTGGATTCCAAATATGATGAGATTTGGTCTTGATATTTCTATGAGATGTTATTTATAGTGTGTTCTTATAGGAGCAACCCGGTTTCCTTGAGTGTTCTCGACCATTGTGGTTTTCGTCAAAACCTTTAAGGTGGGTGGTTTCATCCTAACATTCCAAATTGATTATCATTGTATTTAATTGATTTATTTCAATTGTTGATTTAAATTCAATTTCACAAAAAAAATTCAATTAAATTGATAAAAACACGATTCCAGTGAATCGAGATATTTAAAATGGTTTTGGCATGGAAATTTTAAAAGTCCAATTACATTGAATTGGATGTGTTTATGCAAATAGGCCAATTAATATTGTTCAATTTAAAATGTGGATTTTTCGGAAATGTTTTCAATTAAATTAATGTATTTAATTGTAGAAATAAATTGTGTGATGATGGAATTGGTTATGAATGGATTTCAAACTAGTGAAAATGGATTTAAATGATTTAATAAAAGTCTGTTGGTTTTATCTTATGAAAAAGGAATTTTTTGAATAAAACATGTTTTAGTTCTAAAAGAAATGAAATTGGAAATTATGAAATGGAAGAATGGGATTGATCGTATTTTAAGAATTCATAAAATATTTCCCCCATAATGTATGAGTGCATGAAAGCATTAGGTATTAGTGAGTTATTTGGATACACTCTACACTACGACAACATTCTAAAACATACTTGTGGAGGGTCACATCCCTGACAGGTTAGTGATGAGTCTCCTTTGGCCAGTGTCATAGGGAAATGTGTATACACATTTTTCTGAGTTCATATAGAGAGGTTGGAATCCTATAACTGATTAATACAATCGTACCTTTTGGAAGATGACCATGTTGCTCTCTTGTTTATTTATATTTGAGATATAAATGTATTCAAATGATTTTGAACTGCATTACTTGCATTCTGAATTTATATAAACTTTCTTATATAATTTTTTTACTTAAGACATTATTTTAGAAATATTACATCATTGTAAAGCCATTTCTTAAAGTAATTGTTCCATCATTTGAAAATGTATAGCATGTTTTGTTAAAATATGCTTTTGAATTTCCAAACTTTTTTATTTGAAAAATTGAAATCATTTCATAGGATAATATTTATGTGGCATCCTTTACAGAATCTCCAGAGGTATCAAACATTTCATAGGAGCACACCCTACTTTTTCCTTCAGGTGTTTGTAGACATTCTTCTTCAAGTATCATGGAAAGGGAATGGATCTCTTTGAAGTGGATCCAATTGTTGATCTCTGGTCATGGTAAGTTGTGTCCTTTAGGGTCCTTGGGGATACTTTCCCATTTTTAGTACTTGGGTGGTAGTACTTTGGGATTTGTATACCACTTTTTATTCTTGTACATTACTACTTGTGGTGTTTCTTTTGTAATGCAAACTATTTTGTTTTCTTTTTCTTCCACCTTCTTGTGGAAAAAATCATTCCCACTTGTATGTTGTACGATTCTTGGTGATATTCTCCAACCTGTGGGGATCAGAAACTCCCTTCGGGAAATGTGAGGGCCGACACAGTTATCTGGTTACTATGGTACCCGAGCTGGTTCGTGAAAAATACCATCCCTAAATTGGATATATAATAACCCATTTCACTCATAAAACATTAAAAATTGTTATAATGTCATTATTAAATTCATATATATATTTTTAACTGAAAAAACAGGGTAGATCTCTTGGTAAAAACAAATTACTAATCATATGATTTCTAGGTTTACACTAAAGGGTGAAAATGGAAATATAATACCAAAAAAATATAGTATCACTCAATGAGGGAATTACCTAACTAACCAACATAAAAAATATTCTTTCCCAATCCATGTATTCATATTGAGAGTAAATCATAACTAAAGAAGATATTTTCAAAGCAATTACCATTAATTATAAAAATAATATACTGTAACCATTTCAATGAAATATTCCCTACTTGGGAATCAATTAAATAATATAGAGGCCTTGTTAATATTGACATTAATGATGAACAATAATATTAAAATTGCACTGTATGTGTTATATCATTCATGGTCCTAAGACGAATTTCTCAATCTCATTCCAGAAACCTCAGTACAAATGATTAAATTTCAAGTTATATTAACCCACATGATCATGTACTCAATTAAAATCCATAAAAAATTTAAATTAAAGAAAAATTAATTGTATTTCCTAAAATAGTTTTTTTAGAGATTAAAAATACATTATTTTTCAAATGATCTATCTTAAATGAAAAAAATCAATAATGTTATCCCCCCAAAATTAGTGGATTTAGAACTGAATAGTGACTAACAATGAAACAAATAGTGGATAAGGGATAAAAATTATTTATCATATCACTAGGTGGAAATTTCTATAGAAGGAATGATGATAGGATTAATTTTATTGAAGATTATGAGGAAAGAAGAATAAGGGATGGAGATGAATGTGATATTGAGTCTCCCTTGGGTATATCCAAATAAGAGTGTGGTCAGAGTGAGTATATTTTTTTAAATAAAATTTTTTATATATAAATTTAAAAATATTAATACATAGAGAAGAATGTACTTAGTACCCCACCATGAACTATATCTTTTGATAACTGGGAACACCCCACCTTTTACCACTCGCTATGTATCTGTGGACTCCTTGATAATTTTTCAAAATATGTACCCTCATACTTACAGTCACACATACCTATATATTAAATTTTAAGGTGAAATAAATTTTAATTTACTTCTCATGATAACTATTGACATGATTTAAAATATATTAATGTGAATGTATATGAGATGGAAGGAATACAGACCACTCAAAAATGTTATCACTCTATATCCAAAAATTCCATATAAAATTTGGTATATTATAATATATTTCAAACATGAATATTTATTAATGGTTATACAATATTTTCAACATACCCATATTATTTACATAAAAACACTCTAAGTTAATCACTCATTTTCTATCAAGTTCCCACCCTATCCACGTTGAGTTTATAATCACGGGTGAATGTGAAAACAAAATACCAATCATGAGGAGTATCACTCGGGGGGTATAGATTAATAAAACACAGATTTACATTAACTAAGAATTTATTACCCAACCAATTCCACCTCGTAATATTGACACACTAATTTATATAGAATTGTTTTTATCCATATCAAATTTTACCTCAAAAATGAATTCATGAATATTTTAGTTCCAAATGATCTTTGTGAGTTCGAATTTAATTAATGGAAATCCATATATAACGATCACATAATTTATAAAAAAATATAACTCATAATTCAATAAATGTTGTATATATTTCATGATTTAAGAGTCCTTAATAAACCACTCACGATCTTTATAATTTTCAATGGATAAATTCAACTTCACATGAACCCATTTAAGCAATATCATTATCAAATAATCCATAAACACAGAAACACACACACACACTCACACACACATATATATATATATGTATATATATGTATGTAATATGTTAGGTACCACCAAAAAATAGTTTATTAGATTCAATTTTATCCTTTATCATATGTTAATTTTCTCTTATATACATAAAATAAATTATGAATTAAAACCCACTATATTTAGGGATCAAACACTAAATAGTGAATGAATTTATGTGAAACAATAAGGAAGGTGTATGTGTGGTCAACTATACAACCATGTGGTCATTATAAATAAAAATTTTATTATCAAACATGATTAAGAGGTGATGAAGAGTTAATAAAAATTGGAATGAGAGGAATTAGAGATCAATTATCCCATAAAATTGACCAACTGAGAGTAGGGTGGGGGATACTTTATTTTATAAACAATATATCATAAAACAAAATTACATAAAAAATTAAATATGTGGCCACCATTTATATGGTACCTCTACAACAAGTACCTAGTTTTACACTTGGGTAACCATTTCTCTAGACCACACATCATGTAACCATAGAGAATCAACTCAGAGATCAATGTAATCTATATTGTTTTTATGAACAAAAAACATTTTCTAGAAATTTAATTCAACCGATAAATATTTAATGAATCCTAATTTTTTAGGTAAGTATATAAATCCATTATCCCATTTTCAAATACATGGTTGAAACTCAAAAATTAAATAATATTAACTATAAATGTTTTAAATCATATATTTTTGGTTTCTATCAACTTGTATCTAAATGCATAATTTTATAGGTTCCCCATGAATTAGTATCCTATTAGAAGACACTAAAAACATATTACCTTAACCAATTTCTCAATTTTGAACCTTATTTATCTTAATATAGTCATTATTCATAATGTTATCACCATTTTTAGAATAATTCTATTAATTTCTCTAGGAATATTTGAACTAATTATCCCCACATGTAGATGGTAGTTGTAAATAAAATAACTTAAAATATTAATATCATATCTAAATCTCATCATAAATTTCATTTTTAATGAATCTCCCATGAAATAAAGCAATATCATACTAGAGTAAAGCATCTATAACAATTTATTTATTGAATAAATAGCTCCTGCGAAATCATCTTAAAAAATATCTTAGGTGAATAATTAAAATTTCCTCAGTGAATCGTTATCAATAAGGATCATATTCTTCAAACCTATATCTATTTGTAGAAAATAATAAGTTCTTAATGCCTTATCAACTACCTCACTCCTAGATTCATGGGGGATAAAAATTATGAACACTCAAATTAATCATCACCTACCTAAATGGAGAAATAGTGGGTATGGATATTTATAAATTATCATGTGTATCATCATTTAACTTATACATATATAAATATTCAGAAATAAAATAAATATTAAATGGAATCATAATAAAAAATTAACTGATGGTAGTGGTTAATTTTAGAAGATATACTCTAATGACATCATTTTTATATTGCCCATGTTTGGCCTGAGCATGAGAAAAGGTACGTTGGCATAATATCACCATCTAAATTATCAATCCATTGGACAACATAACACATAAAAGTAAGGTTTGTAATAAAATTCATCAAAACATCCAATATATTATTAATATATAGATATATTGTGAATTTATACACTAAAATCTGAATATCATTTAGTATATAAAACTCTATTTTAAATGAGATGTCATTAATGGGATTATTCTAGTTCATCAATTTATTATATTAATGATATTATTCATTATTTTGTTGTATCATGTTTATTTTAACAATAGATATTTAAATCATCACCATGAGGTTCCCACATCATATAATATTTCATCTATGTCATCATCTTTATAATAATATAACAAAAAATTATGAGGTTCGTATCATATTTCGATATATTTTTTAAACAAAAAATTAGTAGTTATTTATATTATCTATAAAGGAATAAAAATTCACCACTATAATATATCAGTATAAGTAGTATATTCAATCAATATATTTAAATAAATTTAATGTTTTCATTCCAAATTTTCATCATAATATTTGTACTTTATTAAATATCATAGTAGCGCATATCATTAAATGAAATCCCTTTCATGATTTTGGAGTTTCACATCATTGAAACTATAATATATATGTTATTAAAAAATGTGGTTAAGAAGAACTTAATGAAATAAATAAAATTACACTAGAGATTATTTATCTTTTTTAATCGACCTTCTATATGATAAGTTATTTCCAAGGATGAACATATATCGCGTGTGGGGTAAGGATCCATCAACACATTATTCATCATTACCTTGGAATGAGTTAAATTTGTCACTCGAACATTTTATCTAAATGATTAATTGGGATGTTAATAATATAAACCTAATTTCCATGATTGTTGAGTCACATTAGTTGAATAAGCACATACAGAATATTCCAATTCCTCTAGGAAATAGGTTAATTGTACGTTTTTCGAGGATATGTTCAATGTCACAATAACTTATTGGGAATATCACTAAAAATATTTGATGAAAAGACACCCATTTGAATCCTTGTGAGTAGGGATTTTCCTCTTATAGAGAAATATTTCCAAAAAAGAAATTATATTAAGAGAGACAAAAATCAACTAAAAATGATTACAAAATTGATTTGATCCCACAAATGGAGATATATAATTCCCATCACCAAACCATGAAATTGGGATTGTGATAAATATAATATATATGTATTTTTTTATAACAATAAATAAATAAAT
This sequence comes from Viscum album, assembly GCA_963277665.1. Classification (NCBI taxonomy): domain Eukaryota; kingdom Viridiplantae; phylum Streptophyta; class Magnoliopsida; order Santalales; family Viscaceae; genus Viscum; species Viscum album. Next base: position 312,800,498 of record OY728133.1, on the reverse strand, counting down.
GGAATAATTTAGAAATATTTCTGAATTTATCTTCTATTTCAATTTAAAATCATAAAATATAGTCTCTTTATTATTTAATTATCATTTAAAATACCATAATTAACCAATATTTAACATGGGAAATCTATATAATAATAAAAATCCCCGTTAATTTATAATAAATTGAAAATATAAAATTTTATTTCAGTTAACCAAAACACTTAAACATGGAATTGTAAATTATTTAAAAATTAATTATAATAATTTTGATAACACATTAAACCAACCAACATTAATAGATATGAAAATCACATTAATGAGTGAATGTAATCAATATATTAATTTAATATAACCAAGCAAATCATTTCACAAATGGTTGGATGGATAATATGTCCACAAAAGATGTTGAGTCTTTAAAGATACAAATTAATCCCAAAATAAATCCAACGTCACCAAAATTATTCAAATATTATCTTGTATAGTTTGAGAAGTCAAAATGAGACATCATATTATTTTAATAATAATATATAACACTTATTACTCCCCTATAGGAAACTATATATAAAATCCATTTAGTTCCAATGTACTGATTTTATTTGATTTATTATATATCCCATATATTCTGGTGGGTTTTAATTTTTGTGGATTCAAAAGAGGCCCATCCCCTATTTTTATTAAAAGAGATGAGGATATAAATATACCAACCAAGTATATATACCACTATTTGTTTTTATGGAGTAAACCAATGTTTATATGGTTTTGGTTGATAATTTTTATCAACAACTATGTTATCATTAGAGGTTATCAAAAATCAAGGTATCCCCTAGTAGTTTCTCTCTAACTTCTCATATCCTCTCCTTTCACTATTCACTTGCCTATGTTTAATCTTTTTCTTATATATCAAGACAAAAGAATTGTTTTTAATTTTTTATCCTCAAGAGTGATTATATATCTCCTCATTATCAACAATTTTTTTAGAATATGTGGTTTCAATTAAGTATTCCACAAATTATGCATTTTTTATTTTGGGTAATATATTAATTGAATCTATATCATTTGATGATTTTCAACAATTGGGATTCTAGTGTATTGAGATAGGTTATCCCAATAATTCCCAATAAATTTAAATATTTATTTTTTTGATGTTTGAAAAAAGTTCATGATATCAATGATTGATTGAACTAATTTATATCTAATTATTTTTTAATAACTTTTATGAGTATGATTATGAAGTATATGGCCGTGATACACATGTGATTATGTTAATGTGGGAATCAATTTACACTTGTAACCATATTGGTATTTCTATTAGATTATTTTTATCATTGTATAATTATTTATGTTCCGTTAATTTTCAGGATTTAGAGATTATACTCAGCCTTTAGGATCCTAGTATTTCAATTTTATTGATTAGGGGATGTGGTATTATACTCTCTTTTCATATAATGGGAATATGTGTGGGGTGACTAAAATATTCCATTAAACCAAGTCGTTCTATGAAGTTATTAACGAGTTTTATATTATATAAGGGGTTTTTCTATGTGAGTATAAACCTAATATGGAATATAGAATTATGTATTTTATGACTAAACATAACAGAATTATTTGATGTTTTTATGTTTTAATACATAAATTGCTGATAAAATAAGTAGGGAAACCTATGGGTTTAGTACAATATTGAAATGAGTTTTTGAGTAACCTGAACTATAGAAACCCATATTCGGTTATTATATTAAATTATTGGTAAGAATAAAAGAGTTATAATGGGATAAAAAAACATAGTATTATTAAAAGACTAGATACGTACATATATTTTATTTAAAAACATAAGATACATCATGAATTCATTATGATAACATAAATATCATTTCAATCATATCCTTTATAATTAAACATTGCTCTCCTATAGTTGTTCTAAGAAAAAGGGAAACATTTATGGTGTTCTAAGATGCATAAATAGTAATATGATGGAATCAATGCTTCCATAACATTAACATGATATATTTGATAAGTAAGTAATAAATTAACAACATGAATACATAATCAAGAAAATCCATTGGAATTATTTATCATTGATATTTAATGATAAAATAGATAATAATAATCATTGATCACATATTGATGGAATGTAAAATTTTGGACTTAAAAATATTTATCAATTTTTTCTGCCAAAACATAATCTTGTTATGAGGAGAGCTATACAAAAAAACACAATGAACTATGTCTCATAAGACCAGTCAATTCATCACACTGTTATATACTTCTGATCCCGACCCACAATCTAATTAAGCCCAATGTATGCACAATACAGGTAAAAAAGGTTTTTAATATCATTATCTGAGCATCCTCTTACTGAATATATATATATATATATATATATATATATATCTTTATATAAAAAATAAATACTTCTATTTTCAATTTAATAATAATGATTTATATAATAAAACACCTAAATTGAGATAGAATCTATGTGGTATCAACAAAGTGTCAGATTGTACCATTATCAATAAAATATATGGTTGAGGATACATTCAATTTGACAGGTTATTCATTTAATATAGTAATTGGGATAAATATTATTTGTTGATAGTATACTAAGTTAATGGGTATTCCTTATGTGGTCAATTTTTCACTTTTTATTGGTTGTTTGGGGTAGTGACTGTTCACATGTTTGAGACACTGGATTTGGGTTATAAGGAATTTTTTGTTATCATATGGAATATGATTTGTCCATAGGGAACACTCGCTAGGGTTGTGTGTCCTCTGGGTAATGATGCTTTTCTAAAAAACACAAGTGTGTAAACCCTAATGTATCATGACCATATAAATTGAAATCTATAACATAAGAATGGTTCATAGGTTTTGGTGACCTTAAGAGTAGCGACCTTTCATTTTGTCTTCAAGATCCATTATATGGTGTTTATCACATATTCCTGAAATATTTATATGATTACTATTGTGTAGGAACCTTGAGTAAATTTTCAATTTTTTCGCTAGGCACTATGTGTATCGGAATAACAATGATAGTTTCATTTGATAATATAACTTTCTATCTATTTTGATGTGTATGATTTGTAGGGAGGAAAAATAGATTTGTATTTTTGTGACCCCCAGTATTTGGTAGTTGGAATCACTTGACCATCAAGGTGACTTATGAGATAGTTAAGATAGGTTCTTAATATTTCAATTTATGTGTTTCAAAAAGTGATGTTTTAGACATTGATAGGGGGACACCGATAGTCTTTCATTTTATGATATTGTAAAAGAGGGAAAATGGAAAGGTTGATGGTTTAGTGATGTGAAATTATTTTTTATAACATGTTGATATTTTTAGGGAAATCAAGGGTGACCTCATGGGAGTCTACCCCAGGGATTCATGTGTTCTGAAATACGAAGAATGGGAGATTATTTAGAGGTAGAATCAATTCATTGTGATTATGATCATGTTTTCATAAATCGTATAGTTGTGCCCTAGTTCATTTATAAGGACATCATAGTTTATATAGTTGGTTGGTATGTTAGTTTTTAATGGTTTTATTGTCTGTATTTTGGACTTCTATATATGGGAGATGATTAAAGGGGGCCTCAGAATCTTTTTCTGGAATAATAAATATTTTTGTCGGAGGCATGGTTAGATGTTTTTGTTTCAAATGTGATTCCCAATGTTGGGGTGTTCATGTGATTGACCTTGTTTTCTTAATGGTTTTATGGATGGGTTATATGATTATGATATAATAGATCTATTAGGGGATAATGGAACATGATGCATGGTTATGTGATTATGTGGGTTTGGTGATGGACTCTGGAGATTAATGGATTTTGAGAACCAATGACAGCTTGAGTGGGTTGTTATTAGATGATGAAAAACCCAAGGGGTCTTACATGGTTTATATGTGTGAATGAATTTGTAAGGTGAGATATAAATTGTGATAAGTGTATATCATTATCTATGAAACCAAGATGGGATGTGTGGTTATGGTGTAGATCATTGATTTTTCTTTTTTTGGTAGATAGTTTTCTTGGATGGTACCCACCATTGTCATTCCAGAAGAATGATGTTTATGTGGTGGTAGTGGCATTAAAGGAATTATGGTTAACAGATTATTAGAAAAATTCCATAGTGTGGTGGTGATTATTTGTTGGAAATCATGCATGAGTGGTGATGGTTATGTGATAATGGGATTTCCACATCTGGGTATTTGGATATAACCAGCAAGTAATGGTGTCCCATAGTGGGAGGTGACAACTGTATTGGATAATATGGTGGTGGGTTTCCTTGGAAACTTCCTGGAATACTATTGGATCATGATGATCATGCTTGACATCTTGACACCATCCTATGTATTCTGAGAATGCTCTGGATTTAACCTTAGAAACATGAATGTGTTTTGGTTGAATGAAGAAATCTGAGAAATTACAATTTTTAGGGTGGTATATTTTGAGTTCGATGGTGGAAAGTATGCCATTGAGGTTTCTTGGGGGAGTCCTCAAGATGGACTATGTGGCAATGAATGTTTTGGGTTCCATTCTTAGTTGCTGGTAATGAAAACTGTGTTACATTAGTTTTATTCTTCTTGGAAATAGTATAAAGAAATGATAATGTTTTGGGGATTCGACATGCGATCGAGTGTGAGCCATTGTGTTTGAAATTACCTATGGAGATAGATGGTAATGACAGTCCACTGGTGGGAATTGATATGTCAGTTCTGTATATGGGGTGTTGTAAATATCCTTCATGGGATGTTTGGGTGTTATACGTCCATTTCATATTATGGCATAGTATTAAGTGATATCAAGACTAATTCACTTAGTATATGATTTGAGGGAGTGATTTTGTTGTGTATGCTAATTGGGGAAATGGAGGCTGGGGGTGTTTTAGAGGGAAGTGATGTCATGACATTGGAATCCTACTGGAAGTCAGGTAATCGTCTTGGTAGTTGTGTTGGGTGATACTGACAGGATTAAATTAAGTAATCACCTTTTGAAGGTAAAAAATGGGTAGTGTTCTATTATTGGAGGATGAGTGTTCTAGGACAAGCTAGTCATAGTTGGTCCAACATGAATTTATAAAAGTAATGGATGTGCTAGATTGTGACCCACTTCCTCTTTGGTGGTATAATGGAATGAGATTTTCTGAATTATAGGTGAACCCATGTGAGGTAAATTTGTTCTTATTAAATGAATTGAAGTTCTAGTAATGTCCATTATGGTGAGTATGATGAAATGGATGGATGTCAATGATGGTTTATGTATATATGAATGATTAGGCATGGGGATTTGAAACACATTAGCTTTGTTCTGAGAGTTTAATTTAGAATTTTGTTGACTCTCATGGATAACAGGGGTTCCAATCAACAATATATGGGGGAGAGAACCATTAAAGGAATGTGGTAAGTTGATGACTATAATTCCGTGATAATTTATGAATAAAATTCACATTATTCTAAGGTCTTATGGATATATAAAACATATCCAATTATTTTTTATTGAGATTAAAGGATCATTATGTATCATTGTTGATGATGGTATAACTATTGTATAGTAATCACACAACCGATATAAATATACAATTTTAAAAAATACTTTTGAGATACAGATAGGATATGATAGACTCATCTAGTAGACTCGGGATGTACGAATCTCATTAGTCAAATCTCGGAATGGAGGTATCGTTATCGGGATTTACTATTGGCCAATCCTATGTAGATATTAAACATGATAAGCTTTAATGGAATCGAGTATGGGAGACATTCATGTTAATAGAGATTACAACTAGGGAAATACTATCTGAGTCTCCCATAGAGACTATCACCATCACATAACATAACCCTTGGTCTTATGTGGCTATTATAAGGTGTTATGTAATAAGGTATTAGATACTTATTGTTTAATTCCTTTTTAGAATTAAAATTCTTACTCTAGTAATTATTTTATAGGTATAGTCTTTCATAAAAATCGATGAATTTGATAAATTAATTTCTCTTGTAAAAATGGTACTTTTGAGCAATATAAACATTATTATAGTAAACTATGGGTATTGTTGTTAATATTAAAATAAAAATTCATATAACTGATGATTATATTTGTTTCTTATCTGTAAATGAATATGTAATCAGTTTGATAAGTGTTAAATTTTTATTCGATAAAACAAAAAGTGTAATTTAAAATATTTTATTTTATATAAATAAAAATTCTTTGAAATAATAAATATTTTAATAAAATATTATTATCAAATTAAATTCATTAATAATAAATGAGTTTATAATTTTTATGAAGTCAAGTGTAATTTTAATTATGGTTTAAACACTATTTTTCTCCAAACACACCTATTTTAAATAAATATCAGTTATCATTATAAAAGTGAAAATAAAAATATTTATAAAATTATTAAGATAAAATGAATATTATTTTTGTAATCAATACATTTAAATTATCCAATATTGATGTTCTAATAATTTTATGAGAAGATCATATTTTTGAGTCAAATGTAAATAATATATAAATAAATAATATGTTTTATGACATCATAATGATCCAATAGTGATGAAATAAATACCATAAATGGAATAATAGACCAAATATGTGTTCAAAATTTTAAATAATATGATTTTATACATATTTGACTAATTTTAATATGCCAGAGTGTATACACCAAAATGATTAATATATTTTATGAATTTAAATTCCTTTCCTTGAGGGTGTGACTCACCTACAAATAATAATGGAAAATATATTAATCTAGTTAACCCTTCGTCTTATAAATTAAAATTTTACACTCCCTTATAAAAGAAACCAAGGGAAAAATATTTTTTTGATTAGTGGTTTTGAATATTTTTGTGTGTAGGGTCCAAAACAAATAATGAATTCCTCCACCTTTCCTATATAAACCCATCCACGCACACATTCCCATTCTCTCAAACACCATGAAACCTTTTCTCACACTTATCTTCACTCCCTAACATCCTCCTATGTCACCCAAATCTCCCATGATTCGTCTCCCATGATATTGAGATCACACATCCAATTAAGGGATCCTCACTTCCCTTCATTTCTCATTTTGTCCATGTTTCCATATGTTTTTAGACACATTTATTTTCTAATAAAAATGATGTGGTTTGTTTTATCACCTCACCAATAATTCCCTTCTTATTTTTAAATGTTTATATACCCCTTTAACTCTCATTTATCCCTCCCATGTACACCAATTAACATGTCGAAATTCACTTTGGGAAATCACTCTCTTCATTAACCTTCATGAATTTCTCTTATATTATGCATTTAAAATTTCATTTCATATGTTGTTATATTATGATCCTTGATACTCGTACATTTAATGTGATTTCTAAATAATGTTATACCACTTTATCTCTCATAAACCCTTTTTCGAATCCCCATGTGATGTCGTTATGCTGCCGAAATTGCACCATGATTTTCCATAACAAAATCATCGTGTTTTGAATACCATGTAGATTTCTCTATAAAGGGTATTCACATTTTTTTCACATTTAGTTATTGATTATATATATTCATATATTTATTCCGCATTCCATTATAATGGAATACATAATTATGTTGAATGAATACATTTTATATGATCTATGGGGAACATATAGGGATGATATTAAAATGATCTTGAATGGTGCACCTAGATAGTGCTCCAATTCATTAGGTAATGTTTAGTATCATGATACAACATGTTAGTATGGAGGTTTAGCCAATTACTTTTAGTACATTTATCCACATTGTCTGGAAAGTGGTTTAACTAATTCATTTATGTTTATGAGGCAGTTTTTATGTTTTTTACACATTTCCATGTTATGATAATCATGCTTTTTCATGAATTTTTATTAATGTTTCTATTACGAAACATTGATACATCTATTTACCAACATGTATTATATTCTTACTTTTATTCATTTTTTACTCCCATACTACGCTTTATAGCTCACCCTTTTCATATGTATGTCTTCAGGTTATCAAATGCAATGTTAAATATGAAATAATTTTTTGTTCATGTAAATTAATTTTTTCATTCATATAACATGTTTGGAAAGAGGAACCAATGGAAAAGTCACAAAGGTACTAGGAGATGTTTTTAGTGTTAAAAGGAATGGAATTTATCCAGTTGACATTAAATAAATGATAATATTATCCATAGAAGCAGTTTTCCATCTAAGGAATCCTACAGCGTTCTATATCATAAACATAGAGATGTCGTGCATTATCCATGAAAATTCACTATTATAAGGGATAATAAGCTTGATGAGAATCAACAATGTCCATTATCAAGGTTTCACCAAATGTCTTACGCTATGACGGATAACGATGAATGAATTACAAGTTACCACTACCTCAATGTAGTTTATGTCATAATCTATTTCAATATATGTCCTGTTAGTATATATATTATGTTTTCAAATAATTTTGTGTCCCCACAAGAAATGATATTAAATTATTAGGGAAAACATCAATAATTATTGTATCATATGTTGATGATTTTGTGAATTTTTTACTCAAATATATTATAATTCTCCATGTTGTTTAATTTAAGATAAACTGATAAAGTCATTTCCTATGAAAAAAGGATGTTTAAAATTCATGAGAAAAAATAACACACAAGTGATATGGATTTGGCAGTGGTGATCCTTACAATGAAAATATGGTATCATTATCTATTTAGGGAATATATTCAATCATATACATATCAAAAAAGTATACAATATAAGGGAACATCATCAATCCCTTTTCAAAATGATAATTACTAACAAATGAGTTTTATATAAGGGAACATCATCAATCCCTTTTCAAAATGATTTCCCAATCGCCAATTTTGATAAATTTTATAGGATGACAAAAAATATGAAGTTGGAATTTTGAAGAAATTATAATCTATTAAAAATGGAAATTCATAGAGTTCAATTTTTATGAAGAAGAAATTGTGAGATTTTGGTCATGACTATGTTTTCCATGAAATTCGGAGTTAAAGAAACAACTTTTGGATGATGCACGTGGTTTGAATTTTTTGATTCACCCAGAAAACACAATGATGTTGTGGGGTATATGAGAGAATTATTTGTGGGATAACATGAAGAAGTAGATCAAAAGATATACATTAAAGTTCCTGGTATTATAGAAAGTGAAGTTGGAGAGGAAAAGGTCTAAGGGGATGATGGATCCATTACCCATACCTACATAGAAATGGGATAACATCACCATGGAATTTGTCATCAAACATATAAAGACATACAATGGAATGAATGCTCTCTAGGTTGTGGGGGATTGTCCTATAAAGAGTACAAAAATCATTGAATTCCAAGAGGATTTATCATTGGATCAATTGGAACAAATATACATTAGAAAAGTGTTATGGTTTCATGGTGTAACCCTATCTATTGTATCTTATTGGGGTTCAAGATTCACATAATAGTTCACGAGGAGTCGCTTACAAGATCTAAATACTAATTTGAACTTCATTAATTATTATAATCCGTAAAATTATTGTTAATCTGAAAAAACTATCCAGATACTAGAGGAATTGTTGAGAGCATAGTCAATGGACAGTAAAGGCAGATGGGACCAATATTTTCCTTTGGTGGAGTTTTCTAACAAAAATATTTTCCACTCAACCCTCAAAATGGATCCTTATAAATTCATTTATGGTAAGAGGTTAGGAACCCTATCAATTTTGGATGAAATTGGAGAGAAAATATTTCTAGGTCTAGAAATAGATGATAAGATACAAGGAATTTTAAAACTGTCTAACATCAAATATATGATTCATAGATTTGAAAAAAAAACTATGTTGACAACCATAAATGAGACCTAGAGTTTGATGATAGTGATATGGTTTTCCTCCACATATCACCATAAAAATGAATGTGTGATTTGGGAGTTAGGGAAACCATATTCCAAGGAACATATTTCCTTTTGAGATCCTTTATCACATCAATGTAGTGGACTATCTACTAGAACTCCCACCAAACATGTCATATGTATATGATGTGTTCCATGCATCACATTGGAGGAAGTACATACCTAACCCATTGCATGTACTCAATCAAGAGGTGGTACTATTAGAGAATGAACTTCCCTGTGGGAATAATCCAGTGATGATCATAGATCATAGGAAAAATGTTCTATGAAATAATACAATGCCACTCGTCAAATTTTTTTGCAGAATGAATGATTTTGAAGTTGGAACATGTGAACTGGAGGAAGTGATGAGTAAGAGTTACCCTCATCTATTTTAGTTCGGTAAAATGCAATTTTTGGGAGAAATTTATTAAGGTTGATGGTTTTAATACTCAGTCATTTATGAATAAAAATACCTAAGATTTATTGCCATATGGATAAAGAAAACACATGCACCTTTTTTATTGATCATTATACATGATTTTTCGTTATCATTACCATTGATGATATAGCCGTTGAAAATTGATCCTTCAACTGTTATAAATATAATTTTTTTATAAATCCTTTTTCCATATAAAATGAGTGGATAACTTCATCCTATAATCATGAGGCAAACGTAACACATTTGTCAAATCTCAGAAAGGTGGTAGCATCACATGGATTCTCTCTTGACCAATCCCAAGCAGATAATGAACATGTTAATCATGAATGGAATCATCCAGGTGAGAATATCAATATAATAGATATTACCACAAGGGTGATGTTATGTGAGTAGCCCCAAGATTTTTTCACAATCACACACCTTACCCTTAGCTCATATGAAATTTTTATAAGGGGTTATGTAATAAGGAAGTGGTTACTTATTATGTTATCCCTCGTTATAAATAAAATTCATATTCAATCAATTACATTAAGGGAATAATATTTCTTAAAAAATGATGAATTTTATAAATTGATTTTAATATAAAAATTGTACTTCTGAGAAATATTAACATTATAATATTAAACTATGGATCTTATTAATAGTATTATAATAAAATATTATAAAGGATGAATATATAAATTATTTATCTATAAATGACTAGGTAATCAGTTTTATATGAGTTATAATTTTATATTATAAAAGATAAAGTGTAATTTAATGAATTTATTTTAATGAATTAATGAATTTTTGAAACACATAAAAATTTTATAACATATTATTTCAAATTATTTTTACTAAAAATAATATATTATATAATTTTCATAATGTCATGTGTAATTTTTATTAACAATTTTAAATTGTTTTTGGTTGAAACCCATCAATTTTCAATAAATGTATGTTCTCATTTTGTAACTGAAAATTCAAATATATAGAAAATTATTTAGATAATAAGAATATTATTTTTTGAATCCGGATGTCAAAATTATCCAACGGAGAATTTTTTATAATTTCATGATGTAGTAGAATTTTAGGGTAACAATTAAATAATATATATATATATAGTGGGTTTTATGACATAATAATGAGCCAATATGGATGTAATAAATAACATAAAATGGATTTTCGACCAAGACATTGTTTAATTTTAATATATTGTTAATTATGATTTATTTGATTTAGTTTCCAACTCCCTTGGGGATTATCCAAAATGTATAATATCTTTTATGATTTTATAATCATTTTGTTTAGGGTATGACTCACCTCCACCTAATAAAGGATAATATTTTAGTTTCTTCATCCCATTGCCTTATAGAATAATTTTTTTCACTCCCCTTGGGATGAATCCATGGGAATAAAATGGGTTGGTTTGTGGTTTTTAATAATTTATTGTGTATGGTCCCAAATCAAAATAATAATAAATTCCCCATATTTCCTATATAATATCACACAATAACGAATTCCCCTTCACTAAAACTCATTTAATCTCCTCCTCAATATTATATCCACTCTCATGATTCCTTATAATGAACCCCCATTATCCCATGAATCCTATCCCAAGCCTTTGGGATCACACATCCATGTAAGGGATCCTCACATTCCTTAATTTCTCATTTATGTCTATGTTTCCTTATATTGTTATACACTTTTATTATTCAATTAAAAATTATTGGGAATGTTTTCAAAACTACCCTATACTTACATTATTATTTTTTAATGACGAGAGACCCTTTCAATCTGATTAATCCCTACCATGTACACATGATACCATGTCAAAAATCAGTACGAAATTTCTCTCTCTTCATTTCATTTCATGGATTTCCCTCATATTATTCATATCAAAATATATTTCATATTTTAATATATTATGCTCCATAAACCCCTTATATTTTATTTTATGTCTAAATTATTAGATCCATCTGTCTCTCCCAATAACTCATTTATGAATCCCTATGTGAAGTCATTATGCTGTCAAAATTGCACTGTGATTTTCCATGCCAAAAGCTTCCTATAGTGAATACCATGACAGTTTCTATATCAAATGTATTAACCATAATTGACATATAAAAATTTATTGTATACTTTCATGTACTATTTTCATATTCCATTAACAGGGAATAAATTATTATGTTTAATTAATTCATATAATATGTTCTATGGGGCACATTTAAGCATAGGATTAAAATTTTCAAGATGGGTGAACCCCATTATTTCTCAAATTCATTGGGTAATATTTATTATCATGGCACATAATGTTTGTATTGGGGTTTACATGATTAATTTTTGGGCATTTTTCAACCATTTTGGGATAAGGGATTACATTATTCCTTTAGGTCTACGATTTAGTGTTTTATGTTTTTGCCACATTTCCATGTTATGATAATAATGTTATATCATGAATTTATTTTCATGTTTCTCTTATGATCCATTGGTATGTTTTTTTAAATATATGTATTGTATTTTTCATTCTATGATTTCTTATCTCCATTACATGGATTTATATCCCACACTTTTCTTATCAATTTTCTTCAAGTTATCCAATGCATTTCTATGTACAATCTAATGTTGAGGTCTTGTAAAATTAGTTTTCAATAAAGAGGTTGTATTTTATGTATTATGTTATCATGTAATTTTTCTAAGCCCCAATGGAACAATACCTCATGATCTTTGTGGTTGTATAAAGTGAATTTTATGTGGTAAATCACCCTTAAATAGGTAATAAAGACCAGGGTTGTTGTAATTACTTGGTTAGAGTTTTATATGGGAGGGACTCGAGTGATCATTATTCATGTGAGTTGGCCCTGATAGTGAATATTGGAACATGTTTTATCAGAAATGTTCCAATGTGTTTGGGATATATTTTAGTTGTATGGTTATGTAATGGGATCATTAGGACTTGAGTGGTGGATCAACATATGTTCAAAAATGTGATTGAAAAAGTCATTGGATTCCATTAGGTTACATTGAGTTTTGGTCACATTTATGTTTATAGAAACAAATTAAAATTGAACAAAGTGACATGGGGGTGTCCTCTAGGATTTGGAAATGAATGAATGGAAAATGGGCCAATCTGTGCATGTTGAATAATTTTTGTATGATTTGTGAAAACCATGTGAATGGAGGTCCAAACCATGTGACCTTGGATAGTGGTGTTTTTCATGGTTGACACATGGTTTTAAAACAATTAAGAGACCCTCGGGTAACCATGCGACCTCAATTTTCTTAGACCATTGTCATTTAATAGATTGTGAATAGTTTAGAAAATCGTGTAAGAAAACCAGGAACTTCATTAAATGTTTGAAATATTACATGATTCTATTCTGGGAATTTTAATCTCCATCATATTTTCACTCATACTTCTCCTATCAACCCTATGGATGAAACAATAATCCCATGTTTCCCAAGGGTGTTTCTCCTTATATTATTGACTAATTGTAGAGCCTTTAGTTTCTGATCAATGACCCATGAAGGTCTAACTGTTATCTTGTTTCACATTTATATATTATGGTTTTTTGTTTTTCCTATCTTATTATGAAGCCCTAAAAAAGTGACTTCTAGGTTGATAATTCAACTTTTGTTTTACATGGGATATAAAGAAACATTTATTATTGTATACATCATTAGATTCAATGTATGTGTTCTATAAGTTATTTCCTATAGTACTGATGTGGATTTGTTAATGTGGGTTTCAGTTTATAGTTAAAACATGGTGTGAATGTCATGTATGTAGTGATATTTTGTAAAATGGGTCTCAAAATAAAGAATTAAACCCCTCATGACCCATGTGGGTTTCATTGAGGATGATTCAAATTATTTAGTGACACCCATGGGTCATCAATATTCCCAAACCCATAAATCCGTAGAGTAATGTGTACATTTGATGTTTGATAATGTAGAGCCCATATTGATCATTTTAATATGTTTGGTTGAGTTTATAAGGGAATATTTATATTTTCTCCCTGGATTGGATAATGGAATAAGGGTTTGTTTGGAATGGATTTAATGTTGGTTAATTAGGTTAAACTAGATTGTGTCCAATGTTTTATTAAATATGTTAAAATACATTCAGGGATTAGTTTATTTGAAATGATAAACATGTTGATTATGAATGATTTTTTAATTGACGAAAATGTAAATTTGTTTTCATAAGGGAAATGATGAATATGTTGAACATATTAATATATCGGAATTGAGGGGCATACCTAATGGTTTGAATTTAATATACTGGTTGAGCTATATGATATACAAATTGTACATAAAATTCATAAGTAGAGAAATTATTTAGAATTGATAAATTGAAAAAATGGGATAATTTAATGTATTAGATGAATATTGGTAAATGTATGGGAATTAGTTAATATTGGATAGTGTATGTGTGTGGTGAAAGGATAAATAAGTATGCACATATATCTTTGTATTGTGGGTTTTTGAAATGATGTTATAATCCCATTGGTAGAGTTAGAAAAATGTGCTAAACTCCATCCCAAAATTCATAAGATAGGCATATGGAAGGATGATCTATTCCCCTAGCTCTTTTATTTTACATGTATTTATGCTTCAATGTAAGGATAATGTGTTGTTGTGATGTGTTTATCCCAATGAGACAGGGACTTTACATATTCCCTTATTCATTGTGTTTGATTACCTTAGACCATTGTGTTAATAATGTATATGCCAATCCCCAAAAACACATTTTGAGAATGGATTAAGTAATAAAAATTATGCAGATGAATAAAATGGAAATAATGTTTTAAATGGGTATTTTAATGGATTTTAACCATTGGAAATGGATTTTTCTCTTTGTTTAATTTTAATTTATTTAATATTTTCATCCATTATTTGAGTAGATATGATATTTTTAGGCATTATTGGAGCTGGCCTACTATGTTTTACTCCCACCCTGCTCGACTGTCATTAGGCACCCAATATGATTTCATGGTTGAATGATAGAATACATGGAACCGACTTATTATAGGCTGTTGAGTTAAACACTGGATAGGCATGGATAAGGATCCAAAGATAGAGTCAAGACCTATTTTGGGTATCCAATTGTTGTTCTTTATTGGGTTTTCCAGCAATTTGGAATAGTGAGCATGAAATGACATATTTTCAAATCGGTTTTGGGATTGTTCCCTATTTTCAAATCGGTTTTCATGCATGTTCTATGGTTATCACGTTTTATTTCTGTTATTTCATTTTTATCGGCTCTTGTGTACTATGAAAAATTATGTATAGTGTCCCCGCAAAGCTTATTAAAACCACATTTCAAGAAAAAAACCTCTAGAATACCGGGTGGTGAGCTTCAATTCATTTCATGACCTGGCCCAGGGCACTAGTTCCGTGGATCCCAAGTCATAGACGTTACATTCCATAATATCTTTCCATCTATTGGAAAATGATAACATCGCTCATGCATATGTTTATAAAACCACCTCCATAAAATGGATTGATATTTTTTTCCAAATTTTATGTATTGTAATAAGGACAGATTTATTAAAAATATATTATACGTTAATGTTTTATTAAAGGATAATTATTAATTTCATATCACTTGTTCCACCCATTAAAAATTGAAACCAACATTCTTACATACGTACAACCAACCTCTCCATGGATTATTTAATTAGTCTTTCTATATATACAAATTTCGGTTGCATGTATATATATTTATATAATTAATATATATTTATATAATGATGAATATCTTAAATAGGAGGTAACCATCATCAACCAAGAGGGACCATTACTCCTAAAATAAAACATTGATGAAAAAAGAAAGAGTGAACACCCAGAAGCAATGATTTTATAGAAGAGTTGTTAATAAATGAATATTGAAATTTTTTATGTGGATCATATAAGAAATTATTATCATTTAAATTAATATTTCATTGAATTAAAATAAAATAAATTTTAATATAAATAGTTTAAAATATATTTAAGAACAAGTCAAACTAGAGGTACATCATTAATGTTATAATCATATTGTTATCGGGATTGTTTAATATTTTGTTTCTGATGATGACATTTCATGAGATAATTGTCAAAAAGTCAATGAATATTATCTCCTATAGTAATTTATAATGAATATATGTTTTCCTTCAATTTTACTTTCTTTAGTAACATATTACACATAAATAATTATTTAAATCATTATTTGATTTATTCCTCTCTTCGACCGAAAATAGTTTTTCATTAATATACATGTTTTATAAAAAAATTAAAAATTATTTTATCATTTTCCTATATTTATTTAATGATATTTTTAATGATGATTAAAATTTCACACAATATTCTAAATTTAAATTTTTTATTTTATAAATGAGTGTATTTTGATGTTTTGTAGAAAATCTAAAAATGAATATTTTTTTAACATGTCGTATTGAACATAATTTCTATCCATCATAAATATTTAATGATTTAAATGAACATTTAAATTTTGACATGGTTCATCAAAATTAAATTTAATTAATTAATACTTAGGAAATTATTATATCATACATATGTTATTTTAATGTGGAATTGTTACTTTACTTATTAAGTCTTCCATTAATCATTTTACTAAACCTATAATATATGATAAAATTATATGATGTAACTAATAATTTATTATCGGTATACTATATTGATACCATCCATCTTTATTAGTTTGAAGACTTATGATGATTATGAATTAAGGATGATTATATATAGCTTGTTTGTCACTTAATAGTTCATAATGCAATGATAAATCCATTATAAAAATCATTTCATTTAAATAGGTTATTATGTTATGATAAAATGATGAAATTTGGATTAATTATGATACATTTACATAGGTTATTGTATGATTATTTTTTAATTATCTTACAGAATACATATCTATAATTTTCGTTTTATGGAGGGTGGTCCTTGAGTTATATATCTCTCCAATCGATTGGATAAATATAGATATCTAATAAGAAAAATAATGAAAAAAATATTGGGTGTAACCATTTATGTATGGGGCTCTATATGAAATTATTAAGAATGACTATTTACAAAGGATATGATGGATTTGGGAGTAAACCCAATCTATAATGATAGACTTGTTTTTGATCCTTTACTATTATGAAAATGACTTTCAATGCTTATGAATTTTTCAAGAACATAGGTATATTTGTAATGTTTGACTCTAATGGATAATGTGATTATATTTCATTGTGGATCATGTCTTATGATATTCTATGATATATGTTTTGACTCGAGATTATGATCTATCATATATTGGGTACATGTTTCAAATGATACACACAAGTTCTCACACTATTATGCTAATTTTATTCTTAAGTTTACATTAATATCTCCCTTGATTTACATTACATAGAATCTATTTTCATCCATTATTATGATAGCTTATCCCATGTTATGATGAAAGGTTTTATATTGAGTGTTACTATGAAGATTACTACATAGAAAAATATTGGTGGGATATTTTTATGACATTTTATAAAATAATAAGATTGTGAATCTATTGTATATAGACATTAAACCTATAGATTTCTCAGGTGTGTATTTGTAAAATATATTGAAAATTATTATATTAAGATATAATAACTATGTATGAATATTATGGGTCATTATAGATAGTACTAGGGGATATGCATATTTATTTATTGATAATATTATTAGATAAATTTGGTGAAAAACATTTAGATAAGTCTGATTATATAAAACTATTCTAATTCTTTGGTAGGGAAGATATTACGTACATTTCTTTGAAATACATCCCTCTCAGGATACAAAAAGATGAAATGGTATTGGAATATGTTAATATAGAGGTAATAACCCTAAAGTGTTTTTATTGTATATTAACCATCATTATAGTGTATGGGGAGTGTTCTATTACTATGAATTTAGTTTTACACTCCCAGGGGATATTATGATTTTAATTAACATTTTTAATATAAATCCTTATTTATTATTTAAAAAATGATGACTATTAATAATATAGGATAAAAATAATTTTTTATAGATTTAATGGAATGTGTCATGATTTTGATATCATATAAGTGATTTTTCATGAATTTTTTGTCTCCCAATATGATTACTATTTCACACACAGTGATTTTTGGTTCATATTAAGGGATAGATACATAGGGAACTATGTTGATGTTGAATTTTATGAAGAAATAAATGATTTTCCTCATGAGAAACAAAATATTATGGGAGATGTAATGAAAAATCATTTAAAAATGATTTTATATATTTCTCACGACATGATGTTCTTCCAAATAAGACATAGAAGGAACAATATTTTGTTGAGTTCATCATTAGGAAACATCCACCATATTTTAATGGGTATTCTAATCAGATATTTACTGAGAAAATGATCAATATAAATACAAATATATTTTCCATTCTCTAGAGTTCAGAAAATGATAATTATTCCCCTATTTATCATTTGTATATAAAACTAAATCAATGGTTTAATCTTATCAAGCAGATGTGTTAACAATAATAAATTAAAAATATATATTGGGATGATTTTTATTGTATTTTTATTAACATTTACATTAATCTGATTTTTCATATCAAAATAGATAATGAATATAATGAGATAAATAAGAAGGATGAGGAATCCATTTCCCCCAATAAGGAAAATTTTGTAAGAATTTCAAGGTTCACTTATAATATTTTCATCTATCCTAAAAGTAAAATTGATATATTATTTGAGGGATTAAAACAAGTTTGTAATAATAATTAGTAACAAAAATATTCATTATCTTTGAATATATCATTTAATGTCCTATCAAGTCGGAGAAAGGGAATGTAGTTTCCCATCAAAATATTTAATTTGAAAAATAACTAAATGATTTAATTAAATAGAAATTCCTTTGAAAAAATATAGATAATATGACGATCATTCCATTATGATTAATGTGTGCATGTAAAGAATATTAGAAATTATATTATGAGGGATAATAAGTGTTTTAGGGCTAGAAAGGAACGTGATTGAAAAATTTAATACTATTGTAATGTGAGAAAGAAATTAGATAATGTTAGGTAGAATGAAATAAAAATTCCACCTCCCACACTCAGGTTCATTAAATTCATATATAAAAAAAATTATTCTAACTAGTGATCAAATAACAATTATAATGATGATGATCAAAATCAGTATAAACATAAGACTAGAGTCAATGGAAAATTTCATACAATCAATGCTGCTACAGTGGGGTCTGATAATAATGTGGTGGTATATACAACTACCATCCACTAGAGAAAATATACAATCTTTTTTTTATCCTAGATTAACCCACTCATTTATATTTGAATATTTTTCAAATGAGTTTTCAATACCACCTCAATGATTAGATATTGAATTAGTAGTGATTACAACTAATGGTAAAATGTTTACATCTCATGTATATGGTTTATCTCTAATTTATGTTTATAGGCATGAGAATCCTCAAAATCTATTTATTCTCACTCTAGTTAAATTTGAAATTATATTACAACTATTATGGATATATTTACAATAAAATAACTTCAATTTATGAGTAGGTTATGTAATGTTTCATATTATTAACCATCTTAGGATTATCTATCAGTATGATGATATGTATAAACATGTGATAGAAACTGATTCAATTGTATGGGTATTGATTCTTATTCAAAATGTGTACTTATATTTTTTGTTTAATAGAAACACATCACTAATGATATTCCAATAATGATGGAGTTTTTTGAGGTCATTACAAATGATTTACCTATTTTTCCAATTAATCATGGTGTAGAGTAATCAATTGAACTTGTACCTTGTGCTACATCTATTTTAATGACTCATTATATAATGTCCCTAATTTAGTTGTAGTAAATAGAGAAGAAATAATATGATAATCTTGTTAAGAGATTCATTTATCGATGTTCATTACCATGGGGTGAACCAATTAATATTTTTGAGATTATATTTGGATAAATGTCAATCATTATTGATTATTGAGGACAAAACATGATCAAAAACAAGAATAAGTATCATATTCCCCACATTAAAGATTTTAATGATCAATTACTAGGTAATGAATAATTATGTAATATTTATCATTGATTTGGATACAATTAAATAAGGTTAAAAATAGATGAAAAAAATTAAATAATAACAATTCATAAAATTTATAGAAGCTATAAATTTATAGAGATGTTTTTTAGTCTTAATAATTCCTCCATATCATCACAGATATAATTAATATATTCATTAATGATAACATTGAAAATTTATGTCATATTTATATATAATATTAATAAATAATATAATAAAAATAAAGATCATAATGATTAATTTATGAATATTATTAAGACCTTAACGAAGGACAATTTTAATGAAAAGATTACCATTAGTGAATTTTGGCCCTAAAAAGATTCAATTTTTGGGTCGTATAATCTCAATATAGGTTACATCGGTTGATCCATAAAATATGGTTGTTATTTAAAATTTACCGAGACCAGGAATTATAACTATGATCCATGTTATATTTTTTTGGATGAATATTGTTGACACTTTGTGGATAATTTATCACGGCTTTGTAATCAAATCATCATCTTAACATGGACGTGATCCAATTTCCATTAGTTATATGAATACGAGGAAAATATCAAGGAACTAAATAGAAGGTTAGTCATAACACCTATGGTAACAATGAACTATATTAAATAATAGATTTTCATGAATAGTTATTCATCAATAAAGGGAGTGGGATACATCTATATGTATAGTGATATAGTGATAGTTGATGCCTCATGAAAATTGAGGGATTATATTAAAAATTACACAAGTCGTGATTTGGAATTATCTATGGAAATTTTTTCATTAAACATATGGATAATATTTAGTTTTAGTGAATTGTGTGATATATACTATGATTATAAATGTTTGAATTATAATTTATGAGGAATTATTTGAATTTATTGAAAAGGATATGGTTAGAGTTGATTAAATATTATTGTTGATCAATACATTACAACCATAGGAATGATAATAAGGTGTTAGATACTATGAGTCGAAAGTATTATGGTAGATTATTTATGAATAGATTCTTAATAGATAAAATTTTTTGTATTTGAAACATTTAGACATTGATATCTTAATGTGATGGGTGAAAAATTATCTCTCTCATATGAGTGTTCAACCCTCTATATAAGTGATGATTAATGATTATTGGAAGGAGTATGTAGAATTGTAAAAGGAAGTGAGAAATATTCTGGATTTCACTAATGATTGTGATGTTTTAATAATTTTTAGAACCGTGTACATGTCATTCCACACAAAAATTGTAGAATGAGTTATTGGATGATGGTCATAGTTCATTATTAACTATTCATCCAATATGTATGAAGATGTATATTGATATAATATATTATTTATTATTGTATTATTAGAATAGATATATTTCATAGTATTCATCTCAATGATTGGTATTTGATCATATGATGGCCATTATAAATTACAATAAGTGGATTTTATAACAATTATCTATAACAGAAATGAATTTTGAAAACTTCACCAAGGATATCATCATTTTAATCCCACCATAGTATAATGTAAAATATGTTAATTGGGATGTAGATGATTTCCTGATAAATTTCTCTCACATCATTTGTATTAGAGATAATTTCAGTCCTAATCAAGTATCCAAAATTATCATTGAGAAAGTGGCCAATTTTCGTGGAGTAAAAAATTCTATTATATCTAATTAGGATCTCAGGAATACCATGATGTTTTGTAGAATTATTCAATAAGATCTTGATATAGAGAAGTGTTTCAGTACTTCATATTATCCATGTAGAGATTTTCATTATGAGGGAACCATTAATGCCTCCTAAAATATGTCGAGGTCCAATTAAATTAATTTCAAATGTGATTGGGTTCAAAACCTTCCGCTAGTGAATTATTCATACATTAATAACATTCATTAGATATTTTAGATGAATTATTACAAATTCCTATTATGAAAGAAGTTTATAAAGATAACCAGTTTTTATGAAAATGGAGAAATAAAGCTATTGGGACCTAGGATATACGACTAAATAGAAAATAAAGTTCAGCACATTCAATAACACATCAGGGTATATTAGGGTGATTAAAAATATTATGTTGGAAATCATTGGTGAAATTTGGAATTATAATTTGGTGATAAGTTATATTTATGGATTTTTCTATAAAAAAAATTTATGATTTTTGTAAATAAGGGAATGTCTATCCCTAGGTAAATTATCCAATTCAATAGTCAAGATCGAGACTGGATGGTAGTTTATCAATTGGAGCTTCCATCAAACATCACTAATGTTCACATTGTGTCCATGTATCTCGCTCAAGGGAGTATATAACTAACCCTAAAAATATAACAAAACCAGAGGTTCAAACACCATTTTAGGACATTTACTATGAATAAAAAATATTTTAAATCTTGTATCATAGAGATAATGTGTTTTGGAACAAGTGTAATCATATTCTAAACGTTCCCCATAGGAATCTAAAATTCAAAATGATACAAGGGAACAATATGATGTGATGAAATTGATATATCTTAATTTATTTGCATGTATTTTGGAAAATCTCAAGGTTGAAATTCATTTTAAGGTGGTTGGAATGTAACATCCGTATATTTTATGATATATTTATCTTCTAAGAAATTTAATTCCTTTAATATCATGTGATGAAACGCCAAGTCCAAATGAACAGTAATATTATATATTATTATAAAATAGACATTAAATTGTAGGAATGAATATGAATAATAACATTTGAATATATAATCAGAAGACTCGGGAGCATGCAAGCCCACTCTTAGAATATTTTTTTTAAAAAATTAAATACATAAAAAGAAGAGAAGCAGAGGGTTAACAAAGACACCTGTACACATCACCACACGCATCAGCATCAACCAAACCACAACAGATGGTCGGTGTATCAAATGACCATGATAAGAAAACCTACTCAATTACAGTCTTGGAAAAAGCATCAAAAAAATGATTTGCCTCTCTATAAACATGAGTGAGAACCAAACAAATACTCTCCAAAAGAAACTTCTAGGGGACATTCCATGAACAAGATATAAGGATATCAACCACCATGACAGAATCAGTCTCCATCCATAGGGTCATCCAACCATGAAAGGAAGAATACCAGACAACATTAACTATAGCCCATAATTCCACATCAATGGACAAATAATTTTCTAAAAAGTGGAAACATAATCCCTTAACAAAGCCCTTATAGATTTGAAAAATACCACCGAAAACCAAAGGTCCTAATGAAATTGAATCTGTTCCATCCATATTAACATTCCGACGCTGAAATATTAGGGGTATCCACAAGATATACTTCATCATAATCATATTGTTACAACTTCCAAAATCAACCAAACTACAAAAAAGTACAATATGTGATACATCATTACGTATGACCACAACATGAGCTCGCACAATAGAAAGAACACTAATACGAAGCTCTTAAATACCAACAGAAGACTGTGTATTTCTGTTCTCGAAGACAATAGCATTTCGAGCCTTCCAGATAAAGGAAATCAACGTGGAGACTACATAAAGAAGTTGTGGTTTTACATGAGAGAGGAAATTAGCTCGATATATAGAATCCATCAGCTGTTGAAAACTCTCCAAAATCAGATGGCATCCGATGACACCCAAAAAATATACACATAAAATAGTTGAAGAGCTATAGGATATAAAGATATGATAAAAATTTCATCTGTAGGAAGACAAGGAAAGACGACAGGTACGAGAGATAATCCATCTTGTTGTATCATCCATTGCAACAGATGTCTACACATTGAAATCCTTTATATAATAAAATATTGAGCCAGAAGAATAAATGAAGAATGGTACATGAGAATCCAAGAAGGAACCAGAAGTGACGTAGCACACATGGATCTATAATCCTCTCTAGTGGTGAAATTTCCAGAAAGACTGGGCAACCAATTCAAAGTATCCATCACAGAGTAATGATAACATCCCAAATCATATTTCAATGATTCAGAAAGCAGCCTCTAAGCCACTATATTATTGCAAAAATCGGAATTAGAAATATCCCGCAAAGGTGAGGGAATCTCGGTATCCTCAGCAATAGAACATGACAACCAAACAATCTTCCAACATTTCAAAGAGGTGTTTTTGCAAACAACCCATTTAGAGGATTGTGAAAGACTACAATAAGCATGCTTAATTAAGGACCATATCGAGGAGGGGGCATAGAGAGAATACCCATTAACCACCATGGATCCAAATCTGTTACACATAAACTCCAATGATAAATTACTGGAGTTCAAAAGTGACCAAGTGAACTTTTTTATTAGAGACTCATTAAAACACTTCAAATCATTAAGCCACATACCACCCATGTCAACACGCCAGATGAAATCACTCCAGGAAATAGTAACAAGATTCATTTCATGAATGTATCCAATCAAAATAAATTTAGGAATAATCCATTTTTGATCCTTAAGAAGAGTTCTAGGCCATTTGTAAAAGGAAAATACAAAGACACACATGGAATTGATCACAAAATTAACAAGATAGGCCTACCCTTCATGAGACATAGATTTACTATTCTAGGTAGCCATTTGATTACAAAATAAGAGATAGATATTTTCCAGATGAGACCTTTTAATATCACCCAAATAAAGGGGAATATCAAGATAAATGATAGGTAGAGACTTTATCTTCACCCCAAGCCTACGGGAAGCTCTCTTTTGCATTGAAAAATAACAACATCCCCAAAAAACATAGAGGATTTCTCCCAACTAATAACTTGACCAGAAAAAGATTCATAATGTTCAAAAGATACTTTAATATAAGGAAAATTGACCCTATCCTCCGTACCAAACAATAGAATATCATCCGCATAAAAAATATGTGAGGGAGAAAATATACCTCTACCAACAGTAATTTGCTGATACAAACCAGCATGAATAAAATTCGAAATACATGTACTCAAATAGTCCTCAATGATGGAAAAAAGATGTCCGTATTAGGGATCTCATTATCTAACCCCAATAGAATTTAATGAAACCACAAGGAGAACCATTAACAAGAACATATAGCATATAACTCTGTAGAATGCAAAAAATCAACTTGATGCAATGATGGGAAAATCCATGCACTCTTAACAATGAAAAAATGATGCTCCATTTCATCGTATCAAAGGCCTTTGAAATGTCAATTTTCATTACCATATTCCAATTCTTCATATTTTTCCTCATAACATTAACACATTCAGATTTCATAAATAGAAAATGTTGAACGGTCATTACAGGCACAAACCCAAATTGATTTGTGGAGAAAATCACCCTAGCAATACTTCCCAATCTATTTTCCAGAACCATGTTGATAACTTTTGGAAGAGTATTCCCAACGGCCACGGGCCTGAAATCCTGAATATCAAGAGCATTCTCCTTCTTTGGAATCAGTGCAATGAATCTAGAATTGGGACCAAAGGTGAAATTATAAAGATAAATAAATCATTAACTGCATTAACAAAATCTATGTGAATTATATCCCAATAATCCATAAATAATCTATTTGAAAAGCCACCTGGCCCTGCCACACTATCATTGTTTCTAGAAAACACCGCGTTCCTTATTTTTTCCTCTAAAGGAATTATAGTGATCATATTAATCTAGGAGACCCTAACCAAAGATAGAGTATTCCTGAACATATTATGAGTATTAGCATTCCCTGAATCCGTATACAATCATTCAAAATCGCTACAAGAAGAATCCGAAATACACTTCTACAAATTGAAAAGTACTCAATCAAACATAAGGGCATTCATAACACATTTCACCTTCTTTTTTATGTGCAAGAAATGAAAAAGATTTGTATTTCTATTCCCATATTTAATCCGCCTAACATTATATTCAGCCCTAGAGAGACATTCCTTCAAAGCTAGGAGCTCATTAAATTTAGAAAGAGCAAGAAACTCATCCCTATAAATAACTTCATGACCCTCATTAATCCCTTGACAATGATATAAAATATCCTCAGCTCTTTGAAAATCATGATCCCGACATGAGATTGATTTCTTACTCCACTCCTTGAGCTTTTCCTTCATAACCATTATCTTCATAACCATTATATGGAATAAACATTCAATAATGGGGGTTTCCCAAGCTTCACTGACAACCTGTCTACAACCTTGAATAGATAACGAGGCATTATTAAACCTAAAAGGTAACAGAGAGGATCTCAAGCTTTGAAGACCCAAATCCAATAAAAGGGGATTATGATCAAAATTATACCATGGAAGAGTTATAAACAGACATAGAGAAATCCTGAGCACCCCCATCCACATTAAAAATAAACATATCAATCTTATTGGCTTGTAACCCATTCAAGGTGTATCTTCTCAATGTGAAATCAAACCCCATAATTGGAATCTCGACCATATTTAAAACATCAATACAGGAAAAAGAATTCACTGGAAGCCAACTTGTTAAAGTATCTATATTTCTTGTCATAAGGTCGATGCACTAAATTAAAATCACCAATAATAACCCATATTTGTCTCATTCTAAGAGAAATGTTCTTCAAAGATTACCACAATTCACGTATACCAATATAATGAGATAAATCATAAAAAAAATTTGAATGACATACCATATTCACTTATCTCAATAGATATACTAATCTACTGGTGCTCATAAATAGAGGATATCAAGGATAAACTATCATGTTTCAAGACCCAAAGAGGTTCTCAGGAATTTTGAACATCATTATGAGACACTAATGAGTACACAAGGGTTGACCATTTGAGGGCTTTCCATTTACAGAAATACATATGAGGATTAGAAATTACAATGAAGATAGGTTTTTTGACCAAAATATAATGACTATGGGTAGTTACCATGGGAGAATTCCCAAGCCCTAGGAAATTCTAAAAAAAATCATCATGCGAGAGAGGATTTTGACCTATTAATAGGCCCTCCAACCCGTTGCATATGCACAGACATCACTTACTTCTCACCCTCCTTATTTTTCACCTTACTTACGTCTGGGGATAATGTGCAAATAGTGTGGACAGAAACATCTAAAGATTGAGGTTCATCATCACTGAAAGGGTCCTCTTTATCACTAGATCAGAAAACACCACTCAGAGGAGTGAATTTATTCAATGAAACAACTGGATCCTGTGTAGTCTGGATCACGGGATTCCTCGCAACCTCAGACACTGGGACCAAAGAGAAGGACCCATCTGCATTTTTATCACAAGTTTTATCTTTATCAATAAACTGAGGAACCATATCTGTCTCCCAAAATTCAGACAGGTCCTGCACCTACCCCTGCATAACAGATGTAGTAGGCAGAACCACATCCTTTTGCTATTTAGAAATTCCACCAGACACCATACCTAATTTTGCTGAAATTCCATTTCAGATACTGCCACAAGATCAAAAACATCTTGCCATGCCTCCTGTGCTGTGATCTGGACAGAATTTTCAAGACATGCAATATTCCCCTTCATGAAGACATGGTGCATAAAAAAAGGGCACATACATTCTTCCCAGCATGGGGACCGACATTGCATGCTCAACAAGAATAATCTACACATGTGGGGAGACCTGATAACACATGAAACCATGGCCCTGTACAGATTCTCGAGAAGCATCCATAAAATCTGAAGGAGAGTCCACCAATTTATTCTAGGCTTCCACCAAAGATTAATTAACATAACTTACCTATGCAATATTATAAGAGATGTCATCATGACCTGGATGAGAGATCACAGGCTGAACATACACAACAACCTGAACATCAGTTCCATTTATAGAAATATTCATGATCACAACCTCCTGTATAGAACACTGCTGAACAATAACAGCTTCTTACACCTGACATTGAATAACAGGATCCATTCTGGGAATAATAGCCTGAACAGAGACCTACATAGAGCTAGGAATACTCAGCCCAGCAACATGATCAGATTGAGGCTCTTTGCTGAGCTTCCGACAGAAATATTCATAATGTCTCATCACCACCAACATGTCACGTACTTTGTTCCCATTTCATTCAAATTCCATGTGACCAAAAAATGGCGAGAGGGACAGAACATCATCCTTATCTCATATTGAATCTCCTGATTAAAATTATCATATCAGGTTGTCAATACAACCTCCTCAACTAGCATTGACGCTATGTCAACCTCCACCAGCACCCTCACAGAATGACCAAACTTTGGATCCTCTATGTGTTTATCCATCCGAATTGGGTTTCCAATAAAGGAAGCAATATGCCATATGATCATAGGATCCCAAAAAAGCCATTTTAATTGTCTAATACGAATCCAAACCTGTGAATGTGTATCCTTGACATTCTCAAGATTGAAATTCATATCCCATTCCTGAATTCGAAGAACACCCGGCTTCAATGAGACATACCCAAAGCGCTATGCTCTTTGCTTCAATTCTATAGATTAGATAATAATATGGTAATAGCCATGTCCCATGGAGATCATTCTCCAGTCGTCAAACCCCCAAATCTGTGAGGTTCTTTGAAATAGATCATTATATTTCCTAAGTGACCATCCATTTGGATGAATTACCTGAGAAATGATCGATAATCGGCAATAATTGATGCATTCCCCAATAGCCATTTGATCAGCATAAAGATGGGAAACCTGGCCCTTCTTGATGATACTCCCAGGTGGAGGACAATCATATTCTTGGAACAGACCTGCTGATTTCAAAACATCCACAAAATTTCTCAACCTAGACACTTCAGAAGTGGAGGACGCCAAGGATTTCTTTAGAGGCACACATCAAAACATCTTCTTACGACTAACACAACCAAATTTCTTACCAAACAACGAATCA
Organism: Viscum album; assembly: GCA_963277665.1. Classification (NCBI taxonomy): domain Eukaryota; kingdom Viridiplantae; phylum Streptophyta; class Magnoliopsida; order Santalales; family Viscaceae; genus Viscum; species Viscum album. The sequence continues at coordinate 312,771,341 of OY728133.1, read as the reverse complement.
TCAACAGGCAAGGAATCATCAACCTTGATCACGTTCAGATCTGGATCGTTGGGGCTAGGAATCCCCCCCCCCACTGATCTGCTATGCAACTCCATCCCCATTTTTAAATATACACATATACAATGTATTTATATAAATAAAATATCTTAATAAGTAATCACTCAAATTTGGGAATGTATTTATAGGCTTCAAAAATACATTTTTCCTCAGAAATATTTTCAATTCCATTTCATGATAGAGTAATATAATATTTTTCAAGTATGAAAATTTTATTTAAATAAATTCAATTCTTTTTTAAAATAAAAACACAAATAATTATAATATAATTAATTTTTTAGAAATATATCAAAATTCATTTTTGGATGAAGAGTGAAAAATATATATTTTTAATGAAAATATTCTTCATGTTTCAAGAATTTAAAAAGATTTATATTTTTTAAAAATTTGTTTAAATAGAATATTAGTTAAATAATATTATAAATAATAAAATTAAGATAAATTTAATAAATATAATTATATATTTTATTATAATAATTGTTAATACTTATGAAATTTTTTTAGAGAAAATAATTGTCAACATATTTTTCGTGTTTAATTTTAAATAAAATAAAACATCTTCTATGAATTGAATATTATAAAATTAATTTAATAGTTTTAATTAGAATGTAAAAAAAATTTATGAGGACTAATTAGTTTTTTATAATAAATTGATAAAATATGTCACCATAATTATGATTAAAATAGGTTTACCATGGGTTAAACAGAGAGATAAAGGGAATTTTAACAATTAATATTGTATAAAATATATTATATATATATATATATATATATATTAACCATATATTATCAAAGAATATAAACTATATCCATTTGGACTGATTTTTCATGATACCAACATTATTATATTATTTTATTTTAATAAATTCCAAGTGTTTCCTCTCCCCCACATATAAAAGGGAACCCATCCTTTCACATATTTAAACAACATTGAGCCATATATCACAACTAAAACCATCCAAATATTTTTTTAAACTTATTTATTCAAAGATTTATGGTTTGGAAATTATAAAAATACAATTCGATAGGTAATATAGAATGGATCTAAAGGAGTGAAACCAAAGATGGTGTAATCATCTCACCCAACCAATTTCAATTTATTTCTAATCATACCAATTATAAATATGTGATATTTATCATAAAAACATAAATTTATAAGTATAAATGTATTTAGATATTATTATTGTTTTGAAACCACCATCATATGTCCTCAATTTAACATAATGGAAAGTGAATGTATATCATGTGATAACATGTAGGCCATCGCCTCCACATAGTGATAAATTTTTTCCCCCACCGTCACTCATCGTTGGAAATTATGATACGTTTAATGTTTAAATATCATATTTATGATATAATTAATCATCTATTATTATTATTTCAAAAAAATTTCATACTATCACATTCATCATGAAATTGATAATATCACTCATGTGTATCTGTGGACTACCACATCATCCTAGTAGTATTATTCATTGATTATAACAGTCCAATGGTGAAGAAAATGATCATGCGTATGTATGACAAACCATCTCCATGAATGTTATAATTAATTTATCATTATATAAATTTTATGGATGAATTTAAATATAAAAATAATGATATTCTTAAAATTTTATTAATTATATTTATATATTGAAACCATGACCATGAAACTGTTGAAATATAACTTCTATGAAAACTGAAATAGTGAATGCTAAGAGAGGAATATCTTCCTAAGGGAATTGGTAAAATGAGTTTTACTATTTTATAAGTATATATGATATTATTGTAGAAATATTTAAATTAATTTTTGATAGAATTATTATATATTTTAATTTATTATATAAGAGGTTAGAATATATTTTTAATAATGTTAATCTTTTGGTAGATGATTTATCTTAAAATCTCAATATTAATCATGATTAATTATGATTGAGATTATAATGATGGAGGTTTCATAATATACCCCTCAAAGATTACATTAATTGTATTACCCTATATTTATTTCTATAGATTACATTCCATCAATTAATTTAATGAAATTTATGTGCTTAATATATTGAACTAATGTGATTATGTAAATTTTCAATATTTTTCACTTTATTTAAAAATCATTCATCAACATTTATGATTTATAAAGATGTTTACAAGAAAAATTTTTATAGTATAAAATAATTATTTATATAATTTTAGACCATCATTTACTTTTTAAAAAATGTATTTAAAAAAATACTTTCCTTTTCTAAATGATGTACTTTTGACAGTTATCATATATGTTAAATGAATGTTTTATTTAATGTAAACGACCTGAATAGAGTTTCTCGCTCTCATGACCACTCAATTATTAGATGATTGAGTTATAATTATGAATGATAAATAAATGTTTTCATTAATATTTAAGAACATTGATGATTTTGATTATATGATTTCAACGTTAAATGTTATTTTATCCAAGTAATTATTCATTTATATTTTAAAGACATTTTTCATCTAGGATGAAATCCACTGATGTTAATTATTATTTACCATGGTTATGGTCCAATGATACCATAAACATTCATTCTTAGGATGTTTAATTTCTATGACTATTTAATGATTGTTATATTAATGTTTTTTCCTATGTGTTAATAATGTTATGATGAAACTATTTTGAAACACATTTTTTTTCAATGTGTTATTCAATGATGAAATGATGATTTGTTTATGAAACCCATTTCCATTACTTGGATTCCACTATGATGATTTTTATTATCCTTTAGATCACATATGTATGATATTCATTATATTATGAGATCATTCTAATATTTATATCCATGAAATCAATTGGGTGACGATTAATATATTGTGACCAAATAAGACAAAAATGGGGAGTGACCCCATTTCAATAAGGGTCTATTTTTGATGATCTTGGGAGTTACCCTTGAATAAGGGTATAATTCATTGTGGAATGAAGTTAAAAAATTTATAGTCTTTAAATTGATTTTATATTAGTTCAAAAATCATTTATTATTATTATGTATATGCCCAAATATTATGTCGCATTTCAAAGTTATGCTCTCATGGGTCATGTTTTTTTCACATATAAATTACCTCCTTTGAACTACCATATTTTATATCTTGACCAATGTTTATGATATATGATATACTTGGTATTGTTTTCAAATTCAAATATCTTGTTCACATACCCTTATTCTTGTGGTATTCATAATTAATAGTTGATATATCCCTTGTTTACCCTTACAGAGAATCTGATCTGACTATTTTTTATGTTTCCTTTTCATTAGTTATAATGAAGGGTTTTAATTAATGTATTCCATAGTAATAGTTATATATTTTATGATCGTAATAATAGATGTTGTATATAAAAAATGAAATAATAATTTTTTGTATTTTGTGTAAAAATACAAAAATCGTTATGGTCTAATGGTTTACATTTAAAAAATATGTTCAATATTTTTCTATTAAGATTTTATATTAATGAATTAAATATAATGTTAACTATAGTTTTTATAGGTCCATGAAAATCCTACTTCCACGAATTTTATAATTGATAATCTATGCATTCCAAGATAAAGAATAACTAGTATAATCTATGATTAAGATGGCCAGCATTTCTTTTGGATCAATAGATCTTGAAGAATGAATTTATGATGATTCCATTGTCCATATATGAGAATTTCGTTGTAGATAAAATTCCCAAAACTAAAAATTACCAAAACATGATCTCTAAATGCATGGAATAAATTCCACAAATAAAGGGATGAGTGATATCTAAAATTCAATATAGAATAATCTTGATGTTCATATGGAAATGACATTAAATAATAAAAATCAAAAGGCTTATGTGCATGTGGAATTTATGGCCATTAACCCATTCACATCATGAATTCCTGATTCATGATGTGAAACTCATATCGATTACATGCTCTAAGAATCCCAATACTTGATCTATAATTCCATGAAAATTCATGGCATGAACGATTCTATTCATGTTGTGAATACATTCAATCATGAACTTCCTAAAACCCTTCATTAATAAATCAAATCCTTAATGATGTATTCAAAACATTAATTCTCAGCTATAGATGAAATTATATAAGATCGTTCTATCTCACTGTCAAAACACACGTTGGTTACCCACAATAGAAAACATGCATCATAAAAAATTATGGGAATGTCCTATGATGATATTACGGAAAAGAGATATTGTCAAGAAAATTTGAATGGTTCAATCCATCCAAAAGATAAGTTTTATCAACCTCACCACCAATAAATCCATTTTCCATGAATGTAAAAACCTTCTGAAAATGAGGGTTCACTATACCCACATTTTTTCACATTCTTTTTGATCTCAATATAATTAAAATGTTTTAAAATGATGCACACCAAGGAAATAAGTCAACCACCGAAGAGTTTCTCGATTCGATCATCGATCTTTATAAGGTATTCTAAAAAGATGGATCAATCCACGATTGATATCTCTCCCCATTTTATAACTAGTTATTTGTGGTGAATATATATCCTCATATATGACATGTATAATAGGTTAGTAAGTAATAATAACGTCAAGGGATAATTAAAGTAGATATAACCTCACAAACCCCACATTGTATCTATAATGTCGTGAGAAACATTGAAGATAGATTTTACTTATAATTTTCCAACCAAATCCTCATAGAGGAGATAGCTTAAATAATTCATGGCCTCCAAAAAAACACCTATAACCATTGATGTTATTATACCTAATATATCAATTTACAAGAAGTTGTTTTCATATAATCATAATAACCCAAAAACTTCTCCTTCATCACCTTTATCTACTTTTTCTAATTAGAGATGCCTCACCAATATATGTCAAGAACAATGGTGTACCATAGGATTTACCCCACATATCCGTGAATGGTGTAATACTTGTAGTGACTTGGTTGCTATTGTTATATGAAAACTATGTTGTTGAAAAGTAATGCTCCCATATCCAACCAAGGATGAACAAAATTGCTCTTATATTTTCATTCATGTCCTAAATTGTTCTTTAATTCTTGAAATCCATTTTGGGGTAAAAAATGTTCATCCTTAATTGTTTCCTGAAATCGTCATGCAAGCCTCCCTAAAACTATGATGTGATGTGAACATTATGATCACATACAATCATCAAAGATACCTCATGAAGCTGGATGATCACCTACATGTATAGGTGCACTGAAAAATTATTTATGCTCGGATCCATGATGAAAATAATATGATATTACATGATAATATGATAAAAAAATAGTATGTTTGATTTGTAGACTAATAATATTCATGGAATCTCCGTCACAAAATATATAAATTTTTAATCCTAGAATAACACTAGGATCTTAATAAGTTGATTTAACCGTGTTTAATCCTACAATTCTATCTTCACTTAATAGAATATTATGCATCAAAAAACAAAATATACATCACTCCACCTCATTCAAGAACCAAAAACATTATTTTCATTTATCATGATACATCATTAATACTCAGAAATATACATCCACATGGGGGGTGCGAAACTACTTCAAAATCACCACACACAAAATTAAAAAATCAACTGTTATATCATGTAAATAGATGACGTGTTCCCCATCTTCAGAAAATCAATTTAGTGCATATAATAAGATATCTAATCAAGTAAAACATCAAATTATGTGTCCAAAAACACTTCTTATATCACACACTAATGAAGAGGTGAAGTCTCCATAATAAACACAAGAATATAATACCCTATCTCAAATACAAAGGTCCACCATAAGGAGGAAAACAACTGTGAATCCTTATCTACTAAGGTAGAAAGGTATTTAGTTATAATTGTATCTTAAAACATGTTTCACTTTCATAGTTTATGTATATCTCATGCTCTTAATCGTAAATGAAATACAACCAAAATCTCTATCCTAGGTTGAGGTCTCTCAATGAAAAGTATTATTTGAGACTTTGTTACTCTAAAAGGACTACTCTCCCAAAAATAATTTATGAAAATATTCAATGAAAAGACTTCTTCTACCAACTCCAAATTTTGTGTTCGGTAGTTCTTCTCATGGGGCCTTACCACCCTAAACCCATAACTGATCACTAAATAGGTTTTCATTAATAATTATCATGTCCCTGATCTATAGACATCATAGAACACATTATTATCAACACCATCCTCTGATAGTCAGTACTAGTTATCCTCTACCTCGGATTTCCAAAGGATCTCATAAAAAATGTAGTATTGTAAAATAGATACACTTTTCTTTTCAAAATAGTCAAAGGTTTTATAGTCCATTTAATGTCCACTATACAACTATAATTGTACAATTTTATCTCAAGGAAACTACACACCTCTGGAATTCTCTTGGGTGGATCTCATGATTACAGAATATATATCTCTACTAGGTTTACAATTACAACATGTTATGATGTTTCATGTCCCCAAAATATTACATCAATTTATCCAAAATTGAATCATTGAATTTTTTCTATACAACTAGTTCTCCCAGTGTACGACAAGGGAAATTTCTAAATGTAATATGTTTTAACAATCATATGTATAATTAATTGGATTTTTTTCATTATAAAAAACCATGAATTGTTCCAAAAATATTGATAGTAATAAATATATTTGTTCCCTGGTGATTGAATGTGCATTCATCTCTTCAGATTCATTCATCATGAATATATTATTCTAATAGTGGAATCATAATTATTTTTTTGAGATATCCTCCTTATGAACCCACAATTGGTGATACATAAACTTTATATAAATACTAAATAACTATATATTTTTTCGAGCTAGTACATGAAGTTATGTATCCTCAATAATGTGTATTTATTCACTATTTTGACCTAATTTTCACAATGTTAATCATCATAGAGCATCATGGCCTCATTAAAAATCTTAATTAACAATACTCTAGAGGTCCATGGGCTCCCAAAATATCAGATAAATAACTTCTTAGGATGTAGCTCTAAATATACCCTCAATTATCATATAATATTACGGTCCATCTCATATTACCCAGTATATTATGATGTTTTTTGATGGTGTTATTCATTGCATGTATTGATCTCCTACAACATTAGTGTTCCCATAATAGCATTAGTGATGAAAATCATGTATTTTCCAAAACCTCTTGAATGCGGACATCTGATGATGCCACTACGATAATATATTGACCCACCACTCTTCATGGATATGTTGCAGTTTCAAACTCACTATCCCCACACCATATACTAGATGATCCATAATTCTATAAAATTTAAATCTCATTCCACTATCCCATAGGAATATAATTCTCTTAGGGTGATAGACAATATTGGAATGTACTATATATAACATATCAATACCATTTATTGAATTATATTGCCACATCATAAAAACCAAGAGGTACCATGAGAAATGAAATCCATTGAGGGCCAAGTCAATGTAAGACCTCTGGTTATTAAATGATAAAACATTGTTTGATATTTTATCTAATACAGAACCTTGTTCTCAAATAGATAATGACTAATCAAATATGAAAATTTTAACATTTCCATATATTTTCTAATATAAGTAGGATTGAATTTATTTTTCAATATATATATTTCCTAATTATATTGATAAATTATTATTAAATAATCAATCAAATATTTGTAATGTATTTTTTGTTGTTAAAATATTTTTTTATAATAATTGTTTTATTTATTTTTACGATAGTAAATTTTATTATTATTTTATAGTACATTTAGAAATTTAATTTTTAAATGAACTCAATTATTGATATCTTCACATGAAAATTAACTTAGGGTGAAATTTGGGGATTTATTAAAAAAGGCTTATTTTACTATTAATAATAAAAATTGAAATTTTTTAATAAAATATTCATTTATATTGATAAATTAATAAATTTAAAATTCATATTATTATATTAATTTTATTTAAATTTAACATATTTATTAGAAATTTGAATTTAATTAAATTACATACATTTAAATCATCATAATACCAGTTTTTAGTAAAAGTTAATTTTTATGATTAATAATGAAATTTTTTAAAAACATTTTTAAATGAAAAATTTTTCTCCAGTTTAATAAATTAAAATAAAATATAATGTGAATTGATAAGTATAGAATTTTTAGATTATATTTTTTTATGATTTAAAATTCATATAATGAAAACCACTAATAATAATGCTAAATAAACATAAATTTTTTCCTTATAAATGAATACTTTGGACAACCTTTCTCTATCACATATGATGACTTTATATCAATTTAAGTACTTCCACCAATGTGAATTAATTTTTATGAAATATATTTAATATTTGGTCTCATCATAATTAATATTAGTTGATTAGGATAGCTTTTATTACAATAAGAATAGTAAATGTAGTAAATTTTAATTAACCTGGTAAAAGTAATATAAGTAAATTGTGGGTAAAAATAATTTAACAAATAATAGAAACTAAAAAAGGTAAATTTAATATTTACTTCTCATTAAAATGGTTAATATATGTAAGCCATAATTGTTTTACGTTAAAAATGATAAAGTAATTAGATTGATAATAATTATTCTTTGATATTATAAAACACTAATTTTTTTTGTTTATTTAAAAATTAAAATAAGCAATTTATTGGATGAATATATGGATTTTTTAAATAAATTATATTTTGTAAAAATATTTTTATTAAATATTTTTTAAAAAATATAAATGGCCAAATAATTATTATGTTGTAAATAAAATTTTCAGAAGGTTTGAAAATCAAATTTGGTAAAACCCGCAACATTTCACAATTAATGTAGATTCTATTAAAAAAGTCAATATTCATATATTTTGAAAATTATTTATATTAAATTAATATTATTTTTTGAATCTGAATGATGGAATTTTCCAATGGTCATTTTTTCATAAATTTATGAATCAATTGAATTTGTGGGTAAAAATAAAATACCTTATAAATAAATAGTGTGTACAATGACATCATGGTGAGCCCAAAGTGATTTTATAATTACGATATATGGTATCGACAACGAAATATATGCTTTAAAATTAAATTAATTAGTTTATATTTGAATTTTTTAATTTTATAAAGGCATTATAGATCCCCCAAATCTATTAATATATTTTATGGTTTAAAAGTATTACTTTGAAATAATGACTGAATTCCAAATAAGTAAGGTTATTATTTTGTTATGTTTACCCACTGTAATTATAAAATATTTAAAACCAACCCCTTTTTGAAGAAACAATGGGAAACAATGATAATGTTTATGTTTTAGGAATTATTAATATATAGAGTCCAAAACCTATGTTTTAAAAATAATATGTAATCCACAACTCATTTACTATAAAAACCCACACAATCTCCCACTAATCTTCAATCAAAATTCATTGATAATGTCCTTATTTTGACATCCACTCTCTATTTTCCTCCCTTGGATCCCCAAATTTCGTAACATTCTCCTCCCTATCATTTGAAGTCAGACTATCATGGTAAGGGATATTGCAATCTCCTTTTTATTCACGCACATATTTTATGTTATGTGTCTAAATTTCCTTTTTTTAATGCAGGTATTTGTTCTTCCTTAACACCCTTAATATAAATTTAGTTTCTAAATGATTTTATACTCATTTCACTCATGTAAATCCATCCCATGAATCATTGTGGACACTCTTTAAACTGCCAAAATTTAGTAAGGGATCCACAACTTCTCTTCTTATTTCACTTGTCGTTATAAATTTATCCATATATTTTATATTCCTAATGATGGAATATTTTTTTAAATGTTACTATTAATTCCTATTTTATGTGAAATAATTTGTGACTCCATTCTCTCTCATAAACAGAATTTATGAATTTTTATGCAATGTTGTTATGATGTAGAAACTTTTACATGATTTTCCATGCCGAAACAATGGTCTACTGAATACCATACTCATTTCTTATCAGGGGTGTTCACCTCTATTAATTTATACATCATTGAATTAGAACATAAATATAAATATTATATACTATATTATCATGGATTGAAATTTGATGATGAATAAATCCATTTTTAATGATCAATGTGGCCCACTTAAAGATGAGAATGAAATTAATGTGATTGGTTCAACTAGAATTATTTCAAATTCTAATACATTGGTTAATAATTATTCTAATTTAATGTCATGTTGTAAATGGTAGTGAACCACATTACCTTATAATACTTTTTTCATCATGATTTCATGGCTCGTAAACATGAAAAATGTTTATGAAGTTTTGTTTTATGATGTTTCAAATTTTCCCTTGTTAGGATTATCATGTTATATCCTACCTTATTATTAATTTTATGATTCAAATTGCTTTAATTCCTTATTGATATTCCTAAATTATAACATGTATTATCTTTATAATGTTATTACAGTATTATACCCTTATTGGCCTAAATAGATCTCCCCTTTCTTATTTATGTAAAAAGGTTATCCACTGTAGTTTTAAGTCCGAGCATGTTACATACGTTTTCACTAATGATAATGACTTTCCATGTTTTATGTTTTTATGTAATGTACATAATTCTCAATGACTGTAGTATTCTATATTTTTTTGGTTTTATCGTGTTTAGTCATATGTAATAAATAATTTTATAATGTGTAATAAATATGAGGGTTTTATATTTGGTATTAGAGAAAAATATTATTTAATTTTTGGATTAGGATAAGAAAACTCCAATAAAATAATTAGGTATAAAACAATGTAGAAGGAAACATCCCTATATTTCACTATGTATAGAGTATGTAGTTTTTTATGAAAACAAATTATTGTAAGGATACTATAAGTGAATGTGTGTTTTGAAAAAGTATACCTATGGGTAACAACATTTACTCGGTTCATCGGTCTTGACTCAATTTAACCTAGTACATGAAAACGGGCCTCACATGGACCTGGATTGAATGTTATGGGGGTTATTCATTTTTAAATTTAAAATCTCATTACAAACCATTATTAAGAGAAAAAATTCCCAAAAGAATATACGTAAGGAAATTAATCATTGAAAACATAAATTAAATCCTAGAAAATCAAAAGTTAACGAATAAATGTCATTAATAAGTTATGCCTCAAATATTTTGGATTCTCTTATATTTGTTTACTAGTTTAAAATAATCCATCCATAATTTTTCCAATTATAATCATCTATGGATTCAAATTAGGGAAATATATTGTTATTCTCTTGGGGATTTTTTGATCAGTTATAATTTTATTCTAGTGCTTTATGAATAAAAATATATAATCCTGTCAACTAATGATTTAGAGATAATGATTATATCATAGTAGAAATTTTATAAATGATGAAATTTTTATTTCTGATAAATTTTATTACTTTACGTACTAAGCCTAGATGGTAATATAAATCATTAACGCTACTAAAGTATTAAAAAGGTAAATATATTTTCATATTACAATCATTTTTTGATGAATTAATGGCCTTTTACCCATCACATATTTTTCTCTGTTCATTGACATTCCCCTGCCCATGTTTATATCCCACTAAATAAGTTCAATGATGATTTTTTCTCTTAGAGTTCAATGATTTAACCTCCCCTGAATTATTTCCTTCTGCGAAAACCTAGTAATATGAGTACCTTCAAACTTCATTTCTCTCTTTTTATGAGGATATTTTATTAACCCATTTTAAAATGGGGTTTTCAAGAATAATATTTTAATTTTTAAAATATTTTTACCATGTTCAAGAATAAATTTCATTTATACCATTTCTTGTAGGTGGGAAGAATGAAACACCCTGATATTTTGAAAAAAAAACATGTTCGATAGAACAAGCGATACCCAACACTAATATCAAACAAGTAGTGCTAATTAAAATATGATAATTTTATCATTTACATTAATTATTTGGATATAATTCTGATTAAATACATTATGATATATAATTTTTATATTTATAATGACACATTATTAGTAAATAAGAAATCATTTTTTTATAATTCCCTTTTTTTCTTGATATATTTTGTCATCAAAAATGTTTTTTATTTTTTGTTATGATAAATTTTTTTATAAAAACAATATAGAACGTTTATAAAATTTATTCTATAAAATAAACTAATTTTATGATTTTAGAAAATAAAAATAAACATATCTTGAATTTTTTGGAATTTTTTGAAAAAATATTGATTTTTACATGAATAGTGAAAAATATAATTTTTTGTTAAAATTATCATTTCTTTTGTTAAACTGCTAAATTTAAATTTAAATTTACTATATTAATATTATTTCAATTTATCATTAGAATAATTATTCTATATTTAATTCAGTTAGTTACATTCAAAAAAATTTAATTATAGATTTTAGTATAAGTTTATTTTTATTATCGGAAGCGTATTTTCTAAAAAAATATTTTAAAACACCTTATGTTTCTCTATATTAATTAATTTAAATTAAAAAAAAAGAGAAATGATAAAAATTAACTTTATAGATTACATATCATTATGAATTAGAATTTATAAACTGATGATTACAAGTTATAGTGTTTGTGTAAAATATCCTTCCCTTAAAAAAGATATTTTTCAGAAAACTCATCTCCATAATACAGTGTAGTTTAATATTAAATTAAATTATTCAAAATCAATGAATTTATTTTTACAAAATGTAATACATATTTGGAATCATCATATTTAATATTTTGTGACACGATCAATATAATTTTGTACGTTGTGAATAGAAAATGTAGTATATATTTACTACCACGTTAAAAGGAAGATAAATTATATAAGGGAAAAAATAATTAAATAATGAAAATAAAAATATTAATCCGAAGATTATTAATACAATTTCACTGATAATATGATTATATGTAATCCTTATTATTCTAATTTTAAAAAAAATTAATTAAGTTCAAAAAAAATATTTTTTGATACAATAAAACAAGAAACTATTTTTTGAAATATTTAAATTAAAATATAGAATTTATAATTATGAATTAAATATTGTTAACAAAAAAAATTTATTAATTATTATAATTAAATAATTATTATTAAATATAAATGATCATATAATTTTAATGATGTAAATCCTAATTTTTATAAGGGTAAAAAAAAGTTATTGTAAATACACACAGTACTTCTCAGTGAATGTCAATTCAAATTTAATAATAAAAATTCATATATTTATAATTTTTTTTGATCTAATGATTATATTTTTTTCTACGATTAGAACATCAAAATTATCCAACGGTGAATTCTTCATAGTTATTTGAGATAGTCAATTTTTCTTGAAAAAAATTAAATATCGTATGATTTATATTATTACAACAAAATAGACCAAATGTTTCGTAATAAATACTGTAAATTTTATACAAAAAATATACATATACTTCCACATAAAAAATTTTCATTTAATTTAATTCAATAAATTTAACAAATCCATTATGAATCCTCCAAACCCATCAATATATTTTATGATTTTAGAATCATTTTTTAAGAGTATTAGTCACATCCCCATAAACAACGTTATTATTTTCTTACCATTGAAAATTATCCTTAAAAAAATTGAATCCACTCACCTTTGGTATAAACCGTTTTTAAAAATAATTTCATGATTTTTTATTATATAGAGTCCAAACCCATTGTTTTAGAAATATTAATGAATTATCCACTCATTTCCAAAATAAACCAACCCAATAACCTATTTATCTTCACTATAATAACTTATATCGTGACCATAATATTTTATACACTCCCTAAAGTCATCCCAAGTTCACCCATGATATCATGAAGTTCCCAATAGGCCTATGAATTCAAAATAACATGGTAGGGGATTTTCCACAATCCTTTTTATTCAATAACCAATTTTTTATTATTCATGTTAATTTCTATTTTTTAAGTATGGATATGTTCTTACATTTCCCACTTTTCAATAAATTTTATTTATAAATAATGTGTTACATATTTATCTCACATAAATCCCTCCCATGAACCATTGTGTACACCTGTTAACATTCTAAAATTTAGTAAGGTATCCTTAAATTCTATTTTTAATTAATAATATTTTTATATTATGCCATATATTTCCAAATACTAACGTTGGGATATGAAAATACAAGTCCCTATTTAGTATCATTTTATTTAAAAATAACTTCAAACCCCTTTCATTTTCATCAACCAATCTTATGAATTTGTTTTTGACAACATTATGCTACCAAAATTTCACCATGATTTCTGATGAAAATAAAATGGGTAGTGAATCCCATATTAATTTTATATCAAGGGTGTTCACCATTATAAAACTATAAATCATTGAATTGGGACAAACATGTGTTTATTCCACACTCTATAATCATGTAATAAAATATTGTGGTGAATCAATCAATGTTATATGATCTATGTGGAACATAATATCATTTGAATATAATGAAAGTGATGGGTGTACCCAGAATTATATAAAGATCCACTAATTTGGTTACTGTTTGGACTAATGAAATGTCATTTTGGTATAGTAAGTGAACCTAACTACATTATCATTCAATTTACTTCATGATTTTAAGGAATTTATCCTTTACCTATGTTAATAATGTATCATTTTTTGTTGTTGCCACATTTCCCATGTTATGATTATCATACTATATCCTTCCTTATTAATATTGTTTATGAATATCACACCATTTATTCCCCATTTATAATAATATTTTCAAACATGTATTATTTAATTCACGTTATTCCATTTTTATTCTTGTTATGTGGTTTATAGATTACCCCTTTATTATATATGACACCAGGTTATCCCATATACTTTTAAGTGATAACATGTTAAAGATGTTTTCAATAAATGTGATGTTTTAAATATATTATGTTATTATGAAATGATCTCAATTCCAAAATACACTATAAATATTGATCATATAGGTTTTATTACATGTAAGATTATATAATAAATCATGTATTAATGTGTTCTATGGAGAAGGGCTGGTATACTCATACAACTGAAAGGTGGGAAAAATAAAAGAATCAATAATCGTAAAAATATATGTTTTTAAAAGTTATTCTAATGGATCCCTGGATATATCAAGATCTTAGATGAAATATAATGAAATAGAATAATGGATCATGTATGTATCCATATGTACTGTATTTAATGAAGATAATACAAAATTCATTCCTAAAATCATCTCTTTTATTAACTAAACATAACACTCTATTTCTTGTAACTATAATTTCCATCATACACCATCCCTCTATACATGAAAAGGCTCATCTGGTGGTGGTGGGATGATAAAATCATAACATCATCCTCCACATGTATATCCCCCATTTACGAATACACCATGCAATTTTTCAGCATCACCTCCATAGGGAGACCATGAACACCCATGTGGTATCCATGACCATGACGATGAACCTTTTGCAGAGGTCCTTCCATTTAATTCCCACTATATACAGTGTTCCATATCATGAAATCATGATCTATGTGTCCTTGAACATTAGATGCATATCATCAATAATATATTGAATGATTGGATCATCTATACATTCCATGCTCTTTAGATATCTTCGTATAGATTTGGGAGTGTGTATGCTCCTTCTTCGAGACCATGCTGAATGATGCTTAGTACATTCTATAAATTAATCACCCCCCATAACTACCATTTTGTAACTTATATCCTCAATACTCTTATTCTATAAGTCTCTATTTTTATGATTCCCCCCCTACATCACTTTGTCAAAGGTAATAATGCACCGTGAGACTGTAATGGCTTCAATAAACCTAATGAGGAACTTTTTGAATTTACACACCCATACATATCCATTTTTTACCATATCATGATATTTGTGCATGAGATTCATAAACCACTATGCATACACTTCAACATACATATCTCTCTTATAGAGCTCAAAAAAACATTTAAATCCTCCCAGATACAATCTATAAGGATGATAATAATCCCTAAACTTGTATTGAATGTCCATCCAAGAGTTTGTCATATGGACATGTGTTTGAGTTACCAAATCCTACCAGAACTATGCTTCTCCGTGATGTATAATGGTTTCATGAAAAACAATTTGATTAGACATGGTCAGTAGGAGTCATAAAAAATAGACATAATATTCTAACAATGTCCCCCACATAATGAGGGTATGAATCTCCAAAAAACATGAGTGGTCACTTATGTTGCATAATTAAAAGAACCCAAAAAATATGAACATCATCATCCTATAAGTATAAAACCATTAGCTGCTGAACATATTGATGAAATTCAGAATGTACTAAAAGAGTTAGATCTATAAACCACTATTTAGGTAGAATTGCAACTCCCTGCCCACCTAGACAGAACATCTCATGGATAGTTCCTTGGACAAAGGCATCATCACCCCACTAATCGAAATCAAGAACATTTCATCGATATCCTATATATTTGTCAATGTGATGGAATCCTATAAGTTATATATACAAACCATGGTTACATGATAATGTCTAGTGAGTTATCTCTTTAATGAAATCAACGTAAAGAATTATTACTAAACAATTCATGTGGAAATTGTTTCATTGAGCTTGTGATTTGAATGATATATTGAAAATAATATTATTAGAGTCATGGTCTATGGATATGAAACTAACATAACCATCATTGGGTTCCCAATCATGTTATTTTAAGTTGGTACACCTTAACACTATTTCAATAAGTTCCCAAACTAATCATCATAACACATTTATCTATAAACATCATCCTAATAAAACATTTTATTAAATCACACTTTAAAGACCCAACTAGGTGAGGTCTCACCTGTAATAGCAGTAATATATGTTTGATTCCCTTGGACCACCTCTAATAGGTCAGGTGCTAGTGACTAGCACCATTTTGGATAACATAAATGGAATTACTTAGAAAAATATACATGTACAGATGAAACCCACCACGATCCACGCAGTTATTTAGAGTAATAATAAAATGAAAACATTACAGGGTAAACAATGAATTAATTTAAAATTAATGTAATCATCAGTGTAAAATAACATTATATAAATATATATTTAAAAAATAAAAAATAAATTCATTGTTAATATGTTTCCTATGTATTACACCAAAATGGGAAAATACTGAGAGATAACCCCCAACAATATATTTGTATGACCATTAATCATGGTCATTGAATCGAAGTAATAATATTTTCCTCTGACACAAAGTCTACCATTGACTCCACTAATTTATCAATAATTTTTAGAAGTCACAACACATGCAACAAAATCTGATTCAAGGGTGAATACATTCTAGAAACCATATGTCCTATGAAAATATCATCGAGATATAGTGGATGAACCTTGTTTTAATGTTAGATACCTCAATTGGTGTAATTATAACTCAAGTAGATAACTTATTCCTCTCTAAATATCAGTGATTGAGGGATACCCACTTCATTGATAAGGGACCCATTACCTCATTAGTATGGGAAGTACGAAATATTTTGATATAGAATATATGGGATACCATATCTTGGATAGTCCTATCACCCATGGTGTATCGAACCCAACATCAACTCTAATAATAATTTATATAATGCTAACATCTATTTAAATGGAGTTATAGAAAAAAAAATTTCATCACATATTATAAATAATAATGATTTTCCAACTACATAAAATCATCGATATATATTGAAATTTCAATATTAAATGGTAAGGATACAGTGTTAATGTGTAATTCATATAATGAATTAAATTCATGATTGAATATTTCTGAGGTGAAATTGTTTTTCACACCATAAACCTGGCATGAATATTCATCTTCCATGTTTTTCCATCATATAATTCATCTATATTTCCCATGAATACCCATAGGTCACTTAAATGTTCAAGGAGATCATCACCAGTAATAGATCACAAGTTTGATAGGGTTACTCCCTATATCCACATATATGTAGCGCATATCCATAAGTCTTATCATTCTTGAACCATTATGGTATTATTTGTTTAATTGAAAACATAGTTTTATGATGGTGAAAATGAATGATGAGGGGTAGAAAGTCATACAAAATTGAATAACATATACAACTATCACAATTTGTCCATTCATCATAGGGTCAAAAGTCATGAATACAATTGGACAATTTTCAAAAATCAATTATTCCAAGCCCAAAAATATTTTTTCCATAAGGGAAAACAATGTTTGGTTCTAATATTTCAGAATTAGATAATTAATGTATTATTTAAATTATTATAACATTATATAATCCATAAATAAAAATACACACATTTATATTGGATTTATCACTAATTAATAACAAATATGAGATTACATTGTTGGTGATATATGAGAATATAATCATTCATGTTAGGAAAAATATGATTTTAGTTTCCAAAACATTATCTTCATATACTAGTTATCAAATATTTTAAACTAGGGAATGATTGTCTATAAAAATATAGATTAAATCTTTTAATGTTTGAGGAGAAAGAATTTAAAATGAAGAAAATCAGAGGGCTCAGCTATCTATAAACAAATTTGGTATTGAAACACTCATGAAATAAATCCATAGTTCAAACTGTGAACCTCACACAAATTATTGTCACATATATACCAAATTATTGATCACGAAATTCTAAATCTTTTTTAAAATAAAAAAATATCCATTGGAAATATCCATTTATTCAAAAACCTCCAAAAACACTTCCCTGAAAATACATGTCATCAATTATGTATTCATAGTATGTGTAATCTATTGAAATATAAATAATTTACTATAGTATAAAATATCCCAACATGATACTTACCCATATTAACCCACCCTGTGATCCCACCATCTATCAAACAAACATTAAACAATGGGTTTAGAGGGTCCTAGGCTAATATAATAGAAAATGTTTATTATTATGAATATTTTATGGGATCCATTAATAAAAAAATGAGATTTATTGCAACATACCACATATACAATACCATTATTATGTTATATATACATAACTTTGTGTTTTATAAATATATCATTACCTATCTCACCTGATTTTCATGTCATTCAATTATTAGCCCTCATATACCATTCAAATCCATTGAAAAGTCCCTCGTATTCAACATTAAAAAAAGTTCAATTCCATCCACTTTAAGACACACAACTACATTAAAATTTCTTTGATAACCTCCACATATTAAATCTCTTATAATACTGTTAATTTTTTGGTAGCCTTTGGTTACAATAAATTTTCACCATTCATCTAATTACATGACATCTTTTTAGAGAAGACAATAATCTCTAATACAAGTAAAATCTAACTAAATTATTTTCTTATGTATAATTGATGTCCAAAATCCATTGAAAAAATTATAACTTTGTTAATATAAATTAATCAATAACATTAACTTAAAATAATTTTATTGTATTCAATGTTCAACTATTGGCTATACCCCAATCATTTATTAAAAAAATGAAAATTCAACCCATGCATAATTGTGGACAACCACCGCCTTCTGAGTAATTATCATCCACCCATATGTATTATATTCCTCCAAATCCTTAAAAAAATTCCAAAATTTTATTAATTAATATTTTAATGATCTATATATTTATTATATCATGATTTATTCTTAATTTTCTTTAATTATTTTAAAAATGAATTTTAATTATCCATTATATAATGATGGTTTGCATAAAGCTGTATAAAAATATTGAAAATAAGTTTCTATTTGAAATAATATATTTAATATCCCACAAAAAATTTTCCATTTCTAGAATGATTTCATTTAATATTTTCATATCATTTAATTCATTATAAAAAAAATTTCAAAACTATTTTCACATCAAATTTCTAAAAAAATATTTAATGTTATTTTTTAATTATATTTCATATGAAAATGATAAGCGGTATTTTGAAATATCTTTCATTTATTACACTACAATTAAAATTCATCATATAAAATTGATATTTCTCTTAAAACATATTTTTTCTACAATTGATATTGAATATAACTTATAATATTTTTCTTTTATGGGGAATACGCTCATGGTTTGAAAAATATAATTCAAGATCCATTATTGTGTGATATCATTTTAAGTGTACTTTTTATAATAGTGTTTTCATATATTTCAGTATCCATATATTTTTATCATTTACATGGAGAGAGATTTGATAATATCATCCACCTTATTTCAAGGGATTTATTTGGATCATGTTGTTACATTTACTGAATGTGGAAAGTAGCGCCATCTCTTATAGTTTCCATTCCATTAAGGTTGTTTATTGATTACCAAGGGATGATTTTTCATTTTATTCATATTAATTTCTATTATATGGGTTTTTTTAATAAATTGGGGAATCCCCTCTATTTCTTGGATAAACTAAGGTGACATATTTTTTCTGGGTATAGATAACACAACGCATGTCCTAAATACACATACAGAATTAATCCTTAATACATGGCCTATAAGCCCAATGTTGGATTTCTGTGTGGCCCTCTAACCACCTTCACTCACCTGCACATTGGCTATAGTCCTAGAATCCCTGGAGCATTGTTAGTATATCCTTCCCACCACACCTATACTAGAACTATAATCTACCACCATCACCTAGAGATTTCTTTATATTGGTGACATAGCCCAATATCATGACTATATCATGTGCCAACATTAAAACACTTTTATGCTATGACAAGAGTCCCCCATCACTACAATAGATCTTTATTTTAGTGGCTATAACTATCACATAGGGAAACAGTTACATACTCCATCAGATACTGTAGTTACTCTTGTATTCTCACCATAACCCACCTACATAGAATCTTACATTTAAGAAACAATTAGGCACTCGAAAATTCCATTAATAGTTATGTTAGTCAATTTTTGATCCTTTTATAGATTAAACATTCTAGGTATACCTTAACCATTAGGCCTATTCACCAAATTTATTCATTTCTATCATATGGTGAAAGCATTATGAATAAATAAGTGATCAGTGGGGCTTGAAGTAATATACCTACTCAATTCATTAGTTGGTCTCATGAGAATAACATTTTTCCAATTTGGTTTATTATAATTCTTTTTTTAGGAAGAAATAAATAAATCATCTTCCACATATCCCTCCCATATTTAGGATCACCGTTAATGGTGATTTTATGGGAGATTTACTCCTATTGTGTTTAAAGCTACAATGTTTCTACCCCTCCCATAATCCACTTCTCCAACTAATTATTCATCATATTTTCTGTTTCACTCTCCTCTCCCTTTATTTAGTGATGTTCTCTCCCTAAAATATTTTTCTAGGGATATGCATTTCTGTTTATGATTAAATATATTTTTAGGAATCCGTGGTTTCTAAGGAGTCACATTTAGTGGGGTATTCTTTAACTGGAATCCAGTAGTGTTTCATTCACATTGATAGTGTCCGGTGATTAACATCTATGGTTTTATCATTCATATGATGATATTGGGGTCTCTTTGGATTTTATAGTGACACATGAGGCACATATTAATGTTTATCGATAATATTTTTATATTTTTAATGTATGTTTAGTAATGTGGGTAGATTGTATGGAATAGATCATGGCACACTATTGATATCACAATCAACATTAAATATTCTATAGATTCATGTTTCACCACACATCTCTAGGATTGTATGAAAAAGTGGTTCTTATATGGGATTTTTACTGTTTTTTTATAATGGACTTCTGTGTTCTTTGGTGAAATACATATACATGTTTTATCAATTATTTCATTCCTCCGGTTTTAATTCAATGTTGGTTTTTGTTGAATATTGGTGTTGTTCGTCTTCACTGATTTTTGTGTTTTTTTGGTTTTTTGAGGAAGCTTTTGTAGTCGATTTTATTGGTTATGTTGTATTTAAGATGATGAAAATAGTTTATTTGGACATATATTTATGTTAATTATAATAGTTATTTGAAGGTTTTGGTATTGATTTGAAAATTTTTATGGAATTTTTCATAGAGAATGTGCGGTGGTGGTTTTGTTTTTTGGATTTTGTTTCTATTAGGGACTCACTCTCCCTACATTTGTATTTATCAAATTCCACAAAGAGGATAATCATTGTGGTTTTCCTTAGAAATGATGATGATTTTTACACAAGATTGTATATGTGAATATGGTATGTTTCTGTTGATTGGTTTCAATTTTTGTTTTTTGATGTTTTTTTGGGACATAATTGATGGCAGTGAAGGATGGACTTGAATGAGGTGTGTTTATAGATTTTCTAGAAAAATATCATTAATTTGTATATGGTGGTTGAAATATTTGGTCGAGTATTGTAAATGGTGGTTCCAAAAGAGATGTTTGTTGATGAAGATCGAAGTGGTAATTTAATTTATTAAAAGGTTAGGTTATGTGAATTCGAAAGTCACTTGTGGAGTGTGGGTCAGGTTCTCATTGGTGTCTAAATTCCCAGTTACGCCAACTTCTATAGTTATATTTTTTAAATTTTAATTTCATTTCTGTTCAATATTTATTAATTATTATATTATTTCTCATACTTTATTGTTGGGTATCTATATAGTACTCAAACATGAAGCATATTTCATGAAAATAAAAAATTGGAAAAAAATGAAAACTCCTTGATATTCATGACTCCATATTATATTAAGGAAGAGAAAAAATAAAATTATTTCAAACCCCAATTAAAATATGTAACAAAAAATTCCATACTCTCTTGCCACACGTTCTATACAGTCAAAATATATGAAATTAATAGATAAAAACATTTCATTTAAACGGTGGAAAAGAAATTTTAACATATCCATTACTCATATTAATGTTCAAAACCCATAAAGATTATCATATAAAACTTATTTCAATGTAGTAATGCTAGATGACACCATAACCATTGATTTTAGTTATTTAATATAATTCTAAAAGTATATTTGAGAAATCATAAAATAACACATTTTTTGGAATTTAATTTATTAATACCCCATGTTTAATTTTTTCCAACAATATAAAATAATTCACATGGAATATGATCCTAACAATTGGATTTTATTTGTTTAAAAATCCCTCTTAGTAGGGATTCTAATAGTAGATAAACTATCAAAATCGAAAACATTATTTTGAAATAATTATCTAGAAACTATAATTCATGCATTAATAATAATTATTAATCCACCTTAGTAACATCATGTATGATTTTACCACTTATAACTAGATATATTCATAAATTTAACCCAAATATTTCACCACCCTATCCCTAAATAATATATCTTTGATTCGGAATTCATGAATAAAATGGAATTTATTGTGAATTAACATTCTCAGTAGTGTATTACTGGGATTCAGTTAGTAACACATCACCTCACTCATTAATCCCCACATGTAAAAGGTTACCAATTTATAAAGAAGAATAAGACCATTCAATGGGTAGAGAATTTACTCAATATCATTCCCAAAAAATTAATCCATTGAAAATAATCACAAAATAAATGTTAGAATAATGTATAATCATAAATACATACAACCATTTAATAACATCACCATGTAATAAAAAATGAAATAAATTTTAGTCATAAATAAAATTCAGAATGTTTAAACGATATGATTTCAATCATATACTTGATAATGAAAAATTAAATTAAAAAAATAAAATGGGTTCTACTATATAAACGTCCTTGAACATCTTGTTGAACAACCTACATATCTATTATACTCTTTCCAAGTTCAAAATACTAACATACTAGCTTTTACAATCCCTATATCGCGAGTTTTGAAATTTTCATGTCTGCTCTCTTTCCCTTCCATGATATGTGTTTGAAACATAGATGTATACAACCAAAAAACTCATAACATAAATAAAATACTTTATGTTCATTCATTTACAAATATATTAAAAATGAAAATATTAAATATAAACCCAATTTGGAACACTGTGTGCAATCCATGATTACAAAAACCATAAACTTACATGTATTAGCCAATGTAACTTCATGAGTTTGTGAGAGACTTGTGTAAAACCATAAACATAAATTAATGTAAAATATGACCTAAAATAATATATTCTATTATATTATGAACATATTGGAGAGTGTAACAAATAAAACCTCTTAGGAAAGTAATATACATATAGAAAGAGAGACACTCTTTCTAAACCATAAGGTTTTGAATGAATGAGAACATGTATCCAAATATAAATAGGATAAATTATTTCCAAATTATTTGAAAATTAAACACACTAGGAAATACTTGAATAGAATGTAACAGAAAAACCCAAAATACATTAACATGGAGCCAATGGTTTTTTATTTCAATATAAACATCTAGAATAAAATATATTTTTCATATCAAGGTTTTATAATCCTATATTTTCATTTCTTTAAACTAACGATTAATATTCATTATAAAGACACATAAATAATTATTTATCCTTTATTACTTATAATTAAATCACTTGTGTTAGTATTCAGCAACCCCTTGAGAAATTTTTTTAAAATATAAATTGTTTATCTCTAAATCTTAGTAAAATATTCCATATAGGTGAATATAATATTCAGTAGAATTTATAGAAAAAATATAACCAGACTAAATAAATGAATAAATTATATATAACTAAATAAAAATAAACAATATCCATAATGATAAAAAATCCCCATGATACCAATTATAGATCCAATTATGAATGAATTCATAATTTTATACATCATAACCATAATTTCATGTTATTGGGTCAAGAAATATTAGATAAATGGGCATACAAATACTAAATAACCACACGGGTGTGTCTCAGAAGACCATTATAGGGCATGAGTTGCTAAATAATATGCAATTTCTAATTGTCACTTTTTATTCCAATTAGATTCAACATATTAAAAGAATATATACATAAATTAAAATTAAATAATAGTATCAATGTAAAATCTAATATAATAATGGATACAAATCCAATAGTAATCTATATTATTTTGATTGGAATACCTACGGTAAATATTTAGATAGAATTTTTTTTAATATCATTCTTGAAAAAAACAATAAAATTTGAATTTTCAAATATATAGTATTCACACAATATAGAGTGAAGCGAATATGGTAATGTTAATATTAATTTATAATATTATATTAAAAAAATATAAAATAAATAACATGAACAAGGAAATGATATAGTTGAGAGAGTATTAGAGATTGATAGAAAACAACACAGTATATATGAAAAAGTGTGGTATCCAATCATTATAATAATAAAAACTATGAATCATAAATACAAGATGATGATAATATGATATGTTATACTTCAAGAATAAACTAGATCCAATGATGAATATTTTAAATATTTTTGTAAAAATACATAGTGTAATGATAGAAAATAAAAAATAATGATACATAGATACAGTGAGTATTTAGATGAGAAACCCTTTCCTCGATTACTAAATCACATGAATATTCCTATAAATCCAATAATAGTCATATTTATTATGATAATTTTTAAATAAATAACCTTATTAATAATTAATTCATATATTTTAACATATTTATTATTGTATTTAATTAATTAGTTATATTAGTTTTCATGAATAAATATTTTTGTGTTATATAGTTGGTAGTTTCATTCTCAATTCGGTATAATGGTAATAGTAAGTTGTTTTTTCCTATAGAATCATTAATAACCCATGAATTTGTGAGTAAATATTTTGGGAAATGTAGAAATTAATTTATCAGATTTTGGGATAGATTCAGAATAGAAATTACAATGGTTTTACCATCCCAATGAGATTTTTTTGGCGGTGTTCGTATGCCAAGTATGAATTTCAGGTTCTCGTATGAATTCCAAAGTAGGGTAAAGTTTTCATTATAAATGATATTTCATAAAACACGACTCATAACACCCTGGAAAGTGATGGTTATGTTATGAATAGGGATTGTTTGAAGGATCATGTCATGCCCCACTATGGGAAATTTAGTTATTTTTGATAGGGTATTTGTGGGAGGGCCCTATAATAAATTCCCTATTTCTGAAAATGGTGTCCTAAATAGTCTTTTTGTGAAGGATTGTCGCAAAAAAAACTATTTGCGATGAGAAAATCTCCCTTTTCAAATACATTAACGGTATATTTTTTAAAAACACTAATGTGATGGGAAAATATACCTGTCAAAAAAACATAAAAGAATCATAATAATTAATATTAACAAATTAATATTTTCAAAATAAAATAAAATAATAATAATAATAATAATAATAACAGTAAACCAATTAATATAATAATAATAATAATAAAATTAATTATAATATTAATAATAAAATATTAAAAACCATAATTATCATAGAAATAAATATTTAAATATATAAATAAAAATGATAATAAAAAATCATAAAAATAACTAATAATGTAATACAATATTTAATAATTAAATAAATAATGAAATAATAAAAACCTATTCACAATAATATAAAAACACACATTACAACATGTGAGACGTCATATTTATGTCATTGTCTGCTGGGTTTGTTGCTCTAGTACTCAATGAATCTTCATCTCCTCCTACTATTGTAGCAGCTGTTATCGACATGTCAACATCTTCTTACCCCAATATATACCGGTCACTACATGCATCTGATTGATCTTTGGTTGATTCTTACACCTCTAATTCTATCAAAATAGTCATATCTTCAAATGTAACAACACTTCCACTATCATTCTATACCAAACATACCACACTATATATTGACTCATATTTTATAGCTAAAATTTTTTCCTGTTATGGAAAGTCTACAGATAAGAATAAGCTCATGTGCCCATTATATCACGAGATGTTACCACAATCAGAACATGATATTCCTTTCCAATCTTATCCTTTAAAAATGATAATGGATTTCAGTTACCAACATCGACTATATATGCAGTGGTGGTAGTTCAATAATGAAAGATAATGAATTTAGAAAATGTTGTAACATTTGCATAAATAATTAGTTTATTTATTTTGTAATTCATTGTTGATAGTTGAAAAAAACATGACTCCCAAAAATATTTGTGAAAAAAACTAATTATGTTTTAGGTAAAAATGATATAGAAATTAACCTTCAAATAATAGTTATAATGATGATAAAATTAATTGAATAAGAAGTATGAATTCAATTTTTTATAATGGTTGTATGTATTTTCGACGCATATTATAATTACAACTATATATTTATATTTATTACTATTTATGATTTTTTATTATTGAATGTGACTAATTATTACTTATTATTACTGATTATTAGTAAATAATAATAATTAATCCTAATTTAACTAATTATTATTAATTATTAAAAAAATATTCCTAATTAATCCTAATTATTAATAATTAGTATGACTTATTACCAATTAATCACAATTAATCTTTATTATTTCTAATTATTAAAAATAATTACGAATTCTTACAAATTTTTAGGAATTATTTCTAATTATTACTAATTTCTCCTAATTATTATAAATTATTACTAGTTATTACTATTTGTTAGTAATTATTATTAATCAATCCTAATTATTGATAATTATTACTAATTATTTCTAATTATTCTTTTTTATTAATAATTATGTCAAATTATTACTAATTATTCTGAAATTATTCTTAATTATTCCATCTTATTAAAAATTATTTATAATTATTAATAATTACTTCTAATTATTCCTAATTATTTGTAATTATTAATAATTATTATTAATTATTTCTAATTATTAGTAATTAATATTATTTATGTGTAATTTTTAATAATTAATCCTAGTTAATCCTAATTATACTTAATTAAACCAAATTAATCCTTATTATTACAAATTGAGCTTATTTAGTACTAATTATTACTAATTATTACTAATTAATTATTTTTTACTATAACTAATTATTACTAATAATTACTAATTTTCACTAATTATTACTATATAATCCTATTTAATACATATTTTTAATAAATACTGATATTTATTACTAATTATTTATAATTATTAATAGTTATTTATAATTAGTTGTAATTATTACTAATTATTACTTATTAATCCTAAATAATCCAAAATAATCATAATTATAACTAATTATTACTAATTATTATTAATTATAACTAATTATTGCTAAATTAAGACTAATTATTACTGATTAATCATATTTATTACTAATTATTAGTAATTATGACAATATATTCAAAAATTATTACTATACAAATCTAATTATTCCTATTTAATAATAATTTTATGTATTTATTCCTAATCATTACTAATAAATAATATTTATTAGTAATAATTAGTAATTATTAAAAAATATTCCTAGTTATTACAAATTTTTCCTATTTGTTTCTAATTGTTACTATTTGTTACTAGTTATTACTATTTATTACAATTTATATCAAATTTTTACAAATAATTAGAAATTATTACCTGTTAATCATATTTATTTTAAATTATGTCTAATTATTAATCATTTTTACTATTTATTTCAATTTATTACTAACTATTACTAATTATTGCCAATTATTACTATTTATTACTATTTATTACTCATTAAACATATTTATTACATATTATTTCAATTTATTGCTATTTGTTACAGTTTGTAGCTATTTATAAATATTTATTTCAATTTACTACTTATTAACATCAATTTTTCCAGTCATCACTAATTATTACTAATTATGACTAATTATTATTAATTATTAACAATTCGTTTAATTAAAACTATTGACTAATAAATAATAATAAATTATATAACTATTAATCAGTACATATTTATACTAATCACACATAATTACTTGTAAAAAATAATGAAAATTAAAATTATTTAACTCTAATTTAATTTAATTACTACTAATAGGTAAAAAATATAACTAATATAAAATTAAAAGATTTAATAACAAACTAAATGAAAAATATAACTTCCTTAAACTAAATCATTCTGTGTATATAAGAGGCGAATATTGTACCGATTTAGAATGATACATTTTGAAAATTTTTGTGAGAATAAATGTACATAGAGAGGGATAGTGTGGTTGAGAAAGGTGTGGAATGGGATAAAAATGAATTGAGGTATATATAGGGTATATTATTTTCACTTCTCCCGTCACAAAATATAATCCCCACTAATAATTAGTGGTGGCGTTTCAAAGGGTATTTATGATCGTACCTGTCTTAAATTCCCACATGCCGACATAGTATTTGTGATGGGCAGGATCTCTTGTTGTAAATACTAAAAAAAATTGAGGGTATAAAAAGTAGTTTCAAACACCCTTCCAATTGTTTGTCTTGAAATCCATTCTAATCATTTTGCTATGGGTACCATCTCCCTATCGCAAATAACTACATAGTTAGGATAGGGAGGTTTGCCCATCACAAATAGTATGTTTTGACTGCTATTTGGGACTAGACCCCTCCATATTGCATATTGCCCGTCGAAAAGCCGAATATTCATATAGTGGCCAAGGAGGCCCCATGGAATTGAGAAACCCCATAACACAATGGTTAATGAATATCAAAACATGGTATATTTTTGGGGTGGTTTTTAACTATAATAAAATTATATATAGTCTTACCATGGCTAGGGATATCAAGATATGATGGTGACTCTTATGTATGAGGTCAAAAATAAATACATATATCTTTTGTGTCATTTTCATAGATAATTCCAATCAGGTCTTGTACCATATTTCATGTAGTGAAGGATTTTTTTGTGGAGGCAACACAACATGTGGTGTGATGGGCACAACCATGATCGGGGGTGGGGGTTGATAGGAGCTATTACATGATGGTGATGGCCACACAAAGAAGGTAAAGGCCATGGAATGAAGGGGGAATACTTTCCATGATTATTATGTGGTTAGTTATTTTGATTTTTCCTATGATCCACATTACATAGCATGATCATAGATATCACATTGTCATTAGTTCTATAAGATCGAGGGTCACTCTATGGGGGAGGTTATATGTGTGCTTTCATTTTCTAACCATTTGGCTCACATAGTGACCATACCCTTTGTTGGTGCATCACATCCAGAATCATAGTGTCAAATATTGATGTTACATACTCTAGTTAATTTTAAGGAGAGAAAATTATGTCTTTTCTATGTATTCCACATCGTGATTTCATACCAACGAGGGTACATAGAGAACACCTACAGTTCGTTATTCCTACTTATATTGTATTAAATAATTAATTATTAATTTTTTTCATTGATAATCTGGTACATGATAGCTTGATATTGGGAATTTGGTGTTGGTATGATATAGGAAGATTAATTTATAGGCTTTCTCAAGGATGATAATGGGTTTTAAAGCATAGTAAATATTTTTTAGAGTAAGGTATCCCCTTCAATACCAAACTATATGCATGTTAATAAATGATTGAGGAGGACTGCAAGAATACCTGTGACAAGGTAAATTATAAGGGACCAATTGAATCCTATATAATGGTTATAATAGAATTTACCCACTAAGAGTTATAATAAGCATTCCATGGCACTTTGGGTATTGTACGATTTCACAAGGATTGTGGATCTTTGAGGGGGCAAGGGTGCCAGTTGAGATTATATGAGACTGAAGTTAGGTATTGGGATTTAGGATGAGCTGTGAGTATATAATATTTAATTCATTTTCTTATTAACTCTAACATGAAAAAATTAGGCCTAGTGTTAATGGTTGAGATGTTTTTTAAACTCACACATGACGGGAAAACCCTCATGATGGTGGAGTCAATACGTTGAATTTTTTATGAGTGATTTGATTCCTCTGGATCATTATGTTGTGTAACATGAAATAATTAACATATATGATATTAATTTTTGATCAAAGTGTTGATATTTCATATCATAACAAATAATGGATCATGATAATCATCTAGATAACATTGCACAAGTTTTTTAAGGACCTTACACAATGATGCCATGGTAAGGTCCCCAGTATAAGGTCCATACCATAAACATTACTTATTCTCGAGTTTCAGTTTTGAATTTAAATTTTTATCCAAGGGGATTGTTAGGGCCAATAGGGGCCTATACACCCTGAGAGGGGGGGTGAATCAGGATATGGATATTCTGTTGAAAAGTTGTTCCTGCCCCACTGAATCTTGACCTATTTGTTACAAGGGTCACTTTTTTTGCACTCATGTGATTACTATGACCACTTCTTTTCTTCTTTATCTGATTATGATACTTTGAATGTAATTCAGGAAAGCAAACAGGCAAAAACAATTATTTTTACATGGTTCACCCTCACTGGGCTACGTCCAAGGAGCATACACCGACAAGTTGCTGGTCGTACCAAATTCCACTATTCTTCACTAGGTTTGGATTACAATGTTTGGGCTAGATCACTTCTATGCCCAGGCTCACTGCCTTTACAATTTTTAGGGTCAGGTCACTTCTTCCCCAAGGGTCACTCCCTATTTCTCTCTCTCTGGCTCACTGTAGAGGGAGAGGATCACATTCTTTCTCTTCCTTTTCTCACTTCTCTTGGAAGGAATCCACTCACAGTTTATAGACCTATAGGTCTCCTCATTTGCATGAAGTAATGCATCTTCCTCTGTAAGTAGATGATCAGTTGAAGCCCAATTTTCACCCGTAGATGAATATCTCTTTGCATCGAAGGAATCGGGAAAACTTCCAGATTCCACACAGCCCGAAAATCACTGCTGGAAATAAACCATACTTGGCACGCAAGTCTAACTCGGCACGCATTTATCAGCACAAAAGTCTTAAGGGGGGCGCAAGTCCTCCTTAGAAACTTGCGCGACTCAAGCTTACTCAACTCTAAACTTGCGCGACTCACTTCCTTTTATGCCCAATCCAATATTGGCGCACAACATCACACTGGCGCGTAGCTTCAAACACTGGCATGCAAATATCACCCTGGCGCGCAAGACCCACCTGCGCGACCACACACACCACTTGAGCGACCACCACACCTACGCGACAGGAGTTCTGATTTCTCAATGTGTTGAACTTCAGTGTCGAATGAAGAAGGGTGGTCCGGTATTTATATGCAAATTGACCACCCTGCGCGATGTTGCACAAGTCACCTGCGCGACTCAGTCTCGATGCGCAGGTCTTCTGTCCTCTTAGACACTTTCTCGACCAACTCCCAAACATGCACGAACCTATTTCTTTATCCATATTTTGATCTTCTGATCTTGAAAAACATATGGAGCACAAGTTTATTATACTCCAAGTCCACGGTGCACAAGTCCCTTTTCCAAAAACAGTTTTCTTCATTTGTCGATTTTCAGGCCCAAAAAATTGGCAAACACTGCAAAATGGCGCCACCTTGTATCTGCTCATTTGTACCACCTCCATATCATCCATTCCTTTTTTCGATGTCCTTGAATAAAACATGGATCGTTGACCTCAACTCTTGAACTCGACATTCCATCATGAAATCCTATTTGTCAACAAATTTGTATGTCATTGTTTCGCTTTGTCAACAATCACTACTCAGATGTCAACTTTGTCAACAAACACAATCACCTAAAAAAATACTTCAATGATGCCTTGAGGGTTTTTTGCCCAACAATCTCCCCCATTGGGTTTGTTGACAACTCTTCCGTAAAAATATGCATCTTTGATTTTTCCGCCACCATTATCCTTTTGCGATTCTGATAGCGATGAAGGATTTACTTAACACATACTCTAAGCCCACATGAGCAATGTCGACATGAGAAACAAGAGTAAATGAAAAGTTCATCAATGAATCACTTCATCTCTGACATACACTGTTTACACCAAACTAATACCAATTTGTACTAAACTGATACCAATTGTTGAAGGAATTGTTGGAAGAAAAGTTTTTTGTTTGGAAAAATTCGTACCACTCTCCAACACCACTCTTATTCTTTTATCGAGATCCGCAGCTGTCGTGATATCTATTCTTTGATTTATCACTTCTAGCATCGTCAGATTTTATACTCTCCCCCTTTCTGCTCAAACCTTCAACACCTCTTTATCCCTATTTCCTGTGTTGTCCAAGCTATGCTCTGGCTATGAACGATCAACTAGCTTCAACTCCCCCAATCTGGCTGCTCCATCTATCAGCTTCTCCCTGTATCAACCATGATTTATCAAATTGCCACACTATCTCTCCCTTGAACAATCACTATTTTCTCCCTCTTTGTCAATGAACCCAAAGGTCACGCCTTTGGAGTTTGTAATAGAGTAGAGAACACATATCAGTACATTAGGGAAAATTGCATCATACCTCAGGGAGAGGGGGGTGTGGTTCCACATCAATACTATTTTAAGTTCGGTGAATCGACTAAACTCCTAGAGCCAGCCGATGCCTCTCAAAAGCTTCCATGGGTAAGGCCTTTGTCAAAATGTCTGCAACCTGTATCCCTTTAGGCACATACTCCAACTTCACGATTCCCTTCTCAACCTTATCTTTGATAAAATGATACATTATCACAATGTGATTTTTCCTTGAATGATGGACAAGATTTTTTCTAAGAATTATATCACTTGAGTTGTCGCATTGGATTCTGATTGGAGACTTCACTTCAACTCCCATATCATCATGTTGCTGCTTCATCCACAATAACTGTGGCCATGCTTGAGTGGCCGCAATATTTTCATCTTCTGTGGTGATCAACTAAATACAATCATGCTTCTTGCTTAACCACGCAATACATAGCCCACCAAGAAACAATGCACCACCTGAAATTGATTTTCTATCATTTGCTGAACCAGCCCAGTCTGCATCAGTATATCCCAATAACTCTATCTGAGATTTTTCAGTAAATGTCAAGACTAAATCCACTATGACCTTGATATACCAAAGTATTCTTTTCACTGCAAGCATGTGACCTTCCTTGGGATTACTCTGATATCTTGCTGCTTGGCATGTGGAGAAAGCAATATCAAGCCTTGTTGCAGTTATGTATAACAGACATCCAATAATTTTCCTGTATTCCGTGATATTAACTACCTTTTCATCCTCATTTTTTTTGGAAAATTTCATCTAGGTAGAAATCGGAGTCTTCATCTCCTTGTAATTCTCCATTCAAAACCTTCTCAGAACCTCCGTGGCATATTTAGATTTAGAGATGAATGTTCCATTCATTCCTTGTGTCACCTATAGACCATGGAAAAACATCAGCTCACAAATCATAGACATTTCGAACTCATGTTCCATGAATTCCGAAAACTATCTGCACTGTGCTTCATTATATTCACCCAAGATTATATTCTTGGCATAGACCATCACCATCATCCTTTGATTACTATTGTTGTTGAAATAGTAATTATATTCAACTCCTCCACCCTGGAAACCAACCTTCATCAAATAATGATATAGCCCTCAGTTCCATGCTCTTGGTTTTTGTTTCAGCACATATAACGCCTTCTTCTGCCTGCAAACTTTGTTGTAATCCTCATGAATGAGAAAACCATATGGATTCTTTTGTGTACACCTCTTCTTCCAGAAACCCATTTAGAAATGCAGAATTGACATTCATCTGGAACACTTTGATCCGTCTTTTCACTACAATGGCTAGAAATAATCTGATTGTCTCCAGCCTTCCAACATGTGCAAATGTCTCATCAACATCAGTACCCTCTCTTTGGTAGTATGCATTGAAAACCAGTCGTGCTTTGTTTCGAATCACTGTTCCATATTCGTTCATCTTATTGTGAAAGATCTATTTACTCTAGATGACATTTTTAACTCCTAACCTCAAAACAATATCCCATGTCAAATTATTTTCTGAATCGTCATAAATCACTTATGCTCCCCCTTTTTTGATTTCTTCCTCAACACATTAATCTAGAAATTACTCGCTGATTAATTTTTAGGTGGATTCATTTCTTTCAGATGAAAACTTTTCACTGTGTTAATGATGTCATTTCTTTGAAATTATTCTCTCATATTTTTGTGGACACACCTTTGATTTTCCCTCGCATCTGCTCAGTATCCTGAAAGCAGTCAGCAGATACCACATTGTCAGATTAAAAATAAGATAAGCATGTGATGCATTATTATTCCTTCTTTTCCCTGTTTTTCTTTCTTCCCTTGATAGAAAATTCCTGAGCTAATTCATCCAATTATTGATTTGATGGTTCTTGCATATGATATTGTTATTGAATTCTCCCCCTATGTTATGCAACACTTCCTAGTGTTATTCCCACTATTTAGACCCATAACCTTTCTTCTCCCCGTGCTTCATTTATTCTAATTTGGCACTCAACATCGAGCTATTAACTAAATATCTATGCCTACTGAGTTGAAACTCGGTGTAGGGAACAAGAGACAAGGTTAATAACACAATCATTTCTTATTGTGCTCTGTGTCTCCCTTTCTTCTTCAGCTTTGGTACCTGATTTGAGTCAATTGAAACTCTGAAACATATCACCGCTACACTTTGAATCTTTAGATACCACTTCCCCTTGGATCGTATATCCCTAAAACCTGAAACACTTGAATCATAAATTAATAAAATTTATATACATAGGGAGAGGGGTTTCTTCTGGACTCTTCAATATGAGGATTGTGGTTGATCCTGATGGGTCCACCCTTTGATTCTTTCTTACAGAGCATCATACTCCTTCCTTGCTTCCTCCAGCTGCCTGACCAACTTCAACTGCTCTGGTCATATGACTAAGCATTCATTACCCACATGCAGAGATTTTTTTTGATATGTAGATTCTGTAGGCCTGACCATTCTCATCACTTAGGGTATATACCCACTAGTACATATTTCTATCATTGAGGTTCTTTCAAAATTCAATTTTCCTTGATTATTCCTCTGAGCAAGAATCTCCTTTCTTGTCATCTTCCCTTGCTTCATCCACTATTGCATGGATTATGCTTTTTCATCGAGTCCTCTATTTGGCATATGACTTGTGAATTTTTCAACGCATTCTTTATTTATCTTCCTTTTATCATATTTAAGAGTCACCACCATATTTTTCATTGGTGGTGGGACCTCCAATGAATGTACATTCTCCTTACTCACAACTATTGTGTTTCCTCCCTTTTAGTTCTATATCTGTTAATGTTATTTCTTAGAGGGAGGTTGTGAGTGTGGTAGGGGAGGTGACAGATACACCAGTCATTCAGCTCCATGAGATTCCCCTGAGACTCTAAGCCTATTCATCACCTTACCACTTTGTCTTCCGGTGTATAATTTTTCATTATGAATCACTAGAGTCGAAATTCTCTTCCTGGGTTCCTTTTCCTTCCCTGCTTTCTTCTTGCTGCACTGTCTAAAAAAATACCCATGATCAGAACATATGAAACATCGTCCATCAATGACATACCTCATTTCATCATTTCTATGTCGAGATGTTGATGTAGCTAGAGGTATTCCTCTGACATTGAGCTTTTGAGCTTCCTGACACATATTCATGGTGTGTCCCATTCTTCCATAGTAATAGAATTTTATGAATGCATTCATTTGAGTGACTCTTCTATCACATTTCTCAGAATGCTTTTTATTCTCAGATTCAGCAAAGTTTCTATTTTCACAGCTTGATATGTATTCATGAGCCTCTAAACAAAAGCGTGATGTGTGGCTGTGAATTCCTCAGAAATAGTACATATCATCACTACTTTTTGTAACTGTCCTCTTTGGCCTATCTCCAGCACATATAGGATTTCTTTCACATCTTGAACTATTCACAACTCTCTTTCTATCATGCATGGGAGGGGATTGATCAAATCGGATACCAGTTGTTCCCAGCCTATATGGTCTTCGAGCTGAGGAAATTTGTTCCTACCTCTTTTCAGAGATAGAAAATTTTCATTTCATTTCGTCATCCCTTGTTGAATGATAATCAAATAGCAAGTGTAAGGCATCCTTCATTTTGGGCTTTCCATTAGCATTGTATTTATCCACTTTCTTCTTCACTATTTCTATCTCTTCTTCCATCTTTTTAATCTTCATATCCCTTGATTCAATTTGGACATTGAGTTCTCTTCTGTGATTCTCTCCTCTAATCATCTCATCTTCTAGTTCCTGTGTGAGATTTTCCACCATGTCACTTTTCTCATTCACTTTAAATCTTTCTTCTTCAACAGAATCTGAACAAAATACATTCTCTTGTTATAGAATTTGATTATTCTGAACTAGGTCAGACAACTGTGTTGCTAGATCATCATTTCTAGCTTTCAGATTCTGAACTTCCTTGGAGTTTTGATTCTCTTCATAATCACCAGCCTTCTGTTTTCCTTTCATATTAGCCATCTTTTGCAGTTCTTCACCTTGAGAATCGTTATTCTCCTTTAGGTCAGTAGCTACGTCAATAAGCCTTTGATTCAAACTTCTTAACTTGTTGATCTCAGTTTCCAGTCCTTGGATCCTAATATCATTAGATTTAATTTAATCGGTGTTTCTAACATCACATTAAATATCAGGTTATTCGATACACATGACTTGATCATTCACTTTTTATTCAAGCCATAAATCACCCTTTTATATTCTTCAATATTAATCTTATACTCACTAATAGATTCTGAGTTCTCTCATGTTGATAACATGAGTTTCTTAATTTCTTCCATCATCTCAGACTTCTCTTCTTCCTGCTACTGCATATAGAGTTTGGCATCATGAACAACTTTGTTACACTTAATTGTTTTTGTCCAAACATATATCTCCTCAAGATCATCCTCTAACTCAGCTCGCATATCTATTCTTCCTTAAATTTATTCTTCTATATCAGCATTTCTCTAATGCTCATGTACTTCACTCATTCCAATATCAGGATTGGGTGAATAAATCTTTTCCCTATCAGATTTATCCAGACCGTCCTTCATAAATCTATTTGATTCTTTTAGTTGAATCAAACGTTTTTCAAAAACACTTCCACACTGAGGGAAATTACCTGACTTCTGATTCTTCTTTGATGCATTTCTTTTCCCATGGCAGATTGAGATAAGAGAGAATTGTATCTTCAACCACATAGATGGACTACACTATGTCAGAGCAAACAAATCTGATAAAAGCAACCTTTCCTCTAATACCAATTGTTAGGGACAATAGGGGCCTATATAACCTGAGAGGGGGGGGGGGTGAATCGGGGTATGGATGTTCTTTTGGAAAGTTCATCCTTCCCCACTGGATCTTGACCTCTTTATTACAAGGGTCACTTTGTTTTCACTCGTGTGATTATTATGACCACTTATTTTCTTCTTTATCTGATTATGATACTTTGAATGTAATGCAATGAAGCAAAAAGGTAGACACAAAGATTTTCACTTGGTTCACCCTCACTGGGCTACGTCCAAGGAGCATACGCCAACAAGTTTATGGTCATACCAAATTCCACTATTCTTCACTAGATGTGGATTACAATGTTTGGGCTAGATCACTTCTATGCCCAGGCTCACTGCCTTTACAAATTTTAGGGTAACCTCACTGCTTCCCCAAGGGTCACTCCTTGTTTCTCTCTCTGGCTCACTGCCGGTGGAGAGGATCACCTTATTTCACTTCCTTTGCTAACTGCTCTTGGACAGAATCCACTCATAGTTTATTGACAAGTAGGTCACCTCATTTGCATGAATGAATGCATCTTCCTCTGTATGTAGATGCTCTATTGAATCCC
This sequence comes from Viscum album, assembly GCA_963277665.1. NCBI lineage: Eukaryota > Viridiplantae > Streptophyta > Magnoliopsida > Santalales > Viscaceae > Viscum > Viscum album. The sequence continues at coordinate 312,732,860 of OY728133.1, read as the reverse complement.
AAATTTCACCCGTAGATGAATATCTCATTGCACCGAAGGAATCGAAAAAACATCATGCTTCCACGCAGATCGAAAATCACTGCTGAAATAAACCATACTTTGCACGCAATTCTAAATCAGAGTGCAAGTAGCGTCACACAAGTCACAACAGGCGTGCAAGTCCTCCTCAGACACTTGTGTGACCCAAGATTCCTCAACTCTAAACATGCGTGACTCACATCCTTTTACGCCAAATCCAATATTGGCGCGCAAGTCCTCCTCAGACACTTGTGCGACCCAAGATTCCTCAACTCTAAACATGCGTGACTCACATCCTTTTACGCCAAATCCAATATTGGCGCGCAACTCCACACTGGCGCGCTGCTTCAAACACTGGAACCCAAATATCACCCTGGAATGAAAGTCCCACATGTGCGACCACACACACCCCTTGCGCGACCACCACACCTACGCGACGGGAGCTCTGATTTCTCAATGTGTTGAACTCTGGTGTCGAAAGAAGAGGGGTGGTCCAGTATTTATAGGAAAATTGACCACCCTACGTGACGACGCCACCATGTATCTGTTCTTTTGTACCACCTCCAGATCATCCATTCCTTTTGTCAATGTTCTTGAATCAATCATGGATCGTTGACCTCATCTCTTGAACTCGTTATTCCATCTTGAAATCCTCTTTGTCAAATAATTAGTATGTCATTGTTTTTCTTTTTCAACAATCACTACTCAGATGTCCACTTTGTCAACAAACAAAATCACCTCAAAAATACATCAATTATACCTTGAGGTATTTTTTCACAACAATATCCCCCTTTGGGTTTGTTTACAACACTTCCATAAAAAGATGCATCATTGATTTTTCAGCCACCATTCACCTTTTATGATTCTGATAGCGATCAAGGATTTACTCAACACATACTCTAAGCCCACAACAGCAATGCATGATGTGAGAAACAAGAGTAAATGAAAATTTCATCAATGAATCACTTCATCTCCGACATCCATTATTGACACCAAACTGATACCAATTTTTACTAAACTGATACCAATTGTAGAAGTACTTGTTGGAAGACCAATGTTTGGTTTGGAAAAATTTGTACCACTCTCCAACACCACTCTTCTGCTTTTATCACGATCCGCAGCTGTCATGATGTCTATTCATTGGTTGATCACTTCTAGCATCGTCAGATTTTATTCGCTCCCCCTTTCTGTTCACATTTTCAACACCTATTTAGCCCTATTTCCTGTGTAATCCAAGCTAAGTTTTGGCTAAGAACGTTCAACTAGCTTCAACTCCCCCAATCTGGCTGCTCCACCTGTCAGCTTCTCCCCGTATCAACCACGATTTATCAAATTGCCACACTGTCTCCCCCTTGAACAATCACTACTTTCTCCCTCTTTGTCAACGAACCCAAAGGTCATGCCTTTGTAGTCTGTAACAGAGTAGAGAACACATATCAGCACATTAGGAAAAAACACATCATACCTCGGGGAGAGGGGGGTGTTGTTACACATCCACACTATTTCAAGTGCGGGGAATCGACTGAACTCCCAGGGCTAGTTGATGCCTCTCAAAAGCATCCTTGGGTAAGGCCTTTGCCAGAATGTCTCCAACCTATAGCTCTTTAGGAACATACTCCAACTTCACGATTCCCTGCTCAACCTTCTCCTTGATAAAATGATACTTTATCTCAATGTGTTTTGTCCTTGAATGATGGACGGGATTTTTTCTAAGATTAACAGAACTTCAGTTGTCGCACTGGATTCCAATCAGAGACTTCACTTCAACTCCCATATCATCAAGCTGCTGCTTCATCCACAATAACTATGTGCATGCTTGAGTGGAAACAATATATTCAGCTTCTGTGGTGCTCAAAGAAATACAATCCTGCTTCGTTCATAACCAAGAAATATATAGCCCACCATGATAGAATGCACCACCTGATTTTGATTTTGTATCATTTTCTGAACCAGCCCAGTCTGCATCAGTATATCACAATAACTCTATATATGATTTGTCAGTATATTGCAAGCCGAAATCCACTATGCCCTGGATATACCGAAGTATCATTTTCACTGCAAGCATGTGACTTTCCTTGGGATTACTCTAATATCTCGCTGCTTGGCATGTGGCGAAAACGATATCAGGCTTTATTGTAGTTATGTATAACAGACTTCCAATAATTTTTTTGTATTTTGTGATATTAACCGCCTTTCCATCATCAATTTTTTTTATAATTTCATCTCGGTAGCAATTAAAATATTCATCTCCTTGGAATTCCCCATTCCAAACCTTCTCAGAACATCCATGGAATATTTAGATTGAGAGATGAATGTTCCATACCTTCCTTGTGTCACCTGAAGACCAAGGAAAACATCAGCTCACCAACATAGACATTTCGAACTCATGTTTCACAAATTCCAAAAACTGTCTGCACTATGCTTCATTAGATTCACCAATGATTATGTCCTTGGCATATACCAACATCATCATCCTTTTATTACTATTGTTGTTGAAATAGAGATTGTATTCAACTCCTCCATGCTGGAAACCAAGCTTCTTCAAATAATGAGAGAGCCATCAGTCCCATTATCTTGGTGCTTGTTTTGAGCCCATATAATGCCTTCTTCTGCCTGCAAACATTGTTCTCATCCTCATGAATGGGAAAATCATTTGGCTGCTCAATGTACACCTCTTCTTCTAGAAAACCATTTAGAAATGCAGACTTGACATTCATCTGGAACACATTGAACTTTCTTTGCACTACAATGTCTAAGAATAATCTAATTGTCTCCATCCTTGAAACCTGTGCAAATGTCTCATCAACACCAGAACCCTCTCTTTGGGAGTATGATTTGCACACCAGTCTTGCTTTGTTTCAAATCACTGTGCCATCTTCATTCATCTTATTGAGAAAGATCTATTTAGTCCTGATGAAATTTTTATCTGCAAACCTCGAAACAATATCCCATGTCAAATTATATTCTAAATCGACATCAATCATTTATGCACCCCCTTTGTTTCTTTCTTCCTCAATGCATTCATCAGGAATTACTCACTGATTAATTTTTCGGTGGCTTCATTTATTTCAGATGAAAACTTGTCACTGTGTAAATGATGTCATTTATTTGAACTTCTTCGCTCAGATTTTTGTTGACACGCCTTTGATTTTCCATCACAGCTTCTTGGTATCCTGAAAGTAGTCAGATAATACCACATTGTCAGATTAAAAAAAATATATGCATGAGATTCATGATTATTGCTGCTTCTCCCTTTGTTTCATTCTTCCCTTGATAGGGAATGCCTGAGCTGAGTCATCCAATTATTGCTTTGATGGTTCTTGCATATGATATTTTTATTGAATGCACCCCCTATGTTATTCAAAACTTCCTGGGGTTATGCCCACTGTTTAGACCCATAACCATTCTTCTCCTCATGCATCATGTATTCTAATCTTGCATCAACATCGAGAAATTAACAAATCTCTATGCCTACTGTGTTGGAACTCATTGTAGGAAACAAGAGACAAGTTTAATAACACAATCATTTCTTATTTTGCTCTCTTGCTCTCTTTCCTCTTCAACTTTGGTACCTGATTTGAGTCAATTGAAACTCTAAAACATATCAATTCTACAATTTGCATCGTTAGATGCCACTTCCACTTGGATCGTATCTCCCTAAAACCTGAAACACTTGAATCATCAATTAACAACATTTATATACATAGGGAGAGGGTGTTTCTTCTGGACTCCACAAGATGAGGATTGCGGTTGATCCTGATGGGTCAACCCTTTGATTCTTTCTTGCAGAGCATCACTCTCCTTTATTTCTTCCTCCAACTTCCTGGCCAACTTCAACTGCTCTGGCCATATGACTAATAATTCATTACCCACATGATGAGCCTTTTTTGATATGTTAGATTCTATAGGCCCGACCTTTCTAATCACTTGGGGTATAGACCCACTAGTACACATTTCATTCTTTGAGGTTCTTCCAAAATTCCATTTTCCTTGATTGTTTCTCTGAGCAAGAATATCCTTGCTTGTCATCTTCCCTTACTTCTTCTACCATTGCATGAATTTTCCTTTTTCTTCCATTCCTCTCTGTGGCATATGACTTGTGAATTTTTCAATGTATTCTTTATTTATATGACTTTTATCAGATTTATGAGTCACCACCCTATTTTTAATTGGTGGTGGGTCCTCCACTGAATGCACATTCTCTTTACTCACAACTGTTCTGTTTACTCCCTTTCTCTTCAAGATATATTCATGTTCTTTCTTAGAGGGCAGTTGTGAGTGGGACAGAGGAGGTGACAGATACACCTTTCGTTCATCTCCATTTGATTCCCCTGAGACTCTAAGCCTTTTCTTCACCTCAACACTTTGTCTTCCAGTGTATAATTTTTCATTATGCATCACTAGAGTGGAAATTCTCTTCCTGGGTTCCTTTTCCTTCCCTGCTTTCTTCTTGCTGCACTGTCTGGCAAAATGCCCATGATCAGAACATATGAAACATCTTCTATCAAATACATACCACATTTCATCATTTCCATGTCGGGATGTTGATGTAGCTAGAGTTCTTCTTATGACATTGATCTTTTGAGCTTCCTGACACATATTCATGGTGTGTCCCATTCATCCATAGTAATTGCATTTTATGAATGCTTTCCTTTGAGAGACTATACTCTCTGATTTCTCAGAATGCTTCTTATACTCAGAATTAGTAAAGTTTCTATTTTCACAGCTTGATATATATTCATGAGCCTCTAAATAGAAGCTTGATGTGTGGCCATGAATCCCGCAGAAATATCACATGTCATCACTACTTTTTGTAACTTACCTGTTAGGCCTATCTGCAACACCTATAGGATTTTTTCACATCTGGAACTGTTCATAGATCTCTTTCTATCTTTCACGGGAGGGGATTGATCATATCTGATACAAGTTGTTCCCAAACTATATGGTCTTTGAGCTGAGAAAATTTGTTTATGCCTCTTTTCATAAATAACAAATTTTCTTTTCATTTTGTCATCACCTATCGATGGATAATCAAATAGCAAGTGTAAGGCATCCTACATTTTGGTATTTCCATTAGCATTGGATTTCTCCACTTACTTCTTGACCAATTCTATCTCTTCTTCCATCTTTTGAATCTTCATATCCCTTGATTCAATTTGTACATTGAGTTCTCTATTGAGATTCTTTCCTCTATTTATCTCAACTTCTAGTTCCTGTGTGAGATTTTCCACCATGTCACTTTTCTCCGTCACTTTGAATCATTCTTCTTCAATAGAATCTGAACAAAATACATTCTGTTGTTGTAGAATTTGATTATTCTAAACTAGCTCAGACAATTGTGTTGCTAGATCATCATTTCTAGCTTTTAGATTCTGAACATCATCTGAGTTTTGATTCTCTTCATAATCACCAACATTCTGTTTTCCTTTCATTTTCTCCATCATTTGTAGTTCCTCACCTTGAAATCATTCATTTCATTTAGGTCAGTAACTAAGTCAACAAGCCTTTGATTCAAACTTCTTATCTTGTTGATCTCAGTTTCCAGTGCTTGGCTCCTAATATCTTTAGATTTAATTTCATAAGTGTTTCTAACATCACTTGAAATATCAGGTTCATCGATACACTTTACTTGATCTTTCACTTTTCTATTTAAGCCATCGATCACCCTTTTTGGTTCTTCAATCTTAATCATATAATCACTAACCGATTCTGAGTTCTCTCGTGTTGATAACATGAGTTTCTCAATTTTTTCCATCAACTCAGACTTCTCTTCTTCCTACTGCTGCATATAGAGTTTGGCATCATGAACAAAATTATTAGACTTCTTTGTTTTTTCTCCCCAAACATCTATCTCCTAAAGAGAAGCCTCTACCTCATCTCGTATATCTATTCTTCATTCAATTTCTTCTTCTGTTTTATCATCACTCTGATGCTCATGTACTTCACTCATTCCAACATCATGATTGAGTGAATCAATCTTTTCCCTATCATATTTATCCAGGCCTTCATTCAGAAAGCTATTTGATTCTTTTAGTTGAATCACACTTTTTCCAAAAACACTTCCACACTGAGGGAAATTACCTGACTTTTGATTCTTCATTGATGCTTTTCCATTTTCCCTGGCAGATTGAGATAAGAGAAAACTGTATCTTCAACCACACAGATCGACTACACCAAGTCGGAGCAAAAAAATCTGATAAAATCAACCTTTCCTTTGATACAAATTTTTAGGGACAATAGGGTCCTATATACCCTGAGAGGGGGGGTGATTCAGGGTATGGATAATCTTTCTAAAAGTTCTTCCTGCCCCACTATATCTTGACCTCTTTATTACAAAGGTCACTTTGTTTGCACTCGTGTGATTATTATGACCACTTCATTTCATCTTCATCTGATTATGATACTTTGAATGTAATTCTGGCAAGAAAACTGGAAGACACAAAGATTTTTACTTGGTTCACCCTCACTGGGCTACGTCTATGGAGCATACACAGACATGTTGTCGATCGTACCAAATTCCACTATTCTTCACTAGATGTGGATTACAATGTTTGGTCTAGATCACTTCTACGCCCAGGCTCATTTCCTTTACAATGTTTAGGGTTATCTCACTGCTTCCCCAAGGGTCACTCCCTGTTTCTCTCTCTCTGGATCACTACTGGTGGAGAGGATCACCTTCTTTCACTTCCTTTTCTCACTGCTCTTGGAAGGAATCCACTCACAGTTTATAGACCTGTAGGTATCCTAATTTTCATGAAGGAATGTATCTCCCTCTATAACTAGATGCTCTGTTGAAGCCCAATTTTCACCCGTAGATGAATATCTCTTTGCGCTGAAGCAATCGGGAAAACATCCAGATTCCACGCAGCCCGAAAATCACTGTTGGAAATAAACATTACTTGGCGTGAAAGTCTAACTCAGCGCACAAGTTTCGGCACACAAGTCACAACGGGAACACAAGTCCTCATCAGACACTTGCGCGACTCAAGCTTCCTCAACTCTAAACCTGTGCGACTCACTTCCTTTTACTCCCAATCCAATATTTGTGCGCAACTCCACACTGGCATGCAGCTTCAATCATTGGCGCACAAATATCACCCTGGCGCACAATTCCCACCTGCACGACCACACAAACCACTTGCGCGACCACCACACCTACGCGACGAGAGCTCTGATTTCTCAATGTGTTGAACTCCGGTGTCGAATGAAGAGGGGTGGTCCAGTATTTATAGGCAAAGTGACCACCCTGTGGAACGGCGCGCAAGTCACCTGCGTGACTCAGTCTCAACGCGCAGGTCTTATGTCCTCTAAGAAACTTGCACAACTAACTCCCAAACTTGTGCGAACCTATTTCCATAGCCATATTTTGATCTTCTAATCTTGAAACAAATATGGCGCACAAGTTTCTTATACTCCAAGTCCTCTGCGTGCAAGTCCCTTTGAGAAAAACACTTTTCTCCATTTGTTGATTTTCGGGCCCAAAAAATTGGCAAACACTATAAAACGACACCACCTTGTATCTGTTATTTTGTACCACCTCCAGATCATCCATTCCTTTTATCGACCTTTTTGAATCAATCATGGAACGTTGACCTTATTTCTTGAACTCGACATTCCATCATGAAATCCCCTTTTTCAACAAATTTGTATGTCATTGTTTTGCTTCGTCAACAATCACTACTCAGATGTCCACTTTGTCAACAAACACAATCACTTAAAAAAAACTTCAATGATGACTTGAGGGATTTTTTCCCAACAATCTCCCCCTTTGGGTTTATTGACAACTCTTCCATAAAAATATGCATCGTTGATTTTTCAGCCACCATTAACCTTTTCTTTTTTTGATAGCGATCAATGATTTACTCAACACATACTCGAAGCCCACATGAGCAATGTTCGTGTGAGAAACAAGAGTAAATGAAAAGGTAATCAATGAATCATTTCATCTCTGACATCCACTATTGACACCAAACTGATACCAATTTGTACTAAACTGATACCAATTGTTGAAGGACTTGTTGGAAGACCGATGTTTGGTTTGGAAAAATTCGTACCACTCTCCAACACTACTCTTCTACTTTTATCACGATCCGCAGCTGTTGTGATATCTATTCATTGATTGATCACTTCTAGCATTGTTAGATTTTATACGCTCCCCCTTTCTGCTCACACATTCAACACCTCTTTATCCATATTTCCTGTATTGTCCAAGCTAAGCTCTGGCTAAGAACGTTCAACTAGCTTCAACTCCACCTATTTGGCTGCTCCACCTATCCTCTTCTCCCCGTATCAACCATGATTTATCAATTTTCCACACTGTCTCCCCCTTGAACAATCACTATTTTCTCCCTCTTTGTCAACGTACCCAAAGTTCACGCCTTTGCAGTCTGTAACAGAGTAGAGAACACATATCAGCATATTAGGGAAAAACACATCATACCTCGGGGAGAGGGGGTGTGGATCCACATCCACACTATTTAAAGTGTGGGGAATCGACTAAACTCCCAGAGCGAGTCTATTCCTCTCAAAAGCTTCATTGGGTAAGGCCTTTGTTAGAATGTCTGCAACCTATAGCTCTTTATGCACATACTCCCACTTCACGATTCCCTGTTCAATCTTCTCCTCAATAAAATGATACTTTATCTTAATGTACTTTTTCCTTGATTGTTGGACAGGATTTTTCTAAGATTTATAGCACTTGATTTGTCGCACTGGATTTCTATCGTAGACTTCACTTCAACTCCCATATCTTCAAGCTGCTGCTTCATCCACAATAACTGTGTGTATGCTTGAGTGGCCGCAATATATTCAGCTTCTGCGGTGCTCAATGAAATACAATACTGCATCTTGGTTAACCAAGAAATACATATCCCACCAAGATAGAATGCACCACCTGACGTTGATTTTCTATCATCTGCTGAACCGGCCCAGTCTGCATCAATATATCCCAATAACTCTGTCTGAGATTTGTCAGTATATGTCAAGCCGAAATCCACTGTTCCCTGGATATACCGAAGTATTCTTTTGACTGCAAGCATGTGAATTTCCTTGGTATTACTCTGATATGTCACTGCTTGGCATGTGGCGAAAACAATATCAGGCCTTGTTGTAGTCATGTTTAGCAGACTTCCAATAATTTGCATGTATTCTGGGATATTAACTTCCTTGCCATCCTCATTTTTTTGATAATTTCATCCAGGTAGCAATTGGAGACTTCATATCCTTGGAATTATCCATTCCAAACCTTATCAGAACCTCATTGGCATATCTAGATTAAGAGATGAATGTTCCATTCCTTCCTTGTGTCACCTGTAGACCAAGGAAAAACATCAGCTCACCAATCATAGACATTTCAATCTCATGTTTCAGGAATTCCAAAAATTGTCTGCACTTTTCTTTATTGGTTTATCCCAAGATAATTTCCTTGGTATAGACCATCACCATCATACTTTGATTAATATTGTTGTTGAAATAGGGATTGTATTCAACTCCTCCACGCTGGAAACCAAGCTTCTGCAAATACTGATATAGCCATTAGTACCATGCTCTTGGTGCTTGTTTCAGCCCATATTACGCCTTCTTCTGCCTGAAAACATTGTTCTCATCCTCATGATTGAGAAAACCATCTGGCTGCTCAGTGTACACCTCTTATTCCAGAAACCCATTTAGAAATGTAGACTTGACATTCATCTAGAACACTTTGAACTTTCATTTCACTGTAATGGCTAGGAATAATTTGATTGTCTCTATCCTTGCAACTTGTGCCAATGTCTCATCAACATCAGTACCCTCTCTTTGGGAGTATGGTTTGCACACCAGTCATGATTTGTTTCGAATCACTGTTCCATCTTCGTTCATCTTATTGTGAAAGATCCATTTAGCCCTGATGACATTTTTTTCTGCTAACCTTTAAACAATCTCCCATGTAAAATTATTTTCTGAATCGACATCAATCACATATGCTCCCCCTTTGTTGCGTTCTTCCTCAACATATTCATCAGAACATTACGCACTGATTATGTTTTCGGTGGATTCATTTCAATCAGATGAAAACTATTCGATGTGTCAATGATGTCATTTCATTGAACATCTTCTCTCAAATTTTCGTTGACACACCTTTGACTTTCCCTCGCAGCTTCATGGTATCCTGAAAGCAGTCAGCGGATACCACATTGTGATATTAAAAAAAAGACAAACATGAGATTCATGACTATTGCTGCTTCTCCCTGTGTTTCATTCTTCCCTTGATAGGGAATGCCTGAGCTGAGTCATCCAATTATTTATTTGATGGCTCTTACATCTGATATTGTTATTGAATGCTCCCCCTATGTTATGCAACACTTCATGGGGTTATGCCCACTATTTAGACCCATAAACTTTCTTCTCCTCATGCATCATTACTTCTAATCTGGAACTCAACATCGAGCCATTAACCAAATATCTAAGACTACTGAGATGGAACTCGGTGTAGGAAACAAGAGACATGTTTAATAACACAGTCATTTCTTATTGTGCTATATTTCTCACTTTCTTCTTCAATTTTGGTACCTGATTTGAGTCAATTGAGACTCTGAAACATATCACTGCTACACTTTGCATCTTTAGATGCCACTTCCCCTTGGATCGTATCTCCCTAAAACCTGAAACACTTGAATCATCAACTAATAAAATTTATATACATAGGGAGAGGGGGTATCTTCTGGACTCCTCAAGATGAGGATTGTGGTTGATCCTAAGGGGTCAACCCTTTGATTCATTCTTTCAGAGCATCACACTCCTTTCTTTCTTCCTACAACTGCCCGGCCAACTTCAACTGCTCTGGACATATGACTAAGCATTCATTACCCATATGTCGAGCCTTTTTTTGATATGTAGATTCTGTAGGCCCGACCTTTCTCATCACTTGGGGTATAGACCCACTAGTACACATTTCCTTCTTTGAGGTTCTTCCAAAATTCCATTTTCCTTGATTATTTCCCTGAGTAGGAATCTCCTTGCTTTTCATCTTCCCTTACTTCTTCCACCATTGCATGGATTTTCCTTTTTCTTCCTGTCCACTTCGTGGCATATGACTTGTGAATTTTTCAACACATTCTTTATTTATCTGCATTTTATCATATTTATGAGTCACCACCCTATTTTTCATTAGTGGTGGGTCCTCCACTGAATGTACATTCTCCTTACTCACAACTGATGTGTTTCCTCCCTTCTTTCAGATATGTTCATGTTCTTTCTTAGAGGTCGGTTGTGAGTGTGATAGAGGAGGTGACAGATACACATTTCGTTCAGCTCCATGTGATTCCCCTATGAATCTAATCCTATTCTTCACCTTACCACTTTGTCTTCCAGTGTATAATTTTTCATTATGCATCACTGGAGTCGAAATTCACTTCCTGAGATCCTTTTCCTTCCCTGCTTTCTTCTTGCTGCACTTTCTGGAAAAATTCCCTTGATCAGAACATATGAAACATCCTCCATCAAAGACATACCTCATTTCATCATTTCTATGTCGATATGTTGATTTAGCTATAGTTCTTCCGTTAACATTGTCCTTTTGAGATTCCTGACACATATTCATGGTGTGTCCCATTCTTCCACAGTAATAGAATTTTATGAATGCTTTCCTTTGAGAGAATCTACTCTCTGATTTATCAGAAAGCTTCTTATTCTCAGATTCAGGAAATTTTCTATTTTCACAACTTGATATATATTCATGAGCGTCTAAACAGATTCTTGATGTGTGACCGTGAATTCCGAAAAAATAGCACATGTCATCACTACTTTTTGTAACAATCCTCTTAGGCCTATCTCCAGCACCGATAGGATTTCATTCACATCTGGAACTGTTCACATATCTATTTCTATCATTCATGGGAGGGGATTGATCAAATATTATACCAGTTGTTCCTAGACTATATGGTCTTTGAGATGAGGAAATTTGTTCCTGCCTCTTTTTAGAAATAGCAAATTTTCTGATTCTATCTCTTCTTCCATCTTTTGAATCTTCATATCCCTTGATTCAATTTGGAAATTGAGTTCTCATCTGAGATTCTTTCCTCTATTCATCTCATCTTCTAGTACCTATGTGACATTTTCCACCATGTAAATTTTCTCCTTCACATTTAATCTTTCTTCTTCAAAAAAATCTGAACAACATACATTCTCTTGTTGTAGCATTTTATTATTCTGAACTAGCTCAGAAAATTGTGTTGCTAGATCATCATTACTAGCTTTCAGATTCTGAACTTCATATGAGTTTTGATTCACTTCATAATAACTAGCCTTCTGTTTTCCTTTCATTTTAGCCATCTTTTGTAGTTATTCACCTTGAGAATCATTCTTCTCCTTTAGGTCAGTAGCTACGTCAATAAGCCTTTCATTACAAATTCAAATCTTGTTGATCTTAGTTTCCAGTGCTTGGATCCTAATATATTTAGATTTAATTTCATCAGTGCTTCTAACATCACTCGAAATATCTAGTTCTTCGATACACTTGACTTGATCTTTCACTTTTCTATTCAATCCATCGATCACCCTTTTCTGTTCATCAATATTAATCTTATACTCACTAACAAATTTTGAGTTCTCTTGTGTTGATAACGTGAGCTTCTCAATTTATTCCATCAACTCAGCCTTCTCTTCTTCCTGCTGCTGCATATAGAGTTTGGCATCATGAACAACTTTGTTAGGATTCTTTGTATTTGCTCTCTAAACATCTATATCCTCAAGAGCAGCCTCTAACACAGCTCACATATCTATTCTTCCTTCAATTTCTTCTTCTGTTTCAGCATCACTCTGATTCTCATGTACTTCACTCATTCCAACATCATGATTTAGTGAATCAATATTTTCCCTATCAGATTTATCCTGACCTTCCTTCAGAAAGTTATTTGATTCTTTAAGATGAACCACACCTTTTCGAAAAAAACACTTCCACACTGAGGGAAATTACCTGAATTCTGATTCTTCTTTGGTGCTATTCCTTTTCCCATGTCAGATTGAGATAAGAGAAAACTGTATCTTCAACCACACAGATCGACTACACCAAGTCGGAGCAAACAAATGTGATAATAGAAACCTTTCCTCTGATACCAATTCTTAGGGCCAATAGGGGCCTATATACCCTGAGGGGGGGGGGGGTGAATCAGGGTATGGATATTCTTTCAAAAAGTTCTTCCTGCCCCACTGGATCCTGACCTCTTTATTATAAGGGTCACATTTTTTGCAATCGTGTTATTATTATGACCACTTCTTTTCTTCTTTATCTGATTATGATACTTTGAATGTAATGTAGGGAAGCAAACAGACATGCATAAAGATTTTTACTTGGTTCACCCTCACTGGGCTATGTCCAAGGAGCATACACCGAAAAGTTGCTGGTCGTACCAAATACCACTATTCTTCAATAGATGTGGATTACAATGTTTGGGCTAGATCACTTCAGTGCCCAGGCTCACTGCATTTACAATGTTTAGGGTCAGCTCACTGCTTCCCCAAGTGTCACTCCCTGTTTCTCTCTCTCTGGCTCACTGCCGGTGGAGAGGATCACCTTCTTTCTCTTCCTTTGGTCACTGATCTTGGAAGGAATCCACTCACAGTTTATAGACCTGTAGGTCTCTTCATTTTCATGAACGAATGAATATTCCTTTATAAGTAGATTCTCTGTTGAATCCCAATTTTCACCCATAGATGAATATCTCTTTGCACCGAAGGAATCGGGAAAACATCCAGCTTCCACACAGCCCGAAAATCACTGCTGGAAATAAACCTAACTTGGCACACAATTCTAAATCGGTGCGCAAGTATCGGCACACAAGTCACAACGGGCGCGCAAGTCCTCCTTAGACACTTGCGTGACTCAAGCTTCCTAAACTCTAAACTTGTGCGACTCACATCCTTTTACGCCCAATCCAATATTGGCATGCAACTCCACACTGGCACGCAGTTTCCAACACTGGGGCCCAAATATCACCCTGGCGCGCAGGTCCCACCTGCACGACCACACACACCACTTGCACGACCACCACACCTACGCGACGGGAGCTCCGATTTCTCAATGTGCTAGACTCCGGTGTCGAATGAAGAGGGGTGGTCCTGTATTTATAGTCAAATTGACCACCATGCGCGATGGTGCGCAAGTAACCTGCGCAACTCAGTCTCGACGCACAGGTCGTCTGTCCTCTTAGACACTTGCGCGACCAACTCCCAAACTTGCACAAACCTATTTCCTTACCATATTTTGATCTTATGATCTTGAAAAACATATGGCGCGCATGTTTCCTATACTCCAATTCCGCGGAACGCAAGTCCCTTTGCCAAAAACACTTTTCATCATTTGACGATTTTCAGTCCCAAAAAATTGGCAAACACTACAAAACAGCACCACCTTGTATCTGTTCTTTTGTACCACCTCCAGATCATCCATTCCTTTTGTCCATGTTCTTGAATTAAACAAGGATCGTTGACCTCACCTCTTGAACTCCACATTCCATCATCAAATACTCTTTTTCAACAAATTTGTATCTAATTGTTTATCTTTGTCAACAATCACTACTCAAATGTCCACTTTTTCAACAAACACAATCACCTCAATAATACGTCAATGATTCCTTGAGGGATTTTTTCCTAACAAGGATATTTTAAGGTTTATATTTTTAGATATTTATTAAATAACACCAATATTACAAAACCATTAAATATAATGTGGACACTTCTGATTACTGTCAATTTTCTCCATAATGTTAAACTATTAAAATAAATCATGATCTCTTATCATGAAAACTGTAATATCGTGACCCCAGAAACCTAGAGTCGGTGCATTATTATAGATCATTGGCATGATCACAAATCATCAAGTCTCAAAAGACCGATCAGTTTAGTAGCCTTGGAAGCATTGGATACCTTCATATGGTTTAAATTACTTCATAAAATGGAAAACTACAACAACATTGTTTACATAGACAACACTAAGATCCCATATAGTATCCCTAAAGGTCAATCATAATATACTTCTTCACATCCTGGTAAAAATAAAACATAGAAAGGGGTGATGTCAAATGTTCAAAAAGTATAACAATATAGCTGAAACTTTCATAAATAACAATAAACATTTAAGAGAATGTATAAGACAAAAACAATAGCCTTTTAAACATCATATTCAGAATCATATGGAAAAGATAAAAATGAAATAGTGTCATTTACTTATTCACATGGATTTTCTACTAGTCAAATAATCACATGAAATATCAATAGCCACTTTAATAATGATGGAATGCATAAAGCCAGGATTTCATAACCACATAGTCAAGGCCTTATTCCAGGACTACAAATAAGATTTTTTCAAGGCCTTGTGCCAAGTCACAAGTTTGTCTTATGAGACATAACGATGCATCGAGAAGATATAGCGGGCTCCACCCATCACTTACTATGTCCAATGCATTCCTCATATGAAATGGTTTAAACATAACATAATAATTTGATTTAAAACTTGCATAAAAAATGAGAATACATTATCCATAAACCATGAATGATATAAAAATAATACATCCATAGTCAAACATATAACAAAACATTCAATACTAAATGGAATTTTTGTATCATAATAAATAAACTTAAAATAAGTTTAAAATCCACCAATGGATGTTGACATAGATGAAATCAAATCCTTTTTAGAGAAATATCTCATTCTATTTTGAAATCATTCAAATTTCATTTAATTATTAAAGAAAACATTTAATTTTGAAATATTATTATAAGCTTGTAAGGGAAGCGTTAATGATGTTATAATATCAAAAAATAGCCACACACGCCGTATAAGTTAAAAAAACAATCTTACAATAATTTTGTCGAAAAGTTCAAAAACTACCATGTTTGGATAACAATGTAAATATTCCTTTAAAAACATATATGGTCAAATAAGGGTAAAAATGACATTATCCAATATTCTAGTGAATAGTAAAACTATTTTGAAATTCATATTTAAAAAACATGGATGTTGATGATAAACAATTCCCATTAGATACTTACGTAAAAACAACCTCGGTTAATAAGGACATTGTGAAATTAACCCTTACCTTGTCCTTTTCCTTAGTAGAGGGTAGGTTATCCACCTATATAATGGTGGAATAGTTGTTATTAAATTATACATGAATTATATACATTAATATGATATCATATTTGATCCTTTAATATTGCTTTGTTAGTAATATCATAGTTTTATCGTCATTTTGGGTGATAACTGATTCATTTTCTTTTACATGCATTGATACGTAAGTAATGTTTTTTATGGATAAGATGTATCTTATTCTAATTCATTATTATATTATTTCTTTAAACATTATTTTTAACCATCTAATGAAAATTAGTCTTGAATGGATTACGATGGGGAATGAATCTCATCGCGTTCGTGGAGACGGTAATCCATAAATTCACACGAGCGACAATATCATTATTTTGATATTAAAATAATTGGATGTTATATCATATATACAGAATCATTATCATGTTATATTTATTATTTACATCAATTACACATCATTATTATACCCATCCAAATAATATTGTAATGAATAACAATTACACCATGACGTAGAGACAGTAAGCCGAATGTACACACGTATAGTGACATGTCATTCAATGTATGGATAGAATAATGAATATGGTTGTGCCATAGTTTTAATAACATCACTGTAAATATAAGATACATGATTTATTACATTATAATGGAATCAACAAATTAACAGGAATCGGAAGAAGAAAATAACTTGAAAAATGTGATGAAATATTTAGCTTTTCTTCGGGTTCTTCCATTTGATTTGATCAAAAGGGCATCAGAGGATGGATTTATAACTAATGGAAGGCCTCAAGGATGAACTGAGTATAGTGGAGATGGTATTTGGGTAGAGGTTGGATATGCCAAATGAGTATGATGGTGTGAATTAGAGAGAAGGGGGAGTGCCCATTTATAAGAGGGGTGAGGGGCACCTTAGGAAAAGCTAGAAATATTATTTTATAATAAAACCATTTTTGGTTTATAATGGCACAAAAATGAATTAAATAAATTATAAGGTATAGATGTGTCGGAAATCACTCAACCAATATTTCTTAGACAGGTTTGTGTCATTATATTAACTTTTGATATAGCTCTTAGTTATATAGTGTGACATTTTTCATGTCTCTTTGTATTTTTATTTTATATGGTAAATAAACATACTATAAACGTTCAATAGAACCCAAAGTGGTTCATTAGTGAATAAAATATCATTATATAAGTTTCTTGGACAAAACATCGATTTTTAGGAATATAAAATCAATTAACAATATAATATTTGTTTTAAAAAATCATTTATGTCAATATTGACACTATTGGGTATTTTGTTTTTCCTAAATTCATAAAAGAATTATTAGTTGAAAAAATATTCATCTAACCAATAATAATATGCTATATTAACGTATAAAATTAGTTGAATTCATAAAATGTCTCCAATTATATTTATTTGGTTATTTATAATATCAATTATGTTAATCCTTCATTAATATGGTAATTACTACATCACCATTGTGTCTAAAATAAATTAAATTATATAATGTATAAAAAATAAAAAAAAAATTTCATTATGTAGGATATATTTTTCTCTATCTAAAGAATATTTATAGTATAATTTATCTTATGTTTATCACTATATTAAAAATGTTTTTGTTATTAAACATTGAATTTAACACTTTTAACTCTTCTTGGAATTAAATAATAATAAATGTCCTAATCTAATCAATGTGGACCTAAAGGATCATATTTTATTTCAAAGGTTGTTTTTGGTCTAATTACACTTATAAAATAGAATTAGGAATTTTGTTATGGTATAACAATGTAATTTTTACCCTTAATTACCCTATTTACTTTTAACTGTGGTAAATAAAAGTAAAATGTTACTATTAACAATAAAATATTTTCATCTTATTTAACCACCTTTTAATTAATTATATCATACCTGTCTCATGGATTTTTGAAACTAAACTCACATAAGTGGTAAAATTATGTTTTATGTAAATTTTTTAATTCTTCTTGGAGGTGTGTAATGACGGTAAAAAGTTCAATAAAATTATTATACATCTAAAATTATTATAAGCACACTCCAATGAATTACATTGAACATATATAAGTATTATGTATCTATTTTGACCAAAAATAAATTTAAATAAAATAAATAATTATTTAAATAAAAATTCTGTTTTAAACTATAACACATGTTTTTTTAACTATTCACCAAAAATTTAAAGCTTTTAAAAAATTACCAAAAAATCACCCTAAGATAATTTTAACATTCCGAATCCAAAAATGATGTCCATTTTGAAAGATAAAATTTATAAAAATTTAAAAATTGGGTATTACTATTCATAACGGCTAGTTTGATTGTTTGTGGTGTGTTATAAGTCAAAGTTGCGTATAATACACACTATTATATAATTCAAGGGAAGCGTATCGTGGAAGCATGTGTTGTTACATTCTCCCCTCATTAAAATAATTTTGTCCTCCAAATTTCTAAAATATTACTGCATAATATGACGCGTGTGGTTCTTCATCATTACTTCCTCGGTTTCGCATGTTGCCTCTTCCATTTTATGGTTTCTCTATAAAACTTATACCGTACTAGTCGTCCGGTTTCTCAACACATGTTATCATATATCAAGATTCATGACAAGATCTTCGAAATAAGACATTTCGGGTTTCGGTTCTAATTCATCATAGGTGAGTACATGCGTTGTGTCAGGCATGTATTTTCTCAACTGTGATACGTTGAACATATCATGAACTTTGGAGAGACTTGTTGGCATTTCCAAATGGTAAATAACATCCCCAATTCGTTCTTGATTTTCAAAAGGTCAGATATACTTGGGACTTAATTTTCCCTTCTTACTGAAAGAATAACACCATTCCTTGGAGATACCTTAAAAAACATGATCTCCTACTTGAAATTCCAAATCCTTCCTTCAGTTATTGGTATTTCTCTTCTGTCTACATTCAACAGCATTTATGTGGGTTAGGATTACCTTCTCCATTTCTATTGTTTCCTCAACATGTTCTGGGACTACAAGTTATCTTTCACTAGCATCATCCCAAAAGGTTTGTGTGTGACATCTCATTCCATATAATGCTTCATATGGTGCCATCTGAATACTTGAATGGAATCAATTATTATAAAAAAAATTCTACAAGAGGGAAATTTTTATCCCACATACCTTGAAAGTCAAGTGAGCATGATCTCAACATGACTTCTGAGGTATGAATAGTCCATTCCGATTGTCAATCAGCTTGGGGGTGGTAGGCAACGCTCTAATGAATTCAGTTTCTATGGATTTATGAAGACTTTTCCAAAAACATGAGGTAAAATGGGGATCCCAATCAGAAATAATCGAAAGGGGTACTCCATGAAGTCTCACAACATCATTAATATATAGTCTTGCAAGATGTTCAAGTGGTAAATATTCTCTGATAACAAGAAAATTTGTTGACTTGGTATGACGATCAACAATGACCCATATTGCATCGTTCCTTCTAGGAGTCTTTGGTAGTCCCATGAAAAATTCAATCATAATATCATCCCATTTCTACTCAGGTATGGGAAAAGTTTTCAAGACTCCCCCAGACTGTTGCCTTCCATATTTCACTTGTTGAAGAACCGTACATCTTGACCCAATATCAGTAATCTCCCTCATTATGATGTCCCACCCAAAATGTTCATTTAAATCTATATACATTTTGGTTCACCTAGTGTTTATAATTAAATTGGAGCTATGAGCATCATCCAACACTTCTCTTTTTAAATCAGGTATATTGGGAACACAGAGTCTCTTCCCAAATTTCAAAATTCCATCTTCATACACAAAGTCACTCAATATCCCATCATTCACAACCTTAATCTTATTTTGAAACTACCTATCATCAACATTAGAACTTTTTATCATTTCTAATAAGGATGGTTTGGCAGCCATTTGAAAATGTATTGATGATCCACCTTCCATGGTTATTCCCATATCCATATTTACTAGATCCACGAGAATAGGATCTCTTTCGACTCTCATCCTGTTCAAAACACCATGATCTTGTATGCTCAATTCATATGCCACGCTATTTTTCGTCCCTAGGTGGTAGTGTATTGTTCAATCATTTTACTTGAGTAGTTAATGCAAGCATCTTTTCGTCATGTTGAGTTTGTTCAGTGAAATAATATACATGAAAATCTTGTTATCGGTATATATCTCAGATTTTCACCATAGAGATAATGTTTGCATATCTTCAATGATAATATTATAGCTGCTAACTCAAGATCATGATTTGGATAGTTTTTCTCATGAATTTTTATCTATCGTGATGCATAAGCAATAACCCTATCATTCTGCATAAAGACACAACCATGTCTATTCATTGATGCATCACAATAAATAACAAACCCATAATTTACCGATGGTAGAGTCAATATAGTATAATTGAATAATATTATATTTAGTTCTTCAAATCATTCTTCACACTCTTTTTTACATACAAATTTAACCCCTTTACATGTGAGTTTTTTTAATGGGTTAGCCAATCGGGAAAAATTCTAGACGAAAAGACGATAATAACCTACTAAACCAATAAAATTGTGTACCTTATCTATACTCATCAGTGCTGGCCATTCATGGATTTCCTTAGTATTTGAAGTATCAATAGATATTCCATCTTTGGAGATAATATGGGTCAGAAAAGAGATATCTTGAAGCCATAATGCACACTTGCTAAACATCCAATATGACTCATGTCTTTTAACAGTCTTAAGGATAATACGGAAGTGATTTTCATGATCATTATATCTTTTGGAGAATGCCATGATATCATTAATAAATACCACTAAAATTAATCAAGATATTCTTAAAAAACACTATTCATTAGATCAATGAATATAGATTGCGCAGTAGTCATTCAAAAAGGCATTACTGTAAACTCGTAATGCTCATACCTGGTGCAAAATGCTGTTTTCAGAATGTCTTCTTTCTTCACACACAACTGATGATATCTATATCAAAGTTAAATCCTTAAAATGTATTGAGATCCATGAATTTGGTTGAATAAATCATTAATGCAAGCTTGGGGATACATGTTCATTATTGTTATAGCATTGATCTCCCTGCATTCAATGAACTATCGCATAGATCCATATTTCTTCTTAACAAAAAGGACAAGGGATCCCCATGGAGAAATAGTATGGTGAATAAATCCCATATTACTCAATTCCCCTAGTTGTTTTTTAGTTCCTATAATTCCATAGTGGCCATTCTATAAAGGGTCTTCGATAAGGGTCTTGATTCAAAAATTAAATCAATTGAAAACTCAATTTAACTTTTTAGAGGATATCTAGGTAAATCATCTTGAAACACATCAACATATTCTTTCACAATAGGCACATCCTCTATTTGAACATTACTTTCCTCACCCAGTGTTATTTCATTATCTTCCTCCGCAATAATTGAATTTACTTAAGCTACTGGGGGTGGATCTAGATAAGAATTAGGTTGTGAAATTCTTACTCTAAAGATTAGGTGTTCTTTATCATCGACATAATAAATAGTAACCTCCTTCTTCTTACAATTTTTTTTGGCATCATGGTACAAATGATAATCTATATCTAGGATTATATCAAATTCAATCATGGGTATCATGATGAGATCAGCAAATAATAAAAATTTATATTCTCTAATGGGGATTCATTCACCAAACTTTCTTGCAATGATACTTCATATAAGAGTTTGAATGATAACTAACTTGTTAAATATAGTTGGAAATATGTAATTTTCATAGAAAATGTGGTAGATATAAAACAATGCTATCATCCGAGATTAAATAAAGAATTATCTAAACACGAGGAAACCAATAAATTATGGGCCACCATGTCTTTCGAAGATTCAACCTCACCAGTAGTGATAACATAAGCTTGGCCTTGATCCCTTGGACTTTTCTCTGGTATGTTCCCCTGATGCATTGGAAAGTCATTCACATAATTACTCCTTTCTCTATATTTATACGAATAAGCATCGACAACCTCTTTCTTCCAGATTCAATCACAAGCTTGGTGGGATTTTTCACCACACTTGTAACAGACTCCCATTCCCTCCAGACAAGTATCAGGGTGTTTCTTCCCACATTTACTACAATATGGATATTCAACATTTTCCTCCTTTCGCTTATTTTCTTTTCCATAGTGTTCGGTAGATCTCTTCTTCTCTTTCTTTTCATTAAAGTAATAATACATAGAAAATTCTTTTCCTTTCTTGATAGCACATGAGACAATATCTTCATACGGCTAGAAGGACTGTGAGACTAATTCTCAACGAAGAAATGGTTTTAACCCATCAAAGGGACAATCAATCTTACTTATTGGGATACATATATAATCTGTTGCATTCCTTTAAATCTATTTAATGTTATCCATATACATTGTGACATTATCATCCTCCTTTTCCCTCATATGTAAAAATTATCTTTCCATATCCGCTCGATGGTCATGAGGAATGTATTTTAATAAGAAAAAATCTTTAAACTCCCCCCATTCAATATTGGATACTTCATTATCTAACTTGGTGTTTTGAATCAATGACCCCCATTGATCAGTATCTCTAGTGAGGCAGTAAAATCCCATGTCAACATTTTCCATTAGGCTACTCCCTAAGTGGTAGAATATTTTCACTATGGAGTTTTTAATTGATCATATACTATTGGATTTGTAACCACTTTGAATGATGGTGGTTGTTACCTCATGAATAGATTTAACATTGATCATCCACGATGTGGATCAGGGTGCTCCATACGGGTATGGTTATTTTTCATAACCTGAGTGAGTTGTCCCAGTATGGTGATAAGTTGATTCAGCACCAGTTGTATCACCAACTCCACTATAATTATCTTGAGAAGGAGAAAAAACCCTACATAGATTGTGTTCATTGATACAGTTTCTATTCCTTAAACTAGGCTCCATTTCTAAACAATGTCATAATCTATATTAGTTTATGAATCGAAATACTTAAATCCAAACATGTAAAACACATAACATAAACTGAAAAATTTATGGATATTATCCATAATCATAAAAAAAAATTATTTGAGAAGTATATAATCATAAAACCATCATTAGGGTTTGTAACAAAAATTATAATTATCCTAATCATATCCCCCAGGAGTGTCGTATCCAAGAGTGTAGCAAGGCCCATTGTTGTGCACCATTTCCTGTTCGAGTCTAGACCATAGCGGTGTTTTCGGGTTTTTCCCCAAGCTAAATCTATGCCAAAGTCGGCTCGACCTTATCATATCCAGACAGGGATGTATTTCTTTGATAATACAAAAATTTCAACAATACCAAAATTATAGGATGTTCTTCTACACTAAACCTCAACGTTTTTCTTAGGGCTATGTTCTCTAATCAGAGTTTATCTAAATCTAGTTTCCAAGGTTTGTACTAAACATCCTCTGATACAAACTATAACACACCGAACCCAGAAGCCCATAGTCGATGCATTATTACATAACACTCGAATGATCTCAAAAGATCATTTTTTGAAAAACCGAATAGTTTAGTGGCCATGGAAGTACTATATACATTCAAAAGGTTTAGATTACATCATAAATTAGTAAACTACAATAACCTGGTTTCCATAGGAAACACTAAAATCCCATATACTATCCCTAAAGGTCAATCATAATATACTCCTTTGAATCCTGAGAAAAATAAAACATTGAAAGGGGTGAGCATAGAAGCTCAGTAAGGATAAAAATATAGCGGAAACATTCATAAATAAGCATAAACATTTAAGGCAATGTATAAGACTAAAAAATAATTTTAAAAATGAACTTCATCATAATATGGAAAAGATAAAAATCAAATAATGTCAAATACTTATTCACATGGATATTCTACTAGTCGAATAATCACCTGAAATAACAATAGACACTTTCATCCACATAGTCGAGGCCTTCTGCAAACACTACAAATACGATTTTTTCAAGGCCTTGTGCCAAGACACTAGTTTTTCTCATTAGACCTACTGATGCATCAAGGAGCTATAGAAGGCTCCACCCGTCACTTACTAAGTCCAATTCATTCCTCATATAAAAATTTTTAAACATAACATAAAAATTCATATTAAAAATAGGATACAAAATACCAATAAATTATCCATATACCATGAATGGTATAAAAATAACATATCCATATTCAAACGTATCACATAACCTTCAATACAATTTGGATGTTTTGAATCATAATAATTCAACTTCAAATAAGCTTAAAAGCCATCAAAAGATGTTGACATTGATGAAATCAATACATTTTTTAGAGAAAAATCACTTTCTATATCGAAATAATTAAATATTTATATAATTATAAAAGAAAAAATTTATTTTGGAAATATTGTTACAATATTTAAAGGGAAGCTTTGATGATTTTATAATGGTAGAAAATAGCTGCACGCGCCTTATAAGTTAAAAAATAAATTCTTACCTTAAATTTGTCGAAAAGCTCAAAAAGTACCATGTTTGGAAAATGACAGAAAGATCCCATTAAAAATATATAAGGTTAACAAGGTTATAAATGATTTTATCCCATTTTCTATTGATTTCTAAAAATGTTTTGAAATAAAGTTTTAAGAAACTTGTTTGATGATGATAAATAGGACCCATTAGATACTTACGTAAAAACAACCTCATATAATAAAGAGATTATGAAATAAACCCTTACCTTGTAGTTTTCCATGGTCAAGTTTAGGTTAACCTCATGTATAATGGTGAAATAATTGTTATAAAATTATAAAAGACTAATATAAATTAATCTGAAATCATATATGATCTTTTAACATTACTTTTTTAATAATATCTTAGTATTATCGTCGTTTCAGGTGTTAACTGATTCAATTTTCTTTTATATGATTTGTTATGTAAGTAATGTATGTTATGAATCCGATGTACCATATTCATATTCAGAACAATATTTAGTCTTTAAACATTAATTTTTATCATCTAATAAAAACTAGTCTTAAATGGATTACGATGGGGAGTGTATCTTATCGCCTTCATGGAGACGGTAATCCGTAAATACGCACCAGCGATAATATCATTATTTTGATATTAAAATAACTTGATTTTATATCATATATATAGAATAATTATCATGTTATATTTATTATTTACATCAATTACAAATCATTATTATACCAATCCATATAATAATGTATTTAATAACAATTACACCATAACGTGGAGATAGTTAGTTGTACGTTACGCATGTATGGTTACAAGTCAATCAAAGGATGGATAGAATAATGAATATGGTTGTGCCATATTTATAATAATATTGAAGTGTATAGAATATACTGGAGTTATTATTTTATAATGGAAACTACAAAGAAAGAGGAAGTGGAAGAATAAATGAACATAGAATAGGTGAAGAAATATTTACCACTTCTTTGGGTTCTTCCTCATGATTTGATCAAAAGGGATCCTTAGGATGGATTTCTCACTAGAGGAATATCTCTAGGATTAAGGGATGATAGTTTAGAGGGAATTTGGGTAGAGGATGGCTGATCCAAATGGTGTTGATGGTGTGAATTACAGAGAACGTGGAGTACCCTTTTATAAGAGTGGTGAGGGGCACCTCAAGAAAAGCTAGAAATGTAAATTTATAATAAAACAATTTTCATTTAATAATTGCTCCAAAATTATTTATTTAATGTATTAGGTAAGGATGGGTCCAAAAACACTCAACCAATTGGTTTTCGACAGTTTTGGGTCACTATATTAACATTAGATTTAACTATTAGTTAAAAAGTTTTCCAATTACTATGTCTCTTTGTATTTTTATATTATATGGTTAATAAACATAAAATAAACATCCAAAAGAAACGAAATTTGTTATTAATGATACACCCATCATTATATATGTCTTTTGGAAAAACCATATATTTATAGGAATAGAATATCAATTAATAATAGAATACTTGTTTTAAAAACTCTTTTATGTCAATTTTGACACTATTTGGTATTTTGTTTTTTCAAAATTCATATCATCATTATTACTTCCAAAAAAATTCATCAATCCAACCATAATATGTAATATTAACCAAGAAAATTATTTTGATTAATTAAAATTCTCAAATTACATTTA
The DNA here is from genome assembly GCA_963277665.1 of Viscum album. NCBI lineage: Eukaryota > Viridiplantae > Streptophyta > Magnoliopsida > Santalales > Viscaceae > Viscum > Viscum album. Next base: position 312,706,659 of record OY728133.1, on the reverse strand, counting down.
TTTGGATATTTATACTATCAATTATTTTAATATTTCATTAATACTGTAATTCATGCATCATCATTATGTCATAAATAAATTTATATATTTAATTTTTAAAAAATAAAAATAAAATACCATTATGTTAGAAATATTTTTATATTTCTAATTAATATTTTGAGTCTAATTTATCTTATATGTAACCCTATATTATAATTGGATTAGTTTTTAAACATTGAATTCAACACCTTTAAATATTTTTTGAATTAAATAATAATAAATCTCTTATTTTAATCCATATAGACCTATTGGATCATATTTTATTCCTAATGTTGTTCTTGGTCTAATTACACTTATCCGATATAATTAGGACATGTGCTAGGGTAATAATATTGTCATTTTTTCATTAATTACCCTATTGACATATAACCGTGGTAAATAAAAAAATAAAAGTTAATATTTACCAAAAATTATTTTCATCTTATAGAACAACATTATACATACTAATATCAACAGTTTCTCACATAATTTTTTAAATTCAACACACCGATGTGGTAATGTTATGTTTTATCTAAATTTTCAAATTCTCCTAGGAGGTGGGTAAAAACAGAAATTATTTCAATAAAAATTTTATATATATATAATTATTATAAAGTAACTCTAATGAATTACTTTGAACATATATTTCTATTATGTATCTATTTTGAAAAAATATGTATTAAAAAAATAAATTATTTTTTAAATAAAAATTCTATTTTAAACTATAACTCTGTGTTTTTTCACTATTCACCAAAAATTGAATGTTTTCAAAAAAATAAAAAAAATTCACCCTAAGCTAATTTTGAAATTATGAATCCAAAAATGAAGTCTATTTTGAAAGATAAAATTTCTAAAATTTAAAAAAGTGGGTATTAAAATTCATAACGGCTAGTTTGAATGGTTGTGGTGTGTTATAACTCGATGTTGCGTACAACAAAAGCTATTTTATTATTCAAAGAGAAGCTTACCATGGAAGCTTGTCGTTTTACAAAAACTCTTCCTATCTAAAAATGAAAACACATATATTCCCTTACCCATCCTTAAACCCCAATATTTTTTTAAATATTCAATTGGTATATAAAATATATAAGTTATCCAAACCGAAATGAAATTGTTAGTTCAATAATAACATGAAAACCAGTGAAATGTTCTTTCTTGAAAACATATAATTTTACCTGTAAATGGTAATATAATTCCTTAAATAAGACCATTAATTTTATATATTGAAAAATAATATTACCTTGAAAACTCATCATCAAGCATATAAAATTATAGTAGGAACCATATGACATCATCTAATATAACCATTATAGAACTCCTATAGAACCTCTATAAATTTGAATAACCGTACGAACAACATTTAAAATTACACTCTATATAATATAATAATTTACCAATGTATTGGAGTGCTTTCTAAAAACCCCAATAATTAATTGTATAATATGATCACCTAGATCTAACTCAGTGCTCCCATCATATATAATGTCCATGAACCACAACTTGCATAAAAAATTTCATCATTTGGACAACTCTTTTAAAATCTCATGAAAATCATTATCGGTTCGTAAAATATCATTTTGTTTGAAAAATAACTTTTCTATAAATAATACAACATTATATTGAAAACACATTTTTCAACACTAAAACAGAAATTTTTTTAATGATGGTTTCTTATTAAATAATACATAAAATATTGCAATGGAATATGGAAATGAAATAACTATACTTGCGGTAGGATAATTCATTGTCTCCATTTCATTTAGAATACATAAAAATATTTATTTTGAAAACAATTGATATAATGTAAAAGAGACAGAAATTGAATTATATAATTATTTTTTCCAATATGAAAACTTTTAAATTAACATTTTAATAATAGGGACACTTAAGAGAAATCGATTTTAAATAAATCATTAAATGTTGTTTTTCATCCAACAAATCTCTTTATGACATGGGAAAGATTTTAATCACAAACCACCCCAATGAATAACATTTTAAAAACATTAAATATCATGATAATAGATAAATTCATGATATAAAATGAAAATGTGACTTTATATACCCCTTATAAAATATTAAATGTTCACATCAACAAGAATATCCTCAATGAAAGGAAGTTTCAAACAATTCCATTACCTTTATTAAATATTGAAACATATGTCTTAACATTCTGAATAATGAAAATATTTATTTTATTTTCTTTATTGATAATAAAATTAAATTTTTGTATTAATTTTCATTCAGTTATTACATATTTATATACAATTATCGAATAGGTTATGTTTGTGCTGGGTGTTTTTAACATATTTGGTTTATGTGCCAAATATTTCATAGGTAAGTCAAATATGGTAATATGGGACATAATTAAAAAATATAAGTAACAATAATAATTAAATAGCTATCAAAATTTTAAATTATTCATAATCTTATAATCTATCAAGAAATATTGTTATGAAAATTTAACAAACGTTTTGATGATGAAGATGGTAAGTCTTATATATGCATGTGTAACATCATAATTCTTCAATGATAATTATTGAAAAAAGTTATATAAAATTTTACATTTAAAAAATTATAATTATATCAATAATACCACGATAATTAATTATATATACTTAGATATATCATTATTTTCATGTGAATGAAATCACATCACTATGAGGAGGCCGTAGACCACATGTCCATAGATGACTTTATCAGATTTTTGTGAGTAAAAAGGTAAGATGAAAATAATATAATATATTTCTAGAATTAAAAATTTTATGTGAATATAATAATTAGTTCATTGATTTCATATATATTTATTATAGTGTCCTTTATTTCTTTCCATGGGACAAAATAGTGAGAAACACTTCACAGAGCTTAATGTAATCGTATCCACTACAATATGAAATTTAAAAAAATGGTGTATATGATTTGATGAATCCAGAAGAATATTTATAATATAATAATAATAAATATAATATATAAATAATATTTAAATCAATATTCCAATATACATGAGGTGGTACTAGAAAAATGAATGACATCATTTCAAGAGGTGATATTCCATCATACACATGATTGGTTATTACATTCTCCTATTAATGAATGTGTGTTTTGTTGTAAGTTTTATCATTAATGAAAAAAAATTATATTTAGGATACATAGTTTGTTATATTAACATTTTATAGGAATTAAATAAAGGGTTGAAGAATGAAATTAAACAAATATGTTTGTCGATGAACAATAATTTTCCTTAAGTAACTCCTTTCTATATTCACCAAATACCTTGTAATAAAGGATTTATATAATAATTAAGGATTATATAATGATTTTGAGGATTTTTTGAAGCTATTTTATTCGTTATTGGTATATAAAAATGGGTTTAGAGGTGTGAAAAGATGAGGATATGGGGCCTTTTATAATGGAGATGAGTGGTAAGATTGTAAATTTTTTAAACAACGAATTCCATACACATTTTATCCATGTCATATTTATACAATAGTTTATCAAAATATATCATATATTATATAACATTTCAATATTTCCCAAAAAAAATATTGATAATTTTATGGTTCAACTGATTCATTAAGTTTAATATATAGTCAATATGTAATTCACATTTTTACCTTAATCGTTGTGACTAATTTTAATTCATTTAAATAATAAAATTTTTATAATATGAATCATAACTTATTCGAAAATATATATTTTTATAATTAAAAATTTTGAATCACTTTTTACAAATTCAATTCATAGAAGTGGAATTTTTTAATTTAATATTAATCCCCTAGTCGTGGGGATACAACTGGATTATAATAAGAGAATTTTTTAGAAAATAGGATTCTATATTAACTACATGACCAATAATAAACATGGAAAGACAATAAATTAATATTAAATATTATATAGTCTATATATATTATTTACAACATTCTCCATAAGATATTATTTTTATTAAATTAAAATGGGAAACATAAGTAATTTAAAATTAGTTTTTGGAAAAACCCCATCTATAATCTAAAAAATAATCATCATTAAAAAGCCAATATATGATTGATTCAAAATTACTTAATTTTATTAGATTAAAATAAATAATGTAAATTACGTTTTATAATACCAAAAACATATTGGCACTATTAAATTATAAAATTTATTATAAGAAATACCTTTTTTGACAAAAAAAAATCATTTTTCACAATTCATTATAAAATAAGTATTTTTTGAAATAATCTAAAATTTTTCACCCTAATTAAATTTTTATATGATGATAGAAAAATATATATTAATTTTATAAATTTCAAATACTAATATTTAGAAATTTTTATTTTATGTAAACCATTATAGAAATGTTTAATTTGAAAAAATTCATTTTGATATAAAATTACATAATATTTATATGGAAAATATAACAATATAATTAATTTAATATAAATGAGTATGATTTGATCTTTCATTTCCTAGTATGTTTCACATGGTTTATGAGACTGTATGGTGATGTATAATTTGGAAGATGAATAGACTGATTACAGGCGGATAGAGAAACAAATGGCCTTAAGAATATGAAGTCATAGTGGGTTGATGATGATTAGTTTGAATAGAGAAAAAGAGACTAATATGGGTCTGATGATTCCATAAAATATGATATAGGTATACCTTTTAATTGAATTTTTTTATTATGTGGTTGATATGGTCATGGTCATTGTATCCTATGAGTTTATAAGAATAATATGATGTAATTTGAATCCTCAGTTAATGTATCAAGAGACTTAATCCTTAGGGATGATATAATAATTTTTTTGTATTTTCCTTTTGTATTTTATAAAATTTTTCATTATTTATTTATGATAAACCTATTGGGGGATCATTTATGATGTGTGAATATAAAATTTTATTTATATTTTTATATAATAGATGTGTTCTTTTTTTATTTATACACTAATTATATATTTTATATGATGTTAATTTATTATTATTATTAAAATTTATTCATAAGCACTTCAATATATAATTTAGGGCCCCACTTATATTCTATATCCACATGTATATTTGGATGCATTCTTTTGGTGATGTGACATTCAATCCATGATTTTGTCAAGTTATATCTACAAAGGGATTTAAACTTTTTGATCAAAATATCCATGTATTTGTCTTAGTATTTCAGAAATAATATATAGGTAATATAAATGTTGCAATTTAATTGTTGTACCTCAGACTGGTGAGTCCTGAAAACCATTCTAGTGGGAAACACACATTAATAATATTATAAGATTACAAATATTGGTTTTCATTGTTATGGTTAATATATTTATTCAATTAGGATTTTTTTTTATTTGAGATTGTTATTTATATTTTTTTCTCTTATCACATGGTGTAAGGATTATTTTATACATGATTAATATTTGGAATACATGATTAGACTGAAATATATGTCCTCATATGTGATTGATGTCACTTACAATAGAGGGATTAGCTATGAAAATATTCAATTAAAAATTATATAGTGTATTCCTATAGGAAATGTTATTTTCATTTTTCACATTTAATCCATCATATTATTCTAATGAAAAATCATATGGATCCATTCATGGTTTGTTCTATGATGATATTAAAATAATACCATCATGAATGGGATACATATTAACACTTATAGTGTTAGTCTAGGAATTTTATTCCTTGGTTTGGTTTTGGTGTAGGTAAGGTGTACCTATGTTTGGTGGTATGATATTGTAATGAGTTTCTTGTAGGATGTGGATAACATAGTGAGGGAGGAGAAAAGTCAAGTGGAATTCCATGGTATTTCTAGTTGTAAATAACCTTTAATTGTTTTTGTTTCATACTATTTTATTGGGTTGTACTGCATAGATTCAGTGCCTTATGGGTTTTGTGTGCATATTTCAGGTAGTGTAGTGTAGTCTTGGTAGTACCAGGAATGAGTGATACTCTTCACAATTATCATTAAGGAAATTGCAACAATGATTTTTAATATATGAAATTTACAATCCGATAAGGTATGGATAGAGGTTTTTTTTACATTCTCTAGAGAATGATGCTACACAACACATGGGATTGTGAAGATGGTTGTGTGATAATGTAATACAGGATCATACCCCATTTGTGTTATTAGGAAATCTAGATATATAGTTGTAATAACTAGTGTTATTATTCATAAAGGATCACTCTAACAGGGTAGATGATAGTATGCGTCTTCATTTCCATTTAATAAAATACATAAATAATGAGGGAAAGATTTTATATGTTGTTTTAGTTTCTCTTTAGATCATTTAGTATAGGAGTTTTTTTGTGGGTTTGTAGGATATTTTTTTGTTCTATGGGAATCATAATAGTGTAGTTATGTGTTCATAAAACTTTTAACTACATTTAATTGAGTCATCAGATATGGATGGTGTTTTATATTTGATATTAAATATGATGTAACAATGGATCGTGAATGAAATTTTAGTTAGTAATAAATTATAGAGATAATATCTTTGATGAGATACATGTGGGTGCGGTTAACAATGGAATAGGATTGGATGGGAGAATTCACTCAATGGTGTAATGAGACATTTAATATGTATTTGAGTAATAGTGTTTTATGGATTTGAACATGGACCATAATAAGTGTTGTCATTATGTGATGAGTGTTATTTGGGGAGTAAAAATTGTGTGGGAAATTAGAAATTTTTAGAAATTATGCTCATGGATCTATTTAGCATAATGATTATAGTTTGTAGTTTACATCTATCTTTAGGTTGGTGTGGTCCCTATTATATGAGAGTTTCAATGAATGATGACAATAGTGTTACTACTAAGTCCTTAATGCATGTTAATTGGTATTTTGGGTGATTTTCAGTTATTATTTGGTTTGTTAGGATTCATCATTATGTTTGATAATATGTTAAATATGGGGTTTTGAGATCAGGTTTTTTGGTTTATCAGATTAATGATAAGGAAACTATGATATTGAGGTGCATCATATTTGTGTCAGATGTTTCACCCTTATGTCATAAGTATCATGGATGTGGTGAAACTGGTGTATGAATGTATTTAACATGACATTGAATTTTATTATAAGATTAATTAGAATTTATCTAGTTCCCTAAAAAATAAATGATATATGGATTCACAAGTGATGTTAGGAATAGTCTATATACTAGTATTGGGCCCAAAATGGAAATTGATATGTTTCAAAAATGACTATGATCAAATATGCCCTGGTTCATATGGTTAGGAATGAAAATAAATATATTTTTTTCGTATAAAATCATGAACATAAACTGAAAATTTGGATCTGGATTTATTGTGGGTTTTTTGATCATTTATACATTCTTATGAGAATTATGAAATTATCATTACAAGATTTAATGATTCATTGACGGGTGAGGCCAAGTGTTTTATGTGAAATAGAACCCAATGAAAAATAACTGGTTGAATTTATTATAATTGGATCTGGTGATTTTGGGAACACGTGATGTTGGTTTTATTAGAAAAAATAAACTTAATTTAATGATTAACTGTAGTATATTTTTCAATTGTTTGTGTATCTAGGATTAATGTGAAAATGAGGGAATGATTTCCAATTCATTTTAGAATACGAAATATGGAGTATTATTAGATTCTGGTAAATGGATTAAATATTTTTATGCATTCATTTTCATATTGGGATGGAAAAAATTATTAATTGGAGTTTCTAATGAACAATGACTTATATGCCATTTTAGGGGAAATATTTTTTTTCGGAGCAATGAATGAAATTAAAAAATAGATTCCACTAGTTGAGTTATATTAAAGATAAATTTTGGAATGTATAAACTAAATTCAGAGTTATATTATAGGTTGATTGTATTTTCAATGAAGTATTAGTGTGGTGTTATAGTATTTTTCGTTATATAGGAGGATCCTCATGTCATAGTATGTGGGGTGCATTCCATGAAAAGGGGATAGTCCATGGGTAAAACAATGTCTATAGAGGTACCATGGAATGTTTAGTGACACACAACTATCCCATATATATAAAAATTATAAATATATGGATATCCATTTCATTAATGTATTATCCATGTCATACTAATTTTGGTATTGTTCATTTGGAATCATGGATTCCTAAACAAAAAGTTCATAAGTGAACTGCATCATCTCCTAATAAGTTTTTTCACAACGAGAATTATTCCAAAAAATAAAATACATAATACCATTCTTACAAATCATGTGAACATGATTTAATGAAATGTGAGATATAATTCCTATTAAGGGTAAAAAGGGAGATATCTATGATCATATAAGACTAACATGAGAATAGGGGTATGAGAATATAATAATTACATTTGAATACCCTTTAGTACACATCCTAAATAATAATGTCGAGGCATGGAATAAATATATTTATTTAAATTCAAGATAATGACTATAAATAAGTGCACATAATCTATGATATCATAACAATAGCACACTAAATAGATTTTTACCACACACATAATCATATAAAATATTTCACTTTATTCTTATGGATTATTGAAATATTTATAATAATAGAATTTTTTCACTCCCAAAACCATCTTGTAGTCAAGGTTCACACACAATATAGTGAAAATATTCAACATACATTATTTAATCCTTAAAAAATTAAAATGGATTTCCGACTATGTATATGTATAGAAAAAATGGTTTATCCAAGAATCTAAATTTTTTATTGAATAACCAAATTTCTTAAAACATAAAATTTTATTCAATTGAGGATGAATATTTGGTTTCACCAGTATTTATACACTCTCATGGATTCTTCATGAACCTTATTGAATCATCCCAAAACTGTATACTTATTTATATATTCTAATCATCTTTCAATCTAATTCCAATTTTCACTATGATTTCCTCATTATGATGATGACATATGTACTACATCATATTCATTATAATATTTATCCTGTCAAAATTAATGATCATTAAGGAAAAAGTATTCTCATTATGATTCTTAAAACCAACAGAAACCAAAGAATCATTCATATGATCTATACCAATTATAAGATATAACAATTTCAACCCATTCTTCCATATGCATTTTTACTTCTTTTATAGACATCAGTAGATTTTATTTTTTCATATATATGGTTGAAAAATATAAAGATATCATAACTTCTTAGAATCATATCAACACCCTAACCATACTCCCATTCTAATACATTGTCAGCAGTATTGAAATTATTTGAAAAAAAATTATTTTTTCTTATTTTCCTTCAACTAATGATCCTGCATCAGATGATGTTATTAGTTTCATCATGTATCTTATATATCAATCTTTGATTCACTCTAATAATTGGTTATAGTTCCACTCCAATTATTTTAAAACCAATTTTTAATAACATGGGACAATACTTCTTTATCTCTTAACCCAATTAAAAAATATCTAGAGTTATTATTTCATTGATGAGACTATTGAAAAATAGTTCATCATGGTGAAAATGATTTAGTACATTCCTAATATATCTCTAATCCAATTTTAAATTATTCTCAACAAATTTCAATAAAAATATTCAGCCACTAATTCAACTTTAGAACAATCCTTTTTTCTTATGATGAGGGTCAGAATTACTCTAATAATCAGTGGAACATCAGGTCAAATGAACTAGTTTCAACTGTAAATTATTTCCTTTTATGATTACATTACACTCCAATTTGTTACTCCGATGAATTTTGTCTTTTGACTAATTTGTCAGACTGAAAACTAGCATATTCATCATCTCAAATTTTAAAAATCATCACAACGTTCAAAATATTTTGTGACAGGTGATCTCACACTGATGAACTATGATGAAAATAATTGACATTAGAAACATCCTTCTTCCATAATATTCTACCTATATCATGAAATCCTCATGAATTTTCAATTATTTAATAATAGAATAGTATTATCTGACTATTATTAGAAGGTAATATAAATTACCATCCTTCCTATTAATTTTATCCTTCCACCAAAATGATAATTTTATTGGAAGAAAATCATATCCCCCTTTTATCAATTAGGCTTTCTAAATATATTTATGGAAAAACAAATGATATTTAAAAAATAAAAAATAGAAATGCATAATTTGGTTCAAATAAGAGCCATTAGAACTCTGAAAAACATCCTCATTACAATTAATCAATAATTTTTAACCCAAGGAGAGTCTAATGAACCATTTCCAAGGGAAAAAATATTATTAATATGATATAATTTCTTAAAAAAATTAAATAATGAACATCTGAATACAGTTGTGAGTCTAGTTACTGACATTTTAAAAAGTGGATTTATATATTTATCCTTGATAACAAAACATGATACAATAAAGACAAATATCTTTCACATTCCAAAAATAACTTCCTTACATGAAGGTATAAACAAAGAGTATCATATCATAAGGCGATCTTACCAGAGGTAGAGGCATTGGTAAGAGTCCATATAGGGATATAAAATAGAGATTTTATATCCTCAAAATAAGACGAATGTGGCGGCTGTTTCTATCATTCATAGGTGCTGAGTTAAGAGAAATAGAAGCTGGTCACTTTGTAGTTTTCATTTGTGGATTGGGGTGAGGAAGAATTCCTCCAGCTGATGGTTGTTACCCATACACTTCTTCATCATGTTTAAGAGGCACATAATAGAAACATAAATTGCAAGGTCTTGTTAAAATATATATTTCAATGAAATTATTCTATAATGTTTTCAATAGGTATTAAGAATATAATTCTTTTCTTGTGGATAGATTATAATTTCAATCATTCAACTTTAGGTAGTGTTGATGGAGTTTCAATAACCCCCGTAGCGATACATCCAACAGTATCAAAGAATTACAAGGACCTTAAGCATTGGTTTTAGTCGTTGAGAATGATGTAGATTGATGTAAGTTATTCGATCAATTCCTCACATTATAGTTAGTGAAGGATAATAATCATGTTAAAGTGGGGTTGGGACAAGAAAACAAAGAGACATTGTGGAAGATGGAAGGTATTCTCCCTAATTTTTTTAATGATATATCAATGAACAGTGAGAATAAATATTGTTATCTCAAGTATTTTAAAGTCTCTCTCTAGGACATCCTAATTCATATATTTATGACAGTATAGTTCATGGAGATAATTGGGAATATGTATTTGTGGGATATTGATTAACATAATGGATTTCTCTCAATGATTGTTTTAGATAGTGACTCTTTCTTAATTTCCAAATTATGGTGGTTGTTATAAGTATATGTTAAGACTAATTTGTGAATGATCATTGCATGAGAACCACAAATAGATGGCCATACTAATTGGACCATTCACGTTTGAGAAGACTCACTGGGGCTTGCATGTTGGATTTTTTTATAGAGTGGATGATATTATAGAATTTTTGGATTTTTCATACAAAAATAGAATCCATTACACAATTGGTATGATAGCATTTTAGGCACTATAGGAGTTAAATTATATGTCTTTGATGTGCTAGATAGATCCATGAGATATATCACTAATGGGCCCAATGTTAGTGTTAGAGATAATAGAGATGCTCAAGATCATCCATCATCATAGTGAGATTAATAAATTTCATAAAAATTCATATTTAGACCGATGATGGGGTACTTTAGAGTTTAAAACAGAGACCATGTGTCCCTAAAGTTATAAACTTGTGAGGACGTATGATATTTGATCGAGGTGGAATAATAATATTACATACCATCTTATTTAGAGTAAGTACAATGATTCCACCATTTATCATAGTTTTGGAAATATATACACAATCCATAAAATGAAATTAATGGGGGTGATCATGAAATTAAGGTTGGAGATACATTTTCATAGTACAGAATAATGAATAAGGATTACTGGTATAGTAATCCTTATGAATATTTTATTATATTGGTGTACATTTGGTGGTATAATATGAAAATATCAAGGTGATTGTGAGAGAAAAAGATCCATATTTGATCTTAATACCCTCACCTCTTTAAATAAGTATTTTCTTTTTAAGACAAAAACATTGAAAATGGTTGGAATTTGACAACACTATATTTTATATTTTTTACATTATAAAATATTTTAGAAAATATTTATAGAATTAGTCACAGATCTAGAATGGAGTTGTTGGACCTATGGGATCTCTCTATTCATGTTTTAAAAAAAATAATTATAAAATATTTCATATGAAATAATTTTTCAGAAAGAATGTATTACCACATAAATAGTGTCACAAATAAGAAAATAGAGGCCACCTTTAAAACCTAAACATTGTTTGACAATATGTTGGATAAAATATTCAGAGATTCATAAAAAAAATTGTACAATGTAGATGCAAGTAAATATTACATAAAATAAAATAATTTAAAAAATTAATTTATAATCTAATTTATGCAAAAAAAAATATCCACTATTGAACCCCTCCTATAGAATATCTCTTAGATTTGTCCTAAACCATAGGGGATTGAGTATAATAGACAGTCATTATGGGGGAGTCTTTTAACAAACTTATTAAGGTTAATCGATGATTGAGGTACCATGAGGATTTTTAGTTACAATAGTGTTCTTGGTTATCACAAATAATAATAACATTGAATTATTGTTTTTCAAAAATAAATAAAAAAATATTATTGATAATTTAATATTTTTGGTTTATCTCCATGTTCATGTTTTTTCATGATCAAAAAATATTAATTATTTATGAAATTAGTTTTTTTTCATCTTATTCAATACTATTTAATATTTTTATTTCAAGAATTGTGATTTAAAATTATCTTAAAACATCAATTCGTAATCTTTTTACATTAATTAAATTATCCTACAATAACTTGGAAATTTTTTTGTTTCATATATTTTTATATCATGGTTTTATCCCACTATTCATCAATTTTTTTGGCATCTGATTTGTAGATGATTCGACTTTATATTGAACATGTTTCATTCATGGTTTCATTTTCAATTTATATATATAATATTTATTATATCAACATCATAGATTTCGGTATATATAGGATCAATGATGATAACACAAGATATATTTGGATTTAATTTTTCTAGTTCTTTGAGTTTTTGAATTGGGATTTTGTTAGCTTGATAGGGGGACAAGTTTTCTGAATATACTGGCTGAAATCAATTCACTACTGTTGTTAAAAGCTATTTCAAGGATGTTTTTTTGTTTTTTATTGATATTTTTGTTCTATATGGTTGTTTTAGTATGATTACAATATATTCAATGAATTTCAAGAAATCAAGAGATATTTTGATATACATGGAATGTAGTTCTGGTGAAAAAACATCTTTTGTCACTCAAAAAGTTTGGTTTCTATTGTTTAGGATGAACATAAATAACACATTCCATATAACTTAACCACATTCCATGTTACATCATATTCAATAACTCAGTGTGTAAAATATAGTGTACATAGAAATAGGTATCCTACCATGAATCATGTAGATCCACATTCTAAGTTACCCTGTACTATCCAATGTGCATGAACATGGAAATCGGTAGAGTACATTGAAATGAGATAAAATGAAACAATTGGGTTATAGGGATGACATTAAAAAAACTTGGTTCATTTATAACACACCATAATAACATGTAATTTGAGATGAGAAAACAATTGTATGGTTAATCATAATGAGACATGTCACTTAATTTAGGATCAATTCATCTAAACCATAGTTATGTTACATGCCTCGATCTCTTTGATATAGATTTTAATTCAATATGACCGAGTACCGTTATACTAGGATGACTTTTCCGAGCCCACCCCCATCAATACATGGGGTATATTCATGTATTATGAATCAATAATATGATCCAAAATATTAATAAGTTCAGTTATCCCTCTAGGAGGCTCAGGTTTGGATCCTCATTCCCAACATTCACTATATAGGGTTAGTAATCACACATAATAGATACCATACATTTGATACCCATACCAGTGGGTTATTCAATTTAGGTTCATGAGTCCCCCATTATCCCTAGGTGAAATCTGTTATATATGTATCAATAACATATGTTTTATTTTGTATTACTTCTAAAAATAAATTCCATATGTGTATGCCTCATATATATGTTTATATGTTTTATCGAGAACTGAAGAGTATGTTATCTTAAATTAATGTTAACTTAGAGCCTCAAGAATAATCCCTATGTATTTAGTGAAGTCATGAACATACTCAGTCTATAGGAGTCTTCTTTTAATAGTATATAGGTAATATTTTTTATTCTCCTTAATTTTTTTATTTCGAGTTGACTCCATTTTTTTAAGCATTGTATTTGGTGATTTCATAGTGTCATATGATGTTTTTTTATATTGACAGATGCATGAGAACATTCGTAATGGGAAATAATTTATAAATAAAACATTCAACTAAATGAATCTTTAGGTTGACAAAGAGGTACTGGAGATACCTTTTTTGGATTAACCACATATGGTTCTAGGATATTTTGGTAGAAATCAAAAATTTTTAGTTGGTCATACTCTTTTATACTTTGATGGAATTTTATTAGACACAATATTCACTTATTTTTCATCTATCACACTCTGATGAACTATTATATGTCATCTATGATTGTATAATATCAGTAAAATTAGTTACTTCATTATTTATATCTATGGATATTTTTGTGTGTTTTAAATTACCTTATGCAATGTCCTCCCATGTGTGTGATATGCCTACATTTTACAAGTCTCCAGCCATGGCTTGTTAGAGGTGGGATTGGGGTCTTAATATCGACATAATTCTATCTAGGATGGACCCAATAGGTTTGGGTCATGGTATGAAAAATAGTATTTTATTCATCAATATGTTCATAAGGAAATGTGAGACATGGTGTGTTGGAATTGGCCCCCTTTAAAATGTGAAGAAGTTGAAAATTTAGGAAGTACCATCAAAACATTGAATATTATAATTCAAAATTTCATGGGTCAAGGGAAAAATGGTATTTTAGAAGAGGGGAGGTTTTCTTTGTTTTATATAGACTTGAAATAACAATTTGTATCCCTTTTTTAAAAATGTTTTCTGTTATTTTCTCTTAGTAAATATACTTTTACCAATTTTACATTTAATATGGTATTTAATTTTCAATCATAGAAATTAATTTTAAAAATAATTATATTGAGCAGTTTTTTCATATTTAATCCTTCTTGTTTTAAATTTTAAAATAATATTATCAAATAAAATTTCTGATGTGGTGAAACCATATTTAAAGATGAACTCACATATCACGTAATTGTTTTCTCAAAATGTGGGGTTTTTAAAATTAAAACATATGTGTGATCAAAAATTATCATCACTATAAATCATCATGAAATAAATTCAAAAATTATAGTAAAAATAATTTTAATAGATTTCAATGGAACCCAAAACTGAATTTTACAACTAATATAATTACATAAATGTTAAGAACCAGAATATATTTCATTAGAATTATAATATTAATATTGATCTATATGTTTAATGATACTTTTTAATAAATTTTAGTCTATATATTCAAAATAATTAAATTTAATACTGAAATAAATATTTAATTAATTAAAATAATTCAAAATTTCATACATCATTATTATAAATTATAATATAATAATAGTTATTGTTTTGAAAAAAATATATTTACACCCTTAATTTAACAAAAACATATACGAAAAATACATAAAATTAACCATAATTTTTTTTTGACATTATAAATTATGAAAAAAAATTATTTTGTATAAATTTTTTAAAAAAATTATATATTCCATTTAAATTAAAAAATATTAACAGAAAAAGGTTTTAAGTAAAAATTACCATTTCACACATTATGTTTCCTTTATATGATTTCGAAACTATTTCTTCAGTAGATAATGTTAATATATTTGATAATTTATTGAAATGTTATATATAATATTTTTAAAAAATATTTAATTTATTCGGATAAAAAATAAAATAATTTTAAAAATTACAAGATAATGAACAATTAAATCATATTTATTATTTTCCACTTAAATTTATCCCATTTTTGATGAATAACATTGTCTAATTTAGTATATTTAATTTATTATTATAGTTTTTGTAATAAATTTTATCTATTTGGTCCTAAATCATTTTTTGGTGGTTTTTATAAAATAGTTAATCGATCATAATGACCAATTGAAAATATTACATTGTAAAATCTTTGTCCATTAAAATTACTGATGTTGAATTCCTAGTATTTTTAAAATAAATGGTCAAAATATTTGAGAATCCTTATCTATCGATCTAATATGTAAGAATCATACATTACTATCGTCTTGTGATAAGTCAAATCTGAGTGAATCTACAAGTTCATCTCGTCCTTGTTCAAAATCTCTAGATACAAAAGAAACCTAAATAGGGAAATATTAGATCTTCATGATGGATAAAATTAATCTTATAAAAATTAAACTCTAGCCTCATTATCTGGGAAAACTATAAAACAAAATTGATTATGATTGTTTAATATAATCTCAATTCCTTTCACACTAAATCTCCCCTAATAGAGAGGATATTTTCCTCCCCCTCTTCTCTATCAAATTAAATAAGTGTAATTTATCATGTGGATCAATTTAAAAATCATTCCATGAAACATTTTATTTTTCAAACACTCTCCATAGAGCAGTATCCTCCAATTTCACGTATCCCCTGCCATCTAACTATATATTGGGATTCAATACTCATTATTTTGATGGATAAATCTAAAATAAATATAAATATCATTAAACAGAAATCCATATCAAAAAAGTGACACTCTAGAAATTAATCAACCATTTATATAACTACAACACTCACAATTTATTCCAAAAAGACTCATCCTCCTCAATAGTGTCAATCCTCCTATGGTTTGTTGGAAAATTTAATTATACCTCACAAGTGAAAACCAAAAAAGGATGATGATTATATCCCACATCAAAAAATATAAATGGGAAATCATAATAAAAAACATGTGGAATTAATATTAATTCATTTATATTAAATTATATTTGTAAAAAAAACTACCCAATTTAATCACAATCACAAATAGAATTGTTCATGAAACACTTCTACGTATCTTCCCCATAATAATAATTACCACAAATATAGTTTTTTTTAATATTATAGTCATTTAGTTGGACTATAAGGGGGATTAATTTCTTGTGCTCTGGTCGTTCTCCTTTGCTACATCAGACGCTGGGTTTGACAAGTATTGTTTCACTACCAATCCTAACTAATACACCCTTGTAGTTAACCTAAATCTTCATCAATACTCACATTAATATATTTGAGAACACTATTTCATTACCCTTAATGCATCTTTATACCATGTTAAATATGGTATTTTCCTTAAAATCTTGACACTAAATTTTTAGGTGTTTTGTAATAGCACTTATGTTATAAAACATACAAATGTGAGATATTTCCCTCAAAAATCTGAAGATCATGAAAACTAAAACTACCAAACAACTAAATAACACAATATATAACCACTATATCCTTATTAATTCAATGTTATTAAGATAAATGAATGTGAAATCAAATATCTACAAGGTTACTCTTAATGTAGATACTCCAACCATATATCTCATCTATGAGATAATAATGTTAAAATGAATTTATAAATCCGTATTGGAGTTCAAAAAACAATGTTATATATATATGGATTTGTAATCAAGTATACTCAGTTTGATTCTTCTCAAATCCTCTACTTATAATATTGATGAATTTTTCCAATTCTTTATTAAAGATACAAGAAAACTAAAATTTATCAACATCAGGATAATTATCACCCAACATAAGAAAGGATCACTCGCACAATATCACATTGGTGTATAATTACATAATATCAATATAATATTTCACTTTATGCCATTATGGATGAAAAGTTAAAAAATAGAAATAAATAAATGTGAACCATGTTTCTCTAGGTTTTTGAAATTTTCATCCAATTATTTCACCTCTATCTACATAGAGATGTTCGAGATTTTCTCCTCAGCAATCCATATTCCTCCCTTTTCTTCACTAAATTTTTACATCGATTCTAGATTCAAAGATTCCCGATGGATCCCTTTCACCTCCTAGAATTAGTGAGGTTCCAAAAGGTCTCATCATTAAGGATATTATTCTTTGGGAAATTTTTCCTACATCTGATAGTTTATATTCATTTTTATGATCACTGTGAATCAGGTTCTTTCAATAATTGATGAAGGTCCCCCAATTCAACACATCCATGTTGATGCTTTCAACATGGCCTCTCAACTTCTACAATGGATATTAGTGGATAGGATCATACATGATCATCCAAAACTCCCTTATATCTAAAACATGGTTGCTTCTTGGGGTCTCATAGCTTCTTCTAGGATCTCTAGTTTGAACTAGAATGAATTATTTGTGGTCCTAAATTTTTTATGGAAACTTTGTTATGGCTTGGTATTTTAACTTTTGGTCATGGGGGAATTGGTTCTTGAACCTATTCAAATGTTTTATAGAGATTCCATCTAGTCATTATTTATAGTAGGTAGTGTTCTTGTTTTCTATTATGGGAATACACTCACCCTTCCATAATATTAAATTAATTTTCACCAAATTTCTTGCCACATGTTATTTAATATGAGGAGATGAGAGAAACATAAAGATTCGTAATGAATCTAATGACCAGATTTTTGTGTTTTTGGAACTCTCATCACCACACTCTGATCAGATTCTTCTCAAAGAGGGTTGAATCATCACTTAGTGGCATAAGATCATCCCAATTCCCTTGGAATTATTTTTTCTATAAATGTCATTCGTATGGACACTTATCCCCATGATTTAGGAGGTCTGGTCCCAATTCATAGGTAATAATATGTGATGATTCCATTGATGTTCATCTCTCTTATCTAGCCCCAATGAAGGTTCCCAGGTGCTTCCAAGAGTACCCTTGTACTTATTTTTCTTATGAAATTTATCCCACTACCCCTTCTTCATCAATTCATCCCATGATCACTGATCTTTCCATGCTTAGAACCCATTCTCCTCGCAACCATATTTTTTATGTCCTTGTTTACCCAACCTTCCAAAATCCCCTCTTTTTTTCCAAGACCCATTGATCCCATCATGTACAACTATGGTTTAGTGAATGTCCCTGTGAATTTATTTAGATTTTCTATCCTCCACACACCAACTCACTCTTTCATAATTGTAAAACACTCATTATTTATTCTCTAACAACTCTTCCAACAGATGTTCCAAATCCAACATGATCATCCATTATCAACTACATAATAGGTTCTATGTGTTTCCAAATATTGCATGACCAATTATAATTTAATATTTGGATATATCTATAGATTTTAAACCTTATTATTATCCCAAAATTATGCTCCTTAGATCCCAGTCCATGAATTTGTGCTCCTTGAATGCCAAATCCTTTTTACCAATAGTCGAAGCAGCCAAACCCCCCCAAACATCATTATGAAGGATATCCTAAATGAAATTTAATACTTCCATATTGTATGATAGGGTGAAAAATATCACATCCCATGAAATTATAATATAAATACATAAATTTTCCCAATGTTAGAGTCGAAACAACCACCTTCAAAAATTGTATTTTTTTCATATACACAAATTGCACATATTTTTGAAGGCCGGCCCACATGACCATAAAATATGGTTTTTTCTAGAAATAAATTTCTTATGTTTCACACTTGGGGGATTTGAATCAGTACTCACTCTAGATATCAATATGGGGGTTCATCATTAATGGGTTACAATTGTATTTCATAAGTGAGATAAGAATGATTGAGAGGCTTTGTAGACGAAAATTGTATCCATCAATATGGGTGATATTTCATGGTTATTGGGTTCGATATTGAACTCAATTATAAACTAAAATTAAAATAAGGTAGGGGGTTTATTGAAGAAAGAACAAAATTATTTCTCCCAAACCATTTCATGAAGGGGACTTCTCAACTTTGGATTTAAGGGTGATTGATTTAAATTTTTTAATAACCAAAAGGTAAGAGGTCACACTTGGTTAAGGAATGAACATTTCTTAGTTAACATCCCTAGAATTTCATAATTCCAGTATTCTATAGTCTCCTGCCATGTCTAATCCCTTTTGTATAATTATTTGAACTATGTAGAGCTTTTCCCCAATACTGATAGAAGTAGTCACTTTTTTTACAACATGGTTAGACCTCCATCCATATATATCACCTGAATGTGGAATCATCATGGTTGGAATAATCTCATGTTTATTTGTTTAAAGGTATCTATAATAGGTTTATATGTATCAATGAGGACCTTCAAACCTATATATGTAATCATCTATCTTTCTTTCAGGATTTGGATATCCTTAATTCAGAGGTTGAGAACATGGAGGCATGGAATTAAAATGGATTGCATGAGGATATTTCCATATGATGGGATAAATGAAGAGTTATTCGGTAGATAACTTACTAGAATAAATGTGTTCAGATCGTGAGTAGTATATATAAAATGTACCAAATATAGAGATAAAAATTTCTTGTTTCCTAAAGTTTGCAACAAATAAAAATTATGGATTTTCATGTCAAATATCCTTCTAGAGGACTGATCTATTTCAAATAACTAGGACATGGTGAAATATATGGCCATTTTATTAAAACTACCATATTGATTTGTATCCTCACACTAATTTTTGATACATGAGGGGTCATCCATATCAATTGATTTTATACCTAGGGTGGTGATAGATTGTGATAATAGAGAATTAGAACCAATTCATATTGAATATGGAATACATGAAGCTATACTAGCATTGATTCAGCTAGTGCACCATGACCTTATAGTTTCAAAGGATATTTACAATTGTCTACATTGTATTATGTAAATGAAATTATTATTGATGTCTTGCATGGATTCATTGAGGGATATAGTCTCCTCGTGCATCTTCCTCAACTTCCTTGCTGCTCATCCCTAAATTCAAGCACTCATCCCCTCTAAAAAATTACAGACTGATTATCATAAGAAAATTCCATTAAAAATTGTTTTCAACCAAGATAAACATTACTCTCTACCCACACATAAATTAAATAAATATGAGATGAAAACACATTTTTTTAAAGAGAAGAAAAACTCATGGAAATATGATTATCACAATAAATGATTTGGGCATAATCCAAAACAATTGCTCAAATCCAATATCAATATCAATATTCATTTGGATAAGGCATATGATGAGATAAAAGGAAAAATCAATATCATAGATCATACACATATGGTATTATCTACTTGGATCATAAACATATGAGTTATATATCTAATTTTCAATTGATGTCCACTTCATTTATGTGGAAAACATGAGGTTTCTATAAATCTGTTAGGGGAATAAGGATAGGAGACCATATTTTTCAAAGAAATTTTATTTTTATAGGAAAATCTTAATGTTGATTGCTTCCAAAGATCCTTCATGATTGTAATTTGATTTATTTTCGTAGTCATTATCAAATTCAAGGTATATCCTATATAATGCTTATTGAAGACATGGTTCTTTTTTCAATTTGAATAATATTATATATCTATTTGATTAAGAAGTTATTATAGAATTTTGTAAATTGATATGGTATGTGGTAACCCATATAAAATTATTTTTTTCCTAGCATAGTGGTGACCAAATAAGTGATCTATAACTATGGAGTCATGTACGGGATAAATAGGAGGGATTTCCCATGGTTTATTTTAGAACACTGTTATCTTGTGGGCATCATTATATAGAGCACATCGATATATTGGTGGTAAAGTTAAAAAGTAGTACTAACATCTAGAATATCAACTTAATATCATTTTTTATAATATTATCACTCATTATCACTGTTTTATCTATTATACGAACATATGTTTTATCTTATACTAAGGTTATTATATCTGTTGTTAGATACTTGGAGAATTCAATAGAAGCGATTATATAGGATTCCCATGTGGTTGGAAGTAATAATTGAGAATATGGGGAAATATGTATATATAAGGTAGGGAAAGAGTTACATAGGTCATTTGAATTTCATAGACCATTTATGGTTTTCATGCAATGCTTTCAATTAATGTGTTAGATTGGAGGCCACTTTCGAGATGTTACATTAGTAAAAAAAATACTGTGATATTTTTAAGAACCTAAAATGAATATCATCCATAATTTAGAACATTTTTCAACCCCAAATATCATTGATTGATATCCATACCCACAAGATTGTTGGACATGGGGATATTACCATCTGGAATCATAACTAGGCCGATGATAAACTCTACTTTCTATGTCTCCCAACACAGACACATCCTTCTTCCAGTAATATAGGTATCATTTCTTCATCTAGTACATTCTATATTTAAACTAGTAGAAGGTTTTTGGATCATATTGAGTTTTAATCTAATTAAGAATCTTTTTTTTCAAAGGATCATACATAATGGACATCATGGCAGGGGAATATCACAAGTTTTCACTTTTATAAGAAGTAAATTAAATTTTTGTGAGGTGTTTGTGTGTAAAAAGTTACATTACAAACTAAATTTTCTAGTTTGGTGTGTTAGGAATAATTAACATTCCAAATTTGATAATTATAACTAAATTGGTGAGCATATAGATTCATGGTGTATCTGATGCATTGATCCCCAGGATGAATCCACTCACCACCTATTATTTTAGGGGAAATGGTCCACACATGTGTGGATCTATTTTGAAAATTTTACATTTGTTCACCTTCATGATTTCATTTGAATGAATATCATTGAACAATGGTTTCAGGTATAATGGAACAACTTAATTTAAGTTAAGTCTAGATCCACTATCCACGCACTATAGAGGTAGAGAATTTAGAAAGAACAAATAAAAGGATTTTTTGAGGGGATTTTCATCGCTTGGAAATCCATCACTATCCGAATATGAATACCATTGAATGATTGGGTTTATCTTATCATGAAATGTGATGATTCAGTATTTTTTAGAGGTATCATGGGAACCATTTTTTCCATTCTTTCATCACCCAACTCCCTTTCCAGTGTTTGGATTAGATCGAGTATACATAATAATATGTTGAAACTGAATGTTGATGGTTCGTATAGGTCTGGTGTCATGAGGGTTGGATGTTCAGTTCGGGACAACATAAGATCAGTAATGATTTACTTTACAACCTTATTTGAGTTTGGGAAAATTTTCCTAAAAGAATCATATGCAATTTTAGATTTCCTAGAGTTTTTCAGTGTAAGGAAAATAAATATAGAGGTCCTGTAAATAAGCTAATATTTTTTATAATGGAACCATAATGGATTAAGTCATACTTTGAGGTCTATTTCATATCATATTCAAAAATGCAAAAATATGATTAATAATAGCTAATAGATCATCCACAAATGGTTTGAGGGAAATATAATCGCAGACATGAATCATCTAAGGCCCACATGAAGATGTTTCCACATTATTTAATAAATTCTGACATTTCCCCCAAGAATATTTGAGAATATTTATTATTGATGCTCTGGATCTGGATTATTTTAGGTCCCCCAAGAAATATTGTTTTAATCCCCTTATTTTATTAGGTCTAGGCCACTTTATCTTAATAAAAATACCAATTTTTCCATGTGATAAAAATTATATATAAAAAATCCCATTCTATTCTCTTCTACACTAGTTTTTCTCTTTAATACCCCACTATAAATTTTCATGCAATTCTTACACAATAAATATATTTTTTGAAAAATGAATTTTCACATCAGGTATTTATTAACAATAATTGGTAACCAATATATAAACCCCAAATTTTTGTAATTTTAAATTATTTATTATATAAAATCTCTTTAAAAGTTGATTAGTAGAGGTTTTCACATTGGATTTCTGTATAAATATTATCAAAACATTGATAATATAAATTATCAAACCGAATATTATAATAACAAATACGAAATATATATTAATAAAAGTTCATAACATTGGTACTTTATAGAAGTGATGTTAAAAATTGTTTTTTACAGACAATTTCCAAAAGAATCTATATTAATTTAAATAAAAATATATATCCACATTGAAGTTCCATTCCATTTTATCAATAATTTTCTCAATCAATGCCATATTTAACATTGAAAATACAAATGTAAGATTACTTCTTATTGATTCATCCTTTTCACCCCTTGATTATGTGATATTCAACTTGAATAAATATCATTTCAATAGTTGTTCCACATGTTTTCAACCTCAAGACATTCATTGCCTCTCCTCTTATTTCCACCATTGTAATGTGTTTTTATTCAAATGTGATCCCATTTAATTTTTCTAAATGTTATGTTTTGTTGTTTTGTTTTCCTGCTATTCGTCATCGATATACTTTTTAAATTAATATTTCTATGTGAGTTATATTTTTTATAATTTCAATAAAATATATTTTTTCTGATTATTTTTTCACTTTTATCTGTTATTTAGTATGAACGTACTTATTTTCACATATTTCTAATTCCAATTTTGATTTGTTATATATTTTTCATTGTTGTTAGATAATTTTCCATTATAATAACTTTTTATGAGATACATATTTAATTATTTTAAATTGAATATTTATAATATAACTATTATTTTTATATTATATTAATTTAATAATTATTCATCGGTATCCTTATTAATTTCATTAACTATAATTTTTTCTACACCCTCTTTATCTTTATTCATCAATCATGTATTATATATATCAACATTATTTGTGAGTAATTTTTTATTCATCCTTTATATAAAAAATTTATTAAATGTCTAATACTTTTCAATTATATCCATTAATAATATATCATTCATTAATTTTGTATATTAATGTTTATATTAGATAATTAATTATTTTTATTAAGTATTTTTAAATATATAATTTTTGGATTCTTTATTTTGATTACATGTAAATAAATTATTTGTTAGTTCATCTAATATTTCTTATCTATTTATTTATTGATATACTATTTTTTTATATCATTTTTTGTTTCAATTAAATTTTTTATAATAATTTTTTTTGATTTTTATTATATTTTTAATATTTTATATATAACGTAAATTTATTTTCTGTAAATATACAATTTTTATATACTTATATTCAAAATATGATTTAAATTTATCTATTTATATAAATGATTATATGAATTAAAATATTCATTTATTATATAATGAATGTTTCTAATTAATGTATAATAATTGTATAAATGCATGATAAAATAGTGATGAATACGAGAAATGGTGGACTGATTATTCTAATGTTATAGTAGAATGAATTAAAAATATGATTTCTATCCCATTCATAAAGTGTTTGAATATATTAAATATACGATATGGCCAAATGAAAAAATTCAATTTTTTCCTATGGTTTAAAACATAATTATAATAGTTTGATATTGAATTATTGGATAACAAAAAGTGGTGAAATAATGTGGAAAAATATGTTGAGCATGAGATAGATTGAAATCTTGATGAATTAAACCATTTTTAGATATATAAGTAAATGAAAAACCAAAAAACAATTCTCTGATTATATGGAGATTCTAGGAACCCACTATTCCTATGTTACAATAAATTTACTATGTCATTAGTATTTCTATGATTAGTTTAAGTGATTTAAAATACATTACATATTAGTGAATGTTTCAATAAATTTATTTTACAATTAAATGAGTAATGTTAAAAACGAAATGGGCTTCCATATTCCTATTATGATAGAAAATAAATATTTTTCCCAATATTGTTGTGGTATAAAACAATACATGATTTTCTAAAAGGATATGTTTTATATAGGAAGGAATATAAAAGATTATAATAATTTACTAATTCAGGGACATCATGTTATAAAATGGATGGAAAAAATATTAACGATTCATTCTTAAAAATAGAAACCAAACAACCTACTAAATAAATTTGATATCTTCCACAAATTCAAAATTTTGGTAAATGTAATTGACAATTTAATTGATTAAAAATGGTAAATATTTCATATAAATGAGTGTATCTATGATGTAAACATATAATACATGGATGGTTCACCACAATAGATTATATCCATTCAAACAATTCTAGATTTTTTAAATGAAGTGTGTCTTATTTAAATGGGAATATACAGTAATGGAATGAGTCCATATCAGCGACTCAGTAAAAAAATGTTTATAGAATATTAAGGTTTTTATATCTAAATATTAAGGATATATATGCACAGAGATTAAATATGTGAAATTTTCCTTGATAATTCATGTGTACAAAAACCTAGAAATAACATTTATGTTTATCCTTCACCATTCAATAATTATCTGAAATAACTATGAGCGATAGATGTTATTTTATTAATGGACTATAAGAATGATAATTTTCATTAATTATATCGTATAATATTCACTATAAAAACGTTTCATTCTTATTTAATATTATCTGGATATAGTGTTATGTGACATATATCTTGTCAAATTTGTTAAGAGGGGAATTTATATAACTAATTTAAAAATAAATAATTGAAAATGGACAAAGGACATCTAATATTTTTATTAATGGATCAATTTTATCAAGTATTTAAATATAATTTAATTTGTTTTAAGATAATGGGTTTTTTATGAAAACATTTCCATGGTAATAATATTATGACATGGTGAAAACATTGATGTCATATTTAAATGAAATTCAGTTATGGTTGTCCATAAACAATGGGAATAACTAGTATATATCAATTGATCCACCATATTAAAGATTTTATTTATCTAAAACAAAATAGTGGCATTGTTTATGTTAATAAAAATTCCCATTGTTTAATTGTATATCATTTAGATATGAAAGGATGGAAACTATGGATGCAATAAAATATTTCACTTAATATTTCTGGTAATAAATTTCATGTTATCTAATAGTATGAGTGGGACCTGAACATATTTACATATAAGTTTTGACACATTATGTAACTTTATGAAGATGATTTTCCCTCAATATATTCATGGTATTACATTACATATTGGATTTTCTTCAAATGTTAATAATTTTATGTCATTAAAAAATTTATTATTTTTATGGAATATCAATATTTTAATGCATGGATTAAATAGATTCTACTAGATTCAATATATGTAATATTTATAATACAAATCATAAATTATATAATTATGGTGTCTGTCATTTTCAATTAAAATTTAGGTAATGTCATAGATAATAATTAGTCAAATGTGTCGAAGAATGAAGTAATCCCCATACATTGTTAACTATAAATTTATTTTACACCATTATTTTCTAATATAATGTTTAATATATAGATTAATTTGGTGGGATATTTTTGAATATGTGGGAGAATTTATTTTCATTATACTTTTCATTTTGAAAGATATATGAATATTTTAATGTGATATTTTTAATATCTACATCAATAGTAGCCACTACTATTCAAAAATATTTACCAGGAGAGGCGAATGATTTTTGTACTAATTATCTCAATAAAGTGTTCCACATTTGGTCTATATGTATATTAAAATATTTGAAATTATAGTTAAGGTAAATTGATCAATTGTATCAAGGTAATTTTAATTCCATAGGATAATGTGATTCATGTACATTTTTTCATTTTAAAAAAATCATGTGATTTTAAAATTTATATATCATCAAATATTTAGGGATTAAATATTATATATCTAAAAATATATAGTCAAGTTAGAACAATGTATATAAAAATACATTTATTTCATTGGTTTTGGAGAAATTCAATACTGATATATCTTAATAAAAAAAATTATGGTTAAAAGAGGGACCGTGTGTAAATGAGGTCGATAGTACATGATTTGAAAATAATGGTATAATATTTAAAATATAAAATCAAGAAAACCAGCATAATATTTATAATATTGGAGTAACACTTAATGATGAAGAAAATATATTTTCATATTCGAAAAAACACCATCTGTTCATTAAATACAATATTTACAATTGTTGAGAATATTTGAATGATTTATGAATCTAATGTTCAAGTACTATAATTACTAGTAAATGGTAGGGCCATAACAGTGGGGTGAAACATGATGAGTATGGTATTTTACTTTTTGGTTTATAATGATTTCATTGTATGTAAGAAACGTAAAACATGGAGTTGAATGTAAAATATATTTTATTTATTTTTAACTCATCAAAAGACATTTTTTCTATCATCTTTCAAGGGAAAATCATTTTTTTGATGAATATTTTTATTATATTAAGGATTTATGTGATATTTCTACATCGATTACATGATTTCATGGGGGTAGAGAGGAATGTGATATAGATTTAGTCCGTGAAATAATAAATGATTACGTAGAAGAGATTGGGTAAAATAATATTTTAATATCCTCATTAAGCTGGTAAATAAGTATTTTCTATTTTTCATATCAAAATAATACAGGTATACACCCGATCATGAATATTGAAATTTATATTTATTTATTAAATTTTATATTTATTATATTAAATTATATATTCATCTATATTATTTAATATTTTTTTATTGAGGACCCCAATCATTATTATTTATAAAACATAATCATGTAAACCTATTTTTATTAACATTGATATGTGTGTTTGTGTGTTGATCACCATTTCTATCTTTGAATTATTATTCTATTTTTATGTTATTTTTAAGTGTATTTGGATAATGAATCATGGAATCAATATCTTTTTATAGAAAATACACCGGTAATGAAACTAATGTTTTTACATAGGGGAGAAGGTTTCAGTTGTGTTGATGGGAGACCATTGGTTAGTCTAAAAATTTTAAGTGTGATGGGTGTATAATATTTTTTTTCTCTAAACTGTTTGAATGGTATGTGAAGCATAGTCCTTGGGAGGATAGTGAGATGAATATACAAATAATCGATTGAATATGGAACCCTCTTATGGGTAGACTAATATTTGGTGTGAATTGTGGGTAGGATGATTCCTTTAATACTATATGTGGTATAATAGAGTGACTGTTCATATATGTGATGGGTTTGATATATCATAAGATATATGACACATAGAACCCAAGTAAGGATCCTCTGTGTTTTCTAGATGACTTGGACATGGATTTCATGGGATAATCTTCCATGCTATATAAATACAGTCCTTGGTTATAAGGACTGAGTGTGATGAAAAATTTTGAGGGGGGTTGGGACCTACCATTTTATGATATGTTTATTAAGAGTATGTGTCATGTGTGAACAATGTTTGGTGTAAGATACAAATTGGTGTTGATTTCCTAAATCAAGTGGTGTTTTAGGGACCCAGTGGACACCCTCATGGGACGGATTCGACGTAAAATGGATTTAGTTTGATAGTATTATAATTTATGTATGGCCCATAATGATGGACCTTTTAGTATACAGGGACTATGAACCATTATGTTGGTTTCGGGGCTTGGTCTTGATATATTCGATTCCATTTAAAAGTTGTTAGTATTTTGTGATCAGATTTTTTTCCTTCTTTAGGCTATATAGTGGTTTCCAATTGTGTCATATAAAACATAGATATATGAATTAATATAACGTACAAGAGTTTTTTATCCTTATAGTATACCTTTACCAAAGAGGAATTGTGTTCAGATATATTCAATGATGCCAAACCTTTACGAGTAGTACGTTTGGGTAAATTTGGTGAAGACTATCTTAGGAGAGGAGGATTGTTGGGATATATTAAATTCTCAAAATATTATTATTGGAGGAGGGTTGGATAATTTTTGTGGACCCTTCCTTGTTGAATCTAAGATTTTGGATTTGTTAATTCACCCTTCCCTTAAGATATTCATTTGCATAGTTCTGGGTATGATATTCCATGGGATTAATAACATTGACACTATTTAGTTAACCCATCCCAGTGATGTAATGGAATGGGATATATTCAGTGTTCTCATCCTTATGGTGAGCCACATTGGGTAATTTAGTGCACCCGACCTCAAGAAGAATGGAACATGGTACTACTCATACCAACCCACCCTACATCATTTTTCATCGGTCAGTTGTTATGGTATAAGATGATTGGATTCTATAATAGATATAATGAAGGTTGGGTTAGATGATATGGTTGTCTTATTACCACCCTATGAACCTAATCGTATTTATTTGGTGGTTTCCTACAATGGGTTTCCCACATATGTCAGAGTAGGTTTAGATGGCTGTCATGTGGCATATTTAGCACACAATAACTTGACATGCATGTTTATTTTCAATTTTGTCCTCTTATATAAATTTAAATACATTTATGTATTAGAGGTACTTGGTGATACCATTTTGAATTTTATTTTACATAACCTATAGGGGGTCCATGAATCATGTCCAAACCATATTTCATGTTATGGATTTATCACATGTTCTGTAGTGGATTAGGGTTGGGATGCTTTATGGGATAGTGAAAATTGGGATGAGTTGAGAATCGAAGATGGGATTATTTCTTATTGGTATTTTTTTATCTATTTTTAATATATTTGATCATCATAGTTAGTTATTTGTTTATGTATTCTTGTATTCTTCTTCATTTAATTTTTAATAGCATATATGTGTTTTCTTATTTATAAATACATGTATTATTCATTGTGGATTATTTTGGTTATTTATATTGTTTGATTTAGAATTATTCAAGAAACTAGTTTCCCCGATGTATGGCTAAGACATATCTACTCGTTAGGGGAATTTGGAATATGGGGAGGCATGCCTAAGGACATAGTAATACTAAATGGAATCATATGAGTGATATCAGGATGGGGAATTAAAATGTAGTATCAGCATACCATTTCATTGTATTGAAAATTAGGACATGGTAGATATGGAATTTGGATATTCCATAGACTGTGAGGGAATTCAGATTGGTGCATTATGTGAAACATTTTTTGTGGGAATTTCATCTTAAAAGTGTTACAGGAGTGTTGTTTTTTGTTATTCTAATTATATGTTCTCAATTATTAATGAGAAATGTGATTTCTATAAGATTCATTGATTTATTGTTTTGGTTCTTCGATGCATGGAAATAAGACAATGTACATTTATCAATATTTATATACAGGATTCACATGATATATGAATTTGTGTTTTATTTTATTTATATAATGATATAGGTTTAGTTATTTAACATGTCAAAAACAACTTATATGATGTTATCCTATATTACATTTTCATGAAATTATAGTTATATAAATAGTGATTTTCACACAGGATTTTCTGGGGGATATATATATGGATCTAATGGAGAGATACACTCTAGTGAAGACTAAACACTTATTTCTTTCCAACTATATATAGGGACACATAGTTGGTTGATATGTGCCTTAGATTCCATATGATACTTTGAAAAAGGTACGGTATTATTGAGATATATGATCTGGGGATGGTTATAATGTTCTGTTAGGATGTGAGAACCCTGAAAAGTTTGAAGAATTTAATGTGAAATAAATATGAATTTCTATATATTAAGCTATTCTAGTGATTATGGTATTGATGTTGGGTGACTAATTTTGATCAGTTTGATGCATACGCGTTCTCATTATAGATGAAATTAAATGTAGAATAATTGAAGCATTGATATATGTTTTTGGGTTTGAGAATGACACAAGGGTGGTGGGAAATCATTTTTTCGGCCTCAATAATATTACAATAACTCTATATTAATAATGATAAATTAATGAGGATTATATTGGGATGGATGAGATTCACATGATAGAGTATAATGGTTAGTGGTTTAGGTGTGTGAGCATAGTTTTTATAGGAAAATACATATTGTATCTTAGGCTGAGTTGTGTAATCATGTAGTATAATAGTGTACACCTGTTGGGATGGGTGATATCCCAATTTATGGGCTGTAAGAACCTTTGAGAGGGTTCTTAGTGGTTTACTATATAATGGGAAAAGGGGAGTTCTTATTGACAAGGTTTTTAGATAAAATAAATGATGTTTGAGGGATATTTCATGTTGGTAAACCACTCTTCATGTATATTTTATATCAATTAGTGTCTATGTTCAAGGTGAGGAACAAGTGACTCAATGGAATGTGTGTGGTCTTGGCAGCTTTACAATCAGGTATGGGACAACGATATTTAAGATCCTAACTTTTTTTTGAAATGTCTCCTAGTTGATTTCATTTATTCTTTTTCCTTGTTTATAGTATACTTATTTTGGGTTTTACATTGGCTTAATTTAGATGGAAATTGGAAAAAAATTGTAAGGATGAGGTGTTTCTCATAGTTTTTGTAGAATTTTCTCAAATAGTCTTCCCATCCCCTATAACAAAGAGAACCCAAATACAGGGGATTAGCATGAAAGAAACATGGGTATTCAAAACATTAAAAATCATAGGACAAACTAGCATCCCATAATAGATGAGTCACCTCATTAAGATTCATAGTTTGGTCAAATGTGTGCCACTATACAAGAACCTGTGCACAGGATTTTTAGTTATACGAAAAATTAAATTTAAAATTCTAAAGTCAATCATTTTAACAAAAAAAATAAACTATATATTAAACTTAATTATTTTTATACTATTTGGTGGATCTAGGAAAAATTATTAGGGACACAAATCTTTGGTCTTGGAGATTCTAAGCTCACAATGAATATTTGTACCTCACCTAAGAATAAATCCTAACCCCAGGTGGATTCCTATATATCTCAGATGTTTCTATAAAATATTAATGTTATTTATCATCTATTTTGTTGATATATATCTAGGATTACTATATTTTATCTTTTTGATCATGGATTTAGTATTTTAATCCATATCTCATTCTTCATCTTGATTATCATTTTCATGCTATAATTTTGTGATTTGCATTGGAGATCTATCTTCGTCCATTTTGAGTTAGGTGTTTGATACATCAAATTCCAATGTCTTGATTTTAATTATGTGTATGTAATTTTATAATTTCAATTGGGTGATTAGAAATCAGTTTTATTAAATTTACATAAATAATTTTATAAATTAGTTAATTAATGGAATGTGAAATTTGAGATATTGAAATGATTAAATTGGAATAATTAATTTTCAAAATAATTTTGTGGATATTGGGAATTTAAAATTGGATAAATTTTTCATTGCATTAATTATTTTTGAATGTGGTGATTTTGTAATTGATGAAATTGGACTAATTAAATTTCTAATTAACTAATTTATATTGATGTTATTATATAATTTCTAAATTAGAACAATTTATTATTGATTTAATTTATGGAATTGATGTGATTAATTAAATGTTTAATTAATTAATAGAATTATGTAAATATGAATTTTTTGAATTGGATTATTTAATTAGTGAATTAATTAATGGGATGTTGTGGTATATTTGACATTTTTATGCATGTAAAATGGTGATATAAATATATATCTTGTATTCATGTGTGGTATATGGTCTGGTACATCAACAACACAAAGTGGAAAATATTGATACCTATTTGTTGGATATGGAATGATGCTTGAAAATCCAATAGTGGTAAATTTTGATAAATGACTGTGGGATATGGTCGGATGTATCAAAATCACATATTGATAAGTATTTTTATTCATGTGTGGGATATGGACTAATATATCAAAATAAAATTGTGTTTGTTGAGGTGTGGGATAGGGACTACGTCCAGGAATAACCACATTGTGATAGACATGAATTTCATTGACCATGAGTTGGAATTGGACCATGGTTCCACTTCTTTTATATATAAATTAAAATAAAATAGATAATGAATTTGAATATGTTTTAATTAATTGTGAATTGAATATGTTAAATGGTTTATAATAAGAAACATGATGAATATTGTTTGAGATTTAGGAGTCCCTCGGGAACCGAAGAGTTATGTGGTTAAGTAAAATGTTAATGAATAAATGTAAGATGTATCCATTATTGCTTGTACATATTCTTTATACAACTAAATACACTATTATTGAATTAATATTGTTATAGACCCCCTGGGCGGTGGATCGTTGTGTTCTACTCACACTCTACTAATGATTACTGATCGATACCCAAATAGATTTCATGGACATAAGATAGGATAGTGTAAATGAACCTCTTCTTTATATATGATTAATGATGGAACATTAATGAGGGAACCAACCATTGTGCCATGGCCCATTTGAGATTTTTTAAGGTCTCTATTCATATTGGGATTATTCATATTGATATGTGATACATATTTATCACTTCATATCTACTGATTTTGTTTTATATATTGTATTACTTTTTTTATCATAACTTGGTACTAGATTTGTTTAAATATTTGTTTCATAATTTGGTTATTATATTCTAATTCCTCTATGTAATTACTCTATTAAATAGGGTTTATTATCCCCATGATTGATATTATACCATTGTTTCTTGTATGAATCCATTAATGTAAGGGGAAATTCAGTTGAAGTCAAATAGTGAACTATCTTGGGGAACTAGTGTGTGGCACCCGGGTCGGGACATTAAAAAGTTATATTAGATAATAGATTTACTTTATTTAATTTTTTATTATTATTTGGGACAAGTAGCATGGAGACATGTAAGAGTCAGGCCTTGTTCATGAGCTCATTAAAGGGAGTATATAACCCATGTATGGGGGTAAAATCATGTACCCAGTGTGGTATTGATGTTATTGGTATTTTCTACTACTATTGTATGTATTTCACCTTAGGTTATACACT
Organism: Viscum album; assembly: GCA_963277665.1. NCBI lineage: Eukaryota > Viridiplantae > Streptophyta > Magnoliopsida > Santalales > Viscaceae > Viscum > Viscum album. The sequence goes on along the minus strand of OY728133.1, from coordinate 312,672,101 downwards.
TAATGTGTGATGTTGTTATTGTTTTTGATAATTTATGTGATATGACTCACAAATCAGAATGGAATTAGTGTTGATTATGAATGAATCATTTTAGGCACTAAATATTTTTTATGTTACATTAATGATTTAGGAAAACATTGTAATAGTAGGGTTTCCGTTAAATTGTTGAAATTTAAATGTTTTCCTTTTCATGTGAAGCTTCACTAAAATTGGTTCTTAAAAATAATTGAATGTTTTAAAATTATTAAGGGAATGTATAAACGGTTTTTTAAGGGAAAATATTATTATGAGAATGATTTTACACTATGTTAACCATGGTATAGATGTTGGATGGTTAAGAGTAGTAATGACTCCCCTGTTTTAACCATGTTGTGGGGTTTAGGGGGAAATACATATTTTAATTATCTTATATATCTCCTCTTAATTATATATTATATTTTTTTATTAATATGTTGTGTATTCGGAATTGTAGAGATATTCCTCCATGAATATTCTTGTGGAATAGATTACCATATTTTACTGTTGGAGATGCTCCACTAATAGTGGAGCCTCTAGCACCAACAATGCCAGTTTAAGGAGTTAGAGAAAATATTCAAGAGAACATTAAAAAAGTAATTTGTTTAATGGAAAGATACCATAGTTAGTGTTGAAGAGTATGTTTTACATTACATTGGTGTTTTAATTAATAAACCATTTCACCGTTAATGTATTGGGTGTACATAAGGCATCATTGATATGGATTCAGACCATCCATACAATACATATACATTTGGATACTCCTTCTATTATGAGAGTCTAGTTGGATGATTATGCACTATAAATATGATATAAATTATTGACGGATGTTAAGGATAATACTCGAGTATAATATGGTATTTTAAGGAAGTACTACATGAATATATTCCATGATAACTTTTATCCATAGATGTTGAGGAAGGATATGGAAGTTGTGTTCATGAGTATTACTCAGTTTATTATATTTTTGATGTAATATATCATATTCTTTATAGATTTTCATCACTTTATCCAATAATTGTTTGAATATGATATTATAATGGAAAATAATTTTCAGGATGGTCTTAAATTTATGATTATGTCCTAGGTAAATATCTTCACGCTAAGGATTTTTTTTGAAGTAATGAATTTGTCTCTCATATCTATGAGGAACATGATGATGGATTCCAATATATGATAGGAGATCTATTCTTTGAAGATAGGTGGGGCGAACATCAAGATTATGAATTGTTTCTTTGATAATGTTAGTTTGGGTGATAACATGATGAAAATAAATGTGTAAGTGTCAGTCACACATGGACATACAAGGATTATCATTCACTAGTGTTGTATATTGGATCACATCTATAAACAGTGTCATGAATCCCGATAGTGTGTCAATACTATGGAAATATACGAATTCATTAGAGGTTATGGAAGAATCCATGACATATGCGAAGTAAGGGATGAGTTGGGAAGAATTAGGTTATGGGATGTGGATTTCCAAAAACATACACGTATGGAAAGTATAGATCAACAAGTCATGGTGGTAGAGGTAGTGGTTGTGGTACATCTGGGCAATAACACATATATTTGTAGAGAAGTTATACTTATGTGACTTGTTCTGAAACATAGGGATGAAGGGTAGGATAGTTTCATGTTGATCATTGTACACTAGTGGATAACGAGGTAGGATTTTTGAAAGTAGAAGTGTAATTCATATAGAATAAATGTTATCTAGTGATTTATTTGACATTGGTTCCTCTAATTAATTTATTTATAAATATGTGGCTGGTTTCATCCTAGAGGTGGAGTTTGTGTGATGGTATTGACAATTGATACAACATTTGGGGCACAATCTAGTGACATTTTTTTTTTGAAATGGGTGTTATCCAGAGTTTGGTGAATATCATTTTCTATGGGATCTATAAATTATAGATATATCAAGATTCAAACTAATTATGTGAATGGATAGGTTAGAATAATACCACACACATATTGACTGTTAGAAAAATATCATGACATTTACATCTCTTAACGGTGAGAAGTACATTCACCATAGACAATGGGATATCTAGGCGGGTTGTGTGGGGACAGTTCATTAGTAATAGGGGATCTTACCACACACATTACAAGTCTATTGTGAGATTATGTAGATGTAAAGTAAGATGTAGTTAAACTAGTAATGGATAGGTTTCATTATTTGTTTGTTGGTGACTTGTTTGTTTTCAACTAGAGAGGGATGTGGAATTTACCAATGATCTCATGCTAGTGATAATCCAATTTCTATTGCTGCATACTGAATCACAGCAAAAGGGCATCCGGATCTCAAGACTATACTAGAAGAGTTGGTGGATAAGGGATTTATACATATGAGTACTTCTCCATTTGGTTATCTACTATTTTTTCCAAAAAAATGATGATGTGAATTTGTTCTTCTATGATTATTAACAATATTTGAATTAGATTAAATTGGAGAACATATATACTCTACTACATATCGATGATCTATTTGACGTATTGAGAGGGTATTTGTTTTTCAATATTCAAATGGGATTTGTTTATTATAACATTATAGTTCAACCTTATGGTATTCCATGGAATTCATTCAGATGATGTTATTTCATATATGAGTTCAACGTGATGACTTTAGAGATGAAGAACACACCAACTTTGTTTACGAGTTTGATTAATATAATCTTTCATTCGTATCTGGAGAAGTGTTTAGTTGTTTGGAGGTTTATATATTGGTGTACTAAATTTATCATGAAGATCATTCCCAATATCATGACATAATCGTGAGTACATACAGAGAGATCTAGCTAAATGAAAAACTATCTATGTGTAAATTTGTCTCGATTAGGTACACTTCTTTGGTCTCCAAATATAAGAATAATGTGTGTAATTAGATCCATTGAAGGTTTCGATTGTTGTTTCTTATAAAAGACCCAATAAACGTTTTTATATAGAAAGATTCATGGGATTTTAAATATATTATCAATGGTTTATCCAAGGATTTTTAGATTCGGATGAACCACTTTCAGGATTGACCATGGAAGGGCAATGTTTGAATGGTCCTATGAATAAGTGAATTCCTTCATAGTGTTGAAGAAGAACATGACCATCAAAAAAAATCTCTACCCTACCTATGATGAGTGATGATTTTATGGTGTTATGTGAAGATTCATGGGCCATACATCGAGCATTCTTGATGCCAGTACATTGTGTTGTGGCATATGGGTCTTGGATGTTGAGGCCACAAGAGTGGAACAACTCTATGTACAACATCAAGTTGGATTTAGTTATTTATGATTTGATGTGTAGTGAGAATTACCTATTGGTATAAAATTTTACTATCTATATAGATCAATAGATCATAATGTAAATATTTTTATAGCGACATTTAAATCTCCAGTAGTGGAGGGGGTAATGTATATGAAGTCATTGGACATTGAGCAAGCACATAAATCCGATATGGGAATCTGTGTTGATATGATTTGAAAACGTACAATCAATCACATGATGTCCATCAGTCACATGTTATAAGGACACTTATGAAATTATAGATGAGAAGAATGATTTTTTAGACGAGTTAGGAAATGATGAATCTCACAGCAGACTTAGTGGAGTCTACACTCTTGATATGGATTAGGGAAAAAAGTATGAGGATCCAAAATGTTGATACATGAGGGAAATCCATGAAGGTGTGGAGACACCTTCATACTATATGATAGATGTGTATGAGATCCTCTGTGTCAGAAATTGGGATATTGTTATTATGAAAACATATCAGTTGGTGGTGCATGAATTACATTCATTGAACTCAGTGATTAATCAAGATGTGATCAAATTGTACTATGACCATGTATTAAAGTTTAGATGTCCATGACTAAAAAATGGAGAGCGGAGTATGTGACATGATGCTAGAAATGTCAATAAGTGATGTCTAAGCATTAATGAAATAGTTCTTTGCAACAAACATTACCCATTATAGAAAGGTTATGGGATGATGTTATAATGTATTTTTTGATTTTTGTATCTAAGGTAGCCTCAGAATAATGATTTTATTTTTGTGAATATGAACCATCTGATTAAGTTAGAACATTTCTTGTCTGTTCAATAGACTTTATTAATAGAAGATTTTTGACACTTGTTCATTCTAAAGATATTCCATCTAGACAGGGTTCCACATACTATAGTTTTAGATCATGACTCATGATTTAATATAGGATTCTATAACAGTTAACAAAATTCGATTGGTATATATGTTATATTGAATATAAAGTTCCTCCCACAGATAGATGGGATGCTAGAGAGTACTATATACGTTCTAAAGGATGTGATTTGGGCACGTGTCGTAGAAATTGTCGGATCATTGGAGAATAACATATAATTCATTCATTTCATCTATAAAAAATTTATTAAAAACAACTCATCTATAACCATAAGATTCTCTTTATGTTATGCAATCTAGATCACATCTATACTAGATTGAGGAAGGTGATTCAATGTTTTTGGGACCGAGCCTTGTGCATGATACATTAGATCAGGTTTAACAAAATCCTAAATTCATGAATATTGATATGAATAAATAGAAGTCATATAATAAGTATTGCATACTATCCCAAGATATTATGAAGGGTGATCATGTATTCCTTCCAATGTTACCAATATTGGGAAATAATATGGTATATAGGTAGTGAATGATGGTGTCGCGATTCGTTGAACAATTATTCGTTATGGAGGGAATTTGTTTTGTGCTATAGAGACCCAAGAATGACTTAAATGGAAATTATATTACATTTTCAGAATACTTAATACATAATAAAAATAAACACATAAGGACCGAAATAGTTTATTGTCTTCGGAAACTAGGAAAAATAAACTTCTAATCATGGTGAAAGATCATCGACATCTCCCATAAAGATCATCCCCTTGTTTTCTTACCTAAAACCTTTTTTTATCCTCGGGAAAAGAAACCATAAAAAGGGTGAGATCAGATGCTCAGAAAGGGTAAAAATAGAGAAGATAAAGAAATCTATAAACATTTGAATGCAAAATTGTGAACATAAAATCTAAACCTCAAAATATTGAGCAATAACAAAAATATTGGAAGTACGTAAGGGATATATCATAAATGGATAGAATGGTAATAAAAAATTAAACCATGGAAAACTATTATGCACATGATATGATTTCCATAGTAGCCAAGGAATTTCCGCCAGGACCATCATAGTGGACAAAGTCGCTTTCTGAATTGACTTCACTCCTCATTCCAGTACAGTATCACTGAATCAGATTAACTTACTGTTCCAGCCATGTCTATCTCATGAGATATAAATTTTTACCCAATCCATTGGAGGGAGATAAATGTCCCACAAATCTCAAAATGAAACCATTCTTATTTGTTCCACAAAATCATAAATCATAGCATAACCCATGTATTAAAAATTGGATTCTTAAACATCATGCCATCATAACAAAATCCTTATAAAAAATTGATATCATTTAATCATAAGAAAAATAAAACCATGTAAAAAATAGAAACATTATACATGAAACATAAAAATATAAAATAATTTCATTTTAGCTAGAAAATATTTTTGATAAAACAATTGAAATAAGTTCTTGAGGAAAATATCATTTCTTCTTCAAATTCATTTTATTTTCACAAAATGTCATGAAAATTTTAAAGAAAAGGATTTTGTATAAAATATTCATAAAATCTTGTAGATTAAGCATAATGAAAATAAGGGGTTATAAAACCATAAAAATCCTTTAATGCTGTATAAGTTAAAAAAACATTACCCTCCTACTTTTAAAGGAAAAGTCAAAAAGTACCACGTATGGTAAACAAAAGAAATATTCCTTCCATAACACAAAGTAAAAGTAAAAGAGGGGTAAACATGACTTTAAACATACATGTAATAATATTTAACACCTTATTAAAAACATTTTTATAGACAAGGATGAAAAATAAAACACCAGTAAATACTTACGGATAAATAATTTCGGATAAAAACAAGATTAGAATAATTATCCATTACCTTATGTCTGATATGATTCATATGTATCCGAACCACATCTATAATGATTTAAATAATGTCACTGAATTATAAAATAATCATATTCATTGTTATGATATCATATATGGTTCACTTATTACTTTATATTACCCATTATTTTGTAAATTCATGTTAAAGTATCACTTTGGTTAAATTCGTTTCATTTATCATCTGTTTTTTGACTTGAAATTATTCATATGATTACTTTGATCATGATTAATTACTTGTAGAATTTAATTCATGATTTATATATATTAAATTTTCAGAATATACATATATATAATAGATCGATAAATGCAATGAAATACATTGTTCATGGAGACAGTAGGTCGTACGTACGCATGGACACTGTTTTCGTTTCGTTATGAAATTGAATGAAAGTAAGTATATAAAATATAAATAATTTCAGTATCGATAATATGTCATATATTTTATCATTATTTAATATATATATACTTTATAATCCTTCTTGACAAGTTAACTTGGAAATGAATATCATCATGTCGTTGAGACGGTAATCAGTACGTACACACAAGCAATGATATTTTTCCCATAATTATTGAATGGAATTAGAGTGGATGATATAATATCTAAAGTAAAGTGGTGGTGGAAAAATATATTACACCACGACGTGGAGACGGTATTCCGTACGTACGTACGCGCGGTGATTTCATTTTCTGTGGGATGGATAGATGGTGCAATGTGATTGTATTATATTTATAATAATAGATTAGTTTATTATTGATACTGATGTTAATACATTATAAGGATAAATCTAAAGAAGAATTAGTTAATGAAGAAAGAAACTTCAAAGAATCTTTAGAAGAGATTACCTCTTCTTTGACGCACCTCAATAAGCTTCCTCTTAAGGAACTAGAGTTGGTCTTTTGAGAAGACCAGAACCACCAAAATGTTGATAGGTAAGTTGAGAAGAGAAATTTATAGGGGTGAATGAGCTTTAAGGCTCAATGTGTTGTGAAAAGGGGAGGTACGAGATGCCCTTTTATAAGGGAGGAGAGGGGCTCATTTGGAAACATAAGAAATATTAATTTATAATAAATTCAAAAAACACTTCAGAACCTCAAAAAATGACCATATACGAATATTCTATGAGATAAGGTTTTTATTCTTATAAACCAATAAAATTTAGACATGTTGGAAATTTATTTTAATACTTATCAACTTTATTTATTCTTATTTAATCTATTTAATTTTATTTATGGTAATAATGTTCTAAATTTTAAATTGTTATAAAATATTTCTTATGTGTTGTGAATTGCCTATAATTGGATAATTTATATCATTTTAGACAAAATAAATTTTAATTTATAATTTTGAAATATTTTTGGGATCATTAAACAATTTTATATTATGTTTTTTTTGTAAAATATCAATAGTGTCAATTTTGACACTATTCATTTATTAGAATTTAAAAAAAATCCACACAAAAGATATGTTCAAAATAAAAGATTTAATAGATTTATAACATGTAATTTGTATATATAAAATTCGTGGAGAATAGTAAATAGTTCGTATGATATTTATTTTAATATTTTTAACACCATTTATTTGATATTTCAATGAATAAAAAATTTTCAACATCACTATTGTGTCACATTTAATGAAAATTATTTAATCCATAAAAATACTAAATAAATTCACATGATGTAGATAATTTAATTATATTTCTGGAGACAATACATTATTGAATTTTCCGGATTTTTATCACTAAATTAAAATTATTATACATGTAATATTAAAGAGAGTGACATGTTTTCACTTTATTTGGTTTTAATAATAATTAAATTATTTCTATGGTCAAAAGTCCATAAAATGAATCTATTCTGACCCTTAGGTGAAATGGGTCGCCTTTTATTCATCCAGTAGAATTTTGGCAGGTGTTAGGATAATTTTATAATCTTATTTTTACCCTTAATTTCCCAATTTACCTTTAACTATAGTAAATACAAATTACTGTTGTTTCTATTCATAATGTCAAAAAAATAAAATTATCCTATTAACATAATTTCGACCCATTGAATCCAAATATGGAATCAAATTTTTATATTTCAAAACATAGAAGTTGCAGTAAATAATTTAAAATTAATCATGTTGTTAAGAAAACGATTTTTAAAAGATAAAACATTGCCAAAAATTGTAATGTTTTTACATATCAATTCATTGTAAAATTAATTATAATGACATAAATTATATTAAATGGTAAAAATATATTATATTTATACTTTAAAACCATTCAATATTATAATTTATCAATATAATTTCTTGCGATGAAAAAAGTTGTTTTTAATTAAAATATTACGTGTTTTTACTATTCATTAAATTATTAATGTTATCAGAATAAAATGAAAAAATTATACAAAGTAAATTTTTATATCATAATTCCAAAGAATAAGTTTATTTTGTAATATTTAAGATTTAATCATGTCAAAAAATAAATTTAATGTGGGTGCACCATCAAAAAGCAGCAAAACTGTATTTTTTAAAAAATAATTATTTTACCCGAAAAAATTATTTTGTTCTCATACCATTTTCAATAAAATGTGTAAAATTTATTATAATGTCACAATATTCAAAATATAGTTACTACTATTCAAAACAGCTAGTTCATTATAACAATATATCCTTGTTTAATGAAACTCAGTATTACGTACAACACACGCTATTGAGGAAGGTTGCTCTTGCATGAAACACACGGCAAGAATAGTGTTTGAGAATAATATAAGCTAATACTTTGCTGTGTATAGCCAAATATAATTTTGGTGTAGCATAAAATACAAGACATGAATGAAATTAAGAGAATATTTTTCATAAAATCTAAGGTTGTTACATTCTACCCCCTTTAAAATGAATTTCTCCCTAGAAATTTGCCGGGGTTATAAATGGTCCACTATTTGAATCTTTGTTTAATAGAAACCCATACCGTAAAAAGGAATATCAAAATGTAACATTAAAAACTAAATTATGAAACGTAATGATTACCGAGATTAAGTAATCCCTGGGTTTCCACCTAGGAGAACATAGCTGAAAATATAGATATGGAAGAGAAATGTAAACATCATGTTATGATGGAGAGTGGTAGAGAACATGACTATTAAAAATACAACATTCACAAATCCATAAATTTTTGATGATCTAAGGTACCATCTGATTCATCAGATATGAGGACATTAGGAAATCATTTTTGGATTTCAAGATCATTTCTCTAAAGTTGAAGAATTTCAATTACAAGAATTACTTAATTCATTTCGGTACAATCTCACCATTGTCTGTGCCTTGAACAATTTCCACTTAATCACTTAAGGAAATGAAGTTGAATTTGTCAATCATGATGTGTTAGCAGATTATGTGATAGAATGATTGGACTTTCCATTGTTTCAAACAAAAGTTTAGCAAAAATTATCAAATATACCTAAGTCCATCTATGGTGAGTTAATCATATATGATTCCAAAAATGGAATTATACTTCATCTATAATACTAATTAATAAAATAAAAAAAAGTATTTACTAACCAAGGACATATTTTTGGCCAGTGGTGGGAAATAAAGTCATGTCACACTTCGGTTGTGGGTTCGATTCCCGCAACCATATCCAACGCGACGGGTTTTCGTCTGTCCTGCTGGTTGTCCTTTTTCTAAAACTACATTATTATAAAAATCCATCAATAATATCAAAAAATTTTTTACCCTTAATCAATAATAACCTATTTCCAACACAATAATTTAAAATCTTTAGGCTTATCCAAAATACTTTTATCCATGCTCATTGTATAAAGAAAACAATTACTAGAAATGTCATCTTTCGAGCATGTGAATACCATCATTTATCCACCTCATATCATACGATATATCTTGTTGGTCACATTCCAAACATGTTAATACACTAATAATGTATTCTATTGAAAACTAATACTCATTAAACCTTAGTGAAAACATGATTGCTGTCAAAAGTTAAGACTTTCCACATACCAAAATCCCAAAATTTCTACATACCCAAACCATTATATAACTTTGTCCTTATATAAGTCGTGAGATAATTTCATTTTCTATTTATCCCTTTATTATTCAAATATCAACTTCATTCCAAAAATATTTCAATCACTTTTCATGGTTATTGGTACCATATAATTATTGATAACTGATACATTAATATTCCAAAATTCCACGATACCATAAATGAGATTCCTTGATACTATTTTGAAATTTCATTACATAAACACTAAAACATTCCAATACATCATTTTCATACTCAACAACACAAATAGTGATCGCATGCGACATCCCATTATCCTTTTCCTTAAGAGTTTTTTCACTCCGATCATCATTAACCCTTGGATTTGAGAATTGATTAGCATAATGCCCCATTTCCTTGCACTTGAAGCATTGAAGTGTTGGTGGAGCGTTCTCTATAGTGTTTTCTCTATTTACTTCATTAGCTAAATTTTTTCAATTACATCGACACTCAACTGCTCAATGACCTTCTTTTCCACACATAAAACATTTTCTAGTATCTCTTAGACAATCTCAACCATGATTCTTTCCATATTTTGAGAATAATGAAACATTCACCTTCTTTTCACCATTGTTTAGGGAATTTTTCTTTGTACTTCATCTTTCCTTTCATGTTAAAAACATGAGATGGATATGTTACAAAAACTTCTATTTCTACCTTGATATCATAACACACAATTTCTTCATAGCTACTAAAGTCTCTTATAGATAATTCCCTTAGAAGACTTAGTTTTAATCCACTGAAATTCGATCAACTTTACATTAGGTTGGATGATAATCCCAGATGCATACCTTCATGCATTGTAAAATTCATTTCGTATATAATAATAGATTCATTATCCTTTTTCTTAAGCTCAATGAACTCCTCTTCCATCTTTTTTAGAAGAATATGATTGAAGTAATTATTTAAAAATAAGTTCCTGAACTCGTCCCATTACATGTATTCAATTTCATCTTGGGGACTTTTATTTTTAACTAGAGTCCACCACTGGTCTACTTCACCTTGTAACCTGTAAACAACAAAAATGAATTTTTCTTGCTGTGAACATTGAAGTATCAAAATTATCTTTTCAATGGTACTAATCTATTGTTCAGCAACAAGTGGATCAGAAGACCCACTGAAATAAGGTGGATGTTGCCTCATAAAGTACTCGATAGAATATTGTTCCATTAAATGCTCATTTGGAAGTACAAAATGATTCATATCTTTTGTAAATATAAGAATAATATTTTCCAGTCCATCTACCACCACGTTGGTTTTTTCAGGAGAAAAATCATTGCATTCTCCATTACATGGATCAACAGGGTTCCTTCGGGTTCCAACCATCATCTATAACCCGACAATAATAGTGTGTGGAAAAAATCATGATAGGGAAAACAAAATAATAAAGTGGGAGTACCATCAATATATAACTTCTTATGTTTAATTATAATATCGTTTCCATAATTCTAGGACTATTACCTATATGTATATGTAACCTTAGGGACATCTCTAGTCATACATTAGAAATATTACTAGGGATCTCACTAATGTTTTCGCATACTAGTTACCAAAGGATAACTAATCCTTTCCTCTGATACCAACTGTAGAGACCCACGCTTGATGTACATGGAAATTAATTAAATTTTGTGGAATAACTAATATATAACAAAAACAAACACAAAAGGACCGTAAAAGTTTATGTTCTTTGGAAACACAGAAAAAAAATATTCTAATCATGGTGAAAGATCTTCGACATCTCCCATAAAGATATTTCCTTTTTCTCTTACCTAAAACCATTATTTATATCCTAGGGAAAGGAAAACCTAAAAAGGGTGATCTCAAATGCTCAGTGAGGGTAAACATAGATAACATAAAACAATGCATAAACATTTGAATGCAAAAACTTGAATATAAATTATAAGAATCAAAATCATGAGTAAAGACATAAGTCATTGAAGTACGTATGGAAAATATCATTAAGGAATAGCATGGGAATAAAACATATAATATTTTCAAACCATTAATCACATGATATGATTTCCATAGTAGCCAAGGAATTTCTTCCAAGTCTATCTTAGGGGACAAAATCCCTTTCATAATCTAGTTCACTCATCGTTTCATTCTTATATCACTAAATCAGATTAACTTAGAATTCCAGTCATGTCTATATCATGAGATAGAAATATTTACCCAATTCATTGGTGGGAGATATAGGTCCCACCAATCTCATAATCAAACCATTATTTTGTGTTCCACAAAATAAAAAATCATAGCATAACCCATGTAATAATAATGGGATTCTTAAACATCATTCCATCATATCAAAATGCTTATAAAAAAATAGATATCATTTCATCAATATAAAAATAAAACCATGTAAATAATAGAAACATTATACAAGAAACATAAACATATTATATAATGCCTTTTTAGATGGAAAATAGTTTTGATAAAACAATTGAAATGAGTTCTTGAGGAAAACATCCTTTCTTTTTAAAAATCATTTTCTTTTCACAAAATGTCATGAAATTTTTGAAGAAAATAATTTTGTTGAAAATAATAATGAAATATTTTAGAGTATGATTGATGAAAATAAGGTGTTATAAAGCTGTAAAAATCCATTCATTCCATATAAGTTAAGAAAACATTATCCTCGTACTTTTAACGAAAAAGAAAAAAAGTACCAAGTATGGTAAACAAAAGAAAGATTCCATCCATAAAAAAGGAAAAGTCAAAGAGGGGTAAACATGAATATAAAAATAAATGTATGAATATTTAACACCATATTAAAAAAAACTATGGACAAGGATGAAAAATAAAACCCCAGTAAATACTTACGAATAATCAATCTTACATAAGAATGAGATTGGAATTATTATCCCTTACCTTATGTCTGATATACTTTGTATGTATCTGAACCTCCAATATAATAATTTAAATAAACTCATTGACTTATTACAGAATCATATTCATTTTTATGATATCATATATGGGTCACTTATGAATTTAAATTACCTATTATTTAGTAAATTCAGGTTATATAGCATTTTGGGTAAAATCGTTTCATTTATCATCAGTGTTTTGAGTTGTAATTATTCATATGATTACATAGATCATGATTAAATACTTATATAATGTAAGAAATGATTTATATATAATATATTTTCAAAATATACATATATATAATAGATCAATAAATCGAAATAAATATATCGTTCATGGAGATGGTAGGTCATACGTATGCATGAACGTTGTTTTCGTTTCCATATTAAATTGAATGGATGTAAGTAAATAAAAAATACATAATTCCAGTATCATTAATATGTCTAATATATTATTATTATTTTAAATATATAAGTTTTAATAATTCTTGAATTGTTAACATGGAGAATGAATCTCATCGCGTCGTGGAGACGGTAATCCGTACGTACACACGAGCAATGATATCGTTCTCATAATTATTTAATGGAATTAGATTGGATGAAATAATATCTCAGAATTAGTCTCATGTTATAATTACCATATTTATAGTTATTATTTACACCATTATACCCATCCATGTAAGGTGGTGGTGGAAAAACAGATTACACCACGGCGTGGAGACGGTATTCTGTATGTACGCACGCGCAGTGATTTCATTTTTCGTATGATGGATAGAAGATGAAATGGAGTAGTTTCATATTTATAATAAAATATCAGTATATTATTTATACTTATTCTATTTCTTTGTAATGAAACAACTAAATAAGAATATGTTTAAGAAGAAAGGAACTTGAAAGAATCGGTAGAACAGATTACCTCTTCTTCGACGTACCACTTTTAAGATTCCTCATAAGGCACTAGACTTGGTCATTCGAGAAGACGAAAACCTCCATAATTATTCTAGGGAAGTGGAGAAGTGAACTGATCATGGGTTGGATGAGCTTGAAGGCCCAATGTGTTTTAAAGTGGAGAGGGAGGAGGTTCCCTTTTATAAGGGGGGATAGGGGCACGTTTGGAAACATAAGAATTATTAATTTATAATAAATTAAAACCCCACTTAAATCCCTCCAAAAATTACTCATATTAAAATATAAAATGATTTTGAGATGTAATATCATCAAAAAATAAAATTTAGGAATGTTGGAAATTTATTTTAAACCTTATCAACTTGATTTATCCTTATTTAATCTACATATTTTTATTTGTGGTAATAATGTTCTAAATTTTAAATTGTTATAAATAATTACATATGTGTTGTGAATTGTCCATAATTGGATAATTTATAACATTTTAGACCATATAAATTTTAATTTATAATTTTTTAATATTTTTTTGATCTTTAAACAATTTTATATTATGTTATTTTATAAAATAACAATAGTATCAATTTTGACACAATTAATTTATTTTAATTTAAATAAAATCCACACAGAATATATGTTCAAAATAAAAGATTTAAGAGATTCATAACATGTCATATTTATCTTGAAATTTTGGGGAGCACATTAAATACTTTATATGTTATTTATTTTAATATTTTTAAAACCATTTATTTGATATTTCAATCAATAAATTAATTTCAACATAACTATTGTTTCACCTTAATGATAATGATTTAATCCATAAAAATTCAAAATAAATTCAAATTATGTAGATAATTTTATTATATTTCTCAATACTATTCGTGTTTGAAGATTCATGATGTTAATAACTAAATTAAAATTATTATACATATAATATTTAAGAGAGTAACAGGTTGTCATTTTCATTGGTTTTAATAATAAATAAATTAGTTATAGAGACAATAGTACATAAAATGAATCTATTATGACCCTTAGGTGATACGGGTTAACTTTAATTCATCCAATAGAATTTTGGAAAATGTTAGGGTAATTTTATAATTTTATTTTTACCCTTAATTACCCAATTTACCTTTAACTGTAGTAAATAAAAATTATCGTAGATACTTTTCATAATGTCAAGAAATAAAAGAAATATATTAACATAATTTGGACCCACTAATTCCAAATATGGAATCCATATTTTAAAATTCAAAACACATAAGTTGCAGTAATTATTTTAAAATTAATCCTGGTGTTCTGAAAACGAGTTTTAAAAGTTAAAACATTTCCATAGATTGTAATGTTTTTAACATTGAATTCATTGTAAAATTAATGGAAATGACATACATTATATTAAAAGGAAAAAAATATATTCTATTTATACTTCAAAACCCTTCAAAATTTTAATTTATCAATATAAATTATTGCAATGAAAAAAAGTGGTTTTTAATTAAAATATACCGTGTTTTTACTATTCATTAAAATATGAAACTTATCACAATAATATGAACAATTTATCCAAAGTAAAGTTTTATATTCAGATTCTATATAAGAATTTTATTTTTAAAATTGAACTTATAAACATGTCAAAAAATAAATTTAATGTTGGTGAACCATCAAAAGGTAGCAAAAATTCATTTTTTAAAAGAAATATTATTTTATCGGAAAAATTTATTTTGTTCACATTCCATGTTCTATAAAATGTGTAAGATGAATTATAATGTCATAATATTCAAAATTTAGTTACTATTATTCAAAATATCAAGTTCATTATAACAATATATCACTTTTTAGTGAAACTCTGTATTGCCTACAACACACGCTATTGATGAAGGTTTCTCTTGCGTGCAACACAAGCCATGAATAGTGTTTGTGAATAATATAAGCTAATATGGTGTTGTGTATAGCACAATATAATTTCGGTGTATCATAAATAACAAGAAATAAATGAAATTAAAAGAATATTTTTCATAAAATCTCATGGTGTTACATTCCACACCGCTTAAAATGAATTTCTCCCTCGAAATTAATTGGGGTTATAAATGGTTCAATACTTTAATGTTTCTTTAATAGAAAACGACATCATAAAAAAGGAATAAAAAACTTAATTTTAAAAAATAAATTATGAAACTTTACAGTTACCCAAATTAAGTAATCTCTGGGTTTCCACATAAAAGAACATAGATAAAAATATGGATATCGAAGAGAGATATAACCTTCAAGTTCTGATGGAGAGTGTTAGAGAACATGGCTATTAAAAATCCATCAATCAAAAATCCATAAATTCTTGATGATCTAAGGTACCAACTTATTCATTGGATATTAGGACATAAGGAAAACATTTTTGCTTTTCAAGATCATTTCCCTAAAGTTGATTCATTTGAATTAGAAGAAATACTTATTTTATTTCGGTACAATATCACTATTGCTCGTGCCATGAGCTATTTCCACTTCATCTATTAATGAAACTATGTTAAATTTTTTATTCATTATGTGTTAGTAGATCATGTGATATAATGATGGTCCATTCCATCTATCTCAATCAAAAGGGTAGAAAAAGTTATCATATATACCTAAGTCCATCTATGGTGAGGTTAATCGTTTATGATTTCAAAAATGTAATTATACTTCATCTATCATATGATTAACAAAATAAAACTAGTTTCTACTAACCAGGGACTTCTTGTAGGCCAGTGGTCTGTGATAAAGGCTAGTCGCACTTCAGATGTGGGTTCGATTCCCGCAACCTTGTCCGATGTGACATATTGTCATTCGTCCTGCAGGTTGTCCGTTTTCTAAAACTACATTATTATGACATTCCATCAATAATATCACAAAAAGATGTATCCTTAGTAAATAATAACTTATGTCCATCATAATCCATTCCAATATTTATGCTTATCTAAAATACTTCTTTCCACGCTCATAGTATAAAGAAAAAAATTACTCGAAATTTCATCTACTGAGCATGTGAATACCATCATTTATCCCCCATATATCATATGATATATCTTGTTGGTCGCATTACAAACATGTGAATACCTTAATAATGTATTCTCTTGAAAATGAATACTCAATGAACCATAGTGAAAAATGAATGTTGTCAAAAGATAACTGTTTCCACGTTAAAAAATCCAAAAATTTCTATATACTGAAACCATGATATAACGTTGTCCTTATATTAGTCATGAACTCATTTCATTTTCTCTTTATCCCTTCTTTATTCTCATATCATCCTCTTTCCAAAAATATTTTAATCACTTTTCATGGTTACCAGTACCTTATAATTATTCAAAAATGATACATAGATATCTGAAAATTCAATGATACCATAAATGTGATTCCTTGATAATATTTTTGAATCCCATTACATGAACACGTAATCATTCCACAACATCATTGTCATAATAAACATAAAAAATAGTGATCGCATGTGACTTCCCTTTATCCATTACATTAATAGTTTTCTCACATCGATCATCATTAACCCTTGGATTAGAGAATTGATTAGAATAATGCCCAATTTCCTTGCACGTGAAGCATTGATGTGTTGGTGGAGCTTTATCTGTAGTCTTTTCTCTATTCACATCATTATATACATTTTCCGCATTGCATCAAAACTCAACTACTTTATTACCTTATTTTCCACACATTTAGCATAAAGAATCATTCACCTTCTTTTCACCATTGTTCTGAGATTTTTCCTTGAACTCTATACTTTGTTTCTTGTCAAAATCATGAGATGAATATGTAACACCAACTTCTATTTATACCATGATAGTACAACAAACAATTTCTTCATAGATACTAAAGTCTCTTATAGATAATTTCCTTTGATGACTTGGTTTTAATCCACTGATGAATCAATCAACATTACATTCAGATTGGATGATAAAGCCAGTTGCATACCTTGGAAGCATTGTAAAATTCGCTTCGTATATACCAAAGGATTCATCATCCTTTTTCTTAAGCTCATGGAACAAATTCTCCATCTTTGTTCGTAGAATACGAGGGAAGTACTTATTGAAAAATAATTTCTTGAACTCGTCCAATTCCATGGATTCAATTTCATCTTGGGGCCTTGAATTTTTAACTATAGTACACCACTGGTCTGCTTCACCTTCTAAACAGTAAATAGCCAAAATGATATCTTACGCTCGGAAAATCGAATTATTTAAAATAACTTTTCAATGGTAATAATCCATTGTTCAGCAACATGTGGATCAGAAGACCCACTGAAAGAAGGTGGACGTTTCCTCATGAAGGACTCAATAGAATATTGATCCATTCTCTGCTCATTTTGGAAGTCCAGAATGATTCATATAATCTATAAGTATAACAATAAGATTTTTCACTCCATCTCCCACAACATTGGTTTCTTCAGGAGTACAATCATTTCTTTTTCCATTACATTTATCAACACGGTTACTTCAGGTTCCAACCATCATCTAAAACCCAAAAAGAATAGTTTGAGGAAAAAATTCATGATTGGGAAAAAATAATAATAAAGGGGTATTACCTTTAAAATATAACATCTTATGTTTATTTCTATGATCCTTACCATAATTCTTGGACTATTACCTATACATATACTTAACATTAGGGACATCCCTAGACAGACCTTAGAAATATTTCTAGGGATCTTACTAATGATTTCACATCCTAGTTTCCAATGGTTATCTATACCTTTCCTCTGATACCAACTATAGAGATCCAATCTTGACGTACATAGACATTACTTTTCTTTTGTGGAATGCTTTATACATAACAAAAACAAACACACAAGGACCATAATAGTTTACTGTATTTTGAAACTCTGAAAAATAATCTTCTAATCATGGTGAAAGATCTTTGACATCTCCAATAAAGATCTTCCACATTTTTTTCTTACCTAAAACATTTATTTATATCCTGGGGAAAATAGAACATAAAAAGGGTGAGCTCAAATTCCCAGTAAGGGTAAAAATAGATAACATAATGCAATCCATAAACAATTGAATGAAAAATCTGGAACATAAAATCTAAACAACAAAATCATGTGCAATGACATAAATCTTTAAAGTACGTAAGGAATACATCATAAAGGAATATCATGGGAATAAAACATGAAATTATTTCAAACCATTAAGCACATGATATAATTTCCATTGTAGCCAAGGCATTTCTTCCAAGACCATCTTAGTGGATAAAGTCTCTTTCTGAATCGAGTTCACTCCTCATTCCAATCCTATATTACTGAATCAGATTGACTTACCGTTCAAGACATGTCTATCTCAGGAAATATAAATCATTAACCAATGTAGAAGAGGGAGATATAGGTCCCAAAAATATCATAATGAAACCATTATTTTGTGTACCACAAAATCATAAATCATATCATAACCCATATAATAAAAATGAGATTCTTAAACATCAAGCCATCATAACAAAATCTTTATAAAAAATGGATATCATTTCATCATAAGATAAATAAAACCATGTAAATAATATAAAAATTATAATTGAAACATAAAAAAATAAAATACTGTCATCTTAGATGGAAAATAATTTTGATAAAACACTTCAAATGAGTTCTTAAGAAAAATATCCATTCTTCATCAAAATCATTTTCTTTTCACAAAATGTCATGAAATTTTAAAAGAAAATGATTTTTTTTGAAAATAATCATGAAATATTGTAGAGTAAGCTTCATGAAAACAAGGTGATATTAGACTAAAAAAATCCATTCATGTCTTATAAGTTAAAAAAACTTTCTCCTCGTACTTTTAATGGAATGTCAAAAAGTACGACGTATGGTAAACAAATTAATGCTTCTTTCCATAACACAAAGTAAAAGTAAATAAGGGGTAAACATGAATTTAAACATAATGGAAGAATATTTAATGCCTTATAAAAACACTTTTATGGACAAGTATGAAAAATAAAACTCTAGTAAATACTTACGAATAAACAATCTTGGATTAGAATGAGATTGGAATAATTATCCCTTACCTTATGTCTGATATGCTTCGTATGTATCCAAAACTCATTTATAATTATTTAAATAATTTCATTGAGTTATTACAGAATCATATTCAATTTTATTATATCATATATGGTTCACTTATGGTATTACATTATACGTTATTTTGTAAATTCATGTTATAGTAGCATTTTGGGTAAAATCGTTTCATTTATCGTCCGTGTTTTGACATGTAATTATTCATATGATTACATAGTTCATGATTAAATACTAATATAATTTTAGACATTATTTATATATAATATATTTTCACAATATACATATATATAATATATCGATAAATGGAATGAAATACACCGTTCATGGAGACGGTTGGCCATACGTAGGCATGAATGTTGTTTTTCTTTACATATTAAATTGAATGGAAGAAAGTAAATATCATATAAATAAGTCTAGTATCATTAATATGTCATATAATTTATGAATATTTAATATATATAATTTATAATAATTCTTTAATGGTTTACATGGAAAATAAATCTCATCTCGTCGTGGAGAAGGTAATCCCTATGTACGCACGATCAATGATATCATTCCCATAATTATTGAATGGACTTAATGTGCATGATATAATATCTCAGAATTAGTATAATGATATAATTACAATATATTTAGTTATTCTTTACACCATTATACCCATCTATGTAAGGTGGGGGTGGGAAAATAGATTACACCACGGCATGGAGACAGTATTCCATACATACGCACACACTGTGATTTCGTTTTTCGTAGGATGTATAGATGGTGAAATGGGGTTGTTTAAAATTTATAATAACATATCATCATATTATTGATATTTATTTTATTACTTTATAATGAAAAAAATAAAGAAGAAGAAGTTGAAGAAGAATGAAATTTGAAAGAATCAGTAGAAGAGATTATCTCTTCTTCGACGCACATCTTTTAAGAATCCTCTTAAGGCACTAGAGTTGGTCATTAGAGAATACCAGAACCTATATAATGTTTCTATGGAATTTGATAAGATAAATGTGAAGGGTTTTTCTGATCTTGGAGGCCTAAAGTGTTGTGAAGATGAGAGGGAGGAGCTTTCCTTTTATATGGTAGGAGAGGGGCACCTTTGGAAACATAAGAATTATTAATTTTAAATAAATTAAAATACCAATTAAAACAAACCAAAAATGACTCATATTCGATTATTAGATGATATATGGTTGTTATATAATCAACCAATAAAATTTAGATATGTTGGAAATTTATTTTAAACCTTATCAACATGATTTATCATTATTTAATCTATTTAATTTTATTTGTGGTAATAATGTTTTTAATTATAAATTGTTATAAATAATTACTTATGTGTTGTGAATTTTCCATAATTTGATAATTTATAACATTTTAGAATATATAAATTTTAATTTATAATTTTGAAATATTTTTGTTATCTTTAATCAATTATATATTTTGTTATTTTTATAAAATAACAATACTGTCAATTTTGACACTATTCATTTATTTGAATTTAAATAACATCCACACAGAATATATGATCAAAATAAAAGATTTAATATATTAATAACATGTCATATTTATCTATAAAATTCGTGGATCAAATGAAATAGTTAATATGTTATTTATTTTAATATTTTTAAAACCATTTATTTGATATTTCAATCAATAAAATAATTTCAACATCACAATTGTGTCACCTTTAATGATAATTATATAATCCATATAAATTCTCAAAAAATTCCCATGATGTATTTAATGTTATTAGATTTTATTATACAATTCATTTTCTATGTTTCATGATGTTTATCAATCAATAAAATTTATTATACTTTTAATATTTAAGAGAGTGACATGCTGTCACTTTCGTTGGTTTTAATAATAATTAAATTATTTCCACAGTCAAAAGTCCATTAAATGAATCTAATCCGACCCTTAGATGATATGGGTGGACTTATATTCATCCAATATAATTTTTTCAGGTGTTATGGTAATTTTATAATTATATTTTTACCCTTAATTACCTGATTTACCTTTAACTGTAATAAATAAAACTTACAATATATACTGTTCATAATGTCAAAAAATAAAAGTTACCTATTAACATAATTTGGAACCACTTATTCCAACTATGTTATCCATTTTTCAAAATTCAAAACACAGTAGTTTCAGTGATTAATTTAAAATTAATCCCATCGTTAATAAAATGGGTTTTAAATGTAAAAACATTGCCAAAGATTCTAATGTTTTTACCATTGAAATGAATGTAAAATTAATAATAATGACATAAATTATATTAAATGGTAAAAATTTATTCTATTAATAAGTAAAATCAACTCAATATTATATTTTAACAATATAAATTATTTCGATGAAAACGTTGTTTTTAATTAAAATATAGCGTATTTTTACTATTCATAAAAGTATGAAACGAATCAGAATAATATGAAAAAATTATCCAAAGTAAATTATTATATCCTGATTCCAAAGAAAAATTTTAATTTGTAAAATTTAAGTTATAAACATGTAATAACCTGAATTTAATGTAGGTACGCCATCAAAAGGCGGCAAAACTGCATTTTTTGTAAAGTACTTATTTTACCCAAAAAAATTATTTTTTTCTCTTACCATGTTCTATAAAATGTGTAAGTTGAATTCTAATGTCATAATATTCAAAATTTAGTTACTGATATTCATAACAACTAGTTCAATATAACAATATATCGTTGCTTAGTGAAACTCAGTACTGCGTACAACACACGCTATTGAGGAAGGTTGCTCTTGTGTGAAACACAGTCCAAGAATAGTGTTTGCGAATAATACAAGCTAATATAGTGTTGCATATAGAAAAAACTAATTATGGTGTAGCATACAAAACAAGACATAAATGAAATTAAAAGAATAATTTTCATAAAATCTCGGGGTGTAAGATGTGCCATAGTGATTTGATCTTCCACAGAGATTAGTTTTATACATGATTTTTTCCTTGTGTCACGAAATTTGTGGTATCACCATGATCCTTATTATGTGATATATTTGGATTATTTTGAGCATGAATCCAATGTGTTTTATGAGTAGAATCTGAAACTTGTGTTGTATCATAGTTTGAAAGTGTTATTGGTAAATATCATAATGATCTATCATGTATTTTTACAACATAGTGATGTTAAGGAGGAGACTTGGTAAATGGAAGAGGATATGAAGGCTCGGTGGCCTAATCATTTTGACTTATAATCAGAGAGTTGATTTGGAAAAAATTTCATAAATGGGATGTTATAATATTTGGAGATTGTAACATCCACACCTTCACTATATATTTCTTATTAATTTATTTATTATTTTTATTTACATGATTTGGATATTTTTTTGGGTTTTACCTTGGGTTCATTTGGCTGGATATTAGAGGAAATTATAATGATGAAGGGTTGTACACAGTTGGCGCACAGTTTTACCAAACCATGTTCCCATCCCAACTAACTAGCTAGTGATTTTTTTTTCAAATATTTCACCATATCATTGTAAACCACACCCCCAAGAAGTGCATGGGTTGGGAACAGTGAACCCCTACCTAGAAAATTGTACGTGATTTTTTTAATTAAATTGAAAATTATATTTAAAATTATGAAACCCCTCTTTATCTCAAAATAGCCCATAGAAATGAACTAATTGACTCCACTAATTTTTTGAGGCTCCCATGTTAAATATTATGGATCCCAGCCTCTATTCATATTGATTTTTGATCCTTAGTTGAAGATCTGAACCCCCTACAAGTGATAATAATCCCATGTGGTTTCTTCCATCTCTCATATGCTTCTATCACTCTTTTGGGGGATGTTATCCTTTTTTATAGATCATGATCTATGTTTAATTAATTTAATCTATTTTATCATTGATTTGTATTGTTTTCAATATAATATTATTTGTCATGATTGTGGTAATTCCACTTCAATTTGGGGATTTCGTTTGTCAAGTGGTCTTCATCAATTTTGTGGTTGGGGGGTTTATTATTAAAAAACCAAATTCAATATTTCAATTACATGAATGTAATTATATAATTTGAATTGGTTGATTATAAATAATGTTTTTAAAAATTTTATAATTATTTTAGTAAAATAATTAATACATGTTTAATAAATTGGGGTATTTAATGGTTTGAAATGGAATATTTAATTTTTTAAATAATTTTGTATATTTATGTATTTTTAAATTGGATTAAATAGTTTTTTAATTAAAAAATTTTAATGTCTTGATTGAGTATTTAATTGAATGAGAATAATTAATTTCTAAATTAGTTAATGGTAATTTCTATAATTACTTAATTATTAAATTTTATTAACAAATTGTTGAATTAATTAATGAGAATGATTTGATTATTTAATTTTTGATTTAATTTAAACAATTAATTGAATATGAAATCGTGAAATTTTTCTAATTACTTTTTGAATTAATTAAAATTATATTGAGGTTTATTTGATATTTTGATGCTTGTGGAAATTTTATTTAGTGATATATGTGATAATCACATATATGACAAGGTCATCTGCATCAAAAGAAGATAATCATAAATATTAATATTCATGTGTTGGATAATGATAATAAAAAATACCATAGTGATAAATATTGTTAAATTACTGTCGGATATGATTAGATGCCTCAAAATACCATAATGATAAATAATGATATTCATGTGTGGGACATAGATTATAGTATCAAAATCCCATAGTCTTTATTACTATGTGGGATAGGAATTTAGGCATCGAATACCCATTGGGTGTTGGACATGATGATCTGCACCACTGATATGGAATTGGAATATGGGTCCAATTGGTTGTTATTGGAATTGATATTAATTGGATAATGAAATAACATGTGTGATAATGATATGTGAATTTAATAATTGATATTGTTAAGACTCCCACATGGGAATAATAATGTATTAGGAGTTAAAGTGTTATCAAGAACGAAGATTCTATGTGGTTAAATAAAAAGATTTTGAATGAACATGTGATATTTATGTCATTTCTTGTAATTCATCATTATAAAATAACAAACATTGTTATTGAGTGGATATTATTTTAGATGTTGTTGGTGGGGGAATTTATAGTTTACTCACACCATACTCAGACTGCCTGATCGATAATCGAATTGAATTTTGGGTTTAGTGTAGTTTAAGGGAAAGGTCCATATATTAGATGGTTGGGATAAGATGAAGCATTTTCAATGGAATATGAATTGATGGTATGATCTGTTTGAGTGTTTCTAGTGTATATATTAGTTTTGGGGTTTCCATATTGACATTTGACATGTATTTAGAATTTCATATCTACTAATTCTATTTTGGAGATTATATTATCATTTTATTTATTTCATTGTACTGTTTTTCTTTTGATTATAGGTTATGTCAATAGGTTATTATTTTTTATTTACTCTATGTTTTTATACAGATAAAGAGTGTAAAGTCTCTCTATGATCGATATTAGAATATCACTCCTAATCGGCTTCCTATGGTATATAGGGAGGAATGAATGTGGATATGTGTTGAACAAGATTGGGGTACCAGTGAGCAAAACCAAAGTCGGGATGCTACAAGATATTTCCTAATGATGGGAGGTGATATCATATGTGGATTAGATATTGTATTATGATTGATCAAATTCTGATCCTTAACATATGATATCCATATAGTTGTATATCACTCAATAAGAGTTATCTAAGTGTTATGTGTCAATTTTTTGACAAATTTACTTGATGATAATTATATGGGAATCCAAATCGTAACGATCATACTATTTGATATTGGAGGGTTAAGACTTATTTTGAGTGAATTTCTATGTTAATTTAGGGGGTTGTTTTTATTGACATCCAAATAGTCAAGGATTGGTGTTTCATGTTTATTATAAGGTATTTGGGTGATATGCTAGTCCATTCATTATTATTGACAATGGAAAGATATTGGATGTTGATATAATACATACATGTTCAATAGGGTAACATTAAGTATATTCTTACAATGCTCAGAATCTTACCATTCATGGGTGTTTCACCCTCATGTTGGAGAAGGAATGGATGTATTGGGAAGATTTAGTGGATAGAAAATATGGCACTAGGATATAAATTTATATATGGATTCGATTTCATACTGTTCATTATTGAATACAAGGTTTTTAATTTAGATTAAGTATCAAATTAAGTCTGAGTATTGAAATTGGTCTTAAGATCGTGTTTTATATGATTTTAGTGTGAGTCTAATTGAAGGTGAATATTTTCATTTGGACTATGATGGCCAAATTTTTTGTTATAGAAACAACCATATAATTTCATTGAGTGTTCGTTTTGAAGATCATTGTGAGAGTTTGAAAAAATATATATACCCCCAAGAGTTACGAAATCATGATATAGAGATTAGATAAAACTCTAGAGTGTGTGACCAAGAATTTTGATGAAACTCATCTAAATAAACCCCAAAAAATTTGTGTTTATTTTGTTGGGGGTAGTGAGGTGGGAACTATTGGAAATTATTATAGAACCACTAATTTTTTTTCAAAAAAAATTAATATTGTGTGGGGAACCATATTCAATAATTACCCTTTAAGAGTGGATTCATATGGTCGAGAGGACAATAATATAAAGGCTAAATTGGTTGATGATGGTTCATTGTCTTGGGATATATCGGTGTAATAGATCTATCTTTGAGTAAAAGTGATTTCATTGAGCCCATGCATTATATTTTTTTGAATTGTGATTCACGATTTTTGGAGTAGGGAAAAAAATCCCATTTCAAATTTTAGAATATAATAAGGCGATTTGGTAGTGAGTTATAAAAAATTAGTTATTCAAGATTAATATATATATAGGACCACTATTTTGTCATTAACATTAGATATTTCTTGTTGGGGGTTTGTATTTAACTATGTCATTATGTATTGTGGAATTAAGTGTAAATTTTATTTTTTGATACTGTATCATGGGTAGTTATGACAATTTATTCTTCTATTAAAATTTTAACGGTCGAAACATATCTATGTATTTTTTGATGGGGATCAAGCCCTCAAACATGTCACTATTGATAGGATTATCTTTTGGGTAGGTTCTTGGTGACACTCTCACAAAGCTAGTTTAAGTTACAAATATTCAACTGAATTGTAAATGATGGTTTTCATAAAAATTAGAAATAATTAGTTAGTTGTAATAGAGACCATATAGTCAACATTTATGATGGAAGGGGATCACACTAGATAGTCCAATTACATACTTGAGTGTAATGCTTCACATCATGTACCATAAGGGAGGTTCTTTGATGGCTCTTTTCTAAGGTAAAACCCCAAACCCATGGGTAGTCATGCCACGATCCAAAGTGGATATGCCAAAAAAATAATTCTAAAGTGTTTCATCGAATGAACGTCATGTGTTCATCATAAATGAACACTAGATCGATTTTTTTATCAAAATAATAATTTGAGTGGTTTTAAAGTATATTTAGAATATATTTTTACAATTTAATTTAATGTTTGTCATTGGACATAATTTCACAATTAAACCAGACATAAACAAGTGTCAATCTTTTGATAGTTATTATCTCTTAAAAACACGCTTTTTATTTTAACAACGGAAATTAATTTTAAATTAATTTCTGCAACTTCTGTGTTTTGAATTTGGAAAAATGGATTACATATTTGGAATCAGGATGTCCAAATTATGTAAATAGGTAACTTTTATTTTTACACATTTTGAATAATTCCTGCGGAAAATATTTTATTTACCATGGTTAAAGGGTAAATCCGGTAAATAAGGGTTAAAAAATAATATTATAAAATACAAAATTACCATAAAACGTGTCCTAACTTTATTGGTGGACACATACCCGACCATGGGAATCCTTGGGTCGATTTGGGAACCCCTTGGAGCCACTTGTATGTGGTAGGGACACATTATTTTAATAAAGTTTAAATAAAAATAAAAATGGCATAAGCTTACATCTTTTAGAAGAACAATTTTTACATAGGGTTATACATGTTGGATTTTCGATTATAAATATTCATTAGAAATCTAAAAAGATTTCCTACATAATTATATTTTATTTATAATTTTTAGACATCAAATAATTTAAATTATTAATGACACAATAATGATGCAATGTTTACATCATTAATAAATCATTTAAATAAATAACATTATAATGATTAAAATATTATCTAAAACCTGTCCAATTATTATTGGTTGATGTTATTTAGAAAATGAGTCATCTTATCTTTGACCTAGATGAGTTTTGGACCATTATAAACCGAATATATTTATATTATAAAGTAATACTTTCACTCTTTCCTAAAGAGCCCCTCCTCTCCCTTATAAAAGTAGACCACTTCTACTCATTACTCACACCTCTCAAGCCACTTGGATCGTCCAAACCCTGCCCGAATACTCTCCCAACTTCCCTCAATACAACCTAGAGGCCTTATTTTGATCATAAAGCCAACATAAGGATCCCTTTTGATCAAATCAAAAGGAAGAACCAGAAGAAGAGGTAATGATTTCAGCACCCTTTTCTAAGTTCATTTCTTCTTCCACTTCTTCTTCCTTTGTTGTTACCATTCTAAAATAATAAATCCAGTATCATATATATACTGTGATGTTATTATAAATATGGTACAACCATATTCAGTATTCTATCTACCCTTTGAATAACATGTCACCATACGTGTGTACGTATGGCTTACCGTCTCCACGTCGTGGTGTAATTGTTATTCAATATATTATTATTTGGATGGGTATAATAATGATGTGCAACTCATGTAAATAATAAATATAACATGTTAATTATTCTGTATATATGATATAACAACCATTTATATATTATTGTAATATCAAAAGAATGATATTGTCGCTCGTGCGTACGTACGGACTACCGTCTCCACAAACGCGATAAGATTCATTCTCCATCGTATCCATTCAAGTATATTTATCATTTGATGATTTAAAAATGATGTTTAAGGACTTGATATCATTCTGGATATGAATAATATACAACCTATCCATTACAAACATGGCTTACGTAACAAAACATATAAAATAAAACAAGTAAGTTAACACCCAAAACAACGATAATACTAAGATATTATTATCAAATCAATATTAAAAGATCATATATGATATCATATTAATGTATATGATTCTTTTATAATTTAATAACAATTATTTCACCATTACACATGAGGTTAACCTACCCCAACCAAGGAAAAGTACAAGGTAAGGGTTATTTCACAATCTCTTCATTATCCGAGGTTGTTTATATGTAATAATCTACTGCGATCTCTTTATCATCCACATCCATGTTTTGTTAAAAATGTATTTCAAAACATTTTTTACAAGAATATGGGTTAAAGTCATTTATACCCTTGTTTCACTTTGTATAAGAGGAATCTTTCCGTCGTTTTCAAAACAAGGTCCTTTTTAACCTTTTCGACAGAATTAAGGTAAGAATGTTTTTTTAACTTATACGGTGGGTGCGGTTATTTTCTGACGTTATAAAATTTTCAATGCTTTCCATACAAGCTTATAAGAATATTTTCAAGAAAATGTTTTATTTTATATGGATCTTAAATTCTTTCAAAAATAGAATGAGATATTTCTCCAAAAAGTGTTTTGATTTCATCTATGTCAACATCCTTTGATGGATTTTACGCTTATTTGAAGTTGATTTATTATTATACAAAACTTCTATATTGTATTGAAGGTTTTGTGATATGTTTGACTGTAGATGTGCTATTTTTATACCATTCCTAGTTTATGGTGAAATTATTGACATTTCGTATTCTAGTTTTAATACGAATGTTTATGTTATGTTTAAACCTTTTCATATGGGAATGCATTGGACATAATATGTGACGGGTGGAGCCCGCTATAGCTCCTCGATGCATCGGTAGGTCTCATGAGACAAACTAGTGTCTTGGCACAAGGCCTTGGAAAAATCTTATTTGTAGTCTTGGCACGAGGCCTTGGCTATGTGGTTATGATAGTCTGGCATTATGCATTCCATCATTATGAAAGTGGTTATTGATTTTGCATGTGATTATTCGATTAGTAGAATAACCATGTGAATAAGAAAATGGCATTATTTCATTTTATTTATGCCATACAATGTTAAAAGTTCAAGTTTAAAAGGATTTTGTTTTAGTTATACATTGCCTTAAATGTTTATTCTTATTTATTAAAGTTTCCGCTATATTGTTATCCTTACTGGGCATTTGAGCTCACCCCTTTTCTATGTTTTATTTTTCCCAGGAAGTGAAGAAGTAAATTACAAATGACCTGCAGGGATATTATGTGGGGATATGAGTGTGTATTATGGAGACATTATGTTGTTGTAGTAGTTTTTTATTTTGATGATGTAATGTAAAACTTATGAATATATCTAGTGTTTCCAAGGCTACTAAACCAATCGGTCTTTCGAGATTTGATCTTTATTGTGATCATGCCAATGTTATGTAATTAATGCACCGACTCTGGGTAACTGGGGTCGGGGTGTTACAACATGAACCTAAACACCAATGTAACCATTCATAATCATACATAAACAATAATATGGAAATGTTTTATAGGCCCCAAAATCCCCATTAATTGAGTTAGAATACCCATTCCAAACTACATACATTATCTTCCAAGACTATTACATATCATGATAACTCTTGAGCACCAAACATTGTTTTGACAGTTGGAAAACATAAAATAGAAAGTAAAAGGTTTATAATGCACCCACAACACCTCAATTAACATGAATACCTTCAACCGACACCCAATTGAACTAAAATTTAATCAAATTAAGTTATAAACCATAACTAAATTAATTTAATATCACACATTAACTAAAATAGTGAATAAAATCATACATTCACATCACTTGGTGACATTAAGGCACCACATGATAATTATCCTTAGTTTGGGATGATTACACCATCCCACAGTGCAATCATCATCCAAAACCTTTAACATAGATCTATCAACATTATAGGATCTTTATAAAATGATAATATTGGGATACAAGGTGAAAAAAGACATTGAACCACAATTAAATACACTGAACAACAACCAATCCTGATGTGGGACATGTGGGGAAGGGGGTGGATGTGATGGTCAAACAACTATCCATTAATCCCAGATTAACATTTATTTTTGAGATGTTATAAATTTAAAAATATGGTTTTAAACATTAATTAAAAAAATAATAACCCATAACTTATTTTATAGTTTGTACATTTAAATCAAGGCATTTTTGTATAGGTGATACACAAGTTAATTATCTATTATTGGATATTCTTCTGATAATTTAACACTTATGTGGAGTCGTGGAATGACTAATAACATCCTATTATTTTCCCTATTAGTTTATTTAAAATTTATTTTATGTCTTTTATAATATAAAATACTAAAACATAGTATTAAATAAATCAATTATAGTTAATAATTTTTTATTACCACACTAATGATATGAGAATAAGCAATAAATCTAGGTCATGAGTTTTAAACAACAGATTCCACATCTCTATTTATTATTTCATCTAGAAATTTAATTAATTATTCAAGTCATACACATTATAAAAACTCTCTAATAGGTAGTGTATTTAATTATTTGAGTTTATTTCACTAAATAATCACCCTCAAATACATTTTATAATGTTTGTTTTCATGGAGGGTTCACTTCACCCTTAACAAAAAAATCATTTTTAAAAAATCATAATTTCAATAATATATTTCAAGAAGATATAAACCCATTACTACTGATTTTAGATATATGAATAGTGATTATGTATCTATAAATAAATTTATCTTGAATCATGGGATTAGTTATTAATGGTCATACATGATAAGAAATTGATTCCTTTTTAGATATGTGAATAAACAATTGTGAATTTATTCATATAATATAAACAATTTTAAATAATCATCTCTATGGTGTTTAATTCTAAAATTTAATTTTTATAGAAACTCATGTTTATCAATACAAATTATTCTTTTAATGGGTAGACTAGGTAATTCATGTTGAGTTTAACAATTATTTGTTATGTGAATCAGTTGAAATAATTATTTTTTGTCACATTGATGAACTCCTACATCATTTTATGATCTTACATTAAAAGTGATTACTAATGAAGTAAAATGAATTGAATTCATAATAATTGATATTTAATTTTTAATTAATATCCAAATAAAGTGAAAGGGTTTAGTTATTGAATGAAAATTACTATATTCTACTGTTATTTGATGGTGACATAGTTGTTGCAGACTCATTTTCCATAATATTTGATGGTATATCATTAATTTTTGTTCTCTCAGTGCATATTTACACATAAACATGAATTTGAAATTTAAATAATTACCTGAATTTCCATTTATATCGATTATAATTTTATTCATACAATCAAATCATTTTTTGACTCATAATACCTAAAGGCCACTAGTAGTCATCTAAAAAATATTTTCATTTTCAATTCATCTTGCTGGTTCAAATCAAATATTTTTTATTGATTCTTTATTCATCTATCATATTTTTTCCAAAACCACAATTTATTATTTTTTGAAATTTTACACATGTTATTAATATCATTAAATTATTTAGAAACTAGTATTAGAATTTGTTGTATTGGTGTTTTAAAGAAAAAATCATGAGTTGCTGATAAGTTTATCAATTTTTTCCCAACAGGATATCCATGAATTGTGATAGGAAATCCATTTTCAATCTACCTTACAAGATTTCATAACTCCTTTAGAATTTATTTATTTTTTAATTCATTCAATTTATATATTAAAATATTATATGAAAACTATATATATAATTAAAGTTTATATTCCTTATGAAAATATAAATCATAAAATGGTGTTTTAATATATTTTAATGTGGTATAATTATATTTTAATGTAATCTATTAATTAAAATTGTGTTATGTCATTTTATTTGATATATGATTATTTAATTGGTAATGAATGATAAATTATATTATTATGAATTTGTTACATTTCATGATTCATCTATTTGAAAATTAATAATAATTTTCAATCTAGCGATCTTATTCATTGGAAATAATTATTTGTTAACATTATATAAGATGAATGATGGGAGCTTGAATGATAATTTCATGTGATTCATGAATGAATGGTTGAACCAATACTCATCAATTTTAAAATGATAGATTAAATATTTTAGTGGCTTGGGAATGTATTGAAGGATATATGATGAGAAATATACCCTATATATGGATCTATGAAAAAAATCAAATCCTTTTGTAATATCTCCCAGAGTTAACCTCTTTCCTTATATTTCATGATATAGTAGAATATCATGGTTCAAAGGGGGTCCGTAGAATGTAATAAAGGAGTAATTCAACCAATGGGTACCCTATAGAGGAGTAAGTCCTTCAAATTATTGTTATATATCATCATCAAGTGATAGATGGAAGAAAGAACCAGTGAAAACTAACAATGTAACATACAAACAATATTGTTAATTTTCATTTAAAAACAGTTTTGGTTACAAGAATGGAAGATTTTAGGATATTAGATTCACATCACATATAATGTATTCATAAAATTCAATTGATAATTAGAGAAATAATACATTTATCAAAATCATACCATGTATTTTGATTCAAAAAATCATGATGAAAAATGAATAGGATTATTTATTGCAATGATATAATTTTTTTATTCACAAAAAAATGTTGGTATTTTTTCTATATGGATAACTATATGGAATAGGATTTCTTATGTTTCTCTAAGGTTTTACTAATTGATATATGATATCATAATTTGAAACATATTTATAATTCCTTATTTTTTTATATCTTATCCATTGGCTCCCCTTTTTTATAATGTATGGAAACCATTGTCCTATGTAAACATGTCCTTGAGAAGATAACAATCAATGGTGATTTTTCCAATGAACTTTCATATGTTAATCAAATAAGAACTACCAATGAATCCAGGTGACCACATTCATGTCCACATAAATTTTTGAACTAGATCACACTCCACCATCATATATCTTACTTGAATGATCACACTTACATGCCTTTCTACCGCTCTCTGAAACATGCCTAAAATAGCTCTATCCAATAATTTATAATACCTTCACCCTGTTATTCCCTATAAATAGACCCAATGGTTCTCTATTTTTGGAACATGATCTTGAAATTAATACTATAGAATATTAAGAGATGTTATTTATCAATATTAATGTTTTTAATGACAAAAAATTTATTTATTAATCCAATACTAATTGTGGATTTTACAAAAAATAAAGGGTAAATTTATCATTAAAATATGTTACAATTAAAACATATAGAAATGAAAATGAATTTATGAGCCTCATTATCTTGGTAAAAGGACCCAACCAATGGACTCCTCAATAAAGACATGCTTCCCCCAATCCTCCTATATTTAGCGACTCTTCACCAAAGACTCCTCAATTGAGAAATACATTTCCCAACAATCTAGACATGTTAAACACTTCTATCATGCCTCATCATTTGAGTGGTAAATTTACTGTAACACCCCATGATTTCATAGTATACCATTTCTTCAATGTAATTCTATAACTTTCACTACACACAATACTGAGTTCAAGCATACCACGACTATCCAAACAAGACGTTAAAAAGAAATTATGAATAGTATAAACTGAATTTTAAATTTTAAATAATCATTATAATTTTACAATCCATATTACGAGTTTCATAAACATAATATAAGAACAAATTCATTTTTTCAGATAAAATATGTATTTTTTAAATTTAATTTTACCAACTTTTAATGGTGAACCCATTTTAAATCCCATATTTGAAAATTTTCAATATTAAATTTGATAAAATATATTTATTCGTTACAATCTGTACATAAAAATTTATTTTTGATAAATTTTTGGTATTTTTCTGATAACTTTCAAATTTGTGTGAATAGTAATAAATACTATATTTTAACTAGAAATTTTTTTATTCTAAATAATTTATAGCGTTCAACTATATATATGAATATTTTAGAAGAATAATTAGATTATATTTTAACCATTTAATCTGATGGTTGTCATTGAATCTAATTTCACTCTGAAATTTGACATAAATAAGTATCAATCTTTTTGTAGTTATTATTTTCTAAAAATATACATTTTGGTTTTGACAACGTGAATTAATTTTAAAGTAATAAATACAATTTTAATATTTTATATTGGGTAAAATAGACTTCATTTCTGAATTTGGAATATCAAAATTATCTTATGGTGAAATTTTGGTAAGTTTTTTTAAACATTCAATTTTTGATGAATAGTGAAAAAACATTGGGTTATTGGTTTTAACATATGTTTCATTTAAATAATTATTTATTTTATTTAAAATTATATTAGATAAAAATAGCTAAATAATACCTATATATGTTCAATTAAATTTATTGGAGTCTTTTTGTAATAATATTAAATATATAAAATTTTATTGTACTTTTCACTGTATTTTACCTACCGCCTAGAAAAATTTGTAAATTCACGTAAAACATATTTTTAACACTTCTGTGAGTGTAATTTCAAAAATCTGAGAGACACGGTTGATATCTATAAGAATAATGTGGTTAATAAGATGGGAATATTTTTTGATGAATATTATCTTTTTACTTTAATTTACCATGGATAAATTTAAATAGGGTAATTAAGGGTCAAAATGATATTATTCTTACCATAACACATGTCCTAATTATACTGAATAAATATAATTCTACCAAAAACAAACTTAGAAATAATATATGATCCTTTAGGTGCACTTTTATTATATTAGGAAATTTATTATTATTTTATTTAATGAATTGTTAAAAGAGTTAAAATCAATGTTTAATAACAAAAACATTTTTAATATAGGGTTACACACATTAAAAACTAGACTAAAAATATTCATTAGAAATATAAAAATATTTCCTACATCATGGAATTTTATTTAAAAATTTTAGAAATTAAATAATTAAATTTATTTATGACACAATGATAGTTCATTAACTAGCTTATTAATGAATGAATCAAATAAATGGTATTATAAATATTAAAATAAATATATTTTCATCGTTTTTATGAAATAAAATAATTAAATAGGGTAATATAATATGTTAGGGTTGAATCAATGCAACTTTTTTGTAGAAATCAATTTGTGGTGTCTTTCAAGAAAACCGAATACCAAATAGTGTGAAAATAGACATAAATTAATTTTTAAAACAAATACTATATGATTGGTTTATATAATTTGACTATAAATAAATTGTTAGTACAACGGGCTTAAATAATATTATATATGTCATTAATAAATCAGTCGAGGTTCTCTTGATCATTTAGAGTAATATTATTACCCATATAGTGTAAGGATAAAGTAAGACATGATAAAAGTTACAACATCTAACTAAGAGTTAAATCTAAATGACATGGTTATAATGGTAACCTAAACTTGTTTCAAACCTAATGGATGATTTATTTTAGCCCCATAATTACCATAGCCTCGAAATAAAGTATTTTTTAGACATTAGAAACTGAAAATGGTTTTATTATAAAATAATATTTCAAACGTTTCAAAAGTGACCGTCGCCTCTTTTATAAAAGGGAACTTCCCCGTCTCCCAAATTCACACCACCAAATACATTTAGCTCGGCCAACCCCTACCCAAATATCCTCTCAACATTCCTCCCTTCATCCTAGAGGGATTCCATTAGTCATAAAGCAAATGTATGGATCATTTTTTATAAAATTAAAAGTATGAACATGAAGAATAGGATGTTAATGTACCCTCGACCATGGAAACGTACAAGGTAAGGGTCAATTTTACAATCTAATAATAATCCGAGGTTGTTTTTACATAAGTATCTACTGGGAAATATTTATCAACCACATCCGGTTTTTATAAAATTTATTTCAAATCTTTTTTACTATTTACTAGACAATGGGTTAAAGTCATTTATACCTTTGATTTACCTTATATGTTTTTGAAATGAATATTTCCGTTGTTTTCTAAACAAGGTACTTTGAAACCTTTTCACAAAATTATGGTTATAATGTCTTTGTTAACTTATATGGTGGGTGTGGCAATTTTCCAATTTTATAACATCGTCTAAGCTTCCCTTACAATATTATAGGAATATTTTCAAAATATATTTTTTCTTCATAATTTTTTGACTCATAAATGATTTCAAAATAGAATGAGGTAATTCTCTCAAATAGTTTTGATGTCATCTATTTCAACATATTTTGATAAATCTTACCCTAGTTTGATGGTGATTTATTATGATACAAATCTTTTATATTGTATTTATGTTTTTTTATATGAGTGACAGTGGATGAGTTATTTTTATTCCATTAATTGTTTATTGATATTGTATTGACATTTTGTGTTGTTGATTTAATAGGGATGTTTATGTTATATATTAACCACTTCATATGATGAATCTGTTGGACTAGTATGTTTCAGGTTGAGGACCAGTAAAATTAAGCCCTCCTCTTTAGGGTCCAGTTACAACAGACTCTCCGGGTTGGAGTCTGGTTATAGAGGCTCTCCGGGTTGGAGTCCGGTTACCGAGGCTCTCCGGGTTGGAGTCCGGTTACAGAGGTTATCTGGGATGGAGTCCGGTTATAGAGGCTTTCCAAGTTGGGGACTGGTTACAGTTATCTCCTAGGTCATTTCACGAGGCCTTGACACAGAAATTAATGTCTGATACTATACAATCACTCAATACGAAATTAGTTATTACATGTGATTATTCGGCTTGTTGTGTATCCTTATTCAAGTTTATATGGTAATGTTTGAATTAATTTTTCTATATTGTATTTGATTTTATGTTTAAAAGTTTATTTATTTAATTACACATCATTCATTAAATGTTTACAGCCTCCACTAAATTATTTACTCTTATTGAGCATATGAGGTCACCCCTTTCATATTTTTTATTTTCCCAGGATTCCAAGAATTGTTTTATGTTTGAGATGCAGGGTTAAGATTAGGGAACAATGGAATTATAAAATGATTTTTTATGTTATAAAGTGTAATGAAACATTCTTGTATGTAATCTATTTTCCAGGACTTCTAAATTGATTGTTCTTTAGGGACATGATTCCTTGTAATCATGTAAATGCTATAAAATAATGCACAGACTCCGGGAATCTAGGGTCGGGGCGTTACAGTTTTTATACGAGGATGTTTAGCAATAAACTTGGAAACTAGATTTAGGTAAACTCTGATTAATGAAAATTACCCAAATATAGACTTTGAGGATTAATATAGAAGACTTTCCAAGAATTTTTCTAATGTTGAGATTTTGTGAGTTTTCCAAACAAATAAATCCATATCTAGATATGAGTAGGTAGATGCTGCTCTGGCACAGATGTACCTAGGGGTAATACTCAAAAACACCTCTTTGAGCTAGACTCAAACATAAATTGGTGCACGACATCGGG
Organism: Viscum album; assembly: GCA_963277665.1. Lineage (NCBI taxonomy): Eukaryota > Viridiplantae > Streptophyta > Magnoliopsida > Santalales > Viscaceae > Viscum > Viscum album. The sequence continues at coordinate 312,633,760 of OY728133.1, read as the reverse complement.
CCTTCCTGCAGTCTTGGTTACGACACTCATTGGGGATATGCGTATAATAATTCTTGTTTTCTTTTAAAAGGTACTATGAAGGGTTTATAGGTATATACTTCCTCAATGAATATATTTTTATGATTTTGGATTAAATCCTTGAACTGTTCAATTTATGATAACTATTTTACATTATTGGAATTTTTCATTGCGATTCAAAGACAAATCAAGTGTATTACATTGTTTATAAATATGCATAGTTGATGGAGTGAGACCTCCAACAATACGCACAATCCAACGAGTATGAAGGATCATATATTACATGGTATTAAGAAATATTTTAGAATGGAAATAGTCTCCCATGTATTATTATCGTATGAAAAAATAGTACCATTGTGTTAATAAGATAAGTAAAAAAATTTCTTAGTCCTACGGCTTTGAAGGGATGAAATATGAGAAATAGATTGTATTGATAATGATGGATAAAGGGAATAAGGGAAAGAATTATTTTACGATATGTGATAACTGTGGAAATAATATCCTTGGTAAATTCTTGAAGTTAAAAGGATTTTGTTCAAAATGTGGAGAAAATTGACACCATGTACGTTATTCCAAGGGTAAGAAAAAGGTTTCAAAAGTAAAATGTTGTATCTACAAGGTGTTGATACACTATGTGAATCTATTTCCCAGTCATCAGAGTACACAGCATATGATGCTATTGGATAATAATCATGTTATGATACTACCTCAGCTAAAGAGGAATAACTATTGATCTTATGTTATTATTATGAAATTATTTCATTTGGTGTTGTGTCAACAATATACTGGTTATATGAATTATGGAGATAAATAAGGATTGTACTACATTACTATTTTATTGAGTATTTGAGATTTATAAGGTTCTAAGAAAAGGGACTTGACTGTAAGTTACACTTTTGGAAAAATAAAAATATGAAGGAAAGTTAATCCTTAATAAGGTCTTGATAATGAGGTAGTGATTTTGGAATAAGATATGGTGGATTTGGATAAAATATATTGGATTTTTATGAATTCCTTGAAACTAATTAATAGTTTGTTTATTTAATTATAGATGTAATATTAAATTTTTTTTGATATAAATAATATATAATGTATTAAATAATGTATAAGGGAGCATGAATGCAATCAATAATGTTTTATGGTAATTTAGGGTGTCCCCATATTTTGAAATAATACATGATGAAGGTGTGAACATGTTATTACATGGAAAAAAGGATCTTCAATGTGTTTAACCTCCTTATTAATTTTGGACAATGAGTTTGTATAGAAGTATTTTGGATAAGTATAAAGTATGGAATGGATTAAGTTAAAATTTGATAATATTTTAGGGTTATTTTTGGAGTTTTATAAAAATGACAACACATAGAATGTGTGGCAATCCGTCCCGTCGGACACAGCTGCAGGAATCGAACCCAAAATCATAGTGCGATTGGGATTTATCACCTACCACTAAAATTCGTTAATTCCCTAGATTGTATAATCTGGTTTTTTAACGGTTCTAATGGGTGAATTATAACTTCATTATTTTTGGAACCATACATGATTATGATAAATAGAATATTTTTCTGAAATCTTTTGGAGTGAATGATTATTTTGCTGTAAGAATTTTTTGAATGATGAAACTCTACTTGTCAAGTGTATATATATATATATATGTATGTATTATATTTTTCCTCTAATTATTTGGTTAAATTAATTATTAAACACTCTGAATGTGATCTTTAAACCAAAAATGGGTTATCCTAATACCTAATGTTTTTTAACCAATGATATTTTAAATCATCATAGATTGATGGATTTGAGGCCCTAAATTTTTAACTTGTTTGTGATTGATAACCTCAATCACTCCCAATAAATATTTACTTTTATTCTCCAATAATGTTTCTCTAATTTCTACAAATGTACTCTTAATCGAGATCATAATATGGTGAAATATTTTTCATTTATCTTTCCCTCTTATTAAGACTTGATTTTATTAACCCAATTTCCAATGCCGGTTCCCCACAAATGTAGTTTTCAATTATTAAACTTTTCTTTGATGAAAAATTTCAAATTGCAAGGATAAAATTTATTAAATGAGGTTATAATGTAACACCCCAAGTTTTCATAGTTTGTTTTTTCTTCAATGTAATTCAATAATACGTACTACACAAAATAGTGAGTTCAAAATAACCATGACTTACCAAACTAGCCGTTCAAAAGCGGTAATTAATAGTAATAACTGCATTTTAAATTTTATATAATCTTTAAAAAATTTTAATCCATATTATGAGTTTTCTTAAACTTAATATAAGAACAATTTCATTTTTTCAATTAAAAAAGATTTTTTTAAATGTAATTTTACTTCATTTTTATGGTGAACCATTTTTAAATCCACAATTTGAAACTTTTATATATTAAATTTGAGAAAATAAACTTCTTCTTTAGAATTGATACATAATAATTTAGTTTTGATAAATTTTTGGTGTTTTTCTGATAAAGTTCATATTTGGGTGAATAGAGAAAAATAATAAATTTTTACTGAAAACAACCTTTTTAATCAAAATAATGTAGAGTGTTCAACTATAAAAATGAATGTTTATGATGTATAAATAGATTATATTTTTATTATTTAATCCAATGTTGGTCATTGGAAGTAATTTCACTTTGAAATTGGACATAAACGACTGTCAATCTTTTAATAGATATTATTTTTTGAAAATATGCTTTCAGGTTATGACAATGTGAACAAATTTTATATTCATAAATAAAATTTATATGTTTTGATTTTGTTAAAATATCATTCATTTCATAATTCTAAATATCATAATTATCACAGGGTGAATTTTTGGTATGTTTCTGAAAATATTCAATTTTATATGAATAGTGAAAAACATTGCATTATTAGTTAAAAAATAATTTTCTATTAAAAAATTATTTATTTCATTTATATTTATTTTAGTTAAAAATAGATATATAATACCTATATATTTTTAATTTAATTCATTGATGCCATTTTGTAATAAAATTATATATATTAAATTTTATTGAACTTTTCACCGTCTTTTACCCACCTCCTATGAGAATTTGAAAATTCATGTAAAACATAATTTTAATGCATATATGATTGTTATTTAAAAAATCTGAGAGACATTGTTGATATCACTATGAAAAACATGGTTCAATAAGATGAAAATAATTTTTCTTGAAAAGTATCTTTTTTACTTTTATTTACAATAGTTAAAAGAAAAAGAGTGTAATTAAGGTTAAAAATGATATTATTTTTACCCAAAAACATGTCCTAATTCTATTGGAAAAGTGTAATTTGACCAAAAACTACCTTAGAAATAAACTATGATCCTTTAGATCTACTTGGATTAGATTTGTACATTTATTATTATTTTATTTTAAGAAGAGTTAAAGGAGTTAAAATCAAAGGTTAATAACTAATCCATTTTTAATATAGAGTTACACAAAATATAAATTTGACTATAAATATTCATTAGAAAGATAAAAAGATTTCCTGGAAATTTATATTTTATTTATAATTTTGAGACATTAAATAACTCAATTTATTTATGACACAATTATAATTCAGTAATTACCATATTAATCAAAGAATCAAATAAATTGTATTATAAATATTAAAATAAATATAATATGATCGTTTTTATGACATAAACGAATTTTTTAGGTGAATATGACATGATAGGGTTGATTAAATGTATCTTTTTAGAAGAAATAATGTTGTGATGACTTTCAATGAAACCAAATACCCAATAGTTTAAAAAATGTCCTAAATTAATTTTTAAACAAATACTATATTATTGGTTGATATAATATTCATAAAAATATAAAGTCCAAACAAAGGGAATAAATAAAATTGTATATGTACTTAATGAACCACTTGAAGTTATCTTTGAAGTTTAGAATAAGTTTATTAACCATATAGTGTAATAATACTAGAAGATACAGTAAAAGTTAAAATATTTAATTAAGAGTTAAATATAAATGATAAGGGTAAAACAGTAACCTAAAAATATATAAAACCTATTGGTTGAGATTACTTCGACCCATAACCAACATAGACTCGAAATAAATAATTTCAGAGGCTTTAAAAGTTGAAAATGGTTTTATTATAAAATAATATTTCAAGCTTTTCCAAAAGTGACCCTCACCACTCTTATAAAAAGGCCCTTCCCCTTCTCTCCCATTCACACCTCCAAAGAAATTTAGCTTAGCCAGCTCCTGCCCATATATCCTATCAACTATCCTCCATTCATCCCAGAGGCCTTAATTTGGTCATAAATCCAACCAAATGATCCCTTGTTATCAAATAAATAAGGAGAACATGAAGAAGATGTGGTTAACGAACCCTTGACCAAGGAAACGTACAAGGTAAGGGTTAGTTCTACAAGCTCTTTATTATCAGAGGTTGTTTTTATGTAAGTATCTTCTGACACCTATTTATCATCCATATACATTTTTCATAAAATATATTTCAAAACATTTTTACTATTTACTAGACAATGGGATAAAGTCATTTATAACCTTATTTAACCTTATATGTTTTTTAAATGAATCTTTCTATTGTTTTCAAAACATGGCAATTTAAAAACATTTCAAAAAAATTAACGTAATAATGTATTTTTTAACATATATGGTGGGTGCGGATATTTTCCACCACTATAACATCGTCGAAGAATCCCTTACAAGCTTATAAGAATATTTTCAAAATAAATCATTTCTTTATAATTATGTGACTCTTAAATGATTTCAATATAGAAAGAGATATTTCTCTCAAATAGTATTGATTTCATCTACATCAATATCTTTTGATAAATTTTACACTAGTTTAAAGTTGATTTATTATTATATAAATATTCCATATTTTATTTATTTTTGTATGATATGTTTTACTATGGATGATTTATTTTTAAGCCATTCATGGATTATAGTTAATGTATTGACATTTATAATGCTAGATTTAATACGAATGTTTATGTTATATTTCAACCGATTCTTTTGATGAATCTGTTGAACTTGTAAGTTCCTGGTTCGGGATCAGTAACAGTAAGCCCTCGGGGTTGGGGACCTGTTTATGAAGATTCTCCGGGTTGGAGTCCAATTTCAGAGGATCACCGGGTTGGAGTCTGGTTACAGAGGCTCTCCAGGTTGTAGTCCGGTTACAGAGCCTCTCTAGTTTGCAGTCCGGTTACAGAGGCTATCTAAGTTGGGGTCCGATTACAGTTAGCCCCTAGATCATGGAACGAGGCCTTGACACGGTAATTAAAGTCTAGTATTATACATTTACTCATTATGAAATTATTTATTACATATGATTATACGTCTATAAGAATATCCATTTTTATATTTATATTGTAATTTTTAACATAATATTTCTATATTATCTTCAAATTTATGTTTAAAAGGCTATTGTTTTTATTACACATCTTTCCTTAAATGATCATTGATTTCGCTAAATTATTTACCCTTAATGAGCATCGTATCTCTCAACTTCTTATGTTTTATTTTCCCAGGACACCAAGATGTGTTTTATATTTGAGATGTAGGGTTATGATATGAGAACAATGTCATTTTCAAAGGATTTTTTGTGTGTTGTATGTTTGAAAGTGTAATTTAACAATCATGTATGTAATCTATTTTCCAAGACTGCTAAATTGATCTTCCATTCGGTACTTGATTCTTTGTAATAATTCCAATGCATTTAAATAATGCACCAATTCTGGGAATCTAGGGTCGGTGAATTACATTTACCACCTAAAATAGTAAGAAGATGTTGTTTCTAGGACCCAATAATAGAGAAAAAAGTCACATCGAACCATAAATGGGTGTTTGTATTAACCATACCCTATTACCAATGTTAATATTTTTCCTCTTCTATACACTAAGGAATTCCATATCATATTTTCTCATTAATGGTTCCAAATTGTCAATGTTTTTCATTAGGGTGATAATTTATATAGTCCCCACAAATGGGGTTCTCTTGTCCGAGTTCTCCTACCTGGGTTCCATGCATACACAAGTCACATCTTAAATCTGTATTCCAACCTAGGAAACTCTCTATATAGGCCTCCTCTAATACATATTAAAATTCATGATCATAATGTTCAAATTTATGTTAATATTGAGATCTATAATTTTCCAATATATATCAAATCTTAATTGATTAATAATCATTACATAACAAAATCATTCATTAATAACATGTATAGGTCCAGTAAAATTTTAATCATAAAAACCAAAATAAGTGGTTTATAATAGATGTAAAAATTATCACAATTATATCTTCATTAGTTTCACCATTAATAAATATATCATACATTAATCCTTTCATCATAACACATAAGGGGGTAGAAGAAATGGTGATCTATGATGCACGGTAAGGGTAAAAATGAGGATATCAATGATCATATAAGTATAACATTCCAAAAGTTGTATAATAACATGACATTAAAATTTGAAAACAATACCCTAAATATCTTATATCATAACTTAGAGTCATGTAATAAATAATTGTAGTTTATATTACATGAATCAAAAAGGTATCAATTAAAATTTTCAATGAGTGTATGATATTGGCATAGTACATATAATTTTTGCATAAACATCAACATATAAAATCACTACTATACTAGATAAGGTTGTTTTTTAATTCTATTATTGTGGAATAGGATCACTATACAGACCATCATAGTAGTAAATGTCTTCTCTAATGATTATAATAATGGAAAAAGTCACATACCAAGCGAGGATCACTCCGCATTCTAGTCTTATTTATCTCTTGTGATGTCAATATTTAAAAAATACATTATTTAGAGATATATATCACACCGATTATTAAAAAAAATTACATTGGTTTCACTTTTGATTATAAACCATTCATCATACCTTGACCCATTAAAATAAATAACTTTCATAAACATTTCATCATTACTTTACCCATGGTAATGGAACTGATTTCAAATACATAATTCCACCATAAACATAAATTTTCACAATAATCAGTAAGGAAGGTTGAGTTTATCATATACACAATAAAACATAAAAAAATTGAATGATTTAGGATTTGATTAATCTAATGATCATTTAATCATTCTATAGGAAAATAAACATTCTATTTTAAAATAACATATTTATAATATAAAAATTTATAAAATATTAATTATAAAATTTTCATTTAGAATAACCATGGGAACATATAATGGAATATTTAATACATTTTGTATCCATGATGGTGAGAAATTTATTTCATTCATTATATTTAAAAAAAATCCATCTATACTTTTTTTATAGATACAATCTAACATATAAGTAAATTGAAAATACGATTCATTTGAAACAAATTTTTTAAATTTAAAATGTGAAACTCCATGGTTACACATTATAGGTTTTTATATTGTGTTTATTTTCCTATTTGATTTTGGTGTATTCGTGGCTTAATTTTTGAATTGATAGAAGATTTTCTATAGAGTCGAGGATAAAGAGAATGGTTTTGAATTCATAGAGTGTAAATTTTGAGACATATTTATCTTAGAAAAAGGAGGGCTTCGAATCTAAGTATAGTTTAGAATACAATATGAGTCATGCTGCGAGGCCTTGGGTTTTGTGATTGTTACAATGGTAGGGCATGTGCATGGTTTGTAAAACCATGTGAGATAATGTTGTGTCCTTCCAAAGTTATAGTCTTCGGTCCACTTACCAATATTTTTAATTGGTTATTCCACAACAACAAATTCCCTATATAAATCTCAAAACCAAAATTCCTTCAATGTGGTTTCAATTCTTTCTATGATTTTACCTAGATATTTCGAGCAGTTTTAATAGCGATTCTTCATCGTGGTCCAGATTTATAAGCTTTTACTATCTTCCTCATTGGTCTTCATCTCTCAATTCCAATTATTTTATCCCCCTAGAAATTTTTTTCCATTTTTATTGGTTGGGGTTTTATGATTCACTTATTTTGGTTCGAAATGGTTGATATCCATATGGCTTCCATTTATGTATAATTTCATAAAAGGAAACAAGAATTAACCACTTGTTGTGGGTGTTTTAGATTTAGTGGCATATATATTTGGGAACTATGATTATTGATTTTTTAAATATGTTTGTGACTAAAACTAAAGATGTATAAGATAACTAGTATGATTTATCAATGTATTTTCTAACTTGCGTGGGTTTTTTCATTATACAAATTAGGGCCATTTCAGTGTGATATACACGTGGTAATGAAATGGAGTTTTATGCATTATTTTTGATAGATAAAATCACAATAAATGTGATTCATTGATAAATTAACATGTTCATTAGGTGTAATGACAGATGGTATTTTCAATGTTGGATCCCTTTTGCATTTATGGGGTTTACTTATTTTAAAGGTGGTTTAATTATACAAAGTTAAAACAGAGTTTCCCTGAATAATTTGGTTATGCATAGATGTGTTTATTTATTACATTGTAAATTTGTTTTAATTTCATATTATCATAAAACAGATTCCAAAATGTATATGATATATGTGAATTTTTTTTTACTTGTGATTTGATGTTTATTATTCCCTTATTAGGAACCATTGAACTTTTGATGATGTTGTGAATTCCATTTTATGGATTCATTGTTATGTGAATCATGGTGTGCTAATATATTGTGGATCTTTAAAAGGGTAGTGCAGGAGGGGGGATCGACCTGATTGTTGTGTCATACCTAGGGGATTTTTAATTGTCATGTAATGACATTGTTTACTGATATACCACCATTGTAATTATTACAATTTATGACAAAAGATACAATGTGGGATGTAGTTGGACATTTTTTGGATATTTTTATGTTTAGTACTATCTTTTATACAATAGTTTCATGTAACAACATGGATTTTCACGGAAGAGACTATATAGAATGATTTGGATAATGAAAGTGTGATAGACAAAATTACTCTAGTAGGTCCACCAATATGTGTCTCTGGATATCAGGTCAGTCCCCATGGTGTTGCCTCATGTTATTTATCCTATGTTATGAATATTATTGTGTACATTAGCAAGTATATCACTTATTACATGGATTGAATTTTTTATGCATTGATTCTCTTATGGTTTAGTCAGTTTGGTTACTTGTTTTATTCCCTTGGTTTATTTGATTTAATTGTGACCTCTTATACTGTTGTTTTATTTTATATTCCATTGATTACATTTTTATCTTTTTGACGGGTATGAAAAATATTTTAATAATAAAATGTTTGATAAATTTTTTAATTTGGAATTATTATGTATCATGTTTTTTAAATGTTTTAAAACATGTGGGGGTTTAATTTCAAAATAGGTGTGTTTTTAAAGGGAAATGGTGGCACTTTGAAGTGGAATGGGTTTTGGTAATAACACTTTCTGGAATGTTTTTAAAATTATGTTCTTTGTGAAATTGAATGCACTTGGACTTTTTTATCTTATGTTTGTAAAAAATGAATAATTATTCTTTTGTTGTCAAATAAGAAAATTTTGTTTATTTTATAAATATAATTAATTTGAATAATGGTGGTATCGTACTGGAAGCATATCACTCTATAAATACTCAAGATGGTGGTTGTGTAGTGTTCATGCCTTGTGTATGTTTCTTCTTGTCTATTCATTTAGGTTAGATTCTATATCAACATCCATGGGAAGTTAATGGTTATTGGGATCATAGTAGTAACCTATGAGTCACATAGTTATAGTTATTAGACCATTAGTTTCATGGTACTGGTTTGTTAGAGTATGGTTTTGACCTCCTAATACTTTTTATTTATTTTCCTTCATAATACTTTTTATCATGATAGATCTATATAAATTCATATTGGGTTTACCTTAATTTATGTGAAATTATAATTATATATTGATCCTTATTCAATGGTTATATATTTTTATTGTATTTATGAGGTTGAAAACATACCTAATGGTTATGGTTGAAACCCTCGATGATTTTAGTCTGCCTGAGGGGAATGTGGATGCTTCTTCTATATGTAGCGGGCCGGTTCGTTTGCCGATTCCGATGGTTTACTATGATGGATCATTAAAAAAATTTGTTAGAGAAATCATAGTTCTTTAACAGTTCCTTGTTACTTGAGATTCAACATCATGATATTTGGTGGTGAGTGGTTTAATGAATATAAGACCCTCTAAAATTATGTGTTAGGTCTACAGAATTTATTATCAGAATATTTCATATGAAGGATCTAAATCTCCTATGGGTGGTTTGGACTTTTCATTTATTTTTATAATTTTCTTGGCATATTTGTTGGATATTGTTTCTTGAGTTCCATTTATTTTGGTCATATGAATCCTTGAGGATAATTTCCAATAAATTCTTTGTTTTAATGAGAATTTTAATTGAATTCAGAAGCACATGGTATATCCATCCTTCCATAGACTCTGGAAATTAGTATGGAAAAATTCACATAGAACTCGCATGATTGATGCATGTCATAAAAACCATGGGGAAATTCCAATAACTAAGGGAAATTTTGTGAAAATTTATTTCCATCATTATTTGGTCTTATGCCCTCTTATTTTTATTTATGCTTGATTTTTGGTATTTAATTGATGTTTTGTGGCTTTTCAATGTTATTTAATATAATTTATTTATGATTATGAGTTGTACTATACTCTAAACACCATTTTTGGATCCCCAAATTTCTTGGGTAGATTTATTATTGACCTCTAGTGAATTTTCATAGATTAGGGTTTCTCCCAAAATAGAGTTTAATGGTGTCCTAGGTGACTGAATACTTGAAATTTTTTTGCATGAATTTTTTTATTTTCTTTTATGAGAAAAATTTAAATATTGAAAAAAACGATTTTAAAAATTGTTAATCTTTTGAGGCCATGATTTATCCAAAAATTATTTGATTTTATTGTGTGTAAGGTCTTCAAAAAAAATTTGGTGGAAGTATGAAATGGTAATGTAATATCAATTAGGATTAGTTGAGATTTTGGATCTCTTTTGAAGAAATTATGTTGTTTTTTAATTATGTCATGGAATGATTATGGTCATCGTATTATTATATAGGGATTTTTATGTGGTTTAATGGATGTATTTTTAAAATTTGTTATGTTTTCGACTGATTCAAATTTCAAATTACCAGCTGGATATCTAGGGAATTTTCCAAGTAGTTTTCCAAGTGATCCATGAGTTTCTTATCCTTTTTGGAAATACTGAGAGTCACAATAGAGTGTCAGTTTCATACTCTTCTAATCTTTTAGATCATTCATGGGAGTTTGAGAACCAATAAAATCTGACATTCTAGCGTAAATGAGGATCCCATGACTTTATTAAGGGGCTATAAAAGGATGAATATATTTTTTAATTTCTAGTATCTCGTAAATCCCATAGGGTGAAGTGTGTCATTACTTTGTATTAATGTTTGGGAATGGAGTTCGGAAATCTCAATATCAATGTCCAAACATTCAAGAATGTATATTGTGGATATTTCAAGGATACATTTTTTTAACAATATTATCTTAAGGAAGATAAATTTTATATGGTTATAGAGTATTGTGTATATTCTAACATTATCAGTTATTTAATGGATACATTGAGTGGGATGATTTCTTAAGATGGAATGCAATGTGTCTTCAATATTTTAGGCCTCCATAATCATTTTTTTCGTTGTATTTTTTCCTTGTTTGTATTATATATTTTTTATCCATTGTTTTTTCACACAAAATATCGGGATTAATTAAAAAATATGATAATGATGGTTTTCCATAAACAGGTCCAACAATTCATTTTCTATCATTGCAGAAGCTAGTGTTGTGTTTCTATAGTGTTATGTTTTGGATTGTTCGATATTATTAACTAATGAATCATAATATTTCCTTTTTCTGTTTCCATTCAAGACACATTTGGAGGTTTTGTGTGATGGTAATGGATTCAAAGATAAAGTCACATATATTAAGACTTTATGTAGTTTATTGTGTTGTCACATCCATTGGAGTGTTGGATGCTAATATCTTCTTTAGGAGAATCCTATTTTATATATTTTTTTTTGGATATACCATATTTTTTTATATACCCAAATTGTGTATAGTAGATGAATGATCCCTTGAAACCTATAATTTTATCTTTTGAGATGTTTTTTTCATTGATGATTTTTTCCTCTTGGACTTTCATGGTGTGGACCACGGAATATTTCTATTCTGTTAGTTTGGACATGGAATGGATCGAGTGTGTATTCTTGGATAAATTTGGAAAAAAATTTTTCTACTTCGGCTACTGATTCCACCATGTTGTATATCTCCAACAGAGTTACTTTGGAATAGATTTTTGGGGATTTTGTTATAAACACCCTTGTATGCTATTTTTGACCCATAGTTTGGAGAACTTAAATTTCATAATGATAAATTGTTTTGTTGTGCTTACTTGTTATTGGATTCCTTGTGATTTAGTGATCTAATTTGTGGTCTTTAAGGATGTTCATCAATGTTATTCTACTTGTGGTAGTTGTTTGGTTATATTTACATAGTGGAGGTTCACATGTTTTATTTATAGATTTTGGGAAACTGTTTTCTTGATGTTGTCCTCTTGTTTTGTGAGGGGAGGTTGTTGTTAGATCCACCTTTTTAGATTAATTTTTAAATTGACCGGTGATCAATTTTTAGCCCCTTTTCCCTTATATATTTTGATAAATTTTGTTTTTAGTCCAGTATAGTAACATATTTTCGATATTATTTGGGGATTTACCACATTTTGTGTTTTGATATGGTGGTCGTGGTCAGTTTATATTTCTTTCTTCTGATAATACATCCCATTTTAGTTTCTCTTAAAATATGTTACACTATTTTAGTAACGTTTTAAATGGTGGGAGACATATTCTATGTATCTTTATGATTTTAATACTCTTCTAGAGTGATCAATTCGAATTACATGGTAGGGATAAAATCATGTTTGGATATAGTATCCTCATATTTTTTGGGAGTTGGGGTTTCTATTTTTTCCAATGATCTGGTTTAAGACTTTAGGAGGCAGTTATGAGCCTAAAATGAAATATTAATACATCTATATTTAAATATGTTCATAAGAGTGGATATACCAATGTCATGTTGTTATTTTTAAATTATTTTATTATTTATTTCACCTATAAGGAATTATCATCCCCCATATGTTGTGAAATTCCATAATGTTCATCAATAGTTCTCTCAAGGGATGGTTTTCTCAAGTCTGCCTTATAGGGATTGTTGCTTTGGAATTTCCTACATTCTACATGATCCTGTAGAATTTATTGGAATAGAATGTGGAATGGGGGTATTTTGTGACACCCCATGGTGTAACATTCTTAGTAGTATGTTTATAATTTTTTTCCCTACTGAGGTTAGAATGTTACATTTTGGGGTTTTCGTGTTATTGGATGGTTTGAAAAGGTGATGTGGTAAGAATCATGGTTTGGAAACCATATAGTATAGAATATTTGGCCTATACATGGTGGATAGAATATAGAAAATACTATTTCCATGCATAAAATAACCCTAAAAGATAAAAAATGATGCTTGTGGGTTTGAGACAGTTGCATATAAACAGTCTATAGAAATTATGGAGAACAGTGTGAGAGGACCATACAACCATTACAAGTTGGGGTGTATTAGTTATTCTCAATCTATTTTCATTTTTCTTATACCCCAAGCATCCTCCATTCTATATATTTAAAACATAAACCTTCCATGGGGTTTACCACATTATTTATTATATTCCATGGGGGTTCCAAGATGTTCTCTTGGTGATTCCTCTTCCATATTATGAATTATGATATTTTCTTCTCATCATATTTCGTTTTATTCCATTTCCTCAAAATTATATAATACTAATTGTCATTTTTTGATGCAATTTTTAGTCTTTTTTGGGATTTTGGTTAGAAATGGTTTTGATCTATAGTAGGGGTCCCTTTTTGGTTTATTTCATCTGAGGAAACAGTATTATTCAACTAAATGTAGGTGCTTCTGATACATTTATTATTATTTATGATTAAAATTATTCTTGATTATTTATATGTTTTTTATATTTAAAACATTGATTTACATAATAGCTAGTTTCATTTATCAATGGACATCCATTATTGGGTGGGGTTTTCCATTCGAATAAATGGTTTCATTTATTTGGGCTATAGAACCAATTTTGAAAATTGAAATTTATGAATTTTTTTCATGATAATAATAAAAAGATGTTATGCATTGAGAAATTCACTGATTCATTAAGAATTAGGGTAAATGGGGGTTTCAAAGTAGGCTCTCTTTTTTGTTTAATGGTGAAATTGTTTTAATGGTTGGTTCTGTTCTAAAATTTTATAATGGAGATTACATTGACTGATTTGGTATATATATGATGTTTTTATTAATTATTTTAAAATTATTTTTTATTTCTATATTGATTTAAAATGGATTTCCAAATCTATTGTACATAAAAGTTGGCCCATTTTGAACTTTTCATGTGATTTTTATTGTTCCCTATTGTCCACCCTTGAGTTCATAATGACATTGTGATATTCATGTGATGGATTCATCATTATGTGATTTACGTTGTGATTATATATTAGTGATCTTTTAAAGTGTAGTGTAGGAGGTGTAATGGTTGTGATAGTGTTTTCAATCCTAGTGGATCTTTAATTTTCATGTTATGGGATTTTTTTGTTATGGACCACCATGGTTATTATTCCATGGGGAGATCGATGATTCTAATTGGGATGTAGTTGGAAAATGTTGGGTTAATTGAGTATTAGCACTGACTAGTCCCCCATAGATGTATATAACATCTGTATAGAAGTATTTACACTAAAGAAACTATATAGAGAGATTTGGTTTATAGATGTCTGACTGTTTCTTGTTTTAAATACACCAATAAATGTATTATGTGTTCCCATTAGTCCTCATTGTGTTTCTTTCGTAATGTAACACTTTTTAGGGATTTTTGTGTATATTATGGTGTGTATTGAATACTTCTATAATTGACATGTCTGATGAATTTATCATCTCATTGTTTATTTATATTTTTAAATGGTTTTATTAATTATGTTTATTTTATTTATTTGTGAACTATGATGTGCTTATATTATTGTACATTTCATTATTCCCTTTCATTCATTTGTGTTGGGTGAGAAAATTCATGTAAAATAATAAATCAATAAAATGTTTTTCAGTGTTCAATTATAGTGTAGAATTATTTTGAATTATTTTATAACATTTGGGGATTAATATTACAATGTGTTGGTTTTCTAAAGGGAAATGATTGTTACATTAAAATTGAATGGGTTTTAGTAAACCCTCATTATAGAGTGTTGTTTAGAATATTTTCTTTGGTAAAGTGAAAGTCCCATTATTTATTATTCTTGTGTTTTAAACAGAAAAAATTAAATCCTTTATTCAAATATTATTTACAGACTTGAATTTTTTTTATATTATAAAATAATGAATTTGGGTCATGGTGGAATCATAGCAGCTTTAACTCATAGTGTACATAATCATGATGGTGGTTATGTAGTCATCATTTATTGTGCATGTGTTTTCTAGTCCTTTCCTTTAGTACAGATCTGGTGCCACCTTCCACGGGATGTCGATGTTTTTCATAACATGTTAGTCATTTGTGAGTTACCTGGACATAGTTATCGGACTATTGGTATCATTGAATCAATTGGATTATGTTCAGTTTTGGATTTGTTAATCTTATATATATATATTTTTTTTCATCTTCTCTAAATGCATTATAGCTCGATATTCAATGAGTATTGAATATGTGGAGTATTTCTCATTATATATTTAAAACTATCCTTGAATATGATATTTTTTTATTATTGATAGTGAAACCAATGAAAATAGTAATGATCAAAACCATTGATGCTTGTTATCAGCCTAGGGGAATTAGAGGCGCAACTGTAGTATGTGGGAAGCCTATTCAGGAAACAGTCGAGATGGAATCCTATGATTGGATTTTTGAAATTAAAAATGGGTAAAACAAACATTAAATTATTATTGGATAATAATAATACTCTTATTTAAATATTTTTACAAACAATTGATGTTAATTAAAAAGGGTTTTCGACTAAAGAGAGATAATAAGTATATTTATTTATAAATATATTTTCAATATCACAAGTACATATTGTGAGTAAAATGAATGGAAAAAATTAAGTTATAGGAAATAACCAGAGGTTAACAAAAATATATGTGTCTTCAAATATATATTATAATGTTTAATCATCATAACATTTTCGGAGACAATCCAAATAAAAAATGTTCTCATAACATAAAGCCTATTGCATCAGTTTTATCATTTTTCATAAGTTTTTGAATGTACTATATATTAAAAATAGTTTTATTATACATCATATTAAAATTTTAAATCATATATATTAAAGCATATGTTATTTAATTTCATCCTTTTATCTCCCATTTTTTAACAATTCGTTAATAAATCACTATTATGGTTGATAATTGCTTTGTTTTTCATGAATGACTCTGCTTGGTAGTCTTTATCCATGAACATTAATCATAGTTCCAAAAATTTAAATAATTTTAATCAAGGTATGAATTTAATATATATTCATTATATATATCTATATTTTAATATGTAATAGTTAGGTGTAGACAGTTGAAATATATTGTTGATGTATATGGTAATTTGTATGTACAAATGAATGTTGTTTTCATTTTTCAACATATATAATGAAAGAAATGCTAATATAATGTACCTTTAAAATATAATTATTACATAATTTAGCCAAAAAGTTCGAGAGCCAGGTGAAAACCTTCTCCCAATAACATAAAAGAGAAAATTAAACAGTACAGGGCAACTCAGCGAAGGGGGGCCTTAGACAGCCTTCTGTACAAAGTGCCCATCCTATCACTGTGAACAAGATCATTACAGTAATCAAGAAGTACAAATGACCAGCTTGAACTAGCCTCCACAATTGCCCTTTTTGAGAGGACGTTTGCCACCTGATTTTCCTCTCTATACACATGATACACCTCTAGAGAAATCGACTCAACAAGATGCAGAGCACTAACCCATACAACAAGCATCTTCCATGGTACATTCCTAGATCGCTCCTTCAAAATATGTGCTGCAACAGAAGAGTTTGATTCAATCCACAGCCTCCACCAACCATAATGAGCTGCATATCCAATCGCCTTAATCATTGCCCATAGTTCAGCATCAATTTCATTTCCATTTCCTATGTAATGAAAGAAGCATCCTTCGACAAATCCTCGATACGTCCTGAACACACCACCACATCCAGCAGGTCTAGGCGCACCGGAGGTTGCCCCATCCACATTCACCTTTAACCAGTCTGTTATAGGTGGTATCCACCTGATATATTTCACCACTTTGGGCCTCCGCTCCCTGCCACTTACACCTAGGGATCTCAAAATAAGAAATCCAGAAATGTCATTATTCATTGAACCAGATTGATTAACCTAGGAAGAGATAATATATCAGTGCATCATCATAGTACCCTCCTTGAATGAGGGCGTTCCATTGTTGAATACAATACTATTTCGGGCCTTCCAAAGGAATGAAATCATAGCAACAGTAGCAGCAATGGGCAGGGACTTGACCTGCTCACTGCGGACAACATGCATTGCCGAGGCAAGCAGTGCACTAACCGATTGGGAGGCTAATTGGAATTGGAAAACTTCATTAAAGTAACTCCATAACCACACAACAAAAGGGCATAAAATGAACACATGATTGATAATCTCATCTGCAGCCAAACAGAGGAAACATACCAGTGCAACAGATAAACCGGTTCACTGCAAAGCAGATTGAAGAGGCCTCCTTTGCTTCCAAATGCGCCAGATCAGAACTGTATCAGCCGGAGCAATGTAAGGGGTCCACACACCCTTCACCCAAGTAGGTACATCAGCCGTATTGCCACATTGCAGCATATATGAGTCGCGGATGGAGAAGCACCCACTAGACGTTGGTTTCCATATAAGGATTTCATAGTCAACATATTCATACCTGGATATCTCTGTCTGTAAGTGAGGAGGGATGATGGAATAAGCCTCTAGATTCCCCTGCAAATCAGAAATTAAAAGACTCCTTAAAGACACGGGAATGCTGGTGGAGTGATTAATTGGGGAAGACAGCCACTGCATGCTCCAGCAGTTCATTTTAGAATCAGTACAAACCAGCCATTTAGCATGTGTCATAATGTAGAAGCATGCCTCTCTGACGGAAGGCCAGACAGAGGATTTCAGATACACATTTGAATTATTATGTAACATGCCAACAAATCTGCTAGACAGAAATTACAGTGAAGGGTCAGTGCCAGATTAAAGTCTCCACGTGAAGTTCTGAATCAATGCATGATTGAAAATCCTAACATCTTTCACCCACATACCTCCCCTTGTCACAGGACTTATGCAGTCCTTCCATGAAACAGTAATAAGTTTCCTTTTTTGTGTCGATCCAGTCCAGATGAAATTTCTTATTATACCACAAAGCTCTCTGAGAAGAGCAACTATCCATTTGTATAGTGAAAACGAGTAAACGAACATTGAAGTGATGACAGAATTCACGAGACAAATCCTACCAGCTTGAGACATGTTATTTCCTTTCCAACTAGTTAGATTATTTGTGATCTTAAGAGAAATACCCTCCAGGTAAACTCTTTTCACTCTCCCCCAAAACAAAGGCAGCCCAAGGTAGATGAAGGGAAGCACACCTCTCTTAACACCAAGCCTTCTGGCAATTCTATTTTTCCTCGTTAGTCGAATTCCTTCCACAAAGACAACAAAAGATATCGCCCAGCTTATAACCTGGCCTGCCACATCCTCATAGTGATTGAAGATAACCTTTATGCAAGATATGGTTTTCCTGTCATCTTTTGAGAAGAGAAAAATATCATCATCATAGAAGAGATGTGAAGGGGAAAAGAAACCCATCCCATACGTCATCCTCTGATAGATCCAAAGATTGACGAGATCATGAAGGCATGTGCTCAGATAGTCTTCAGCCAAGGAGAACGACAACCCAGATAATGGGTCACCTTTCCCGACACCTCGATAGCATTGAAAAAATCTCCTGGGTGATCCATTTACCAGAATAGATAACCTATCACTATCCAGAATACATATCACCAAACCAGTGAATTTACCTGATAAGCCATGCATGCTCAATACATTGAAAATAACATCCCATATGATGGTGTCAAAGGCTTTTGATATGTCGACCTTTAGGGCCATATTCCCATACCTTGCTTTATTGCTCATAATGTTAACACACTCTGATGTAGTGAAAAGATAGTTTTGGATATTCCTACCAGGAACAAACCCAAACTGGTTAAACTATATAAGAGATCTTGATATCTCACCAAGCCGAATTGCCATGATTTTACTAATGAGTTTTGGAATAGTGTTTCCAATCGCGACAGGCCTAAAGTCCTTAATATCCAAAGCATTCTCCATCTTGGGAATTAGAGCAATAAAGTTTGAGTTCATCCCATCTGGCATGTAAGAATGGATAAAGAATTCCCTTACCGCTTCAACCACTTCCTTATGAAGGATGTCCCAATAAGACATAAAAAACTTGTTGGAAAATCCATCTGGACTAGCGAAACTGTCCATGTTCAAGGAGAAAAGATCATCATGAATTTCTTTGGTGGAGGGGATGTCAGTTAGTCTTTTGTTCTATGCATCATCCAAACTAGGCTCAATGCCTTTAATGATTTTATCTGAAATTTCCACCCGAGAATCAGAATAATTCTTTTCAAAATAGCATGTCACAGATGTGGCAATGTCATTCTAATAGGTAAACGTACTGTCATCAATTTTTAAAGCCTTAAGGTTCCTTGTTACCTTCCTCTCCCTGTGCATGCAACGGAAGAACCTGGAGTTCCTATCTCCTTCCTTCAGCCATCTCACATTAAACTGATTCCGAGCCAGGTTTTCTTTAAGAGACAAGAGACTGTCAAGCCTTGAGGCAGCCTGTATCTCCTCTTGGGATGGAAGGTCTTGAAGGGTAGTACATTGTTGGCACTCGGACAAAAGTGAGTCATCCTCTTTAATATCCTGATCCAGGTTGGAGAAAGACTTCTTACTCCGCACCCTTAGTCTGGCTTTTACAATTTTCAATTTAAAAGTGAGGGAATACAATGCACTTCCTTGGGAAACCTCTTTCCATGATTCTGCAACATTCTCTCTACACCCTGACACTACCATCCATGAATTGTTGAATTTAAAGGGCAGTGGTGCTGATCTCAGACTTCGAAAATAGATATCAATTAATATGGGATGATGATCAGAGTGTAGTCTAGGGAGGTTCATACCAGACACTTCCATTTCCTCACTTTTCTCACCCAACTACACCAGGAACCTGTCAATTTTACTCGCTTGACTTACATTACGGGTGCATCGACTCCATGTGAAATCAGCACCTGAGATAGGAACTTCAACCATTCTGCATTAGTCAATACATGAGGAAATTTCTCTTGCAGATGCCCTACGGAAATAACTTCCAGTTTTTTCTTCAGGCCTCAAAACCGTTTTAAAGTCACCAATAACCATCCAACTCGTGTCATTGTGCTCATCTCTTTCTTTGATATTCCTCCACATGCTTCTTCTTCTTGGATGCTGATTGAAAGCAGAAAAAAAGGTAGCACAAAAGGTGTTAGATTGATAACAGCAAATCATGGTGACTGAGTACTGATCACTTTGGGAGGAATCAACTGCAATAGAATTATGCATTAAATCCCATATTGATTCCGAATCATTATCCATTTGATTGGATGCAATGAAAGAATACCCCAGCGTAGACCAATTAAAAGCCATCCAGCTAGCAAATTTCATACGGGGTTCAGCAATCCTAATTAACATTGGTTTATTGGTCGAGATAATGTGCTTCAGGGCTTTGACCGTGGGAGAATTCCCAATGCCCTGGAAGTTCCAAAATATGACTTCCATTGATGAGAGGACCGCTTCTTAGTACAGGGTCCAACATAGCCTGTTGCAATTCATTTCTCTGATTCTTCCAGGATATCCCCTTATGTATCATCTAAGGATCCTCTTGTAGATTCATGAGCATCATTATTAGTGGATAAGGAAATGAACTTGTTCTCCGAAAAGATTGGTCCTGTCAAAGTGGCAGGAAGAATCCTCTTTGTAGTCTTAGTAGCTTGTACCTTTGAAAGATTCCCATCCATCGCACCAGCCTCCTTTACCGTCCTATCACTGATCATTGAAGTTTTTCCAGGAGTTTCTGGAGCCTCTTTCCTCGGATCCTGTAAACTGGGGAGTCCCTCATTGCCACCAAATAGCTCATTATCATCCTGACCATCTGGAGGCCCTTGAGGAGTCTCTTGTGCCAGATTATCACTTGCTGAGCCTTGTATCACAACAGCATCCTTCTTGGCTATTCCAGAGTCCTGTACAGCAGTAAGAGAATTACCCGTCTCATCCTTATCCTGGTCTTCCTCATCCTTCATGTCACTAGGTGGATCCAACCCGTAACTGTCACCATGCTCACCAACAACAGCAGCATTCACTCGGTTCTCTGTAGCCTCTGACATGGCATTCATTACCTGTATCACATGAACCTCGGGGGTGATTCCCTGAACTTTTTCTTTCCTTCGACAGTGTGAGTCATCATGACCCTTAATGTTATAGATTGAGCAGAATTTTTTCTTGTTACATTCTGCAAGGAGGTTTCAAAAAATGTTACAATTGCAACAAAATTTGGGTTTCCTCTCATAACCAATCTCAAGGTTGATGCTATCATATCTAGTGGTGAAGACAACTTCCTCAACTAAAGTGTTAGCCATGTCAACTTCCACTAATATTCTAGCATAATGCCCAAAATTGGGATTGTTGGTCTGCTTATCCAATCTAATAGGATTCCCTATGGAAGAGGAAATATCCCAAGGAGTTTGAGGATGCCAATATAACCAACTCAGTTTATGGATACGTATCCATACCTTTGCAATGGAGTTCCTCACATTGCTGGGATCAAAGTTCCGATCCCACTCATGAATCCGAAGGAATCCGGGATTACGGGGAACAGACCCCAGACTCCATGCATGCCGCTTGCATTCATCAGAGGGGAAGACAATGTGATAGAACCCCTTCCCCATGGACGTCATATTCCAGTTACTAAATCCCCATATCTTCGCCATCCTGTGAGAAAGCTCATGAAATTTCCATGGTCGAACACCTTTTGTGATAATCACCCTTGCGATAATGGAGAATTGACATATCCTGACTCTCTCCTCAACTGCAACCTGATTCGTAGCTATGTGTGCAATATGCCCTTTCCTGATAATCATCCCTGAATTTTCCGCATCACAATCAAAGAAGGATAAGCCACCATTTTGCATGGCCACATCAGCGAAGCTTTTCCCCTTAATAAAGATGTCTTGATTGGCCAATTTCTCTGATTTCCGCTTCACACAGAGGCTGAAGAGATCATGATTCCCTATCAGATCTTCATCTTTTAACACAATCTCATCCTTCCCTGCAGTATCAACATCACCCTGCATGGTTCTAGGGATTTCGTCGGTCGGCTCTTCGGGAGTTGCCATCTTCTCCCAGATTCCATTACATAATTTATATCATATATATTCTTCAAATTTATACGCATTTCCATCCATGTAAAATGTAAAAGGAAAATGATCCACATATCTCTATGAAGGTGGAAATCTACAAATACGGACTAGCGACATATTAATTTCCCAATCATTTGGATTTCAAAAAGATTGAAATGAAATTATCATTAAAGAATGGTATTTATTTTTTTAAATATACTACAGAGATATAATATCCATAGTAACACCCTTATATAAAATATTGTGATGAAAAATGAATTTTATCGATAAATGGAGATGGTAAGACGTATGCATGCATGAGTGATACTTTCAAATACAATTTTTATCAAAAAAGGGTAAAGAATTTATTTTTCATATTAATAATTAGATTTTCATATATTAAATGTATTTAAGTTATTAATTTATAAAGAATATAAATTATTTAGTGGATGGAAAAAAATTTCATATAAATTTATAGATTAATGTGATCACCTCTTCTTTGAAAGTACTCTAATAGATATCCTCTAATAGGCTCTAGGATTGGCCTTTTGTGACAACCAGAACATCTGGGAATTTTACAATTAAGTTTAGAAGATATATTTGTAAATTTTGGTTGATAAATATGGATAAATTTGTGTAAATAAGTGAATGGTGTGTTCCATTTTATTATGGTGGGGAGGGTTATTATTGGTTTTTAATAAGTTATAAAATTATTATAAATTAATGTTGATGTCAAAGTAGAACTAAATTTTTAATAATAAAATAAAATATTATTATACGTTAAAATTAAATAATATAACAAACAATGGATATGTTTTAATCGCATTATTACACATATATTTTGGTTTGAAACCCCATTAACAATTGGACAATTACTTTAATATTACTGTTTTCATAAAATTTTACAGATTGATAATGTTTCTATAAAATAATAAACCACCACTAAACGGACCATGGAATTATATTTAAAAAAATATAACATTCATTTTTAAAAATATAATATTTTATTAATTTTATTTCATAAAAATATTATATAGTGAAAAATAAAAGTATTGTCATTTTAAATCTATTTATTTAATTTTAAATTAAATACATTAATAAAAATGGAAAATTTCATAATAATGACTTCAATAATCTATAATATATCATAATGATCAATATAGTTTGGTTAAAAATAAAATTATTAAAATTATAAAACTTTTAATATTTTTAAATTCATTCACCGTATATTTTTTTAATTGAACAAATAATTCATTGATGGTTCATAAGAAATGTTAATATTATAAAATTAAATAAATATAATAATTAAATATTTATCTTGAAAATAATTTCATTACAATAAAAATAGTACCTTATATTCTTTCATAACATTCTTTTTTCTTCATGTGGACACATATGATGTAATAGAAACATAGAGAGTGACATTTTGTAACACTCTTTAACATAAATATTTATAGATCTTTTTCAGGGATAAGTGCCCTTTAAATTTATCAATTGGTATAAAGTGATAAATTTGGAATTATATTCATATAATAAGAGATATTTTAAAACATTATAGATTCAATAATAATTTAATCCTAGATTATCCATAGTTATCATTTCCCATGGTGAAAAATTTTATCCTTGATAGTATTCAAAATATTAAAAAATAAAAGGGATGTATTTATAGAATTTAGAACTCTTATTATAAATATATAATTAATTTTACCTAATCCATATATTTAAATGTAGGAAATTATGTTTTCAAAATTAAGAGTGTAAAATGAATAGAAACCCAGTCTTTAAAAATATATATTTTAAGCATAAAATTTTAATTATTATTATCCTAAGTGAAATTTAAAGTACTATATAGTTATTAGTAAATTTTATAGAATATAATATATATATATATATGATTAAAATAATTCATAGATATTGATAATTTTAATTTATTAGGATAAAAGAAATTGTTCATATAATAATATATTTTCATTGTAATATCACATTTATTTTCAAATGATTTTTATTTTCATTTCTAATTAACTTATATATAATTAATTACTTTTATACATGTGTAAACGATTAATTTTCATAATTAATCTATAATATTCATACTCATATATCCAATGACTATGTAATAATAAAATTTTAATAGAATATATTCATTCATCAAATCTCACGTGTAACATAGAATTTAGATGAAATTAAATTTATTTTAAAAAAATAGTACATAAAATCTCAGAGTGTTATATACGATCACTAAGAAAATAATTTCTACCATGAAATTAAGTTACTCATTTAGAAAAAACTGAGGATGGGTTAACCAATTACATCCTCATGTATCTACTTTGCTTCACAAAATTACTGGGTTTTCAACAAAAAATATACATTGTGACTTCTCTTGTTTCAAAAAACATTCTATCAACAATATAGAATCTCTACGGGTTATTCATCATAGGAAATATCATTATCTAGTTGTATGGACATTAGTTTTATTACATATAAAGTATAATAAATGTTCATATTCATAAGGGATACATGGAACTCTTCGTAAAATGGAGGGTGATTCGGTGGATCACCAATCAATATGATACAATATTGATTCAATAACAATATACACATGCAATGATGTACTAAGAGATTATATTAAAATTATATCCAAATATTATCACCCACTTAATAGTATATAATAATTCTAATACCTTATCACCAATATCAAGATCTAGATCAATACAATGATTTTCAGAATTATTATTCTTTTCGACTATGATATGATCTTATGTGTTGTTGAATAACTCTTACATTCACAAAAAATTACTTATCTAGATCACATAATAATATATTTCTTTCTCTATATTCATTCAACCATATTAGTTTTAGGCACATCCTACCATATAATGATTCATAAGAAGCTATTTTTATTATGGAGTGAAAGCGATTACTATTAGAAAATTCCACCAAATGACAGTGTTGATCACAACCACTTTTGAAATCCATAACGTAATCTCTCTACATGTATTATAATGTCTTAATTGTACTCTCTTAGTGAACATATATCTAATTTCGATACGAACTATTGAAACATAACTATTTATCTAGACCCTACTGGTTACATCCCCAAAATAAGGAGCTAAACATCAAATTCTAGTAAAATACAATTGATAGTGGTACACTGTGAAATCGTACAGCTACAGTAATGTATACCAAAGTAATTTGATCAAGATATAAATATTATCATCTCAAAATTATTTATATTGAATTTATAATTTCAATAAATAGAAACCATAAATCATTATTCCCATTAGATATTTTGGTGAATTTGATGACAGAATTTTTCATGACGTTTTCCAATTTCAATTTTGGTATGTTTAATTTTTACAAAATCCCCATAGAATTATATATCATAGCATTAAATTACTGTCATTGAAATCACTATGAAAAATTCTTTGTATTATGTAAATTTATTTCATCCTATATAAATGAATCTTTAAAATTTCAATACAACTTCATACGTCTAGGATGAATAGAAAATGACGAATTATGATAAACCATTAATAACTCATTCAAATTTGGCCTTTATGGGAAACATATATAGTTCCTACACAATATTATTAAATTATAATAAAGGATAATGATTGGATCATTTCTATTCATCTTTTTCATTTAATCATATTCATTCCTAACCTTTTTAATTATCTCTTCAATGGATGGTTGACCACATATTTGTGAATGGTAAAATGGCTCTCAATCCTTTATGATTTAATGATTCGTCCCTTAAATGTCTAAAAATATCAAATTTTTTTATTCATGTCATATTTAATTTAAAATGATCATTTTTACCGATATCATCAACCACAATATCGAAATTTATAATGAGTAATTGTGTTAATAAGTCATAATATTTAATCAAATCCATCAATCTTATTTGGAACATACTCATCTAATTTTGTGTGAAAATATAATTTAAATTTTTCTGATTACTATATATGCCATAACTTTGTTAACATAGATAATTATTTTATATCATTACTGAAATTATTTCTAGAGCTAACTCTAAATCATGAGTTGGGTATTTTTTTCATGAACCTTAAATTTTCATGGGCAATAATATAAAACTATAAAATTAATCATGTGGATGCATCCTAGTCCCTCCATCGAGGCATCGCTATTTATAATACACTCTTTTTCACTACAGGTTACTGTAATCATATGAGTGATAATTATATTAAATTTTAATTCCCCAAAGGTCTCATCACATTCATCTATTGAAATTAATTTGTCTCCCTTGCGAGGTAATATGATGAGTGGTTTGGATATCTATTAAAAATTCTCAGTAAGTACCAATAAAATATAAACATTCCTAGAACACTATTTATATATGAAATAGTGGTTGGCTTATTCTGATGTTTAATAACATTTTTAATTATAGGATAAATTCCAATACACTCACAAGATATTATATAACACAAGAATGAAACATTTCAAACCCTAATTTACCTCAAGGTAAATATTTTATAAGTCTTATCATTTATAAAAGTCATCATCACAATCCTTTTGGGGTTTCCTTTATATTCCATTAACAGTTAATATTTAATAATTTCATCTATAATGTCTTCAAAAAACTAATCATGTCATTCTCTATAGATTCAAAAAATGAAAACAATTATGACAATGGGGAATTAGTTTAAAAAATTGTAACATTGTAAATTTTTAATATCAAAACCAATTATGAAATTATATCATAGTTATATCCTACTTATTGAACCATATTTGATAATATTAAATTTGATTAGAAATATTTTAAAAATATTTATATCCATACATTTTTTTAATCAGGACATCAATATGGAATTTATGATACCTACTACTGATAGTGATCTAGTTATGTTCTAAAAAATAAATACATAGTCACATTGATACATATTTCTACTTAAAAAACCAAATAGGTTCACCCATGGTGACACACTGTTTCAAATGATCACTTGTAAATAGTCTCCGAAATTTTATTCTTCAATTCATGTTACTCAATTAGTTTCTTTGTATATAGAGTATTTGAAATCAATTTATCACCAGTTATGAGTATTTTTTAATCTCAACATGTTGATTCAATGAGATTCCATTAAAATATTTCTTAAATACAACATTAAACACCTTTAATGTATGAAAATAAAAATTCTTAGTTTCTCCCCAATAATCTGAGATAAAAAACCCATTTAAATAAGAATCATGACCCATATGACGGATGTAATTTCCCTCAGCAGTTTGAGTTTATCATTACATAGATAAACTGTCAATAGTTCGTTTAGAATATCAAACATAAATACAATTATATTTTAATTGATTTGGTATATAGAAAAATAATTCCTACCCACTCCCAAAATAACTCTGAATTCAACTAGATGATGGATGAAAATATTTCTGAAAATTAATTCCAAAAAAATAATGGGAGAAGAATAAAATACATGGGATAAAATCACCAATCAATTCTGTATTATTACTTTTAACTCAATATATAATATTAGCATTGGTACTATGACAGCCTTATAAAATTATTTATATATAAAAGTCTATCTATATCTTGAAGTAATTAATACATCAATAGTTTTATACTGGATGATAAATGTATGGTTCAATATATCCTTATCATACCCCACATTATATATAATTATTGAATGGGATTTACATTTTAATTTTTTCATATGTGTTTATTTATATCAAGCATCTTCATTAGACATTATATTTGGAAACTAAATAACATATCAAAATTACTCATTGCATTTATAACACTCGTGTATGGTTGGTGTAATTGGTGGATGTTTCATTATATTCAAATCATTATATAAATTCTTCCCAAAAAAATCAATATTATATTTCATAATATCCTTTTTTTGATTGTTGAAACATTTAACAATTCCATTAATATGACATTACCCATGACTCTATCCACATTATATTTATAAATGAATTCTCATCTTCATCCCTCCATGGTATTAACAATTTATTTCAAATTCCATTTTTCTTATCCTATCAATACCTCGAGATTGATGGGTAAATCTAGTCTCCATATCCACCTTGATATAATATAAAATTATTTTCTCATATATAATAATTTCCCTTATAGATAACTCTATTCAGAAACATGGTTTTAAGCCACTAAAATATTAATCAACTTTACTTTTATGTTGGATGTTATTAACCAAAGACTAACTCATAACTCTTGTAAAATTATAAACATAGTTTCCAATTTATTCATCATATTTTTTTTATCATAAAAATATTACAAATACAATTTCATAAGAATAATATGAATAAAATACATATTCATAAATATACTCTGAAATGCATCCCACTCTATAGAGTTAAATTATTCATGTTGTTTCAAATTTTTTATAAGAGTCCACTATTGATCTGATTTTTTATTCAAATGATAAAAACCAGAAAAAAATTCTCTTTTTTGGAATAGTATATAATGGAAATTATTTATATAGTGGTACTAATCCACAAATAAGTGACTGCTAAAGAAATGTTCCCACTATAACAAGGTTGAAGATTCGACATGAATTCATTAGATAATTTTTCCCTCCATTGATATTTTTTATTCTGAGTGTGATTCATATCATTCATTGAATGTGTTTTTATAGAGATGAGATTTTTCATTCTATCTCCTATAACATTGGTTTTTTAGGAGAAATGTCATTGAAATTTCCATCACACATAGAATTTACCTGATTCATTTGAATTTCATTCATTGAATAAAAGAAAAAAGTAATCTATAGGTGGAAAATTTTAATAAATAGAGTAATGTATCAAATAATCTGGAAATATCATTTATTTGATGTCTAAATTATCACACTTTGTTATCAATAGTTGACACCATAGATTTAACATTATTTATAAATTTTCATTACCAAAACATTAGATTAATATCCAATTATTTATCCTACAACCAAGGATTTCAGTAATTATTTCTAATCATAGTTTCCAATGGACAAATAAAACATTCTCCTGTACCAAATATAGTGTCCCATGTCATGATAAATTGTTTTCACATATTAATTGATACATATTCAATACAGTACAAAAAAATACATTCTAGAATTGAATATTCTTAATACATTTGGAAACAGTGAAAATTAAAGAAATGCTATATAAAAATATATTTTCTCACCTTCTAAGATATTTATAGCTATCAACCCTCATAGAAAATAATTCATTGAACAATTATTTATATACTAGGAAAATAATACATATGAAACACTGATCTCTAATACATATTAATGATAAAATATATATATATATATATATGATCATATAAGTATAACATGATAAAGAGTGCATGATAACATGAGATAAACCTTTTAAACCCATAAAATGTATCTCATAGATCATAATATAGAGTTATAGAAAAAATATTTGTAGTTTCTAAGACATAATTACTATAAGTAATCAAATAACATGATCCATGAGATAATAATATATACATAACACATAAAACAATGTCATATGAATAGTAATATAAAATCATTTCATTGGTATTCCTGGATCCATTCCAAGTGTATCAGAGTGTTAGGGGTTTAATCCATAACCCATCTTAGTTTTCATGGTTAACTTCCCAGAATATCATAGTGGAAAAATCCATTACTGATATGGGTTCACTCCACATTACATTCACATTTATCTCATGAGATATAAATATTTTCAAAATTAATTATAGGGATATATAGGACCCATATATCACCTAATTATAATCATGAAAATGTTTTCCACAAGATCATAAAAAATTCATCCTATCAAAACCCTTGATGAGATATGGGATTTGTATATATTTCATGATAATATAACCCTTATAAACATAATGGGTATCATAAACATCATCCCATTTTAAATATAAATCATAATGATAATGATTATAGATTTATCTTTGTATCATATTTCTAGATGATCATAAGAACCATTTAAGGATATTGTAAATGATGAATCAAAATATTATTAACGAATTCTTCAGGAAAATAACCATCCATTTTTAAATGAATTATTTAAAATATTTATACTTCCCAAATATTATAGAAAATACATTTATTGAAAATAACCCTGGTAAAATGTAATGTATGATTCAATATATTTAGAATCCATTATGGTGTGGAATTCTATTCATGCTGCAAAATATTTAAAACATTATTTCAATCGTTTTGTAAAAAATCACAAAGTACCCTATTTGAAAAACAAAATAATAACATTACTAAAACCCTTTTGTGATAATATTAACATTGAAAAAAATGATTTTAAAAAATATTAGGAGAATATTAAACACACTTATTAAAACATTTTTATAAAATATAGATATGGATGAAAAGGTGTTTATGACGGAAGAGAGAAAATATGTCTATTTTATTAAAAAATATTTTTTACCTATTCAGTACTAAATGTGTGGAAAATTAAGTGATAAATTAATATTAAAAATTAACCACATGAGAATAAAATTCATTAGTATCTTTATATGAAAATCATAATATTTAATCATCATAACTTAATCATAATCAATCTCTATATACAAAAAAACTGTAACATAAAACCCCCTATATCAAGTCCAAATTCCATAGTCTATTTTATGTATTTTGGAATTATAAATATATGTTTATTATATATTTTATCCTAAAATAAGATTCATATATATTAATAAAAATATGATTTAATTTTAAAATTATATCATCTGTTTAGTAATAATTCATATTTAAAATACCTACTCCTGGTGACAATTTCTTCATATTTCATTTACATTTTAGTTTAGCAGTTTTGGTCTCTGTGAATTTATCATAGATAAATTATCTCCAAAATTTTAATCATGGTGTAAATTTCATATATATTAATTATATATATACACATATATTCATCTATAATAATTTGGGAAATAAAAAATAGTTATGTTGTTCTGGGTGACTGTAAGTTGTTTGTACATATAAACATTATTATCAATTTTCAATAGATGGAATAAAAGAAATATAAATATTATTTCAAACATAATATATAATTATTATATCACTATATTAATCAATTTTAACCAGACTAAAATCAAATTAAAATTTAAATTAAAAATAAACCACATCTCTTCGTTGAGGTAGTAGTCCGCACATATGCATACACAACATAATCATTTCCCAATGGATTGGATGGAAAAAAGGAAAATGGGATATTATAATTATAGTATTATAATTGGGTCATAAATATCAAAATGAATACTAGATATATCATTATACAAATCCATAAATGAAGGTTGTGAAAAATGAATTGTATCTCTATGTATAATCGTTATGTTGTACATACACATGAGTGATACGTTCACATCACATTTGATGGGATTGAGGGAGTATAATAAGGTATTAAAAATCATTATTAAATTTAATTGTTTTTTATTCATTATTTATTATTTTATAAAGAATATAAATTATTTATAGTATCTCATATAAAAAAATAAAATAAAGAGTTTCGTTAAGAAGATTACCTATTATTTAAATATACTTATTTTGATATCATAACAATGGAACTAGGGTCATTTTATTGGAAATAAATTGTCATGACCAGTCCTAGTGGGGCCTGAGCTGCAACTCCCCTAGACAGCCTCCAATCAGCCAGGTTCTGGTGACTATCACTAAGTAGGCATGTTATTGACATGGGAGGCATTGCCTATAAACAAGTACACACACACACACTTCTATAATCCCACAAAGCTGATAATAAAATACTACTAAAAATGTAAATGCATGCATACACTAAAAATACAATCCAATAGAGTACAACAGGAATGTAATCTACAGAAAGTGTAAAACCCTGGTCAAAAAGTACAAGCCCACCATAGTAGAGTATGAAACAAATTCCAACCTGTAATAAAATTTACTGGGACTGCAATCCGTAGCTGTAGGAACACACCTCAGCATGTCTGATCTCACTGAGCACCATCTGGTCCTCGTCCGCCTAGAATCCTGTCAAAAGCTCACTTGTTTTCACAAGACATGACATGTGCGGGAAAAACCCATGCATGGGTGAGTATAACAATACCTAGTAGGACACCCAAAAACCAAAAAGGAATACAAAAAGAAAAAACACCAAAAGGAAATATTCAGTCATCTCTACACAATATATGTCTATAGAAAATATAACAAGAATATCCAGATATACTGATACATGATCGACTATTGTGAAACCACTACGAAGATCCAGCTTGAAGATTCTACTTAGCACGTAACAAGGAGAACAGATTCCTAGGTCTGAAGAGAGAGATATGAAGTACTCGTTCTGGGAGACCACACTCCATATGTACTTTGAGAACATGAGGCTCAAATGAGGATCATCACCAAGTCATGGTGTGATTCCGACACATCAGTATGAACTAATCTGCTAAGCATAGGATGGGCACTAGGGTAAATTTGGTCACGTCGATACCAAGAAATATACTTAGGTTTCTAGGAATGAATAGAGGATCCGCCTCCAAGTCTCCCAGAGGGGATTCCAACAACTCTATTTAGGAAGTCCTGCTGAAGGGGTCATACTCCTCTATATAGGAAATGACACTGAGAACCTTCAGGAGAAAGACCAAAGGGCACATACCCTAAGGAAACTAACCCAAGTCACAGAAGGAAACTAGCTCAAGCCATGTATGATTGGTTACACTGTGTGTAGTATGGTTACATGCCGTGTTCCTTGACCCCAGGTACTGCCCCTGTAAACGGCCCGTGTCCATTCAAGCTGTGTAAAACTCAACTACACGGCGTGTAGAAGAATCGCATGCCATTTTACTGGACTCAGGGTACTACTCATGTTAATGGCCCGTGTCTTATGCCTCATTGTATAAAAAGTAACTACACGGCATGTAGTCATATTAAACTCCATGTCTGAGAACCTGGGGCTTGCTCTGTGTACGATGGCCATGTGCCAGTACACAATCTCTGTCTGTGTCGCCTGCCCATGTAACAGTACACGGGATATCCCATGTATCTGGCCGGTTCTGGTCGAGGAGGGGTATACACGCCATGTCCATGACCGTGTACCCAACTCGTGTATGTGTACTCCCGGAGTACATGCTAGGTGATCTGCCGATGAGCACACGCTGGGTAGTCAGGATTTTTCCAGAAACGCCATCTTCCTCCTCACACCACGGCTGATCCTTCGGATCCATGGTTTCTCATTCGTTCATCCTGATACTCTAGGGGTTTGTTCATTTCATCATTCGAACACTGAAACAGGTGTTTTCGGTCCTTAAATCGGATCATAATCCTTGAACGATCCATCAGAAGAAAAATGCCCATAAACTCATATCTCTCGATCCACTCCAAATCGTTGGCTGAAACCGTCGTCGCACCTCCGTGAAATCGCTCCGGGGTTGGATCTACATTCTCGAATCATTCTACCAACAAACAAATGTGCAATGATCTATTTCCTCCAATGACTCATGGAACGCAATGAAGAACGTGTGGGAGAAAAAAATACAAAGGATCAAACAAGAGGGAAGAACGTCGATCATTGTTTGTGATGATCCGGGTTCGTCGCCATTAGATCAAAACCACAAAAATCAAAAGATTATAATTCTCAAGTATTTGATTTATCGATAAAACCCCAAATCACACCCGCCCACAAAATGATCGATCTGTGGGCTAATCGGTTCGCAGATTAGTCCGTGTTCATCATAGGAAACAAGAACAGTGAAATTAAAATCAAAATCAAACATCACACCAGGATCCGGGATGTTCATTGGCGAAGACTCGGTCATCGCGTCGTCATCAGCGGCGAAAATCGTCAAGAATGTCGTCGTCGCGTTGGGAGGTTTTCTCCAGAGCCTCAAGAGCCACCAATGGTTTCCGAGTTATGATTTTTGTAACCATGGACCCATGTTCAAGAATTTATTAAAAAAGGATAAAGGATATCTGTTGAAACAGATTTAAAATTATTTCGCTGAAGAATAAAATATTTTTATTAAATATTTTATTACCGTTACATCCATAAACTAGATTTCACCACCAACCTGGGTCAGCCGATGTTAGGCCTCAGCTAAGGTAAAATTGATGTTCTGATCGAAAATGTGCCCTCATATTTTTGATCTGAGAACCTGTTTGGAGGTTATTTTTCTTTTTTAGGAAAATCGCATGCGTGCGTAAATTAATTATTAAATTAAATTCCATCATTTCTTCTGGGCTCACCAGTCCTCAGAACTATACATCATCTCAAAGACTGGTTTCAAACTTATTCCAACATAATATTGAATTAAAACATTGTAAAAATATGAGACATTACATCACCCCCACCTTTGGCCTTTTACGTCCCCGAAAATAAAAAATAATCTCTACTCAAAAAGTTGTGGGTACTACACATGAATATGAGCCTCCCGATCCCACGTGATCTCCTAAAGATTCATGTTCTATCACCTTACACGCACCAAGGGAATAGCTCATCCATGAAAGACCTTCTCCTGCCAATCCTAGATCTCCACTAGGTACTCAGCAAAAGTCACTCAATAATCTATGTCCAGCTCTCCCCAGTCGATGACGTGCGATGTATCATGCACGTACCTCCGTAGATGTGACACTTGGAAGATGTTGTGTACCCGATTTATCTGAGGAGGTAGAGAAAATCGATATGCCACCTCACCAACTATACTTAGAATCTATAAAGGGTCGATGAACCTCAGGGATAACTTGTCTCCTTGGCCAAACCTCTGAAATCCCCTTTGAGGTGAGACCCGAAGGAACACATGGACACCCTCCTCGAACTCCAAGGGCCTCCGCCTCCTATCGGCATACGAATTTTTCTAATTCTGTGCAGTCATCATCTGCTCCTGGATGACCTACACCTTCTCTTTAGTATCTCTCACCATCTATGGGACCATGAGTGCAGACTCTCCTGGGTCATTCCAGCACTGTGGTGACCTGCAAGGTCACCCGTACAAACCCTCGAATGGTGCCATACCAATAGTGGAATGATAAATGATGTTATAATAAAATTCCAGTAGTTTTAGGTGATCTTCTCAGATATGACTGAAGTCAAGTATGCAAGCTCGAAGCATATCCTCTAGATTCTGGATGGTCTGCTCTGTCTAACCATCAGTCTGTGGATAAAACATTGTGCTCAAGCGTAACTAAGTCCCAATAGCTTCTTATAATACCTTCCACAATCGGGATGAGAGACGAGGATCACGATCTGAGAGGATCGTGGATGTCACTCTATGAAGTCAAACTATCTCCCGCACATAGAGGCGTCCCATGATCTCTACTGAACTCTACTCCCATATGGCTATGAAGTGGGCCGACTTGGTTAGTCGATCAACGATCACACAGATGGAATCATGTCCCCAAGACGTACGTAGTAAACCCGTCACGATGTCCATGAATATCCCGTCCCACTTCCACTCTAGAACCTCAAGGGGATAAGTCAAACCCGCCGGCACCTACTGCTCATCCTTTACTTGCTGATAAGTAAGGCACATAAAAAAAACTCTGCCACACCCTTCTTCATTCCTGGCCACCAGAACTGATGTTGGAGGTTCTGGTACATCTTTTCCACGCCTGGATGCACCTCCAAAGGAGATGAATGGAACACCCTCATAACCTCCCCCTGAAACGTCCCTGGTACAACCGTACACCCTCTAAAATTAACAACATGCTCCCCAAATTCTGAATATCCATCAACATCATCATCCACGGATACCTAAGAACGTATAGTCCCACATCTAGAGTCATCGAGTTGTGCTTCCCTGACTCACTGGAAGAGCAGATGGGTAACAACCGTCGACTGAATGTATGCTCCCTCATCTATATCCACGAAGGATAACTGTAAGGAGGCCAACTTCCTCATCGCCTGATCTAGAAACTGCGAACTAGATTTCCTACTGAGAGCATCTGCCACAACATTACCCTTCCCAGGCATGTAAACAATCTCAATGTCGTAATCCTGGAGGAACTCAAGCCGTCTCCTTTGTCTCAAATTCATATCTTTCTGAGAAAATATATATCTGAGACATTTGTTATCAGAGTAGATGGTAAACTACTCGCCCATTAGGTAGTGTCGACACATCTTCAATGCGAAGAGTAACACACCCAACTCAAGATCATGTGTCACGCAGTTCTTCTCGTGGGGCCTCAACTAGCGTGAGCCATAGGCAATCACTGATTTCCTCTCCATCAGGACACAAATAAGCCAGGTTCCTGATATATCACAGAACACTACGTACTCGACGTCGTCTTACAGTAATCACAATATCAGGGTGCTCGTCAGACACTGTCTCAATTGCTAGAAATCCTGCTGGCATCTATCGGTCCACATGATAGGCTACCCCCTTAGGGTCAAAGCTGGCATGGGTGCATAAATCTTGGAGAAATAAAGTATAAATATTCGATAGTAGCATGCCAACCCAAGGAGACTCTGCACCTCCATCGCACTCCGGGGCGGCTCCCATGATAGTACTGCCTCCACCTTGGTTGGTTCCACTACTACACCATCTGATGAAATAAAGTGTCCCAGAAATTGGACCTCTTGTATCCAAAACAAACACTTCGAGAGTTTCCCATACAACTGGTTCTCTTAGAGTGTGTCTAGAAACATCCTTAGGTGTCTCACATGCTCCTTCTCGGATGCAAGGTACACAAGGATATCATCGATGAAAACCACTATGAACTGATCTATATAAGGCTGAAATATTTGGTTCATGAGTACCATGAACACGGCTGGGGCATTCGTCATGTCGAAGGGCATCACCAAGTAATCATAGTGACCGTAGAGACATCTGAATGCCGTCTTTGTTACAACCTCATCCTGTAATCGCAAGTGATGATAGCCTGATCACATATTAAACCTTGAGAACTATCATGACCCTCTCAACTAGTTGAAGAGGTCATCGATCCTTGGCAGTGGTTACCGGTTCTTCATAGTCAACTGATTCAAGCGCCGTTAATCCACACATAGCCTCAATCTCCCGTCTGCCTTCTTAGAAAACATCCCTGTGGCTGCCCAGTGTGAAATGATTTGTCATACAATGACCTTCTTTTGAAAGTCTTCCAGCTTCACACTCAGTTCATGAAGCTCTACAGGAGCCATCTGATATGATGACACTGATATCAGTGTCGTCCTGGGGTGCAACTCAATGCAGAAATCAATCTCTCGATGGGGAGGTAGTCCCGGGACATCCTCCAGAATGATGTCCTCATACTCATCCACTACTATTGGAAACTAGAAACATGTAACACCTTATGTGCCATGGGCTAGGATATCCAAATCATAGGATATCAGTTTAACATTCCTATACACAAGTCCATCCTGCACTACATGGGTCTCTCTTTCACCGACAAAATAGAACCTCATTCCATCACTGCAGACACACCACACCCTTCGCCTAAAACAATCGATCTAGTCATGAACTGTGGATAGCCAATCCATTCCAAGAATGACATCGCAAGGCCTCGACGCTACCACCAAGAGATTCCAACTGAAACTCTCACCTCGAAGGGTTAGGTCGCACTGTCTACAAAGTTGTGTGATCTCTGAATCTTCTCCAGTAGGTGTGTCTAATCGTAAGGGTCGAGTCAACGACTCAACTGGAATCTCCAGGTCTCGTACAAGATAAGAAGCCATTAAGAAATGACTAGAACCTGTGTCTATCAGTACGAAAACCAAAGTAGAAAAGTCACAGATTATACCTATAAACATTCTGGCAGTACCTGGGTCAAAAGACTCTACCGCCTACAGCTGTCCCTGCCTTTGTCCACCGGCTCCCTGAAACAGGGGTGGATCTCCTAGGGGTGGTGGTGGTAAAAGGTCAAAACACTGACCACCTCCAGCTACTTTTCCAGCTCCTGTACCATGTCAGACACCCCGTGGATCTGTCTGCTTCACACGTTACCTCTGCCTCGGTGGTCCATCCACTACTCCCATGTCAGAAGTATGGCAGGTCGGACCATATCGAGCGAGATGTCCCCTTATATCACATTAGTAACACCTCCTCTCTCGGGGCTAGATGGATGCGCCTTTCGAACCATGTAGGGAAGATATCATGTCCTGAGATCTCCACTAAAAACATCTCCCACGCCTGGGTCCCAAGCGTCGGCTCCCTGCTGCTGAGGTCTCTGCTCCAGCTTTCCCACTACTGACAACTTCCGGCTATCTCGGCTCTTCCAAGAATCTCTAGACCACCAAATCCTGCTCGATCACCCCAGCATATGTAGGAATGATCATAGAGATGATGCTAGCTCAGATATCTTTGCAAATTCCCCGATCA
This sequence comes from Viscum album, assembly GCA_963277665.1. Classification (NCBI taxonomy): domain Eukaryota; kingdom Viridiplantae; phylum Streptophyta; class Magnoliopsida; order Santalales; family Viscaceae; genus Viscum; species Viscum album. The sequence continues at coordinate 312,594,980 of OY728133.1, read as the reverse complement.
AATGTCTGAGCTCTGAAGTACAGATCTCTGACAATATCCATCGAGTACCATGAGAGGTCAGTAAACCTCGATGAATATTCATCCTCTGACATGGTTCCCCGATGGAGCTCAAGAAGATCCTGTATACGTACTGCACTCAGGGTAACCAGTGAAAACTCCTCTCTAAAGAGATGCTCAAACTCCGACCATACAAGAGTCACCTCGTCGTGGGTCTGGATAACCAAACTCCACCATCGCACTACTGAGCCCGGCAAAAGGATCGCTGCCAGGTTCACCATATGATATGATGGTGTTCTGACCAAACAGAAGACTATGGTCACTGCCTCAAGCCAGTCCTCTCCTGCATGAGGGTTAGGCTCACCACGAAACCTGAGGGGTCTTTGTCTCTGAAACTCGTGGAGTGCGATTAGCCTGTGCTCCTCCTCTATTGGTACAACAGTCCCAAAACACTACTCCACATGGGGTGGAATAACTGGCACACCACCCAATGGTAAAACTGGGGGATCTGGTCCTTGTATCAAAGCTTCATCACTGAAGGGTTCATCCTTGTGATTGAGTTGCCGGATCCTAGCGGGTGCGCGTCGCGGAGGCATCCTGTAATGAAACAAGATGTATCTCAGTTAGTGAGTATATCTGGAGAGCTGACTCAAGAAGGACATGGAAACCACAAATCATTCCTATATAATTCATGTACCATTATTTTCCCCTTCAACTAGTGTTCTCATGCTCTGAGTTGAAAAGAAAGTTATCAGAGTCCTGGTGTATGGATACGCCGTCCACCACACCAACATTGGGGTCCCTAGCCTAAAATCCATACTCTAAACACTTAACACTATTTCCACAAACCAAATCACAAAATCTTGGTCCTATGGTAGAACCGACCACTTCTGATACCACTCTGTCATGACCCGTCCCAGTGGGGCCTGTGCCGCAACACCCTAAACCCGCCTCCAATAAGCCAGGGGCTGGTGACTAGAACTGAGTAGGAATGTTACTAACATGGGAGGAATTTCCTATAAACATGTACACACAAACACACATATTCAAGCCCTGAAAGATTAAAATTAAAAACTACTAAAAAGGAAATGAATACATACAATAAAAATCCCAACCAATAGAGTATGACATGAAAGTAAAGTACAACAAGTGTAAAATCCTTGGCCAAAATAAAAAACCCACCAAAAGTAAGTCTGCAAGAAAGTCCAACATGCAAAGAAAGGTACATGGACTGCAATCCCTAGCTGTAGGAACACACCTCGGCTTGTCTGATCTCACTGAGCACTATCGGGTCCTAGTCCCCCTAGAATCCTATCAAAAGCACACTCGTCTGCATAAGACACGACATGTGCGGGAAAAGCCTGTGTAGGGGTGAGTATAACAATACCCAGTAGGACACCCTGAAACCTCAAAGGAATACAAAAAAGGAAAACACCACAAAGGAATGATTAAGTCGGCTCTACAATGTATATGTCTACAAGAACATATTACAACAATATCCATATATACTCATACATGATTGAATATCGCCAAACCACTACTAAGATCCAGCTCGAATGTTCCACTAAGCATGTAACAAGGAGAACACACTCCTAGGTCTGAAGAGAGAGATACGAAGTACTCGTTCCAAGAGAACACAATCTATAAGTTCTTTTAGATCAAGATGCTCAGAATGAGGATCACCATCATGTCATGGGGTGATTCTGACAACTCAGACTGAACTAATCCGCTAAGCAGAGGATCGTCGCCCAGGTAAAGATGGTCACGTCAGTACCAAGAACTCTACATAGGGTTCTAGGAATTAATATAGGATACAGCTCCAAGTCTCAAAGATAGGATTCCAACAACTCTATTCAGGAATTACTACTGAAGGGATCATACTCTTGTATGTAAGAAATGATACCAGGAACATTCAAGAGAATGACAAAAGGGGGCAAACCCTATGAAAATTAGCCTAATTCACAAAAGTAAACTGGCTCACGACATGTAAGATTGGTTACACTGTGTGTACTATGGTTATAGACTATGTTCCTTGACCCCAGGTACAGCCCGTGTAAATGGCCCATGTCCATTCATGCTGTGTAAAACTCAACTACATGGCGTGCAGAAGAATCACATGTCGTGTTCCTTGACTCAGGGTATTGCCCGTGTAAACGACCTCTGTTAGTTGGCATATTGTATAAAAAGTAACTACACAACGTGTAGTAGTATCATACGCAATGTTCGAGAACCTGGGGATCGCTCTGTGTACGCTGGCCATGCGCCCGTACACAGTCTCTGTCTGTGTCGCTTTCCCGTGTTCTAGTACACGAGTTATCCCGTGTATTTGGTCGGGTCTGGTCAGGGAGGGGCATACACACCGTTTCTTGGGTCCTGTACCCAACCCATGACCGTGTACTCCCGGAGTACATTCCAGGTGGTCTGCCGATGAACAGACGCTGTGTAGTAAGGATTTTTCCAGAAACACCGTCTTCCTCCTCTCTTAGCGGCTGATCCTTCAGATCCATGGTTTCTCATCTGTTCATCCCAATACTCCAGGGGTTGGTTCTTTTCATCATACGAACACCGAAACGGGTGTTTTCGGTCCTTAAATCAGATCCTAAACCTCGAACGATTCATCTGAAGAAAATTCTTGGAAACTCATAACTCTCGATCCGCTCTAAATCGTCCTCCAAAATCGTCGTCACACCTCAATGACACCACTCTGGGGTTGGATCTACAATCTTGGAACGTTGTGCCAACAAACGAATGAGAAACGATCGATTTCCTCTAAGAACGCAAAGAACGCAATGAAGAACGCGTGGGAGAAAGAAATACAAACAATCGAACAAGAGGGACCAACCTTGATCGTTGAATGTGACGATCCGGGTTCGTCACCGTTAGATAAAAATGTCAAAAATAAACATATGATAAATCTCAAGCTTTTGATTTCCCGATAAAACCCCAAATCACACCCACCCGTAAAACGATCGATCTGTGGAATAATTGGTTCGTAGATTAGTCCACATTCGTCATAGGAAACAAGAACATGTAATGGAAAATCAAATGAAAACATCTTACTTGGATCTGCGGTGTTCATTGGTGATGATCTGGTCGCAGCATCGTTGTCGCCGTCGAAAATCATTAAGAATGGCGTCACCATGTTGGGAGGTATTCTCAAGATTCTCCAGAGCTGCCAAGGGTTTTCGGGTTATGACGTTTGTATACATGGACCCCTATGCAAGACTTTATTAAAAAATGATAAAGGATATCTGTTGCAACAGATTAAAAAGATTTCGCTGCAGAATAAAATATTTTTATTAAATATATTATTACTATTACGTCGTAAAACATGATTTCACCACCGGCATGTGCCGGTCGATGTTAGGCCTCGCCATATGTAAAATTGATGTTCTGAACGCAATGGTTCCCTCAGATTTTAGATCCGAGCACCTGTTTTGGAGTTATTCCACTTTTTCAGGAAAACCGCATGTGCGTGTAATTTATTTATTAAATTGAATTCCAACATTTATTTTGGGATCACCAGGCCTCAGAAAACGGTACGATGTCTCGAATAATGGTCTCAAAATGATTCCCACATAATATTAAATTAAAATATTGTAAAAATCTAAGACATTAAATAAATGAACAACTAGTATTTTCTATGATTTTCTTCTGAGATAATTCTTCAGTTTTTGTTGATATTGATGGCCATAGGTTGTGTAAATTATATAAAATGGGTCCCCTTATATAATTCTATAGAGTTGACATCATGAATTCCTTTATTTATTAAATAAATTTAAATTAATTAAGTTGAATAAATGAATCAAAATATATAATATTAGAAACTAAAATTAGGATAAGTAAAAACAATATCAAATAATAATGTTTTTAAAATATTGGATAAAATTGCTACCCTTATCTTTTAGTTTTAATCCCCCCGATAATCCTTTCAAAAATTACCTTAATATTAATATTTTCTAAAATTAAACGGTTAATAATGTAACTAAGAAATTATAAAAATCAAATAAAAGGGGAATTTGTAAAAATTAGAAACATATCCAATTCATTTAAAGAAATATAATGTTTTTATTAATTTTTTATCATTTAATAAAATATTATTTATTATAAAAAATCATATTTTTAACACTATTCAATAAATTTAACTTTAAATACATCAATAAAAAAGGTAATTAGAATCTAAATCATGTATTACATTCCAATTTTTTGTAATGATCTATAAAATTCTATTTTCACATTAAATATTTCAAATTATATCACATATAATATTTATAATATCATTTATTAAATTTATTTTAAATGAAGGTACACTACAACAATGTTTCTTAATAAATTAGTGTCATTATTTAAATACCATAAATTATTAATAAATTTTTATAAAGAATATAAATTTATTAATCTCAAATTAGAAACTTATATTCCTTCATAAAATTTATTTGTCCTTATATAGACAAATGTTTGACCTTAAAAATAATGAGAGTGAAATTTTCTAACATTCATTGATTTAAATATTGTATATGTCATATTAATAGACAAGTGTCTATTAAACAAATATTTTTTAATACAAATGTGATAATGTTATAATAAAATTATTAGAATATTAATTTGGATGACAATTTATGGGCTTACCACTTATTTTTATGCAAGAATAACCAAATTTACCCAGTATTGAGTAAATAAATTTTACCCTAGTTACAATTCAAATTGACCAATTTTAAAAGGGGAATATTATACAATATTTAGGATCATATTTCTAAATATTTAAATAATTTAATATATTTAAATATATATAATTTATAGAATTTAATTTTATGTGAAGTTCCTAAAATGTGATTACAACCACTTTTAAAAAAAACACACATTTTAAGAATAAAAACTATATTATAAAGCAATGTATATAAATAACAATAAATGAATATAGAAAAAATTTATTCAATATATTCTATATAATTTTCATTAAAATCTGTCCCCAATTTTTTTCAATTTAATATTTTCTTTATACAAATACATTGTGTAAATACTTTTTTTCACAAAAATAACTCCCTTAATTAAAATGATTGTTATATGGACTTATAAATAATTAATAAACAATGAAGTCTATTTATACATGTATAAACCATAAATTTTCATTATTTAATTAGTCATATGAAAAGCCTCCAATACAGTGCCCATGTGATAACTATTTTATATCATGGTCTTCCAAACATCATTATTTTGTGTAGAAAAAGAAATTTCGGATAGGGAATTTATTTTAATTATTTTAAATATCCTATTGTTATAGTGTTACACATTGAATATGTTTAAATATTATAAAATTCTATTCTAGGGAAATCCATAGTATCCAATAAGACAAGTTTTTTAACAATAATAACATATTACTTTGGTAATGAAAGCTCTTGTTAGGTTGATATTGGTGAAACGTCTCATGGATCCAGATTTAATAGATAATTTAACCCATGTACAATATAAAATTATCAATTAAACATTTCCAATCCATTTTTTTACTCATTTAGAGTGGTTAATGGTATGGTCCTATTACTAGATATAATCACTAAAAATAAACCTTCATCTAAGTCACCGACTAGGTAGGTCACCTTCGATAATCATATGTGTGATCCGTACACATATCCATCCTACACCCAAGATCGGAAAAGGTCCTCCTGTAACATATATTCCCAAATTTCACCACATCTGGATATATTCACCATGTTTTTATTCATCTTTCCTATTATTGTTTTCAATTTATAGGGGATAGGATTCCACCCCTACATGTAGGTTATATATGTGCCCCATATAATCACATAGATGGATATATCCGCTATGAGTAATATCCTTTAAGATTCTGTATTTCTAATGAAACAGATACACATGGGAAGGATGATATATAATCCCCACCCAGATCCTTTTTTCTATACCATTAAGAATACACACATTCTTATCACATGGGATAAAATTTCATAGTATGGTCATAGAATAAAGAAATTAACAATTTAATTCAAACTATATGGGATTTCTTTCATATTAAGTAGGATATGTTGGAAACAAATCTTAGGTTCAATCTGAACATCCTTGACTATATACTCATCTTGACATATTCCATATGTAACATCATACTCATTGGCCTATATTCCCTATGATACTCATCCTAAATTTTCCATATTCTATATAAGTAAAAAAATCATATCATATATATTTGCATTAGATAAGATGAGCTAAACTGGCCACTCACATGTAAATCCCCCAACAACCTATATTTGGTACCTTTCACCTAGTGAAGTATTTTATATAACATTATACTAATTTGAATAGTTCGTGGGATGCAAAACCATAATTATAATTTCACATATTTATTAATGTATAACATTTAATTGAATAGAATTTGTCCTTTAAATCTAACTATAAATGGATGGATGATTCAAGTTATGTGGCACTGAACTATATGGGATTCGATTCCTTTCATGGTTATATGTATGAATCATCATCTATGAGCCCAATAAATACCCTAATACTCTAAAAACCTCCCTAAAATGTTGTAAATTTAATATTTTCAAGTTATGTGGTTTTAAAACAGAATATATTTATATTAATAATAAACAGAAGAATGAGATACTCTAATATATATAAATATTTTCTCATCAACAGATGGTTTCATTCAATATCATCCATGATTGTAACAAGTACCACACTAAGATATGGGAATAATTCAGGAAAATGTTTTAAATATTTATGTGAGTCTCAGATTAGTTAATAATACATCCACTATGGGAAAGATGAAATGAAATACTAATACTATTGGGAAATTTTCACCTATAGAATAAATGGTAAATCCATAGAGGCTTCCAACCATTGGAAGAAAGGGTTTTATATTCTCAAAATCAGTATGATTTTAATTCATGTCCATAAAAAATGGATAACCTGGCATGAATTGTATACCACTAAAATTGATATATTAACTATGCTCTTTATTTTTATGATAAAATATTAGGATTTTAATATTAATTACTAATAAATTTAGGGTTTCGTTTAGAATCCACAAATTCCTCCATGATAAAAATAAAAACCTCACATCATGTATCAACTAACATTCATTACTCTATATTATCGTTTCCACATCCACACTAAAGGATGTGTCCATACAACCGAAAAAGATGATGTCACCAACAAAGTGCCTCTAGCGTCAAGTGATGAATATGTGTATATTGAGTACCACGTCAAAGTATCCATTCTAATATAATAAGAGTATCTGGAAGGCCATTGCCAATGAATCCTTGTAAACTATTCCAAAAATAGAATAATGTTTAAATATAAGTAGTGTATGTCACCACATAAAACCACATTGGGATATTATTCCTAAATCAATACAGTACTTTAATCCCTTATCATTTGTATATAGAATAAGAAATTCATTTTGTCCATAGAACTATCTAAGATCTTCAAAAAATGGAACTTGGTAGTTGTTTCCATTGTGAATTCCATACAGATCCACCCCCATGACAATGAATTGAGGAGGCTATCCATGAGAACTTATCCTTGGTTTTGTAAACCAGGGAATAAAGAATAATGTATCTATAATTTAGATGGATAAACAAAAAATATGTAAATTCATATTCTCATTTCCATCATAGATGTCTATACCTCTATTTTAATGACAACTAGGGAGAAACATGACATTTTTTCGCACATTAATTAATTACATTGTCATGTCCTAATGGAAAATTAAGAACTAAAGTGGGATAATATTAAAATTATTGTTAAATAATCCCATGAACATATCATTTAATTGAATGGAAATGAGCCTCATATCATTGCTCATAATTTCTGGTCCTTCAATTATATTCATGAAAAATTGGGAGTATTATATTTACATTTTTGTTCGGTCACTCGGGGTAATGTTACTACCGAAAATTTTAATTTAATATTATATTTAAATATTTCAATGTTCATGATGTATTTTTTCACACACAACACTATACTAAAACAAAACCACAATATAATTTTGAAAAGTATAAATATTAATTATAACCATTAAAACCTAGTCATTTAATTTTCAAGAATTAATAGTAGTGATAGATTTATGAAATCAATATACACATGTATAGAATGGTTTCATTTAATACATATATAAATCAATTTATATATAAAAAAAACTAATGTGATCATTTTATTCATAAAAATTAATTTCAATAAATATTTCTAATTTTTTATGATTTAAATATGTATTTCGAGAATATATTTACTAATGATGAAAAAATATTTTTTAGGAGTAATTTTTTAACAAAAAATTCAATATTATTTTATATGAAATAAGTGGAAAAGTTGATTTTTTTTCAAAAAATAGTTATTTCGAAAAACTTAATATTAACATGGATATGTTTATAAATAGTTATTAATATATCGTAAGAGTATAATTTTTGTTATGATATATATATATTTTTATTTATATTTCTGTAATACATTTATAATAAACTTATATTTATAATATATGAGGATTGAAAGTGTAGAATGAAAGTCATGACCTATGGTTGTTGATTTCTGTCTCACATTTTACTTCCAACACACATGTCATTAAAAACACCATTTTTATTTATGTGGTCTGTATACATAACATTAATGTATATTATTATTCATTGACTGATTATTATTTGGATTTACATATCTTTTTTGAATCACTGTTTATTAGGATTTATGGTTAAAATGGTACCAAAGTTTTAAGGAATTTATATCACAATTTTCCTGCATTGAGACTTACATTAATTTATGCACAAAGTTTATTTTATGAGGGGTATACGAATACCCTTTGAAATGTTATATAATTTATCCTTTTATCCTCATGATATTTTATGCTTCATTTAATGTTATTATTTCATGTGTATAATAACTCAATGTTACCAATAATGTAATGATTTTATGTTATAATGTAATAATTTATCATGATTTGTTAAAATTATGTTTCTGATGATATAATATTATAATCCATCACTCATCAAAAAATTTAAATTTCCCCAAAATTCATTATATTTTATATTTTCAAAAAATATTACCATTTTACACTATTTTTTGATTAAATTAATTGGGAAATATATTTTTAATCTGACATTATTTGACACAGTAGTTTGAATTCCATTTTCATTCAAAAAAATGTTTTCTAAAAAACTAATTTTTTTACTTTCATAAATTCAATTTTAAAATAAATTTTTACTCATATTTATCTTCTTTTTGCAATTATTCTGAATAGAATTTGATAGTGTATTAAAAAAATGTGAATCTATATTTTATCAAAAATATTAATGGAATTATTATATTAACATTTACGACATGAATGAAACATCCCATAGTCATGAATATTATATTTAATTTAAAATTTCATTATAATTATTAAATTTCATTATGTAATAAATTATTTTCAAGAATTATTTATGTTTAATTTTTTTCAATGTTTTTATAATATTTTACTCCAAAATTATTTTATAGCTTCTTAGAAAAATATTTTCTATATATGAGGACATCTATTGATTTTACCTTTGATTTACTGGGATATAATGCAAGTATACCATTTTTATTATGTAGTTTAAATTCATAATGAATAGTTTTTTATGAAACCCATTTCTATTGCTTGAGTTATATAAGGACAAAATGCTTATGAATCCCTATTCTTTTTTACATTGGTTATGCGTTGATGAGGTGAAAAATGAATCTGAAACATGTATCTTATTCATAGGTTATGATATGAATATTTTAATGAAAGTTATTTAATTTCAGGGATTATGATATTATGAAATATTTATGATATTTTGGAACACATAGATATGGTTTTCACTATTAGAATAATGGGTAATGTGTCTTCTTCCAATGAATTGGGTAATTATTTATAAATCCAGAGAAAATATGTTATGCCTGAAAATGATTATATTTTCATTATTTTTGTTGTGATGATGATTACATTTTCACAACTTTATGAGTTAACCATATAACATGTTCATAATGTTATGGTTGAACCAGATTACATGTTCACATTTCTATGATTGGACTTGTATTCCATGTCCATAATGTTACACCTTGACCTGGATGCATATCCATATGTTAATGAATGGGATGTTTTTCATTTCATTATAATATTGAGTGAATATATTTCTTTGTATACATGTTTAAACTATTATATTATGTTTTTTATTAAAAATATATATTTCTTATGATAATTTTATACCCACATAGATCATGTTTTTATTGATTTCCTTATGATTCATGTCTTATAAACTACAAGTATTTGTTCCATGGATCATGATTATGATCATTGATATAGAAGATATGGTTTTAAATTATTATTATTATTTTCTTTTGAAATGATTTTCATATTATACATACATATCTACCATAGTTATTATGAATAATAATTTTATCACACCATTTATTATGTTTCCTTTCCTCATGTTATGATGAATGGTTTTATGTAGGAAATTTTTGTGAAGAATAATAAAGAGGAAAATATTTATGGGAGAGATTTAAGATCATTGATAAATTAATAATATTTTTCCATGTTATCAAATTCTCTAAACTATTGCATTCATCATGTTTGTGTTTGTGTAATGTAATGATTATTCATCTAAAAATATTTAATATCCTTATAAGAAAATATTGGGCGACTATATTTTATATCTGGGGAATAAATTATTTAAACATTAAGAAATAAAATTATCTAACAATAGTTATATTCTTCGGTTTATTTCTATGGATATTTATAAGTATTTCTATAATGATAAGTCCATGTATTGGTATATGTGTAGGGAAATGTTGTGGAATTTTATTAAATAATAGAGTGAGTGGTTTCTATGACATTACGTCCCTATCTGAATGTTCCAATTATATGAATGGAATTTATAAAAATGGACTCCATAGTTGTAATAATCATGTTATAAATTATATAATATATTAAACATAATTTTTGACCAAAATTAAATGTTAAAAAGTAAAAAATTAATTTACAGATGTTAATAGAAAAATGGGTTTAGCGGGGGTTAACCTAAAAAAATAAGGGCTAAATGCCCTATAAAAATGTATAAAATATATTGGTTGAAAAAATATATACCTTATCATTTTTAATTTTCTACATTGAGCCATTTTGGTTCCTTTTTCAATGGGATAAATAAGGGAAAACCTTTTCCCTTCAAAAATATTACAAGTGTTCCAATCATCTCAAAAATAAATGGCCCCCACTGTAATATAATTTTCACACCTTCAAAACCATTTTTATCTTCCAGTACCAAACCATATCATGTAAATTTTTTCCTCATATCATCCTATAATCCTTATTTTTTATATAAATCCAACCTAGAATAACGTTTTCTTAAATTCTAATGAGGATCACCAAAGATGAGTTATCATTCATCATCTATTGTTTTTTTATTCATTTACCCAACTCTATGTATATGTATTATGACTATATTATATAACAATCCAATGTATAATCCATATATAAATAAATATTTTTATTTAATGGGAATTAATTAAATCATATCCAATTCTATCAAACAGTTTATGAAATTAGCATTTATGTGTAAGGTCGACTACCGTCTCACGAACTGATGTCATTATTTTCTCCATTAGCACCTCACGTAGATGGAAATAATGATGGATTTAATAATTTTATATTATATATGTTATTTTACTATGATTATATAATAATTATGACACTCATACCTTTATGCTATCATTTTTTTAGAATATGTAAATGTTACGCATTTGTGTAGAAGAATACCGCCTCACAAAGTAATGTGATTCGTTCATGATTTACATATATTATATTAAGTATATTATTAGTAAAAATATTATATATATATATATGATATAAAATTATTTTTTAATGATAATATATATCATTTAATTTTTTTAATATAATATGAAAACGAAAAAAAATTAATGTGTATATACAGACTATTGTATCCATGAATTTTTTATTTAATTTTTAGTCACTAAAATTTATAAAATAATATAAATACTTATAAAATAAATATATATAATATTTATATCGTATTTAAAATTTTTTATATGATATATACATGATCTAAGTAAGAGGATCAAAAATTACGAGTCACGACATACATGAAAAACAAAGCAGTTAATAGCTGAAATCACCTTTAACATGGAATTGTTAATAAACATGTAATAAAATGCCATAAGAAAATAGTTTAAGGTATTATATATATATATTTAATATTTTTATAAACATCATATATTTATTATAAATTTTTTTAAATGTGTAGAATGGAAGTAATGACTAAATGTAAAGGATTTCCATCCTAATTATTACTTCCCTGAAAAACATAACATATTCAGCTCATATTTATTTTATGTTGGGGGTATAAAATACATGAAAATATTTTATTATTATTATAAAATGAATTATTTGTATTTACATAATTATTTTAGGATATCAATTTCAGGGGGTCTTCGGTTAATGTTTTCCCAACGAGGAAAAAACATTTCCCTCAATTTTCATTATTTCTGACAAATTTATACTATAAACAGCAATTCTTTTATTATTTTTATATACATTCCCATTGAAATGTGTTATCATTAATTTATTAATCCTCATGATATTTTATTTTTTATTAAAAATTATAATAAAATGGGTCATATTAAATGTTAGCATATTGATTATGATTTAATTTTACAATCTCATCGTTTATCATGACTGTTTAAGATTATGTTTCTAATGATAATGTATTATGATAAATATATCAATAATAAAATAAAATTTATTGAAATATTTTTATTAATTATATATTATAATAAAATGATGATTTTTCCAGTCATTGGTTCTTAAAATAATTGGTAAAATTATTATAATAAAATCCAATATTATTTCTCTCTTTAGTTAGAAATAAGTTTTCCATCAGAACAATGTTATATAAAATAGTTTTCAAAATGGTTTTCAAATCATCATTGGTTTATTATATTGTTCTGCTTATTTTTTAATTTATTTAAAATATCTACTGAATGGAATATTCATAATATTTTCAAAAATAATCCTTAGTTGGATTTTTTCAAAAATGTAAAATTTATATTTACATTAACACGTATAAAATGAATGAAAAACCCCATTATCATGTACAGTATTTTATTCGAATCTATGATTATTTTTTGTCAAGGATATCATAAAAAATTCGAAATATGATTTAGTTTTATAATTTTTTTTCAAAGTGGAAATGTTTTTTTCCCCCATAATTTTTTTATATGATAATTCAAATTTATTTTCCATCTATGTTGACATCTATTGATGTTACCTATTAGTTATTCATTTCTCATCCATGGACACAAATATTATTATTTATTTTTATTTTTTATGATGGAAATAATTTTTCGAACGCCATTTCTCATGAACAATTTCTTCCACAAAAAATCCTTATGAAACAACATTATTTTTCCATATGTTATGCTTTGATGAGATGAAAAATGGTTATTAAACATGTCCCTTTTTACAAAGTCATGATATCATGATTTTTTTAATCAATTTAATTTCATGAATAATTATATGATGAATGGTTTATGTTATCGTGGAACACATAAATATGGTTTTTAATATTAGACATGTGGGACTTATATCTCACTCCAAATCATTGGGTCATGATGGATAACTCAAAATGAAAAATGTTATATGTGAACCTGATTACATTTCCAAAAATTTACAAGTGAACCTTATGACATGTTCACTCTATTATGTGTGAACCTAATATCATGTTCATTATGTTATGAATAATCTAGATTACATGTTCATTGTTTAATGTGTGGACCTCTCTATCATGTATGTAAAGTTATTTTTTGACATGGTTTCATGTCCACAAGATTATGAGAGGGCCTGATTTTGTGTCCATAATTTAATGAGTGACCCAATTTCAATCGGGGCATATTAGAATGTTTTAATCCATTTTGTATATAAAAAATCAGTGTCTTATGCTGGTGTTATTCCTCAGGGATCATGTTATTAAATTTTCTTACGATTCGTGTCTTGGTACTACCAATAATTATACAATGACCCAATATTATGACATTTGATATGCATGTAATAACATTAAATTTATTTTCTCTTCTTATCATACCCATATATTCTTATTATGATGGTGTATCTACCATGTTAACCCTTAATAAGAATGTGATATCACAATTTATTTTGATTCCTTTCCATAGGATATAAATAAAGGATTTATGTTTGAAATGTTGGTAAATATTACTAAAGTGGAATATAATTATAGGAGACATTGAATGTCTTTTATTAATTAAAAATATTGTTTTCTATGATTCCAATAGTACTAAACTATTATTGTTCTCATGCAACTATTTTTATTATTTATTTAATATTCAATTATAAATATGTAATAACCAGGTATGATATTCTGGGTCGTTATACTACCATGCTTCACTAGATGAACAAATAAGTGTTCCAAATGAGATTCACAACCTATATCCACACTATCTAATCGTATGAATAACTCTCTAGAGTTATACATTGATAAAATAATAGAAATAACTAAAAATATTGGACCATAAGTACAACCCATGATCTAAAGCTTGAGGGAACAAGAACTCTCCTAATGAAAAGGATTGAATGATTGTAGCGCAATTTAACGATGTTGATGATCCCCAAGTTATATAAAACATATATATTTCTAGAAATAACATCATCCACATTCTCTATATTTTCATTGGTTGGATAATACATTATATAGAATACTTATTTTTAAATAAAGATTCAATGAACAAGGCCCATTGAAGGTCATATTTCCCAATGAGTCATTTTATCTAATAATTAAATGTGGACTCAAAACAATCTCATATTGGTTATATTAATAATATATAAAATTAAAAAAAACTATTTTTAGTGATAAAAATTAGAATAATTAATATAATTAAAATAAATTATTATAATAAACAATAAAAACCATTTGAAATCTCTCATAATGTATGCTAGATAAACTATTTAAATTGCAACATGTTATAATATGGAACCCTAATTTTTCCAGGAAGGTGGCATGAAAATTTAACCAATGTGATGAGAATATAATACTACATAATTCAGTTAAAAATAAATTTACTTATTATTAAAATTATTATTTATTATTAATGTATAATTTAGTGAAGATAAACATACAAAAAAATATTTATTAATTAAAAATATTAATGTATATAAAAATTCATCATGTGTTGAGCTAAAATACGAAACATTAATTAAGTGGAAATAGGTTATAATTTGATTTTCCAAATTTCAACATGTTCCCACATCATTTTTGTTCTTGTGGTCACCTTACATTTCTTCATGCAGTCACATCATTATTTTTTTAAGCGGCCGCATGAATTTTATTCACACATTCACTTCATTTTTTATTCAGTATCTTGACATTGGTTCACAATTTCATGTTATATTTGTTCATAAGATCACCCACCTATTTTTAACGTGGTTACATTATTATTTTATGATGGAAATTCCATAATTGGTAATATTTCCACACATGTTCACAGCTATTATATGTCAAATTTTCACATTAATTCATGTCCGGTAATTATAAAATTTTCATTGAGAGTCACTTATAGAGTTGTTAATTTTTTTATTCACACTGACTTCCATATATAGTCAAATTTAAACTAATTATCCCATCGATAATATGTATACTTTTCAACCGTGGTGAATTTTAGACAGTCACATTTTCACTCATGGTCACTTATCATGGTAACATCTCAGGATAACTTCTCATGGAATATTTACACAATCACTTCTAAAATAACACTTCACATTTTCAACTTAGAAGGTCACATTTAATAATTTTATTAATTTTAGTGGGAATATAAGATTTTAATTATAAAAAAATATAATGGTTCATGGGGCCACATAAAAACCATTGAATTTGAGAAATGCAAACAATTTTCTATAATTTATTGAGTGAGAGGGAATTTATGATTAATTTTGATATTTTCAGAGGTAAAAATTATTTAGACTCATGTTTTGGAATAAAATAATTATTTTAAATTAAAAATGATATTTATAATTTTGATTTAGGGAATTATGACTTGTAATTTGATGATTATAATTATATGGAATGTAATTATATTTCTGATAACACTTTTAAAATGATTTATTAAAAAAATAAAACAATACAACTAAAGAACAACCTCAATCCTTCATGAGTGAATGGGGACGAATACCATATGAGATAACCAGCTCACAATTCATGAATGTTGGTGGTTCATAGTTATGGAAGTTTTCTATATAGGAATTAAAGAGTTTAATATAGCGGTGGATATAGGATTCCATCATTGCACTGTGAGGCAGCATCAAGGAGGGGGTGGTGTCCTATGAAAATGACCAAGATACTCATATCAATTATGTCCTGAATTAGTTGTTTTTATAAAGAATAGACAAAAAATAACCAAAATAAAATGGGATTCATGAAAATAATATATTGTTACTCTATTAAAATTCATACATAAAGAACAGAAGACCTACATTTTGATCTATCTTAGTATCCAATTTCATATTCGATCATCTTCATCTTCGAGCATCACTCAAGTATTTTATCTACCTATTTTAATCCCATGAGATGAGAGGCCAGCTACAAGACATGCTCGAGGATTTTTACATCCATGTATCATATTTTTTGGTCTTAGAAACCATAAAAAACAGTTCAATGAAATTCTTGTGGTTACACCTCAGTTTCATAGATCACGACACATGTTTAGTGGAATTGAAAAATAGTATGCCAATATATATAAAAATTAACTATTATTAATAAATGTGTGTTAAATTATATGTATTCCATGAGATGTAAAATATAATAAAAATAAAATTACAAAAATTGTTAAACCTTAATAGGTTATTGATGTTTGTTTTAAGAATCAATATACCATGAAAAGAGTACTTGTGTATATAAATAGTATTATAGTGTTTGTAGGGTATTTGAGTTGGTAGAGTAAGTACGTGGAATACATTGATAAATACCCATGTCCTTAATTACAATTATAATGATGATAAAAGTGAAATTCAATTACAGATAATGTTTACGAACTAACTCTAAGACCAAAGAATCCTCAATATAAACCTTAGGGATATGTGTAACAATAATTTTTTTAATGCCAAATATTATGTGAAACATTCATGATGGATTATGAGTTCTTCATGTTTTTTATAAATACTTGATTACATGTATCAAGTAATTTTATATGAAATATGATGGATCTATGTAAATTGATAAGATACATGAGGGAAGGAAGCAACTAATGATGCAAGAAACATACAATGATATGTGGGATAAACATTAGAATATATATAATAGAAATTTGGAAATCAATGATAAAAAACTATATATTTGGAGACCTATGTTTATATATATATATATATATATAAGATATATAGTGAAACTATAGTTAAACAAATTACTAGGGTAAATTATATAGTTTTTCTTATATAGGGTTTTGGTGATATTTTGGACTGTTCATCTATTTTCATAAAAATGATGAGAGATTTCCCTAACATATTTGAACTAAATAATTCAAACATGTAAGAATTATATGCCCATCTCATGATTATTTCGGTAGCACATTCCTTAATTATGAGACAAAAAATATTATTTGGTAAAAAAGAAACACAATGAGGAATGGACATTAAATGATATGAATGTGCTGATTTTGTAGGAAAGTAAATATTAACCATTTATATATTTTGATGAAGATGAGGTAAGTTATGTGGATCATAAATTAGTCATAAATATTATTTAAGAAATGTAATAATGATTTAATGTAAAATAAAAAGGTTTATTTCCTATACAGTACTTCTATTGTGTAAATAGTGGAATTTTTCCAAAAAAATACCATGGAAATATTCTGGTCATTATAAGAGTGATGATGATAAAGAAAAATAAAATATAATTATCTCTAAAAATATTTAAAAAGGTTATACTATATAGATTAATATTATTCCATATAAATAATATAAAAAAACTGAAGAGAATGAAAGTATATAATAAAACATCAGTACAGAGTGAATCATAACATGAAAATACATTTTAGAATCATGAAACCTATATAGAATAAAGTGATATACATAGAGATTCTTTATCTAGTTATGAGAATTAATAGGTTATCTATAATGAGTATATATGAAAATTTAATCATATATAATATATTGATCAAAGTATTCAACTAGATAAAAAATCAAATGGATGATGAAAGAGAAACAAATTTAAAATGTGAATTTGAACCATCACATTAAGGTGATCAAAACATCAATAAATAATGTTTACAAATAGTAAAATATATTTAAATACCTTAATGAAATACATAAATAATAAGAATAAAAACTGAATGAGACATAATATAGGTGTCTTAAACTAGAAGAACATTGATAGTATATGGGAATATTTTTAAAAATAAATTGTTATTCATGTTAAATCATCAAAATTGCTGGGAATATTAGTCCAAAAAAGTTAAATTTTATTTATGATTATTAAAATTATACAAAATATATTTTTATCTTTTCAATCAAGTGATAGAACAAAAATTAGAAAATGATAATGGTGGTGAGAATATAAATGACTTTACAAAATATTGTTCACAAAGTCTATGAAAAAAATAATATGATTTTATTTATAAAACATTTAGTTTATCACTAATAGAATAGTAAGAATAATATAAAATTTTATTCTTGAGGTTATTACATATATTATGGTAAATTTGGGCACCAATCCTATATAAATTGAAATAAATATTGACCAGCTCTGAATTTTCACAGAACAAGTGGAATAAATTATG
The DNA here is from genome assembly GCA_963277665.1 of Viscum album. Classification (NCBI taxonomy): domain Eukaryota; kingdom Viridiplantae; phylum Streptophyta; class Magnoliopsida; order Santalales; family Viscaceae; genus Viscum; species Viscum album. Next base: position 312,576,191 of record OY728133.1, on the reverse strand, counting down.
GAATGAAATGGAGTTTAAATTTTATAATGACAAATTTTTCATTATTTCAAAATATTTTTTCTTCAAATTTACTAATGATGTAATGTAAAAATGAATTTTATTATATATAAAAATAAATGAAATATTTTACAAAAAATACAATTTTTTAACATTTCATATAAAAAAATTTCTATAATAGTAACTATTTGATTACAATGTATAGAATGATCAATGTATGTGAAATAGTTATAACAATTTTGATCAAATAATTTCAGATAAAAAGGAATAACTGATAGAAACTGAAAAAAATTATTTTTAAAACGTAAGAGTAGAGATATCACTAATAAGTATGAAGTTATTATCTATCATAAAAAATATCATAACTAGAAATATAATTGGATGTTGTGTAGAAGATATATATTAATTTTTTATATTTTTATGAACTATATGATTCTTATAAAAAATAAAAAACCCCATATTATGATTAGTGGCATTTTGTTATTCGTATAGAGAAAAAGATAATAAACATGTATCCCTTAAATTAAAAAAGAATTAAAGTGTACAGAGGTGATAGTTTTAGGATATATATATTTAATTGAAATGATTTTCATGGATGAGAAATTCATAAACATGTTTATATAAATAAAAATCATTGAACAACCGAATTATTCCAACAAATATATTCTATTTCTTTTTCTATTCACTGATGCAAAGTTGATCCTTTTCTATATATGGAAAATGGATCAGGATAAAATATATGAACATCTTATATCTAAAAATATTGATATCATGTATTAATAATGTCTCAATGGTATCATTTTGCCTCCTTAAAAACACTAATATATATATCAATAATTTATTAGTGATTTTTACATGAGAAATTTATTCATGATGGTGATGTATAGATTATATAAAATGAGGGGTATCGTAAAGGAAAAAATATGAAATATATATCTCTCAACATTTATCTCTGGAATATTAGATGTATTGGAAAGGGATTCATTTCTAGAATCCTAACATTAAATTTCTAGAAATTATATTTTTCCATCATTGATTTTTTTTATATACATAGCACAATACTTATTAGAACGGTAAAATATAAATCAATTAGAAATAGGATGTTATTATTGAATAAAAAATATATATTATTTTAAATGTGGAATTAAAATCACACATTATAAAAATGTTATAATAATTTTCTTTTGTTGGATGATGTATGTAACCATTGTAAAATAAAAATCATTCATCAATGAATATTTAAATTTATAACATGTGTTAGATTATATAGAAATCTATGTTGTCTTTATGGATAACTCTTTTTTAATAAACTAGGTTCAACTATTTATATTTGGAGTTAGATATGTTTTACTTATTTAATATAATGGATTGATTCCGTCCCCCACTCAAGAGAATCAGGATAATAAATTTCAAAATATAATAAGGTTCTATTTTAAAAAATGACAATTTGGATGATGGAAATGATAAGGCCATCACATTGATATATGAGTTAATTTATAGTGAGTAAGGGAGAGAAGGTTACATTAAATTTAATATTGAATTGGTTATTAACAAAAATCCTATGGGGATATTAAATCACCAAAGTGGGTTATTGAAAACTGAAACTATTTTTATTATTAATATGATGTTTTATGAAAAGGTAATATTTATTTTTATTATTTTATATATGTTATCAATTACCAGGACGTGTTCTAATTATATTAGATGAAATATTATTTATTCTAAAATTAATTTTGTGAACTCATTTTTTCTTTGAATATTGTAATATTGAGTTGTAAAAATTATTGTGAGTGAGCTGCTACTATTGATATAGTTCCAAATATTAAAAAGGAGTTTGGGAATGTATGTGATGTAAATTACTAAATGGTTTTAGATATTTATAACTATAAAGAACATATTTATATATTGGATAACACATTTTTTTAATTAATAAAAAATATTCCAACAATCCAGGAAAAGAATCCAAATCAGTCTTTCATGTATGGGGGGAGACCACTTCCATATGGGATATCTATATAGAAAAGTTCACATAATAGATGTTTGGATGTTTCCAAAACATCTCGGAGAGAATGAAATATAGATGCTCTTATGGGAAGTAGTCACAAAGTTGTGAGGTGGTAGTGTAGAGGAGAGTGAATGGCTAATGATGTTGACTTGATTACATGCATATGTATAGTCCTTGATATTTGATTGTTTACTCAGTGGATCTGAAATAATAATCGAACTAAAGTGGGATTGAGTCATGTTCAATAGTATTTACCTCTATAAAATTTAATTTAATGAAGGTTTTTAATGATATCAATCTACGATATCCATTTTTGGGCTCAGTTATCATAAACTATTACTTTCATTTGGGTTTAATATCCACCTTTCTCAACACCCTTAGAAGAGAGTTCAACATCATGGAGTGATCAAGGTATTTTACATCAGTGTATCCAATTGAATCATTTAATAAACCTCATTTAATGGTGTTCACTGGAAATCAGGGTTCTATGCCACAAAGTTCTTGATTATAGTGTATATTTATTATAAATAAAACTAAGTATGTAACAAAACAAAATAATTAATCTACAACCTAATATATCGATGATCATTATGTATATTGGGTAATTTAAAATACCAATAAAATGAATGTTTCATGATGTTGGAAAAAAAATTCATTGCTTTAAAGGTGGTTTTCTAAATCCATAGTTTAAGATATGATGAAGTGTGTGTATGAAGAGAAGGATAGTGTGAATATGGTGTCAGTGTTGTAGGTTATGATGGTGGCCTTCATCTATGAATACCCTAGAGCCTTACCATTTAAAAAATACATAGGAAAAAAATGTGAGTATAAAGAGAATATGATGTACGAAAAAAGATACATGATATTATTATGTACTCATGTAAGGTATTTCAGTGATGATCATTTTGTGCATGCCAAATCCTTTGTAACAAATTCATGAAGGATGTTGATTTCTACGTATATTATATAACTACATGATGAATAATCCTTATATATTGTAATATAATTAATAATGATCTACGTAAAATAATTAGCAATGTGAATGAATAATAATTGCTATTAGAACCATGCATTACATAACAGTAATGCATAATGAAATCTGAATGAGTAACATGAAGATATAAGGCTTCACTCACTACACATTCATGTATGAGGTTAAAACCCATCATTCTGAAAAATATGATGTTCAATATTATTAGATGATGGAAATATAGTATGACTTTTAGATCCTAATAATCAAGTGTTATTGAGAGTACACAAAAATAAGTATGTATGAAATTTGTGTAACATACACATACATGTATCCAAATTGAAGGATTGAGAACATATTAAATAAATGTCTAAGTTTCTCCCACAATGATAAATAAATGAAATAATTAATTGAATTTAATGACAAGAACACTAGGATTTAATTATTTAAATTGTTTTTAATGTAATTTAAGATCATACATTCATTGTATTTTAATATTTAGAGTGATATAGGAAAAAAATGTTCAAAATATTAAAGGTGAAAAAGGCTAATAGTTTTTCAGAAGATGATTTGAATACATGGTATGTAAAATGAACCAGGTTAGTATACACACGACATTACTATGTATAAGATATTTACTACTTATTCATGGAAGGTTTAGAATACCATTGATGATCTGGTGGGATACGAGTATAAGAACCAAAATATTTTTTAGAGATAATTTTTCTGGGGAGATACTAGAATAATGATATTACAGATATATAGTTATTAATTTCTAGGACATGTCCCTCCACAATAATATTAACTTATTATACTATAAATGAGTTTTTTATCCATAATTATATGAAATAGTCTCTATTGTTAATCTCTTTTCCTCATTAGTGGTGATACATGTATTGAACATGAAATTTCCAAAAAGAGGACATGGTCACTAACATTAAGGGGATACATTTTTCTAAATACGTTTTTAATTTTATCATCATTATTTTTTTTAAATGTAATATGTTCAATATTTATCATAAAGGGATAAATAACATAACTAATCACATATGATTATTTAAAATCAATAAAATTTAGTAATAACATCACTGATTCAACCCTCCCCTCTTAGTTACATATATAACTGTTGGTATAAGATGTGGTATCAGAGAGAAGGCTCTGTTAAAAAAAGATCCAAAATTATATGGAGACTAATTATGGTGAATTTGAAATTAATTAAAATTAAAAAAATTCATTTATTTGATTGAAATAAATTATACGTATGGAAGAAAAAAAATCATTGATATTTTCATTCACATGTCCTTGATGTAAGTAATGATGTAATAATAGAATTCATCCATCATGAAATATATTCTCCCATGAGATTCACTAAAATTTCAAATTTCAATGATCATATTATTTCCATAAACTATTAATTTTAATTTTTTATAATAATGTGTTCACAAAGTTTATGGGGCTGAAAATATACATGGAGATGTAGGATAATCATGAGAATACAAATGAAGGAAATTCAATGATTAATGTACCCATATAATAACTCAAGAGATCTATATTGTATGATATATGGATGGCTGGTGATGTAACTGTATATAAATATTTTACCATAAAAAATAATATAATAAGATATATCAGTGGTTTTAGAGATACAATTTATTATTGTACTATTTTCAATAAAATAATATGGAATTTACTTGATATATTTTATCCAAATATTTTCATGATTGAGAAATTTACTTAAAATATCTCTTCATGATATTCAAAATACACTAAACAATTATGGGATGGGAAAATATTTTTTGTAAAAAAATAAATACCATGAGGGAAGGGAGTTCCACGAAATGAAATTCCTCATGATTAATGAAAATAAATATAATCATTTTTCATATTTTTATGTGGATGGGGTAAATGAAGTGAGTCATAAAGACTCATTTCAATTATTTCCAAAACAAATAGATGTGGTAAGGAATTATATAATGGTTTTATTTATTTAATGTAATTTTTTGAGTTTCAATTTTACATTTTTCAATTGATTATCCAATCAATGAATTTTACGATTTTATGAATGGGAATTAAGAAAAAAAATACACTAAAAGGAGAACTGAAAAAACAAGAAATGGTGATATTTGAAACAATAAGAATATTTCTAGGAAAAATAAGAAAAATAAGATGTTTGGGATATTATTTAATTACTTTAAGACATAAATTGAATCAGAATATGAGTGTATAAAAAATATAAAACCTTCATAACCCACATTTTCATATATGGATATTATTCAATCCATGATGAAAAATTAGTATATATATTTAACGATTTCTTATTGATATATGAACAAATATGATGTTTTGATCAAAATGTATTTCTCATGAAAAGAATCACATTACATGATAAAAAAATTTTATAATATGGAAAATGATTTCATTGAAGATATTAAAAGAGGAAAAGTGAAATGTCAGAAATTAGATAATATGTTAAATGGAATTAATGAAAAATTATATGAAAAAGATAACTAACTGCATGAGAAATAGTCAAGGAGTATTAAATTATAAAAAAAGTTAAAATGATGAGGGTTTTTTTGATAATGTAGTGGATGTTCAAGAAGAATCATATAATGGTGTTGTGGAGATAATTACAAATAAAAATGAGCATGTAATTCTGAATATTATAGTGATTCTAATTCTATTGTATGAAATTTTTTTGGTTGTAATTGAAAATATAAAAAAATATGGACTAATGATTATAATGAGAACTTAAATGACATGATATAATAGTATTCTATATGTCTAATTTAAATGAATTGAATTATCTTATATAGATATAAATTAATATATCATTAATGAAAATAGTATGAATTATGAAACATGTTGTTTCATATGTTATTTCTAACTTTTTGGTATAAGTACAAACATTTCATAAAACATCTGGTATAATATTTCACTTATTAAAAATTTTCACATTATAAGGGAAGATATTATGGAATAAAAAAGAACACCATTTTACGTAGTAATGGTCATAGAATGTAGAATTTTTTTGGGTGTAATAGGTTATGTTCATGGAATTAATTTGACCACCTAAAATAAATATGTTAAATGTTTTTCAAACTAGGTTAATATGATATTTTTCATAAAAAACATCAAATATAGTAACAATATGATTCAAAATAATGAAATATAAAATATGATAAAATATTTTTGACCCTTTTTATCAATGAAATTCTTATCACAATGGAATTTTGAATTAAAAAAAGGAATTATTTCTCAATGGTAGTCCTTAGATTTAGTGAGAGAACGTTTAATTTCACTTCAATCATAAAAAATATCATATATAGAATGGTTAAATAATATTGTATATAATATATGAACAAACTGACTATATTACAATGTACTATATTATTTATTATTTTTTATGAGAATAAAATGATTCCTGAGGTTTTCTAGTTCATAATGAGAAGAAAAGGAAAACAATGCTATTCATAAATTCTCAATGCTGTATATATAATGGAGGGGATGTCGAAAAGAGATATGTAGGTAAATAGAAATGTTTTTCTAGGTTAAGAAAAACTCAGCCTTATTTCCCTAACTAAGAATCATTGGAGAACAAACATCATCCAATGTATATATTGTGATTTTGTAGATAAATATAATTTAAGGTTATTAATGTGTTTTGGGTGAAAATAAAATTGGTAAAATTTATGAAATTATAATATCTATAAATATTTCTTTTAAAGTGTACTATAGTCCCACTAGTATAAATTTTTCATTAAAACTAGTTCACTGGATATCGAGACATTCTCAAATATATTTGTTGATGAAATTCAATCACGTTGAAGAAGTATAAGTTCAATTCCTTTAGTGGTATCATTGAAGATAAACTACTTGATATATATTTAATAATTTTAATGACATAAATATTAGATGTACTAATATGTAATTTATCTAAAAACTAGATATTAAAATTTTAAAATTGGATGCATGTCATAAATGATGTACATGGAAATATATTTTATAATACATATGATTTAAATCAAATCCAAACAAAAGGGAAATAAAAAATGATTATATGATGCAAAATAAATTTATTTTGGAAATTGGAAAAACACTCTTTCAATTGAATGTTTTTAATATCTCTTTTATGATTTCTTAATGAGACTATCATAACATGAATAAAATATTTCTTTAAAAATTATTGAAATTAACATCAAATATTTGATTTTTTGGAATACATTGATGTCTATATTGATAATCATTTTCATCAAGACAGTATTCACCAATATACTCATAGAAATTGTAAATTTTTACTTATTTCTAAAAAATGAGGTCTTTCATCATTCATTCATAAGATTAGGATAATATATTTCCGAATAAAACAATGTTATATTCCAAAACATGAAAATTGGATGGTAGAGATGAGTGGACCATCCCTCGCTTCTATAATTACATTTATATTACATAAGAAGGAAAATATTTCATTTTTTCTTTTATAATTCATTAATGAAAAAGAATCATAATTGGGAAATTGAAGAACACATGTCGATTAGTGAGGACTGTAATTCTATTTGTTTACAATAAATTGTGTAATAGAAATTCAATGCTGATTGTGATGACTGAAAATTTGTTCTTAATTCACAATACAAGTTCTAATTTCATTATGGAAAAAATAATAATTTTCCATAAATAATAAATCGATGAAGATTTTAATGTTAAATAATTATATTTTGAAATGTAATTTTTTTATAATTTGTTTTTTTAATTTACATAATACTAATGAAATAAAAATGTATAAATGAAATAATGAAGATAATAATTTTAGATTTGAATCTAATGTTGAATATTAAATGGAATGGAATTATATTTTTTTAAACTGTTTTTTATGAATTTATTAACAAATAATTCAACCAATCAAGTTGATGATCCAACTAGAATTCATATATCTAGGAGGAGACCTCTAAAATAGTAGATATCGAACTCATAAATTTATGATGGTTTGTGACCATAAATATAATAGATTCCCTAAAAAGAATGAATACATTTAATAAAGAGGCACTCATCGGTGAAAAATGACCATAAATTTTCATATTAACCACAAAAATTCGTTAAATGCATCAAAATTTTCATTTATCATTTATTTTGATATTTATAATAATAATTATTTTAATCATTCGTTATTAAAGTAATTTCTGCATCCTCATTGTGTCATAAATATATTTAATTATTTAATATATAAAAATTATAAATAAAATAACATTATGTATTTAATATTTTCATATATCAAATTAATATTATATATATTTAAATTTATATTATTTATATCCTTATATTTTAAATGTTTTAATTATTAAAATTTTAATTTAACAAGTTTAACTATTTTTTAAATAAAATATTAAAATTTCCTAATCTAATCCAAGTGGATCAAAAAGGATCATATTTTATTCATAATTTTGATTACATTTGAAATAAACTTATACAATAGAAATATGACATGTGTTCGGGTAATTATAAAATAAATTTTAACTTGAAGGACCTAATTTACTTTTAACCATGGTAAATAAAATTCAAAAGTTATTATTTCACAAATATTATTTTAAATATATATTGAACCAAATTTTACTCATTTATTTCAACAATTTCTCTAGGATTTATTAAAATTAATTCCCAGAAGCTTTAAAATCATGCCTTATTCAAATTTCCAAATATTCCTAGAAGGTGGGTAAAAGGTGTTAAATAGTTCAATAAAATTTTATATATCTTATCTTATTATAAAATTAATCCAATGAATTAAATTTAACTAATATAATTGTTATGTATCTATTTTTAAATTAAAATAAATTTAAATAATAATATTAATTAATTAAATAAATGCCAGTTTTAAAAAATAACGCATTGTTTTTCAATATTAATAAAATTTTTAATATTTTTAGATAAATATAAAAAATTCACCCAAAGATAATTCTGATATTCTGAAACCAAAAATTATGTCCATTTTTTAAAATAACATTTATTATATTTTAAAATGTGCATATTACTATTCATAACTATTTTCTAAATATGTAGTTTGATTGGTCGTGGTGGGCTAGAACATGATGTTGTGCACAATACAAAATATTGTATTATTAATATAGAGGAATTATTTAGAAGCTTGGTGTGTTACATTCTCCTCTCATTCAATTAATATTTTCCTTGGAATATGTAGAATACTACTTCATAAAAAATATTTCGGTGGTTCTTCACCAAAAGTTCCTCAGATTCCCACATTGCCTCTTCCATTTTATAGTTTCTCAAAAGATCTTTTACCGGACGAGTCATCTGGTTTCTAAACACTTGTTACCAGTATGAAGAAATATAATAGGCTCTTCAAAATAATATAGATCGATTTAAAGTTCTATTTCTTCTTATGTGAGTACATGTGTTTGGTCAGGTATGTATTTTCTCAACAGTGATACGTGGGACACTTCCTGAAATATGGAGAGACTGGGAGGCACTACCAAACATTAAGCTACAACTCGAATTCGTTCTACAACATCGAAAGGTCTGATGTACATAGCACATAATTTACCCTTACTACCTAATCGGACATCACAATTAAATGGAGATACCATCAAATACACATGATCACCTACTTGAAATTCCAAATCCTTCCTCTAGTATCGGCATAGATATTTTGCGTAATTCGAGCTGCTTTGATGTGAGTTTGGATAATCTTCACCTTTCCACCATTTCCTCAACATGTTCTAGCCTATGAGTTTTCATTTCCCAACATTATCCAATCAAGATGGTGTGAGACATCTCTTTCCATATAACGCTTCATAGGATGCCATCAGAGTACTTGAATGGAAGATATTGTTATAGGAAAATTATACCATAGGAAAATATTTATCTCACATACCTTTAATTTCAAGTGAGAAAGATCTGAACATGTATTATGTGTTGGTAATTGTCTTTTATGATTATCCCTTAGTTTGACGTTGGTTGACAGTGGTCAATCAAATTTTAGTTTTATTGTCTTTCTGATGACTTTTTCAGAATCTTGATGTGAAGCTGGGATCTTGATCAGAAACAGTTGATAGGAAATATCTAATTTTATAAGAAAAATGGGATGATATGAAACAATGTAATGATCCAGAACAAATAAATGTTTGGAACATTTTTCAGAAACTGTTAAATTTCCTTATACTATGTTAATAGAAGATTCAACCTCAGTAGCAGTGGTCGCATATACATGGCCTTGCTCCATTTGCCATTTCTGATGTATGTGTCCTTTCCACTTTGGCAGTTCAATTGCATAATTACCCATTTATCTACAATTTTTGGATTCAACATTGAAATCCTCTTTTCACTTATAATCACTATTTTCGAGGATTTTTTTTACCACACTTGTAACAAAATATTATTCCCTTTTAAGAATGTACTAGGGTGATTCTTACCACATTTACTACATGATGGAAATTCCACTATTCCCTTCTTCCCCTTATTTCCATTTCTATAGTGTTCATATGGTCTTTTCATCTCTTACTTTTCCTTAATGTCATAAGACATAGAGAATTACATTTCTGTCTTGATAGATCATGAGACTATATCATCGTACAATTAGAAGGATTGCAAGAAAAATGCTCTACATAGAAATCATTTTAATCCATCAATGAATCGATCAATATTACTCCTTGAATTTCTTATATAATCTTATTCATTCCTTTATAACCTTGTAATTCTAGCATCATATGTTGTTACATTTTCAATCCTCCTTATGCCTCAGACATTGAATGTATCCTTCCATATCCTATCATTGGTCATGAAGAATGTATTTTTCTATGAAAAGCTATTTAAACTCCCTCCATTCATTTTTTATTCCTCATCATAATAATTTGTGATTTAAATTAATAACCACCATTGATCTGTATCTCTTGTGAGGTGATAAACTACAATGAAATTATTTTCCCATTCGCTACTCCCCAATGCAATTAATATTTTCTCTATGAAGATATCCATTTCTCAGCTAAAATGGATTTATAGACCCATTGAATGTTGGTGGTTGCTGCCTCACGAATCGGCCAAAAATTGATCATCTGTATTGTGGATCAGAGTGCTCCAAACAGGTAAGGTTATTTTTCATAACCTGAGTGAGTTGTCCAGTATGGTTATAAGCTCTTCAGCACCAGTTGCCTCACCAGATCCACTATAATTATCTTCAGTATGAGGGTAATACCTACATGGATTATGTGAATTGATATGGTTTCTATTCCTTCCCCTAGGAACCATTTATAAATAATGGAATAAAACATATTAGTTCATGAATTACAAGACATAATTCCTCACTTGTAAAATATTTAACATAAACTGAATAGTTTATGAATATAATCCATAATTATAAAAGAATGTTTTCTTTGATAATTTATTTACTCATAAATCTGTTATAATGGTTTGTAATGAAAATTTTAATTATTCTAATCATATCCCACAAAATATTTATTACAAAAAGTGCATCAAGGCATATTGTCGTGTACTATGGTACCCTGAGTCAATCTTGAAACTCCTATTCAGAATATTCACTTCTTGGTACATTTGTGCTAGAGCCTCCTCTACCATCTCATATCCAATTAGGGATGTATTTCTTGTGACATAAAAAATCTTTATATTACCAAAATTCTATAAATTTCATCTTTACCAATCCTCAAAGCCTATCTTAGGATAATGTTCTCTAATCAATGTTTTTCTATATCTAGTTTTCAAGGTTATTACTAAGAACACTCTTATACCATTTGCTACAGCCTAACCATTGTTACCCATAGTCGGTTCATTATTATATATCATTTTCATGATCATAAGAGATCACGTCTCGAAAGGCCGATTATTTTAGTGGCCATAATTGTACTAGATACAAACATAATATTTACATTACAACATAAAATAAAAAAATATGTATCCCCATTGAACACACTCATATACTTTGTCCAATCCCTACAGGTTAATCATAATATAATTCTTCAAATCCTGGTATAATGAAAACATAAGAATGTGATGAGGTTAGAAGATCAGTAAAGATAACAGTATTTCCAAAACTATGATAAATGCACATAAATAATTATGACAATGTATAAGACGAAAACACAAGATTTTTAAACATAAAATTCAGTATAATATGGCAAGCTAAATCAAATAATTAAATTGACATATTACCTTGTATATTATTCTAGTCGTATAATATTATTTAATATCAATATCTAATTTCATAATGATGTAATTCATAATTCCAGACATCATAAACACATAGTAAAGTCCTCATGTCAAGACTAAAAATAAAATTTTGTAATGGACTTATTCTAAGACACTAGTTTGTCTTATTAGGCCTACTGATGTGTCATAAAGCTATAATGGGCTCCACCCATCACATACTAACTCTAATTCATTCCCCATATGAAATGGATGAATCATAACATAAACTTTCGTATTAAAACTAGTATTCGAAATGATAATATGTTAACCAAAAACCATTAATTGTATAAAATTAATACATAGACATTAAAACATATCACAAAACCTTTAATACAATATTTAATATTGTAACATAATAAATCAACTTCGAACAAGTGTAAAATCCATAAATGGATGTTGACATAGGTGAAATCAATACTAATTGAGAGAAATATCACATTCTATTTTGAAATCATTTAATAGTTACATAATTATAAAATAAAACTTTTACATTGAAAGTATTATTCTAATCATACAAGGGAATAATTTAAGTTTTATAATGGGAAAAAATAGCCGTATCTTCTATATATGTCAAAAAAATTCTTAACAAAATGTATCTAAAAGGTAATAAACTACATTATTTGGAAAAAGACAGAACGATTATTTTCAAAACATTTTTAAAAAATTAAAACAAGGATATAAATGACATTAACACATACTCTAGAAAATATAAATTTTTTTGGAAATACATTTTTATGAAACATGGATGAGGATGATTATGAATTCCCTCTAGATTATTACGAATAAACAACCTCATATAATAATGAGATTATAAAATTAACCCTTACCTTGTTTTTTTCCTTAGTTGATTTTAAGTTAACCACATTTATAATAGTTTATCGTTGTTATTAAATTATACAAGAAACACATACATAAATATGATATATATGATCTTTTAATATTTCTTTATTATTAATATTTCAGTATTATCATTGTTTCATGTGTCAACTGATTCGTTTTGATTTATATGTTTTGTTAGTTAAGTAATTTATTTAATGGATAAAATGTATTTGATTTCTATATAGAATGATATAATGTTCTTATAGATTATTTTTAATCATAAAATGAACATTATTCTTGAATGGTAATGATTGGGACTGATTCTCATCATGTTCATGGAGATGGTAATGTGTACGTATGCATGAGTGACTGTATCATTATATTGTTGGTGAAATAATATATAATTTTTTGATATATTACATATATAGAGTCATTAACTTGTTATATATTTTATATAAATCAATTATACTTGTTATTATACACATTTAAATAATTAATTGTTTAATAAAAAACTACACCACGACGTGGAGACGTTAATCCATACGTACGCATTTATGGTGACTTTTTCATTCATATAATGGATCGAATAATGAATATGGTTGTACAATATTTATAATAACATCATAGTATATAGATGTCACTAGTGTTATTATTTTGGTATGAAAACAATGAATAAAGATGAAGTGGGAGAAGAAAAGAACATTGAAAGAGGTGATGATATTTATACTATCATAGTATATAGAAGTTACTAGTGATATTATTTTGATTTTATACTATCAATTATATTATTCATTCATTAATAATGTAATTACTACATCTTCATTGTGTTAGAAATAAATTTAGTTATTTAATGTCTAAAAATTATATATAAAATATCATTATGTATAAAATCATTTTATGTTGGTAGTGAATATTTATAGTCGAATTTATTATATGAATAACCCTATATTAAAAAAAAATTAGTTATTAAATTGTGAATTTAAAACTTTTAACTCACCATTATGTAAAATATATTTAGTGTATTAATCTAATCCAAGTCGATCATAATGGATAATATATTATTTCTAAGGTTGATTTTGGTCAAATTATACATATCCAATAGAATTAAGACATGTTATATGGTAATTATATTATCATTTTTACATTTAATTACCTTATTTACTTTTATGTGTGGTAAATAAATTTAAATGTTAGTATTCACCAAAAATTATTTTTTAATCCTATTTAACCAAATTTTACTTACTGATGTCAACTGTGTCTCTCGTGTTTTTGAAATTTAATTCACAGATGCCATAAAATTATATTTTATGAGAATTTCCAAATGTTCCTAGAAGTTGGCTACAAGCGTCAAATTGTTCAATAAAATTTTATATATCAAATATTATTAAAAATTGACTCAAATAAATTAAATTGAAATAATATAGGTATTATGTATCTATTTTGATATTAAAATAAATTTAAATAAAAATAATTATTTAATGAAATGTCAGTTTTAAACATTAAAACATTTTTTTCACTATTCATCAAAATATTACTGTTTTTAGAAAAATACAAAATATGAATCGTAAGCTAATTATGATACTTCAAATCAAAAAATAGATTCCATTCATGAAATTAAAATTTATAAAATTTCAAAAAGATGGTTTTATCCTAACTTTATTGTAACCATCATGTTTGATTGGTCATGGTGTTCTAAAACTCCAAGTTGCGTATATTGCAAGCTATTGTATTATTCAAAGAGAGGTGTACTATGGAATATGTGGGTGTTACAATATAAAATCTTTAAAATAATTTCATTATCTAAATTTCTATATTACTAATTCATAAAATGATTTGGGTGGTTCTTTATCTTATGTTCCATAGGTTCTCATGTTGCCTCTTCCATTTTAGGGTTTCTCCGAAGATCTTTTACTAGAAGAGTCATCTAGTTTCTCAACACTTGTTCAATGGTATCAATAATTTTATAAGCTCTTCACAATAAGACAAATCTGGTTCTAGTTCAATTTCTTCATATGTGAATACATGCATTGGGTAAGGTATCTATTTTCTCAATAGTGATATGTTGGACACATCATGATCTCTATATAGACATGGCCACACTGTCAAATGGTAAGCTAAAAACTCCAATTCATTCTAGAATTTAGAATGGTCTGATGTACATAGGACATAATATTCCCATATTTCTGAATAGTATTACACCCTTCTATGGAGATACCACTAATAAAACATGATCACCAACTTTAAAATACTAATCCTTTCTTCAGTTATCAGCATATCTCTTTTTCCTACTTTGAGTTTCTTTGATGTTGTATTGGATAATATTTCCATTTTACATTGTTTCCTCAACATGCTCAGGGCCAATGAGTTTTCATTCACCAACAGCTTGACAAAAAGATGGTGTGCGACATATATTTCCATATAATGCTTATTATAGTGCCATCTGAATATGTAAATGGATGCTATTAATATATGATAATTATATCACAGGTAAATATTGATCCCACGTTCCTTTAATTTCATGTGAGTAATATATCAACATGTATTCTAAGGATTTAATAGTCCTTTCTGATTGTGTATCTGTTTGAGTGTGATATGTAATTCTCAAATAAATTTCAGTGTATATGGATTTATAAAGTCTTTTTCATAATCATGATGTAAAACATAGATCATGATATGAATGAATTTATAGGGGTAATCCATGAATTCCAACAACTTCATTAATATATAGTCATGTTAAACATTCAAGCTGTAAATCTTCTCTTATAGAAAGAAAATGTGATTACAATGTAAGATAATCAATAACAACTTGTATTGTATAATTCCTTCTAGGAGTATTTGGTATCACCAGTACAATTTCTATCATAATATCATCCAATTTTTACTCAATTATGGGAATAGGATTCATGAATCCTTTAGGATTTTGACTTCTAGACTTCACTAGTTGACAAACCATACATCTTTACACATAATCTCCAATCTCTATCTTTATGTTGTCACACAAAAAAATTCATTCAAATATCTATACATATTTTTGATACTATGATGTATAGGGAAATCAGAACTATGAGTATCATCCAACAATTCCCATTTTAAATTAGGTATGGCAGGAACACAATGTCCCTTCCCCAATTTCAAAATTCCATCTTCACATACAATGTCAATCAATCCCACATCATTCACAGCTTTAATTTTCGTTTTCAACTCCTCATCATCAGTCTGAGAAAATTTTATCCTTTCTTGTAATGATGGTTTTGAAACAATTATAAAAAGTATTAATGATTCACCTTCCATAATTATTCCCATATCCATCATTACTAGATCCAAGAACATAGGATCCCTTTCAACACTTATATTTTTCAAAATTCCATGATAATTTTTCCCAATTGATCTGCCACCTTTTTTTCCTTCTCCGGGTGGTAGTGTATAGTGGATTCAAAATCGTTGAGTACTTCATGCAAGTCTATTTTCTTCATGTTGAGTTATTTCAATGAATAAATATACTTCAAAATCTTGTGATTAGTATATATCTCACATCTTTCACCATAGAGTTAGTGTATCCATATCTTCTATGCAATGATTAGAGCTACTATCTCAAGATCGTGAGTAAAATAGTTCTGTTCATGAATTTTTAGCTATCGTGATGCGTTGGCAATAAATCTATCATATTATATACGGATACAACCAATTTATTTCCTTGAAGAATTATAATAAATAACAAATCCATCATCCCCCGATGTTAGTGTCAAGATTAGAGCATTGTAAAATCTTCTCTTCAGTTCATTAAAACATTCTTAACACTCATTTTACTAAAACAAATTATCCCCTTTACATGTAATATTGGTTAATAGGTTATCCAATGGGATAAATTAAGGAAAAAACACAGATAATAACCTGTTAAACCAATAAAAATTCATACCTTAGTTATACCCATCTGTTCTGGTAATTCTTGTATATCTCTTGTCTTAGAAAAATAAAAATTAATTCCATCCATAGAGACAACATTTCCATGAATACAAATATTCTAAAGCCATAATTCACACTTTTTAAACATCCCATATAATTTATTTCTTTTGGGTGTCTTTAGAATAGTGCGGAAGTTATTTCCAAGTTATTTATATCTGTTGGAGTTTACCAAGATATCAAAAGTTAATGCCTTTAAAAATTCATCAATATATTCCCTGAAAAATCTATTAATTAGATCCATGAAGACATATGGTGCATTTTCTTGTCCAAAAGGCATTACATTAAACTCATAATGCCCATACATGGTACGAAATGATGTATTCAGAATGTATTCCTTCTTCAAAATAGAATTGATGACATCAAGGTCGATTGTAAATATTTGAAAAATATTTAGCTCCATGAATTTTATCAAAGAAATCAACAATGAATTGTAAGGGATACATGTTCATTATTATTATATCATTTATATCTCTATAGTAAACAACCAACCTCACAGATCAATAATTCTTCTTAAAAATAATAGGGGATACCCAAGGAGAAACACTTGTACAAATAAATCCGTTATTACTCAATTACTCAAGGTGTTTATTTAGATCCACTATTTTCACAGTGGCCATTATATAATGGGTCTTCGATATAGGCCTTGAAATAATAATTAATTCAATTGGAAACATAATTTCTCATTCCGGAGGATGTCCAGGTGAATCCATTGGAATCACATCAACATATTATTTCACAATAGGTGCATCCTCTATTTGAACAACACATTCCTCACCCATAGATATTTCACTCTCTCCAACACCAATAATTAAATTTAGTATAGCTACGAGGGGATTTATCTTGATAATAATTAGGTGGTGAAATTTCTACTCTAATTATAAGGGTACTTATTATCATCATAGAATATCATAACCTTCTTCTTTTTACAATAAATGTTCGCATAATGGTCCAAATCCAATCCACATCAATGATTAATTCCAATTAAATCATTGGTATACTAATAAGATCAGCAGATAAATCCCTTTTGTATGACCTAATAGGAAATGATTCACAAAACATTGTTGCAATGGTACGCCCCATAGGTGTTTTGATTGAAAAATCCCTTGTTAAATCAAATTGGAAATATATAATATTTTTAGAAAACTAGGAATATATGAATCAATACGATGATACAAAATAAAATAATGCATTGTCTGAATTTAAAGAAACCATTATATTACCTGCCACCACGTCATCTTGAGCATCAACCTTAGTAGTAGTGATCACATAAGCTAGGCCATGCTCCATTGTCCTTTTATGAGGTTTGTTTCCTTTAGTTCTTAGGAAATTCAATTGCATAATCCCCCATTTCTCTATAATTGTTGCATTCAACATTGACAACCTCTCTCTTTCCCTTGCAATCATGTGCATATTGTCCATTTTAACCACACATATAACTCTCTATCATTTTCATCATGGATATACCAGGGTGTTTATTCTCACATTTACAACAGGATAGAAATTCAGTAGTTCCCTTCCACCCCTTATGTTAATTTCCACATTGTTCAATAGATATCTTCTTCTCTCAATTTTTATTATAGTTAGAAGACATAGAGAATTCCTTTTTTGTCTGGATAACACATGAGACTATAAAATCATAATATGAAAAGGATTTTGGGATTAACTCTCGACATAGAAATTTTTTTTACCCATAAAATAATCCATCAATCATAATCGATGAGTTACATATTTAATATGTTGCATGCCTTTCTTAATTTTTAATGATAGCCTCATATGTTTCGACAATCTCATCATCCTTTTGCCTCTGACTCAGAATGATTCATTACATATCCGCTCGATGGTCACAAGGAACATGTTTTTCTAAGGAAATCACATTAAACTCCCCCCATTCCCTATTTAATACTTCTTCATCCTCAATTGTGTTTTGAATTAATGACCTCGATCGATTAGAATCTCATGTGGGGTGATAAACTATTATGAAAAAATTTTCCCGTTCGCTACTCCCGAGAGGCTGAAATATTTTCTCTACAGAACTTATCCATTGAATACCTACAAATAGATTTATATTACCATTGAATATTTGTTTTTTTTCCTCCAGAAGTGGTCTAACATTGATCATCTGCATTGTTGATTAGGGTGCTTCATACGGGTAATTTAACGACCCAAAGTTTTTCCATAGAAAACTCCCTTCTTATATTTATGTCATAAAAACACAAAATAATGAACTACTATGTGATAATGGACCTTTAAACATAATTTTGTCACCCCTATGTTTGGAATTTTGAAAATCCTACATACACTGTTGTGTTCAAGATGGTTTTTGGAGTCTAATGAATCAAAAATAATTTTTGGTGAATAGTAGCCTACCCTTATGAATAGTAACCTACCATTATGAATAGTAATATGACCCTTATGAATAGTAAATAAGGGTAACATTACCTATGAATAATAAAATAAAATTTAGACACCTTAGAAAGTGACAATTTGACCTTAGTAAACATTTTTGGTATTTTATAAGTCATAAATAATTAATTATAATTAATTAATTAATTTAAAATAATATTTATATCCATGAATTGTATTAATAAAGTATTTAATCAATGTCAGATAGTTTTTAGATAATTTCATAATACCCTACATAATTTTTGAAAGAACAATAAAATCAGTTTTAATCGTAAAAACTATTTTTTTATGTAAATTTTGATATTAATTAAATATATAATTAATAATAATTAGAAAATTATTTTTGGAAAATTGACTTCATTTTTTGATTCTACACATTGAAAAATGTTTGGGGTATATATTTGGGATTTTTATGAGGTACTTGAATTTTTGATGAATAGTAGAATCCGATAATTCACAATAAAAGCTAAATAATGTATTAAATGAGTCATCGATATTGTTCTGCTGATGTAAGCCAACTTGGTTCATTATTAAATTATATAATTACTATTATTGGTCGTTAAAGACTCACTATTCCTTTTATTAGGGGAAATTAATAAACTAATGAATTTTATATTAAGGAAACCCTTCTCCCCTCCACTATAAAAGCCACCCTTCACTCCCTCATTTCCTCAACCCTCTCAAGATCCAATAATTCTATAAAATCTACCCAGACACCTTTTCTAGACCCTCTATAACATCCATGATCTGTTGGAATCATCAAAATACTATGCTTAGGCCCTTAAGGTGGTTCTCAATAGAAAGATTCTAGAGGTAATTTCTCTACCTATTCTCCTTTAATTTTCTTTCAAGTTCAAGTTCCTTTCTTGATCTCTCCCCTCCTATATTCATCCAAATTGGTTTGTAACTCCAGATTTATACATACACTGTAATTTTATGATTCTAATGGGATACTATATCACCCCACACCCTATCCCTCTTCCTTTTATTTTATTAAAGAGAATGTCGTGCATGATGTGTTAATTTATCACCTTCAAAAACGACATACACTCTTCTTCCATTTCTACATTCAGATCTGGTCATAAAACCCTTTATATGGTCGAACCAGAATATTTTATATGTATTATGTTCTATTTTAAGTTCTTTAAATAACATATGTCCATATTACTAAGTGAAATGTTAAAACAAGTACGTTGTGATCCAAAAACCGCTCAAATTAACCCAAATCACCATCATTAAATTATTATCTAATGATTCGACCACATGGATCTAATATAAATCATTATAAAATAAATAAATCTCCTTTAATATTATTAATAAAATGTAATATCAGTTCTGGATGTTTACCCATGATCTACCCAAACATATATTTAAGAATACAAGTGAACCACTAAAGAAAACCATGAAAACAAACATCCCCGAACAATGGTTTTAAACTCTATAAGTCATCCAAAGGAACATGATAAGAAATAATGAAACCAGAATGAACCCTATTAATGTATAATTGTTCTGTAATTTCTAACTAATTAATATAATTTCATTATACATGACATTAAAGAGGAGGAGGCATTCGAGTACAAGGTAAGGGGAAATTCTCGACGCCAACTTTCATCCTTCGGGTTCTTCCACTTTCAATCCATTTTTGATATCGTTACTCCTCCAAGATCATTTTTTCATAATATCCTTTATATTTGTTGGATATATATGTTTTTCACTGGTTTTTATGTCCAAAAAAATGTTTTCCAAAAAAAACTTCTTTTAAAAACACACTTTTACTTCTCACTCAAAGTAAACGGTTCTTGTAACAATTATGTTATTCCATCTTTCTTTGGGAACCCAAATCATATGAATATGTTATTATGAGATGAAACACATTACTTTTCATGGGTTCATTATGTTAATTTATGTTTTATGTTCATTGTGGAAAGCATGATAAATTATAATATTATGATGTGACGGGTGCACCCGGAATTATACAGTGCAATATGAATGTTTAAGTGTGACGGGTGCGCCCGGAATTATACAGCCCACCAATGCATTGGGTAAAGTGATTAATCTCATGATTAAATGTGAAATGATGTGTGAAAAAGATGCTATCTTGGTTCACAAGTATGTGTGGTAGTTAACCACTAAGACATGATGTTTCATTTTTATGCATTGCCACATTTCAAGTCTATTATTTATGATCCTCTAATGTTCATGATCTTTTGCCTATGCTATGATTATACTCAACCCATGATATATTGTTATTATCTATCCTCTTACTGGGCTTTTAGCTTGACCCTTTTGATGTATGTCCTCAGGTGTCTATATGTACTAATGAGAGGACAAGTGCCAATAAGAATCTATAGAAGAAGAAATTAAATGAATTTTTATGCTTGATGTTGTATTCGTTATGCATGGTCCTAGTTTTCCCAAGACAATAAACCTTTGGATCCGCTATGTGTAATACTATTATGTTTTTTATCTTTGAAATTATGTAATAGTAATGTATGAAAAGGCCGGGTCACTATAGTTTGTATCCGAGGCAAGGTTTAGTTAATTTGGGAATTAGGATTAGTGAAACCTAGAAAAAACATCAAGTATGAGACTAAGTAAAAATATTAACACAAGAATATATACCTAGAGATCTCATATTTTATGTTTTTGGTATAATTTTTTTAAATGAATAAGTTATTGATGACTTGTTTACTTATGTTTTGTTCTAACCTTTTGTATTTTAGAAAATGGTGGGAACCAGGAGAAATCAGGCCAACAACTCATGCGAGGGCCAATGAAGCGATTGCCCGAACAGCATCCCCAATGATTTGGGAGGTGGAGTTAAAAAAATCACAGCAATGCTTACCCAATTATTTCTGGTTATGAGCAATAACCATAATAATGGGGAACATCCACCTTCACCAATGAGGGAGAAATTGGCTATCCAATACTTTATGCAGCAACGACCACCGACGTTTTGTCGATCTTCTGATCCACTAGTTGCAGAACAGTGGGTCAACTACAGGGAGAATATCTTTTCTATTCATCACTGTTCTGAGACGGAGAAGGTTACCCTAGCTGTTTATCATCTAGATAGAGAAGTCGATCAATGGTGGGATTTGATTAATAATACCAAGCCAATAGTGGAAATTGAAGATATGGAATGGGAAGAATTTAAGATAATGTTTCTTAATAAATATTTCCCACGAAATCTTCACATGAATATGGAGAGAGAATTCATAGATCTCAATCAAAAAGAAAGAGAATCGGTCACAATATATGAAGCAAATTTCACAAGGCTCGTAAGGATTTCTTCAGGTTTTTTTATCAACAATGAAAGCAAAATTGATAGATTCATCATTGGATTAAAACCACACATTCGAAAGGATCTTACAATTCAAGACTTTGGGAGTTATGAAGAAGTTGTTCGATGTTCTCCCAAAGTGGAGATGGAGTTTGGATAATGGTCTCATGGATATGGGGATAAGAAAATAATGATGGAGTTTCAAGCTTGTGGATCTAATGATAATGGTGAGAAGAAAAATCAATGACCCACATGACAAAAATGTGGTAATTTGCACCATGGGAACTGCCTCAAAGGGATGGAGAAATGCTTCATTTTGTGGGAAAGAAGGACAACATGCTCAAGAGTGTCGAAAAGATATGAAAAGGAAGGATAATGTAGTCGATGTAAGGAGAGAACCACTCATGGTTAAATTCTACAACTGTAGGGGGCTTGGCCACTATGCAAACCAGTGCACTAAACCTCGAGCACTCGAGGGTAATCAGCGTTAGCAACCACCAAAGCCAAAGGAACAAGGGAAGTCATATGCGATCACTACTGTGGAGGTGGATCATGATTATGAACTCATACAAGGTACACATCCTATTCACTCAAGAATGGAAAATGTATTATTTGATTCTGGTTCTATGCATTCCATTATATCTTGCAAGTTTTCTAGAACTGTAGAATCGAATCCTTGAAACCTTGAAGTAGAGATACCTGTAAAAACACCAAGTGGTGCAATCATTGCAACCCATGTGTTGGACTCTTCTCCGGTTGGCCTATGTGGAATGATTCTTCCAAAAAATCTCGTAATACTTCCATTGGTGGAATTCGACACTATAATGGGAATGGATTGGCTCTCGTTATATAGAGTGCATATCAACTGTCGGGAAAAGGAAATATCTTTTCATATTCCGAACCATCCCATTCTCCTCTACAAATTCAAAGAATATCATGAATATCTTTTGAAAAATCATTCGATGGTGTGGGTGTTGATTCTCTATGAAGAAGCATACGTCGCCCAAATGGTTGTGTCGAAGGAAAGTGACAACCTTGAGGAAAAATCTGTCGTGATGGAATACAGCGATGTATTTCCCAATGAGTTACTTGAAATTCCCCCAGATCATGAGGTAGAATTCTCAATTGAACTCATAACTAGAGCTACTCCTATCTCGAAATGTCCCCATAGGATGGCTTCTATCGAAATGGAGATGTTAATGAAGTAGCTACAACAGCATCTGGACAAAGGGTTCATATGCCCCAGTGCATCACCTTGGGGTGCGATAGTGCTCTTTGTGAAGAATAAGTATGGAACGATGCGGTTGTGTATCGATTATCGTGAACTCAACAAGATCACCATAAAGAACAAGTATCCTCTCCCTATGATTGATGACTTGTTCGACCAGTTAAGCGGAGCTCAATACTTCTCCAAAGTGGATCTTCGTTCTGGATATCATCATGTAAAGGTGAAGAAGGAAGATATTCAAAATAATGTCATCCGAACAAGGTATGGCCACTATGAGTTTTTGGTGTTGACCTTTGGACTTACTAATTCCCATGAAATCATCATTGATTTGATGAATAGAGTCTTTAGACATTACCTTGAAAAATTTGCGATAGTGTTTATCGATGATATTCTGATCTACTCCAAGAGAAAATAGGAACATAAAGAACATCTAAGACT
This sequence comes from Viscum album, assembly GCA_963277665.1. Lineage (NCBI taxonomy): Eukaryota > Viridiplantae > Streptophyta > Magnoliopsida > Santalales > Viscaceae > Viscum > Viscum album. Next base: position 312,551,881 of record OY728133.1, on the reverse strand, counting down.
TGTCTTGGCGACATTACGAAAGGAGAAGTTATACGCCAAGTTCAGTAATTGTGACTTTGGGATGAATCAAGTCACGTTATTGGGATATGTGATCACAAGTAAGGGAATTTTTGTGGATCCTTCAAAAACAAAGGCAATTGAGGAATGGCCCAGGCCCTCTAGTGTCACAGAAATCCGTAGTTTTATTGGATTAGGTGGGTACTACTGATGTTTTGTGAGAAATGTCTCACGATTTCCAAGCCCGCTAAATAAGTTAACAAGTAGGGGATACATCCTAACGTTCCCAAATGATTGCGCAACCATCCATCCAAGAAAATATTAAGGAAGCACAAAGGCATGATGTGGAGATACAAAAGTGGTTGAATGTAGTAATGGAAGGGAACCTGCAAGAGTTCCATATCGAAGATGGTGGTCTGATTTGGTTTGGAACATGAATTTGTGTTCCTTAATCACCTGGGATAAAGAAGGAGATATTTGATAATGCACATAACTCAACTTTCTCTATCCATCCTAGGAGTACCATGATGTATCGTGATCTCCGAGAAAACTTTTGGTGGGATAACATGAAGAAGGAGATTGCATAATATATATCAAGGTTCTTGGTATGTCAGAAAGTTAAAGTTGATTGAAAAAAGTCCAATGTTATGATGCATCCATTACCTATACCCATGTGGAAAAGGGAAAATGTTACTATGGACTATGTCACGGGTCTCCCAAAGACGTCAAAAGTAAATAATTCCATATGGGTTGTGGTTGATCGACTCACCAAGACTTCCCATTTTATCGCTATTCGGGAAGACCTCTCACATGAAAAACAAGAAAAGATATATAAGAAGGACGTCGTGAGACTGCATGGTGTTCCACTCTCAATTGTCTCTGACCATGACCCAAGGTTCACATATAAATTTTGGAGGAGCCTTCAACATGCTTTGAGTACTGAATTAAATTTCAGCACGTCATATCACCCCCAAACCGATGGCCATTCTGAAAGAACTATTTAGACGCTTGAAGATATTCTAAGTGCCTACTCTCTTGAATTCAAGGTGGTTTGGATAAAAATCTCCCATTGGTTGAGTTATCATACAAAAATAGCTTCCACGCGAGTATCCAGATGGCACCATATGAAGCTCTATATGGAATACGATGTAGAACTCCAACCTGTTGGGATGAAGTTGGGGAAAGAAAGATACTTGGGCCCGATCCTGTTCAAGTGATGACAAATAAGTTTCAAGTCATCCAGAAACACATCAACGATGCTCAAAGTCGGAGAAAGGGTTATGCTGGAAACCGTCGAAGGGACTTGTAGTGCGACGTTGGAGATGAAGTCTTCCATTGAATATCTCCATGGAAGAGAGTCATGCGATTCGGGAAGAAAGGGAAGCTAAGCTGAATGTATATTGGACCCTTTGAGATCCTTGAATGCATTTGAGATGTGGCCTATTTTCTTGCTCTTCCACCGAATATGGCTCATGTTCATGATGTGTTTCATTATCTCTGCTGAGAAAGTACATACCAGACCCCTCAAATGTACTAAACTCGGAGGTGGTGCAGCTGGAAGATGATCTCTTCTATGAGGAGCAGCCAGTAATGATTTTGGACCGAAGAAATATGGTTCTATGCAACAAGACAACCCATTTTTTCAAAGTGTTGTGGAGGACCAACAAGTTTGTGGAAGAAACTTGCGAACGAGAAGAGGCAATTATGGAGAAGTACCCTCACCTTTTTGTGTAAAGTGAAATTTCGGGGACAAAATTTCTTAATGGGGGAAGAATGTAACGACCCAAACTTTGTCAATAGAAAATTACCTTATTATATTTTTTTATTAAAAACATAAAATAATGAACTACTAAGTGATATGTGACCTTTAAACATAATTTTTTCACCCCTGTGTTTGGAATTTTGAAAATTTGACAGACACAGTTGAGTTCAAGATGGTTTTTGGAGTCTAAACAAACAAAAATAATTTTTTGTGAATAGTAACCTACCCTTATGAATAGTAACATACCATTATGAATAGTAATATGACCCTTATGAATAGTAAATAAGAGTAACATTACCTATGAATAATAAAATAAAATTTAGACATCTTAGAAAGTGACAATTTGACCTTAGTAAATATTTTTTGTATTTTATAAGTCATAAATAATTAATTATAATTAATTAATTAATTTAAAAAGAATATTTATTTCCCTGAAATGTATTCATAAAGTATTGAATAAATGTCTAATAGTTTTTAGATAATTTCATAAGACCCTACATAATTTTGGAAAGAACAATAAAATCAGTTTTAATCTTAAAAACGGTTTATTATAGTAAATTGTGATTTTAATTAAATATTAAATTAATAATATTTAGAAAATTATTTTTGAAAAAATTTACTTCACTTTTTTATTATACATTTTGAAAAATGGTTGGTGTAAGTTTTTGGTATTTTTCTGAGATACTTAAATTTTTGATGATTAGTAGAATCTGATAATTCGCAATAAAAGCTAAATAATGTATTAATTGAGTTATCGATGATGTTCTACTGATGTAAGCCAACTTTTTTTGGGATTACATTATAAAATTTCTATTCTTGGTCATTAAAGACTAACTATTCCTTGTCTTAGGGGAAATTAATAAACTAATGAATTTAATATTAAGGAAACCCCTCTCCCTCCACTCTAAAAGCCACCCTTCACTCCCTCATTTCCTCACACCTCTCAAGCTTCAAGACTTCTCTAAACTCTACCCTAACAACTTCTATAGACAATCCCACACGTCCAAGAGCTTCTGGTCTCGTCAAAAGAACAATCATAGGCCCTTAAGGATGTTCTCAAGAGGAAGATTCTAGAGGTAATTTCTCTCCCTTTTCACTTTAATTTCATTTCAAGTTCAAGGTCCTTTCTTGATCTCTCCCCACCTATATTCATCCTAATTGTTTTTTAACTCTATTATGATACATATAATGTAATTTTATGATTCTAATGGGATATTATATCACCCCACACCCATTCCCTCTTCCTTTTATTTTATTAAAGAGAACGTTGTTCATGAGGTGTTAATTTATCACCTTCAAAAACGATATGCCCACTTTTTACATTTCTACCTTCAGATCTGGTCATGAAACAATTTTTATGGTTGAAAAAGAATATTTTATATGTATTATGTTCTATTTTATGTTCTTTAAATAACCTATGGCCATATTACTAAGAGAAAGTTAATACAAATTCGTTGTGATCCAAAAACCGCTCAAATTAACCCAAATAACCATCATTAAATTCTTATCTAATGATTCATCCACATGGATATAATATAATTCATTACAAAATCATTAAATCTCCTATAATATAATTAATAACATGTAATATCAGTTCTGGATGTTTTCCCATGATCTACCCAAAACATCAATTTAAGAATACAAGTGAACCACTTAAGAAAACCATGAAAACGAACATCCCCAAACAATGTTTTTAAACTCCATAATTCATCCAAAGGGAAATAATAAGAAATAATGAAACCATAATGAACCCTATAAATGTATAAATGTTCTGGAATTTATAATTAATTAATATAATGTCATTATACATGACATTAAAGAGAAGGAGGCATTCAGGTACAAGGCAATGGGAAATTCTCGAACCCAACTTTCATCCTTTGGGTTCTTCCTCTTTAAATCCATTTTTGATATGGTTACTCCCCAAAGATCATTTTTTTCATTATTACCATTGATTTTATGGGATATAAATGTTTTTCACTGGTTTTTATGTCCAACAAAATGTTTTCCAAAGGAACTCTTCTTTTAAAAACACCGCTCTTACTTCTCACTCAAAGTGAACGGTTCTTGTAACATTTATGTTATTCCCCCATTATTTTGGGAACCCAAAGATTATGAATATGTTATTATGAGATGAATCCTATTCCTTTTAATAGGTTCATTATTTTAATTTATGTTATATTTTCATTGTTTCAAGCATGATAAATGATAATGTTATGATGTAAAGGGTGCGCCAAGAATTATATAGCGTAATATGAATGTTTAAATATGACGTGTGTGCCTTAAATTATACAGCGCTCCAACGCATTGGGTAATGTGATTAATCTCATGAGTAAATGTTAAATGATGTGTGAACAAGATTTTATCTTGGTTCATAAGAATGTGTGGTTGTTAACCACTAAGACATGATGTTTCATTTTTATGCATTTCCGCATTTCAAGTCTATTATTTATGCTCCTCTCATGTTCATGATATTTTGCCTACGCTATGATTATGCTCACCCCGTGATATATTGTTCTTATCTATCCTCTTACTAGGATTTTATCTCACCCCTTTTTATGCATATCGTTAGGTGGATACATGTACAAAGGAGAGGACAAGTGCCAATAAGAATCTATTGAAGATGAAATTAAATGAATGTTTATGCTTGATGTTGTATTTTTTATTCATGGTCCTAGTTTTCCCAAGACTCTAAACCTTTGGATTCTCTATGTGGAATACTATTATTTTGTTTATCATTAAAATGATGTAATAGTAATGTATGAAATGGCTGGTTCACTATAGGTAAGGATATTATTCGTAAACTGAGTATGTTTTCCTAGTATTGTTATAAGCTATTCACCATTTATTGCATATCATGCTCCACTATAATTATATTCAGTTGGAGGTAAATCCATACATGGATTACATGATTTGATACATTTTACATTTCTTACATAAGGATCCATTTATAATCAATTGAATACATTATATTATTTCATGAATCGCAATACATAATTCCAAACTAGTAAAATACCTTACAAAAATTGGATAATATATTCATATAATCCATTACCATAAAAAAAATTCTTTCAAGATTTATTTACACATAAATCCTTCATAATATTTCGTAAATAAAATATGATTTATCCTATGAATATCCCCCAGGAGTTTCGTAATCAAGAGTAAAGCAGGGCCCGTTATCGTGTACCTGGATAACCCAAGTCAAGCCCAAAACTTTTTGTCGTAGTTTTTACTCCTAGGTACATCTGTTCCATATCCACCTCTACGTGCTCGTATCTACATAGGGATGTATTACTTCGAAATTACACAAAATCCATACATTACCAAAATTCTAATAAGTTATTCTATACTAATACTCAATGTATATCTTAGGGTAATGTTCATTAATCATAGTTTTTTTCTAAATCTAGTTTCCACAGACTGTATAAAACTTCATCTGATACCAACGGTAATGCCCCAACCCTAGATACCTAGATTCTGTGAATTATTACAAAACATTTACATGATCAAAAGTGATTAATTTTAAAATACTGATTTGTTTAGTGTCCTTGAAAGTACTTGATACATACATAAGTTTTACATTATAATATTAAATAAAAAAACAACATTTTTTACCATTTGAACATTGTCATATCCATTGTCCAATCCCTAAAGGATAATAATAATATACTTCTTCACATCTTTGTAAAAATCAAACATAAGAAAAGGGTGATATCAAATGCCCAGTATGTATAACAATATAGAAGAAACTATAATAAACAAGCACAAACATTTAATGAAATGTATCTGACTAAAAAACAAGCCTTTTAAAATTAGTATTCAGTAGAATATGGAAAATATAAATAAATTTTTTTCATTTACTTATTCACATGGATATTTAATTATTATAATAATAACATGTAATATCAATAGATAATTTCATAATGATGGAATGCATAATGACAATAATCATAATCACATAGTCATGACATCATCCCAAGACAACAAATAAGATATTTTCAAGGGATTTTTCCAATAAACTAGTTAGTTTTATGAGACCTAGAGATGCATTGGGGAGCTATAGTGGGCTCCACCTGTGACATACATTGTCCAATGAATTCCACATATGAAAAGGTTCAAACATAAATTAAACATTCATAATAGAACTAGCATACAAAATGATAATACTTTAACCGTAAACCATGAATGGTATAAAAATAACTCATTCACATTCAATCATATCACAAAACCTTCAATACAATATATAATATTTTATCATAATAAGTCAACATCAAACAATTGTAAAATATATCAATTTATTTTAACATAAATGAAATCAAAATTATTTTATAGAAATATATATTTCTATTTTTAAATCATTTAAAAGTCACATAATTATAAAATGAATCATTTTTCTGGAAAATATTCCAATAAGCTTATAAGGTAAGATTAAAAGGTGTTATGATGATGGAAAATAGCCACACCGGTCGTATATGTTAAAAAATATTCTTACATTGATTTATCGAAAAGCTCATAAAGTACATTGTTTGGAATACTAAGGATATATTCTTTTGAAAAAATAAATTAAAAAAAATTAAAACAAGGGCATAAATGACATTAAAAAATCCTTTAGGAAATAATTATTATTTTAGGAATTACATTTTTAGGAAATAAGAATGAGTATGATAAAAAAAATTCTAGTAGATTCTTACGTATAAACAACCTTGGATAATAATGAGATTGTAAGATTAACCATTACCTAGTACTTTTACATAGTCAAGGGTTTTCTAACCTAATGTATAATTATTAAAACGTTTTTATTAAATTAAATAAGAACCAAATACATATATATGATATATATGATCTTATAATATTGCTTTGTTATCATTATTTCAATAGTATCATTGTTTAAGGTGTTAACTGAATCTTTTTCCATTCTATGTTTTGTTACTTAAGTAATGTTTATTATGGATGAGATGTATTTGATAAATATTCAGAATGATATTACATTCATAAAAAATATTTTAAATCATAAAATGAAAAGTATTCTTAAATGGTTACGAAGGGAAATTATTGTCATCGTGTTCTTCGATATGGTAATTCATACATACGCACAAGCGACAATATAATTCAAATATTGGTTAAATAAAATGTGATTGAATGGTATTTTACATATAAAAAATCATTATCATGATATATTTATTATTGATATCAATTATAATCTTTATTATTCCCACCCAAATAATTATGTTTTGAATAACAAACTACTCCATGAAGTGGAGATGGTAAGAAGTACGTACACATATATATAGTAAATTTTTCATTCATAGGATGGATAGAATAATGAATATGGTTGTTCCATATATATAATAACATCATAGTATATATAATGTACTGGATTTATTATTTTGGTATGGAAACAACGAATAAGGTGGTAGTGTTAGATGAAATAAACTTTGAAAGAGGTGATTAAATTATTACATCTTCGTCAGGTGATTCCTTTTTTAATTGATCACAAGGTCTCGTTAGGGTGGCTTCATATCAAAGTAAGTTTTATAGGTTGATGTGAGGGATTTGGGATGATATTTGAAAATGTTTTTTCCAAGAAAAATGAAATTGGTGGTGTGAAATTAATATATTGTGATGTACAATTTTATACGTTAGGTGAGGGTCACTTTAGAAAAAACAAGAAATATTATATTATTATAAATTCATTTTCGGTTTATAATGGCTAAAAATGGCTTTATTTTGAGGTTAATGTGGGTATGGGTCGAAATCATCTCATCCAATAGGTTTTATAGTTTTTTATGTTTCAATATTAACCATATCTTTTATATTTGACTCATAGTAAAACAATTTATCTTTTACAGTGTCTTCATGTATTTTTATATTACATGGATCATAAAGATACTATAAAATTACAAGAAAACCCCAAGTGCTTAATTAATAAAATATCTATCATTATATAAGTCCTTTGAAAAAACCTTATATTTTTTGGACAATTATATGGTTTAATAATAGAGTATTTGTTTTAAAAACCCATTTAAGTCAATTTTGACACTATTTAGTATTTTGTTTTAATGAAGGCAAAAAAACATGATTAATTGGAAAAAAAATACATTAAATCAACAATAACATGTAATATTAACCTATAAATTTCTAGGAATTCATCAGAAGTCTCAATATATATTTATTTAGATATTTATAATTTAATTATTATTTAAATATTTCATAAATAAGGTAATTAATTTTTCATCATTGTGTCATAAACAAAATTAATCATATAAGGTCTAAAAATTATTATTAAAATAAAATTATGTAGGAAATATTTTTATCTTTATAATTATTTTTTATTTTTGAATTAATCTTATGAATAACTTTATATTAAAAATGATATATTTATTAAATTTTGAATTTAACACTTTTAATGCATCATTAAATAAAACATTATACATGTCCTAATCTAAAACAAGTGGATAAAAAGGATCACATTTTATTCCTACAATTTAATTTGGTAAAAATATATTTATCTAATAGATTTAGGACATGTTATAGGGTAATTAAAATATCACGTTTACCTTTAATAACCTTATTTAATTTTAACCATGGTAAATAATAATAAAAAGTAAATATTCAGAAAAAATTATTTTCATTCAATTAAACCACATTTTACATTCAAATTTCAACAATTTTTTTTTGTATTTTTGAAATTCAATTCAAATAGGCTGTAAAATTATTCTTCAGGAAAATTTGCAAATGTTCCAAGAAGTTGGGGAAAATATGTTAAATGGTTCAAAAAAAATTATATATATAATCTTATTATAAAATAACTCCAATGAATTACATTGAACTAGTGTAGGTATTATGTATCTATTTTGAAATAATAATAAATTTAAATAAAAATAATTATTATTTAAATAAAATCCATTTTTACACAATAATGTAGTGTTTTCACTATTCATAAAAAATTGAATATTTTCAGAAAAATACCAATAATTAACAGTGATCTAATTTTGATATTATAAATCCACAAATGAAGTCCATTTTGAAAAATAAACTATTTAAGATTCCAAAAAGTGGGTATTTATATTCAAAACTATTTTTTTAAATGGATAGTTTGATTCATCGTGGGGTGATAGAACTAGAAGTTGTGTACAAAGAAAGGTACAATATTATTCAAAGAAAAGTGTACCATGGATGCTTGGGGAGTTAAAATAGGCCTATGTGATCTCTAGGTTAATTTGTAACGAACATTATTTTTATTTAATAAATTTTATGAATAAATATTAATGATGAACCAATATTGTTAATTTTACGGTTTATAGATTAATGTATTAACTATATTGCGCTAAAAAATAGTTAGATACAAATAGTAAGACTCTTTATTATTTATGGGCCTTAAGATCTGTTTAATATTTATTTTAGCAACTCAAGAATCAATGTCAATTTCAGTATATCCATTTCATGACGTAATGAATGAATTATATATTTATAGAAGAAAAACCAAAGAATGATTTTTTTTCAAAAATATAAAAAGTCTGTATATTTATTTATATTCTTGGTGAGTAATGGAATTACTCAGCATCAGGTAAAAGATCAAGAAAATGTTATCCAAATACATTAATTTTCCATTATCCAAAGGCCTTATAATCATCCCATATTATTGAGTCCTATGTCCTCAACTTTTAATCAATCATTCAATTATTTTTGATTGATGATCTAAATCACTTCCATTAAATATTTACAAATTTCTTCCATGTCCATATGTTTAGTTTCCTACAATGTTCTCACATGTGGAAAACCAATTTATCAATTAATTTGAATGATTGTCATTTTTAAAACCTTACCCTTTTTAAAGGATGTTTTCATATACATTTTTTGGATTTTACGTTATAATAATTGAAAACTAAATGAATAAACCATTAATAGTATAAAAAAATTTCAAAGGTGCAATTAATTTAATGGGGGGGTATGATATGACATATCCAAAATTTGTGAAATATATTTTTCCAAATTAATTTAATATTATTGATATTTTTCATTTCACGCAACACTGAATATAATTTATGTATATATATATATAATAAATCAGTATGTTTTGATTACAATCACTATACGCTATACGTAGATTATATTTCCCTACACACAACACTTACTAGGCTTGCAATACACTGAACACAAAGTTTCTACAAACAAAATTTTATTTTTATAATTATTTAAAAGCGATAATTATAACCTAGAAATTAAAAATATTGATATTAATTTATATTACTATTTTTTAATATAATATATAATGGTTTTTTATAAATAAAACCTATTTATAATAAAATATTTAACATTGGGAATGTTTTTAAATGTTTGAGAATGCATCCTTCTCAATTGAACTTCTTTTTTATGTCATTCTAGGAACAATACTAAAATAAAATTTAAAAAATCATAGAGATTTAATTTTATAGAATAACTTATTTTTTTAACTCATAATGATCAATTTCTCTTTGGGTTAGTTTTTTGTATTTTTTTGAGAAACATTATTTTTAGGTCAATAGTTAATAATTACTGAGTTTTAATTCCAAACAGAATTTTAATCTCATTTATTTATATAGTTAAATTATATTTCATGTTTTTTTATAGTAACAATAGATAAATTTTACATTTATTCATCCAATATAGGTCACTGGTATCAATTTTCTTATGAATCAAGAAAAAAACAACGAACTTTTGGTTATTCTTACATTAAGATCATATTTCCTCACCACATATGTGGGCATAACAATAAACATAATGTTTTACCTATTAATAATGGAATTTAAAAAATCAAAATAAATGGTTTTATTTAGTATAATATTTATATTCTAATAATGTAACATTATTTTTTGACAAAAATTATTAATGAAGTTGACAAAAATTAATCACAAATATTTTTGTGAAATAACGCTTAAAATAGAATATCCTTATACATAAGGTCCACAATAACATAAAAAATTTTCCAAAACCTATTTTATGGAAATATGTCATCTATTACCATTTCATTATTAATCATTTTATTATTTATGTAAAAATGATGGTACTCTTAAGATGTTTTCAAAAATATTATGGGTGCCCTCTCCCTCCCATATAAATAGCCCCCACCTCTCCCCTTTCTCACACCTATAAAGATACTTATATTAGGCCAAGATCATTATAATTAACTTCCCAAAATCCCTGCCTTTTTATTTTAATCCACACATTTGGAATAAATCTTACTAAGGAATTACTTTGGTACAAACAAAAATGAATTACCAAAATAATGGGTAATATCCTTCCTCAGGTTCTATTCTTCAATTTCATTCCCCAGTTCGTCAGTTATTTCTATTCTAAGATCATATATTTGACATAATATTATAAATACACTGGTATAATTTCATTCTAAGTGTTCGACCTTAAAATACACACACATCAATATAATGGGTATAGACTTAATGTTCTTGTCTGTGTGGAATTATCGCCTCATGAAATGAAGTTGTTTGTTTTACCAATACCACCTCTCATTATTGAAAATTATCATGGAAACAATGTTCTTTAATTAAATATTTTATTATATGATTTATTTATTCTTTTTATTTATTATATAAAACCATCATTTATTATTTGTATTTTTTATAAATAAGATTACTTCATTTGTGGTTGTTTGGACTATTGCCTCCTCAAAGTGATGTGATTAGTTCACACATTAAATGGAATAAATTTAAGATGGTTTTAGTAAATTTTATGATATATATTTCATATGAAATCCACTTTTAAGTTATTATATAATTATATAGATATATTTCAATTACATTATTTCTTTCAATATGATATAAAATAGAATCATTATTCATTTGTACTATAACCTACTCTCACCATGAATGTCTCATATTGTTTTATATTTATATCATTTATAGATTAAAAAAAATATTTATATAATGAATATTTATTATATATACATCATTTAATTCCTTTTAAAAATATGTAAATAATGATCTACTTATGATGATCAAGAATAACTTGTCATAACATGTATGATAAACCAAGCAATATTTACCTGAAACATTACGTTAACAAGTAATTTTTAATAAATGGGTAATAGAAAGACAAATTTGAATCTTATATGGTGTTACACATAATACAATGGTTCAATAGTTGATTTAAAATTAAAAAATATTTATTATATATATGTTTTTAACATGCATAAATAATGTCAAAACATAAGGTAAGGTAATTTCATATCAATTTTTATTTTTGGGATATATAAGTCAAAATCACATATACTTTATTTTTATAGTGGGAATAAATATCATTAATGAATTAAATTTTTATTAAAAATAATTTTATGATTATTCACATGTTCATTTTATGATTATTATCTCATGGGGTCTATGTTTCAAATGATTCAAAATCAATAAAGAAATTTTGTCCCAATTGTTTTTATTTGAGATACATGCCATGTTATAAACCTATATATTTCTATTGTATTTGGAACCCAAATAATTTTTTACATTTTATGAAATTTTATGGAATGATGTCATTGAATGATGTGGATTAGATTATGGATTGGAAAAGCTGATACTTATATTTTATTAAAATATCAATGAAAATGAAAATTTTCACAAGGACACAGGATATTGTTATTAAACATGAACAAACAGAGAGGATAGATAATCATAGTGATGGAGAAGTCAAAAATATGGGTGATTCCTTGTTTAAATAATTTTATTCATGGTGAATCACCTTTCCTTACATCAGTGATGAGGAGAGTGATGAGGACAATTATGAGATAGTTTATGATGACAAGGAGACATGAGTTAGCATAGTGATTGCAGGGGTGTTATAGTGAACATAGGAATGTCAATTTTTCAAGAATTATTAAACAAGAATGGTACAATCCATTATGGAATATATCATTTTATCAAGCTAATTTCTCATCAAAATGCAAGAGGTTATGTAAATGAGAATTCATGAACGATTAAATGTTTTCTTGGGAGATCATTTTTTATAGGAAGTGTGAATATAATCTATAAAATTGTCATCACATTTCATTATGGATTGACCATATTATAGAATAATGTTCTAGGATACACCAACACACTATAAGAATGTTAATAGATTAATTTCATTTCATAATATTTTTATTGGATCCCTAACCTATTATAAATAATTTAACATGTGATAATTAATTTCACAGGGTTTTTATTTATAAGTTATATATGAATATTGCATGGAATCTAGAACAATGGTTGATTTTTATAGGTTTGAGACAAGTAAAATTTCCATGCTTAATACAATTATCCATATCATTTGAACTCCTATGACTTTTCCTACCTTATATATAATCCTGTTATAACCATGTAATGGTATTATTTTTTAACTCAGTGGTACTTATGATAACTATGAACCTATTTTTTGGAAAATTTGACTTTATTTCCAATTTATTCAAAAAATTTGAGTCTTTTTGAAATAGTTTTGTAAGAAAAAATTTTCCAAAATGTTCTAATATTACCTAGTGATATTTAAAAGTACTTTTTACCCATTTATTATCTTTTTTCAATATAGTTTTAAAAGGAATATTCTGGTGGTTTTCTAAGAAATGATCTTTTATAATATTTTAATTTAAAAAGGTATTTTTCAGCACGTATAGACTTACCAACATTCATTATCATCATTTCTATTATTATTCCTTCAATATTTTACAATTTTATAAATTTAATGAATTTTTTTTCCTAATATTAAATAATTTTTTTTATTTTAAAATGGTTTTTAATAGAAAATCCACTTCCAAAAAATGTTAGCTATTTAATAAAGTGTTCCAAATCATTTAGAGCTTCATTTATATATTTTTGAGGAAAATTGTTTCCAAAATTATTTTAATCCTTATTTTAAATTTTTCAAAAAAAAATATTCATGATTTGATTATGAGTGTTCAAGTTGTTTTTAATGGATATGGTTATCATAATATTTAAAAAAATCATTTAAAAGCTTTCAATATATTTTAAAATAAAAAGTATTTAAAATTAATGTATGTTTTAAATATACCCTCTCAAATTGGAAAATAAATTTTCCTTAAGAAATTTTATATATGAAAATTTAATGTTTCATTATATGATAATTATTTTTGAAATGTTTTAATGAAATTATTTTCAAAGAAAGTTAATTTCCTTAAAAAATTATTCAAGTGATCCTTCAAAATCATCCTCCTTATAATATTTCGTCTTTTTTATCATTTAAGACTTATTGTGGAATATATCCATGAATATGATTCATATTATTTTAGGAATGGTTTATCTATTAATTTCATGATGTTTATGACACCAGTTTCTCTTCCCTTATTTATATGATTTGGAGTCCCGCTTTAATTCATGGGTTATTCTTTGAGTAAATAATTAAGAAAAATATCTATTTTCCATAGCAAATGATAGGATTATTTTTTTATTATAATTAATTAATTTCATGAGTTATGATATTATGTTTACGAAACCCTTCTCTTTTTATGTATCATGATATGTTGCATGTTTTGTTGTCTTGTGAAACATGTATGTTTTATTTTATTATGAGATCGGTGGTACCTATATCACCCTCAAATGAATTGGAAAAATATTTTAATGTCATGAGATAATAATGTCAATCAAGTCGACGGGTATGCTCCACTATGTGAAGATGGGGAAACTTGATCCCTTACAAGGAAATGACTATGATGGGGGATTATGGTGTGTGCCACCCTGTAGTTGTAGTCTCCATAATAATGGATCATGGGGGAACCTAGTCATCTATTAGGAGATGGGAAAACCAATTTCATTATGAGATGATCGGGAAACCTAATCATTTTCAAGGGAAGAGTTATGACTTGGACTGGTTGTGTTTCCTTCTAAGTAGGTGTAGTCTCTATGAACTACCTAGATATGTTCTACGAATTTGTCTTCTCTTATATGGGATTGTTGTCACATGTTTCATGGAATTCCACAATTCCATTCCTCAATCCTATGTTATGATTTCATGGATTATGATCTTGCTTCCCTTATGATTCATGCTTTGTTAACAAAAAATATTTATTCTATGATTATTATTAATTGTATTTGATATACATGGTATAATCTTCTAATGTTATGATTGTTTTATCATACCTTCATGATTGTGTTTATGGATATATATCTCCCATGTTCTAGCCTTATTTAAAATTTGATATCATCCCTTTTTATTTTTCCTTTCCAATGTTAAGAATATATATTTTATATGTGTTGTGTCTAAAAATGGTTATAGTATTAGAGAACGAAATAAGAGATAATTTATCTCACTCTTGTATCAGCATTTACAATTCCTTGATTTCTAAGTCACTAAACTTACACTATCTTTGGGCATCTGTTTCTTTATTTTTTTTATGCAGTCTATAACAATTATGTAATTTCAATTTACATCAATTTTGGTTTATTAAGTACCTAGGGGTAACAAAAAAATGTATTTTGGGTATTAACACAATCATCACCTCCTGCATTACAAAAATGCCAAACCGCACCAATGGATTGAAACACCTAGAATATGTGTTTTTTTAATCATATTATTCTTACAATACATTACAGAAATTAAATTATGCGAATGTTTTAATAAGTATGGGTGAACCAAACCTAAAGAAACCTATATTAACCCAATAAGGATTAACATTAAACTAAATGTTGTTGTAATAATTTCTAAAATTAAGACATTTTGAGGTTGAATTATTCATGTAATTAACGTAAAATAATTCATTTACATTGTTAATTATTTGAAAATAATGATTAACTCATTTGTTTTTTCTAAACTTTGATGCATAAAGGAACAAATATAATAATGGATTCCATGGAAAATTATAAAATTATCCCAATTAGAAACCTAATATGATAATTTATGGAGTATGAAATATTTTGATTATAAATACCCATTTATCAAGAATTATGAATAAATATATAAAAAATAAACAGGGCTTCCAAACACACAAAAATAAGATTAATATAGACTATCTTGGATGCTTGGGTGACATAGATGATGAGGTAAAGAATGATAAAATTCCATACTATCGTAAATGTTGTAAGAACCACCAAGGGGAATGTATTGAAGGAACAATGATATGGTTTATGTGCGGAAAAAGAGTCCAAATGGAACCTAATATCTTAACAAAACATAATATCACATATGAACATGATTAAAAGAAAAATAATTCATCCTAACACACCACTAACGTATAATTGACAATAATATAAGGAACCATGAAATTATCCAATTCAATTTCCTAACATAATGGATTAAAAATATGATAGGAACTAGAAACATCCAAAAAAGAGAATTTCTATGAGAGAAACTATGGATTCAGTTTTGAAGATAATTTATACTAGCGCTAAATTACCATCCAGTCATGAAATGTGATTATTCTATTTATATATTATTAATCACACTTCAATGAACCTTGAATTCTTGATAAGGACATAAAATTGATCCCATGATTGATAAATGATTAATTATTAAAAACAATTTAAATTTTTCATGTATATAAATCATGTCTAATGAATTATTATATGAGTTTGACTATTTTAATTTATGAATAATATTATATTATTCATATTTTATGTTTAATTTGTCATGGATTGGTGATATTGACAATGGTAAATTAAATTATCAGAAAATCATGTTAAAAAAATTCTACTTATCACATATTAATATAAGGCATATTAGGAACTCACTTTTTTAAAAATTATTATTTTACAAAGAAAAAATTAATAAAGAAATTTTTTTTATATTCATATTTTATAGTAAAATTTGAGGTTATTAGTCAAACAAAATATGGCGACGAAGAAACCTCAATGGAATTTATATCTAATGTCATGAAGGACGAAACATTTCCTATCAGTATTAATTAATATTGTGAGGATTAAAATTACTTATTGGGGGTAGAATTAAACACTCCACATATTAGATGAAATTAATAATTTTCATCTTAATTGTAAATAATTTTTTTTATATTCATTCCAGAGATTTAATAATTGATTAGATAATGGCTCATACAAGATATAAGCCATGATAATGAAATTTTTTAAATTATAATGGAACATTTCAATGAATGTAATTGAAAAAATTCATCAATTATAATTTATTATTACATCATGAATTGTTATATCCATTGAATATATAGATATAAAAATAGTATAATAAATTGAAAAAAAGAGTTATTTAAAACTAAAAAACCCCATGAACACAATTAAAGTTAATAGTCAATATTTTTGTAACAATACATATATTTTTAATAAAATACCATGAAAGGAAAAATCATTTTGGGAGATCTTAATGACATGATGAAAATATGAACTGTAATACTAATATTAGTATGTTTTATATAGAAATGGAATCTGACCTTTGACGATATAGTCATTCAAATATATTCATTGCAAATATTGTTATATAAAATATCATCATTGTAGAAATAATTCTGGGATATACATGTAATGTTCCGGACCCCTCCAATACATTATTTTACTAAAATCTAGTGTTTGAGGTGTTCTAGGTGTCCCTAGTGACATATCCCCAACACAGTTCCTATTTTCCTATTTTTTGAAAAGTACTATCAGTGAGTCATTTTGAAATATCAATTTTGGTGTGACATTTTGAACAGTCGTTGTCGGTATTCCATTTTATCTATCTGTTTCAACCTTTCATTCCATATTGTTGGTGTCTGTGTGTCAGTTTGAACTTTCATTGGAGACATGCCATTTGAATTATCAGGGACGACATGTTATTATGAATTTTCTATGTTGTTTTATCATTTTCAAATGTCTAGTTTGACATGTCTTTTGGAAATTTTAGTGTCAGCATGTCATTTTGAACTGTCATTGTCGATGTTTCATTTTGAATTATCAGTTTCCGCATGTCATTTTTAACTTTCGGTGTTCGTGTGTCATTTAGAACTATTGGTGTTGGTATGTTGTTTTTAACTTTCCATGTTGGAATATCATTTTGATTTATCAGTGTTGGATGTTAATTGAACTATCAGTGTCAGCGTGTGAATTAGAACATTCAATTTTGGTGTGTCATTTTATATTTTAAGTGTCGTTGTGACTTTTTTAACATTAGGTGTTAATACGTTATTTTGAAATGTCGGTGTCAGCAAGACAATTTGAACATTCGGTGTCAGCATGTCATTCTGAACTATCGGTGTCAACATTTCATTTTGAATTGTCTATGTCGTTGTGTCATTTTGAACATTCAGTTTCAGCGTGTCATTTCAATGGTCCATGTCGGTGTGACATGTGTGTAAAATATTTTCCTTATCCTGTAGTTTCTCCCCTTTGAAATATTATTTTACGTAAATTACATTCAAGGCCTTTTTATGGAATTCTATGCCAATTAAAATCCCTTAACTCCTATTATAAAATTATTAAGTTCCCAGCTGCCTTTACATAGTCAACCCATGTAGTTTTGAATAGGTATTCCATTAACAGAAAATCTAAACCAAATTAAAACTGATGCCCCATTTAGATTTTCAAAAGGAAAATATATATTCTACCCATATTTTTCATTCATGTTCATTTATTGTATAAGGCACCTTGAGACTTTCGTCCCATAGGATTGGTGTGATTGAACAGTAAGCATTGGGTTGTTTCCCATTGAGGTTTCTTCCTACTGCATGTTCACTACCTATTTTGTTGCAAGTAGTACCTGTCGATATGTTGTCAATAAAATGTATGATCTAATTTTTTTATTTTGATTTCCTTGATCCGTATTCCCATGTTTCTCTATAACATGTTATCTCATTTGATCTATATTTTTCTTGTGGAGTTTTCTTTGGAGTTTTTTTGGTTTGATCATGTCACGACGTCCTAGATTGGGTGAAGCTATCACGAGGAGAGGTTTTCATGATCTCTTGTGTTGGCCTATTTGGAAAGAACATATGAAACTTTTTTAAGTAGGGGATTCATGGATTCTCTATTCTTGTACGTTAAATTGTATAGTTTACATACTTTTTACTACTTGATCTCTATGTATTTGAAATAATAAATATTTTAACAAGTTAAGTAACTAGGTATCAATGATATTTTCTTTTAAAATGTTTTTCTAGATACGTTGATATGTATTCTTTCTTTGTTTAGAATTTCATACATGACACAAATTAGTAAATAACATAAATTGTGATTAATTGTAAATTATTTGGCCAAATAAAAGTTCCCTATAAATGAATCTTCTTGTTGTTGTTGTAAAATGATGATAATAATATTGATTTCGTAAGATTATTTAATTACATTGTTATAACAATGATATCTTTCTATTTAGTTTCCCCATAGTTGGAACTGACAAATAATGAATCAGCTAATTCATGAAGGGTTAAAGATAATGTTGATTGATAAAAGATAATGCATTGTAGGGTTTTGAGTTTCCCACTTTATTATGTGGATGAGTACATTTAGGTTTGGATCCATGAGAGGTCATTGCATGTGAAGGTAGAATGCCTTGTTTAGGGCTAATTTCCCAGTTCCATTTTTATTTCTAGCTTCATGTGATGTCTTATGAGCGTGAATGTATGTTTTGAGATATGGGGGTAGGAGGACCAGTGGTCGTGGCCGTAGTTGATATATATATTTTCAAGATGTATTGGTTTATGAATATGGGTGTTGGGGAGGAAAGCAGATTTTTTTAAATGGGTTGTATGTTATGGTTGGATTCTTATTGAATCAAATTGGTTGTTTTTATGATTTACATTCCCCACTTCTTATTGAATCATTCATTTCATACCCTCTTTCCAAATGAGGGGATGATTTGTGGGGAATTACACATTTTTTTTGTGATTAGTTTCTCAAGGATGGATTCATCTACACTCTTTCAATATGTGGCAATGACTCGATTGGTAGTTAACCTACTCACCATTTCAATCCCCCTTTTTTGGTATCTTCAAATGTTCTTCTAGAATTGATAGGAATGTGAGAAATTAATAATTATTTTTATAAATTATGATATCCCGTGGGGTTGGAGCTTGATGGGATGCAATGATAAGGTAATAATTGTGAGAAGTTGTGGACTTTTTTTGGTAATGCCAGGAGGTAAAGGAACGTTGGTGAGATGATGATGAAATGTAATGGGAAATTAATAATCGTCAATTAGTTGTTATAGAATTCATTAACATAATGTGATACTAATAAAATTGGATAGGTAACTTAATAATGATCTTTAAATGGTTATATAATCATAGGATATCTATTCTTAACAATGGAAGATGAGATTCTAAGAGACGTTAGCTACCATTGAGTCTGAGACTAGTTTTTTTATATTGTCGTTCTGAGATGTATTATATTTTGTACATTTGTGTTTCTATATAATAAACCACCCATTCAGTTAGGGAAACTGACACCCTGGGGAATCTGATCCCTAGGAGGCATTTCCCCCAACGTTCTAATAGGGGGGTGGATGGAAGACTACCTCATTTGTGCCCTCTCTCTTCTATTGGTAGTTACATATTCCGGTAGACATGATGGAATTTTTTAACATGTATTTGTGTAGAGGGATGTAATGTATTATTGTTATTCAAACACATGTATTACAAATATAGATTTGTATAGACTACTATATATTTAATGTGTATAGGTTGTGATGTCTTGAGGATCCTTACTCAGTGGATGGGCTATAATGGCTTGAGGTATAATGTCTAATTTATGATACATGTTATTATAGATATGGTGGATCCCAGAATCAATGTAGTTATTTTTGTTATGTGGACATTTTTGTTGTGTTGAATGAAGTGTATGGTGTTGTTCTACGCTCAGTTGTATGCGGGAAACCCTTTTTAGAGAAATATTCTTAGGACATTTGATGTTGGGTCAAAGCAGAAAACCAGTGTGGTTGTGTTTGTGAAGTTCCATTAATATTCTTTATTATATTATATACACTTGTATGCATTACTCAGTGATAGTATCCATGGTGAGGATGGAAACTTAGTATACATATTTAGGATATGAGTTCGTTTCACTTATCGTTCAATGTGATTTATCATGCTTTCCTAACTTTTTCATGAGAGGCTCTATGGAGGATCCTACAATGAATAGTGGTATACTCACCATACATATATATAAAATAATTTTTCAGTCACTTACAATAGTTTGGAGATCAGGGTGTTTACATCTATCTTGGGATTGTAGGATATGTTGGGATTTGTTGCCGATATTATTTTACTTTCTATTGGTATAAGCATTTTTCCATTCCAGTTGTAGTAGGTCATATATGAAATAACATATTTTTACATGAGATTTGTTATAAATTGTAGTCTGAGCTAGAGTTGGATTGTGTATATCTTATCTATCTCATTCATATATGTTCTCTTAAAGGGTAATTTTTTCTATTTATATGTTCACCATACCCTCAATTTTAATTTCCAACCTTGACATACATGAGGTGAGAATCTGGGGTCACTATCTCTTCTCTCACCTTACCTTCCCATGAGGGGTACACATTGGGGGGAGGGTATTGTGACATAGTTGTATTAGAGTTATGGTTGAGGGATACAAAGGAGTTTGGAAATAATAACAGGTGAGGATTCATGGTTTGGTATGGAAATAGTGTCAATAATGTTTAACAAGAACTATAAACAATGGATATTGGATGAGACATTGGTATTTAGGGCCCCCAATGGTCTGAGCACAAAAAGTTTTGTTTACTATGGCTACAAAATTAGATGATACTTGTTGTGGGGTAGAGACCTAGGAAACAATCCGGTATCACTATTCTTTCTGACATTGATTGAATGGGTAGACCATGGAATAGGTTAACCTAAAATGAACAAAACAAAAAAAAATAGTTAATGTTGAGTCTTCCAGAATTAATGTTTATGATATATATTTTTTTCATGTATGCATTTAGGTTTACTTTATCATTACATTGGGGTATAATAAGTTAAGTAAAATGTTCTAGACGATCATCGTAGAGTATAGTTTAATGATGAAAATAATTGGAGGAGGATGCGTCAAGTGTTTCAGTGCCAGATTCTACATATTTACAAGGGATCAATTTTAGATAATGTCACATAATACTAGTTGGGGGAGTTTAAGATAGATTTTTTCTCAATCTGTGTTTAGAGGAAGCACTAGGTATCATTGGTTGTGAAGATGCTACATGGGGCAGTGAAGATGTAGTGGTTCTTTTTCTATAGGGATCTTTAGAAGTCAAAAATCACATGGGCGGATTTCTGAGCCATGTTCAGAGTTGATTTTCTTCTTTTGAACACAAAGGTGGGCAGTCTCTAAGAGATTCTTACACTTTTACAGTGGATCTATATTGTGAAATAGTTTGGAATACATTTTAAGAACCTTTTAGTATATGCATCAAAAATATTTCTAGATAAGGTGTGCATGAAAATGCATTTCGAGGAGGCTTTGCATCTAGATATCCAATGGCAGGCCACCCCATTTATGCTGAAGACATGTATTTAGATATTATAGTGGGAAGAGGTCACTGATATGATGTTATATATAACTAGATAATCATGGGAGGGGAGTCGTTAGGATTCCTCACGATGTAGTGTTGTGGTATGAGGTTCTTAATTTTCAGGGAAGAATAGTTTCCATTCATCCGAGTGTATGTCCCAGCCCTCAAAATTTAACTTCTCTAGGTGTAGTGGATCTCTGTCCTATACCATTGGATCATGTACATGTTTTTATTATGGTTGAAATGGTCAGCTGTAGTAGGATTTTAGGACCTTTTTGAACATTCTGCATGGATCAAGCGTTCTACTTCAAGTACCTCTATTGAGGCAGTTTCATCCATGGCAGTAGTAGCAGATTACATCAGCATTGAATCAACAAAGAGAAGATACAAAATTCAAAGGAGAACCAAAGGATTCTCTCTATCCTTTTAGAGTAGAGTTAAACAATGGTGGTGTTCATCATCAGGGATAATGAGGTAGTGTAATAAGTCGTGGTCACCTTCTTTCTTTAGCGTTTCTAATGCTAGAAAAGTCAGACATAGTTCGACGTACCCTTTTCTTGTTTTCTACTTGGTTTTTTGACATTTTTATTAAGTAGGGACAAACTCCTTCATATAACCCACCCTTTCCCATGCTTTGGTACATGATGTAGATAGGCTTTTTATTCCCTTGAATTCTCTATGCTAGTCAGTGGTCGAGCTGATATATTTGAAGTATATAGAGACTATGAGCTTCTTCTGGGAAAAAAAATCTAGGGAAAATTACCTCTATTAACGAATACAACAATATGATGTCATCATTGCCATGGTATAGTTGTATTCGGTCCATGTTATTGTGAATTTCTTCAAGAGTAAGGTGGTGTTCATCGATTCATATCGAGAGACACTATGTTTGATGGTGAATGAGACCCTATGATGTGTTATAGGCCTATTCCTTCATTACCATCCTTGATTTCTATGTTGATGCAGAGTTATTCAGAGGTTTAGTAGTTTGTGTTCCTATTGTCGTAGAATATTACTCATATGAATTTCAATAACTGTTTGTAGGATTTACACATTTTAAGAGAGATCGAGTTAGAGATTGAGATATAGCCAACAGGATCCACTATCTATATGTCTCCATATACTATGACACATTCTGTGTTCCAAGAGTTGTGAATAGTGCTTGATGGCATTTTAGAGTATGGTTTTGTTTGGACTAGTGTGTCACCATGGGGAGCACTAGTTTTTTTGTGTGGAGAAGGTTGAAGTCTGGTGTGGTTGTGTATTGATTACCATCTCTTGAACAAAGAGACAATGTAGAATCTCTATCCTCTTCCATTGATTGATGATTCATTAGATAAATTAATGTGTGAAGGTTGGTTATTGATATCGAATTATAGTTATGATATCGTCATATGCATGTGAATGATGATAATATCCCATAGAATGTTTTATGTTGTCATCATGGGAATTTCAGGTTCATTTTAATGTCATTCGTTATGACGAATGCCCCATCTAAAAACATTGGGTGGATGAAGGATGTGTTTTGTGAGTTCCTGGATAATCTCACAATAGATTTCATTGATGGCATCCATGCATTCTTTGCGTCTAAGGAGGATCATGAAGAGCATTTCAATGCCTTTTTTAGATTTCTTAGTCAACAATAGCTGTGTGGAAGTTGTCAAAGTATGAGTTTTGGGCTCATGGATTCTGATTTTTGGGAATTTTTTTTCCCAGTAGAGATATTCTATGGATATATAGAAGATATAAGTAGTTGTGTATTGGGAAGTCCCCAATACAGTGGAAGTGGTAAAACAATTCCTTGGTCTTGTAGGATATTATAGGAGCTTTGTAGCTAATTTAACACTTATTTCAACTCCTCTGATAGTGTTGAATAGTAATGATCGGACGTTGATATTGAATGATCAGTGTAAGGAAGCATCAAGTCTCTAAGAGAGATGTTTGGTTAGTAATATAGTTCTTTGTCTACATGCATAGGGAGTTTAGTTTTATGTTTTCTGTGATCCTCAACAATTGGTGTCAGGATGCGTTATAATTTTATAGATATTGGTCATTTTATATTATTTTTGGCAGGTGAATCCCCATTAATTTAACTATGCCACCCATGATTCAGATATGGTAGTGTTGTTGGTTGCTCTAAAGTTGTGGAGATATGACCTCATTATTGAACACCTTATGGTATTCAATGATCATAAAATCTTGTTTTATGTCTTTTCCAAACATCACTTGAACGTGGGGAAACATCAGTGGATAGATTTCGTATAGGATTAAAAAATTAATATATCATATACACCTGATAAAGGGAATGTTATAGCTGATGTGTTGAGTTGGAAGTCATTTAGTGATGTAGTGAATGAATCAGGTGATTCTTCCAGTGTAATGGGATAACATTCATCATTACATCTCGATATGGTAGATGTTGGAGGATGAGGTTTACATTTTTAGAAGATGGTTTAATCGTCTTTGGTGATGTAGGAATAATATTATTAGTTGGGGGATCTTGAAGAGGATGTCTGGAAAGATCGAGTAGTTTTTGGTGAGGCCCACAATAGATGGTCTGAGGATTAACAACATCAAGGGTTTTATTAGGGAAGGCATTTATTTAATTTAGGAATGAGTAATATGGTTTTCATAGAGTTTCATAGTGTTACACCCCAGTCTTCCACAATAAATTTACCTTTCAATAATGTAATAGGTTGCATTTTATGCGACTTCGAGATTCTAACACACCGCGACCAGTCAAACTAGCCTATATGAATAGTTATAGCAACGTTTTGAAATTGTATAAAATTTATCTGTCTAAATGGAC
This sequence comes from Viscum album, assembly GCA_963277665.1. Taxonomy (NCBI): domain Eukaryota; kingdom Viridiplantae; phylum Streptophyta; class Magnoliopsida; order Santalales; family Viscaceae; genus Viscum; species Viscum album. Next base: position 312,526,895 of record OY728133.1, on the reverse strand, counting down.
TTTATTTTTTGATTCGGAATATCAAAATTAGCTTAGGTTGAATTTTTGGTGTTTTTAATAAAACATTAAATTTTTTAGGATTAGTGATAAACAATGCGTTGTTGTTTAAAACATACATTTTATTAAAATAAATAATTGTTTTATTTAAATTTATTTTCATTCAAAATATATAAATTATAATTATATATTCTTAATGTAATTCATTGGAGTCATTTTGTATTTATATTAGATATATAAAATTTTATTGAACTTTTCACTGCCTTTTACCCAGCTCTTAGGAGAATTTGAAAATAAGCATAAAACATAATTTTACCACTTCAATGAGTGGAATTTAAAAACTCTGAGAGGCCCGGTTGATATCAATAAGAAAAATGTTGTTAAATAACAAGAAAATTATTTTAGGTGAATTGTAAATTTTTACTTTTATTTACCACGGTTAAAAGTAAATAGGGTAATTAAGGGTAAAAATGATATTAATATTATTATTATGCTAAAATATGTATTAATTCTATTGGATAAGTTTAATTCGACCAAAAACAACCTTATAAATAAAAAATGATCCTTTTGGTCCATTTGGATCAAATTAGGACATTTATTATTATTTTATTTATAGAAGAGTTAAAGGAGTTAAACTAAAAGTTTAATAACTAAACCATTTTTAATATAGAGTTATACATAAGATAAATTCAACTATAAATATTAAATAAAAAGATAAAAATATTTCCTACATAATTATATTTTATTTATAATTTTTAGACATTATATAACTTAATTTATTTATGACACAATGCTGACGCAGTAATTACCTTAATAATGAAAAATTAAAATAATTACTAACATAAATATCCAAGTAAATGTAATTTGAGTCATATGATTAATTACACTAATTTAATAGGTTAATATAACATGTTATTATTGAACATATTAATTTAGTTAGAAGTAATAGTGTTGTTTTTACTCTATCCAAAATCATTTATTAAATAATGTCAAAATTGATATAATTGATTATTTAAAAAAATATTTTATTATTGGATGATATAATATTCCTAAAAATATATGTTTCAGAAAAAGTGCCATAATACTATTATATATTTAATTAATGAACCTATTTTGGTTTTTATGGTTGTTTATAGTATGTTTATTAACTAGATAATATAAAAATACAAAGAGACATCACAAATGTCATACTATTTAACTAAGTGTTAAATCTAAAAGATAAGGATAATATGGTGACCCAATACTATCTAAAACCTATTGGTTGGGTTGTTTTCATCTAATCCCCACCTTATCCTATATATAAATTATTTTGGATCCATTATAAACCAAAAATTATTTTATTATAAAATAATATTTCAATTTATTCTTAAGTTGCCACTCACCCCTCTTATAAAGGGGCACTTCCCATTCTCTTAATTTCACACCTCCAATGCCTTTTGGATCATCCCACCCATTCCAAATATCCTCCAAACCATTCTCCCTTCATCCTATAGGCCTTTATGTAGTCATAAATCCAACCTAATGGGCCCTTTTGATCAAATCAAAAGGAAGAACTAGAAGAAGAGGTAAATATTTCATCACCTCTTTGAAGTTCTTTACTTCTTTAACTTCCTTTTTATTTGTTGTTTCCATTATAAAATAACATCTCCAGTATATTAGATATATTTTTATTTTATAATAAATATATTACAAAAATATACATTATTCTATCCTTCCTATAAATGAAACAGTCACCATACATGTGTATGTACGGATTACCGTCTCCACGTTGTGGTGTAGATTGTTATACAAACACTTCATCATTTGTATGGGTAAAATAATGAGTAGAAATTATGTAAATAATAAATAATAAATGATAATTATTATATATATATGATATTCCATCCAATTTTATACGCTTTTCATATCAAAATAATGATATTGTCGCTCGTGCGTATGTACGGATTATCGTCTCCACAAACACAATGAAATTCATTCCACATAGAAATAATTCAAGAATAATTTTCATTTTTTGTTAAAAAATAATGTTTATGAACAGAATATCATTATGTTTATGATTCAAATACATCATATCCATAACAAACATGGCTTATGTGACCAATCATATAATGTAAAACGAATCAGTTAATACCCGAAACGATAATACTACTAAAATATCATTAACAAATAAATATGAGAAAAAAATTATGATATCATATTAATGTATATGGTTATTTTATAAATTAATAAAAATTATTTCTCCATTATATAAAAGTTTAACCTATCATCGACCCAGGAGATGTACAATGTAAGGGTTAATTTCACAATCTCTTTATTATCCGAGGTTGTTTTTACTTAAGTATCTACTGGGACTTCCTTATCATCGACATCAATTTTTATTAAAAATTTATTATAAAACATATTTACTATTTACTAGTCTATGGTTTTAAGTCGATTATACCCATGTTTTATTTTTTATAAAATGGTTTGAAAGGAATCATTCTGTCTTTTTCCAAATAAGGTACCATATGACCTTTTCGACTAAATTAACGTAAGAATGTTTTTTTAACTTTTACGGCAAGTGAGATATTTTCCACCATTATAACATCTTTGAAGTTTCCCTTATAATATTATAAGAATATTTTAATAATAAATATTTTCATTTATAATTATATAACTTATAAATGATTTCAAAAATAGAATGAGATATTTCTCTAAAAAAAGATTTGATTTCATCTATGTCAACATACTTTGATGGATTGTGATTTTATTTGAAGTTGATTTATTATGATAAAAAAATTCCATATTGTATTGAAATATTAATGATATGTTTGACTATTTATGTTTTATTTTAATACAATTTATAGTATATGTATAATTTATTTACAATTCGTCTGTTAGTTTTAATAATTATGTTTATGTTATGTTTAATCCTTTTCATATGAGGAATGCATTGAACATGGTATGTGACTGGTGGAGCCCTCTATAGCTCCTTGATGCATCTGTTGGTCTCATGAGACAAATTAGTCACTTAGAATAAGGCCTTGACTAAATATTAATCGTATAATTGTAACAACGCCTTGACTATGTTGTTATTATGTCTGGAATTATGCATTCCATCATTATGAAAGTGCCTATTGATATTTCATGTGATTATTCAACTAGTAGAATATCTATGAGAATAAGTAAATATAATTATCTGATTTTATATTTTCCATATTATTCTAAAATTCTTGATGAAAAGGGTTGTGTTTTAGTCTTAAATTGCCATAAATGTTTATGTTTATTTATGAATGTTTTGCTATATTTTTTTCCTTACTGAGCATCTGACCACACCCCTTCTATGTTTTATTTTTTTCCCAGGATGCAAAAAAGTATATTATTACTGACCTGTAGGGATAGTCTAATGGATATGATAGTGGCCTATGGAGACTATGTTTTTTTATTTTTTCGTTTTATTATTTAATGTAAAACTTATGAATGTATCTAAAATTTCCAAGGATACTAAACTAATCTGTCATTCGAAACATCATCTTTTTTATCAGGACATTGTTATGTAATAACGCACCAACTTATAGTAACAAGGGTTGGGGCGTTTCAGTTGGTATTAGAGGATGGTTAGTACAAACCATTAATTCTAGATCTAGAAAAACACTAATTAGATAACATTACAATAATATAGACTTTGAGGATTGGTATAGAATAATTTCGTAGAATTTTGGTACTATAGTGATTTTGTGAGTTTTCCAAACAATAAATCAATGTTTGGATATGAGCATGTAGAGGCAGCTATGGCCCAGATGTTCCTAGGGGTAAAACCTAAAAACACCGCTTTGAGCTAGTCTCGAACGAGAACTAGTGCATGATAATGGGACATGGTGAACTCTTGGTTACAACACTACCAGTGGATATGAATAGGATAATTCTCCTTTTCTTTACAAACCATTATGATGAGATTATGTTTATATACTTCCTCAATTAAAACCTTTTTATTATTATGGATTATATCCATAAACTGTACAATTTAGATTAAGTTTTTTACAAGTTTGGATGTATGTATTACAATTCATAAAATAATCTAGTCTATGAAATTGTTTAGAAATGGTCCCTAATGGATATAATGGAAAATATATCAACACACGCATTCCATGTAGGGATTCCCCTCCTAATCAAGATAATTATAGTTTACGTGTTGAATAAACTAGTACTGACCAACATATCACCATACTGGGACAAATAACTCAATTTATGAATAATAACCTTACCTGTATGGAGCACCCTATCCACAATGTAGAGGATAAATGTAAGAACACTTCATGAGTTAAAAACCATCAACATTCAATGGGAGTACAAATCCATCAATAGTTGAGAAGTGGATAAATTACTTAGAGAAAGTATTTCATGCTTTAGGGAGTAGTGAAAGGGATAAATTGTTCATCGTAGTTTATCACCTCACGGGAGTTTCAGATCAATGGTTGTCATTGATTCAAAACACAAAGGAAGGTTATGAAGTATCAAATATTGAATGGGGAGAGTTAATGATCTTTTATTAGAAAAAAACATAACTCGTGACCATGGAGAAGATATAGAAAGAAAATTTTTGAGTGTGAGGAAAAAAGAGGAAGATAATGTCACAAAATATGAGGCTATCATTACAAGTATAAAAAGGCGTAAATTAGATTAAATTTGTTACACAATGATTAATAATGATTGATTCTTTGATGGGTTAAAAACCATTCTTCATCGAGAATTCGTCTCACCATCCTTCTCGTCATACAATGATATTGTCTAATGTGCTATAAAAACAGAAAAAATAATTCTTAATATCTTATGACATTAAAGAAAATGAAGAGAAGAAGACATCTGTTGAACCCTCTAGAAATAGAAATATGGGGAAGAAGGGATAAGTTGAATAACCATCCTGTATTAAATTATGGAAGAAACACCTAGTACTTGCCTGAAGGGAATGGAGTCTGTTACATGTGTGGTGAAGAATTCCAACAATCTCGTGATTACAAGGGAAAGAAAGAGATTGTCAGTGATTAATGATAAAGTTGTAGAGAAAATGGGAATTGTGCAAATTAATGTGTTAAACGCCAATGGATCATACCTCATTAAATTCCAACGAAGCAAGCCCAAGCTTTTGTTATCACTACTCCTGAAGTTGAAGCTCTGAAATACATGGTGGAAGGTAATTTAATGGTTTCATTATTTTTAAAAAATTATTTATTTGATTCTAGATCATCACATTGTTTCACATCATCCTAGTTTTTTAAGAAAATTACATATTTTCAATTTGACATAACAAGGGAGTTGTTAGTGAAAACACTTAAGGGAAATATCATCGCAATAAAGTGTTGTCAATCAGTTCCATTAGAGCATATAAATGTTTTTATCTACTGATTTCATCATCATACCCATGATTTCATTTGATATAATCCATCTAATGGATTGGATTTTAGACCATCATATGAAAATGTTTTGTATGAAAATTGAAGTTACAATTTTTGATGTTGATAAGGAGTACCTTATATTTAGAGAAGAAACCTCACCACCCAATTCTTATCTAGATACACCACAATTATCACTACAAATCTCAATTATTTGGGATGAAGGGAATGAAATAACTATGGGTGAGGAAAAGAATGTTTGAATAGAGGACATAGCTATTGTGAAAGAATATGTTCATGTGTTTTAAGAGGGTTTACCTAGAAATCATCTAGAATGAAAAATTGAGTTTTCCATTGATTAAATTAATGGTTCAAGGCCCATATCCAAGACACCTTACAGAATGGCCACTATGGAATTAGGGGAACTAAAGAAAAAACTATAGTAATTGAGTAATAAGTGACTTATTCACCCTAGTGTTTCTCTATGTGGATCCCCTGCCTGTTTTGTTAAGAAAAATGACATATCTATGAGGTTGTGCATTGAATAGAAGGAGATAAATGCTATAACAATAATGAACAAGTATCCCATACCTCGGATTAATGATTTATTCCAACAATGTCAAGGAGCACAATATTTATCAATGATTATCCATTGATCAAGATATCATCAGTTGTTTTTGAAAAAGTAATACGTTCTGAAAACATCATTTCAAACTAGGTACATGCATTTCGAGTTTAGAGTAATGAATTTTGGGCTAAATAATGCACCCTCTGTTTTCATGGATCTAATGAACAGAGTTTCCAAGAAATATCATGATGGCTTTGTAGTGGTATTTATTAATGATATCCTGGTATACTCCAAAAGCTATGAGGATCATTAAAATCACTTTCATACCATTCTCAAAACCCTAAGAAGAAATTAATTATATGGGAAGTTTAGCATATGTGAATTATTTCTTCAAGAGATTTATTTTCGTAGCCATATTGTTTCTAAGGTTGTAATATCTATTTATCTTTCAATGAAAAATGCAATACAATAATAGCCAACACCTATGAATATAACTGATGTATGAATTTTTATTGGTTCAATAGGTTATGATAGGAATTTTGTATAGAATTTTGCCTAATTGGATAACTCATTAACAAATCTCACACGTAAAGTGTAAAATTTTTTTGGACAAAAGAGAGTGAAATATGTTTTGAAGAACTGATGAGAAGATTAGTCAATGGTCCTATCTTGATCCGACCATCAGGTAATGGTGGTTTTTTTATAATAGTGATCCATCAAAGAAAGGACTTGGTTCTATCCTTATATAAAATTATAGAATTATTGCCTATGCATCACAATAGCTAATGATTAATGAGAAAAAAAATATCCTTCTCACGATCTTGAGTTATCAGGTGTAACCATTTCTCTGAAAATATAGAAACACTATCTCTTTGGTGAAAAATGTGATATTTATACATATCACAAGATTTTTATGTATATTTTATCACAAGAAGAACTCAACATGAGGCATACCTGATAGTTGGAACTACACGGGGATTATTATTTCCCAATACACAACCACCTGGTGAAGGGAAATAAGGTGGCAGATGCTTTCGGCAGAAAGGATCATGGAGTTTTGAACAATATGAGAGTTGAAAGGGGTCCTATTTTCTTGGATCTTGTAAAAATACATATGGGAATAATCATGGAAGGTGAACATCAATAATTTTTCAAATGGTTGCCAAAAAATCATTACTAGAAAGGATATAAGGTTCTTAGGCTGATGATGAGGAGTTTCAAAACAAGATTAAAGCTATGAATGCTGGGAGATTGAGTGTCTTTTTATATGAAATTGGAATTTGAAATTTGGGAAGAGACTTTTTGTTCCCAATATACCAAATCTAAAAAGAGGATTGTTAGATGATGCTCATAGCTCCAATTTCTCTATACACCATGGTAGCCCCAAGATATATAGAGATTTGAAAGAACATTTTTGGTGGTACAACATGAAGACGGAGATTGTTGATTTTTTGTTATGATTTATGGTTTGTCAACAAGTTAAATATGTAAGGAAATAACCTAGAGGAGGCTTGCAACCTCTTCCCATACCTGAGTGGAAATGGGATAAAATTACAATGGACTTTTTCGTGGGGCTACAAAAGACTCCTAGAAGGAATAATGAAATATGCATCATTATTGATAGTCTTACAAAGTCAACATATTTTATTTCTATAAGAGAATATTTACCACATGAACATCGATAAAAAATATATATTAATGAAGTTTTAAGACTTCATGGAGTACCCTTATCGATTGTTTCTTATTGTGTTCCCCATTTTAAATTAAGATTCTGGAAAAGTCTTTAGAAATCCATGATTACTAAAAAAAATTAAGCACTGCCTACCACCCTCAAAATAATGGAAAATCAGAATGAACTATTCCAACAGTATAAGACATGTGGTTATCTTGCTCACTTTACTTTGAAGGTATTTGGGATTAATATTTACCTCTGTTCGAATTTCCCTATAACAATAGATTAAATTCAAGAATTCAGATGGCACCATATGAAGCGTTATATATGGAAAGAGATTTCACACCCCAACATGTTGGGATGATGTTGGTGAAAGAAAACATGTAGGCCCAGAACTTTTTTTGGAAAAATTGGAAAAGGTGAATGTTATCCAACCCCACATAGAATAATTCCAATGTATACAAAAGCTCAATGCCGATAACAAAAGGAAGTATTTGGAATTTTAGGTAGGAGATGGGTTTTTCATGAAGGAATCTCTATGGAAGGGTGTTATACATTTTGGTAAGAGGGGTAAATTGAGTATCAGGTACATTAGACCTTTCTAAATCCTAGAACTAATTGGAGTTATAGATTATTGTTTAGCAATGCCTCCATGTCTCTCAAAAGATCAGGATGTTTTCCACTTATCACTGTTGATAAAATATATGCCTGACCCAACGCATGTACTCACCTATGAGGAAATTGAACTGGAACCAGATCTGGCTTATTGTGAAGAGCCTATCAAAATTCTTGATACAATGAAAAAGATTGAGAAACCAAACGACTTTTCTGGTAAAAATTCTATGGAGAATCTATAAGATGGAAGAGACAACATGGGATCCTGAGGAAATTATGATGAAGAACCACCGAAATATTTTTTCATGGTAGTATTATAGAAATTTTTAGAATAAAATTATTTGGATGAGAGAAGAATGTAACACCCCATGCTTCCACGGTACGTTTTACTTTGAATAATGCAATATCTTGCATTGTATGCAACTTCAAGTTTCTAACACACTGTTACCAATCAAAATAAATGTTATGAATAGTAATACCCACTTTTTTAAATTTTATAAAATTTATCTATAAATATTTGACTTTATTTTTGGTTTCCGAATATCTAAATTACGTTAGGGTGAATTTTTGTTATTTTTCTAAAAACAATCAATTTTTTATGAATAGTTGAAAACAATGTGTAATTGTTTAAATCGACAATTTATTTAAATAATTAAAATTTTTATTTCAATTTATTTGAAGTGAAAATAGATATATAATACGTATATTTTCTCAATTTAATTCATTGAAGTCATTTTTTAATAATATTGGATATATAGCATTTTATTGAACTTTTCATCGTCTTTTACCCACTACTTAAGAGAAATTTAAAATTCACATAAAAATTAATGTTACCGCTTCTGTGTGTGTAATTTAAAAAATCTGAGAGACATGGTTGATAGTAGTAATAAAAATGTAGTTCAAGAAGTTGAAAATAATTTTTGGTGAATAGTAACTTTTACTTTTATTTACAACGGTTAAAAGTAAATAGGGTACATAAGGGTAAATTTATATTAGTATTACCCTAACAGATGTCCTAATTCTATTGGATAACTATAATTTAACCAAACAAACTTAAGAATATATTATGACCCTTTATGTCCACATGGATTAGATTAGGAAATTTAGTATTATTTTATTAAAAGAAGAGTTAAAAGTGTTAAAATCACTGTTTAATAAATAAAACATTTTGAATATAGTGTTATACATACGATATATTCGACATTAAATATTCAATAAAAAAAATTCCTACATAATTATATTTTATTTATCATTTTTGGACATTAAATAATTTAATTTATTTATGACACAATGATGACACGGTAATTACCTTAATAATGAAATATTAAATTAATTGATATTATTAATATCGAAATAAATTTAATTTGAGACATTTGATAAATTAAACTAAATTTATAGGATAATAAGAAATGTTAGGATTTAAAATATTAATTTAGTTCAATGTTTTATTGTTTTTGGACTTTAACAAAAATCATTTATTAAAACATGTCAAAATTGACATAATTGTGTTTTTAAAACAAATATTATATTATTGGTTGTTATAATATTCCTAATAATTAATGGATTGGACAAAGGGACTTAATAATTTTATATATGTAATTAATTAACCTATTGGGAATCTCTTGGGAGTTTATATTATGTTTATTAAAAATATAATATAACGATACAAAGAGACACGGTAAATGTCAAACTATTAAACTAAGATTTAAATATAAACGATAATGTTAATACAGTGACCCAAACCTGTATAAAACCTATTGTTTGTGTGGTTATCAACCTATCCCATCCTTAACCTCGAAATAAATCATTTTGGAGAAATTATAAACTGAAAATGATTTTATTATAATATAATATTTCAATCTTTTCCTAAGGTTCCCCTCACCACTCTTATAAAAGGTCACTTCCCATTATCTTAATTTCACACCAAAAAATCTATTTGGATATTCCAAAACCTAACCAAATATCCTCCCAACCATCCTCCATACTTCCTTGAGGAATTCCTTTAGTCAAAAATCCATCATATGGATCCCTTTTGATCTTATCAAATGGATGAACCCGAAGAAAAGGTAAATATTTCATCACCTCTTTCAAGTTATTTTCTTCTTCCATTTCCTCTTTCATTGTCGTTTCAATTATAAAATAATAACTCCAGTATATTCGATATACTGTGATGTTATTATGAAAATGGTACAACCATATTCAGTATTCAATCCATCCTATAAATGAAAAAGTTAGTATACGTGCGTACAAATGGATTACCGTCTCCACGTCGTGGTGTAGTTTGTTTTACAAACACATCATCATTTGGATGGGTACAATAATGAGTATAAATGATATTAATAATAAATATAACAATATAATGATCCATTATATATGATATAACATCCAATTATATATGATTCTAATATCAAAAGAATGATATTGTCGCTCGTGCATACGTACAGATTGCTGTCTCCATGAACGTGATAAGATTCATTCGCCATCGTAATCATTCAAGAATAATTTTCATTTTATGATTAAAAATAATATTTATGAACATAATATAATTTTGTATATTAATCAAATACATCCTATAAAAACAATCATGTCTTACATAACCAAGCATATAAAGGAAAACATATCAGTTAACACCCGAAATGATGATAATACTATAATATCATTATCAAATAAATATTAGAGGATCTAATATGATATCATATTAGTTTATATGTTTCATGGATTGTTTAATTACAACTATTTCAACATTATATAGGAAGTTAACATACCCTTGACCAAGGAAAAGTACAAGGTAAAGGTTTATTTCACAATCTCTTTATTATCCGCAGTTGTTTTGACATAAGTATCTACGGGGACTACTTTATCATCTATATCCATGTTTCATTAAAGTGTATTCAAAAACATTTTTACAATTTACTAGAATAATGGTTAAAGGCATTTATACCCTTGTCCGAATTTTAATAAAATGGGTTGAAAGGAATAGTTCTGTCGTTTTCCAAACAGGGCACCTTATGACATTTTTTACAAATTTAAGGTAATAATGATTTTATAACTTATACGGCAGGTGCAACTATTTTATGTCATTATAACATCTTCAAAGTTTCTCTTACACACTTATATTAATATTTTCAAAATAAATGTTTTCATTTATAATTATATGAATTTTAAATGATTTCAAAATAGAAAGTGATATTTCTCTAAAAAGTGTTGATTTAATCTATATCAGCATCGTTTGATGGATTGTGAGTTTATTTGATGTTTATTTATTCTGATACAGAACATACATATTGTGTTTAAGGATTTGTGATATGTTTGACGGTGGATGTGTTATTTTTATACCATTCATTTTTTATGGATAAAATATAAACATTCATATGATAGTTTTTATAATATTGTTTACGTTATGTTTAAACCTTTTCATATGAGTAATGCATTGGACTTAGTAAGTGATGGGTGGAGCCCACTATAACTCCTCAATGAATTATTAGGTCTCATGATAAAAACTATTGTCTTGGCACAAGGCCTTGACAAAATCATATTTGTAGTATCGGTTTAAGGCCTTGATTATGTGGTTATGAAGTCTATCATTATGAATTCCATCATTTTGAAAGTGGATATTGATATTGAATATGATTATTTTACTAGTAGAATATCCATGTAAATAAGTAAATGGAAATATTTGATTTTAACTTTTCCATATTATTATGAAATAAATCATTAATAGTATTTTGTTTTAGTCTTACATTGACTTAAATGTTTTTCTTATTTATGAATGTTTCCACTATATTTTTATCCTTATTGATCATCTGAGCACACCATATTCTATGTTTTATTTTTTTCCCAGCACGGAAAGTAGTATAATATGACAGAACTATAGGGATAGTCCATGGGATATGAGTTTGGACTATGGATACTATGTTGTTGTTTTTTTCATTTTATAATGTAATGTAAAACTTATGAATTTGTCTAGTATTTCCATGTCTACTAAACTAATCAGTCTTTCGAGACTTGATCTTTTGTGATCACGCTAATGTTATGTAATAATGAACCGACTATGGGTAATAAATGTATAGGAATTACACATAGCAAAACATTAGTGGTGAATCTTTTCATGAAATAGATGTACTATCCTTGACGGGTTAGTTCTGGTGGCTTGGGATGAACTGTGTTGTTTCATTTTTTTTTGTCTCAATGTTTGGTCTTCTAGAAGGTGAAGTCCAATCCCCATGTCCCCCATGGTTATCTCCAACTTTTATATGTTCTTCAATGAAAGTGGGATGAAATATAGATAAAATTTATTACCTGTTTACCTCATTCTCATAGAAGAAAATTCTATATGGGATTTAGTGGAATTCATAACAAAATCATCCCACTTCATAATGATCAAGGATTCAATATCAGAGGAGGTTTGGTCAATGATATATCAGGATGAGGTGGTGAGACTCTAAAATGTCCTAAGGATGATCATTTCTAATCAAGATCCTCATATTACCACTAGGTATTGGTGTGGTATTCAGCATGATTTCAATTCTCAAGTATTCCTTAGCACACCTTTTTTTCCACAGACATACTGTCATAAATAGTGTCCCATCCAAACTCTTGAAGACCGGTTTCTATCTTGTGTTATGGATTTTAAATGATCATGGGGGATTTACTAACTGTAGTTGTATTTAGTTTAAAATAATAGTTTTCACCCAACCGTTGGTATGACTCCATTAGAATCCTTATAGGGATTACCTTTCCATTTTTCGTTGTGCGGGACTAGGGTTGAAGAGTCAGTAATTATCAGTATAGAACTAGTGAAAAATTCAAAAGAGATGGTTTAGGTGATTCATGAGAGTATGAAGGCCACAAAAAATTGTTAGTTGTCATATTTTTTCTATAGGTGGGGACCTATGGAGTTTGATATTGGGGATCACGTGTTTCTAAATGTGGATCCCCATAATGGGCAGTAAAGGTTGGGTCATAGGAGTAAGATTTCTCCCTGATTTTTTTTTCCGTTCGAGGTGTTGGATCATTTTTGTGTGATTCCATATTTGTTTTCAATTACCCCATAGATGAGCCTAATACATGATGTTTTTATAATTTTGTAGCTCTATCATTATCTTCATGACATCTCTCATGTAATCAACTGGGGAGATATTGATGTTGGTGATGATAAGAATTTAATGAAGATGCTTTTATAATACATGAATGTGAGGAAAAGGTGTTGTGTTGGAATAATATCCCCTTCATTCATGTCTTGTGAAAACATGGTGGCATGGTGGTGAGTATAAATGAATTTGAGGCGCTGATACACACCCATTACCTAAATTATTTAATGTTATACCCTTTCCTTTTAGTGATGATCATTTTGTGGTTGTAGTAATTTTTTATTTATAAGATGGGTTTTGTTTTATTCATTTTGTGGTTTGGGTTCTTTTGATAGGTATCTCCCAAGGGATAGTTCTTAGGTGATGATTATGGTTTTCATGTGATTTCACATGATTCGTTTTTTAAGTAGTTTTACTCCTTTGGTGGTGACATCCTTGAGAGGTATCATGAAGGTGGTTTTCAAACCACTTTTCTAATACTTACTTCATATTTTTGGAATTCTGGAGGATGAGAATGTTTTGATTGGTGTCTTTTGTAATGGAGCAGAACACTCAGGTCCATTTAATTGATGATATCATATATTTTTAGGGTTTTGGGAGTTTGAGGTGACTTATCACCAACACTATTACAAATTTCCAGTTTTGTGAATAGTTCTGTCAGAGAGCTATTTTGAACAGTTTGTGTCAGAATTTCATTTGGAACTGTATCTGTCACTATGTCAGTTTTTACTATTAGCGTTTGTGTGTCATTTTGAACTATTGGTATTGGCGGGTCATTTGATATGTCGGTGTTGGGATGTCATTATAAACAATTGGTGTCATGGTTTCATTTTTAACTATTGGTGATTTCATGTTTTTTTCTACTACTATGGTTGGTGTATCATTTTGAACTATCGTTTTCATCACATCATTTTTTTATTTCATTTTCAGTGTGTCTTCTTAAAATATCGGTGTCAGCGTGTTATTTTTAATTGTCAATGTCGGCGTGTCATTTTCACCTATCGGTGTCGTCCTGTCATTTTGAACAATAATTGACATCATCAATTTAAATTTTTAGTGTAGGAATGTCATTTTGAACTATTGGTTTCAGCACATCATTGTAAAATGTTGGTGTTAGCATGTCAATTTGAACAATCAGTGTCATAGCATCATTTTAAACATTCAATGTTGGCATGTCATTTTGAGCTTTCAGTGTCCACAATTCATTTTGAAGTAGCGGTGTCTTTATTTTATTTTGAAAACTAAATGTAAGCTCTCCAATTTGAATGGTCAGCCCTGGTGTTCATTTCAACTAACGGTGGTGACGTGTCATTTTAGAACTATGTCTCTAGCTTCCTACAGTTTTTCCCATTTTAGGTTTCGATTGAAATAAAACCCATTCGAGGACTTTCTTAAATGGATATAAGGATGATTCAAAACCCATAACTTCTATCACTATATTCCTATGTGTCTAAGTTCAATTAAATGTTCACACCATGTATTTTTCAAAAAATCATCCATTAATGGAAAATATAATCCAAATCAAAACTGATACTCTGTATAGATTTTAAAATGGAAGAGATATCATCCGCCCATGTTCTTCCTTCTTGTTCAACCCTGGTATGTCGATCCCTGATAATTTCAACCCATATGAGTGGTTTTATTTAACCACAATCATTCGATCATTTCCCCTTGTTATTTTTTCCTACTACATGTGCACCCATATTTTGGTGCATGTAGTAAGTGTCGATACACCATCAATAAAAGGTATGATCTCCCTCTTTTCTTTTGTTTTTATTGATCCTTAAAATCTATTTTCTCTGTTAAATGTTATGGCATGTGATATTTATGATTCCAATGGTGTTTTCATGGGTTTTTCTTTGTGTGGTCAAGCTCTAGCATCCTTCGGAGGATGTAGTTTTCACGGGGAGAGGTGATCATTTTCGGTTTTGTTGACTTATTTTCAAATAACTTATAAATCCTTTTGAAGTAGGGGATTCGTGGATTATCAATTAATTTATGTGAAACAATATTTTTATCCTGGTTTAGACCGCATGATCAAAATTGAATTGACATAATAAACATTTGATCCATATAAATAAATTGGTATTGATCGTATCATATTACTTCTTATTTTTTAGATAGTATAATTTGTATTTTTTCATTTTTTAGAGTATTGTTCTTGATGGAAATTGGTATTGAATGTAAACTATGATTAATAATTAATTATTATTTCAATTATAAAGATGCATGTAAATGAATACAGTTGTTTCTGTTATAAATTTATGATAATCAAATTGATGCGATAAGCATGTTTAATTAATTTGCGATAACAAAGATAGATTTAAATTGAGGTTTCTAATAGTTTAAACATACTAAAAATGAATTGTATAATTAGAGATGGATTAAAGAGATGGTTAACAAAATAAAGAAAATTTATCGTAGGGTTATGAGTTAAACTCATTCTTATAAGGCCTAGTGCCTTTTACATGGGAGCCATAATAGCTCATTACAGGTGAAGGTAGAATGACTTGATTCGGTCTATGGGAAATGTTTCTTCGTTATTTCCTAATTTGTGTGAGGTGTTAGAAAATCAGATGGATGTTTTATGATGTGGGGGTAGGGAGGACTAGTGGTTACATCTGTAGTTGACTCCAAGAGTGGTGAGGCGCATCCATTTATACTTGAAGGATTTGGGGAAGAAACCAAGTAGGATGAAATATGATGGATGTGAATGTTGGATGGTTGTTGAATCTTGTTGGGTTTTAATTTTCTTTACATTCCCCAATGATTAAGGTATCTGTTCATGTTTACCATACTTCCAAAAGAGTTGAAGATGCACAAGGTATTGCATGAGCTTTCAGTGTTTAGATTCTCTAGGATGGAGGGATCTAAACTCTGCATATAGTTTCCAAAGACTCAATGGGTAGTTCACCTACTCCCAATGTTGATCCCCTTGTCTTGGGTAGATAAGAATGTTTTTCTAGAATTAATTCGAATATGGAAATGTAATAACGCTGTTAATAAATGAGTGAATAAATTATGTTAACCCATGGGTTTGGAGCTTGCTAGGATGCAACAATGAGGTATCATTTATGAGAAGCTTATGACATGGGTTGGATATGCCTATAGGGAGTGGACCCTTGGTGTGAGGCTGGTGAAATGTAATGTGGAATTAATAACATTTAATTTATGTTCAAAGAATTAATTAATAGAAAGTGAAACTGATAATACAGGATAAGTAACATAATATATCTCCTTAAATGGTTATATTATTATAGGATATGTAGTCATATTAATGGTAGTTGGGAGTCTGAGAGATGTTAGCTAGAGTTGATTATAAGACTAGGTTTTTTCCACAGTGTTCTTGTGAGGTATATTATATTCTATAGTTTTTCAGTTTCTATATTATACTCCACCCTATCTGTTAGGTAATCTGACACATAAGAGATTCTGAAAACTCTGTGGGTGTTTTCCCCAACATTCTGGTGTGAGGATGGATTGCTGACGACCCCCTTTGGTAACACTTTCTTCTATCGGTAGTTACATTTGCTAGAAGGACCAATGGTTATTTGTTCCCCTATATGTGTATAGAGGGATATAATGACATGTGGTTATTCATACAGATATATTCTAGATATAGTTTCCTATTAACTATTATATGTTTAACATGTATAGGTTGTGATGGCGTGAGTATCCTTACTTAGCATATGGGCTGTAATTTCTTAAGGTATAATACCCGATGTATGATACACATTGTTTGAGCTTTGGTGGCTCTCAGAAACATCCTAGTTACATTGGTTACATGGTCATAGTGGTTGTGTTTCATGTGGTTCATGTTGTGGTGCTATGCCATGGTGTCTACGGGAAAACATTTTTAGAGAGATGCTTATGACGTACGACCTTGCGGAAAACAGCAAACCGGTGTGGTAGTTGTATTGGGATGATCTTTATATTCTTATTTTTGTTATATACTATTGTATGCGATTCTTGGATAGAGATCAAAGGGGGAGGCTGTGAATATACTATGCATTATTTGGTGATGATTTAGTATCACTTTTTACTCAATATCCTTTATCATGCATTCATTAATTTTTCACGAGAGGATCATGGGGGGATCATATTGAGTATACTATTATACTCACCCTACGTATATATAAACTATTTTTAAACTCACTTAGAGCTGGTTTGGTATTAGTCTGGTTGCTAGGAGCTTAGAATTGCAAGAGTTTTTCTGGAGTTGTGGTCACTATTGTTTTACCTTCATTTGGTACATGTTGTTTTACCTACAAGTTGTAGTAGTTCTTGCATGATATTACATATACTTTCATGGAATTTCATATATATTGCAGTTTGAGTTGGACTATCTAGGTGTTTGTCTTATTGCTCTATTTTTTGTGTTTTATTAGAAGGTAATTCCTCTAATTTGTGTGTTAACTATACCCTCAGTAGTAGTCGCCATCCTGGGGCCTACTAGATGTAGGACTCAAGGGTCACTATCTATCTTCTCAATTTTATAGCCCATGATGTGTACACATTGTGGGTATGGGGTTTTGACATACAAGATTCAAATCGGTACACCATTTTTATGTATTGGTACTAAAGACATTAAATAATTTATTTTAGAATAAATGATAATGAATTAGAAATATATTTTACCAATAAAATATTTTATTTTTATGCCCTAAAATGTTATTATTATCAAATTATTAGATAATTTCAAAATAAATATTTTAATATTATAGATTTATAAAATTAAAAGAAGCAATTATAAGTACTTATTTATAATTTTATTTAGGTTAATGTCGTTTTATATTGGAAAAAGTATTTATCTAAAAATTGGATTTTCATGTGCTATGTATATATTTAAGATACGACATATATTATATTGAATAAATCATAAACATTATTATTGATATAAATTATAATCTATTTTTTTAGTAGTTGACATGAAGTAATATGCAGACCACATAATGTGTAATAACTTTTTTTATATGTATTTTGTTTTCATTTTAGATCTTAATTTTATTGTAAAATTTAAATATTTTGGATATTAAATAAAAAATTAACTTAATTTGTATATTTATTCATATAAATATTTTATGAATATGTATTTATTATATTTTTATAAAATTATTGTTTTTTAATTGAATAATGAAAAATATTTTCTAAAAAAATAACATAAATTTTATAAAATTATAAATATAAAATTATAAATTAAAAAAACATGAATCCTTTTTATGAGACCAAATATTTATTTTATAAGTGAATTTACAATTTAATAAAATCAAATTTCTAACCCCAAATTTGAATTTTTATACCAAAAATTAATATATTCATTAAATGGATTTAAAAACATTTAACATTAAGTATGATTAAAATTATTTTATATTAAGTTTTGATATTAAATAATATAAAATTGATGTCAAATTTTTAATCATTATGTAAAATTATTTAATAAGGATCATTATTTTTTTGGGAAAAATGATATGTTACATTAGGTGAAAATCAGCCGGCCTATTAAATGCATTCATAATTAAAGACAAAAAATTAAAATGGTAAAGAGTAGAAAACATGATTAAAAAATATATAGGAATGTTTTTTTAGGTCTAGATCATCCTTATATCTTCCCTTATCCATTAATTCCTATTTTTTATATAATTTCTCTAAGAGTGACTTCCCATTAAAAAACCTATGAGTATTTTCAAAAAAACATCATTTTTTGCTAATAAAAAGAAATGAAGCCTCTTATTTTATCCTAATATAGATTCCCACATAGTGTGAAAGAAATATAAAAAACCCTCTACTAAGAATTTATAGACACATTAAATATTTTTTAGTTTTCTTAGTGGGAAATCACTAAAATTATTTACTCTCGTTGCAAATGAGATAAGTTATAAAGTGATGTTTAATTTTAAAATCGTTAATTTCACACATCTATTTTCTTTTATGAACATCTTATTCCTAAATTTTAATTACATCATCATATAAATATATCTTCAAAATAATATTTTACTAATATTTTATTATAATTATGGTATAGACGTTAACCACATTTCCTATTTTCATTATGAAAAAATAAAACCATGATTTCTACATTGTGTCGATTATTGCCTCTATAATAAAACACATATAGTTTTCCTTCATCTGAATAAAATAATTTAATTAATAGGTAATATAATATATCATAATCATATTTGTTAAATGTTTTAAATAAATTATTGATATACCTTATTACACATTTTCATCTATCTATGGAAAATGAAATCATTATACATGCATATTTGTGGACTACAACATCCCTAGAATTATTGATATGCATTTTTTATCACAACTTTATATTTTTGGTAATTAAAAATGATTTAATTCAAAAATACATAGTGTATATAAAATTATTAACGTTCTATAAGTACTAATTGATAAACCTGTTAACAATATGGGAAAAAAACATGCATGGTAATTTGAGCCATATAAAATGGCATTTTAAGTGTACAAAAAAAGAATTTCGGCATACTAAAAAATTATTTTTTAAAAGTTATATTATTATCTTAAATATTTAATGTTATAATATATTACACTAAAAAACAATAGATAATATTATTATTCTTCTTTTATATCCATATTACAAACAAACAACTTTATAATCATATATTATTTAACATATGTTATAGTATTTGTTTGTTTAACCACATAATTGATAAATGATGTAATTATATATTATGGATTTCTATGGAAATTTATTTTATTATAATATAATATTTAACAATTTCAATAATAGTTTTTTAAGGAATGGTAATATAAAAAATATAACACATTATTTAATAAAACACACTTCATTCGCTAAGAATCATCAAAACATGATAATCATGAAATTGATATATATGAATCTTGAAAAAAATTCCTATATAATAAAATTATATCAATAAACATATTTTTAAAACTAAAATTTTACTATCACTTATTATCTTTTAAGGATGAAACATATCATATTAATGAATAAAAACACTGTTATTACAAACTAGTTCAGAACCATCATGATTAGTCACACTCAAAAATTGAGAATTGATAATTACTAAATAATATATATATAATTATAATTATTATTTATTCTCATAAAATATAATAGAAATAAAAATGATGTTTTAAGTGGGTTATTGATATAGATTTTTTATCCATGAGTTTATAGTGTATTTTTATTCTGTTATAAATTTGGTAAGGGGGTTCTTTTTCTCAAATTAAATATCTGGAGAATTAATTTATTTTGTGCACCAATATACATTTAAATTGTTATTATTACTTAATAATGAATATATTTTACCATATTCATGAATTTTAAAGAGTCTAAATGTTTTATTTTTTATAATGGTATTGAATTCAAAATATAATAATGTTGAAATGTGTTTTTATCAAATTGTAACTCAATCCATAAGGATGTTGATTTCTAATATTTTTCTCAAAATAAATATTTTTTCAAAATATATTATATATAGACAATTTTAATTCCTTATAATATCCATTATCATTTTTATTGTATATTCATGTGATATTACATCTCCCCTTAAATTTTATTTATTCATGACTAATATTTTACTTATAGTTTTTCTTGTATGTGAGACTGATCCCATCTCTCCTTCCCTATTGATAAATATCCATTTTACATATATGTATTAAATATATTATCTTCGAAATTTTTTTATTTTAACCTAAATATCTTATAAAGATTTTCGTTCAGTACAACACCTTTAAAATGTTTTGATGAAATTTTTTCAATTTTAATATGGTTCAATTTCATTATAATGTGGAATGATTTACTTATATCATTTACAAGTGAAAAAGTTATTTTTGGAAATTTTCCACTTCATATGAAAATTTCACTCTATATTGTCTTTTTTTATAAAATAAACTATTTTATTATTGTTTCATGAAATATTTTATTTTTAAATTATTCCAAAAGATTAAGAATATAAAGTATTTATTAACTAGTCGTTTTAAATCATCAAAATAGTGTTTATCATGTAATACTTCTTCCATTTACATGTATTATAACTGATTAATTAATTTCATAAAATAGTATCATCCAACATGTTTATTTAGATCGATTATGTAATGTCCCTCCATTTTTGGGCAATGATCCATTAGTTGTTCTTTCTATCTTAATTAGCCAATATATATAATTATGAGCTATCTACTAATTTTTTCTTCTATGAACACTTTATATTTGATGACTATGATTTTAAACTGTTACTCTAGGTTCATTATATCAAATTATGGGAATATATATTCTCTTAATAATATCCCCACTATATATACGATGTAAATTCAATATGTATTGTTATCTTGATTGAGTTTTATTTATCTAGAATGCAACTTTGTTCCCTATAATATCAATTTATTATCCATGGGATTATCACGTTATTATTTTTCATGGAAATGTGAATTATTTCCTTATGTGAATCCATTTGAAATGGATATAAAATTCATTTTAATTCCATGTGTTATTTAAGATCTGTTGAAATAAAGTAATTTTATTTTAATGGGTTTATTATGGTATTCAATGTGAATTATTATTATTTGTATGTTTTATGAAATCCAAATTATTTCCTGGGTTATTTATTATGTGATGAATTAGTGATTTCAAATTAGATGTCATATGTATGGATGATTGAAGTGACATGATACCGAAAGGCTCGAGCCGATGCCTTTAACTAATTATATTTTATGTATTATAAAGAGTAATACCCCAATGGACTGATTAGATTTGAATTTTTAGTAAACCAGATACATAAATGAGTCTCGTGTTACAAATTACTACAGTAATTACAATATAATGTTTTCTCTTTAATTATATAACATCAAGGATAACTAAAATCCATCTATCAAATACATGTATATCATTCAAAGTACTCATAACGAATTCTTGGAGAATGAAACATAATAATGGTGGGATCAAATTCTGCTTAAGGGAAAAATATAGTTGAGTCAATAATAAATCAATGAGAATAGTCAGTATGTGAAGGTAAATAACGAATCTACCATTCCATTAAATCAATAAACTGAGTGGATGTGAATAAATAATATGTAATTTTAATAATTTGAAACACATTCCTCTAAAATAACTAGATAAGGAAAAATTAATATGGAAAGGTAAGAGACTGAAACACATGACAACAAAATAAATAAAAATTACTTGAATCCATATATATGTTGACTGAAAATTCAAATGATTATTAATAAATAATGTTAAATCATGGAAATGATTTCTTAATTAATTCCATATACGAGGAACATGGAAATATATACCATCAAAACCATTCACTATACGTTTAAAATGTGTAGAAAGTTATATGTACTTCCTGGAATCATGCTCACATGGGTTTTCACATACTAATATATACTCATGAGACTATTAAATCATCATGATGTATTCCTTAACCAGTCCCAAAATAGTAATGATTTCTGTAAACAGTCCCCAACCAATGTATTTCATTCCCAAATCATTAATCTTATTAAATAAATGAATTTACTTTAAAAAATATTCATAAATAATAAATTATAATTATTTATAATTATTTCCCCAAATAATATAATAACTTACAATGTAAACACCATACGAAAATGGTATATAGATTATAAAATAATCATATCCAAAAAAAATGATATTGATATTTATGGGAAATTTGATGTCAAATGATCATAGGAAATTGAATATTTTTAGGGGACTGAGAGGAATCATGGATGTGAATCTGTATTCTATCCTTCAAAAAATAAATCAAAATACCTCCAACTGATGATTTAGGTATCAATACACTATAAAAAAAGTGTAAAAAAATAATGTGTATTATTCATTAAATAATGGAAGCATTGTAAAATAATTTATTAAATAATTTCTTGAGAAATGTATACATTGCTTTTGACAAGCCATTTGAAAAAATATTTCATAGAAAATCAATTTTCTAAATATTTTCTTTATCAATTAAACTTTAGAAAAATGGAAATGAATCTTTAAATAAATTATGTTGGGTAGATGACACGAACCAGGCTGGGTCCCCATCTAACTCGACGCTCGACCTAGCTCATGAAAATTTCTGAAGGGAGTTCCCAATCCCGATGTTCTAGCACAAGGGAAAGGGTATCATAAATATTTTTTGGGAATTTTTTCCCCAAAATAATAAAATGAATACAACTAAGAAGATAAATAAATTAAAACTTCAAACAAACAACCAAATAAGACATTAAACTATAGTCAAAATTAATTTTTACAACATAAAAACCCAAAAAGAAATCAAAAACCTAAAATAACCAAATCTTCATATAAAACCTCAGTGAAACATTAGGAGAAACATCCACATGCCACCAACACCAACAAGCACGAGAAACTCCAAAACAACTCAGACCATCATCCGTAAGCCCGATGCCTCGACCTAGAATACAAATGAAACATGATGTATATACACACAATGGTGTGTGTAGTGTAATCACTAGATCCCATTAGGATTTCACCTATAGAAGGGGTCCACACATAATTATTAAATAAAAAAATGAATTTTCCATTATAATTTATGAAAATAAATATACACTTGAATAGTTTTAAAGAAACGGGTTTATAGAAAATAGTTTCGAGGGGAATAAATTAAATTAACACACACACACACACACTTACTTTTAAAATAACCAAATTGTCACACCGATGAGAAAAAAGTAATTGAGGATAAAAATATATGGGATAATCCTCATTGTTGATAGCTAGTATTAGTCCCTAGAACATTGTGTATCAATGAAACATAGCTTAGAAACCACGACCCTCAGAAAACTTGTCTTATAAACCATGACCCTCAGTAGCCATGGAATAGAAACCAAAACCCTCAATAACTGTGGCTTAGAAACCATGACCATCAGTCATTCATATGTTTAGTTTGTGTTTTAGTAGTTAATCCTAGTATCTCAAATGAGGCCAAACCCACCCCATAATTATTATCCAACTAGTCTAGTCCACTTCCGAACTCCCGAGGCCTCCCTCTTTGTGCTCAAAGAAGTGTCAAGTCCCTAAATGGTGAACATCACATAAAAAAGACAAGATAAAACAGAATTAATTTGAACATACCATTTACACCATCAATTTCACTTTATAAATCCATGTTCACATCACATGTCACATATATGCAAAAAATAAAAACAAGGTACTTACAGACACAGAATCACCATTTTCAAAGTCATCCCCACTTTTAAAACAATGCGCACATGAAAAAACTATTTCAAAACCTAACCCACATAAGTTACACACTTAAGTAATCCAACTGTAAAGTTTAAAAATGCATATATAATTAATGAATCCATAACATACACACAGAAATACCATTTTGAAATAAGATTCACACTAAAACATTCTTCGAACACATTCCACACCAGTTCCAACATTTAATAAACCATTTAAAAATATTACAGACAAAAAAATATTCCAATACTAAATCTTCATCACATACACAACCAATTAAAACAACTGCACGGTCAAAGAAATCACTTTTATAGTCATACAAACCTTTAAGAGAATTTATTAATCTATTTCAACATACGTAGCGTGACATTGAACACCAAAAACCATTACACAATTCAACGAAAAAAAATTTCACCCTTAATAATTATTTAATAAACAATTAATACATTCATCAATAAATTTTAAAGAGAAAAACACTACTTTACACATCAGTATGGCCCAAAACCTCTTACATGACCACCCACACACAACACCACCTTAGGAACACAATATTTATCATGAATGCAATTAAATAAATCACCAACATAGTTAAAGATACCATTACTATAGTTATACAAACATCCAAAAAAACATTCCAAAATATTGAAAAAATATGCTGCCTGACCAAAACCCCAAAAATCCACTAAATTATTCATCTAATAATGAATGCAAACAGATGCTACACCATAACACTACATTCACCCTTTAAACAACCTGAAAAAGTATCTGCACAATTTATAAAACACCAGTAAATAGTTCGACATGGTTTTTCACATCAACAACATTCTCATATCATATAAACACACTAATAAAAACATTAAATCATAATAAAATTCAAATAAATAAAATTTTCCCCACAAACAAACTGATTAGTAAAAATGATAAATTAATTAAATAATAAAATTAACATGTCAATTAATACTCATATGCACAACCAACTACCTTAAACAAAGACACTTCTAAAAATACTGTGAGAAATCCACCATCACCTCAAATAATTAACAAAGAACCCAAATAAACATGATTAAACAAAAACACTCGTGATTATAACCAAAATCAAGACAAACCCCCTATGAACAATTAATAAAATCATATCAAGGACGGAGGAGGGTCTACCCGAGGTGGATCCACATGTAGAAGAGAAGTGGGGTGCTGGTTAGAGGATGTTGTGGTCACCGAAGGGGCTAGCCGGTTCGCACACACTAGAAAGGAGAGAGGGTGGAAGGGAGGGGGTAGAGTAGAGTGTGGTAAGAAGGGAGGTGGTTGGATGGGAGAATTCCTGATGAGCATGGGGTGTTCTCAGAAAGTCAGCAGAGGCGCGCCTTCCTTGGGAAACTATCGGAGAAGTTGTGTGTGGGAGCCACCAGTGAGGAGTGGCCTAGGGGGAAGGAGGTTGGACTGATAAGTGGAAATGGGGAGGTGTGGCCTGAAGAAACTAGGGGTTAGAAGGGGAGTGAATGAGATTGGAATTGGGGAATGAAAGGAGGGTGTGATCCCCACCCAATAAAACTAAACAAAAAATAAAAACAAATAATAATAATAGTAATAATAATAAACTAAAATATGAATAAAAATAATAATTAAAATAACATGATTATTATCAGTAATAATAATAATAACAAACATCATTAAAAGAGTAATCATAACAATAACATGAATAATTTATTCAAATACTAATATAAATATTGATATTATTTAGAGAATTATATTTGACATTTTTTCTCCCATTTTGGGTTAATATTTTAATTAATTAATTAATTATAATATTATGGTAATACTAATAACAAAATTAATGGTATTAATAACATTATTAAAATAAAAAATATAATAACATAACATAATATTAATAATAAAAATTATCATCACAATATTAATAAAAATTTAATAAATTTTACATTCATAACACTGACAATAATAACAATGTTCTCAAAATATATTATCATTATCTTCATTAAGATAATTTGTTAAATATTATCACACATATTATTATTTTTCATCATTTCATTTTTTATTACATTTTATTTGGGTTCCTTAATCCACTAGTAGGTCATGCAGTGGACCGGGAAAGGTTGTAGGATAACTTCAGCAAAGATATGTTGCTTCATCCATGGTGCACTGAATCCTGTAATGGAAAAACATTTGTGTTTTTAAATAATATCCCAATAATTTTATGTTAGAAATAAAAATGAACATCATGATGGAAATATAATAAAAAAATAAATGATCTAAAAATGGAGTATGTGTCAATTCACCCCTCGATAGCTCATTCCATCACTGGAAAGCCACAAATAAGACTGATCCCCAAAGCAGAAAATAATATCCCCTGAGGTTCAAAGAGTATACATATTAAATGAAAGAAAAAAGAGTTACACACACCATTCTTATAGAATGTGATGTAAATTTCCACCTCATGAAACCTATTAAAAGACATTTTACTAAGTGTAACCCTCCCTAGAGAGATTTAACACCTATAGTGGATTGATTATATAACACCCTATACATTACTTACATTGTTATTACTTCAAAATTGAAGCACACTTATTAGAACATATAACAAAACCATGAAAGGACCCTATAGGTATAGTGTCTTTAGAAACTGGGAAACATAAACAACTAGTCCATAAATCATCTACACTGTCTCCATTTTATTTTATCATATCAAGAGTCCCTTTTGACATATCTTACATAATACCCTTCTTACCAACCTGGGGAAAGGAAATCATACTAAAGGGTGACCTCAAATTCTATGTAATTGTAAACAAAAAAATATCAATCACATCATATTCATAAGAACATAACATTTTGGAAATCTTAACCTATAAAAGAAATCATAATTTCATAACATGGGATAAATAATAGTAGTGAAATGTAATCCCAATAATCATAAAATGAAACATTTTTGAATTCATGCATAATCATAGAGAATCATTTATTAGTTGTCAAGACTAATTTCGAAGACTATCTTTGCGGACAATGTCCATTTCTGAACCGAGTTCACCATTCGTTTCAGTCCTGTATCACTAAAACAAATTAACCGGCCATTCCAGCAAAGCCTATCTCATGAGATATAAATCTTTACCCAATGCATTGGAGGGAGATATAGGTCCCACCAATCTCATAATGATACCATTCTTATGTGTTCCACAAGATCATAAATCATACATCATAGCATAACCCATGTAATGAAAATGGGATTCTTAAACATCATGCCATCATAACAATATCCATAAAAGATAAAAGGACATAATAAAAATAATTCCATCATAACATAATCAAATCAATGTGAAGATAATGATAGAACCAAAACCCCATATTATCATAGATAGAAAATAATTTTGATAAAATACTTGAACATCATTCTTGAGGAAAATATCCTTTGTACTTCATAAACTTTTTTCATTTTGTAACATGTCATATAATTTTAAACAAAAAGAAGTTGATTAAAAATAAAAATAATAACATGTAAAGGAGGCTTCATGGAAATAATTTTCTAAAATACATTCATTCCATATAAGTTAAAGACAAACATTCTTCTTGTACTTTGGCAGGAAAAGTGAAAAAAAGTACCTCGTACTAAAAATGAAAAAATATTCCATTAATATCTTTTACTAAAAACATACCAAATGGTAAAATTAAATTTAAACAATTTTATGAGGATATATTTAATATTAAAAATTGAGAAAACATTTATGTGGATGATAAATATTCCCTAGTAATTTCTGAAGTATAAACACTCTCGGATAAAAATGAGATTGTGATATTTTCCCTTACCTTAGGTCTGATTTGCTTCGTACATGTCCTAACCACATGTATAATTATTTAAATAATGTTATTGACTTATTCCAGAATCCTACTAATTGTTATGATATCATATATGTCCATCTTCTTAGCTTCTTATTATTAATACTTCATTGCTACTTTTTATTCGGGTGTTTATTGTTTTTTTTGTTCTTAAGCGTGTTTTGTAGAATAAATTCTTATTCATCTTTTTTAGGATATAGATACCTCATTTAAAGAATTTTATTAGTCTTATATATATATCTTATTTATTCATTAAATTCATTTATATAATCATTATGCAATGAATTCATGTTGAACGAGTCGCATCACATCGTGGAGACGGTAGTCCGTACGTACGCACGAGTGATGATATCGTTCCCATGATTGTGGAATTATATTGAAATTTATTTATACTATTTCATAATCAATATCACTTTAAAATAATCATATATAGTTATTCATTACACAATTATACCCATCCATGTAAGGTGGTAGAAAACAGATTACACCACGACATGGAGATGGTATTCCATACGTACGCATGTGCGGTGATTTTGTTTTCCGTAGGATGGATAGAAGGTGAAATAGGGTTGTTTCATATTTATAATAACTTATCAGTATATGAGCGAGACTGATCTTATTATTTCATAATGAAACTACTAAAGAAGAAGAAGTATAAGAAGAAATAATGTTGAAATAATCGGAAACAGACATTACCTATTTTTTAAAGCGCCTCTTGTTATCCTAATCGTAGGTCACTAAAGATGGTTTTTGAAGAAGAACAAGACCTATAGGATATTACTAGGGAAGTGGAGAAGAGAAATTGTCGGGGGATGGATGAGCTTGATAGATCAATGTGGTGTGAGGAGGAGAGGGATGAGGTTCCCTTTTATAATGGAGGAGAGGGGCACCTTAAAAAAACTTAAAATATAATTTTATTATAAAGTCATATTCGGTTATTAATAGATCCAAAATGATTTATTTCGAAGATAAGATGGGGGTGGGTCGAAATCCTCTCATCCAATATTTTTTTGACAAGGTTAGGTTACATTTTTACCTTATCATTTAGATTTAACTCTAAGTTAAATAATTTAACTTTTACCGTGTCTTCTTGTTTTCTTACACTATATGTTAATAAACTTACTATAACAAGAAACAAAAACCCCAAGTTGTTCATTATTAATATATATAACCTTATCTATGTCATTTTTCTGATCCTTAGTTTTTTATTAATAAAAAAATAATTAATAATATAATATTTATTTTAAAAACTATTTTATGTCACTTTTTGACAATATTTGTTATCTGATTTTTGTGAAAATTATAACAGCATGATTAGTTCGAAAAGAGATAATTAAATCAATAATAACATCTAATATTAACCTTTAAATTATTTTAATTCATAAAAAGTGTCAAATTACATTTATTTGGGTATTTATAATATCAAATATGTTTATATTTCATTAATAATGTAATTTATGCATCATCATTGTGTCATAAATAAATTAAATTATATAATGTATAAAAATTATAAATAAAATACCATTATGTAGGAATGATTTTTATCTCTCTAATGAATATTTATAGTCTAAATTATCTTATGTATAACCTAATATGAAAAATGTTTTAGTTCTTAAACGTTGATTTTAGCTATTTTAACACTTCTTTAAATTAAATAATAATAAATGTCCTAATCTAATCCAACTGGACCTAAATGGTCATATTTTATTCCTATGTTTGATTTTGGTCTAATTAAACTTATCCAATAGGATTAGTACATGTGTTAGGGTAATAATAATATAATTTTTTGCCTTAATTACCCTATTTACTTTTAACTGTGTTAAAAAAAGTAAAAAGTTACTATTAAAAAAATTATTTTTATCTTATTGAACCACATTTTACTCAATGTTATTAACTGTTTCTCTCGGATTTTTGAAATTCCACTCATAGATGTGGTAAAATTAAAGTTTATGTAAATTTTCAAACTCTCTTAGGATGTGGGTAAAAGACAGTGAAAAGATCAATAAAGTTTTTATATATATAAAATTATTATAAATGACTCAAATGAATTACTTTGAACTTATATAGGTATTATGTATCAATTTTGACCTAAAATAAAATTAGATAAATTAAATAATTATAAAAAGTAGGATTTTTTTAAATAGTAACCCATTGTTTTCACTATTCATCAAAAATTGAATATTTTCAGAAAAATACCAAAAATTCACCCTAGGATAATTTTGATATTCCGAATCCAAAAATGAAGTCCATTTTGAATGATAAGATTTATAAAATTTCAAAAAGTGGATATTAGTATTCATGACGGCTAGTTTTAATAATATTTTAATAGTATATTGTTGTTTTGTGAAACTTGGTATTGTGTACAATGCAAGCTATCAAAGAAGGTCACGATTTCGTGTAAAGAAAGCCAAGTTACTGTTGTGTGTAGTGAATTATTCTTTTGATGGTGTATATAACATAAAAAAAATATTTCTCACAAATATCATTGGTGTTACATTCTACCACCCTTAAAATGTATTTCACCCTCGAAGTCCGTCACTTTGTAACAAACAGATGTGGATACCTCTCCCTCATCATATCCTAAAGATTCCATGTATCTTCTTCTAATAGGTGGTTCCGCCATAAAACATTCACCAAGTGAGTGGTCTTTTTCTGTAGGACTTTTTCACTACGATCCAGAATCTCTATCAGCTGTTCTTCATATGAAAGATCTTGCTCTTGCGGAACAACATCTGAGATGAGTACATGTGAAGGATCAGGTATGTAATTTCTTAGGAGAGATACATAGAACACATCGTGAACTTGAGAGAGATTCGGTGGAAGTGCCAATCGGTAATCTACCTTCCCAACATGATCCAGTATTTCAGAAGGACCGATATAACTAGGGCTTATCTTTCCCGTCTTTCCAAATCTCATTACTCTCTTCCAAGGTGATATTCGTAAGATCAATTTGTCACCCACTTCAAACTCTATGTATTTTTTTCGGTTAGCGGCATAACTTTTATTTCGACTCTGAGATGCTCTTATGTGTTGTTGAATAGATAAGACCTTTTCTTCCATCTCATCAACAAGATTAGGTCCTAATAGCTTTATTTCCTCAACTTCATCCAAGTAAGTTGGAGTCCTACGTTTCTTTCCATTGAGAGCTTCATAAGAAGCCATCTGAATACTGGAGTGAAATCTATTATTATATGAAAATTCCACCAAATGTAGGTGTTGATCCCAACCACCTTTGAAATCCGTAGAGAAAGATCTTATCATATCTTCTAGAGTTTGAATTATCCTCTCAGACTGACCGTCTGTCTAAGGATGATAAGCAGTTCTGAAACTCAACTATGTATCCAATGTATGCTAAAGACTTCGCCAAAATGTTGAGGTAAACCTCAGATCCCGATTAGATATAATGGAAAGTGGTACTCCATGCAATCTTACCACTTACTTTACATATATCCTAGCATGCAGATCAAGAGATAAATCCCCTCTAATAGAAATGAAGTGTGCAGACATTGTAAGATGATCAACTATGACCCAGATAGCATTATTTCCATTGGATGTTTTAGGATGTCTGGTGACAAGGTCCATAGTGATGTTTTCTCATTTCCATTCAGGTATTGGTAATGGTGGTAACATACCCTTAGACTTCTGTCTATCATCATTAACTTTCTGACAAACCAAGCATCGAGAGACATATTCAGAATCATCTCTCTTCATTCCATCCCATCAGATGTACTATTTCAGGTCCCAATATATCTTCGTGCTTCCAGGATGAATAGGGAATGAAGAACAATGAGCCTCATCTACCATCTCCTTTATTAATGCTTGGATGGGAGGAACACAAACTCGTTTCCTGAACCTTATTATCCCATCACAATCAAGGTCGAATTCAGGAACATTTTTCACCTTCTTTTGTAACTCTACATCTTCTTTATGTGCCTCTTTAATCTTCACATCTACATATGGTTAAACATTCATTTGATAAATATAATATGTTTCCCCTTCCATTATAATTCCAAGATCCATCCTTTTTAAATCCATAAATTTTGTATCTTTTTTTATCATCATCATGGATAAGCTGGCATGGTCTTGTCGACTTAATTCATCTGCCACCATGTTTGCTTTCCCAGGGTGATAATGAATTGAGCAGTTGTAATCCTTAATCATCTCAAACTATCTTCTTTGTTGCATATTCAGATCCTTTTGTGTCAAAATATAATTTAAAATTTTATGATCAGTATATATATCACACCTTTCTCAATAATGATAATGCCTTCAAATCATTAATGCAATGATTTCCGCAACTAATTCCAAATCATGAGTTGGGTAATTTTTCTAATGGATTTTCAACTGTCGTGAGGCATAAGAGATCACGATATCATTTTTCATGAGAACACACCCCAATACCTTCTTGGATGAATCACTATAGATCACAAAAATCTCTCCACTACAAGACAGTGTGAGAACAGGTTCACTAGATAATCTTCTTTTTAACTCCTTGAAATTCTCTTCATATTCCTCTGTCCAAACAAACTTAACTCCTTTCCAAGTCAATTTGGTGAGTGGGTTAGATAATCGTGAAAAAACATTCACAAATCGTCGATAATTTCCAGCCAAACCAGGAATACTTTAGATCTTAGTTACTGTTGTTGGTCTCGACCATCTTTTGATAACCTCTGTTTTTTCTCAATCCACAGATATCCCCTCTTTTGAGATTATGTGACCCAAAAATGCTACTTTTTTAATCCAAAATTTACAGTTGGTAAATTTGGAAAAAATCTTCTACTTTCTCAGGGTCTTCAATACAATTCTCAATTGCTCTTCATGTTCTTACTTTCCTTTGAATAGACAAAAATATCGTCTATAAAGACTACCACAAACTTATCAAGATAATCTCTAAAGACTCTATTCCTTAGATCCATGAAGACAGAATGAGCATTAGTAAGAACAAATGGAATTACTACAAATTCATAGTGTACATACCTTGTTCGGAAGTCGTCGTTGGTATATACTCCCTTTTGACCCTTAATTGATGGTACCCTGAATGATGAACAATCAGGGAAATGTATAGAGCTCCGTGTATTTGGTCAAATAATTTATCAATTCACAGTAGAGGATATTTGTTCTTTATAGTGATCTTGTTATGTTCTCGATAATCAAGGCATAGTATCATTGATCCATCTTTCTTCTTAACAAACAGAACAGGTGCTCCCCAAGGTGATGTACTAGGGTGCATGAATCCATTATCATGATTCTCTTGGAGTTTCTTCTTCAATTCATGCAACTCAATTTGGGATGTTCTATAAGGTGTCTTTGAAATAGGTAAATCACCCTGTATGAGTTCTATTGAAAACTAAACTTCACGATTTAGTGGAAGACAAGGAAATTCCTCCAGAAAGACATCATAAAACTCTCGTACAATGGGAATATTCTTAATCGTGAGTTTCTATCCAAACATTTGAGATAAATAACTGTCATTTAGTGGAATCAAGACCCATAATATGGAAGAAATTTCCACTGGATGGTTATGTTAATCTCTGCATCTATAGAAGATCATAGATCGATCTGGAATATGAAATATGACTTCCATTCTTTGGAAATTGATATGAGAACCGTATCAATAAATCCAATCCATGCTAAGAATCACATCAAATTACACTATAGGAAGGATCATAAGATTTGCATGAAACACTTTCCCACAAACTTGAATCAGAGAATAATTGTAAACTTTTGATGCGACTATTGTTCCATTAGGGGTTTTAACAGCTAACTCAACATCTAATTGTTGAGGTAATAAAGAGATAACCTTAAGAATATTCTTCAGAAATAAAAGAGTGGGTGGATCCAGAATGAAATAAAACATTTGCTACTTTACAGTGGATGTTAATTGTACCAGTCACCACTTCGTTATCGTACTCCACATCGCTAATTGAAATTGCATGTGACATTCCATTGTCTTTGGCCTTAACAGATTTTTGACGTCGATCATCGTCAAAAACCCTTGGATTAGGGCATTGATTGGCATAATTCCCCATTTCCTTGCACTTGTAACATTAAAGTGTAAGAGGTGCACTCTGTGTAGCCTTTTCTTTGATCACATCACTAGACATCTTCTTCCCATCATTGCAACATTCAAATGCATGATAACCTTCTTTCACACATCTGAAACATTTACATGTCCCTTTAAGACAACTCCCTCCATGTTTCTTTCCACACATTGAGAATAAGGGAAAACTCATCTTCTTTTCAGGGTGCTCTTTAGATTTCCCTTTGAATTCCATTTTCCTCTTCTTATCAAAACTTTATGACTGATTGGTTACTCTAATATCCATTTCAACCTTGAGATCTCATAAAAGGATTTCCACGTAGATATTAAAGCCCTTTATGGATAACTCCCTTCGAATACATGGTTTTAATAAACTAATGAATTGGTCGATCTTACTGTCAGGTTGGATAAAAATCCCAGAAGCGTACCTTGGATGTCTTGTAAAATTTTCTTTGTAGGTACCAACAGATTCATCATCCTTTTTCTATAGTTCAAGAAACTCATTCTCCAACATTGTTCAAAGAATACGAGGGAAGTAGTTAATGAAAAACAAGTTCTTGAACTCGTCCCATTCCATGGACTCAATTTCATCCCTTTTCCTCGTATTCTTAATAAGATTCCAAAATTCATCAGTTTCACCTTCCAAACGATATACTGCTAAGATGACTTTATCATGTTTATAACAATGATGAACTGAAAAAATCCTTTTAGTAGTACTTATCCATTGTTCATCAACTAGTGGATCAGTAGACCCGCTGAATGAGGGTGGACACTGCCTCATGAAGGATTCAACAGAATGTTGCTCTTTCGTTTCTCATTTGGAAGTCCTGCATTATTCATATTTTGAGAATGTTTTGTGAGTATGGCTACCTGATTTTTCGTTCTATCTCCCATATTGTTTGTTTTCTCAGGGGGACAATCATTGCATTGCTCGTCGCATTCACCATTACCATGGATCATTCGGGTTCCAACCATTGACTAAAACTAATAAGCATAGTGCGAGAAACACTAATAATAAGAGTAAAACCACATAATCAAGAATTAAATATCACACATAAGGTCTTATCATAGGTTATTCAAGGCCATTTCTAAAACACTAAGATTGTGTTCTATGCTTAGACATATCCTTAGGGTTCTTACTAAGGCTTTCACATCCTAGTTTCCAAAGGTTGGTTATACCCTTCCTCTGATACCAACTATAACAACCCATAATTACATACATTGTTAATACTTCAAAATTTAAGTACACTAATTAAAACATAAAACAAAACCATGAAAGGACCATATAGGTATAGTGTCTTTAGAAACTGGGAAATATAAACAACTGGTTCATCAATCAGATACATTATCTCTATTTTATTTTATCATATCTAGAGTGCCTTTTGGCATATCATACATAATACCCTTCATCCTGACTTGGGGAAAAGAAAAAAAAACAAAAGGGTGCGCTCAAATTCTTAGTAAGGTTAAACAAAAGAAATATAAATCACATCATATTCATATGAACATAACATTTTTGAAATCTTAACCTACAAAAGAAATCATAATTTCATAACATGGGATAAATCATAGTATTGAAATGTAATCCCAGTAATCATAAAATGAAACATTGTGGCATACACACATAATCATAGAGAATCATTTCATAGTATTCAAGACTCATTTGCAAGACTATATTAGCAGACAAAGTCCATTTCTGAACCAAGTTCACTCCTCGTTTCAGTCCTGTATAACTGAACCGGATTAACCTTCTGTTCCAACCATGTCTATCTCATGAGATATTAATTTTTACCCAATGCATTGGAGGGAGATATAGGTCCCACCCATCTCATAATGATACCTTTCATATGTGTTCCAGAAGATCATAAATCATACATCATAGCATAACCCATGTAATAAAAATGGGATTCTTATACATCATGCCATCATAACATAATCCATATAAGATAAAAGGACATCATAAAAATAATTCTATCGTAACATAATCAAATCAATGTAAAAATAAGGATATAAACAGAACCCCATATTATCTTATATGGAAAATAATTTTGATAAAATACTTGAACTTCATTCTTGAGGAAAATATTCTTTCTACTTCAAAAACATTTTTCATTTCTTAACATTTCATACAATTTTAAAGTAAAATGAATTTGATTAAAAATAAACATGAAAACTTGTAAAGGAGGATTCATGGAAATTATTTTCTACAAATACATTCTTGTTGTATACGTTAATGAAAAACATTGTTCTCGTACTTTGGCCGGAAAAGTCAAAAACTTTTCCTTGTACTAAAAACGATAAAAGATTCCTTTCGTATATTTTACTAAAAAATACCAATGTGTAAAATTAGATTTTAAAAATTTTAGGAAGATATAAATAACATTACATATTGGGTAAACATGGATGTGGATGATAAATATTCCCCAATAAATTCAGAAATATAAACAATCTTCGATAAAAATGAGATTGTGAGATTTTTCCATACCTTAGTTCTGATTTGCTTCGTATGTGTCTGAAACTCCCGTATAATGATTTAAATAATGTTATTGACTTATTCCAGAATTGTAGTCATTGTAATTATATCATATATGGTCATATTCTTAGCTTTTTATTAGTAATATTGCACTGCTACTTGCTATTAGTGTTTTTATTGTTTTTTTGTTCTTATGCATGTTTTGTCGAATAAATTCTTAGTCATAATTTTATGTTATAGATACCTCATATCCAGAATTGTATTAGTGTAATATATATCATATTTATTCATTAAATTAGTTTATATAATCATTATGAAATGAAGATCATGTAGAACGAGTCGCATCATATCGTGGAGAAGGTAGGCCGTACGTACACACTAGTGATGATATCGTTCCCAAGATCGTGGAATTGTATTGAAGTGTATGTATAATATTTCAGAATCAGTATCACATTACAATAATCATATATAGTTATTCTTTACACAATTATACCCATCAAAGTAAGGTGGTGGAGGAAAACAGATTAACCCACGACGTGGAGACAGTATTTTGTACGTACGCACGTGCGATGATTTCATTTTCCGTAGGACAGATAGAAGGTGAAATATGGTTGTTTCATATTTATAATAAAATATATTTATATTAGTGATAATTATGTTATTAATTAACAATGAAACTAGTAAATATGAATAAGTAGAATAATAAATAAAGTTGAAAGAATCGGTAACGGACATTACCTCTTCTTTGAAGCACTTATTCTTAACCTTCTCTTAGGGCAATAAAGATGGTCTTTGAAGAAGACCAGGACCTCTAGGATATTACTAGGTATTTGGAGAGGAGAAAGATTCAGGGGTTGTCCAAGCTTGAAGGCTCAATGTGGTGTGGGGAGGAGAGGGAGGAGGTGCCCTTTTATAAGGGAGGAGATGGGCACCTTAGGAAAAACATAAAATATTATTTTATTATAAAGACATATACGGTTTTTAATAGATCCAAATTGATTTATTTCAAATATAAGGTGGGGATGGGTCAAAATGATCTCAACCAATATATTCTATAAAATAATAGGTTATTATTTTAACCTTATCATTTAGATTTAACTCTAAGATAAAGAATTTAACTGTTATCATGTCTTCTTGTTTTCTTACACTATATGGTTAATAAACATACTATAACAAGACGAACGAACCAGAAGTTGTTCATTATTAATATATATAACTTTATCTAAGTCATTTTTCCTAACCTTAGATTTTTAGGATTAATAATATAATATTTAAAAAAAAATATTTTATGTAACTTTTTGACACAATTTGGTATTTAATTTTTGTGAAACTTATAACAGCATGATTAGTTCGAATAATGTTAATTAAATTAATAATAACATGTCATATTAACCTATAAAATTAGTTTCATTCATTAAAAGTATAAATTTACCTTTATTTGTGTTTTCATAATATCAATTATGTTAATATTTCATTATTATGTTAATTGTTGCATCATCATTGTGTCATAAATAAATTAAATTATTTAATGTCTAAAAATTATTTATAAAATACCATTATGTAGGAAATATTTTCATATTTCTAATGAATATTAATAGTTGAAATTATCTTATGTATAACCCTATATTAAAAATGTTTTAGTTATTAAACTTTGATTTTAACTATTTTAACTCTTCTTTAAATGAAATAATAATAAATGTCCTAATCTAATCAAAGTGGACCTAAATGGTCCAATTTTATTCCTTAGTTTGTTTATGGTCGAATTAAACTTATCCAATAGAATTAAGAGATCTGTTAGGGTAATAAAAATATCATTTTTGCTCTTAATTACCCTATTTACTTTTAACCGTGGTAAAAAAAGTATAAAGTTACTATTCCCCAAAAATTATTTTTGCCTTTTTGAACCACATTTTACTCCTTGATATTAACCGTGTCTCTCAGATTTTCGAAATTACACTTATAGAAGTGGTAAAATTATGTTTTATGTAAATTTTCAAACTCTCCTATGAGGTGGGTAAAAGATAGTGATAAGTTCAATAAAATTTTTATATATCTAAAATTATTATAAAATGACTCCATTGAATTATTTTGAACATATATGGGTATTATGTATCAATTTTGACCATAATTAATTTTAAATAAATAATTAATTATAAAAATTTGGTTTTTTTAAATATAAACCCAGTGTTTTCACTATTCATCAAAAATTGAATGTTTTCAGAAAAATACCAAAAATTCACCCTAGGCTAATTTCTATATTCTGAATCCAAAAATGAAGTCCATTTTGAATGTTAAAATTTATAAAATTTCAAAAAGTGGGTTTTACTATTTACAATGACTAGTTTTAATAATATTTTAATAGCATATCGTTGTTTTGTGAAACTCGGTATTGCGTACAACGCAAGCTATCGAGGAAGGTCGCGATTGCGTGTAAAGCAAACCAAGATAGTGTTGTGTGTTGTGAAATATTACATTGATGATGTATATAACATAAAAAAAATTCCTCATGAAAATATCAGGTGTTAACGATCATGAAATGGAACTCTCACACTTAGGGAAACAAACATCACATAATGAAACACCTCATTCACCATTAAACAAAAACCACACCGTATGAAGGGAATGAACAAATAAGATGAAGCCACATCAAAAGAACACTCTAATCACATACCACGAAGCCATGTTTATGAAAATAACCAAAATTCCAACATGGGGAATCCCGAATGGGCCCCCTACCAATAAGAACCTACTAATGCCTCCGACAAGACTGTAAAACCAACATTGGGATGCCCCAGTGGACTACCCACCATTATGAAAAATTACAACACTGATTTATTCAGGAGTCATTTCAGGGAGACCTACTGTGGGTATCTCCACCCTTAGAACTAACAGAAGATACAAATCCATACAAATTTTCCAATAATGACCAATCACCCCACAACATGAGGTATAGAGGGAAGGAACCAACTATTGTGGTGTCAAAATCAAATCCCTAGAAAAACCAACATCTCTACATCCATGGATGAGCTCTATTCATATTTGAGACATATTTACCCATCATATCCCATAAGGACCACTAGAGGTGATTACATCAAGTGGGAAGAAACCCCCATGACATTATGATAATGAGACAATCATGCATCCTCATATCCATGAGAAACCTCATACACCCAAGGGTTCATTCATATTGGAACAACTATAAGAAATGATTTAAACTAATTTCACCTCCAACATCGATGATAGAAAAAAGGTCGGGGTTTCATACCCTCTCGAGGATCCTGACCACCCTCCCACTTCACTCTCTGGCATAAGTATGGAGCCCTAATTTTTGAAGCATATTCTACCTCACAGTCGATTATTTAAGAGTCCATAATCGGGCTTCTCTAATTAGTGCCACACCCAACCACACCACAACCAAGACAACACCAACAAACACAACACAACACGAATTCCAACTACTCCCTTGTGTAACATCTACCGAAATAGGGGATTCTATTAGGCACATCCATCACCTCCTCTCCTTACCAAATAATCATAATAATGATTTCCACATGATAAACAGTCTTATTTGAATAGAAAATTTAATACTCTCTAATAGGGGGCACACTCCTATGAAAATAGGGATTCCAGAAGTATTCCATGAAATCCCCCATTTCTCTATGAAGATATCTCATGATGAAAGAAGTCACAAAACATGAATGTTGTGGCTGATGAAATCAATAAAATACTTTGAATTCATCGATCATCATGGATAACTCTAAACTAAATTCACCTTTCCCCACTAAAATACCATTCACCATTTCCTGGGGGAGCTACAAACACAATGTTGTCAAACATCATACCCAAAATCTAAAACAACATAAAGTGAAAAAAACTACCTTTTACTCCACTCACCTCTACCATCCCTCTATGAGAGGATCCGCTTAACCAAAATGGAAAACAGATATACATAGCAATATCAATCAATTGGGAGAGTCCATAATTTGATCAACTGGATGGTTGGCCAATGGAGAATTTCACATGGCCTCATTTCATTCGCAAGTAAATTCTTAAAGGGGGGGGGGGTACACTATTCATGGAAGAAAACCATTGAACCAATCAAACATGTGTAATGGGAAATACATACTATAAGTGAACTATAAACGTGTAGGACAACCACTCTATGTGATTACTAAAGAACTTTTTTAAGTAATACACTAACCACACACATTCACACCAACATACCAAAAAAATTAAAAATAAAGACACAAATCTCTCAAAAATGATTATTAATTCTAAATTCCTCACTCCCAACTTTTCAAAAATACATGGACACACCATAAAATCACCTATTATTAAAACAAAAAAAATTTTATTTAACAAAAATGTTTGAAAATAATGGAAGCTGGTGGATTGCACAAACACCAACAATGTCCCATGGGCATCACACATCCATGTTCCTATTCCACACTGACACCCACCTCAAGTCCATACAGGTAATAATTCAGTCATACATTAACCATTTCACATTTTTTATCTACCCATACATGTGGTTTCCCATGAGAGCACCGAGGTTCCAAACGAGAGCCGTCAAAAAAAATTTCAAAACCAAAACATTGAACCAATGCTTTTCAATCCTTACATATCAATTTTTTTAAAGAACTAAATTTCAAAACATTTTCCAAGGGAAAATAATTTTTACCTAAATCCAAAATTTCCACAAATCCAAAACACAGAGATGAGGAACAATGCATGAGGAAACTACTGTCAGCGGTGACTGGGACATGTGGATTGTTTCCATATGCCAATCATGCAACTTCCACAAAGTGTATTCTCGAAAAATTTCCACGGCTCCACATGGATTTTCATACCCTATGATCTCAGTTGGACCACTGACCCTACTCAATTTTGATTTACCGTAAACATGATTAACCACAAGGACGAACGACTTATGAAACTTCAACTTAGCTTGGTAACTCGAGTCCACCATGAGTTATGTTGGCCAAGAACATTGCTCCCAGTTAGAATTCCGAGTTCTTGTACCCATAATTTTGGTCTACTCTAACTACATCCCAATGAAACA
Organism: Viscum album; assembly: GCA_963277665.1. Lineage (NCBI taxonomy): Eukaryota > Viridiplantae > Streptophyta > Magnoliopsida > Santalales > Viscaceae > Viscum > Viscum album. Next base: position 312,484,978 of record OY728133.1, on the reverse strand, counting down.
TGACCCAAGAGAGAAAAATTGCTCTGATATCATTTTTTTAAAAACCAGGCCGGGCGGCCATCTGACCCATTGCCCGACCCAGTCCGCGACAAGGCCATAGGGGAGTTCCCAATCCCCACTGGCTAGCACAAGTGCTACGGTATAATAAATAAATGTTGGGAATTATTTTCCCGAAATAATAAATATAAAAAAACTAACAATACTAATAAATTATATCCAACTATCAGACCACCCATCAAGACCTTAAACTATGGTCAAAATTAATGTTTAAAACATGAACCGAAACCCCAAAAGGAACTATGAAATCACAAAGATCCTAAACTCAATCTAAAACCTCTTTGCGGCATGAGAATCTACATCCCTAAGACACCAACACCAACCATCATGAGAAACTCACAAAAAACTTGGACCATCATCGGTAAGCCCAATGCCTCGACCTAGAATACAAAAGAAATTGGATCTACGTACACCTAAAGGTGTATGTACAGTGTGAGACAAGAGACAAGTAGTATGCCCCCAAAAAATGGATCCATATATAATTTTTAACACCCCAAGATTCAACAGTATTCTTATCTTCGAATAATACAGTAGCGTGTGTTGTACGCAACTTCGAGTTCTAACACACACCACAACCAATCAAACTAGTCATTATGAATAGTAATAACCACTTTTTGAAATTTTATACATTTTATCGTTCAAAATGGTATTCATTTTTGGATTCGGAATATCAAAATTATCCTAGGGTGACATTTTGGTATCTTTTTTAGAACATTGAAATTTTGATGAATAGTGAAAATACACTGAGTTATAGTTTAAAACCAAATTATTATTCTTTATTTTATATAAATTTAATTAATGTCAAAATTGATACATAATACCTATATATTTTCATTTTAATTCATTGGATATAGTTTAGAATAATTTTAGATATATAAAAATTTTATAGAACTTTTCACCGTCTTTTACCCACCTCCTAGCAGAATTTGGAAATTCACATAAAACATACTTTTACCACTTCTGTGAGTGGAATTTCAACCTCATGATAATAGTTACTTGCTTTATCTCCATTCGGATCCATGTTACCTGAATAAAATTAGTTGTATATACGTAGGGTGAGTATAATATTATACTGGGTAGCATCCTCTCTAAAGTCTCTCGTGAAAAAGTATCTAAAGAATTCTAATGCATAGTAGAAAACAAGTGAAACTAGATCTCCACCTAAATAGGTATACTATGTTCCTATAAACACCATGGATACTCTCACCAAGCATCTCATATAATATTTAATTATATAATAATTAATATTAGTGCTACCCCGCTATCACCTCCCACACTCGTTTCCCACATTACCCAAACATCAAACATCCTATGCAAATCACTCAAAATGACTTTATAGTAGACACATGAGTGTAGCATCAAAACATGGAAGTCATTACACACCACCACTATTTCAATATATCCAAAGAATCATGTTGTTTTTTAATCCACCATATCTCTCATAACGTGTAAAATACAGTAGACATTATACCTCAAGCCATCATAGCACATACACCGAGTAAGGATCCTTAGGCCATCATAGCCTATACAAGTTAAATTTATTATATTTCATAGGAAAATATATCCATAATATTGTGTGTAAATAACAAAAATACATTACAACCCTCTATACACATATACCGGAAAAACTAACGATCTTTCCTACAATCAATATTTACTACCAATATAAGTGAGTGGGGCCAAAGGTGGTAGTCATCCATCCAGCCTCCCATAAAAATGTTGGGGGAAACACCCCCAAGGGATCATAATCCTAAAGGTGTTAGTTTTGATATCCAACAGGGTGGATTATAATATAAAAAAACATAAAGTACAAAATATAATACATCTTAGAAACCCACTATTGAAAAAACCTATTCTTATACCTATTTACAGTTTACGTCTCTCGGAATCCCAACTTCAATTTCTATGACGAGATATCATATAATAATATAACAATTTAAAGTGTGATATTATGTTACTTATCTATTTTTATTAGTTTCACATTTTTTAATTAATTATTTTACAACTTATTTACTATTAATAATTCTACCTTAAATATCAGTTTCATTAGACAATTTTCTAGTCCATCTATGCATAAACAAACCAATTCCACATCTTCTTAGAGATATAAACTCATTATTACTTCCAGGAAATATTTAAACTCATGGGTTAATATCATATATTTAATAATTTATTATCATAAATATTAATTTCCTATCATTTTAGAAAATTTATTAATGAAAAACTATGCGACCAAACACAAGTGTATTAATACAATTAGTAGATGGACAAACCGTCGATCCTTTTCACCGTATAATATTATAATAAACCCATCCATACACAGGAAGCTATAAATGTATATCATGTGGGAGAATGTGAAGTTTTTTACCACTATTAGATGGAGGTTTATCTAGACCGGTTGCTTTAGCCTTGTGGTATGTTTATAAGATAATCAACTAAGGATATTTAACAATCATCCAAATTTGATATCCAACCCATTTCATCCTCTCTAGTGTCCTCCCCAACAACCACATACATAAGATAATGAATCTCACCACTATATGTGTCAACTTCTTCCCCAACACCTGGAAATACCTATGCCACATACTACAATAGCCTCCTAGGCTCACCCATTCAAGGATCACACTAAAACACAAGCAACAAGTAAATAATAAACAACAAAATTGGCTCTCGGCCCCAAGAAAGACATCAAGCCTTCACGCACAACGACAACTCATTACTCTTGAAATAGGGCCCCAGAACATTAAATGCAATAGGGTAATTGAAAAACATATCATGAATTAACTTTTATCAAGTAACCAATTTTTCAATCAATCTATAATGAGATGGTTCTTATAAAAAAGAATTTCTACATCCATTCGACTATAAATATTTTTCCATAGCAACCACCAGATTCAAAAACATGCATCTTTTTCATTATTAAATTAATTTAAAATTAATCCCAGATTCAGTTCATTACAAATTTCCATAAAAAATTACATGGAATAAAATGGAAGAATATATAAAACACTATCCAGAAGAAACAGGAGGAAAAACATATGATCAATACCAATTTATTTATCCATTTCAAAAATTCATTATTTCAATTATATTCTGATATAATAGGGTAAACCATGATAAAACTATAGTTCCATGTAATATAATAGAGAATACATGAATCCCATTCCTCAAATTTTTTCACACTTTATTTTACTGAGAATGACCCACACAATAGATTACGATCACCTCTCCTAGAAGACTCCTTCTACCCGAGGGCACAGAGACACCAAAACATCAACCATCACCCAAGAAAACTCCATTAGAATCATGTTTATCACATAATATAACATGGAAATAATGAAAAAATGAAGTTTAACCTTGAATAGTTTTGGTAGAATGTACATTATATCGAAGACTGATCGATACATCTTAGTTTCACCAAAACAGTGGGTGTGCATACACCAGGAAAAAACTCTTGGGAAGACACAATCGAAGGCTACAACACTATGCATGACTCATATAGGAATGATGTGGAGGATGAATAATCTTACACCAGGGATTGAAAAAGAAGAATAAGGGGGGAATATATATCTTCCCTTTAGAATATATAATAGAGCAGTGGTTTAAGATACACTTAATTTTCTAATAATATTAGATCTATCAAAGATCACATGTTTTGACTGAGTATAGGAATATTAAATATTAATAAAAAACTATGACATGAGTTATGGGATTTTAATTGTCCTTATATTCCTTATAATAAGTCCTTTAATGAATTTTACATTAAAGGAAATGTCAAATGGATGAAACTATTACAAATTTTGACATCCTTATAAATTTGACAAAGGAAATGACACAGTTCTGGAAACACTAATCATGACACAATGTAGGTTCCACCATTTCTATTCCATCATACCTACACCACTGTTTCAGTGTCATAGTTTGGGTGCCACTATTTTTGTTCCACTCTTCTGGGAATTCAATAAATGAATAGGTATAGTTCTGAAAAAACTATTCAAAGAAATAGAAAATTTGGAAAAGTGTTGGGGATAAGTCATCCTGACCTCCTTTATCACTTCCAACACCAGATTTTAGAAAAGGAATGGATTATAGAGTTCTAGTAAATTATATCAGATACCTCTCAAAACATTCTTGTACCCATGAATCCAAAACCAACATAGATTGGAAACATATAAAGGTGAATGTGAAACCACTTATCAAGATACATATGAAGGACCTCGCAACCAAAGAATCTAAACATAATCAAAAAGAGATATATGACACCACATGAAAACAAAAGTCAGTTTTTAAACACTCCCCTAAAGGGATATAACCCACAAAAGAGTGCTAGCCACTAATGAAAAAAGTGAAATACATATCATAACACAGAAAGGTCAATAACCACGAATCAATAATCATTATAAGAAAAGTGTTAAACATCAAATCAATCGGGGAACTGAGAGTGTATCTTCAAATCACATCACAATGTACTCTCCTCTATGACACTATGATTCCACAAGATATAAACCATTGGTATAACACACCTGTGCAACACCTCTTTTGTGAGGTCTCAGACTTATACATGGCGCTCCTTGAATGTCCATCATATTCAACATCGATCCCACCCCAATAGAAGATGTGAGAGACATCATCAAGAATTCGATGGAGATATGAAAGATAAAAATCATCATGTTTATATCTCATCTATGAGGGATGTTATACCTGATACACCATGCCTCTTACACCAGCCAACACCTCAAAAGCACCAAAAATCCATGATGAAGTCTTACTCCCATGACCGATGTATCACTGCCCATTACGGGGAGTCACCTTCAAAAAAGTGTGATCCCCATCATCAAACTCTAGAGGTCTTCTCATATGATTATCATAGGATTTCTTCTGGCCCTATGTTGTATTTATCCAATAAAAAATTAATTGATCCAAATTCATTGTATTTTGTACTAGCTCCATCCATAGAATTGCAGACTCTCTGATCACATTCCAATAAGACAATGAATATAATGGTAGGCCATACAAGGAATAAGAAGGCTCCATTCTAATGGTGTATTATAAACTATTGTTGTAAGTGAACTCTTCCAAGGGAAGTTACCTCATCCCCAAAACATTGAAATATAGGACACATGCGAGAAACATTTCATCTAGAGTCTGAATGGTCAGCTCTATCCAACCATCCATCAATTGATGAAAAGAAGTACTATGAAATAAATGATAACTAATAGAATATTTTTGACCATTCCACACCCTGGAGGTAAAATGGGGGTCCTGATTAGAAAATATTGTCCTTGGGACATTGTGGAGTCTCTCCACCAACTCAAGATACTCAAAATATTGATGACATTGATCATTACACATGAAAGAAAGATCCTTCATTGTGAAAAATTTCAAACGAGTCACAACCTGAGATAAATCATCCATGAACCTCCTGTAATAGTCAACCAGACCATAGAATATTCACACCTCAGACAATGTCATATTGTTTCCCCAAGACGCAACTTCTAATTTCATCAATGGATATTCATAAAATCTCTGCTTGGATACAACATGCCCCATGAAACAGACATCTTGATACCAAAAATCACACTTCGACAACATCCCAAATATATGTTGTCTATGAAGAACTCCCAATACTATAGTTAGATGTTCACTATGCATCTCCTAATACACAAATTAAAACATGGTTTCTTCATTGATAAACTCAATAAATGATCTAGGAACTCAAATAACACAACATTAATCTACCCCATCAACACACCTGGATAATTTTTCACACTGAATGAAATCACCGAGAACTATTAATGCACATGAAACCAATAGAAATGTATCTTTGGAATATCATTATCATTCACATGAATATTATGATACTAGAACAACAAATAGATCATTTAGAACCAAGTCACACCCTTATATTGAACGAATAAATCATCAATATGTTGAAGAGGATAGTGATTCTTCACTTTCACTTAGTACATTCGATGATAGTAGATAGAAAACTAAAAATGGTCATCATCCTTCTTCATGATCAAAAATGGTATGCCCCATGGAGATACACTTGGTCTAAAAAAACCTCACTATAACAGACCGTCATGTTTTATAAATGGATCTTGTTACTCATAATGGGTCATCCTATGTGGATACAAATAGACATGAGATGATCCTTGTTGTAACTTGTTCCTGAACTGGATCTGTCATTGAGAGGGTAATTCTACAACCTCTTCTGGAAATACATCATTGTAATCTTCAATGAAAATACAAAACACCAATTTTCGAACCTATGATGAACTCTAAATAATTTCATCCATCAAGGATGAAAAAGAATGAAAATGTTTCTAACACATTCGAGGGTCGCTATCACCAAAAAACACTAATGGATCTCTATCACCGTCGAAGAACACCAACTTCCTCTAGAAGAAATTTACAATAGATTGAACTATATAAAATTAAAACATAATAAGTATGACATCGTATGGTTGTATCAATAATCATATTAAATCTCTCAATAGCATTGTTGTTTCCGAACTATCTCACAGTCTCTATATACTACAAACAAGTCAGGTCGACCTCTAACTGGTGTATTAAATGCTAAAGGAACTAGAAGCCTATCTACCTAAGATACAAAAACATGTAAAATGGAAGGTGATATAATTAAGTGGTTGGATCTTGGGTCAAACAAGGCATAAACCCAAGTAGATAATAAGAAATGGGTACCAGAGACGATGTCTGGCTCGCCTAGTGTTGGAAACACCAAAGCATGAAGCTGACCACGACCTTATCCATGTCCTATGTAACCTTAATGAAAACGAACACCATGGTCATGTTCTACTCTTATAATATGAGGAGAATCCCATGGATGTCCACTTCATACCCTATAACTCTATGCTGATCAAAAGCTGGTGCAACCTACTACCACCACCTTGGATGGAACTACCTCAGTAGAGTAACCTCGACCAGAACATATGGTGCATGTTGACCACTATAAAATGTAACTCATGCATGCTGCTAAAAACCTCATACTACATAAGAAAAATATGCTCCATATCCTTTTTAATAGTTGTGAGATCCTCTATCAGTAGATAAACAAGATACTGATGGATGGGACCTAACCCCAAGAATATGGAAACTCTTCTCCCTAGAAAATTGGTAAACATAGACAATTTCAATGGTTCATGAGTAATCTTTATGACTCCCATCTCATGAAAATCCAGTTCTAGATATCATTTTCTCGATGACCTCTTTCTTCACCAGCCCCTCAATATATGTCTTCAGCATAAATGGGGTGACCTGGTAGTGGATCTCTCGATGCAAAGCCTCCTCAAAATGTCATTCCCATACGTCCTCATCTCAAAATAGTTCTAAAGCATAAAGTAGAATATTCCCAAAATGGATTCCAAACTCTTGCGCACAAGAGATCCCTAGTCTAGGGGTAAGAATAACCCCATGTGTAAGCACCTTCCTAGTCAATGAAGGAAACTCGACTCTAAACTAGTCTCAGAACACCTCCAATGATATCACTAAATCCTCATGATCTACAGTGAACAAGAACCACTGCATCCTGGTTACACCATGTAGAGTTGTCACATATAATGATAAACATTTCTATTTCTGAGCATGGACTATGATAAAAGATATATAAACCTCCACCAACTAGTGTTTAGTGACAACATCTAAAATGGACCATCATACTTTTGTACACTCTGGCGCTTAACACCATAGAGTGTCCTCCTCCAAGTGTCATCATCGTCAACCTCCAATATACTACTATCTACTTGTGCAACTTGCAATGCATAAATTGTGTCAATATTATTCGGAAATCAACCAATATCCGTACATGAAAAAAACTAAATAGTTAGGTATACTAATCCTATAATATGAATGACACAATATTAATGATTTTTTTCTTTATTCATTTTAGGTTTACCTATCCAAATTTCTACCTCTTCAATCAGAGGCATGAAGAAGAATGATGAATCATTCTCTCCTATGTCTAATCCTACAATAAGTTTCACCACAATTAGTATCCATTGTAAGCTTAATAGTCCATGATTCAACCCAATGGAGTCCCTAAATACATGTCTGTCTTCCAGTCCCGACTATTTAGAGCACTTCTAAACCGAAGTGACACTCTTGACCTACCAAGCCATGGAACCTCACATACGCATAACTCCAAACACCATCGTATCCATAAAAAATCTCTAATATAAATTTTTCATGACACCCTACTCTCATAGAGTACACCTCTATGGGTGACAATGTGAGACGATAGATAGTGACACCCAATTATAGCCAATAGTAGGCCCCAAGTTGGAAACTAGCACCGACGGTATAATAATCGTAAATATGGGAGGCATTAACCTCTAAGATAACATATGAAAATGAGTGATATAAGATCGATCTAACCAAACTCCATCAAATATTGAAATAAATTCCAAAACCCATGTAAACATATGCAATGTCATTCAATGTCTATTACAACTGAAAAGGGAAAACTATATGTTACAAATGGAAGTAAAACCATAGAAACCATGAATCCCAAATAGATCTTAAAACCCCAAGCTAGTAGTAAACATTATAATATAACACCTACTCCAAGTTACCTAAAAATATTTATATGAGTATGTTGTGTATATCTTTATATTTTGATTGTTCCACCTCAGAGACTCGGATGCCAAATTAATGAATGAATGCTAAAGCATAACGAACAACTAGTGAAACTAACAGCCACTGAAACATGTATACTAAATTCCTATACACACCATGGATACCCTAACCAGGATTCTCATCCAAGATAATATAATTAATAAGTATTATCATGGTTACCCCACTATCACTTTCCCACTATTTTTCTACTTTTCCCCAACATCACACTTCCTAAGCATCTCTCATAAATAAGGCTTTCCTGCAAACACTTGAGTGTAGAAACACAACATTCATGTAATGAAAAAAAACCTCTAAATCCATGGAACCAATGTATCAATGTAGTTTCTGGAATCCATTATAGCTCGAATAACATGTATAATACATCACGAATTATACCTCTAGCAATTAAAAAACATAGGCTAAGTATGGATCCTTAGGACATTATAGCGTATAAATGTTACAAAAATGTTAGTCCATAAGAAACGATATCTAGAATAAATTTTTGTGATTAAATGAAAGATATTACATTCCTCTACACACATATATGGGGAAAACTGTCTATCGTTCCTACTAGAACATGTAACTACCAATAGAAGAGAGCGAGGCCAAAGAGGGTATTCATCCATCCATCCTCTAACCGGAATGTTGGGGAAAACAACCACAATGATGAGAATCAAAGGGGTGTCAGTTTCAGAAATCAATGAGGTGGAGTACCATATACAAACAGAAAATGTATATATTATAAAACATCTCACAACTACGCTATGGGAAAACTATTGTTAGACTCAACTACAGCTAACATCTCTCAGACTCCCGGCTGTCACCACTATGACTAGATATCCTATAATCATATAACCATTTAAAGATAGATATTAAGTTACTTATACATTTTTATCAGTCTAATATTATGTAATAATTTATTTAACTATTAATGAATGATTATTAGTTCCGCATTAAACTTCATTAGCATCAAACCATGTTCCATGCACTCCATGCATAACCAAACCAAGTCCATAGCTTCGAAAAAATATTAACTCAGCATTACATCACAGAAATCACCAATCCCTCGTGTTAATATCATTTATTCGGTCATTTATTAACAAATGTATTTCTTTTCCATGAATCTAGAAATTCCAGTAAAGAAAATATATGCTACCAAACACAAGAGTCTTAACATGGAGAGTAGATGGATTACCTATCAAGCATTTTCTAAATATAGTACGAGCATAAACCCATTCATCCTCAAGAATATATGCACATAAAGAACATGGACTTCCACATGAATATTCACCTAATATGTAAGGAGGTTAATCAAAACCATCTTTCTTTAGAATGGGGAATGTAAAGAAGACAAATAACCAAAAATAATAAAAAAGAATCCAACATTCATAAACAATGTGTTTCATCTTCTCTTGTGTCTTCACCGGCACCCACACGCATAAACCACTTCATATACCCACTCCAGGGGTCATCTACATCCCCAACCCATGGAACGACCTACCACACATTCCACAAAAGCCTCTAAGGTTATGCCATCATAGGCTCAAACAACGACACATGCAGTAGCAAGAAAATCAACAAGAAATTGGGCTCTCAGTCCCAAGAAATGCATATATCCTTCACACACAATGAGAAATCATGAAAGAATTCATAAATCCATTGGCCTTTATGATATATCGAGTAAATTAGAACCATTCACGGAAATTTATTTTCACTAAAAACCAGTTATTTTATCAATCATGAATTAGATTGTTAATTTAAACATGCATAACTACATCAATTTGATTATAAATAGTTTACCATATAAAAACCTGTATTTAAAAAAATTCATCATTATATTAATAAAATTATCTTACAATTAATCCCGAATTTACGTTCTTTACAAATTTCTATCATGAATGTAATTTTAAAAAAATGAAAGCATTGATATCACACTATATAACTAAAATAAGTGGCAACAACATATGACTGATACCAATTTATTTATCTGGTTCAAATATTCTTTATGTCAGTACCATTTTTATACAATGGTATAAAACTTGAAAACACTATTGTTTCATGTAAAATAATGTTGAATATATGAATACTGTACCTCAAAAGGTTTCAAACATTCTTTTCAAGAGAATGATAGACACAAAAAATCAGGATCATCTCTCTTGGAATACAACCCCCACCCGATGACATAGAGGCACCATGACAACATCCAACACCAAATAAAAATACATTAAAAACATGGAGACCAACCACCATAACATGGAATGAAGGAATGGAAATAGCATAACCCAGAATAATGATAGATGAACATACCTTATATCGATGAAGGATCAGAACATACTGGTTTTACCAAAATAGGGGTTGTACATAAAACAAAAAGAAAATCTAGGAAAGGAACCATCCCAGGCTAAAACACTACACATGAATCCAATGGGAAGGAAGGAAATGTTCAAGCATCTCACAATAGGGAATAGTAAGAACGAATAAGTGAGGATGATATCTCTTCCATTTAGATGATTTAATAGACCATTAGTTTAATATTTGATGGATTTTCTATTATGATTGCATCTATCATAGATCACAACTTTTGATAGAGTAAAGCCATTATGACTGTTATGAAAAATCAAGATATGAGTTGTGGGATTTGAATCATTCTTAAATCCCATAAAACAAGGCCATGATTTCATTTAACATCAAATGAAACATAAAATGGGAGAAACTATTGGAAATCATAAAAAATCTAGAATTTTGATAAAAAAATGATACAATTCTAGAAACACTATTCATGAAATAGTCATAGTGCCACCATTTTGAAAAATTTTCAATGAATAAGACATGTTTTTGAAACACTATTCACATAACTAAAATGTTTGGAATCCGGTTGGGGATAAGTCATCATGACTTCCCCCAAACACCTCCAGCACTAAAGTTTATAAAAGAAATGGATCAGAGAGGTTTGGGTTATTACATTCCATATCTATTATAATGGGAAGATAGTGTTATGATGTGCTATATAAGGGTCATCAAAAAATCATGTGGGGTAATGTATTATTTTGATTATTTATATATGGTAGGGATGGAGGTTGTGTGTGTTGTGTAAGGGTATACTTCACATTGTGTTAGGAAAGAGATTTTATTATATACACTATGTAAGGGAAATAAATCATTCTATAAGGGAAACCCCTCACTATGTAAGGGTATAACCTTGTGTATATGCACTACATAAGTGTATGGTATGCATTTCATAAAGGTCTCTACAAGAATATGGTTGGTACCCTTGTTAATTAAGGGGATATCATGATTATTAAGGGTTATATAAGGAAAAATGACGCTTTACATAATTTTATAATGGTAACTCAATCATTAAGTAGGGTTATATTCGATTTGAATAAGGGTAAATCATCAATTTTTGAGGCTATGTAAGGTTATTCTCGTTCATTGTAAGGGAAATACTAGTTTTTTTCCTATTTAATTGTAAAGATCATTACCCTCACATGAATCATATGAGTTGTTTATAGTTATGCCATGCTACCTAAATGATTTACAACTTTCAAGTATATTGTTCCTCAAACAAAATTTCTAGTTTATACTTCCCTATTATAACTCAGTAACACACTTAAATGATATTTAGAACTAAAAAAACTAGTAGTTTAATACATATAATTATTTAAATCATGTAACTCTTGAATAAAAAGTTTTTGAACCAAATTAATTCACTATTTCATTAAAATGGACAATTTACTTATTGTTTTAATAGTGGGTTGTCTTGTAAAAAACATGAATTAAGTACATTTTTCAAATAACACCAATATTTTGTTGCCTTATTTTAACAATGATTTGGTGTTAAGTTTTTTTCTTCTATTTATTTCATGATTAGAAAATGGTTTGGTTATTTTTTTCCTTAATCATGACCAACATACCACCTCCTATTACTATTGTGGAATGTTCATAAGGTTTTTTTTACTTTTATATTTGGGTTATATTATTCTATTTATTATCATCATACAATGATTTTTTATTTAATTATTATTTATCGAACTTTTTTTATTATTTTCTATTTATATTTATATTATTTTTTCTTTGAAATAACTGATGATATACACATTAAACTACTTATCTATCAATTAAATATGGAGTGGATATAATTGATGTAATAAATATTCATCTCACTCTTTAAAATTTGTTGAACTAAATGTAGGTTTTTATTTTTCTTAAATGTTTTTTAAAGGATGTATTGATGAAAAAATTATTAATCCATGTTTTTATTTCTACTGTAAAGTTCATTTATTTAAATGAAAGGCTATAGAAAAGTTTTTTGTTAGGAATTCATTCTTCTCAAATATTTGAACACCGTTTTGAATTACATAGGCCTATTTGGATGGATGTACATTGTTTAAAGAGGAGTTTTTTCATTTTATTTTTAATATATAAAAGGTTACAGTTATAAATAACCTTTTGAATGTTTATTTGATAGAGAGGTTTTCATTTCAAATTGATCATTCAAGATGTAATGGTTTAAATTTTTTTATGATCCTATATTTTCAAAATCCCATGTTTCAATTTTATAGATTTTTGTGTTTTTAATTAATTGGGGTGAATAATGGATTACTAATGTTGAATAATTTTAGGGGTGATAGTGATATGTGATCTCAGAAAGATTGAAATAATAAATTCATGATCCCATGTAGATATTGATAAGGACCCCCTTAGATATCCTTGAAACCATATTTTCAAACTAATAATATTTTAGTAGTTCTGGTATCCTATGTAATCAGATGGGATAACGTATATTTTATGATTTTCTAGAAGAATCACACCTAGTATATTGTATCCATATAGAACATGATAGGTTCAGGTTATTAACAAGTTTCCAGGAATGTGAGTGTGCATGGACATGGTTTTCTTGAGACTTCTTTAGACTTGATGTAAGCCTATTGAATAGTCATAATTTTATGATTATTTTATCTATGTTGGATTCACAATAATATTCTAGTCATACCCATCTAATCCTTATAATTAATTCTTGATACATGATAATTTTCATTGTCACTACTAATCAATGGAATTTCAATGGATAATTGATGATCATTCTTGATTGAAATTCATATTGGAATGTTTCAGCATGAATATATTTTATTGAATGTTGTACAACATGTTTCATAATTGATTCATGTTCCAACCATTTATTTATCTATATAAATGTAGCTTATAAAATGGTTTTAACACTATTCATGAAATATCTTGGTTTTAAATGATTAAATGGTGTGTTTTCATACTTTGAATCGTAAATTATTTTTTAATTTTTAAAATTTTAATTGTAACATGGTAGTGTGGTAGTATGATTATAATTTATTTAGTTTCCCTATTATAAAATATAATGAATTTTAATACCATTTTTATAATATTTTAATTACCTGATGAAGTGTCAACATATACTCTTTGGGGAAATTCTACTGGGCTCTGAAGCTCACACCCTGCTGGTACCATTTTGGGTTTTGGACCATTATATTCTTATATCAAGCCCTCATCTTCCCATAAAAATATATCGTGGAGCCAAAAATCATTGGTTTATGATTGGATGTTTCGGACATCATGGCTAGTCAGCATCCAGTATGATATTGGATTAGTTAGTCATGTTATTTTTTTAGTATTTGTGTCATATTCTTTACCCAAATATGGTTTTACAGACATAATCAGATGACGATGTTACATTGTGTATAATTTTTGTATTTTTTCCCTTTATTTTTGTATTATACATTCCAAATATTTGTTCAACATTACCAAGATGTTATTTCTAGCCTTAGGGAATCTATAGTGCCCTTGGATTTTTTAAATCAACTATGATTCTATTTTAGATGTTACCCTAGGTTGTTTCATTACAAAATGTTATCAAAATATATATTAGCATAAACTAATGTAACTTTAATTGAAATACATTATGTAATTTGGGGTTGTTTTATGTATAAATAATATTAATAATGATGTGGTACTAATGTGGTAGTCTATTAGTACGTACTTGATCATTTCTTCATCCTATTGAGACATCAGTTACTAGGTAAATGGGGGCATGAAACATTCTTTTGTGTTATTTTTTAATGATGTTAAATGATATTTATTTTCCTAGTCATATTATTAATGACTTAGGCCATAAATTATTATTTTCTTAGTGGAAAAGAATTATAAATATCGATACAATGTGCCTTCATGGACAGTTAAACTCTGATGAATTGGTATGACTAATCTAGAATCCAATCTAGTATTTGTTTTTAGGTCAGTTCATGGTCTACTAGTCCATGCAACCAAGACATTTTTATTTTTCCACTAACCTGAATATGGTTCCCTATCCATCTTTTTCCAAAATAAATTCACTAATTTGAGGTTATTATGGAGGGTTCATGTTTATGAATGGGAATTTTGGGGTTATTTTTTTACATTCCGTTGATTTATTGTTTCAATTTTAATCCATTATTATGTTTTTAAATCTAATGAACAGAAAAAATTGACATACTGAAATTATTTGATTCCTTTTAAATGTTTTTTTAGTTCCAAAAATATGTTTTATTAGTTATTATATTTTTTAAAATTAAAAATTAAAAACTATTGGGTGATGAACATAATGAATATATTATGAAGGAATTTTGGTTATGTTAATAATTTATAGTACCCATGGATTTGAAATGAAAAAAATGAATAATGTTTTATAAAAATTTGAAGAATTTTAATAACATATAAAAGTAATTTAAGAAATTTTGATTGATTTATATGACAGTATCATATTTTCAAGAAAATATAATTTTTAAAAATGATATATATTTTCTAATTTGTAAATAAAAATAATTTTATTATACTAGTCTAAAACATAAATTACAGCTTCTACTTTATGTGTAATCATTGAAATTATTTTTTCTATTTTTATTGGGTTGATAAATATATGTTTCTTCATTTCTAGAAATGTCTCCAATAATGTTTTCTAAGAATTATTTAAATTACAGTCATCAATTTGGTGTTTACATTATTATTTCCAAAAATAGAATTTCTTATTGGTGACACAACCCTAAGTATAAATCTAGTGGTTGGACCATCTAATTTCATGTCTTTTTACACTATCTAGGAATTATTGAATTTTATTCCACATTTTTATGGAGGGGGGTGAGTTTCTATTGAGTTAATTAAGTTGATTAAATATGTAAAATATATCATGAATTATATCAATAATCATGATGCTCTAAAGGATAATTCATTCAGATCCTTTTTTGAAGGACCCAACAAAAATTGGTGGTAAATCATGATTCTTCTCTATCTACATGAAAATATCTATTTAGTATTATTCAGCTTAGTCTTCTTTATGTTAAATTGTCACATGTAACTTATTATGTAGAAATTCTCTCTTATCATGTGTTTTAGAAATGTTGGTCTATTAATAATATGGTATGCCATGAAATTTTCATGTTTGGTATATTTCAATCTTGGGATTCTAGGTGGTGGATCCTTTAAATGTCACTTTTTAAAAAGTGTTCTTCACATGATCCTTATAACCACCATTCTACTTGTTTATATG
The DNA here is from genome assembly GCA_963277665.1 of Viscum album. Classification (NCBI taxonomy): domain Eukaryota; kingdom Viridiplantae; phylum Streptophyta; class Magnoliopsida; order Santalales; family Viscaceae; genus Viscum; species Viscum album. The sequence continues at coordinate 312,468,735 of OY728133.1, read as the reverse complement.
AAATATTATCCATTTTTAAAGAGCCCTTGAAAGTGATTAAAATAATGAAAATTGACATCTAGATGATAATTACTTATAAATTGTCGGATTATATGAATATATTACATCTCAAGTATTAGGAATACTTGTTTATAAGTAATATACTTATTCGGAAAAGCATCATATTTTCATTTTCATTCAGTGTGGAGCACCGGGTCAATGTATTATTTTATTTTGAAATATCTATGAGTTTTTAAATAGTGTAGCCAATTTGGTCACCTTAAAATGTTTTTTAAATTAAGATACTAAATGGGGCATTTTGTATTTAGATAATCTGCTCCAAATGATGGGGTGGTAGATGCATTAAGGCATTACATATCCAATTATAAAATTCATTGTGATTTTTCACATAATAGAGGTAGTAGTGATGGTGGTTTTTATTTATCCAACTAATGAATTTTGATGACATAGTGAAAAAAAATGAGTTTCACTTATATTTCAATGCTAGTTCATGGTTATTATATAGTTAATGGGAATATATAAGGCATTTTTATAGTTTTTTAGATGTTCTCTTATGAAGATTATTTTTGATCTCATTGAGTGTTTCATTTTTAAAAGATATGTATTTTTCCATATGGGTGTGAACTCATGAATGGTCTCCCTTTAAGTTGAATGGTTTTATTCCATCAAGGGTTGTTGTGATCTAGGGGATGTAGAAGAATATTATGTTGAGAAATGTTATATGGTTGGGGTAATTATGATAAAAAATCAATCTATTTTTACAATTTTAGGGTAATTATATTATGGTGGGTTTTTTATACAATGAAATTTTTTTTTACTTAGTATCCTATTTTTTATCCTTGTTAGTTAGATATCATATCCTGATGTGACGGGATACATCCCTCATGATAATATAGCTACCTATTTAATCAGTAACATTTTTTTAAGGAATATCTTGGTGTACCTTGATAGTCCTTCAGAATTTATATAGGTCACCAGTACTATTTGGATTTTTGATGGACTATGAACCTAAAGGTGATGGTGGATGATTCAATGAAATTATAATAAAGGGAGGATAAATTTTTTAAAATCCTCTAATACATTCTATTAATATCCCATGGTATAAATACTTATCTTTTATATGTCTTGTTTAAATATTGATTAACCGTTGATGGGTAATAACAACATCATCTTTTATGGAAATCATTGTGGTGTTTTGGATGTTTCTTTCCATGATGTTTTAGTTTCAGGTATTAAATATTTCACTTTGTACTGTGATCAAGAAGTCTTATTTTGTTTAATGTCAGGTTTTTATGGGGATTTTTTCCTTGTATTACGCACTTATCATGAATATTTTAATATTGGGGAGATAAAGGTTAGAATTCTTGTTTATTCTAGACTTCTTTTTTTCCGCTACGTTTTATTGAGATATTAGTTTTAATATGTTTGTATGACTTGGATATTAGGTGTAATGGTTCCCTAATAATTCTTATTAGGTAGTTCTCCTAGAATTATTACTGGAGAATACTTTTGTGTGAGTCTTTTTCTATTACATTAATCGACCACATCATTGTGTTAGTATTGGAGTTATCATAGTCATGTATTTATATATCACTCAAACTATGTAATTCTAGGTGGATATTGATTTATTGTGGGGATTAATACAAAATAATGAATTTTTAAATAATTAAAAACCTTTTTTATTTTATATTCATTTTGTGGAAAATATTAAAAATTTGTTTGTTTAAAAATTACACTTACCTAGGAGCTGAGAGTTTCATAAAGTTAAATTGAAAATTATAAATATTGGGTAATGGTATAAGGGTTCCTCTTTAGTTTTGTAATGTTATATCTGAGATCATATATTCTATGTAAGTGTAAATATATCATTACATAATGGTAAGTGTCATTTTTCAATGTTTTGTAAGGGTAAGTCGGTGAACATATTTCTTATGTAATGGTTATACCGTCTTTTCATTGGGGTAAATCCTTATTATGGTGAGTTAATTATGGGTATGGTATTGGTTTTTTTTTATGTAGAAGGGTAAATATGATGCTACGTAAGGGTAGAGTGTTTTTTATATGCTCTATATAAGGGTCAATCCTTGTACTGTATGGGTAATTGCTAGTATATATGCACTGAGTAAGGGTAGAAAAGGAGTTATATAAAATTTACTGCTCATATAATGGTATTTCCTTGGCTATTTATGGGTATTTCATGATTCCCATGGGTTACATAAGGGTATCCAATGATTTTCCCTAATTGCATAAAGGCATCTCAATAATTGTGTAAGGGAATATTCTATCTACAATAGGGTAAAACCATACTTCTAATGGATTCATAAGGGTACTCTGGTTCTAATTATGGGTAATTTTATGAATTTGTTCTATGTAAAAAAAATTATCCTTATCATTATTTGAAAAATATGATATTTGTAATTGTAAAACTATGCTACCATTATGAACAACCATTTTTGATAGAAATTTTTATAAAACTTGCTTTATTTTCCCCTTACATAAAAATACTCTATAACACCATGTGAATATTATAAATCCATGGAAACCCTTGAATTTAAATATCACAATTTATTATTACTATTAATATAGTGTTAAAATGTTTTAAACCCTATACATCCATTATTTCATTAATAATGGTAAATTATGTATTTTTTTAATATAGGGATTTCGTGGTGTGAAATTGAAGGATTTGGGTTTTTAATGACCCAAAAATAATTAAATTTGTGAATATTCTATTTTTTATAGTTGATTTTTGGGTTTTCAATTTCATGTTGATAATAAAATGTTTTATCTGTTTTATTTTCCATTGATAATGGGGTTTATATCTTCTCATAATACCATTGTTGAACCCTCATCATGTGTTATAAAAATTAATAATTAAGGTACATTTTCTTATACATATCCATCGTCTTGTAATTCATTCATCACATAGAATTATTATAAATTTGTTTCGTATTTTATAAAAAAATTAAGGAATTTGTAATTTTAAATACCTCATGAAAGACACTTTAATTTTTTTCTCTTTGAAATGAACATGTAATGGGAAAAATTGTTATGATTTTATTTCAAATCCCTTTTTCTGGTTTTTTTAATTCAATGTTGGTTTTGATTTATCATATAATAAATATTATAGAATGTTTTCATGACTGAAATATCTTCATTTGGATTAGGATTTCTAAAGTAAAATACATTGATTAAATGAATGGGGTTTCACACATGTTTTATAATGATTAAAAACATATTAAATCCTTAAACATTTTTTTTAATTCAATTTTTATATTTTGAATGAAATTCCTAATATATATGTATGTTTTTAATTATAATATTGATATGTGAAAGAATATGGGTATGAATAACCTTTTGAGTTTTGATTTTTTCTAAAGGATTTAATTTGAATTGATGTTGGTTGACAGTATGACTTTTTCCTTGGGATGGTCTCCTCTTTTAATTATCAATACTCGCAACATTAATAATTATTTATATTCCCATTCATTTTTGTTGAAAATTTATTATTCACTTTGTGGGATTTTCATGTATGAGTGAGACGTGAACTATGAATTACTAAAATTTGAAGGACATGTTCCCATGATGATATTGATTAGGAACTCCTTTGTGACCCTCAAAACATTTATATTATGATGACTATAATTGAATTTTCAAGGGGACCTTGTTAGATAGAAGGGATGACTAAGATTTATTCTCTTCTATTAGACTCACACCCCATCTAGTGGATCTATAGAGATCATGATAGGTTCAAGATAACAATGTGCGGATAGCAAAGAAGGGGTTCATGGAATTGGATTTATCATGACCCATTTAAACATTATGTACACCTAGTGGTCAGTAATGATTTATTGATTATATAATATATCGTTGACTCATATTAATATCTATGATGTACCCATAACAACCTTACACTTCATAGTTGATACATGACAATGTTTGTGTTCATTAAATGGAACTATCATTTCCTTCATTTATTTTCATTATGGATTAGTCTAGTTATTAGTATGGTTCACCCAGACTCTATTGAATTGAATATTGAAAAACATGTTGATATCTAAAACATTTCCATATATTATCATTATTTTATCTGAAATTATAGTGTGATAATTTTTTCAAATATTTTAAATTTTTTTTTTGTTTTCTAATGATAAAATTTATTTTTCAATATTTAGTTTCATTTATGAATTTAAAATAATTAAAATTATATTTATATTATAGAATAATTGTAATATATTTTCTATGTAAACCAATTTTTGAACATGGAAAAACTAAATTTTAATTTAATATGTATATTATATTAGTTAATCCTATGCAGGGCCAGCCCTAGGGCAAGCCTAAAGATCCCCTGGGCTAGGGCAACATGTATTCATGAAAAAAAATACAGGAGAAAGGGAAAAATATTCACCATTTCAATGTAGCTTTTAATACGTTTTAGGGAAAATATTCATATGCAGTCTTGGGAAAAAGAATTTAGAGGGCCACTCCTGATCCTATGTAGTCTCTTGGAGAGAAGTGAATAGAATAAAATGTTTTCAGTTTTTATTGATTTTCTGAAAATAAATTATTAATTAAATTTTAATGACATTAGGTAAATGTGTTATTTAATTAGATTGATTTTAAATAAATTTGAAACATAGTGATTAGAGCAGTTATGACTAGAACTAATATTGTGTTATCATGGTTTCCATTTTTTTCCCTTGTGTTCCATGGACATATAAGAGTTAGATTCATCTACTAAGACATTTCTCTCTATTTTCCATATGATTATGAAAAGAATATTCTAATTTGAAACATATAGTAGGTATTTTCACTCTCTAGTGTGCATAATGAACATCATGAACACACCACCTACCATAATATGTTTCACCACATATAGAAAATATTATGCGATGGGAGATATATATCATCAACCAATGCATTTAAAAATAACATAATTAAAACCTAATGCAACCACCTGCCGAATTTAAAACTGAATTATGAATTGAAACACGATTTATAATGAATAAAATATATTATTTGATTCAATCTCAAGAACATAAGAAAATCAAATAAGTATAACATCCCCCTTTCATGGTAAATCAATGAAACAACACCTCCATGTATGGGGAAGTAGAGATGATGCGGGAGAGGGGATACATTGCAATAAATGAAAAAGAAATAAAAGATATAATTCTATTAGAAGAAATCATACAAGGTGTACCTTGTTAATGGATTGGATTGGGTTTGTATGGGTTGGAATGGAGGGGATCACTTATTTTTATCGGTGAGTACGATGTGTTTTAGTTCAATAATGTGTCCTCATAATGTTTTCCATGACTAAAAAATTAAATATGCAATTTAGTCATGGGCCAGTGCATGATTTTTTTTAAATTATATTAGACATATTATCTAAAAATTTTAACAAATTTGAACATATATAGATATATTTCTTCATGTTTTACTCAGAATATTTATTACAGCCTGTAAAACTCTCCATATAGAAAGCCTTTTGATCATATTGCATTAATGACATTGTTGAGTGCAGATTAATGCAAAAGATTATACCTAAATTTTTTTTCCCAATTTATTTTCAATCCCCTTGAACAATTTCAAATAATTTTGTCTTCCAATTTAGGCGTTATTGGTCCCACATAAAATATCTCTGGATATTTTCACAATTTTCCTGATCCATCTTGTGAGATAGTGTTCTGCTTCCAAATAGAGGATTTAGCTTCTATTCTAGATGAATGAAATAAATGTCATGATGTATATAATACTAAAAATAATAATTTCACAATTTAGAAAAGTAAAATAATTATGTCTTAAATATTGAAATATTTAAAAAATTTAAAATAAAAATTAAGTCATTTTCAAATTTATTTCAAAACACCATAAAAATAATAAAATGTAGAAATTTTTCTTACAATAATTTTTTATGGGGGTAATAAAATTATAAATTCAATGTAAAATTATTGAAATATTAGTTCTATCAGTTCCCTCTTAATTAAACAGTGAATGTCCTAACCTATAAAATCTCATTCTGGTAATCAGAGTGATCCAATGTGACCAATATTCATATTTAAAAATAATAAAAATAAAAATAAACATAACTTTAAAAATGTTTTATCAAATTTTACATAAATTAACAATTAAATTTCCCCTTTATTAAATGAATATTAAATTCTTGTATTTTCATTTTCCCCATTAAAAATGATGGATCATCTCCTTTCATTTATTCAAGCACCTCAATTAATTATTTTTAAACATGTTAATTCAAGATCTACCACTTGGTGGCTTATTTTCTCTCATCACCCATGAAACAATTGAAGTTGTATTTTTCATATATAATGAGAACATGATACCTATCCATAGGCTTGTAAATTAACAATTTTCTCCACATTTTAAAGTCAAAAGGTAGATAAAATCATGAGTACTTTTCAATAATGGTTCAAATGGATTTGAGGTTTATTTTTGTTAATATTTGATTCATTAAAATAATGTCTCACTATAGAGGATTATCTGTTATGTAAATTAAATGATATCAAAAAGTGTAATGATATTATCCCCTTCATATTAACTACTCCAACATCCCCTAATCTCATTGTATGACAATGATCAAATTACACATAATGAATCTTTTGTGCAGCCTCTGGGAATTTTTTAAATATTTTGTTTTTCATTTTTTCGAAGGTTATGCATGAAAAAACATCACATCCTCTCCATAAAAAAATATGATGAAAATTATCACTTTAATATTGGTTATTTTTTTGTTTTTCCAAATAAAAAACAACTATTATTTCATTTAGTTTTGTTTTTTTATTTTTTATTTCTTTATTCAAGAGGGGAAAACAATAAATAGTGAAACAAATGAATCAATTGAACATTTAAATTACCTAAATATACAACCCCAACACTTATTATTTATAATTTATATCATCCCTTACACTGTTATTCTCTTTATCCCACACTTCAACTTCAAAATATCAAGAAAATATGAAGAAGATGGTATAAATGCATTAAAAAAGCGTGAAACATGGTTCAAAACTATAATGGACATTCAAGGATTCTATAGGATAAGTTAGGATTTATGTAAAGGTGACATTTCATGGATATGTGGTTTATCAATATATTCCACAATCATATTATATGTCATTTTTTATAGCCATAGTTTTGACATGTTCAAATTCATGTTTTATGAGTTGACATGTCCCAAGAGCACTAAAAAATATCATCAAGATAAAATAAGATATAAGTGGTCTATAATGTCTCTAAGAAAATGGAATATACTTTCATAAAAATTATTCAAGGAATGGATTATTATAAAAAATCATTTTAAATTAATTTCATAAATTCAAAGAATGCAAAATCGCTGTGAAAATTAATTTATAGGAATAAATTAATTTCTATATGACACGATCCATAATTTTAATATCCATTCTTCTCATTCATAATAAAATTACATAATTTACTCATTAAATCAAATTTTAATTGACATATAATTATGGAAATCACATGATTCCAAATAAACACTTATATCCAGTATATTTCATGTAAACCTCGAATTCTAGTGTGGGTAAATAAACATATTTTCAAATCTCAATGAAAACATTTTTAAAAAAAATCAGGGAATTCCAATGATAATTAATGTAAAATAAAACAACAATTATAATTAATTCTTCAATCAGTTGGTGCATGACTTGTTCCATTAGTCCAATTTTGAATGACTATCCTAATGTGTGTTCTGTTATGTGTCTGCTTTTTTCATCCTTGTATCTTCTTAATTAATGTACCTGAAATATAATAACAGAAACAAATGACAGTGCATGTATATTCAATCAGTATAGAATATTACCTAGGGGAAGAGTTTCCTTTGAAAAGCGCTTTTTTAAATGTCATGGCTCAACTCATAAATTGATTTTTTATATAAAATCTATACTACTAGATTCCCTATGAAAAAATAATTATTTTAAATTTCCTCAATGATTTTAAAAAGATTTTTTTCATTTACATCTATAAACAATGTGGAATTACATTTTTTCATCATGATTGTTGGAAATATAAAACTTGTTAGGTCTTAATGGGTTAATATGGTGAAGGATTGTGATATCTTTCACTGTTTCTTGATGTATGGTCCCATGAAACTCCATCAGAATCTACTCATTTATAGTTAATTGGTTATATCTATGTTTCTTTTTGATATACACAAAACCAATGGGGTATACATGAATAATAATAATGGTGCCCTACCTTGTATTATTAAGTTTACTAGGCATTAACATATGTCTAGAATTTTATAATATAAATTTATCTCCGTGGTTGAAGGATCATGGTTGAATAATGTTTTAATTGGGCATCCTTGCTCTATCATTATAGATCATTGAATTTTAAAAATATTCCCTCTTGACATCTTATATCTCTTCCAACTCTAATATTCTTTCATTCCCAACTTTTTCATGGTCCAGATTCATCTCTCATATAGCCCTGAAGGATTTGAGCCCTAATTACACTAGAATGTGGAAACTATTTCCAAAAATCAATCTATTGGGGATCATACTAATGGGTTTATTATAGGCTATTATTTATTACTATAAGTCATCATCTATCATTAGTATCCAATCCTTCATATTGGGTTTAATATTGTTTTCTAGAATTCCTTTGATTTATCTATTAGAGACGTCTTCTTGGCCATTTGTTTTAAGATGGTATGATGTTGACATTTTAATAGATACCCCATATATTTTCATCAATGATTCCATTTTAATATTATATAAATCAGTTCATTGGTCACTAATGATTGATCCTGACACTCTAAACCTACAAAATTTCTTAGCCATGATAAGATCACAAAAACACTACCATCTTCGGTTATAGTTGCTTTTGCATCCACCTATTTTTAACCCTAGTATACATCAAAAATAATATATTAATTTCAATATTAAATTGAAACTATTACCATGAATTATATTCACTATAATTTAATAATTTCTCAAAACATTTTCTGTTTTGATGTATTTTTTCTCTTTTTAGATCTTACCAGAATACATTCATTTTTCAAATCTTTTAAAACATTTATATGAATCATTAATTATGATGGTCCAATAAAATTATGATTATAATAATTTTTAGCTTGTTCTATGAATTACATAATATCATCAATAAAAGATAACTTATGACAAAACTCTAAAACAGATTCAATTTCACTTTCTATTAAGTATCTTCTTATTATATTATCATTACAAATTATCCATATAAATGGAAATTCATGAAGATAAATTCTTGATTAAGATTTTATCTTATGTTTTTTTAAGAGCATAGATGATATGGTACCTGATATGTAACAAAATAATTTAATTTTTTTGAATACCATGGTAATTGACAATTAATTGTGTAGATATTTTCTCCAAGACTCTCATCGTCATATGGGTTCTATTATGGAATTTTTGCCTCAGTGGTTAAGGGTAGTCAATATAGATGATCAACAACATGATTTTTAGTTCTCATTTTATCTTTAATTTCCAAATTTAAAACTTGTAATATTACAAACCATCTCACCAACCATTGTTTAGCATTCCATGTTTTCATTAAATTTCTGAGTGTTACTTTATCTAAAAAAACAAAAACATTATTTATAAGATGACATGATTGGAATTTATCTAGTGAAAATAATAATGAAAGGAACTACTCATCGGTGGTTGTGTAATTTATTTTTGTGGTATCTTCGGTCATTAATGCGTATGAGATGACATTATGATTTTTGTTAATTATTTGTGATATGTCATCTCCCGCATCTTTGTTCAATCAATTTCATTGTTAATAAAATGGGTACCCCCAAATGGGTGGTTGAATTGTTCGTGGTGTGATCAAAATTGTAATTAATTCGTTAAACATTTCCATGAATGCACAATCAAAATAATTGTCAGCATCCTTTAATTTTAATCTTGTGGGAGGGGGAAAAATATTACAAAAATTATTAATGAATCTTCTATAAAATAATTCATGCCCCAAAAAGGATATAACATGTTTGACACAATTTTTTATATGGAAATGAATTTATTAATTTTTATTTTTATTTATCATCCTCAATCCTTTATTGATAAATTATGCGCCCCACTAAAATTCCCTTTTCAACCATGAAATTAAAATTTTCTAAATTTAAGGCATGGTTTTTTTAATGCATGTTTTAGAAAATTTACAAATATCCTAACCAATGATCAAATTATTTTATTAAAAATGTGAAATCATGGTTAAATAACTATATAAAGTCCTCAATATGTTCTTTGAAAATACTCATCATACACCATTGTAATGTACATTGGGAGTTTCATGTACTAAAATGAAACATTTTGTAGAAAAAGATTCTAAAAGGAAATGAGAGGGTTATCTTATCCTTGCCTTCTAGTGAGATTAGTTTCTATAAGTATCTTTAGAATCCAACTAAAAAATCATAATGAGTTCATCCTGCCTCCTATTATAGCATCTGATCGATGAACGTAATTGGGAATTGGTCTTTTCTAAAAACAGGATTTTAGTTTTAGTGAAATATACACACTCTCCAACAATTTTTTACTCCCATGGGTATCAATTCATTTCTATCATTTCTGTTAGTGGTTAGTTGAGTATTCATTGGAAGTAAATGAATTGGTCTAACCCACTGAAAATAAAAGATTAAGTAAATGATGTGATCTTCTAGAAATATATCAATTATTTTCATAAAATCCATTATATTTTTTATATAGAGTATTATATAAGGTTTTCTAACTTGTTGGGAATGACTTTATAAAATTATTTTGTGATAGAATTCATTGGGAATGATTCCATGTATATCATGTTTAATCCATCAGACAGCTTGGACATTTCATTTAAGAAGTTCAATCATATATTTTTCTTCTGAATGGTATAAGTTATTGGTCATGATTACTGGAAAATTCTATCCTTCCAATTGGTAATCATACAAAAAATCATTATGTTTAGGATTGAGTTCCGAACATGGGGGTTGTTTATGTTATGATATAGAATATAGGTTTTCTAGTTCTATGGAAATAAACTCCTATATAACCACACTATATTTTAATAAATAATAGAAAAAATATTAGATTTTAAATATTCCTAGAAAATGATATAATTATTTTTTTGTTCTTGGGAATTAGAGTATTCAAATGATTATTTTCTAAAAGATAGTATGTAATGAAGAAGAACTGAATCAAAATGATGTTCTATACCTTCTTCCTGGGAGATCGCAAAAATTGAGTAATTACTAGAAGGATGGTTTATCTTATTAAGAATATTTATGTGTATTGCACGGTCTCCATGTTCCATTATTAGTGTTCCTTTATGGACAATGATGATAGTCTCTTATTTTTCAAGAAGGGTCTCCCCATGGAGATGGGGGATTCTTCTGGTGCATGGCCTTCTTCCATGGTAAAAACATAAATGTCTAAAATAATTTTCAATCATCTTACACCCATGAGTACATTTTATACAAATATTGATGGAAAAATTATTGATATATTTTATAATTATACCACTAATCTTGTTTTTTAAGTTCTCTGATCTATAAGAATGAAAATACTGAGTGATTCATAACTATTATTGAAACTCCCATATCATATAGTTCTTCCTTAATATATAATGACCCTATAGTTATGTGAACAGAGATTGCCCCTAGATCATGAAATTGTTTTGGTGTCAGTGGTGTGACCAGTTATAAGCTCCTTCTTCATATGATGGTTCACTTATTTCCTTCCATTCACCTTCTTATAGTGTATAACTCATTCAAAAAATTTCCATACAAAGGGATTTTTTAAATCTCTTCTAGTAGTGGGATTTAAATCTCAACATTATAGAAGGTCAACTGAATTTATTATTAAAGAAGTTATTCTTCACCCTTCTTTGACTCAGCTAATGTAGATGGAAATGGTGATTGGTATACATTTTATACCGTTTTTTTCTAATAGTGTTTCTGAAAATTCCTTCTTGAACCATGATCATTATTATTTGTTGTTATCGTATCTTATATTTTTTTTGATGGGTTATGATTTTACAGGTTTAAAATAATCAACATACACACATTTCTCAGTGGAATGGAGATATTTTACATTTCTTATTTATGGTTACACTAATATTATCCATTGTATATAGAAATATATGTGCTCGTATTTCTCCTTGATTCATGGTTATATTTTCCATAAGGCTATCATACTTATTGTTATGATTTTTTGAGACATCTTTATATCCTCTAGATTAATTTATTAGTGGTTCTTTTGTGATCATTTTGAGGGACATTTAAATTTTTTCTGCTGGTATTTCTGTTTATTTTGTTGTTAGAATAATGAGGGTTTATGGTATTGGTGCTGCTGGAATAGAGGTTGATTTTGGTAATTAATATAAAAAGGAGGTGTATTTAGGTTCTTTTGGAATCTATTTCAATGTTGGGATTGGGTCTAACATGGCTTATTTGATTGGAATTACCATTTTTTGCAACAAAACAAATATTTATGAACTACAATTATGTACAATGATCAGTGTAATGACATGTAGAGGAGAATAAACCACATACTAGAGTATGACCTTCTTGTTCCATTACTTCATTCATAGTATTTTGTCTCATCACACTAGTAGCTTTCTTATTTGTTGATTAATGTACAACTGAGTAGTAATATAATTTCCTTGTGTCATGTATTCCTCTGGTTCTCATACCTCTAGTGCCGAATTGCTTTGTGTTTTTTGCAATCCTTTTAGTCAGACCACTAGCATCAGTAGGTGACATTTCAATCACGACTCTTCTAGATGAGATTTCTATAAAGTTTATATCATTTTCTAGTGGTCCTTGATTGGTGAAAATAATGAAATGTATTTATTACACAGTTTTAGGTGGGATGTTGGAGTATAGCTTCATGAATTGCTCCCAATACTCAAAAAGTGTCTCACTGGTTGACTAATGATTAACATATATCCCGTTTTTACTATTTGTCTTTATAGATGTGTGAAATACCATATTAATGAATCATATATGAATTTATTACCAATATGGTACCTATCCATGTTAATGAATTACAATTATTCCATTGTTTCTCGCCGAATAGAGAATGGTAATTCCCTTAATATTACATATTCTTCTATAACTCCTCAAGGTATGAAACATGATCACCTGATTGAAAATTCCATAATTTTTTTTGGGGAATTCATTTACCAGACTGGAAATTTTGGTATAAATTTAATTAAGTAACTTATAAATTCAAAATCATTCTCTAGTATCGGGATAACTAGTTGATTTTGTTAGATGGAGAATTTTGTAGTGTAGATATCATGAAGAGTTTGGTTGGGATTCATAGCCATTATTATTAATTCAGAGTGATCACTGAAGGAGTCACTTTAATATGTGATGCTTATTTCTCAAAAATCATGTTGAAAGTTTTTATTTCTCATTTTGATTATTGTTTATTCAATTATTGGGTCTAATTAATTTAATTTCCAATTAGAAATATGGGTCATTAAAATGAAAAATTTATTTTTTCATGGTTTTGAGGCTTTGAATCCCTAGAAAATGTTCCATGTTTTAGGAACCCATATCTTTGGGTGTGTTAAAATAATATATAAATTTCTTACGTATAGTATAGTTGTTAATTCTAGATAGTCTTTTGAATAGGAGTTCACCGAAAATTATGTTGTTAGTTTTTATTGATAATATTAAAAAAATTAGTTTTTATTAAATTTGACTAATGTTAATGAAATAAGTAGTTTGATTTTTTTAAAAAAATAGATGGTAAAGAAGGTGGGTTTGGCTAGACCTAGTGTTGTGTAATCATAGTTTCCATGTTTTTTTCCTTTTTATTCAACCCACTGGTATGAGAGAGATTCATCTACCTAGTTATTTCACTCACTTGGCTAGATGATTATTATAAGAATATTACTATTTGAAACCTTGGGTATGTCTATTCTCATTATCATGCATGTAACGAACGACAATAATAATCCACGAAAACCTAATATATTCAACAATATAAAGAATATATTTGGATGCTGTGAGATATAGATCGTATAACAATGTAATTAAAAGTGAAATAACTAAAAAATCAACTGAATTATAAAATAAAAACTGAATTATGAATTGAAAATATATTTTGAATGAACAAGGGATCCTTTTATTTAGATCACATGAACTCACGAAAAGAACATAATTACAACCTCCCATTTCTCGACCACTCAATGAAACTACTCCTCCATGTATAGGAAAGTAGATATGATATAGGAGAGGGGATACATTACAATAAATGAAAAACAAAGAGTAGAAATAAAATTGCAGGAGTCTGTTATCCAATCCTTTCTTCACTGGTGGATTGGTTGTTGTGAAGATGTGTAATAATGGAGGGGTTCACCACCCTTTATATGTGAGGTGTGAGAGTTTTGGTTAAAGAATTTGTCATCTTAAATATTTCATTTTATTGGCTAACAAAATAATAGATTCACTCCTAAAGCCATGTATGAAATATGTTGGAATGTATCTTACACCTCTCCTATAGAAATGTCAATGTATTTGGATATATATTACAAGTGTTATGCATGCTATACTCTTAATATTTATTTAGGCTAGTTAGACTCTCCAAATTTCAACCCTTCTTATTATCATGCCTTAATGACCTTGTAGAATGTTTATTCACGCATATATTTCTACATAAATGAGGATTCTCATTGTCTTGGGTGTTCATAAACCCCACATTAAAATTCACTAGATCTATAGACTTTTTTCATGACCGAAATTATTAATTGGTTTTGAACTTCCAAATGGATGAATTTTTTCTAGGTCTGACAGAATAAAATGTAGCCCAAGATGAATAGAATCCTAAATAGAAATAATTTAACAATTTAGATAAGAAAAAAAATTACCTAAATATATAAATATTTTAAAATTGTCAAGATATTAATTATGACATTTTTTGATTAACCATAATATAACAACAAAATCATACAAATGTGGAATGATTTCATAAAATAACATTTTTCTAGGATTAAAAAAATTAAAAATTAAATGTTATATTATGGAAAATGTTAGTTTTGTCAATTACCTATGGAGATATTTTCCTATTATGGAATGTAAATCCTTATAGTCACTTTATTATAAAAAATTATTATCACATATTTGTTACCACATGAAGAAAATATATAAAATATTCTATAAATTACTACATGGATATTATATAAACGCATGACTTTAATACATAAGTATTTCATATTTTTATATGAATATATAACAAATTATATAATTACATTCCCATGGACAATAATATTTTAGTGCCTTTATGAACATAGAACACAATATTCTAACTTGGTGAAAAATTTTCATTGTTTCCCACATATTTATTCCCATTTAGAACTATTAATAGACATACCGAACATAAATATCTTATTCTTATACTTTTAAAAGACATCAAAGGAATGTGTGAGTACATATGATCAATATGGCAAGATATGAGAAATACATAAGAATAATATGAACATATGTGTTTTTATACATTATAATTTCATTTGAAAACCATAAATATCAAATCAAAAAACATAATCGTGAGACATAGAATAAATATTGGATGTTCTGAAGACATGAATAAATATGACATTAAAATAACATGAGAATGAAACTATAATATTTTAATAATAATTGTTGTTGTGGAATAATAATATGCCTTGAAAATAATTTTTATATTTGTAATGGTTCATGAAATGACTATCATAGTTGAATGGATTCACTCCCAAAACAATCATTGTAGTCATGGTTCATTTCCCATGGCATAATTGTGGAAGATTTCTCTTTTGAAACTATGTTCACTCCCCATTCCATTCATGATTATATCACATTATAAAATCATGTTCTAATTCATTGGAGGGGGTATATATACCACCCATATCATAATAAAAACATTAATGTTTTATTTCTAGAGACAATAAATCCTTTATCATATCATAATATCTAAATTGAAATGGGTTTCTTAAACATTTCATAACATCATAACCAATTAAGAAGGGATATTATCCATAATAATTTCATCATCTCTTCATAGAATAACTAATAAAAAGATGTGTGTCTCATAATAAATTTATCATGGAATAACCCTTGGAAGGAAAATGTGTTTTAAATTCATCATGTCATGATAAAAACATTACCATATAGAGAATGCATAATTATGTTATCCTTGGATCATATCCCTAGAATGGAAAAGGTAACAACAACATATTTCGTCTCTTATGGAAATTTATTTTGATCATATAAAAAATTTCATGAGGAAAATATCCTTTTCACCTTGAAAAAAATTCAATACATTAATCATTTTGAAAAACTGTATCATTTAAAATAACCTTGAAAACAAAAAATGTAAGGTTTAAAATAATTTAGAACATATCATGAGGATAATATCCATCATTCTATGAAATTTGTTTTTTAAATATAAATTATTTTCACAATATTTCTATTTGAAATAACCATGATAACATAATAAAAATTAAAACCCAATAAAACATTTCATAATGAAAATATTCTTCACGGTTTGAAAAACATATTAGAGATCAATTTCAAAAGTAGTTTTATTTTGAAATAATTTATTTGAAAACTAGATATTTAAAAAAAATTCAGGAAATTTTAATCATTTAAAATATATTTGAAAATTTTTAACGGAATAATAAATTATTTGATCTTAGAAGACATATAAATACTATTTAGGTTGTTTATAATAAAAAAAATAATCTTTCCCCATTTTTGATAAAATATTAGTTTCAATTGCATATAAAGTTACAAGAAGAATCCATTATAATTTTTTAAAAAATTAAAACATGTGAACAAAATTTCATATTTAAAAACATTTAAAAAATGATAAATGAAATATTTCAAACAATTGTTAAAAATTATGGATTTAGATAAAAATATGGGTTTTAACTGAAAAGATTATTTTTCATAAAGAAATTTTTTTAAATAAAGTGTACATAACGATAGGAAAATGATGAAATACATTTATTGTCTTGGAACAACTAGAGGAGAATAAAATTCATTACTTCTTGAGAAATGGATCATAATGTTTTACCATGTTAAACGTATTCATAAACAATCATGATAAAATATGAAATTATAAAATAAAATCATTACCATTGTGGTAACTATTTTTTGTTGGGTCCATGAAGGAATATAATTATCAAAACATGGAATATCATGAGAAAAAATAAATTCATGACATTATATGTCATAGTTTCCATATAAAAAACACATGAGATTATATAGATTCATAACACAACATACATTTCAAATAAATAAAATTGAGATAAAAATCTATTAACACTTTGTTATCTTTTAAACAATAAACCCCATGAAATAGAGACGTTTTAATAGATATGTAAATAAAAATAATTTAAATTAAAATAATAAATAAAATGCATTAATGAGAATAAAATAAAAAAAATGAATGAAACATGTTCTAGATATGTCATTTTTATCATGGAGAATAAAAGGGGACAGAAATCCCTGACTATAATCCATGACTTCTATATTACTCAATAAAAATGATTATAATTATTATAATTTTATTGAGTATATATATATAATAACCATATTCATATATATCATAACATATTTTATTATATCATGGCCTATTATTACCCTTTTATTAACAATTTAATGTTAATGTAATGTTTTAGGTAATAACTGCTTTGTTGTTCATGTAAGTTAACATTTCTTAATTTTATGCTCTATTAAATATATAAATTTTTTTTCATAATCTTCTTAATTTTAACCATCATATAAATATAATATATAGTCATTATATATGTATTGATAGTTATCCATATCATTTAGATATGGAAGATGAAATGAACCAATCATAGAGATTGTAGGTTGTGTGTGCACATAAACGATGTTTCATGTTTCCTTTCCGATTGAATTAATGAAAATTAAATTATATTTTATAATTTTAGAATATTTTTTATGAAATATATATCAAATAATATTATTAATATAATCTTTAATATATTCTATGTTATTATTTAATGAATCACATCACTTCACAGGGCGGTTGTCCACTGTACATAGGAGTGACGCTATCATATGTTAAAAATTTGGATTGTCTGATGAAATATTTGATATAATCACTCAGAGAAATAATGAAATCATAAATATAATTTATAAATAATAAATCATTAATTATAACCATATTTTTTAGGAGCTAATATAAAAACAAATGAGATCTGTTCATGAGATGAAAGTCTTTTATACACTTAAATGTTGATTTCATAACCCATTTTGACGGAATTGGTTATCGTTGTAGGTAATTCCATTAAAATAATAAAATTATGACACATAATATTAGTATTTTATTACATTATACTGGAAAAATAATTTTTGAATGGTTTTGAGTAATAAATAAAACAAAAACTCTAATTGATAAATGTTACCTATTCTTGGGGTATCCTGTTAAGGTTTGCACCAAAAGACATTCATGGTAGGATTTCTATCAAAAATAAGGATACTATCAGTGGATGAGGTATTTTTGGAATTTATTTCAGAATTTTTCAAATGTAATATAGTATTTATGTCTTGAGAAATAATGGATAGGGTGTATACTTTTATAAGGGATGTGATTCACACAGTAATAATATTTTTGTATAGAAAAAGTTTGCAGATGTTATACACATGCCAAAAGGATCCAAAATGTTTCAAATTAGTACCATATACATAAAGAGGGAAAATATTGGCTTAAAATATATTTTATATAGGTTTTTATGAATAAATTTTACTTATCATTTTAGTTTAACCCTTACCCCCCCACAGTACACTCATTTTTATCTTAACAATGGTAATTAATTTTCATTGTTTTTAACTCTTAAATTTTTTCATAAGTTAGGATGAAAATATTATATAATATAAATTATTACCATTAAATATGTATTATTAATTTTTCCAATTACCATTCAGAGAACTTTAAAATTTTATTTTAAAATTAATCCTACAAACATGACAAGAAACTTTATTTCTAAAGACCAAATGATTAAATGTTTGAAATGCATTAATAACCAATTTCAATATGAAATTTATTCTAATAAACTAATTTTCATAAAAATATATATATAATATAAATAATTTTAAATAAATAAATTTAAAATAAAATTAAATTGGAAAATTGATAAATCTAGAAAGGAATTTTTCAATTAAAATTCTATATTTTTCTATATTCATAGAAAAGTAACCCTTTCTGAAAATTATAAAAAATAAGTATAATATAAATTTTAAATGATATTTAAAAAAATTTAAATTATTTTTTAGAATAAATTTTCTATTTGAGGAAAAATTTAATTTTAAAACAAAACCCACAAATAAAATCGAAAATATTGTTTCTAGGAAGTGTATTTTTTATGAACAATCTAATTTTATGTTAACGATATGTCTTAAAATATTCGTTGTAATAATATAAATTAAAATTATTTTATATATAATAGATTATTTTCATTTTAAAAATTCCAATTTAGATATAACTTAAACTAATTAAATTAGAATAAATATATAAACATTAAAATAGATAAAAACCCCAGTTTATACCCACAAAAATATATACTAAAATGCAATATTTAGTTGATTCAAATGTAATGAAGTGGATTAAATATTAATAAATATTAAATATTTTTCTTCAAAACATAATTGGGCATCTAAATTACTTATTTTATTGAAACTATATGATAGTTTTATAAAAATATATATTTCTCAAAAAAAAAATTTCAAAATGTAACTATTCACTAATGTCGGGTGTCATGTGTCATGCATACTATCATTATTTCTTGTAATTCTAAACAAACTCTTTTCATACTATAATGAATGATAAATTTGTAATTTAATTAAACTCATGCTAAAATAATTATTATTCATTGATCATTTTCTACTTCATCTCTCACTCCATGAAATAAAGTAAATTTGTTATTCCTGAAGCACTAACAGATCATAAGATCCATAAATTGAAATATTAGTAATTCCATCAATATATATATAAATATTAAATGCATTACCAAGGAATACACCTGCAGACTATTAGAATTTAGATCCTTTAAAATCATGGAATGTAATTTTCTATTCATGTAAAATATTTTTAATGATTCCCACAAAAATATTCCCTTTTAGTAATCTTCCTTTATATATCCTACATAAATTCATTCCTCCTAACCAATGGAAAGGAAACATATTTAAGGGTTAGATAAGATGCTCTATATGAATAAAAAATCAACATACTGAAGGATAGGATGATCATAAGTTTAATAAAACATGATAATAACATATAATAACTATAAAATTTATAATAAAGACTATAAAACTGAGTCATAGAATAATGATTTGAAGTTAATAAGTGATTAATCATAAGATAATAAAGGAACATGATACTTCGTAGAATAAAATTTTCATATAGAATTCCCTTTTTGAATACATAGTAGTATATAAATTCATATCCATTTTAGTCAAAACCTTTTTATATGGCTACCATAGTAGAATGGGTCCATACCACCAAACCATCATAGAAATCATTATTATATCCAAAGGTCGTCAGAGAAAAAAAATTCATTTACAAAACCTGGTTCACATCCCATTATATTCATGCCTTTCCCATTGAGATAATAATAATAATCCAATGCATTAGATTTAGATATAGTCCCCACCCATATCATAATAAAAATTGTATTTATGTGTAGCACAAGATCATAAAGAATTAATCATATCTTAACCCCTTAAAATAAAATGGGTTTAATAATTATTTTTTTTAATTATTACCTATAGAAAATTCATGGGTTTCATAATAATTTCATTATTTTATCATAGAATAACTTGTGAAAATAACTGAGATTAATATTTACTTTATAATTTTATTACATACAGAAGAGAAATGATTTTCATAATCCTCTTTCTATAAAAAATATTATACCATTCAGAGAAATAACTATAATTTAATCATTGAATCATTTCACCATTAAGTAATAGGTAACACCAATGAATATAAATAAATTAGGAATGTGATTTTGATATTTTAACAATTTTCATGAAAAAGTATCCATTCATCTTTGAAAAAAATTATTTTAAAAAACATATCATTTTTAAAAGAAGCTTCTATGAAAAAAATACATTAAAAAAATATAAAATAATTATTTAAAATAATTTTAAAAAAATTCATGAGAAAACTATAATTCACTATTTTAAAATATATTTTAAAACAAAAATAATTATTAAAACAAATTTGGTTTAATATAACCTTTAAGGCTTAAAAATGCTTAAAATCATTGTAAACCATTCACGTTGAAAATAAACTTCATGAATTTAAAAATCACTATAAAAATTATTTTAAATTTTTGTTTAATATTAATTAATTTGGATATGATTTTATATTATATATAAAATAAGGATTCATGGATAAGAAAGGATAGGTGTGGCAATTAATAAGTGAAGTGAGTGTCGAAGTTGTAATTTTTTGAAATGAAAATGTGTAACCATGTGTTTCACTCATCAAAACGGTCAAAATGGATAAAAAACAATCCTTTTACAATATATGCCCAACATATTTCCATTTAATATATTATATACAATATAATAAGTAAATTTATCTCTCATATTTTTAGTTTACCCCCGGTAAACCCAGTTTGACATTAATTGGTAAAATTAATTTAAATTGTCTTCAAAAATAATTTTGGCCAAACATAATGTTCAGATTATTATAAAAAATAATTTGTATAGACTCAAAAATTGTAAAAAAATTTAAATTACATTCAAATATTTTGAAAATTTTAATTTAATATAATTCCCACATTTCTGATGAGAAAAGAGGATTAAAAAAACATGTTAAAATATTTAAAATGATTTTATATTTAATTTAGACATAATATTAATTAAAATTTATTATATTTGACTATTATATATATAATTAAAATGGTTTTACATTAAAAAAAATTATAATTTATCATTTAAAATAAATTTAATGAAAAAGTTGTTTTTAATTAAAATTCAATATTATTCACTATTAAACAAAAATTCAATCCTTTCAAAACAATTCTAACAAAATAACCCCAATATAATATTGAGATTATAATTTAATAAATGAACATTTTATAAAAAAATAGTTCATAATAGTTGAAAATTTATATTTAAATTAAAACCCATTGGTGGGATGAAAAGGTTGTTTTTGATTAGTGTATTTTTTCCAGCACAATATGATTTTATATAAATTATATATCTAATAACAATCATTTTATGAATATAAATTAAATTTTATTAATATATAATACATAAATTTTGTTTATAACATTACACATTAGTGATTATATTAATTAATTGAAATAATGACACATTACACACATTAAAATAGTTATAATAAAAACACCTTGTAAAGCCAAAAAATGAACGTATACTAAAATAAAACACACATATAATTTAAAATTATTTATATGGATTAAATATTTGTAAATAAAAAATATGTTTCTTAAAAACATATTTACAAGTATAAATTAATAATTTAATGAAAATAAAGGAACTTTTTACAAAATATCCATTTTCAATATTCATTAAAACACAAATATTTTTTGAAAAATATTAAAATTTAAACATATTATAATTACAATATGGTGTATTAAAAAAATTAATTTATTTAAAAAAAAATTCTTGTAATATCTATAAATTAATTATGTTATTTTCTCATAATAATATATACAAAACTATTCTGAAAACAACATATATCTGAATAATATAATTACATTTATGAAAATTGATTGAATTTTTAAAAATAATTTAGAAATAAATTTATATTGATAATGAATTTTATGTATATATTTAGAAAGTCGGTTTAAAATTTTAATACCAAGCTATTAATATTATATGTTATTATAGAATTATTTTAAATAACATTATTTAATGGTTTGCTGAAGAAATATGTTGTGTCTCAGGAACACTATCATTATTGGGTGAAAAAAACAGAAACTCCTTGGTCAATATAATGTATGATATATTCAGTATTTCATGTAAATCAAGATAAAATCATTGTTTTATTTTATTAAATTACAGAAAAAAAATCATTTCCAAGAAGATCAAAAAATCAAGGGGTGTTACAACTTTATAGATCATTCCCTTGTTGTATTGTTTGGTGTCGGCATCCTATGTGTTATTCCAGTAGGTACTCATGTTATATTTAAATATTTTTTAGAATCATAAAATGATGTAAAAGGGTAGGTAGTTTAGGATGTGGATGGTGGTCATGGGAAACATGAATATGGGTTTTTAAAGTCACGATCTACATTCCATTTTTATCATCTCCCTGAACTAGATATGAGTGTA
Source organism: Viscum album (assembly GCA_963277665.1). Classification (NCBI taxonomy): domain Eukaryota; kingdom Viridiplantae; phylum Streptophyta; class Magnoliopsida; order Santalales; family Viscaceae; genus Viscum; species Viscum album. The sequence continues at coordinate 312,445,427 of OY728133.1, read as the reverse complement.
TTGACTTATTTAAATGATGATATTTTTAGATAGTATCGTTGATTATATTGTTTTTTATTATTAGATAAAACATTAACAAATTTTATTTTGGATTAATATATGCTTGTCTACAGCTCCTGTGGATTTAAAATTCTCCTTAGGTTATTGTGGAATTAGCTTGTTTTCCAATATAGATGGTATTGTAGGTCATTTTCATAAAGTGGTCATATCCTTAACCTAATAAAAGAATATTTACATCATGTAGTGGTTATATCATTGGGTCAAGATCATTTCCCAACCCTTAAAAATTATTCCCATAAACATATCCGGGCCTCACCTATTAAATAGTATGTACATATTATTATCCATAACAAGAAAAACTATATTAAAATTTTTATAGTAGATGATAATAAAAGTAGAGAACTATATTTTCATATTAATACATTGGAAGCATACTTGAATAGTTTGGTAGTATTAAAATAAAGTAAATAGGATATTCTAATGGTAAAAAATGGGTCACCTTGGAGGATTCCTGTACAAAATGGTTGTTGGATAGACTATGTGAATCCAATCATGATTGATGATCCGATTTCTATAGACACTCCATGAATATATTCAATGTTTCTAAACTGGAATCATATTACCATGTCCATGGCCCATATTCACACCCTGTTAAATATTTCTTTGTTATTCCCTTTAGCATATTTAAATTTCAATATTTGAATCTTATGGTCCCACAAAATATGATATGGAACACTAAAAAGGAGTGTGTCATATTTCAAAATAAATTAAATTTTTTTACCCAATAAAGTGGATGTTCATCATATGATAATATCTTATTGTGAAATAGAGGTATATGGAGGAAGAAATTGTGTAAATAATGAATTTATTAAAAATTAAAAATGATGGTGGTAAAAAACCTATCTAATAAAAAAAGAAATAAGACAATATCGATATCAAATAATAATCATTGTTTAATGAATGAAATAATATCTAAAGTAATTAATCATATAACACAATGTAAAAATGTATTACATTGATATATAAACTACTATGTTATAACTGAAATAACCCAAAAGGATATCAACTACAAAATCTAATTCCAATAATGGAAACAATATTTTTGATCAAGTCTATATGTGGTTCGAAATCAGGGCCATGGTATCCCACTTATACACATTGATGATGCCAGATTTATAAATCCATATAACTATATCAATTTCATGTCCATGGAAACATTATATTATTTTCCTTAGATTCCATTCATGACCATGATCAGAAAATATTAATTTTCTTAACCATATAATCCCATAGTCATGAAGGGTCAAACATGTTTTGTCTACCAAACCACTGAATCCAAAGATAATGGAGGATGGGAAAATATCTATCATCCAAACCATGGAATCCCACAATAATGAAAAATTTTATAGACTTGATTTTAAACATAGAATATACTCTATCTTATTGATTTGAAAAAATCATTATAGAATCAAATACTTAGAGAATTTAGAATGAAAATATCCCACACTGATTCTCTATAAAATATAAATTTGATATAAATATATTATAATTTTCTCTAGGAAACATGTTTTTGTTTTTTCATTGGTATTAAATACACATTATCTCACCGTAGTAACTTTTTAATATTATTATGATCCTCACAATGTTAGATATTATTTATAGATCCATTATAACAATCTTCAATATTTTAATTCAATTTTCTCTATGTTTAGTTGCAAAAATATTTAATAAGTATGTCTATCACTAAATTTATATTATATATTAATTTGTCATATTATTTTTCTCAACAATGTTTTCCATCACAAGGCAATATCATCCAATGAAAAAAGATTATTTAGTATTTATAATGAATTAGATATGAAGAGGAAATCTATTGTACTTTAGATGTTAAAAATTCAAACAATAACTCCATATTCAAATTAAAATTAAAATAACTAACAGGAAATAATATTTAAATATTAATAAAGTGTATTTAAAAAAAGATATTGAGTCATTAAGTAAATAGTTTCCCCTTTTAACAATCAAAATATCTAAATGAATAACAAACCTAGAGTCTGTATTTTAAAGGAATTAAAAATGAATCATCCTATATAAATTATTTTTTTATTAACATTCCTGTCATGTAATTTTTAAGATATCAAATCATTCATAAGGATAGTAAAATGATTAAAATTTTTCCCCTTTTATATAATATAATAATTAATATTTAAAAAAATTACATAAAAATCTATCTTTTAATATAAGATGAATGTTATGAATTGATACCCACATTTTAAATAAATAATAATCGAATCTTTCATTGAAAAATATAATTTATTTCATTAAATTACCATTTAAAAAACACACTATAAAATTATACATTAAATTCATTAATTATATTATTTTTCACCCAATTATTGATAGTCATAATTAAAACAAGATATAAGGGAAAAAATTATAAAAAAATAAGAATGATAAATGATAAGTATCTAAAAAAAATATAACCTCAATAATTTAAATTCTTTTTGTAGATAAACCTCAAAATTTTATCATTACATATATATAGACTATTTTATTCTAATGAATATGGTTTTTTAGAATTTTTAGATTTTATTTTCTTTACTTTCTTGTAATTTTAGTGTATAATCCTTTAATAGGATAAAAAATTATATTCCTTTATCTACAGTCATTTAGAGTATGGAATAATAGAATCTGAATATAAGAATTAGTTTCATAATATCAAATTATAAGAGTACCGATTATATATATATTTGTATTCAAACATTTATTTAATACAACAATGTATAAAACACAATATTAATTAAATTATCTATATATTTAATAGATCGTCGCATAAAACAATTTAAAATCATTAGAGCATTAAAAATTGAAGATGATCATATAGAAGTATATAAATAAAACTTAATACCAAGAATTATATAATAAAATATATAACATAAATTTATTATATGTACAAATTTAATATAACCATAAATTATTTAAATTATATTAAACATAAAAATATATATGTATTTTTATTTGTATTGTAACTGTAAATATATTCTCAAATGATGTATAATAAAAAAAATTCATATAACTCTAAATTACTGAAATCCATCCCCTTTTCAAAAACAATATATCAAATTTAAATTAATATGGAATTTAGACCTAGAAATTATAGTCACAACATTTTAATCGTTCCCCTCTTCTGTAAGATTTATTAATATAAATCAATATTTAATTCATTGGAAAAAAATTCAATATTTTTATTTTCAATATTTAAAAACATGAGAATAATATCACATTTTTTGGTGTCATCCCAATGGAATTTTTGTATTATGTAAATGTTACTCACATGTGAGTGATATTATTGGTAAATATAAAAATAGATACCACTGAGGTTATAAAAAATATTTTGACATTGATTAAAACTCATGCAAGAAAATCTATGAGTGTGTGTAAAATCCAAAAAAAAATACTAAGAACAACCTTAATCCACAACATAATGAACATTAAAGGTTGAATGTGAAACTGAGTGTTATTTATTGATTAAACACGGAACTCGGGACTCGACTATGAACTAAAAATTGATAGATGATATATTTCTATTGATCCTAAATACACCAAATTTAGCATCAAGATAAAAATTATGTGAAAATTCATTTTCATACAAATAGAATGAGGCATGTTATGGAGTGAATTTTATATATAAGAAAATATACATATTGTTTTTTCAATGAGAATCAACACAATTTTCATGGAATATATTCCATATTCATATATAAAAAAATTCTTTCTAGCTAGATGTTATATTAATTAATATCATTAACATGCCTATGAATAGTTTTTGATCAATTAATTTACTAGATTTATCATCATCAAATTTATATGTGGTACCTATAAAAGTTCATATAATAGAGTAAATGTCAAATCTTATCCCTTTAAGTGTATCTATTATATATATAATTTATGTTAATGTAATTCCCTCAGTTATTTGAATTATTAGGATTCTATGAAACAAATTATGTTATGTCATCTTGATCATCAAAAACTCACTTGGAATATTTTCTGATAAACTACTTATGATAGTTTTTTGAGTTTATCCAAATATAATTTCCTCAATATAAATTTTAATAAATATAATGATCCCAATAGTATCGTATTTAAAAAGATTAGGGTCATAAATTCAATAAATAAAATTGATTAACTGAATGAAAACAACAATAATACTAAGATCTCATATATATTTTATGACAAGAAATATCATTGGTATGTTTAAAAAAAGATTTTGTAAATTTAAATATTATAAACCAGAGGGTTATTCTACAAGTACATATTTTTCGACATATCTGTTAAGGAAGGAACTATTAAAATCAATTTACTATAAAGTAAAATTAATATTAACAAAAAATGATATAATTATACTAATAATTTAATTCCTATTTACTATAGAAAAATTCTCCCAATTATCTGTCCCCTCTTCTTGAGAATAAACCATAACAACTAGTATTTTCTTATTATAGAAAATAATACCTGTTTTGTCCCATTTATTCGAGAATACCTATTTCACACATCTAACCTTTCAATACTTTGGATTATCACATAAGGTCAACCATCTTCCAATAAAAAACATATTACATTGTTCTTACATAGCGTTTATAAATCATTCATATCCTGGGGATTAAACTTCTATTTTAGATATTATTTTTAGTAAAAAATCAATATTATCATTTTTATTTAATAAATAATATCTAAATTTTACCAATTACATACATCACTTGGGAAATTATCAATAAGTTTATTCCTTAAGAATATTTTCTTTTTATGTAATTTAGAAAATAAAAAACATCTATTAATGTATTAAATAAATTAATATAAATTCCAATTGTTCTATATCAGTTGGTCTAGTTTCCAAATTGATTATTTTTGGAATTTGGATACAATATTATTTATTAAAATATGAGAATTTTAAAAATTAAATTCTATATATATACCATTAATAATTTTTAAATAACTGTTTGTTTCACCAAAAATATCATTAACCATTTATTTAACCATTTGCATCTGCATGATAAAAACACGATACAACTTAATTGTTGTGGAATAACTAATGAAAATATCTTGATTAGTTATTGGATTAGATTTAAAATTATTATATATTGTATAAAAATGAATAATTTACATCTAAATGAATTCATGTATCTGAGTTTTTATATTCTTATCATCTATAATTCATAAATCATTTTTGTTAAGGATCATATGAAATAAAACATTATTATTAATTCTGTATTATTTTATTCATGTATTACATGAATAAATGGTTAGTAACTGGGAATTCAGACAACAATGTATCGATAAATTTTATATGGTTTTTTTCTTTAATTCTACTACTTCCTTCTATAGAGGAGATCATTGTGATGAAATTTTTTTACTTATTCATTTTTCACTATAAAAGGCTTCAAACCCAAAATTTAAAAACACTTCAAATATATCACTCAAAAAATTAAATATATTTTTGGATTTTGTGTTTTTAACATGTGGAAAAGTATTTAAAATAGTATGTGCATAATATTTATGTTCATTCATATCTGTTTTAATCATAAACTAAAAATAAAAAGTGGTTATTTAAAACAATATTAAATGTTTTATTCTTAAAAATATAAGTTTTTATAAACATTAATGAAAAGACAATGATAATTTACCAATAAATTTTAATCCTAACATTCAATTCATACTATAAAAAATAGAATAACGGACCATTGAGAGGAAAAATTAAAGTTTAGGTAGATCCATAAAATCCATTTATTACAAATAAAATGTAATATATATACATTAAAAAATATTAATATTTGATTTTAGTGACAATGAAAATCATCTACTCCAATATAACAAGGGAAATTATTATTTCTATGGTATTTTAAATTTAATGTGCATAAATTATCATGCTTTTCAATAGATAATGTGGGAAATCCATCAAAATTGTTATCACATCCAATGGTTCAAAGAGTAAAAATAATTTTATAATGGATTATTTTTAATGAGGTTGTTCCTATGACCTTGGATAAATATAAATTAAAAATCAAAGTATTAAAAATAAATAAAATATACATATCATATATTTGACCTTATGAATTGTATTCATTGGTGAGTCTTCTTGTTGTTACTTTCTATATATTATATATGATAATTTTATCTTCTGTAATATATTAAGAAAAAATATAATTCATATTTAAAAAAATTAGCCGTAGGTACTCAACCTATATTCCAAAAAAATTACAGTATATGTTTTTTGGACCAAAGCAATAATTGGTAAATTAATGTAAGAAAATAATAATTTAGGAACAAACATAAATCAGATAATTTTATTCATTAAAACTATTTTATTTTTGTAAGATATACTATATGATTCTTAATAGATTGAACTTTATTCCGGGAATATTTTTTCTTCAATTTCTTCATCTATGAAATATAGAAAATATGATTGGAAAACTATGTAAAAAGTAATTTTTTCCGTGAAATATAATAGTTTATTTATGAACAAGACATAAAGTTTTTATATATAGTTTAAATTATTTCTATACTTATTGAAACCTAATTATTTTAGTAGTAATAGTAGGAAAATGTTTTTTAAATGTTAAGTCTCTAACATATGCCTAGAATTTAATTTTAACCTTTTTATTAATTTATTATGTCTTACATAGTTTTCAATTAAAATATTAAATCATCTATTTTTATTTTATATTCACCTAACACATAATATTGTTCCAAATTATCTATATTTATTTAATATAGGTTAATATTTATATTAATTGGGTTATAAGAAAATTTATTCAAATAATAATAAATATTATTAATCCAATCTACCTGATCAACAATATCATACATAAAAAACATATTTCTTATCTAATGTTTTTATTCTTCATTTTAGGGAATTACATATATCAGGTTAATTACTAAATAGATGGAATATCTTTTTCATCTCCTCATGATGATGAAGTAGAATTTTTTTTGTTAAAATAAAATTATGATATGGTTTCATGTATAATATTATTTATTAATTATAATTCATTTAAAATAATAATGTAATAGAATCCAATTAGTTTCTTATATAATCCTCCAAACAACTTCTACTATTAGATGTATAATCCTTACTAATAAATCTTGTATCACTCAAAAAATGGAAGTCCTTTATTCCATTACTATTTCATAATTTATCTTTATTATTTACTTTCCGTAATCTTATATATTGTATTCTAATATTTCATGGATTCCTACACTCCTAGAAAATTATAATTTTAAGAATCATTCATTTCTTATGTGTCTAATCTGTCATAATTACTATCAAAATTAGTGATTTTTATTTTTGATCATCTTATTAATTCTAATTTTAAGATGAATTAGTTATCCTACAAAATATTTATAAATAATATCATCCAATTAGTGTTTAAAATATTTTTATCATAACCTTAAAAAAAATTGGTTCTAAGCATTAAAAGATGAATCACTAAATATAGAAGAAAAATCAACTCCAGTCGTGCACTTCACATTCTAAATATCTATTTTTAAATAATTCACATGCTAAATTAATATTATAATGTTATCATCAATAAATTTCTTAATTAAATATTTATTTTCACCTTTATGTATCTTTTTATATTAAGATTATTTGGTATAAATATAAATTAACTTCTCAATATTTTCATCATCAGTCATTTCATTCTCTTATAGAGATTTATTTCCATTAACATTATATTAAAATGTCGACAGATATGTCTTAGTTTTTTCCCTGGTAAAATTAATAATAAATACAGTGAATTATGAATATAACCCTTTATTCTTCATGAACATTTGATATTAAAATGTTATTTATATATAACATCATTTATATTATATTAGTATTTTAAGAAGATTAAATTTAATTATATATTTACATCTTCAATCAACAATGTTATGGATTCTAGATTTTATGATTTCTTGATACTCTAGATTCTCATCTCGATCAAATGAAGGTAATTCCTTATATGGGATTCAATAATTTCCAATCATCATACAAAAATGACCCACTCCCAATTTTATAGTGAAATTATTCATTATATTACACCAATGGTCATAGTATTCTACATCAAATACTGGTGGTTAGTTAACATAATGATTACACATTGTTTCAAAATGAATTATTTTCATCAAAAAAATATTTCATTCCCATTATACATATCAAAGGTAGGAAAATATTATATAGAATTATAAAAAAATTATTATCAAAGAGGTCAATGTCTAATAAAACCTCAATCCAAGAGCCAAAACAATATAAGGTGATGATATAGAGTGTATCAGACATATTCAAGGTAATAGTATTGATACCATGAGTTATCCTGAAAAATGAATATTTATAATACTACAATAAGGTGATAAATTTAGTTAAAATAATATAAAAATATTTATTCAACTTATATTTATGATGATGGATTAATAATATAATCAATATAAATCAAATTAATTAAGTGTTAAATTTAGTGTGTTATTTCATAAATATGTGTAAATCAAGTTTACCATAATTCAAAAAACGTAAAAAATTAAAATAATTATACAACTAATGACAAATTTCTTAACAATAAAAATTGTCTAATTATAAAAATTTGTAATACTATGAAATATAACACAATTAAAATGTTAAATAATGTAATAGATACTAAGTAACAAATCATATACCACTAAATGATATTAATTATTAATAAAATACCAAAAAAGGAAACATTATCTTTTATAAAAAATTAGAAGTTGAATTATAGTTGAAACTATGGCATCCCAATTCCATGCCTAGAAGTTCCTTGATGGATAATCATGTAAGACGTTGTCAGTATTCCATTAGTGGTCACACATTCTTATTATACATGGAATTCCTTGATCTTCCTGAGCAGAAAAACTCTTACTTCCTCACTATAGAATAATTCAATCATAGTGTATCTATCATGATATAACATTCAATTCAAGGAAGCCCATGATCAAGAAGAATTAGAAATGTTCTATCTTCCAATGAATGGAATCCATCAATCACAAAGGATCTGACATTCTATATTCAATACATTGACACACCTCAAGCCTAATGACTATAAAAATGGTATTATATTAACAAATAGATAGATATTTTACATTGAATACATCTAACATAGAAGATATAAGAAAATAAATTTATTTAATAATCTAATAGAATAATTCTAGGAATAATGTTTTCATATTCATCAACATGATTGAAATATCATAAAATTCTTTAGTAAGATGCTAACATACTTCTATCCCAAGAGACATATTCCGAATTTATTGAGTTCCATTATAAAAAACTACAATGGTAAAATTCTTAGTTCTTAGAGTCTAGTTGAAATTGCCTCAGACAAGTTCACCCATCATCTAGTTGATTTAATATCATACCACACCATATAATGTGTTCATCATAGAATACAATCACAATTCACCATTATAAATTTTAATTATGATCATATGATGTTTTTAATGACGAATATATCATGATAAAATAATTTTACTATATATTGAATAATTAGAAAACAATTACACTCAAATGGAATGAAAAATAGCCACTATGTAATAAGATTAAAATATTAGTAAATTTTATAGTAAATTGTAAAAAACATTAATAATGTTTTTAATTAAATCAAAATAATATATTTAATCCTCATTAATTTGATAAATTAATAATGGTCACATATGTCCTTTTCATGGTGAAGATATCAAAATCTATAGATATCCTTCCTAGACTACTGACTATAGGCTTCCTCCTTATGGAATAATGAATATCAAATAGGTATGTATTCCCCATGATGAAATACATTATGATCATCCCAATATCATATACATTAATAATGAATATGTTCTTATCCGTTAAAACTAATCAATTACTAGTAATTGTAATGGTCCTTTCCATGGAAGCCAACAAAATATTCATTGGTGACCTCCCATTGGGTTTCATTTTCGGGATATTCCAAATAATGAAATCTATTCTAAACACAAAATTCTTCCACATGTTGAAAATAATAATGATTTTCTACTTATATCAATAAGAACATGACATTTTGGGGTTAAATACACCAAGGAACCCATCGCTATTTGATTAAATATAATCACATCCAAATGATATCTTGGGGTGATGACCATTATATGTGCATACCAAAGATCACTAACCCTATAATACAACAAAATGGGATCCAAATTTTTCATATCACTCCGGAAAAAAAACAAGGAAACAACCATAAAGGTTTGATTAGGTGGAATAGTTCCTTTCAATGGATAATGAGATGAATATTGATATGTGTATGGAAATGGAAATATATTATATACCAAGGATATTCTATAACATGTATACTAACTCACATATAATTTTATGATAATTAATAGAAGAATTAATACCTTGTCTATAATAAAACCTAGAGGTTACTCTCTACTATCTCTTGGCAGGATATCGGTCATACATAAAGTGTGTTATCCACATTAATTAAATGAGTGATATCTATTATCAATAAAAATTTTTATTCTTCATAGTTTGAATTATTTCAGGATTTACACATCATACTACATACTAGTCAACATAGTTCATTAAAATAGACAATATCTAACTCATTTTCATTGAGGAATGTTTTTGGCATGAGTCATTCATATTTTAGTAGATATGTTGAGTGAAACCATTCCATTCCTACATCCTTGATATGGTGTGCATTGTGAGAGAGGTAAATCTATAGAATCATGTATCATGATTTTATGATAGTTAATCAAGCCCCATATATGAAGTAAGGAAATAAAAATACATAGAGAATTTTTTATATTTCTAGAAACTTTTTCTTTGGGAATGTTTTTTAATCAACTCATGCTTAAAAGAAAGATCACCAAAAAAAATATATTTCTAAAATATCATTAGTTATGTCATGGGAGAAGCCAATTTCCACAGGTATGGGGGAATTTTTACCACCACTTCCCCCTTGGTTCATCAATTCCATAGCACTCAATTATACGATTGTGATGAAATGACGTAAACCCCAATCCTTGGGGTTTTGTGCCGCTTCCACCATATCCAATAAGGAAATTATCAATCTCTAAATTAAGATATCATTATTGAAAGTTACTTCAATTTTCATTCCAATGTATAATCCATGCTCTTCAATAGGATTGTACATAGTGAAAATATTTATAGAATCTCTCATCATTACTTCCCATCAAGGAGGCTAAAAAAAATTTGGTGTTGTAAACCAGAGTGGTCCACTAAATTGAAAATGATGTAAAGAATTTGAATTTTACACATGATGGGTATTCAAAAGATTACAAATTCCTTTGTAGATCGGATGAGGTAAGTTCCACATTTAATGATATGAGTATATAAATATCATGAGCATTGATATCATGGATAACCTAAAGCATGATTCTAGTATGGAAAAATTCAATGATGATTCCTTCACATGAAACATGATCCAGAATGAAATATTAAAAGAAGGATTGAATAAATAGAATCAGAGTAAGACTCAATTAATGGGTTATCATATAAATAATCATATACTACTTAATCATTGCGATTTAGATGAAGATAAATGGAATGGTTTTCTATATCAATATCCCACCCCCTAGATGAGGAAATGAACTTGATTCTATTAGAGAGATGTTGGAACAATATGATATTGAATTAGAGAAAGTATTTAGGTGGAATTTTGAATTACATAATGAAAATATTCTTATTGAGTACACTTTCTAGGTAGAGGACAATATATGTCCCCATCCTTAAACCTTAATTAATCTTGAGTTATTACAAGATTACACATTGAGGATCTTTTCAGGTTTAGATTTTTAGAGAATTAGATCATAAAACATTCACTACATTCCACATTTAGACAACATGGTTACATAAAAGATAGTATTCATTTTTTCCATCAATTGAAACATATTTAAAATAAAACATGGATTCTTTCATGACACTTCCTTGACACTATCATAATATCATGTACCATTCCCATAACCTATGAAAATCATTTCAAAAACATGGGATGATAATAAAAAGCTCAGTAAGGGATATAAAATTACGAAATGAAAACATTTATCCATGTATGAAATCATACATTACTCATAAAACATATTCACTTTAACATTCCTCATCAAATCATGAATAAATCATAGAAATCATAAGACATAAAAGGTAACTTGAGGCATTAATAACATTCTTAATAGGTAGTAACCCTCTTGGTTATGTTTGGAATAGACATCATAGTATATTCCCTAAATCACTTCAGAGAAACCTTAATGTTTAACTCCTTCATGTTACCCAATGCATTGGAGAGCTATATCGGGCTCACCCGCCCTTAGTTTGTCATGGAGCCACCCGTCTTCAACAATTCCCATGAACCATAACATAATTGTATCACATAAAACTTGCATAAAGGAAACATAACAGTTTCAAATTTAAATCACAAGATATCAATAACACATTGATATAATAGAAACATCATCAAAACCATTTCCAATACCAAAATAAATGAAAATTAAAACATGGAATTTATTTTTCATTTTTTAAAAAAGGTTAGGGCTTGTAGAGGAAGCCGAAACTCAAATAATGGTCATGGCGGAAGAGAAGTCGTTGTCGCCGCATACGTACGACAAAAAAAATCCCTTTTGTCGTTTAGTAAATTCTTCATATAAAATTTTCCTTTTTAATAATTGTAAAAGTCAATGGGGTTTATACATTGTATAAAATAATGTTTTGTATAAACAAAATATGCCTCAATGAAAAGAGATTTAGTCGAAGACCCTTACCACTTTGAATCATGGAAAGGAATGTCATTTAATCAAAACATTATGATATAATGAGATAAATGAATTCATGATATAATATTCCAAAGGACAGTATATACACCATATCAAAGTGAATTGGTGCATAACAACAGTAAAGTCTCAAGGGAATGTAAATTGAGATGAAATCCCTTATAAAGAAGGTATCCTTAAATTAAGGATAAATCAATTATATAATTATGTTTGACAATATAAATACACCAAATATAAGTGGATATTAAGTGTAAAAAAATCAGAGGTCATTCACACATATTTATTGTATGACATATTCAATAACTACAAGTTGAACACAATGGAATCAAAATTGGGTTACGAAGTTCCTTTACAAAAACTCGGCAGCCTAACGACGCCACATAAAACATACAAAAATGGATTGATGAGATCAAATAGGGTATCTCATCATATTAACATAAATTTTACAGCAAGAGGAATATAAAAGAACATCCCCCAACATAACAAAGAGGAGATTAAAATAAGTTACATAAAGGAGAGTACTTAAAAAGAGAGAGATTGGATCTGTTACAAAAATTCGGCAGACTAACAGCGCCACTCAAAACATCCAAAATGGATTGATGAGAGAAAATATGGTCTCTAATCATATGAACATAAAAATTACAGAAAGATTAATATAAAATAACATCCCAATCATAAGAACAATGAGCGTAAAAGGAGTGACATAAAAGAGTGTACTTAAAAAGAAAGAGAGGGATAAGATCCCTTACCTCAAGTTCGACTTGTCTTTCTCATTTCTTAATATTCCCGAATAATAAGATTGTGTTAATTTATACATTCTTAAGAACTTTTTTAAATTTAATTATTTCTTTTATATCACTTATTAAAGTTTTATGAACATTATGTAATCATTTATCTTAATAATGGTCGTTTTGTCGATATTTGGTACTTGAGTCAAAAGTAACTTCTTATATTTACTAGTTGATCATATAGTCAAATATCCATTATCTCAAGAATTATATTCATGATTTATAAATCATATATACCACATATATATCCAGTATATACATGCATTTATAGTATTACATAATCTTTTGCGAGGTATGATATGAAATGCACCGTTCATGGAGACAGTAAGCCGTATGTACGCATGAACACTACTTTCATTTCTATTTCATACTATAATTGATTGAAATAATAATGATATAAAGGTTTATTATAATTTCAGTATAGTATATTATATAATATCATTAACTTTATCCTTTATACGACCCACACATGGCATTAACGAAAAAAATCACTTTGAGGGGGCGGTAGTCCGCACTTACTAAACTAAAGCTATCGTGTTTACCCATAATAAAAACCATAAAGGTATGACATAAATGAAAAATACAGAATCATAAGAAAAACATAAAAATATTATATATCATATATAAATATAGTGACATCTTAATGGACACATTTTGAAGGTGATAAAAGAATATTGAACAATCATCGTTTATTAAGGCAGAAATTCACCATCCACAGAAACAGTATGTTCATTAACCATTTGATGTAGGTGTGTGTAAGTGTAGCTAGAATCCTTATTATAAAAACATCCTAGAATATAGAAGATAATGGAGTTGTTACAAATGAAATTAATAAAAAAAATTACTGGGTTGGAGAAGAAAAATAAAACAAAAGAACACAAGTGAAGACATTACCTTAAAATCGGGTAACTCCCTTTGGTTTGAACCAAAAGGGTTTCATGAAGAGCTTTCTGCTCAAGGTAGGGCTTCAATGATGAAAAGAGAGATGTGTAGAGATGAAATGGGCAGGGATTGGCTGAGCCAAAGGCTTGAGATGTTTGGGTAAGGAGGTAGAGGTGGGGGCCTTTTATAAGAGGAGAGGAGGGGAACTCTTGGAAGGGTATAAAATGTTACTTTATTTTCAAATGATTTTCGGATTTAAAAGGTACTAAATTGATTTATTTCTAGGATAAGGTAATAAGAGTTTGAAATCCACCGATACAATAGGTTTTTGACATGATTATTTCTTAGATTTTTCATTATCTTTTCATTATATTTAAATCATTAAATAACGAGGTAATCGCTGCATCATCATGATGTCATAAATAATTTAATTTAAATAATGTCTAAAAATAATAAAACAAATATCATGATTTATGAAATCATTTTATCTTTATAATTAATATTTATAGACAAAAATATTACTTGTATAACCCAATGTAAAAATTGTTTTAGTAAAACAATTCATGTTTGTGACATTTTAGTTTTAACTTTAAATAAAATTTTATTAATGTCATTTTCCAACCAAAGTGGCTCCATGGGATCCCCAAGTTGACACATGGATTTTCTTGGTCGGCCATGACTCATAAAATATGGGTAGTACATGTTTCTTGGTCATTTAATATTATTAAAACAA
This sequence comes from Viscum album, assembly GCA_963277665.1. Classification (NCBI taxonomy): domain Eukaryota; kingdom Viridiplantae; phylum Streptophyta; class Magnoliopsida; order Santalales; family Viscaceae; genus Viscum; species Viscum album. The sequence goes on along the minus strand of OY728133.1, from coordinate 312,430,235 downwards.
TATTTTTACCTTAAATTACACTAATTACCTCTAATCGCGATTAAAAATTTTAAAGTTACTATTCACCAAAAAAATTATTTTAATCCCATTGAACCACATTTTACTTCCTAATAAAAACCATGTATGTTGTATTTTTGATATTTAAAACACATAGGTGGTAAAATTTCATTTAAACAAAAAATGAGTTTTTAAACTACCACTTAGTGGTTTCACTATTCCTCAAAAATTGATGTTTTTCAGAAAAATACCAAAAATTCACCCTAATCTATATTTGATATTCTGAATTAAAAAATGATTTATATTTAAAAAAATAAAAAATATATAAGTTACAATAATTAATATAATAATTAATTCCCGTTGTCAGAATAAATAGCGTGTTTTTAGGAAATAATATTTATCAAAAGATTGACACTCGTTTATGTCCAATCTCAAAGTGATATTAATTCCAATGAAAACAATTGTATTAAATTGTAAAAATATATTATAATTTCCCTTTAAAACCAATTAAAAATATAATCTAACTACATAAATAAGTTATATTAAAAAGTGGTTTTGAATTAAAATACAACACTTTTCACTATTCATTAAAAAATGAAAATTATCAGAAAAATTCCATAAATTTATCCAAATAAATATAAATGTCCCAATCATAAAGAATAATTTTATTTTGAAATATATATCTTATAAAATTGTCAAAATATAGATTTAAAAATGGTTCTCCATCAAAAGGCAGTAAAACAATCTTTTAAAAATATTAGAGTATTTATTCTTAAAATTGGATTCATTTGGATTTTAAGCCTCTAAAATTTATTGGATAAATGTAAAAATATTTAACAAACATATGTAATCATTTTATAGTTATTTCTGTTAATTCCATCCATTACAACGTCTAAACCTTAACTATTATAATATTATTATATTATTAGTGTGCAACGTAAGATTTCAAAGAAACTCGTTGTAGCGTATTGGGTACGCCATCGAGCATAGCATTCCCATTAAAGTAGTATTAACATGTTATTTAAAAATATTAATAAAAATTAAAATTTATTATTATTTATTTATGTGGGATGTTACATCCTTCCCCCCTTTTGGGAATTGCATCCTCGCAATTTCAAAATTGGGCTTGGAAACTCAATTTAAAGTCCCACATCGGAACAAGAGTCAGTAAAACTGTCACTTAAAAAGAATGGGAGAGAAGTAAAAAGGTCACCCAACATAACCCATACGAGGATTCAAAGTATGAGAATATGGATATGGAGGAAAAATCAAATGGTCTGGTTCTAATTGAGTGATAGTAAACATGTATAGGATAATGTTAACCACAAGAAAATCACCAGCTTGTGATGGGTTAAACGACATTCGATTCCCCAGTAGGAAAATTTAACATACAAAATTTTTGTTTTAAGTTACTCTTAATTGAGGAATTTATTTTGGAGATTAACTAAATCATAACGAATCATACTTACATGTCACGTAGACTTTCAACTTTTACTATATTCCTTAATCAAACTCATATTTTCTCCAAAAGACATGTATTTAGGAAGACTTGTTCGGATTAAGAGTATTATAATAAACTTCTTGAGAATCATTTAATCCACAAAAGAGATCTATATATTTCCCATGTCTTTAGATCTCAACCAAAACCAAACCAAAATGTTTAGTAAGAGATCAGATAATACCCAAAATGGATATTTCTTTTACGAAAATAAAAAATACTCCAAATCTCAAAAATTTGTCGAACAACACCCAAAGTTCAACAATGACCATTCGATAAACAATTTGTCCATAAAATTATTCAAAGTAAACCCAACTAAGATTTAAACCCAAATATTTGAAGGATTTAATCACATAGTCTCTCAAGGTACAAATTAACATTTATCTCCCAATAACATCGGTTTCTCTTAAAGTCTCATACTGAAACGTAATTAACATAATCACATATCCTCCATGATAGGTTCGTAATTTCCATAGATAACCCAATATCAACTTACCCTTGATTCCTAAAATTATCTAACTAAAAGACATATGTCAAAGTAACCAAGGACTTCACGTAGTCTAGTGGTAGGTGATAAACACCAGTCGCACATTGGTTGTGGGTTTGATGCATACAACTTCATCTCACGCGAAGGGTTGTCACACGGTCTTCATGTTTTCCTTTTTCCAAAACTATATAATTATTAAAACATCCCCCCAAAAAGAGATAAAATCTTAAAAAATAACCATAACATATTTTAACCTCAATTTTACCTCATGCCTTTCATCTTCCATCATAACATATTGTAACCCATAATTACCTCAAATGTAAGTATCATATAAACCCTAATGGTTACCTTTATAATTATCACATGAAATTCCACATCGAGTTGGTTCTCGCATGCAAGAGGCATTAGAGAACTCACCAGGGTTCAAGTGGTTGATCATGACTCCTGATAGTTGGTTTATAATAACCACGATATTTCTCATTTAATCCCCCATTTCATCCAGTCTCTTAATCAGAGAACCACCACAGTTTCCTTCAAACCCATTGTCACTTTGGTTCCTGGTAGATCGATCCATTTACTAAAACCAGAAATGTCAATGTGTGTATATAAAAATAATAATTATGTACTAAAGAGGAAGATAAACACTAAGATATACTTATCCAAGTTATCTCAAACTCATTCCAACCTACAAAAATAACAATGACTACATCTAATATAATAACCATTGTGGTTATACACAACTTGTCACTTAACACTCTAACCTCTAAAGTTATCTAAACTATCCACTAATACCAAATATAAGGCCCCGACCTTAAACCTTACTTAATCTTTAGTTATTAGAAGATTACACATTGAGGATCTTTTCAGGTTTAGAGTTTTAGAGAATTAGATCATAAAACATGCATTAAATTCCACATTTAAACAAAGTGGTTACATAAAATATAGTATTAATTTTTCCCATCAACGGAAACATATTTAAAATAAAACATGGATTCTTTCTTTACACTTCCTTGAAACTATCATCATATCATTTACCATTCCCTTGACCTGTGAAAAACATTTCAAAAACTTGGGATGAGCATAAAAAGCTCAGCAATGGATATAAAAGTACGAAATGAAAACATTAGTCCATGTATGAAATCATACTTTACTCATAAAACATAATCACATTAACATACCTCATCAAATCATGAATAAATCATAGAAATTATAAGACATAAAAGGTAATGTGAGGCATTTATAACATTCTTACATACGGAGTAACCATCATAGTTACGTTTGGAATACCCATCACAATATATTCCCTAAATCTCTTCGGAGAAACCTTAATGTTTAACTCCTTCACATTACCCAATGCATTGGAGATCTATATCGGGCTCACCCGCCCTTAGTTTATCATGTAACCACCCATCTTCAAAAATGCGCAAGAACCATAACATAATCGTATCACATAAACTTGCCTAAAAGAAGCATAACATTTCCACATTTCAATCACAAGATATCAATAACACATTGATATAATAGAAAATTTATCAAAAACATTTCCAATACTATAATAGAAGAAAAGTAAACCATGGTATTTATTTTTTATTTTACAAAAAAGGTTATGGCTTGTAGAGGAAGCCTAAACTCAAATAATGGTCATGGCGGCAGAGAAGTCATTGTCACCGCATACGTACGAAAAAAAAACATTCCCTTTTGTCGTTTAGTATATGCTTCGTATAAAAAGATTCCTTTTGAATAAGTGTAAAATTTAAAGGGGTTTATACACCTTATAAAAGAAAGTTTTGTATAAAACTAAATATGTCTCAATGAAAGGAGATTGAGACAAAGTTCCTTATAACTTTGAGGCATTTAAAGGAATGGAATTTAATCAAAACTTTATTATATCATGAGAATAAATGAATTCATGATATAATATTCCAAAGTACATTATATACACCATATCAATGTGTATTGGTGCATAACATCAATTATGTCTCAATGGAATGTAAATTGAGATGAAATCCCTTGTAAAGAAGGTATCCTTAAATTAAGGATAAATCAATCACATAATTATGTGTGACAATATAAATACACCCAATATAAGTGGATATTAAATTTAAAACAATCAGTGTTCATTCACACATATTCATTGGATGACATATTCAATAACTACAAGTTGAACCCAATGAAATCGAAATTGGGTTACGAAGTTCCCTTACAAAAACTCGGCAGCCTAACGACGCCACTTAAAACTTCCAAAAATGGATTGATGAGATAAAATAGGGTCTCTCATCATATTAACATAAAGTGTACAGAAAGTGGAATATAAAATAACATCCCCCAATATAACAAATAAGAGCTTAAAATAAGTGACATAAAGCAGAGTACTTAACAAGAGAGAGATTGGATCTCTTACGAAAATCCGGTAGCCTAACGGCACCACTCAAAACATCCTAAATGGATTGATGAGATAAAATAGGGTCACTCATCATATGAACATAAAAATTATAGTAAGAGTAATATAAAATAACATCCCAATCATAAGAAATATGAGCTTAAAAGGAATGACATAAAAGAGTGTACTTAAAAATAAAGAGAGGGGTTGGATCCCTTACCTCAAGTCTGACTTGTCTTGTTCGTTTCATAATATTCCTGAATAATACACTTGAGTTAATTTCTACATTCTTCATAACCTTTTTCAAGCTCATTAATCATTTTATATCACTTATTACCATCTTATGAACATTATGTAATCATTTAAGTTAATAACGGTTGTTTTGTCGATATTTGGTACTTGAGTCAAAAGTGACTTCTTATATTTACTAGTTGTTCATATAGTCAAATATCCATTATTTCAAGAACGATATTCATGAGTTATATATCATATATACCATATATATATATCCAGTATATACATGCATTAATAGTATTACATAATAATTTAGAGGCATGAAATGAAATGCACCGTTCATGGAGTCGGTAAGCCGTACGTATGAATGAACGCTACATTAAATTCTATTTCATACTTTAATGGAATGAAATAATACTGATATAAAGGTATATTATAATTCCAGTATAGTATCTTATATAATATCATTAACTTTATCATTTATACGTCCCATTTATGGCATTAACGAATCAAATCACTTTGAGGGGGCGGTAGTCCGCACTTCCTAAAATGAAGATATAGCGTTTACCCATAATGAAAACCATAAAGGTATGACATAAATGAAAAATACAGAAGCCTAATTAAAAAAAATAAACATATTATATATCATATATAAATATAGTGACATCTTAATTGCCACCTTTGGAAGGTGTTAAAATAATATTGAACAATCATCGTTTCGTGAGGCAGAAATTCACCATCCACAGAAACAGTATGTTCTTTAACCATTAGATGTTGGTGTATGTAAGTGTAGTTGGAATAAATCTTATAAATAAATCCTAGTATATTGAAGATACTGAAGGTATTACAAAATATATGAATAAAAAGTGTTTATGGGGTTGGAGAAGAAAAATAAAAGAAAATAACACAAGTGAAGAAATTGCCTTAAATTCGGTTAACTCCCTTTGGTTTGAACCAAAAGGGTTTCTTGAAGATCATTCTGACCATGGTGAGGCTTAAATGATGAATAGAGGTATGTGGAGAGATGCAATGGGTAGGTCTTGGTAGTGTAACGGCTTGACAGGTGTGGGTAAGTTGGTAGAGGTGGGGGCCTTTTATAAGAGGAGAGGAGAGGCACTCTTGGAAAGGTATAAAATGTTACTTAATTTTGAAATGTGTTCTGGATTTAAAAGGTACCACATTTATGTATTTAGAGGATAAGGTGAAAATAGTCAGAAATCCATCCATAAAATAGGGTTTTTACTTGTGTAGGTCTTATATTTTACATTATCATTTCATTTTATTGAACTCATTAAATAATGAGTTAATCAGTGCATTATCATGATGTTATAAATAATTTAATTTCTATACTGTTTAAAAATTGTAAAAAAATATCATGATGTAGGAAATCGTTTTGGCTTTCTAATGATTATTTATAGTCAAAAATATAACTTGTATAACCCCATGTAAAAATTGTTTTAGTAAAACAATTCATGTTTGTGACATTTTAATTTTACCATTAAATAAAAATTTATTAAAGTAAATTTTAACCCAATGTGGCTCCATGGGATCTCCAAGTTGACCTGTGGATTGTATTGGTCGGCCATGACTCATAAAATAATGGCAGGACATTTTTCATGGTCATTCCTAATATTAAAACATTATTTTTACCTTAAATTACACTAATTACCTCTAATCGCGTTTAAAAACTTAAAAGTTACTATTCACCAAAAAATTATTTTAACCCCATTGAACCACATTTTACTTCCTAATGAAAACAATGTATGTCGGATTTTTGAAATTCAAAACACAGAGGTGGTAAATTTTCATTTAAACAAAAATCAGTTTTTAAACTACTATATAGTGGTTTCACTATTCATCAAAAATTGAAGTTTTTCCGAAAAATACCAAAAAAATAACCCTAAGCTATATTTGATATTCCGAATTCAAAAATGATGTCTATATTTGAAAATTAAAAATATATAAGTTACAATAATTAATTTCATAATTAATTCACGTTGTAAGAACAAAAAGCGTGTTTTTAAGACAGAATATCTATCAAAAGATTTACACTCGCTTATGTCGAATCACAAAGTGATATTAACTCCAATGACCACCATTGTATTAAACGATAAACATATATTCTAATTTCACTTTAAAACCAATAAAAAATTTAATATAACTATATAAATAAATTAGATTAAAAAGTGGTTTTGAATTAAAATACAACACTTTTCACTATTCATAAAAAAATGACCATTATCAGAAAAATACCAAAAAATTATCCAAAGTAAATATCAATGTCCCAATAATAAAGAATATGTTTATTTGGAAAAATAATTTATATAAAATTGTTAAAAGATAGATTTAAAAATGGTTCTCCATCAAAAGGCGGAACATCAATCTTTTGAAAATATTTGAGTATTTATTCTTAAAATTGGATTCATTTGGATTTTAATCCTCTAACATTTATTGGATAAATGTAAAAATATTTAACAAACATATGTAATCATTTTGTACTTATTTTTGTTCATTCCCTCCATTAAAATGGCTAGGCGTTAACTATTATAATATTATTATATTATTAGTGTGCAACGTATGATTTCAATGAAAACTCGTTGTCGCGTATTGGGTACGCCATCAAGCATAGAATTACCTTTAAAGTAGTACTAACATTTTCTTCATAAATATTGATCATAATTAGAATGTAATATTATTTATTTACCTAGGATGTTATAGAAAATGTGTCATGTCTTGAAAAAATTAAGAAAGAGTTTGCTCGTCAACCAATTAAAGTGTATTTTATCCACCTAATTGTATTTAGGACTAATTTTTTTCTATTTAATCTTATTGGACAAATAGTATCAATATATTTTTCAAATAGGGAAGTAGTTACTACCATTTCATTAAATTAATTTAATTTTTCTCAAAATATATATCCATTACATAAATAGTTGATCCGAAAGTTTCAAGACATTCTCAATACCACAATAAAGAAACCATACAAGGTAATGATTCCACAATTACTCATAAATTTCATCGAGTCCCTTGACAGACAACAAAAATATATAATGGGGTCATGAACTCTAGTACTTCTAGAGAGGAAACCCTATCCTTTTTTAAATGGAACCTACTCCACCATATTTTTGTTCACTTTTATAACCTTCAATAGAACCTCAACTATAAAATAACACTTTATGTAAATTTTGTCTTTTCCTAGACCCATTATAGAAATAATATAAAAATGAGATGTTAAAAACCATAGGATACTTATCCAAAATATGGATGTATTATCAATTTATTAGATATTAAAAATACATGTAGGGACATTCAATAATTGTAAAATAATTTTATGATTGTTACTCTTACAATTTAGTTCAATAATGAAAAAATAAAACACTCATGTTGATCTAAAAAATGAAAATATCACAATAAGAGATATTTTTATATTTCTCTCCAAGTTGAAAAGAGTGGATTATTCTATATAAATATATATTTTTTAAGACCATATATTTTATATTTTCATTGATAATCTCTATAATTAATTATATAAAATATTTGATTCCCTTGATATACACTAGTGGGTTATGATAGTTTAAAATATTTTCACAGCCGATGTAAAATGTGATCTAAAAGACTAAAGCAAAATATTTAACATCACCAATATATTAAGGGAAGATATTCTCTTGGGTAGAGACAGAAACAATCCTAACCAAGATGAGAACAAAAAATGATCGATATTTCATTCTACTGAAATATTAATTGGTGCCTCCACTAGAATGATATCAAAAAACACTTAGACGTAATGAAAGAGAGAATTCATCTGATGTTCAGGTATCAAAATATTAAACCTGGTTATTTTTAATAAGAGCAGTTTTTTTAGTTTTTAATCATATATAGAGATATAAATATAAAAAAAATACTAGAATTCACAAAACCCAATAAATTCATTTAAAACCAATTAACCGACTATTTCGCATTTAATCATATGATATTGATAAATATAAAAAAATAATTTTCTCTAAATAAGTAGTCTAGATGATGATTTTCTCAAGATTGATCATGATGGGAAAACCCATTATATAATATATTTATATTTTTTACTAAATAAAAAAGGAAATTAGAGTAATAGGAAGTTTCAATTATGGGTGCATAGAAACTTTATGACTAAATTACCAAGTTATTTTTCAATATCATATATAGGGATCAATTAAACCAAATTTTTTTTGTCAAAATTTAATTTATAGTATCTAAGGAGACATAAACTCTCTCTCTCTTACTTATAAGATTTGGTTAAATGTACACCAATGAAAAGAAACATATGTGGATGATCTTGTAATAATACTGAACCCAATCTAGATATTTTTGGACTTCCTACCCCATTGATAGGAGGACATGTATCATCCCCCAAAAAGAGAAAACTATCAAATTAACATTAAATGGGATTCTCAATAGATAAAAAGTTACAATATTTCTAGTTAAATGTTCCCTAGATAACGAAAACCTTATATGATGAGTATGAAAAGTATGAATCTATATTCCCAATCAATAATTAGGGAATATGTCCCAAAGGAAAGTGGTGTTATATATAGTGAGTAATATATGGCACTAAATTCGCTTGAACCATTTTTTACGAGTCTATATATTCTATATAATCAGTAAAATAATAACAAATATTATCCCATTAATAAATAAGTCTAATACTGAACCACTACAGTCCCATTTAGTCCCAATCAAAAAAATAGACAACCAAATAAACATTCCATTTCCCTGTTAATATTTTAATTTCTAAGATCTAGCTCCGTCAAACCCATTCATTAGATAAATTATATAAAAACAGTATTAAATATAATGTAATGCTGAAAACATTACTGTCAACCTCTGAGAATCATTAATCTAATCAGCCTTAAAATGAGAATCTTGACGCACAGTAAATAAATATAACATACCAAACAATTTTATGTTTGTCCTAAAAAATTTCTCAATTCCTGATATTATTCACCTATTAATATATATTAAGGGGGAACTCATTTAGATTATAAATTCCAGAAATATTAATATATATATATATATATATATTTAAATAATATGGATCTCTTCGATATCATTCATTACATACACACACTACGTTTAAATGATCCAAGATGTACAATTGTAATATTATTATTTAATGTGACTATTATTTCCTCACTTTTGAATTCAATTTTATTTATAAGAGAAAATAAAATATGAAAAATTATTATATAAGAAATTTTAAAAATAATTAATTTGTTATCATTTGGTTAGACAAAATATTATTTTAAAGACAATTAGTTGTTTTTATATGAAAACTATTTTTATGGATGAATGGTGTTTTATCCAGATAAATTAAATTAATAACTATAGGTGAGTAATACTAATAAAATTTATAGATAATATATTCAATTATATATTATATCATTAATCTAATAGTTTTTAATATAAATGTAATGATAATAAATACATGTCTATACTTAAAAATAACTTTTTCTAAAATCAGTATTCAATGTGTCCGAAAAATTTATTTAAAAATAAATTAATTACACATATTAAAATTGAATATGATAAAATGGTTTCCATATATTTAAATATATTTCCAAAATTTATTAATGATTTAAATTCCATTTTTTCATTATTAATTCTATCCAATGTGAAAAAATCATGACATTGATTAAGGCTAAAAGGGTTACTGATGAGTTTAAAAAGGTGATAATATTTAAAATAAACTAAAACAAATATAAAATATATTTTTCATTTTATGTTGACGCCAAATTATAATAAATTTTATTTTGGGTCAATTTGATGCTTCTTGTACTAGAATATTTCATTATTATTTAGTATTAATTTTTGTATTTTAAGACTCTCACACCACTCACTTATAAAAGGGAACTTATTCTCCTATCATATCCACATAGTTGAGCACTTTATCTCAAAATATTTCTTTTAAAATACTCTATAAACATAATTATTCATTACCTTATGGTCATGGTATTCCAAAAAATAACCATATAGGAATCCTTAGTTTGATTTTCAAATGAAGATATCCAAATAAGTTAAATATTTTATTATAACTCTTTTTAATTTTTATTTCATCATAAAACACATTAAATTATTTATGACCATATTAATATTATATCATATTATATTTACTAGAATAACATTGTTTCACTATAATTATAAATCAATTTTAATTCACTCTAATTATTTAATGGCTAATAATTTTTTATATTTCTTATATTACATCCATCGTAATGTAGAAGCATCACGTTTGTATCTATGGAGCCTATCATCTCTAAGATGTGATGTAATTAATTTTTCATAACAACATGATAAAAATGATTATAAATTTCACATAATGATTAATATTATTCTTATAACAATATTTATATTTGACATATGGTTAATCAAAGGCCATTTTTTATGTACTTTAACTATCAAACTGAAACATGCATGGAAAACAATGAAAATGTACCTGGAATGTTCATTTTAATAAAGATTTTTTAATAAAATTATAATTGGACATTATAATGGAATGATAAATATTTATTTACTTATTAATATGATAATGGAAAATGTATATATATATATAATAACATTGTATTTATTATATATGAGGACAGAATATTTATGAAGTATGAGTTGTCTTGATATAAAGGTTTTTTTTTAGAATCTTATTTCTTTTGGGGATTTTTTAACATAAATTTCAACTGAGTAAAATTGTATAACAAATATTCAATAAAACCAATATATTTTCATCTTTCCTAGTTATTACTATATTCTAAAATAATTTTATAATTTAAGATATTTTGGAACTTATGATTTTGAATAAATGATTTTATGAAAAACTCACCTTACTTTCATGTCAGAAGATTGGAATTTTCATCCATGTCTTTGTTCTCCAAAGTATTTTAAAAAATTCATATATATATGATTAAATTTTCATTTAATATTATTTTAAACAATTTTTTTCTTTACATTCATTTTTAAAAGGATAGTTTTTATTGCTTTATAAGAATGTTATTTATGAATTTTTACAAAAAAGTGTGATAGGAATCATGATTTGAACATTTACCAAATGGGTAATTTTTTCAAACATTATGTACATTATTTAATTTTTTTAGTAATTTAAATTTATGAATTTTTATATTAAAATAAAATTATTATTTCATGATTCTATAAATTTTAACATTTTAAAGATACAAAAATTTAATGATATTATTATGTTTTCAATGAAACTATTAAATAATCATTGAAATGTATTTTTTATCTATTTCAAAATATTTTTTGGTTTTTGGCTTCATCTAGTATATTATCTTATTATACTATCTAACTTCATTCCCTATATGTCTTGTGAATATTATTATTTAGCAATTACTCTATAAACCCAATTTTTTCTCGTAGGATATTCTTGTTATCGAAAAGTCTTTATGAAACACATTTAATTTACATCGTTCATTCTATGATGAAATGGAAAACTGTTTATGAAACATATTTCCATTTCATGGGTAATGTAATAAATAAGTATAACTATTTTTTTAATCCTATGGAACACATATGTATGGTTATCAGTATGTGATGTGTGATCCTTAAATTATATATCCCTATAATACATAATGTAATAATTAATATATCATGATATAACATAAACTTGAATACTAAGAAAACACAATTATATAATGGATTTAAACTATAATTATAGTCATGGGAGTGAACCTTGGAAATAGAAATGATGAAATATTGTGTGAAACAAATAAACTATGATTGTATTGGAAGCTACCCATGATTGGGGAAATGATTTTATATGATCATCTTCATTCAATAAACTTATTTTTATGCTTATGATATGTTCTAATGGATTATCATCTATTATTAATTATTATATACTAATGTGTAATATATATTGTTATGAAAAATCATTATTTGATGATTCATGATTAAATAACAGTCACTTATTTTATGCAAACTTTGTAATTTATGATCATGTCATCATACTCATATGATTATCTTATATTCACATAAGATGAAGGATTGGTATCCCTTATATTTTACCTTACATTGAATCTGATCGCTCTCATTATAATATTTATTTTTTCAAGGATACAATGAAATATTTTGAATAGTTTATCCGTATTTTTTGTACTATGTGAGATAACATTCTATGTGATTTCGATGAACAATCATGAAATAAGATGATTATGTATCTAGTATCGAAAAATAATAAATATTAGGGATTTTATTTGTGTGATTTCTTATACGATATATTGGTTATATATATAAAATAATGTAATATCTATGTATGTGATTCATGGGTTTCTTCTAGTGATGTTATAATATAATATGAGTTTAAATGTAAATTTGATGATGTTGAAGTATATCTTGTAGATATTAGACCTGTTTAATTCCACAAGTTCATTTTCATTATAGAATCAGTTTGGTAAGATACCATACCTAAAAACATCAAAAAAAATATATTTATTATAGATATTTATGTTTACAAACCATTATATTTATATGGTAATAGTTATATGATAAACCTCATATCAATCTAGACCATCAATCATTTTGGTTAGAGTGAGGTGTACTTGTCCCCATATACCCCGGTGATCTAATGGAATAAAAATAGTGATGAAAAACATCTTGGAAATAACTTTTCCCAAAAACTAATTCATATTTATCATTTTTGACTTTGGGTGATTTTTTTTCCAAGACATATCCTTTAATTCCATTTTGGGAAGACTATGGCTCCTCATTCATGTAGAAGTACCTTTATCAATCTAACAGTGCAATAAATTCTATATTAATAAAATTATGGGGTATTATATGATATTAATTCCACAATTTATTCATTTTTTTCCAAATATATAGAGTCAAAATTCAAAACTATGTAATTAATGTATAATATTAATATAACCAATGTTATAAAAATGGATTTTATCAATCCATGGACTGATCATGGTGAAAAATGTGTACTTTAAATAAACTTAATCAAGGTAAATATCCTATAATGATTATGTAGTTTGATCATTTGAGTCCTACTATTTAATAATCAAAAACGACAAATTAGTATTCCCACATACATTTTCAATCTATATTAACTTATTTATAATCCACCTCTAATAGAGTGAAAGTACAATACAACGTCAATAAAATTCAATGTTACCCCTTGAAATACACTATTCAAGGTTTGTTCTAAAAAATATATCAACTCAACAAATTAGTATATTGGATTATATGTTCCTCAATAGTTATATAAAATAGAAATTAGAATTCTTGGAAAATATTTCCCCCATCCACATGACATCATCTTCATTTGGTAACACTTTCATTACTGATGATGGGTATTCTCATGGTGAAGATAGAAATTCCCAAGAAATTGGTTTCCTTGAATCCTCATATTTTGGATATAAATATATCCTCATACTATCTATCGAATCCCAAAATTTCCATACATATTCTTCATGTAATAATATAATTTTAGGTGAAGTAGAAAAATAAATTTTTATAGATGATTCTCCAAAATCTCATTTTGTATCTCCATCATCATTGAAGAACTATGGTGAGTCAGTCTAGGTTTAGATTATGATTTTTAGACTTTGTTGATAATTGACAGTAAGAATTTTAAATTACATTACTTGTGTATATCCTTTTAAAAATACATGTCAGATTTATTTTTTTAGCAATACAAAAATGTTTATTTTGATTCTTATAAAGCGACTCACCAGTTGTAGTCCCCAGATGATCTCTATCGATATAAACTTGTATCTAAGAGAATGAATCCAACCGTTCATTCCAAGTTGGAAGTTGGATTTGAAAAACACCTAAAACCAACAAAATATAATAATATTATTACACAAAATGGATTTATAATATTATTTTTATGAGGAAAAATAATAAGAAAATACATTATAATGTATATTTTAGGGATCTCAACTAATACCTCGCAAAGGATGATTTCCCAATCCTAATTAGTGAGATTCATATTCAAAAAATATACAAATATTAAGACCTTCCCATTATAGAAATATATTCATTCTAAAAAAATATTTTGATGCTCCCAAAAGAATAATAAATCACTACATTTATGGAACTCTAAGGGGTATACTATTAAAAATCAATGGTATTTTATTGATGAATTTCAGTTGATCATATCAATGTTCCATTAATCATATATTCAATCCAATTTTATTGAATACTATATAAGGATATACGAATGATCTATTAGATTAATATTATTATTACTATGATCTTATTAGAAATGTTAAAATGTTATTCAATAAACTATTTACCATATGATTAAGATAATTCATCTAAAGTGTGTTATTGGAGTGGCATCAAAAAAATTTATCGACTTCAGGGTATTACAATAAGGTATTTCAGTCAACCCTAAATAGTCCTTGAATATAATTGACATGACCCCTCTTTTAAATAAAAATGACTTGAAATTACCCTATGGACATCTTTAATATATTTGCCGCTTCATATATAATCTCACCAAAAAAATGATTTTCATTAATGATGTTGATGAAAAAATGAATAAATATTTATGGGATCAATATATATATAAATATTTAGAATGTATCAAAAAATAAATACATAAATAAATAGTTTTGATCATGTCAATAAAAATTAATACCCTCCTACTCTATGTAGTGACCATAGAGTGATCTCTCAACTAACTCCTTGGTCAAAAGAATATCCTAAGAAAATATAAGATCATATATTATCATATTAGTACTTTTTTCATAATAATATGTGATATTATGATATAAATAAGATCATCCATGCCCTATAATTCATATAAAAAAGGTAGAGGCATAATCTATAACAACATATGGTCTACTCTTTTCTCTATGGACCCTCCCACATATGGAGTGAATTTCATGATCATAACTGGATTCTTATAATGGATATTAACATTCATTTTATATCATATAATCATACCAAAGGAAAATAATTTATAGATTTCTTTACATATCAGCCCATGTTAATACATTTTTTAATATATAAAACTTCTCGAAGGTGAATTTTCTCCATCCAAACACTCTAAAATCATGGGAGATGTATTTTCATAGTTCTTTACAAGATCCTGATGGAGGAATGATAAGAAAAATTAAAAAATAGTTATTTTATATGAAATATACATATCTACCCAATGAATGTTTTTTATCCATATTCTTTACTAATGTCATTAGGATGAAACAAAGTTTATACGGGATACCAAGGACTTATTATAGTAATGGAATTATCCCAATAGATATTAATGTCATTATTAAATAAGAAATATTATATATTGTTGTTGATTAGTAAAATAAATGGTGAGAATTCTATCAATTCCTATGTTTTGATCCCCTTTATTGATTATGAATGAGAGTTTATGGTTTATTTCCCAAAAGAAAAACCATTTTCTCATGCCCATTTTTCATTGAATATATATACCAATGAATTATATAATGAATCCATAATCTATATTTTTCATGAAATATATTAAATAATCATTCTAATCATGCACTGTATAATGATATCACCATTAATCAACATTGTAATGGAAGAGATGAATTAAGTCAACACTACCCATGAACATGGAGAAATGATATTTTAATGTATCTATGCATAAATTTCATGGATTTATCCAATAGTTAACTACCTACAAGGTAAAATTTACCCAATATAATGAGCAGAGATGGAATATATTTTGTGATGGGTAGTAAATATCATCTTATGTAGAGGTCTAAACAAAATTAATGTAATTTACATGTAAGGAGTTGAAGGAATTCTCATTAAATGAATTAAAAGTTGGGAGACCCTAATTATTATGTATTATGTCCATTTTAAAACCTATAATGGACCCTTTTTAAGAGACAATATATTTGATAAAATATAAAAATAATTTGATAATTATGGAAATCAACGGTAGAATACTATAAGGAATTCACATATATGTTCCATTCGTATTAGTTACATACCAACTATATTCATCATCCCCCAAAACCATTTTACACTAACAAATACCATTTGGTTATATTCATTATGGAAAATTAGATTCATGAAGTTACATCAACTATATACCTTTATCGATTTTTAATATATCATTACAACCACTGATGTATTCTCCATGTTGGACAATGAAATATCCCTCATAGAATTCATAAAAATGGGTATCATTAATGTCAGGATCCATAATATAATAATTATATTTGGTACCCCTCACATCATATTGATGAAAAATACGATCAATTTATATGATTCAAATTTTAATAGTTTTTATTATGAAATATAATATTTATCTTGACATTTAATCTTATAATCATGTATCCAATAATATATAAATATAATATTTCTAGACTAATATACCCAATATCCTGCAAAAATCCATTGAAATTTTTTGGATGTATTGTAAAAAAAATAATGTATGAACTATTAGAATATCACAACATAACTCATACGGAAAAATGAGTGGCCCCATATTCACTTGTATACTGGAAAACACCAGTTCTTATAATTGTGTTTTATCCTTACTCAATTTGAATTATCACCAGAAAGTATATTTTAATGGATAAATAATCTCATGCATCAGTTAAAGAGTTGTAATGACCCAATGCAAAAGGGTTGAATAGAATAACCAACCATGAGATATTTCAAAATGATGTCACATGAGTGTTTAACAAGTTGTTTCACCTACAATAATTCATCAAAACTAAATTAGATAAAGCTATAAGAACTCCAAAATACATGGAATGGGTGCATCAAAAGTGGAACTAAAATTGTAAGTATCATATGTTATATACATGGACACCTATAGAATAGATTATTCATTGAAGATAATTGGTGGATTGTGAATCATAACCACAACCAATGATATATATTTCATGAAATATATCGAATAACATCACATTTTTGTAAAATTATATTTACCACAAAATGATAAACTATAAAGAAAAATTAAACTCCATGTGACTTTATGATACTTAGTAAATGCCCTTTTCATTAGAGCATAAACAACATAAAATTTTAGTTCATGTTTGCTGGTGTTAAAATTCATAACATATGGTCCACCCTATATGGACATAAAATAATTTATGTGTCATCATCAATAGAACCTATCCTGCTAAAAAATTATATATATCAATATATAAACACCTGCAATATGGGTATTACTCATGATCACATTATATAAAAGGACATATATTTTTCAAATCACTTCATTAGGTGGATCAATTTAATAAGAGGTTTCATGGATATGGGCATATAAATTACCTTATATATATATGAACCAACATATTATTGAATCCAATTATATAAAGAGATACAGTCAATCAAGGAAATCATGTCTCAAACAAAAATGCATATTCCAGTTCTATACCCACTTCATCAATGGTGATGTGATCATTAATAATTCAAATTTTCTATTTACACCTCACTCCCACGATATAATTCATAAGTATCCATTTTTCACATTTACAAGAGCTGGATCAATGTACGGAGATTCAATTTCATTTGAAATATGTGTGTCATGATTTATATTATGATATGGTATGTTGTGATGTTCGGAATTCATATCCTAGGAAAAATTGGTAATCCAACCAAAAAGCGCCACATCAATCTATTTATATCATATACATTCATGTATGGTTTTCCTAAAATGACCATTATATGATGAATTTTTTTAAAATATATATTTCATGATTAATGTTTATAAAAACTACATAATTATTAATGATTCATCTTTCATGATCCATGAAATATATTCTAATAACCTTCACATAAACCAAATTATTTAAACCTAGAATTTTAAATGGGTATTACATCATTGCATTGGCACTAAAAAAATCCATTATACTTTTTTCACCATTACAATTAGTGAATGTTCAAAATTTTTGAAAACCCCCAATATAAATATCCTCATTGAAAAAACAAAAAAAATATACCCATCATGGGTCCTTATCCCGTGAAATTAAAATTCACGATATAGGGTTCCTCCTAAATATCCTTTAAGTACTAAGAGTTTCATATCATTGTGAACAAATTGTCCAAGATTATGACTAGATCAATGTAAGGGCAAATTATATATGGTACTTATAGGTAATATCATTCACGGTCAGAATACAATGATTCCTATGAAAATCTGTATATTTAATCCTTGTTAAAAAAATGTATCTTCTCTACACATGAGTTATATATATTAATATACGACAATATTAACAACTATTTGAGTATTTATTCATGTTGTCTCAAGATATTTTGTGCCATATAGACTGTATATTTTTTAACCAACCAAAAATTATATCACCATCATACTCCCTCTTAGTGTATTATTCCATCCATCTATGTTGGATCATATTAAATAAAAATCTACAAAGAGATAGTGTATCCAAATAACAACTAGATGGTTATTTATTCCAACTAGCATCATATTAGTAATAATGTTTGAATTAAATATTTTTGATGAATTTATGAATAAGAATTCATTTTTATATTAAATTATTAGAAAATATTCATTAATTTGGGGCTAGAATGTCCTTATCACCAGTCTAAAGACCCTTTCCACAACCCATGCTTCATACATCATGTGTTTTAAGTCTCCATAACACATTAATTTATATCAATATAGAGTGAATTCAAATCCGAAGGGAATCACTTCACGGTATGATGTTTATATCTCTATATTCTTAAATTCTATCCATAGGAATGTCTTTACCTTGAAGAGAAGTCCCAATAATCACCATACAACCTAAAAATATTTTACTCAAATTGATTATTTGATTATTTAATAAGTATAATAATTGAAATACATATTCCATCTCAGGACGTATTGATTTAAGTGGCACTATAATTATCATACATGTCATGTTTTTACTTACTCCTTCAGTATAGGCTATCTCAATTTTTTTCTCAGGACCTATGAACTCAAAATATATGCCCTTATCATTGAAATATGTAGTATTGTACTTGGTATCGTCATTCACATTGAATTTATTTCTCCCCAGCTAGACACCATTTCACCTATTGGTCAATTAATTATGACTTAAATGTGTAGAAATGTTTGGTTAATGTTATAAAATATTAAACAGTAGAAATATTTGTCCAAATTTGTGGTATGTAAATGCCAATCACCATAATGATAGATGTAAAAATACACATAAAGAAGAAGTTATGCAGAAAAAAATTAGATTGGAAAATATTAATGGTCCACCTAATAAAAAGTAAACTATCTACTCGTTATGTCACACACTTTAATGAAATGAAAAAAAGTTACTGTATGGATAATATAAGAACCAATGATTTTTAACCCACTATATGGACATCCAAAATGTCAGTCGAGTCTCATTGAACCCACCGATCTATGAAAATGTAAGACAATACCCTCAGTATTCTCTCCCACATGCTAGATATATTAATTTTATTTTATATCCCTTCACGCTAATAATATGTTCAATATATAGTGTCATAACCTTTAGGGTGCATAGACCCTTATTGTCTGTCATCTCTATAAACCTATATCATTTATCAAGTGTCTAAACCAGCATTAACCTATCATGGACATCGATAAAGTAAGAATTCATACCAAAGGGAAAAATCATCTTGGTAATGATTTTTTCCTCTATAATATTCACTAAAAGAAAATGGTTTGATTATTTAATAAGGAGAAGGTCTTATAATCATCATATCCACAAAACCAAAACATATTCATTCCCTTCAATCGAGTGTGGTCAAAAATGGCCCCGTTTATATATGTTCTAAACCATCAATTTCCAATTTTAATATATTGTGTTGTGGATTAGACATCCTAAAACATTGATATTCATGTGTAGTTGAATACCCTTGATGTTATAAACTCATTCATGATAAAATATTTAAAATTAATTACATGATTCCATATTTTTTACATCAACTAGTTCATTTTTCATGATCATCTATCAGAGGACATAACGATCTATTTAATATTACCTATTACTATGTTAATCACACAATGATATGATCTCTATAAGAATTGGGATACATATTAATATTCGGTTTTTATATACAATTATTTTATAGACTATCATGTCCCTTTATTCAATGTTATCAGATTAAGATAATCACTGATATATTTTAATTACATTGAACATAATTTTTATTCACCTATCCTTGAGGTTTGTATGCATTTGTGACAATGGGATATCAATAAATTTTGTGTTTTCTTCACATGTTCATCCATTTAATCTACCAACACAGGCCTTTTTGTTGTGTGGGAAAAAAATTTTGTATTATCTATTTGTATTCTAGTGATTTACACTCAAATATCTCCTGAAGAAGAGTGAACACAATATAATTTGTCTCTTTTTAATTAGGGATAAAATTAACTATTTTTTGAATTGTATGGGTTTGAATAAAAGTTATTAATATGAAAATGATTGAAATTAAATTTGATATTTAAATTATTTAATAATGAGAAATGAAAACGGTGATTAGGTTTAAATCGGGGTTTTCAATTGAAATTTTATCCTTGTTATACTTAATTCAACCCTATTTAAAAAAAATTGAAGTGAGAGCCATAATCGTTTCATCTAATTAATTTTTTCAAATGGTGGTGGTGGGAGAAGAACATAACAAGATAATTTTTTGGTCTACTCTACTTCCATATGCGACAGAGTTGAAGTGGATATCCTCAATTGACATGGGAAATACCCGATCTCGTCTGGTTTATCCTAAACAATCTAGAAAATACACTACCCCTTTTTACATATATTGATGTCAATTGAGTACTTTACCACAATACCTGGATTGTTCCATCATATATAACCCATAAATTAGTCGAGGGAGATAATGATCATTTTCCAAATTAAAAATATATAATTGAATCAAAAACCAATAACGACCACACATGATCATAAAAACCACTATATAAAATTGAAAAAAAATGTTACATTGGAGATAAGTATAATTTATTCAGTTATGTCCACGAACTCAAGATTTGTTAAATAAGAAACCAATCACACACTAGGTTTACCCAACTATGGTTAGGGTAATTGAGATTATTGTACAATAAAATGGAATTTCAAATATATGAAATTGTAAAAAACTAAAATATAGAAATAAGAAATGTTCTCCTACTTAGTACCCCGGAAAGAATGAGATAGAAATGAATGACTTGGGATGGAGGTGCTCTTTTCAGTTTATTGGCTAGAATCTGACCCTTAATGTTTTCTGTTTTATATTCATTAAATGGAAGGTTTAAAATATTTATCCTTCGTAAAAGTTGATCAAAAAAAAAATTCATTCTCATATTAATAATTTCATAATCATTTTCCACATGATGAAGGAGTTATGTGAGACTCTAAAAATTTCAAACCTCTATATTATCAGAGATTAATGACCATAAAAATGTCATATCCACTCTTATAAATATTCATAATAGTTTTTCCAAATTGGCATTCATTTTCAACCATCAAATTTTAGAGTACTTGAGACCACCAATCATGATATCTGGTCCCATGACCAAAACTCTAAAAATCTATAAATAGTTTTGAAGGCCTAACTTTTGAGCCCATTTTGAGCTTCTATATGGTTGATTCAGCTTTTTTCCAAAATAATGAAATGAATCCCTACATGTTTCTAATCAAAAAAATAAAAAATTAAACTATTTATATCAATATAAAATAATTTTATGACCCAAATTGATAAATAAATTTAAAATGCTACAAATTCAAAATGTCCCATCATGACAATTTTGTTCAAAATACCACTAAAATCAAAAAATGTAGAAATTTATATTTAAATAACACCTTCGAAGAATTTAAAAAATATATCATAAATATAAATTATTTAAAATATTTCTCAATCAATTCCATCATGCATAGATCATGATCTTCTAGACATGTCAGATTCAAGATCAAATTAAATCAAATTCAAAACACATACCAAGGAGATATACCAAATCCACCCCAAGATACAAAAAGAAATCATGACTCATTAAAACCATTTATTTTAAGTTACACATTTAGATAATTTTAAATATTTATACTTTATTTATTATCCCATTATAAAAAAACATCTAACTAACATGAATTTTCTCTCATCAAACAAATGTGAATTTTCAACACGGGCTTTCTTATCCACACCCATGCAAGAGTCACCATTTTCTGGTACAATTCCTACATATCCATCTAATATAATTCAAGGATATGTTTTTATTGTGAGGAATTTTTAGGGTTGTTTTATTGATCCTATTTTTTATAATTTTTATGTTATAATTTATATGGTCAAATGAGGAGGGCTTGGATCTTTTTTAAGAATAAGTTTAAAATACTAATTTTCACACAAGTATGGTATCCTCCTCACTCCCCTTAGTAGAAACTCAACTCCATCATGATGAAAACTCAATTAATCTACAAGAAATTCATTATTTAAATATTAAAAATTTTAAATCTTCTCATGAAATATTTTACTAGAATTCTCCAGATACGCATAACATTTTTTCTCCATTGGAAGCTTCAGAAAGACACAACATCTGTCATCATGAATGCTCTATGCATGTAATGATTTCAACATAATTAATTATTCAATAGTAAAATCAAATCATCAAAATTTTATTTTAACCTAATATATTATAATATGAGGCAACAAAGAAAATATATCATTCCCCACAGTAATGATCAAATAAATCATGCAATTTCACCTCATCATATCATTGGATAGGGAAAATTGTCTAATAATATGGCTAACCTAACATGATGTTAATGTAATCTAAGGGATATAAGGATTAAATGTATAATGATGTCCATAATGAAAAAAATCATGAAAATAGGTTTTTATGAATAAATAACAACCTCAATCATTTGAATCACTAGCACCTAAAACACTCATGTTTTAAAAGGAATAAATCAAATTATAGAAAAAGCTACCATCCAGTTCTCTCAAGAATTGAGGTGAAAGTTATGAATAAGAAAAAATGGATCAGAAGTCTCACAAGAATATGATTTCAAAAATAGTGGTAGGGATACGTGGCGTGGGATTTAAAAAATAGAGTAATTTTAATGAAATTAACAATGATATGAACATGAAACAATTCCATTTTCATCATTCATTAATTCATAGTTTCTGAAAATAGATTGGTTCACTCATTGAAACTGGTTTCAAAAATATCAATGATAATCATTTCAATTAAAATGTTTTTTATAACATAATAAATTCTCAAAAACACATTAAAATACTAAAAACATACAAATATTTTTTTTAATTAAATAAATAAAGAAATATTAAAATCATAAACAATAAAGGATCCACCCTTAACACATAAAAGATTTAGTTTCATAAATGCATTAAAATGGATTTTAAATGTATGCAGATTTTAAAATGAATCGCAAAATGAATGGAAATGTAATGGAGAGGTATGAACTGTTGTATTTTATTAATCAACTTGATGGAGGAGGGTGATCTCCTCCACAATCTGTATTGGAACATTCCCATAGAATTTATTTATCATATGTCTATTAATAGTGTGGATATCCTACTCCACTTCAAAATCTGAAGGGCACTAAAAATATATACATGCATAGTTATAAGTGGACCTACACATCTAGAACAATTTTTACTTGAATTTTCTTGAGTCTTGACTTGAATAAAAAACAACATCTCTAGAATATAAGTATTTTGGTTGGTTCCGATTTTCATGAACCACTATTGTTCTCTATTTATAAATCAGGGAATTTTGAAATGATTCTCTTATAATTTATTCCATATCATACAACTACAATTTCATGCCTTTTCCAGTGCTATCAAAATCCAAATTATTTTAACTCGAAGCCCAAAATACAATATTCTCTAATTATATGGGAAATTGAAAGATTTTCCCATAAAACATCCAATATGGACACATTCATAGTGATTTTTTTAGTCATTAATATAAAACAATAATGTATCCTCCATATTTTGGATCAATACCATCCTAATATCATTAAAATAATTTTTTTAAAAAAAGGTTTGATTTCCTTGTTGGATACATCATCTTGATCATTAGTCAGTGGATGATCAGGAAGAGAAGTTTTATGATGCACCCCATACATTTTCAACAATGAATAGATTCTCTTATTTAACCAGTGAGTCCCTTCAAAAATGATGATGGATTTAAGAATTTCAAACCTACAAAATATATTCACCCTATCAAAAAAAATAATTGTAGATTCATAAGTCCTGGTTCCTTTTACCTCAACCCATTTTGAAACATAATAAATTTCATGAATGATTTAATAATTTAAAAATGGATTTAATAATTTTACCATAATATAAATCCCCCCAAAATAAAAAACATCACAAAATTTTTTTACCTTTTGAAGAATTTCTTATATTTAAAAAATAATTCTTGAAAACGAACAATTTTCACACTTTTTCCAAACTTTATGAGCATATTTAAATAGTGTGGGATAATAAATTATAGATTCTAAAAAAATACATTATCTAATTTTATGTCCAATGTAGAATCCATAATATAATGTGTGACAAAACCCAAATATATATTTAACATCCCTTTCTGGAAATAATTTTCTTATTAGTTGATCATTACAAATCATCAAAAGTAATAGATCTTCCCAAATTTCATATCTAGATTAAGTTTGATTTTTTTTCGGAATTTTGGTTGAATTTAAATGATATGTTACCAAATATGTTACCATATAATTGACTATTTCATCATACCAAGTCACTTATCCTATAATATAGTACAAATACTCAACTAAAATTTGATAGTTCAATGGTTTTTGTTTTGAATTTGAGCTTCAGCGGTGTTTGTAAGTCTAAATAAGTGGTCAGACACTTGGTACTCATCTGCTTTCATGTCCTATATTTACATGCTGAACTCCGGAAATAGTATAATTATCCTCACTAGCTATGGATTTGCATCAACATTCATGATCATTTAACTATGAGATTCATGATCAGAATACAATGTGATTTTATATCCAGACACCTATAATCGAAATATTATCAAATCAATGAAAACTAACCAAAATGATTTTTCTATGGTATTTTAATTGAAATGAGATTCATCTATTATTATAGAGGAATATAAAATGACTTGTTCCTTTTCATCAATTTACCGATAGCAGACTACTCCAATAAGTTGGTTTGATGCACCAAAACTAGTTCAAATGTTCTTCCCAATTTGGTGGATGCATAACAGTTAGGGTAATCAATCATCTCTTCAAATAATCAATGTATTTCATTCAAGCACCATTGAAATAAAAATAAAAATATTTAAAATACAACCTCGAAATAAAGTGTGAAATTTTATTTAAATCCTTGAATAGACATTGGTAGATTAATTCATGTCCTAAAAATAATCTATAATGTTTCACACAATTTGGGTATGCTAATGCATTTATCACTTCAATTTTATCTTTATCTAAATATATTTTTTATTTTAAATGTCACTCACAAGGATAATTCATCTTTCAAACATTAAATGATACTTTTTAAAATACAAAAAAAATATTATTTTCAATGAATTCTTCCCAATATTTTCCTGTAATTTTCAAAATATTATCTATAGAATATCTAAAAAACTGTGAAATCATTATGAAAACATCCCATAAATTCTTATTTAGTTAAAAATATATAAATACCATGAATCTTTGAAGTTTAAATTCAGAATTAAATATTCTAAATAGAATCCTTATATATGAAAAAGTGCCAATGGAAAATATATATTCTGTCCTCTGTGGATATTCAAAAGAAATGGGTACCTTGAAGTTACCTAAAATTACATCGAAAATGAAATAATGAGAACTCCCAGTTAATATTTTTAGCATCTGGATAATAAATAGGATGTTTGAAAGGTGTTTTTTTGTTCTTTAATTCCACTTCCTTAAATTGAAAAACACACTCCAGCTATTCTGAATTATCACCGACATTACTTCATTCTTTTTTTAACAGAGTCGTGAGGATTGTTTTCATTAGAATTACATGACTTGGGATAACACAAAATGAGTATGAAATGATATATATTATCCCATCCTCTAATAGCTTCTCACTATCCTTCTTCACAACATCCATCTTGGTGGGATTCGTCCTCCTTTGGGGATTTCTGACATGTTTGGAATTCCTCTAATGATGAATTCTATGTGAGCATATTTTTGGATTTATTCTATGGATTTCACCAATGAATCATAATATTTATTATAAATACATTCTTAAATTCCCAATAAAATATTCTACTTTGGTATCAGATAGCTTTTTATAAATTATAATAAGAAATTTATCTCCCTCCATGAGGTACACATATTTAAAATCAATATAGAGTGGTTTTAATTCCATGTTAAGGGGATTCCTAGGGGCTGAAATTAAGTAATGTTTCCTCATTTTCAATGGATGGACCCCTGAATCCCATGAAACCATATCATCTTCTTTATTACTTAATGAATCGTCAATGAAATGAAATTTTAAATCTTCTTCCAACACGAAATCAGATTACTGAGTCTTTTCTGCATTCACATTTTCTATAATAATGTCAATAAATAAAATTTCTCCTAGGTCTAATAATTCATGCCACATATCTGATTCTTCAATGGGTTTAGTACGAACTTCATGAGAGGGTGTAAATTGGGAGTGCTCATTTAACATGTTCCTCATGGTTTCAAAATTGTTTTAGTGGAATGTGTTGTCTCAAAAAACCAGTGAGAGTGTACCATCATAGACATTAATTATCATTTTGGACATCATCAAGAATATTTTACCCAAAAATTGGTGATTGTGATGTGATACAATTTCCTTCAAAATTCAGCACATAATATTCCACAATCAATAAGGGTTCATTGAATTTTACTCGGATATCATCTAGAACTCCAGTTGGGAAAACTGTTTATCATTTTGTAAGCTAGACCACAACTCTTGTGGGATTCAAGTCTCTCGTATTCAAATATGTGTATACCTAGTGTGTAAATATATTAATTGAACCATGTAGATCACACAAATAATTAGATAAATTTAAATAACTAGTTGTTCATGGAATGGAAAATGTTCTTGAATCATGACATTTGGTTTGAATTTTTGGTGTGATAAGGGATGATACTCTTCATTTAAAGTTACATGATATCATTTTCAAGAAGTATTATCTTTTTGTTGAAATTATATTTCAAAAATGTTTAATACCATAAAATATATATGACTACATTATGTGGGGGATATTAATTTCCAATATCTAGATAGTGTCCCGAATTCCATTTTGAAGAAATTCTTAATTCAAATTTTTTTATTAAATAATTATTTATAGAAACTCTGGTTTTATCTCTTTCTTTTATCATTATTTTATTTTCAGTGGTGTTTCATTCTTCATAATTATATCCTTCTCAACTTCCTTTTTATTTCATTCCCCTTGGTGGATTTTCATTAAATTTTCAGAATTATGAACATCATTATGCATTAGAAAACGTGGTACTGTTTCTAGTTCAACTTTCAATGGAAGTGTGTATTATATTACACATCATATTATGATTAAATTGAATCTTAATGTAGGATTTGGATCTATCTAGGATATATTATTCCATGGTTTTTTATATAGAATATCCAAAAATATTTTTGACTAGTTGGATAGGTCACTAACATTTTTTTAAGAACCTCGACATCTGACTGTAGTTGTTGGTTATCAGTTGGTGGTTGTCTACTAGTGGATGGTTTCTCATGTGTGTTTATTTGGAATGGATTTTGTGGAAATGTGTTTTTATTTTTAAAGGGTTGTTTATAGGATAGTTTTAATATAGTTGGGATCTAGTATTTCTATTGAGAAGGATTTCTACCTTGGATCTTTTGGAATCTATATCTAGGTTGGGTTTGTGGAATACATGGTTAATGTGGATGGAATACTTTTTTTGTATAGATAACAACACAACTTTTGTTCCCATGCACTTCTGGGCATTGGTCATTGCAATTATAATTTGAAGATCCCAAACGGAAAACCGAATTCGGTTCTTGTTTATTCATCCCCCTTGTTGTAGATTTTAAATACATTATTTAAAAACTATTTCATGAGTGAAGTGGAATTCCATAAACTAAAATTGATCTTTGAGTTCTTATCTCACCTTGTAGCGTGAACTAATGAAGTTGAATTCTTGGATATTTTTATTTGGATATTCTCCAACAAAACCATGAAAATTTTGAAGCACATGAATAATGTTGTAATTGTAATTGAAAATCATTTGGTCTAGTGGGTTCAATCATAATAGGCACTATAGGATTTAATGGCAATTCATATTGCAATTCCATATCTACTTTCATCATTCATTTTCTCGTTTCTTGTGAGTACAGTTCTTCCTAATGCTAAAATTTTGAAATGATGGTTTTCTGAATATAATGGTGTGATTCTCTTTTAGATGTTAGCCTGAATTAATAGAGGAGGGGACTGTAGAATATGTTTAGTAATCCTTTGGAGTTTCCTCTTTCATCTAGAAACCTGCCACTTGAGGTAGGTTGTCTATTGTCTAGTGCTCAGAGATATTAAATATACATAACCTCTTTTTCACCTTACTTGTTTTCATACATTATTTACTCCTTGTCTATGGGTTTGTGTTAGTCTTTTGTAGACAAATTCTGCTGTGTCGTCTTCATGTTGTGCCTCAAGAAAGTGTGAATGATAGAATTTTAGAGATGGTGGGTCCTGAACCACCGGTGGTTCCACTCGTAGAGCCTCATATGTCATTACCTCCTGTCAAACATCTGAGGGACCCAGACTCTAAGTTCATGGATAGTCTCCTCAGGTTTATGAAGTCGGTTCAAAATATCCCCAGACCTTCCAGGTATATGGAAGACCTTACGTGGGACATTCTGTAGCAGCAGCCTCCCACCCTCTTGGGGAGTCGCTTCCCTCATGCTATAGAGTCATGGATAGATGTTATAAAGACTATATTTGACAACCATGAGACTCTTCCAATGAAAAGGGACAAGCTAGCAGTCTACATGCTCCGTGACTCCACCAAGCACAGGTGGGACATTGTTTCTCAGGTTAAGAAGACCAATGACATGGTTTGGGCCAACTTCCAAGCAGCCTTATATGTCAACTTTTTCTAGTAGACTCTGAGAGATGATCATTAAAGGGAGTACATACATCTTCATTAGGGATATATGCATGTGTTAGAGTATTCTAATCGTTTCTCGGAATGTCATCATTTTCCTAAATCTCTGACTAGCGATGCATAGACTACTAAGATGCGTTTTGAGGACATACTTGAGTATACTATCTGCTCACTAGTGATTTCATCTATTTGGCCACTGTTACATAGACCATGAACAAGACTCTAATCTCAGTGCGAAATGTCAAGGAATCTAAACCAGTGAGCAAAGGCGGTTCACTTCTGAGATAGGGAGATGAATATTCTGGCATTATGAAAGACTGTTTTAAAAGTGCACATGGGGGAAATCCTACCCAATCAACACATCTTGGTAGCTCTATCACATGTTATCTGTGTGGTAGGGATGGTCTTAAGAACATGCAGTGAACGAAGGATCCGATGGAGAGTCGAGCTTGTAGCAGGATGGGTCACCTTCAGAATTTCTTCCATTCCTTCTCTTTAGCATCTAGTCGTAGATGATCTGCACCTGCACCACCATCATTTATGGGATCTATTACTCCATATAAGGATGAAAGATCTTTTTCCACTGGTTGATCAGTCCAAGGTATTGGTGGAGGTCTTATTCAAGGAAATCATGTTCCAGATTATCAGCATCAGCAGAGTGGACCTACCCAGGCCAACTAGGAATCATATTAGGGTCGTGGGTTAGTTTACACAGATGTAGTGCAATATGCACCAGATGAGAAGAGTGCATGTTTATATATAGTGATGGGTATTATCCTAGTAGCCTCTACTTTAGTTTCTACTCTTTTTGAGACTACTGCATCACACTCCTTTATATCTACTTTTGTTGTTGATAGTCTTGGTTTTACAATTGAGTATCATTGCGACATCATGTCTCTTGACACTCCTCTAGGGTTCCGGGAAAAGGTCATACGCCAGTTTCAATAGTTCCCCCTCGAGATAGGTGGGTACCGTTTTTTTTTTTGGAATTTCAATATCCTCGAAATTTCCGGCATTAAAGTCATTCTTGGTATGAACTGGCTCACTCTTTATCGTGCTCAAGTGGACTGCTATCGTCATCGGGTATCCTTCACTTCCCCTGAGGGCGACACATATATTCACAATAGAGAATGGGATATGTAGGCAGACTGAGCTAAGAGTATCTATGTAGGTATGGGCAGAGTGACTGCTTAGTTGGTAAGTTTATTCATGAATGGTCATGGAACACAACTAGATGAATTCCCTCCAGTGCTGAATCATTTCATGGATGTCTTCCCTGATGATTTCTCTAGATTAAATCCTATGAGATACATGGAGTTCACTTTCGAGCTTGTGCTAGGTGTGACAAGAGTGTCTATTCCCCCTTATTGGATGGCACCAATAGAGCTACATGAACTCAGAAAGTAAAATGAAGACCTTGAGGCTAAGTGTTTCATCAGACCTAGAAAAAAATTGTGGGGTTCAACTATACTTTTTTCCAAGAAGGTAGATTTTACCCTCAGGTTATTCATGGATTATTGTTGACTAAACCAGCTCACTGTAAAGAATCTATATCCATTTCCTCATATAGATGTCTCATTGACCAGCTCCTGGGAGCAACTTTTTTCTCCAAGACTGATCTGAGGCCAGGATTTCCCCACATGCATGTGCGGCCATCTGACATACCACGTACGACATTCCGAAGCAGGTACATCTTTTACATTTAACTTCTTATTCCATTCGGCCTCATGAATGTTCCAATATTCTTCATGGATCCGACTAATCATTTTTTTCAACTACATCTTGATTCCTTTGTAGTAGAATTTTCAGATGACATCTTAGTGTATTTCTGTTGCAGACACGACCATGAAATCCATCTTGAGATCATGCTCAGTACACTGAGAGATCATCATCTATACACTATCTTAGTATATTTAACTTATATATTTATAAGGTAAATTTATTGGGTTATATTATATATCAAGCATAGGTATCAGTTGACCCTGAAAAGGTGATTGTCATGGTTTCCTGAGAGTATCCCAATAGTGACGTAAACATCCAAAGTTTCATAGGGCACACTAGGTATTACAAGAATTTCACTTAGGATTTCTTCTGCTTAGCAATGCCTCTTACGAACCTAACTAAGAATGGTGTAAAGTTCATATGGTAAGAAGTACGTGAAATTTATTTTTAGGAATTAAAAGGAAGACTAACACCACCCCCGATATTGGTTCTTCCATAACCTAGAAATAGATATGTAGTTTATGGTGATGCTTCAATAATCGGAATGGGTGTAGTTTTGATGTATGGTGGTCGAGTCGTGGCATATAGATCCCACCAGCTAAGACCTCACGAGTGGAACTATCCTACCCATTACATTTAGTCAGTAGTTGTGGTTCATGATCTCTACTATTATAGACACTATTTTTGGGCTAGATATTCATTATTTACACAAATCATAAAAGATTAAAATATATCTCCACTCAACAAGACATGATCCTAAGGCAGTACAAGTGGGTCGAATACTTGCAGTCATTTGACATTGAGTTTGGTTATACCCCTGGTAATGGTAATGTTGTGGAGGACTCTTTTAGCTACAAGAAACAGGCACATGCTGTATAGGTAGCCAGCAGTGAGTGGTAAAAGATGGCCTTGTTTTCAGAGATGCGTCTATAGGTTGAGGAGTAGAGTGGACAACTGGTTCTAGTAGCCCTTATAGTGACGGCCACTCTTCTAGAGAATGTCCACAAGAAATAGTTGAATGATCTTGAGGGGAACTATAATGGCTCTGACCTCTCCAGTCCATTACATAGTGAAAATGCGGTATTAGAGGCATTTTAGGAGGTCAAGGTAACTTATCCCCAACGATTTTCCAAAATATTCCTTTTTGATGAACAGTTTCAATGGTAGACAGTTGTAAACTATAATATCACGTTACGTCTTTAGGTACTTTTGATGTTTCTAACTACCATTGTTTTGGAGTAGTGACTTGGGGGTGTGTTTGGGAGAATATTTTAAGGAGAACTAAAGGGTAGTAGCTTTCGCACGGGAGGTGCATGATTTTTCTAAATGACGCGGCCAAACCATGTGTAGTTGGGTTTGTATGTAGTGTCTAACGCATTATTAGCACACGGTTTCTCTAAACATGTAGCCTAACCGTGCGAGGTGTGTTTGACGAAGTAGTAGCAACTGCACGGTTAGCGCACAGTTTGACTAACCATGTGAGAAAACCATGCGGGCACATAAATTAGATCATAAAATTTTTGATCCCAAATTTTATCCTCTAACATTCTTTTTTAAGCTCCTAAGCAGCCATATCTTGAGATTACCCTTTCTTGAAGGCAGGATAACCTATCCCATGCATTTTGAAGGCGATCTGAAGGCTTCTCTTATAAAATCAAAGTCATTTTCTTGAGGAATGTGATTTTTCTTCTTTGGTTTCTTAGATCTACTAAGATCTAAATCACCAATTCTAATGGTTTCATAGATCTACAACTTTTATGGGTAGATGTAAGTGTGTGGATTCCAAGTGTGATGAATTTTGGTCTTGGTTGTGTTAGGAGAAGATATCTAAGGAGGATTCTTGGAGAATCAACCCGGGTTTCTTGTGTGTTATTTGTTCGTTGGGTTTTTCATCAAAAACCTTTAAGGTATGGGATTTATTGCTTCCATATTCTTTTATGTGAAACTGTAGTGTTATCATGTTTTATCCCACTAGATGACAATGGAATTGACATAATAAATATTTTGAACCGGATAATGAATTTTTTATCGATCGTATTATATTTCATCTTGTTTTGCTAGATACTGTGATATATATGATTGCTTTGTTGAGCTATTTGTCCTTGATAGAAATCGGTAAAGAACATAAACTAGGATTAATTGACAATTATTTGGTTAAATATAAAGAGGCATGAAAATGAATTTGGTTCTTGTTGTAATTTGATGTTAATCAAATTGGAGTAGTAAGCATGATTTATCATTTCTGATCGCTTACTGGTTAGGTTTCACAAATTTGGATCCTACAAATTAAATCTGTTAATTCAAGACGGATTAAAGAAATGATTGTTTGATATTTCCTTCAAGGGATCTGAGTTACTCTATTGTTTGTTAAAGAGCCATAGCCGAATGGATGTGATGGTTGTTTTTCCTGCTGCTTATGGTGAGATATCAACTTGGAGGGGTTTTGTGGTATGAGGGGGCATAGAGGCCTGTCGTTTGTGGCAGTGGATGAATCCTAGAGTGGCGATATGCATCGGTTTATGCATGTGGGTGTCGGGGAGGACACCAGGGATGATGGAAAGGGGATGGATGTGATTGTTGGATGCTTTTTGTTTCTTTGGTTTTTTATCTTCTTTACTTTTCGCCACTACTCAAGGTAGCTGGTCTTGCATACCCTTCTTCTAAAAGAGGCAATGACATGTGTGGTATGCCATGTTCATTCCATGTTTAGCTTCTCAATGGAGAATGGGTCTACCCTCTTGCTATAGGCGGCAATGAATTTACAGGTAATACATCTACTCTCTGTGTTGATCCCCTTTGTGTTAGTAGCATAGATTTATTTTCTAGAATGCCTGTGAATATGAGAAAGTGTTTCTATGATGAATGTTAGATTAAATGGTGTTAACTCGTGGGTTTGGATTTTCCGGAACTTAATGATGAGGATGAAAACTTTTGAAGGAACAATGGTTTTGGGTGTGATGCTAATTAAATGTACTGTGGAAATGTTCATCGTTAATTAATGTTTAAAGAATTAATTAACAAATAGTGGAAATGATAAAAAGGTAATGAAGTAATCTAACAAATCTCTTTAAATGGTTGTGTGATTATAGGATACCTAGTCTTAGATGTAGCAGTCCGGATTCTGAGAGATGTTAGTTATAGTTGTGTCTAAGACTAGGTAATTTCCATAGTGTGGTTGTGAGATATAATATATTCTATACTTTTTGTGTTTCAATATGCAACTCCACCCTGTCAGTAAGGGAAACTGACACCTCAGGGATTCTGATCCCTGGGGGGAGTTTTCCTAAACATTCCAAAGGGAGGGTGAATGGCTAACTACCCCCTTTGGCCCCTCTCTCTTCTCATGGTAGTCACATGTGTCGGCTGGCATAATGGTTATTTTTACCCTAATATGTGTGTAGAGGGCTGTAGTGGCTTGTGGTTATTCACACAAACATTTTCTATATATAGTTTCATATGGACTACTATATGTGTAACGTGTATAGGTTGCGATCATTTGAGGATCCTTACTAGGTTTTTTGGATATAATGTATTGAGGTATAATACCATACGTATAATACATGTTATGCAAGCCATGGTAGCTCCCCGAAACTACAAGGTTACTTTTGGTTTTGAGGATGGTGTGGTGCTTCGTCCATGGTTATGTGGGAAAGCCTTTGTGTTGCACTAGGTGCATATTGTGGTGCTTCACCCAGGTGTCTGCGGGAAATCCTTTTTGGAGAGAGATGCTTAGGATGTGTGGAGTTGTGGAAAAGCGGAAAACTAGTGGGAAAGTAGTAGTGGGGTACCCTTAATATTCTTAATTATATGATAGATTCATTTATGCATTACTTGGTGAGAGTAGCCATGGTGAGGTTGGAACTTAGTATACCTGTTTAGGTGACGAGTTAATTTCACTTATTGTTCACTATGCTTCAGAATGATTTATTTACTTTTCATGAGAGGCTTCAAGGAGGATCCTACTGAGTATACTATTATACTCACCCTATGTATATATAAACTGTTTCTAGGTCACTTGGAGCATGTTGGAGATCATGCTGGTTTCTACTAGCTTGGGGTTGCAGGAGTTTTCTGAGCTTTTGGTTTCTTCTATCTTTACTTTCTTTTGGGTACTTTCTATTGTTCCCCTTTCAGTTGTAGTACATTTGCATGGAATTACATATGTGAACTTGGGATTCTTTTATATTTTAGTTCTGAGTTTATGTTGGTTGGTGCGTGTCTTTTCTCTCTCTTCCGCATGTGTTATCTTAGAGGGTAATGCATCCCATTTGTGTGTTTATTTTACCGTCGGTGCAGGTCGCCAAACTATGGCCTACTAGAGGTGGGACTCGGGGGTCATTATCTCCCTTCTCGCATTTATAGCCCAATAGGGGTACACTTTTTGGGGAGGGGGTCATGACAGAGTGGAATCAGAAGTCTGGTTGAGGTATAAGCTGGAGTTTGGAGTTTGGCGTTCACGAGGATTCATGGGTTGGTTGGTAAATGGTGTCATTCATCCTTATCAAGTGGGGTAAACACTAGAGACGGGCTGAGACATAGGCGTTTAGGACCCCTAGGATCTGATTTACGGATCTTTAAGTTTAAAATGGCTACTAGACCAGGTGACACTAGTTATAGGGTAGAGACCTAGGAATGGATCAAGCAGCATTCTTCTTTGTCCCAGTGTTTGAATGGGTAGACCTTGGGATAGGATAACCTAAAATCAATGAAAGGAAAAAATTTATTAATTAAGGTTGAGTCATTCATATTCTCAGTTTAGGAGCTCTAATGGTTTGTTATTTTATACATATGGCTCTAGGTCAACATCCTTGTTATGATTGTGCAGAAAATGTCCAGAAGGTTGTTCTAACATATCATCGTAGGGTAGAGGTTGACAATGAAGACACTTGGAGGAAGAAACTCCGAGAGTTTCATCACTAGAGTCTGCAGATGTATGAGGGCTTTATTTTAGATGCAGTCATGGAAGAATGGATATAGTTGGTAGAGATCAGCTTCAGTTTGATTCGATCTCGGAATGAGCAATGGGTTCTCATAGCTGTGATGATGCTTCATGGATTAGAAAGGTAGTGGTGGTTCTTGTTCCTCAGGGATCGTGAGGTGTCAGTGATCTCATGGGAAGAGTTATGAGATAGGTTTAGGTTCGAGTTTCTTTCTTCGACTGTGAAGGTGTCCAGTCACCAAGAACTTCTTACCCTTCGATAGGGGAGCTCTAGTGTTCGATATTTTGGAATCCATTTCAAGAACATTTTACGATATA
This sequence comes from Viscum album, assembly GCA_963277665.1. Taxonomy (NCBI): domain Eukaryota; kingdom Viridiplantae; phylum Streptophyta; class Magnoliopsida; order Santalales; family Viscaceae; genus Viscum; species Viscum album. Next base: position 312,393,626 of record OY728133.1, on the reverse strand, counting down.
ATTCGAACCTGTTACCAGATGAGGATGCGAGGGAGAGGAATTTTGAGGAGGCTTTACGTCCAGAGATCTAACATCAGGTCACCCCATTTATGCTAATGACATATCCTGAGGTGATGGAAAGGGTAGAGGTTGTTGAGAGGAGATTGGCCAGGACTGTATCATCATGAGAGGGGGATCGTCATGATCCCTCATGAAGCAAATCGTTGTTCTAGGGTTCCCAATTTTCAGAGTATAAGAGTTTCTGTTCAGCCGGGGGTAGGTCCCAGCCCTTCACATCTCGTTTATCCAGAGGCAGCAACCCTCAGACTTATGCCAAGGGATTGGGTGCTTGTTTTCCTTATGGTGGTCGTGGCCATCAGCAATGGGAATTCCAGACCATTTAGATAGGTCATCGTGCACAAGGTGTTATGCTTCAGGTTCCTCCTTTGAGGTAGTTCCATCCAAGGTAACAGTAGTAGTAGGTTGCACTAGCTTTAGATCAGCAGAGGGTAGATGGGGCAGGTATAGGACAACCCCATGAAGCTCCCTGTCCCCAGAGAGAAGAGCATTACCATGGTTTTGTTCATAATCAGGGTCATAGAGGCCGTGGAGAAGGTCGTGGTCAACTTCATGCTCTAGTGTTGCCACCCCAGGCGAGCCAGAAGTCATTTGAGGTAGCCATTTCTTCTTTTATACCTTTGTGTATGCCATGTTTGATTCGTGAGCGATACATTCCTTCATATCACTTAACCTTGTCTATGCTTTGGGAAATGTGGTAGAGACGCTTCTAGTGCCCATGGCATTGACTATGCCAGTTGGAGGTCGAGCTGACTTGTTCGATGTATGCAGAGACTATGAGCTGGTGTTGGGGAAACACCGCTATTGGGGATTTTTCCTATGATTATGAATACAACCATATTATGTCATCATCGGCATGGATTGGATGTATTAGGTGTGGAATATCATGGATTTCATCAGGAAAAAGGTTGTCTTCATTGGTGCAGACGAAGAGGAAGTGTTGTTTGTTGGTGAGTGAGAACCTCAGATGGGTCACAGGTGTGTTCCATCATTATCATCCATGATGGCTGAGATGATGTTGAGTACTTCAGAGGATCATCAGTTTTCGTTTCCTAGGGTCATAGAGGAGTACTCTAATGTCATTCCAGAAGAGGTTGTAGCATTACCCCCTCGACGAGAGATCAAATTCGGGATCGTGCTATAGCCAAAAGCATCTCCTATCTCTATGTCTCCATATAAGATGGCCCTTTATGAGATACAAGAGCTACATATACAGCTTGGTGTTCTGTTAAAGTGTGGTTTTGTTCAGCCGAGTGTGTCCCCATGGGGTTCACCGGTTTTTTTCGTGATGAATGCCAACAATAGTTTGTAGTTTTGTGTCGATTATAATCGCTTAATCAAAGTAATAATAAAGAATCTCTATCTTATTCTAAAAATTTATGACTTATTTGATCAACTTAAGATTTAAATTTGGTTCACAATGATTGAATTTTGGTTGGGATATCATCATATTCATGTGAAGGATGATGATATTCTGAAGACTGCTTTTTGTTGTCATCATGGGCATTATGAGTTAATTGTAATGCCATTTTTCATGATGAAGGATCATGATGTATTCATGGGATTGATGAATGATGTGTTCTGAGAGTTCCTGGAAAAGTTCGATGTAGTTTTTATTCACGACATCCTTGTGTACTCCACTTCTGAAGAGGAGAATACAGAGAATCTACATTCTGTTTGGGAGTCCTTCGTCAACATCAGTTGCTTGGGATGTTCTCTAGGTGTGAGTTTTGGGCTCGAGAAGTCCGTGTCTTGGGGAATGTTGTGTCCCAATAGGGATTAGTTGTGGATCTATAGATGATAGAAGCATTTTTGTCTTGGGAATCCCCCAAGATAGTTTCAGAGGTGCGAATTTTTATTGCTCTTGCAGGATACTACAGGTGGTTCGTAGAAAATTTATCACAAGTTACTACCCATCTAACAGCTTTGACCAGGTATGATCAGACATTCAGATGGACTAATCAATTCCAGAAAGCTTTTGAGTATCTAATAAAGAAGTTAGTAAGTGCTCCATTCCATTTTCTTCAAGCTAAGGGAGTTCAGTTTGATGTTTTCTGTGATGCTTCACATACGGGGCTAGGCTGCTCTCTCATGAAGTAGAGGTCAGTTGTTTCTTATGGGTCTCGGCAGTTGCGTCCCCTTGAACACAACTATTCCACCCATGATCTTGAGTGTGCATTAGTGGGGCTTTCCATGAATTTGTAGAGACATTACCTCATTGGTGAGTGCTTTTTGGTTTTCTCCAATCATTAGAGTTTGATGTATGTTTTCTCCCTGCGTGACTTGAACATATGACAGAATCAGTGGACGAAGTTCTTGTAGAAATACGACTTTGTAATATCATATACACCTAGAAAAGGGAATGTTGTAGATGATGTGCTGAACCGAAAGTCACGTAGTGATTCTATGGGTGAATCTGGTGATTCCTGGAGAGTATTGGAAGAACTGTCATCATTAAATCTTGTTATGGAAGAATTTGGGTGGTGGTGGATTGTTTAATTATATCAATACACATTATAGAAATCAAGGAGTCATGTTTAGTGGATGTTTTGTCAAGGTAGTATCTAGAGGAGGTGGTGATACTTCATGGAGTCCCTAGGACGATCATTTCTGATCAAGATCCTCCTTTTACCTCCAAAGTGTGGAGTGGTATCCAACATGCTTTTGGTTCTCAACTATGCCTTAACACTATTTTTCATCCTCAAACGGATGGTCCGGAATATCGAACCATCTAGACTCTTGAAGACATGTTCCACTCTTGTGTTCTTGATTTCAGAGAGTCAGCAATTCTCAGACCGGAACTAGTACATAATACAACAGAGATGGTTCAGGTGATTCATGAGAGGATGAAGACAGTGCAAGATTGTCAGAAATCATATTTCAATCAAAGAAAGATACCCATAGAGTTTAATATGTGGGGTCATGTGTTTCTGATGGTGATTCCTCATCGTGGGAAGTGATGGTTTGGTCATGGAAGTAAACTTTCTCCCATGTTTTTTGGGCCTTTCAATGTGTTAACACATGCTGTAGATGTGGCGTATGAAGTAACACTTCCCCCAAAGAAGGGTCAGATACATGATGTTTTCTATGTATCATAGCTCCATTGTTATCTTCATGATGACTCTCACATCATCTATTTGGTAGAGATAGATGTTGATGATGATGTAACCTTTGAGGAGAGACCTGTGGAGATCCAAGACCATAAGGATAAGGTGTTGCACGAACGTTCTATTCCTTTAGTTTGTGTCTTGTGACGACACTGTGGCATGTAGGAGAGTACCTGGGAACGTGAGCCACAGATATGGTCTCAATAATCAGTGTTGTTTGATGTTTAACTATTTTCATGTATATATGTAGATTTTGTGGCTATGAAATGCTCATGTTTATGATATGGCTCCCTTTGTTGTTTTGGTGGATTCATCTCTTTTGAGAGGTTTCTCGGTGGGTGGTTCTTCAGACCCTATTTCATTTTCTCTTAATGTGGGTTTTGGAATCTCGAGGGAATGAATGTTTTGATAGGTATCTGATGTAATGGCCTGGACCTCTCCAGTCCATTACATTGTGAAAATGCGGTGTTAGAGGCATTCTGGGAGGTCAAGGTAAATTATCCACAACTCTTTTCCAAAATCTCCCTTTTAGATAAACTGTTTCCATGGTAGACAGTTGTGAACTGTAACATCACGTTACGTCTTCAGGTACATATGATGTTTCTAACAACAATTTTTTTGGAGTAGCGACTTGGGGGTGATTTTGGTTGAATCTTTTAAAAAGATCTAAAGGGTAGTAGAATCCTCATGGGAGGAGCATGGTTTGTCTAAACCGTGCGTCCAAACCGTGTGTTGTTGGGTTTGGAGGTAGTGGCTAACACATGGATAGCGCATTGTTTGTCTAACTGTGTGACCTAACCATGTGAGGAGTTTTTGAGGAATAAGTATTGACCACACAGGTAGTGCACGGTTCATCTAATTGTGCGATCAAACCGTGTGGGCACTTAAATTAGATACTAAAATTGTGGATCTCAACCGTTTTTCCTCTAACATTCTCTTTTGATCTTTTAAGTGGCCATAACTCGGGATTACCCTCCCTTTAATGTAGAAGAACCTCTCTCAAGTGTTTTGGAGTTGATCTAAAGGCTTCCCTTGGTGAATCAAATCTGATTTCTTGAGGAATGTGATCGTTCATGTTTGGTTTATTATATCTACTTAGATGTACATCTATTATTCTTATAGTTTCTTAGATCTACGCCTGTTATGGGTAGATATATGTTTGTGGATACCACGTGTGATGAGTTTTGGTCTTGGTTGTGTTAGGAGAAGAGATCTATGGATGATTCTTGGAGAATAAACCCAGATTTCTTGTGTGTTCTTCGTTCGTTAGGGTTTTCATCTAAATCCATTGAGGTAATGGATTCGTTTCATAACTATTATTTGTATTCATAACTATATTGTTAACATGTTTAATCCCGATGGATGACAATGGAATTAAAATAATAAATATTTTGAACCTGGTAAAGAATTTCTTATCAATCATATGATATTGCCTCTTGTTTTGCTAGATAGTGTGATATCTATGAATTCATTGCTTAGGTGATTGTTCTTGATGGAAATCAGTAAAGAACATTAATTGGGATTAATTGATAATTGATTGGATAAAGATAAAGAGGAATGAAAACGAATTTGGTTTTTGTTGTAATTTTATGTTAATCAAATTGGTGAAGTAATCATGTTTAATCATTTGTGATAGCTTAATGGTTAGGTTTCTTGAATTTGGATCCTATGAATTAAATCTAGAAATTCATAATGGTTAAAATAATTGATTGTTTGATAATTCCTTGAAGGGTTCTGAGTTACCCTCTTGTTTGTTAAAGGGCTATATCCCTATTGATGTGATGGTTGTTTTTTCTACTTCTTGTGTTGAGACGTGACCCTGGAGGGGTGTTGTGATATATGGGTGCATAGAGGCCTTTTGGTTGTGGCAGTGTATGATTCCTAGAGTGGAGAGATGCATCTTTTTATTCATGTGGGTGTCAGGGAGGACACTAGGTATGATGGATAGGGGATGGATGTGATTGTTGTATTCTTGTTGTTTCTTTGGTTGTTTATCTGATTTACTTTTCCCCACTACTCAAGGTAGTTGGTCTTGCATACACATCTTCCTAAAGAGGCTAAGACACGCGTGGTATGCCCCATGCTTTCCGTGTTTAGCTTCTCAAGGGAGAATGGGTCTATTCCCTTACTGTAGGCGGCAAAGACTCGACGGGAAGTACATCTACCCACCATGTTAAGACCCATTGTCTTAGTAGCATATATTTCATTCCTAGAATTCATAGGAAATGGGAAAGTGTTTCTGTAATGAATATTTCATTAAATGGTGTTAACTTATGGGGTTGGAGTTGCTAGATCATAATGATGTGGTTGAAAATATTTGATGGAATAATAGTTTTGGGTGTGATTCTAATGAAATGTAATGTGGAATTGATCATGCTAAATTAATGTTAAAATAATTAATTAATATACAGTGGGACTGATAAAAAGGAAATGAATTAATATAATAAATGTTTTTAAATGGTTGTGTGCTTATACGATATCTAGTCTTAGATGTAGCAGCCCATAGTCTGAGAAACGTTAGCTATCGTTGTGTCTAAGACATGTTAATTCCCATAGTTTGGTTGTGAGATATAATATATTCTGTAATTTTTGTGTTTCTATATGATAATCTACCCTTTCAGTAAGGGAAACCGACACCCTGGTGATTTTGAGCCCCGTGGTGGGCGAGGGGGGGGGGGGGGGGGGTTCCCCAACATTCTAATGGGAGGGTGAATGGTTGACTACCCTCGTTGGCCCTTCTCTCTTCTCTTGGTAGTTACTTGTTCCGACATGCACAATGGTTAGTTTTCCCTTTATATTTGTGTAGAGGGCTGTAATGGCTTGTGGTTATTCACACGCATATATTCTGGATATAGTTTCTTATGGACTATTATAGGTGTAACGTGTATATGATGTTATTTCTTGAGGATCCTTAGATGGTGTATGAGTTGTAATGGATTGAGTTATAATACACGACTTATGATACACGTTATGTGAGCTGTGGTGGCTCCCAAAAACTACCTAGTTACTTTTGGTTGTGAATATGTAGTGGTGCATCGCTCAGGTGTTTGTGGGCAAGCATTTGTGTTTCACTTGGTTTATGTTATGGTGCATCGCCTTGGTGTTTACAAGAAATCCTTTTGGAGAGAGATGCTTAGGACGTGTGATGTTGGGGAAATGTGGAAAACCAGTGGGGAAGTAGTATCATGATACCCTTGATATTATTTATTATATGATATATTCTATTATGCATTACATGGTGAGAGTGTCCATGGTGAGGTTGGGAACTTAGTATACCTGTTTAGTTTATTAGTTAGTTTCAATTGTTCTTCACTGTGCTTTATCATTCTATCTCTACATTGAACAAGATTCTTCGGGGAGGATCCTAATGAGTATACTATTATACTCCACCTATGTATATATAAACTATTTTTTAGGTCACATGGAGCAGGTTTGAGATCAATATAGTTTCTAATACTTTGGGGTAGCAGGAGCAGTTCGGCCTTGTGGTTGCTGTTGTTTTTAATTTCTTTTATGTACTTGCAGTTTTTCCTCTTTCAGTTGTTGTACATTTCCAGGGAATTACATATGTGAACTTTGGTTTCTTTTTTATTTTAGTACTAATTTAGAGTTGGTTGATGTTTATCTTATCACTCTATTCTTCATGTGTTCTCTTAGAGGGTAATTCCTCCCATTTGTGCATTTATTATACCCTAAGTGCTACCAGCCAACCCGGGGCCTACTAAAGGCGGGACTCGGGGGTCATTATCTCCCTTCATGAATTGACGGCCCAAGAGGGGAACACTTTGTGTGGAGGGGGTCTTGACAGGATCATTTTAGGGAAAAGTGTTATAGGAGAGAACACACCTAATAGTTGGGTTGTTGATAGTGTTGAAACTCTCATTTACCATGGCCATGTATGGGTACCTTTAGGTATACTAGAATAGCTGATGAAGTAATATCACACCACTGTTTGGGAATTTAACCATGGCCATACCAAGATGTATAGAGACCTGTGTTGATAGTATTGGGGGCTTGGAATGAAAAACCAAAGAGTAGGTTTCATCACATAGTGCTCCACCTACCAACAGGTGATGGAAGAGTACCAACGACCTGCTGGAATCCTACATCCTCTATCCATTCTTGACTGGAAGTAGAGTGACATCACTAGGGATTTCGGTACAGGCCGTCCAAGATCTCCTCAAAAAAGCGACATAGTATGGTTGGTTATCGATAGGTTGACCAAGGTAATTCACTTATTGAGTATCCAAGAGACCATTATGATTGATGAGTTGGGAAGGATGTATATCTAGGAGATTGTTCAAACTCATGTTGTACCTCGTTATATTGTCTCAGATAGGGATGCCTGCTATAGTTCATGGTTTTGGAAAGGGTTTCAAAAGGCGCTGGGTTCACTGGTACTTCTGTGTACTTCATATCACCCTCAGACAGATGTGATATCCAAGAGAACTATATGAGTGTTAGAGGATATGATGCGAGCCTGTATCCATGATTTTAGAGGTTCCTATGAGAAGAATTTAACTCTAGATGAGTTTACCTATAATAACATCTTTCAGGCGACAATTCTAAACCGCTCTATATGAGGCCCTCTATGGAAGGACCTTTCATTGACATTTATACTGGATCAAAGAATGTGAGGCACCTCTCTTAGGTCCTCATATCGTTCAGGAGACAAATGAGCAAGTTCGGTTGATTCAGATGTATAAGAAAATTGCTCAGACTAGACAAAAGACTTATTCTGATCGTCTCTGCAGACTTCTAGAGTTCATGGTGGCACATTGAGTCTTTCTGCGTGTTTCTCCGAGGTTGGGTCATAGATGGATCAGGATGAAGGGGAAGTTATCACCATTATATGTCAGGACATTCTAGATAGTGTATAGAGTTGGTCCAGTATCCTATTGGTTACCGCAACATCAGATGTATCGTTTCATGCATGATGTTTTCCATGTATCTCAGCTCTGACAATATCATCCAGACCCATCCCATTATTTTGACCCTGACTAAATTGAGCATGAAGTTGATGCATAATTATTGGAGCATCTGATATGTATCATCGATTTTCACATGAATGTACTCTGAGGAATTTTTTTCCACTAGTCAGGGTGTTGTGGCAACACATACGCGTTCATGTTGAAACCTAGAAGAAATAGACGGATGTGCATGCGCAGTGGCCAGAACAATTCTCTAGCGACGTTCGTGTACCCTTGGAAGGGAAACTCAAGGAAAAGTTGTCTTAAGAATGTTAGGTTGTAATGACCCATCCATAATCAGGTACGGACCATTTTTTTAATTTATTACAATCTTATTAATTAATCGACCCAGGGCGTGTTCCTGCTCACCTCATAGGTGTCTCGGGCAACATTGTAATTAATTTAAATAACATGAGGTGTTTAATGAAAAATGGTATGTCGTGTGTTAGAATGGTGTTCGGGTTTTTAAGTAATTAATTTAGAACTAAAAAATGTAATAATAGATTATAGAAGACATAAAAGAAATAAAGAAAGTATAAATTTTTTGAAATAAAATATAAAGGGAGTAAGAGAAAAATAAATATATATAAAATGGGGAATTTCCATTTTTAATTATTTTTATCTTTTCTTCCTTTCCATCAATTTAATTAATTTTTTTTCTTTATTTTATTTCCTTTTTCCATTATTACTTTTTGTAAGAACCCAGATCATTGTTTGATGTATGTTTTCCTTTTTTTTTGAGTTTTTGGGAAAATAATGTTTCTGGAATTTTTTTGAAGTACACGCCATGTACTTTATGAATACATTATGTGTACTCTTTTCCCGCTCGAAGCCGTGTGCTGGTCATGCCCAGGAAACACACACAGTGTGTAGGGGTGAAGTGGAGGCCGATTTTGGTGGAGTAAGGAAAGACATAGTACATGTCGTGTACTCTAAAAGTACACGTCGTATAATTTCTTTTTTATTTCATTAATCATAATGGGGTCGCACCTAATGCTTGTAAACGTCTTATTCTTGTCCTAATTCCATGCAGAGCATCCGAGGAGGCCGATTCATCTCCAATCCACATATCCATCACTGGTTGTCCGAATCTATCCTTGTTGATTGCAGAAAATCGCAACTGTGAGTTCTTGGTTCTTCTTTGGCCTCGTTTTTTGATTCTTTCTCTCGTCTGAGTTTTTTGAAGTTGAACGTTTTAGACGTTTTTGTAGATCTTCTAGGCCGATTAACGGGCCAAGGTTGATGTTTATCAATCATCGAGGATCAAGGTAGGTGGTTTTTTCCCTACGTTGAAGTTATTTGAGTTTTGGTTGCAAAAGGGTTGGATACCCATGTATCGGTTATCCTGGGATTAGGATTTTGAACCTATTGTTTATTTTTAATATATTTCATGTTAGATAATGTTTAATTGATGCTAATATATGCTTGGTTGCATGTTTGAGGATCACCCCACGAGTGTTTCTCCCCCTTTTTGGTTGTTTATTGTCGTTTTTCACCATTTGCCTATGAGGAAAACTGTACTACATTTGTTAGTTTACTTGTTATCACTGATTGCATGTGTTGCCTGTTGTTTAAATGATTTTGATTCATGGTAGCTATAATCCCTGTAGTTTTTGAACATACTTAGGGCTGCTGATCGTCGATTACGCACAACTGCACTACTCAGGGCTATGTGAACCTAGTGCGGGAGATAAAAGATGGAATAGATGATTAAGTACTTCCCTATAGGGTCTGTTGGTTTTAGATTTATGCAGAGGACCTAGGAGAATAGGAATTTGTTCTTCCCAACAGTGTTCTTAGATTACCCACGCATCGAGACCACATGAGGAATTAGACGTAAGTGCTTCTTTAGAGAGTCTGTAGCTATCGTTGCAAGACCATAGCAGAATTGATGTGAGAGCTACCCAGAGTGTCTATTCCTTGTTTGATTATCGGACTATAGGGGTCTGCTAGTTTGATCTACCCAGAGAGTCAGTGTGAATTTTGATTGTTGGTTGGGATGAGTCTACCAAGCCAAAGAACAAGCTTGGGTCTTGTACTGCTTGTGTTTAGGTAGTCTTTTTAGATACATGCTATGTTTCTTTCTTACCTTGGAATAGAAATCATTGCTGGTTTTCTCTAGTTGATTAATTGAATTAATGTGAATGCACATTAGTATGATCACTTACTAGAGTACTCTTAGTCCATTATTGTACTTATTTTCTTTTACTTTTTCTATATTACTCACTAACAGTAGGTCACAGATGTTATGGTGGTAGCCTCGTAGGATTAGTCTCACACCCTTCTTGGGTCCTACTTTTTAGCCCAAACAAATTATATGTGTGTAGGGGTAGATGGTTATTGTGTCCCTTCTACCACAGGTACTTGATTGCTGGTCGGAGGTGGAGAGCATTGGATCGGGCTTTGGCTTGTGATGCTGCTGGAGTTGCTATTTACGTTTAGTACTTTGGTTTCAGTTGTATTTCAGCACGTTGTTTATTTTACTGCTTTCCATAGATACATGTACCATACTGCATCATTATTATATCATACACTGCTTTTACTTTTAGTTCATTTATTATATGTTGTTTACCGCTTCCTCGATTGATGATGTTATTTTCCTTCCACTGCATACTTTACCAAATGAGGGTATAGTTTCCCCACTGAATCACAAAGTCCCTCACTACTAGTTGGTAGCCTCTGGAATTTGGGGAAACGCGCCTGAGGACATGTGGCGAGCCGAGTACAGGGGGTCGGTTATGAGGCCCCAGATTCGAGTCCTTACAAAGTTGTATCAGTGGAGGTTTTCTTCTTTTCTATTGCCTTACTATTTTGCGACAATTGAAAGGGATATGAAGAAATGGTTAGTTAGTACTTAACTGTGCCTGGGAGTAATTAACCCGTGTACAGGGAAAAGCTATATTACCTTGTAATTTCAATTTTCAGTTGTTGCAAGTGTTACAGTTTATTATATTTCACTATTTGGTGACGCACATGTTTTGTGCTGTTACAAATTATATTATTGTGGTTCTATTTTGTTGCAACCCGGTGATATAAGGGTGTGCCATCTCATGCATCATATAGGAACTCGGTAGGAAATCACATGTCATGAAATTTACCATGCCATCTAGGGTGCATTAGAATTTGATGCTGTTGTGGTAGATCCTGTGATAAATTATGAAAGTTGTTGTGATAGTTGTTGTGAAGGACATACTTGTTATGGTATTTTATTTGATATATGCATTGTTATGATTCCATGATTTGATTTTCTGGGAGTATATGCCCCCACATATTGGAATTTGGCACATAGATGTTTGTGTTTCATGGTTTCTGGCATTCAGTGTAGTTTCTGAGTTACTACCATGAAAAACCCAGAATACACGGTGTGTAGATTATAAATACATGTCGTGTTGTTTTTAAACCATGTTACTAAATATGGGGAAAGATACACTGGGTGTTGGAAAGTCTTAGGGGACACGCCATGTACCATAAGTACATGTCGTGTAGTAGTCAACCGTGTACCCGGCCATGTCACTAACAACACGGGTCGGGGAAACTCGCGTAGCACATGCCATGTTCTAGATGAACACGCCATGTAGTTTCCTTATGGGTACCCGTTTGTGTCACGAAAAACACGGGTCGGTGTTATATATCCTTATAAATGCTGTGTTTGTTCAGAACACAACATGTAGGGGTCAGCCGTGTAGTCGGCCATGTAACCGCTACACGGGTCGCTGAAACCTGTCTAGTACACATCGTGTCCTTAGTGAACACTCGGTGTAGTATTGAATTAGAAGGACAGTGTAGGTTAACCGTGTAAAGAGACTCGGGTAGGGGAGTGGAGTTCAAGTACATGCTGTTCTTTGGGACAACACGCCGTGTAGTCTCGGATGATACACGACCAGTGGTGGAAGAGTTACACACCCATGTGGAATGCTTAACAAACACATCGTGTAGTTTAAATACACGTTGTGTAGTCTGGTTTTTCAAAATTATGTGTTCATCACTCCTGTTCCCATTTTGTACTCTTGTGTTTCCTATCCTTGTTAATCCTAAATCTGAGGTGTTCTTTTGACATTTCAGGGCTATGGAACCAAGACGTCCTCATGTTGCACATCAGGAACTATACAGTGACCGTATTCCTGATACAACAGACTAGGTACTACCAGTAGTTCCGCCGATCGTTCCAGACATGGAACCTACAGTGATTCTAGACGTTGGTGTCGATGCTCAGTTCAGAGGGTGTTTCATGAGGTTCATTCCGACCTTCTAGGGAGCTCAGTATCCTGCCCCGTCGATGGCAGAGCTAATGCGAGTCTTCCAGCCGCAACATCCTCCCACATTCACAGGGGATTGAGGACCTTTGTCTACATAGTTGTGGATAAAAACCATACATTCCATCTTCGAGCATCTGGACACACCCCCAGACAGAAGGGTGAAGCTCGCGACATACATGATATGAGATTCTGCCAAGAGGTGGTGGGATGTGGTCTCGCATGCAGGTCACCAATGGACTACAGCCTGGTAAGAGTTCCAGTGTACGTTCTAGGACTACAACTATCCGGCGACGCTGAAGGCCGACAGAGCCAGAGAGTTCATGAACCTACAGTAGGGTACTCTTTCGGTTATGGAGTATTCCTTATGATTCAATGAGTTACATCATTTCACTCTTGTTCCTGGAAATGACGAGTTGTTTTTTGAACAGAAGTTTAAGGAAGGCCTGAAGCCAGATATCCGATCATAGGTTAACGTCTTCCAGTTGACTTATATTACCCTAATAGTCATCTCGTCGCTGATCACCGAACGAAATATAATGGAGACTGGAGCTGTTTACCAGGGCAGTTCAGCATCCAAGGCTGATTCATTTCATGCTAACAGCGGGAAACAACGCCGAGAGTCTACTCGATGTGACTTGAGGAAGTGAGGTAATTCATATTGAAGGTGGGATATTCCTTCTAGAAACTAGGTGGTGTGATATCAGTGTGGAAAGAGTGGGCATAAGGAGCCTCAGTTCTTGAGAGTTCCAATGGAGTACTGAGCTTGTGGCAAGATGGGTCATCTGCATCATTTTTAAAGGGTTCTTCTTCTAGCAGCTAGTGAAGGAGGATCAGTTTTTACTCCTTGTATAGGAGCAGGATTACCATTTCCATAACAAACTGGGGGATGGAGTTCTTCAGGTCGTTCAGGCCTGGGTAGAGGTCACAGACGTGGTGGTCAGGCTCAAGTAGGATCAGCTCAGGCATATCATGCTGCTACATAGGGCCACGGTACTGGCTAGACGTTTGCGGTAGAGCATATCCATCGAGAGCAGGATCATGTACCTTCAACAGTTCGATGTACGATCTTAGTAGCCTCTGTTTTATCTTCGTCACTTTTCGATACCAGTGCTTCTCATAGCATTGTTTCTATGCACACATTGGAGATCCGTAGACTTACTTTCCTTACTTCCGAGGATACGTTGGCACTAGAAACTCCATTGGGACATAGAACTACTGGTGTGCGTCAGTGTAAGGAGTACCCCCTTGAGGTAGGTGGGTGTCACTTCCTGTCGGATCTTTATGTCCTTGAGATTAAAGGTTATGATATTATTATCGGAATGGATTGGCTAGTTCCTTTTCAGGCCTTTGTCGATTGTTATCGCCGCAGGGTGAGTTTCAAGTAACTAGAGGGCGGGACTTTTCGTCACAAGGTTGAATGGGATGTCCAGGAAAGCAGAGCTGGACCAGAGAATCGGGGGTTAGGCAGTGTAATAGCCCGACTTGCTAGTTTATATCTGGATGATCAGGGGACTTCTCAGATAGACATCCCTCTGGTAGTTGACCATTTTCTGGATGTATTTATAGAAGAATTTTCAAGGATGCGTCCGGAGCATAATGTAGACTTCTCTTTTGAACATGTTCCAGGAGCAGCACCTGGATCCATAACTCCTTATAGGATGGATATGCCTGAGTTGAATGAACTCAAGATGCAGTTGGAGGAGTTGCAGGCGATGGATTTTATTTGACCCTTTACTTCCCCTAGGGGTTCGCCTGTATTGTTTGCGAAGAAGGCGGATTGTACATTACAGCTTTGTGTAGACTATCGGAAGATGGACCAGTTGACGATCTAGAACTGATATCCATTGCCTAGGATTGATTATCTTTTTTATCAGCTTAGAGGAGCTAGGGTATTATCGAGGATCTAAATGAGATAGTGCTATCATCAGTTGCGTATCAGACTGTCTAATATACCTGTCACATCCATCTGAAGCAGGTTTGGTCTGTACGAGTATCTGGTTATGACATTCAGTCTCACGAACCCATCAGCAGTTTTCATGGAACTGATGAATAGATTCTTCCATCCATACATGGATTCTTTCGTCATTTTCATTATGGATGATATCTTGGTGTACTCACTCACTCAACACGACCATGCTACCAATCTTGAGATCATATTGATTACACTGTGAGAGCATCATTTATATGCTAATCTCTCAATTTTCCACTTCTAGATGGACGATATTCACTCCCTGGGCCATGTCATCTCTGAGAAAGTAGTATTAGTAGACCCAGAGAAGGTAAGAGCACTAGTTACCTAGGAGCAGTCAAAGAATGTTTTTGAGGTATGGAGTTTCTTGGTACTGACTGGTTATTACAGAGGGTTTATACAAAACTTCTCACACTTAACAGCGCCATTGACGGGCTAGAATAAGAATGGTGTGAATTACGTTTTGTCAGAAGATTGCGACTCAGCCTTCCAGGAGCTGAAGGGGAGATTGACTTCATCACTGATTCACGTTCTGCCAGAGCCATGCAAGAGTTATAATGTTTTCTGTGATGCATATGGAATTAGTCATGGATCAGTACTTATGTAAGAATATCGTGTTGTTGTGTATGGATCTCGGCTTTTGAGGCCCCATGAGAAGAATAATCCTACGAATGACTTGGAGTTGGTTGTGGTTGTTCATGCTTTGCGTTGTTGGAGGCACTATCTCATGGGAGAGAATTTTGTGAAAAATACTGACCACAAGAGCCTCAAGTATATCTTCACGCAGCGTGACTTGAATCTGAGACAGTAAAGGTGGGTTGAGTAACTTCTATATTTCCACTTCGAGATTGCTTATTCGCTTGGGAAAGTCAATGTTGGGGCTGGCACACTGAGCAGGAGGAATCAGTTACAGGGGGTTCAGGAGGCTAGTAGCGAGTTGCATCTTATGGCTCTGTTCTCTAAGATGAATTTGGAGGTGCAAAACAGACAGGGGCAGATAGTTCTTTCTTCTATAGCTGTTACCTCTACTCTTTTAGATCGAGTTCGAATGAGGAAGCTATCATACCCTAAAGTCCTATTCCTACGGGAGGGTGTGTCAGATGGAGACCATACTCCATGGTGGATAGTGGGCGATGATGAGGTGATGCGTTATCATGGCTACGTATGGGTTTCAGAGGACATACATGAGGAGATGTCTGGGAGTTTCATGCTTCATCTTGGGCAGTTCATCCTGGTGTCACCAAGATATACTGAGACTTGCACCATCAGTATTGGTGGCCATGTATGAAGAAGGATGTGGTTGGTTTTGTTATGTGGTGTTCCACCGGTCAGCAGGTGAAGGCAAAGCATCAACGACCAGTGGGGATTTTAAAGGAGTTTCCCATTCCTGAGTGGAAATGGAATGATGTCGCGATGGACTTCGTGACAGGGTTACCAAGATCACCTCGAGGAAATGATGCGGTTTGGGTTTTAGTGGACAGGCTCACGAAGGCTTCACAATTCATGACGATAAAGGAGACCTTCAGTGTTGATGAGCAGGGACGGGTGTACATTCAATAGATTTTACGTCTTCATGGAGTTACACACTCCATTGTTTCATACAGGTATGCTCAATTTACATCGCACTTCTGGTAGGGGCTACAGAGGGCTTTGGGTACACAGTTACTTTTGAGTACAACATACCATCCAAAGACTGATAATCAGTCTGAGCGTACAATATAGGTGCTTGAGGATATGATCCAAGAATGAATTCAAGACATTTTCTGTAATTGGGAGAAGCATATCCCTCTGGTGGAGTTCTCCTACAACAACAGTTTTCAGGCGACTATTCAGATGGCATCTTACGAGGCTTTGTACGGTCGGCCATGCCGATCACCATTATTCTTGCTATAGGCTGGAGAGGCATCCTTGCTGGGACCTAGTCTTATTCAGGAGTCCTCAGAACTGATAGAGTTTATTCAGAAGAGGATGGCGACAACACAATCTCGGTAGAAGTCCTATGATGATCAACAGAGACAACCGTTGGAGTTCAAGGTCGGAGATCCGGTTTTCCTGCGCGTTACCCTGCGGTTGGGGAATAAGAGGATTAGGAGATAGGGGAAGCGTTCACCAAGATATGTCAGGCCGTTTTATGTTTTGGAGAGAGTCAGGTTGGTTTCTTACAGGTTGCAGTTACCTTCGAGATACAAGTCTACGCACGACGTCTTCCATGTCTCTCAGCTTCGATGGTATTTCTCAGACTCGTCTCATGTCATTCAACTCGAGGAGTTTGAGCATGAGCAGGATGAATCATTCAAGGAGCATCATATCAGGGTTTTTGATCATAGTCCAAAGGTACTCTGTGGCAGGTATGTTCCTCTGGTATGGGTGCTATGGCAGCACGGGCGAGTGCAGGATGAAACCTGGGATAGGGAGGCTAATATGTGATCGTAGTGGACAGAGTTGTTCGAGGATTCTTCTTATACACCTCGTTAGGGAAATTTAAGGACATATTTCTTTATGGGGGAAGTTTTTAAGAACCCAAATCTTCGTTTGAGGTATGATTTCCTTTTTTTTTGAGTTTTTGGGAAAAATAATGTTTCATGAATTTTTTTGATGTACATGCCGTGTACTTTCTGAGTACATGACGTGTACTCTTTTCCCACTCGAAGCCTTGTGGTGGACGTCCCCAAGAAACACACACGGTGTGTATTAGTGATGTGGAGGTCGATATTGACAGAGTATGGAAAGTCCTAGTACAAGTTTTGTACTCTAAAAGTACACGCCTTGTACTTTATTTTTTATTTCATTAATCGAACCTGGGTCACGCCAAATCCTCGTAAACATCCTATTCTTCTCTTAATTCTGTCCAGAGAATATGAGGAGGCCGATTCTTCTCTGAGCCACCGATCTATCACTGGTTGTCTGAATCGAACTCCGTCGATTGTAGAAGAATCACAGCGGTGAGTTCTTGGTTCTTCTTTGTCCTCATTTTCTGATTCATTCTCTCATGTGAGTTATCTGAAGTTGAACGTTTTAGACGTTTTTGTAGATATACTCCATTCTAGGACGATTCACAGTCCATGGTTCAAGTATATCTATATTCGAGGATCAACGTAGGTGGTTTGTTTCCCGACATTGATGTTTTTCAAGTTTTGGTGGCAAAAGTGCCAAATACACATGTATTGGGTATCCCGAGGTTAGGATTTTGATCTTATTGTTTATATTCCATAGATTTCTTGTTATATTATGTTTAATTTTTGATAATATATGCTTGGTTTCATGTTTAACGATCACCCCACAGGTGATTCTCCTCCTGTTTGGCTGTTTATCACCGTTTGGCACCATTTTCCACTGAGGAAAACCCTACTGCATTTGTTAGTTTGCTTGTTATCACTGATTGCATGTGTTTCCTGCTGTTTAAATGATTTTGATGCATGGTAGATATTAGACAAGTAGTTATTGAACATATTTAGGGATGCTGACAGTCGATTACGCACCACTGGACTGCTCAGGGCTGTGTGAACCTGGTGCGGGAGATCAAAGAGTGAATAGATGATTAAGTGCTTCCCTAGAGGTTCAGTTGGTTTTAGTTTCATACGCAGCAGCTAAGTGAATAGGACTTTTTTCTTCCCAAGAGTGTTCTTAGTTTTCCGACGCATTGTGACCACATGAAGAATTAGACGTAAGTGCTTCCTAAGAGTGTCGGTAGCTGTTGTTGCAAGACCATAGGGGAATTGACGTGAGAGCTTCCCGGAGTGTCTGTGCTTTATTGGATTACTGGACTATAGGGGTCTCCTAATTTGATCCACCCAGAGAGTCAGTGTGAATTTTGATGGTTGGTTGTGACGAGTCCACCAAGCCAGAGAACAATTGTGGGTCTTGTACTGCTTGTGTTTAGATAGTATTTTTATATATGTGTCATGTTACTTGTTTACATTGGAATAGAAAACATTGCTGGTTTTCTCTGGTTGTATAATTGAATCAATGTGAATGGTAATTAGTAGGATAATTTATTGGTGTACTCTTCGTCCATTACTATACTTATTTTCCTTTAATTTTTCTATATTACTCACTGATAGTAGGGCACAAATCATGTGGTGGTTTCCTTCTAGGATTAGTCTCACACCCTGTTTGGGCCCTGCTTTTCGGCCCAAATAGATTATGTGGTTGTAGGTGTAGATAGGGATTGTGGCCCTTCTACCTCAGGTACATGATTACTAGTCGGAGCCAGAGAGTATGGGATTGGGCTTTGGCTCGCAATGCTATTGGAGTTTCGGTTTACTTTTAGTACTTTGGATTCAGTTGTATTTCAGAACGTTGTTTTATTTATTGCTTTCCATAAATACATGTATCGTACTGCATCATTATTATATCAGACATTTCTTCAACTTTTAGTTCGATTATTGTATGATGTTTACCACTTCTGCGATTGATTATGTAATTTTCCTTCCACTACATACTTTATCAAATGAGGGAATAGTTTTCCCACTGACTCATAAAGGACCTCGCTGCTAGTCAGCAGCCTCTGGGATTTGGGGAAACACGCTTGAGGTCATGTGGCGAGCTGGGTACAAGGCACCTGTTATGAGGCCCCGGATTTGGGTCGTTAAATTTTTTTATCTTATTTTTTTACTCTTTTATATTTCATTAGTTTAATTCCTTTTATATATCTAACATATTCCTCTCTCATACCTCATGTCGCACCCCTCCTCGCCCCTAGGTGGTGCACCAACTTGCAGGCCCTTCAGAAGGCCGCCACTCCTCCGTCCGACGTTTGATTCCTTCACCGTTAAGCGAAAAGTAAACCATATAGAAAGGCTAACATTGAACAATTGGAATGATGAATTTTCATTGAGTAATATGTGTGCAGTTCATCATGGATGATTTTTATCATATTTTGGGTTTTTCTAAAATCAGTTGTTTTCTACCGTTTTATGTCAAATCAAAGCCTACTGTGGATCATAGAGTTATATAAGACTACAAGGTAGGGTGCGTACTAGATTTCCCTCTATTTAATTGTTTTTTATAAAAACACATCATTGTGTCGTTAGTCAGTGCCTACCAGCTTTTTGAATTCATACACAATTTAATACATTTAATTGTATTTCCTAGTTGTTTCAGCCTGAATCTTATTAAATTAAATTGTTTGATTTGTTGCAAGACGTTGAGACTCCCCTTGGGTATGCCAACATGGTCAGTGTATTTTTTATCATTGGTTGGGAACATAAATTAAATAACTAATGGTATTGCACATCCCCTTTGAATTTTTTTAAATTAAATGAATAATTGATTAAATTTTTTCCACAACGTCGGAAACCCCTCTAGGAATGCGGATATGGACATTGTATTTTTTTCATTAGATGGGATTAGATTGTAATTATCTTCAGGAAATGCGCAGACCACTTTATTGAAATAAATTAAATAAATAGTGTCATGAACATGATCTTAAATTTTTGGATCAGCAGTATTTGTTCGATGAACTATTTTTTTTAAAAGAGCATTATCTAGTGATGTTGATACAATATATTTCCATATTTATTTTCCAGGTTGCAATGTAATATTTATTCCTTGTGATGCATAGAGGTATCTTGTTAGTTTTCAAGCAGCGATTTTATATGCAGAGTATGTCATATCTGTATCTGTGAAAACATTAATTAAATTCAGGGTGGGGTGAGGAGGTGGGTACCATGTTAAGGGCCATGATTGGACCCCCCTGTTCCGGACTGGGTACCTCTATGTGTCGGGGGGTGTCATTGGATTTTTTGGACCCAGACTTCCCTGGGATTTCTAATACTTATAAGTGACATAGGATCCAAAATGGATCATCAGGACGGATCCATTGGAAATGTGGCTATGCCGTCCTCAGATGATAGTTGACCCTTTTTTCGAGATCAGGATAGACTCAGGGTAAAGCCATGCCTCAGGAGATACATGTTCTTTCGAATTATTGCCTTGGATAGGCTTAGTGGAATTGGATAAATTAGCGTATGTTCTGTAGTAATACCTTCAGCATGTGCCCAGACTCTTACTCTCAACATGAACCATAATAATGATGCACTTAAGGTTTATATGTTTTCCATTTTAGTTTATTCAGAATTGAGATATTCTTTTAATATATGTGAGTTCTCCAGGTTGACACTTGACTTAGACCCCATGTTAATGAATAGGATTGGGGTATACATATTACTTGTTTGAAATTTCTTTATGGGGTTTATATATATATATATATATATGCATGTTCGTGCATTCTGCAGATAGGTACCCATTTAGACCATCGACTTAGGATGAAGTAGGTGACTAGGCCCAGGTGCCATTTGGAAACCGGACTGACTTATTTATTTCAATGCACTAAAATTAATTTATCTGAAATAATTATATAATGGAACAATGAACTTTTATCATTGCACGAATCAGAACGGTTTAGACACCGTGGGTGCTGAACTATTGAGATTTTATCTCACACCCTTCTCTAGCATTATTGACACCTGAGTAGATTACGTGCTTCCATGTATTGACTATAAGAATTGTGCTGCTTCCGATGTTTGACTGTTCATTACTTCTTAGGATAGATATTGGGGAAGAGGATTAGGCATTTCTAGGCAAAAAATTGCTGTTATGTGTCTTTCTTTTAGTTGATTGTGTGTTTAACTTATGTTCTTTGTACTTCTAGTTTAGACCTACATCATGGCAAGAAATTAATTTGTGAGCTTCCACACTTGAATATTTTCTTTCAGTTGGATTATTTAAATAGCTTCTACTACAGTTTATTTATTCACATTCTTCCATTATTTATTATTTTTAGTGGTTTACTAATTCTATGATATTATCTATTACCTAAGATGGCATAGTCTCCCTCATAGACACAACAAGGGCCCTCACTGCTAGTCGGAAGCCTCTGGCATTCTAGGAGATGTGCTTGAGGTTATGTGACTCACTGGTCTGACCACCATCTTAGAGGTGAGCGGGGTCGGGATGTTACATATTTTGTATAATTATACCCTTTTCTTTTTAGTAAATTTAATTTTTTTAAAAAAGTTTATTTTCCTATGATGTGTTTTCTTAGACAACAAAAAGGAATGTTTTTTATCGTATGTCACGGCAAAGACCATTTCCACTGCTATAAACATTATTTGATATTTGGATTCCTCTATATGTATTAATGTTTTTAAAATTAATATTAAATACAAAATTTCTTTTCTATGTATTTTGGTTTTGAAAATGGTTTTTTAATTGATTAATTATTTAATAGTTTGAAATGATGTATTATTATTACAATTTGGAAATGTTTTTTTCATTTATGAATGATTATTTGTTATGATTATGTTATGGTTCATGGGAATTTAGTTTTTATATGGGTGGTTATGTGATAAACCAAGGATTGGTGAACCCATAAAATATCATTAATGAATTTGGTACCTTGAAAAAGGTAAACATTAAGGTTTCTCCTGTTATATTTACAGAATATGATTTGATAGGTATTTCAAATGTAACAATGAATTTTACTACCTATGTAGAAGTGAGAGCTACAATTTTAGTATGGTATGGATGCCACTAGTTATCTTTATGTTTTATGATTTCAAAAAAAATTTAGGAATCCTATGATTACACGATGTAAGCTATGTATTTTATGTTTTATGGGTGAAAATTATCGTTTTGTGAAAATGTTTTCATGGGTTTTAAATATTCAAGGACTAATGGTTTTATTCATTTTTTTTATATTATACAAGTCTTTTTATGCTCATGATAGGTTTTTTGATGTTTTTTTCACCGGGTATAATGATGGGAAAATTAATGGAAGAGTTCAAAATAATTTTTATAAATAAAATAAATCATATTATATTTATGGAGTTTTTTTAAAAAAATGATTGTGAGTCTTTGTAAATTTTTAGTTATTATCTAAGAATTATGGCCAAATTCTATAAAATTATAAACCTGAAAAAATCTAAGATTATAATTTCTTGATCTAACTCATGATTATGTAATATTTTAATGTTGGATCCTTATAGATCCTATCAGTGTTTGTTTTAGACAACATTGGAAATTAGTATATTTTCTTCAAAGATAGTGATATCATCATGGATTTATAATTTTATGGTTTATCATAAGTTCAATGTATTAGAAAAAAATTTGAGGCTTTAGTTTCTGAAATATTAAGCATACTATTGTTATTATATGAGACAATAAACTATGTGGAAATTATTGGATCATTAGGACCATAGAAATATATGTTTACCAATAACCAATTCCATTTAAATTGAATATGAGGAAACTGATAATAACCTATGAATGGTATGGATTATTTGTTGTCTTATGATTTGACATTATTTAATCTGAGAACATGAATCAATTTTTTGTTTTATGTATTATGAATTATATAATAATATGAAAAACATGGTTAAACGATCATGTAGGAAAATGATTGGTTATAAGGGAATTTAAGGGATATGATAGATTGTAGGATAATGAATGTTTAAATTTATTCCCTCTCTTTTGATGATGGGATTACTTTGGAAGTCTATTATTTGTATTTATAACCATTATTTTTTAAAAAAATGTTATTTGAGGAAGAATTCTGTTTTCATTTTCGTACATAATTAAAAAGATTTATTAGAGTTTATATAATCCTATATTTTGATGTGATTATGGGTTATTACTTTTTGAAAACAATATTTTGATTTTGAAATTGCTTCTAATGAAGAAGGCCCTTGCAGTACCTATTTATATTTTCATTTAAAATATATTATATTAGGACATACCTATGATATTTTAAAAGGACCATTGATTGAATGTTTCTACCATATTCTTGTCCAAATTTTTTATAAAAATAATTTCATATCTAATGTTTTGATATTAAATGTCTTACAATATTATTTTCCAAACCAATTTCTCTACAAAAACATATATAACCCATGTTGTACAGTGTTTATTTTGGAAATGGAATCAAGTGATTTTGAATAATCTATAAAATAATTTTTCAATGAATATATATTATATCTACATTAACAAGATAAATATGAAACCATGTGGACACCATTATCAATGAATGATGTTCTATATTTTAGGAATAATTTTATTACATATTTTAGATGTGAAAAAAATTTCAATATATTTAAAACATCTTAGAGTATGATGTTGAGTTCATTATGGATTGGGATTGAAATGAGAGATATATGAATACCAATAAGCTAAAAACATGTTATGTTCATTGTAGTGTTTTTTAAAATTGGGAAAACCACAATATAGTTTACAACTCTTCATGTCTTGAAAGGCTGAGAGAATCGAATCCACGCCCAATGGGTGATAATGGTCTGTCACCTACCACTAGCTTAAGTGATGTCCCAAGTTATAATGACTTATTATTTTGAGTTAAATTATATTATGGATTAACGAAAATCTTTTTTGTGAGACTTTTAACATATCGAATGGATATCCTTATTATTTGAGAATGATTTTTTGATTACGTTATAAAGGGTATTTTGGAAGACATTCACTATTTAATGAACAGTATACGATTAAGGTAAATAGAACAGTATGATATTTTAATAGAGTAGTGGTAGGATTATATTTAGGAAGAATATCTGATTTTAATTTCAAAATTATGGGAATTAGGTAATTAATGGAAATGATTATCCAATTATAGAAAATATGTTATTAGGTTAATTACATTTCAGTATGAGACATTAT
This sequence comes from Viscum album, assembly GCA_963277665.1. Taxonomy (NCBI): domain Eukaryota; kingdom Viridiplantae; phylum Streptophyta; class Magnoliopsida; order Santalales; family Viscaceae; genus Viscum; species Viscum album. The sequence goes on along the minus strand of OY728133.1, from coordinate 312,369,601 downwards.
GAGTGATTGATTTTATATAGAGATACATGTCAAAATTTATCTTGGAATACCACGTTATCAAATTATTCTGTGTTTTGGATTCAATATTCATTGAATTATGTTGAAAAAATATATGTACTTTTTTATTGAATGATCCATGTTGAACATCGTTATTAATTTTGAATTTTTGATATTAAAAGTAGTCCATCTCCTTATAATGGTTTATTATTTTTGAGATATTATCTGATCATGTACTTACCAACATTTTTTAGGTTATTGTTTAAATTTGGGGTATATATATGGTTCATCTATTTATTATTAAGATATTTAATATAAGTTGATTCCAGTAATTCATGAGTGATTAAGTCATCTTAAAAACTCATCATGTTTGGAAAAAGATGGTTTTTTGCGGTGGAATTTGGTTAATGGATGAAACTCTACATGTCATGTTAGTATATTTTTTTATTTTTTATTATATTTGGTAAAATAATTCCATAATATCATGAATTTTATATTAAATCCAAATAAATTCTGTTTATATTTTCATACAATGAAATCAAATAATGTTTACAACATCACATGTTTATGGTTTTCTAGATGTTAAGATTCTCTTGATCATGATTCCTATCACTCTACATCTTAACCAAACACTTATTTTTACTTCCTTATCCATGATTTCCTATATATAACCCCTGTTTGTGTTATATCAGGTGACCTTTGTACTTCACATTCAATCTTTTTATGTGGAAGTTTTATAAACCCTTTTCTTATGTGGATTTGTCTGAAAGGTATTTTGAAAAATATTACCCAAGTTACCGATCCCAAATTCAAATTGTAATTTCTAAATTTTTTAATGGGGGATTATGTAGCATCTCATGTTTTAATAATGGAACAATATGTTCAATATCATACATGATAAGCTAAATCGAGCTTAAACAAACAACAAAATATTATTATTTAAATGTTACTATGGTATCCTAGTAATTGTATTGGTGGGATTGAATACTATCAACTCTATTTTTAATATTTTGTTTTAAATTTTTTAAAAATATATTCATTGGTTACAAAATTTATTAGAAATTTTAATAATAACCAATTGAATATAAAGGATTTGTTTTTATAAAATCCAATATAAAAAACAAATATTGTGTTTATAAAATCATACCAATATTTATAGATTTTTATTTTATAAAAAATATATTATATATATTAAATTTAATTTTTTAAATTATTCTAAAATATTTTATAGATATGTTAAAAAAATTCATTTGTTTGGATAAAATAAGTATTTTTAAAAAATATATAGTTTTACCGCCTTTTGATGGAGATTCCTTTTTAAATCCAATATTTGATAATTTTATAAGTTATATATGTCAAAATTAACACATTATTTAGAATTGGAACATCCAAATTTACCTTGGATGATTTTTTGGTAATTTTCTGAGGAAATTTATATATTATGAATTGGGAAAAATATTGTATTTTAATACAGAACTACATTTTTGTATAATTTATTTATACAGCTAGATTATATTTTTAATTCTTTCTAAAGTGTAATATGATTATTTGTTATAATTTATTTCATTTTGGGTCATTATAAGTAATTTCAAAATAATATTGGACATAAACACGTGTCATTCTTTTGATGGTTTTAACTTTTAATAACCTCATTTTCTTGATTTGAAAACATGATTTAATTTTAAATTAAATATTGAAACATCCTGTGTTTTGAATTTGGAAAAATGGATACCATATTATGAATTTTAAGGTCCAAATTTTGTAAATAGATATTTTCAATTTTTTGTAATTATAAATATAAACTTCATTATTTATTTTTATTTTCCGCCATTAAACTAAAAATTAGGTAAATAAAGGTAAAAATAATATTATAATAATATAAATATACCATAAAATGTGGCCTAATATTATTTAAATATTCATGGGTGACCAAAAAATAATTATGATGACTTTTTTAATTTTTCATCCACTTAGGTGTGATAAGGGCATGTTATAATAAATAATTTAATTTAAAGAGAAATATAATAGAAACATGTATATTTTTACCAAAAAAATTTTTAGGAGGTGTTATATAATTGGTATCTTTGAATATAAATATTTATTATATATATAAAAATATTTACTAAATCATGGAAGTTTATTTAGAAAATTTATAGAATAAATAAATAAATTTATTTATGTCACAATAATGATGAAATGATTATCTAATTATTGAAATATTCAAATAAATGATATTATAAATATTAAATAAAAATTTAATTTGAACATTTTCATTCGATAAAAAATTCGGATGATTATGAAATGTTTTATTTTATTTAATAATGATTTTAATACTTAATAATCTTGTTATGACTTTAAAAAATCAATTTCTAAATAGTTTCAAAAATGACATAAATGAGTTTTTAAAACAAATAATGTTTTATTAAATGATATAATAGCCATAAAAATATAATATTTGTATAAATGACTTATATAATGTTACAAAATTCATTTATGATCCACATGAGGTTAATTTTACATTTTTTGATAACTATAATTACCATATTGTTTAAAAATACATGAAGACATGGCAAAAGAAAGTTTATTTAACTATGGGTTAAAGCCAAAAGATAAGGTTAAAATTGTGACCTAAACTTGTATAAAACCTATTGGTTGAGATTTTATATACACATAATCAAATTATAATCTAAATATATCACATTTCTTTTATTATGATTCGAAAATAAGTTTTTAATAACAAAATATGTCAAATATTCATAAAGTTCCCCTCCTACCTCTTATAAAAGACCACCACCTATGAACACATAATCACAAATCTAATGACATTTGTCTCATCCAAATTTTTCTAAAATAAGAACCTAACATCATTATACATTTCATTTAATCCTGAATATGGGAAGAAGGCATTTCATGAAATAATTTGACTCCAATAAAAACATGTTACCCAATTTTGAGATGACATCTTATCTCAACCTCCTTTCATTTATTTTACCTCTCCTCACCATAAACTATATTTATTAAATATCTTTATTATATCACAAATGACAAAAATATTATAAAATGCTTTAATTATATGGTTTTTACATAAAATTACACACACATCCATCTAATGGATATAGAACATACTATTTCTATGTATGATGAACTATTACCTCACCAAATGATGATTATTCAATTTTCTTATACCACCTATAATGGTGGCCATAATGATGACTCTATATTTATATATGATATAAATTATATTTTTTTGTCTCTCTAATTCATTAATATTCATTTATATCATACCTTTACGATTCCTATAATCTATAAATACAATAATGTAATTTGAGAATCTATGGACTAACTTCCCCTTAATGTGATATGACTCATTCATTCCATACATAGAACATATAAAGGATTCATTTAATAAAATTATATAAAATAGATAACAAATATATTATTCTAAATTATAATATACCCATTAACTATTTGTTTTGATTTTATTAATATGACAATGAAATGAGTGTAGCGTTCATGTGTACATATGACCTACCGTCTCCATGAGTGGTGCATTTCATTTCATATATCAATATTTTATGAACTATTATATGTTTATATATAATAGATATATATGATATTAAATACATGTATAATATTTTAGAGAAGATGGACTTTTGACTACATGGACAATTTAAATCAAAACAATTTTATTTTCAACTCAAGTATGAAATATCAACAAAATGACCAATATACACATAAATAACTATATAATATTTAAAACGTGATAATGAGTGATATAAAAAAAGTTAAAAACATGAAAACATTTATAAAACAATTATAAATTATCCTAAGTATATTATTCAAGAACATAACGATTTTATGTGATGAGTCGAACACAAGGTAAGGGATATCATAACTCAATCTCCCTTCATTGAATTAAATATCCATGTCATTGGATTTATTTTCAACAGAAACCATGTTAATGAAATATGATTTTTTTACTGAATATCCACTTATATTGGTTGTATTATTATTTTCAGACATAATAATTTCATCTTTTTAACCATAATCTAATGTTAAGATCTTCATAAGGTATATCATCTCAATATCCTTTCATTGAGACATATAATGATAATATAATCCTTCTTCATTTATACATTGTATAAGTATTCACTTTCTAATTTAATTTAATAAAATGTTATTCTAATGTAATATATTTATATATATCATTTTACTAAACAAAAAAATTAATTTTTTATAATGTACATGGAGGGAAAAACCTTTTCCACCACTACAACCATTATTTGAAATTTAGCTTCCTTTATATACTGTAATATATTTAAAATGAAATATATATAACGTATTTCATTTAAAAGTATTTTATTTATTGAAAATGGTTTTGAGTATGGATTGATAATATACATAATTTGAAATTATGTCTTATGATTGTAATGTGTTAATTTATTTTTCCTTTATGAATGTTTATGTGTTATGATTATGTTATTGTTCATGGGAATTTATTATGTATACTATCGGTACGATGAAAAACTAAGGGTGGGCGATCCAATGATTTATCTCTCATGCATAGGGTAATGAGATAGAGGTAAACGTTAAGAGTTATCCAAATATATTTATGAAATATTCTAAGATGGGTATTCCAAATGTAACCATGAATGTTACACTTTATGTTGCTGTGAAAGAAATTTTTTTTGTATGATATAGATTCCACAAGTTACCATTATGTTTTATGATTTCTATTATGTTTTTAAGAATCTTATGATTACATGTTCTAATCTAATTAGACTCCATTTTATTTTTTAAATGTTTGATTTTAGGAAAATGTTTTCTTGGGTTTTATATTTTAATGGACAAATGGTTTTATTATTTATTTTATATCCATTAATGAGATTTTATTTCTCATCTCGTGTATTTGAAATGTTTTTCACTGGTTATAATAAAGGGTAAGAGAGAGTAATAATTGAAGAATATGTTTATCAAGAATCAAAATCATATTATATTCAAAGATATTTATTTTATAATATAAATTATAGATAATAGAAGATTCCAATTTGTGAATTTTGAGTTGTTATATAATATTTATGTCCTAATTATCTATAACACTAAACCTAATAAGATCAAAAATGTTAATTTATTTAATTGACTCACGATTATGTAACGTATATGGTTGGGGCCAAATAGATTATGTATCATTACTTGGTTATGATTACCATAATCCACACAAAATCATAGAGTTAGATATGAATTCTACATGAACAAGACTAATACTGCCGAATGAGACATACTTGTCCTAATGAAAAATTTTATTCTGAGATCGTCAAACTACACTTTTATCTCCCTTAATTGTTTTTTGTGAAATTTTATAAATATAACAGAAATAAGTGTGGTCCCCTAAAGGTTATCAACAATAATCTCTACCACACTTATAGGTGGTAAACCAATGAAATTATTTGTAAATACTCTTGTAAATTGATTCACAAATACTAGAAAAATGCTGTTATATATATCTTCCATCAATGTTAAAGTAAAAAACAATAGGTTCATGGATAATGTTTGAACCGTTGGTGCCAAAAAACCTATTTCACCTCTATTAAAAATCCTTTATCCATTAATCATATGCATTATGTCATCCTCATTTCTGAAAATATCAATTCTTCTATAATAGTCTATGTGATCCCTGAACATTGTTAACCAATCCATAATCATGATTACATCAAATAAATCCATCTCAAATACATAGACATCCTACATTATCTCGTATCTAACAACCATTATTGAACATGATCTCAGCACAAGGGATTTACATTCACTTTCACATAGTGGGGTTTGATGTTTTAACATGGAAGGAATCATCTCATGTTTTAAACATATCAATAAAATATAATGAGAAGTTATAATGAAGATCAAACGGTATCAAAGAACACCTGCAAAAGAGTAGAACTCAAAATAATCATACCTCTCACCATAGATGTTCCAACCTGATCCTCTATAATCATATGTTTATCTCCATACAACTACTTTATTGCTACACACTACTCCATTTTACAGGATGAGATTTCCCTTGTTGAGGAGTCATGGTCTTCCTAAAATCATAATGGCTTTTCATACACTATTATTGAGACTATATCTGTTTTCCTTACCCAATTGAAGCATAAGATGACTATGACACCTGATATTTGTCCCAAGCACCTGACCTCGGACTACTATAACAATAGCATTGGAGATTCCCCACCGTTTGGAAGTTATGAAATGCATTAGATTGTTCCATACACACTTGCTTTATTTGGTCAAAATAACCACATTGGTAGAAGCCCAAATTGTTATCGGGTCGTGGAGGTATGGTCACTAATCCAACAATATGATGTTTATTACTACCCCCCCCCCCCTTGGAAATAAGGTTCCCTCTTCCATTTGTTTCTATAATAATGTTTCCACTACTTCCCTTATCGATCATCACACCCTCCTCTAGTAGATTGTAAGATGTCATGTTCATCCAATGTCACAATAATAACCATCATTGTATAATACAAAATACTAAGCATCACAATCTGAATAAAAATATCAAAACATATCAGAAATTCAAAAATACATGCCTTCAAGGATGTAGTAGCCGAAACCACTAGGGAAATGTGCACTAAATGCATGAATTTAGCAACATATTCTGTGACATAGAAATTTTATGACTTGAGGCAAATTTGGTCAATCATTATCTAGATCCTATATAGGTGGGGATAGATTTGTTTGTTAAAAAAATAATTAAAATCCCCCAACTATAATTGTGATTTAGTTCAGTCAGTACCACCATATCCCATTACTAGCATTATATATCCTCAAGAATATATGTCTCCCCAATGAATTTGAGCTCTCATGGTGTGCTGATGAAATAAAAGATATGATTCAATTTTTTTGTCGCACCTCTTCCATTTCAATTACTAACTCAACTATAATGATGGGTGGATTATTCTTCATAAACCAGATGGAATTTTCCACATTCTATGGATCATACTTTGGGTTCCTTGTATCCATAGTGTGAATCACATGGATGATACTCCAAACCCACTCTTGGTTCACTTGTGGTATAGGTACAAACAAATTATCTATAGCTTATTTCATTTGGTTTCTGCAATGTGTATGAGGTTCCATTTTCTAAACCAACAACAAACTCGGTAAGTCTCACTCCATAGATACAGATAGATTAGAATTTAAAATTATACCATATCGACTATCAGAATATCTCTTTCCAAAATAAACATTTACCATTCAATTATATCTAAAAAATTATATTTTTTCTTTTTCAAAATCATACAATTTTATTATGCACCATGTATGTCATTATAAAAACCATTCATTTAAAAAAAATATGCAACATATTTTAAATAAAATTTCTACCTTTACATAAAATCATAAATCATTACTCTAATGAAATATAAAATCCAAATGGTAAGTTATGATTGTAAAATGCATGTCATGTTCATCTCATCGACTAAACCCATGATAACATGATTTGATAATCCTATATGTTCCTTTCAATCACATATGTAACCCACTCCTTGTTAACCTATAGTTTAGTATATAAGGGTTAACTACATAATTTTATACTTAACATATCATGTCCCTAAAATTATACTCTGTTATAAGATGATAACACAAGGAATAGATATGGACGAATTTCAAATCCATGGTCTAGAAACTGAATACCGCTTGTTAGGAAACGACCGAACAAGCTGATGACAATTTTAATGAACCACATATTCACATAGTCTTGAGAATACCTTGAATCATAACCTTTCTTTATGATACTTATATTTATAATGAACAACTTATTCTCCTTATATTCAGAATAAAATAAATCATTACATTTGATTATGCGACATCCCCATGATAAAAAATAGGGGAAATAAATGATGATGGATTTCCAATATAAGTGGGAGATGATTGAATCATTATAAAATAATATCATTAACCAACAACCATAACCATTAAAACCCCATGATATGAATGATCTAAGAATAAAAAGTCCACATATTCGTTTGTATCCATTTGTAATAACCAAATTATTCTGATTGGCTTGAAAAATAAATTAATCATTACATGTACTTAGGCAACATCCCCAAGATTCGAAAGGCATCCAATAAATTATTAAGCATTTTAAATACAAGTGGGAATGATTTACTATTTAATAAATAAAACAATTAACCAACAACCATAACCAACTAAACACTATATGATGTATGTGATAATAAATACAAGTAAAAAAACTTCCTTTATAACCAATACCAAACCATATTTACCATAATTGAAGGAAAACTACAATCAAAGGAAATAGCAGAATGACACAATGAAAATATTAGATGAAAACGAGACTCCATGCTCCCCATTATCTATTCCCCAATAACCAAACAAACCATGGATAATAAGATGTGTTCCAGTATACCTTTAGCCATGTCTCAAAAGATTGTATCTGTAAAAGAACCAATGTTCCAAAGCAGGGGTGAGTATAAAACACAGTTTTCTTTCTCCAATGATGTCACTTCACATTCCATTAGGATATAATTTTAGTAATGCTTATATAGAGTAATTTATTTAAATCAATTATGAAAATTAATTTATAACACAATATAATAATGTTCCCAAACTATTTTTTACCAAATGAAACAAATTATTTTTAATCAAAATTTACAACAAGTCATATTTTTATAATACAATAAAATATTTCTTTAAACCCATTTCATAATATCATTTTTCCATACCCACTCCTTTGTTCGGAACACACACACACATGCAAGTTTCGTTGGTCAGTTCCAAACTCATGAATAGTCTATCATTCAAATACCTTGTGCCCCAATCACAAATGCCCTCAATCTAGGTCTATGCCCCATGTAACCCAATGGTACACATCCCTTATTCAAGGGAATGTAAATCATGAAATCACACAATCCAAATATTCCAAATCCATTAAAAAAATCACACTATTTCCATAAAACTGTAAAATTATTGAAAAAAATAACAAATTAATTTCAAAACAACCATTAATTTTTAGTAAAAAAACAAAATTTTATTTAAAAGAAATAATCATATCAATGTTTTATAAAATACCCATTTTAAAATCTATAATTTAAATATCATAAAAATATCACTTTATTAAAAACCCATAACTTTTTATATTTCCCCAAATTACAAAACCATCACAAAAGAAGGATTCCAAAAATTCATAAACATCCAATTCGCAGTCAATCTATCAAAAGTATGTAAATTAGAATTATTTATAATTAGTTCTACTAAGAGTATATGAATGTGAATCCACCAACCTCAACCATTTTGACGTCAACCAAAAACGGACGAAGAAAACCCAAGAAACTGGGTTGATTCTTCATGAAACAACCTCATATATCATCATTGATAATGATCAAGACCAAATGTCAACATATATGGAATAAAAAATCATAGAAGTACCCATAACATGCATAGATGAACAAAAATGAAAATTTAGGAGGAGTATATCTAAGTATATCTATGAAACATAACAAGAATAATGAAGAATAATCATATAATATAAGAATTAGGCTTTGAACCAACAGATTAAGGCTTTAGATTGACTCCAAATCACATGGGAGAGGTTATTCATCCTTCATGGAAGATAAATCCTGAGTTAGGGCCACTTAAGATAAAACAAATAGAAGGTTAGAGGATAAAATGTGTGAGATCCACTTTTTTAGGATAACACATTAACGTCGCACCCGATTAGTTCACATGGTTAGACAAATTTTGGAGTAACCATTCATTGTCTGCTAACATAATTAATTCCCCACATTGAATCTTTGAATTAGATACCTAATAATGCACACACTATGTTTAAGCTACTATCTTGATTCTGCAACTTCACTTGGTTTCTACTAGGCTTTCTGCACTGTTTGGACATACAATTCACTACCAGTGCACCTCTCCCTTGGCCAAAAAACATATTGAATATCCTCCCAACTCTCCCATACATCTACCTTACACATTATAAAAACAAAAATCACAAATTAAGGGTTAAATAATAGAAACTAAGGATACTAAAGTAACACAGACCAAGGTCTAATAGTTTCTAAACATATTCAATGTCATAAAAAATACACATGAAAATTCATTTCATTCCCAAGAACGTTCTTACAACAATTAAAGCTCACGTGGAAACCACCATTTTCCATAATAAAAACCACGTTACAAAAAATAAAAAATTACTAATGGGGACTTCACATCTCTTAATATTCAAAATATTTTTCCAAAATATATTAATATGCCAATGGGGCTTTCACATCACATCACATGAAAACTAACTTTCTCAAGGAAATACAATTTAACAATCATTTTGTTAACATTTTCAATCCAAACATGTTTACGAATCCATTTCCAATTCATTTATAAAGTCAATATTAAACACCAATTTCATGTGAATAATTCCAAAAATGTGTTTACCTTTCAAATTCAAAAGCATTTCCAAGATAAATTGAAAACATTCACCAACCTATGAAGTTGGAAAGAAGACATTATCCTAACTATTATCCAACACATTTCTCAAAATTTCCTACGAGCCTTTATACTAATTTCTTTTCTGACCCTATGTAAACATTCTAAGTGGTCAAAACATTAATGAAAACATTTTTTTCACATTCAATTTCACCCGAAGCACCAATACATAGTTTATAAATCATGTAACTGTTATATGAAAATGAATGGGGGAAGGAAGGATAACAATTTTAAACCCCCTATTTCAATGAAACATCATTACAAAGATTAATTATCATTTTTTCATCCTTATTTTCACCCCATCAACATATAGATGGGAAAAATACAATAAAACTATAACATATACATGAGGTCACCCAAAAACCTTTTTTGAAGAAGAATCACTTGCTTTTTTTCCAACACAGAAGTCTAGAAATAAGTTCCAAAACATAAAAAGTCACACACTTTGACAGAAAACATCCAATTCAAAATCTAACCACCATACCAATACAAAACCAATGAAAATGAACCACCAAAAGCACCCAATTTCACTTTAAAATTTTAAATTAGTATTTTATATAACACCATCAGTGAATTTAAATCCATGAATAACTAAAGAAACCTTATGGAAACCATTTCACAATAATTTTACATCAGGTTTAGACCAATAAATATTAACCTAACACAACAAAAACCAGGTTATAAAATGTTTAAATCATTAAGGGGAATATGAAGCATCAACAGATTGTGATGGATATGACATGGACGGAAACAACTACCTCAATGATGTTTGAATGAAATAATACTCCAAGAGAAATATGTAAATGGAAAAAACGAGTAAAATAAACACCATAGAATCTAAGAAATCAACACATATCATCCTAACCTCACCCTATGGTTCAACCAAGATAGATCCATGAAAAGAAAAACAACAAAACCCATAGAATGTGAAGGTATGAAGAGGAAATGGATTGATTTGAAGATGAAATAATGAAGAATCACAATACATTGGTGAGAAATCAGAAAAATGTTTCCCAATATGAATGAAAACTAATGGGGGGTGGGCTCTAGTAGATACTCAAGTGAGATGGCAATGATTGGAGGTGGATCAAATTTAATTGTGATTTCTATATAAATGTTATTTAGGTTTTAATGGGTTATATTTTTTTCCTCTGTGGTTTTGTAAACCGTGAAAGAACTATGTGAATGCACGTGGAAATATTTTCTAAACATGTATATTGAAGATACACTATTGAGGAAACCCATTCTAAAATCGTGTGACTGTATAATTTTCCAAAACACTTAAAAGCCACCCCTGAATACATAGATTACTGACAAAAATATCCATAAATTATTTAAAAAAAATGTATTACCAACATGGGTGTCATAATCTCCCCACCTTTGCACTTTCTCCCAATTCCATTCAAAATAACCATGCACATGACTAAAAAAAATAAATCCACAAAAACCCATAAACACATTCAAGAATCCAAACCCGATCCTTTAAAAAAACCAAAATAATAAATATTAATAAAATGGAAAATTCATGGTTGATATGTGATAGTATTTTTTGTTCCATGGTATATTAATGTTTCCTATGATATTTTCCATGAATCCATCCTTAGGGAAATAGTATCATTCATAAGGAAATAGAGAATTGTTTGGTGAGACCATCCGAGGAAAACCAATTACACCTCGGAGAATAATATAATCAAGTGAACAGTGTTTCTATCATTGGTGTTCCATAGAAAGGAAATCCAAAATACCTCTCATAGCATGATACAACCTCAACTACCTATGATCTCATTCAAGGAGGCCTGGAAAGAGGATTCAAATTATCAATCAAGGCATTGACGATTTCATTTATTCATTGAAATAATTAACTTTTATTAAGAAGGAAAGTTGCATCCATAAGCATTTCAACTTACATATCGATATATATATAATTATAAGGTCATGAACAGGAAAATTAATCAAGGTAATAAACATGTTTGTGTGAGAGGAGGGTCATGAAAATAAGTCTACCCCCATTAAAATTCACATTAAAATATTGTGGTCCACACCCATGTACCATTTCAATTCGTAACAAAAAAAATTACCCATTTAATAATTGAAACATCACATTGAAATAGTAGTTTTAATATTATTCATGGTAAAAACTTCCATAAATAACAATATCAATCAACAAATAAATTTACCATTTTAAATTGAATTGATTAATACAATCATAAAAATGGTTAAGAAACTTAATTATCTCTCTTAGGTGTGGTCATTATTATGGTCAATAAACTCTCATGATTTTATTTGTTATAAAACAATCAATAGAATTATTGAATTATATTCTATATGATTAATTTAATTATTAATATGAAACCCATTGAGAAACTGTTTTCCGGAAATATGGTGTATTTTATAAATTGTGATAAATTATGTTAAAATTTTATAGAACACTTATGGTATTCCAAGGATAGTCTAGATGTATAATATTGAGGTTTGAATCAGGCTGATTCGATGGATAATAAATAAAAAAACAACCTCAAAATAGGGATAATTATCTCTCACAAAGATCATTGAATAGAATAGATGATAATTTATGATATAAAGAAGGACGATTTATGTTATTATTGAGTTATATTCAACACAACTGGAGGTTCTTGAAATGGTAATCAGATGTCCCAAAATATTCTATAAATAGAAAAAAAGAGGAGGGAACCCTCAATGTGTTGCTATGAGTTGAGTAGAAAATGATAAATTAGAGATAAAAAATAAAAATTGTAGGAGAAAATGTGGAATGAAAAAATTTCAAATGAGGTTCATGGTTTGGCAACACTATTGGCCAAGATGTGCACTAAATGTGCACCCAAAACTGTCTAACCCCCCCCCCCACCCCACTTTGCATGGCCTGGACGCATTTTTTTTCTTTCTCTATGAAGCCCTTCCAAAATCCCCTTATCAAGATGTCTATAACACCAAAGTGATCATCAATAACCTCTAGCATGATTATACAGGAATTTGAGGGAACTCTATCTTATTTGGATAATCCAGTTTATTTCACTATGTTGGTTGTATGGTTTCATACAATCTATATGCCCTTACCATTACATCTCAGTTTTATTTTTTTAGATCCCACCACTACAAAAACTCAATTAAACATAAAATACACCAATAATTAACTAATATAAGAATAAATACAACACATTTGAGTGTAAAAAATATCAAAATTCCATTCGGAATCTTGTTTTACAATTTAGTTTGTCCACCAAATATAAAATTCAGATTCCTTTGTAATTTCAACATACTATGAAAATGCATGACACAACAATCTCCAAAACATAATACCGTGTCATACCCATGAATCATTTGGTAAAAATTTAACTATTATATGAACTATTATGGGAATAATGTATAATCTAAGATGGGGAATTTAATTTCCAAATGATTGATGCATCACCATGAATCCATTTAACTAAATGGTACATAAGTTGATAAATCTCAGGTGAACACTCACATTCCAAACTTAACCTAGTAAATACAGGACACTTAACAAATCACGTAAACCCTAATACATAATATCACTTTTATATCTTCAACAGCCATGTCTATTGTTCTCAAATCCATATGTTCAAGTATTTCAATGGCCTATTCAATGTAATGGTGTCTCTACAATTTGAATTGAATAGTTTATCTTTCCCTAAAGTTCAAACGATTCTCTAATATTGATCCATGACTTGATCAAATGGTCGAATCTTGGTTGACCTTAATTAACCCATTCATTCTAAATTTATTTTGAATGTATCAACAGAACTATTCACATCACTCATATCATCCATAAAATATTCCATACACAGTCTCAAATCAATCACCCTAAATAATGACTGAGAGGGGGGACATCATGTCAAACAACCCCTAGACTAATATGATCAAAATAATCATTTTATACAGTTGGTTAATTTCAAAATATAAACATGATCCCTATTTCTGAAGGTACCTTGTTATTTTTTTGAGAGTACTCACCAATGCATGTAACTGGATTCTTGTAATGTTTATATCCCCAATGTCACATATGACTATTATGTCTATTCCTGAACAAGGGTGCATACCAAATCCATGACACGTGGATTAACACCCCCACCCACCCTTGAAAAATCCCATCTGATCTATGATGATGTATGGTCTAACCTCAAAATCATCAACTAGAGTCCCATGATCTCATCCAAGGAAGCACATACTCATATGTTTATGAGTTTTTTATTTATACAATTACAACATGTTCTCATAAAAAAATGTTAACAAACCCAATGGTAGTCATGTAAATGAACCAGAAAGTTTCCCTGAGTTATTTCATGGAAATCCAACATGGTAACCCCTGTATCACTCGAGACAACAACTGAATATAAATACCAATCTTATGGATAAAACACTAATAGAGTTTATTTTTCTATACATACGGGGATTTAAATTTATCTTGTTGTATAACCAAATCTCTCATAGCGTATCCTATATGATATCAGTACAGGGTTCAAAAACATCAAAAAACCCAAGGTACACTAAGAGGATACAAATAATTTTCAATGATAATTGAGATACTTTCTCTATCACGTAGACAAAGTGATCAGTATAGTTTTGAAACACAATATAATCCAGATTCTTAAAAGAAGAATATTTGAACCACTACTTTTCTATAACAGTTTAAGGAATATCAAATTCACCTACCAAAATGTTTTCAAATTTTCACCATGATTCACTCACTACTCAAGGAATCTTATGATCGCTAAAATGAAACCACCAAATCATATCCCTAAATCATGGTGATTCAAATGGATTTGAACAAAAACAACCATATCATAATAAATATTCATCATGATCACTCACATATCGAAATACATACTAGAATCTTGGAAATATATATGGGGAATTGATCATTTACAAATGGTCATACATTGTTTTTCTCCTTATACTTAGAAGTACATAAATAAATTTTCTCTCACGACCCCCAACTTTCGTAGTTTTCTTATCATTGGATTTATTTAAAATGTAATCCCACCCCATGGTGCATGTTTAATTGACTGGTGATTGTGGATTATGGATGTGGCCAATAAAATCATTCACAAATTATCTTGAATGGAGAAGGAAACGGTCAACTTAACAGTGCAATAGATCAGATTTGAATTCATACATACACATGAAACTCCATCTGAGTTTCATCCACATACACCATAACATCACATATAGATTAAAAAATTAAATGGGATGATGTCTCAAGACACCCAATATTATATGGAACATGACCATAAGTATTAGGAAGAGTCATGATTTATTTAGTTCATTGGTCATTGAAACTCAGAGATGACCTGTGATCAAAGTATTCTATCTCAATTATTATTGATTCCCATAAAACAATAATGGATTGTTGTATCATTTTAGCCACTCAATATGTACTATGTGTATAAATGTATACTACCATTAGGTTTTAAAATAATAACAACATATCCTTGATGCAATCCATTTTCATACCCTCCCTTTGAATACTAGTATCTGATGGATCGTAAATGAGCTATTACAATGTTTTACTATTCCATACAACTATAAAATAGGTATATGACCTCATTAGTCATCCACACTGATTAAAATGAATATCAAAATGGTACAAACGTATTACAATGTGGCTCAATGTTCTCGATTCATGTCTAAACAGATGAAATCATGTATTATACGATGCTCACGCCTTTAATGATGAACATTTAACCATCAAGAAAATGGTGTCATTTTGACACTATACTTTCAACATGGTAAAATAGAACCAAAATGGAACTACATGTCCAAAATGGTTCTCAATAATTTAGAAATGGTTTTATGGTTCTATGGGTGCAACCTACCTAAGATTACCTCATCACAGAAACATAAATAATTGAACCTTCATAAATGGGGGTTTTGATTGAAAAGTTACAATGATTAAGGGCTAGTCACTTAGGTTAGAATAAGCATATGTTTTACACTGATGTTCACATTCCCCAAAAAATAATTTCTAAATGATTAAATTAAATATACACAGGGTTTGTAGTTAAGAAGAATTAATTATTGTTTTATTTATTCCAATACATTTATTCACATATCATCTTAAATTTTATAAGGGATCCATTTAAAAAGTCAAGAACCATTCGTATGGAAAATGTTGCTTGGAATTATGATTAATAAATTTCTTTATGAAAAATAATTCATTTATATTAAACAAAATTTCATGATTTATTAATTTCTTTGATGTCCCTTCATATTTAGTTTGTTATTACACAATTATATTTAAAACAACATTCATTTGTTCAAATGTTTCTCTTAGTTTTGGAATAGTTAAAGAAAATATCAATCCCAATATATAAAGTCAATCATCCATTCAGTTAAAATTGGAATTTTAAATAAATAAAACCTCATATAAGTTTTGACCAATGGAATATAATTGTGTTTTTATTAATTGAATATGGTATTTTTTTAATAACATTCCACTAAACATTTATATGTAACCCATATAAGCTACATCAGATGATTTAAATTACAATCACTATATAGAAAAAACATACCCCCATGGGGTTAATCACCATTGTATATACAATTAATGGTGGTATATAAGAGTCCTATCAAGTCATTCTGGTTTCATAAAAATAATACCCAAATCAATAATAACGTTAATATTTCTAAAAAATAAATATATGGTTTGCCTTATACAAAATATGATACTACAGTACATATTGGTTTTAGTTATAAATTTTCAAATTTAATCATATGGAAAATTTTACCCACGTCATAGAGGTTCTATACTTTATAAGGTAACCATTTCAATTAATGAAAAACTGTTGAATATATTTTACATTTATACAATGGTTTTTTCTATGAAAGCTCATAATCAATAGCTCAATTATATGGGTAATCATTTCCCATTTAATAATGTTCCCTTACACATTATAAATTGAAAAATGGATTCCATTTAATAAAAAATAACATTATTCACCCCATGAAACCCATGTTATACTGATAAAACAAGTTAGGATTGGTAATCTAAGGTTCAACATCAATTGATGTAGGAAAACACCACATAGGATGATGCTGGATCATTTATAACAAATTGAATATTAAAAAATTACATCCATTCATGCAATCAAAAGAATTAAATATATGTAAATTTTCCAAATATTTTTAAATTAAATTAAAATAAGAAATGTTATCTAATACATATGTAGGAAAACACATGATTATGTTACATTGAGAAACATTCTTTTTTTAACACTATAATCACAAAAGCAAGTTACATAGGAAAGCATACCAAATAAATAAGAAATAATTTTATATAAAAAAGTGTGATAATGAAATATAAAAATAGGAATGAAAAACATATATTGTTTTTATAATTCATAATAGGTTATATAACCATAATTCTAACTAACACACACGACACTTAAAAAAATATAAAATATCCTTACAATGCAATATACATGGAATTGAGTATTCATTGAATTTGAATTATAATGTGGCTAAAATAATTCATGTAAAGCTACAGAATTTCCATACATGGACAAGTTAAATGTCCATAAATATCCTAAATCAATAATTAGAAATTATACAACAATAAATAATGGTTAAATCATAATTAACTTTAATAATGAACAGGTATGGAAAACAATCACATCTTAGACTATTTTTTCATTTCAACGTGAGTGGGATGGTAACTCCAATAAAAGATAATTAAATAAGCATTGACCCAATCCTAGTCTCCTATCTACCATCATAAAATATTTATACAAAGGGAATAAAAATCTCTGATACCACTTTGAAATGTCCTGACACATTTTTCTATAAATTAAATAGTGGACCTGTATCTATATGGCCCCAGGCATGCCTCCCCATATTCAGTAGGCTTCAGACATGTAGTGAGGGTGGAATGATGGAACAGTTTGGATATTATACCCTCATAATCAAATTAGTACATAAGTATAATAAGTAATAATTTTATTACGACAATAAGATATAAAATCAAATAATGATTAGTTGAAGATTAATAACGTGAATGATAAAATAACAAATGGACAACACCAAATAATATTCTTTGATTTCATATCCATTAATTCAATAATGTAAATCCATGACAAATATAGTATGTATTCCATGACAATAAACGAAAAAAATAACAATAATCCTTGAGAGATATTTTCATGATTATCTAATGTACTGTCTGAGTAAAATACTACTAAGATATATTGAACAATGCACAACACAAGTAATAATCCTTATACATTTGAACATGTTATCTTCTTGAGTTACAAAATGAAGTGGAGGCCTGAAAATGGATTGAGATTTACTAAGTATCCCCCCACCAACAATATATTAATCATAATTCAGTCAGTGTGTAGTTGTGTGTTGTTATATCAATTAAGTAGTAATTAAAAAAATAAAAGTAAAAAAACTGGCTTAGGATCCTAAGTGAATCATGGCCAACAATGCCTTCTTACACTTAAGCTGGAATGCCTATGATCATTTTTCAACATATATATATATTTAAATATAAAATTTTGGCAATGATATACTTTTACAGGTGATATATATATATATATATAAGGATATTTTCAATGTATCCAAAAAATAATAATAGTAATATGTAATTAATTAGAAGGGTCAATCACAAGGGATCATAACATGGATTTTTATAAAGTCCAAATTCATACACGGACCCAAACCAATCATGTTATTTGGCTTGTATAAACTTCCCTTTATTTTAATTAATTGAAATTCCTTGAATTATTTAAAATATCATCTATAATTTTGAAAAGAATTGTCTTGGGACCATACAAGGTGAACCATATAAAATAACCCATTTATCACACCAGGATTGAAATAATAACATGATACCATAATATTTCATAACGGGAACATTGTAAATGGAATCATAGACATCTTTCCCTATTTTGTGTGAAGAAAATAACTTCCAAGACCACCTCTGATATCTCACATAGGGGATTTAGTATTTCTTGTGGCATGGTGTAACCATCATTACACTAAACCCCTCCATGGTGAAACCCCTAGGGAAAAGGTATCACTATTAAATAGGTAGATAATATACATTGTGTTACCATATGATTAATTCCATGTATTTATCCTAAAATTATATAATCATATAACCTATTATCCAATCCTTAGAGATCTATGGAGTGCAATCCTTTATATTACTTCATCTATGAATCATTATCGACTACTTATGAGCCCATCCAAAAAAAAATACTAAATGAGGAACCTGATTATCACTCAAGGAGTTAATTATTTTATTTATTAATTTAATTATTTTAAATATATCAAGAATTAATTTGATATCCATAAGTTTTACATCTATCATATCCATGTATATCTAATTAGGAGTTCATTTTTATGATCATTACTCACTCTAAAATAGGTATAAACAAAATGACGCCCATGAACATAAGTATTCTACATCACTATTTACATCCACAAATAATTGTAAAAATCACATGGGTTATTTGAATTTATTTCAAAAAAAATTACACTTTATATTATGAATAGTTTACACCATGATGGATGTTTTATTATTATACGTGGGAAGAGAATAAAATCCATCTCATTGTAAGTTTATTAAAACATAAACAAATTCAATGTTATTTATATAATAATAGGCTATAAATGGTCAAAAAACATAATGAACACCAGGGGGGTAGACATGAAATTTTTAATATCTTAAAATTCATGTTGGTATATAATAGAAAAAATAATTAAGGAATTTTATTGTGGGTGTTTAATTTAATGATTAAAATTAAACACATGGAGAACCCAATGTGTGGTGAGTTGTGTATTTTATAATTGGTGATACCTTAATGGAAAAATATATACACCATATTCATTGTACCAAAGAGGGTTAACACACCCAATATCAAGGCATGAATATAGTTTATTTAATAGAAAATAATGAAACCAAAAAACTACCATGAAATAGGGAGAATTATATCACATGAAGATAGTGAAAGAGAAGTGGTGTCAAATTAGGCATAAAGGAAGGATGTTATTTTTTGAATTGAGTATGGATATCCAAATCAACTAAAGATACTCAAAATAGAAATAGAATTAAGGATATCTTCCCATGGAAGTAGAATGGGATTTGGGAACCCTTAATTGTTGTCTACATAAAGAGGATGAGAAGAAGAAGACGTTATAATGAATAAAAAGAAATATGGTAAAATTGTTATTTAGAACCATATAAATGATTCATAATGTTTGGATGAACTATTGGAAAATCATTCTCTAACCATGCACCCATCACTGTCCATGGAACCCCCTACATGTGTTGGTCACACAATTTGACTAACCATGCACAACCCTTGACAAAATCTATATTTATGATATATACAGCACCCACATGACTGTGAACCAAATATTCTATGTCCAGAAGAAGTCATTTTTGAACCCAAGATCCACTGGATCTTCCATAATATTTCACTTAGTGTGTTTCATTGTTTCATATAAACCATGTGCCCTTTCCAGATCCTCCCAGTGTTGACTTTTATAATTTTTCTACTCCCAAAAATCAAATAATTATGAGGAATACTATTGGTCCAAAAACCAAATCATAAAAAAACATACCTTATTGTTTTAACTATAAAAATTTTATTCCAATTCTTGGATTAAAATTAATTATGTCCACCAAACTAAATATTCATGTCCCCTTGAAATTTCATCCCGATATGTAAATATAGGATTCCACAGAGTCCTCTGAGAATTTTTTTAATGTAAATTATAGATATATATCAGATTCCATATCCTGTTATTTTTGTAGAATATAGATGATTTAAATCCTTTTAATTTCTATTTTTAGGTCTTTTGAAAATATTTTAATGACCTGTTTTCTTTACGGATAGTCACACATAATCTTCCTATTTAAATTTATGGGTTTAATGTTCTTGAATCTTTTTAAATGAGGTATGGAATTAGTTTTTATCTCTATTATACTATGTGTGATATATGAAATTAACATTCCAAATATTCTTTAAATAATAAGGAAGAGTTGAGAATAATTATATAATTTAATTTAATGATTGATAATTTTCAATATATTATTAAATTAAAACAATACGTTGAATATTTAAAATGTATAAAATAAATATAATAATATTTTCACTAATTTTATTGTTAAATTAGAATTAATTTAAAATATGTATGTGTATAAATATAGTTCACGAATAGAAACTTTATAAATAACTACTAAAAATATTGATAATTTTTACATCACATGAATAAATATTATTAAATAAAATGTGGATATCAATTATCATATCATAATGAATTCTGATTATTTTATATTGTATTTATCCAATAGGTATAAAAGAATAATCAATTTTTGTTTTATAATTTATTTTAATGTTTTATTATAATATATATGTGCGTGTCAATATATATATTTCTATACATTTTATAATTAAAATTGGGATAATCATTTGTTAATATTAATTAGTGATACTTTTTTATAATTAAATAACTTTTTGTGTCATTATCATGTTGGGATTAGGATATTTATTTTTAATAACTCTTCTTTTTTAATATATACTGTTATATTTTATTTATTACTATTTTCATAGATAGTTTATCATGGTTAATTTCATTAATCTGTGAAACTATATAAATTCAAATGATGAAAAATTAATTTTTAGAGTCATGAGAAATTAACATATTGATCTTTTGGAAGTTACTAGATATGAAAATTTTGATTTTTATAATTTTTATAATTATTATAGTTATTAATATAAAATACCTTAGGTCATTTGTTTTGGAAAAAAATCATTAAATTATAGTATTAAATAAATTGTTTGTTTGTTGATGAATAATTGTTCAATGTTGAAAAAGCACATTTTGTTGTGGGAGGCTTAAATGATTCATTCCACTTGACATAGTGAATTCTCATGTGTGGGAATAATTCATTTTAAATAAATGTGTTCTCTATGGTTTTAGAAACAAAATATACTATTTGAAAACATTATTAATATTATGAACCATTCATGAATGAGAAGTTATATTGGAGTAGAATATGTAGTGACAGACGATCATAGTGGTGGTGATACAATTATTAATATATAAAATATTTTGAAATAATTGGTGGTTGGGATTAGTTCATAGAATTTCTTCCTCGTCGATTCATACTTATTAATTGATACTTTATTAATGTCACGTGTTTAGATATTCTTGTTATGATCATTTCAAAATATAGCATGTATTTTTTATGCTATGCATGAAGAGTTCATTATTAAGAGTTATATTTTTATATGTCCTAGAATAATCTATGTATTAAGAAATAATAAGGAAACAAATAACTGAACATGTTTAGTTATATGTTGTTTGAAATTGATGATGAAATAATTGATAATATAAAAAATAAAAGTTCTTTTATCAATTGTATTAGATAATATATATATATATATATATATTCTTGAAATTTAAAAATGGATTTATATCAATTAATTGTATAAAACCAATTAATATAGAACCTGATTCTTTTATTGTAGATTGATAACTAGATATTAGTATTTGTAGTTGGGTTCTTACGTGACAATAGTGTCAATTGAGTGTAAAGCAATGTAATTCCCTATTGTGTTTTTATTCATGATATTGTTTATATTTACTAATTTTATACACTTCATCACCTATGATGGAAATTAAAATGACATACAAATTATTTGTGCAGTGTTTTATCATATATCCACAATTATAAGAGAATATATGGATGAATTATCTCCCCCCCACACTCTCCCTCTTGATATAGATGATTAGATATACATGGATACGAAATGGATTTTGGTATTGTTTGTGTTCATTCTAATGTAATGATAGCTCAGGTTTTTTAATATATTTATCTCTAGGATTTAACGGGTTGAGGTATAAAAAATTCTTTTATTTCGTCGTTGTGGATTTTTCTTCCCATGGGTGTTCATGCATGTGTTGAGATGGATTGAGTTATAATGAATTTACAGAAGTTGATGTGGATTTTGAACATACAATTGGATTCAAATTGGATGGTTATGAAGAGGATATTAAAATGTGGTCTGATGCCAACATGATATGGTGGGCCCTATTTAGGAGTTTGATTGGTTGGATTTAGTCCTAACTCACATTAGAGATAAACTACTTATGGGGGTATGCGAAGAGGGTTTGAGGAGTTTGAGTACACGAGAAAAAATCCATTGATGAATTGGGAGTATTGATAATTCAATATATATATTATTTTATTATAGAATTGTTTGAAATTTTGAATTACTTCATTAGATATTCTTGATTGGGATGAGAATGTAGAATTACCTATTTGGCCGATGTGATAGTTTATTTTTTAATAATTTTTATATACATCAATAAAATTATTCATGAGAGTAATTAAGGTGGATCTTAATAATTATACATGTTATTGGAATACTATATATATAAAATAATTTTTTTTCATCTATAATAGGTTTTTTCTAGTGATAGACAATACTAAATTGAGGGATTTGTTGTGAAACTATTAGGAGTTACTATAGTTTATGGATGTGTGATGTTTTACTTTATGAACAAATAGTTTTCCATTTAATGGTATAATTTTATATATAAAATCACATATAGTAAGGTGATATTTTTTTATATTCTTATATAATACCACTATATTTGATATCATACTCCATACATAATATGTATTTGATGAAATCCATGAAATAAAATAACATTAGAATTTTATATCATAGTTTTTGTTTCAATGGGTATGAATAGAAATAATAATATTATAAAATAAAATTTAGAGAAATTTTATTTAATATAAATAAATATGTCGATAGATAATATTAATATTCATTTAATATTTTTATCTTGGAAAATAAGAAATAGTATATTTATTTTTTTCTTCAAGAATATATTTTTTCCAAAATAGATATTATTGAATTATGTGAAAGGATATTGAAATTAATTTAATTAAATTTATAAATATTATTTTAAAAAATTGATATCATTTTTTAATCATAATTTCATAATAGTTTTATGATGATCCCTTTAGTTTTATTTGAAGGGATTGATTTTTTTTGTGAATAGTGAAAAATACAGATTTTTGTAAATTTGACATTTATTATACTTAAATGATTTAATTTAAAATTAAAATTATATTTATGATTTTGTTGTAATTTAAATAATAACTCTTTGATCAAAAATAACACAATTAATTCTATATGAATGAACAATATATTTCATATTGACATAAATTCTTTTTAATTCTTAAAAAATATTTGTCTACAATCATTTTTTTGGGATATTTCTTTTCCTATATGTAATTAAAGTACATGCATTTTAAATAATTAAATATTGATAAATTTTTCTATTAATTATCATCTATAGATTAAAATATGGAAAATAGGTAAAAAAAATTTAGTTATAATAACTAGTACCCACGATAGAATTTAACCCCATTGCAAATGGGTAAAATAGGTTATCTAATATTAAAACTCCAGGAAAAAGACACAAAATAATCTAAAAATTATAATTAATTTAATTTTATGAGATTAATTAGACCTAAATCATAATAAATTTTAAAATAAGTATGTCTTGGGACACTTTCCATTTATTAGGAACTTTTTATTATTTTATGATAAGAAAAATTAAAAAATGACACTCTCTTGTTACTAGTTTATATAATATGTTTTCATATTGATTAAAAAAAATATGAATGACTGTAAAATTATATTTTTTATATTTGTGAATTGTATTTATTAAATTTATGTATTTATAAATTTTATTTTTATTATTATATCCTTCAAACATATCAAACCTTGATGCAATTCTTGAGCAAGAAATAGAGAAATCAAATTATTATTTTAAAAATGTTATAATTAATATATTTTAAATTATTTACATTTATCCAATAATTAATTGAATAAATATCATGTTTAAATAATTTTTATAGATTTTATATTCTAATTCCATTGTTATATGTGATTCCATTAAATTCGTTTTATTTTAGAAGTTCCATAAAAAAACATAAATAGTATATAATATTTATTAATTATTTAAAATTATAATAAAATTACAAAAACTAATTCATAACTTATAAGAATAGTACATCATCTATGCAAAATTACATGTACATATATCTTCCTTGTAATGGCCCAGACCTCTCTGATCCATTACTTTTTGATATTTTGGTGTTGGAGGTGTTTTGGGAGGCCACGAGGGCTTATCGCCAACACTACCAATTTTCCAGTTCCGTGAATAGTGTTTCCAGTTTTATGAATAGTAACAGATCAGTCTCACAGATTGGTCTCATAGATCGGACTGACAGATCGGTCTCAGAGATCGGTCTCACAATTCAGCCTGACAGATCGTTCTCATAGATCGGTCTCACAGATCAGTCTCACAGATCGGTCTCACTGATCGATCTGATAGATTGGTCTGACAGATCGGTCTGACAAATCAGTCTCACAGAGCGGTCTGACAGATCGGTCTCACAGATCGGTCTCAAAGAGCGGTTTGACAGATCGGTTTGACAGATCGGGCTCACAGATCGTTCTGACAGATCGGCATCACATATCGGTCTAACAGATCAGTTTCACAGATCGGTCTGAAAAATTGGTTTCACAGATCAGTATCACAGATCAGTTTAACAGATCGGTTTCACAGATCGGTTTCATGTACAGTAACGGTGGGTGAACAGTGTTTCCGGATTCCTACAGTTTTTCCACTTTTGACGTTTCCTTTGACGTAAAATACATTTAAAGCCTTATTTTAAGGGCTCTTAATTTCGATTCAAAGGCTAGTAATTTTATATTAATTATTTCTAAGGCTTGGAATGTTATACTTGGTCAAACCATGTGGGTTAATGTGATCCTATTTTAATGGAGAATTAAGCGCATCTTAAACATTCACCCCATTAATTCTTTAAAAATGTACAATATATCATTCTCCCTTGTTCTTCCTCTTTGTTATCTTCAATGAGATGCTAAAACCTTTCAATCCTTCACATAGCAGTTTCACAATCAAACATCAATCCATGGATCAGTTCCTCTCTGTTTTGATGCAACCAAGCTTTGTCGATCAATCTTTGATATAAGGTATGTTTATCATCATTCCTTCGTGGTTCATCTTATCTTGTTCTCCTTTCCATATTATCATGTAATCTCCATTCTTCCAATGGGTTTTTCATGGGGTTTGGTTGGTTGGGACTTACCGTGGAATCCTTGGGTGCATGCAGTTGTCGCGAGAGAAGGATTATGACACGTTTTGTGGATAAAGAAAGTGATGAACTGTTTGAGTTAAGGGGTTTGTGGATTCTCTAATTGATTATGTGAAGTCAAATAGTTAGCATGATATATCCCTTCGGATCACAATTAAAGTTTCCTAATTAAATACTTGAACCAGATTAAATGATTTGGTTTGATCGCATGTTGTTGCTTTCTACCATGATAACGATTTGCGTCATGTTTTTCTAGATAGTGTGATATCTATGCTTGCTTTGTTAAGATGTTTGTTTTTTATGGAAATATTTATATAACATAAACCGGGATTAAATGATAATTGTTGGATAAATATAAAGAGGCATGAAAATGAATCTGGTTCTTGTTGTAATTTAATGTTAATCAAATTAGTGCAGTAAACATGTTTATTTAATTGTGATAGCTTACTAATTAGGTTTCCCAAATTTGGAACCTATGTTTAATAAATTTATTAATTCAAGATGGATTAATTAACTTCTTGTTGATAGAAGATAATTCCTGATAGGGTTCCGAGTTACCCTCTTTCTTGTAAGGCTGAATGCCTTGTGGTTTGGATCCATGATTGCTCATTTTGTATGAAGGCGGGATGCCTTGTTAAAGGGCCAAGATCCATTTGATGTGATGTTTGTTTTCCTGCAGCTTGTGCTGTGATGTGTGCCTGGTTAGCTGTTGTGATATATGAAGGCATGGAGGCCTTGTGGTTCTGGTAGTGGATGGCACATAGAGTGGTGAGATGCATCAGTTTATGTATGTGGGTGTCAGGTAGGACACCAAGGATGATGCTATGGGAAAGATGTGATGGATGGATGTAGGAGGTTTTGTTTTGTTGTTTATCTGCTTTACTTTTTCCCCATAGCTCATGGTAGCTGGTCTTGCTTACCCTCCTTCTGAAGGAGGTGAAGACACGTGGGGTATACCATGTGCTTTTTGTGTTTATCCTCTCAAGGGAGAATGGGTCTATGCTCTTTCTATAGGCGGTAAAGACTCAACGAGTAGCATATCTACTCACCGTGTTGACTACCCCTTTGTGTTTAGTAGCATAAGTTTCTTTGCTAGAATGCCTAGGAATGAGGGAATGTAATTTTTGTAATGAAAGATTGATTAAATTTTGTTATCCCATGGGGTTGGAATTTTCTAGAACATAATGATGAGGTGGTTATTTCAAAAAGGGAAAGTGGACCCTTGGTGTATGCCAATGAAGTTTAATGTTCATTTCTTCATGGTTAATTAATGTGAAAAGATTTAATTAACGTAAAATGGAATAGGTGAAACAAGGAATGAAGTAACCTAATTAAGTTATTTAACTAGTTGTGTGCTTATAGGATACCTAGTCTTAGTAGTGGCAGCTTGGAGTCCGAGAGACGTTAGCTGCAGTTATGTCTAAGACTAGGTTATTCCCATAGTGTGGTTGTGATATATATATATATATTCTGTAGTTTTTGGGGTTTCTAAACACTACTCCACCCTATCAGTAAGTTTAACTGACACCCTAGGGATTCTAGGCCCTGGGGGGTGCATTCCCCAACATTCAGATGGGAGGTTGAATGGCTGACTACCCCCTTTGACCCCGCTCTCTTGTCTTGGTAGATCTTTGTGCTGGTAGGCACAGTGGTTAGTTATCCTTGTATATGTGTGTAGAGGGCTATAATGGCTTGTGGTTATTTCACACACATATATTCTGTATATTGAATCTTATGGACTACAATTGGTGTAACGTGTATTGGCTGTGATGGCTTGAGGATCCTTACTCGGCGTATGGGATATGATGGCTTGAGGTATAATAACCGACATATTATACACGTTATTCGATCTGTAGTGGCTCTCAGAAACTACCTGGTTACGTTTGGTTGTGAGGATGGTGTGGTTCTTAGCCCAGGTGTCTGTGGGAAATCCTATATGCTGCACGTGGTGCAGATTGTGGATCATAGCCCAAGTTTATACGGGAAAGCCTTTGGAGAGAGATGCACAAGACGTATGTCATTGGGGAAAAGCAGCAAACCAGTGGGGAAGTAGTAGTGGGGTACCCTTGATATTCTTTACAATATGATATGTTCTTGTATGGGATACTTGGTGAGAGTAGCCACGGTGCGGTTGGGAGCTTAGTATACCTGTTTATGTGACGAGTTAGTTTCACTAGTTGTTCACTGTGATTTAGCATGCTTTCTTTACTTAAGCACGAGAGGCTTCGGGGAGGATCTTATGGAGTATACTATTATACTCACCCATACGTATATATAAACTATTTTTTTCAGGTCACGAGGAGCAGGTTGGAGATCAGGCATGGTACTACTAGCTTGTGGTATCAGGTGTTGTTCGGGATTGTAGTTGATGTTGTCTTTTCCTTTCTTTTGGGTACTTCTAGTGTCCCCTTTTTGTTTTAGTACTTTTGCAAGGCATTTCATATATGTTCTTGGGTTTGTTTTATATTTCAGTTGGATTTGGTTGGTGTCTATCTAATCTCTCTCTTCCGTATGTGTTCTCTTAGAGGGTAATACCTCCCATTTGTGTGTTACTATACCGTCAGTGCTAGTTTCCAACCTGGGGCCTACTGGAGGCAGGACTCGGGGGGGGTCATTATCTCCCTTACCACATTTCCAGCGTAGGAGGGGTACAATTTGTGCGCGGGGGGGGGGGGGGGGGGGGGGTCGTGACATTACTCATTTATTTATTAACATTACATTAATGACAATTAAATAAGAAAAAAATTGTTACAACAATTATGTTTAAAGAGAGATAATTAGGGGTTAAACCAAATGATATTGTTTTAAATTAAAGATAAATATGTTTAAAATTGATTAATTGATAATATATATACATTTTTGTCACTATATTAAATATATTTTAGTTTATAAACATTTTAAAAGATTGATACATAAATTATATAATAAATTTTTAAACTATTTACATGTTTTCAACCCACTTCTATTGTAAATGAGGGCCTCGACACCCCAATTATTCAAAAACATGGATCCAATTAAATATAAAATTATCTATAAACATAGGATCCTCTTTTCCTTAAATCAATACAATGTCATCTTTTCATTTCCAATAATCATCATAAGAAGTCTTCAATATTAAAGAAAATGAGGATTCCAAAGAAGTGTTAAAACACCAAACTATGTTCTTTTATTATATTTATTATATCAAATAAATCAATTATATATTAATTATGATTATATAAAAAAGTTATTATAATAAATATACTTATTTTTTATTCTATTTATTTATCAATCAATTTTATGTCGTAAAAATTCTATGGATAAATAGTTAATCATATGTTTGTTTGGACTACCACCTCTATGAAATGTTGGGTTTCATTTTCCATCATCGCCTATTAATGATTTTTATTATATTAAATTTAATAAATATATATTATATACAATACATTATTATTACATTGAAAATATAATAAATTACATACCTTTTAACCCTTTTATCCTTTGTAAAATAATAGATTTATTTATGTTTGTGTGTGTACTACCACCTATGGGAAGCGATGTAGTTTTTTTTTCTTGTCCATGTTTTGTAATAGATTATAAATATGTATTTAATTTTTAAAAAATAAAACTATTTCAATATTCACATATTTTATCTAATTACATATTGATGAATATTCTAGTAGTAGAACTACTAAGCTAAAACATTTATGAAAAAATAAATAGTTACGAACTATGATGATGATGTTAAAAGTGAATTGTTAATAAATAGTGATAGAACATTATTAGGGAATCATATATCATATAATAACTATGAATTTGGTGAATATATATATATATATATAGATAATAAATATAAACTTATTAAATATTAAATTAGGAATACATATGAAGCATGCTTAATTATTGTAAGGGTAATTTTATATCTTTTCCACGTCAATAAGGAACCTTTTAAATTAGTTAGGATATTATTTATACTATATATACTAATAATTTGACATATTATATCCATAATTATTATTAATTAATGTTATTAAAAATATTTAATTAATTTTTTATCCTAAAATGGAATTTTAGTAAAAAAATTCTAATGTGGTACGAATTTATTTCCCAATCTCATATTTAATCGGTATTGTTTATGATTACATATTAAGAATAAATTTTATGATATATCCTCATTATATAGAAACTATGTTATTATATTATATTTATTTAAAATTAGTACTATTTATTCATCCAATATTAATTCACAATATAATATAAACTACAAATAAATTTTATTCTATGAAAATTAACTCTTATTTCCATGTTGGTTGAGGAAATTTTTCTTCCATGTTAATATTTTTTAAAAATATTTCAAAAAATATCATTTTAATGATAAAACGATTACATAAAATCATTTTAATCTATATTTTTATTCTTCTCAATGTTTTAAATGGAATAGTCATTTCAATTTCCAAAGGATGAATTTTTTTAATTTTTCTCATAATTGTTAAAATGATCTTTTTTTGTATTTTTTTACTGAAAGAGTGTCATTTCCTATCATCATAACTATTATTTTATTTGAAACATAATTTTAAATTTTCCCTAGCTAAGTTAAATGAAATTATTTATCCCAATATTTTCTACATTTTTTGTTAAAATATTTTCAAAAAAATATGTCATTATTTTCATTGAAGAATGAAAATATTTTTGGAAGTGATTTATAAAAACATGTTTTCAAAAGTGTTACAAAATTTTCAAGGAACTGTTTTTAAATTTTTATTCCATTATCCTCCATAATTATAAAAAATAATCATCATCACTAAATGTTTTTTAATGAATCAAAAATATTATTCATCTTCTACTAAATTATGTTTTTTGGTCATTATGTTTTTCATTTTCACATTCTTTATCAGACTACAAAATGACATTAGTTATATTTTTCTCCCCCTTGAAAATATATTATGTGTCATGGAGTTATATGGATTCATTTTCAACAATTTGATTTTCTATCATTCATATACCATTTATATATGTAGTTTTAGTGGAAGGAAACTTCGTACAAATTTTATTTTATTGACTAGGTAAAAATATATTTTCATCATTCAGTATTGATAAATATTTATTTATAAGGTTTTTCAAGATTGAATTGTATTAATCCTTCAATATATGATAGTATTTTAATTTTATAGGTGGGGCCCATCTATATAAATCCCCTCTATGCATCAATGTGTATCACGAGACAAAAAATATGTCAACATTAGTGGGATAATTATTTTACAGCAACCCATATAATGAAAGTGTATTCTAAAAGTCCATTATGGTAAGATTCATGTTATCATGGTCATGTAATTGATGATAATATCATCAATGTCATGATTTATGCATTTCAATTTATTGATAATTAATTTTTAATTGTTGATGTTATTTATATGTTGATATTTTCAAGGAATTCTAATTTAACACATGTTGCTGACTAAAAGGTATGATTTTTTATTATCCATTATACCATAATGATTATGAATTATATACAAAAAATATATTCCACTATTATAAAAACATACTGAGCATCTGATCTTACCCTTTTTTTATTTTCCCTTAGTCATGAATAATATATATTTGAATGACTATTAGCAGTTCAATAAATTGATAAATTATATATTTTTATTTTAAAATGTAGAATGGAAGTCATTTATGTATATATATTCCCAATACTTCTATATGGACAAATATTTGGAGGTTTTCTCAATGGTATCTTTTTCCAATGTAATGTGTATGAACTAGATCTAGGTTATTTGAATTGAGGATAGTATAGTTGGAATAAAATAATTTTTAATTGAACCCTTAGAAATTATAATTTATACCAACCAAGATAACAAGATAATTATGGTAACCGATTATATTATTTTAGATTTTTATATCGATTTTTATTCAAGTGATAAATAAATAAATATATATATATATATATATATTCATGATAATTCTTTGGTAACAAATTGAGTTAAATTATATAGGGATGGATCCTACTTGAAGAAAGGGAAACAACACTTGTCATTAATATATGTATATCCCTTAAATAACATCCAACAAAATAGTGGTTGGAGTTGAGAGGATCATGGTTATATCAGGGAAAAAGGATCGGGTTATAATTAGTATCCATTATTGTATGGAGAAGATAAATATTAGACAATATAGAGTAACTAATAATATAATTCACCCATAACAGTTATATTGATTTGTGGAAAAAAATTGATCCAAACTAACTTCTATAATAATATTTTAAATGTAGGGTTTCATGGATATTTCAGTGATAATGAACATAGAAGAAAAATTATTTATAATTATGTGTGTCAAGATTGTGGGGGGAAACAAATTGGAAAATTCTTTAATGGAATGTGATTTTGTTCTAAATGTTTTGAAATATCCCATCAATGTCATAATTTAAAAGGGAATAAATAATCTACTAATGTATTATAATTCAGTAATAAAGAGGTATGAGATTATATAAACAAATTCCCCAAGATTAATGGAAGGACTTGATAATATATTTTATTGATTATGTCTAGAAAATACTCTACAGAATATGAAGATCATGTGAAACAATAGAGAAACAATTATTGACAGTTTTATAAAAAAGGAGTTAGATTTTAACATTATTAAGTTTGAATATTTATTTTTTGGTGTTTATTTTTGTGGAAATATTATATCTGTGAATGTAATATATATTGGTATTAATAAAAAATAGCCTTTATGGATGAATGAAACCTCTAAGGATTGAAATAAAGGGTAATTATTGTAATATTTGGTAATATATGATTATAAAGTACTGGTGTTTGTCAACAAATGTTTTTTGTGAGAATTAATTGAAAACATATTAGTATTAAACAAATAATATTTAGTGGTATGGAAAATTTATTAAATTTGAATTTTGGAAACAAATTTTGAATAGTATCGATCCCCATAAGAAGTAATATTTTTCAAAATTTAATATTCTATACATATTTATTAGTGAATATATAAAAGAACCTTAAGCATATTATGTGATATGATATGGTGATCCTTTGAAATGTTTACAACATTTTATTAGATTATATCTGTTAAAAATTATATTTTGTGAATACATAATCCAAGAATATAAATATTTGGTTGATAAAGGCTGTTAGGGGATAAAAATATCAATTATTTTGGAAGAATAATTGATTAAGAAAATTATATTTTTGGGTTAAAATTTCTTCAATCATATATATGGTGTTTTAATATAATATTGGTCGATATTAAGAATATAGAGATAATTTTTTAACATTTTTTATTCATATTAGTTATTATATTATCTTTATGTAACCATTAGTGTTTTATAAATAATGTAGAGGTTTACTTATTTTTTGGATCTTATAGAAAATTAGAAGTTTATTTTATTGTTTTATGAATGAAAAAAATCCTCATGAAATCAAATCCTGATATAGGATTGGAATAATTCATGTACTTAAAATTAATAATATTTCTTATCCCAATAGTAATTAAACATCTCAAACATTCAAAAACTAATAAAAAATCTATCCAGACGTATGTAGAATGAAACACTCAACTACCAAGGTACCTTTTTATAAATTCATTTTCTTTTAGGATTCTTATATATGGTCATACATAATTGGTTTCCTTATTGTAAACTAGAAATTCATGTTAATGTTGAAATAACTATATGATTTTATTAATACATTATGATATATTATGTTGAGAGAATAAAAATTATAACTAATAGTGTGAAATTACATTAAGGAGGTGATAATGTAATATACAATTATTTTAGATTATATTTTATTATCAAGGAATACTTTGTTTTATAGAATACAAAACACAAATCATCGAGCTTGTAAAGACCAAAATATAATATTTAAATTTCCTTGTTATAACCTAATTTTCCTGATGGAGTGTATTGATAGGAATTAATATATTATCAGTAATATGATATATATATTTCATATAATAAAAATAATTATTTCAACAATTAATATTAACATTCATCTAATTCTTGTAATATGAAAAACAGTGCTAATAAATATATTATATGTTTCAAAAAAACATTTTCATCAAAAATAGTATTTTTTGGTATTTTGTATATAGATATTACAATTAAAATATATAACATTATAATTTTTATTTTAATTTTTTTTATAAAATTTAATTAAATAATATTATCATAATAGGCGTAGGATAATGTTTTTATATTTTTTAAAAAACATTGATTTTTTTAATAGTGTTAATGCAATTTTTTTAAAAATATCAATATTAATATAGTAATTAAAACATATCCTACTATATTTTTTTTATTTTGATTAAACACACTATTAATTTAATTAATCATAATAGTATTTATATCATAAAAACAAGTATTAAATTTTTTTGGAATATTTTATTTTTTATTCAAAAAAGAATCTTTTTCTAGATATTTTTTCTAATGAAATTTGGGAAAATGTATAAAAAATAATTTATAAAAATATTAGGGGAAATAATTTAAAAAATATATTTCAAACAAATAATCAATATCTTAAAATCTCAAAAAAAATTATTTTCAATTTTAATTATAATGAAAAATAACCATGGTAAAATTATATCACCATGGTAATGTTATGTATGAGTTATTTAAGATCAAACTGTAGGACAAGGTCTCAAGATAAAAAAAAGATTCAGTAATTTTATTTAATGTTATTAATTCACCCATAAATATCCTAATTTTTAAAATAGTTTATTTATGTGGAACATTACTTTTACTTTGAAAATTATATTTTTATATGTTATGAAATATTATAAAATGATACTCTCTATCATTTAATGTATATAATATGTTGTTGTAGAAATATTGAACTTATTCAAAATTATAAATTATTATTTGGAATATTAATAAATTAGTTTCATTATGTAAATTAATTTCAAAATTCAATATATTCTTTAATTTATGTGAAAACTAAAACTACTTGGACGCAATGCTTCTGAATAAAGTAGAAAAATAAAAAAATTATTTAAAAAAAATTAAAATAAATTTATTTTTGATGAATTTTGGAAAACAAAAAAATTATTACATAATTATAAGTTAATTTTTTAACATTTTATATTGTAATTTTATTATTATCTTGATATCATTAAGCATAGGATATATGAATATTAACAAAATGGACTTATTTGGTATTTAGGATTTTAAAATTTTTTTAAAATACAATATTATTCATAAAGAACCAATAATAACTAAATGGACTGTAAAATTTTCTATTAGATCTATATGGGATCAAAAATGTTCTTCTTGTATATTTAAAAGTTACTTTCATAATCATAATTATTGAATATTTTATGTTAACGGTTAAGGATAAACAGTGTTGATAATGCCTTTAACAAAAAATATATGGCCTAAAATGAGAGCTAATTATTTTTAAATTGATTGTTTGGTAATATTTCAACTTTATAAACCACATATAATAATATATATATATATATATATATATATATATTGTACTTTACATGAGTTATAAATATTCAATATAATAATATTTCATGTTTTTACAAAATTTCCACCCACCTCTCTTATAAATCATAACCTACTCTCTACTCTAATTCAAAAACATTGAACAAGGTATCTCAACCAATAAATGTAAAATTAAAAACATATATTCATTCACCTGATATTATATATTATTTTTTAATGGTGAAATCCAAATGTGATTTTAACAAAGAGGTATTACTCTTACAATGTTCATTCATTTTTTATTCTTATTCTTCTAAGAATTATGTCTTAACCATTAATATTTAATAAACTTATTGTGTAAAATATAATTAAATGTTTTATTTTTATGAAAAACCCCATATTTATAATATTTTTCATCCTATGGAAATGAAAACATTTCTTCTATGTATGTCCATACTACCACTACCACGAAGCAATTTTCATGGTTTTCTATCCCCACAACACAAGGATGATTATTATGATAGATTTAATGAATATATATTATACTACTGAAATATTAAGGAATCACAAAAGATTATATATTACTTACCATATTACCCATTCACATCAATGGAAAATGATAATGTTGTTTTTGTGTATGTGTGTAAAACCACCACCACGAAGCGATGTGATTCATTTTTCAAGTCAACAATTCAGGAATGATTTTAATTTATTATTTATAGAAAAAAATTATAATTATTTCATGGTTAATATGATAAATATTATCAACTCATAAACATTATGTCTGGACTAGAACTATTATATATAAACATGATTGAAAAATTTAATTGTCAACACCCTAGATAATGATGGTAATAAATATTTTTTAACAAATAAATGAACGAATGTTATAAATGAATCATAGGTGGCGTGATAACTATTAATATGGTTATTTATAGTGATATAATAAAACTATATTGATTTTACATGTTCTTAATATTACATATGAGGCATTTTGGACTTTTGGTATGGATCATTTAATCTTATTTCCACTTTAATGATACATGATTTATATTTTGCACAAAATTGTTAATATGAGGAATAAAATTACCATTTGATATAAATTATCATTAATTCTTATTTATTATTGATATTAAATAGTTTTTATTTTAGATTTTAATTGTAATGGGTACTGAATCAAATGTTATGTATATAAGAATAATTTATTTTATAGTACCATTTTAATCAAGATTGTATATCATTAAATTTTTATTGAAATAATTTTATTTTATATTCTCCTTAATGCTCATATATTTTCCTCTACTCTTCTTATTTATTTATTTTAAATTTTTTTGACCAATTTTTTCTATCTTCATTACATAAAACTGTCATGAAAATTATTTGTAAGATATTTTGACCTTATTTTCTCTTTATTCGATAAAATATTTCTTCCACAGCTATGCTATTTAAAATGTATTGATGAATGAAATTCTCTATCATAAAATGATAATTCAAAATCAATTTAAACCATTGTTTAATTTATTTAATTTATTTATGTGAATCTTCTTTTTCCCAAATGAAGTTCTATTGATATTTTTTTAAAAGATTGAAATAAATATTTATATTGTGGAGTTACTGAATAAGCGAATTTTCTCACCATCATAACTATTATTTAATTTTACTATTATTTTATATTATCCCATGGATATTATCGTAGAAAATATATATATCAATTTTTTTAAAAAATACTATGTAATATTTTTTTCCAAAAGAATATGGTATTATTTTCATAAATGGGTGAAATTATGTTTGGAATGAATTTTTGATATAGTTTCCAAAAATCATAAATAATATTTAGGGAAAATTCAATTTAACATTCCAATTATAGTTTCTAGAATAATTACCAAAAAATATGCTTTTACAACATATCTTCATATATGAAGAAATTAGTAATTTCTTTCATCCTTTAATAATTTATAAATTTCTATTAATTTATTTCTTATCATCAAATTCCCGGTCACACTACATCATTTTGTTTGAAAATATTTTCTCCTCCATGTACATATTATAAGTATCATGATTTATATGGAATAATTTCCACCCCTTTTATTTTTTCTCAACCTTATACCATTTTATATATTGTATCGATGAATTAATATTATTATGAAAATTATATAATTGATTGAAAGAATATTTGGATTCTTGATTCAATATAGATGAATATTTATTTAAAATTTATTTTATAATTAATTGAATTGAAAATTAAATATATTAGGGTTTCATATCATGTAAGGGAAAAGGGTGAGGCCATTTATAGATATGTCCACAATGCATCGACATGTATAATGAGGAAAAATAGGAGGTCACATTAATTGAGTAATTTGAGTATACCTACCAATAAAATTAATGTTTCTTTTAAATGTAATTAATTTTAGAATTAAATATTTTATTGGAAGGGAATTAATGGTAAAATAATGAATATTTAGATTTTTGAATTTCATTTATTGAGAATTCTATTTACATTATCAATGTGAATTTTATTTTGATATTAGACATGAAAATACATAAAACATGTGTTTTTTATTGAATGGTGTGTGTTTTCATTATATAGTCTTCCATATAAATTGTCTTTCAATTTTTTTATATAACACTTTAAAAAATCCTTACAAATTATCTAATATCAAACTTTATTTTTTTTCCTTTCCCTCGGTTATGAATAATGAATATTTGAATGATTTTCAAGGAATTCATGATATATGTTATTCTATATTTTTAATTTTTATTAATTTATAAAAAATAATTATTTTATCTAGTGTCTGAAGACTTATATGTTTTTTTATCATGGGAGATTATATCCTTTGAATTTTTTTAAGAATTTAATAATTAAGAACTATTTCTGGGTAATTGGATATGGTGTTGTCAAATTACATCCACAGGGATTTCCTTTTTTAATTATTAATTACGTTAGTTTTTTTTATTCACATCTTATACCTTAATCATTAATTTTTAGTGATATTAATTCCCCAATTTTGTGTGATTGATATAACATTATCACTAATTGAAATCCCATGGAATCTATTGGTAGGGTTTGGAGTTTATTATCTCTCATTATCTATTGTTTAGCACTGGAAGGTACCTTAAGAGGTAGGGGTCATGATAGAGTTGTATCAAAGGAAAATATTTGATGAATATATTGGATTTTAATGTTTGGAACTGGTGAGGATGCATGGATTAGTAGACAAATAGAATCATATAAGAATTATTCATGTTTTAAATGAGGGAGAATATCTAAAAAAATTATGACTACTTTTTATCCAACAGAATGACAAAAAATCTATAAGAAATTTTGTGTGAATTGATATTTCATTTAGGGTAAAGATCTAGGTAATGATCATGTATCATGTTGTTATATTCCGTTAACTGAATTTCTGTCTGATATAGGAATAATGCTGATATAAATTAATTTAATAACCTTATAATGTTCCTATTAATGAGGATTATGAGTGATGGGAATTTTTATTTTATTGATATGGAAATTTTATGAAATGCCTATCTGTTTTAGTCATATGATGTTTAGAAGTTTTTTCCAATGTATTATTGCATTGTAGGGGATGAGGATGAAAAAAATTGTAAGATAAAACTTTGCGTGTTATGGAACATGGATTTTTAGAAATATAAAGGTTCTATATTTGGTCAAAATATATAGAACTGGATATAGGAGGGGGAAATATACTTGTATTATATATATTATAAGAAGGAGTTCTCTATTTCTTTATCTGTGATGATATTTTATTTGTTGTCTAGGAAATAGTGGATTTTATTCCTCAAGTATCACAAGGATTCAACAGTTGGGTGGGTTATGATTAGGGATTAGTTCTAGGAGATATTTTAATATTTGAATGTTAGGAAGGCCTCTTTAAAGGTGATAATTACAAATACATAAGGTAATTAATTTTTTATATATTAATTTTTTTTAGAGTAACCCTCTACATTATGAAGTAGACTACATTAAAAATGAGGATGAAATAGTGGGGAATTTTGAGTATGGTAAAAATCTAAATATTCACATCTCGCTAACCCCATTTATATTAAATTATTATAATATGGTTTAGGAAATGGAAGAGATCGTTGAGATGACATTATCAAGGAGATGAACACCATGAGATGGGATATTCTAGGGATTTTCTTAGATCTGAGATATTATTTTTGTTTTCACGATTTTCATATCAAATGAAGAATAAGATTCATTTATTAAGGAGAAATTTCATGTTACATTCAATATATTTTTTCTAGAGTTTTATTACTCATACACCTAGAAGTGGATTAGACTTGTTTTTTATTTCTTATGGATGTCAGGGCCATCTGAATCACAAGTGTATGATCTTCCTCAATATTCAACAAATAGTTGGTGTATTATTTTAGGCATAGTATTTAGAGTAGTATCAAATGAGGCAATATCAATAGTATGAATATATTTCTCATGAACAATATAGAGGTGATTTTCTTTCCAAAGGACAGCCCTATGATATCCTACATCTATAGGAAAAAGTATACAATGACACCCATAGAGGTGGTCACCATCTAGTATAGAAATTTATTATATCATTCATGGTTAGATGCATGATTTATCATTTATAACATTGTGTGTTCTTAATTTCATACAAGTTTTTTTATTTATATAATCTACTTTGGATTATTACATGTTTAATTCTCAACATATATAGCCCTTCATTTAACCCACCCTTATCCATTCTTTACTACATGATATGGATATGATTCCAATTCCATTGTTGTGGATTATTCTAATAGGAGGTTATGTTAGTTCATATGATGTATGTAGAGACTGTGTGTTAGTTATACGGACAAACATATCCAGGGGATAGTTCTTATGTTTCGAGATACAGATATATAAAGTCATCCTTACCATGGATTCACTATATTCGTTTTACTGGGTCATATATTTATTCAGAAGGTGTATCTTATTCTATTATACTGATAGAGATCCAATAATTTATTGGAGACAGATACCAACAAAATTTTCAATGGCATATGGAGTGTCTATATTCCGTAATGCATTATTTTTTACAATGTTCTTTGGATGTTACAAACGTATTATTTCTCATAGTTCTTAAATATTACCATGATGTATTTACTAAAAAGGGTTTTGATCTACCCACTCAATGAGAGATTATGTTTTTTATAGATATTTAACCTATTGTATCTCTAAAATTTATGTCTTTATATTATATGTTCCATTCTATGTTGTTGGATTTATTGAATTAGATCAATGATCCCTTAAAATAAGTCTTGTTTGACCTTTTTTGTTTGATTTGGCAGTTGTAGTTCTTTTTATAAAAAGAGCATATGATATTTTTTTATTTGTGTCAATTACGATCATTTTAATAAGGAACTATTAAATAACATCTATATCTCTTGTATATTGTTGATTTATTAAATTAGTTGAAATTATGTTGGTGGTTCTCGAAAATAAATTTACATTCTGGATATCATTTGATGTTACTGATGGATTATGATATCCGTAGGTCTGGTTTCCAATCTCCTTATAGGAATTATGGGTAAATTTATATTTTTATTTTATTTAATGAACACCATAGACGTGTTTTTAGGGTTGTTGAATGTTGTATTCTATATGATTCTTAGGATGTTTTTGGATTTATCGATGACATCCTTCTGTTTTCACCATTATATAGAGAGCGCTTTGTGAATCTATGGGATGTGTCTGGGAGTTCTATGGTTTGATCATCGATTTTTTTATTCATTGATATGTATTTTCTATAATGGTTATGTATGTTTCATGGGGAATGTAATTTCTCAATGTTGATTGGTAATTTTCCTTAAAATATTGATGTTGTGTTTTCTTTGGTATTCTTTATGAATTTTATAGAGGTGTAGATTTTTCTTGGCCAAACTATCACATGATGGTGTTTAATACATAAAATAACCCATATTATGACTCTTATATTACCAGTTAATTTTTTAGATAAAACATTTTTATAGAGTAAACAATGATAGGATAAATTTGATTATTTGATGGGGAATCTATTTAGTGTTCTAATCCTTTATCTTTTGGAAGAGGGAGATTCATTCAAGGATTTCTACGAATCCTTGCATATTGGTTTTGGATTATGTACTTATATAGTTGATTGATATTATCACATATGGGTCTCATAATTAATTCCCTCATGAAAGAAACTATATCACCAATGATATTGATCTTTATATGATTGTTTTATCTTTGAAGTAGTGGTGAATCTATCTCATCAATTAGTTTTTTGGCCTCTATAAACGACATTTTCCTAATGTATGAATTCTCCTAGTGTGATTTTAATTTTTTTAAGGTGATTAATAATGGGTTTCCTAAAAGTTAATGATTTTTATATTTCCAATATAACTCATAAAGGGAATAATTTGGCAGATTTTTTGAGAATGAAATCTCATGGTGGTTCTCTATATGGGTCTAGAGTATCTTGGATAGTGAATGGATAATAACTATCACATCAATGATATACATAATATATTAATGTTTAAGTTTGTGTTTATTAGATAAGAGTGTAGTCATCCCTTAGGTACCATGTGAAGGTATATACTTGGAGATTTCATGGTGGTTTTATGGTGTGTTAAATATGATTTATGGACTCACTCAAGCAATGGTCTGAGGATGGAAAGTATCTGGTGTAATTCTTGGGTAATAAATTTTTTCAACAATAAATGAATGGGGTATTTATTAATGAGTACCAAATTTTCACATATATGTACATCTGATTGTAACAAATATGTTTCATTATATATGAAACAAGTTTTAATTGTCCAATTTGAAGAAG
The DNA here is from genome assembly GCA_963277665.1 of Viscum album. Lineage (NCBI taxonomy): Eukaryota > Viridiplantae > Streptophyta > Magnoliopsida > Santalales > Viscaceae > Viscum > Viscum album. Next base: position 312,326,667 of record OY728133.1, on the reverse strand, counting down.
AAAATTTTAAGGTTAGTCTCTTGATGACTAGTGTGACATAAGGTGAAGGAAATGAATCATGTTCTTATTGCTTTTCTTCAACCACATGACATTCCCCGATAGAAGAAGGAAGATATATTGATTGTCTTTTTCCTAAATTTACTCATATATTAGAGTGGTTGATATTCTATATGGGTGACCATAGACCTCTTGTTGATGTTATCTAACTTTTAGTGATCAAGGAGTCGATCGTAGTAGTGGTTTTTAGTAGTATATGGATGAAAATGTGAGTATTCATGGGGTTATAAGGATGATCATCTTGTATTATTATCCGTACATTACATGTATGAATTTTATAGGTTACCATCATGATTTCCCCCTTAGTAATTTATTAATATTAAGTTTTAACTACAGATGGATGTTCATATTGAGAATTCCATTAACACTCTTGAGGATGTGATGCATATATGAATTCTGGATTTTTCATGTTTCAAGGGTGAGGCCACTGCAGTTATTGGAATTTTTTTATAAAAATTGTAACAAATCCATTATTGGTATCATTACATTTTATGATTTGTAAGGATGAACATCTGGATCTTCATTATGTTCGACTAAGGTTGAGGATTCAAGTGTTTTGGATAGGAGATAGGATAAAGTATTTTGGATAGGGTAAACGTGATTGAAAAGCAAATAAATAAGGAATATGATCATCAAAGTCCATATAATAATCATTAGTGGAGGCCTATGGTGTTAATGGTTTGAAATCATATTTTTTATGGTTTCTTCTCATCATGATTTGTGATGGTTTTTTCATTGGAATAAAAATTTTATAAGGACCATAACTACTATAGAGGTATTTTATTGTATAGGAGTTATGGAATGTTGATTATCAAAAAACTCACATATGATATGGATTCATCAAATATTACATATATCACAATAGTCGTAATATCATTATAATTATTCTCAAGAAATTAATTGAGGTGATCATGATATTGAAGATATTGAAACCTTAAAAGAAGGGTCTACTAAAATTCAATACTACTGGGAGAAGGGGTTGTGTGGAGATTTCATTAATTTAGCTCATGTCATGGGGTGTCATGGTGTTTTATAAGATATCACATTTAAGAGGGAGTAATAATTATCCCATCATTTTATATATTCTCACAATGATCAATTTTCCTTTTTATTTTTATTGTTTTATTTACATTAAAATGATTAAATGATATTATGTTTATTTATGATTTTATTTGTCATAGTTAATTATGATTTAAGTTCATTCCTATGTTCCTATACATTGCAAAATCATATTATATTGATATCATTGGGATGTGTCACTAATGTAGTGGTTGTTTGGACCCCATTCCTTTTTCATGTTTTTTTAAATTATCATGGTTGGGGATTGTTTAAGAGGATTTTGATATAAGTGATTTAATTTCTAAATAGCTCCCTTTAGGAATCTATGGATTATAAGTGTGAAATGTAATTTTGATTCATTTTTTGATATAAAAATTAATATAATGAATTTTTCTTGTTGGAGATTATTTACAATAAAGTAAACCCACTAGATTTTGTATAAGAAAACCTATTTGTTACTATAGATTTGTAAAGTTCATACTGGATTTCAATCTCTTAGGTAAGGGTGTGTCTTTTTTACCTTCAATTGACATAAATTTTAGGCTAAACATTAAGGATTTAATAAAGATAGGTGTTTCTATACATAAAGTTAAGTTAATTTTTTCTTAATTACATTGAGGTCCACTATAACTCACATATATATATTTTTTATTTTATAATAACTACAAATATTAATGTACATGTATTCATATGTCACATAAGGGTATGTCTGAGTGTTCAATTTTTATATAAGGGTATGTTTTTGTTTTCATATAATATGAAAGGGTAAATTATTAGTTACCCATGACCTACTTAATGGTACCTTTTAATTCCATATGATTATTTAAATTTAATATTAAATTTCCGACCATTTCATTAGTTAAAATTTTTAATAAGTGAAAAAGAACACTACCCTTAAGTAGTTCACACTTCTTGTTCGAGGGTGGTGTGTTGGATACAACACCTTATTTTTTCTTTTTCTTCTATATTGTGATGAATTATTACTCATGTAAGATGAAAATAATGTGTAAATCAATGGTTTTGTGTTGATGTGGTTTTTTTAATTCAATATTTATACTGCTGTTAATTTTATCATTTTTGAGTGGATGTTATGGGGAATAAAAATTGAAAATAGAATTAAATGTGGATTAATTATAATGTATATCCTTGGTGTCCTTTGATAAAGATATGTTATTTCTAAAAGACATACATATTTATCTCATTAACTCTCCTTGTTTTTTCTCATGTCATAGTAAACCAAATCCCCATCATTTGTGTTTTTAATGTCTCCTAGAAATCATCTAATTCTCATCTCTCCAAACCTGTATGGATCACCTTTCAATTTGATTTTCTAAATAATGTGTAATTTATGCTTTATGTTAGAGGAAGGGGTTATTATAATATATATATTATTATCATTGAAATTACTATATCATGTTCCATTATATAATTGTATTCAGTTAAGAAAAATTATATAAAATATTTGGATGATGAATACTATTCAATATTCTGGAAAATTAATAGTTAATGATAAATATTTATAAATCATATATCAAATATCTTAATATGGTTACTAATTATATTATTTTAATTGGAAATAATTTTATGTAAATATTTGTTTATAACTATTATTTATGAACAATTTGATTATCATGTATTGTTAAATAAATTTGATAATTTTTAAATTGCATGCCATAAATATTATTCTCTCTTAAGATTGATCACATATAGTTAATTAATATTATTAATTAAATAATGAAAATTTATTATTATAGATTAAGGGATTCAGATAATTTATTCCTCATATTTTCTAGGAGATTGGAAAAAATAATAAATTCATAATGTACTTTTTTATTGTTTTGTGATAAGAAATATGCAAATATTTTTTTGAATTATTACTAATTATATTAGGGTTATCATATTCTAAATATAATCAAATTTTATTTAAAACAATTAAATAAATATTTTTAATGTGGTCACATGTGCATTATTATTTTTTGTTTAAATTTATTATTAATTTTTACATGATAGTGTGATATTTGGTTGGAGGTATTATTTTGTGATGGTTTAGTATGGATGATTTATTTAATCGGGCGAAAAATATAAATACCAATGATGTTATATTTAATTTGAATAGGAATTTGTAGATTATATAATAATCTATTAGAGATAATTAAATATGAAAATAATTCTTTTGAGTATGGATATTATAATTATAGTAATTAAAAGTCAATTTTGTAGGTTTCGTTTTTTTAACACCAAAACATAAAAATATAGTAAATTAATGATTGAATTAACTGTGTTTTTTGATAAGGAATAAATATATAGTGCTATGTTTCCCCATTACACGTTGTTTGAATATTAAATGCCTCAATTTCATGGATATAGTACCTTCAAATTTATGAATTTAATATATTAAAAATGAAATTTTTCTTAATAGATTTAGAACCTCAATTCATTAATTGATAAATTTTTTATGGTAAGTATCCTTTGGATGATAAAATTTTTTTCAGGTTCTTATCCTATTTTGGTGGTCTATGTCAGTGGTGGAAGGAAAATTTTATTTGATGTTCAATGTATTGGACCACTAGGGATGGTGGAAAATAGTTATAATGGGGATTTATCATTGATACATACTATTTCGGTGATGCGTTCATTATTTTTGGAAAGTGGAAATAGTTGTCTTATAATGGTTTATAATTGTAAGATCCTATTTTTATCCTATTCAATTATAGTGATTCCTTTATGTTGTTTCATAAGAGGGGTCCGAGAGTACCATGATTATTTATAAATGGTAAAATAAATCATAAATGAATTGCATGAGTTCATGGTGTATGTAGATGACAATGACATAACTGATAATATAAAAAAACAACTAGAAGTTTATTCTGGACATGGATTATAATATCAATGAATATATCATTAAAATTTATTAGTTATTAATACTAATTAATGACTAAGAATTTATTAATTTTGAATCGGATTCTTGAATCCTTGTGTCATACCCAGACCATTGTATTAGATGTTAATAGTCCTATGTGATGAAAGTGTTAGATGATTCTATGGCTAGGATGTTTCCCTTACTATAGTTTTTCATTATTATATTTATATATATTTTAATATCAAAGCCTTTACCAAAATCATTAGTAGGTAATATGGAGCCCTAATGTGTGGGGGTGTTTTCTCCATCATCTTAGATGAAAATGGAATGGATGACTTGCACATCTCTCTCTCCACTCTCCCTCAAAAATAAAATAAGTTGGAATATCCCATAAAATAATGGATTGTAGTTTATGGTTTATTCCTACTATGAATACACTGTATCTTGTTGTATAATACATTTATCAACAATCATTAATTGATTGAGGCATAGCATATACTTTTATCTGGTATTAGTAGCTCCAGGCTTACATGGTTGTATGTCTGTGAGTTGTGATTCAATAAGGTATAATTCATTTACGTTGGATATCGTAGACTATGGACATAAAATTGGTAACATATTTGATGGTTGTTATTATAATATGGATATGTTCTATGTTTCCAACATGAGATATTAGGTCTTTTATGGGACTTATGTTGGGGGTGATGACTTGATTTGTGGTGTCGAGGTGGTAGAACGACAAACCTATAGAGAATTTGAAGGAAAGTTCCTTAAATAAATATATTATTTTTATATAGAATAGTTTTAATAAAATAATTAATTGGTGAGTGTGTTTTGGTGAATATTGGAAACTATTATTACCTATTTAGGTGATGAGTTTCATTAAGATTATTTTTTAATTGAGATTTAGTATTATTCTTTCAAAAACATTAATATTATTTTAGATGGGATCATAATTATTATACATGAAAATCTCAACGTCCTTATATATAAACTATTTTTAGGTCAAAAATTAAAATTTTGTTTCCATGATGGAAATTACATGCTTGGTGGATTTTTTGAGTAGTTATCACGTGTTGATGGGAGTTCATAGTCACAACCATGTCTTTCATTTAGAACTCACATGTTTCCAATAAATTTTATCAATGTATGTACGACACTTTTTATATTTAGATTTTAAAATTACATTATTCATGATGTTTTTTGGTGGATTATTTCATATAACCTCTTATATTTTGAACTTTATAGATGGTAATCCCTCCCAACTGAGTGATTGATATACCCTCTCTAGTAGTCATCAAACCTTGTCCGATTAGATGTGGTTTTTGCGGTATTTATCTCATTTTTCCTTATTTACCTTGATAGAGTAGTACTAGATGGTGGGGTCAGGACATGCATTCAACTATTATTTTTTCTAAATATCACACAAAATAATTCAGATCCCACCAACCATGTATTATTTCCAAACAAATATGTCACTCTAGTCGAGAAAAAATTTATGAATTCATGTCACCCCCAAAAAAAATAATTAAATCCATTTATCCTAGTATACTTATTTAATGGACTCTTATATAAACTAAAAAAATAAATTCTTTAACCACCAAACACACTATTGTTTTCAAAAATAACCCCTTAGAATCAATAGTATTTTAATCAAAAAAGTCACAAATTATTGTCCTTGTTGTTCTTTTTATATCATTAAAATTGGACTTATTTGAAAAAAAATATGAAATGCAGTTTAAATTTTTTTTTTTTATTTTCAAAAATCATAATGCATTTAAAAATCACAATATCCCCATGTCATTCATGAAAAAATACATATAAGAACTATTTCAATTGCTACTTATGAGACCACAGATGTTTTATTTAAAAAACAATGTTTTTTTACAATAAAACAATCCCAATATTATTTTATTTTTATTTGAAAAATAATAAAATGAAATAATCTATAAATAACATTTCTCATATCCATATTAATATAATTAACCCTTCTAATTTATTCAAGGTAGAATAAATTATATTATATGTATCATCAATTAACAAAGTATCCCAACATCGTTTCTTTTAAAAAAAATTCCCATAAGTCTGTCTGTCATGCTCTAAAAATTCCACTGACAATATGTATGAAAAAGGCTACTAGATCCTTGTTAGGAATTATTACTCATCAAGATTATAATATATATTGTATTATGATTCCCTACCCATCACCACAATTATAAAATATTTATTACTTTTAAAAATTGAATATCCTTTTAATCATTTGGTTTCATCTAATTCCATATTGGTCAGGCCTGCTACTGGTATGCCACCAAAATCATGAAATCCTTAACACACCTATAACTTTCAAAAACCCATCCCAATAGCACCCTGTGGTTATATTTTAAAATACATTGACTTAAATTTTCCAAAAAACACCTGAGTGTGGTCACCAAAATTATAAAATCAAACCTAAACGTATGGGAATGGGTCGTGACATGCAATGATGTCCGAAAATAGTTCTAGGGAGACTATTCCATCGAAATAATCCTTAGGGTCATGCTTCAATACACTGAATATTTTTTATGAACAATCAAAATAAATAAATTTCAAAAATAACTATAACTAATAACCATAATGTCTAGTGATCCTGGTAGTCTAGAATATAGTGTAGTAAATAGTATATTTTAGGTATGAAAGAATTACATAACTGTAATAATAGATATACTTAAATAAAATAAAACATCTTATAAATAAAATAGTGAAACACTAGTAGGTATGTATAAAAAACATTTCAAATTATACATAAATTCCTCCATCCCAACTTAGATAATCGCCCCCAAATAATCCTTAACCTCTCGAACATTCCCAGTCCAAACCATGTTTCTACTTCATAGTGATACTTGTTCATCATAAAAAAATGATCTTCTACCTACGAACATCGAATATCATTTCATGTATGGGGGTAGTGGGTGATTCCAATGACTTGTTAGGAATCCATATCACATTTACAAGATGAATATTATTGTGTTCAATTAATCATGAATTCAATTCATTTAAAGAAAAAATCCATCCTCGTCCAAAAGACCCACATGAAAACATAACCAGAAATTCACATGTTAGTATACATGATAAGTCTTCATATAATAAGTAGGATTATATGACTCTTTATTTAACCTCAATCGACCAATTTCACATGAATAAGACCACTCCAATCAAAAATATTGACCCATACCAAATTACTCCTTGTATGGTGTCATAAAATCAAAACATCTACCCTCTTACCCATCATTTGGAGAATTATAAACCTCGAACTCTAATTTTTAATCTAAAATCCTACCATCTACCTCATGGTAGGTTCCTATGATGCATCCAGGAATAATACCCTCTAACTTAGGGTAGTCTCTACCAGCACACTTTCACTTAATTATTTGCACGCATAATATTGGTAGTGAATCCTAATGATTGTAACAACTAATCCATCCTCCCAAAAAATTTATTCGTCACCTAAATGAAATGTCACATGGCCACATAATGTCTCTTACTACACACTCATTCACTCTATTGGTTAGAGACATAGTTAAAAATCAATTATATTACCAATCAATCTCACGTAGTATAGGTACCACCCCTACTATAAATCAATTTATCAACCACATAATATCACTCATAATTAGTAACCCATCATATTAAAAAAATCATTTCTACTCGGGTGAGGCTTTCTACCAATTTTATCAAATTTCATCATGCCAAAACCAACCTTGATCCCACTCATGACATTTTCGCATCCATCAGTCTCTATACACCACATAATAATATAGAATAATTTAACAAAATAGTGAAAAAAACCAACACTGATCCAATGAAACATCCATATAATAAGAAAACCGTAAAGATATCCCATATTCTTATATCGTTAAAAATATACGACTGGCATACCCAAAAAGACATTCCTACTTCACGTTATAGAATAAATAATTTTTTCACCAAACAAAGGCCATTATAACCATATCAACCCTCTAAGGGGTTAATTACCTTTATTTAGACTAAGAAAGAAACATTTATTCTAAAGTGAAAAATTTTTAGGATAACTCAATCTAAAATATGTATAGTATTACATAAAATGAAATATTACAAAAAATTAATAAGGTATTCTTATAAAATCATGCATCAATTTTATCTATTAATAAAACACTATGAATCATAATTAATCACAATAATAATAACATAATCCATAGAAAAAAAGAATTTCACATATGAGTACAACCATATAAATAAGTATGAACCAATAAATTTATTATTTCCGTTAAAACTATGTAAAATACCTATTCTATTAACCATTTTAGTGAAATCACTTGTTTTTTATCCACACATGCACCATTGAAAATATCAAAATAAAAGGATTCTTAAAAACCCTAATTTTTATCCAATATAAATATAAAAACATAATCTATTGTATTCAAATTCATAATTAAATTATATTTTAAAATATTTCATATTGAAATCAGGATTTTGAAAAAAAAATATTATTTTAATCTCCTATTTACCTAGAGAAACTAACTCATGTAACCATACATAAGTTAACTAGTTGACCAACACTAATTCAATCAAGAAGAACCTAATGAACCATTTCTAAAGATAAGAAACACTTATTTTATTAGGCGGATGCTACCCAATATCAATTAATTGTTATATATAATAAAAATCAAGTAAACATGCTAGAAATTACTATACTAAAGGAACAAAAATATAAAATCAACAAATATAAATATTCATCATCATGTAAAAGAAACAAATCCCACATGGTAATCCATAATTTAATTACATGCATGTACCAAATTCATATGAGTCCATAAAAAACTATAATAATAAGAAACTCTATAAAAATTATAAATTTTACATTAAATGTTGATAATCCATAATAGAATAACTATTGTCAAACTCATAGGGGGTCATAGTGGAATAAAAACTATGAGAAATAGGGTGCTTCCCCCTCACAAATTTTACCAAGATCTAATCTATAAATAATATCCAATAAATTTTGTTAAATAAATATATAATTATTACCAATTTTTATAAAATCCATAATTAAACCGACCACGAAACATACAACAACATAAACAAAAAATGACGGCATGATAACTACCTCTAAGAACCTTCTCCTAAAATCACAGAATAATGCCCCATTACATATGATGATTCCAATATTAACTACTTAAATATTATTCTTAATACCATAGTTCAGATAACCAAACCCGAGGGGAATAATTAGGATGAACAAATAAGGGAATGATAGAAATATAAACATAATTCCATGAATTTAAAAAGTCCCAAACTAACAAGATCAAATTAAGGAAAATGATAAATAATTTGGGGGAAAGATGGTTCTAACTAAATTTATAGTTGATTAAATAAAAATATCCCAATGGGGCATAAAAAATAGGACCCCTTGAGAATTACCATTGGAAATCAGAAATTGTTACCAAATTACATGGTCACAACACGACAATGATGGTGAAATTTTGATTCCCTTTACTCCATTGGAATGTCACATAGTGGACCTGTAGGACTAAGTACACATCCCCCAATTATGATTATATTGATATATAGACACTAGGATTAATTTTATCACCCCTCTAGATATTAGGGATCCCAAAACATAGAATGTCACCATCATAGTGTCAATATGATGGTCATGATACGATATCCCACCGTGAGATGTAATTATAAACAAACCTTCCATAAAACTATTTTATGCAGAATCCCAATTTGTAATATTTCACATTGTGGAACATAATGCCAAAATAATAACTCATTCATTCACATAGCCTTCACACCATCAATCAATTTCTGACACCCTATGCATTGTTTTTACCTCCTAGTTTCACTTTCTTTATATGACAGTTGTGTATGACATTTTAATTACATAATTGTGGACTATTACATTATATGAAATTTCTATTTTTTATATCCCTAGATAATTTTCTAGGATGACCCTTGGTAATGGTTTGAATATTAATAAACCCAATGTCATGTGATGAATCCATACATCTCGAATATGTGGCATTCATGGAATATAATTTCATCCAATAACACCTGATATCTCACAGTAAAAAAATTACTCTAAATTAAAACCTCTAAAACATACCATAAGTTACTCAATAGATGATCAAAATTTGCATTCCTCATATAGATTCCCAAAATCAAATTCCCCCTAATTTTCACCAACACATGTCAATGTTGTTCATTACACTATGGTTTCATTCTTAATAATTCAATTTTCCCATATAGATTTTTAGAAATAAACATATCATTATTACATTAATACATTGATTCCATTCATACAGAATCATTAAGAATTAGATAATTATTATATGATTGTGTTTATTATGGTCATGGATTCAGTTAGAGCTTAACAAACATTGACTTTTTTCCCTCATAAGAAAATTATAAAATCCATGCTCTTGATTTAAATATACTATTTATAGGTATGGATATATCTATATATGTCATATTATGTGATTATATATCATTTATGTGCAATTTTATGTGATCATCTATAATAGGTAAGGACAGTTTATGTATTCATCAATCTGGTTAGTCCGTACTGATTGAAACAAGACTATATGAGGAGTCTTTATGTGACCATGTCCTACTATAATTTGCTGTTTTGGTGAAAGTGACCATGTGAAATTTCATGATTTCATATGATTCAGTTGTTCTATATATGTATTGAGGTACATTTAATTGATACATATCAAAAAATATTCTTTTATTTCATTAGTAATTGTATTGATTTCTCATAGCATTATTTTTCTATATATCACTAAATTAATGAATCCAAATTTTTTAGAAATTATATAAATGAATATGGGGTTACATATTATGGTTGACTTATGGGGGATTGATTTTTCACTCTTAGAGCTTCCTGGGATGTTTTAAGAGATTATAAAAATTAATTGTTTGGATGGATATCAAAAAACTGTAACATATAATGTTAGAAATGAGATTTTTTATTTGATTTCCAAAGGGTTTTTAATGGAATGTAAATTTATTTGTGGATATAATTTCATAATTTAATGAATATATTAGTATATAAATTGAAATGGAACAATATCTATTAGGATTTATTAATAGTGGGAGATTGACAAAGATATGGAAAAAATATATAAACCATGATATTGTTTTATTTATATTATAATATATTATATATGTAAACTATAATTTATAACATTCATGAAAACTGTGGAATATAATTTTTTACAATAAATGGATATTGAATTTCTTCTTCCTGATCAAGTTGTATGGTGGGACTTTGTCACACTATGCGATTAATTATGCAGTATATTGATAATAATTATTACATAAATGATCTTCCACGTGGGATATCATTTGATTAAGATGTTTGATAAGATAAAACATTGGGATGAAAAAAATATATTCATTTGATGAAATCAGAAAGGGAAAGACATTACCCATATGTTTTTAATTTATTGGCGAACAATATACTGATTAAAAAATGTGATTAGGGATATATATTAAGTCTTTAACCAGAGATATAGCTAAAAAATCCAATTTAAGAACATCTATTATATTTTCATAATATCTCTTCCTTCACATTAATTATATTCCATGATATGAAAGAATATGACGGTTTAGAGGAGGTGTATTTTGATGAAATGGTTGATTCATTCAACCCATAGATACACCATCGAAGGGAAATTTATTTGACTACTTATTACAAGACTACATAATGTAAATGATTAATGAAATGAGTAGTAGATATTTAGGTGGTATGGTATAGATGGTAGTTTATATTTTTATTTTATATATGAATTCAGTTTCAATAAATATATATCCTAAGAACTAATATTTCTAAATTTTTTTTTCTAATAAATTGCATGTTATCCTTGGAAACATGAATAATATGTGTTGAATATTCAATATTAATTTAGAGGTTACAAATGACATATTCATTATTGATATTAAATCTCTATTCCCATATGATGTCATTTTACCCAAAAAACTCATTAAATTGATGAGATAATTCAATGAGGAATGAATATATCTTCCACCATGAAACACATACCTAGATACAATACTTTATTGATTCATTTGCTTCATATTCATTCATTTTCATGTCGAATATATTAACAAATATTTAAGAGTTTTTTTTATAATTTTTATTTATGTCCTTCAATTTTTTATTAAGGATTTATCATTGATTTTCCTATTTCATACTATTATTATCATTATTGAAATGATATTTCATTTGAATATTATGTCAATAGAGATAATTCAAAGTAAAAAATTATGGTCATAAGATAATGATAATAAGACTTCTTTGTATGATTTTCATAATATACATGATTTTAGAGATATTTAAATATTTCACATACATGTAGAAAAGAATATATAAATGAATTTTATTTATAAGAATCTTTTAATAAAATGTTGTGCTATTTTTATTTGGATTTAGGAATGAAAAAAAAGATTATAATTTGTATATTTTATTATAAATTATCTTTTTTAAATTTATTTTCCTTCCAATATACATTATTATATTTATGTAAGTTTTATTCTATAATTTTGTGTTTCCTATTATAAAATTTAGATCTAAATTGTTTCATTAATAGAGTTTTTAATATCATGTTGGTTGATTTAAATTTTTTTGTAATGATAATAATAAATTGGATAAGTATTTTTTATATTTTATGTTTCTCGAATTCATATTTACTTTAAAATACTTCCAAATAAATATAAGCAGTTAATTTTCTTGTTTGAATAATAGAATTTCTAACTTTCATAATTTTTTTTATAATTAAACTCCTACTTCCATATATTATCCATGAAACACTTAATTTATTAATACTTAAAAATATTTATCATAATCAAAATAACTTGAATAGTAAAATTTTATAATAAAAAAACACAGTATTGTATTTTTTTAAGTAATATTATTTTTTAGTAGTCTATTTACATTTATACAAATATCTAAAAATGTATTATTAATGTTCATTCTTATTAACACATAATGTTTTAATTTTTTTTATTAAAAATAAATTGATTTTCATTTTCTATATGTTTTGTTCATGTGGTTTTAAAATATGCTATGAAAGATGGTATCTGAGCATTAAATTATTATTCTTATATTATAATAGATTCAATTCTAATTGTCGTGTTCTAATTCAGTATAAATTACACATCAATGTAATCAATGGATCCCCTCATTTTAAACACTCTATATTATAACCTAATTTTCACAATCGTTTTACTCTTAATAAGAAATAATATTGACCATATATTTTTTATAATCTAGAAAAATCAAATTCAATATCTATATTACAAACATATTTTAATAAATTAGAATATATATTATTTTTGTTATAATTTATAGTTATTTTATTATATTATATAAATTTCACTACTATTTTTTTAATTATAATAGTTTAATTATAATTTTAAAATTATTTTCTAAAATATGTGTGTATTATATGCTATGATAAATATATTATTCCTTACAATATTTCTAAATTATAATTGTGGTGTTTACACGTTATTTATTACTATTCTGTAAATTATTTATTACAATACACATATAAACTAAAAAATATTTTTTTTCTATAATCTATTATTATTACAATTATCAGTGTCATATTTTTTACAATTCATTGAAATTATTTAGTTCTATTAAATAATATTTCAATTATTCATCATGGAACATGTGTTTCCTTAATTATACATATCTAGTATATGTATAATTATTTTTACAACATATTAAATATTTAGATTTTTAATTCTTTTCTAAAGCGATAAAGATTATAATTTTTTTTGGTTTTTATGTAATGTTAATAATTTTTTTACTTTACCTTCACGTAAATTAATTTCTAATAAGATTATGTGTTTTCAAGATGTTTTCAGAGATCATCATCATTATTAATATATGAATCGTTTGGAATATATTAGAAAAGTAATGATGATATTTTTCTAAGTTGAATGGTAACATAAAAAATTTACATTACATAATAAAACTCATTATGTTTATTTTCTAAAATTTTGATATCTAACAGTGATATTTTTTGATATTGTGTAGGGAGTACACTAATAATTTGACAAGTAATTTTTTTTCACCCGATGTAATAATTATCATGATTAACTAATTTTATTTTGTATTTAATAATCATTAGTTGGGATATTCAACCCAACTATTATTATTATTTATACAAAATAATCATAAATAAGATATTCTAGAATTTTTTATTTCTACTGATTATAACTTCCTCCTACACAACATTCATAATTATGAAATATCCATTCAATTCATTTTCTATTTCCTTTTTCAATTCATTTTCGAAATATTTAATTTTCTTAATTTTAATAATTTGAACATTATTTATAAATTTTCCTATTTAATTAATACATCTATTAAAATTAAATTTAGTGATTACGATGAATTATTATATTTTAACCCAAAAATAATCCTTTGAATACCTGAGTAAATATTCAATAAAAATATACAGTAAAGTTTAAAATTTATTATATTACAATTAATTGTAAATAATTAATAATTTTTTGGAAACGTGAGAAATATGCTCAAAAAATTAAATATATTTATATTCCTATTGTAAAACCACATTAAAAATATATTTTCACCCATTTCGTTTCTCCATTTTTATGATGTAATTTATTTATGAATCAAAATTTTATTTAGATTAATAAATGTTAATAAAACGAATATGTTTCCCAAACCCACAAGTGAGTGATAATTGAAATTATAAATACTTCTTAATGAATAACATTAAATTAATAATATATATATATATCAAAAATAATTTATTTTAATATATTAAAAATAAAAATACCATGATAGAAATATTTATTTGTAATGTTATATATATAAAAAATTTGAGAATTAATTTTACTAATGTAATGTTTTATGATATAATGTTCTGAAAAATTAAATATACTCTTCAACTAAAACAATGCTAATGTTTATTGTTTATGATTAAAAAGTTTAAATGTTAAACATTTATTATTCAATAAAATTAGGAAAATTATTTATAAAATAATAGTTAAATGCTTCATAAAAATTAATAATTATTTTAATGGTATGTTTTATTAAAAATTAATTAAATAAGAACTTTTAAAATATAAATTTTAAAACATTAATTTTGTAAAGACCCGTAAAATTCAAGGGAAATTTTTTTCTTAATTTTTTTTGAAATTTACAAGAGCGCGGTTTCTGACGACACCTGATTCCGAGGCCCGGAGTGCCCGGAATCAATTTCCGAAGTTTGGCTCGGGTACGTTCAGTGAACGAACGAGCGGGAATTTCTAACTTTTGATCCGGTGCTCGGAATTGAAATCTGAGGGCACCGATGAACTCGCAGCGCCGATATTCGCTTAAGGAGACCTTTTCGGAAGTTGCGTTTATTACGGGTTGAAAGTTAGTTTTTGGGTTTTTAGATTAAGTTAAATAAAATTTGTGAAATACCAAAATTTATTTAAACTTATTAGTTAACTTCTCTCAAAGGAAGTTAGGGGTGGGACCCACACCCACTTAACCTCCCTTGAGAGGATTAAGTGTGGTGGGGCCCACACGAAAACTAAACTTTTCATCTTCTCCCAACTCCCTTAACCCCTCTTTAAATGACATGAGTTATTTAATTTTTGGAGTTATCCTTTTTGAATTTCAAACCTTTGAAATTCATTTGTTAAGTTTGAGAATAAAATAAGCTCCTATCTTATTTTGTTGGGTTAGAACTCTTTAGCCATCTTGAGAGATTTTGAGAGATTTTCTTCCTTCTTCAATCTTTGACGAAGAATGCTCAAGCTTGACGAAGAACGCTCAAGCTCCGACGAAGAACGCCGCTCCTCTCTTCTTCGTCTTCCGTGTCAACGAGAGGGAACGTCGCTTCCTCCTCGGACTTTCTTCGTCGGCATACGAAGATTTGCCAACGACGTACCTCTTCGGACGTACCACTTCGTCATCGGATTTGACAAACGACTACCGCGACGCCCGACCTCCGCGGCGTTGTCTTCTGCGGGACGTTGACAAATCTTCGAACCTATACCCAAGTAGGGGTTGTTGTTATTTGTTTATTTATTTATCCTTGATCGTGGTTCATGCATGAATAACGTAAGGACTTTAAATAATTTTTATTGTTTAACGTGAGGGGGCCAGACCGCATGAACACGGCCGAACCCCCTCCTTCGTTCTTGATGTTTTATTTTACGGATGAATCAAGGTGGCGTGGTGCCGTCGCACCACGCAGTTATTCGCCTGAATCTTATTACGCGACGCCGTCGCGCCGCACCATGGAAGAATCATCAAGAACGCGACGCCGTCGCGCCGCGTTGAAGGAAATCAAAGGCGCGGCGGAGGGGCGCGGTGCCGTCGCACCGCGCCAGACGACGAACACTGTGGCCGGTTCCGGGCTGCGGCGGGACGAGAAGACTGGCGGTCGGGCCGCCGGCGTCGGAAGTCGAAAAGGGTACCGGATTTTCCGGTCCCGTTGGAGAAAACCTGCCGGCAGTTGGCCGGCCGGAAGGTCAAAGGCCGGGGGAAATAAATTCCCACGGCCAGCTCTAAAACCCCCCTCATTTAAGAGGGGGGGGGGGGGGTTTCCTTTGGGGGGGCAGGCGGCCCCCCGGTTTAATCAAGCAGGCCCCTGCGAGGGGGGGATTTGCCCCCCCCCCCCCCCCCCCCCCGCGCCGCCACTCCAAGAAGCGGGGGGATTTGCCCCCCCCCCCCCCCCCACGCTGCCTCCATGCGGCACCAGCCCGCCGTGCCGCCGGCCGGCCGGTCCGGGTCGGGTCGACCCGGTTCAGGCCAACCCAGGGGGGTCGGGCCGGGTCGGGCCAGACCCGGACCCCCCGTTTCGAATCAGTTTCGGTCACTTGGCCATAACATGAGCCACAGACCTCTGATTGACAAACCGTCTGCGGAAACA
The DNA here is from genome assembly GCA_963277665.1 of Viscum album. Classification (NCBI taxonomy): domain Eukaryota; kingdom Viridiplantae; phylum Streptophyta; class Magnoliopsida; order Santalales; family Viscaceae; genus Viscum; species Viscum album. The sequence continues at coordinate 312,309,762 of OY728133.1, read as the reverse complement.
CGATCTTTGGCTCGAGACGGTCGTTTCGGTATATCTCACTCAATGTTTCGGAATACTTTGAGTTCGGCCGGGTTGGTTCGTTCACGAAACCAACCGGGCCTTCGGAGCGGAAACGCTCATATCTTGAGCTACGGACGTACGATTGACGTTTCGTCAACTTTGTTGTGTTCCTCTTAGTGAGACGGATCATTTGGCATACTCCGCCCGAGGTTTGGACGCAGGTGGAGTACGGTCGGGTTGGTTTTTCCTTAAAAACCAACCGGGCCCTGGGGACGAAAATGCCAATAACTCTCAGACCGGGCGTCCGATCGACGCGCCGTCTGTTGCGTTGAGTCCCTGTCGACGATACAGAACTTTTGGATACATCAACTCTGGACTTTGTGACAGTTGATGTATCAGCCTCTCGGCTCGTGAAGCGGTCCCTCCGAACGAGTTTGCTGTGTGCGGGAACCCTAGTGCTGGCTGCGACTGTTACTGTGACTGCTACTGCTACTGCTACTGTGACTGCGACGACGACAGTACAGAGATCCTGTGTGGATTCGACGGCGACGACTACTGCACTCAGCGATCCTACGTGGATCAGTGCTACAGGTCCTGCGTGGGCCCGATCCTGTGTGGGTCCGATCCTGTGTGGGTCTGATCCTGTGTAGGTCACTGCGGCGGTTAGTACCTATCGATCCTTCGTGGGTCCGACGACTTAGATGGTTCAGTGATCATCTTTATCGTCATCCGAAGAAGTATACCTGTGTGAGCTGAATCTTCTGTTTTACTCGATAGAGGTGGTGCGCTTGGTTGTAGCGGCAGACCCGCGATACCGGAGACGAGCGTACGGAGTACGGAGACCGTGTTGCCGGCTGAGACTTGAATACTGCTCGACCGACTCGACTTGGAGTGAGTCGACTAGCCCAGTGGACGGAGCGCCCGGTATTTGGCGGCAGACCCACGGCGGACGGAGCGCCTGGTAGTTGGCAGAAGACCCGCGGTATTCGACTGGAGGAGTACCTTTGTAGGTTATTTGGGTGAGCGCCCGGTATTTGGCAGCAGACCCTCAGCGGACGGAGCACCCGGTACTTGGCGGCAGACCCGCGGTACTCGACAGGAGGAGTACCTCAGTAGTCTTAGGTTAGTGAGCAGTATCTCAGAGTTGTGACAGGACACTGTACACTTCAGAGATGGGGCTCTTCAGTAGATACGTTTTTGATAATGAAAATCATGTGTGAGCTGAATCCTATTACTTTCCTGTGTGGATTGTGTTGTGCTATCCTGTGTGGATTACGTTTTGCTTTCCTGTGTGGAATACGTTTACTTTCCTGTGTGGACTGAGTTATAATTGGGCTCGGAGGTTGGAGCGTATTTGAATTGATAACTTAGGTATATGTATGGGCATATACCTAAGCAGTGTCGGTTGTTACTTCGTGATTGTACCTTTCTTTGTGGTTTATCCTTTGTGGATTTTGAGAGACCTTCAGGGGTCTCGGGGTCCCTACTGAGTAGCTTATACTCACCCCTGCACGGGCTTTGCCCGCACTACGTTGTGTTGGTTGCAGACGACGAACAACGTTGATCTTGGCTGAGGCTTGCAGAGCAGGACGGTACCCGGAGGTGGACCACTGGGCGGGACATGCTCGGACTGGACGGTGGGACCCGTGGAGCAGTGGAGCTATCTGTACCCACCCTTCAGGTGGGATTTCCAGTGTACAGCTCGGTGTAGCGGTTTTTACTTTTCAGTTGTTGTTTTCCCTTTCAAATTGTACTTTACTTTCAGTTTGGGTTTGTATACTGGCCCATTTACTTTTCTGCACTTTCAGTTGTACTCTATTTTTACTTAGTGATTACTTTCCTCTTTCTTACTCTGTGGTGTTTGTTTACTTTACAAAGGCAATGCCTTCCCTTTTTAACGGGATTTACGCCTTGGTGCTAGTAGCCAGCCCCTGGCCTTTGGAAGGCGGGCTTGGGGTAGTCACGGCACGGACCCCGAGGGCGGGTCGTGACAAATTGGTATCAAAGGAGTTCGGTTCTACCGCGAACTCTGATCTTTTCTATGTGAAGAAATAATGTTTAGCGTATTGAGTGTGGTTATCAGTCCAGGGAGTCCAATGTTGGTGCGGCGACCGACGTATCCGTACACCAGGACCCTGACTTCTGATTTCCGACTTAATGCACGAAAACATTGATTGCGTGTGTGTTTCAAAGTTTTCCTTGTGATTACTTATATCAGCTCACCAGGTATACTGTTCTGACCGTGGTGCACCTGTTTCCTTTTCAGGATGGCCCCACGACGGCAGCCAGCTAGGGTTCCGGGAGTCGAGCGTGACGACAGCCCACCGAGCAACGAGGCCTCAGTGCAGGGCCCTTTGTCAGCAGTGGCACCGGCGGTAGCATTACCCGTCGAGCCCCCGATACTTCCAGCACCAGCCGCTGACGATGCACATCGCCTTAGCGCACTGCATGAGTTTCAGCGCCCGCAACTACCCAGGTTTCGCAGGGAGATGGATCCCCAGGCAGCCGAGGACTGGCTGGAGGCAGTGGTACGTGTGTTTAGGCTAGTGAAGACACCAGCAGACCTCATGGTTATCCTCGCTACGAGCCTACTACACGCAGTAGTAGGACGATGGTGGAGTTTGATGCTCCAGGTGCATGATGAGGCATATTTACTTTGACGGACTTTGAGAGCCTCTTCCGCTCGGAGTTCGTCCCAGCCACCCTTCGTGCGGTGCGTATTCAGGAGCTTCTTCAGCTGCGGCAGGGCAGCTTGACGGTCTCCCAGTACGCGGCGAGGTTCACCGACCTTTCTCGGTACTCGACAGACATGGTACGGGACCCCTTCTTCTGGGCCCGGACCTTGGAGCAGGGATTGAGACATGAGATCAGGGCATCGCTGATCTCCCTCAGCATCCCGACCCAGGCAGGAGTGCTAGAGCGAGCCCTCCTGATCGAGAGCATCCTGACTGAGTCCACAGCGAAACCTACTGCCGGGCGGCAGATAGAAGAGTCTTCGGTAGCAGGTAGCCGACGGATGACTCAGGGTTCCAGGCATACTAGACCTACCGGTGGCTGACTACACGACTCAGGCTCAGTTGTGCGGGGGAGCAGGGGTGGAGTCACAGCCAGGCGTGCCGAGAGTGGGCAGTGTTACTCCTGTGGCGGGATTGGTCACATGGCTCGAGACTGTCCGACCCGCCATGCTGATGATCAGTAGTTAAGAGAAGAACCTCATAGGCAGAGGCAGAGGTTCGACCGTGGCGGTCCGCAGGGAGGAGGCGGACGCGGCAGAGGAGCTGGCCGAGCAGCAGGTGGTGGGCGACGCTTTGAGGCTCTGCCACCACGACCACCAGGAGGTCCGCCACGACCATAGGGAGTAGGTGAACATGAGATAGCTCAGCTTCAGGCAGTCGAGGCCTTTGATCATGGAGCTCTAGGAGCAGATGGACAGGAACAGAACTAGTGGATACGTCCTTTGTACTTCTAGTTCCTTATTGCTACTGTGTAGCGTCTTGTATTATGAGCTGCAATAATAAAAGACGCATACCTTTGAGATATTTTCATCCCTGTCCTCATTCGTGATGTTACTAAGAGGTTCCATTTTTGGCTGTTGACTTGACCCTCACTTGTGAGACATCTACTGGAGGAGACCCAGTTACCACACACTGATGCCGACATTGTAACTCAACCCTTGGAGGCGAGAGTAACGGTTGGATCTCTTGGTAGTAGCGTCGAGGCCTTACGACGTCATCCTTGGTATGGATTAGTATCATCCATGTTAGGATTGACTGTATTAGGTAAAGAATGTGGTTCATCCAGGGGATGGGACCAGATTTCTTTTATCGGCAAAGAAGAAATCTTGCAGCTCTTGTGGGACCTGAGATGGTCCAGGTCATCCAGGGGAGGATATTTACATCTCAGAGCCGACAGAAGTCATATGATGACAGGAGGCGGAGGCCACTAGAGTTCGAGGATGGAGACCACGTCTTCTTGCGGGTCTCACCTCGACGTGGTATTCGAAGATTTGGCCGAGGCGGCAAGTTATCTTCGCGCTTCATCGGACCCTTCCAGGTCCTCAGCAGGGTTGGAGAGGTGGCTTATCGCCTGGCTCATCCACCTCAGTTGCACCGGGTGCACGACGTCTTCCACGTATCCCAGCTGAGGAGATACGTGCACGACCCGACGCACATCATTGACCATGGGGAGCTTGACATTGACGATGGGGCGACTTTTATGGAGGTCCCGGTGGAGATAGAGGATCGACAGGAGCGGGTCCTGCGTGGGCGATCGATTCCTCTTGTGCGCATCAGATGGCAGCACGGGAATATCCAGGAGAGCACATGAGAGCGGGAGGCTCAGATGCGTGCTCATTACCCTCATTTGTTTCCCTAGTTTTTGATGTATCTTTACGGGGACGTAAAGCCCTGAGGTGGGGGTAATGTAAAGACCCGTAAAATTCAAGGGAAATTTTTTTCTTAATTTTCTTTGGAATTTTACAAGAGCGCGGTTTCTGACGGCACCTGATTCCGACGCCCGGAGTGCCTGGAATAAATTTCCGAAGTTTGGCTCGGGTACGTTCAGTGAACGAACGAGCGAGAATTTCTAACTTTTGATCCGGTGCTCGGAATTGAAATCCGAGGGCACCGATGAACTCGCAGCGCCGATATTCGCTTAAGGAGACCTTTTCGGAAGTTGCGTTTATTACGGGTTGAAAGTTAGTTTTTGGGTTTTTAGATTAAGTTAAATAAAATTTGTGAAATACAAAAATTTATTTAAACTTGTTAGTTAACTTCTCTCAAAGGAATTTAGGGGTGGGACCCACACCCACTTAACCTCCCTTGAGAGGATTAAGTGTGGTGGGGCCCACACGAACCCTAAACTTTTCATCTTCTCCCAACTCCCTTAACCCCTCTTTAAATGACATGAGTTATTTAATTTTTGGAGTTATCCTTTTTGAATTTCAAACCTTTGAAATTCATTTGTTAAGTTTGAGAATAAAATAAGCTCTTATCTTATTTTGTTGGGTCAGAACTCTTTAGCCATCTTGAGAGCTTTTGAGAGCTTTTCATCCTTCTTCAATCTTTGACGAAGAACACTCAAGCTTGACGAAGAACGCTCAAGCTCCGACGAAGAACACCGCTCATCTCTTCTTCGTCATCCATGTCAACGAGAGGGAACGCCGCTTCCTGCTCGGACTTTCTTCATCGGCATACGATGATTCGCCAACGACGTACCTCTTCGGACGTACCTCTTCGTCATCGGATTTGACGAACGACTACCACGACGCCCGACCTCCGCGACGTTGTCTTCCGCGGGACGTTGACAAATCTTCGAACCTATACCCAAGTAGGGGTTGTTGTTATTTGTTTATTTATTTATCCTTGTTCGTGGTTCTTGCATGACTAACGTAAGGAATTTAAATAATTGTTATTGTTTAACGTGAGGGGGCCGGACCGCATGAACACGGCCGAACCCCCTCCTTAGTTCTTGATGTTTTATTTTACGGATGAATCAAGGTGGCGTGGTGCCGTCGTACCACGCGCTTATTCGCTCGAATCTTATTACGCGACGCCGTCGCGCCGCGCCATGGAAGAATCATCAAGAACGCGACGTCGTCGCGCCGCGTTGAAGGAAATCAAAGGTGCGGCGGAGGGGCGCGGTGCCGTCGCACCGCGCCGGACGACGAACACCGCGGCCGGTTCCGGGCCGCGGCGGGACGAGAAGACCGGCGGTCAGGCCGCCGGCTTCAGAAGCCGAAAAGGGGACCGGATTTTCCGGTCCCGTTGGAGAAAACCGGCCGGCAGTTGGCCGGCCGGAAGGTCAAAGGCCGGGGGAAATAAATTCCCCCGGCCAGCTCTAAAACCCCCCTTATTTAAGAGGGGGGGGGGTGGCGGTTTCCTTTGGGGGGGCAGGTGGCCCCCCGGTTTAATCAAGCAGGCCCCTGCGAGGGGGGCCGTTTTCCAAAAAGGGCGCGGCACATATGCCGCGCCGCCACTCCAAGAAGCGGGGGGGTTTTCCCCCCCGCGCGCTGCCTCCATGCGGCGCCAGGCCGTCGCGCCGCTAGGCTTCTGTGCCGCCGTGCCGCCAGGCCGCCGCGCTGCCGCGCCGCCGTGCCGCCGGCGGGCCGGTCCGGGTCGGCCCGGACCCGGACCCACCCGTTTCGAATCAGTTTCGGTCTCTTGGACATAACATGAGACACGAACCTCCGATTGACGAACCATCTGCGTCAACGCGATCCTTGGCTCGAGACGGTCGTTTTGGTATACCGCACTCAAAGTTTCAGAATACTTTGAGTTCGGCCGGGTTGGTTCGTTCACGAAACCAACCGGGCCTTCGGAGCGGAAACGCTCATATCTTGAGCTACGGACGTCCGATTGACGTGCCGTCAGCTTTGTTGTGTTCCTCTTAGTGAGACGGATCATTTGGCATACTCCGCCCGAGGTTTGGATGCAGGTGGAGTACGGTCGGGTTGGTTTTGCCTTAAAACCCAACCGGGCCCCGGGGACGAAAATGCCAATAACTCTCAGACCAGGCGTCCGATCGACGCGCCGTCTGTTGCGTTGAGTCCCTGTTGACGATGCAGAACTTTTGGATACATCAACTCTGGATTTTGTGACAGTTGATGTATCAGCCTCTCGGCTCGTGGAGCGGACCCTCCGAACGAGCTTGCTGTGTGCGGGAACCCTAGTGCTGGCTGCGACTGTTACTGTGACTTCTACTGCTACTGCTACTGTGACTGTGACGAAGACAGTACAGAGATCCTGTGTGGATTTGATGACGACGACTATTGCACTCAGCGATCCTACGTGGATCAGTGCTACAGGTCCTGCGTGGGCCCGATCCTGTGTGGGTCCGATCCTGTGTAGGTCACTGCGGGGGTTAGTACTTATCGAACCTTCGTGGGTCCGACGACTTAGATGGTTCAGTGATCATCTTTATCGTCTTCCGAAAAGTATACCTGTGTGAGCTGAATCTTCTGTTTTACTCGATAGAGGTGGTGCGCTTGGTTGTAGCGGCAGACCCGTGATACTGGAGACGAGTGTACGGAGTACAGAGACCGTGTAGCCGGCTGAGACCTGAAGACTGCTCGACCGACTCGACTTGGAGTGAGTCGACTAGCCTAGTGGACGGAGCGCCCGGTATTTGGCGGCAGACCCACGGCGGACGGAGCGCCTGGTAGTTGGCAGCAGACCCGCGGTATTCGACTGGAGGAGTACCTCTGTAGGCTATTTGGGTGAGCGCCCGGTATTTGGCAGCAGACCCTCAGCGGACGGAGCGCCCGGTAGTTGGCGGCAGACCCGCGGTACTCGACAGGAGGAGTACCTCAGTAGTCTTAGGTTAGTGAGCAGTATCTCAGAGTCGTGACAGGACACTGTACACTTCAGAGATGGGGCTCTTCAGTAGATACGTTTTTGATAATGAAAATCCTGTTTGAGCTGAATCCTGTTACTTTCCTGTGTGGATTGTGTTGTGCTATCCTGTGTGGATTACGTTTTGCTTTCCTGTGTGGAATACGTTTACTTTCCTGTGTGGACTGAGTTATACTTGGGCTCAGAGGTTGGAGCGTATTTGAATGGATGACTTAGGTATATGTATGGGCATATACCTAAGCATTGTCGGTTGTTACTTCGTGATTGTACCTTTCTTTGTGGTTTATCCTTTGTGGATTTTGAGAGACCTTTAGGGGTCTCGGGGTCCCTACTGAGTAGCTTATACTCACCCCTGCACGGGATTTGCCCGCACTACGTTGTGTTGGTTGCAGACGACGAACAGCGTTGATCTTGGCTGAGGCTTGTAGAGCGGGATGGTACCCGGAGGTGGACCACTGGGCGGGACATGCTCGGAGTGGACGGCGGGACCCGTGGAGCAGTGGAGCTATCTGTACCCACCCTTCAGGTGGGATTTCCAGTGGACAGCTCGGTGTAGCGACATTTACTTTTCAGTTTCTGTTTTCCCTTTCGAGTTGTACTTTACTTTCAGTTTGGGTTCGTATACTGGCCCATTTACTTTTCCGCACTTTCAGTTGTACTCTGTTTTTTACTTAGTGATTACTTTCCGCTTGCTTACTCTGTGTTGTTTGTTTACTTTACAAAGGCAATGCCTTCCCTTTTTACTGGGATTTACGCCTTGGTGCTAGTCGCCAGCCCCTGGCCTTTGGAAGGCGGGCTTGGGGTAGTCACGGCACGGACCCCGAGGGCGGGTCGTGACAAATTTTATCATTATTATGAAAATTATATTGAAATATTGTCTATAGGAGGAGGATGAAATAGATTAATGGAAACTACCTTTCCACGGTGACCTATAATTTTTCTATGCTTCTGGATGAGGGTAATTATGTTGTGGTTGCTGCTGAATAGGAGGTTTTGGGGTGTTCGCGGCATGCCAATGTGTTTGTATGGGCATGGCTGCAAGCATGAAAGAGAAAATTGTAACTTCCTCTTTTCTACAAATTTTCCTTTATGTTAAGGGAAGAAGATAATATTTTGGTTAAAATTAATGTTTGGATTATTCCAAATGGTTTGTTATAACTGAAAATTCATCGAATACAACTAGATACATCATTGAGATCATAGTTTTCTGTAACTCATCATTTAAATTTTCATCATATATTTCCTTCTGTTTCTCTTCTGAGAGGAGGATGCCAATTTTGTAGGTAAAATATTTCCAAAATTATATGATGTCACTCAACCTATCATTATCTTGTTTCTTATATATTATTATGTTAATATTAAATGTTTTCCTCTACATATAAATATATTGATAATGGATCAAATGATTAAGGTTTTCCAATCCTATAAAAAATCCCACCAGTATACTAGTGTACAAATCGTATGTTGGACAAGTAATCCTATAAGAAAGATTCCATATTTGTTGCCTCCTATTGATATTGATTTCCCATCATCAATCCGCATTTTTCTATTAAGTGTGTGAGATGTTGTTTTGGGTAACCTAGATTTTCAACGTTCGAGAATGCTGGATTTTGAATTTTGGGTGGAGGAAAGTAATCATCCACACATTTAGGACATGTCATTATATCTGCATACACATGTTCGTGTCTCCCTACTATGGCTACCATTCTAGTAGATAGGGACACAATGATGTTATAAAACTCATCATGCGCTATTGTATGATCTATATCCCATCCATAGGGAGTGGTAAGGGGATGAGGAGGTTTCCCTCTATCATCTCCCACTAATTCATGATTCTTCCCCAGACATGATGAATGCCCAGAAAATAAAGAGTTTGTAACCGCAATAGAGGGAACTCAGGAAAATATTCAACTTCCACATCTATGTAGATAAATAGATAAATATAAAACCAGTAATATTCTTCAATTTGACTCTTTCTGAAAGATTGAAATATCATATTCATCTCTCCTTTAAGATGATACCCAAGGGGAATATTTCCCCTGATGTTCTCCTCTTTGAGATTTCTGAGGGCATGTATCTCACTCTCGCATTGTGGAAATTGTTCATCTATGTACGGAACATAAACTCTTTCCTTTTGAAACTGGTATGTATTCTATTTTTTCCATTTTCATTAGTATTTATCCACCATGGAGGTGCATACTCAGTATTCATATATCCTAGATTTTTTAAATATATTTGGTTATGGGAGTGTGTAGCCTCATTTGGTGAATCCAAATAACCATTCTCGAGGGGTTGATTTATAGTATTATTTCCTTGTTCATTTTTTTTTTATCCACAATGTCATCCATATTGAGAGAGTAGTATTTATGGTGGTTGTTCCAATACTTTTGACACAACAGGCTTATTTATGTCTCCCTTTATATGGTCATTATTCTAACCCTTGGCCATGTTGAACTTTTTAGGCTTGAAACCAAAGTGGGATGTATTTTCCTTTTCGGTAAAATCCTCCCATATTGGTCTATGAATAGTAACCATGAGTGATTTTTCATTCGTGATTGTCGAATCCTCCCTAACTAGTATTTGTTTTTGTTAGAGTGGGAGGAGGTGGTGGAATTCCAACTATTGATTGTTTCCTCTGAACAAGGAGGAGAATGATTCTCTCAATGGTGATGATATTGATGAATGTTCACCTAGCCCAATAGGGTGTGGTTTATTTGGGTCCATAATTAGAATCGATTTGTACTATTGTTTGGGATCCAATGTATCAATTAGAAGATTTGATGTTTCATGGGAAGGTAATTAAGATATAAATTTTCTAAATCCAGTGGGGTGGGTTTTATCTAAAATCACCATTAATGTTTCCAAGACCCTCTTAGGGGATGATGAACCCTGATATGATGGTTGATATATAAATTTACCAAACCCAGTGGGGTTGGGTTTATCATTAGATGCTACTGATGGGTCCCAAATCCTCTCAAGAATTAAAAATATGTGAGGTGGAGGTGGTTATAGATATTATGAAGAATCAGTGATCTAGGCACTCAACTGAATGAATCTATGAAAGCCTCTATTTTGGCCTATTTGATGTGGTATATTTTTTTTCTAAATTATGATAATTGTACAATGTAAGTCGAGGATAAGAAACATTCTTCACAAGATGTTGTTTGGGTGTTCCGAACTTTTGTCTCTATGTATGAAATGGATTCTCATTAGTTTTAGGGGACCAATTTGAAATAATTTTGACTATATTCTATCTTTTATCCTAATATTTTGGCACTATTAAAGTAGGATATTTCTATTTTCTTGAACAACTGGACTGAAGGTTATCTTATCCCCTAAATTTACAGAAGGATATGACAATACAGGAAAATGTATCTAAGGGATTATTTTTTTCTAGAGGTTTAGAAAATCATAAATTTACATACATCACCAATCCTAAAATAAATATTCATGATGTGGCTTAAAGATCTAGTTGATGATGTTTCACAATTCATGTTCCAAAAGTGTGTTTCAAATTTTCACTATTCTTTTATGATTTTGGATCTTGACATGTAGAGATAGATGTCATTTCTAGCTAAATATATCATCTGCTTATTTTCTAAAGGTAAAACTCATAACCTAGAAATGGGAGATATTGATCCATCAGTTGTGGATGAGTAGAACAAAAATTTTGGTGTATATTTGGAATGAAATCCTTTTCTACCTATTCAGGGATCTAATAGTCAGAATTTTCGAGGGGAAAAACATGATTGTGAAATTTTTTCTTCTTAACTCTCTCCAAATGTCGATGGTAGACATTTCGTCAAATGACATAAATTTTTTCATCCAATCATTTAATAAATGTTGGTTTTGATGGTATCTTACTGATAGGAGTGGTGTTTTGCAGAAATTGATGGGGAACCATATACAGTTGACCAAATTTTTTTGAGAACCTATCTATTAAAATGAATTATATTTGTGTACACATCTTTATGTCATGGTCTTTGGAAAGGGTTAATTTTATTTTCTATGTGAGATATCACCGTGGGGAGTTTGACCAATGTGTATTTCTAGAGAATAGTCTATGTGGTCTATCTCAATGCTACCAATAGAAGGACTATCTTGGTAATTAGATTATTCTACATGGTCTAATTGATAACAGAAACTTGTGGGTGTATATTGTGTCTTGAACAAACCCAATGACACTATTATTGAGCATATAATAAATATGGGTCATTTTATATGTCATGGTTTGAGTATGTCGACTTTCCTTTTAGGATAGTGCATGGATATTATCCTAATATATAATAGTTCCCTGAACATTTTTATAATTTTATGATTCTTTAAGAATATGTTCCCACTACTAAGAAGCAACTAGAATATTTCAATGAGACGTTTAATTATTGAAAATATTATGATCTTGTAATGAAACTTGTTTTATTCCAACTAGGTTACCCTGAGATGGAAGTTTAGTATGAACTTGATCATGTTATTTTTAGATACATTGTTGGTCTTCATTTCCTCAAGGCATGTGTCACTCTCACATAGGGATCCCCAATTAGGACCTGAATATGATCTTGTTCTAAAAATTAATTCCCCGTCAAAATAAACCCAAAATTCATCATATTGTGATAAAGAATATGAGACTTATAATGAATTTCCTCATAATGATACTGGTACAGTCCTTCATTCGTGAATCTATAAAGTTACACCAGAATTCTACGATATTCAGAATTATTATTATAAGATTCATTAAATGTAATTTGATCATTACCTGAGGCCGGTTCCATTATTAAATTGTCAAAAATTCCTAGAAAATGGACATATTCTTGGTAATGAAACTATGGTGTATGCTGCTAGACTTATTCAACAATAATATGTATTTAGGTTAAGGCTTGTGCCATTCTCACAAGGTGAGACTCATCCATAATAGTAATACGATCATTATTCTATGTCATTAAAATATATCTCCATAGTTTTTTGATAGGAATGTACCCCTATACCATGGAATATTACACTCTCACCTAGATATCATCATTTAGAATGGTTGTTTCAGCCCAGTCCAATGCCTCATGCTTTATTAAAATATTCTGATAATCCACTTGGAGAGAAGAATGAATTCATGCCTGATGTCGTATAAACACTTCATCCTAATGATCAAAGTGTGAGTTTTCCTAGTAATGGGGATTAGAGTATTCAATTTTATTTTTATCTAAAACACTTTCAAAAAATGTTCAATGTTGTATTTATCAATTGTTAAAAAATAATGTAACGTTATAAAAGTGTGTGTAGGGATATAAGCTTGCACATTTTATGGATCCATTATACGGTGGAAAATGTATTCAATTAATATGAGAATATGAACCAACTATTTTACACCTTTTTTATATCAGAATACGACATTGGAAATCATGAATGGTGTGTGGACATGAAACCACTGCAGGAATATTCCCAAGGAAATGTTCAAAGTGAGCAGAAATATATGCATCCTCATGGGTATCCACTGAATTATTTTGAAAGACATCATCATCAGGAGTATATATATGATTTCACTACATATATCAAAACACTACTGGAAATGGAGGATATTCCAATGGTTCTAAACTGTTGGTATAGGCTGGAAAACCGTTGGTATATTCTTTACCAATGGTTGTCGAAACCGAATGGAAGTAAGGCATGGGGAAGATCTATACCAACGGTTTGAACTAAACTGTTGGAATATCCCACTCTATGTAATCATTTTCCAATGGTTCATGTTCAACCATTGGTATAGGTTTACCCAACGGCTTAGAACTTTTTTGAATTCTATGATTTTGATATTATACCAACGGTTTACAAACGTTAGTATCGTTTTTTCCCAACGGTTTCAATGAAACCGTTGGAATATGTTCAATAAAAAATACTATACCAACATTTTGTAACTGTTGGGATAGTTTTATTTTACCAACGGTTTATTGAACCATTGGTATAATTCTTTCTCAAAGTATACCAACTTTTGTAAACCGTTGGTATTTTGTATTTCCCGAATTGTTGCACAGTAGCTCCTCCAGTAGCCCCTCCATTGCATACACCTGTATAAAAACAGCACTTAAAACAGGGAAAAACTTAAAACAACAAAAAAGAACACCACCTCTTTGATTAAGGACATGGTTAATAATTCCCCATTAGAAACTTCATATGAAAACAATCATCTAGTATTGTCGAATAAGAGTTTCAATAACTCAAATATTATTTACACACATTTCAATCTGACAACCACTTTTCTAATATATGGTGAAAAGGTATTTTCTTAGGGGTCTCATCACTTATGACTCCATAAGTTCCACACTGGGCCTCGGATTGAGGCGGGGTTTACTGGTACACGTCACATATGATACATGAATCATTATCCTAAATTTTCAACACAATCAGAATCTATTTGATCGGTTTGGCGTATGTACGTAAAATATTGTCCATTTTGAACAAAAGAGAGGTAGTTTGGGTGGTACCGGCCCCACAGTGACTCGAATTGAGGAAGGGTTGAATCTTACATGTCACATATGACCCATGGATCATTTTACTAATGTTTCAATAGAATCTGAAGGTGTTTGGTCAATTTCTGGTATGTCAGATGCTGATATCACTTATAATTTAGTCCATTTTGAAAAAAAAGAGAGACAGTTTGAGTGGTCCCGACCACACCGCGACTCGGATTGAGGCATAGTTGACTCGTACACGTCAAATAAGACCCATGGATCGTTTTCCAAATGTTTCAATAGAATCTGAAGGTGTTTGGATGGTTTGGCGTATGTCAGTTGTTGTTTTCACATAAAATTGAGTCCATTTTAAAAAAAATAGAGACACTTTGAGTGGTGTTGGCCATACCGGGGCTCAGATTGAGGCATGGTTGACTTGTGCATGTCACATATGATCCATGGATAATTGTCCTAACGTTTCAACACAATCAGAATTCGTTGGTCATTTTGGCATATGTACATAAAATATTGTACATTTTTAACATAGGAGACACAATATGGGTGGTGTCGGCCACACCGCACCTCGGTTTGAGGCAGGATTGACTCGTACTCATCACATATGACCCATGGATTGTTTTACTAATGTTTCAATAGAATCAGAAGGTGTTTGGTCAGTTTCTCGTATGACAGTTGTTGATTTCACATAAAATTTAGTCCCTTTTCAAAAAAAGAGAGATATTTTTAGTGGTTATAGCCACACCACAGCTCGGATTGAGGAGGGGTTGACTCTTAAACGTCGCATATGACCCATGTATCGGTATCCTAAAGCTTCAACTGAATCCGTAGGTGTTTGGTTAGTTTTCCGTATGACAATTTTTGTTTTCACTTAAAATTAAGTACATTTTTTAAAAAAAGGCACTTTGAGTGGTGTCGGCCTCATCGAGACTCGGATTGAGGTGTGGTTGAATCATACACGTCACATATGATCGATTGATCATTGTCCTAATGTTTCAACACAATTAGAATCTGTTTGATTGGTTTGGCGTATGTACATAAAATATTTTCCATTTGGAATAAAAGAGAGGCAGTTTGGGTGGTCCCTGCCCCCACAGTGCCTTGGATTGAGGCGGGGTTGACTTGTACACATCTTATATGACCCATGGATCTTTTTCCAAATGTTTAAATAGAATCCAAAGGCGTTTGGTTAGTTTCCCGTATGTCAGTTGTTGATTTCACTTACAATTTAGTTTATTTGAAACAAAAGAGAGACATTTTTAGTGGTCCCGGTCACACCGAGGCTTGGATTGAGGAACGGTTGACTCATAAACGTCACATATGACCCTTGGATCATTGTCCTAATGTTTAAACAGAATCCGTAGGCATTTGGTCGGTTTGTCATATGTCAGTTGTTGTTTTCACTTAAAATTAAGTCCATTTTAAAAAAAACAGAGGCACTTTGAGTGGTGTCGGCCCCAACGGTCCTCGGATTTAGGTGGGGTTGACTTGTACACGTCACATTTGAGCCATGGATCATTTTCATAAAGTTTCAACATAATCAGAATCTGTTTGATCGGTTTGGCGTATGTACGGAAAATATTGTCCATTTTGAACAAAAGAGAGGTAGTTTGGGTGGTCCCGGCCACACGACATCTCGGATTAATGTGGGGTTGAATCTTACACATCAAATATGTTCCATGGATCAATTTCATAATGTCTCAATAGAATCGGAAGGAATTTTGTTGGTTTCTCGTATGTCAGTTGTTGATTTCACTTATAATTTAGTCCATTTTGAAGAAAATAGAGACAGTTTGAGTGGTCCCCATCACACTGCGGCTCAGATTGAGGTGGGGATGACTCGTAAACGTCACATATGAACCATGGATCGTTTTACTAATGTTTCAATAGATTCAGAAGTCGTTTGGTTGGTTTGGCATATGTCAGCTGTTGTATTCTCTTAAAATTACGTCCATTTTCAACAAAAGTGATACAGTTTGAGTGGTCCCAGACACACCATTGCTCGGATTTAGGCAGGGTTCACTCGTACATGTCAAATATGTCTCGTGGATCATTTACCTAATGTTTCAATAGAATATGAAGGCGTTTGGGTAGTTTGGCTTATGTCAGTTGTTGTTTTCACTTAAAATTAAGACCCTTTTAAACAAAATAGAGGCACTTTGAGTAGTGTCGGCCACACCGGGCCTAGGATTGTGGCGGGGTTTACTCGTACATGTCACATATGATCCATGGACCATTGTACTAAGGTTTCAATATAATCAGAATCCGTTTGATCGATTTAGCATATGTACGTAAAATATTGTCCATTTTTTACATAATTGAGACAGTTTGGGTGGTGTCGGCCACACCGTGCCTCAGATTGAGGCGGGATTGACTCGTACACATCCAATATGACCCATTTATCATTTTCCTAAAGTTTCAATTGAATCCTAAGGAATTATGTTGATTTCCTGTATGATAGTTGTTGATTTCACTTACAATTTATTCCATTTTCAACAAAAGAGAGACAGTTTGAGTGGTCCCAGCCACACCGCAGCTCGGATTGAGGCGGGGTTGACTCTTTCATGTAACATATAACCCATTGATCTTTTTCCTAAAGTTTAAACATAATCCGAATGTGTGTGGTCAGTTTGGTTTATGTCAGTTGTTGGTTTCAGTAAAAATTAAGTTCATTTTAGACAAACGAGAGGCACTATGAGTGGTGTCGGCCACACAGGGACTCGGATTGAGGCGGGGTTGACACATACACGTCAAATATGATCCATTGATCATTTTCCTAAAGTTTCAACAAAATCATAATCTGTTTGATTGGTTTGGCGTATGTATGTAAAATATTGTCCATTTTGAACAAAAGAGAGGCCGTTTGGGTGGTCCCGGCCACACGGCACCTTGGATTGGGGTGGGGTTGACTCATACACATCACATATGACCCATGGATCGTTGTCCGAAAGTGTCAGAAGTATACAATGGTGTTTGGTAGGTTTCACATATGCCATTTGTTGATATCACTTACAATTTAGTCCATTTTGAACAAAAGAGAGACAATTTGATTGTTCCCGACCACACCGCGGCTCCGATTGAGGCAAGGTTGACTCGTACACATCAAATATGACCCATGTATCATTTTAATAATGTCTCCATATATTCCAAAGGCGTTTTGTTGGTTTGTCGTATGTCAGTTGTTGTTTTCACTTAAAATTATGTTCCTTTTAAACAAAATAGAGGCACATTGAGTGGTGTAGGACACACCGGTCCTCCGATTGAGGCGGGGATGACTCGACAACGTCATATATGACCCATGGATTGTTTTCCTAAAGTTTCAATAGAATACGTAGGTGTTTGGTTGGTTTTATGTATGTCAGTTGTTGTTTTCACTTAAAATTAAGTACGTTAAAAAAAGAGGCACTTTTAGTGGTGTCGGCCACACAGGGCCTCATATTGAGGCGTGGTTAACTCCTAAACGTCACATATGAGCCATGGATCATTTTCCTAAAGTTTAAACACAACACGAATCTGTTTGATTGGTTTGGCCTATGTACGTAAAATATTGTCCATTTGGAACAAAAGAGAGGCAGTTTGGGTGGTCCTGGCCCCACAGTGACTTGGATTGAGGGGAAGTTGACTTGTTCACATCACATATGACCCATGGACCGTTTTCCTAATGTTTCAATAGAATTAGAAGGCGTTTGGTCACTTTCCTCTATGTTAGTTGTTGATTTCACTTAAAATTTAGTCTATTTTGAACAAAAGAGGGACGGTTTGAGTGGTCCCGGTCACACCACAACTCGGATTGACAAGGGGTTGACTCTTACACGTCACCTATGACCCATGGATTGTTTTCCTAATGTATCAATAGAATCAGATGTCGTGTGGTTGGTTTTGCGTATGTCAGTTGTTGTTTTCACTTCAAATTATGTCCATTTTAAACAAAAGAGAGACATTTTTAGTTGTCCCGGCCACACCGCAGCTCGGATTGAGGAAATGTTGACTCGTACACATCACATCTAACCCATGGATCATTTTACTAAAGATTCAACTGAATCTGAAGGCGTTTGGTTGGTTTGACGTATGTCAGTTGTTGTTTTCACTTAAAATTAAGTCCATTTTAAACAAAAGATAGCCACATTGAGTGGTGTCAGCCACACTGGGCCTCGAATTGAGGTGCGGATGACTCTTACATGTCACATATGAGAGATAGATCATTTTTCTAAAGTTTCAACACAATCATAATCTGTTTGATCGGTTTGGCATATGTATGTAAAATATTGTCCATTTTGAACAAAAGAGAGGCATTTTGGGTGGTACCATCCACACGGTGCCTCTGATTGAGGCGGGGGTGACTCGTACAAACACATATGACCAATGAATCGTTTTACTAAAGTTTGAATAGAATATAAAGGTGTTTGGTAGGTTTCTCTTATGTCAGTTGTTGTTTTCAATTATAATTTAGTCAATTTTGAAAAAAAGAGCCACAGTATAAGTGGGCCCGGCCACACCGCGGCTCGGATTGAGGAAGGGTTGACTCGTACATGTCACATATGACCCATGGATCATTTTCCTAAAGTATCAACAGAATCTGTAGGCATTTGGTTGGTTTGGCGTATGTCAGTTGTTGTTTTCACATAAAATTATGTCCATTTTAAACAAAAGGGAGACACTTTGAGTGGTGTCGGCCACACCGGGCCCTGGATTGAGGCGGGGTTGACTCGTACACATCAAATATGAGCCATGGATCATTGTAATAATATTTCAACACAATCAGAATCTTTTTGATTGGTTTGGAATATGTACATAAAATATTGTCCATTTTTAACATAAGAGAGACAGTTTGGGTGGTGTCTACCACACCACGCCTCAGATTGAGGTGAGATTGACTCTTACACATTACATATCACCCATGGATCATTGTCCTAATGTTTCAAAAGAATCAGAAGGTGTTTGGTTAGTTTCTCGTGTGACAGTTATTGATTTCACTTACAATTTAGACCATTTTCAACAAAAGAGGGGCAGTTTGGGTGGTCCCAGCCCCACGGTGCCTTGGATTGAGGTGGGGTTGGAATGTATATGTCACATACGACCCATGGATCATTTTCCTATAGTTTAAATAGAATCCTTAGGTTTTGGGTCAGTTTGTCGTATGCATGTTGTTGTTTTCACTTAAAATTAAGTACACTTAAAAAAAGAGGCACTTTGAGTGGTGTCGTCCACACCGGGCCTCAGATTGAGGCAGGGTTTACTCGTACACGTCACATATGTTCTATTTATCATTTTCCTAATGTTTCAACACAATCAGAATCCGTTTGATCGGTTTGGCGTATGTACATAAAATATTGTCGATTTTGATCAAAAGAGAGGAAGTTTGGGTGGTCCCAGCCCCACGATACCTCGGATTGAGGCGGGGTTGACTCATACACGTCATATATGAGCCATGGATCGTTTTCCTAAATTTTCAATAGAATCCAAAGGCGTTTGGTCAGTTTCTCGTTTGTTAGTTTTTGATTTCAATTACAATTTAGTCCATATTGAACAAAAGAGAGACAATTTGAGTGGTCCTGGCCACACCGCGGCTTGTTTTATTGCAGGGTTGACACTTATACGTCACATATGACACATGGATCATTGTTATAAAGTTTCAACAGAATCTGTAGGCGTCTGGTCGGTTTGGCGTATGTATGTAAAATATTGTCCATTTAAAAAAATAGAGATACAGTTTGGGTGGTGTCGGCCACACAGCGCCTCGTATTGAGGCGAGGTTGACTCCTACACGTCTCATATTACCCATGGATCAATTTATTAATGTGTTAATAGAATTCGAAGGCATTTGGTCAGGTTCACATATGTCAGTTGTTGATTTCACTTAAAATTTAGTCCATTTTGAACAAAAGAGAGACAGTTTGAGTTGTCCCGAGGGGTGACCGGGGGGCTAGCCGGGGCTGTCTGGGGGCATGTCTGGGGGGTTGTCTGGGGACCAAGGAGGAGGTTGGGGGGGATGTCCGGGGGTGTTTAGGGGGCTGTCTGGGGGTGTACGGGGGCCTGTCCGGGGTCCAGGGAGGAGGGTGGGGGCTGTCCGGGGGTGTCCGGGTGGTGTCCGGGGTCTGTTTGGGGGTTGTTCGGGGGTGTCTGGGGGGCTATCTGGGGTCCAGGGAGGATAGTGGGGGGTTGTCCGGGGGGTGTCTGGGGGGCTCTCTGGGGTCTAGGGAGGAGGGGGGGGCTTTCTGGGGGGCTGTCCGGGGGGCTATCCGGGTGCTGTCAGGGGGCTACCCGGGGGCGGTCCGAGGGCTGTTCGGGGGGTCTGGGGGGGCTGTCTGGGGTCCAGGGAGGAGGGTGGGGGGCTGTCCGGGGGGCTGTTTGAGGGGCTATCCGGGGGGTGTCTGGGGTCCATATTGTCATTATTACAACCATTAATATCAACTTATTAAACAACATCACTTGTTAAAGAAAATCAAATTGAACATAAGTCAATAATAATATTGGATATATCAAGTAAAATGATGTCTCGCTATCTTAAATCCTAAATGACCACCCATAAACATGATTAATGACCACAAAGCTCCCCTTTCGTCCAAATCAAAATTGAAAACAAAAACACATAGTTCCAGAAAACAACTTCATTTGTGTGAAAAATAATAATCTCATGGTCCTTATGATATTTGAACCACACTGTCATGATTTTTGAGATGAACTTGTATCAATTAAACCATATGAGAAACACGATTCAATACATGCATTTTTTTGATTTTCCCAAGCTTTTTGAGGAACCCCAAATCCGTGAAAATGGTCATTGTGTTTTAAAAACGTGATTGAATAACACATGTATGATGTCGAAGGCAGAATGATTAATGGTTGTATTAGAAAAACTAATATTCACTAATATTGCGAATTTTACATTATATGAATTAGTTTCATAAAGAAGGAAGAAGTACTAATTAGGGACACATACTATTTGACAAAGTTCAAGAAGATACTCTATATGTTCTATTGTGCAAAGGATAAGTGAACAGTGTGTCATTTTATGTATATAACGATTTTGAAAGAAAAATGATACATACTTTTTATGTAATACACATAGTGTAAAAAAAATTAAGATGAACAAGATCTTCATGTTTGACATGATCTTAATAAAAGGGGTGATTTTCATGAAATGATATCAATAAATATTACAAACAATTTCGTATGATTTTATATAAATGATGATGTAATATTTGAAGCATTGATATTAAAAAAACTATGAATCATTAAAATTAGAACAAAATAGACACCATGCCCTTATAAATGTAAATGTGTAATGAAAACATTAATTGGAAATACACTGATGTAGTGATTTGAGTACACAATTCGTGGATTAGTGTATCATAAAATATTACCAAAACCCTAAAAATTGGGAATAACCAAATCTTTGAGAATAGAAGGATATGATTGATAAGGGGAGGAACTATATCCTTAATAAAATATGAAAGGAGTGTAACCTCGCAACAACTGATTTGATGGAAAAGGTGGGGCTTCTCAAGGGTTTCAGCGAAGGAATAGCTTCTGGAGAGCTTCTGGAGATCAGCGGAATGGTTCTGGAATTGTTGGGAGGCTTCTGGCTAATTTGGGGAATTTTTTTCCAACTGTTTAATGGAACCGTTGGGAAAAGGGATGTATTTACCCATCTTTTCTAATGTTTTCATCAAACCGTTGGGAAAATAAACTCTTTCCCAATGGATTCATCAAACCATTGGGAAAAGAGACATTTAAAACATCTTTCCCAATAGTTTCATCAATCTATTGGGAACGACTACCTATACCAATGGTTTCATTAAACCATTGGTATGGAACTGTTGGGAAAATTCTTATTTCCAGTAGTGAAAACCATACTCTTTTGATGTTCCTTCCTTTAATCCCATGCATTGGCATAAGATGTGTCATACTGTTGGGTGGTACCCTCAGTAAGCGATTGGTGGGAACCGGTGGGATTGTTTTTGAAATGATAATTGATAGTTTCCTTCCTCATTTATACAAGAACAATAGTGATCTGTATTTGGATTTATATTCCACCATATTAGGAGACTACATGTTATAGTTTTCATACTCTGGGGATATGGTTATAAAGTGCATGGTTGATGTGAAAAGGGATACTATCTTAGATTTATATTTCACTGGACGATGTTGAATTATTGGTTTCCATTCCTGGGGTACCTCACGAGAATCATCCAGTATTGGGATTGTACTGCACCAGTGGTACTTCTGGACAATTATGTTGGATACCTAATTTTGGATCTCATGAGTAGGTAAAAAAAATTGACCCTTGGGGATTGTATCCATAGGTGATTCACGAGATTGATCATGGTTTGAGAGAGATATAATATTGAATAGTTATTTTGAGAGATGTTGAGAGAAATATATTTTGTTTTGTAAATGACTATGATGGAGATTATTGATTAGTACAACATCATATTAATAATATAATCAATTAGATATGCATGATCAACTTAATTGTTATTTTATTCTTAATTTGTCCATTATTCTCACTTTGACTTGTCAAAATGATGACGAATTTATTTCATGAATACCCTACTTATAGAGGATCATATGTAGGATTATTTTTGGCTAACTTCTTTATTTTTATATGGTTTGAAAAGAAAATTGGGTACACGCATGATTATCCTACCAATTATAAAATTCACATATGGCATTTTAGTTTTTTCTGTTTATAATGTTCAAACAAAATAGCCTAATGGAAAATACCGAATAATTTATTATTTGGATAATTAAATAAATTCTCCCATTTCTTGAAAATACTGGGAATCAAAAATGGTTCAATGGATTAATCCAATTATTTTTTATTAGAGAGATTCACATAGGGTTCAATGGTTTTTGTTTCGTCGGGGTTTGAAATATTGATTGGATTTTTCCAATAGTTTAATAGATTGTGGGGGTTTAATGCATTATAAAACCACTCACATTGTGTTTTTCGCATATCAATTAATACCTATAAACTCTTAATATTTCACCCATCCTTATCTGGGTATGTACCTTATTTCAATAGGCAATTCATCCTCTTGGTTTTCATGCCCAATGGCCCTTAGAGACTCACATTGGTTGAGAGGATGGGAGGTCGGGCAAATCACATCCTTTGGGTGGGGGGATTATTGCTTACTTTCGGACTATCTTATAGATTTAATATATGTTTTAAATATTTTATTAATCCCAATATTGTAAAAGTTACCCTAAAAAGGAATATAGGATAAGTATCTCTGTTTTTACTAAAGATGGGGGTCTCATCTATGAATCAATATGTATGTATTTTAGGTTGTCAATCTTTTTCTTGTAAAAGAAATTTACTCATGATCTAAATCTACATAACCATTATCTTTATAATTTTCATCCTTATAGGGAGGTGATTTAATATTTCAAAGAGGGTATTGAGACACCATATATTAGGTATCCAACATATAACAGTTTTCTTAGTAATAAACACCCTCATAGTGATTCAGACCTGTGTAGTTTAACATTATATTGAAATGTCATAAATAAGTTATCTAAGGCATTTGGTATTCAATATCATTTCCCTAGGAGATTCCCTATGTAACCTAATTATAGTGAGAATAAGAGTGGTAACTGTTTATTCAAAAACTTGGGATTTTCCCCACGGTATATGCATTTATTTTGAGGAGAATATATCTTGAAATCCATCATGGAATACATTCTAATATCACACTCATTAGTGGAGATTCGTGAGGTGAATAATTTAACTATTTCAACTCACTAATGTCACATGATCTATGATCAGATTGAGAAAGAAGGCGTAAATGTAATCAGTCTCAATAGACATGGGTGAAAGGATTATGATATATGAAATCCGAAATTAGATTGGTTGCAGATATCATGCCTCAGGGATGTGTCCTATATATACTTTTTATGATAAGAATCATTGTCATTGTTTCTCAGTTTATTTATCAGTTTGCTAACGGACGACGTAGAGTAGTCAACCCACAAGAATGATTGGAACCCAATGGTTTAAATAACATGAATTATACTTGAGGTGTATTCCCATTTATTTGTCGGATTAAGACATCATAAAAGTAATCCTACATATCATATTTAATGTAAGAATTAGAGTCCTCATTTTTCAATTGATTGGGGGATCTAAAAGGACAATTACCTTTCCTTTATTGAGGTTTATGATTCAAATGATATGATTATTACAAATCATGTATCCCATGTGACCCATGGACAATGTGTAAAATAACAGATTGAAAGTGACCATTGTCATAGCATGATAGATGAGTGAATTATGAATTGGTATATACATATTTGAATTTAATATGAAGTTCAAAAACTAGAATATATCCAACATATCTTGGGTATGGTAGGAATTAGAGTCTTTATACTTCCATTAACTAGGGAATACACATAGAGGTTTCCCAATTGACTGAGGTTTACACAATAATGACAAACAATGTTTAAAGACTTTTTATTTCCTAATGACTTCGCATGACTTCCTGCATGACATGAATTTATTATCTTATCATCATTGTTTCATTGTGTTCTTGATATGTAGGATATTATCCAACTTACATATCAAAAGATATAAAAATGTTCTTGTTGGCTTTATTGGAGGACATCTCATTAACCGGATGGAATTTAAAAAGGTTATCACATGGTAATTGATAACTTTTCCAGACGACATCATGAGACCCATATGGTTTTCAATATAATCCATCCCCGGACATGGATGGCTTTTCAATATAGTGTTTCAGGATCTGGTTGACATTCCCATGGTTTTATCCTAATAGATGGCATAGAAATATTTAATGGGTCATGAGAGTTAGTGAAACATGCCTCTGATGGTGTCAAATGTCATGGATGAAATTAATGGAGGGCATTGCATGTCTCGGTCTAATATTTATGGAGGGAATAATGAGTCCCAATTGGAATGTATTATGGGTTTCCCAAGTGATAGTTGACACACCCATATGATACAGTGATACTTGGGTGTCATTATCATGCATCATTATACGAGTCAGGTGATATATCATAAGGATATCACATTGATTGAGAGATGAGATTATATAGTTTCGTGAGAATAAATTTCCATTCCCAAGGGAACCATGTGGCCTACTCTCACATGTTGAGAATATTTTTCATGAATGAAATAGCATACTATATGAGCATTGTAAGATCTAGGTGACATGTCATGGTGTTCTCTCTTGTCTTGGATGGTTCACATGAATAGCTTGTTGGTAAGTGATTTTTTTTGTTTCATTCATCAACCATTAGCCATTTTATAGCCATTATATATGAAATTACATTTATTTATTCAGTGTCAAATTATTTAATGTATACAATGATCTAGTAGACATGTGGTATGTTCTTAATGTGTTATTCCATAAGTCATTCATATGTTATATAAACGATCACAAAAACTGAATTATGAATCTGATATTATCACTCAATATTTTCAATGATAAATTTCCTAAAAATATATTTTTCTATGACAAGATAAGATGCTCTGATATTTCTATTATGTGGCCTGGGTGTGTGCGTGATTCTATATGTGTAAAATACAACCCCTTTCTCGGTAGATAGTGTAGTAGATTTAACATCATTTCAACCCAAGTTGTATATAAGTTTTCATGGAGTATCCCACATGAATATATGTTGTAATAGATGAAGGGTTATAGAACAACATGTCATTGAGAGCCTCTGTCATGGACTACTTCTGAAGGTGTTACATAATTTTCAACAACTGTGGGTCCCTCCTGTTAGTGTTTCCATTATTAAATTATTTCTAGTTAATAGGGACTTATATGATCATGTAGAAATGTTGAGGGCATTACTTATTTTCATATTGATATGTCGAAGGACCTTAGTGATACCAAGGCACTAGTTGGAAGTACATAGTGTGTTCTTAGGTAACTAGTTTAGGAATTCCATGAGACACGGATGGTCTATCATGTGACCTTGGAAGGATCATGATGATATTTACATGATTCTCCTGAGACCATATTGTGGAATTCCATGGAAAATAACAATGATTTAGGACCATGATATAATCCACCCCTCCCACTTTTGTTTCCATTATTATATTTTACAATGGTCTATGGTCCTGTGATATTGTCTGATTAATGTCAAATTCAATTACTCTATCTCTTGATAATGCATCACAAGTCCAATATAGGTCTTATAGATATGAACATGAAATGTATGGAAAATAACACATCTTTGTACTTAGGGAGAAATATGGTGGGGTTTTTGTTGCCTTGACATAAATGAGTTCTTTTCATAATGAAAGAAACATGCTAGTTTTCATCCGTGAGATGAGACAGACATGTCATTAGAGTCTCACAATGTCTTTCAAACTGCAAGGGGTGCACCCCATGCCTTTTACTACTATGAGTGGTTTCCATGACCACCCATTTTATTTCTTTTCAATAATTTAAAATTTATTAGTGGTTTTAATAGTTTTATCAAATATTTTAAGAGGAAAACTATTATTCTCATTAGTTACCCATCACAACGGCAATTTCCTTGTTCAATTACAAAATTTTCCTCCAAGTTTTCCAAGGAGTTTTGTGGACTTCAACCATTGATTTTCCATGAGTGCCGCGCATGATAAATATGATATCTTACGATGGTGTGTGTGACTTGACTGATTAAGTTAATATATATTTCTATGGTGCGTCACATTTTTTAAGCAGGTTTTCAAGATGGCATTCATATTTGGTCAATATGATTTTCTCTTCATTGTATTGATGCAAATAATATTCATGGTTTTATGATGTCATTAAGGGACCAAGTGTGTTTTTATGTAAATTCATAATTCAAAATTGTGAATGAAAATTATTGCAATACTTATCATGAATTATTTATGCATTGAACCTATAAAATTTGTTTTGTGGATGATGTATTTCATGATTGCATCACATGACATCAAAATCATACTGTGATTGAGTAAATGAGGGGAATTGAAATAGTTTCATGAATACAGTAATCAAACACACAAGAAATATTTATTTTATTCACATGATCATATCAATAATGTTATGTAGATTTTTATGGACACAAGAATATTTCATGTGTTAATTGCAGGCCTCAATCAGATCGACATGGTGCATCGAGTCCTAGAGGTTATTTCATGTTCGGATTTTGCAGCGCATCAAAGAAATACATTAAGAATTGATCGTATCCAAACGCCGATTTTTTGTCTTCAATTAGCCAAATAGAAATCTATATTGTAATTTGATATCCATTTTTAGATGGTAGGAACATGATTTGAATTGGTATAACTGTTCCCCTATTAGTTTTCATTATCCACACATGATTTTCTATTTCTTTTGTTGTAAAATATTAAATATAGTCCATCACATGATAGGGTACACAATTCTACCCTTTCATGTATCTATTCATACTATTCTACATCATTTTACTTGATAGGATACATGGTTGATCTATTATTCACATAAGTGCAAGAATGAGTCTCACATGACCTACTTCGCAAAACCCTTATAGGGTCTGTGTCACTCTATTTTGTGATGAAAACATAAACTCTTCTTTAGGAGAAACAACATGACCCTTCAACATGTGATCCTTATATGTTTATAAATGAAGAAACAAATAATTTTTAAACATCTAAAATAAGTGGTGTGTATACTAAATATTCTCTATAATTCATCAATTCAACTTACCCAACATGAGATCTGGAAATAATTCCACATCAAAGTTTGTCTTCAAATAACCAAACCTTTTGATATTCTGCATGTGAAAATAATTTTTACTTGTGTTATCACATAACTTTATGGAGGATCCACATAGTCATTTAATCTATATTGGGAGTTTTCTTAATGTGGAATGGATTTTAATATAACACATATTGCATTTGAAACATGGTATATTAATAGTTTAATTTGATTATGTATTATATATCAGCATGGTAGTAACCTCTCACAATTCCATAAATACATGCACTACTATTTTTTCTGAGTTTAAATTTTCTCCATCGGATTAATAACATTATCTTATTCTCAAGTATAATTACCCAGATAAATGACCAAATATTTCCCCATTACATGTTAAATATTCTTACATGAAGTGATCTCCCATATAGATCTCTGTGAACTGCATGCATTGTAATTTGATCTCATTATGGGAATCTTTGTTGCATCACGATTCTACTTAGAGGCATTGTTATTCATGGTTTTTCCTTCTTTGAGGTGATGATGTTGAATATAAACCAAGTTGTGGAGGTTTTGTGTACCATCTTCCTCCTTTGTATAGGATACTCTTAACATGCATTCAATATTAAAATCCCCAGAGACATCATAGTAGCATGTTTATAGAAATATCATTTCCTTTACTATATGTTATGTTTTTGGGAATGGTGTTTCTTGTATTCATGTGATGAAAATGAAAATAAGTCTTCATGATCACAAATATCATGGACCCCATATCATCTATGAACATAGAATTCATAACTGTATACCACACTAGGAGATTCATGCTTTCACTATAAATAATCAATAGGAATCACTGTTACATCATTTTTTGTAGTCACCCCACTAATAATCAATCCATTTGAAGCATAAAATTTAAAATTTATCACTTTATAGTCATATCCATGAACCATAATCATGTTATTCAGTGGGTATTAGAGGATTCGTGATTCCCTAGATTCCATTCTCGAGGATGAGGGTGAAGTAGAAGATGAACCTAATAGTGGAATAATTTCATATTATCCTCCTCCATAGTAGTGTAAAATCCCCATTTTCATGATATATTCTCATTATATTTGCCTTCATGGTAACCCCCTTCATGGACTCCTTTCATCTGATAACATGGCTTTAGGAAACATATACTATATCATGAGATTAATCTTAGAATTTTTGAGATTCTTCATAATGGAATGATTCTTCTCCAATCCATATGTTTTTGGATGGTACATGATTGATCTAACCAGTATTATCATCATGTATGATATTATTCTCATTATGATAGTTTCTATAAGTCATTTTTATGGAACCACATGGTTATCTGTAGTATCCCCATGAACCAAGAGTCATAATACATTTTATGTCATGTGCAATGGATACACTATTGTTTTTAAGATATTTTCATCTTATTATCTCCATTCTTGTTAAAAACAAGTATGTGGCGTACATATGATAGTGTCTAGTGTGAATGTATTGGTGCGACTAAGGTCAATAATTTAATGATTTATTGGTATGCGGTAAAATCCTTAGGGAAAACGGTGTGCAATATAGGATACAATGATGAGAAATGTTGATCCCGTCCATAATAGTTATGAATAAATTATAGTATCATTATTTTTATGAAGATGAAGTGTGATTTAATTGCATATAAATGTATTTGATATGCATGTATGTGCATCAATAGTGGTAATAAATGATTATAAATTATATCCTCAAGGAATGACAAAACCAGCTTTTGTAAAAAAAATATATTTTTGAAATTTTTTTTTTCATTTCAATGATTCTTATGTTTTTATAATAAAGAGAAAAACATTATATTTATAATTTAGTTTATAAAATTCATAAATTACAATTTAGTGGCTAGGTTATAACAATTATAATAAATAATTATCTGTTGATAAGATCTCATATTTTATTTAAACTCGGTTCATGTAATAGCTAAACACAGTGTTATGTGTAACACGGGATAAACCCAATGTTGTGTGAAATTAATGGTAAACTCTATGTAGTGTGTAATAAAATATATTTATGATATTGAATTTATTTAAAAAAAATTCATCATAACTTATTATGGTGTCAACTTTTCATCTATGATTGGCATTTCAAGTGAAATATTAAATCAAATATAATGTTATTATTATAGAATTTTGGGGTGTTATAACCCTTTTCTGGCCAATGAAGCCCACATCGGAAGAAAAAAATGTCCCAACTATTACAACATACACCCATTAAAAATTTCTACCACAAACATAAAAACCACCACACATATCAAAAACCACAGATCTCATCATGTTTTAACAAGGTCCTTCGCAATAATTAATTCACCATTTTCACATGTAATCTTATAGAAATATGATATTTAATGGGAAACCAATTTTTTATTGGGATATAAGTTCATTCTAATATGTGTTTGTTTTAATAAAAAATCATAATAATACAAAAATATCATCCCAAATAAAATTGAAAAGAATTAAAGTGTTCCAAACAATAAACAGAATCACAAGAACAAGTTAAAATCATGAGATTTCTCTATTCATATACAATTTCCATTAGGATCATTAGTTATATTCATTAGGATGATATGTTAAATCTATCCAAATTAAGATAAAATCAGGAAATTTACCCATGTACATCAAAATAAGGATATAAAGAGAATACATTACATCGATTGAAGCATCTAAGAGAACCACTTCCCATAATGGAATAAATAAGAGATTAAAATCAACTAGAATATGACGATATATGACTAAAAACTATCCAAATAAAGACACCATTGAAAATTAACAAAAAATAGAGAAGAAAAAATACAATAGTGAACTCTTCGATAGAAGAAAAAGTTAATAAATAGAGAATAAAGAAATTAAGTGTTACCTTGATATAAATAGTTCAAATACAAATGATATATGAAAAAATAATGTATTTAATTACCAAGGTATATGGATAAGAATTTAGAGGATGAGAAGGTATTTGTCAACAATCGAGGGATTGTATAAAATTCAAAATAAGGGGTACCAAAACTCATATTTGTAAACCTAGTCTAGAGACCCTTACCACAATATGTTGACACCCCCAACACACCATGGTGACCCTTAGTCAGCATGCGGTATGAACCCCCATTTCAAGATCCACATTTTCCACCAAACTTAATAATGTGGATAGATCATCACCATCTAATGGTCTAATATATGGTGTTTGTTCCATTGGCATCCATGACCAACCACCATATATTGGCTACAGATATGTAGATGTTACACCATCACATTTTCCAAAGTTATGATGAGGTGATCTCAAACTCCCTGTTTTTTCTAATCGATCATCCGAAGGGACATATATATTCCCAACCCCACCCATTGTATGTTTTATATTCCCTTGGTGCATAGATAGACAACTATGCCATCATACATAGCACTAAACTGTCCCCAGGGTGTGTTCGTACAACTTGTTTTACTCATGATCACATCTAATACAAAAACATCTCTACTAGTAATAGAAGATTCATGTCACACATTGTGGATTTTAAATAAGTCCTAATATCCTCCTAAAACATAGAAATAAATAAAAAAATTCTGAAAAACTCCCCAATACTAGAAAATAATACAAAGGAATAGCTGGTAATGTTTGATCCACTATATTTCCACATGAGGTTAGGACTCTTTCCAGAAGAAGTCTCTCAGCATAATTATAATCTCCTCAATTATCCATACCTAAAAAACATCAAATAATAAAATTTAAATACTAATTTACTATAAAATTCAACTAAAATAGTTTTCGTCTTCCCATGTTCATGAATCCCCAATTAGTATTTCTCTATATAATAATCAAACATGACAAGAACATGTTAAGAGGTTGATGGTTTATTATTTTTAAATCTAAGAATGATTCAAAAATTTTATTCTCAAATACTCATATTTTAAATATCCGTATGAAATTTACATTATTTGGAGTCCAAAACTCATAATATTTGAATTAAAAAAATGGATACTTCTAGTTCAATACCCACCTTATTAAACAAAGTCCATGAAATAATGATAGTATAAATATAATAAAGATATATCCCTTCTTGAAAAATAGATAACAATTTTAGAAAATCATTTTTCTTTCATTGATATTTCATGATTGAAAATTTCAATGTCTAAAAAAATATTTTATATCTTAATAACAAATTTATTTTGGATATTTATCTAAGTTATCTAAATTAAAACTATAAATGATTATGGTATCTATCATCATACATATTTTTGATATTTTATGAGAAATAAATATATAATATATGATGATAGTGTATATAAAATAGTGATAGGTATTTTTTTATCATCATTTAATAATGAAATTGTTTTATATTCATTAAAAATGAATAGAGGATCTGGAGGAATTGAGGGTGAGACATACCAAGAGATTACTATAAAATATTTATCATTTGGGGATCCAATTGATAATAAATAATTAATTATATATAGAGATTACATATCATCATGAACGATCTTATTTTAAGGAGGTGGGAATTTTGGGTGGATTCCATAAAGAGGGACATTATTGAGAAGACCACCATATAATTATATATAGTTTAGGTTCATGAATTTAATTACTAACATAAATAAAAATATTTTTTAAAACATATATATATATATATATATATATTTAAAAAAACTATACAAACACATTGATGTCCATTCCCTTCCTAGTATCACCCATTCCCCAATGTGTGATTCATGATCTAGGTCTAAAATACATAATGTGTAGCCTAATATGTTATGTTATGCCTTCCTATATAGCATTGCACAATCAAAGTGGTTAAAAAGGAATGAAAATACTGAAAATACGATTAAAAACATCTATAATTTATTATTTTTTATTTAATTATATATATAAGGGAACCCACTCTCCCACCCCCATAATTCTGCTAATGAATTTCCCCTAACTCAATGTATCAAAATCACTGGGTGTTTTTCCATGATCATTAAGTGATCAATGTGTTATTATCTATAGATTATGTGTTTTATTGGATTATTGAATGTAAAATTTTTGTATCCAATAATTGAGATATAGTCTGTCATGGGATACAATTCCAAACTTCTATAAGAAATATAAGGAGAAAAAAATACTTACCATGAGAACAACATTAGTTATTTGGAATCAAATTATAAATAATTTGTTTTTCAATCACATTTATTCCACATAATAATTTTTAATACTTCAATAAATTTGTATAATGGACTATATTACTTGAATAAATCATGTTCTATTACACATATATATATATATCATTATTAGATCAACTGAGAATAACAAAACTGTATTCTTTATAAAAAATTAGTTAAGCATTCAATATTGAATTTATAAAAACTAGAAAGAATGAACCTATTTTATTTTGAATATTGGATATTAAAAACATCTTAAAATGTTTTATTAGGATTTGAAGAGATTATAAGTGCTATGTTTTTATATTTTTTCATCATGACATAATGATTTTATACACTATGTTCTTTATTAATGTCTTATCCAATGTTCTCTCCTATATAAATTTCCTAAAATTGTTTCTCTATCATAAAATTATATTTTTTTTCTTATTTTAAAATTTTATTATAATATGGAAATGAAAATTCATTAATTTTTAAACATAGATAAAATGAGTCATCAGAAAAAATGAAGTAGTAATGGAACTATATGTTAGAAGAATATAAAGCGATAGAAAGATCTAGTAGATCACATACATCAGTATTTTTGAATCATTTGAAAAATAATTGAATGTAATACCTCTCTCAATGCTTGAATTGTAGATACAATTTTTATGTTTCAATAATATCAAAATTTTAAAAAATAAAATAAATTTCAATTTTTCATTTTTCATTCATTAATATATCTCCAATATACACAATAATCACTCAGTGCATATATGTCACTGATACTCATTTTATTCAATATCCTCAATTGAAAATTAAGAAACATAAAAATTGAGAACCTAGATCAATATCTTAATCTTCTTGATTAAACATTCTATAATAATAATTTGAAACTATATAATTATATGTTTGACCATTCCAGATTGAAAAGAAGAGAAAAACATGATAAAAAAATTTATCAAGATTCAATAAAATGTAAGTGTAATATAAATCATAAGAGAAATTAAAATAAATTGTTCCTGTTATTTATGATTGGAAAGAAATCACCATTAAAAAATACATATTTTTTACACTAAATAACATAGTTGTACCTCATATCTATTTAGCTAGAATAATCACATTTCTTCTTCATTGAATTAGTAGCGAGAATATTTACCTCAAACTCTCCAAAAAATACTCTAGATTCATGATTCTATTTTTTTCCACTATATAAATATAAATTCCTATTATTATTTTCCAATCCAACTAAAAAGTTTTTTTCATTTAATATTGGTCATGTAAATTATTCATCAATATAGAATAATATTAACTCTTTAACAAACCATGTGGAAATTGTAAAAATATTTTGATACTAGCACCTGACAAAAGATAAACTCCCCTAACATCTCTTGACCTTCCCAGTTAAAATATATTAATTCATTAGGTGAAAATAACATGTACATATTTATAAATATTTTATTCCCTATTATATTTCATAGGATTTTTTTTAAGATCCTTGTGTTTCACTTGAATTACCTTGACGTTAATTTTGAGTATTGATGAATGACTTATATATGGGTCCTCTATTAACCTAACATATACATTGATGCCCTGAAATTTCCCTAATCTATATTTTTCACTAACTTTTTTCTAATTTACATAACTGAATAATGATATCTTTGTGCCATTAAATTTCCTAAAGATCAAGGAGGATCCATTCTTGAGATATTCATCCAAAAACATATTTTTTCAACTCCCCTTTGGATATAATATTTGTAAAAATATATATCAGGTGTACATTTTATTTTATCACCAAAATCAGAAAAAATGGATAGTATAGGACTTATACCTTCATCATCAAAACAGAAAATATGAGTTCCATAAATCAAGGTCAACCAATCCATAATTTATGAATAAAAACACCAATCAGTTCAAACTCCATAGTGTAGTCAGAATCCATCCATCCTTCGATCTTTAAAATTTATTAGTTGGCCAAAACCATCTATTAACAGAACTCAGTATCTTGACATGTGATGTAAATTTTAGGTCACCATTACCCCGCCCATCATCAACCATAAATATAATCAAATAACTCCAATAAAATTATATATTCACATTCTTCATCATATTCATCATCATTTATTATATTTAGTATTGAATTTGAATAGTCAAATCATCCAGACACATCAAAATTATATAGGTGATCAATGATATAGTCAATTTAAAGCTTCAAAATTAATCTTGAACCCCTATTTTTTATTATAAAACATAAATCTCATGGTCACATGGATTGCCTCAATGCCTAGTTTCATCTTCCATATGACATTTTTTCCTCAGTTATTCCTTACCTAGAAGTGAAATTTTTGAACATGAATTAGAATCCCCAAATTCATAAATCCATACCTAAACTATCTTCAGATCCCATCATGATACTCATCCTGAATATAGTTTGTAAATTTTAAATTCATTATCCAGAAAATCATCTTCGTCTTTGCGTTTTGAAGTCCTAGATTTGGATATCCAATAATGAGAAAATAAATTCATATTTTAGTATATGATGAGGATTCTCTTTGACTTATCTTCATTAATCCCATATCTATGCTTGGACACAACCCCAAACTTGATCCTTTATTTAAAAATTCTTTATTCAAGTACAGAAAACATGAATATGTTCTTAGATTAATTATATTACAAGGCTATAATAATTGAGGATTATCCAATTACAATCTATAATTCCATTGAAACATAGGTTGAGACCATTTTTCTTAGATATCGAATCCATAATGAATTCACTACTATCCTTTCATAAAGACAAATGTTCTACAAAGACTTATTTAAAAGATTTAATTTACATATTTAATTCATAATTAAAATTCCTTATCTCTTTCTTACATGCATCATTCTTTCTGTTGACATAAATTATATATTATGTTATTTAATCTCTTTAGTTTACATCCCAATCTAGATTATTCTGTCCACATTAGATATGACTTAAGACTACAACATTGGTTTATTTTTCCTAAAACAATTTTTAATTATTTTGTACAATTTATTATTCATGATACATCCCTAAATATCATTTTTGGATGGTCATTCCTAGTCCCCATATCTCCTAAATTATTATTAGTTTTGTCTTCTGAGATGATTGATAGATTAGGATTCATCCAAATATGATGATCTGTCATCTACATCATACATTATCATGTTTAGTTTTAGTTTCATAGATCTACCATGGATGATTTTAAAAATACTATTTTCAATTTGAGTTACCCTAACTTCTTGAGGTAGATAAAGATAATAGGTGTGGTCGATCTTGTTTATAAATTAAAATTCTCAAGAGATTGAATTGATGAACATGGTCGCTCATTTTTATTTATATTTTTTTCTAAACAAATTCACAAATAGGATGTTACTTCAAATAGTCATATGCTATATTGGTTACATGGTACTAAGGAATTGTCAATAAAAATATCCTTGAGGTCATTATATTACTCTAATAAATTTACAACATGGAATGTATTATTTATGTTCCCTCATTTGGTTGATTTCATTGGCCTTATAAAAACAACATGCCTTTGCAAAAAAAGTACACCAGTTCTGAGCCTCTTCATACAATGAGTGTCATGATATGTGGTGGAATTTTCAATAATTTATGGCATTGTCGATCGAAATACAAATGGCCTATGAGAAATCTTTATTACATTAAGATATCTTTCAACATCGTGTAGTTGATCTATATTTACCAAATACATTTCATTTCACACTGAAAAATTAAACGAGTTGAAACATAATGAAAATTAATTAAAATGAATAAATAAATATTAAATATTAAATTCAATATAAAATTTGAAAATGATGTTTAAATTTTTATTTAAATGAAATTATGTAAACTAAAGTGGCGATTAAAAATTAAGCATTACTTCTATACCAAAATAATACTTAAAATGAATCAATAAAATAATGTTTGAATGTAATTATTTAATTCACTTTTATAATGAACGGAAAAAAGTAAAATAATATTATCTCATGAATATAAATAAAAATGTTATAGAAAAATAAATATATCTTCAAAATAAAAAAAATGAGGAATATAAGAAATAAATTCATCTAAAATGATGCTTTAGGAAATTTATGCAAACCATATAGAAAAAAACATCAAACTAATTATTTCATCATGAAAATCACTTCTAGAAATTATTTACAAATATAAATATTTCAATAATAATTTTTTGATTAATTAATAATACTCCATTTTATGCAAACATTCACCTTAAAACCAATTATTAATACATAATTGATGCAGAAATCTTGCATCAAATATGACAACATCATATTTCACCACATAATGACTTTTCATGTCCCTATCAAATCTCCATGAAAAATTGTGTAGATGAACCTTAATCTCAAAACACAAAAATACTAATACATAAATGAATTTATTTATTAATGGATTTTTCATCTTGGATTCTCTCAAGTTGAAAAATTTGAATTCCCTATAAAATTGAATACTATCAACATAAAATATGGTTACTATTTAGAAAAATAATCTAAATTTTAAAATTATAATGTGAATTTTGAAAAATTTAATTGTTATACAACTAGATGTCCAATCATCACATTACCATTAAAAGAACAAACATTCAAAATTTAATAATTCAGAATAATATAATTTTTTTAAATGGGTTAATTTTATAAATTATTAGTGGAATAAATTACATAACAAACAGAAAATGAATAACATATTAATATATAAATAATAAAGAGGTCAAATTATTTTTATATTTTCATTTCCTAAACCAGTTGGATGTATATATTATGTGATATGTTCAAAATAAATAGTTCATAGAAAATACTTATTTTTATAATTTTTTCCAAAATATTAACAAAATAAAATCCTTCTAAGAGGGAATGAAGTACTATTTAACAAATTAAATGAATAATGTGATAAATATTAATCACCTAAAATTGGAAAAAATTGAATTTTAAGAATAATATCCTTCAACTAAAAATTCCCAATGTGATGATTAAAAACTCAAAATATTCATAAAATTTAATGTTTTTTATTGGATAATAGTGGATTATAGTCCATCTTATTTAATACCCCTCACAGACATTAAAAATTGATAATTTTACCCATTGTAGAATCTCTATGTGGGAGAAAATTTAATGAATTTGAATTAAAAATTATATGAAAATGATGTATAAATAAATCCAATTATTGGGGGTAGGAAGAAAGATAATAAATGAAATTTTCCATATAAAAATTGCACAAACAAATGATACAAAAGTTCCCTATCGACCAATACTTTATGTAATTAAGCATACTACCTGATTTTTTGGATGCTACATTATACTGATTGATTCCTAAAAATGATTCTTAGAACATTATTCAAATTAGAATGAACTTGCATCGTCACAAAACAGAAATATTACACAAGATAATATAGTGGTCAACTGTTCCACCAAGCATCACAAAATAAATTTGATCACATAAATGAAAAAAATTAGAAACAAAAAATCAACCGCTCTTGAATTTTTTATGAAATCTATCAATTTATATTTTATATCACCTAAAATAAGAACAAAACGTGATGAGGATTAATTTTTTAAATATCTTGACTTAAAATAAACAATTGTAGTGATTTGGGAGTTTTTAAAAAATATTCTCTAATGGATCCTCCTTTAATCCTTGAGGTGTAGCTAAATGTAATTATTATTTATTACATGGAGTCAACCAACAGAACACATGAAATATAAATTATTCTAAATATTTCTTTTATAACCCCATTAATTACTTGATCAACTATACCCCCAGTTTCATTATCTGCGGCTTCTCTTAGTCAATGAGCATTGTAAATTTTTTTTTTCAATGATATTATCAAGTAGATAATAGTACACTATAAATTCTATATCGTTTATATAAGAAGAAATAACCTTCCTATAAAATATATTTTTTATTTTGAAATGAAAAAATAGATACCAATAATGGAAAAACTAACTGTAAAATTGGTTATGACCTCCACCACACTAATGTTTTACACCAAAAAAATACATGAAAGGTACAACCTCTAAAAATACATGGTATTTAACTTTTATATGAAGTATATCAACCTCTATATTTTCCTTTATTTCTTCTAAATAAAGATTAATTCACAATGAAGTATGATGGAAGGATGCTCCATGAACCAATTTGATGTTCGCAAACCCACCACAGAGCAAGGAGTTCCGATGCTCCATAAATAGATTTTATGTTTCTGAACCTACCATGGAGCAGGGAGGCGGGATCCTCTGTGAACACCTTTGACATTAGGGAACCCACCGTGATGCTAGGAGGAAGGATTCTCCATAAACCCCTTTGATGTTCATGAACCCACTACAGAGAAATCCATATCTTCATACTGAGTGAGTTCTGCTTCATGATGCCTCTTACCTATAAATTCCAAGCTCCCCTCCAGATCAAGGGATGGATCCTCTGACCTTCAACCTTCGGAGCTCCTCCATCGCGATACAATTTATACTATGAAAACAATGATCTTTTCAATGTATATTTTCATCGCGAAGTGCCTTCCCCATTGTGTGAATTCTTCCCCTCTTTAAAGAGTGATTCCCTTCACAGAACCCACCTGCCTCCGCGATGGAAGGAGATCCCCAAGGGGAATCGGGTCATCATAAAGTGTTTATGCTTTTAAAAGTACCTTTTGTACACATAGGACCCCCATTCAAAGGTGTAGTCACTATGCTTCACGAAGCACGTTGCTTCGCAATGTTATGCTTCGCAAGGAATTGCTCCGCAAATGCCTTTCCACATTGCAAAGCACCTTCACAGGGCACCTATTCTCTATGCCATGGATAAGAGACTTCACTTCACGAAGCACATCCCTCCATGAATCCCCTTCACTTCATGGAAAAATAGAGCTTCACAAGGCTTCTACCTATGAACCCATTTAAACTGAAATTCCATTTTTCATGCAGCCCTTCAGGTTTTCATGAAGAAATTTGAAGTTCCCTTGGGTGATGCTTCCTGTTGAATTACTTTGTATCATGCTTCTTTACAAAGGCACACTAACAGATATTTTTTCTTCTCCAAGACACACTAATATGGACCCCTCAATGTGTCACTCCACATCACCCCTCATGAACACATTATTGATTCCTTCCTTCCCTCAAGGGTGGGAAGGAGTCGATTATCTATGTCCTAGGGGTGCGAAGTACAACCCTCTCATCTAAGCTATAGGATGTTAAACTGTCAAGAACCATCGTCCCCAGCACATGACATTAAACTGTGTCCTCACCCCATGCATCATCCACTGGGTGACCTGTCTTGGACATTCTCTATGCCCACTTTTCTCTATGGAAGTGAAATAATTCATCACATTAAATGAGATCCTCCATATTTTAGAGGAGTTTCTCCATAGATAATGGGAGACCATGGTGTAAGCCCTTAGATTTTCATACAAGAATCACCACCCCCTACCCCTCTCTTCCACAGTTCCAAATCCCTCTCTCTTTGGGATTTTCACTACCTAGGCCTCCACCCCGGAGTAAGTCCCAATCACCATCCCCCTTGGCTGCTAACCACATGTATTCCCTTGTTTCTTATTTGGGCCATTTAATACATGTAAGCCCCACTCCACTTCCCATGAACACACCTTCCGTACTTTGATCGGCAGGCCTTTACTGCCTCTTCGTTCTCACACAAAGCATGACTCACGTGGGCTTAGAGGAAGCATCAACCATGAAATCCTCTTTGGGAATCATAGAGTGTAAGCCCCCCAACCATCCCTAACTATGTGTACTTTGACCATTGAGAAGGCATGGTACGTAGGAAGCCTCTCTGTGGTTCAATCCCAACATCAATTGAGTAGTCTATAGTGTAAGTCCCACATCTATTTCGAACTATGTGGACTTTGATCCTTTCCAGGGAAAGGTAAGTAGTAAGGCTCCCTGAGGATCCATCCCAACAACCATTGGTCATCCTAGAGTGTAAGCCACACAACCATCGTGAACTATGTGGACTTTGATCCTTTCCAATGAAAGGTACATAGGATGGCTCTAGGAGGTTCGTGAACCAAAACCACTATATCCGAATG
The DNA here is from genome assembly GCA_963277665.1 of Viscum album. Lineage (NCBI taxonomy): Eukaryota > Viridiplantae > Streptophyta > Magnoliopsida > Santalales > Viscaceae > Viscum > Viscum album. The sequence goes on along the minus strand of OY728133.1, from coordinate 312,269,081 downwards.
CCTTCATGTCATATCACCTTCCTCTTGCATGAAGATAACCTGTATAACCCCTTTTAATCCCATATGACATTAAAATATATCCACTAGACTGAACTATGTGGGATTTTATCCTTGTCTCTTATATTGGGTACCTAGTAATCCTCAATGAGGTTCAACCCCATCTATCGGTATGCCGCTGTGACCCTATCTAGTGGTAATACATTGTGCCCCCATATGTTATTAAGCTATTGTGATACCATCTAGTTGTAAGAGGATGTGACCCCATCCAGTGGTAACCCATTCTGATACCATCTAGCGGTAAGTCGTTGTGATCCCGTCCATCAGTAAGTCGTTTTGATCCCATCCGGTAGAAATCCATTGTGAACCCAATCAGTGGAAATCCATTATTACCTCCAGTCAGTGGTAAGCCATTGTCAACCACAATAGACGGTAAGTCGTTGGAGTCCACAATTGATGATAATTCGTCTTTAGATGAAGTATATAAACATTGATTCCCTACCACATGGATTCGTAGGAATCCACTATGAGGTGTGATCCCATCACTCAAGAATCATTATGATCTACCTCTCGATACCATGTGTTCCGAGAAGATAATTCCCCAACATGGATATTCTATTTCCTCCAGATCCCATCCATGCTTCCATTCTCATGGGACACCTCCTCATGTGTCATGTCATCCAATCGAACTACAAAGACTTTGATTCCCTACCATGGGTATGTACAGTAAGTCTCTTCGAGTCTAAATCTGAACACTACTATCATCTTCGCGATGTTCCCATTTCAGTCCACCTTTAAATAATTAAACTCTTCATCATCAATCTTTATTCTCACATGGGGTGCCACATCCCAGTGAGATCATGAAATTCGTCCCACTTTCGCTCCTTATATCACCCAGGTAGCAAACCATGCATAATCAATACACAATCCATAACCATTCAGCCAATAGTATCCATCTTGTGTTGGTACGCTTTCCCGGCGTAAGCCCCATTATGTAATCTGGTCATTGTCTTTTGTGTAGACCCTGATTCATCACCCCTTAGAACTATGTGGGTTTTGATCCCTATCGTCTAAATAGGGTACATAGGAAGCATTCATGGGGTTCAATCCCAGCCATTGGTAAAACTTGGTTCTTCCCCATTTTTGGGTGAACACAACATAATCCGCCCTCAGTGGTTTCTAGATCAGCCTTCATGATGTGACATCTTCTATTTATTGGAAACACCATCTTAATTAGTCTATTATTGAGTGTTCTGATCCATCTACCTGGTAAAAAATATTGGATATCCCTCATAGGGATCTACCAATATGAACCGTCTATATGGGATGTTCTGATCACCCGCATTCCATCTCTTCTAGATGTTAAACTCATGGAATATCCATTGATAATCATGGAAAGCTGAGGAAAACCTCAAATACATGCATATGGAATACAATTCCCCGCATTTGACGTGGGATTCCTTAGGATTCTGTGTCTTCAAGAAGCCATATAAAAGTGGAAGAAACCCAGAGGCCCTATTTTTCCAACATCCAAACATGCAAGTAATGTACAGCATGACTACTCCCCTGACCAAAGGGTTCTGCCCTAACTGGGCCCCTTGGAATATCCCTACAGAAGTAGTGTAATTAACCAGTGTCCATGAAGATATGGAACTGGGTAGAGTTTCACTAATAATGTCTTATGTATATAAGGGAGACCGGAACTAGGTGACAAATTTTGAGGAGGAATTCAGGAAAGGATGAACTGACATCCCATCATCATGTTTCTATCATGGATAAAATTAGCCTGAATAGGAGATGGATGCCACCCACATTGAAATGTGGGAATGCGTGACAACAGTCAGTGCGTCTTCATCATCCTCCAACCGACGGACGTGCTAGCACCAATAATTGTGTTGAAATCATTGACTCTATCACAATCATACCAAATCATGTTGGTAAATTCCTAATTATTCTTCATAAAAATATATCTACATCATCTGTTTTTTTTCAGCTATGTTTTGGATATATATTGAAGATAAAATTATAACATCTTCAAAGGAATTATGATTTTCTTATTTGATTTATATTCATTACAACCACATCGTCCCATGGATTTGAACTCATCCCCAATCCCCATTGTGATATCTCAAATTAAATTATATCGAGATTAAATATACGCATTGACAATTTTTCTTCCATGGATATTATTATTGAATATTATTCAAATAGAATCTGAAAAATCATTGAAACCCAACTCAGCACCATAGATCTCAAATCCTAAAACAGTGTTAAATGCATCACTATCCTTTTTAAATAAAATCGCTTCCCAATAGACTCATATGAAAGATATATATTTCTACTTCAAATTTATATTTTGGATCATTATATCCTTAATACATGCATCTTCCTTTTGATCAACCTTGATTCTATATGACATGGTTTTATGACCATTGGGAAAACCAATTCTAGTTTCATCTATCAATGAATGTTAATATTTAAAAAATTGGCCTTAGTTTTGATTTCACAACTCTATTTTTCATCAAGATTTAACATTTTACATTCACAATACAAAAATTGATCTTGATATGGAATCATCAATCCTATGACAACTCTATCATTGAATCACCTTCTACATTCATTAATGTTGATTCAAATCTCTAGTTTCATCAATGTCCACATATGTGTTATCTATATCAACCATTATTTGTACCGGGATTGATTCTACTTATCTTTAATGATTCATTATAGTGCATCCATGGTCTATTGTATTTCATATTCCTTTTTCTATTATTATTAGATAATAGGCATGGTTATTCTTTTAAAGGCATGAATTTTATTGATTTTTTGAAATGAATAACATGGTAACACATTTACTTTTCTAGTAGTTTCTTGAAAAAACCCGCCCATATATAGTCTATTCTTGTATTATTTTTTCAATTGGATACTAATCTCATTGTTATTGTTGATTCATATATCCTAATAATCTATCTAGGTGTTTTATAAATTTACTATTAATAATGGTTGATGTAATCGATTGAATTGGTCTTCTAGTCCATCCAATACTTTTCAAAATATCCCCCCAAGTACAGAAGATTGTTCATTATTATGTTTCTCTATAGTTCTGGGACATTTTAATATTTCATCGAAACATTCTATCAAAATTTATGTTGCCAATATAACTTTAATATTTCCCTATGGTCACTTCCTTCACCGTGCAGTTAGCCTATCATTGGAAAATATTTGTAACCTCACACTACATCCTTCACAAATCTAACAATTATTTATAATCAATTAAATAGTACTTTATAATTAATATTGTGGTAAAAATAAAACATAAATATGAATTCTAAATAAATATTTCCAATAAATTATATAAAATTAATTTAAGACTAAAAATAATATTTAAATAACAACAATAAAACAAATTCAAAAAATAAACAATAATATAAATGATGTATGAATATTAGTTAACTAAATGAAAAAATTAAATTAATAAAAATAAAAATAAAACTATTTCATAAATACTCAATAAAATTAATATAAATTATTAAATAATAACATAAAAAAATAGATTCAGATAAATAAAAATAAATAAAATAATTAATAATGTAAAATTTATTTATTCTATCAGTAATTAATAAGAAATACTATGAATTGAATGTCTAATAAAATACATAAAATAAATTAATTTCTAAATATTATTTTATAAAATTACATTCTACCCAAAATATTCAAATAATTAATAGTACTATATTATTATAATTTTTTTACGATAAAAATACATTAATAAAACATTTTTGAAGTTGTAATCATGAAAAAATATGATGACATCAGGTCCATACTACACTTTTTGAAGTAATAGATAATTGAAACTATAACTATATTTTGTATATTGGGAATGTTTCTCAAAAAATGTTAAAAATATTACACAAAAAGAATAATGCTAATGGAAATAATGCCTCTAGAGAACATCAGGGACCATGATATAATTTCCAATGATGTTAATTTTTTTTATTTGTTTACTATGGTATTTGAGAAAATATCATTTGAATCGTGAACGGGATTTGGGTTGACAATAGAGTTACTCAACAAGTATATTCTTTTAACATAATTTTCTAATTATATTTATTAGTGGGGGTCAAGAAAAACACATTATAAGGAACTAATATACTTTCAATGAAGAAGGAATATGAAATTAACATAACCAAAAAAAAAATTTAAATGAAAATAACAATAAATAACAAAATTTATATACTATATATCTTAAATACTTTAGTGTTGGGATATTTGTTTTATAAAAAAATGGATATTAGTTGGTTTGTGTTTCTAAAAATATCAAGATCTCTAAGAGTTATTTATATATTCTTAATGGGTTATATAAGTTATTTTCTATTACAATTCAATTTCATTACTATTGTATCCAAGTATTCTATAATGATTGAATGAATGGTTCCAATAAAATTGATTGATTTCAATATTATATATTCATGGAATAAATTAACATCGATTTATTTATAACATTTATTTTTTATTCAATTTCAAGAATATGTTGAATAAAAAAATTAAATTACACTCCCATTATATTGTAATAATTTTTTGACATCTAAATTTAATACAAAGTTACAAATATGATATAAAATTTGATGCTTCAAGAGGTATAAAAAATTATTTACCACATTATTTTAGGGTTGTAGTAGGTTTTTAATGTCTATTTATAAAATAGTTAATATAAATCAATTTATTATTTTAATTATTAATAGGAAAATATTGAGGGTCAGATCAATAATAGAATAAAATTCATAAGGGGTGATAGAGGAGAGGAATTTGAGTAAACATTTAATTTTTTTTAATAGCTGTGAATATTCCACCAAACAAATGCTCCTTACACTCTATAATCAAATAGAGTTTTTGAAATGAAAATGTAAACATTAAAAAATGATGAATGTAATGATAAATAGCGTTGGATTAGAAAAAAAAAGTTAATAGAAACTCCATAAATAAAAATAACATATTAAATAGAGTACATAGTAAATGGATACTTTTTTAACTATAATATTTTGACGGGAAAAAACCTAACATTAAATATATTAAAGTGTGGAGGTGTTTGTCTAAGGTTATAGTTCCAAAGTGAATATTATTTAATAATGGGCCCAAAATTTTTGATTTTTTATTTTTTTATATACACATAATAATAGTTCATATTATATTATTATTCAGATGTCATAGAATGTAAAAATATAAAAAAATGTGATCATGTAACTGATGTATGAAACATTATTTAAAAACACATTTATATATCAAGTAATAAATGATTTTAATGTTAGTAAAAATACACTAAATAATGAAAATGAGATATATTCAGTAGATTTGGAAACTCAAATATGAAAAATCAAATTGATGTTTAATAGTTTTGGACCAAAATTCATAACATATTTGTAGGAAAATGTCCCTCAATCATCTATTGATTGAATAACTACCCAGTAAGATTCATTTTTGGAAGAATATATAAATATTGAAATTGAATAAATTTTTCTGTACCAAAATGTAGAATTGGTTTAATAATTATCTTGGAAACAAACCACTTTTATGTAGGTGGATATTTATAAATAAATTCAATTTTTATTTAACTATTGAAAATATAAGGATAGTATTATGGTTAAAGGGTAGAAGAAAAAATTTGAAATTTGTTATTTTAAAATTTATTCATGTATTAATAGGGTTTAATATTGATGTAATTTTATATATTTAAAGTAATTAAATAAACAATAAATACATCAATTTGATTGATAGACAATTTTTTTTAGTGTTAATTTGGAATAAGAGAATTACATTGAAACACCATAAAGATTTATTTATCTAGCAAAATAAGTTAATGTTTTTTATTTGCTGAAATATAAATTTGCACTAGAAATAGATAACATGCAGTGGAAAATGTTGTTTCATAATCTAATTTTATCCAACTGGTTAAAAATTATAGAGTTTGATAAATTTTTATATATTAGAATCACATAAGATGGATATACTTGTGCATGATTGTATGACGTTGATTTAATCATAATTGAAATAAGTATATACATTTTAAATGATAATAAACATGTACTTAAAATTACATATTAAATGAAATAAATATACAAATAACATTAGATAGGTTGTGTAAGGATCCAAAAATTTTCAGTTCTGTATTATTGATGCCCATTGTGGAGTTTTTTTAATGCTCAAAAAGACTGTAATGTTTTTCTATCTATTTTAAGTATCTTTTTATTGATTCTATTTCGTTATAGTGACCATAATGAATTGAAAAATAATATGTTATTAATGTGAGATTAAATTAATTATTTGTAAAAAAATCACAGAGATGGACTGACTATATGATTGGAGTGCACTCTCTAGTTGGTAGATCCAAAAAAACCTTCCATTGACCGCATCACCCCATAGACTACTTGATGCAAGTGAACTATATGTATGGTGGGTGTTCTAGATATTGTGTAATACTTCCTTTAACTATGAAAAAATGGTAACATTACGTGACTAATGGATATCATAATTCCACTCTAATCTTTAGATATGTTCAATGTTCTGATATTTTTCATCCAATTACAATGAAGAAAAACCGTAATTCCTTATAAGTATTGAGAGCTCCCACAGGAACCATTAAATGGTGCGATCATCATTTATAATCATTATTATCCATTAATATTCATGGGATAATATTTATTTTTGATTTTGTTTTCAATTTTTCTCTTAATCCATTGTACTTTCTTTTATAACCCATTGTCTATCTCTCTATCTCTCTTTCTATTGTAACTTAACTCCATCCCACAAATGTTTCATCCTCAAATAATATATTTATTATTGGGATATAATTGTAATATGTTTTAAAAAAGGGAATAATAGTATTTTATCCCCCCAATAGAAAAAACTTTATTTATATATTATTCCATTTTAAATTATAAATTCATTATATCTTACATTATCCATTAAAAAATAATGCAATATTTTGTTTCATGGGATTCCATTAAAACCAATGGATGATCTATTTTTTGGTACTAGGATAGCATTAAAAATTTATTATTTATATAACCAAATACATCCTTCTTAATGAGATGAGACATAGGGGAAACTCATGAACAATTTCTAAAATAATTTATCAGATTTTATGATTTAATTTAACTTTTCCACATTTAATTTTCCTCTAACCCTAATCACGTTATCTTCTTATTTCACATCCTATTAATCATTATTTTGGAAATATTTAATTCCCCTAAGCAATTAATACTCAAAAACAATTTATTTCATAGACTTTTATTTTCATGAAATCTATTATTTATACAGAGAACTTCATAAAGAAGATAAATATCATTTAAATGATAAAAATATTCCTTCAATGTAAAAATATAATTATGTTTTAAAATTTTAAGATCAACTTTATAATGATTTTTTTTAATATGAAATCAAGGATCTATTTGTATTTTATTTTAAATTAACCCATGATATACAAAATAATATAATGATCATTGGGATTGAATGTTTTAAAATAAATATTCATGGTTTTGGTTATTTAAATTTTCTTTCATAAAACAATACAGTGTTATAAAATGGATTTTGAAAAAAATGTTTTTTTTATTCCAATAAATTTGATCATATTATTTATGAATGAAAATGAATAATTACTAGATATTAAGGACATGAATCTATTCATATTTCATCTAATAATATGGAATAAAAAATATTACATTCCTAAATATTTATTGATAAATCATTGTGGAACCAATATTATTTCATATTAAAAAAAATTATTTCCTAACACTTATATATTAATTTTTTTACTATGTTCTTTCATGTATTCTTGTTCATGTTAGATCTATTATAATGGTTCCCATTTCTATTTTAAATAAAATTGAAATATCAATGGTCTTGTTTAATTAAGATACTCTTTTCGAACGACTATGCCACTGGACCTCGTGTGAGATCCTGGAGAAACTAATTGAATTTGATGGGGTAAACATGATGGACATCACAAGAGCCATGCATTCCATGTAATCCATGATGGTATGGGGGGATTTTCATTATATATCTCTATGGGTTAAATTTATTTCAAAAAAAAATTCCCCAAATATAGACATGATGAAGTGGATCACTGTATAGTTGTGCCAAAGGATCAGTGAGTGCTTTAAACACTGTCTGCTTTATTCTTGGAGGACACTCTACCATGGATACATTAACTATTAGAAGTTCAAACTATTGAGATAACATCTTGTTTTCATGGATTTATAACTCTTATAATTTATTTTCATTATTATAGGTTATATCTATATTTTACCAAAGCCATTTTTAATTAGAAAAACTAAATACATTACAAAATATCAGGATGAATATTGTCTTAGAAAGACTGGTTTCAACAGTTTCATCATTGCTTCTATTCTTCTCCAAGGATTTTAGATCTCTAAGGTATTTAATTATTACTCATGTTTATTTGAGAGTTTTCCTCTTGATGGGAGATATTCCCATGAAATTATTTTTTCTTTTTGTGGATTATCGTATAACATTCCATTGACAATGATGGTCACTTTAAAATTAAAGGGTATAATTCCTATAGACGTAAATTATGCAAGATACAACAGAATTAATCAACACATAACCTTTTTTTAATGAGAATTGGTGGTAGATGATTGGGGGAAGCATGGTGGAATTTATATTTCTCTTTAGATATGGACAATACTGATGATTTTTTAAGAAATTTTTCCTAATGAGTTGGGAAAACAAGAATGAACATAAGGTTTGATTGATACTCTCATTTTTTGGATTTTTTTTATATTTATCACTCGAAACAAGGGTTGGAAGGAGGGTATTACCAGATGATAGTTTGAGATATCAACATGATCTCAAATCGTTTTATATAACTACATATGCACTTAAAGAACTATTACATGGATAAATCCATACATAATTGAATGGTAGGTAGGATCCCAATTCAATCATCATAGGGGTCATAATATCAAAAAATTGGATAATATGACTCCTCCAAATAAAATAATAATACATAAAATGGATATATCCTATAATAATGGTAATATACGGGGATTATGTACTATTAATGAACCCATGGAATCAATGTTTTTGGGTATATCAGGCTATTATAGTCTTAGGGACTATCTTCATCAAGATTCTTTTGAACTCTTCAATGGTATATAGTTATTCATTCATATCAATATCTATCTAGAATTGGTTGACACTTATTCTCTAATAATATAAAACTTGTTTCATGTTAAGTATATTGTCCCCTGGAATACCGTTTATTTATGAAGAGAAGAATCTTTCAACTCAATAATCGGGTGGAATTGAAACACACCAGTCATGAAAGAAACAAAATAAATGATTTTTTATCTTAGTATAATATTAATCCCATTTTTATTATCTTTTTTAGTATGGTCTTCCTTCACCATTAATACACTAATATGGTGAGAGATAATTCTCTTGGGATTCACTATTTTCATGCTCCCTGAACTCTTTTGGGTTTTGGTTCCATGTACACTATAATAAAATTTTACGTTTGACGATAAAAATCCTTTTCCAATAGATCTAATTGAAATGTTACATAATTACTTTTATAATAAATAAAAATATATAGTGTTTTAAATGTTGTAAAATTTGGTAAGTATATTGTTTCTTTACAATCTATTTTATATAGGTGGTATTGAATTATGTATTTTTTTTCTACATTACTCATTCATGTAATAATTTTTTTGTGTTTTATCATTTTCTAATAATATACAATACAAAAAATCATTAGTTCATAAAATATTTAAATAAATATATATAGCAATGAATCCTTTTATTCATTCATTAAAAATATTCATTAAGTGCCATTATAAATTTTTCCAAAAGCCTTTTTTTCAAAAGGCGTTTATTTTCAACGATTTTTTTTCAATTAGTGAATTTTCATGAGAATCAAACTTATTGTAAATATCTATATAGCTTCGTTAGTATAATTTGTTATATCTATTCATATGTTTATGAATTAATGTTAGAGAATAACATTACTTTATTATGATTTACTTTTATTAATAGGGATATAGATAATGATATTCATGTCGTATAAATGTTGTTTTTAAATCATGAATCACACTTTGTTTCATCTCTAACCAATGTGATTTGAATGTTTCATTATGATAATTTCAAATGGGGATTGAGTTTTATAGATAAGGAAAAAAGATTAATGAGATTTGAAAATTCATACATAAAAAGGATATTAATTGGCTTAGTTTCATAATAAGGGAGAATTTTTTTATAAAGGGAGATACATGGTTTATAAAAAACATTATAGCTCCATATTTATTATTTTTTCCATATTTCTTATCCTGATTTTAATTACATGTTTTCTTTATCATCATAAAATTAGAGAATTTTGAGTGATGTATTGTTTTTTAGTGATCACAAATATCATAATGTTTTTTAAATTGTTTGATGTGTATTTTTTGTACTGATGTTGAGTTATATTTATTGGATGTAATCTACACATAATATGGGTTATTTGTATTCCTAAAGGTCTTTTTTTGAATCCAATTAATGAGATATGATCTGACTAGTTGGTATGAGTGAAGTTTCTTCCTCATAGATCAATAAAAACCTCCCATAACTATAAACACCCAACCATCAATAAAGTAGAATTTATCAGACTACCCAATGGGAGTTCAAAATATATTGGTCTACTTATTTTACACTAGATAGATGGTATAATTGGGTAGCTAGCGGGTGACATTGATCCAGAACATTCTATAGTGTATTTTTTAGTGTTTTAAATGACATGGATTTGCTTTTCTGGTCTACATTGACATTGGATGAACCCAAATTCCAATAATGATAAAAAATAGTTTACATGGAAGGTTTTTATAATAATATAAATGAGTATAAATCTATGAATATAGGTTATGACCTTGAACAACAAATATTATTGTCTCATCTTTAACAAGATTTTGTGTTCCAGTCATTCCAATATAAATTTAATTAATATCAATTGTACATTCCCTATTAAAATACAGAACTATAATAAGATCTATTCAAATGTGTAATTGTCATTGATAATAATCATGCACCATCAGAAATTCTTGATATATAATTCTTTGGGACTTCTTTTCACTTATTCTCTTAATACTTTCTACTTTCATATATAACCACTTATATCTATGGATCTATAGTAACTTATGTCTATATCTCACTTTATTACAATTACTTATCTATTAGTGAGAGTTTAAATGACATAGTGATGGGTTTTCAAAAAGGTTAACCATATCTTCTCTCCCTCCTCTTTCTCGTAATTTTTTATTGACTTCTTTTAATTCAAAAAACAAGGGTTTATGGTTTCATTCCTTCACACTTCAAAAGAAATAGTTTGTGTTCGTTGTTGGGTTTCAATTAAAACTAAGTGATGTTCACATTATTGTTCTCAAATATACATTCCAACAAAGGGGTTATATAACCGTCTGAATATTTATTGATTTGAGAATCTATAGTATAAAATCATGTGTTATTTTTGAACATCATTAAAAAAGAGTCCCTTTTCCATTTAGTTTTTTAAATTAAGTTTCACTTATTTTTAATAAATTTATATGATCCTACAGATTACATTGATAATAATAAAATCTTCCTATATATCACCATATATTTTATATAATAAAATCAAATCCATTTTTTATTTTCCCTTGGTCATATATCTTTTTTTAGTAAATGGGATTGCACCCCAAACCCTCTTGATATTTCTTCAACAATGAATATTATTTTTTAAAAGAAATTTTATTTTATTTATCAAAAGAAAATATAATGTTTGGGTTATAAAATAGGAAAAATAGTGTAGTTACATCTAGAAGATATTTTTTTGATGTTGAATGTGGCTTAGTTTGTAGTTTGGATGCTCTTGGGATCAATGGAGAAGGTTCATGGTAGCCATATAAACTTATTTTTTGTCAATATGTGGGGAACGATTTATCAACATAAGACATTGAGATATAGTGGTTCATAGATATCACTACGTAAAATATCATTATCATGTTATTTTATTTATTTTGAGCCTTTTTAATATATTATATTGGAATGAATTTCTTTTAAATTTATCAACGTTGTGGGTGCAATACATGTTTCATGAATAGGGATAACATATAGAGGTAACTATTGATGAACAATTTTATGGTCCCATGATTATAGTAATTATAAAATTATGGGGATATTAAAAAATTTGACTCACTATGTATCCCAAATATACAGCTTACTCCAAGTCCTTGAGTGAGGATCACACAATTGGCATATGATTTGGTGAACTGTGTTACAAAATGGTGGAAAGTGCGCATATTATTCAAATTTTGAATCTACATCTTAATACCTACACAATATTTCACAAAAATATATTATAATCCTCTATTTTTCATCTCATAAAGCACCAATATATTCTTCCCTCAATTTATCCTCTTTATTAGTGATTTCTTATCACTATTAAATATTTAAGGACATGTTTTCACGGTAAACTCCTCTTAATATATTCCACTCACAATATATTAAATTTTTTTATTTTATTTGTATAAATTCCATTGAGACAATGAGTTTCTATATTTATCAATTTTAACCATGGAGTTTTGTTTTTTAATAGTTTATCATGGTTTTCACCATCACATTAGTTTCCATTATTCCCTAACATCACCGCTATTTTGAAAAGAGCCTTGATTGAGATTGGATTATGAATTTCCTAACCCTTAAACATTTATCTATGATTTGTTATCAATTTTATATAGATTTTTTTAAAAAAATAATTATATATAGATGATATAGAAGTTTTTATAAATAGAAATCAAATTTTTATCAATATATAAACAATTTTAATATGAATTTTCCACTATAATTTATGTTATAAATATTCTATTAAATATCATGCACATCGGATATTTGATGATGTGAACAAATTTATTTTAATAGGGATTTATATAATTTAATTTATTTTCATGGATCATAGTTTGATGTTTTGAAATTAGTATCATGATTTTATTGGTTTTAATATTAAATGGTTCTATGTAACTTCATTTATAATTAAAAGGCCTTCAGACTGGTCGACACTTTCAAATAATATTTTCAGTAAATAGAATCACCATTGAATAATTATCCTTATTATGTGAAAAATTATTTTCAATATTAATATTTCTATATGAATGTAACATAATGTATATAAATATGTATTATCTTATTTTTCTTGATGAGTAATGTGTTATTTCATCGAATGGAGTTTGAAGGTGAAGAAATGAAATGTTTGTTTGATTATAAATCTATCTGAATATATATATATATATATGAAGTCAACCCACATACCTCTATTTTTTTATAATGGGAATCCATGGGTATCTATGTTGAAATTCAATGAACATATTTGGCACTAGATTAATGTACTGATCAATATAGTGGCCCTAGTAAAAATATTATTTACATATAAAATGTGACCTTTTATTTGGATTGGTAGGGAAATACCGATTTCTTATGTATGATGAAATATTGAATTTAATTTTCATCCTTATTTATATATATGTTTTTAGTTTTATTATCGACTTTCAATAACCACTTAAGTTACCAAGAAGAAATTTTTTTTGTTACATATTTTTTATTTCCTTTCACAACTAATTTCAAAATGGATATTCAAATTTTCCCCTCATTCTCAATTATGTTTCCATTTAAATATATTTAATTTTTCTTTAGAAGTATTAAATATGTAATTTTATAAAATAATATTTGTTTCATTTTAAAAAGGTGAATGATTTTTTTAATGTCAATACCATATTATTCAATATTAATAGAAAATTAAAAAAACCTACCTTTATTTTATTTTTGAAATCATTATTAAATAGACATTTATTTACAAATGATTCATAGTTTTTGGGGTGTTTCTTACTGGTATTTATGTTCTTATAGATATAAATATATATAATTTTGTTACGTTTCTTATTTATCATTGTGAATTTTAGGTATTTGATTTAATGATTTACCTTTGGAATCATATCATGATCGGGTGGGATTTTTTAATTATTTTATATTTCATAGTTTTATTATCCAAGTCAGTTATTCATAGTATATTTTTTTATCGTGTGATTTTTCCATTTTGGTTTAGTGGATTATATAAATAAAATTTATTTTTATATTTTACTATATTAATTGATGTTTCATGAAGAGATTTTTGTAAAATCGGGTACCCTGGACCAACATGAATAGTATTTTTTATTACCATGTGAACTATATAAAGACTTATGTATTAGTATTTGGATCATATTAGTGTATACTTATGAAGTCACTATCTATATGCTAATATCTGTAGATTATTTGTCATGCCAAAATATTTTTACAGTTCTCAAATAAAATGAAATCCTTGAGATATAATGATAGTGATCTAATATATATATATTATGGTCTTGATACATCATACTAATAGAAAATATATATTGTTTAAATACCTTGTGTTCTGGGATCATTTTCATTATTACTTATTCTCACGAGGTTCAAAATTGGTTATCTCATGTAAAAGACATCATGATAACTGCCCCTCCAATAAAAACACAACATGTTTGAGGATTCATTGTTTTTTTTGTGGGTTTATGATAATATTTATCAACCATTAAACCTAATATCATTATTAATGGGAACCATTTGATCATGTTATTTGATTCATGATGAAAACCATTACATGTATTTTATGTTGTGGTATCCTTTATTGGATGATTCATTAATTATATGGAGTTGGTTTAAATTATAAGAATTAATTTATCACATTTAAAAAAGATAATATATATTGGGACTAGATGAATTGATGGTATTCAATTTATAAAATCCATGGGATTAATAATTAAAATTTATTTCATCCTATAATTTCATGAATAAATAATCAAATAATGTATAAAGATAATAATTTTGTATCCCATATTATGAGATATAATGAAACAAGGAGATTATATTGAACAAAATGTGTTTGTATATGGTTATTGAATATATGAATAAAGATGATTTCTTTAGGGTATTTGAAGGGTTAATATAATCCCCTTCTAGTCTATGATTATTACTCACTAATATGAAGATAATGTCCTAAAGGTTCACAGAAAAAGTGAATTTAGAGGATTGACCAACTCGATTGAATGAGAGATTAGTTATGGTGTACCATGTCATAGGGATGTAGTAATCTTTGATTATATAAGACCGAAATGAAATCAAAAAAATTAATTTTTTTTATAATTTCAGTTGAAATTATTGTCATATTATATTCACAAGTTATTTAGTGAATATAATGAAAATATTATTTGAATGAATACTAAATATGTAATATTCAATGATTTTTTTATATTAATGGGAGAGGTGAAAAAATGTAATGTATCATGATTTATAAATTGAAATAATTTAAATTATATATATATGTTATAAAATATTTTCTTCATTTTTGGAATGTTTTAAGTGTTGTTTGTATCATTTTTGGGTATTATTTAAGGAATAAAATCCCAAAGAACCAAAATGTTTTTTTGGAAATTATAACCAAATTATTATAAAATATAATGACCAATAATATTAGGGGTTCAAACTCTTTCTTGAATTATAAATCTTCTCTACCTCTCTTTCATATCCTAGAAAGAGAGAGAAAATGGAAGATTAAAAATTATTCAATTTTTTTTCAAGGACAGATATTTTGACACTTGTAATCATGAAAATATAAAATATCCTTAGAAAACATATATTATATCCTAGAATTCATTAGAATATGTTATATTATTCAATTGGAATGTATTTAGATGATCTAGAGGGTTAAAAGTTCATTTCCATTAATTGAAAATCCTTGAAAACAAGTGAAACGTGTTTCTAAAATAAATATAATTTGGTATTCTAGTTTGGTCCTTTATGGTTAAGTTAAAATTTACATGTTATATTCTCTAATCAATACAACAACATAATGGATTTTATGGTTCCACAAAAATCCAAACAACATTTTTTTAGAATTCCATATTTCATGCTTCTAGAAAGTCTCTTGTTCATGCAATTGGAATTAGATTTATTAGATATTATATTATGTAAATTTAGAATTAGTTTATCATGAATTAAATTATGTCGAAGAAAAAATGTCTAAACATATTCAAAGTAACATTTAACCATGTTTATATGGTCATGTTATGGCCATCATAATATTGAAATTGGGTGAAAATTGTATTTTTATAATTAAAATTATATTAATGTATATACAAACACACTGTAGGATGGGTAGCTAGATGAAAACGGTTATCTGTGTACAAAATAGTGAAAACATATATGCTTAAATGGTAACTAAAATAATAACAAGGCTCATATTGTAGAATTTAAAATAATGGGAAAGAATTATTAATTAGGGATTCATGTAGTGTTTGTGACCTAAAATTAAATTTTATTAAAGGGCCTCATATAGTTTTCCAATACTTGTGTAAGGGAAGACATCCTTTATTTCATAGGAGTCAGTTGGTAGCTTCAATTAAGATGGGATTGCAATTAAAATTCAAAAAATAAAAATTTTATTTTATATCATTCATCCTAAACATCCCACTCACCTAGCCCCATTCACATTGTATGGGGTGTTACAACCCTCCCGACCTGATAACCAACTAGGTTATCCTGACATGAGAACTCCATCATTGTTTAACAATAACATGGATCCCATTTGAGGGTATAAAAAAGCCTTGGGTGAAATATAAATTATACAAAATTCTAAAAAATATTTATATCATATTTTTTATTTATAAAAATTATGTATGGGATTGTGAAAAATTATTTTTTAAAAAACATATTAGATTATTTTATTTTATTTTCATTCATTTAATTTATCGTCATTTTGAATATTATGAAAATTTTATTTATTTATAAGAGAATAATTTGTAATTAATCATAATTAGCATTAACATACATTATTTTTTTTTTGTTATTTATACATTATTTTTTTAATTATTATAAAGAATTAATTTGTAATATTTGTTTAACAAGATAACATCTTTATATTGACTTTATAAATTTTATACGTATAATGAAATATGAATTGATGAAAAAATAACAATTTTTTTCATTACTTACAAAACCCTCATAATGTAGTGAGTATTATTAATGAATAATGAAGGATTAATGGTGATGTAATTAACTCTACATAATGGGGATTCATTAAAAACGTATTGAAATCATTGGATAAGATAATAATTATAACTCGAGTAAGATGTTATATGAATTATATCACGATGTTACCCTTATTAATTATGTTGATCTATTTTTCTCTTAATTTTTTTAAAAAATAGAATGGTCACATGATCACATCATTTATTTATTCATTTATCTATTAATGGTTTATTTTTATTATTTCTATTTATATGTGACATTACATTGTATAATAAAAAATCATGTAGGGATAAAAATGTATATTTTTGGGGAATTTATTTCTAGTAATATTATTTCATATATACGGGTGTGATCAAATAGAATTAGAATGGGAAAATATAATGGATTATATTTGATGAGAAAAACTAAATCCTGTCATAAAAAATATTATTACATTAACACATTTGATCACATGTATATGAATAAAAGCATACTTTTCAGGTGCTCATCAACACTTGTTGAGGGTGTCTCTTTCTACATGTGTGATCATAGAAATGTGGTTGGATGAAATAACTAAATTTCTCAAAATATAAATAGTAATAGATAGATTATTGCATGTTTATCGGAAAAAAATTATGTAATGCAAGGTTTCACATTAAAAGATATGGGACTCTGGTCAACAAAGTAAATAACCACGAGTTAATGTAGTTGGACAACCAAAACCCTACTCCAAGACTCCCTGAGTTGTAGTGTAGACATATATTGAAAAAAAATGATATTGTTTAAGGATATATTCAACAATAATGTTCATGTGACAGCTTATATAAAATCTAGTAGTTAATGGATATTAAAATATTATAAAATATTTGGTGTAATTTAGATATAAAAAATAATTAATGACTATAATAATATATAATAATTATAAAATTACTAATATAATTTTCTATTATTTTAAAAAAAGATATAATGTAACACCATTGATAAATTGTGATCATTATTATAAGAAAAAAGTATGTCCTTAATGGCAATAATTTATAATAGTGGAATAGGAAGTAGTACATAATGGTAGAATATAAAAGGAAAATACTGGTTCTAGAGTCCCCACTACCTGATTAGGAACCTCACGATTTATTTGAGGATAATAAGGATTCCAAAAAGTTATTAATTGATGATTAATTTTCTGTCTATATGATAATGCAATCATCAATGGAAAAATAATTACAAATGAAATATTCGGACATGAATGGTTATTCCTTGCTGTCTCATTTTTTAGACGTTTTTGAAGGGAAATTGAAGTGAGATATCAATTATATTATAGTCACTTAAATATTGTTTATATTTAAATATATAAATCATGTTCTTCATCATCTTCTCATTATGATAGAGTTCACTACTCATCTAAAAAAATTGGTATTCAAATCAAATAATGAACAGTAGTTCACATCATTCTCCCATCCTTAACCTCATTTTTCTCTAGTTTCATTGAGGTTTAGGAAATTTATAGTATAGAGAAACCAAATTTATATATTTTAATAATATTTATATCTCAATATGATAACTTTATGATAGTTAAATATTCAATTATTATTGTAAACAATAAGATAGAAAATGTGAAAATACATTAAAAAGTACCCCACAGAACGCACCAGTGATATTTCCTCTTAATAAAAAAATATAAATAGTAATTTAATTAAAAAAAATTATTTTCTTTTCATGTGTCAAGATTTTTTACATGAATAGAAACTATAATGAATTGATGAAGTGAAAATCATGAACATATACATCATGTATATTCAAAAATAAATTTATCAATTCAGTTATACTCCTTGGGTATTAGATACAATGTTTCACAAATATTTTTTTTAAATATGGATCCTAGGTAGAAAAGAATCATTAAAATAACTCAATTAGTTTTCTTAAAACAACCAGGAAAGGATGAAACCAACATCAGTGGGGTTTAAGAAATGAATTTTTATTTTCATGATAATAGTTATTGTAAAAATAATTTTTTTTATTGATTTCAAAAATAAAATTTAGGAATTAATTTTGATTAGGATATTTAATAACCAACTAATAGTTCAGTAATATATGACTCATCAATAATAAATGTAGAATATAAAATTAAATACTCATAAAAAATAATGGGAAGATAAATATTTATTACATAAATTGTGTGTTGTTTTCAAGTATATAACAAATATTGTATTTAAACTATATATAGCTACGAACCTTAGGTATTATCGACACACATAATTATCATGTTTATGGTAATAACACAATTATAAAAAATGGTTACCCCGAAAAATTCTTGAGATAGGTCAGTTTGGTAGTACAATTTATTCTAAGGTGTGTAATGAGGTAATTTTAACTACATCATAATATTACATTAATATATATGGAATTTAAAAGTGAATTAGGAAACATTAATGGTTAAATGATATGTGTTTTATTAGACCAATGACCACAATAACAACATAACCAAACATTTATCAATCGTGAAATTGTTGAGTTGAGTAATTCTGAAACTCAAATTTCATAATACACATTAAAGAAATTATATGTGTAAAATAATGATTTATAATGATTCATACATGAATAAATTGATCCTTTTATGTTTTGGTGTATTTATTCTTAAACTAAAATTTTTATATAAACAATAGATCAATGATGTAAGTAAAAAGAGGAATAATGAAGAATCCCATAATCCATATGAAATATAATATTATAATTTCATTACAATTTTTAAATAATTTCATTAATTGATAATATTATTCTAACATAAATGAAAATAGATATTATATAAAATTAATCTATTTTTTATGGAAACATTTGTTTAGATGCAATGTATGTTAATGTCAAGGTTAATAAGAAAAATTTCATGAAGAGTAAAAAATCCTCCATCTATTGTTGATATCCTAATTGTTGATAACATTAGTACATAAATCTATCTGATATAAATGTAATTTTTATGTGGTTGACTATGTGTTTATTAAAGGGTACGCATTTATGTTTTTGATCATGAGAGAAAGGATAAATTGTAAAAGTAAATATTTGATATGAATAAGTTATTTGGGGTGGAATAAATTCTATAATTATTTCTAAAAAGGAATATTCAAGAGACACATATTGTTTAAGATTATTAAAACCATGAAATGGTTTTTTATTTACTATTGTGGGTGATATACTATGCATATACAATACGAGGATGTAGTAAATTGAAATAAGGGAGATTGAAAAATATATATTAATTCAGAATGGATTCCATGTTCCAAAATAAAATCAATATTATTAAACCTTTCTTTATAATTTTTATTAATGATCACAATAACTCAACTACGATTCTAACATAATCATTTAAGTGAGTTATTGTTATTATTTTTATTACTATGTTATGGAATTAAATGACGTCTTCAATAAAATATTTTATTGAATACAACTTTTTTTAATTGATTTTTATGAGGATGTAATGATCTTGGAAGACATTTATAATGAAATTAAATGAAGAGGAGGAATAAAAATTTGAATGAGGTAATAGTAGTAAGTATTAACTAACTAGTTTTGTGTTATTAGCTATTTAATGGAATGAACAAAACATTTCTCATCCATCAAAATTCTTCCACTATTCGATGAATGTACCCCATCTAGTCGGTGGGGGTTGACCAGTACGATCCAGCCCAAAGTAATATTTTTTCTACTCGATGGATGAAATTTAATACTTGATAGCAATTAAAAAAAATACCTATGTTTATTGGATCTAAAAACACAATAATGGTTTAATTGGAATTAATGGATAATGGATATCTATCCATTCTCTAACATTTTCTAATCCCTCTCTCAATGAACAATCCTTATTTTTAGAATATCCAAGGATATCATCTTTATTTATATATCTTTACCTCTCAAATTATCTAATCCTTATACAGTGATATTAAACTAAAATTCTAATGGTTTTATTCTATGTAAATAATGTTTTATCATCACATGTTCTACCTTTTTTTTATTCATTTTTCACTAAAACTAATGGAAGTTGGTTATTCAGTTTCTATAAAAATATATTGAAGTTATATCCAATGTTTCCATTAAACTAAATTGATGTTGGTTCTTGGTAATCTATTAAAACCAATGGAACGACATAGTAAAAAATTTATCTTGAATAGTTTGATGGGGAAAAACCACCACATCATGTGTAATTTTTAAACTCCTTATCAATTTTCCTTCATATTCTCTTTACATTTATGAATTTAATCATATAATATTGATATGAATGAATGTGGTTTTTATATTATCTATTTTACTTAATCATTTAATTAGTTATTATATTTAACATTAGGAATGAATAAAATTTTCTTTCATCAATCCATAAATTTATAAATCTAATAATTTTATAATTTCAAAATCAATTTTTATACTAAATCAATTATTTATATTTAAAAAAAGTATATTTAAACCCTCATTTTATTTATTCTATGACCAATAATTTCTATACAATGAAATATTTTTCTTTTTGAAAAAATTAGTAGTCATCAAAAAATTGTTTTCTTTTCAATATAGATTTCTTAAAATTTGTTTTTTCTTTGATATATTTCAATATTATATATATCAAAAATATGGAATCTTATTCCAATGATTCTATTAATTTTGGAATAGATTAACCATATTAGAAAAAACACATGTTAATATTTTTTAGTAATAATATCTACCTTGTCTGTAAAATGTTTAAGCATTAATAAATTATTATTAAAGAACTATTAGATAAATAGATCCCCAAATATATTTCTTCATTTTATCATGATCAAAAAACAATGAATATTATTTATTCTATTCCTCAATGAAATGAATATAATTTAATAATAACATGTAAGACGTCTCATGAAATATGGAAATTTCCCAAATCCACACATGAACACATCAGTAAAGATAAATATACTATGATTGAAATATTTAAGAAATGATTTTCTTAGTGTAAGATGAATAAAAATGAATCCATCAATAGTATGTTTTCTATATTTAAATAACTATAGAACTTTACAAATTTTCTTAGTGATTTATTATAAGGAAAACAATCATGAAGCAAATCCAAAGGGTTTTTCCAAGATCCTAGGCTCTAAAATTAGTGAAGACCAAATAATCCCTGGATATAATGAATATAGAGGTTGAAAAAAAATTATAATCCTTGTTTAAGAATGAAATCCACATGAAACACCAAATAGTAAAATTATAAATGGGTTTTATAGAACATAATAAGAACATGTTTTTTAATGATATAAAATATAATGATTCAAATGGGAGTGAAATATATAATGAAATTGAAAGTGAGAAACCTATCAAAATTGTGAATAAAATCCTAGAGAAGAATAAATCAACTAGTCATACCAATGGGAAATATTAAAATGAACCACTAAAAGTTACTAGATATTAATACAATAATTATTTCTTATTAAATTACTGATTTTGAGTTACCAAGACATTTTTAAAATCACATCCCAATATTTTTATTACATTAATAGTACACATTTTTAAAGAAAAACTATAATAGTGATATGAAATCCAGATCCATAGATTTATTATCTTAGGAAAACTAGGACCAAACATAAATTTTTAAAAATAATACATAAACACTATTAAAATTATTTTTCTCTAGCTTCATAGTGGCCCTCATGTACTCCTTAGTATAATTAGTTTCGAGATAATGTAAATAATAGAAAATGGGGAGCTAAAATCCTAATAAGTGGATATATATGGTCATTGAAAAACATAGAATGGGAGGTATTAATCATAATAATTATAACATATGCATGAGAAAACAATTATTGTAATTAGAGAAAGAATTAGATAAATTAATTGAATATGACAATGCGTAAACATGAAGCATTATGTCATAGTGGTTAACTGACACACAATGTTGAGAAAAAAAAATAGAATCTTGTTCACATATAACATATGTAAATCATCATAAAATCATTA
The DNA here is from genome assembly GCA_963277665.1 of Viscum album. Taxonomy (NCBI): domain Eukaryota; kingdom Viridiplantae; phylum Streptophyta; class Magnoliopsida; order Santalales; family Viscaceae; genus Viscum; species Viscum album. Next base: position 312,246,026 of record OY728133.1, on the reverse strand, counting down.
TTATGAAAAACTATTTCATCATGTTCGATCATACTTCACAAATATCATGAGATACATTACATTATTAGAGCACTATATAATTAAAACCTCATCCTTCACATAAAAAAACAACATAATCAAGAATGAAACATATAATGAATATCAATATCTGAAATAAAATAGCGCCCAAAAATCAATTGGGTATAATAATAATTTCATATTTTACACATTCATGAATAAATCTGGTGGATCCCAAAATAATAATGAAATAACATACATCGTAAAATAAGCATCAATATTTATTGAAGAATAAAAATATGAAGATAAGTCAACATGTGATTTCAGAAAGAAAAGTTGTTTTGGAAAAAATGAATGTATGTTTCCTAAAATTAGATTGGAATTTTATATATCCAAAAAATGAAATGGAAAATAAAATAAAATTTTATTTTCAGAATATTATAATTTCATATATAATAAAAATTTTCATGAAAGGTTAATAACCCAATGAAACAAAATTGGGTTCGAGAATCCGTAAAACTTTTGTATGGATGATCTATTCACTTTAATATTAGTGATGATAATATTAAATTAATTAATTAACTACTCAAAGGCCTATTTTTCTGGTATTATAATCATTTTAATTTTATTATGTTCTTTCATGGCCGTCTTTATAAAGTATATAGTTCAAATTCATCATTTCGGAGAGTGCATTTTCATGGGTTTCATGATTTTCTCACTTGTATAAATGAATTTAAGAACATGTGAAAACGGGAAAATTATACATACTTGAAATTATATGTAATTAATGATATTAAAGTGTATTAAAGGATCTTATATACTGTTTTTCTAATATATGTGAATGTTTCCTTAGAAAAAAAAATTATTATAATTTTTTATATATATTCTGATTGTTTTCAATCACAATGAACATGTTTTGATTTGGAATTTAATTTTATTTTTATATAATAGTTATAGGACATAAAAATGTTATAAAATAAATTTTAAATTATTTTTTAGCAATTATAATTTTTTTCTAACTATCCATGAAATAGGTAAAATAAAATGAACATTCATTATCTCGATTTTGGTAAATTTACACACAATGATCAATGATTTCTATTTTTATAATAAAATGGAAAGGAGAAGTTGTTTGATGATGAATTATTCCCTCAACATAATAAAAAAATTATATATAAGATAATGGGGTTATAAATACACATGGATTAGTGTAGGGGATGATAGAATATGAAATAAAAGAAATAAAAATAAAACTAAAATATATAAATAATGATTTTACCTCTGGAATTATTCTTCTTGAGGACCTCCTTATAGAAATTGTACTGGATCATTTCTTGAAAACAATGGTTCTTGGATGTTAGAGTGAGTCATTGAAAGAGGAATGGGTAGAAATTTAATCTATTTCAAGGATTCATTAGTCTGAGGAGAAGGGATGGTGAAGGGTGGTATTTTTAGGGGAGGATAAGGGGTTTTATTTTTATTTTATTCTTTAATTTATTCTTTTGGATCATGAAAATGAATAGTTGTAACATTATCATTAAATATATCAAACTAATGAATGATATTGCTATATTTTGTGCTTAAATATCCCTTACATCAATAATGAATCAAATTATAATGTATTTAGCTTTTCTCGTAACTTATCTGATTTTACTATTGACCAAAAAGTAAACTATTTCAGAAAAAACAAAAAACATTCTAACCATTTATTTAATTGTAGATTTAAAAAATTTGAATCCATTTAATGAAAAAAAAATCATGATAAGATGAGTTTTTTTTTGAATCAAAATATCATTTATTCTATAAGTACATATTTTAAAATTATAGCTGGTTTTTTGACACTATGAAGAAATTATATAAGCATGAATTAAATTATCTTATAATCATAAGTCAAAAGAAAATATTAATTTGGGAATACTTTTCTGAAAATTCTGTATATTTTATATAATTATTTTATTATTAATATTGTAACTAAAAATTAATACAATAAATAATTACCAATGATTAATTTCTCATTTCTAAAATGTATATTTACTTATACCTTGAAATAAATATATCATATGTTCATTCCTAATATATATAAATTTTACTTTTACATTCACAGGTTCATTTACAATTCTACTATACAAATTGAAATTCCTAATTGTCACATTACTATTTAAATGATCATGTTACTATTACACTAGTGTAGGATCCTTAACATCTAGAAATACATATTATTACTTTAATTCTTAATTTATAAAATTTGAATTCTGTCCTCTATGTTATTTTATATCATTGTATGTAGGGAGTTTCCATTGATAAACTTATGGGTTGTTAAAATTTTCCCCCTTATGAAATTTATCCCCCATACATTCGTTTTACATACTATAGGGAAAACAATTGGTGTTATTTCGCTTTTAACAGTTCCTCTGGTTCCATTTTCCCTCATCATAATTATGGGCTTTCCATTATACTTTGACCTGGTGACCAGTATTATTTCATATATCATTATCCATATGGTCTAATATCATCACAAAATGATCCATGAAAGAGATATCATTTTCCAACTGTACAATATCTTGATTCAGTAGCGGTGAGGGATCTATTATATTCTTCCTCAAGATGGATACATGGAATGTACCAAGAACATGAGGCCTGGATGGATGATGTACAAGTTGATATTCCACAGTTCAGACATGATCATGAATATTTTAGGGGTTAATATACCTTGGATATATCTTTTCCTTAATCCAAATTATCATGATAATATTCAATAGATATATATTGAGTATTACCATTTATGAAACTTCAAAATCATATTCCCATAAATGCTTTTTTCCACAACACTTTTAATGACATTAGGATGACTTGATGGGTTTTTGAATGGTTTACACCTTTTCCACCATTTTATCATCCATTTTAGGTTCTAGGAATTTATGTTCACGATCTTCATCCCAACATGCCCTTTTTCTAAATATTTACTCATAAAAGTCGTCATATGGAACCCCTTTCATGATCCTGTAGATACATTTTTTGTAAAATAATTCTCCCAAGAGTTAGATGATGGTCCCATATTCCATTTAAGTCTATATAACATGATCTCAACATAACACCCAATATTTTAATAGTCTCTTATGATTAGAAACCAGTTTGAGGATGGTAAGATGTACTAATGTTTTTCTCAGTATTTAGATCATGTTAGAGACTTTTATAGATCTTCATAGTTAATCTTGGTCCATGATCATATAAAATAGATGGTTTTACCCCATAAAACATTACCAATTCTATGATATAAATAAGTGTAATTTTATACAATGAGTCGTCCTCTTGAAATTTGATAATCTGGGATATATATATGAGAGGTCCATAATAACAGACATAGAATTGTTTCATTTGTATGTCTTTAGAAGCCTTGTGAAAATGTCTAAGTTGATTTTTTCTTATTTCCATGTTGGTATAGGAAATGTTCGAGTCATCCTATTATATTTTTTCCTTTTTCCTCCAATTTATAACATATAGGGTAATTTTATATATATTTAGTGCTATCTTTTTTCATATAATCCCATCAATAGTTCTCTTGGAGATCCCAATTGCAGAGACCCGAAGCCTAACATACATGGACATTACATTACTTTTGCGGAATACTTAGTACATAACAAAAACACACACACAAAGATCGTAATAGTTTAGTGTCTTTGGAAACTCGGAACGTAATCTTCTAATCGTGGTGAAAGATCTTCAATATCTCCCATAATGATCTTCCCTTTTTTTACCTAAAACCTTTCTTTATATCCTAGGGAAAAGAAAACATAAAAGGGTGAGCTCAAATGCTCAGTAAGGGTAAACAAAAGAAAAATCAATCACAACATATTCATAAGAACATAACTTTTGGAAATCTTAACCTGCAAAAGAGAGCATAATTTCATAACATGGGATAAATCATAGTAGTGAAATGAAATCCCAATAATAATAACATAAAAAAAATAAAACTTTGTGGCATACACACATAATCATAGAGAATCATTTCTTGTTAGTCAAGACTCATTTCCAAGACTATCTTAGTGGACAAAGTCCCTTTCTGAATTGAGAAACCCTCGATTCAGTCCTGTTTCACTGAACCGGTATAACCTACCATTTCAGCCATGTCTATCTCATGAGATATGAAATCTTTACCCAATGCATTGGAGGGAGATATAGGTCCCACCCATCTTATAATGAATCCTTTCTTATGTGTGCCACATAATCATAAATCATTCATCATAGCATAACCCATGTAATAAAAATGGAATTCTTAATCAACATGACATCATAAAACAAATCATATAAGATAAAAGAATTTATAAAAATATTTCAATCACAACATAATCAAATCCATGTAATAATAGGGATAAAAACAGAACCCTTTTATTATCATAGATGAAAAATAATTTTGATAAAATACTTGAACTCCATTCTTGAGGAAAATATCATTTCAACTTCAAAAACATTTTTCCTTTCTTAACATGTCATACAACTTTAAACTTGATTAAAAATAAACTTGAAAACTTGTAAAGGATTCTTCTTGAAATAATGTTTTAAAAATCCATTCATTCCATATAAGTTTAAAAAAACATTCTTCATACTTTTGTCGGAAAAGTAAAGAAGTACCTCGTACGAAAAAACGACAAAATATTCCTTTCATATTCATTACTAAAAAATCACCAAAGGGTAAAATTGGATTTAAACTATTGTAATTGGATGGAAAAAATATTACATATTTAGGGAACATGGATGTGGATGATAAAATACACCCCAGTAAATACTTACGAATAAACAATCTTAGATAAAAATGAGATTGTGATATTTCCATTACCTTAGGTCAGACTTGCTTTGTAAGTGTCCTAACCTCCTGTATAATGATTTAAATCATGTTATTGACTTATTCCAGAATCATATTCATTGTTATTATATCATATATGTTCCACTTATGACTTTATATTACCCGTTATTTTGTAAATTCATGTTAAAGTAGTGTTTTGGGTAAAATCGTCTCATTTGTCGTTCGTGTTTTTAACTTGTAATTTTTCATATGATTACATAGATCATGATTACTTAATTACAGAATATAAAACATGATTTATATATATATATTCAGAATATAAAAATATAATAAATCAGTAAATGGAAAGAAATACACCGTTCATGGAGACGGTAGTCCGTACGTACGCATGAACGCTGTTTTCGTTTTCTTATTGAATTGAATGGAATTAATAGATGACATACATATAAATATAAATAATTCCAGTATCATTATTATGTCATATATTTCATTAGAACTTATTATATATACTTTATAATCATTCATTAATGGTTAATCATTGAGAATGAATCTCATCGCGTCGTGGAGACGGTATTCCGTACGTACGCACGCGCGGTGATTTCATTTTTCCGTAGGATGGATAGAAGGTGAATTAGGGTTGTTTCATATTTATAATAACATATCAGTGTATAAGAAATACTGATGTTATTACTTTATCATGAAAAAAATAAAGAAGAAGAAGTTGAAGAAGAAAGAAGTTGAAAAGATCGATAACGGATATTACCTCTTCTTTGGAACGCCTCTTTGAATCCTCCACTTAGTAAACTAAGATTGGTCTTTGAAGAAGACCAAGACCTCTAGGATTATTCTAGGGAAACAGAGAAAGGATTTTGGCAGCGGTTGGCCGAGCTTGAGTGCTCAAATTGGTGTGATGAGGAAGGGGGAGGAGGTGTCCTTTTATAAGGGAGGAGAGGGGCACCTTAGGAATATCTCAAAATATTATTTTATATTAAAGTAAAAATCGGTTTATAATGGTTCCAAAGGGTCTTATTTCGAAGCTAAAGTGGGTAAGGGTAGAAATACTATCAACCAATAGGATTTTTACAAGTTTGGGATATTATTTTAACCTTATCAATTAGATTTAACTGTAAGTTAAATAATTTAACTTTTACCATGTCATTTTGTTTTCTTTCACTATATGGTTAATACACTTACTATAACATGCCAAACGAACCCCAAATTGTTTATATTTAATATATATATCCTTATCTAAGTCATTTGTCCGAACCTTAGATTTTTAGGAATAAAATAACAATTAATAATATAATATTTGATTTAAAAACTATTTTGTGTCAATTTTGAAACTATTTGATATATGATTATTGTGAAAGTCATAACAGAATTATATGTTCGAACCAAGTTGATTAAATCAACACTAATATATCATAGTAACCTAGAAAATTAGTGGAATTCATAAAAAGTCTCAAATTACATTTATTTCGGTGTTTATAACATCAACTATGTCAATATTTAATTAATAAGATAATTATTGCATCATCATTGTGTCATAAATAAATTAAATTATTTAATGTCTAAAAATAATAAATAAAATATCATTATGTAGGAAATCGTTTTAGCTTTCTAATAAATATTTATAGTCGAATTTATCTTATGTATAACCCCATATTAAAAATGTTTTAGTTATTAAACTTTGATTTTAACTATTTTAACTATTCATTAAATAAAATAATATTAAATGTCATAATCTAATCCAAGTGGACCTAAATGGTCATATTATATTCATAAGGTTGTTTTTGGTCGAAATACACTTGTCCAATAGGATTAGGACATGTGTTAGGGTAATATTAATATCATTTTTACCCTTAATTACCCTATTTACTTTTAACCGTGGTAAATAAAAGTAAAAAGTTACTGTTCACCAAAAATTATTTTCATCTCAATGAACCACATTTTACTTACTGACATCAACCGTGTCTCTCGGATTTTTGAAATTCCATTCACAGAAGCGGTAAAATTAAGTTTTATGAAAAATTCAGTGTTTTAACTACCACCTAGTAGTTTCACTATTCATCAAAAATTGATGTTTTTCAGAACAATGCCAAAATTTCATCCTAAGCTATATTTCATATTCAGAATTCAAAAATGAAGTCTATTTTACCAAATTCATAACATAGAAGTTGAATTAATTAATTTTATAATTAAATCCCGCTGTTAAAACAAATAGCGTGTTTTTAAGAAACAATATCTATCAAAAGATTGACACTTGTTTATAACTGGTTTAAATGTGAAATTACATCCAATGACCAACATTGTATTAAATTGTAAAAATATATTCTAAATATACTTTAAAACAACTCAAATTAATAATTTATCACTATTAATTATTTTGATTAAAAAAGTTGTTTTTAATTATAATTTTGTAATTTTCACTATTCATCAGAATATGGAAGTTATCCAAAAAGTACCAAAATTTCACCTTAGGCTAAATTCGATACTCCAAATCCAAAAATGAAGTCCATTTTGAGAGCTAAAATTTCTAAAATTTTAAAAGGTGGCTATTACGGCTAGTTATAATAATATTTTAATAGCATATCGCTATTTAGTGAAACTCGGTATTGCGTACTACACACGCTATCGAGGAAGGTCGTGATTGCGTGTAATGCAAGGCAAGTCAAGGATGTGTGTTTTTCAAGCTCTTTTTGGTGTAGCGTACAACACAAGATATTAATTAAATTAAAAAGAATATTTTTCATAAAATCTCAGGCTGTTACATTCTACCCCCCTTAAAATGAATTTCGCCCTCGAAATTCGTCGGGGTTATAAATGGTTTACTACTTGAAAGTTTCTTTAATAGAAACCCACATCGTAAAAAGGAATAACAAAACCAATCTTTAAAAACAAAAGTATGAAATGTAATGGTTACCCAAATAAAATAATCACTGGGTTTCCACATAGGTGAAAATATGGATATGGAAGAAAAATATAACCATCATGTTCTGATGGAGAGTGGTAGAGAACATGGCTATGGAAAATCCAGTAATCACAAATCCATAAATTTGTGACGATCTAAGGTACCATATGATTCATCAGGTATAAGATCACTAAGACAACATTTTTTGTTTTCAAGATCGTTTCCCTAAAGTTGAATAATTTGAATTAGAATAAATACTTACTTTATTTTGGTACAATCTCACTGTTGTTCGTGCCTTGAACAATTTCTACTTCATCTCTTAAATAAATGAAGTTGAATTTGTTATTCGTGAAGTGTTAGCAGATCATGTGATAGAATGACAGGTCATTCTATCTGTCTCAAACAAAAGGTTAGCAAAATTTATTAAATATACATAAGTCATTCTATAGTGAGATTAATCATATATGGTTCCTAAAATGGACTTATACATCATACATCATACTGCTTAATATAATAAAACTATTTTCTACTAAACAGGGTCTTCCGGTAGGCCAGTGGTAGGCGATAAAGGCCAGTCGCACTTCGGTTGTGGGTTCGATTCCCACAGCCTTGTCTGAAGCGATGGGTTGTCGCCCGTCCTGCAGGTTGTTCTTTTTTTAAAACTACATTACTATAACATCCCATCAATAATATCGAAAAAAAAACTTCTATCCTTAAACAATACTCACTTATGTCCAACATAATCCATTTCAATCTTTAGGCTTATCCATAATACTGTAGTCCACTCTCATAACATAGTGAAAACGATTACTAGAGATTTAATACCATCATTGATCCCCATATATCATAAGATGTGTTTTGTTGGTCACATTCCAAACATTCGAAGGCCTTAATCATGTATTATCTTGAATACCCATCGAACCTTAGTGAAAACATGAATGTAGTTTAACGTTAACACTTTCCACATACCCAAATCCTCAAAATTCTATATACTCAAACCATGATATCACTTAGTCCTTATATCAATCATGAGCTCATGAATACTATTAAACATTTCATTTTCTCGTTTTCCCTTCATTATGCGCATATCATCTTATTTCCAAAAAATATCTCAATCACTTTGAATACCACATCAATAAAAATTGCAATACTCAATGATACAACATTATTTTGGAATACCATTACATAAACACTTAATCATTCCACCACATCGTTTTCATATTCAACATTTCCAATAGTGATCGCATGTGACTTCCCTTTGTCCTTTGCCTTAAGTGGTTTCTCATGTTGATCATCACTAACCCTTGGATTAGGGCATTTATTGGAATAATGTCCCATCTCCTTGCACTTGAAACATTGAAGTGTTGGTGGTGCGTTCTCTGCAGTGTTTTCTTTGTTCACATCATTAGAAACCCTTTTTCCATTACTTCGACACTCAGCTACTCGATGACCTTCTTTTCCACACATAAAACATTTTCTAGTCCCTTTAAGACAATCTCCACCATGCTTCTTTCCACACTTTGAGCATAAGAAAACATTCATTTTATTTTCACCATTATTCTGAGATTTCTCCTTGAACTCCATCTTTCGTTTCTTTTCAAAACCATGAGATGGATATGTAACACCAACTTCAATTTCTACCTTCATAGAACAACGCACAATTTATTCATAGCTACTGAAGTCTCGTATAGCTAATGCCCTTCGAAGACTTGGTTTTAATCCACTGAAAAATCGATCAACTTTACTTTCAGGTTAGATGATAATGTCAGATGCATACCTTGCAAGTCTTGTAAAATTCGCTTCGTATATACCAACAGATTCATCATCCTTTTGCATTAGTTCAAGAAACTCCTTCTCCATATTTGTTCGAAGAATGCGAGGGAAGTATTTATTGAAAAATAAGTTCTTGAACTCTTCCCATTCCATGGACTCAATTTCATCTCTTTGCCTTGTATTCTTGATAAGATTCCACCATTGATCAGCTTCACCTTCCAAACTATATACTGCTAAGATGACTTTATCATGTTCATAACATTGAAGAACTGAAAATATCTTTTCAGTGGTACTGATCTGTTGTTCAGCAACAAGTGTATCGGAAGACCCACTAAAAGAAGGTGGACGTTGCCTCATGAAGGATTCAACAGAATGTTTCTCCTTCCTTTGCTCGTTTGGAAATCCTGCATGATTCATAGCTTGAGAAAGTTGTGTGAGCATGGCTACAAGATTTTGAATTCTAGCTCCCATATCGTTTGGTTTCTCAGGGGGACAATCATTGCATTTCCCATCGCATTCCGCATTAAAACGGTTCCTTCGGGTTCCAGCCATTGACTAAAACCAAGAAGAATAGTGTGAGCAACACTAATTATAATAGGAAAACCACATAATTAAAGAATAAAATTTTCATGCTTAAGGTCTTATCCTAGGTTACTCATGGCCATTTCTAAAACACTAAGATTGTGTTCTATGCTTAGACTTATCCTTAGGGTTCTTACTAAGGCTTTCACATCCTAGTTTCCAAAGGTTGAATATACCTTTCCTCTGATACCAACTGTAGAGACCCGAAGCCTGACGTACATGGACATTACATTACTTTTGTGGAATACTTAGTACATAACAAAAACACACACACAAGGATCATAATAGTTTAGTGTCTTTGGAAACTCGGAACGTAATCTTCTAATCGTGGTGAAAGATCTTCAATATCTCTCATAAAGATCTTCCCTTTTTTTTACCTAAAACCTTTCTTTATATCCTAGGGAAAAGAAAACATAAAAGGGTGAGCTCAAATGCTCAGTAAGGGTAAACAAAAGAAAAATCAATCACAACATATTCATAAGAACAAAACTTTTGGAAATCTTATCCTGCAAAAGAGAGCATAATTTCATAACATGGGATAAATCATAGTAGTGAAATGAAATCCCAATAATCATAATATAAAAAAAATGAAACTTTGTGGCATACACACATTATCATAGAGAATCATTTCTTGTTAGTCAAGACTCATTTCCAAGACTATCTTAGTGGACAAAGTCCCTTTCTGAATCGAGTAACCCTCGTTTCAGTCCTGTTTCACTGAACCGGTATAACCTACCATTTCATCCATGTCTATCTCATGAGATATGAAATATTTACCCAATGGATTGGAGGGAGATATAGGTCCCACACATATTATAATGAATCCTTTCTTATGTGTTCCACATAATCATAAATCATACATCATAGCATAACCCATGTAATAAAAATGGAATTCTTAAACAACATGACATCATTAAACAATTCATATAAGATAAAGGAATTTATAAAAATATTACAATTACAACATAATCAAATCCATGTAATAATAGGGATAAAAAAAGAACCCTTTTATTATCTTAGATGAAAAATAATTTTGATAAAATACTTGAACTCCATTCTTGAGGAAAATATCCTTTCAACTAAAAAACATTTTTCCTTTCTTAACATGTCATAAAACTTTAAACTTGATTAAAAATAAACTTGAAAACTTGTAAAGGATGCTTCTTGAAATAATGTTTTAAAAATCCGTTCATTCCATATAATTTTAAAAAAACATTCTTCGTACTTTTGTCGGAAAAGTCAAAAAGTACCTCGTACGAAAAAATGACAAAATATTCCTTTCATATTCTTTACTAAAAGCTCACCAAAGGGTAAAATTGGATTAGAACTATTGTAATTGGATGGAAAAAATATTACATATTGAGGGAACATGGATGTGGATGATAAAATACACCCCAGTAAATACTTACGAATAAACAATCTCGGATAAAAATGAGATTGTGATATTTCCCTTACCTTAGGTCCGACTTTCTTTGTAAGTGTCCGAACCTCCTGTATAATGATTTAAATCATGTTATTGACTTATTCCAGAATCATATTCATTGTTATTATATCATATATGGTCCACTTATGACTTTATATTACCCGTTCTTTTGTAAATTCATGTTAAAGTAGTTTTTTGGGTAAAATCGTCTCATTTTTCGTTCGTGTTTTTAACTTGTAATTATTCATATGATTACTTAGATCATGATTACTTAATTACAGAATATAAAACATGATTTATATATATATATTAAGAATAAAAAAATATAATAAATCAGTAAATGGAAAGAAATACACTGTTCATGGAGACGGTAGTCCGTACGTACGCATGAATGTTGTTTTCATTTCCTTATTGAATTGAATGGAATTAAGTAGATGTCATAAATATAAATATAAATAATTCCAGTATCATTATTATGTCATATATTTCATTAGAAATTATTATATATAGTTTATAATCATTCATGAATGGTTAATCATTGATAATGAATCTCATCGCGTCGTGGAGACGGTATTCTGTATGTACGCACGCGCGGTGATTTCATTTTTCCGTAGGATGGATGGAAGGTGAATTAGGGTTGTTTCATATTTATAATAACATATCAGTATATAAGAAATAATGATGTTATTACTTTATCATGAAAAAACTAAAGAAGAAGATGTTGAAGAAGAAAGAAGTTGAAAAGATCGGTAACGGATATTACCTCTTCTTTGGAACGCCTCTTTGAATCCTCCACTTAGTAAACTAAGATTGGTCTTAGAAGAAGACCAGGACCTATAGGATTATTCTAGGGAAGTGGAGAAGGGATTTTGGCAGAGTTTGGCCGAGCTTGAGTGCTCAAATTGGTGTGAAGAGGAAGGGGGATGAGGTGTCCTTTTATAAGGGAGGAGAGGGGCACCTTAGGAATATGTCAAAATATTATTTTATATTAAAGTCAAAATCGGTTTATAATAGTTCCAAAGGGTCTTATTTCTAAGATAAAGCGGGGAAGGTTCTAAATACTATCAACCAATAGGATTTAGACAAGTTTGGGATATTATTTTAACCTTATCAATTAGATTTAACTCTAAGTTAAATAATTTAACTTTTACCATGTCTTTTTGTTTTCTTTCACTATATGGTTAATAAACTTACTATAACATGCCAAACGAACCCCAAATTGTTTATTATTAATATATATATCCTTATCTAAGTCATTTGGCCGAACCTTAGATTTTTAGGAATAAAATAACAATTAATAATATAATATTTGACATAAAAACTATTTTGTGTCAATTTTGACTCTATTTGATATATGATTTTTGTGAAAGTCATAACAGAATTATATGTTCGAAACAAGTTGATCAAATCAACACTAATATATCATAGTAACCTATAAAATTAGTGGAATTCATAAAAAGTCTCAAATTACATTTATTTCGGTGTTTATAACATCAATTATGTCAATATTTCATTAATAAGATAATTATTGCAACATCATTGTGTCATAAATAAATTGAATTATTTAATGTCTAAAAATTATAAATAAAATATCATTATGTAGGAAATCGTTTTAGCTTTCTAATAAATATTTATAGTCGAATTTATCTTATGTATAACCCCATATTAAAAAAGTTTTAGTTATTAAACATTGATTTTAACTATTTTAACTATTCATTAAATAAAATAATATTAAATGTCATAATCTAATCCAAGTGGACCTAAATGGTCATATTATATTCATAAGGTTGTTTTTGGTCGAAATACACTTGTCCAATAGGATTAGGACATGTGTTAGGGTAATATTAATATCATTTTTACCCTTAATTACCCTATTTACTTTTAACCGTGGTAAATAAAAGTAAAAAGTTACTATTCACCAAAAATTATTTTCATCTCATTGAACCACATTTTAATTACTGACATGAACCGTGTCTCACAGATTTTTGAAATTCCATTCACAGAAGCGGTAAAATTATGTTTTATGAAAAATTCAGTTAATTAACTACCACCTAGTAGTTTCACTATTCATCAAAAATTGATGTTTTTCAGAACAATGCCAAAATTTAATCCTAAGCTATATTTCATATTCCGAATTCAAAAATGAAGTCTATTTTACCAAATTCATAACATAGAAGTTGCATTAATTAATTTTATAATTAAATCCCGCTGTTAAAACAAATAGCGTGTTTTTAAGAAACAATATCTATCAAAAGATTGACACTTATTTATAACTGGTTTAAATGTGAAATTACATCCAATGACCAACATTGTATTAAATTTGTAAAAATATATTCTAAATATACTTTAAAACAACTCAAATTAATAATTTATCACTATTAATTATTTTGATTAAAAAAGTTGTTTTTAATTATAATTTAGTAATTTTCACTATTCATCAGAATATGGAAGTTATCTGAAAAGTACCAAAATTTCACCTTAGGCTAAATTCGATACTCCAAATCCAAAAATGAAGTCCATTTTGAGAGCTAAAATTTCTAAAATTTTAAAAGGTGGTTATTACGGCTAGTTATAATAATATTTTAATAGCATATCGCTGTTTAGTGAAACTCGGTATTGCGTACTACACACGCTATCGAGGAAGGTCGTGATTGCGTGTAATGCAAGGAAAGTCAAGGATGTGTGTTTTGCAAGCTCTTTTTGGTGTAGCGTACAACACAAGACATTAATAAAATTAAAAAGAATATTTTTCATAAAATCTCGGGCTGTTACACCAATACATCATAGTGCTCCCTAGGTGAATAGAGAAGTTTCAGCAATGTATAGCACTAATAAGATATTTGATTACCTCTACATTATATGTTACACAGATACATGACCCAATTGTTATACCTTTTTTGTAATAAATTTGAACATTGAGGATTTCCCTTTCTCTAGGATTCCACCTTCTCCTGAATTTTCCACATAATATCTTTAATAATCCTTTGTCTTGTTCCGGAGGTATGGTTAAAAAATCATTTGTGAAAGGATTGATGATGTTAATATCATAGTAATTAAAATATTCATCCATTAAAAATAAATAAATATTGTAAACATCTCAATTCTCATCACTCATAATGTTTCAGGATCAAATAAATTTAAGGAATCCACTACACAATTTTCTTTAGCAAGATAGTAGTGGATTAGTTAGTTATAATCCATGATGAGATCTAATCATCTTCGCTGGTGAATGTTATTATCCTAAGGTGTTAATATATACATGATTATTTTATTATTAGGATATATTTCAAACTTCCACCTTAGAGATAATGATGCCAAATTTTAAACATGATGATCACACCTCTCAACCCTAGATCAAGCACGAGATTATTTTGGCCATGAATTTTCATCTTCCATATGAATAAGGATATCTATTAATAATTTTTCAATTTTACACATCATAATCCCCTCTTTGAAGAAATTTTTTATACAACCAAGAGTTACCCACATGTTGTATGTGTGAATATAATCATGGTGATTGGCCACTTTTTTAAAACTATGATGCATTCTTCACATTAACTATTATTGGAAAAATATTATCCTATATGAGACATATTGTTTAGTGAGATTAAATTCATAGAATTATATTCCAACATCATATTTTATACCCTTATAGACAAAGGAAACATTGCATATCAATTTCAGATGTTTCCTTTGTCCACTCTTCAATTGCCTTTTTCTTTTTGGGGTCCATAGATATATTTTTTTCTACTCATGACATGCCCCAAGAATGATACTTCCTCTATTCAGAAGTCACATTTAATGTACCTTTCAAAATGTTTTTCCATTCAAAAATTCTATAGAGTAGTATTCAAATTCCCTTCATGTCTATCCTTTCTCGTTGTGCATATCAGAATATCATCAATAAAGTCTTTAAAAAATGTGTCAAGGTATTCTATAAAGACTCTATTTCTTAAGTCCATGATTTTTTTATATATCAACGAATCTTAGATAATCCGATATAAACTCATAGTGTCCATTCCTTGTTCCAAATAAAATCTTAGTAACATCTTCGTTGCACTAAATTAATTGGTGATTTCCCCATCAGCAGTTCACCTTAGAGAAATACATGGTTCCATTTAGCTGATTAAAAATGTCATATATGCAGAGAGGGGGATACACTTTCATTATAGTGATTATTTTGAAGTCATGAAAATCAATACATAATAAAATTGATCCATCCTTCTTATTGATGAAGATGACTAGTGCAGCCCATTGGGATGCACTCATGCATATAAAACCCTTGTCTAGATTCTCTTGTAACTACTTCATAAGTTCTTCAAAATCAATGGTGTCTATTATTTAAGGAGTCATTGATACTTGTAGATATTGATAAATATGATTAATTTTGAACACCACTTATCATTCATGAGGAAGTCCATGTAATGTTTTAGGAAACAAATCAGTGTAGTCCCACATAATGGTAATGTTATTTAACATGTTTATCTCCGTTTTATCAATAATTTGAGCTAGATATTCTTGAAACTAAGGCACCAATAACCATTATTGAGATTATGATTCTAAAGTAGATTCATCCTCCTTAAATTTGTATATAATTGGATAATACCTCAATCTGTGAATGGTGGTATCCCTTTCCCAATATATGATGTTGTCTTTACCTAAATATAGTCAATCCATGCCAAAAATAGCATCAAACTCTACCAAAGATAGTAAGATGAGATTTTATGAGATGTTTACTCCATAGTCATTAATTGGGGAGAATTTATATACATTATATGTAATAATTTTCTTATTTTCTATTCTCATTTATAGCACAAAAACTATTTTTTGTTGTCATGTTTGTATAGTAAAACTAAAAATTCATGATATGAAAGAATGTGTAGAACCAACATCCAATAGAATTTTTGTTATTTTTTAATTATAACTATTGTATATATCACCACTTAGTTAATGGGATCCACCTTAATAGAAGTGATGGAATATTATTTCCCATTATACGTTGGATTTTTTGTTTGTCAGTGATAATTACCCTAAAGGAATCGAAGTTTAGTGCATTGGATTGCATAGTTCCCTCTCTTATTTTAGTTAAATAATTAGATCATAGGTTCTTCTCTCAAATACTCTACCACATTTTATAGATTCCTTATGTCTCTTAATATTCATGAGCTTTGTGTTCATCTCTACCACACTTGATGTATATCCCTAGCAGTTGATGTATTTCACTAGATGTTTCTTCGCATATTTTTCACTTGTTATTGAATGTGTTTTAATTCCACAATTTTCATTAAATCCATTTAATTTGAAATCCATATTTTATTATCTATCTTCGTATCCATGGGACCATTGTCCAAAATCTCTCATAACATTCAAAGGAAATCAAAAAACCTCTTCATAAATCCCAATGTCTCAAATTTGTATGGGATTATTAAGGTTTGGTTTCAAAATAATAAACAATATATCAATTTTCCTATCATTATTAATAAAAAACCTTGAGGCTTAACTTTAAATCCACATCAAATTTTTTTCATAAGATGTGATTGATTGACATTCCATTTTATTCTTGTCTAATAATTATCACTCCATCATTTTATGATTAGTTCAAGGGGAATACTTGTTAATAAATATATTATTAATTTCATACAACTCAATCTCATTAATTTTATCTATTGTCATGGTGTTCATAAACAACTCCCAACGTTGATTTTATTCCTATTATAAATGATAAATATTTAGATTTATTTTTCTATCTTATAACAATTATGAATAAAAAACGTCTTCTCAATTGAGTTCTCCCACTATAGTTTTACTAGTTGACTAGAAGATCAACTAAAAATCTAAGAAAATTTATATATATAAGAATTCATAACTATTTTCTCCCTCTTAGTTGAGGGAGTATGTTCCACAATATACAATTTATTGTTCACATCCTCAGATATTTTTGGTAATATTATTTATGATATTTTGGAACTCCACCTCCCAAAAAATTGAGGATGTTATTCCATAAAATGTAGCATTGTCTTTTACATGGATTATTGGCCATATTTATCCACAGTCCCACCGTTTTGTTGAATTTCAAATTTTTAAAATAACATAATTCAAAAATTCATGACAAAATATATTATTGTTTTGGGAAATTTACTTTAAATGCTTATGTAATGGGATAGTTATGTTTATAATTCATCAAAAACAATTATTCTGGGGTGAATTCATATAAATTGTCTCATACTAGGGTCTTTCACTGATGCTTTGAAATTATAATTTAAAAAATAACTAAATCATTTTACGATTCCAACTATAGAGACCCTAACATTCTTTGTATTACTAATACATCATTTTAAAGAAAAATTATATAATAGTGTCTCAAAACCAGGATCCAAAAGCATAGTGTGTTTGGAATATTTGGAACAAACATAACATTTACAACATAAAACATATAAACTATTTAATTTTTTCTTCCCTTTCTTCATAGGGGCCTTTGTGCACTCCTCATTATAAGTTTTTACCTAATTATATATATTAAAAAACGGGGTGAGCTAAAATCCCAATAAGAGGATAGATTAGGAAGTGAATGAATATAACACGGGTGATTATAATAATAATCATCAAAACATAATCTCAAGATCATCATAATAATAATTATAGGAATATTATATAAATTCATGAAATGTGGGAATTCGTAAAAATGACACATCATGTCTTAGTGGAGAACTACCGCACATAGTTTTGAGCAAATCTATAATCACGCTCACACATAACATATGTGAATCATCATAACAATATATTTGTAAAAATAATGATTTATTTTCACACATATTACACATTTTCTCTTCATATAAATCACATTACCTAGATCATTTGAGCAATATATTATTCTGGGTGCACCCATCACATCATAACATTTACATATTCATGCATGCTACATAGAACGAATAGTAATCATATAAATAAAATAACCCACAGAAAGGGATTGATTTTAAAAAGAGTTTCACAAAGCATATATTCATGTCAAAATATTCTGGTTCCCATAATTAAAATAGAATAACATATTCATTATAAGATTCATCAATTTTTAATGGAGAAAAAAATTTTAGGAGAAGTAAGGAATTTATTATTAGAAATAAGATTTATTTAATAAAAAATCTTTCCATTTGACACAAAATCAGATTGGTAGCATGTATGTCCCACATAGAAAAACTAAGGTAAAATGAAATTATATTTTATGGATTTTAAAACAATATCTATATTTAAATTTTTCATGAATGAGGAATAACCCAAATATAGGAAATTGGGTTCGAGAATCCCTTTACCTCATGTATAAATGCATTCTTCACATTAATATCTGTGAAAATCTAATTAGATTCGTTAATTAATATACCATATACCCCAATTTTTATTTATTTTATTCATCCAAACTTTATTATTTTTTTAATATGATTTTCATGAGTTTAAATTTCAATATTATTTTTCGTGAGTGGTCATTTTCAGGGTTTTCATGACCGATTCACATGTATACATGTGTATAAGATCATGCAAAAATGGTGTAATTTTCTATAATTGAAATAATATGTTATTAATGAACATATAAGAGATTAAATGATATTATGTTTCATTTTATTTATGAAATTATGTTGATTTATTAGTTAAAATGATATTGATAATAGTTTTGATTAATTTTTATGTTTTCAATCAAAACAAACCCATTTTATTATTATTATTAATTTTTTTGTATATATATTATTTAAAGATAAAGAAATATATAAAATAATTTTTAAAATCTCTCTCAACAATTTTAATTCATTTATGAACAACCTTCAAGGGTGAAAAAAATGAAAATGCATCACCCATGATGGCGGTAAATTTACACATGATTAATGGTGGTTTCATTTGTTAGAATAAATGTGGGAAGGGAAAAGGATTTAGGATATATTATTACATTAGAATTATAAAATTAAATTATATAATTTTATAGATTTATCATTCCACAAGGATATGGGGTTATAGGGATAGATTATGAAAAGAAAAATACTGGAAAAAAAATTAAATTAAAATGAAAGTGGATTTCACCTCGTGAATTATTCACTTTGAGGGATTTCTTATGGATGTTAGTTTTGGTATTTTATTGATACAAAATTATAATAGCAGTGTATAATGGGATTGGGAATAATATTTGGATTAAATATTAAATGATTCATTTCATTGGAGGTGTGAAGAGAAGGGGTGTTGGAGGTGGTGATTATTTTAGAGCAGAAGGGGGTTTTCTCATTATGTTATTCTTTTGTTTATTATTTTTTATCATGACTATGAATTTGTTGAACATAAACACAAAATATATTAACATATTAAGGGTAGTTAAATATTTTGGGGTTAAATTATACCTATATCAATAATGACTAAAAAATTCATGTATTTAGTTTTTATTGAAAATTTTGTATTTTACTATTCCCCAAAATATCAACTATTTTAGAAAAAATACAAAAATCATCCCTAAGAATTTTTCGACTTGTAAAATTAAAAAATGGATTCCATTTTGTGAAAATAATATTATATAAATGATATATTTATTATTAACTTAAAATATCCATTTATTTTGAAAATTCTAATTTTAAAATTATAACAGATTTTAGGACAATTTGAAAAAATTAATAATGCTCCATTATAATTTTATTATAATAATATTAATACAATATACGGATTCAAGAAAACTATTGATGAAATTAAATTTTCATTTAAATAATTATATATTTTGTTAATGTGTAATCCAATATTTAGAACATACTAAAATATCAGCACATAATTTATCATTTCTAAAAGTATAATTTATTTATACCATGAAATAAATATTTCATATTTTAATTATTAAGATTCATAATTTTTTCACTTGTATAAGAGAGTTTACTATTCTGGTTTTTAGGTTTAATATTATTTATGATCAAATTACTATTCCAATAGTCAAGTTCCTATTTCATATTTATGGTTCCTTACCATCTAGAAATAAATTTTATTCAATTAATTATTCATTTTTAATGTTTATATTTTTTCCTCTATGTGATTTTATGTGTTTATAAGTAGGGATTTCATATTGATACTATTTTGGGTTATTATATTTAATGTAAAAATAATGGTAATAAATACATAAATGTTTTGACTTGGACATACTAATACCCCTCAAGTGAAATAATTCTCTAATTCCTCGTGATACATCTCAAGGAATCTGATGAATTTATTTCTCTACTTTCCATGTCTACTTATTCTTATTCATATTCTTCGAGAACCTCAATATCCCTATGATATTTATACCCTATATATGCTTTCAATCTACTAAAAAACTCTTTTCATGAACCATATTATATATAAAATGATATTCACATTTGATATTAAAAATTATGAAATGAAAAATATTTTACTCTAATTAAAATGAATATTATATTTTGAAATTAAAAAATCATCATGATATTTAGGTTATTGAATAAAATATTTATGATGTAAAAAATTTCTATATTAATTCACCAAATGTGAACTAGATATTGATAATATATTTAGTTACTAATGTATTAAAACAAACAATAATTGTTTCAATTTTTTAAATACTGCTAGATGTTAAAATATAGTACATTTTTTTAAAAAAAATTAAAAAAGTTTTTCAATTATTTTAAAAAATTTGATCCATTAATTTATAAATGAGAATATAAAATATCCTAGATTTGGAATACCCAATTCTATCCATATTCATTATAATATTATTAAAAAATTATATAATAATGATTGGGTACCCAAATCTATATTATCCAAAATTAGTGGATCAAAAATTGATTTAACTTCATAGAGTTTATTAACAAACACCGTTGGACCCTAAAGGGTACCAAATGGAACGTTATTTTTTTTATGTTTGTTACACTAATATTCATAATTATTCCATATACATCCTTCTCAATATATTTTTTATAAACTTTTGTTGATTTTATTA
The DNA here is from genome assembly GCA_963277665.1 of Viscum album. Lineage (NCBI taxonomy): Eukaryota > Viridiplantae > Streptophyta > Magnoliopsida > Santalales > Viscaceae > Viscum > Viscum album. Next base: position 312,224,575 of record OY728133.1, on the reverse strand, counting down.
ATATTTCTTTTATTTCAGGAGCTCTTTGTTATATACCCCCAATTGAATGAGTTCTTTGCCTTTCCCTTTTCTGTAAAGTCCAAATATAAACCATTGTATATATAGGAACAACATTATTTGAACATTTGTTTCCTTTATGATTTGTATATACATATTTTTAACACTCTATTATATCTATGTTTTCATATTATTTATTAAAATTTTAATTTTATTTCTTCGAAAATGTTATTTTATTATCTTTTTTAAATTTTATTTATTTTATTTATTCCTTTTAATTTATTTTCATAATCCATCTTTTCCATTATAATATTTTTCAAATTTTATTTTCAAAATTATTTTACAAAATATTTTATATTTTTTAAATCTTCATATTTACTCTCATTGTTTCATTTAAACTAATATGATATGATTTCTTTTTGTAGTCATTGATTTGTCTCATCTATTTTACATAGTTATATGATTTTATTTTTTTCATTCCTATTAACTTATGATGTTTCTAATGTTTATTGTTATCATTAAAAATGAGATAATATATCATGATGGTATTTTTATTAATCTTATATCTCATCCGCTTTTTATAATCTTATCTCTTGTAGTCCTTGTTCCCTTTCCCATAATCACAAAGGGGGAGAAACATTTTAGTCAAAGGGGGAATAAAGAGTTTTATTTATAATGGGGATATAAGTTTAATATATATTAGTTAAATTATAACCATGTAATTTACATTTTATTTAGTTCTTGTGAAAATTGATTGTTATATTTTTCTTGGTAGTGTTGAATAACATAGTGAATAACTCTTTTGATGTACTGGTTTTACACATTATGTTCACTTAATTTATCTTTCATGTTTAGATTTTGTGATCATAAAAAGTGTTATTGGTGTAATTATCTATCTATAATTCCATTTTAATGGTCATAAACACTCAAATGTGTTCATAAATGTTTCATTTAAGGGAGTTTCCGTGATTATATTTAATTCCATGGGATGGAATTCAATGACATACTGAGGATATTTTTAAAGGATTAGTATAGTATTAATTGATTATTTATCATGTTGGAATTATGTTTGGATTCCATTAAAAGGCCATTCATGGAATATTTTGAGGGACATTTTGAATTATGAACCATTATGTAGAACCTTTATGTTGGTGGCATAGACAAAAATATCCCCATCCAACAAAATTGCACTAGATACCTGGTGGAGGTGCACTAAATATGAGATCGGGGAATTCCTATAGCATTCACTTCTTGGTAGTCCACTAAATGTCTAGTGGAGGCTAGTAGGTATCTAGTGAAGTACATATGTAGACTCTTTGGGCATATTTATTCTCAACATGAAAAAATTATGGAACTAGAATACATCAATTGTTGGTCACTATTCATTCTATATCATTCTATGGGCCCCCACTCTTCTGTCCATCCTTAATTTTCAAATCTCATCAGCTCTTAATAGATTTCCCATCACTCTATATTTTTTTCAACATGTCCAATTATTATAGGGAGATATGAAACCAAAATTTTAATAGAATTTTGCATTGAAATAATATTGTAACATCATACCTTCTTCCATTTAGTTTTATGGGATTCAATTGAATGAAGGGAATTTGGTTCATCAGTTTCCTTTAACCAAATGGATGGTCTTAGTAATACACATCTAACTAAATAATTAGTAGATAAGTAGGACATCCAAATGTTGTATTACCAAAATCAATATATTTTTTTGTCTTATATGAATTTTTATACATTGCCTCATTCAATCCTGAAATGAATAAAATAAAAAAAATCATTCATCTACATTCTGTTATGATTCATCAAATTATTAACTCTCATTTTAATATTTTAATATTAATTTAATATATATATTCCCACACTATCTATTTAGTCACTTTAATCAATTTATAAATTTAAAATCATTTTCATTCATTAGTTTTTAAATATAATATCACCCATCCCTTCTCATTCAATTTCTACTCAGAAAATATATATATTGGTAACTTCTCTATTTGATATATTAACATTGGTGTGTATTTATGAGAAATAATAAATGGGTGGAAAAAAAGTGTAACCAATGAGACATGAATTTTTATAACAAGATTCTATGTCCAAATCCAGAATAATTCTACATTCTATTTTAAAATTGTGTGTTCAATATATTTTGAATTGTATGTCCATAGACCTTTTTAATGAAGATGTAATTACCATATCACTAGAAATTTCAGTGAAACCATAAAATAAAAATAATAAATACATTTTTTACGTATATTTATATTGATTAATGAAATAACTATGATCATAGAATAATCATTTAGAAAAATATGATTTCAAATTGTGTGTAAGAGGATAGTGGGTTCACTTTCATTTTCTAAGTAAAATATATTTAGAACAAGTGGAAAATAGTTTATTGTATTACACTATGTTATTTATGGTTTGGATTAATATCTATCAATATTGAGTTAAAATAGTAAACAAAAATTATTTTTGATAATCTATATTTTGGAAGGTCTATGGGTTTCTTAAGCTAATTAAATGTAAATATGCCGAAAAGAAAAATTAATAATATAATAATTTAAGATAGAATTATTAAAAATTTCAAATCTCATAATTCTCTCTAATATATAATTTATAATACATTGGAGGTAATTAATATAGTGAGTATAAATTTTTATTCTACCATGGTGTATCGTTTCCATATGTCATGCTATGTACCAGATAAGATATTTTAACAATATAGCTCAAGGATGAAAAATATTAAATAAATCCTAGAGATATTCTTGAATGTAGCAAAGAAGACACAAGAGTACTTAATATTGTACATGAGATATGTTAATGGGACTTAGATAGGATGGAAAAATAATTATAAGGGAAAAACACTAGTAATATTATGGATCAATCCAATAAAATGTTTTATTTTGGATAAGGTTATGAGCCAGAGTGCGTTACAAAATTTGGATGTAACTATATCTAAAAAATTAATTGTGTTCTATATTATCATATAGGTATCAAAATAGTATATAAAAATTCAATGAATTTTTCCAGTTATTGGAAACATACCAAAGATAATAGACAGGATGTCATTGTAATGAATATGGAAAATGGAGATACACTAAGGGATATCTTACCTTGATGATTTTTTTTCAATGAGGTGATTTAATAAATTTTAGAGTTTCCATGTAATAAAACATTGTAGCACTTATCAAAAAATGTACACCTCTGTAGAAGCTTCATCATATCATGTGAGAGCTAATGGTTTGAGGGTTACTTTATCAACTCTATTTAATAGTAATTTTTATTACCATATCAACTATAAAAAAGTTTATATATGTTGTATACTTATGAAAATTGTGCTGAACCTTCTATATCCACTATTGACATTGAAATGTCTGTAGATTTATTGTCATAAAATATGGTCATAAAAATTCCCAAATATAATAAGAATCATAATGACTATGATAGAAATCATAAATTATTATCATATTCTTTCGATACATCTTACTAATGGGACTTTATTGATGTATTCATATCATGTTATGGGTGAACATAACCAAGAATTAATATGATAAGGAAGTTCACACTTGGTGATCCTGAGTAAATGATATCATGAGGAATAGAGACTCATTAAAAAACAACATGTTTCATGTTTCATTAGTTGTTCCTATTATTGGTCATGTGAATTGTTATCATGACATGAGATCATTATCAATTGTTACTATTTTATCACATAACTTTATTCAACATTAAAACCATGTAATATATACTATGGATAGGTAATTGGTGTTGGGTGTGTCATTGATGGTATTGAATTGGATGAATGATCATGAAATGATTTTTCACTTTTGAAATATATATATATCTTAGGATGAGATGAATAGGATGGTTGATCCATTAATACCTTAATGAAAATAGTGATTCATGGTATTCCAATTGTATCTCAAATAATAAGATATATTTATAAAATAGATTATATTAAATGATAAATACATGTAAGAGGTTACCACTGTTATGACTAAATCTTATCATCATTGGGTCATTTATGGGTTCATAGAATCTTCTTATGGTATTTGAGTATTAATCAATTCTATTTAGATATTGTCTTAGATGGTTACAAACAATGTGTATTTAGAAGCTTTGTCCAGTTATAGTGAATTCTGGTTTAGGATATGGTGGTCCCTGCATTGTGGGTTGAGTAATACTTAAGTCTATACAATTATAAAATAAATAAATTAATTAATTCAATACTATTCATTTTTATAATTAAAATTGTTCAATTTATATATATATATATTATTTTAACGAATTATTCAATGAATATAATGAAAAATATTTTCAAAAATAATATTAAAATATTTAACATTCAAGGTTCACTAATTATATTTTAGAGAGGTTAGTCATGTTAATGAATTTCATTTTTTCAGGTAAAAATTTTTAAATGTTATATGTATGTGATAAATTATTTTAAATATTTTCAGTGTGTTTAAATTTCAAATTTTTCAATTTTATTCTGTATTAAGGGTAAAATATTATAAATTACTAAATATAATTTCTTGAAGTTATAAGTAAATTATTTGAAATTTTTGGATGAAAAAATTAATGTTCATAAATTTTTTTAGAATTTTCTCACCTATACACTTCTCTTTTACCTCCATGGAAAAAAATATTGTATGGAATATCAAGGATATTTTGGTTTATGTTTTAATATTAAGAGTTTGATCTCCCATTAATGTGATGATGTCAAGAAGACTTATATTTTCTATACTTGAAAAATATTTCATTGAAAATAAATAAAACAATATTTTGGAATGTGATTGTATGATATAGAGGGTTCTATGATTGGTTTCTTCATGTGGTGGTCATTGAAGATGAAGGCAAAATTTTTCCAATATGAATCAGACATTGTGAGATTTAAATTTAAATTTCACAATTTATTTCATCATTATTAAATTTCGTTACAGATGATCCTTGGATTAATATGATATCTGGTATAATTATTTTTATTTTTCAACAAAAATATAGACCCATGAATTTAAAAATATTAATTTGTATGGTTCATTATTATTTTAGGATTCTTTAGAAATCAAACATGTGGTGTGGTTATAGTAATCCTCTATGTGGGTTTATGGTATTAATTATTAATCAAGAGAAATAATTACCACTAGTTTATATTGATGCACAATCACTTCCCACTATCCCTAGGGAGATAAATAATGGTCCTTGGGTATTTCATGGGCTAGAATGGGTGCCTAGATTGGGTTTGATTATGCTCATTCATGGAAAAATAGAATCAGATCCCACACATTTTTTTTGGGTGTCTAGTAAATAAGAGATAAGATCATCATAACCAATGATATATATCAAGAATGACTTCCACATCAACACCCACATCTGATGAATCTTCAGTTACCATAGAAGTCTGTGATGACTATATATCAAATTCAATAAATTATATTCAAATTATTTTGTGGTTTTTCATTATTATTTGAGTATCATCGACTATCTATTGAGTATTTATGAGTTATTTTTGTTAAAATTATGTGATAGGGGATTTTTTTGGAAAACTCATAGGTCTCACATATATTCATCAAGGTTTGGAAAAAAAATCATAGACAATACCCCCAATTTTTTTTATAATTCTTGTGGGACTCCACAATGATAGTGAAAGGTTTTATAATCATTGCAGTCAAATTATAGACAGTTTTTATACGTACAAATTCATTAATTCATCATTTTCTTGAGATTTTGAATAAGTTATTCATATTTATGATTATTTTAAAATAGTTTAATATTTTTTATGTGACCTATATATGTTATTTATAGTATAGTAGATATAAATTTAATTAATAAAAGTTCATAATGACATTAATAGAGGTATACATTTCGATAAAATTTAGAAAACACCAAATCCTATTTTGGATTAATAAAATAGAAAAATGCTTGAAAAAATGCTTACTTTTCTCAAATAGAATGGATGGTTAAATATTTTTTTAAATTTTAAAATTAAGCTTATTTTATACGAATAAGGCTCATGATACTACTTAAAGGATAATTTTAAGAAATTAAATTTTATGAAATGGTCTTTTTATAAAGGGTAATGTTTTTTGGATTAAAATATTATATGTATAGTTTTTTTCTCAAAAAAGAATTTCCAAGATTCCATTTTAAATAAATTTGTGTTCATTTTTTGTTTTTTAAGGTTAAATAATTTATATAATTTTTTTCATGGGGTTTTGGGTTAGAGGGTTTTTATGAAAAGTATTTATATTGAATATAATAATTTTTATTTGGGTTATGATGTTTGGAATTATAATCTATTTTGATTTTTCGTTTTTATTTATATTTTTTTATTGTATGCCCCCATCAGTACAAATATATTTTTTTTGTATTTATATATGAATTTATGGAATAAACCCTTTTGGATTATAATGTCTCATTAATGTCATTTTATCATTAACAAGTAATAGTGATCATTTTTTCTTCCTCCGCATTGAGATTATGTTTGGGAATTTTAAATTTTTAATTGTACTCATTTCCTCAAACAAATATAGAACAATGGATGAGAGGATTGGTTGTAGGATATTGAGGTGGTCCTTTAACAAATAGAGTTATTTTATTCTATCAAAAAAATGTTTTCCACATTAAATCTAGGTTATTCGATTTGGGTGTGGTTGAAGTCTACTCTTTTTAAAAAACCACATAAGGACATCCCTTGGGAATGTTTTGAGGAACTGTTCATTAAATTGTATTTTCTGGAAATTATGAAAATATAAAAGGAAAAGTAATTTGTGGTATATATAATGTAATATCATATATATTTTAGTATTATTTCAATTTAATTTAAATAGTGTCATTACATATTAATCTATACAAATAAAATTTAGTGATGGGTTATTATTTCAAAAGAGTCCTTCAATTGAATATTCTGTTGGTAGTGTCTCTTCTTGGACATAACACATATTAATTTGTGATGAAGAAGACCATGAAAATTGAATCTATAAAGGTATTCATTCTACATGATATTGATTCTTCATATCTTCCTAGGAGAATCAGAGGAAGAAAAAATGAATGTAATGTAAAGACATCAATGTCTATGAAATCATGAAGTGGTATAAAGTGGTCATCATGTTTATTAGTTAAAAACTCTTATAGAATAATGTATTTGATGTGACATTATTGTGATAAATCATGTAATAATATCTCTTCATTCAAGGAGAAAAATATGACGTTACACATTTTTTGCTATCCAGAAATCATTCTAGGGTTAGGTAAAAGTGTTTTTCTCAAGAGATGTGGGTCCAATTATAATCCTTCTGAGGATTCACATGTTTGAGTGAGTGATCCTAACATTGACGTTGTGACTATTTGAAGATTCAGATGTTATTATCACATCATCATATGTATATCATATGATAGTGTTATACCATGGTAGATAATTGTAATGGAATTAAGTAATATATATAGGGAGGAAGAATATTGTTGTCATTTTTAAAATCCACCATGTTTTTTGGTTGTTATCATATAATGAATCTTTTACCATGAGTTCTTGTCCACCATAGGATCTCAATAAGCATTTAATTTTTTTTATTGGGTTACCTAGTGGGTTATTAATATTATTGGTAGACCACCATTTGGTAATCACTCATTGACCACGATGTATATTTCTCCTTATCATTCATTAAGAGTCTCAGGGTTAATCTATTAGGTATGTCCTTTTATGCCAACCAGAACAACCATGTGTAAAGTTATGGGGATATATTGGATAATTTAATGTGTCAAAAATTACCATTTAGTTTTTCATTATTTAATCATCAATTCCTTGGGTTTTTCTATACATGGTTTAGGGTTCTCTTCATTTTGTAGATATTTTTTGAGTGAGATACTTTGTTTACCCATTATAATTTTTTTCATAAAATGTTTTAAACCATTATTTTTGTTTTTTTTCCCATGGTGATGAATTTTTTCATATTAATAATCATTTTTTGTATACTAAAATTTATCATCATTATTTTTTAATTTTGGTTCATTGAGTATGGTAATGTTGTTTGGTTGTTTTGTTTTCATGAATCAAATATTCTCTTGCTCAACCAAGAATTTTTTAACATTCTAAGTGATAAATGTATAGTTATGAGGAGAATTATTAAACACTAACAACTATTTAAACAAATATTTTATTTATTTTTTGATCCAATTTTATTCCATTATCATTGGGATCTAATTTCCATCAAATTTTGTAATTTTGGGGGTGTATTAATTATTCAATATTTTCTGAAAATTTTTAGTGATAATAATGAAAAAACAATACAACCTAAATACAATAGATATTAGTGATGAATTTAATGATTAATTAATGGTCAAAAAAACAATGTGACACTCCCTTTCATCTTGTCCTAGGTTTTCTTATTTCTCCAACATGGTTGGTGCACAGTTTGGCCTACTTTGTGACTAAACCAAGAAATGTTCATATGTCCAAGAAAATGTAAATTTTTATCATTATAACTAAATAATTTTTTTAACCAAAGTTTACACCCCTCCTTATATAATTACCATAATTTATCCTAGTCAATTCCACATTCAGTATCACTACTCACTTTAGTGATATATTAGCTTTATTCATGAATAAAGTCTATTTTTATGTGATAACCCCCCTAATACACTTATTAAATATAAAACAATTTTTTTTCTACATTTATTTCAAAAAAATTGATTATATATGCCTATGGTTTCAATATTTTTTTATTTTATCATTTGTGTTTTAGGGATTTTTGGTGTCTATTATATCTCTACATATAATTAGTTTCTGTTACATAGATCATAACCATCATTTCAGCATTAAAATTGATTTGGTTATGATACTCCAATACTTAACCTGGATCTCTAAAAAATGATTTATTGTCAATTTTTTAAAACAAATAATTATATTAGTTATTTTATAGGTAATATATAATAGATTTGGAAAATTTAAATTAATTTTTCCTCAAGGAAACTATAATTTCAACATGATATTTCCAATATAATTTATCTTTAAAATCTATCTTGAAATTTCAAGAACATAATGTTTTTTAGTGAATGAACAATTGGATTTTAAAATTTATTTATATAATTTGAAGTAGTTTAATGGAACTTAAATCTGGTTTTGAAGTTATCTTCTTGATTTTTTGAATTTTAATTGAATATAGTTCTATATAACAAGGATTCTGAAGGAGGTTTGCAGGGCCCAATTGGCACATTCAAATGTTTTTTAGTAACTGCAAATCACTTTGAAGAATTTCACTTATATTATCCAAAATAATATTATTTATTATTATTTTTATTTTAATAGAACAAAATATAATGTATTATGTGTTATGTTATATGCAATGACGAGTAAGGGGTTGTTTTAAGGGAGTTCAGAGCTGAACAGGTGGATTTATTTCATTAATATGACTGTTTGTATATATATTTTAGTTTAACACACTCAATCCCATTTTCATATCAGGGATGACATGGATATATTTTTTTATATACAAAGTACACAAACAAAACTATATTATAATTATTTTCTAACTAGTGGCCTTGAGTAATAGTATGTTTGTTTTTTAGAATGTTTTAATTTGTCGTGATATATAGTGAAAAAATCATTTGGATGGGTTGAAATTGTATTAGAAATCAATATACATCTACCTATAGTTCCTCATTAAATATAAGATATTTTTTCTAATCTATTAGGATCTTATGGTGATTGTTTTTGTATCTAACATATTCTATATTTTCTTTCTGCAATTGTTTTCAAAAAAATATTTAATATTATTTCCCACCTTTTCTGTTCAAAAATTTTCCATTAAAAATTCTATTTTTCCTTCATATTGATTCTGGATGTGCATTTATGAAATGGTTATAACTTTATATTAAAAAGTTTAATGATTTTTATTGGAATGAATTTTCATAATATTAGTTTGAAATCGATAATGAAATAAAAACTACATCATACATTTATTTCAAGATAGATAGAATTAATATTCTGAAAAAAAGGTCATGCATGGGTCATAAAGTGGTTCCTATTATTATATACTTTTAAATGTGATCTCTAATTAATGATTATAGTTTTCCATGTATAGTGACTAATTTTGGTATTATGGATGAAGAAATATATTATTACTCACACAAATTATAGGTTTGTTTGTTTTTTGTTGAAGACTTATTCTTAATTATATCAACATATTCAATCCTTTGTATTACTGTTTCATTCTAGAATGTTTTTTTTATTTTAAATTTTTATTTATTATTTAATTTTTTTTAATATAGTTTTTTTGTAGATAGATTTTTTGTGTATAATTTTTATTATTTTCTACATGAAACTATAATGAATTGAGTGATAATGATGAAATTACAAGGAGTGGTTCTAGGATTATTTATTTAGAAAGAAAAATCAATCCAACCAGTTCAAGATGATTTTAGGTTTCCTATCACTATATTTTAGGAATGATAAATCCCTTCTGGTATGTCATACCTTAGATATGGTTCTTTGATCGGGTGGGGGGGGGATGGGTTGGTGAATGATACTTAATATGGAGTACCTAATAAATTAATAAAAAATAAATCATAGTCGTGATGTGGTAAAATCCCACACCATATCTCAGAAGCTTATCCATTGAGGGTCCCAAAGGTACATCCCAAAAGATTCCCCAATGGGGTGGGATATACAATACCCTAAGGTCCATGTAGTAGTGTTTAAATAGTTGAGGGAGATGATAGAGTATCCTAAAAAGGACATGTTGTGTTGGTTTCCATTGGGGGAAAACCCATGCCTTTTGGGTTCCAAAAACACCATTTCTAGGTAACCCATGATGTAGAATAGAATATCAGTGAGTCATACTAGTGTGGTCCTGATGACCACAGTATGGTATATTTTTTGGGAGATTTCATAAGCTAGAAAAGACTAGAAATTTTGTGTAAAAACCCAACATGATGTAGAGTAATGTGGGTTTAATAATAGAGTGTCCAACTGGCTATTTCTACCTCTCCTCTCTTTCAATTATCCTTTAATAGGGGTGATGTTATGGTGGTTTTATGGATGTTTATGGTATAATCTCCACAACCTACATATTCTCATATTTCCCCCTCATCATTTTTTTTATTTTAGTCTGATTTTTGATTATGTTTAGTGATTATTTTATTATATCATTGTAGAAATTAGGTGGGACGATGGTGGTTTATTTAGATTTTCTAAAGATGATCCTTTGAAATAGGATCACATCCCATATTTTCCCTTTTTCAGTTGATGTATATTAGATCCCTAGGTTGTTTAGGTTTTTAATTAAAATTAATCCTAATTGAAATTTTTTCGGTTATAGTGGTTTTTTATTTTATAATGATAGTTATAGGGGTACACTGTGGACCTTCTAGGTGTGGTCAGTGGTTGTTTTGGTGCACCCAAATGACCTGATAGGTTCTTAGATGAATATGTATCTTTAGTTTATGAAATAAAAATTAAATTTATATTTTTATAATTAGTTTTTTGTTTAATTTGGAATGAGATAATTGATTAGGATCACGGAAAAAAATGGGTGAGTTAGTAGAGTTTATCAAAATGGTTAACTCTAATATTGTTGTAGATGGCCCCTGTAGTACAGTTTAATATGATTTTTTGTGGATGTGAGTGAATGTTTTCCTAACTATATGGGTACATTTTTATTTCAAATGAGTTAAAATAAAAAATAAAATATATTTTATGGGTTCTTACCTTTTAAACATGGAATATATTTTCATTATCACATTAGATGATTTCATTTTTCTTTAAAACTAATTATAAAATATAATTGATAACATGTTGAGATGGAAATAATAATTTTATATTTCAATAGGTATGATATATAACTCTAATAACCTATATGTGTCTTTTAAGACTATAATTAATGCATGAAAGGCTTATGTTCTTTTGGTGATGGGTAAGATAGACACCTCATGTATTATGAGAAACACCCTATAGATGTTAGAGTTGAGTCTTTGGGTGTGATATGTGTAAGAAAATTCATATATGACTTGATGTGTATAATGGTGAGGAGTTATTAAATGATACTATTTATTGGTTTCCCTTGTAATATGTGATATTAGGAATGAATTTGATTTAGTAATTTGTAAAGATTACTTACAATTGGGATTCCAAATTTTTAAATCATAATTTGATGGAAATGAACCCCACATGTTGATTCAAAGAATAGATAGAGACCATATTCATTAATATCACTAATGTTTGATTATTGAGACATAGATCAAATGATTGGATAACAAAATTGTTTTGATAGATATCCATAGTTTCTAAAAATATTTTGAGATATTATTTAGTAATAAGGGAAATATATGAGTGAATAATATGATTTTGTGGTTGTTTAGATCTCATGTGATGGGATGTGGTCCCTTTTACTGTTGTATGAATATGAATGATTAGACCTTATCCTATGTTATAGGGTATGATTCCAGTTATTAATCCATCATGAGTGAGAGGGATTTGACTGATGAAGAGGATCATACCATTAGTGAAAGGGTAGCGGAAAGGATATATGGTCTTTACCTATATGAGAATTTATTTGTAGGGAACACTTTTAGTGAGAGGGTTTCATCCCCACAGTATATATGATACCTACCCTTAAAGGGGGAGCTGTATGGATATTACCTCGTAAAGAGTGCAAGTGAGGTGGATGAGACATGGGACCTCCTTGAGTGAGAGGACTTTGTAGAGATTTCCTATTATGTGAGAAGTGGATAGTGGGTCCTACATTTCATGTTATTATAGTGGATGTCCTATATTATGAATCACCTTATATAATAATGTGTTCGTTGGAAAACATTGAGTAATAGGGTGAGCCTCAGACATGGATGATGGGCCCTACCATGATCTGTTGAGTCAAGTCATGTTATTTTTTTCTCCCTAACCAAGTCATCATATATGATATTTGATATAAAAATAGTTTCATAATATTATAATAAGATTATAGAATGAAAATGAATTCATTATTGTTATCCAGTGTACTAGCATATTTTTCACAAAGTGGATCGAAATATGTGTGTAAAAAGTTAGATGTCATGGTGGAATTTTTATCACACAACATCCTGATGAGAATTTTTTTAAGAATTTACCTTATGAATGTAAAATAACACAGAAAAAAGATTATATTTGGGGTTATTTTATTAAACTATACTATGTTATATTCATAAATCCAATATAGGAACCTATTTGTACATGTATACATCTTGTTAGTTTTTAGATAGGGTATAGGAAGTGCATTGGTTCAGGATGGATTATCATGAGGGATTATGGAATGTTTGAGTGTGGTGTTGAATATAGATGGTATTTTTTTATGTGGGTATATATTTTTGGTATTTTTTCTATTATTTTATGTTAAGACCAGTGGAAGAACAATTGGATGTTCAGTTTAGATGACAATATCAAATATTTTTCAATATATTTTTTTTATTTTTTTTCCTAATCTAAAGTTTTGATGTGGATGATGCCTAGTTATTTTCTATAATTGATACACTTTTACTTTATCTTTTATTATCCACATTGTATATATTATATTTTCACTACTATATGGTTTTCATTGTCAAACATAGAGGTGTTCTGGAGGACATGTATCTTCTTATCATGAAAAACTCTTAAGTGGCCTATAGACTGAGGCATTACAAATTGATATCTAATTTATCGTTTTGAAATAATATTTTTATAAATGGTTTATAGGTGTTATAGTAATATTTTAGAGAATCTGATTTACCATATACCGATGTGTCGTACACATCTTTCTGGTGGGAAGTCCAAGTTTCCTGGGTGTAAGGATTTATATTATGAGTTTTTGATGATATGATTTTTATATTGATTCAAAATAGATATGTATATTTATGATTCATATTTTTGGTTTTGGGTAATTTTTTATAAATAATAGAAATATTGCTTAACCATGGCCATCATGTTGGAATCATAAAAAATACATTTAATGTTTTTCAACTATGTTTTACTAAGACAGGTCATATGTTTAATGTGTAAACATAAACATATGTATCATGTAATAATGTTACATGTCATTGGAAATATACTTAGATAATCCATGGTATCTTGGTTTATAGTTGAACATCTTTACCTACGGATGGTGGTATTTAGTGATCATTGTAAATTACCATAGTAGTGGTATCACAAACATGTGGTGAGATGGTCTAGGAATTTAATTTCACTGAGATAACTCGATGATGGATGAGAATACATGAGAGGTTATATGAATAGTATTTATTGATTACATAAAGTGTTATCAATAAGATATATATTTTTTATGATATAGTTTCATAGTATAAATCTACATAACCAAAACATGTAATTTTTGAAATTCATATTTAATTTTTCAATCAATGTATCAAGGATTATTTTGGAGGGAAGGAACTATTTTATAAATGTATTTACTTTTGATTGGTTCACATTCGTTATTGTGGTCGATGAATGGGTGGATTCCCATGGTTTTATAATGATTCTTAGGATGATGTTGATCATGTGATATGACTTGGTATGATTTATAGGCCATATGTTATTAGATGAGCGGACATATTTTAGGGAATAGTTAGTGGGTTACATGTGTTGAACTAGATTCTATTGGACATGACTTATTTGAGATTTACTCATGTTATGTGATTGAGATATATGAAAGTGATTATTATTTATATTTGATTAAGATAAAGTTGGATATTAGTTGAAAATATATGATTGGGTTATATGGTGGATCACTGTACCTTTAGAGGAGGAGAGTGAGATTTAGTGAGTATTTTTAGTAAAATACATAATGTTATAGTGTAGGAACACATTGGTAATATGCGTAACTAGTTAGTGTTTTATATCGGTTAGAGGTCAAGTGTGGGACATGGAATAACTGGTTTGGTGAGACGATCATGATCGTTGTTGGACTATGTTTTCAGTGAGGAGGGAAAATCATCCTTATCCATAATAGGTATCTTCAAAAATGGATTAGTGAACCATTTTATGAAAAATTATAATTTCTTTTATTGAAGTGTCAAGGGTTAGTAGTTTATTGAGTGTTTCTCCAGAGCGGTGACACGTGTATGGTTTGTGGACACATTTGGGTTGGTGATCAAGAAGTGGTGTCATGGAATCTATATAGTTTTGTGTTTAAAATTATCTATTAAAGAGTGTCACATTTTTTTGTATTATTTTTTGAATTTGATGTGTAATATTATCTTATTTATCTAATAATTTGTAGTAGATAGTGTAATTTGAACATGCTCGAGTATTGGCAGCTTCACTTGGTCTAGTCACTATCATGCTAAGGGACATAGTGTGGTTTTTGAGAATTATTGTTATGTATAATTGAGTTGAATGTAGTGAAAATATAATGGTGGTGACACTCATATTCTTAATTATTATATAAAACTCATGATATAATTATCATCGATATGAAGAGATTGGACATTGGGTGGAAAGATGATGCTTTGATGTTGGTGAGTGGTAAGATCCAATAATATGGGGTTCTTTACAGAACACCATATTTTGAATTCTAAAGAAACATTTACGAAACATCATGTTATTATTATTATTATTAATTGAATTAAATTTCATTTATTTATTTAGTTATACACAACACCATGTTATTTTTTCCATACATAAAACATTTTCTTAAGTTATGTTACATCCAAAACTTATTTTATAAAAAAAATTATATATTATTAATATAGATATTTCTATGTGACTGTTATAAAATATCCATTAAATATAGTAATATGAATCATAATAACTAATTTTTAAATGTAAATTATATTGGTTTTATATAAATATATAATATTGATAGTAAAATACATACATTTTCTTAAAGACATTATATGTTTTGAAAATAATATTTTCTCAAAGACGAGCATTTTATGTATTATTCTTAAGAATAATAAAATTATTTTTTTTACAATTTTAGAAATATAATATCAAAAAGCATATTTTTCAATTTAAATTGTCAAAATTACATTAGGGTGATTTTTTTGATTTTTCTGATAAATTTTGTTTTTGATGAATGGTGAAAAATAATGAGTCATAATTGAAAACTAACTTTTAAATGAAATTATTTATAAAAATATAATATACTTTAAAATGTGTTTAATGAAAATATAGGTAGAATCTACCTCCATATATCCAATTTAATCATTTTATTGAATTAAATATTAAAATTTTGATATAGAATATATGTAATATTATGATCATTTTGGGTTCAAAAACATTTTCTATCATCATGTCTATATACATAAATATAAATAAACATCTCCCACATATGCGAATGAAAATTTTGAAAATGGATTCAATATATGTAATTAGAATCATTTATATTTTATAATAATGATAACATAATTTTTGAAAAAAAATGAATAGTGGAAGTAATAAGAATTAATTACTCCTATAAAATTATTTTATGGAAACATTTAGACCATTCCACATATAAGGTTATATAATAGCCAAATATTGACCCTTTAGAGATTTTATAATCGTGGGAGAACCCAATTATTTTTAAAAATATAATTCGTGTCCTCACCCCCATATATAAAAGGCCTCACAATCTCCTATCTTATTCACATATACACACCTCTATGTTTTAGACAGGACCTAAAAAAATTATTTATCAACATCCCTATACTCATCCTCGAATCTTTATTTTGGTCATTAATCCATCTTATGAATGCTTTTACTAGATTCTTAAGGAGGATACATGAATAAGAGGTGACATTCATCAATGAATTTTTCTGATTTATTTCCTCCTCCCCCTTAAATTCCTTATATATAATTATTTTATAATATAAAAATTATATTCAATATACTGAGATGTTTTTATGTGATTACAATGACCTAAAACTTTATCCTCGTCCATCAAATGGGATAAGAAAAAATCATTTGTTCTTATGGAGGAATAAGCCTCACGAACCGATGTCATTTATATTTTAGTTACCACATCTAAAGGCTTGTAATAATAATGGATTTATTGATTAAATATAATATGTATGGTATTTATGATGTAATAATTATTATCTAATTTTTATATCACACATACCTTCATTATTTGTTTTATTTGTGAATATGATCATATTTTTCATCTATACGGTGGACTACCAGCTCGTAAATTGTAGTGATTCATTCACTCTTTACAAGGAATGCATTAATGGTGGGTATAATAAATTAATTTATATATATATATATTAAATAAATAGGATTACTAAATCAAAATGTATATCATTTAATTTTCTTTTGTTAAATCTAAAAAAATGCAAATATTGATTATGTGTAGGTTTGTCCCAATATCTCTATGAATAACGTATTTCATTCATTAAAAAAATATTATTGAATAATATATATATATATATGATATTTATATCATGGTTATCATTTTGAAGATTATAGATACATGATAAATGTAACAAGACCAAAATTATAACAAAAGAAAACATATACAATAAACTAAACTGCTATTACCAAAAAAACATTAACATGGAATTGGTTCTAAAAGGATAATAAAATTTAACCATAAAATAACATATGGAATGATATATATAAATATGGTTATGTAATACATGTATAAGAATCTTATATTTATAATTTATGGGGTTTCATGGATTATGATGGATGTCAAGGCTTATGGTAGAGGATCATTTTCACAATTATACTTCAATGATACGTATGTTCTTTTATGCACCTATATTCATTCACAAGGTTTATATACACCCCCTTTGACATGAAATCTCATAAGTATGTTTATCATAATGATATTTTATGTTCAATTTTTGTATTATTTAATGAGTAGTATTATGAAATATTTCAAAATGGTTTATATTTTATCTTAAAATCACATCATTTATTATGAGAGATTCTGATCAAGTCTCAAATATTGAACTTTCACAATCTACCTCTAAATAATTCACATGAAATTTCTTCTCCTATGGTTATTAATAATATATTCCAGTAATGGAACAAATTTTTCACTTTTTTTAAATGAAATTATTAAGAATTTGTTATATCAAAATTGGAATTCATTTCTCTCTTTGGTTGGAAATCTATTTTCCTCCAAAACTATGTTTTCTAAAGATAAATTCAAATGTTTTATTACACTATTTTTATTTTTATATGAAATTTTTACCCCTAGTTTAATTTTAATAAAAAAATTTAAGGTACATTGCTATTGATTTCCAAATAATTCATATTTGTATTTTACAAATAATTTGAAAGGAATATATCTTTTAACATGTTTGGTATGAACATAATAATTTGACATCATGAAAAGTCATTGATTTAAATCTTCAATTATATTTTTTCAAGTGTCTGTTGGAAACAAATTTCCCAAATAGTTTTTCTTCTTAAAAATATTTTCCACAGTGGAAAGGATATTTTAATAAATAATGTTTAAAATAATATTTCAAAATTATTTTAAAAATAAGATGACATTAGTCAATGTTAAAATTTCATTAATTGATATATAGTACAAGATTACCATTCATATTATTTCTCTAAATGGTATATTTTTTATAGAATTATTATTTTTTACCATTTCATTTTCCTTGGGTTATACCATGGTATGATTCTTGTAGAACCTATTCATTTTTATTGGTTATGCTATGATTAAATGATAATGAAGCCTTCCTGTATTATATAAGTTATCATTTGATGATTTATTTATGAAACCCATCTTATACATATTTTTATGTTATGATTAATTTCATGTTCTTTGAGAATACATTTGTATGACTTCCATTATGTGATAGGTGGGACCTATATCTCCCCCCCAAGTCATTGGGTAATGATTTATATTATAAGAGCTCAAATAATATATGAGATATTATCTCAAGACTAAAAGATGGCACAATAAGAGTCATCACAGTCCCAAAGATGGTAAATGGGTTGGTATCCCAAGTTAGATGCATGCACATGAGTTATTTCCCATTCCAAATATGTTATGTATGTCATGGTGGGTATCCATTACATATTATTATATATTATTATGTAATTTATATAAATAGAGTTCTTATTTCAATTTTATTCCCTCTTTTCTCATGTTATTTTATTTTAATATGATTAATTTCTAATGAACTACCCTTAATTAATCCATGAATCAATATTATGATCTATTTTATGTATGGTATAGATTTCATATGTAAACTCATATTCTCGTACCTTTATTTCCATAATGCGCTTATGTATACCCCTTTTTATCATTAGTGACCATATGATCTCACCCTTATTTATTTTTATATTTCCTGGTTATGAAGATATGCATTATTGATTATATTTCTAGTAAGAGTGCTAAATATTAAAACATCATTGGAGATTTTGTATCTCACATATGTACTAGTTTATTATTTTCCTATGTTAAAAAAGAAACAATAACTAAATTCTGAGGTCATTTATTGTTATTTTATGTAATAAATATGTATACAATAAGATGTAATATTAATGTATCAGTAACATGGTTATTCACAGTTGGTATTAGAGAAAGGTGTATTTAAAAATTGGAATCTAATATGATAAATCCTTAGTGATATCTGTAGGGACATGTTCAATAATACATCTAAGGATGATTCAATTTATAAGAAACAAACCCATAGTTTTGGTAAAGGATAAAAAAAGTGATTTTAAATAAATACATCAATTTTTATATACTAAATGGATATTTTTTTCATTCATAGTAGTACCTAGAGACAATAACCAAAAATACTATATTGAGATAGACTCAATTAGAAAATGGGGCACATAAATTTTTTATTCTACAAATCAAATTTGACACTCCAAAGATATATTCATTGTAAATTCATAAACATTTTACAATCCTAATTGATGTATTTAAATTTAACTTTACGATCAATAACCTATGATAACCTTGTGGTTTCATAGATTAAAATTATGTTTCATTATTTATAAATTCTTGAATTATTTTTCAAGATTACGTGTTTCACATTCATGATATAATTTCTTAAACTATGATTTCGGTTTTAGACAAAATATGGAACATAAGAGAATTCAGTTCATGATTAGTGTGAGTTAAATGAAATTGTTATCCTCTTTAGAAGCCAAATGTTTTGAGAAATACAATAAAAATATCACTAAAATGATCACACAACATTTTCAAATATGAATCATATTATACATATAAATGAGAAAATAAAGTAAAAACGTTGTATTGAGTCCTTTATGAGATAACTTCCACCATCCAATAGTTGAACCACTATTCTGCTAGTTTCGAAACAATTGATTAGTATGATTGAAATTATATTTTACATTCTCTTATATTCATGACATAAACTATTTATTATTCATGTCTATAATTTGGAAGTTGAAGAGAATCAATGGTGGACTCCAATCATGAATACAATTCATGAAGATAAAATCAAATCCATGTATTGGGATGAGATCAATAACTTATTTTTAAATTAATAAATTCCTCATATTATTCATAAAATTAAGGGGAATTATTTAAATAAGATAATGAAAATAGATTAGGAATCTATTAGACCATATGAGGAAATTTAAAAATACTTATGTGGTAAACTTATAATATTATCATCCAACATAAAATTTAGGATGATTGATTTTATAGTCTCTTAAAACAAAGTATCCTAAGAGAGTTATCCATAATATAAAATGATATATGTGTATACATTGTTCAATTCACTATTATAGTGGAAATTGAGGTTGGAGTTATGTATCAATCTCATGATTATGACATGAAAATGAAGATGTATTTCAAAAGAAAATATAATAACCATATATAATATAATATGATGATTCCTTTATGATCACTATATTTGTAGAGCGTGGAAGAAATTTCTTTAAGTGGACTACATAATATATTTTTTATATAAGGGAAGGTTATTTTGAAAATGAATACCTAAGTGATGATAAGAATTTATCTAATGATTCCAATAATAACAATTATCCCTAGAATTCACCACCCACACCTCAATGTTTCAAATTAAGGGAGTTTGGTAATTATGATAACTTGTGACCAAATATTGGGTTTTATTATGGTGAGAATGAAAGAAGTTTTATGTGATGTGGGAAAAGGATTAATATTATTTCATTAATTTTCCTGTATAGAGGTTCGATTATGAAATGGTGAAAGGAACACATACCATCCTATCTCGATCATTAAATGACTTATTTGGATCTAGTTCTACCAATTCCTTTTAATCGAATGACCTTTATCAGGGTATCAATATGCCACCAAAATTATTAGATGTTTAATAAGAATTTAAAAAACCTAATAGTATGAAGATCTAACCTCAAGTATATTATTCTTCTCTAGTTGACATTGGTTGGAATGTGCTTCAAGAAAAGATTTTCATTCCTCCTGTAGTCTAATTTGATTTTGTCGTATGCTTTGATTGAATTTAATTTCTTAAATCCCCCGTCAATTATTGGGAATTGCAAGTCACATTTGATTTTTGAACCATATTATGATTGTTAATCAATGTGATGATAAGTATGAACTTCTTATGATGATTATATCTGTTTTATTTGCCAAAATTACAATTTAATACAGTTTTTTATATCAACTTATTGTGGATAAACTCCACATAGAAGATAGTCCAATGGATCATGGATTTTATTATATTTTTATTGGATGATGTTACATTCCTTCCCCAAAAATGTGACGTTGATTTCTTAGTAGATCCAGTATCTGGTGTCCCACCAATATCAAACATTCCTTTAGAATTGTTCTAATTGAGTTAATGGAATTGAAGAATAAAATCTATGAAAACATTTTCATGGGATTCATTCATCCATGTGTGTCACCTTTGGGTGCACCTATTATTTCTTATAAATGGTATCTTGATTATTGTGACTATAATTATTTATTATGAGTTGAAAATGATAAAATTTAAAATAATTATCGTATTCCCCATATTAATGAATTATTTGATAAACTCTGTGGAGTTCAATACTTTTCATGATTAGTCTTCATTCTATATATCATAAAATGAGGTTCAAGAAAGAGGATATACCCATGTGGATATTATATTAATGAAAAAAAAACAAAATAGGAAAAATATTCCATTCAAGGTATAGAAAACGATGAATAAAAAATAATTTCATTTATTTATACTAATTCTTATAAAATACTCATGTATTTAATGATTAGAGTAATTAAATAATTCCTTAATAAGTTTTTGATAACATTTATATATGATATTACTATATATATGAATATAAATAAAGATCATGAAGGCCACTTGGTAATTATTCAAAAGACACTACGAAAGGAGAAACTATATGAAAATTTTAAAAAGCTTGATTTTTGTTCAATTTGTTTCATTTTTTGGAAATCTTTTCTCAAGAGAGGGTATAACAATAGAACTATTAATGACAAAGGCTATTGAATGTTGGCACATACCAACCATAGTGATTAATATCTCTATTTTTCATGGTTTGGATTGATATTATAAATGGTGTGTGGATGATTTCTCATTAATATCAAATCCATAGAACATGTTAACATATATGGAACCATAGTTCCTCTAGATGGATTAATGTGATGAAAATTTCAGGCAATAGAAGAACAGATTAGTCAGTTACCTTGTGATTACATTACCATATAGTAAATAAGGAGTTTTAACCTATATTAATGAATCCATAAAGGGATTGAGATTTACTATGTTGAATAATGAAATAGATATAGGTTAGTCCTCGTCAAAATTAGCAGTCTGGAAAAAAATTACCCAACAAATGCTTTGGAGTTTGCTGTGGGAATTTTTTCCTTGAGATATGGATACCAAATCTGCATAGATTAATGTTTTATATATATATATAGATCATAAAATTTAAAAGCATATATTCTCATAGTTGTATTTGAATATGTATATAATAATATAGTTTGTGAAAATTAAATAAAATGACTACAAAATACATTACCACACTAGGAAAGAAAATAGGATGTCCAATGTCGTGAGTCTAAAGTATATTGCTATATTATCCATTATTATGATCCCAAAAGACCTTATATTTATATATTTTCACAGGATGGATTCGTAAATCCTAACATAAGGGGAAAAATAATACATTTCTTAATTAAATGTTCAACCATTTATCCAAGTAAGGATTTAAGAGGAAAAAATAATTATGTTGAACTTTAATATATGATAAAAAATCATCATGAGTTGATCCTTGATATTGATAGAATAATAAAGTTCAAGAACTATGTTTTTTTTATGTCCATTACAGATAGGGAGAAGGGGTTTTTTGAGGAAACCTATATTTCATTTTCTCTAGTCATCCTAAAATTATGAATATTTTTAGGGAATTGAATGAGTATTTTTAGTAGGATGGAATGAAGTTATATATTTCAATGTTTGTATCATAATTCATGGTATCCCGACAAGTTAACACAAAAATAAAAACATCATAGGGAATTTTGTATGTATTATCAACATGAGAATGGAAATTAGAGAACATCGCAATGTATTTTTTTTGGACTCCCCAATAATTATAAGGTGAATAATATTAAATGAGTTATATTTGATCATCTTAATTGTTTAGGAAGATTCATTTCAATTTGAGAAAACTTTTCTATTGATTAACATTCCATGATATAAATTATGGTATTTTATTGGCTTCATGGAGTACCACATACCATTATATCAAATCAAGATTTAATGATTACCTCATTTTTTGATGTATTCAAAAAGATCATCACATAGAGTTGAGTTTCATAACTACATATCATTCCCAAAGATATAGTAATTTTGATTAACGAATTCAAAACCTATAGGATATCTTTAGATTCTATTTTCTGGATTATAAAGCTAGTTGTGATCAATACCTTCATGTAGTTTCATTTTTATATAATAATTTGATTCAAATATAAATTTAGATGGATCCTTGGGAATACATATATAGAAGAAAAGTTTAGAGAACCAACATGCTAGAATGATGTTGGAGAAATAAATTTATTTTGACATTGGACTGCTGATGAAATGGTAGAGAAGGGTAAAGTCATTCAAAAACACATCAAGGCATCACATATTTTAAAGAAAAACTATATTTATATTCTCTAACATGATCTAGAATTTTAAAATGGTGATATAAAGTTTCTATGAATTTTTCAATGGTTTATGGTAAATAAATTTGGGAAGAATGGGAAACTAAGAGCTAGGTATATCGATCCCTTAGAAATTATTTGTCTTATAGGGATTGTAGCCTATCATTTGGAACATTAAACACACAAATCTAATGGCCATTGTGTGTTCAATTTGTCTCTTATAATGTATTTTATACCTATCCCTTTACGTGTACTAAAATCAGAGGTCATACCACTATAGTAAGATATTTTTTACAAAGGAAAAACAAGATCAGATAATGGATCATGCATATAAATTTATACAAAAAAGAGCACTCACATTGTTAATGTTTTGAAGTGAAAACACTAGTTTGAGGAAGTATCATGGGATATTGTGGATAAGGAGATCTATATGTATCCTCAATATTTTATCTGAGTGGTGAATTTGGAAGACAAAATTCATTTTAAGGGGGGATAAAAGTTACATCCTACTTTTTCACAAAGATCATTTTTTTTTGAAAAAAATAAATTTCATTGAAGAATTGAACTATATGAATAAACATTTTAATATTTTCCACAACACAACACTAGATTACCTTGCGTACCTTGAAAGGCCATATGCTAACAATAAAATTATATAATATTAATTTAGTTATTTATATATTACTTTTATAACATAAATTTTATAATTATTGATATAAATATTAATAAATAATTTATAAATAGTATGTATAATGGTTTTATAAAATTAAACATGTTGAAAAGAAAATACAATTTTTTATAAAGTCCTTAAATGTTATGAAAATACAATTTTCAAAATAAAATTTTTTTTCATGTGTTTTTATGAACAATAATATTATTAATTTTTTGGATCATAAAAATTTAATTCAATAATCTTAGCTTCATTTATGAACTCATGATTTCCAAATTATATTAGGGAATTTTTTTTCATTTTATGGAGTGTTACATTTTTTATAGACTAGTGAAAATTATTAACATTTAGTTGAAAACTAACAATTCATTTAAAATATATATGATGTTAAACTATAAAATAAATTTTTTAATGTAAAATTTGTTCAATTATGAATCCATTATTCTAATTTAGTTAATCGAAATCAATTTAACATTGAAATTTTATATAAAATCATTGAAAACATCTGTTAATTTTCTTTAAAACCCCATCTTTCTTGTCACGTTTTGGGAATTATTTTTAAATTTTTTTTTCTAATTCTGTGAATGTAATTTGTGAAAACGAATAAATTTTGGGAATTATAATAATTTTTAACTTATAATAAATCTTACCTAATATTTTGACCAAATAAAATATGGAATGCATATAAACTAATTACCACGGTAAAGGTAAAAATGAATTTATCAACGGTAAAAAATATAAGAGTTAAAATTTTTTAGACACTATTATAATAACTATTTTATGTAAATATATTGATCATTTAACCTTTAAATATTAATAATAATCAAAATTTTACCATTTTTACATTTAAAAAATGTTGAAGATATCAATTATTTAAAAATAAAATACCAATTGTGTCATCTCCCCCACCTATAAAAGGCCACCCACTATCCTCCATTGCTCACACCTTCACAACTATTTGGATAAAATATAAATTTCAAAGTAACATACCAACTTACCTAATGTAATTATAGAATTATATTTCAGAATAAATCCATCCTAGGAAGGATTTTTGTAAAAAACTAAAGGGGATACCCGAAGATGAGATAGCGTTCATCAATGAATAGTTTTGTTTTATTTCATCCTCCACCCACATCAATAATTTTGTTGTCATGATTATATAAAAAAACAGTTTATATTATATATAATGAAATTTTTTATGTTAATGTAATTTAATAAAATTATATCCACTTCCATTAAATGGGTTATCATATAATTGTTCTTTGTACGGAGGACTACCATCTTGGAAATTGATATTGTTTATTTTTCCATTACACACTCTCATAGAAATACATAATGATCTATTTTTTATCATATATTATATTTATGATATTTATGATGTTGTTAATATTATTTTATTTTTTTATCTCATATACCATCATGATTAACATTTTTTGGAATATTATAATGTCGTTCGGGTGTACGATAGACTACAACCTCGTGAAGCTAGGTAATTCATTCAAAGTTTTCATAGAATATATTAACTATGGTATTAATAAAAAAATTATATATATATGGAAAAAAAATATTTGTTAAATCATAATATATATCTTTTACCTTTTTTATTTAAATCTTAAAAAAATGGAATCATTATTTATACGTATGTATGAGAAACCTTTTCCAAGAACGGTGTATTTTATTTCCTATCAAAAAAAATTATTGAAGAATATAAATACATATTTAAAGAATATATATGAGGTTTATATCATCTCTATCATTATGGAGATGGTGGGACTAGGAACAATGTAAGAGAAACAAAAAATATAGCAAATAGAAACATATATTAAAAAAATACAATTGTTACCCAATAGAAAATGTTATCATTGAAATGTTAATAACACAGTAATAAAAGATCTAAAAAATATTATATTTATTGAAATATATGAATATTAATATATAGTATATTTATAAAAAATTATATTTATTATACATGAGTGTTCAGTGAGTACGATGACTTATAGTAACAGTTTTTTGTATCAAATTTCTTTCACTGAGACATATGTTAAGTTACACACCTATTTCTTTCACGATGAATATATACAACCCCGTTTAAATGTAATATCATAAATTTAATCATTGTAATTTTATATTAATTAAATTTTATGTTATTAATTTGTAGGAATTATGATTCAATGTTACCAATGTGATATAGATTTTATCTTACAATCTCATCATTTGTGTGGATTGTTAATGATAATGTATCTAATAATGAAATAGAATGATCAACCCCCCAATAATTCTCATGAATTTTATTCCCCAATGGTTAATCATTATATCATTAAACGATTGTACCATTTCCACCCTTTTTACTTAAAAATGTTGAGAAAATATTATTATGAAAATCGAAATTTATTATCTTTTTGAGAGAAATCGATTTTCATCCATAACCATGTTTTATAAAAAAAATAATAAATGTTTTATTTCTCTATTAATATAATTGAAATAATTTTATATGCATGATTTACATTTTATAATATGTCTTTCATGAAATCTAATTTTTTTTTCAAAAAATACCCATTTTTATTTTACCATAAACATTAATGGAATCATCATTTTATCATGCACGGAATGAAGAGAATAATCTAAAACCATGACCAATAATTTATTCAATGATTCCATATACAATTTCAAGTTAAATATAAAATAAAAATATATTCAAAATGATCTATATTTTAAAAATACTTCTTTCAAAATAGAAATGATATTTTCCAAAGGAAATATTTAAATGTTCTTTAAAAATTATTTTCAATAAAATATGATAACTTTTAATGATACATATTTATTACTAGGGATATACTACATGGAAACCACTCATATTACTTTTTGAATGGTTTATGTTTTTATGGCACAATAAAAATGAATCCCATCACTTTTCCACAGGTTAAACCATGATAATATTGTTATGAAATCCATTAATATCCATGAGTTATGCTATGATAAAATGATAATGAAACGGATCTACTTTTCATTGGTTATGATATGATGAAATGTTTATGAAACACATATAATTTTTTGGTATTTGATATGTTGATTTTTATGATCTTATGGAACACATATGTATGATTTCAATTATGTGATGATGGAACATATATCTCTCCCTAATGAAATGGGTAATGATTGATGTTGTAGGTCCACAACGGGTACATGGGAGAGTATCCCATTCCCAAAAAAGAGTACATTGGAGGTCATCTCAAAATCCAAAGAGGTACACTGGGGGTCATCCTAAGACTATAATGATATTATTACCTTGGTGGGTATCCTTGACATCATATTTCTTATTCTTATGTGTATTACATAAATCTATTTCTTATGATAATGTTTTGCTCTCCAATATCATGTTATTTTATTTACTTATGATTCATGTCTTTTTAACATCCATTATTAATTCCATGATTGGTTATTCAATTAAATTTTTTGCAGCGTGTGATATTCTTAGGTATGCTAATTTTTTCAATCCCGTGTATTTATATTGTCCTTACATATATCACTTTTTCATCCTTACTTCAAAAATGATTTCACCCTTTCTTATGATTATTTTCCCCTGGATATGAAGATATTCATTATTAATGGTTTCCAGAAAAATGGTTCTATATGTGATGAACAAACTGGCAGATGATTTTTCTCACATAAGAACATGTTGTTTATGTGTCTGTATTTGCATAGGAACCGGACCTAAACAATCATTTAATGGACCATTATGT
Source organism: Viscum album (assembly GCA_963277665.1). Lineage (NCBI taxonomy): Eukaryota > Viridiplantae > Streptophyta > Magnoliopsida > Santalales > Viscaceae > Viscum > Viscum album. The sequence goes on along the minus strand of OY728133.1, from coordinate 312,196,145 downwards.
TGTGTAATGAATATTTTATTAATATTATGTAATATTAATGTATGTGTAATTAGGGTTTTCATAGTGTTTTTCAATTATTGTGCATTGGTCTAGGGATCATGATAGAGTTGGTTGGTCTAAGAGTGAGTTGAATTGGTGGTGTTTCGGTTCTTGGGGCTATAGAGTAATGAATTATTCAAGAGGTGGTTTATTGATCCATGAAATTGTACTAAGATTCAATATCAAACATTGGTTTGGTAATTTGGACGAGTTGGTCATGCATTCATGAGTTAATCAATAATTATTTTTTGAGGTTTTAGAAAAATGCATTAGTGGATTCAGGTGGGTATTTCAGTTGAAATCAGTTACATGTGGACTAACATATGACATTACACTAGATCGTTTGTGTTTATATTGAAATAAATTCAAGGGTTTCGATAGATAGTTAATAGTGCATTTTTGGTAGGCAATTTATATAGTTGGGTGCATTATGGTACATAATCATCCCTTATAGAGACTTATAGAATAGAGTATTATAAACCATAATATTAATCCACAATGGAAAATAAGATATCATATTATATATGTGTTCAGTTTTGTTTTTCCTCATTATGATCATTTTTGATAAGTGCGGGATCAAAATCTAGCGAATAGTGTAATTCGTTGGATGAAGTTGTATAAAGGAACCATGTAAGGAATTAAAAGTTGAAATATTGTGAGTGAGAAATGAATTCATGAAAGTGGACGGTTGGGGATCATGTTTGATGAAATATCTGATGCTTCTTGAGTACGATAATTTTTATGGTGTATAGTTTTCAATAAACCATTAATTATAGGTGATTTTTTTGAGATAATTAGTATATTTGGATTGAAATGATAATTCTTCATGAATTGGGATAAAAATTCACTATTTGAGTGCTTCAATATCTTAAGGATTTTTTGGTTGTGTAAGAAGGTTTTATTGGTAGTTTGTGGGTGTGAATGATTGGAAGAGAAGGTTTGGGGTTGAACTGTAACTGAAATTTTAGTGGGCAGTAGGGCACCATAGAACAACATAAGGAATTTTCACATGGTCTCTTGTGGTTGAGGTGGAAAAGATATAGTGTGAAGGTTTATTTCACAATGCATATATGGGAGAGGTTCCATTCCATAGAATTGTAGTTGTATTGTAGTGGGTCCATGTGATGTAGGGACCTATGGCTTCCCCAAAAGAGAAGGTTTTTCTACAATTTGGGCTTAGTCAAGGGAGGCTAATGTGGCGGCCCGATGGTCCACATCATTGAGGTTCTCTATAGGGTTGAACCACTACCTACAAATTCCTCTATAGACCTTGACATGATTTTTAGGAAACAATGCGTGGTCCTCCTAAACACACCATGGTCTAGGTGATGGTATGTTTTTTTATTTTTAGGATTATTTGTATTTTCTTGGTTATCCCCCACCCCAATTTTATAGGAAAGTGGGAATTAGGGACGAATCAATTTTCTTCACTCCCACTCCATATCATCCCAATTGTTTTTCAACCAATAAAGGCATATTTTTTATTATGTCTAGTTTTATGGTAATATAATTTTTACCTACCGATGTTATTTTTATCATTTGATACATTTTATTTCGGTTAAATTTAAGATATGGTTCACTGTTGATTATACCATAACATGGAGGAATAATAATGGATTTATAGGTATTTAAATAGGATTATTAAAATAAGGTATAAAAAGGATGATTTTATGTAATATTTATTTCATTTTGATTGAGGTATGATATCGACCATATTTATTTATAGTTTTTTTGTGAAATTTTATAATCTGTGTTATTGAATGTTTATTATTGGTTTGTATATTTAACATAATGGTATGTTGGGTATTCTATCAATCATTCAAGTGTTATTGCTCCAAAATTTACTATGAAAGGATGGCCTTATGAGTTTTTAGTGATTATTCTTCCTTGATTTAAATTAAATAATTGATTATTAAATATAAAATTAAAAATATGTTTTATGTGGAATGACATGGGTTCTCAATAGCATGTATGATATTGTGAATGGTTCAATAAAGCATAGTGAGAGGATAACATGGGTATCTATGTAGGTGTATCATATAATTCAATTTCATATGTTTTATATCCCTGATTGTACATACCAATATAATTTAATATGATCAAGTATATGTATAGGGGATAAGAGTTAATTAGAGGGAGAAATATGTTGGTGATAAGCCTCATGTTCTTGTAATAAATACATTACAACACATTGAAAGAATTTGAATCCCTCAATGTCTTTGTCAACCTATGGAAAATTATTGGATGATTTTATGTGAGGTATAGGGTAGGCCTTTGGTATTGCGAAAAGACAAAGGTATAGAATATGTGTTACATAAGGAATTTTTGAAAAAATATGAGTCTTAAATATGTGTGATGATGGTGGGAGAATACTGCATCTCACATGTTATGAGACTCTCTCTCTTGAGGTTGTAGAAGAATCATGGTCAGTGAGATGAGTATGATATGTCCTTTGTGACATCAAATGTGAAATTAAAATGGGGTTCTATGTTGTAATAATTATATGTATCCCATATAATATATTATAAATATACTTAGTGTGGTTTGATGGTATATAATGATGTTTGGAATTTTGATTCCAAGGTTATATAGAAGAATTGAATAGAACGAGAACAAACCTAGTAAGGGAAATGTATGATATATACTATAGGTTATGAGGTTCTTAGGTGGTTATAAGTGAAATATGGTTTTGGTGGTTTTAGAAACAGATGTTTTAATGTGATGGCTCATGAAACTAGAAGAATATCTAAAAATGTTTTGAGGTGAGGGGATATATATTTAGTGACCAAAACCATAGTTAAAAATTGACGAGAATGTGTGATGGAATGTAAAGCCTCTTTAATATTTCAGGTATGTATTGAGTAACTAACACTTACTAAGAGGGTAGTGTATTGGTTTTGACCACGTCTTGGGTGATAAGGTGGTAGATGGCATGGTAGTACCTACTCTAACTTGGTGGGAAGTGGTCATGATGTATTTCCATGACATGGGATTGTGTTAACACATTGGAAACACCATTATATAAAGGATATTGTTCCACTCATATATGTGTTTAATCATGTAATAGGGGGAGGTAATGTTGTGACTCAATCCTAAGTGAGTGGGTGGTGGATGTTATATTATACCACCTTTAGTGAGAGAGATTAGTGTAGATGTTTTATAATGATAGATAAGGATTGATGACACCACCATAAAAAATAATGTAGTGGTTATGAAATATATAGACTCACGTTTTGTGAGAATGATTCGGGGGGACCACCCTGAGATAGAGGTTATGTCTCAAACATGGGAATAGAACCTCACATTACATCATTGGTCTGTGGTCAGGTTTTGGAATTTTCACTGCGAAAAATAATTTAGTATTTTTTATGTTATAGGATTTAAGAAATATTGTGATGATGATATTATAACATGGTTTCAATGAATTCGTGTTCAATAACAATGGTGTCTTGGTTTACACATAACATCAAAACAGGTGTGTGTAACTCATTATAAATAAGAATGTCATAGATATAACATAACATCCCAAAGAGAATATTTATTTATGAATTTATTTTACTTAGGAATACGAATGAATATATTGGTGTAAATTATGGGTTCATGGTGACACACTACACAGTTTTATGCTCATAACCTGTTTGATCACTAAGGTACATATACAAACCATATGTCAATTTTTTGATTTGTCAAAGGATTTTTATTGGAGTATGTTATATTATCATGAGGGTAATTGAAGACATGGATTTTAGTGTGTCCTGATGATGGAAGGATGCCCAGTGAGTAGGATTTTTTTTTTCATTTTTTATTATTTTTGGTATTCCTAGTGAGAGTACAGTTAGATGGCCATTTTATATGAAATAATCATACATATTATTTCATATTATTTATATTTTTATGCATAATGAAATGTTTGGATTTGTTATATGATTGACTATTTTTTCTATTTTCACTCCATTATTGAGGGAATATTATATCCATTGTATTGATTTGTCCCTCTTCACTATTAAAATTCCTTGATCATAATAATAGGTATTTATGAGGTCATTTCTCTCCTCATCTTGATTCACTGCCAATTATCCTATAGACCACGACAATATAGGTGAATATTATTTTATACTAATTATATTGATAATATTCTACATAATTATAAAAATATTTTTACAAACTATTATTTTCATTGATAGATGTTAATCTATATAATACAAAGAACATTAGTGAATGTAATTATAGGTAATCGTATTCACATATTATTGTAAATTTGATGTATTTAACTTCATATATTTATCATTTTGAATAATATATATATGTCAATATAAAGTCAATATAATTAATCACCATTGGATGCATATGAAATCATTATTAAGATATTTAATATATATCATGATCTTTTAATTAAATTATTTAATTTTTTGATATGGTTCACGAAGTGATGTAAAAAAGGTAACCTATTGAATGATAATAAATCCATGTGTGGTAATTTCATCACCTTTTATGGTGCATATATATCTCAAAAATAATACAAAAAATGAATATTTTATAATCCACTATGGATGTTAATTTTATTTCCTTAAATAAGTCCCAATAATAAGATAAATTGATTCATAAATGTTATAAACATTACTTGTTTTCCAATATTAACGTATGTTGTGTATATTCATTTTGATCCTCAAAGATAAATATAAAGGTAAAATAATTTCATCTACAATGGAAAATATTGACACATACGTTGATGGCATGACCTAGTTAGTCAACCTCTCTATAGTGGGATTATTATGATTGGTGAAGTCACATAATAAAGAAATTTAATGAACATACATGTGGTTCCATCCATCCAAAAACCCAACCTAATATATATAATGTACCAAAGGGTGTTCCCAGTACCAATGGGCTTGAAACTAGTGCACGATTATAAAAAATGATCTTTTTGGAATGATTTTACACGTAATAAACAAAAAAGAACAATTATCAAAATAAAACATCATACCAATACCAATATCCATAAATAAAAGAATGAAAAAAATTCATGTTAAAAATTTTGAAACATTAACAAAAAAAACAAAAAATATGTGTAGGGGTACCAACTACACAACTAAAACTCTATATAACAAGAGGGACAAAACCCTTATACAACCTCCACCAACACCTACATGATGATTGATACTAACATATAAATCCACCAACACCCCCACTATAAATTATGCCTTTAATTGAGTTAGTAACAATAATATTTGCATACAAACAAGGGTGTATGTATGGTGTGTGATAAATCCGATTAGGATTTTACATATGATAAGTATTTGAATGGCATAACATTAGATGAAATTTTTATAAATAATACTTCAAAAGAACACTAGAATAATTTCTAAGAAATAATTATACAGAAAAATTTCTTTTAGCTTATAATGTATGTATGGAACACTATGTACCAATGGTAAGAACCACATAATAAGAGAGAACCATATCTTAAAAGAGCACTATAGGAGATCCTCAAAATTACAACCACTAGTGGGACACTTGGAACTACGTATCTCGATCAAAATTTTATAAAAACCATGATCCATAGAGTCCTCATTCATGAGTCACTAGAAAAGAATTTATCTGATGATCTACTTGTTTAAAATTATCATAATAGTTTAGTTAGTCGGGTAGTTTCAATCCTTCTTCAATAAACATGACATTTACCTTAGTAATTCAACTATAATTCTAATCCTAGTCCACCCACCAAGATACCTAGAATTCCATTTGTGCTCAAGTACCATTTCACATGACAGATAGATCACCGCATTCACATACACACAACATGAAATGTGAATACACATGAAGAACAAAAATTTTAATAACAAAAACTATTTCAAATTCACATGTGGACCAAATCTATATTAAAACATTCTTCACACAACATTATCAATTAATAAAATTGACTTGGAAGTGTAACAACGATAACATATATGTAAAAAACCAATTTAATTTGTAAAAACATATGTCAAGCCATAATAACATAAAAATAGTTGAAAAAAACATTTCAAACAACAATGATCATCCATATATGACCTTTAAGAAACCATAAAAGTACACCAAAATCATTAATAAATGATGAATCATGGAACCACCAACATCAAGCTTGGGAACATCTTGAATCTAATGAAAAACCAAAACTACACCTCAAGAGGACCCTAAAAAGGAATGATAAAACCATGAACACAATGAATTGTACCAAATATCAAAAAATTTATTCCATTTTAGGCGAACCAACCCGTATGAGAGACTCAAAACCAATAAAGAGGGAAGAAGAACCCTTCCATAAAGAAGAAATCAAGAATATATGAATGTAATCAATTATTCTTGTAGTCCAATGAGATATAAACCTAATATTTTATCATCTGAGGTATAAAAGAAGAGGGTATGAGGATACTTTGGATGAAAATACGGAAATTGAAAGATAGAGTGTGAATTTGGGTCATAATTGGTGAGGAAAAGTGTAATTTCTATATTTTTGTAACCTAGATAGGTTGCACGGTTAGACGAAATGTTTTCCCAAAACATTCTAAATCGATGTTGTCTCCTCTATCTAGTAGGAAAATTTACATATTATTATATTGGGATAAATTCATGTCCATGATGCAGGTTGTGCGTCTGTGACACTGCCACTATCTTTGGTGAACAATTTCTTTTGGGATGGTTCATGGTTTCCCTTAACTGTGCGCTGACCTTACAGCTCATTCTAAATGGTAAAATATCACCACCATCCCCTAGAATAACTTTAGAAATATATGGTACCATGTTACGACAAAAATAAATATGAAAATTAACTCAAAATAAAATTCCATAAGAGTCAATTCTTCCAACCATGAAAATAGTCCACCCACAGAAAGTCAGGCCATTGCTTATTAGAGAAAAAAATGGATATTTATCTTGAATGAAAGAATTTCATTCCCATGTCTTGTGATCATAATTTCCATGATTTTATAGAACATGAAAAAATTTTATTAACATCCCATGAAGAAATTATTTTTATGATATCAATATATGCACTGGTACACAAATTCAGATAAATCGGATTGTGTCTCCAATTAATCCTAATTGAACACATACTATGGGACCATATTATACATTTTTAACTAATTAATAGGTAAAATATCATGAATTAACATCAAATTAGAAATAAATTCTAACTGGTATTCAACCTTACCTACTCTCTCAATATCCTCAAGAGGTTTGAATACCTTAGAAGTACTGTTGTTTCTTTAGGAATATGGCGGTGAGCCAAGTGTGCTGCCATATTAAAAAACACATCGTCACAAAATGAGACATCCAATTTCAATTTTAATTTTTTGTAATAAGACACCTGGTAACTTTTTACTATCAACTAACACTGTCGGGTCAACACAAAATTATGTTGCATTTCTTGCTCCTAGCTCAGACCTAAAAATGATGCCTTACCGACCTCTAACCAACCCAAAGGATACCGACACAACCAACCAAATAGTTCATCATAGGGGTACATTAATATTAATGATGTGTAGCTATTATTTTAGGATGAATTTAATAACCTAAATCGATATCCCATGATCATATAAAATCTAGCACACATGCCCAGATTATGTCTTCTAAAATATAATCTTCCTACTCCATCTGAAAATCGATTTGAGGATGGTATGTCATACTCAACTAGAACTCTCAAACCATTTATTTCTATTGGAAATCCTAAAAAATGGTACAATTGGGGTCCTTGTTAGAAATCATAGTTGAACGTACCCCAAGAAGCCTCTGTATTGTTTTAACATTTAATTACCCAAATTCATCAACATTAGATAAATATATTATTAGAATAAAATGGTGTGATTTGGAATGATGGTCAATCACCACCGAAATATATTTCATCTCTCATGTCATAAAAAGTAATACCATAATAAAATCAATGGATATATAATCCCACATTAAGGATGTAATGGGTAATGGATGATGAAAACGCATGGGCCATTGGTAATCTTATTTAACCCGATGGAATTTATATCACCTGGATACATATTTAACTATGTCTCATCTCATAACTGACCACCAAAATTAATGAGGTACAACATAAAAAATCATTTTTTTTCTAGGATTAATGGTCCATTGAGGCTGGTGGATATCTAACATCACCACCTTCAGTAGTGAAGACAGCTCCATGAATTAAACCTTCAAACATAGAACACTTTCAAGAGGCAATGACCATTCATAAGGAACCTCCCCATCATCTAATAACTAAGTAAAATGTCATTACAACTCATCACTTGGATACAATTTCAGAATTAACTCAATAACAGAAATTTTCAATTGAATACTATCCAAACACATGCCTCCACTGTGCTTCCTGATTTTTAGATAAATCTAAAAAAATATCACTATTAACGTCCACAAAATTATGGAATCCTTCAATGGTTTTATAGATTCTCTCGTACATAATGTATACACCACCATGTTATATTTTCTGGGGGTATGCATGAGCTCAATATAGAACCACTGAAAAAACATCATCGAATTATGAAACCATAGATTCAAATCATTCAAATATAAAATGTTGTATAATATCATATCATCTATGTACATTAAAAATTTCTCTGGGAAATTATAATGACCTCATGTCTTCAAGTCATGCATCACTACTATTAATTACAAGGCAGAGGTTGTGTAATTATTTTCATGTTATTAGATTTGGAATGAATCATATGACACCACATGCTCTTATTACATCAACACAAAACCAATATAGCATCCCATGTAAATAAAGAAATAATACATTCTATTTTTTATTAATATTTTTGAATTAAATATTAATTTAACTTTAAAGGGGTAGCTATGTTTGATGGTGTACCCGATACACATCAACTGGTTTCTTTTCAATCTTACGTTGTAGAGAAATAATATAATATTGTTATGGTAGTTAACTCCTAGATTTTTTAATGGAAGTAATGAACAAAAATAACAAAAATATTATTATACATGTCTGTTAAATAAATTTTAGAGGCTTAAAATTTGAATGAATCTAATTTTAAGCATAATTTACTTTAAATGGTTGATTTAACACCATTTAATAGAGAACCCTCATTAAATATAGTTTTGGTCACTTTTATATGTTCTATTTAACAAAATAATGTTCTTATTTTGATTCGGGACATCAAATTTTACTTTGGGTAAATTGTTTGTATTTTTCAGGTAAAGTTCATTTTTTATGAATAGTGAAAAAAGTCTATATTTTTATTCAAAAGTGCCTTTTAATCTAATTTATTTATATGGTTATATTAACTTTTTAATTGGTTTTTATGTGAAATTATATTAAATTTTTACTATTTAATCCTATGTTTGTCATTGGAATTAATTTCACTTTGAAAATGGGCACAAACTAGTATCAATTTTTATTATAGACATTGTTTATTAAAACCACGCTATTTGTTATTATAATGGGATTTAATTTTAAAATAATTAATCCAACTTCTATGTTTTCTATTTTTTAAAAGAGAAATTATTTTTTTTCTTAATATCAAATATATCTTAGGCTGAATTTTAGGTCTTTTTCTGAAAAACATCAATTTTTTACGAATAGTGAAACAAATATGTCGTAGTTAAAAAATGAACTTTTACATTTAAATAAATTTTTACCACTTCTGTGGATTGAATTTTGAAATTTTGAAATAATGGTTTTTATTAGTATATTAAATGTGGTTCAATAAGATGGAAATATATTTTGGTGTATAGTAACTGATGACTTTTATTTACCACTGATAAAGGTAAATAGGGTAATTCAAGTTAAAAATAATATTATAATAACACAAAATTACCATATCACTTCTCTTAAAATTATTCTTTCAGTCATTTACGTCCTTTGGAATCTTTTGGTCTATATTGGGACCGCATTGAGCCACATGGGAGTGATAATGAGACTTGGATAAATTAACTTATAGTAAACGCAAAAATGAGAAAACAAATAACTTTTAGTAACATAATTTTTAGAAGGGGGTATATAAATTATTTATTCTACTATAAATATTCATTATAAATCTAGAATTAATTCCTACATAAATGTATTTTTTTATAATTTTTATACATCAAATAAATGAAATTATTTATGTCAAAATATTGATGTAATATTTAACTCATTAATAAACTATTTTAATATATATGATTATAAATATTTAAAAGTTTTTCAAAACCTGCCCAATTTTTATTGGATGATTTCATTTTGACCAATACTCATTTTATATTTTTCTTTAATTAGTTTTTTACCTTTAGATCCTGAATTTCAATATATAATAAAATAATTTTTTCACACTTTCATAAAGAGCCCCTCCACCCCTTATAAAAAGCCATCATTTATAACCAATTACTCACACTTCTCAATACCCTTGGCTTGTAAAAATACTGAACAAATAAGCTCTCAAGATGATTCTCCTCCCCATAGAAGCTGTAACTTATGAAGAAGGCACTTCAAGAATTATTTTGGTTCAAACCAAGAGGATTTACCCAAATTAAAGGTATTGATTCCTCTTAACTTATATTATTTTATTTTACTTCTCCCACCCATAATATCTTTATATTACTTTCTTTTATAACATCAACTATATCCTCAATAGAGTCTAATGTTTTAATGAGATGGATTTGAACTACACTTACAGTCACCTCCATTTAATGGATGAAGCACATATTATTTCTGTGGATGGAAAACTAACGCCTCACGAAACGATGATTGTTCAATTATCTCCTAAAACCTCTCATGGTGGCCATTAAGATGGAACAATATTTATATATGATATATTTTTTTATGTTTTCTTTATAATTTTGTATTTTTCTTTTTTAACATACCTTTATGATATCCATTATGGGTAAACGCGAGAATTTCATTTGAGGATGATCGGAGTACTGCCCCCTCAAAGTCATATGACTCGTTAATGCCATATGTGGGATGTATAAAGGATAGAGTTAATGATATTATATATTATATTATACTAGAATTATAATATACCTATTTATCATTATGTATTATTTCCATTAAAAGAATTAATAAAAATGAAAGTAGCGTTCATGCGTACGTACAACTTACCGTCGCCATGAATGGTGCATTTCATTTCATAACTACAAATGTAATTTAATATTATAAATACATGTATATATTATATTTATATGATATACATGATATATAAATTCTGAATATGATTCTGTATATAATGAAATTTTTACCATGTGAACAACTTGTAATTATAAGTCCATTTTTAACACAAGTTCCAAATATCGAAAAAGCAAACATTATTAACTTAATTGATTAAATAATGATTATAACATGGTAATAAGTGATATAAAAGTAATAATTAAATTGAAATGGTTCATAAGAAAGTAGAAATTAACTTGAGTTTATTATTCGGGAGATTAAATAATGATCGGGTCAAGTCGGACATGAGGTAAGGGACTTCGTCTCAATTTCCTTTCATAGAGGCACATTTTGAAAATAAACACCCTCCACTTTTACACGATGTAAAATAAAACCCGTTTATATTTATGTTCATTTGAAGGGAATTTTTTTTCTAGGAATCATTTTACTAAACCAAAAATGGAACATTTTTTATGTTTGCAGCGACAATGACCCCTCCTCCACCATAATACTTATCGTGGTTCCTCTATAAGCCTTAATGTTTTCAAAAATGAAAAAAATACATTATTCAATTTTTGGGTGTTTTGGTATTGAAAATGGTTAATGAAATGGTTTTATTATTTCAATATCATGAAATTATTTCTTTTGAGTTCAAATTATATTTTATTAGTGAAATGTTTATATTTGTAATATTTTATGTGTTATGATTTTATAATGGTACATTGACATTTAATGGATGGTTACATGATAGAACAATGACAGGTGGTGCCGTGATAAACCAGGATGGGTGGTTACGTTATAACCTCCAATGCATTGGGTATGGAACTCATCCGTATGGCGATTCCATTTAGTGAAATGTATGGATGTTGACCGCATAGTAATTCAATTTAAGTATTTTTATGTACCAAGTAACCATTATATGTCATGCGTTCATTATATAGTTTTTTATGGTAATATTTTTGTTACAAATTGTTAGGAAATTATCTTTTATTTGGTGAATAGTATTTACTAATTCATAAAGGTGAAATGTATTACTTATGATAAAGTATTCATGGTTTACTTGTTGTTTTGAAAAACTATCAGCTTTCCTTTGTGTATTCTTTACGGAGATTTTTATGCTCATCCCATGTTTTTGAATTGTTTTTCACAGGACATAATGTGGAATGCGGTCAAATATGGGATCAAGGAAATGTCATGCTGTCTAAAACATGGAACTAGACATGACTCTTATGTTCAAGAGTTTTTATTTTATTAAAAAAATGGAAACCGAGTAGAAGTGTCCTCATAGTTATTTTTGATATGGAATGTAATTGTTATGGTCTGATTCTCTAAAACTATAATCTTGAAATGATATTCAATTTCAATTATTCATTTAATTCATGATTATGTAATGATTGATGTCGGGTCCTTCTTGTTGGTATCAAAATTTGGTTTAGACAACTTTTGGAGTTAGGCTATTGTTAAATTAATATCAAATAATTAATTTTTGTTAATATTGCAATGATATAGAATTTGTAGATTACCATGCTGCATTAAATATGCTATTTTTGTGTTCAGAATGGTTTTCCTTAGAGAAAACAGGGAAATTATGTTGGGATGACATCAGGAGGATGATAACCTTCCAAATTAGCCACCTGATATGGTCAGAATCGGAACTGAATAGTTTGTTGCAGTGATAGCACAGTTGAATCATGCTATAAATGGTGGTGGTATCCATGCATGGGATCAGCCAGATCAACCATAGAAGAACATGTCATTAGTGGAGAATTTCTCGAGGAAACATCCCCCATCATTAGAGGATCATTTGACCCTGGGCTTGCAGAAGGGTGGATTAAAGCATTGGAGAAATTTCTTGATGTCATGGGTTATATAGAACATGAAAAGGTTAGTCTTTCTGTTTACAGTTTTGGAGGTGAAGCTGATCTATGGTGGTCGATGGTGAAAAATATCAAGTACAGTGATGAGATTGATGCACTTTATTGGGATGAATACAAAGTAATGTTTCTTGATAAATATTCTCCTAAGGTGGTTAGTCATCGGATGGAAAAACAATTCCGGGAATTGAGGTAGGAGGATGACTCATAAGAATATTATGAAGCAAAATATACTTGACTAGCATGGTATGCTCCAAATTTGATAGGAGAAATTGATAGTATGATAAATTGATTTTACTCAGAACTAAAGCCATGATATCAAAAAGCATTAGCCTCTCGTGAGTTACAAAGTTATGAACAACTTTCTCATTATGCAAAGAAGGTGTAAATGGATTTTACCGATGATCATGTGTTCTTTGATAAACAATAGAATATGAGGTCTAGTTGGTTGGAAAATGGAAATAATTTAACAAAGAATCCTGGAGGTAAGTAAAAAAATATCCATCTTGTGAGAAGTGTGGTAAAAATCATCATGGAGATATTCAATCAATGAATAGGAAGTGATTTTGGTGTGGTATGTCTGGTCATATTGCTTGTAACTGTATGGAAGATGATCAAGAAGGAAATGAAAAGCCAGCGTTAAGATGTTTTAAGTGCAATGGAATGGGTCATTTCGCAAATGAGTGTCCAACAAAAAACTCATCAATGGAAAAGCTACTAGACTACAAGTAGGAAGGGGTTGGTGAATTCCTTTTCAACTACTTCATAAGATGTTGTGCCACCAAATTAAGTAGTATCAGGTGAACTGTTTTTTTTCTTCAGATTATGTTAATCTGTTGTTTGATTCAGGGACTACACATTCATTCATTTCAGAGATGTTTTCTAGTAAATTTGATGTTTCGTATCAAGATATGAATCCTGAACGTATAGGAAAACTCCTAGGGGGAAATGTTGAGACAAAATTAAATTAAAATAACCTTCATTTCCTTGTGTGGGGGATGAATCTTCCTTAAAACCTTATTTTTTCCCTCTAGTAGAGTTTGATGTTATTTAAGGTACGGATTGGCTTTCTGCTTATCATGATTAGATTGAATGCAGAGCTAAAGAGGTTTCTTTTTAAAAATATTTTCAGTTTGTGTATAAGAATGAAGGATTGATTTTGAAAAAAAAATCAGGAAGCTGAGGAACTAGAAAAAAATGGAAATGAATGTTAAATTGAACATACTTTTGAAAATATAGGAACTATTCATCTAAATGATGTTCTATTGGTTAAGTAGTATGTTGATTTTTTTCCTAATGAGTTGCTTCTATTATACCTGATCATGATGATGAATTTATCATTGACTTACTTCTGGATGCTAGGCCAATTTGTAAACCCCATTATCAAATGACTCAAAACGAACATTTAGAGTTAAAGAAAATATTTCTGGAGTTATTAGAAAAATATTTCATTCAACATAGCACATCACCATGGGGTTCTATTGTCTTATTTATTAAAAAGTATGTTGGTTCAATGATACTTTGCATTGATTATAGAGAATTGAAAAACAACAATATTAAGAAAAAGTATAATTTACCTCATATCGATGATTTGTATGATCATCTATAGGGAGATCATTATTTTTCGAAGATTTATTTAAAGCCGAGGTACCATTAGTTGAATGTTATGGAAGAAGACATTCTGAAGACCGCATTTCATTCTATATTTGGCCATTATGAATTCATAGTTATACCTTTTGGTTTAACAAATGTAACTGTTGTATTCGTGGATCTTATTAATATAATATTCTGTATGTTCTTGGATAAGTTTTTGGCTATGTTCATTGATGATATTTTGGTTTATTAAAAATGTAAATAGGAACAAGAAATTCATTTAAGGGTCCCTTGAATACCATAAAAGAAAAGAAGCATTTTTTGATAAATTCAGCAACTGTGAGTTTTGGTTACAACAAATTTTATTCCATGGAATAATTGTTTCATAAAATTGAATAACTTTTGATCCTGCTAAAACAAAGGTTGTTAAAGAATATCCATGACCCACAAATATTACTATGATTTGTATATTTCTTTGTTTGTAAGGTTATTACCAGAGGTTTGTTGTGATTTTTTCACTGTTATCTATCCCAATGACTAAGTTAACTCGAAAATGTGTTAATTTCATTTGAAAAAAAATGTGATTATTGTTTTCAGGAATTGAAATGAAGATTGGTGAAAACTCTCGTTTAGGCATTGCATTACAAAAATGGTGAGTTTGTTATTTACAGTGATGCTTCATTGAAATGAATTAGATGTGTCCATGTGTAGAATGATCAGGTAGTTGCTTACACTTTAGGTCAGTTGAAACCTCATGAGTTAAATTACCCTACACATGATTTGAAATTAGCTACTATTGTTTTTTCTTTAAAAAATTGGAGAAATAATTTGTATGTAGTAAAATGTGAAATATATACTAACCACAAAAGATTTTTGTATATATTCACTCAAGAAGAATTGAACATGAGATAGAGGAGTTTCATGGAATTAATCAATTATTATGATTTCATAATTCATTACCATATAGGAAAAGAAAATAAAGTGGTTGATGCTTTGAGTCGAAAAGTTAATGCATCATTAACCATGATATGTTTGGAATGAGATCCTTTTGTTTTTTATTTGATAATAATTGGAATAGATGTTGTTGGTGCATGAAAAGTTTCAATTTAGTTTCAGGTGTTAGTGAAATCATCTCTATCAGACAGAATAAATGTAGCTCATAAAGAAGACAGTGAGTTGTAGAAAAAGTTAGTGTTGGTTCAGAAGGGTAAGTTTCCTGATTTTAACATTGATAATGATTGTTTTTTAGGTTTTGAAAATGATAATGTGTTCCTTGTGATTCACTGAGGAAGAATGAGTAGTTATGTAAAGCTCATAATTCCCTATTTTCAGTTCATCTTCACAATACAAAGATGTACTGTGATATTCGAGAGTATTGTTGGTCGGATAAAATTAAAAGAGATGTTGATAATTTTATTGTGATGTGTTTCAATTGTCAGTAGGTTAAATAAGAGTGGCAGTTAACAAAAGGGATGCTTCAGCCTCTACCGGTGCCATAGTAGAAATGTGAAAATATAACCATGTGCTTTGTTGTGGGATTACAATAGTTATATCAAGGTAATAATGCAATCTATGTTATTGTTGATCGGTTGACTAAATCTTCCCATTTCCTTCCTATTTGAGATAGTTTGTCTCTAGATAATCTTTCTCAGTTTTATGTTAAAGAGATAGTTATTTTTCATGGAGTTCCCCTCTCCATTGTATGTGATCGTTATCATATGTTGAGTTCTAACTTTTTGGATGTCCTTAATAAGTCATTGGGTACTAAATTAAATTTTCGTACAGCTTTTCTTCTGCAATCAGATGGGCACTTGGAACAAACAATTTAGACCCTAGAAGATATGCTACGTGCTTTTTCACTGAATTACAAGGGAATTTTGGACCAACATCTTTCTTTTATTTAATTTTCTTATAATAATAGTTTCAATTCCAATACACTGATGGATACATTTAAGGAATTATAGGGAAATAATTGTCAAACACCCTCATTTTGGGACGAATTAGGTGAATGGAAGCTGATGGAAATAGAATTGGTAGAAGAGATAGCAGAAAACGTTCAGTTGATTCAGAAGAACATTAGAATAGGCTAGAGAAGACAGAAAATATATGCGGATAACCAGAGGAAGGATCTTTATTTTTATGTATGTGATCATGAATTTCTCAAGGATTCTCCATGGAAAAGTGTGATGTGTTTTGGTAAGAAGGGAAATTTGAGTCTGATGTTCATTGGACCTTATCAAATCTTAGGGAATGTTGGATCAGTTGAATAAAAAGTGGAATTACCTCCATGTTTGTCCTAGGTACACAATGTTTTTCAAGTTTCAATGTTGAAAATGTATATGCCAGGTACACCTCATGTTTTGAGCCCAAATATAGTTCAATTGGAGGAGAATCTCTCTTATAATGAACAACAGGTCTAGATTCTTGACCGTAGAAAGGAAGTGTTACAGAATAAGGTAATTCACCAGGATAATGTTTTTATGGAAAACCCATATGTTTGAACAGGCAATGCAGGAATCTGAAAATGCGATTAGTGGTAAATCCCCCCACTTATTTGATAAGGGAATAAAATTGCAAGGGTACAATTTTCAAAAGTGGTGAAGGATGTAACATCCATTGTAATTAATGAAATAATAAATTCTCTTTTTTATTAAATTTTTTTGAATTATATATTATTTTTTCTTTTAAGGGGTTGCTATGATCAATGACATACCCAATATGCAACAACGGGTTTCATAAACAATTTATGTTGCACACTAATGAAATAATATTATTATGGTAGTTAACTCATAGATGTTGTATTGGCATGAATGAACAAAACTAACTACAATATGATTATACATGTTTGTTAAATAAAATTTATAGGCTTAAAATGTGAATGAATCTATCTTTAAGAAGAATTTACATTAAAAGGTCGATTTACCACCTTTTAATGGAGAACCCTCATTAAATATATTTTTGGTCACTTTTATATGTTGTATTTTTAAAAAATAATATTCATATTTAGATTCAGGACATCAAAATTTACTTTCGGTAAATTTTTGGTATTTTTTTGGTAAAGATCATTTTGTATGAATAGTTAAAAATATTATATTTGTATTCAAAAGTGCCTTTTAATGTAATTTAATTATATGGTTATATTATAAATTTAATCGGTTATAATGTGTAATTATATTATGTGTTTACCATTTAATCTTGTGTTGGTCATGGGAATTAATTTCACATTGAAATTGGACATAAACAAGTACAAATATTTTGATAGTTAATGTTTCTTAAAAACATGATATTTGTTTTTATAATGGGAATTACTTTTAAATTAAATAATCCAACATATATGTATTAAAATTGGTAAAATAGATATTATTTTTTAATTTGAAAAATAAAATATATCTCATGCAGAATTTATGGTAAATTTCTAAATAAAGTCATTTTTTGATGAAAAGTGAAACCACTAAGTCGTAGTTAAAAAACTGACTTTTTCATTTTAAAAAAATTTTACCACATAAGTGGATTTAATTATTAAAATCCAATATACATGGTTGTTATTAGTAAGTAAAATGAGGTTCAATAAGATGATAATAATTTTTAGTGAATAGTAACTTTTGACTTTTATTGACACTAGATAAAAGTAAATATGGCAATTCAAGTTAAAAATAATATTATAATAATTCAAAATTACCATAACTTTTTTGAAACCATGTTTATTGAGTCATTTACGACCATGGGAATCTTTGAGTCGATTTTGGAACCCCATTGAGCCACTTGAGAGTGATAATGACACTATAGATTAATTAACTTAAAGTAAAGGAAAAAATGACAAAAACAAATATCTTTTAGTCAATTAATTTATACAAGGTATTATATAAATTATCTGTTAGACTATAAATATTACATAGAAATATAAAAATATATCCTAGATTGTGGTATTTTTTTATAATTTTTAGACATCAAATATATTAAAATATATATGACACAATAATGATGCAGTAGTTACCTCATTTATAAAGGATTGAAATAAATAAGATTATAAATATTAAAAAAACATCCCAAACCAATAAAATCCTTATTGGATGATTTTATTTCAACCAATATTCATCTTATATTTTTCTTTAATTAGTTTTTAACTTTTAGAACCCGAATATCATTATATAATAAAATAATACTTTCACACTTTCCTAAAGAGCCCCTCCCCCCTCTTTTAGAAAGCTGTCACTTATAATCAATTCCTCAAACCTATAAATCCCCATGGATCATCCAAACCATAACCAAGTAAGCACTCAAAATCCCTCTCATCCTCATAGAAGCCTTACCTTAGGCAGAAGATACTTCAAGAATTCTTTTTGGTTCAAACAAAAATCAGTTACCCGAATTAAAGGTAACAATTCATCTAAACTTATTTTCATTTATTTTACTTCTCCAACCCCTAAACTATTTTTATTACATTATTTTATAACAACTCCTGTATCCTTGATATAATAAGATGTTTTTTTGCGAATTATTTAAACTACAATTTCACACACCACCATCTAATGGGTGAAGAACATACTGTTTCTGTGGATGGAAAACTAATGCCTCGCGAAACTATGATTGTTCAATTATATCCTACTACATCTCGTGGTGGCCATTAATATGAAACTCTATTTATATATGATATATTTTATGTTTATGTTTTATTTATGATTCTATATTTATCTTTTATATCATACCTTTATGGTTTCCATTATGGTAAACGCGATAATATCATTTGAGGAAGTGGGGACTACCACCCCCTAAAAGTGATATGACTCGTTAATGCCATATGTGGGATGTATAAATGATGGATTTAATGATATTATATAAGATATTATACTGGAATTATAATATACCTTTCTATAATTATGTTTCATTTCCATTAACAGAATAAACATAAATGAAAGCAGTGTTCATTCGAACGTATGGCTTACCGTCTCCATGAACGGTGCAATTCATTTCATACATCCAAATGTTATGTACTATTATAAATACATGTATATATAGGATATATATGATATATATGATATCTAAATCCTAAATATCATTCTGGATATATTGAACTTTTGACCATGTTAACAATGTGTAACTATATGAAGTCCATTTTTGACTCAAGTACCAAATATCGGGAAAACGAACTTTATTAACATAAATGATTAGATAATGTTGATAACGTGGTAATAAGTGATATAAAACGAATAATATAACTTAAAAAGGTTCTTAATCATGTATAATTTAACTTTAGTTTATTATTCAGCAGATTAATGAATGAACGAATCATGTAGGACACGAGGTAAGAGACTTCATCTCAATCTCCATTCATTGCTGCATATTTCGATATTATATACCTTCTTATTTTACATGGCGTATAATAAAACCCATTGAATTTTACATTCATTCAAGGAGAATATTTTATCTAAGAAGCATTTTAGTAAATGAAAAATATAATGTTTTTAACGTTTGCAACGACAATGTCATCTTCACCGCTGTAATTATTGTTTGCCTTCCTATATAAGCATCAATGATTTCTAAAATGAAAAGGAAATACCTTATTCTGTTCCTGGGTTTTTTGGTAATGAAAATTTTATTTGAAATGGATTTATTATTTCAATATCTTGAAAATATTTCTTGTGATTGAAAAATAAATGTTATTAGTGAATTGTTTATATTTTCAATATTTTTTGTGTTGTGATTTTATAGTGGTACTTGTACATTTGACAAGTGGGTACGTGATACACCAAATGACGGGTGGTGCCATGATAGACCAAGATGGGTGTTTATGACATAACCTCCAATACATTGGGTATGGAAGTAGGTCGTATGGCTATTCCATTTAGTGATATGTGTGGAAGTTGATGGTATGTTTATTCCATTTAAGTATGTTTATGTCCCAAATTACTTTAAATGTTATGTCTTCTTTATATAGGTTTTATGGTAATATTTTGGTTACAAAAGGGATATAAATGATATTTTATTCATTGATGGGTATTTACTACTTCATAAAGGTGAAATGTATTACTCATGATAAAGTATTCTTGGTTAACTTGTCGGTTTAAAAAACAAACATCTGTCCTTCTTTGTGTATCCCTTACTAGGCATTTAATGCTCATCCCATGTTTTTGAAATGTTTATCACAAGATATAAAGTGTAATAGGGTCAATGATGGGATCAAGGAAATGTAATGTTTTCTAAAACATGGAACTATACATGACTCATTTTTTCAAGAGTTTTTATTTTATGAATAAAATAGAAACTAAGTAGAAGTGTCTACCATGTAATTTTTGAGATGTAATGTAATAGTTTTGTCCTAAATCTCTAAAACTATAATCTTGAAAAAATATTAAATGTTAATTATTCATTTAAATGAAGATTATTTAATTTTTAAGGATGGGTCCTTATACTCAATACCCATACACTAAGTGTCACAATAGACCATGTACCCCATCCGGTATACTAGGTTGGTCAAAATAGTAAATGTGGTCGACAACTACATAAGCATTGAAAAAGAAACCAAAAACATTAGGATCCATCTAACCATTACCACTTTATGGGTGAGAGATTTCATGGATGGATCAAGGAGAGATAAATCTCTAACTAAAAGAGTGAAATACAATCACATGTCTAAAAAATCATGATCTCACAAAAAAAATTCAGCCACTCCCATGATATCACAATACTAATCATATCAGGGACAACTGATTCCCCGAGTTCTGAGATCGTATGACCTAGAAACTTCACCTCCCTAATAAAGAAGGTTCATTTTTTGAGCTTTACATATTAGGGATGATCTAAAAGTTTTCCCCAAAAATTCATACAATGCCTCTCGTGATCCTATACAATCATAGAGATAACTAGGATTTCATCTACTAATAAAATGAAAAAAATTTGAGATACTCATGGAGGACCCAATTCACGAGTTCTATGAATAGTAGTAGAGCTTTAATTAACCAAAAATGCATCACCAAATACCCATAATAGTCTTACATGTTTGGGAATGTTGTTTTCTAAACAACATCCACTCTAACTCTGACATTGTGAAACCAGGAACACAATTTGATCATAGAGAACCTAATTTCCACTACAAGCTGACCAAAACAATCCTAAATATTATGAAAATATAATTTTTCATGATAATTATCTTATTTTACTTCGATTAATTGTTGTCATGATAGTGAGATCTAGTAGCCTTCATAATAAATATAACTAGGTGAGCCCAAGGTGAGATACTTGTGAAAATGAATCTATTGGATTATATGTCATGTAGATGTACCATTGGTTCCCCTACATTGTATAGGTCACATGGAATGAGAGAAGATATTTTAGTTGTTTCCTAAGAACCAAATCAATTATGATATTTGAATCCTGGCCAGAAGGCATACCTGAAAAATAATATAGAAACACCTCTTGCAACTCATCCACCAGAAGAGGTTATCAATCTGTTATGTCCATATCATTGTTCTACGATGTGTGTGACAATATATAAAAAACAATACTACCCTACTCAAAAATATTAGGTCCATAATGCCTTATCCATGGGTTGATATATTCTTCTAAAACATGGATGCACCCATTAGGACCAATATAACTCACTCACCAATAATAAAAATAGATGCACATATGGAAATTCACTATTTAATCCATATAGAGGATCTCGAAATAATGGTTCTTTTCCAAAACAAATAAATCCCTTCCCAACTAACCCCTCAAATTGTGACTCTATGAGATGTTCACCTGAAACCCTTCTCTCACTTCCTATAAATCATCTTTGTAATATTAATTATGCACAATATAAGATCATTGAAAATTTCAATGAATAAAAAAAATGGATTGAGATAAAATTTATAGAGGCACCCATATTAAATTAACCGACAAATATAGATGGAAAAATTAAAATGGAACCTAAAACCATCACATTCCATGCATCCAATTCCACTGTTTCATGATATACAACATGATGATTCCTAATCAATGTTTGAGCCTGAGAATGACCATTATCCTGCATTTCTTCCATGATCTAACTCTTCCAAATAAAAGATCCACCACTACAACCATGACCACCAAACCAATAACCTACTACCGAAAAGATATCATAATATGTTGTAATCCTTTTTGGGGTCACATAACGTTTTATACCCTTATATGGATGCATAGCCCTAAAAACCACTAATAATTCCATGTATGTCCAAACCATTGGTATGTTCTGGGAGGGGATGGACACACAGGCCGCACTAGACCCAATTTCACACACTGATGTCACATGACATATATGTTTTCTAAATCAACAAATGAATACAATTGTTTAAGATGGAGTAAACTACCACCTCAATTTTTCTAATGCTCGTCCCACTTCCTCTTCTTCTCAAATAAAGAACCACTACCCAAGACCGGTACTGAAACTGCTTTAGGGAAAATATAACTTCCATTGTGACAATTCTGCACCATCAATTCAGGGTTAAACACTTCACCATAGGTCATTATCATAAATAGAATGACTTGGGAAAATATATTTGGATCAAAACCAATTTCAAATTGTTGACCCTCCATCTTCTCATTAGAAGGTACCCCAGGTGAGAATTAGTATAAATCAATGTCATGATTAAAATAATCCATCATAGTGTGATCCCCCTGATGGAGATCTAAAAACTCCCAGGTCTTTCTAATATACAAGGTCGAATGAACATACTACTCATTCAAGATAACATTGAAATTCCTCAAACCCATATTCTTTTATTTCTTGTATTGAACTGCTGAAATCCACCACCTCAATCTAGGTACTTCCATATAGAGTGAAACACATTTCACTTTCACTATCTCATAATTATCCTGAAATACATACATCCAATTGGTCTTCTCAATCCATTCATCTACATCCGGATTATTTTTTCTACCCCCGATGGAAGGAGGATTCTTCTTGAAAAACATCAGAGCCTTGTCCTTTCCATCACATAGATCAAAATAAATTACATGAGAAAGAATATATCTCTCTGAGTAAACTATATCATGGATAGCCTAAACCATGCTTACACCAGTCTCTGTTAAATTGGTGTGGTATAACTCTCTTTGGCCACTTCCCACAATTTCAAAAGAAGTATCTGGGTAGGTATCTTGTTATTTCATACAATCTCCACAACTAAAGACAATAAATACACCATTATAAATGTTTTCATCAATAGAATCAAATACCAAACACATCTAGAAATCAAAATAGAACTATATCCATCACAATGACAATCGAAACCACTTCACCCCCACAAGGTGTCCATGCACTGTCTTTGTCCCATACATATCACATAAAGGAGATGTTTAAAAAATCCACACGTACCATGGAAACTCAATTCCCATTAAATTGCGTGTTATCTAGACACACCACTTAAAACCAACACCAAAATACTCAGAAATCATAGCATTGTTCTATGCAGACTTTTTCAAAAAATCATTAATCAATGAATCATTGAAAACTGGATCAGATTCCATTTTGGATGAATGAGCTTAAGGGGCCACCCAACATGACACCCAACCCATCCCATGACCTGTGATGAATGTAGTCTCAAATAGACATAGTCTAGAAACTAGTTCCTAAGAATTAAAAAAAATTAGAAAGATTTATCCTATAATTAATAAACATGAACAATTCTCAGAATAAAACATCACAATAAGAAAAAAATTCATAACCAAAATAGATAAAACAATTTAAATTTAAAGAATTTATTAATTTAAAGAAAAAAACCCAATACATAGAGCGGTTCCAACTACACAACCAAACATTCATGAAACAAGTGGGATAACACCTTCTTTCCACCTTTACAAAAACTTTTTAAAAGAGGGATTCAAATATATCGATCCACAATCACCACCCCGATACATCATTCTTTACCAAGTTTAAACAAAAAAATATCTACATACACCCAGTGGTTTATGTAGGTTGTTAGAAAAATCCCATTATAATTACACCAAAAATAAATATTTCATTAAATAGAATTGGAAGACATAAAAACATGAAAGTTTTTGAGATGAAAATTAGAAAAATTTATAGGAATCAATTTCATGGAAAACATTTTAAGGAGAAAATTTTTTGAGATTAAAATGTAAGTATGTTCCAACATATGTTGATGGTAAGAATAAGATCATAATATAACACCATGTCATAATAGAGCACCATGAGTAATTCCTAAAGTTACTAGTAGTATGGGGACCCTAGGAACCTTGTATCTTA
Source organism: Viscum album (assembly GCA_963277665.1). Taxonomy (NCBI): domain Eukaryota; kingdom Viridiplantae; phylum Streptophyta; class Magnoliopsida; order Santalales; family Viscaceae; genus Viscum; species Viscum album. Next base: position 312,171,295 of record OY728133.1, on the reverse strand, counting down.
GTAATAATTGTATAGAGACCATATACCATAGTTCCTTCATTCAAAACCAACTAGAGATGAATCTGTCCAATGATCTTCTGGTCAAAAATCATCATCACGTTTTAATATGGTTTTTAGTGTGAATCATACAAGAAAACATTGATCCTCTACCCTGCTGATCCAACTACTAAAATAGTCCTTTTCCTCCCAACAAGATTCCTAGTATTTCCTTTATAATCAATTTTCATTTCACATGTCACATAGATCACCACATTCTCTGTCTAACCCACACACCACAAAATTTAATAACACATTAATAACAACGTTTTTCATAGGGAAAACCTCTCTCAAAATCTCATTCATTCCAAATTCATTTTAAAACATGATTTACACCCCTTGAGCATTTCATAAGATGCATTTCTAAGGGAATAGAATAATGAATATAGTTAACACAACCAATTTAATTTGAGTGACCATCAATCAAGCCATACAATAAAAAAACATTGTAACCCGCATTTAGAACCACACAAATTATCCATATAACAAATTTATGAAACCAGAAAAGGATTTTGAAAATAATTTAATAGTTATAAAGCATTGAACCAGAAACCACAAGCATATAAACATTTATAATCTTGTGGAAAACCAAAACAACACCCCAAAAGGACCATGTAATTGAAATATCAGACCATAAAAAATGATTTAACACAAAAAACAATGTTCTAACCCATTTTAGGGATACCAACCACCCAGAGAGAGAATAACCCAATAAATACGGAAGAAACCCCCAAGAAGGAGTCTGAAATCTAGAATGTAGGGACATACATGATGATTTTTGGAGAACTAATTCGAAATCCACCCAATATGTTATTGTCCATGGGAGACAAGAGGAGGTGAGGAGACACCATTGGATGTGAATATTGAATGGGGATGAAGGACGGTAGATATGGGATAAAATTGTTTAGGGTACATGGTAATTTCAAAAAAATTAGTAACATGGATAGGACGTATGACTATCCCACATAGTTTTTCAAATTGTATAGAAATCACATGGTCCTTAATATCTAATAGGAAACTATCCATAAATTTTTATTAGGAAGGGTGATCACCCGTGTGGAAGGACATGCATCTTGGATAGTTCCACTATCAAGGGAATATAGATTTTATTGGGTAAGTGCATGATTTCCCCTAACCTTTCCCCAATCAAGTGCCACCTATATTCATGACCAAAAAATCAATTTTGCAACTAATAACTCAGTGGAAAGCTAAAGGACCAATATAATATCAAAATAAAACATATAATTACCTCAAAATAAAATCATGAATTTTTCATGAAATATTATAGATACAGTTATGAATAGTTTTACAAGATTGTTAGTAGATAAATAAATAAAGAGAATGGGATTCCTTCGGATTAATTCTATTTTGATGGAATTAAGCATACTTATTTGACTGAAGACCCCACGATTCATGTTAAATAATAAAATAAGGTAATGATGAAACACTATGAAGTATTTTATTCCTATTCATAATATGATAATGAATGCCATGAAGTTATTATTAATGTTCTTTTAAGGATTTTAAAAGTAATTAAATATTTTGAGAATCGGTAATATGGGATTGATGTCGGGATACATTAATAAGAATTTTCTTGTGTAACTGTATGTATTACACATATAACTTGGTGGTGATCATATCCATCATGATCAAATAGGTTTTAAACAAATTTTTTTAATAGATAATTGTGTGACTTGTATAATTAAAATTTTATTAAAGGTAGATGGTTCAAGAACATCATACAATTTGATTGACAGAGAAAATAAAGTAATATTTAAAAATGAAATATGAATTTTTTTTATTTCTATGTATGATATGGAAATTATTATGTATAGAACACTACAAAAATATGTAAATTTATATTTGATTACTTTAAATTTATTTGAGGTATTGTAAAACATAAATTAAAATTTGGTCTTAAATGGTGTGTTTTTTTAGTTATGAAAACACTATCCACTTTACATCCAATGGTTTTTTCTCTATTAAAACTAGAAATGGGCTTCAAAAATTCTATTTATTATAATTATTAACAATCCATTTTTTCCTTTTCATGAAAATAAATTGGTACCATACCCTCATATAAAAATGACTTCCACCCTTGAATATAACACAACATTGTTGGATTTTTTCCATGATAATAAAGAGTTTATGTATTCATTACATACAACTGTTTTTTAAGGTGTTTTTGAATTTTAATTTCTTCTATCCAAAAAATTAAATAATTTCTCTAATGGGAGAAAATTTTACCCATGCTATTGAAATTTAGTGAGAAAAAATTTATCTTCAGAAGACAATGTGAGTTCAATATGTTTGAATTATAATTCTTATTTTTTATTTCTACTATATCTATTTCTTACCTTCAACACTTTTTATATTGACTAACTCAGATAACATGATCAAATTTAATCATATTGTGCATACACATTATGTGATTATGACTAATGATAATGAATCAATTATATTCCATGTACAAACAACTTTATCCTGCCTCTCTTGTATTTATACAAACATGAAAGATATAACCCACTTTTTTAATATACAGATTTATCGGTATTTTATCAACTATTTTCAAAAACTATTAATATAACCTACTAGAGATTGCGTATATATTGGTCATTATAACTATAAATTTATTTTCTATACTAGGATTACATCTCCAACATATACAAGATTAAATTATTTTACAATCAGTTTCTAATTATACATATATATTCCTGTAAACTAAATCTAAAAAATAATTTTCATAATTTTAATATTTATATGTATTTATTTATAATTTAAATTTAATAAATTTTTAATTTACATATAATAATACTTGTTAATTTAAATAAAATATTATTATATAACAATAAATTTTTTTTTTTGTATATATGTATTAATAATAGTATATTATTTTTATTAATATATATTTAATTTTAGAAAATTTCAATTTTTTAGTGTTACATTAGATAATTAAAATATCATTTGTTTGGTTGTGTGATTGTAATTTTATTAATCATTTTTTAATTTATCAGAATATCATTAACTAGTAACTTAATTTTGATTCATATAATTTATATAATTTTAATTTTTAGGTTTAATTATTATTATATATTTGTATATAATTAAAATAAGGATACTTATATCATGGATTCATTTAGTTTTAGTTTTAGTTTTGTTTATGTCTATTAGAAAGAGAATGTTGAAAAATAAGTAAGTGTCCATAAATTATTCCTATTGATTTTGATAATGACTATTTGACCGAGGTGAAAGAAGGAAAAATAAAAATAAAGGTTGTGAATGAAGGAAGATACATTATGTCCCCTGCACGACTATTTCAAAGTTTTCACATGAAAATTGATGATTGATAATAAAGATAACTACATTTTTCATTCATCTTACGAGTTACCAATTTTTCTAGAGGGTTCAATCTAATATGACAGAGAATATGTAACACATATTAATGTGGGTTCAAGATGGATATGTTGAATAAACAAGGGGTGAATTATTTTCTTTTAAAAATTTTGAAAAAAAAAGATGACCCACCATTAAATGGAGCTATCCATTTAATCTTCATTAAAGTAAAATGTGAAGTGGAAATAAATAATGTAAAATGAGACAAGGATGTATAGTTGTTTATGGAACATAAATCCCCTTGTCCACTACAGTAATTCTATACTCCATGAGATTGTTTATTTTCACTTATAGGTCCTCTATTCCAAGTACCTTTAAACCCACAACTATGGAAAAGTATCTGACACCTTAAAATAAGACTTCAGAAAACCTTCTAGTTATTTTACAAGGAATCAAAGTATCCACTCCTTAGTTCAAGAAGCTTACACAAAATTATGACTATGTCTGAGAATCAGATGCACAAATGAACATAGATTAGATGATGTTTTTTTTGAAAAAGTTTTAGCTCACATTTTCATCAAAAATGATAGATATACATGATAATTAAAAATATAAACCATTAGCAGAAAAACAATCTTCAATGTTTTATAGTCTTCCTATTCTTTAAACGATATCAAATAGATTTGAAAATTTAGCCTAGACTTCCATCTTCTTTACCCCATGAGTTAACAAGATGGTATAATGAATATTTCACACTTCTTCAAAATGATTAGAAGTATAATATGTTAGCACATTATTTTCATTATATTTTTATGGTATCCCCTCTTCTTCATATATTTTATTTTCCTTTTAAAGGGATATATATATAGAATAAATATCCAACATTAATTGTATAATTACTCTTCCATTTACAAGTTAAAATAAATATAGTTAACAACCATTATAAATAACCCACGAATTATGTAGCACCATTGTAATATTTATGTAGTATAAATCTATAATAAAATAATTAAAATTTTGTTGAATAAATCTTCCTGTAAAATATATATAATTATAGAAGTGTTAAACTATATAAAACTTCTATTTCAATTCATTCAAGAAAATTTAAATATATTCAAAAATAGACTTGAAATATAATATCACAATTGGGATATAAATGAAAACATTTGAATTTGAATAACTGTGATCCATAAAATTTTCTATAAAATTGTGTTCAGAATAATATATCCATTATTCTCTCTAAAAACATCATCATAAACATTGCAATCCATTCATTCATAATCATTTGTATTTATAATAAATAATCAAATTGATAAACTACTGTAATATTGTTATGAATGAATTTAGTAGAATGAAGTACCCAGAAATGAGTAAAATAGATTATTATAAGCTACATAAGCCACATTCCCTTATTTCGGTATATTTTACCATTAAAATATTTATTACATCCTAACATGTATCCAATTTATGAGTCTCTACAATTATAATGACTCTTCAGTTCCTCCTTTCTCCTGTTTCTTTACATATCCTAATTTTTTTGTGTTGCCTTATTTTTTAACAAGTTCAACTTCTCAACAAATGAGAATGTGTTTAAAAAAAATCTCAGCATCTTCATCCTCTAGTTTTCTATTATGGTTAATAGAATTTTCAATATTATAGTTATCCTTCACACATCATTATTTTAAGAATTATTTATCATGATAAATATACGCTACAATCCTCATGAAGATGCAGGAAATAAACATATTTCATGTAATGATTCACCATTTAAACATAGAGGAAGCATAACTTCTACTTCCGGCATGAAATAATGGATCTAATCCTCCATTTTTGAAACACATATTTGATTAAAATTTCATTATATGTTGTAACCACATGAAAATTAAATTGTGAAATATACAATAGATTATGTAGTAGAAAATTATCTATTTGACACTCTTTAAAGAAATATTTTATTAGTTAATGATTTTATATATTAGTTAAAGAAGTATGTGGTGAATCTAATCACATTGGAAGAAACATTACAACTTATAAAGATATGCACAACATAATAAGTTGTATTTATTCATAAAAATTAAAAATTCAGCAGTATAAATGCAGTATACATTCATTAAAGAATGTAGGGTTCAAGATTTTTGTGTTCATGATAGTATATTTCATGAACAAAGGGTCAATTACCAATGTAGTGTAGGTTTCACTAAAAGTAGGGTTCATTAACGCATCGTTCATTACCAGTATAACATACAATTCACAAAAATTATGGATTATAAATGAACGGATCATTAAACATGTATGTTTCAATGAATCTTGCGTAGGGTTTCACTATTCTAAAAATATTTTTGTCGATATATTCTTTTACTATTCTGAAAGACCGGTAGTCGATCCCTATATTTACTATTCTAAAAGTTGGGCCTTTTATCTATATATTTTATATTACGTAATTATTGATGCGAACAATTATATTAACTATTATGAAATTATGGTTTACATTCCATAATTTTTTTGTACTATACATATGGTTATAGATCAATACTTTTATTATTCTGAATGTAGGGTTTAAAAAATACTTTATAAAGTAGGACAACTTGAATTTAGATACATCAATGATGTTTAGATACCTTTAACTTTTGTTTCATACTTCATCCTAGAATAATTATACTATTGAAATATTAATATATTTATAAAGGAATGATAATAAAATCAATTTGGCTTCTATAGCTCCTTGAATATTGAATAACTAAACCAATAACACCCTTGAAAAACTGTAGTTCAGAAAAAATATTCTGAGATGGTTAAGAAATTTATTCGGCATCCAAAAGACCTTTTCAATCATTGATGTAAAATAATGATAAAAAATATAATCGTATTTGATTTTCATCTAACTGGGTTTCATGTTATTTCAATATCTGTAAAAAATTCAGAAAATCGATTAAAAAAGGCCCTCATGTCTACTAACTATAGTGTATCAAAACAGTTCCACCATCATCATGGTTTTTTAGACCATCAATAAATTATTTTTAGACTTATTCATACACTAATAATGTTTAGAAAAATATCTGACATATCAAATTGTATATGTTTTTTCCAGAATCTGTTCAGCATTACTTGATATGTCACCATTATAGAGATGTGATTTGAATCTAAAAACAGGAATGTCACCTGTAAAACAAGTAACAAATTCAATGAATTTTTACAACATTAGAATAATATAATTGGATTTAGATATGAACATATTAAATTAATATAATATTATTATATCCCCAACAAAAAAAAATCATATGAATCTGATCAAAATTTAATATTATATAATATAAATATTGTGACATAATAAATATGAAACAATTAAACCAAATTATTAGAAATCCTAGAATAATGTGATGATATAATTTGTCAAATCTAAATAAAAATGAGAATTATAAGGATCCATTAAACATTATCCATAATTATTATAATTAAAAAACACTAAATTTTTACCAAATCTCCCCCACCTTTTAAGGAATAATAATATGTGTTCATAGGTATATAATATAATACAATTTATTTACATTCATTATAAAGAATCGGAAATTGAAATTTTAGTAAAATTATAAAAAATAAAAAAAAAATTGAAATACCATAATTTTCTAACATCTTCAAAAAATATTGAAAATTTGATAAATGAAATATTCTACCGCCTTTTAAAAGTACTTAAAATTTTCAAAGTAAATTTTCTTTCATACTTTTTAAAGTATTAAAATTTTTAGAAATAATATTTTCCTCCCAGTTCTAAAAAATATAAAAAAAATTAAATAGAAATTTCTTCCCACTTTAAAAAATATTTAAAATTGGAGACTTTGAGATTCATATGAACAATATATTTTTAATAAAATTAGTAATATAAACATCCCCTAAATAGAGGTTTACATCAAAAAGAAAAAAGATACAATCAATGAGCTAGAAAAATATATAAATTATTATTCAATGGATAGTAAGTGTTCGTAATGAATTCAAAATAATTATTAAACCACATATTTCTTGCCATAAAAATAACACATTTAAAAATATGATAAGTATTTTAAATAACTCTTCTAAATACCATGTAGAAATATTTATGACATTAAATGAATTTAAATAAGACAATTTCATAGAAATATAAATATTATTTTCAAGAAAGTTAAAATATAATTTTATCAATGAATTTAATATAAATTTTTCATATGTCATAAGTGCTAAAAAAAGTATTCTAGTAATATTATAATTTCTCACATACAATAATGTATTAATTCTTCACGTGAAATTAATTTAAATATTCAAATATTAAACACATTATTGCATGGAAGATATAAATTTATATAAAATATTAATAGAATTTTTTATGGTCAATTGATTAATACAAAAAATAAACGAATTAATTCAACTAAAAAATAAAATATTGGAAAATAAAATTTTGAGATTAAGCGTAATCAAATTAAATATGTAGGAATAAAAAAGATAAACCATGAGAACATTTTTCTTTCCCTATATAAAAGATATTAATTTATTTAAATCCTATTTTAATATTGAAAATAAAATACTTCATTGGTTATCATTTCCATCTCTAATGAAGATTCCATTTAAAATAAAAATTAATATAGATATAATAAATATCCATAATTTTGAAGAAGCCTATTAATGATGTAATAATGAAGATCAATGGTTCTTACCTAAAAAATATCAAATAGAGGTGCCTTTGGGTACCCATATACATTTAGGTCCAGAAGTGTTAGAAACTAATGATTTACGTAAACATATATGTTTATTTTTATCAAAAAAATTATAATTAAAACTAGATATTTCTTTTGAATACTAGACATGATTAACAATGAAAAAAATAGGTTTAATAAAATAACAGTTATTAGAATGTAGTTCGTTAATACCATAAATAGATAATTTAATAGTGGACGCTGTTTTGTTTTCTGAACCGAGAGCAAAATAATTATTATATAGTCTTCCTTATTCTCTTTTACTACCAAAACCATGTGTTACATTGTGAATTTTTTTAACAATAATTTTATTGAAATAATTCTTTCCCATAATAATAACACTTGAATATTTATTTAATATATCAACTTCATCTTACAATTCATTAATTTTATATTAATAAATATCATAAGAAATTTTGGAATAATTTGATTTTAAATCAGAAATTTAAACTCCAAAACGTTCATTGTCAATTTAATTAACATCACAATATATTATATGTTTTCAATATTCATTCTTTGAGAATTTAAATATCACATGAAGCATAAATATTTTTTATCATTTTCATCATGTGAATTTTAATTTAATTTGAATATTATTAATAAGATGATTATACCTCAGCAACAAGATATATAAGGCTTACATTCAATATTTTTTCTTCATACAAAACTTATGAGTTTGTATAAGATTCATCACTAGGAAAAAATTGAATAAAATCATAAAATTCATCCAACAAAAAACTAAATTTCATTATTTTCATTTTTTATATCAATATGATTTGAGTTTTTGCTTGCATCTCTGGTTCACAAATCTAAATAAATTTATTTAATTCATTATTTGTTTTTGATATTGGGGTTTCTAGGGAATCATTGAAATTACTAACATCTTTCAATTTATTAGTTCCTTCATTATAAATTTTCAATTGTATAAAAATATCTCATAGGTAGTAGAACATTTAAAATAAATAATAAATTCAATAGGACCAAGTCTACATTATATAACAATTTTAGCTATAAAATTAGTATTATATTTATCTTCAGTCATGTCATCATGCTTTTTTGGTTCTCCAGGGATTTTATTAGGTTTCATAACCTTTATGTAATCTTTTAATCCATGATTCATCAAATAGATCAGCATGTGAGTATTCCAGCATCCATAAATATTTACATTAATATAAGTATCATGAATCACTAATATAAAATCTCTAATATCATCCATTAAAATTTTTCTTCATTGGAATCATTAACTCAATAAAGTTAGACCCGAAGGAATTACTAATCATTCTAAATGATTCAAAAATCTGATTCCCCTTCTTGGTATCAGTTGGGGAAAATAATATTCAAATACAAATATACTACTAGAACCTAACCCATGGAACAAATTGTAGTGTTAGAAAGGCTATGGATAACGAACAAGAGGGGTATAATTGAATCCCATAAAAACTAAGACAAAATTAAGATAATCCTCATGAAATGAGGAGATCCTTTACTTCTCTCTCAATGTTAGGTTAGTTAAAGAAATATATAATGGAAAGAAAAAAATGAGGTATAGTCGTGTGTGGAATAAAAATCCCATAGTCCACTCCACTAACACCCTACTCCATGATCTTGCTGATTTTTACTTTTGGGTACTCAAATCCAGGTACCTTAAAATCTATAATTGATTAAATTAAGATTAATCCTTATAATAATACTTCACAATGCATTCTGATTATTTTATAAGGAACTAAAATATCCATATCTTAGTCCGAGAAGCTAACACTCCACTACAACTGAGTCCATGAAGATTATACACAAATTAAAATATATGATATTTACTTTATTGTTAAATAGGTTTAGTTATCAGTTGATGTAAAAACTGAAATGTATATGATATTCAATAATGCACTCTAGTAGTAGAAAAAACACTTCAATTTTTCATGGGCTACCTCTTCATTATACAATAGAAAATAGATTATACAATTCTACACATACATCTTTCTTCTTTATACCATAAGAAAATAAGAATGTGAAAATAATATTTCTCTCTTCATTAAAATGATGTGCAATAGAATATTCCATCAATTTATTTTTTTCATATTTTTCACATCTCCGATCTTCGATATATTTTTTATCTTACAAACCATGATAGATATATATAGAGAGAGAATAAATATCCCCTAGAAATTTTATAATTCATATTCCTTTGGAAACTCAAAATAAATAGATTCAATATCCTATATAAATATCCCAATAATATAATATCATGGTTGACTTATTCCTATAGAAAAAATATCAAAAAAAGAATTCACAATAAGTTGAATCACTCTTCCAATCAAATATCCATAACCATATCATCATTGAATGATATAAAATTCCCACCGAAAACTATTCAAACATATTTAAATGTAGTCATTATAGTTTCTACATTTTGTATATTATACCATTTAAATATTTATTTCATAAAAACATGAATATGATGTACATATTTATCAAAGTATACACCATCTTGACTTTTTCCTTTTTCATGTTCCCATAAACCTCCATAACATTTTCGGCAGCCTTATTTTTCACCTTTTTTATATTCTCATGCCATGACAGGGGGTTTAGAAAAAAATATTTTCACATCTTCATCCACCATTTACATTTCATGTTCTTGTTGAATTTTAGTATAACTATTATTTACCACACTTTCATATTTTCATATCTATTTATCATGATAAATATGTTCTATGATCCTCCTTAGGATGATATAAATAAACAATCATCATGTATTTGTTCATTATATAGACATGGAGAAAATAGGACTTCAGTTTCTATTTTTTAAACCATGGATCTAAACCTCCAATTTATTTTCTCATAACTAATTCAAATTTCATCAAATGATATTTCAAAATGACGAGATCGTAGAGAAATATAAATTATCTTATGTAGTATAAAAATGAATACTTAACATTCTAAATCCATATTCCATATTAGTTCAGGATTAATTATTTTATTTTAAAAAGTATGTGGTGAATTTAATCTCTTTGGATGAATCTTGTAAACATATGCATAGTTGGATGATATTAATTTTTCCTTCAAATAATTCAAGGAAATAGTAGGATAGTAGGTTATATTCTACCTAAAATGTAGGATTCATGAATATAATGTTCATGAATGTAGGGTTCATGAACAAAGGGTTCATTAATGGTCACAACATTACATCCAACAGAATTCCCTGACAAATATTCTAAATCTAGAAAACAAAAAAATAGTCAAATATGGAAACCATATTGAAAAATAAATAAATCTGGAGCATTGGATTCTAATAAAAGCTAAGTTCTAACATAATTATTCTAAATGAAAAATAAAATTAAATTTATTTAGAGAAATTAAATTAGATATAAGGAAAATACATATATAGATAAATCATAAATGGAAAAATTTCCTTAAAATGATTCCTACTAATGAACAACTGATGAAGAATGGAATAACACTGTAATAGAGAACGAAAATCCCTAGAATTCCGTATAGATTACTTAATGAATATTCTATTAAAACATAAATATAATATTTTTATGCATTCATAATATGAACTAATATATTAGTAACTAAATATGTCAAATGATAATAATAATAATACAAAAATTAATACCTAAATTTAAATAGTCATAATATTATTTGAATCAACCTTATTAAAATGAGAATGAAAATACATTAGAAGTATCCATCATGTGCTCATACACATTACCTGTAGAGACCCAAATCTTGATGTAAATGTAAATTACATTAATTTTACGGAATACTTAATACATAACAAAAACCAACACTCAAGGGCCATAATAGATTAGTGTCATTGGAAACTCGGAACATAATCTTCTAATCATGGTGAATGATCGTCAAAATCTACCATAAAGATCTTCCCATTTTTGTTTTCTTACCTTAAAACCATTATTTATATCCTGTGGAAAGAAAACATATAAAGGGTGAGCTCAAATGATCAGTAAGTGTAAGCATGGATAAAATAAAACAAACCATATACATTTGAACTTAAAAACATGAACACAATGTTTAAACATCAAGATCTTGAGCAATGACATAAAACATGGAAATAAATAAGGCATAGATCATAAAGAAACATTAGTCCTGATAAAATAGAATAGGTATAAAACATGTGATTGTGGAAACCATTAAGCACATGATATGATTTCCATAGTAGCCAAGGCATTGATGCCAATTCCTTCTTAGTGGACAAAGTCCCTTTCTGATTCGACTTCACTTCTCGTTCCAGTCCTGTATTACTGAACTGGATTAACTTACCATTCCATCCATGTCTATATCATTAGATATAAATATTTACCCAATTTATTGGAGGGAGATATAAGTTCCACCTATATCATAATGAAATCATTCTTACTTGTTCCTCAAAATAAACATAAATCATTCATCATAACCCAAATAATAAAATGAGTTTCATAAACATCATCCCATTATCACATAATCTATACAAATCAAATGGATATTTCATCATAAGAAAAGTGAAACCATGTAAATCATAGAGAAATTATACTTGAAACATAAACTTGTGAAATAATGTCATCTTAGATGGAAAATTGTTTTGATAAAACACTTGAAATAAATTCTTGAGGAAAATATCCTTTCTCTTTAAAAATCATTTTCTTTTCACAAAATGCCTCAAAATTTTAAAAGAAAATGATTTTATTTAAAATAACCTTGAAAACTTGTACATGAATATTCTTGAAAATTAGGCGATATGAAACTGTAAAAATCTGTTCATGCAGTATAAGTTAAAAATAACATTCTCCTCGTACTTTTTTCAGAAAAGTCAAAAAGTACCTTATATGGTTACTAATGGAAAGATTCCATTCATACAATTTGGTAAAAAGTCAATAAAGGGTAAAAATGACTTTAGACATTCATGTAATAATATTAAACATTTTATGAATGCATTTTTTTAGAAAACATGGTCATGGATGATAAACATAACCCCAGTAAATACATAAGTATAAGCAATCTCGGATAAAAAATGAGATGGAAAATTTTATCCCTTACCTTAGGTCTGATATGCTTCGTACGTATCTGAACCTCCTGCATAATGATTTAAATAATGTCATTGAATTATTATATAATCATCTTCATTGTTATGATATCATATATGGTTCACTTATGACTTTATATTACCCGTTCGTTTGTAAATTACATGTTAAATAGAATTTTGGGTAAAATTGTTTGATTTGTCGTCCGTGTTTTGACTTTTAATTATTCATATGATTACCTATATCATGATTAATTAATTCCATAATATAAAACATTATATATATATAATATGTATTCATAATATACATATATATAATAGATTGATAAATGGAAATATATACACCGTTCATAGAGACGGTTGGCCGTACGTACGCATGAACGCTGTTTTCGTTTCCTTATTGAACTGAATGGAATTAAGTAGATGACATGCATATATATATACATAAATCAAGTATCATTATTATGTCATATATTTAATGATTACTTATTATTTATACTTTATAATCATTCTTTAATTGTTAACATGGAAAATGAATCTCATCGCATCATGGAGACGGTAGTCCGTACGTACGCATGAGCGATGATATCATTCCCATGATAGTGGAATTGTATTGAAGTGTATGTATACTATTTAAGAATAATTATCACTTTACATTAATCATATATAGTTATTTATTTACACTATTACACCCATCCAAGTAAGGTGGTGGTGGAAAACAGATTACACCACGGTGTGGAAACGGTATTTCGTATGTACACACGCGCGGTGATGTCATTTTCCATAGGATGGATAGAAATTGAAATAGTGTTGTTTCATATTTATAATAAAATATCATTATATGAGTGATACTGATGTTATTACTTCATAATGAAACAACTAAGAAAGAATATGTTGAAGAAGAATGAAATTGGAAAGAATCGGTAATGGATATTACCTCTTCTTTAACGCGCCTCTTCTTAACCTCCTCTTAGGGAACTAAGGTTGGTATATGAAGAAGACCAAGACCTCTAGAATGTTTCTAGGGAAGTGGGTAAGGGAAATAGGCATGGTTTTTCCAATATTTAGGCTCAAAGATGTTTAAAGATGAGAGGGAGGAGGTTCCCTTTTATAAGGGAAGAGAGGGGCACCTCTGGATAAAATCAAAATATTATTTTATTTTAAAGTCATATTCGGTTTTTAATAGCTCCAAATTAATTTATTTCGAAGATAAGGTGGGTATGGGTATAAATAATCTCATCAAATTTATTTTTGATGGGTTTAGGTTACTATTTTAACCTTATAATTTATATTTAACTCTAAGTTAAATAATTTAACTTTTACCATGTCTTCTTGTTTTCGTACACTATATGGTTAATAAACATACTATAACAAGCCAAAATAACCCCAAATGGTTAATTAATAATATTTATATCCTCATATAAGTCATTTTGATGAACCGTAGATTTGTAGGAATAAAATAACAATTAATAATATAATATTTGTTTTATAAACTATTTTATGTCAATTTAGACACTATTTGGTAATTGATTTTTGTGAAAATAATAAAAACCTGATTAGTTAGAACACGGTTATTTAAATCAATAATAACATGTCTTATTAACCTACAAAATTACTGTAATTTATAAAATGTCTCATATTACATTTATTTGGGTATTTATAATATCAATAATGTTAATATTTCATTAAAAAGGTAATTATTGCATCCTCATTGTGTCATATATAAATTAAATTATTTAAAGTCCAAAAATTATAAATAAAATACTATTACGTATAAAATATTTTTAGTATTATAATGAATATTTATAGTCGAATTTATCTTATTTATAACCCTATATTGAAATTTTTTTTGTTATTAAACATTGATTTTAACAATTATAACTCTTTTTTAAATAAAATAATAATAAGTGTCCTAATCTTATCTACGTGGACCTAAATGGTCCTATTTTATTCCTAAACTTGTTTTTAGTCAAATTAAACATATCCAATAGAATTATTACATGTGTTAGGGTAATAATAATTTCATTTTTACCCTTAATTACCGTATTTACTTTTTACCGTGGTAAATAAAAGTAAAAAGTAATTATTCACCAAAAATTATTTTTATCTCATTGAACCACATTTTACATACTAACATCGACCGTGTCTCTTGGATTTTTGAAATTCCATTCATAGATGCGGTAAAATTATGTTTTATGTAAATTTTCAAATTCTCTTAGGACGTGGGTAAAAGATGATGAAAAGTTCAATAAAATTTTTATATAAATAAAATTATTATAAAATGTCTTCATTGAATTAAATTGCACTTATATTGGTATTATGTAACAATTTTTAACTAAAATATAGTTAAATAAAACAAATAATTATTTAAATAAAAAGTTGGTTTTTAAACAGAAACCTAGTGTTTTCGCTATTCATCAAAAATTGAATGTTTTCAGAAAAATACCAAAATTTCACCCTAAGAAAATTTCAATATTTTGAATCCAACAATGATATCCATTTTGAATGATAAAAATTCAAAATGTGGGTATTTCTATTCATAAAAGCTAGTTCATAATAATTTTATAATAATATCTTTTTTATTGAAACATGGTATTACGTACTACACACGCAATCAATGAAGGTCATGATTGCGTGTAATGTAAGCCATGTCCAGGCTGCGTGTAGTGGAATCTCCCTATGGTGATGAGTATAACATAATCAAAACTTAATTCATTTATAAATTAAACAAAATTTATACTTAATGTTGTGTAGAATATTTTTCACAAAACGAACATGAAATAATGTGTAACACTAGCCAAGAATAGTGTTCTGTATACTGAAAACTAATACGGTGTTGTGTATAGTACAAGCTAATCTTGGTGTAGCGTACAACACAAGACATCACAGTAATTAAAAATAATATATGTCATAAAATATTGGGCTGTTACATTCTACCCCCCTTAAAATGAATTTCTCCCTCGAAATTTGTCGCGGTTATAAATGGTTTAATACTTGAAAGTTTCTTTCATAGAAACCCGCATCGTAGAAAGGAATACTAAAACTTCATTTTAAAAAGGAAAGTTAGAAATGTAACGGTTACACAGATTAAATCATCACTAGGTTTCCACATAGGAGAACATAGGTGAAAATATGGATATGGAAGAGAAATCTTACCATCATGTTCTGATGGAGAGTGGTAGAGAACGTGGTAATGAAAAATCCAACAATCACAAAGCCATAGATTTGTGATGATCTAAGGTACCATTTCATTCATCAGATATAAGAGTACTATGACATCATTTTTGGCTTTCTAGATAATTTCCCTAATGTTGAATAATTTTTGAATTAAAAGAAATTCATACTTGATTTTGGAACAATCTCATTGTTGTTCATGTCTTGAACAATTTCTACTTCATCTCTTAAAGAAAAGAAGTTAAAATTGTTTTACATGAAGTGTTAGCGGATCATGCGATAGAATGATAGGTCATTCCATCTGTCTCAAACATAAGGTTAAATAAAGTTATATACATAGTCCATCTATGGTGATATTATTCGTATATGGTTCCAAAAATGGACTTATACTTCATAAAATAAAACTAGTTTCTACTAACAAGGGACTTCCTGTAGGCCAATGATTAGCGATAAAGGCATGTCACACAATGGTTGTGGGTTCGATTCCCACAGCCTTGTCTGATGTGATGGGTTATCGCTCATCCTATGGGTTGTCCGTTTTCTAAAACTACACTATTATAACATTCCTGTAATAATATCAAAAAAATTATAGCCTTAAACAATACTATTTTATGCCCAACTTAATTCATTACAATCTTTAAGCTTATCATAAAAAACATCTATCCAATCTCATAGTATACATAAAATTATTACTGGAAAGGTCACATAATAAGAACATGAATAACCTTATTTATCATAAGATATATATTGTTGGTCACATTCCAAAAATGTGAATTCCTTAATAATGTATTCTATTGAAAAATGAATATCCATTGAACCATTGTGAAAACATGAATTCTTTCAAAAGTTAACTCTTTCAACATCCCAAAATTCCAAATATTCTATATACTGAAACCATGATATCACATTGTCCTTATTTTAGTTATGAGCTCATGAATACTGTCAAACATATTATTTTCTTCTTATCCCTTCATTATTTGTATATCAAATTCTTTCCAAAAATATTTCAATCACTTTTCATGGTTACCGGTACCATACAATTTTTGAAAAACAGTACATAGATATTCCAAAATTTTACAGTACTATAAATGAGATTCCATGATACTATTTTGAAATCCCATTACATAAACACATAATCATTCCACAACATCAATTTAATATTCAACATTGCAAATACTGATCGCATGTGACATCCCTTTTTCCTTTTCCTAAAGAGGTTACTCACATTGATCATCATTAATCCTTGGATTAGGGCATTGATTAACATAATGTCCCATTTCCATGCACTTGATGAATTGATGTGTTGGTGGAGCATTCTCTGAAGTCTTTTCTCTATTCACATAATTTGAATCCTTTTTCCCATTACTTCGGCACTAAACTTCTCGATGACCTTCTTTTCCACACATGAAACATTTTCTAGTACCTTTTAGAAAATCTCCACCATACTTCTCTCCACACTTTGAGCATAAAGTAACATTCATCTTCTTTTCACCATTTTTCTGAGATATTTCCTTGAAATCCATCTTTTGTTTCTTTTAAGAAACATGAGATGGATGTGTAACACTGACTTCCAGTTCTACCTTGATATCACAAAATAAAATTTCTTCATAGCTACTAAAGTCTCTTATCGCTAATGCCCTTCGAAGACTTGGTTTAAAGCCACTAAATAATCGATCAACTTTTCTTTGAGATTGAATGTTAAATCTAGATGCATACCTTGCAAGCCATGTAAAATTCACCTCGTATATACCAACAGATTCATCATCCTTTAGCATAAGATCAAGAAACTCTTGCTCCATCTTTGTTCAAAGAATACGAGGGAAGTACTTATTGAAAAATAAGTTCTTGAACTAGTCCCATTCCATGGACTCAATTTCATCTCTTTGCCTCGTATTCTTAATAATATTCCACCATTGATCAGCATCACCTTAAAAACGATATACTACTAAGATGAATTTATCATGCCCGGAACATTGTAGAACTGACAATATCTTTTCAGTGGTATTGATCCATTGTTCAGCCACTAATAGATCATAAGACCCGCTGAATGAAGGGGGACGCTGCCTCATGAAGCATTCAACAGAATTTTTCTCCTCTCTCTGCTCATTTGCAAGTCCAGAATGATTCATAGATTATGTAATTATAGAAATAATATTGTGCACTCCATCTCCCATATCATTGGTTTGTTTAGGAGGACAATCATTGCATCGTCCATTACATTGATCAACACGGTTCCATTGGGTTCCAGCCATTGTCTAAAACCCAAAAGGAATAGTGTGAGAGGAAAAAATCATAATCAAGGGGGATTACCTTCAATATATAACATCATAGGTTTAATTATAATATTGTTACCGTAATTCTAGGTCTATAATCTGTATGTATACTTATCCTTATGGACATCCCAAGACATACCTTAGAAATATCTCAAGGGATCTCACTAAATTTTTCGCATCCTAGTTTTCAAAGGTTAAATAAACCTTTCCTCTGATATAAACTGTAGAGACCCAAAGCTTGACGTGCATGGACATTACATTAATTTTGAGGAATACTTAATACATAACTAAAAACAACACTTAAGGACCGTAATAGTTTAGTGTCTTTGGAAACTCGGAACATAATATTCTTATCATAGTGATAGACCTTCTATATCTCCCATAAAGATCTTCCCCTTTTTGTTTTCTTACATAAAAACCATTCTTTATATCCTGGGGAATGAAAACATATAAAGGGTGAGATCAAATTCTCATTAAGGTTAAGCATGGATAAAATAAAACAAACCATATACATTTGAACTTAAAAACATGAACACAATGTTTAAACATCAAGATCACGAGCAATGACATAAAACATGGCATTTAGGAAGGCATAGATCATAAAGAAACATTAGTCATTATAAAATATCATGGGAATAAAACATTTGATTGTGGAAACCATTAAGAACATGATATGATTTCCATAGTAGCCAAGTCATTGCGGCCAAGACCATCTTAGTGGACAATGTCCCTTTCTTAATCGAGTTCACTTCTCATTCCTGTCCTGTATTACTGAACTGGATTAACTTACCATTCCATCCATGTATATCTCATGAGATATAAATCATTACCCAATGCATTGGACGAAGATATAGGTCCCACCCATCTCATAATTAAATCATTCTTACTTGTGACACAAAATAAACTTAAAACATTAATCATAACCCAAAGAATAAAATGGGTTTCATAAACATCATCCTATCATCGCATAATCTATATAAAACAAATGGATATTTCATCATAAGAAAAGTGAAACCATGTAATTCATAGAGACATTATACTTGA
The DNA here is from genome assembly GCA_963277665.1 of Viscum album. Classification (NCBI taxonomy): domain Eukaryota; kingdom Viridiplantae; phylum Streptophyta; class Magnoliopsida; order Santalales; family Viscaceae; genus Viscum; species Viscum album. Next base: position 312,151,700 of record OY728133.1, on the reverse strand, counting down.
AACATACACATATAAAATAATTTCATCTTATATGGAAAATGGTTTTGATAAAACACTTGAAATAAATTCTTGAGGAAAATATCTGTTCTCCTTAAAAATCATTTTCTTTTCACAAAATTCCACAAAATTTTAAAAGAAAAGTATTTTATTGAAAGTAACCATGAAAACATGTAGAGGATGATTCTTTAAAATTAGGCGATATGAAACCTTAAATATATGTTCATTCCATATATGTTAAAAATAACATTCTCCTCTTACTTTTTTCGGAAAAGTTAAAAAGTACCATATATGGTAACTAAATGGAAGATTTCATTCATACAATGTGGTAGAAAGTCAATAAAGGTTAAACATGACATTAAACATTCATGAATAATATTAAACATTTTCTTAAAACATTCTTTAGAAAACATGGTCATGTCTGATAAACGTAACCCCAGTAAATACTTACGTATAAGCAATCTCGGAAAAAATTGAGATACAAAATTTTATCCCTTACCTTAGGTCTGATATGCTTCGTACGTATCCGAACCTCTTGTATAATGATTTAAATAATTTCATTGACTTATTACATAATCATATTCATTGTTATGATATCATATATGGTTAACATGGGACTTTATATTACCCGTTTGTTTGGAAATTCCTTGTTAAATAGTGTTTTGGGTAAAATCTTTTCATTTGTTGTCCGTGTTTTGACTTGTAATTATTAATATGTTTACTTAGATCTTGATTACTTAATTCCAGAATATAAAACATTATTTATATATAATATATATTCATAATATACATATATATACAATAGATCGATAAATGGAAAGACATACACCGTTCTTGGAGACGGTAGGCCGTACGTACGCATGAATGCTGTTTTCATTTCCTTATTGAATAGAATGGAATTAAGTAAATGACATAAATATATATATATAAATCCAGTAGAATTATTATTTCATATATTTCATGATTACTTATTATTTATACTTTATAATCATTCTTGAATTGTTAACATGGAAAATGAATCTCATCGCGTCGTGGAGACGGTTGTCCATACGTACACACGAGCGATGATATGGTTCCCATAATGGTGGAACTGTATTGAAGTGTATGTATAATATTTCATAATCATTATAACATTAGAATAATCATATATAGTTATTTTTTTAAACAATTTTACCAATCCAAGTAAGGTGGTGGTGGAAAATAGATTACACTACGGCATGGAGACGGTATTTCGTACGTACGCACGCTCGGTGATTTCATTTTCTGTAGGATGGATAGAAGTTGAAATAGTGTTGTTTCATATTTTTAATAACATATCATTATATTAGTTATACTTATGTTTTTACTTAATAATAGAACAACTATGGAAGAAGATGTTAAAGAGGGAATAATTTGGAAAGGATCGGTAATGGATATTACATCTTCTTTGACGCGCCTCTTCTTAACCTCAACTTAGGGAACTAGGCATGTTCTTTGAAGAATACCAGAACCTCTAAGATGTTTCTAGGGAAGTGGAGAAGTGAAATTTTCAGGGGTTTGATGATAATGAAGGCCAAAAGAAGTATTAAGATTAGAGGGATGAGGTGCCCTTTTATAAGGGAGGAGAGGGTAACCTTTGGAAAAACTAAAAATATTATTTTATTATAAAGTCATATTCGGTTTTTAATAGCTCCAAATTGATTTATTTACAAGATAAGGTGGGGATGGGTCGAAATACTCTCATCCAATAGAATTTCGACAAGTTTAGGATACTATTTTGCCTTATCATTTAGATTTAACTCTAAGTTAAATAATTTATCTTTTACCGCGTCTTCTTGTTTTCTTACACTATATGGTTAATAAACAAACTATAACATGCCAAAAGAACCCAAATTGGTTCATTGTTAATATATATATCATTATCTAAGTCATTTGGCCGAACCGTATATTTTTAGGAATAAAATAACAATTAATAATATAATATTTGTTTTAGAAACTATTTTATGTCAATTTTGACACTATTTGGTAATTGTTTTTTGTGAAAATAATAAAAACCTGATTAGTTCGAACAAAGTTATTTAAATCAATACTAACATGTCATATTAACCTATAAAATTAGTGTAATTTATAAAAAGTCTCAAATTACATTTATTTGGGTATTTATAATATCAATTATGTTAATTTTTCCTTAAAAAGGTAATTATTGCATCATCATTGTGTCACATATAAATTAAATTATTTAAAGTCAAAAAACTATAAATAAAAAACCATTTTGTATGAACTCTTTTTATCTTTATAATTAATATTTATAGTCTAATTTATCTTATTTATAAACCTATATTTAAAATGTTTTAGTTATTAAACATTGATTTTATCAATTTTAACTCTTTTTTAAATAAAATAATAATAAGTGTCCTAATCTTATCCAAGTGGACCTAAATGGTCATATTTTATTCCTAAGGTTGTTTTTGGTCGAATTAAACTTATCCAATAGAATTAGTACATGTGTTAGGGTAATAATAATATCATTTTTACCCTTAATTACCCTATTTACTTTTTACCGTGGTAAATAAAAGAAAAAATTTACTATTCACCAAAAATTATTTTTATCTTATTGAACCACATTTTACTTACTAACATAAACTGTTCCTCTTGTATTTTTTAAATTTCATTCACATAATCGGTAAAATTACGTTTTATGTATATTTTCAAATTCTCCTAGGAGGTGGGTAAAAGACGGTGAAAAGTTCAATAAAATTTTTATATATCTAAAATTATTAAAAATTTACTCCAATGAATTACATTGAACGTATATTGGTATTAAGTATCAATTATTTATCTAAATTATATTTAAATAAAATAAATAATTATTTAAATAAAAATTAAGTTTTTAAATAGTAACCCAGTGTTTTCACTATTCATCAAAAATTGAAACTTTTCAGAAAAATACCAAAATTTCACCCTAAGAAAATTTCGATATTCTGAATCCAAAAATGTAGTCCATTTTGAAAGATAAAATTTTAAAATGTGGGTGTTACTATTCATAATAGATAGTTCATAGTAATATTATAATAATATCTCATTTAGTAAATCTTGGTATTGCATACTACACACGCTATCGATGAAGGTCTTGATTGCGTTTAATGTAGGCCAAGTCTGGGCTGCGTGTTGTGAAATCTCTGTTTGGTGTTGCGTATAAAATAATCAAAACTTATTTCATTTATACATTAAACAAAATCTATAATTAATGTTTCGTAGAATTATTTCCACAAAACGAACTTGAAATAGTGTGTAACACTAGCCAAGAATAGTGTTGTGTATAGTACAAGACAATCTTTGTGTATCATACAACACAAGACATCAAAGTAATTAAAAATAATATTTCTCATAAAATCTCGGGATGTTACATTCTACCCCCCTTAAAATGAATTTCTCCCCTGAAATTCATTGGGGTTATAAATGGTTTACTACTTGAATGTTTCTTTCATAGAAACCAGCATCATAAAAAGGAATACTAAAACTTCATTTTAAAACGGAAAGTTAGAAATGTAACGGTTACCCAGAATAACTCATCACTGGTTTTCCACATAGGAGAACATAAGTGAAAATATGGATATGGAAGAGAAATATAACCGTCATGTTCTGATAGAGAGTGGTAGAGAACATGGCTTTGAAAAATCCAATAATCACAAAGCCATAGATTTGTGATGATCTAAGGTACCATTTGATTCATCAGATATAAGAGTACTAGGACAACATTTTTGGATTTGATGATAATTTCCCTAATGTTGAAGAATTTTTGAATTAAAAAATATTCTTACTTGATTTTGGTACAATCTCATTATTGTTCATGTCTTGAACAATTTCCACTTCATCTCTTAAAAAAATGAAGTTGAATTTTTTTTCCATGAAGTATTAGCGGATCATGCGATAGAATGATAGGTCATTCCATCTGTCTCAAACATAAGGTTAGCAGAAGTTATATACATAAGTCCATCTATGGTGATATTATTCGTATATGGTTCCAAAAATGGACTTATACTTCATAAAATTAAACTATTTTCTACTAACCAAAGACTTCTTGTAGGCTAGTGGTAAGCGATAAAGGCCTATCGCATATCAGTTGTGGGTTTGATTCCCACAACCTTGTCCGACGTGATGGGTTGTCACCCATCCTATGGGTTGTCCTTTTTCTAAAACTACACTATTATAACATTCCTGCAATAATATGAAAAAAATTTCTAGCCTTAAACAATACTAACATATGTCTAACTTAATTCATTCCAATCTTTAGGCTTATCCAAAATACATCTGTCCAATCTCATAGTATACAGAAAATGATTACTGTAAAGGTCACATAATAAGGACGTGAATAACATTATTTATCATATGATATATCTTGTTGGTCACATTCCAAACATGTGAATTCCTTAATCATGTATTCTCTTGAAAAATGAATATCCATTGAACCTTAGTGAAAACATGAATGCTGTCAAAAGTTAACTCTTTTCACATCCCAAAATTCCAAAATTTCTTTATACTCAAACCATGATATCACCTTGTCCTTATTTTATTCATGAGCTCATGAATACTATCAAACATATTATTTTCTTTTTATCCCTTCATTATGTTCATATCATCTTCTTTCCAAAAATATTTCAATCACTTTTCATTTTTACCGGTACCATACAATTATGGAAAACCAGTACAAAGATATTCCAAAATTCCACAGTACATAAATGAGATTCCATGATACTATTTTGAAATCCCATTAAATAAACACTTAATCATTCCAAAAAATCATTTTCATATTCAACATCACAAATACTGATCGCATGTGACTTCTCGTTGTCCTTTTCCTTAAGAGGTTTCTCATGTCGAACATCATTAATCCTTGGATTAGGGAATTGATTATCATAATTCCCCATTTCCGTGCACATTATTCATTGAAGTGTCGGTGGCGCGTTCTCTGAAGTCTATTCTCTATTCACGTCATTTGAAACCTTTTTCCCATTACTTCGGCACTTAGCTGCTCGATGACCTTCTTTTCCAAACTTGAAACATTTTCTAGTACCTTTAAGACACTGTCCACCATGCTTCATTCCACACTTTTAACATAAAGTAACATTCATCTTCTTTTCACCATTGTTTTGAGATTTTTCCTTGAACTCCATCTTTCTTTTCATGTCAATAACATGAGATGGATGTGTAACACCAACTTCCAGTTCTACCTTTATAGCACAACGCACAATTTCTTCATAGCTATTGAAGGCTCTTATCGTTAATGCCCTTAGAAGACTTGGTTTTAAGCCAATGAAGAATAGATCTACTTTTCTTTCAGATTGAATGATTAATACAGATGCATACCTTGCAAGCCCTATGAAATTATCCCCGTATATACCAACAGATTAATCATCCTTTTTCTTAAGTTCAATAAACTCCTTCTCCATATTTGTTCAAAGAATATGAGGGATGTACTTATTGAAAAATATGTTCTTAAACTCATCCCATTCCATGGACTCAATTTTATCTCATTGCCTCATATTCTTGATAAGATTACACCATTGATCAACATCACCTTCCAAATGATATTCTGCTAAGATGACTTTATCATGGTCAGAACATTTTAGAACTGAAAATATCCTTTTAGTGGTATTGATCCATTGTTCAGCCTCTAATGGATTAGAAGACCCGCTAAATGATGGTGGACACTACCTCATGAAGGATTCAACAGAATTTTGCTCCATTCTATACTCATTTGGAAGTCCATAATGATTCATAGCTTGTGTAAGTATTGAAATAAGATTGTGCACTCCATCTCTCATATCATTGGTGTGTTCAGGAGGACAATCATTGCATCATCCATTAAATTGATCAACACGGTTCCTTCGGGTTCCAGCCATCGCCTAAAACCCAAAAAGTATAGTGTGAGAGGAAAAAATAAATATCAAGGGGGATTACCTTCAATATCTAACATCTTAGGTTTAATTAAAATATTGTTACCGTAATTCTAGGACTATAACCTATATGTATACTTATCCTTATGGACATCCCTAGACATATATTAGAAATATCTCTAGGGATCTCAATAAATTTTTCGCATCCTAGTTTCCAAAGATTAACTAAATCTTCCCTCTGATACAAACTGCAGAGAACCAAAACATGACGTACATGGACATTACATTAAATTTTCAGAATACATAATACATTACAAAAACAAACACTCAAGGACTATAATAGTTTAGTGTCTTTGGAAACTCAGAACATAATCTTCTAATCATGGTGAATGATCTTCAATATCTCCCATAAAGATCTTCCACTTTTTGTTTTCTTACCTAAAAACCTTTCTTTATATCCTGGGGAAAAAAATATATAAAGGGTGAGTTCAAATGATCAGTAAGGGTAAGGATGGATAAAATAAAACAAACCATATAAATTTCAACTTATAAACATGAACACAATGTTTAAACATGAACACAATGCTAAAGAGGTTTATTTTTAAAAATATTTTCAGTTTGTGTAGAATAATGAATGATTTATTTTCCTAATATATCAAGATGTTGAGAAACTAGAAAAATATGGAAATGAATGTTACCTTGCACATACTTTTGAAAACATAGGAACTGTTCAGATAAATGATGTTCTAGGGGTAAATGAGTATGTTGATTTTTTTTTCTAATGAGTTGCATGTATTATACCTGATCAGGATGTTGAATTTCTCGTTGACTTAGTTCCTGGTGCTAAGACAATTTCAAAACCCCCTTATCAAATGGCTCAAATTGATCTTTTAGAGTTAAATAAAATATTAATGAAGTTATTTGATAAATATTTCATTCGACATAGAACATTACCATGGGGTGATCATCTCTTATTTATTAAAAATAAAGTTGGGTCAATGAGACTTTTAATTGATTATAGAGAATTGAAAAACATCATTATTAAGAACAAGAATCATTTACCTCATATCGATTATTTGAATGATCATCTATAGGGAGATCAGTATTTTTCGAAGATTTATTCGATGTTGGGGTACCATCAGTTGAATGTAAAGGAAGAAAACATTGCGAAGACCGCATTTCGTACTAGATATGTCCATTATGAATTTTTAGTTATACCTTTTGGTTTAACCAATTCAATTGTGGTATTCATGGATCTTATGAATATAATATTCTTTATGTTCATGGATATGTTTTTGGTTATGTTCATTAATGATATTTTGGTTTATTAAAAAAGTAAAGAGTAACATGAAAGTAATTTAAGAGTTTTCTTGCATACCATAAAAGAAAAGAATCTTTTTTTTTTGATAAATTCAGCAAGTCAGAGTTTTAGTTACAACAAATTTCATTCCATGGAAACATTGTTTCATAAAATTGAATAGCTGTTGATCCTAGTAAAACAAATTTTGTTAAAGAATAGCCAAGACCCACAAATATAACTAATATTTGTATGTTTCTCTGTTTGGAATGTTAATACTGGAGGTATGTTGAGAATTTATCACTATTATCTAGCCCAATGACTATGTTAACTCGAAAATGTGTTAAGTTCATTTAGACAAAAAAATGAGATGATTGTTTTGAGGAATTGGAATGAAGATTGGTGAAAACTCTAGTTTTGGAATTTCCTTACAGAAATGGTGAGTTTGTTATTTACAGTGTTGATTCATTGAAATGAATTGGACGTGTCCTTATGCAGAATGATTAGGTAATTGGTTACACTTTAGGTCAGTTGAAACCTAATGAGTTAAATTACCCTACGCATGATTTTAAATAAGCTACTGTTGTTTTTTCTTTAAAAAATTTGAGGAATAATTTGTATGGAGTAAATTGTGAAATATATACTAACCAAAAAAGCTTTATGTATATATTCACTCAAGAAGAATTGAAAATGATATAGAGGAGTTATTTGGAATTAATCAATTATTATGATTGCACAATTCATTACCATCCAGGAAAAGAAAATAAACTGGTTGATGCTTTGAGTTGAAAAAATAATGCTTCATTTACCATGATATGTTTGGAATGAGATCATTGTGTTTTTTATTTGATAAACTTTGGCATAGATGTTGTTGGTGCATGGGATTTTTCAATTTAGTGACATGTTTTATTGAAGACATCTCTATCAGACAGAATAAATGAAGCTCATAATGAAGACAGTGAGTTGTAGAAAAAGATAGTGTTGGTTCAAAAGGGTAAGTTTCCTGATTTTAACATTGATAATAATTTTTTTTAGGTTTGTAAAAATATTATGTGTGCCTTGTGATTCAAAGATGAAGAATGAGTAGTTATGTGAAGCTTATAATTCCCTATTTTCTGTTCATCTTGGAAACACAAAGATGTATAGTGATATTTGGGAGTATTGTTGTTGGGATAAAAGGAAAAGAGATATTTCTTAAATTTATTATGATGTGTTTGACTTTTCAGTAGGTTAAAGCAGAGTGGCAGTTAACAAAAGGGATTCTTCAGTCTTTACCTGTGCCACAGTGGAAATGTGAAAATATATCGATGTGCTTTGTTGTGGGATTACAATAGACATATCGAGGTAATAATGCAATCTATGTTATTATTGATCGGTTGACTAAATATTTCGATTTAATTCCTATTTGAGATAGTTTGTCTCTAGATAAACTTTCTCAGTTTTATGTTAAAGAGATAGTCAGGTTGCATGGAGTTCCCCTCTCCATTGTATGTGATCATGATCCTATGTTTAGTTATAACCTTTTGGATGTCCTTAATAAGTCGTTGGGTACGGAATTAAATTTTCGTACAGCTTTTCTTCCGCAATAAGATGGGCAGTTAGAACGAACAATTTAGACCCCCGGAGGATATGCTTCATGGTTTTTCACTGAATTACTAGGGAATTTGGGACCAATATCTTTATTTTGTTGTATTTTCATTTAATAATAGTTTTCATTCTTGTACACTGATGGATCCATTTAAGGCATTATAGGGAAATCATTGTCAAAATTTCTCATTTTGGGATGAAGTAGGTGAATGGAAGCTGATGGGAATAGAATTAGTATAAGAGATAGAAAGAAAACATTTAGTTGATTCAGAAGAACATTAGAACATACCAGAGCAGACAGAAAATTTATGCGGATACCCAGAGGAAGGATCTATCTTTTGATGTAGGTGATCATGACTTTATCAAGGATTCTCCATGGAAAAGTGTGATGTGTTTTGGTAAGAAGGGAAAGTTGAGTCTGATGTTCAATGGACCTTATGAAATCTTAGAGAAAGTTGGATCAGTTGAATACAGAGTAGCAATACCTCCATGTTTGTCATACGTACACAATGTTTTTCATGTTTCTATGTTGAAAAACTATATTCCAGTTCCAACTCATATTTTGAGCCCAGAGATAGTTCAATTGGAGGAGAATCTCTCTTATAATGAACAACCAGTCCAGATTCTTGACCTTAGAAAGGAAGTGTTATGGAATAAGTTAATTCACCAAGTAATGTTTTTGTGGAAAAACCATATGGTTGAAGAGGCAATGCAGGAAGCTGAAAATGATATGAGGGGTAAATACCCCCACTTATTTGATAAGGGAATAAAATTGAGAGGGTGTAATTTTCAAAAGGGGGGAAGGATGTAACATCCATTGTAAATAATTAAATAATACATTCTCTTTTTTGATAATTTTTTTTGAATTAAATATTTTTTTTAAGGGGCTGCTATGTTTGATGGCGTACACAATACACAATAACGGGTTTCATACAAATGTTATGTTGCACAATAATGGAAATAATATTATTATGGTAGTTAACTCCTATATGTTTCATTAGAAAGAATGAACAAAACAAACTACAATATGATTATACATGTCTGTTAAATAAATGTTAGAGGCTTAAAATGTGAATGAATCAATCTTTAATAATAATTTACATTAAAAGGTCGATTTACCACCATTTATTGGATAACCCTAATTAAATATATTTTTGGTCACTTGTATATGTTCTATTTGAAAAAATAAAATTCATATTTAGATTAGGGACCTCAAAATTTACTTTGGGTAATGTTTTTGTATTTTTTTGGTGAAGTTCATTTTTTATGAATAGTTAAAAATATTATATTTTTATTCAAATGTGACTTTTAATTTATTTTAATTATATAGTTATATTATCAATTTAATTCGTTTTAATGTGTAATTATATTATGTTTTTACCATTTAATCGTTTTTTGGTCATGGGAATTAATTTCACTTTGAAATTGGGCATAAACAAGTACCAAAATTTTGATAGTTAATGTTTCTTAAAAACATGATATTTGTTTTATAATGGGAATTATTTTTAAATTAATTAATCCTAATTATAAGTATTAAAATTTGGAAAATAGACATTATTTTTGAATTTAAAAATTTAAATATATCTTATGCAGAATTTTTTGGTAAATTTCAAAAAAAAGTCAATTTTTTTGAATAGTGAAACCACTAAGTCGTAGTTAAAAAACTGATTTTTTTCATTTAAATAAAGTTTTACCACTTATGTGGATTTAATTTTGAAAATCCAACATACATGGTTGTTATTATTAAGTAAAATGAGGTTCAATAAGATGATAATAATTTTCACTGAATAGTAACTTTTGACTTTTATTAATACCGGATAAAGGTAAACAGGGTAATTCAAGGTAAAAATAATATTATAATAAAACAATATTACCATAAAATTTGTTGAAAACATGTTTATTGAGTCATTTATGACCATGTGCATCTTTTAGTCGATTTTGGAACCCCGTTGAGCCACTTGATAGTGATAATGACACTATTGATTAATTAACTTAATGTAAAGGAAAAAATGAGAAAAAAAATAAATTTTAATAAATTAATTTGTACAAGGGGTTATATAAATTATTTGTTAGACTATAAAAATTCCATTAAAATCTAAAATTTTTTCCTATATTGTGGTATTTTTTTATAATTTTTAGACATAAAATTAATTAAAATATATATGACACAATAATGATGCAGTAATTACCTCATTTTTAAAATATTGAAATAAATAAGATTATAAATATTAAAAAAAACATCCCAATCCAATAAAATTCTTATTGGATTATTTTATTTCGACTATAATTCATCTTATCTTTGTGTTTAATTAGTTTTTGACCTTTAGAACCCGAATATCATAATATAATAAAACAATATTTTCACACATTCCTAAAGAGCCCCTCCCCCATCTTTTTGAAAGCCCTCACTTATAACCAATTCCTCACACCTCTAAAGCCCCATGTCTCATCCAAAACCTAACCAAATAATATCTCAAAATCCCTCTCATCCTCCTAGAAGCCTTACCTTAGGCAGAAGATACTTCAAGAATTCTTTTTGGTTCAAACCAAAGTGAGTTATCTGAATTAAAAGTAACAATTCATCTTAACTTATTTTCATTTATTTTACTTCTCCAACCCCTAAACACTTTTTATTCAATTATTTTATAACACCTCCTATATTCTAGATATAATAGGATGTTTTTTTGAGAAGTATTTGAACTAAAATTACACACACCACCATCTAATGGTATAAGAACATATTGTTTCTGTGGATGGAAAACTAATGCCTCGCGAAAGTATGATTGTTCAATTATATCCTACTACCTCTCATGGTGGCCATTAATATGACACTATATTTATATATTTTATATTTTATGTTTATTTTTTATTTATGATTCTATATTTTTCTTTTATATCATACCTTTATGGTTTCCATTATGGTAAACACTATAATTTCATTTGAGGAAGTGGGGACTACCACCCCCTAAAAGTGATATGACTCGTTAATGACGCATGTGGGACGTATAAAGGATGGATTTAATGATATTATAAAAGATATTATACTGGAATTATAATATACATTTGTATAATTATGTTTTATTTCCATTAATAGAGAAACAAAAATGAAATCAGTGATCATTCGTACGTATGGTTGACTGTCTCCATGAACGGTGCATTTCATTTTATACATCCAAATGTTATGTACTATTATAAATACATTTATATATAGTATATATATGATATATAAATCCTGAATATCATTATAGATATATTGAACTTTTGACCATGTGAACAACGTGTAATTATAAGAAGTCCATTTTTGACTCAAGTTCCAAATATCGAAAAAACGAAAGTAATTAACATAAATGATTACAAAATGTTTATAACATGGTAATAAGTGATATAAAATGAATAATATTCTTGAAAAAGGTTCTTAATCAAGTATATTTTATCTTTAGTTTATTATTCAGCAGATTAATGAATGAAAGATTCATGTCGGACAGGAGGTAAGAGACTTCATCTCAATCTCCATTCATTGCGGCATATTTTGATAATATATACCTTCTTATTTTACGCGGAGTATAATAAAACCCATTGAATTTTACATTTATTCAATGGGAATATTTTTTCTACGAATAATTTTAATAAATGACAAATACAATTTTTTTAACATTTGCAGCGACAATTTCATCTCCACCATCATAATCATTATTTGGCTTCCAATATAAGAATCAATGATTTCTAAAATTAAAAGGAAATATATTTTTCTGTTCGTGGGTTTTTTGGTATTGAAAATTGTTTTTGCAATGGATTTATTATTTCAATATCATGAAATTATTTCTTGTGATTGAAAAATAAATGTTATTAGTGAAATGTTTACATTTTCAATATTTTATGTGTTATGATTTTATAATGGTACTTGTACATTTGACAGGTGGGTATGTGATAAACCAAATGATGGGTGGTGCCATGATAAACCAAGATGGGTGGTCACGTTATAACCTCCATTACATTGGTTATGGAAGTCGGTCGTATGTCTATTCCATTTAGTGATATGGGTGGAAGTCGATGGTATAGTTATTCCATTTAAGTATGGTTATGTCCCAAATTACCTTTAAATGTAATGTCTTATTTATATAGGTTTTATGGTAATAGTTTAGTTACAAAAGGGAAAGAAATGATCTTTTATTCATTGATGGGTATTTACTACTTCATAAAGGTGAAATATATTACTCATGATAAAGTAATCATGGTTAACATGTCATTTTGATTAACTGACAGCTTTCCTTCTTTGTGTATCCCTTACTGAGCTCTTTATTCTCATCCCAAGTTTTTGAAATGTTTATCACATGACATAAAGTGGAATAGGGTCAATGATGGGATCAAGGAAATGTAATGTTGTCTAAAACATGGAACTATACATGTTTCATTTTTTCAAGTGTTTTTTTTATGAATAAAAAGGAAAATGAGTAGAAGTTTCTACCTTGTAATTTTTGAGATGTAATGTAATAGCTATGTACTACTTCTCTAAAACTCTAACCTTGAAAATATCCTCAATGTGAATTATTCATTTAATTCAAGATTATTTAATTTTTATGGATGGGTCTTTATACTCAATACCCATACCCAAAGCATCACAATAGACCACGTACCCCATCTAGTATGCTAGGTTGTTCAAAATAGTAAATGTGGTCAACAACTATATAAGCATTAAAAATTACACCAAACACATTAGGATCCATCTGACCATTACCAATTTATGGGTGAGAGAATTCATGGATGGATCAAAGAGAGATAAATCTCTAACTAACAGAGTGAAATGCATTTACATGTCTAAACCATCATGATCTCACAAAAATATTTCAGTCGTGCCCAAGATATCAAAATACTAATCATATCAGGGTACACTGATTCCCCGAGTTCTAAGATTGTATAACCTAGAAACTTCACCTCCCTAATCCAGAATGTTAAATTTTTGAGATTCACATATTATGAATGATCTAAATGTTTTCCCGCAAAAAAAACCTGAAATGTCTCTCACGATCATATACAATCATAGATAAAACTAGGATGTCATCTACTAATAAAATGGAAAAAGATTAGAGATACTCATGGAGGACCCAGTTCATGAGTTCCATGAACAGTAGTGGATATTTGATTAACCAAAAATGCATCACCAAATACCCATAACAGTCTTACCTCTTTAGGAATTTTGTTTTCTGAACAACAACCAATCTAACTCTGACATTGTGAAACCAGGAACACAATTTGATCATAGAGAACCTAATTTCCCCCTTATACTAACCAAGACAATCATAAATATTATGAAAATATAATTTTTTCATGATCATTATCTTATTTTACTTCGATTAATTGATGAACAAATAGTGGGATCCAGTAGCCTTCGTAGAAAATATATCAAGGCGAACCCAAAGGGAGATACTTGTGAAAATGAATCTATTGGATTATATCTCATGTAGATTTACCATTGGTTCCCCCTACGTTGTGTATGATACATGGAATGAGAGAAGAGATATTAGTTGTTTCCTAAGAACCAAATAAATTATGATATTTGCACCCTGGACAGAAGGCATACCTGAAAAATAATATAGAAACACCTCTTGCAACTCATCCACCAGAAGAGGTTATCCATCTGTTATGTCCCAATCATTTTTCTATGATGTGTGTGACAATATATAAAAAACAATACTACCCTACTCAGAAATATTATGTCCATAATGTCTCATCCAAGGGTTGATATCTTCTTTAAAAACATTGATACACCCATAGGACCAATAAAACTCACTCAACAATAATAAAAATAGATGCACATATGGATATTCAACATTTAATCCATAGAGAGGATCCTGAAATAGTGGTTCTTTTCCAAAACCAATAAATCCATTTCCAACAAACCCCTTTCATGTTGAATCTTTGAGATGACCACCTAAAACACTTCTCTCACTTCCTACATATAATCTTTGTAAGATTAATTATGCACAAAATAAGATCATTGAAAATTTCAATGAATACAAAAAATGGATTGAGATAAAAGATAAAGAGGCACCCATAAAAAAATAGCCGACAAATGTAGATGGAAAAATTAATATGGTACCTCAAACCATCACATTCCATGCATCCAATTCCACTATTTCATGATATACAACATGATGATTCCGAATCAATGTTTGAGCCTGAGAATGACCACTATCCTTCCTTTCTTTCATGATCTAACTCTTCCAAATAAAAGACCCACCACAACAACCATAACCACCAAACCAATAACCTACTACCCATAATGGATAATAATAGGTTGTAATCCCTTTTGGGGTCACATAACATTTTATACCCTTATATGGAAGCATAGCCCTAAAAACCACTAATAATTCCATGTATGTCCAAACCATTGGTAAGGTCTGGGAGGGGATGGAAACACAGACCACACTCGACCCAGTTCCACACATTGATGACACGTGACTTATATGTTGTCTAAATCAACAAATGAATACAATTTTTTAGGATGTAGTGAACTACCACCTTCATTTTTATAATGTTCATCCCACTTCCTCTTTTTCTCAAATGAAGAACCACTACCCAAGACCAGTACTGAAACTTCTTCAGGGAAAATATAATTTCCACTGTGACCATTCTGGACCATCAATTCAAGGTCAAACACTTCACCATAGGTCATTAACATAAATAGAATTACCTGGGATAATATATCTGGCTCAAACCCAATTTCAAATTGTTGAGCCTCCATTTTCTCATTAGAAGTTACCCCAGGTGAGAATCAGTATAAATCGATGACATGATTACAATAATCCATCATAGTGTGATCCCCTTGATGGAGATCTAAAAACTCCCAGGTCTATCTAATATACATGGTCTTAGGAATATACTACTCATTCAAGATAACCTTGAAATCCTTCAAACCCATATTCTTGTATATCATGTATTGAACTGATGAGAGCCACCACCTCAAACTAGGGACTTCTATATAGAGTGAACCACATTTCACGTTCACTATCTGAAAAGTATCCTGAAATACATACATCCAATTGGTCTTCTCAATCCATTCCTCTACTTCCGGATTATTTTTTCTACCCCCGATGGAAGGAGGATTCTTCTTGATGAACATCAGAGCCTTTTACATTCCAACACTTAGATCAAAATCCATTATATGAGTAAGAATATATCCCTCTGAGTAAACTATATCATGGATATCCTAAACCAGTCTTACCCTAGTCACTATTAAATTGGTGTGGTATAACTCTCTTTTGCCTCTTCCCACAATTTCAAAAGTTGTATCTAGGGAGGTATATTGTTATTTCATACAATCACCACAACTAAAGACAATAAATACACCATTCTAAATGTTTTCATCAAAAGAATCAAATACGAAACACATCTAGAAATGAAAATATAACTATATCCATCATGATGACCATCGAAACCACTTCACCCCCACAAGGTGTCCATGCACAGTCTTTGTCCCATACATATCACATAGAGGAGATGTTTACAAATTCCCTACATACCATGGAAACACAATTCCCATTAAAAGGTGTGTTGTCTAGACACACCACTCAAAACCAATACAAAAATACTCAAAATTAATAGCAGTGTTCTATGCTAATTTTTCAAAAAAATCATTAATAAATTAAACATAGAAAATTGGCTCAGATTCCATTTTGGATGAATGAGCCTAACGTTCCATCCAACTTGACACCCAACCCATCCCATGACCTGGGATGAAGGTTGTCTCAAATCGACATAGGCTAGAAACTAGTTCCTATGTAAAAATAAAATAGAATGATTTATCCTATAATTAATAGAAATAAACAATTATCAAAATAAAACATTACAACAAGAAAAAAATTCATAACCAAAATAGATAAAATAATTTAAATTTAAATTATTTATTTATTTAATGAAAAAACCCAATACATAGTGATGTTCCAACTACACAACCAAATATTCATGAATCAAGAATGATAACACCTTCTTTCCACCTTTACAATCATCTGCAATAAGAGGGATTCAAATATATCGATCCACCATCACCACCTCGATACATCATTCCTTTACCTATATTAAACAAAAAAAGATCTACATATACTCAATGGTTTACGTAGGTAGTTAGAAAATTCCCTTTATAATTACACAAAAAATAAATATTTCATTCCATAGAATTAGAAGACATAAAAACATGAAGGTTTTTTAGAGTAATATTGGAATCATTTCTAGGAAACAATATCTTGGAAAACATTTTAAGGAGATAATTATTTGAGATTAAAATGTAAGTATGTTCCAACATAGGTTCATGGTAAGAATAAGATCATAATATAGCACCATGTCATAATAGAGCGCCATGAGTAATCCATAATGTTACTAGCAGTATTGGGACTCTAGGAACCTCGTATCTTAGTATGCATTGTATAGTGACCATATACCATAGTGCCTTCACTCGAAATCATCTAGAGATGAATCTATCTAGTGATCTCCTAGTCAAAATTAATCATCAAATTTTAAGAAGGATTTTAGTGTGAATCATACAAGAATAAATTGAGACTCTACCCTACTGATCCAACTACTAAAATAGTGCTTTTCCTCCCAATAAGATACCTAGGAATTCCTTTGTACTCATGTTTCATTTCACATGTCACATGGATCACCTAATTCTCTGTCTAACCCACACACCACAAAATTTAACAACACATTAACAACAACATTTTTCATTGGGAAAACCTCTATCAAAATCTCGTTCATACCAAATTCCTTTTTAAACAAGCTTTACACAACTTGATCAATTCAGAAGACCCATTTGTAAGGGAATATAATAATGAATATAGATAGCACAACCAATTTAACTTGTGAGACCATCAATCAATCCATACAACCCACAAAAACAATGTAAAACACATTAATAACCACACACATTATCCATATATCGAATTTATGAAACCATAAAAGGATGTTGAAAATAAATTAATAGTTATAAAACATCGAACCATAAATCACAAGCATGGAAACTTTCATAATCTTGTGGAGAAAAACAACACCTCAAGAGGACCATGTAATTGAAATATCAAACAGTAAAAAATATAATTTAACCCAAACAACAATGTTTTAACGCATTTTAGGGATACCAACCACCTAGAGAGAGAATAACCCAATAAATATGGAAGAAAACCCCAAGAAGGAGTAAGAAATCTAGAATGTAGGGACATACTTGATGATTCTTGGAGAACTAATTCAAAATCCACCTAAGATGTTACTGTCCAAGGGATCCAAGAGGAGGTGAGGAGACACCTTTGGATGTGAATATTGAATGGGGATGAAAGAGGGTAGATATGGGTTAAAATTGGGGATGGTACATGGTAATTTCAAAAAAAATAGTAACATGGATAGTACATATGGCTATACCAAGTAGTTTTTCAAACTGTGTGGAAATAACATGGTCCCTAATATCTAATAGGAAACTATCCATACATTTTTATTGGGAAGGGTGATCGCCCATGTGGCAGGACATGCATCCTGGATAGTCCCACTATCAAGGGAACATAGCTTCTTTTGGGTAAGTGCATGATTTCCTCTAACCTTGCCCCAATCAAGTGCCACCTATTTTCATGTCCAAAAAATCAATTTTGGCACTAAAAACTCAGTGTAATGCTAAGGGACCAATATAATATCAAAATAAACCATAAAATTACCTCAAAATAAAATCTTGAATTTATCATGAAATATTACAGATGCTATTATGAACAGGTTTATAAGAGTTTTAGTAGATAAATAAATAAAGGGAATGGGTTTTGCTTCTGATTAAATATGTTTTTGATGGAATTAAGCATACTTATTTGAATGAAGACCCCACTATTTATGTTAAATGGGAAAATAAGGTAATGATGAAACACTATACACTATTTTATTCCTATTAATAAGAAGTTAATGAATGTCATGAAGGTGTTATTAATGTGATTTTAACGATTTTAAAAATAATAAAACATTTTGAGAATCAGAAATATGTGATTGAGGCGGGGATACATTAATAAGAATTTTCATGTATAATTGTATGTACTACCCATATAACTAGGTGGTGTTCATAGCCATCATGATCTAATAGGTGTTAAACAAATGTGTTTAATAGATAATTGTGTGACTTGTATAATTAAAATTGTATTAAAGGTAGATGGTTCATGAACATCATACCTATTGATTGACAGAGAAAATAAAATAATATTAATAAATGAAATATGAATTTTTAGATGTCTATGTACGATATGGAAATTATTATGTTTAGAACACTACAAAGTTATTTAAATTGATATTTATTACTTTAAATTTATTTGATGTAATGTAAAACATAAATTGAAATTTGGTCTTAGTGGGTGTGTTTTTTTAGTTATGAAAACACTTTCCACTTTACATCCCATGGTTTTCTCTCTATTAAAACTGGAAATGGGATTCAAAAATTATATTTATTATTATTATTAACAATCCATTTTTTCATTTTCCTAAAAATAAATGGGTACCATACACTCATCTAAAAAGGACTTCCACCCTTGAATATAGCAAAACATTGTTGGATTCATTCCATGATAATCAAGAGTTCATGTTTTCATTACTTACAAATGTTTTTAAGGTGTTTTTGAATTTTAATTTCTTCTATCCAAAAAAAGTAAATTATTTCTCTAATGGGAAAATATTTTACCCATGCTATTGAAATTGAGTGAGATAATGTTTCTCTTCAGAAGACAATGTGAGTTCATTATGTTTGAATTATAATTCTTATTTTTCATTTCTAGTATATCTATTTATTACCTTCAAAACTTTGTATATTGACTAACTCTGATAACATTATCAAATTTGATCGTTCTGTGCATAAACATTACATGATTATGACTAATGAGAATGACCCTATTATATTCCGGGTACAAACTACTTTATCCTCCCTCTATTGTATTTATACAAACACGAAAGATAGAGCCCATTTTTTTAATATATAGATTTATCAGTATTTTATCAACTATTTTCAAAAACTAGTAATATACCCTACAATATATTGCGTATATATTGGTCATAATAACTATAAATCTATTTTTTATACAAGTATTACATCTCCAACATATATAGGATTGAATTATTTTAAAATTATTTTTTAATTATACATATATATTACCTATACAATAAATATAAATAATCTTTTTTATATTTTTAATATTTATATTTAGGTATTTTTAATTTATTTTCTAAATTTTTTTAATTTACATATAATAATACTTGTTAATTTAGTTAAAATATTATTATATAATAATAAATTTTATTGGTATATATGTATTAATAATAATATTTTATTTTTTCATATATATTTAATTGTAGAAAATTTCAATTTTTTAGTGTCACTTTAGCTTATAAAAATATCATTTGTTAGTGTGTGTGATTGTAATTTTATTAATGATTTTTTAATTTTTTAGACTATCATTAACTAGTAACTAAATTTTGATTCATATAATTTATATAAATTTAATTTTTAGGTTTAATTAATATTATATATTTGTATATAATTAAAATAAGGATACTTATATCATGGATTCAATTAATTAAAGTTTTAGTTTTGTTTATTTCAATTAGAAAGGGAATGTTGAAAAATAAGTAAGTGTACATACATTATTCCTATTGATTTTGATAAAGACTATGTGAACGAGGTGAAAGAAGGAAAAAGAAAAATAAAGGCTACGAATGAAGGAAGATACATTATGTCCCCTGCACAACTATTTCATAGTTTTCACATGAAAATTGATGATTTATAATGAAGACAAATACATTGTTTCATTCATCGTATGAGTTACCAATTTTTCTAGAGTGTTCAATCTAAAATGACAGAGAATCCATAAAACATATTAATGTGGGGTCAAGATGGATATGATGAATAAACAAGGGGTGAAATATTTTCATTTTAAAATATTGAAAAAAGAACGATGACCCACCATTAATTATAGTTATCCATTTAATCTCCATTAAAGTCAAATGTGAATTGGAAATAAATAAAGGAAAAGGAGACAAGGATGTATAGTTGTTTAGGGCACATAAATTCCCTTGTCCACTCCAGTAATTCTATACTCCATGATATTTTTTATTTTCACTTATAGGTCCTCTATGCCAAGTACCTTTAAACCCAAAACTATAAAAAGGTAGCTGACACCTTAAAATAAGACTTCAGAAAACCTTCTGGTTATTTTACAAGGAATCAAAATATCCACCCCTTAGTTCAAGAAGCTTACACAACATTATGACTATGTCCGAGAATCAGATGCACAAATGAACATAGACTAGATGATGTTTTTTTAAAAGGTTTAGCTCAAATTTTCATCAATAAATGATAGATATACATGAAAATTAATAATATACACCAGAACCAGAAAAACAATCTTCAATGTTTCACAGTCTTCTTATTCTTTAAACAATATCAAATAGATTTGAAAATTTAGCATAGACTCCCTTCTTCTATACCCCACGAGTTAACAAGATGGTATAAATAATATTTCACTCTTATTCAAAATGATGAGAAGTATAATATGTTAGCACATTATTTTCATTATATTTTTCAGGTGTCCCCTCTTCTTCATATATTTTCTTTTCCTTTTAATGGGATATATATATAGATTAAATATCCAACCATAATTGTAGAATTACTCATCCATTTAATAGTAAAAATAAACATATTTAACAAATATTATAAATAACCCACGAATTATGTATCACCATTAAAATATTTATGTAGTATAAATCTATATTAAAATAATAAAAATTTTGTTGAATAAATCTTCCTGTAAAATATATATAATTATAGATGTGTTAAATTATATAAAATTTCCATTTCAATACATTCAAACAAATTCAATTATATTCAAAAATAGAATTGAAATATAATATCACAAACTGGATAAAAATTAAAACATTTGAATTTGAATAATGTGATCCTCTAAATTTTCTATTAAATTTGGATCAGAATGAAATATCCATTATTCTATCTAAAAACATCATCATAAAAATTGCAATCCATTCATTCATAATCATTTCGATTTGTTATAAATAATCAAATTGATGAACTACTTTAATATTGTTATTAATTAATGTATTAGATTGAAATACCTAGAAATTCATAAAATAGATTATTATAAGCTGCATAACCCACATTCCCTTCTTTCGGTATATTTCACCGTTAAAATATTTATTACATCCTAACATGTATCCAATTTCTTAGTTTCTATAATTATAATGACTCTTCAATTCCTCCTTTCTCGTGTTTCTTTACATATCCTAATTTGTTTGTGTTACCTTATTTTTCAACATGTTCATCTTCTCAACAAATGAGTAGGTGTTAAAAAATTCTCAGCATCTTCATCCTCTAGTTTTCTATGATGGTTAATAGAATTTTCAATAGTATAGTTAACCTTCACACGTCATTATTTTAAGAATAATTTATCACGATAAATATACGCTACAATCATCATGAAGATGTATTAAATAAACATATATCATGTAATGTTTCACCATGTAGACATGGAGGAAGCATAAATTCTATTTCCAGCAAGGAATAATGGATATAATCCTACATTTTTGAAAAAAATATTTGATTTAAATTTCATTAGACGTTGTCACCACATGATAATTAAATTGTGAAATATACAATAGATTATGTAGTATAAAATTATCTATTTGACACTCTATAAATAATTCTTATATTAGTTCATGATTTTATATATTAGTTAATGAAGTATCTGGTGAATCTAATCACTTTGGAAGCAACATTACAACTTCTAAATATATTCACAACAGAATAAGTTATATTATTCATAAAAATTAAAAATTCAGCATTAGGAATGTAGTATACATTCATTAAAGAAAGTAGGGTTCAAGAATTTAGTGTTCATGATAGTATATTTCATGAACAAAGGGTCAACTACCAATGTAGTGTAGGTTTCACTAAAATTAGGGTTCATTAACGCATTTTTCATTACAAACATAGCATATAGTTCACCAAAATTAAGGTTTATAAATGAACGGTTCATTAACCATGTATGTTTCAATGAATCTGATGTAGGGTTTCACTATTCTAAAAATATTTTTGTTGATATATTCTTTAACTATTCTAAAATACCTGTTGTCAATCCCTACATTTGCTATTCTAAAAGTAGGGCCTTTTATCTATATATTATATATTATGGAATTATTGATTCCAACAATTATATTAACTATTAAAAAATGATGGATTACATTCCATAATTCTTTTTTACTAAACGTATGGTTATAGATCAATACTTTTACTATTCTAAATGTATGGATTAAAAAATCCTTTAGAAAGTAGGACAACTTGAATTTAGATACATCAATGATGATTAGATACCATTAACATTTGTTTCATACTTTATCATAGAATAATAATAATATTGAAATATTAATATATTTCTAAAGGAATAATAATAAAATCAATTTGGCTTCTATAGCTCCTTGTATATTGAATAACTAAACCAATAACACTCTTGAAAAACTGTAGTTCAGAAAAAATATTTTGAGATGGTTAAGAAATTTATTCAGTATCCAAAAGTCCTTTTCAATCATTGATTAAAATAATGATAAAAAATATAATCTTATTTGATTTTCATCTAACTGGGTTTCATGTTATTTCAATATCTGTAAAGAATTCCGAAAATCGATTAAAAAGGGCCCTCATGTCTACTAACTATAGTGTATCAAATCTGATGCACCGTCTTCATGGTTTTTTAGAGCATAAAAAAAATCCTTTTTAGACTTACTCATACAATAATAATGTTTAGAAAAATATCGGATATATCAAATTGTATAAGTTTTACCAGAATCTCTTCAACATTACATGATATGTCACCAATATATAGATGTGATTTTAATCTATAAACTAAAATGTCACCTATAAAACATGTAACAACTTCAATTAATTTTTACAACATCATAATAAGATAATTGGATTTAGATATGATCATATTGAATTAATATAATATTATTATATCCCCAACAAAAAAATTCATATGAACTTGGTCAAAATTTAAAATTATATAATATAAATATTGTGACATACTAAATCTGAAAAAATTAAACCAAATTATTAGAAATCCTAGAATAATGTGATGAAGTAATTATCAAATCTAAATAAAAATGAGAATTATAAGGATCCAGTAAACATTATCCATAATTATTATAATTAAAAACACAACATATTTACCAAATCACCCCACATTCTATGGAATAAAAAGATGTGTTCTTAGGTATATAATATAATACAATATGTTTAATTTATTGATAATGAATTGGAAATTAAAATTATAGTAAAATTATAATAAATAAATAAATTTGAAATACCATAATTTTCTAACAACTTCAAAAATTATTTAAAATTTGATAAATGAAATATTCTACCTCCTTTTCAAAATATTTAAAATTTTCAAAGTAAATTTTCTTTCATACTTTTTAAAGTATTTATATTTTAAGAAATATAATAATCCTCCCACTTTAAAAAATTTAAAAATTTTCTAAATAGAAATTTCTTCCCACTTTTAAAAATATTTAAAATATGATACTTTGAGATTCATATGAACAATATATTTTTAATAAAATTAGTAATATAAAAATCCCCTAAATAAAGTCTTACATCAAAAAGAAATAAGATACAATAAATGAGCTATAAAAAGATATAAATTATTATTCAATGGATAGTAATTGTTTGTAATGAATTTAAAATAATTATTAAACCATATAATTCATGCCATAACAATATCACATTTAAAAATATGATAAATATTTAAAATAACTCTCCTAAATACTATGTAGAAATATTTATGACATTAAATGAATTTAAATAAGATATTTTCACCTAAATATAAATAATATTTTCAAGAAAATTAAAATATAATTTTATTAATGAATTTAATATAAATTTTTCATATGTCATAAGTGTTAATGAAATATTATAGTGATATTATAATTTCTCACATACAATAATATATTAATTCCTCACATGAAATTAATTTAAATATTCAAATATTATACACATTATTACATGGAAGATATAAATTTATATAAAATCGTAATAGAATATTTTATGGTCATTTGATTAATAAAAAAAATAAACGAATTAATTCAACTAAAAAATAAAATATAGGAAAATAAATTTTTGAGATTAAGCGTAATCAATTTAAATGTGTAGGAATAAAAAATGATAAACCATGAGAACTTTTTTCTTTCCCTATATAAAAGATATAAATTTATTTTAATCCAATTTTAATATTGAATATAAAATACTTCATTGATTATCATTTTCATCTCTAATGAAGTTTCCATTTAAAATAATTATTAATATAGATATAATAAATATCAATAATTTTGAAGAATCCTTTTAATGATGTAATAATGAATATCAATGGTTCTTACCTAAAAAATATCAAATATAGGTACCTTTGGGTACCCATATACATTTAGGTCCAGAATTGTTAGAAACTGATGATTTAAGTAACCATATATGTTTATTTTTATCAAAAAATTTATAATTAAAACTTGATAATTCTTTTCAATACAGGACATGATTAACAATGAAAAAATTAGTTTTACTAATATAACCATTATTAGAATGTAGTTCGTTAATACCATAATTAAAAAATTTAATAGTGGATGTTCTTTTGTTTTCCGAACCAGGAACAAAATAATTATTATATAGTCTTCCTTATTCTCTTATACTACCAAAACCATGTTTTACTTTGTGAAATTTTTAACAATAATTTTATTCAAATAATTCTTTTCCATAATAATAACACTAGAATATTTATTTAATATTTCAACTTTATCTTACAATTCATTAATTTTAGATTAATACATATCATAAAAAAATTTGGAATATTTTGATTTTAAATCATAAATTTGTTCTCCAAAACGTTCATTGTCAATTAAAATACAATCATAATATATTCTATGTTTTCAATACTCTTTATTTGAGAATTTAAATTTCACTTGAATCGCAAATCTTTTTTAACATTTTCATAATGTGAATTTTTTTTAAATTTGAATATTCTTAATAAAATGATTATACCTCGTCAACAAGATATATAAGGCTTATAGTCAATATTTTTTTTCTAACAAAATTTATGAGTTTGTATAAGATTTATAACAAGGAACAAAATGAATAAAATCAAAAAAAATCATCCAACAAAACCTACATTTCATCATTTACATTTTTTATATCAATATGATTTCAGTTTCTGATTGCATCTCAGCTTCACAGATCTCAATAAATTTATTTTCTTCATTATTTGTTTTTGATATTGGACTTTCCAGGGAAACATTGAAATTACTAACATCTTTCAATTTATCAGTTCCTTCATTATAAATTTCAATTGTATACAAATATCTCATAGATAGTAGAACATTGAAAATAAATAGTAAATTCAATTGGACCAAGTCTACATTATATAACATTTTTAGGTATGAAGTTAGTATTATATTTATCTTCAATCATGCCATCCCTCTTTTTTTGTTCTCATGGGATTTTATAAGGTTTTATAACCTTTATGTAATCTTTTAAACCATGATTCATCAAATAGATCAGCATGCGAGTATTCCAGTATCCATAAATATTTACATTGATATAAGTATCATGAATCACTAATATAAAATCTGTAATATCATCCATTGAAATTTTTCTTCATTGGAATCATTAACTCAATCATGTTTGAGCTGAAAGAATTATTAATCATTCTAAAAGATTCAAAAATCTGATTCCCCTTCTTGGTATCAGTTGGGGAAAATTATTTTCAAATGAAAATATACTACTAGAACCCAACCCATGGTACAAATTGTAGTGTTAGAAAGGCTATGGATAAGGAAAAAGAGGGGGAGAATGAATCCCATAAAAAATTAAGACAAAATTAAGATATTCCTTATGAAATGAGGAGATCCTTTACTTCTCTGTCAAAGTTAGGTGAGTTGCAGAAATATATAATAGAAAGGAAAAAAATTAGTTATAGTGGTGAGTGGAATAAAAATCCCCTAGTCCACTCCACTAACACCCTACTCCATGATCTTGGTGATTTTTACTTTTAGGTACTCATTTCCAGTTACCTTAAAATCTATAATTGATTAAATGATGTTTAAGCCTTACAATAATATTTCACAAAGAATTCTGATTATTTTATAAGGAACTAAAATATCCATATCTTAGTCCGGGAAGCTAACACTCCACCACAACTGATTCCATGAAGATTATACGCAAATGAATATATATGAGATTTATTTTATTGTTAAATGAGTTTAGTTAACAGTTGATGTGAAAACTGAAATGTATATGATATTAAATAATGCACCCTAGTCGTAGAAAAAACACTTCAAATTTTCACGGGCTCCCTCTTAATTATACAGTAGAAAGTGGATTATATAATTCTACAAATACTTCTTTCTTATTTATACCATAAGAAAATAATAATGTGAAAGTAATATTTCTCTCTTCTTTAAAATGATGTGCAATAATATTTTCCATCATTTTATTTTTTTCATATTTTTCACATCTCCACTCTTCTACATATTTTTTATCGCCCAAACAATTATAGATATATATAGAGAGAGAATAAATATCCACTAGTAATTTTATAATTCCTATTCCTTTGGAAACTCAAAATAAATACAGTCAATATCCTATATAAATATCCCAATAATATAATATCATGGTTGGAGTCTTCCTATAGAAAAAATATCTAATATAAGTATTCAAAATAAGTTGAATCACTCTTCCAATCAAATATCCATAACCATGTCATCATTTAATGATATAAAAATCCAACCTAAAATTATTCAAACATATTTAAATGTAGTCATTATAGTTTCTAAATAGTGTATATTATACCATTTAAATATTTATTCCATCAAAACATTAATAAGATGTATATATTTATCAAAGTATAAACCATCTAGACTTCTTCCTTTTTCATGTTCCCATAAACCTTCATAATATTTTCTACATCCTTATTCTTCACCTTTGTCATATTCTCAATCTAAGATAGGGGGTTTAGAAAAACATATTTTAACATCTTCATCCTCCATTTACATGTCATGTTCATATTGAAATTTAGTATAACTGTTATTTACCGCACTTCTATATTTTCATATATATTTATCATGATAAATATATTCTATGATCCTTCATAGGATGATATAAATAAACAATCATCGTGTATTTTTTCATAATGTAGACATGGAGAAAATAGGACTTCAGTTTCTATTTTTGAAAACATAGATCTAATCCTCCAATTTATTTTCTCATAATTGATTCAAATTTCATCAAATGAGATTTCAAAATGAAGAGAACATCGAGAAATATAAATCATCTTCTCTAGCATAAAAATTAATATTTAACACTCTAAAACCATATTCCATATTAGGTCCGGATTATTTATTTTATTTTAAAAAGTATGTGGTGAATTTAATCTCTTTTGATGAAAGGTTTTATCTTGTAAACATATGCATAGTTTGATGATATTAATTTTTCCTCCAAATAATTCAAGGAAATTATATTATAGTAGGTTATATTCTACCTAGAATGTAGGATTAATTAATATAAGGATCTTGAATGTAGGGTTCACGAACAAATTGTTCATTAATGGTCACAACATTACATCCAATACAATTCCCCGACAAATATTCTAAATCTAGAAAACAAAAAAATAGTCAAATATGGAAACCTTATTGAAAAATGAATAAATCTCGATTAGTAGATTCTAATTAACGATAAGTTCAAAAAAATTATTCTAAATGAAAAATAATATTACATTTATTTAGATAAATTAAATTAGAAATAAGAAATAAACATATATACATAAATCATAAATGGAAAAATTACCTTAAAATGATTCCTACTAATGAACAACTGATGAATAATGGAATAACACTGTAATAGGGAACAAAAATCTCTACAATTCAGTATATATTTCTTTATGAATATTCTATGAAAACATAAATAACATATTTTTTATGCATTCATAATATGAAAGAATATATTAGTAACTAAATATCTAAATTGATAATAATAATATAAAAAGTAATACCTATATTTAAATAGTCATATTATTATTGGAATCAACCTTATTAAAATGAGAATGAAAATACATTAGAACTATCCATCATGTGCTGGTACACATTACCTGTAGAGACCCAATCTTGACGTACATGGACATTACATTAATTTTTTGGAGTACTTAATACATAACAAAAACTAACACTCAAGGACCGTAATAGTTTAATTTTTTTGGGAACATGGAACATAATCTTCTAATCATGGTGAAAGATATTAAACATCTCCCATAAAGATCTTCCCCTTTTCTGTTTTCTTACCTAAATACCTTTCTTTATATCCTGGGGAAATAAAAAATATAAAGGGTGAGCTCAAATTCTCAGTAAGGGTAATCATGGATAAAAAAACAAACCATATACATTTGAACTTAAAAACATGAACACAATGTTTAAACATCATGATCTTGAGAAATGACATAAAACATGGAAATACATAAGGCATAGATCATAAAGAAACATTAGTCCTAATAAAATAGCATGGGAATAAAACATATTATTGTGGAAACCATTAATCACATGATATGATTTCAATAGTAGCCAAGGCATTGCTGCCAAGACCATCACAGTGGACAAAGTCCCTTTCTGAATCGAGTTCACTCCTTGTTCCAGTCCTGTATTACTGAACTGTATTAAATTACCATTCCAGCCATGTCTATGTCATGAGATATAATTATTTACCCAATTAATTGGAGTGAGATATTGGTCCCACCCATCTCATAATGAAATAATTCTTACTTGGGCCACAAAATAAACTTAAAACATTTATAATAACCTAAAGAATAAAATGGGTTTCATAAACATCATCCCATCATCACATAATCATTATAAAACAAATGGATATTTCATCATAATAAAACTGAAACCATGTAAATCATAGAGACATTATACATGAAACATACACATATGAAATAATGTTATCTTATATGGAAAATTGTTTTGATAAAACACTTGAAATAAATTCTTGAGGAAAATATCCTTTCTCCTTAAAATTCATTATCTTTTCACAAAATGCCACACAATTTTAAAATAAAAGGATTTTATTGAAAATAACCATGAAAACTTGTAGAGTATCGTTTTTGAAAATTATGCGATATGAAACCATAAAAATTTGTTCATGTCGTATAAGTTAAAATTTTCATTCTCCTCGTACTTTTGTCGGAAAAGTCTAAAAGTACCTTATATGGTAACTAAAGGAAAGATTCCATTCATACAATGTGGTAAAAAGTCAATAAAGGGTAAAAATGACATTAAACATTCATGGAAAATAGTAAAAATTTTATGAAAACATTTTTAAAAAAACATGGTCATGTATGATAAACGTAACCCCAGTAAATACTTACGTATAATCAATCTCAGATAAAAAATGAGATTGAAAATTTTATCCCTTACCATAGGTCCGATATGCATCGTACGTATCCAAAACTCCTGTATAATGATTTAAATAATTTCATTGACTTATTACAGAATCATATTCATTGTTATGATATCATATATGGTTCACTTATGACTTTATATTACCCGTTCGTTTGTAAATTCCATGTTAAATAGTGTTTTGGGTAAAATCGTTTCATTTGTAATCCATGTTTGGACTTGTTATTATTCATATGATTACTTAGATCATGATTACTTAATTCCAGAATAATAAACATGATTTATATATAATATATATTCAAAATATAAATATATATAATATATCGATAAATGGAATGACATACACCATTCATAGAGACGGTAGGTCTTACGTACGCAGGAACACTATTTTGGTTTCATTATTATATTGAATGGAATTAAGTAGATGAAATAGATATATATATACATAAATAGATTAGAATTATGATGTCATATATTTCATGATTACTTATAATTTATATTTTATAATCATTCTTTAATTGTTAACATGGAAAATGAATCTCATCGGGTCGTGGAGACGGTAGTCCGTTCGTACGCACCAGCGATGATATCATTCTCATGATCGTGGAATTGTATTGAAGTGTATGTATACTATTTCAGAATAATTATTAATTTACAATAATCATATATAGTTATTTATTTACACCATCATACCCATACAAGTAAGGTGGTGGTGGAAAACAGATTACACCATGGCGTGGAGACGATATTCCATACGTACGCACGTGCGGTGATTTCATTTTCCGTAGGATGGATAGAAGTTGAAATAATGTTGTTTAATATTTATAATAACATATCAGTATATGATTGATACTGATGTTGTTACTTCATAATGAAAAAACTAAGGGAGAAGATATTGAAGAAGAAAGAAATTGGAAAGGATCGGTAATGGATATTACCTCTTCTTTGACGCGCCTCTTGTTAACCTCCTCTTAAGGCACTAGGGATGGTATTTGAAGAGGATCAGGACCTATAGGATATTTCTAGGGAATTGGAGAAGAGAAATTGTCAGGGTTTGGTCGAGCTTTAAGGCTCAAAGTTGTGTAAAGATGGGAGGGAGGATGAGCCAATTTATAAGGGAGGAGAGAGGCACCTTTGGAAAAAATCAAAATATTATTTTATTATAAAGTCATATTCAGTTATTAATAGCTACAAATTGATTTATTTCGAATCTAAGGTGGGTAGGGGTCGAAATTCACTCATCCAATAGAATTTGGACAAGTTTAGGTCACTATTTTAATGTTATCATTTAGATTTAACTCTAAGTTAAATAATATAACTTTTACCGTGTCTTCTTGTTTTCTTACACTATATGGTTAATAAACTTACAATAACAAGCCAAAAGAACCCCAAGTGGTTCATTATTAATATATATATATATATATCTTTATCTAATTAATGTGTCCGATCCATATATTTTTAGTAATAAAATAACAATTAATAATATAATATTTTTTTTAAAACTATTTTCTGTCAATTTTGACACTATTTGGTAACTGATTTTTGTGAAAATTATAACAACCTGATTAGTTAAAAAACGAAAATTAAATCAATACTAACATGTCATATTATCCTATAAAATTATTTTAATTTATAAAAAGTCTCAAATTACATTTATTTGGGTATTTATAATATCAATTATGTTAATATTTCTTTAAAAAGGTCATTACTGCATCATCATTGTGTCATATATAAATTATATTATTTAAAGTAAAAAAATTATAAATAAAATACTATTATGTAGGAAATATTCTTATCTTTATAATTAATATTTATAGTCGAATTTATCTTATTTATGACCCTATATTGAAATTTTTTTAGTTATTAAACTTTGATTTTAACTATTTTAACTCTTTTTTAAATAAAATAATAATAAGTGTCCTAATCTTATCCAAATGGACCTAAATGGTCATATTTTATTCCTAGGATTGTTTTTGGACGAATTAAACTTATCCAATAGAATTATGACATGTTTTAGGGTAATAATAATATCATTTTTACCCTTAATTGCCCTATTTACTTTTTACTATGGTAAATAAAAGTAAAAAGTTACTATTCACCAAAAATTATTTTTATCTCATTGAACCACATTTTACTTACTAACATCAACCGTGTCTCTCAGATTTTTGAAATTATATTCATAGAAGCGGTAAAATTATGTTTTATATAAATTTGCAAATTCTCCTTGGAGGTGGGTAAAAGACGGTGGAATGTTCAATAAAATTTTTATATATCTAAAATTATTATAAAATCACTCCAATGAATTTCATTGAAATTATATTGGTTTTATGTATAAATTTTTTCCTAAAATATAATTAAATAAAATAAGTAATTATTTAAATAAAAATACGGTTTTTAAATAGTAACCCAGTGTTTTCACTATTAATCAAAAATTGAAAGTTTTCAAAAAAAATACCAAAATTTCACCCTAAGCAAATTTCGATATTACGAATCCGAAAATGTAGTCCATTTTGAATGATAAAATTTTATAAAAGTGGTTATAACTATTCATAATGGCTAGTTCATAATAATATTATAATAATATCTCGTTTAATGAAACTTGGTATTGCGTACTACACACGCTATCGAAGAAGGTCTTGATTGTGTGTAATGTAAGCAAAATCTGGGATGCGTGTTGTGAAATCTCAGTTTGGTGTTGTGTATAACATAATCAGAACATATCTCATTTATACTTTAAATAAAATCTATACTTAATGTTGTGTAGAATATTTTCCACAAAACGAACTTGAAATAGTGTGTAACACTAGCCAAGAATAGTGTTGCGTATACTGCAAGCTAATACTGTGTTGTGTATAGTACAAGCTAATCTTGGTCTAGCATACAACACTAGACATCAAAGTAATTAAATTTAATATTTCTCATAAAATCTCAGTCTATTACATTCTACCCCCCTTAAAATGAATTTCACCCTTGAAATTTGTCGGGTTATAAATGGTTTACTAATTTAATGTTTTTTTCATAGAAACCCGCATTGTAAAAAGGAATACTAAAACTTCATATTAAAAAGGAAAATTAGAAATGTAATGGTTACCCAAATTAACTCATCATTGGGTTTCCACATATGAGAACATAGGTGAAAATATGGATATGGAAAAGAAATATGACCATCATGTTCTGATGGAGAGTGGTAGAGAACATGGATATGAAAAAGCCAACCTTCACAATGCCATAGATTTGTGATGATCTAAGTTACCATTTGATTGATCAGATATATGATTACTAAGACAACATTTTTTTCTTTCATGATAATTTCCCTAATGTTGATGAATTTTTGAATTAAAAGAAATTCTTACTTGATTTTGGTACAATCTCATTGATGTTCATGTCTTGGACAACTTCCACTTCATCTCTTAAAGAATTGAAGTTTAATTTGTTTTCCATGAAGTGTTAGTGGATCGTGCGATAGAATGATAGGTCATTCCATCTGTCTCAAACATATGTTTAACAAAAGTTTTATACATAAGTCCATCTATGGTGATATTATTCATATATGGTTCCAAAAATGGACATATACTTCATAAAATAAACCTAGTTTCTACTAACCAGGGACTTCCTGTAGGCCAGTGGTAAGCGATAAAGGCATGTCGCACATCAGTTGTGGGTTCGATTCCCACAGACTTGTCCGACGCGATGGGTTGTCTCCCATCCTATGGGTTGACGTTTTTCTAAAACTACACTATTATAACATTCCTGCAATAATATCAAAAAATGATCTCGCCTTAAAAAATACTATCTTATGTCTAACTTAATTCATTCCAATCTTTAGGCTTATCCAAAATACATCATTCCAATCTCATAGTATACAGAAAATGATTACTAGAAAGGTCACATAATAAGAACTTGAATAACATTATTTATCATACGATACATCTTGTTGGTCACATTCCAAACATGTTAACTCCTTAATCATGTATTCCCTTGAAAAATGAATATCCATTGAACCTTAGTGAAAACATGAATTTTGTCAAAAGTTAACATTGTCCACATCCGAAAATCCTAAATTTCTATATACTCAAACCATTATATCACTTTGTCCTTATTTTAGTCATGAGCTCATGAATACAATCAAACATATTATTTTCTTCTTATCCCTTAATTATGTGCATATAAACTTCTTTCTAAAAATATTTCAA
This sequence comes from Viscum album, assembly GCA_963277665.1. Taxonomy (NCBI): domain Eukaryota; kingdom Viridiplantae; phylum Streptophyta; class Magnoliopsida; order Santalales; family Viscaceae; genus Viscum; species Viscum album. Next base: position 312,117,252 of record OY728133.1, on the reverse strand, counting down.
TCAAATTTCATGGTTATCTGTACCATACAATTATTGAATACCAGTACATAGATATTCCAAAATTCTACAGTACTATAAATGAGATTCGATGATACTATTTTGAAATCTCATTACATAAAAACTTAATCATTACACAACATCATTTTTATATTCAACATTGCAAATACTGATCACATTTGACTTCCCTTTGCCCATTTCCTTAAGAGGTTTCTCACGTCGATCATCATTAATCCTTGGATTAGGGCATTGATTAGAAAAATTCCCCATTTCCTTGCACATGAAGCATTGAAGTGTTGGTGGAGCATTCTCTAAAGTCTTTTCTCTATTCACATCATTTGAAACCTTTTTCCCATCACTTCGGCACTCAGTTGCTCGATGAATCTCTTTTCCACACTTGAAACATTTTCTAGTACATTTTAAACAATCTCCACCATGCTTCTTTCCACACTTTGAGCATAAAGTAACATTCATCTTCTTTTCACCATTGTTCTAAGATTTTTCATTGAACTCCATCTTTCGTTTCTTGTAAAATACATGAGATGGATGCATAACACCAACTTCCAGTTCTACCTTGATAGCACAACACACAATTTCTTCCTAGCTACTGAAGTCTCTTATCGCTAATGCCCTTCAAAGAATTGATTTTAAGCCACTGAAAAATCGATCAACTTTTTTTTCAGATTCAATGATAAATCCAGATGCATACCTTGAAAGACTTGTAAAATTCGCCTCGTATATACCAACAGATTAATCATCCTTTTTCTTATGTTCATGAAACTCCTTCACCATCTTTGTTCGAAGAATACGAGGTAAGTACTTATTTAAAAATAAGTTCTTGAACTCATCACATTTGATGGACTCAATTTCATCTCTTTGCCTCGTATTCATGATAAGATTCCACCATTAATCAGCATCACCTTCCAAACGATATACTACTAAGATGATTTTATCATGCTCAGAACATTGTAGAACTGAAAATATCTTTTCAGTGGTACTGATCCATTGTTCAGCCATTAATTGATCAGAAGACCCCCTAAATGAAGGTTGATGCTGCCTCGTGAAGGATTCAATAGAATGTTTCTCCTTTCTCTGCTCATTTGGAGGTCCAGAATGATTCATATCTTGTGTAAGTATAGAAATAAGATTGTTCACTCCATCTCCCATATCATTGGTTTGTTCATGAGGATAATCATTGCATCATCCATTACATTGATCAACACGGTTCCTTCGGTTTCCAGCCATCGTCTAAAACCCAAAAAGAATAGTGTGAGATGAAAAAATCATAATCAAGGGGGAGAACCTTCAATATCTAACATATTACGTTTAATTATAATATCGTTACCGTAATTATATGACTATAACCTATACGTATACTTATCCTTAGGGATATCCCTAGACATACCATAGAAATATCTCTGGGGATCTCACTAAATTTTTCACATCCTACTTTCCAATGATTAACTAAACCTTTCCTCTGATACCAACTGTAGATACCCAAATCTTGACATACATGGACATTAAATTAATTTTGCATAATACTTAATACATAACAAAAACCAACACTCAAGGATCATAAACATTTAGTGTCTTTGGAAACTCGGAACATAATCTTCTAATTATGGTGAAAGATCTTCAACATCTCCCATAAAGATCTTCCCCTTTTTGTTTTCTTAGCTAAAAATATTTCTTTATATCCTGGGGAAAGAAAACATATAAAGGGTGAGCTCAAATTCTCAGTAAGGGTAATCTTGGATAAAATAAAACAAACCATATACATTTGAACTAAAAAATATGAACCCAATGTTTAAACATCAAGATCTTGAGCAATGACATAAAACATGGAAATACGTAAGGCATAGATTATAAATAAACATTAGTCCTGATAAAATAGAATGGGAATAAAACATGTGATTGTCGAAACCATTAAGCACATGATATGATTTCCATAGTAGTGAAGGCATTACTGCCAATACTATCTTAGTGGTCAAACTCCCTTTCTGAATCGATTTCACTCCACGTTCCAGTCCTGTGTTACTGAACTAGATTAACTTATCATTCCAGACATGTCAATCTTATGAGATATAAATCTTTACCCAATTCACTGGAGGGAGATATAGGTCCCACCCTTATCATAATTAAATCATTCTTACATGTGCCACAAAATAAACATAAAACATTCATCATAACCAAAAGTATAAAATGGGTTTCATAAACAACATCCCATCATCACATAATATATATAAAACAAATGGATATTTCATTATAAGAAAAGTGAAACCATGTAAATCATAGAGACATTAAACATGAAACATACACATATGAAATAATGTCATCTTAGATGGATAATGGTTTTGATAAAACACTTGAAATAAATTCTTGAGGAAAATATCATTTCTCCTCAAAAATCATTTTCTTTTCACAAAATGAGAAAAAAATTTAAAATAAATGGATTTTATTGAAAATAAACATGAAAACATGCAGAGGAATCTTCTTGAAAATTAGGAGATATGAAACCGTAAAAATCTGTTCATTCCGTATAAGTTAATAATAACATTCTCCTCGTACTTTTGTCGGTAAAGTCAAAAAGTACCTTATATGGTGTCTAAAGAAAAGATTCCATTCCTACAATGTGGTAAAAAGTCAATAAAGGGTAAAAATGGCATTAAACATTCATAGAAGAATATTAAACATTTCATGAAAACATTTTGTATTAAACATGGTCATGGATGATAAATGTAACCCCAGTAAATACTTACATATAAGGAATCTCATATATAAAATGAGATTGAAAATTTTATCCCTTACCTTAGATCTGATATGCTTCGTACATATCCGAACCTCCAGTATAATGATTCAAATAATTTCAATCACTTATTTCAGAATCATATTCATTGTTATGATATCATATATGGTTCAATTATGACTTTATATTACCCGTTCGTTTCTAAATTCCATGTTAAATAGCGTTTTGGGTAAAATCGTTTCATTTGTCTGCCGTGTTTTGACTTGTAATTATTCATATGATTACTTAGATCATGATTACATACTTCCAAAAATATAAAACATGATTTATATATATTATATATTTAGAATATACATATATATATCATATCGATAAATGAAAATACATACACCGTTCATGGAGACGGTAGGTCGTACGTACGCATGAACACTGTTTTCGTTTCCTTATTGAATTGAATGGAATTAAGTAGATGAAATACATATATATATAAATAAATCCAGTATAATTATTATGTCATATATTTCATGATTACTTATTATTTATAATTTATAATCATTCTTGAATTGTTAACATGGAAAATGAATCTCAACGCGTCGTGGAGACGGTAGTCCGTACGTACGTACGAGCGATGATATCATTCCCATGATCGTGGAATTGTATTGAAGTTTATGTATACTATTTCTGAATCATTATCACTTTACAAGAATCATATATAGTTATTTATTTACATCATTATACCCATCCAAGTAAGGTGGTGGTGGAAAACAGATTACACCACGGTGTGGAGACGAGATTCTGTACGTACGCACGTGCGGTGATTTCATTTTCCATAGGGTGGATAGAAGGTGAAATACTGTTGTTTCATATTTATAATAACATATCAGTATATGAGTGATAATTATGTTATTAATTCATAATGAAACAAATAATTAAGAAGATGTTGAATAAGGAAGAAATTGGAAAGGATCGGTAATGGATATTACCTCTTCTTTGACGCGCCTCTTCTTAACCTCCTCTTTGGAAATTAGGGTTGGTATTTGAAAAATTACAGGACCTCTATGATGTTTCTAGTGAAGTGGAGAAGAGAAATTTTCAGGGTTTGGCCGAGCTAGAAATCTCAAAGTTGTGTATAGATGAGAGGGAGGAGGTGCCCTTTTATAAGGTAGGAGAGGGGCACCTTTGGAAAAGCTCAAAATATTATTTTATTATAAAGTCATATTCGATTTTTAATATCTCCAAATTGATTTATTTCTAAGCTAAGGTGGGTATGGATAGATATAATCTCATCCAATATAATATGGACATGTTTAGGTTACTATTTTAACCATATAATTTAGATTTAACTCTAAGATAAATAATTTAACTTTTACCGTGTCTTCTTATTTTCTTATACTATATGGTTAATAAACATACTATAACAAGCCAAAAAACCCCTAAGTGATTCATTATTAATATATATATCCTTATATATGTCATTTTGCCGAACCATAGATTTTGAGGAATAAAATAACAATTATAAATATAATATTTGTTTTAAAAACTATTTTTTGAAAATTTTGACACTATTTGGTAATTGATATTTGTAAAAATCATAACAACCTGATTAGTTGGAAAAAAATTAATTAACTCAATACTAACATGTCATATTAACCTATAAAATTTGTAGAATTTATAAAAAGTATAAAATTACATTTATTTGGGTATTTATAATATCAATTATGTTAATATTTCCTTAAAAAGTTAATTACTGCATCATCATTGTGTCATATATAAATTAAATTATTTAAAGAAAAAAAATTATAAATAAAATACCATTCAGTATGAAATAATTTTATATTTCTAATGAATATTTATAGTATAATTTATCTTATTTATAACCCTATATTGAAAATGTTTTAGTTATTAAACATTGATTTTAACAATTTTAACTCTTTTTTAAATAAAATAATAATATGTGTCTTAATCATATCCAAGTGAACCTAAATGGTCATATTTTATTAATAAGGTTGTATTGGGTCTAATTAAACTTATCCAATAGAATTAGGACATGTGTTAGGGTAATAATAATATCATTTTTACCATTAATTACCCTATTTACTTTTTACCGTGTTAAATAAAAATAAAAAGTTAATATTCACCAAAAATTATTTTTATCTCATTGAACAACATTTTACATACTAACACCAACCGTGTCTCTAGGATTTTTGAAATTGAATTCATAGATGAAGTAAAATTATGTTTTCTGTAAATTTGAAAATTTTCCTAGGAGGTGGGTAAAAGACGGTAAAAAGTTCAATAAAATTTTTATATATCGAAAATTATTGTAAAATGGCTTCAATGAATTACATAGAACTTATATTGGTATTATGTATCAATTTTTACCTAAAATATAGTTAAATAAAATAAATAATTATTTAAATAAAAAGGTGGTTTTCAAATAGTAACCTAGTGTTTTCACTATTCATCATATACTGAAAGTTCTCAGAAAAATACCAAAATATCACCCTAAGAAAATTTTGATATTCTGAATCCAAAAATGAATTCCATTTTTAATGATAAAATTTCAAAAAGTGGGTATTAATATTCATAATGGCCAGATCATAATAATATTATAATAATATCTCGTTTAGTGAAACTTGGTATTGCGTACTACACATGCTATCGAAGAAAGTCTTGATTGCGTGTAATGTAAGCCAAGTCAGGGCTGCATGTAGTGAAATCTCTATTTGGTGTTTCGTATAACATAATCAAAACTTATTACATTTATACATTAAACAAAATCTATACATAATGTTGCATAGAATAATTTCCACAAAACGAACTTGAAATAGTGTGTAACACTAGCCAAGTATAGTGTTGCGTATATTGCAAGCTAATACAGTGTTGCATATAGTACAAGCTAATCTTGGTGTAGTGTACAACACAAGACATCAATGTAACTAAAATTAATATTTCTCATAAAAGCTCGGGCTGTTACATTACCCATTTACCTGGTTCCTCATGTTCCTTCAACATTATGGATCACATCCTTACACACACTAAATTTTACCCACCAACATGCTAAATCCAAAAAAATAAAAAAATAATAATAAAACTGTGAAATTGGAAACCATTGTGAAAAATAGATATATCAAATCCATGGTAGATGATTCCAAGAAAAGGTATGTTCTTGCATAATTGTTCTAAATCTGAATGCATAATACATTTATTTTTAGATAGATTAATTTTTTTAGAACAACGATATTTGAAAAATTGTAAATACCAAAATTCAAGAATTATAATCGAAATAAATACATTGAAATGATTCTTCATAATGATCAATTGTTGAATAGAGAAATTACACTGTAATTGTGACAAAAACGATCTATAAATACATTTGGAGTGCTTTATGAGTCTCAATGGAAGCATGAATAATTAAATTTTTTTATTCATACATAATATGAAACAATATTTAATGTCCTTGTTCCAGAAGCCACCTAGAGTTGCCCCATACCTGGTTGGTAACATGGCCACAAGTGTATTTCCCCAAACACCAGAGACAGCCGACTAGCAGCGAGGGCCTTGGGTGTGATATTGGGGAAGTTATTCCCTCATTGGTAGAGTACACGTCGAAAGTAAACAACACATATAATATCTGAAGCAGTAAATATCCAACAATATTTGACAATGAAAGATTAAAACAATAAACAACTCAAGCACACATATATATATGAAATGATTCCTGGTACATATGGCTTGGAAAGCATCCAAACAGGTCATAAAGCTGAATAAAATACTAAACCAAATCACTAAAGAGAAATAGATAAGAAACTCCTCAGCATCGCAAGCCTCTACTTAGTCCCATGATCTCCTGCTCCAATGCAATCAAGTTCTAGAAGTCGAAGGGTGGATGACCTTGTCTATACATACATAAATATAATCTGTTTGGGCCCAAAAGCATTACCCAAATAGGGTGTGAGACTAAATCCCAGTAGGCATCCACCCGAAGATCTGTAACTAACAGTCAGTGAGTATATGACAGGTAATAGTAAAGTAAGCAGTAACAGTAAGCACTAAACAGTATGTAGTAAACAATATGATACACAAAAGTAAACAATCCACATATAAACAAGTAGCAGTAAAGAAAACTGCTAACCACAAATAGGAATCCCTCTTGGAAGTACTCACAGCCATCCCCTCTGTTTTTATCCAAGAAATAAAAACTACCCGCTAGGTAGTAGACTCAACCTAAACCCTATGGTATGGTCATATGAAATTATAAGACTCTCTATGTAAAAACTCTTAGTCAATTCCACTTATAGTATATGGTAGTCAGGGACTCTCTAAGGAAGATAATGCGGTTAATTCCCCTTATAGCCCCAATTTCAATAGACTCTCTAAGGAAGCTCACATAATCAATTCCTTTTATATCCTCATGTCGATCAGAGAATCTCTAAGGAAGATCACTCAGTCAATTCTCCTATATCCTGTAATGGTTTAAAGAAATTCAAACTATACAGAGACTCTATGAGGATGATCACCCAGTCTATCCACATATTGTCTATAAATCCCAAGACTCTCTGAGGAATCTCACTCAGTCTATCATAATTTATTCTACAATATCCAATACTTTCTAGAAAGCTCACTTGGTCTATACCCTATAGTTTATAGTGTCCAAGACTCTATGAGAAATCTCACTCAGACTATCCCCTTATATTCTATAGCACCAGGTTCTCATGGCCCAGTGCCATTCAGTGTATAATACTGCTATAAGGCCAATGTAAACCTACTGAGCTACTTGGATAACCAGTGTACAATATAAGAATCATATTAGGTAACATCACTCCATCCTACGGTCACAATGTATGGAAAACATGTATAATGACCAAGGGCCAAACAGGACCAAAAGGTCATAAACAGAACAATCCATGGAAAAACATCCAAACATAGAAATTATCCTCATACATAGCCAAATTACCTCTACTCAAGCATTAATGAAAAGTAAGAAAACAACGGGGGGAAATAGTAAACACGCAATACTTCATTCAAGGGTATTGGGGAAATTTGAGCATTATACTGAAAGACATTGAACAGAAAGGCATAGACCACCAACCATGATGCTAGTAGATCGATATACTAGAACAAAGAGTCTTGAATATCCTTAGAACATCGTAGATCTATGATAATGAAAAAAATACACATACCACTATATCATGAAAATGAAGAAGAATTGGAAAATGTTGATCTAGAAGAAGGAAGAGTATACCGCTACGGTTCCAATGCAATCGACAGTGATTGATTCAGAGAACAGATGGAGGTTTTGGTCTCAGAGAAGTTCTGTTGTTGTATGTATTCTCTCGGTCGAACGGTACCTAGAAGAAGATGTTTATGGAAATCAGATGTGAGCCCGGTCTGTTTAATAAAAAAAAGTACATGGCGTGTAATTTTAGATTAAACTGTGTGTACTAGGATTTTTTGTACTCTTCTTTAAGAGGCCTCCACATCACCCAACATGATTGTGTGTGTGGTCCAGACACATCTAGCACACAGCCTCGCGTGACATCGAATTACACAATGTGTACTTATAATGTACATGACGTGTACTTCAAAAATATCCAGATACTCCTCTTTTCTCAAAAACTCTAGAAAAAGGAAAAAAATACATGAAAAGAAGGTCTAGATTCTTACAAACACACCCCCCCCCCCCCCCCATAAAGAAATTCATCCCCTAATTATCTCTAATAAGGAGTAGAAGAAGAAACCCCAAACATCACCGGCCACTATGATTGTACATCATCCTCCCTCTCCCAAGTCTCGTCCTGTACTCGTCCATGGTTCCATAACTCATGTACCAGAGGAACAAACCGACCATGGAGAACCTTCGTATTGTGATCGAAAATCATGATAGAATTCTCCTCAAACGATGCCTCCACTTCAAGCTCAACCTCCACAAGTTGAAGGACATGAGACGAGACTGAAAAGTGATGTCAGAGCTGAAAAACGTGGAAGACGTCATGCATAGCATGATGCCTCTAAGGTAACTACAACCGATAGGCAACCATCCCAAATCTCTCTAACACCTAAACAGCCCGACATACCATGGTGAATGCTTACCCTATCTCCAAATACTCTTGTGTACCAACCTCAGCGAGACACGTAGAAAAACATGATCCCCAACCTCGAACTCTAGAGGTCATCTCCGCTGATCAGCATAATACTTCTGTCGAGACTGTGCTATAGCCATCTTTGTCCGAATCAACACTATCTGCTCTGAGGTCTCATGAACAAGACGAGGTCCCAAAAAATTTTCCTCTCCACCCCCCAACCAGAATAAAGGTGATCGACATGGCCTAGCATATAATTCCTCATTATGTTCCATCTGAATAGTTTTTTGTAAACTGTACTTGTAGGAAAACTCCACAAGAGGTATATGCTTCTCCCAATAAACTCCAATGTCTAGAATGCATGCTCAGATCATATCCTCAAGCACCTGAATCATATGTTTGGACATTCCATCAATCTAGGGATGGTATGATTTAATCAAAAGTACCTGTGTACCCAATTCCTTCTGATGCCCCTGCCAGAACTGGAAGTAAAATGTGCATCCCTATCTAAAACAATGGAGTGTGGAACTCGATGCAGATGTACAATCTCACAGATGTACAACCACCCCATCTCATCAACACATAAAGTATCCTTGGCCAGCTAGACATAAGCAACCTTCGTGGGTCGGTCAATGAAGAATCATACTGCATCATTCCCTCGAGGCAACCTCTGCATCCCAGTCACGAAATCCATCATGATGTCATTCCACTTCAACTCAGAAATGGGTAACTACTACAGAATCCCTGTTGTTCGCTGATGTTCCGCCTTCACTTGGTGAAAAGTGGAATACCTCATGACAAAACCAGAAACGTCCCTCTTCATTCTAATCCACCAATATTGATGGTGTAAATCACGATACATCTTGGTGATGTCAGGTTGAACTACCCAAACTGAGGAATGAAATTCCTGCATCAGTTCCTCACGTATTTCTTCTGGCAGCCATACGCATCCCTGAAACTGCAAGATCTCATCCTCGCCTATGGTCCACCCAGGAATAGGGTCCTCTCCTGACACACTTTCCCGTAGGACTAGGCCATCATAATTTGATTGCTTTCTCGTTCGAACTCGATCAAAAAGTGCAGAGGCAATAGCTACAGAAGATATAATAGTTTTTTCCAAACTATCATGCAACTCCAAATGCATCTCATAGAACAGAGCCATAAGCTACCACTCACTCCTGGTATCCTGAACTGCATTTACTTGAGTCATCCAGCTCAGTGCATTAGCCAATGTGTTGCCTTTCTTAGTTATATAGGCAAGCTCAAAGTCAAAGTAATGAAGATATTCGACCCACCTGCGCTTTCTCAAATTCAGATCACACTGATTGAAGATGTACTTGAGATTCTGTTGTTTAGTGAACACCACAATGTTCTCTCCCAGAAGATAATGTCTCCAATAACTTATGGCATGAACAACAGCTGCCAACTCCATATCGTGCATAAGGTAACTCTTCTCATGTGGTCTTAACTACCGAGACTCGTACGCAACAACTCCATCTCCCTACATAAACACAACTCCCAGACTGATATCTAAAGCATCACAGTAAACTGTATACCACATGCCTGGATCAGGAAAGACTAGTATCGGTGCTGAATTCAACCTCCCTTTCAAATTATTTATGGCTGACTCACAAGAATCTGACCATAAGAACTTCACCCCTTTCTTAGTCAGGCCTGTTAGTAGGGCTACAAGGTGTGAAAAGTTCTTTATGAGACATATATTGTATCTAGATATCCCTAGAAAACACTGCACTACAAAGACGTTCTTCAGCTTCTCCTAGGAAACTACATCTCTCACTTTCTCTCGGTCTACTAATACACCTGCCTCTAAGATAACATCACCCATGAAGTGAATCATGTCCATCCAAAATGGGCATTTTGAGAGCTTAGCATATAACTGATGCTCCCTTAGTGTACTCAAAATGATCTCAAGATGGGTATCATGGTCATGTCGAGTGTGATAGTACAACAAGATATCATCCACGAAGACCACCAAAAAAGAGTCTATGTATGCAAGGAACACCTGGTTCATTAGTTCCATGAAATATACCGGCGTGTTCATGAGTCCGAACGGCATAACAATTTACTCTTATAGACCATAGATCCTCTAGAAGGCTTTATGAGGTATATCAGATGGTCTAACATGTAACTGATGATAACCGGACCTCAAATCGATCTTTGAGAACACATGAGCTCCTTGAAGCTGATCAATGAGGTCATCAATCCTAGCCAAGGGATATCAGTTTTTGATCGTTAACTGGTTGAGCTTTTGATAATCTACACAATGCCTAAGGGTGTCGTCTACATTCTTTACAAATAGGACATGCAAACCCCAAGGAGATGAACTGGGTTGTATGAAACCCCCTGACTGCAACTCCCCCAACTGCATCTTGAGCTCTTGAAACTCAGGTGTAACTATCCAATAAGGAGGAATGGACAATGGTGTTGCTCCTGGAATGAGCTCAATTGAAAAGTCTACCTCACACTCTTGATGCAAACAAAAAAAATTCTCTGGAAAGACATATTTGAAACGATCCACCACGGGAGGAAAGTCTTACTGCGAAGTCCCATGGTCATCCAGATACAGACATCTGATCTGAGCTGTATCTCTTCCAAACCCATGATTCTCTGGACCCGCTCTGCTCGCCTGGACATCCCACTCGCCTCTATGAAGAAATTATGCACCCTCTCGTAATACGAAACTCACCCTGTGGTGATAGCAAATCGACTACTGCCTAGAAGGGAACTATCCAGTCCATTACTAGAATGACATCATAGCTCTTCATCTCAATAAAATAGAGGTCCCATAAGAAGTGAATCCCTGCATCCTCAAGAGGGCACTCTCTGCACTATTGTACACTAACCGCTCTAGTCCCCAACAGTGTGTCTAGAGTCAAAGTATCGGTAGAGGAAAAGATACAGAGCCAAAGGCTCTCCACAATAGCTATAGAGATAATGCTATGTGTAACACCAGTATATAAAAGAGATGAATATAAAACTGAGGCTACTAAGATCGTACCTCGAACTGTAGAAGGGCCAGGATCCTGCTCCTGATGGGTCTGTTCCACTAAACATGTTTGGCATGTACCGTGGCCCTCTAACCATGCCTGACAACTCTGAGCTGATCCACTCTGCTATCACTTGTAGACTGGTGACCTCCCACCACGGCCACAACCTCCAACTCTGTCCAAACGGCTGGAAGAAATCCAGTTCCCATACAGGTGAAAAACTGGAGATTCATCACCTACATGCAGGGTCATAGAAGAACCCTACCACTAGTTGTAGGTGATAAGAACTAACAGAAACGCTGAAGATGGCCCGTCATGCCTCAAGATCGGCGCGCCATCAGATCTTTCTGGAACTGAGGCCTAGTATGCCCGCTCCTCCCATATTGGTAGCACACCCCATGTAAACCAGAAAGTGCATCCCGCCTACTATGATCTCCTATAATAAATATCCCTGTGTATCTTCTTAATATTATTAAAAGGAACACTAACTTTGGATGTCGAACCTCCCAAGCTCACTACTTCAGAATCCCTGAGAGTGCGCTCAGTGTCAGCGCCTGGTTGACGATGGAGGATATCGAAGTGAACTTGATGAAGCTAACCTGTGATCAGATGTCATGCCTTAGAAAATCTAATAATATTCCAACAAGGAAAAAATCATCACCTCCTAGAATAGTCATGAAATGTTTCAACTCAGCAAAGCGAGATGAGTACTATATAACAGAAAGTGTAACCTACTCTAAACTCATAAAATATCAGGCTTGATCGGCCCTCAAGGTCCCCGGGTAGAAGAAACTATAATAGATGCACCAGTACTCATCCCAAGTCATACCATACTGGCGTCCTGACTATGATATCACCTCCCACCACCTCTTGGAGGAGTCTCAGAGCAAATAGGTAGTGATCTTCACCCTCTTCTCTAGAGGTATCTCCAGATTTTCAAAGATAGTCATTGTGTCTTTGAGCCACGACTCTACAGCCTGAGCTTCTCCAACCTAGAGAATGTAGGAAGACGTTGATGCTAGAAAACCCACGTAAACTCTGCCATCGACGGGGTAGGATGCGGTGCTCCCTACAAAGTTTGCATCATCCTTAGAAAATCATTCCTAAACTGTACATCGGCACCTGCATCTAGTAAAACAATAGGTGCTAAGGCTGGCCCAGTAGGAGGATCTGCGGGAGGTCCCTGATCATCCATATCTACTGTCTGATCACCATCTGGAAAATGACATACAACTGGAGGAAGTCTCGGTGGCATAATTCTGAAATGTCAAAAGCACACATTAGATCAGGATTATCAAAGACTGAGAACAGATGAGTAGAAGAGGGGAACAGGAGAAAGAAACATTCATGATTTACAAAACACAACTACACGACATGTATAAAAACTACATGGTGTGTTCTATAAATCCATTCAAAATGGCATATACCCCATCCACAACTGGTCATGTAACGCCCCAACCACATGACATGTTGTTCCCACAAATGGCGTGTACATGAACTCTATTCCCCTACCCGAGTCTCATTACATGGCTAACACACATGGTCCCATTAATCATAGACTACATGGCGTGTTCACTAAAGACACATAATGTACTAGAAAAGGTTTCAATGACCTGTGTCGTTAGTTACCATGTCAGCTACATGGTTCACACTTCACGACATGCTCCCGGAGAACATGACATGTACTTGAAGGTTTTCCCCAACCCACGGAGTCCGTGACACGGCCGGGTACATAGGTTTCATGGAACAGTGTGTGAAAGTAGGACACAACGTGCATATTCGACATTTCATCCATCTGTGTTGTTAGTCGCACGGGTAGACACACTATCACTACAACACGCTGTGTACTTACCATACATGGCGTGTTCCTGATTATTTTTCACAACCCTGTGTTTCTGCCCACACAATTAGTGACCTAGTTTAAAAAATACATGGCGTGTATTCATAAATTACATGCCGTGTATTCTGGGTTTTTCCGGTAAATAGCTCAAAAACTGCCCCGAATCCCAAAAAACACCGAAAACAAGAGTTAAGGTGCCAAATTCTGATCTGGGAGGGCCCAAACTCCCCGAAAATCAATGCATGGGATCTTATACAAGTTATAACAAGGAAACCAGGAAATGATCCACCAAATTCCGGTCCACGAGGGCCCATAAAATCTTAAGAAACAATGTTTGGATTTCATCTAAGAAAATTACTATACAAACAAAATCCCTAAAAAAATAGAGATTCTATCAAATCATCTCTCACAATAGCATGGTTAATCTACACAATGTCTACCACAACAACATGAAATTGATAATGTATCCAATATGGCATGGAAATAATTCCTGGCATGTGATTTATAACAAGTTCCTATATGATGTGTGAGATGGCATACCCTCATCTCATCAGTTTGTGAGAGAAATAGAACCGTAATAAAAAAATAGTAACATCAAAAAGCATGTGAATCACCGAATGGTGAAATCAAATCAACTGTAAAAGTAAAACCAGTAAGACTGCAAAAAATGAGGTTGTATGGAATTTCCCTTTAAACGGGTTAGCTACTCCCAGGAAAAGCTTATTACCAAGTACCTATTCCATCCTATCCCTACCTATAGGCTCTATAATGTAAGTCAAGAGAAAATAATTCCTATAATACCACTTTTTAATAACCCTATTCCGAAACCACCAAGAGGTTCCCTATACCCGGTTGGTCACATGGCCTGAAGCACATTTTCTCAAACGCCAGAGGCTGCCGACTAGCAGCGAGGGCCTTGTATGTGATAGTGGGTGAACTATGCTCTCATGGGCAGAGTAAAAAATGAAAGTAAACAAGACATAAAATAATGGAAGCAGTAAATATCCAAAAATAGTAAATAACGGAAGAATAAAACAATAAACAACTAGAGCACACAGATATTTATATAAAATGATGCATGATACTTATGTCTAAGAAAGTAGCCAAATAGGTCACAATGATGAATAAAATACTAAACAAAAGAACAAAATGAAAACTGATAAGAAGCTCTTCAGCATCACAAGCCTCAGCTTGGTCCCATGATCTCCTTCTCCAATGCAATCATGTTCATGAAGTCGAAGGGCTCTTGCACTTGTCTATACCTACAGCAATATAATATGTTTGCGCCTAAAAGCCTAACCCAAACAGGGTGTGAGACTAAATCCTAGAAGGAAACCACCCGAAGATCTGTGTCTAACAGTTAGTGAGTATATGGCAGGTAATAGTATAGTAAATAGTAACAGTAACTAGTAAATAGTAAGTAGTAAAAAAGATGATACACAACAGTAAAAAATCCACATAACAACAAGAATTAGTGAAGAAAACAGCAAAACACAATTAGTAATCCCTCCGGTAAGTACTCCTAGCCATCCCCTCTAGTACAATTCAAGGAATACCTAAAACCCTCTAGGAAGTACACTGAGCCTAACCCCTCAGGTTTGGTCATACATAATTATAAGACTCTCTGAGGAAGCATGCTCAGTCAATTTCCCTTATAGTCTAAGTTAGTCAGGGACTCTCTAAGGAAGATCACTCATTCAATTCCTCTTATAGCCTCATGTCAATGATAGACTCTCTGAGGAATCTCACTCGGTCAATTCCTCCTATAGCTGGGAATGGTTTAAGGAAATTCAAAAAAAACAAACACTCTCTGAGGAAGATCACCCGGTATATCCCCATATAGTCTATAAAGCCCAAGACTCCCTGAGGAAGCTCACTTAGTCTATCCTCATGTAGACTATAATATACAAGACTCTCTGGGATGATAACTCTGTCTATCCCATATAGTCCATAGTGTCTAAGGCTCTCTGAGGAAGCTCACTCGTTCTATCCCCTTATAGTCTATAGCTCCAAGTTCCCACGACCCCATCTCTGTCATTGGATTATATTTATATAAAGACAAAGTAAACCTACAAATCTACTTGGATAAATATTCTTCAGCATAACAAACATGTCAGGGAACTACACTCCATCATACGTTCATAAGGCATGGAAAATAGGTATAATGGCCAAAGGCTGAACAAGACCAAAAGGTCGTAAACAGAAAAAGGCATGGAAAAAATCCAAACATAGTAATTATCCTCAAACATATCTAAATTACCTATACAAAAGCATACAAGCAAGGAAAGAAAAAAATAGGGAAAAATAGTAAACATTAAATACCCCATTCAAGGGTATTGGTGGAATTCTCACATAATACTCAAAGACATTGAATGGAAAGGCACAAATCGGCTACCTTGATGCTAGGATATTGATATACTTGAACCATGAGGCTTGAATATTTTTATAACGTATTAGATCTACTAAAATTCACAAAAAATTCAACCCACGATAACATGAAAAAGATAAATAATTATAAAATGATGTTCTAGAAGAAGGAAGAGCTTACTGTTGCGGTTCTAACTAAATTGATGGTGATCGATTCGGAGAATAGACGGAGGTTTAGGGGATCAGAGAAGTTCCAGAACCATATGGATTCTCCTAGTTGAACGGGACCTAGAAGAATATGTTTTTGGCGATCAGAGGCAATCCCGGTCCATTTTATGAACAAAAGAAATAACAGAACATTTACTTTTAGAGTACACGACATGTACTAGGATTTTCTGTACTCCAATTTATGTGGCCTCAACATCACCACACATGACAATGTGTGTGGCCCAGACATGGCTATAACACGGCCTAACGCAACATCGAATTACATGGTGTGTACTTATAAAGTACACGACGTGTACTTCAAAAATTTCCAGAAACTCCACTTTTCTCAAAAACTCCAGAAAAAGGAAAACATAGCTGAAAAGAATGTCTAGGTTCGTATACAATATATTTATAACCAAATCTATAAAATTTAAAGAGAAATAGACAAATGGATAACTATATTTAAATAATTATAATTTTAATTGAATTATCATTATTAAAATGAAAATAAAAATAAATTATTACTAACATTCATGTGGTTGTACACATTACCAATTTTCATGGCCTCTCAAATCCCTCATAATCTAATGGTCACAACCTTACATGCACTCTAATTCCCCCAACAATATTACAAATCCAAAAAACAAAAAAAATATTCAAATTGGGAAAACATAGTAAAAAATAAATACACTCAGAGTATGATATTAAAAGATATGGTATGATAAAAAATAATTGTTGTGATTGTGAATTCATATAAAATGTATTTAGTGGCACAAATCATGTATTTATAATGAAAAGATAAGTAATATGGAAAAATACCAAAATATAGAAACTAAAATAAGAATAATTTTCTTAAACGCGACATGAGTAATTAAATTTTTGTAAGAATGCATAATAAGAAACAATATATTTGTTGTTAAATTTTTAAAATTAAATGAATAATGGAAAAAATGAATAAATACATTTAAATAGTCATAATTTTAATTGAATCATCATTATTGAAATAAATGTGAAAATAAATTAGAACTAACCATTATATGGTGATACGCAGTACCCAAATTCAAGGCCTCTCAAATTACTCCAATTTTAATAGTTGCAACATTATATGCTCTCTAACTCCCCCACCAACAAGCTAATTCTAGAAAAAAATTAGTCATTATGGGAAACCATAGTGAAAAATAAATAAATCATGGGCATCAGATTCTAAATATTGTATTTTCAAACATAACCATTAATAATGTGAATTGATATTTCATTTTTTATAGATAGATATCAAGTATTTATAATGAAAATATTAGAAATATGGAAAATATCAAAATATAGAAATTATAATAGGAATATTTACCTTAAAATACAACATGATTTGCTAATTTGTGTTTTCATTTCAAATGTGAAACAATATAATTAAAAAAAATTGTAAAATTATAAGAACGATGAAAAAATGAAAAACTGCATTTAAATAATAAAAATATTAATGGAATCATCATTATTAAAAAAAATTAAAATAAATTAGTATTAACCGTCAATTAGATGCACACATTACCCATTATAACGGACTTCTAAATTTTTTCATATTAAATGGTTGCAACCTTACACAAAATCGAATCCCTGCACCAACATTCTATATCCAGAAGTAAAAAAAAATTGTCAAATTGGGAAATCATAGTTAAAAATAAATAAATATGAAGTTGCATATTCCATGAAAACATAGGTCAACAATAATTGTTGTAAATGTGATTTCATTTTACATGTATTTATAGACATATAAAATATATTAATAATGAAAAGATTATAAATATGTAAAAATTCGAAAATAGATAAATTATAATAGGAATAATTCCATTAAAATTATTACTCATAAAGAAATATTGATGAATAAATCATTTAAATTCTAATATTGACTAAAAGCTCTAGAAATTGATTTAGAGTTCCTATTGAGTCCCAATGGAAGAAAGACAATCTAAATTTGTGTATTCAGGCATAATATGAAAAAATATATTTACAACTAAATTTTTAAAATGAAAAGAATAATGTGAAAATGAATAACTACAATTATATAATCATAAGTTTAATGGAATCATCATTATTAAAATGAATATGAAAATAAATCAGAAATATACTTCATCTGATGGTACACATCACCCATTCTCAAGACCTCTATGAATAATGATTATCCCATTGAATAATTAATGCTGGTTAATATATTTCAAATAAAAAAAATTAAATTTTCAAATCTTGGAAAATAATAATTAAAAGATGATTTTGTGGACCTTAACTTTTTCTGCCAATGTAAATTCAAATTTAATTGCTACAAGGAGATAAAAAAGAATCATTCCAAATCATATTTCACAAGATGGTTTCATGTGAATATAGTTAACTACATTCCAATGTGTTTTTCCACTCCAATAATAGTCAAATGATACACAATGAATTTATCATGTCCATTAAATAATGATGTAGCATAATCCTGTATTGAAAAATAATTATATATAAGTACTATAATGATAAATATATGTAATTTTGTTCATATTAAAAAACACAATTTGGAAATATATTAGAATCTTAATTATATCCCCAATGGAAAAAATAAAACTAATTATATTAGAATTTTAAAAATCAGTTTTCCATACCTAAACTGTATCATTTTTCTATGTGGTGGAACAATGAAGTTTTCATATTGAAAAAATTAATAGGTGAATAAATATTTTCTGAACGAATGAAATTGATGGACATAATAAAATATAAATATTAAATATTTATCTCCATATAGAAAATAAATTCATAAGTTTTGACTAATAACAAACCAAATGCTGATTAATGGATGGTTCATGGGTTTTGAGGATGTATTCAAAAATTAAATAATTCAAAGAAAGGATAAAAAAATTGAATTCACAGGTTCATAAATCAAAAATTTGGCAACTGGAAAAATACTAGTATATAAAAATGAGAAAAAACTAATTAAAATGTAAATAATTCATTTATACATACACTAGGAACAAAATGAAGCGAGTTGGAGGCTAGAGAAATCTTGTGAGAGCATATTGACAATAGATTGGGGATGGCCTCCCATGAAAAGGAAATCAACCTACAAACCATTTGAGTATGAAAATCTTGAAGGATGATGATAGACTAAGATTATGTTCTCTGGAGGATTTTATATCATCCTCAACTTGATTTTTGGATCATCAATGTTATATTTTCTAAGGATAAAGGTGGTAATTACTAGGCCAAGAGCTGGTACTGTTCCATTGGTTTTGTCTCCAAGGAGAACACAAACCAATAATCATTTGAAGAGGAAGACCTTAAACCAGGAGACACTATTTATGTTCTTAGTTTCCAATTAGATTGAGGAATATTATTAAATAATTTAATATCAAGCACTCGATAAGGGATCTAGAGATTTTAATTTTAACCTTGATGATGACGCCCAACTTGAAACCTATTATAAAGAAGCAATGTAATGAAAATCCCAATGACTAACAATTATATTAGGAGAGGAGGGTAATGTTATGATAGAACCATAAAATAAGGTGAGGTAAAATGTAACACCCCAAGCTTCTACGGTACGTTTCCCTTTGAATAATGCGATAGCATGTGTTGTACGCAACCTCGAGTTCTAACACACACCACAACTAATTAAACTAGCCGTTGTGAATAGTAATACCTAATTTTTGAAATTATATATATTTTATATTTGAAAATGGACTTCATTTTTGGATTCGGAATATCGAATTTAGCCTAAGGTGAAATTTTGGTACATTTCGGATAACTTTCATATTTTGATGAATAGTGAAAATTACTAAATTTTAATTAAAAACAACTTTTTTAATCAAAATAATTAATAGTGATAAATTATGAATTTTAGTGGTTTTAAAGTATATTTAGAATATATTTTTACCATTTAATATAATGTTGGTCATTGGACATAATTTTACAATTAAACCGAACATAAACAAGTGTCAATCTTTTGATAGTTATTATCTCTTAAAAACACGCTTTTTGTTTTGACAGCGGGAATTAATTTTAAATTAATTTCTGCCACTTCTGTGTTTTGAATTTAGGAAAATGGATTCCATATTTGGAATCAGGATGTTCAAATTGTGTAAATAGGTAACTTTTATTTTTAGACATTTTGAATAATTACTGCGGTAAATATTTTATTTACCATGGTTAAGGGTAAATCCGGTAAATAAGGGTTAAAAAAATAATATTATAATAATACTAAATTACCCTAAAACGTGTCTTAACCCTATTGGTTGATACATGGTCGACCATGGGAATCTTTGGGTCTATTTTGGGACCCCATGGATCCACTTGTAAGTGATAATGACACTTTATTTTAATTTAGTTAAAATGAATACAAAAATGACACAAGCATATATCTTTTAGAACAACAATTTTTACATAGGGTTATATAAGTTGGATTTTAGATTATAAATATTCATTAGAAATCTAAAACGATTTCATACATAATGATATTTTATTTATAATTTTTAGACATTAAATAATTTATTTTATTTATGACACAATGATGATGCAGTAATTACTATAATAGTGAAAAATTAAAATAATTGGTATTATAAATACCCAAATAAATATAATATGAAACTTTTAATGAATTAAACTAATTTTATAGGCTAATATGATATATTAGGATTGATTTAATGGACTTTGTTCGAAGTAATCAATCTGTTATGAGTTTCAAAAAAATCAACTATTGAATAGTGTCAAAATTGACATAAAAGAGTTCTTAAAACAAATATTATATTATTAATTGATATTAAATTCCTAAAAATCTAAGGTTCGGCCAAGAGACTTATATTATGATAGGTTAATCATTAATGGACCACTTGGGGGTCGCTTGGATGTATATAGTATGTTTATTAACCATATTATATAAAAATACAAAGAGACATTGTAAAAGTGAAACTAATTAACTTAGAGTTAATACTTAAAGATAAGGTTAATATAAGTACCCAAACCTGTCTAAATTCTATTGGTTGAGTGGTTTTCGACCTATCCCCACCTTAACCTTTTAATAATAAGCTTTGGAGCCATTAGAAACCGAATATGAATTTATTATAAATTAATATTTCTAGCTTTTCCAAAGGTGCCCCTCACCCCTCTTATAAAAAGGGCACTCCTCCTTCTCATTTCTTCACACCTTCAAAGCCTTTTGGTATGGCCAAACTCTGCCCAAATACTCTCCCAACATCCCTCACTACAACCTAAGGGCCTTAGTTTGATCATAAAGCCAACCTAAGGAGCCCTTTTGATCAAATCAAAAGGAAGAACCCGAAGAAGAGGTAATGATTTCACCACCCTTTTCTAAGTTCATTTCTTCTTCCACTTCTTCTTCCTTTGTTCTTACCATTCTAAAATAATAACTCCAGTATCTCACATATACTGTGATGTTATTATAAGTATGGTACAACCATATTCAGTATTCTATCCACCCTTTGAATAACATGTCACCATACGTGCGTACGTACGGCTTACCGTCTCCACGTCGTGGTGTAATTGTTATTCAATATAATATTATTTGGATGGGTATAATAATGATGTGTAACTCATGTAAATAATAAATATAACATTTTAATGATTCTGTATATATGATATACCATTCATTTATATATTATTTTAATATCAAAAGAATGATATTGTCGCTCGTGCGTACGTACGGACTACCGTCTCCACGAACGCGATGAGATTCATTCCCCATCGTATCCATTCAAGTATAATTATCATTTTATGATTTAAAAATGATGTTTAAGGACTTGATATCATTCTGGATATGAATAACATACAACAAACATGGCTTATGTAACAAAACATATAAAAGAAAATGAGTAAGTTAACACCCGAAACGATGATAATTCTAAGATATTATTAATAAATCAATGTTAAAAGATCATATATGATATCATATTAATATATATGATTCTTGTATAATTTAATAACAATTATTTCACCATTATACAGGAGGTTAACCTACCCCAACCAAGGAAAAGTACAAGTTAAGGGTTATTTCACAATCTCTTCATTATCCGAGGTTAATTATACGTAATAATCTACTGGGATATCTTTATCATCCACATCCATGTTTCTTAAAAATGTATTTTAAAACATTTTTACTATTTAATAAAATATGAGTTAAAGTCATTTATACCCTTTTTGACTTTTATAAGTGGTTTATAAAGGAATCTTTCCGTCATTTTCAAAACAAGGTCCTTTTTAACCTTTTCGACAGAATTGAGGTAAGAATGTTTTTTTAACTTATACGGCGGGTGCGGTTATTTTCCGCCGTTATAAAATCGTCGAAGCTTTCCATACAAACTTATAAGAATATTTTCAAAGAAAATGTTTTATTTTATATGGATCTTAAATGATTTCAAAATAAAAGGAGATATTTCTTTAAAAAGAATTTTGATTTCATCTATGTCAACATCCTTTGACGGATTTTAAGATAATTTGAAGTTGATTTATTATGATACAAAACTTCTATATTGTATTGAAGGTTTTGTGATATGTTTGACTGTGGATGTGCTATTTTTATACCATTCATAGTTTATGGTGAAATTATTGACATTTCGTATGCTAGTTTTAATACGAATGTTTATGTTATGTTTAAACCTTTTCATATGGGAATGCATTGGACTTAATAAGTGACGGGTGGAGCCCGCTATAGCTCCTCGATGCATCGGTAGGTCTCATGAGACAAACTAGTGTCTTGGCACAAGGCCTTGACAAAATCTTATTTGTAGTCTTGGCACGAGGCCTTGGCTATGTGGTTATGATAGTCTGGCATTATGCATTCCAACATTATGAAAGTCGTTATTGATTTTTGCATGTGATTATTCATTTAGTAGAATATCCTTGTGAATAAGTAAATGGCATTATTTCATTTTATTTATGCCATACCATGTTGAAAGTTCGTATTTAAAAGGCTTTTGTTTTAGTTATACATTGCCTTAAATGTTTATTCTTATTTATGAAAGTTTCCACTTTATTGTTATCCTTACTGGGCATTTGAGCTCACCCTTTTTTTTATGTTTTATTTTTCCCAGGATGTGAAGAAGTAAGTTATGAATGACCTGCAGGGATTTTATGAGGGGTTAATAGTGTGGATTGTGGAAACATTATGTTGTTGTATTAGTTTTTTATTTTATGATGTAATGTAAAACTTATGAATATATCTAGTGTTTCCAAGGCTACTAAACCAATCGGTCTTTCGAGATTTGATCTTTCTTCTGATCATGCCAATGTTATGTAATAATGCACCGACTCTGGGTAGCTGGGGTTGGGGCGTTACAGTTGGTATCATAGGGAGGTTTAGTACAAACCTTGGAAGCTAGATTTAGATAAACTCTGATTAGAGCACATAGACCTAAGATGAACTTTGAGGATTAGTATAGAAGAACTTCCTAGAATTTTGGTATTGTAGAGACTTTGTGAGTTTTCCGAGCAATACATCCCTGTCTGGATACGAGCAGGTAGAGGCAGCTCTGGCACAGATGTACCTAGGGGTAAAACCCGAAAACACCGCTTTGAGCTAGACTCGAACGGGAACTGGTGCACGACAACGGGCCTTGCTGCACTCTTGGTTACGACACTCCCGGGGGATATGCTTAGGATAACTCTCACTTTCTTTACAAATCATTATGAAGGGTTTATGAGTATATACATCCTCAAAGAAAACATATTTATGATTATGGATTATATCCATAGATAGTTCAATTTATGTTTAGTGTTTAATAAGTACGGGATTATGTATTTTGATGCATAAAATGATCTAGTTTATGCCATTTTTTAGAAATGGCGCCTAGTGGAAGAAATGGAAACCGTATCAATGCACGCACTCCATGTAGGGATTGCCCTCCTGCTCAAGATAATTATAGTGGGGCTGGTGATGCAACTGGTGCTGATCAGCTAATCACCGTACTGGGACAACTTACTCAGGTTATGAATAATAACCTTACCCGTATGGAGCACCCTGATCCGCAGCGTGGAGGATCAATGTTAGATCGATTCATGAGACAACAACCACCAACGTTCAATGGGAGTACAAATCCCTTAGTAGCTGAGCAATGGATATTTTCCCTAGAGAAAATATTTCAGGCTTTGGGGAGTAGTGAAAGGGAAAAAGTTACCATGGCAGTTTACCGCCTCACTGGAGATGTTGATCAATGGTGGTCATTGATTCAAAACATGAAGGAAGATGATGAAGTATCAAACATGGAATGGAGGGAGTTCAAAGATCTGTTTTTAGAAAAATACTTTCCTCGCGACCATCGAGCAGATATGGAAAGACAATTTCTGAGTCTGAGACAAAAGGAGGATGAGAATGTCACAAAGTATGAGGCTAACTTTACAAGGTTAGCGAGGTACGCTGGTGATTATATTCTCAACCCAAGAAGTAAGATTGATCGTTTCTTTGATGGGTTAAAACCATTTCTCCGTCAAGCATTAGTCTCACAATCCTTTTCATCGTACGAAGACATTGTCTCATGTGCTATCAAGACCGAAAAGGAATTCTCTATGTCTTATGACTTTAAAGCAAAGCAAGAGAAGAAGAGACCTGCTGATCAATCTGGGAATGGAAATAAGGGGAAGAAGGGAAAGGTTGAATATCCATCTTGTGGTAAGTGCGGGAAGAAACACCCTGGTGCTTGCCTGAAGTGAATGGGAGTCTGTTACAAGTGTGGTGAAAAAGGCCACCAAGCTCATGATTGCAAGGGGAAGAAGGAAGCTACCAACGTTCAGTGCTACAATTGCAGGGAGATGGGGCATTATGCAAATGCATGTCCTAAGCGTCAGGAGAACTTACCTCAGAAAAGGCCAAGGGATCAAGGCCAGGCTTATGCTATCACTACTGCTGAGGTAGAAGCTCCGAAAGACGTGGTGGCGGGTAATTTAATGGTTTCCTCAAGTTTAGCAAATGAATTATTTGATTCTGGATCATCGCATTGTTTCATATCTTCCCAGTTTGCTAAGAAAATTAGATATTTCCAATTTGATTTAATAAGGGAGTTGTCAGTTAAAACTCCTAAGGGAAGTATCGTTGCAA
This sequence comes from Viscum album, assembly GCA_963277665.1. Taxonomy (NCBI): domain Eukaryota; kingdom Viridiplantae; phylum Streptophyta; class Magnoliopsida; order Santalales; family Viscaceae; genus Viscum; species Viscum album. The sequence continues at coordinate 312,091,937 of OY728133.1, read as the reverse complement.
CAAAGTTTTGTGAATCAGTCCCCATTAGATCACATAAATTTTCTTTATCTGCTGATTTCATCGTCATACCTATGATTGAGTTTGATATAATCATCGGTATGGACTGGCTTTCGGACTATGATGCGAAGATTTATTGTAAGAAGAAAGAGGTTACGATTCTTGATGATAATGATAAGGAGCACCTTATTTTTAGAGCAGAATCGTCACCACCTAATTCTTATTTAGATCCACCCCCTGTAGCTCAACTTAATTCAATTATTGGGGAGGAAGAGGATGAAATAACTACGGGTGAGGAAAGGAATGTTCAAATAGAGGATGTACCTGTTGTGACAGAGTTTGTAGATGTATTTCTGGAAGATTTACCTGGACATCCTCCAGAACGAGAAGTTGAGTTTTCTATTGATTTAATTCCTGGATCAAGGCCTATATCGAAGACCCCTTATAGAATGGCCACTGTAGAGCTAGTCGAACTAAAGAAACAACTAGAGGAATTGAGTAATAAGGGATTTATTCGCCCTAGTGTTTCTCCATGGGGAGCCCCTGTTCTTTTTGTTAAAAAGAAAGATGGATCTATGAGGTTATGTATCGATTACAGGGAGATCAATGCTATAACGATAAAGAACAAGTATCCCCTACCTCGTATTGATGATTTATTTGACCAACTGCATGGAGCTCAATACTTTTCAAAGATTGACCTTCGATCTGGATACCATCAGTTGTGTGTAAAGAAGGAAGACATTCCGAAAACAGCATTTCGAACCAGGTACGGGCATTACGAGTTTACTGTAATGCCGTTTGGATTGACTAATGCACCCTCTGTATTCATGGATCTGATAAATAGAGTTTTCAAGGAGTATCTCGATGAATTTGTGGTGGTATTTATTGATGATATCTTGGTATACTCCAAAACCTACAAAGATCATGAAAATCACTTGCGCATTATCTTGAAGACTCTGAGGAGGCATGAATTATATGGAAAGTTTAGCAAGTGTGAATTCTGGCTTCAGGAGATTTCTTTTCTTGGCCATATTGTCTCTAAAGATGGAATCTCTGTTGATCCTTCTAAGACCAAGGCAATCCAAGAATGGCCAGCACCTACGAGTATAACTGAGGTACGCAGTTTTATTGGTTTGGCAGGTTATTATCGACGTTTCGTCCAGAATTTTGCCCGATTGGCTAACCCATTAACGAAGCTCACACGTAAAGGGGTTAAATTTGTTTGGACAAAAGAGTGTGAAGAATGTTTCGAAGAACTGAAGAGAAGATTAGTCAATGCTCCTATATTGACTCTACCATCGGGGAATGATGGGTTCGTTATTTATAGTGATGCATCAAAGAAAGGACTTGGCTGTGTCCTTATGCAGAATGATAGAGTTATTGCCTATGCATCACGACAGTTGAAAATTCATGAACAAAACTATCCTACTCATGATCTCGAGTTAGCAGCAGTGATCTTTGCTTTGAAAATATAGAGGCACTACCTCTATGGTGAAAAATGTGAGATTTATACTGATCACAAGAGTTTGAAGTATATTTTCTCACAAAAAGAACTCAACATGAGGCAAAGGAGATGGCTTGAATTACTCAAGGATTATTATTGTACGATACACTACCACCCAGGGAAGGCAAACAAGGTGGCAGATGCTTTGAGTAGAAAAGACCATGGAGTTTTGAACAATATGAGAATTGAAAGGGATCCAATTTTCATGGAGCTAGTGAAGATGGACATGGGAATAACCAGGGAAGGTGAAACATCAATGCTTTTTCAAATGGTTGCCAAACCATCTTTACTAGAAAGGATTAAGAGTTCTCAGACTAATGATGAAGAATTCAAAAAGAAGATTAAAGCTGTGAATGATGGGAGATTGAGAGACTTTGCGTATGAAGGTGGAATTTTGAAATTCGGGAAGAGACTTTGTGTTCCCAATATACCTGATCTAAAAAGGGAATTGCTGGATGATGCTCATAGTTCCAATTTCTCTATACACCCTGGGAGCACCAAAATGTATAGAGATTTGAAGGAACATTTTTGGTGGGACAACATGAAGAGGGAGATTGCTGATTTTGTGTCAAGATGTATGGTTTGTCAACAAGTGAAAGCTGGAAGGCAACAGCCTGGAGGAGTCATGAAACCTCTTCCCATACCGGAGTGGAAATGGGACAATATTACAATGGACTTTGTCATGGGGCTACCAAAGACTCCTAGAAGGAACGATGCAATATGGGTTATTGTTGATCGTCTTACCAAGTCAGCACATTTTCTTGCTATAAGAGAATATCTACCCCTGGAACGTCTAGAAAGACTATACATTAATGAAGTTGTGAGACTTCATGGAGTACCCCTATCGATTGTTTCTGATCGTGATCCCCGTTTTACTTCAAGATTTTGGAAAAGTCTTCAGAAATCCCTGGATACTGAACTTCATTTGAGCACTGCTTACCACCCTCAGACAGACGGACAATCAGAACGGACTATTCAGACCTTAGAAGACATGTTGAGATCTTGCTCACTTGATTTTCAGGGTATGTGGGATCAATATTTACCACTAGTAGAATTTTCCTATAACAATAGCTTCCATTCGAGTATTCAGATGGCACCATATGAAGCGTTATACGGAAAGAGATGTCGTACACCAACCTGTTGGGATGACGTTGGTGAAAGAAAACTTGTAGGCCCAGAACTGGTGGGGGAAACGGTGGAAAAGGTGAAGGTAATCCAAAATCACATTAAAGCAGCTCAAAGTAGGCAGAAGAGATATGCCGATAATAGAAGGAAGGATTTGGAATTTCAAGTCGGTGATCATGTTTTCCTGAAGGTATCTCTGTGGAAGGGAGTCATACGTTTTGGTAAGAAAGGTAAATTGAGTCCCAGGTACATCGGACCTTTCGAAATTCTAGAACGAATTGGGGATGTAGCTTACCGATTGGCAATGCCGCCAAGTCTCTCCAAAGTTCACGATGTGTTCCACGTATCTCTGTTGAGGAAATACATGCCTGACCCAACGCATGTACTCACCTATGAAGAATTAGAACTGGAACCCGATCTGTCTTATTGCGAAGAGCCCGTCAAGATTCTTGATACAAGAGAACAAGTGCTGAGAAACTGGACGACGCGTCTGGTAAATGTTTTGTGGAGAAATCATAAGATGGAAGAGACAACGTGGGAACCCGAGGAACTTATGATGAAGAACCACCCGAGTCTTTTTATGCAGTAATACCCTAGAAATTGCGAGGACTCAATTATTTGAAGGAGGGGAGAATGTAACACCCCAAGCTTCTACGGTACGTTTCCCTTTGAATAATGCGATTGCGTGTGTTGTACGCAACCTCGAGTTCTAACACACACCACAACTAATTAAACTAGCCGTTGTGAATAGTAATGCCTAATTTTTGAAATTATATATATTTTATATTTGAAAATGGACTTCATTTTTGGATTCGTAATATCGAATTTAGCCTAAGGTGAAATTTTGGTACATTTCGGATAACTTTCATATTTTGATGAATAGTGAAAATTACTAAATTTTAATTAAAAACAACTTTTTTAATCAAAATAATTAATAGTGATAAATTATTAATTTTAGTGGTTTTAAAGTATATTTAGAATATATTTTTACCATTTAATATAATGTTGGTCATTGGACATAATTTTACAATTAAACCGAACATAAACAAGTGTCAATCTTTTGATAGTTATTATCTCTTAAAAACAGGCTTTTTGTTTTGACAGCGGGAATTAATTTTAAATTAATTTCTGCCACTTCTGTGTTTTGAATTTAGGAAAATGGATTCCATATTTGTAATCAGGATGTTCAAATTGTGTAAATAGGTAACTTTTATTTTTAGACATTTTGAATAATTACTGCGGTAAATATTTTATTTACCATGGTTAAGGGTAAATCCGGTAAATAAGGGTTAAACAAATAATATTATAATAATACTAAATTACCCTAAAACGTGTCTTAACCCTATTGGTTGATACATGGTCGACCATGGGAATCTTTGGGTCTATTTTGGGACCCCATGGATCCACTTGTAAGTGATAATGACACTTTATTTTAATTTAGTTAAAATGAATACAAAAATGACACAAGCATATATCTTTTAGAACAACAATTTTTACATAGGGTTATATATGTTGTATTTTAGATTATAAATATTCATTAGAAAGCTAAAAAGATTTCCTACATAATGATATTTTATTTATAATTTTTAGACATTAAATAATTTATTTTATTTATGACACAATGATGATGCAGTAATTACTATAATAGTGAAAAATTAAAATAGTTGGTATTATAAATACCCAAATAAATATAATATGAAGCTTTTAATGAATTAAACTAATTTTCTAGGCTAATATGATATATTAGGATTTATTTAATGGACTTTTTTCGAAGTAATCGATCTTTTATGAGTTTCACAAAAATCAACTATTGAATAGTGTCAAAATTGACATAAAAGAGTTCTTAAAACAAATATTATATTATTAATTTATATTAAATTCCTAAAAATCTAAGGTTCGGCCAAGAGACTTATATTATGATAGTTTAATCATTAATGGACCACTTGGGGGTCTCTTGGATGTATATAGTAAGTTTATTAACCATATTATATAAAAATACAAAGAGACATTGTAAAAGTGAAACTAATTAACTTAGAGTTAATACTTAAAGATAAGGTTAATATAAGTACCCAAACCTGTCTAAATTCTATTGGTTGAGTGGTTTTAGACCTATCCCCACCTTAACCTTTGAATAATAAGCTTTGTAGACATTAGAAACCGAATATGAATTTATTATAAATTAATATTTCTAGCTTTTCCAAAGGTGCCCCTCACCCCTCTTATAAAAAGGGCACTCCTCCTTCTCATTTCTTCACACCTTCAAAGCCTTTTGGTTCGGCCAAACTCTGCCCAAATACTCTCCCAACATCCCTAACTACAACCTAGAGGCCTTAGTTTGATCAGAAAGCCAACCTAAGGAGCCCTTTTGATCAAATCAAAAGGAAGAACCCGAAGAAGAGGTAATGGTTTCACCACCCTTTTCTAAGTTCATTTCTTCTTCCACTTCTTCTTCCTTTGTTCTTACCATTCTAAAATAATAACTCCAGTATCTCACATATACTTTGATTTTATTATAAGTATGGTACAACCATATTCAGTATTCTATCCACCCTTTGAATAACATGTCACCATACGTGCGTACGTACGGCTTACCGTCTCCACGTCGTGGTGTAATTGTTATTCAATATAATATTATTTGGATGGGTATAATAATGATGTGTAACTGAGGTAAATAATAAATATAACATGTTAATGATTCTGTATATATGATATACCATTCATTTATATATTATTTTAATATCAAAAGAATGATATTGTCGCTCGTGCGTACGTACGGACTACCGTCTCCACGAACGTGATGAGATTCATTCTCCATCGTATCCATTCAAGTATAATTATCATTTTATGATTTAAAAATGATGTTTAAGGACTTGATATCATTCTGGATATGAATAAGATACAACAAACATGTCTTATGTAACAAAACATATAAAAGAAAATGAGTAAGTTAACACCCGAAACGATGATAATTCTAAGATATTTTTAATAAATCAATGTTAAAAGATCATATATGATATCATATTAATATATATGATTCTTGTATAATTTAATAAAAATTATTTCACCATTATACAGGAGGTTAACCTACCCCAACCAAGGAAAAGTACAAGGTAAGGGTTATTTCACAATCTCTTCATTATCCGAGGTTGTTTATACGTAATAATCTACTGGGATATCTTTATCATCCACATCCATGTTTCTTAAAAATGTATTTTAAAACATTTTTACTATTTAATAAAATATGAGTTAAAGTCATTTATACCCTTTTTGACTTTTATAAGTGGTTTATAAAGGAATCTTTCCGTCATTTTCAAAACAAGGTCCTTTTTAACCTTTTCGACAGAATTGAGGTAAGAATGTTTTTTTAACTTATACGGCGGGTGCGGTTATTTTCCGCCGTTATAAAATCGTCGAAGCTTTCCATACAAACTTATAAGAATATTTTCAAAGAAAATGTTTTATTTTATATGGATCTTAAATGATTTAAAAATAAAAGGAGATATTTCTTTAAAAAGAATTTTGATTTCATCTATGTCAACATCCTTTGACGGATTTTAAGATTATTTGAAGTTGATTTATTATGATACAAAACTTCTATATTGTATTGAAGGTTTTCTGATATGTTTGACTGTGGATGTGCTATTTTTATACCATTCATAGTTTATGGTGAAATTATTGACATTTCGTATGCTAGTTTTAATACGAATGTTTATGTTATGTTTAAACCTTTTCATATGGGAATGCATTGGACTTAATAAGTGACGGGTGGAGCCCGCTATAGCTCCTCGATGCATCGGTAGGTCTCATGAGACAAACTAGTGTCTTGGCACAAGGCCTTGACAAAATCTTATTTGTAGTCTTGGCACGAGGCCTTGGCTATGTGGTTATGATAGTCTGGCATTATGCATTCCAACATTATGAAAGTGGTTATTGATTTTTGCATGTGATTATTCATTTAGTAGAATATCCATGTGAATAAGTAAATGGCATTATTTCATTTTATTTATGCCATACCATGTTGAAAGTTCGTATTTAAAAGGCTTTTGTTTTAGTTATACATTGCCTTAAATGTTTATTCTTATTTATGAAAGTTTCCACTTTATTGTTATCCTTACTGGGCATTTGAGCTCACCCCTTTTTTTATGTTTTATTTTTCCCAGGATGTGAAGAAGTAAGTTATGAATGACCTGCAGGGATTTTATGAGGGGTTAATAGTGTGGATTGTGGAAACATTATGTTGTTGTATTAGTTTTTCATTTTATGATGTAATGTAAAACTTATGAATATATCTAGTGTTTCCAAGGCTACTAAACCAATCGGTCTTTCGAGATTTGATCTTTCTTGTGATCATGCCAATGTTATGTAATAATGCACCGACTCTGGGTAGCTGGGGTTGGGGCGTTACATAAAACCCAAGTGGGGGTAGTTATGAAATTATGGAAAGTATAAGGATGGGGGGTTTCTTACTAGAATCATTAAATGAAGATACCGGGAGAACAACATTGGTAGAGATTTGTGGGAAATGTTTGATGACATAAGGGAAATCATTAGAAAAAATCTTAATATGAGAGGTGTGTAGTCATGAGAAGTGGTACTATGGTGTTTTTATGTAGAAAAGTAATAGGTGAAGACAATGTGGAGAAGTAACCCTAGGATCTGTGGAGGTAAATCTTGAGCGATGGTGGGTTTGAGTGAGGGGGATGTCGATTCTGGAGGGAGGAACAAATTTTTTTGGGTGACGTGGAATCATGTATGGGTGAAATGAATGAAGAAGTGACCAAAATTTAGTATATTTTGTTGATATAGATCCTATAATATATTGATGTATAACAATGTCAAGATTTTTTTAAACTTATATGGTTTTTACTTGTAGACATTCATGGTAGAAAATGGGGAAAAGTATACTAGTGGACGATTTTATGAGTTCATTTAAAACAATGTTATTGAGAATTAACATAACATGCCTTATATAGAAAAATATACTAGTTTATAAATGGAGTTATATATGTTTAGTGGATATGTATCATACCCTATTGAAAAATTAATGGTATTTATTGGTATTTATGAAAAATATATACTGGTGTAGTTTTTCTTAATCGAAACCATATTATTATACATAAAATATTATGATATTTCACCCCATGATATATATAATACTATATACCACCTTTTAAATATTTTAGGTTTTATGTTATCAATAATAAATGCGATTAGAAAAGATAATATCATGTAAATTTGAAAAGAGGGGTTTTAATAGTATATTTTATTATCTTCCCCCAAATGGAAGTGAATATCTCTAATTTTAAATTTTTTAAAATCTCCAATAATTATAACACATATCAAGATAAATTATCTAAAGTATTAAGTAATATTTATTTTTTAAATAATGGAATATGTTTTTGAATGTAATGTAAGTAGATAAGAAGTACATAATGATGATGAAGATTCATCCAATTGTAGAGATGGATAGAAACCTCTATCATCTAATCCTATATTATTAAATATATGTATGTCCAATATATTATTAGAGTGTGAAAAAATAAATTTTATACTAGAATATATTTTAGTACAACAACACATATATCATTACTTTCACATAATGAACAAACAGATGTGAATGATGCATTAGAGAATTAATATTGGATTGATTTTAATAATATAAAATTAGATCAGATATAAAACAATAAAACATAGAAGTGGGTAACCAATCCATCATACAATAATTTTATTAAATAATTGGTTGTTTTGAAACATTCTTAATGAACGAGGATAAGCTGTTAGAAACATGACAATACCTTTGTGAAAGGGGTAATCAAATGTAAAAGGAATTTATATTAATAAGACAATGAGAATAGTTTTTAAAATAATTTTTGTCATATATCCTTCAATTATACAATAGTAAAATAAAATAAATTCCAAATGTACATCAAGTATTACTTCCTCAATTGTGATTTATAATAGGATGTAATTATTTAGAAACCTAGGGGTTAAATTCTTTAATATGATTAGTGGATTGTTTTCTAGTAAAATAATAAACTACATGTGTTAAAAAATACCTAAGATAGTTCTATTCCTTGTTACATACATTATTTAACATGTTTAATTTCATGAATGTATGTCTGGAAACAATATCTACATTGAAGATGATAATTTTTATCATTCATTATTATTGTTTATGTTAATGATACCAATTTTAAAAATTAATAATTTTTTTGATGTTTTTTATTTAGAAAGAAATAAGATGTTACTAATATATATGATTGGATAAATGAGATATGTTTTGGGTTCACTGGTTTATTAATGGGATATGAAATCATTATTTCTCATGAAATGTATCCTCAATATATTTTTAAAAATTTACAATAGAATATTAGATATAGTTTCTATATAAATTTAAATTGGAACAGATTTTTATAAGGATTAGAAATAAAATATTATGACCCAAGATAATTATATAAGATAATTATATGTGTATTATACTTTATGTATTTTATAATTCAACTTCATTCATGGTGTTATATTATGTATTATATACCAATGTACACCAAAGTAGTAAAATTTTAAGGTAAGGAATTGGATTTTCAAGTATATAAAAGGCCCAATTAACTATATATTTTATTATGTTAATAGTGTAAATCTTAATATATTATTCAATGAAGATTATGAAACACATCTTTGGGGTTGTGATATTCTATTTTTTATCACATTATTTTGAAATTTCATTCAAAATAAGACATCATATCCCATTGATATTAAATAAAACTTCATAAAAGAACATATGGAGAAGAATGATTTGAAACTAGAATTTATTACATTTAGTAATAAAATTGCTTATGTGTTCACTAAATCATTACCAAATAGTAAATTTTAAAAAATATAAGCTTTTTATGGGAGTAAAAACACATTATTATAATTTATATGGAATTGTTATTCAATCTACTCTCCCTATTTTTATTTGGATATTGTTTTAAAATTGGGATAAATACAACATAACATTGTTATATGTTTATAAATTAAATGAGTAAGAAAATATAGAGAAAACAATATGGGAGTTCAATCTAGATTTCATTATTTTACCTTTTTTGGGAGAGAAATTTTAATTAGTAGAATAAATAATTTAGGGATAGTTATTAAATGGGAAATATGTAATTTCTTCATTTTGGTTTTTGTGTCTTATAATCCATTTCAATTGATTTTGTGAGTATGTGTGTAGGATTCTACCATAAAATATTTTCTATAATTTATTTATATTGTTTAAGATTGATCTCAAGAGTTATAAACGTCTTCAAAGAAGTAATTTATAAATTTTAGTAAAATCGATCAATTGATGTAATGAAAGGAATAGTTATTATCAAGTTGAATCCAAATTGTTATAAATGTGATTCAAGATGTGAATGTAATTCACTAGTGTAACCTTTCCCATGTACTAGTACATTGGGTAATATGTGTAACAAGTGAAGGCCATGTCGTGTGGGGGAGTACACATCGATTAGAAAACTCTTATACTCCAACCCATGTCTATGTTCGCCCCATGTAAACATCGATTGGTCCAATGTTGAACACATTATATGTAGTAGGGACTACATGCCATGTGTATCCAGTATTTTAGAACCCATCATCTTTATACTTTTCTCCTTGACTGATCTCCACACTTTCTATTTGGTGGTTGGTAATCCTTAAAAGTTAAGATTGAATGTCTCCTGGTAACTCTATCATTGAATCTATGATATTTGATTCCTCAAATGCCATAAAAAACGTGATCATAGGTGTTTTTCATCATTACTGAAGAACAAAGACTCCACAGTCAACATCGTTAAATCTGCTTCAGTTCCCACTGTCGATCCACTGTAGAGTTGTTCGGATTTTAGATCTCAAGTTTTAGATCATTAGACTAAATATTAAAGCCACAATGATCGATTATGTAATGTTCTATGTAAGATAAAATAATCCATGTCCGGAAAGCTAATCAGGTGGGGAATGCCCATGGAACAATCCTAAGTAATGAACCATTCCCGTTGTTCATTCTAACCCCAATCTATTCCCATAATATTTATAAATTAATAAAGAAAAAAAATATCGAGTAACAAATAATGATAAACCCAATAAATATCTTCCCATCCCACATATACGACTGATCTATGGGCTAATATGTTTGTAGATAAGTCCAAATTAAATGTATGAATCATGAACGTGTAATAATAATCAAAATAAGGCAAGCATCTTGGATTTTGGATCACTCGATGATGAAGACCATACATCGTGTCATTACCATTGGTGGGATCCAACATGAACAACATTCATCAATCTTTTATCCAAAAAGTTGATGTCTCCTAATAAGATAATTCTATATATCTCTACTTCCACAACCTCTAAAGGATTCCAGTGTTAGGAGGCTATCCATGGATCTCTAACAAAGGGTTTATTTAATATAATCTCATCACTACATCATTGTGTCAACGGAACAAAAATAAATTAAAATTGTTATTTATTAATTATATTTATTTAAATTGTCTGTGATGAATTTTCACAGCCGACCCATACCTACAAATGTATTTTTGTGACTAGGGTAATGGCACTACTCTAAATGAAATAATTCCCTCAGATTTATTATCTAGGAACCCGTTTAGATATTATTCACCTTTTTCTGGAAAGCCACATGTGTGGGCTATTTAATATTTTATCATATTTCAATCATTTCATCTGCGCCCACCAGCCCTCTAAATTGCACATCATCTTCAATCGTGGTATCAAAATCAATCCATTATAAATTTAAAAATAATACATAGAAAATCGAGGACAGTACATTCTACCAACCATATGTCTTCACATCCTCAAAAAACCAAAATAAAGGATAATACTAATGATGTGGGTACTGAGTAAGAATATAAGCCTCCCACTCCCATCTGGTAGCATAGAGATTATGTAGAAACCATCAGAAATGAATTAAAGGAATGGATTTCCCATGAAGTATCTGGTCTTATAAATCATATATATCTACTTGGTTGGTTGAAAAAGTCACTCCATCCTCAATTTCCATATCGCCTTTGTCAATGAGGCATGATGGGTCATTCACATAACTCCTTAGGTGGAACACATGGAAGAAATATTGTATCTGGTCTAACTATGAGTGTAGTTCTAATTTTTATGCCTTCTCAACAACTATATGTGGTATATGAAAATGGTCAATGAATCAAAGAGATATCATGTCACCCCATCCTAATCTCTTCAGTTAATATCGAGGTTAAACTCATAGGAACACATGACCTCCTTCCTCATCATCCAAAGGCCACTTCCACTAATCATCTTAAGAATTCTGATGGATTAATGTAGTCCCCATATATACCTATATGATCATCACCTTCTCTATAGTTGCTCATAACAAATCCGGGACCATGAGTATGGACTCTCCTGGTCTAGTCTAGCAAAGTGTGGAACTACAAGGTCACCCATAAAAGCCTCAAATGGTGACACACTAATAGTGGAATGGTAGTTATTTATACGAAAAATCCATCTGTGGTAGGTTATCATCCTAACTATGAACAAATTCATTCATGCAAGACCACAACATGTCCTCTATAACATGAATGGAAAACTTTTGTATGTCCATCTACTTTTGGGTGAAATGTTGTTTTCATGCGTAACCGTGTCCTAAATGCATCATATAATCCCTTCCAAAATTTGGATATAAAATTAGAATTGTAATATTTAACAATATTCTATGAAACTCTATAGAGTCGAACTATCTCCGGAATGTATACGCATCATAATATCTCAACTAAACTCTTCTCTTAGATATCTAGGAACCTATCCAACATGACGAGTATGTCAAAAATCAACGTCATAGAATCATAAACTCTAGAAATACATGGTAAAATCATAATGAAGTCCATTCATATCCCATTCAACTTCCATTTTGGTAGCACAAGGGGTTGAAAAAACCCCGCTAGAAGGTGTTGCTCAGCCTTCACTGGCTGACAAGTAAGGAATCAAGAAACGAACTCTAACAATAAATTCGTCATCCGTGGACAACAAAATTTACTTTAATGGTCTTGGTATATATTATCCACACCTGAATGTACCACTAAATGGGATGTATGAAACTTCCTCTTAAATTCCTTCTATAAGGCCAAAGTTACTACTAATTTTCCGCTGAAAAGAACGACATCATCCCTTTCTTTTGAATATCCATCAAGATCATCCCAATAGACATCTAATCATGTAAGGTCTTACTGTTTTTATCTCTCTTTTGTCCCTCCTTGAATTATTATTGAAGTGTAGTGGTAAAAACCTTCGACTAAAGGTATTCTTTTCCCTCTCCTTCCATAAAGGATAATTATAATAATTTCAACTGCTCTGACACCTCATTTAAGATATATGGACTAGATATCCTACTAAGAGAATATTTCACCACATTCCCCTTTCCGGGAGTATAGAAAATCTCAATGTCATAGTCCTGGAATAAATCCACCCATCACCTATGTCTCATGTTTAGATCCTTATCTGATAAGATATATTTGATAATCTTGTGATTGGAGGTGACAATAAATAAATTTCTCATCTAGTAGAGTTCCAACATCTTTAATGGTAAGACTACCACTGGTAACTCAAAATCAGGGGTCACATAGTTTTGTTCAAGAAGTCTCAAGTGGTAAAATCCATTAGCAATCACCAATTTCCTCTTCATCAGTACATGACAAAGACTAGTTCCTAATTCATCATAGAACAATACATAATCAACTCCCTCCTTTAGAAATATCATGCCCAGAGCACTCATCAGACGCTACCTCAGCTACTGAAAACCATCTGGTACTTCTCTGTCCCCAAAAAATGGTCCCCCTTTCAAGTCGAAGCTATCATAGGTCCAGATATTAAGAAAACAACATGAAGGAATATCCAATAATATCATGATTTCCCTATGGATACCCCCCCAACCATCACATTTGTACGTGGATCCCATGATTACAGTACCTCATCCTTGTATGGTCCACTCCCACTCCATATTCTGATATTATGTCTCTTATAAATTCGATTTCTTGAATATAGAATAGTTAAATAGAGAGCTTCCCATAAATTTGGGGCTCTCAGAGTACGTCCATGGCTATCCTTATGCATCCCGTGTTTTCTTCCACGGATGTTGATTACAGAATGATATCATCGATGAAGGCCACCATGAACTAGTCAAAATAAGTCTGAAATATCCACATCATGATTCCCAAGAACACTATTGTGGATTCATCACATTGGATGTACTCACTAAGTACATATATTGATCGTAAATAAATATGACAGCTGAATTTTATATATCCTCATCCCATGCTCACAACAGGTGATATTCTAATCAAACTTCATCCATTGAGAACCATTATTATCCTTTCAAATGATAACAGTTTTCATCAACTCTCGGTTGTAGATAATTTTTATTCATGGTCACTGAGTTCAAGAATTGGTAGTAAATACCCCAAATCATGTTGTCGCCTTCCTTTTTTGAAAACGAAACTGATGCTGCATTGGGTGAGACACTGGTTCTCATGAATCCCTTCCTCTACAAGTCCTACAACTGCACCATTATATTGAAAATATCTATTGGAACTATCCAATATACTAGTGTATATATTTTTTCCATCCCAGGGTGTAAATAAGTGCATAACTCAATCTCCCAATGGGGAGGTAATTATTTAACATCTTTAGTAAATATGTCCTCATCATCCCCCACTAATATAGGAAACTGTAATCTCATTACATCAACTCCATCGAGGGATTGGTTGGCCAAAAAATGAGTAATAGATTGAAACATCCTAAGAACGATTCTAACCTATGATTCATGTAATTCCTTTTAAAAAAAATTATAACCTCATACCATCACTACAGACACCCAACATCATTCACCTAAAATAATCAATCTAGTCATGGAATGTAGATAAATATTACTTACCAAGAATGAGGACTTAAATCCTAAATTCCTCCACCAATTGATTCCTACTAAAACACTCACCACCAAGGGTAAATTCACACTATCGGGAAATGTGAAAATCACTACAGCTTCTTTAGTAGGTGTCTCCAAGCATAAGGGTTCAGTCAACGGTTAAAAAATATATTTTCATCTTTAACAAATATGTGAAATAAAGGAATCACTAGAACCTATGTCTATTAGTACTACAGCTAAAGTAGAAAATGCACAGATCGTACATCAAGTCATTACTAGGGCCCCTTGTTCATATTCCTCAAATGCATGTTTTTTACCCTCCCCTAACCTCCTGATCCCTGAGCCTTTCATGGACCACCTAGGGGTGGTGGTGGTAGTATGTCGAAATGTAGACCACCTCCTACTAATCTCCCATATCCACTACTATGTCTTTTGACCTTCAGATCTTCCCACTAATGTCCCTATTTATGCTCATTAGTCCATCCACAATCTCTATGTCAATAGTTAGATGGTTTAGAAAATATTAAGAGTGATGTTTTGTACCCTCACCTGGACATCATCTCCTCTCTCTAGGCAGACTAGACCCGCCCAGTGAGACCTGAATTGAAAATACTTTGTCCTCAGTCCCCCTCTTGAAATGTGTCCCATGTTTAGGTCGATAGGATAAATGTCAGATCACTCTTACTAGGGTCTTTACTCAAACCCATCCACTAAAGACTATCACTAACTATATCTTCATAGTCAATAAACATTTAACTACAAAATCCCTCTCAATAACCCCAATATACGTTATAATTCATAGAGGGATAACATTAGATAAAATTTCTCTATACAGACCTCACTCAATTGTATGAGCCCTGAAGTAATGAACTATAACCATATTCATTTCATTCATGGATAGGATGATAATCCTCGATGAATAACTATCAACTATAAATATTCCTAGTTGGAGTAGAAGAATATTTATTATATTCACAGCTCTCAACATAACTGTTATGAAATCCTCTCTGAAGGGGAAAATGAACTCCATCAATGAAAGAGTCACCTCGTCATGACTCTGGATTTCCAAACTGCCCCATAATCCCACTAATCTATGTAGAAGGATCACTTCCATGAAAACTATCATATATGCTTATTTCCTGACTAAATACAAACATCATTTAACTACCTCAAACTAGTCCTCATCGACATAGGTCCAGGCCCACATTGGAACCTGAGGGGTCTCTGTCTCTGAAAGTCATGAAGCATGCCTAGAGTGTGCTCTTCATTCCATAGTACAATAGGTTCAAAGTGTTTCACTACAGATGGTGGTATGGCTACTGCACCACCAGAATGTGACATCTAGGGAACTAGTCCTCTTATTGAATCCTCATCAATGGGGGGTTATCCTTATGAAAAATTGGTAGAAATTTAGCTAGTTATCATCATAGAGGAATCTTGAAACAAACAAGATATATCATGGTCAATGAGTGTATCAGGAGAGATGACTCACGAAGTATGTAGAAACTAAAACCCATTTATATATGATTCATGTACCATTGTCTCCCCTAAGACCAGTTTTATCATTTACCAAGATGAAAACCAGGTAATTAGAGTCATGTAGTATGTATATGTCAACTACCACACAAACACTGGAATTCATGGCCTGAATGATGAACACAAAAAACACAAAAATGTAGTCTCAATCCAATCTCATAGACTTCGGGTCCTAATGTTGAATCAACTTGCTCTGATACAACTATGTCATGTCCCGTACTAGTGGGGCCAATGCAGTGACTCCCCAAACACACCTCAAATAGGCTACGGGCAAGTGACTAACATTGAGTAGTCATATCACTATCATTGAAGGATTTTACTAAGTACCTATATGCACACACACATCTTAGATTCCAAAAAATTCTGAAATGTATAAAAACTATGATAACAATGCATTCAATCCACTATATTCGAGAAATAGAGTATGATGGAAGGTAAGGTAATGTAAATAGGGCCATAATACAAGACCACAAATGTTACATCCCAGGAAAATGAATTATAAGACATATTTAATATTTATTTATATTTGTGAATTAAATATTAATTTTACTTTAAAAGGGTTTCTATGTTCGATAGCGTACCTGAAACGCAATAACATGTTTCGTTGAAATCTTACGTTGCACACTAATAATATAATATTATTATTTTAAATAGTATTTAACTCCTAGACATTTTATTGGTGGGAATGAACAAAACTAACTACAATATGATTATACAATTTTTTAAATGTATTTATATTTATCCAATAATAAGATAGAGGCTTAAAATATGAATGAATCTTATTTTAAGCATAATTTACATTAAAAGGCTGATTTACCAGATTTTAATGGAAAACCCTCATTAAATCTAGTTTTGGTCATTTTTATATGTTCTAATTTACCAAATAAAATCCTTCTTTTGAATCGGGACATCAAATTTTACTTTGGGTATTTTTTTTGGATTTTCCGATAATGTTGATTTTTGTAATGAATAGTGAAAATTATTGTATTTTAATTCAAAAGTGCCTTTTAATCTAATTTATTTATATGGTTATAAAATATTTTTAGTTAGTTTTAAAGTGAAATTAAAAAATATTTTTACCATTTAATCCAATTTTGTTCATTGGAATTAATTTCACATTAAAATTTTACATAAAAAAGTATTAATCTCTTGATAGTTATTATTTATTAAAAACAAGCTAATAATTTTGATAACGGGAATTAATTTTAAATTTAATTAATTCCAATTAAATTTTTTTAACTTGGAAAAATAGAAATCATTTTTTAATTTGGAATATCAAATATAGTTCCGGTTGAATTTTTTGTATTTTTTTGAAAAACATCAATTTTAGATGAATTGTGAAACCACATGGAGGTAGTTAAAAAAACTGACTTTTTCATTTAAATGAAAATTTAACAATTCTGTGAATTGAATTTCAAATATCTGACATACATGTTTGTTATCAAGAACTAAAATTTGGTTCAACAAGATGAAAATAATTTTTGGTGAATAGTACCTTTTGACTTTAATTTACCACGGTTAACGGTGAATAGGGTAATTTAAGGTAAAAAGAATACTATAATAATTCCAAATTACTTTAACACTTTTCCAAACCTTATTTATTGAGTCATTAACTACCATGGTCATATTTGGGTCAAATTTGGGACCCCATTGAGCAACATCGGTGTGATAATGAAAATTTGGATTAATTAATTTAAAGTAAAGGCCCAAATGACATAAACAAAAAATCTTTTAGTAATTAATTTTTATATAGTGTTATATAAGAAATTTTTCTATATATAAATATTCATGGGAAATATAAAACTATTTCCTACATTATAGTATTTTTTAATTTTTAGAATTAAAATAAATTAAATTATTTGTGACACAATAATGATTCATTATTTACTTCATTAATAAATGATTTAAATAAATAAAATTATAATGAATAAAATATTATCCAAAAAATGTCCAATTATGAATTGTGGATTTTATTTCGAATATTAGTCACCTTATCATTGACCATAATGATTATTGAACCTTTTCAAACCGAATATCATTATATAATAAAATAATATTTTCAGACTTTCCTAAAGAGCCCCTCCTCTCCCTTATAAAAAGATACCACTTCTAACCAATTCCTCACACATATAAATCCCTTTGTCTCATCCATCATCTGGCCAATTAATCCTCTTACATCCCTCTCCTCCCCCTAGAAGACTTACTTTAGGCATAAGGAACTTCAAAAAGTCCTTTTGGTTCAATCAAAAGGAAGTTACTCAAATTAAAGGTAACTGTTTATCTTAAATCATTTTCTTTTATTTTAATTCTCCATCCCCTAAATTTTTTTATTAATTTCTTTTGTAACAACACCAGTATCCTCAATATACTATGATTTTGTTATGAAAAAAAGATTATAACTACACATACACACTCATCCATCTAATGGATGAAGAACATAATGTTTCTGTGGATGGAAAACTAATGCCTCACGAAATGATGATTGTTCGGTTTTCTCCGACCGCTTCTCATGGTTTCCATTATTATGGAACTGTATTTATATTTGATATATATTATTCTTATTATTTCCTTATGATTTTTTAATTCCCAATTATATCATGCCTTTATTGTTTCCATAGTGGTTAAATATGATAATCTCATTTCATGATGTGTGGACTACCGCCCCCTCAATATGATGTGATTCGTTAATTCCTTATGTGGGATGTATAAAGGATGGATTTAATGATATTATATACGATATTATACTATAATTATAATATACATATGTATCATTATGTTTTATTTCCATTAAAATAATAAATATAAATGAATGTAGCGTTCATGTGTACGTATGGCTTAACGTCTCCATGAACAGCGCATTTCATTTCTTACCTCTAAGTGTTATGTACTATTATAAATACATGTATATACTAGATATATATGATATATATGATATATAAATAATTAATTTCATTCTGGATATAATGGATTATAGACCACATGGACATCATGTAATATAAGGTGTTCATTTTTTACTCAAGTACCAAAGATCGAAAAAATGAACATTATTAACTTAAATTATTAAATAATGTTTATAACATGGTAATAAGTGATATAAAAGGAATAATAAACTTGAAAAATGTTTTTATGAAAGTAGAAATTAACTTTACTTTATTACTCAGGATATTAATGAACGATCGAGTCAAGTCAAACATGAGGTAAGGGACTTCGTCTCAGTCTCCTTTCATTGAGGAATATTTTTGTTTTATACACAACTTTCTTTTGTACGGTGTATAAACCATTTTGACATTTGATTTTAATAAAAAATGAATCTTTTTTCTATGAATCGTTTTACTAAATGACAAAAAGTATGTTTCCTTTTAGCATTTGTGGTGGCAACGACCCATCCGCAACTGCGAGTATTATATAATCTTTGGCTTCCCCAACAAGACGTAATGTTTTTTAAAAGGAAATAAATACATTATACGTTATTATGTATTTTGGAATTGAAAATGGATATTACAATGGATTTGTTATGTCAATATATTTAAGTGATATATTTTGATTGAAATGTGGAAATTTTTTATTTCCTGTAATTGTTTTATGTGTTATGATTTTATAATGGTACTTGGACATTTGATGGGTGTTTACGTGATAAACCAAATGACGGGTGGTGCCGTGAATACCAGGATGGGTGGTTACATTATAACCTACAATGCATTGGGTATGGTAGTCAGTCGTATGGCTATTCCATTTAGTGATATTTGTGGAAGTCGACCATATTGTTATTCCATTTGTGTATGTTATTGTCCCATGTTACCTTTTTTAGTTATTTGTTCTTTATATGGGTTTTATGGAAATATTTTGGTTACAAAACTGTATGAAATGATCCATTATTCCATGAAGAGTATTTAGTATTTCATAAAGGTGAAACATTTTACTAATGTTTAAGTTTTCATGGTTTACTAGTTGTTTTAAATAACTAACAGTTTTACTTCTTTGTGTATCCCTTATTGAGCATTTTATGCTCATCCCATGTTTTTTAAATGCTTTTCACTTGACATAATGTGAAATAGGGTCAAGGACACGATCATGGAAATGTCATGTTATCATAAACATGGAACTAGACAAGACTCTTTTTTTCATAAGATCATGTTTTGTAAAAAAAATGGAAACTGTGTAGAAGTGTCTACATTGTAATCTTTTCAGATGTAATAGTTATGTTCTAACTCTCTAAAACTCTAAACCTGAAAAGATCCTCAATGTGAATTATTTATTTAATTCAATATTATGAATGGTTTAAGGCCGGTTCCTTATAGTTTCTATCAGAGGTCGGTTTAGAAAACTTTAGGAGTTAGGGTATTGTTAAATTAATATCAATAAATTAATTTATTTTAATATTGAAATCATATATAATTTACAGAATACCATGTTGCTTCGCCTAATATATTTCTATGTTTATAATGGTTTTTCATAGAGGAAAAAAAGGTTGTTTTGATGGGAGACATACAGAGGGAAATGACCTTCCAAATCAGCGTCCTGAGATGGTCAAAATCAGAATTGAACAGATTAGTTTAGTGATGGATCAGTAGACTCATGTTATTACTGAATGAATTGAAAATAAGATTGGTGAATTCTCTAGTTTTGGAATTGCCATCTAGAAATGGTGATTTTGTTATCTATAATGATGTTTCATTTAAAGGACCTGGATGGGTCCTTAGGCATACTGATCAGGTAATTTGTTATGCTTCATGTCAGTTGAAACCCCATGAGTTAAATTTCCCTACACATGATAGGGAATTAGCTGGTATTGTTTTTGCTTTAAAAATTTGGAAGTATCATTTGTATGGAGTGAAGAGTTAAATATACACTGATCAAAAAAATTTAAATTATATATTCACTCAAAAATAATTGAACATGAGGCATAAGAGATGGCAATAATTAATCAAGTATTATGATTGCATGATCCATTACCATCCGGGAAAAGAAAATAAAGTGGCTGATGCTTTGAGTCGAAACTGTAATGCTTTATTAACCATGTTACATTTGGAACGAGGTCCTTTGGTTATTGATTTGATGAACTTTGGAATAGATATTTTTGTTGCAGGAAAATGTTTTATTTTGTTTCAGGTGTTAGTGAAATCATCTCTATCGGAATAGAATTATGCAAGCGCATAAATAAGAAAATGAGTTGCAAAAAAGGTTGTGTTGGTAGAGAAGGGTAAGTTTCCAGATTTTAACATTGATAATGATTGTGTTTTGGGATTTGAGAAGAGATTATGTGTGCCTTGTAATTCAATGTTGTAGAATGAGTTGTTATATGAAGCTCATGGTTCTTCATTTTTAGTTCATCCTAATAGTAATAAGATGTACAAAGATCTTTGAGAGTATTACTGGTGGGATGGAATGAGAAGAGGTATTGCTGATTTTACTCTGAAGTGTTTGAATTGTCAGCTGGTTAAAGCAGAGAGGAATATACCAAAAGAGATTCTTCAGTCTTTACCGGTGCCAGAGTGGAAATGGGAAAATATATCCATGAATATTGTTGCAGTATTACCGATGACATCTCAAGGTAATAATGCAATCTGGGTTATTGTTCATTGGTTGACTAAATATACTCGTTTCCTTCCTATTAGAGATAATTTGTCTCTAGATCAACTTCCTCAATTGTATGTTAAATAGATAGTCAAGTTTCATGAAGTTCCCATCTCCATTGTATCTAATCGTGATCCCAGGTTCACTTCTAAATTTTTGGAAAGGCCTTTAGAAGTCGTTGGGTACTAAATTAAATTTTAGTATAGCTTTTCATCTGCAATTAGATGGGCAGTCAGAACGAACATTTCAGACCTTGGAAGATATGTTACGTGCTTGTGTGAATGATTTCTAGTGAATCTGGGACCAACATATTTCATCGGTTGAATTTTTTTATAATAACAGTTTTCATTCTAGTATACAGATGGGTCTATTTGAGGCATTATGTGGAAACCATTGTCGAACTCTAGCTTTTTGGGATGAAGCATGTGAGAGGAAGCTATTGGGACCAGAATTGGTAGAAGAGATGGCAGAATAAGTTCAGTTGATTCAAGAGAAAATGAGAACAACTCAGAGCAGACAGAAAATATATGTAGATAATCAGAAGAAGGATATTCGTTTTGAGGTGTGTGATCATGTATTCCTCAATGTTTCTACATCGAAAAGTGTGATGCATTTTGGTTAGAAGGGAATGTTGAGTCTGAGGTTCATTGGACCTTATGAAATTCTAGATAAAGTTGGATCAGTTTCCTATAGAGTGGATATACATCCATTTTTATCCTAGATAGACAATTTCTTTCATGTTTCGATGTTGAGAAAGTATATACTAGATCTATCTCATTTTTTTATCCCAGAGGTAGTTCAGTTGGAAGAGAATATCTCTTGTGAAGAACAACTAGCCCATATTCTTGACTATAGAGAGAATGTGTTTCTAAATATGTTCATTCACAATGTAAAGGATCTGGGAAAAAACCATATGGTAGAAGAGGCAACGTGGGAATCTGAAAATGCTATGAGGGATAAATACCCCTACTTATTTTGATAAGTGAAAAAAATATCTAGGACGCAATTATCAAAAGGGGGAAGGATGTAACATCCTAGGTAAATGAAGAATAATACATATTTCATATTTATTAATATTTTTGTATTATATATTAATTTTACTTTAATGGGGGTTCTATGTTCGATAGCGTACCTGATACGCAACAAAAGGTTTCTTTAAAATCTTACGTTGCACACTAACAATATAATAATATTATTTTAAATGGTAGTGAACAGCTAGCTGTTGTATTGGAAGGAATGAACAAATCTCACTACAATATGATTATACATGTTTGTAAAATGTATTTACATTTATCCAAAAAACGATAGAGGCTTAAAATAGGAATGAATCTATTTTTAAGCATAATTTACATTAAAAGGCTGATTTACCACCTTATGACGGAGAACCCTCTTTAAATCTAGTTTTTGTAATTTTTATATGTCCTAATTATCCAAATAAAATCCTTCTTTAGAATGGGGACATCAAATTTTACTTTGGGTAATTTTTTTGCCCTTTTTCGATAAAATTCATTTTTAATGAATAGTGAAAAATATTGTATTTTAATTCAAAAGTTCCTTTTAATCTAATTTATTTATATAGTTATATTATCTTTTTAGTTAGTTTTAAATTCAAATTAAAATATATTTTTACCATTTAATCTAATTTAGGTCATTTGAATTAATTTCACTTTGAAATTGTACATAAACAAATAGCAATCTTTTGATAGTTATTGTTTCTTAAAAACACAGAATTTGTTTTGATAACGGGAATTAATTTTAAAATTAATTAATTTCACTTATATGATTTTTAATTTGGAAAATTTTACAACATTGTTGAATTCGGAATATCAAATATTGTTTAGGTTGAATTTCTGGTATTTTTCTGGAAAACATCAACTTTTGATGAATAGTGAAACCACTTAGTGGTAGTTAAAAAAACTGACTTTTTCATTTTAATGAAATTTTACCACTTCTGTGAATTGAATTTCAGAAATCTGTCATACATGGATTTATTCAACAACTAAAATGTGGTTCAATAAGATGAAAATAATTTTTGGTGAATAGTAACTTTTGACTTTAATTTACCACGGTTAAAGGTAAATAGGGTAATTCGAGGTAAAAAGAATATTATAATAATTCAAAATTACCTTAACACTTGTAAAATTCTTGTCGGTTGAGTCATTGACGACCATGGGCATCGGTGGGTCGAATTTGGGACCCCATTGAGCCACTTGGGTGTGATAATGAAAATTTAGATTATTTAATTTAAAGTAAAGGCCAAAATGACATAAACAAAAATCATTTAGAAATTAATTTTTATATAGTGTTATATATAGAATATTTTTAACTATACATATTCATTGGAATTATAAAACTATTTCCTACATGATAGTATTTTTATTATTATTTTTAGACATCAAATAAAATAAATTATATATGACACAATAATGAGGCAGTATTTACCTCATTAATAAATGATTTAAATAAATAAGATTATAAAGATTAAAATATTATCAAAAAAACCACCAATTATTATTGGATGATTTTATTTTAAATATTAGTCACATTATCTTTGAACATAATTATTTTTGGACCTTTTAAACCTAATATCATTATATAATAAAATAATATTTTCACGCTTTCCAAAAGATCCCCTCATGTTCCTTATAAAAGGAGACCACTTCTAACCAAATCCTCACACCTCTCACGCCTTTTGGCTCATCCTACCTCTACCCAATTAATATCCCTACATCCCTATCCTCCCCCCTAGAATCCATACTATAGGAAGAAGGCACTACAAGAATTCCTTTTGGTTCAAATCAAAGTAAGTTACCCAAATTAAAGGGAAGAGTTTCTCTTAAATTGTATTATTTTATTTTACTTCTCTAACCAATAAACTCTTTTTATTACTTTGTTTTGTAACAAAACCAATATCCTAAATATTATATTATTTTTTTATGAGAAGTACTTTAACTACACATACACACACCTCCATCTAATGGATGAAGAACATAATGTTTCTCTGGATGGAAAACTAATGCCTCACGAAACGACGATTGTTCGATTTTCTCCAACTTCCTCTCATAGTAGCCATTTTGATGGAAATGTATTTATATATGATATATATAATGTTAATGATTTTTTTTTTCTTCTGTACTTCCCAATTATATCAATCCTTTATGGTTTCCATAGTGGATAAATACGATAATCTAATTTGAGGAAGTGTAGACTACCGCCCCCTCAAAGTGATGTGATTCATTAATGCCTTATGTGGTATGTATAATGGATGGAGTTAATGATATTATATATGATATTATAATGGAATTATAAAATAACTATGTATCATTATGTTTTATTTCCATTATAATAAGAAATATAAATTAAATTAGTGTTCATGCATACGTACGACCTATCGTCTCCATGAATGGTGCATTTCATTTCCTACCTCTAAATGTTATGTACTATTATAAATACATGTATATACTAGATATAAATGATATATATGATATCTAAGTAGTGAATATCATTCTGTATATAATGTATTATTGACCACATGGACAACTGGTACTATAAGGTGTTCATTTTTAACTCAAGTGCCAAATATCTACAAAACGAACATTATTAACTTAAATGATTGAATAATGTTTATAACAACATAATAAGTGATATAAAAGCAACAATAAACTTGAAAAAATTTCTTATGATATTAGAAATTAATATTAGTTTATTATTTAAGAGATTAAAGAAAGATCGAGTCAAGTCAGACACGAGGTAAGGGACTTCATCTCAATCTCCTTTCATTGAGGCATATTTTTGTTTTATACACAACATTATTTTAAACGGTGTATAAGACATTTTGATTTTTGATTTTATTCAAAGAGGAATCTTTTCTCTACGAAGAATTTTACTAAACAACAAAAAGTATGTTTACTTTTAACATATGTGGTGACAACGACCTTTCCACCGCCGCAGGTATTATATGATCTTTGGCATCCTCAACAAGCCGTAATGTTTTTTTAAAAGGAAATAAATACCATATAAACTATTATGTATTTTTGTATTGAAAATTGTTTTGATATTGGATTTGTTATGTCCATATATTTAAGTGATATATTGTTATTGAAATGTGGAAATTTTTTCTTTCCTATAATTGTTTTTCATGTTACGATTTTATAATGGTGCCTGGACATTTTACAGGTGGTTATGTGATAAACCAAATGACGGGTGATGTCATGAATTATAGGATGGGTGGTTACGTTATAGTCTCCAATGCATTGGGTATGGAAGTCAGCCGTATGGCTATTCCATTTAGTGATATGTGTGGAAGTCGACTGTATGGTTATTCCATTTATGTATGTTTATGTCCCAAGTTACCTTTATAAGTTATGTGTTCATTATATGGGTTTTATGGAAATATTTTGGTTAAAAAACGGTAAGTAATGATATTTTATTCAGTGAAGAGTATTTACTACATCATAAAGGTGAAAATTATTACTTATGTTAAATTTTTCATGGTTTACTTGTTGTTTTGAGAAACTAATAGTTTTACTTTTCTATGTATCTATTACTGATATTTTTTTCTCATCCAAATTTTTTGAAATAATTTTCACAGGACATAATGTTGAATAGGGTTAAGGATGGGATCATGGAAATGTGATGTTGTCTTAAACATAGAACTAGACATGAATCTTTTTTTCCAGAGTTCATGTTTTGTAAAAAATTGGAAACTCTGTACAAGTGTCTACTTTGTAATCTTTTGAGATGTAATAGTTATGTCCTAACTATCTAAAACACTAAACCTGAAAATATCCTCAATGTGAATTATTAATTTATTTCAATATTATGTAAGGTTTAAGGATGGGCCCTTATAACAAAAATGTGACTGTAAACACATGTACATCCTATAAGAATAAGATAGTGTGACTGATAACTAAAAGTTGCAAGGACACACACCTGTCTTCTCGGTCTCATAATGTACCAACTAGTCTAGGTCCATCTTGGACTCTGTCAAAAGGATGAGAAACTACACAAGATATGACATGAGTGGGAAAAGCCAATGTAGGTGTGACTATAACAATACTTATTAGAACACCCTAAAAGCACAAAGAATATAATAATTGAAATATATTATAACCTTTAAATAGTTATATGTCTACATAAAATATAACAATAATATCCACATATAATCAACCAAGACACATAGTTTAGTGGTATGCCACAACCATTTCTTTCCAAACCTAAGAATTCAGCTTGAAGAATCCATAAATCAAACATCAGTGAGAAAACACTCCTGATTCTAATTTCACTAATGACGTCTGTCTGAGAGGTACATCAAGTTAGGTATCTCTATGAGAATGATATGCGGATTGGTCTTTATAAATATATTGTACATCTGATGAGGATCAAATCTAGGGTCATGAGGTGATACCAACAAATCAATCTGGATTAAACCACCAAGTAGATGATTGACAATTGCATAGAGTTGGTCACACAGATACTATTATCTCTACCTAAGAAAATCTGAATGAAGAATGGATCATACTGTTGGCCTTATGATGATTCCAAAATATCTATCTAGGAAGTTCCGATGAAGGGGTCATACCCCTATAAGAAGGAAATGATTCAATCCTACGTTCATAGAAACAATAAAGGGGATGAAACCTAATGAAACTTTTCCAAGATACATAGGAAAAGAGAATCAACCATGTTTAAAGGGTTTCATGATGTGTATTAGGGTTACACATCGTGTCGGTTGACTCTGGGTACATCCCATGTACAAAATATCGTGTAATTCCAAACAGAGTTGTGTAGAAGATAGGAAAACAATATATAGAAGGATTCACATGTCGTGTCATTCCATCCGGGGTCCACCCATCTCCATCGATGTTCTAGTATATGGTGTTGACTCATGTAACCTTTTCCATGAACCAATACATGGGTTAATATATGTAACTGGTTTAGTCCATACTTTTTGGGGGATTACACGCCATGTAAGAATCAATTATACACCACCCCATGTCCATGTACTTCCCATGTACATGCCACGTGGTACTACAATGAACACATGCCATGTATCAGGCACTACACACCCTAGGTTTCAGGTTTTTTGGATCCTATCTTCTTCATCCCACTCACCACAGCATATTACACATGTTCTTCTCCGCTGCTCAGTGGGCATTTAAACCCTTTTTAAGGATTTCTAGCCACTCTAACACCTAATTAATTTGATTCAGACCCTCATATATCTTATAAAATGTAATCATAAGAAGTATACATCATTTTAAAAGAATTGAGATTCGGCATCCATCGTCATTCAATTGGAATCTGTATCGTTGCACCGTTTTATATTCATCTCAATATAAGATCTTCGGTATTAGATCATTCTTCCGTGAATCAAATTCATAATAATCAATTATTCAATGTTTGGGGGGAATGAAGATTGTGTTTCAGGAACACTAGAAATCATGGGAGAAAATTCACAATGAAAAATATGGATGAAATAACCACATAAATGTTTTATTTTAGCCTTGATCCATTCCAAAAAATAATGATAAATAAATGAAGAAATCAATCTCTGGGAAAAATCACGATAAACACCAAAAATTCCACCCCATGCCACATATACAATAGAAATGTGGGATAATCAATTCATGGACTAGGTCATGTTAATTGTAGGAATCAAAATGGGAAATAAGGTTCAAAATAATACATCCTACCTAGATTTTTGATCTCCCTCTATTGAATATTGGGTATCATGTCATCATCCTGGGTGATATCCATCAAGAATAGTGTTTGTTTATCTTTAATCCATGGTTCTATCATCAATTTCCATCATGATTCTCTAGATCCCTCTTTATAGGGCCTCTAGAAGATTCTAGGGTTATCATCATATCCATGGTTCTTTGATAATGGGTTTATTTAAAATAAACAAATCTCTACCTAGCTACCTCGATGAAAAAAATATCAATTAATCTTATTCAATTAAAAAACATGTGATGAATTTCCAAAACCTACTATGATGACCAATGTTGCATTGAACCTATGATAAATTTATGGATTTGAAAGTAATAGTACCCATATATATCTGATCTGGGACCCATTTAGATGTTACTTATCTTTTTTAGGAAAACTGTTCCCATGTACTATTAAATATTTTTATTATATTTATAAAATTTGTTCATGGATCACTAGGCCTCGAATTGCACACCGTCTCAGTACATGTTCTTGAAATAAATCCATATAATATTTAAAAATAATATATTGAGAATCTATGAAATTATATCTATGGGAATATTACAGTATATCAGTTGGCCTAAATTTTGAGAAAAAATATATTTTTATAATATTCAATTATCTAAAGAAATGTATCTGAATGATATAATAGTAGTTGATCAATCAATTAAAATATCACAAACACTAAAATGGTGTTTTAATTATGTTTTTATTAATTTTAAATTGTTATTTATGATTTTATACATGAAGATTAAATAAAGTAAAGAAAAATAATTTTTTAAGATGTGAGTTTTTAAAAATAATTATTTTAAATAAAACATATTTTATGATACCAAAGTTATTATTTTGAGTTCTAAAAATTATGAATCTATTTATAAACATGATTTAAATGGAGTTGAGTAATAATTAATTGATATGGGATTAGCGGTTCATTTTTTGATTAATGTGTTATTTTGAAACTTTTCTATTTGAAAATAATCTCTGGTGGTCAAAATTGAGGTTAAATATGATTTTTACTATGTTTGAATATACAGGTCTAAAATATCATAAAAAAATTTATTCAAGAAAAAAATGATAAATTTTATTTTAAATTTGATAATTTTAAGATCATATATATTTGGTAGTCTATGATTTTAAGTAGCCTAAAAATTAGGTACATTTAAGAATTGATCTAAAAATAAAATTCCATGATGTTGGTGAAAATATTCATTATATTAAACATTAAAAAATATTTTTTTATTATTATTTAAAGATAAATAGATGACATTAAGTGATTAATTATGAGTTCATATTCAATATCAACATATTTACATGTTTTTGTAAATCTCTCACACCATTAATGAGAGCCTTCAAGTTGAAAATTATTTGTGTTTTATTTCAATAATACAATAATAAATGTATATTTGTGAATACTTATATAGTATATTTTTTAGATAAGATATACTAATCCTTAAGAAGAAGAAAAATAATATTAATTATGGATGAGATAAAAAATTTGAAAGAAAAATAAAGGGTAGACATTTCATTTTGTGGGACTCAACCATTGATAAAAACAACATATAGGATTATCATGGGAAACTATTTGTAGATTACCACTTATAAGATATATCCTGATAAATTAAAATTTATGTAAATTTAGAAAAATACATAATGAAATGTATTTTGGAATTTTATAAGAAATGTGTGTTATTAGGAAAAATTAGCAAAGGTGAGAGAGAGTGTAACAAAGAGGTTGTAGTGTGAGGTGAGAGTACTAAGAGATATCTCTCAATGGAGAAGAATAATTTGATCTAATAATAAATGGAATACTATTTGTGTGTCAAATAATATAAATAATATGGATTACAAACTAGTTAAAATACCAATTCTTATGAATCCCAGTATTTTAGATTTTATTTAATAGGAAGATAAAATTAATTTGATAAAAAATAAGATGTTATTTTTAGTATATAGTAGAAGTCACAGCCCATGCGTGTTTGCATTGAAATAATCCCAATAAATAGTCTCAAAATAATTTAATTTTTTTTCTTATTGTGATAATGATTCATTCAACAGTTTTTAATTTATATAATGGAATTTGAAGACACTGGGTGAGGAAGTAGATAATATTTAGTTTATGTTTTGGAATTTTAGGCCAACTGTGATCCACATCAAGACAGGTAAATACAGAGAAAAACTAGTGGGATTTTAGTAAAAATAACTTTTATGATTTTTTTAACATAACTTATTTAATATAGTACAGACTCACCTATATAATATGGTGATATTTGGTCTAGATGATTACTGTCCAAAAAAAACTTTTAATATGTTATCAATAATCGTTAAAATCTATAACTCAGATATCCCAAAATACAAGGTATAATAGGATTCCTATGAGTGGAAGAACCATGGAAAACATTTTTTCTATACATTAATGATTTTCAATGTTGGGTTTAGTGTTTATTCTGAGTAAAAAAATTAAATACACACTTCTAACAACAAACATTTCAGGTTCAAAATTCGAAATATGAAAAATAGTTGAAAAGTAAGTAGGAATTTGGTAAAAAAAATTATAAATGAGATTCACCCCCACCCCACTTGGATGTCTACATTGGTCATGTTGTAAATTAATGTTTGTATCATACAAAATGTATCATAGGATTAGATTACATTTTTTTGCAGTGGTTCTTTTTTATGAATTTTATAAAGTACATATTTTTATTTGTAGATTAATGGATAAAATAAAATGCATCTATATTTGGTATATCAATATAGATTTCCCTACAAATAATTATATAAACCAGAAAAGCATAGATGTTAAGATGCACATAAATCTATAAGACTATGAGATGAATGATCACTACCAAAATATAATCAAAGTAATTTTTTTTTGATAAATCTATTGAATATGAATCCTCTGAGGATACATCTATATGATAGGGTCAGGATACGTTAAAAAATCACTATATTATTTCGACTCATATATTAAAAACCAATTTGATAACGTTCCTAGTGAAATTTGGACCTAAATACTTTCATATATCAAAGGAATCATAGATAAAAACCCATAATTTGAGTAAGAATCTTTTGTAACGAAGGATTCATTAATTCAAAAGGAATATAGTTATAAGACACTCACAAAATTTCTTTCTGTCAATAAAGAATATGAATATTTTTTAAAATAAAAGAGTTTAAATGATTAATTAGTAGTAGAATAAATGTTTTTATTAGGAATAACTATTTTATAAATTCATTATAGAATTATTAAGATCATTATGTTAACTAAATAATGTCATTAGTGACGTAAAACGTGTACCAATTGATGTTAAAATTAGGAGAATAAATAATCTTGATTACTTTCCACAAGTGACAAAAAAAAGATCATAAGTATCATAAAGAGTTAAAAGATATATTTAAAAAAATTAAATCCTCATGGAGATCATAAATACATTCTATATATTAAATTTCATAAGATATATATAATGCAATAGAATCTGGAAAAAACTGATTCTAAAAATTCACAAATTACTAAAAGATAGATTGATTCCCCAAAAATATATTTAAAGGAGTCACACATTTACATACACTCATATTGGTGGATATCATATTTTGGAATAATCTCATTATCCATCTTATACAAGCTTAGTGAAATCATAACCCATCACTATGTTCAATCAGTTTCTCCTAAATCTATTTTAATGTATTCTATAGATTTCCAATAAAAATTTAGAAAATATTGGAGGGTGAAATCTTATTAAATTCATAAATTAATCAATGTTTAATGATTTAATTTACAATATTCCTAGATCTATATCATCCAAAAAACCATACACACATTATTACCAGACATTTAATATAAATATCAAAAAATTATTAAAAATTTATTGAGACACCAAGTATCTTTAGAATACAGGTTCCGTAAAATAGAAAATTTAAACTAAAATGAAACATATTAGTTATGATCTAATTAATGTGATACTATATATCTTTGAGATTATATATCTATATAGTATAATTAATAGATTATATAAATAAAATGGATGAGTTAAAAATCACTGTAAGAGAATAAACATAATAATGAAGAATAACATATGAGGAAAATGACAAAATTTGATATCATATATGGAAAACATCAGGAATAATATAATATAATTGTCTAATAAATAATATGTAATAATAATATCATGTAATAAAATTAATGTTTAATCATAATAAAAAATCATATATGAATAAGACAATAGTCACTTACAAGACATCATAACATGTTGAAAAGAGTCCCATAGTGGAATAAGTTTACTCCCTAATCTCATACAAATAATCTCATGGATTTTAAACATTACCTACTATATTATAGTTCTATCTACGTTCATTCGTAACAACATGTGCATGCATATGATTTATATAAAAAATAATCACACATTAGGTATAATCATAAGAATTTTCCATTGGAAGAAATGGATTACATAATCAAGTCCTATATGATTTCTAGATAGAATATCAAAATGGTTTCCATGGGATAAAGGATCATATAATTATTTTATGTTCATAGGATAAAAATTATAATATTCCATGCAAAAAATGACTATTTTATGATTATATGTGAAGTAGTTCATAAAAGTGACATTGGTAATGTACCTCTTAAACAGGGTTTCACAGGAAATGTGTATAGAATATTTAAATATGAAAAATATAATATTAATTTATATAAAACAATAAATGAACTAAATATGTTTTACATAATGAAATTATTAATTTTAAATACCAAATTTTTATTAAAAAATATTATGAATTTGTTCATGAAATGGGGTAGGAAGTAGATAAGCTTCCTTTAATTAGGATTTCTTAAAGAATGAAATTGATACAGAACCCTTAAAACATATATATCCCCAATAAATGATGGAAATTATAATAATTTATATATTTAATGGGAACATAATATATAATATTAAATTTATAAATATGATTAAAAGTGTGATGAAGTGATTTATGAAGGGAAAATGAATAACCCATAACAAAGTAGAGTGGTAGGGATGTTCCCTTTGCAATGATCTTGAATCATTAGACACATCCACTAAACTTCATGAATAATAAAATTACTTGTATTTAACACCTCATTAATAACGTTGTTCAAATATATTTTATTTTTTACGAAAATTTTATTTCATTTTAGAGTCATTTATTTGAGAAACTGATTCTACATTCGCATTCCCATGGTGGTCCCTTTCTTGGTTCAAAAGTCACATCATAGATGGATTCTTAAGGAAGTTCTTAATGAAATTGTTACATAATAATATTAGTATAATTGTATGTAGTTAATTTATTTCTATATGTCATTTTTTTCTTTTTATCAAACATTATTCAAAAATAATATTGATTCATATAGTATATGTTGTACTGTTATTATCTCAGTCCCCATAGGCAGGTTTTTCAAACATGGTGAACATGTTTAGGATCATTTCAAACTATGGATATATATAAATTATAGAATGTTAAAAAAAATATAAATTTATTATTTATAAAAAATTTCCTTATTATAAATTTATTAAAAACATCTATTTAGGTGGTGTTGAAAAATGATGTATGTTGTTTTTTGAGGTGATGAATCAACTATTGTATTGACAAATCCATCATTTTAGACTGAAATGTGAAGAGATTGGATAAAAAATATTATATATACATAATAGTGCTATATTATATTAATTATAATATATTCGTTATGAAATTTTGTATGTGGTAGTTAAAGGGGATGTATATGATTAATTGAATTTAAAAGATATAAATTTGGAAAACTGCCTCTTTGAATGTTGTCTCTTGAAATACACCTTAAGGAACCTTAGTTTTGAACTTGGATGCGTCCATAACATTGAAGACATTAAATTTAGTATTATCACATTAATATTGTATGAATTTATCAATCTTTATGGATTAGAATATGCAATGAGAATTTTTGATGATTCTAGTATTTATAAAGGAATGTGAAATGTGTGTTTTAATATAATATTCATTATTTAAATATTTTGGATCAAGACTACAAATTTTGATGACTCGGGTGAATAAATACAGTTATTAAGTAAATTTATTTCAATCTAATGATTACCTACATAAAAAATGACTCATTATTTTTGTATTTAGAATATAATTTAAAAAACAATATTTTTCAATATTTCATTGTTCACAAAAAATCCACGATTTTTTTAAAATGAAAAAAAAACACCATTATAAATTTTTATGATTATGTTCATAAAACAATATATATTTTATGGAAATAATTTCTACATATGAAAAAATTTAAATTTTTAATTAAAACTTTTATATATTAGAAAAAATACAAATTTAAAGATTGCGATAATTTTTTGGACCATATAAAATTTAATTATGATGTTACAAAATTATATTATATTCCTAATGAAATATTAAATTATTTTATAAAAAAAAATTGGGAAAATAACTTTATTTTAAAATTTTATTTATATAACCGATTTAATAAAACAAATGCATTTTATAAAAAAAGAATAAAACAATTTATCATTTAATGAAAATTTATTTATTTGTATCATGATATAAATATTAAGTATTTTCATTTAAAAAAATACTTAAATGATATTTTTAACTTCCATGGATGAGGTTACTATTTTATTGGTTAGTTACTATTTCTAGTTGTAAAATTATTATTCCAACAGTCATATTTTTATTATGATAATAAGATTTGTAATATTCGTTTGGGTCCGAAAAAATCTATAAATAACTCATAATTTTTCACTATACATCCACATATAATTTCCATCAATGTTATATAAATCTTCACATATGATATCAGAATTTCATTACTTATATTTTGATTCATTTATAAAATATTTTTCATGATTTCAATCATTTTGGGGGATTGAAAAGATATAAATATTTTTGTGTGGTTTATATTATATCCACCTTTTGTCCCATTATAATACATTAGAATAATATGGCTATATTTATTCTCTAAAAATAATTTTTTAATGAAAATAATAAATTAGGGATTGTTCTATCATGTGGTGCATGTGGTTTATATAACATTATATTTCTAAATATGAATCATTTATTAAATCATATTAGTTATTTCATTCGTAAAAGTCTCAATCATTATATATATCCACCTAAAAAATTGTTTCTCTTGAAATTTCATTACACAAACTAATTTGAAAATATATGAGGGTACTTATGTTTTATTATTTTTTATGGTTCTGCCAATGATCCCATACCAGAGTGGTAAGGGATCCTTCTTGGCATCGAAGAGACCCATGTTCTGAACTGGGTGGAGGAAAATTTCGGGGGCACTATTGTAGTTAATGTAGATGGTACTATTCATTACTGTAGCAACCAAAACTATTCACCTGATTTAGGCCTTTGGGCCACCAGTTTGGGTTTTTGGTTTTTGGTTTTGCCCAAATTTACCCAAGCTCTATGGTTAAAGCGGTCTCTTGCAGTGTAGCTTGGGTTATCGAACCCTCAGAGACCCAAGAAGAAACATTATACAATCAACAAAAAGTGATGGATTTTTGGATATGAAGTGGCCAACTAGGGTAGATTTTAGATGTTTTTAAAAGTAAACTAAATGATCTATGTGAATTCAAATTATGATAAAATGAGATGATCCTAGGTTATTGCTCAGGGTGGATTGGATGAATTATTTTTTTCATTTAAAATTCCAATTTCATTATCTTCAGAAGGATTAATACAATGAAATCAAACAAACCTCATCACGTACTGATTAAGAACCTTCCAAAACACATGATAATAATCTATTCACACGTAGGATCTTTTTCATGAGCACTCCAAGGTATAGGATCTACATAGAACATAAAAGTGGGGTGATTAAATTCAATAAGGAAGAGGAAGAGGGAAAATCACTGAATGAAAGAAACTCAAATAATAGAAATTAATAACCTTTAAAGAGTGATAAATAACTTCCAATCCAGACCCTTTCTACTCCCTTTGATCAAATCTTAAAATATTTATCCCTCCATTTATGACATTTTGTCAACGGAAGCGTGAAATAGACTTACGATGGTGGAATTGAAGAAGTAAAACAACAAAATAACGAACCCACCACCATTGTGTGAATGAAATCACAAGGATTGGTGTTAAAAAGTTCACACCTTGAGGAAACGGTATCAAGGTCATATTGTTAAGAAAATTATAGTAGAATAAGAAAAAAATTTATTAAAAACTAAGTTGATTTGACCAACTTACATGATAAGGAAGAACATTACAAAGACAAATTTTCATAATAACATTATAATGAAAACAAAGCTCCAAGATCCCTCAAATCATCCACAAATACTGCTTTAAATAGTAATTATGGAGGTCTTTGGCCATACCACCATCATCCCATGTGCCTTTAATTAATTGTGTTGGGAAACGGTGGGTGGGCAATTAATGGAGATGTGACTTTTCAACTCTTGCCTTGAAGTGGGAGCCAGCTTGAATCCACTGAACAGAAGCTCCATAATCACCTTCTAGAATGCCTAATTGGAGAGGGAAATAGTATTCCAAAATGATGCACTAGATTTACTCCAATATCCTTTAAAATGTAAGAAAAAAATACATTGTTTTGTGAGAGATATGATTTAAATGGTGGGATGTTTTTCTGGGCCGTGGAATCTGGCCCAGAATAGAATCTTCAACTTGGGCCACCTGTAAATCCATTAAAACATTCGAATTATCCCAGAAAACGGTTTAACTAAGTGTTCCCCATGATGTATTCTAACTCTAGTTAAATTTGGGTCTCATTAGGCTTGAATCATGGCCTCTACAGAACATTGATTGAGCTGATGTCCACTTCACTTCGCCCAGAATATGGTTGGTTCAAATCCCACATTGGTGGTCTTCCAAATTGAATCTCCATGTGATGAAAAAGAATTAATTGTTCCTTATAACATGGGTGACATGAAAATAAAATATGAAATTAAAATCAAGACCATGTGGTGTTTTATGAGATGTTCAAAAATGTACCATATAATAGTGCATTTTAGGAAACAGTTGAAATCATGATGTGAAATAATGTTCAATGTGTAAAATGCACTAATAATGGTGTATATGATTAATAAATAACATGAATATTATATTATAAAAAATGAATATTATCCACTTTTATGGGATAATCACACCCCTAACTTTATTTTTTCTAGTCCTGAGAAAAATATTTCTCATAAATATGAAATTTGAATTCCCTTTTCCAAAAACATTGTAATACACATTGCTCAACCAAATACCTTATACCAAAAAAATTAAACCCATCAAAATCATTTAAAACAAGCTATGTATATAGGAATATCCCAAGCCCAAGCCCATTTGTCCAAATTCATCTCCATATTTCATCCAAATTCAATTAAGCATGGTGATGTGTTGTGTGTCACAATATATAAAGGGGTTCATGTTCATTCGAGGGAGAAAAGATGGAAGCTCTGGGAGAAATAGAATTTTAATATTAATATGAGAACTAAATTTTTATTTTGATTTTTTTGATTTTTTTTTTCAATTTTCCCATGTTAAATGAAATTGAACTCAATCAAGTCAACACATGTAGCAAGACTTTGCCGATGACTCTCAGGCTCAAAACATTAAGGCACCAAGTGAAGCTCACATACTTGGGCATCATCTTGAGTTAACTCAATCAAAAACAAATTCTAATTACCACAAATAACGATAAAATTCCTAACTGTGGGATAGACAACTATGGAGTCATGATCCCCAAATATCGAAATCCAGGCATTAGGTCAATTCATTACTCTACGCGCAATTGATTTTTTTGAATACTCATTTTAAAATTAAAATGTTCATCAAGCCTATGCCATTTCTTATGGATCCTAAGAATTTAAACTAATACCCTAAAATTTAAAGGACACGAATTCTGTTTTTTTAATAAATGGATGAAAATATAAATGGTGAAAAATCACATCGGGCAATTTCACTTTCAGAAATCTATGCACATGAACTTAAACATGAATTAAAATAATAATAATTAAATTCAAAATTATTTGATATCCAATTTTAGAGTTTGCAATGTGTGTTAACATGATCAAGTTTTATGAAAAAATTTCATCCACACATTTTATGATGAAAGAAAAATAAATTATTTTATTTTATCTCCCCCTAACATCGAATAACACTGTCCCCAGTTTTTTAAAAAAAATAAAAGATATAAGAAGTTAGGAGAGGAGTTCAAAGAGGAAATTGAAAATGATATACATGGACCAAATTCACCTGGTTTTAGAAGTTGATGTTTATGATGCTCTAGATTACTCGTTTGATCCTTGGGGGATGTAGGAACCACCTTTATTGAACATGTATCACCCAAAATAGTCCATGAACAATACAAAGAAGAACAGACCAGGCAAAACAAACAACACAACGATTTATTTAATTCCAAGTATTATAATTTTTTTGGTTTTACCTTCTTTTTTATTTGTTTTTTTAATCAAAAAAATGATTCATTGTCTTCTTTTTAATTTCATGGTAAGGTATTACTCAGGGATCACACTGCAAGACATAGATGAATATGGTGCTCCACAATCATACCCATCCATACTCATAAAAGAAGAATAGGTCAATAGTATAAATTTATTTCAACCTAAAAACATAAATAAAATAAAACAAACTAATGATACATTGTCTTCATTTAAATTTATGGGTATGGTATTACCCAGGGATCACACCGCATGACACGAATGAATACAGTGTTCCCCTTTCATACACATCCATACTCATAAAATAAGAACAGGTCAACAGTCTAATTTTTTTTAAACATACAAACACATTGATATAAAACAAACTGATGATACATTGTCTTCTATTAAATTTATGGGTATGGTATTACTCAGGGATCACACCATGTGTCACGGGTGAATATGTCCTCCCCTTTAATTCCCATCCGTACTCATTACATAAGAACCGGTCAATTGTATGATGTTCTAATTAAATAAAATAAAACATGAAAACCACAAGTTTCCTCCCATGAAGCGCTTTTGTTTAACGTTGCTGGCTCGACTTAACCCCCCAATTGTTTAAGTACTTTCACCATATAAGTTTGGTCCCCACAATTCATCAATAACCTCCTATTTTTAAAATGGATTAATTAATGGTTTGACTCTATGGCCATTAACTTCAATGGTTTGACCATTGGTGGGATATTGAATTTCTACAGCCCCATGGGTGTACACCTTATGCACTATGTATGGGCCTGACCATATGGACCTCAACTTTCTCGGGTGTAGATGAAGAATAAAACAATACAAAATAATTTTTTTACCCGGTACAAAGTTTTTTGATTTAAGATTTCGAGATTTGTAGGCTTTCACTTTATCTTTATTGATCCTTGAAATCTCATAAGCCTCCATCCTAAGTTCCCCATGTTCATTGAGATCTAATTAAACTTTTTTTCCACCAATGAGAGGTCATAATTCATTTTATTAATTTCCCAAAAGTACTTGTGATCAATCTCCACTTGAAAATGGCATTCTTTACCATAAACCAACCTATATGGGGAAATTCCTAAAATGGTTTCAAATGGAGTTCCATAGGCCCAAATAGCATCTAACAGTTTCTTTGACCAATCTATCCTAGATGGAATAACTTTTTTCTCATGAATTTGTTTGAATTATCTATTGGTTATCTCAGCTTGACCATTGGTTTGTGGGTGGTAATATGGTGAGACTTTGTGATAAATTCTAGACTTTTCCATGTGTGCTGAAAATGGACGATTGCAAAAATGAGTTCCACGATCACTAATGATAGCCCTAGGCATTCCAAATCTAGAGAGGATGTTATCCTTGAGAAATATAATAATAGTTTGATGATCATTATATTTTTTAGGAATCGCCTCAACCCATTTTAAGACATAGACGAAAACTAAAAGAATGTAAAAATATCCCCTAGAGTTTGGGAAAGAACCCATGAAATCAATTCCCCCGGAGTCAAAGATTTCAGTCACTAAGATTGGAGTGAGTGGAATTTGATTTCTTTTTGTGATGAACCCTACATGTTGACACCTAGGACAACATTGAGAAAATGATTAGGAGTCCCATCAGAGGGTGGGACAGAAGAGACCACACTGAAGAACCTTATCATAAGTTTTTTAGAGGAAAAGTAACCTCCACAAACCTCACTATGACATAATTTAAGGATAGACTTTTATTCTGATTCTAGGAACACATCCTAATGACATGGTCATGGCATAACTTATAGAGGTATGGATCATTAAACACATAGTTTCTAACATCATAAAGGATTTTCCTTCGATCTTGAGTCCCTAAGAATTTCAGAATGACTCCTGTAACTAAGAAATTTTCTTTGTCGGCATACCAAGGGTATCCACTCATAGAGTATAGGTGTTCATCATGATATGAATCAGACACATAATGGTGATTTAAATTGCGTTTGAATTCCATCCTAGAGAGGTGATCAACTACAACATTTTCAACACCCTTGTTATCCTTGACTGTGAGGTCAAATTATTGTATGATAAGGACCCACCTAATCAGTCTAGCCATAGAATCTTGTTTTTGGAAGAGGTATTATAGTGCATAATGGTCAGTGAACACAATGATGGGGTAACCTAAGAGGTATGACCCATACTTCTCTAGGGAATAAAATAGCATGTAACGCATTTCCAGTGGTGGTGTAGATGATTTGCGCATAATTTAATGATTTTCTTGCATAAGAAATGACATAAGGTGTTTTATCACAACATTGTCCTAACACAGAACATACCTCAAAGTCACTGGCATCACACATAAGTTCTAAAGGAAGGTTCCTATTTGGATATTTCATAATGGGAGAAAAGTTGAGAGAGGATTTGAGGTTTGATAATGAACCCTGATAGCTTTCTATCCAAACAAATGAAGTATCCTTTATTAAGAGAGCACAAAGGGGAAGGGAGATTAAACTAAAGCCCATGATGAATCATTAATAGAAACCATCATTTCCTAAGAAAGACCTCACTTACTTGACAGTTTTGGGTGATGGAAGGTAACAAATGATGTCAACCATTGCTGTATCAACTTCAATCCCCCTACCTGAGACCATATGGATTAGAACTAGTCCCTCTTTAACCATGAAATGGAATTTTTCCCAGGTTTGGACCATATTATTTTCATCACATCTTGACCAGACTCTCACCAAATTCCTCATAAATCACACAAATGTATCCCCAAACACAAATAATTCATCCATGAAGACCTCAAGATAATCCCCTACCATGTCCGAGAATATTCCCATCATGCACTACTGGAAGGATCCAGGGGCATTTCATAACCTGAAGGGCATTTATTTGAAAGAAAATGTGTCGAATGGACATGTGAATTGAGACTTCCCTTGATCATCTAGGGAGACCTAAATTTGATTATACCCTGAGTACACATCTAAGAAACATTAGAAGGAATGACCTCCCACTCTCTCAAGGACTTGGTCAATGAATGGTAAGGGGAAATGGTCCTTCTTGGTGAATGTGTATAGCTTCCTATAGTCAATACAGACCCTTTATCCACTACACATCCTAGTTGGAAGAATATGTCCATCCTTATTGGTTATCCTTGTGATTCCTGCCTTCTTGGGAACCACATGGATTGGGATGACCCACTTACTCTCAGTTATGGGATATATGATATCAGCTTTTAACAATTTCAATATCTCCTTACTTTCTACCTCCATGATATTAGGATTGAGTCATTATTGAGGTTGATGACATTACTTTGAATCAGATTCTAGAAAAAACCTATGAATCCCAATAAGTGGGCTAATCCAAGGAATATCAGATAGGGACCAACAAATGGATTTCTTATGTTCCCTAAGGTGATCTAGAAGCATCCTCTCATGATTGTATTGATGAGAAGAAGAAGTGACAATAGAATGTGTTTGATTGTACCATGGAAAGGCATACTTGTGCGCAGCGGGAATTTCCTTCAATTCAAGATCAGATTGGTTCCGAATTTCAGTATAAGATTGGGACATTGGATCAATACCAATTTATTTTTTTTAGAGTTTCCAATAGGTTTGATTCACCACATATAGAAGTTTTAGCGACAAGATTGGTTTGATCAGATTTACAGAAGTAAGGTTGATTTGTCTCTATGAATGTGGTTTCCTGAAAGGATTCACTGATTTTTGGACCTAAGACTTCATCATAAGAGTAATTTAATAACAATTCAATATATAGAGACAAAAATCCTTCATGTGAACATAGGAAATAAATGTCATCATGACTTAAACATCCATCAAATATTCCATGATGTTCTATGGATTCATTATCAATTCATCTAATAATGTTTACTTCATGAATGTCCCCATCATCCCCTATTTGTGAGATTTTATTATAGATGTTCAAGTCTATAATCATGTTTCCAAAGGTGATTGTCATGTTCCCATTTCGTAGTTGGATAATAGAGTTGATTGTTTCATGGAAAGGAAGGCCAAGAATGATTT
The DNA here is from genome assembly GCA_963277665.1 of Viscum album. Taxonomy (NCBI): domain Eukaryota; kingdom Viridiplantae; phylum Streptophyta; class Magnoliopsida; order Santalales; family Viscaceae; genus Viscum; species Viscum album. The sequence goes on along the minus strand of OY728133.1, from coordinate 312,049,134 downwards.
CGGCTTGTTCCTTATTTCCTATGTTTGGATGGTTGTCAAGAACAATGAATTCATCAGGGTAGATGAAGTTTTCAACCATTACCAAAACGTCTTTTAAAATCCCCTTTGGAACATTAATGTTGCGATCAGTAATTTGAAGTGTGAATAATGTGGGTTGGATAACTTCTTCGCCTAACTGGTAGTACACAACATATGGGCTGAGAATGAATCCATCACCTATGTTAGACAAGGCCTTGACATCATTTCTCTCTCCTAGTTCAACATTGATATATGGGAACCCTGGGACTTTCAACTTTGGAGGAATGGTCCCTTAAATGGTGGTACTCACATTACTAGCCAAAAGGACTTGGTTTTTAAGTGATATTTTTCTTTTAAATGTGCAAAAGACATTAAGGTTCTTTGAGTAGGAAGGTATGGTTTGTATGGATTCGAGAAGGGGAATGTCCAACTTGACTTGTGAGAAGATTTCCCTCAATGTTTCACTCAATTCTAGCTTGGTTTTCACCCTCATGCATTGAGGAAATGGTGATGTTTGAGGTGTTGTTTGTTTAAGAGATGTTTCATTCACATTGTCATTAGTTTCCTCAGTTTTATCATGTGGTTCATTTGAATTTTCTTTAGATTTTTATGCTTCAAATGGTTTCTGACATATTTTTTCAGTTTTTTCAATTGATTTCCCATTCTTTAAATTGTCACAGCCTTTAGTTGTTCATGATTTTTTTAGTACAACTTGACTCTCCCTTTGAATTTGAGGATGGTACTGCCTGAGTAGGCATTGGTGCCTTTCAATTTTTGATGGTATGAAGTTCTTGTTTATGGGAAGAGACATCCGAGTCCATCCTCTCTATTTGTTTTTCATAGTTTTTCTAGTAGGATTTGTGGAAGAGTTTGGGTTGGTGCTTGAGAAGATTGGTTTATCCATGGGGGATATTTTGGAGGTGGGATGGTTTGTTGAATACGGATTGGTGGTTGTTAGTATTGGATAGGTTGGGTTTGGAAAAGGTTAGGGGTTTTTTAGTTCTGATGGGGGTACGGATTTTATCCTTGTGGTTGGCTAGGTTGTTGTTTATCTCTCCAATGGAATCTTGGGTGGTCATTATACCTTGGGTAGAATGTGTTTTGGTATTGGGACTTTTAAAAGATTAGGGCATTGACATAAGCAGGAGGTCCTCCAAAAAGAACATCCTTGATGGATGGAATGGTTGGGTAGTTGTCTGTTTTGTGGATATGTTTGTCAAAAATTCTGCAAACAGGGTGTACAGTTTGGATTTCATGGTTTTTTCTAAGGTCTATATCTCCAACCTTCCTAGTGAGTGCTGAGAGTTTATCCCTAAGGGTTTACTCTTATCTAAGTGTATGCGTTCTAGTAGTTATTTGTGTATTATTAGAATAAGGGGATGTTCCACATGTTTGGTTATGTTCAGCAAGGATTTCTAGATACTCATAAGCATCATTTGTAGATCTTTTTAAAGGTCCCTTTACACATCATGTCAATGGATTGTTTGTTCCTCAGTCCCAAACCTTCATAGAAAATTATCACTTTTTCACGAATAAGAAAACCTTGGTGTGGAACCATGTTAAGGGTGTCTTTTATTCTCAATAATGTTTCATATAATGACTCTTCCTCTTTTTCAAAATTTTTTTGGATGGTCTTTTTAAGTGCTATTGTTTTTTGGTGGGGAAAATATTTTTTGTAGAATTCAGTTTGTAATTGGTCCCAAGAGTTGATGAATAATGGTCTCAAATTGTTTAGAAAATTTATAGATCTATCCTTTAATGAAAAGGTAAATATCCTCATTTTAGCTGATTCAAGTTGATGTGGTGGACACATGGTTTCTACAATGTCGTTGAACTCCTTAATGTAAAGGTAGGGCATCTCAGACTCAATTCCATGGAATGTTTGAAGTTGGTTTAGGAAATGGGGATTAAATATTTAGTTAGAATCTCCTAGGTAATTGTGTCTATTTCATGTGGGGGAATTGGTCCATGCTAGAGTGAGGTAATCATTCATGGTTTGATCGACCATATTCCCTATGTTTGGAGCTTCTTGATTTAGGTTTTCCATTTGATCGCCCACAGGGTTTACCATTTGATTTCTTTAAATACCCTCCATTGGACATGATTTAATGGGTGAATTTGGAGTTCTAATAATATTTTGATCAAATGTAAACAATCACTTAGATGAACATGACTCCCCTATCCTAGGAGTTTTCAACCTAACTAATCTGTTTGAGTTATCGCGTGTGTAGGCAGATATGCTCCAAAAGAAAAAAAGCGAGAAAGGGAAAAGATAAGATAATTTGGATGAGAATAGAAGAATTGGGGTATTAAAAAAAGGATTTTGGTCCAAGGAACATAATTGGTCCTTGGAAATGGTGCCAAAATTTGGTTTCACCCAAATTTAACCACATTCTAATGTTAAAGCGGTCACTTGTAGAATAACATGGGTTATCGAATCCTCAGAGACCTAAGAAGAACCTTTAGATACTCAATAAAAAGAGATGTATTTTTGGCTATGATGTGGCCAACTACGTTTAAATTTAGATGGTTTCTAAAATATCACTAAAAGATCTATATGAATTGAAATTATGAGAAAATGAGTTGATCTTAGGTTATTGCTCGGACGTGGATTGAATGGACTATTTTATTCTTTTACAATTCCAATGTCATTATCATGAGAAGGATTTATAAAATGAAATCAAACAAACCTCATCACTTACTGATTAAGAACCATTACAAACACATGATAAAAATCAATACACTTGTAGGATAATTTTCACGAGCACTCCACGGTATAGGATCTACGAAGCACATAAAAGTGGGGTGAATAAATTCAATAAGGAAGAGGAAGAGAGAAAATCATTGAATGAAAGTAACTGAAATAAAAAAATTAATAACCTTTAATGAGTGATAAATAACATCCAATCTAGTCCATTCCTACTACCTTGTATAAACTAATAAAATATTTATCCCTCCATTGATTACATTTTGTCAACGGATGCGGGATATAGACTTACGAGGGTGGAATTGAAGAAGTAAATACAAAAAAATAACGAACACTCCACCGTTGTGTGAACAAAATCACAAGGTTTGGTGTGAAAAAGTTCGCACCATGAGGCAACGGTATCAAGGTGATATTTATAAGAATAGAATAAGAGAATAAAAAACTTTTATTAAAAACTAAGGTGACTCGATCAACTTACATGACAAGGAAAAACATTACAAAGACAAATTGGCATAATAACATTATAATGAAAACAATGGTCCATGATCCCTCAAATCCTCCACCAATACTTCCTTAAATATGAATTTTGGAGGTCTTTCTCCGAGAACCCGTCATCCCATGTTCCATTATTTAATTGTGTTCGGGAATGGTGGGTGGACAATTAATGGAGATGTGACTTTTCAACTCTTGCCTTGAATTGGGAACCAACTTTCATCCACCGAACAGAAGCGCCGAAATTCCATTCTAGAAGGCCGAATTGGTGTAGGAAATTGAAGTCATAAATGATTCCCCAGATGTCCAATAATATCTTGGGAAATTTCAGCCCAAAATACATTGTGTTTTGTGAGATATGATTTAAATGGTGGGCTGTTTTTCTGGGTCGTTGAATCTGGCCTAGAATTGCATCTTCATCTTGGGCCACCTGTTACTCCATTAAAACATTCTAATTATCCTAGGACACTATTGAATTAAATGTTCCCCATGATGTCTTCTAACTCTATTTAAATATTGGGAGTCATTGGGCATGAATCATGGCCTCTTAAGGAATTTGATTGGGCTATTGTACATTTCACATCTCCTAGAATGTGGTTGGTTCAAAGCCCACTTTGGTGGTCTTATAAATTGAATATCCAAGTGTTGAAAAAGAATAAATTTTTCCTTATAGCATGGCTGACATGAAAATAAAATTTGAATATAAAATCATGAAATTTTTTTGTTTTATGAGATGTTCAAGAATCTACCATGTAATAGTGCATTTTAAGAAAGAATTGCAATCATGATGTGAAATGATTTTCATAGTGTAAAATGCACTAATAATGGTGTATATGATTAATAAATCACATAAATATTATATTATAAACAATTAATATTTTCCTCTTTTAGGGGATAGTAATGTTTGAAGGGCCTTCAGGCCATTAAAGGCCTTCGGGCCTTAGGGTCTTCGGGCCATAGTGACAATGGAGTAGCAAAGCTCACACGTAGAAGGCCCCAGAAGAGGATCAGAGGAATAAGAGTAGCAGTCACAGAAAGTAGATCTAACCATATTATAAGAATGAGATGGTATGGAAACCACTATCAGGATAAGGCACCATATAGGTTTGTTCAGTGCAATGCTAGTCGATCAGCAATGCAAGGTGAGGAGCCAGGCGATCAATGATGAAAAAGCTAGGGAGGGGAAATTATAGTGTGTTGGGACTATGGGTCATGTGTTGGGCATGTTATGCCTCTTGGCCTATAGGTCATGTATTGCAAGTCATGTCATTCCATGGGCCTTGGGCCTATGGGTCATGTATGGGTTCTGCTTCAACCCTTAAAATATGGATTATCCATAATAAAAATAGAAGGCCTCTGGGCCATTTGGGCTACTTCATATTTTCCCCATTTATCCTCCCTGGAAATATCTTTCCTTTTTGTTAATATTAGTAGGTGGTTTGCATTATTACATATTACTTTTATCTATGGTCACTGATCTTCACTAGATTCTACTTATATGAGAGATCATTCTCCAACTATAAAACCTCCAAATCAAATTAATTTTTGGGATGTGGTATGTAATTTCCCAAAAATAATTCTTGGAACATTACATTTTCATAATATAGGGTTGTTTGGAGAGATAATAAATATGCCACAACTTCGATGTGATCACGAATATCAATATTTTTTATGTATGTGGGACATGGATTTCACTTTTTCAAAAATCTCATTACTCTCTATAATTTAGTTATTTAGAAGAATAATATATGCCAAACCTCAAATGATATGTCACTCCAATTGTTTTCATCATATATATTTTATCCACATTGAGTTTTCATAATGTGTTATTGATTTTTAATGAATTTTTTACCATTTTAGCATCATTTTCATATCCTATTATCTTTTTTTCACCAAATGATTACGATTAGAAATGTGTTCTACATATCATCCAATAAATTCATTAATATAAATATATCTGGATACCTAATTGTGTGATATTATTGTATAATAAATCAATCATAGAAATATGTGTGTCTCATTATCCATTTATGTACATTGATTGGGCTCTCAATAGGTTCTCAGTTTTTAGGATAGTCTTCTCCTAAAGTCCATAATTTTTAGTTAGATAATCCACAATGAATTTAATCTAAGTGTTTAGATAATATTGAATATGTTCCAATAACATTTATGTAGTTATATAACCATGAATATGTACTATTGATATTATTGTTCCATATATCCTCACTACATCCCTAATCTGTATCCTTTTATGTTATAGATGTAATAAGTCCTCTCAAATTATAATGAATTAACAATTATATTTATTTGGATCTCTTTAAAAAGAAACCAAATTATTTCCTATGTATATATTTAATAGACATAAAAATTAGTTCATAGTGTTGTTCCCCATTTTTTGTAGGTATATAATATGTTTACATCATTCCAATTGATTTTTTCCTCTCTACCTTCACTTGTGGACATACAAAGAACGTCAATGTATATTTCATGATCTCCTTGTTAATATTATCACTTTAAAAGAACTCTACAAGATGTCAAAATACATTTTTTCTCCCAAAGTGGATGGGGAATATTGAGTGATGTATACTGTTCAATAACTCTTGATTTGTAATAGGATTTAATCGGGTATATAGTTGTTACCCAAATATTATAACTTCTGTTTCGTTGATTTTGATCATTGATAATTTCCATTTTCTTTTAGCTTCCACCCTCTTCTATATTTCCAAATCAACTATTTCATATACCTTTATCTTCTCCATAATGATCAATTGAATATTCGGTTGATCTTTTTTGGATTTTGTTCCTTCCTTTTAAAATTTCATGTAAATCCATTACAAGTCTCAGATGATTGGAACCTTCTCAATTCTCATAATTTATAGGCTTTCATGGTCAATTCTACTTAGAGTATCTACCACATCATTCACCATCCCATGATGATAATAGCATGAGTAGTCACAGTCCATGATCATATTGAACCATGTTTACTGTAATATATAATGATCATTCTATGGGAACATTTATTTGATCTTCTTGTGATCAATTTATATTTCACACCTAGATATAAATTAATAAGGCCACAAAATATTCAATGAAAGGATCATTGCATCCCACTATAGATAATGTCTTGGACAGTCATTCTCATGACCATTCCACTAAATTGAATATTATTCTATAAATTTATAATTTTTCCTCAGTACATATCCCATGAAATTATTTGAAGTATATTTATACACCCTAAAAAGTTACCCTCTTGAGGGTAGTTTAAATAATATGGTGGTGAAAAACCTCCTTTCCAATTTGGTGAATCTATCTTCACCTTCATTTTTTTATAATGTAAATTATATTTTTTTCAGTGGGAGTGAGAATTAAAAAATGATTCTCACAAATAATAATTAATACAAAAATAGTTCATGTAAAAAAATGATCTTCATTAGAAACATTAGTAAATGCCACTCCTAAATTTTCTTTTTCTTAGAATGGTTTATAAATATCTCTTTGTTGCAGTTAAAATGACTTAATAAGGATACTCCATCCATAAAAAACTCACATTTACATTTCTTTTCATTTAAATTATCCTTTCAGAAATCCATTAGCATAATTTTCAAATACTCCTCATATACCTATTTACTAGTGAAGTATATCATAATATCATATATAAATACTACCACAAATTTTTTCAAAGAATTATCTAAATAATCTATTCAATAAATCCATGAAATTTAATGCTGAATTAGTCAGCCTAATGTGTATAACTATGAACTCATAGTTCCAAAAATATATTTGAATGGTTTTATAGGTTATATATTCTTTCGCCGCCTTCAATTATTGATATCTTAACTGGAGGTCTACCTTAGAAAAGAAATAGGTCCCCCATAGTTGATATAATAATTTATCAATCCATGGAAATGTATATTTTTTCATTATCATGATTTTTTGTGTTTATGATAATCAAAGCAAAGGTATATTGGCCCATAATTTACACGACAATGATGACTGACATTCTCCTTGGTGAAGCACATGGGGATATAAAAACGATGTCCACATTCTCATTTCACTACTTTTTTCTTCCTACTCAATAGAGGATATTATATATAGAGTATTGGATATACAAAATGATCTAGGTATAAAATGAACCGAGAACTCAACCATTATGACTTTGAAAATTACATGAATCTCTTTAGGGAATATATCAGTATATTCCCAAACAATGGATATGTATTGAAGCATTATTATCCACTTTGTCTCAATCATTTGTGGAATATATAATTGATCGTAAGTAAATAATAACCATTCTTATGGAAAATATCCCAAAATAAATTCATCCCATTTTAAATTTCATTCTAGATAAGAGGATGATTTGGCATATATTGAGTTATTTTACACTCTTAAAATTTTATGTTGACCATATACATGGAGGGGGAATAAATCCATAGTATAGAATTAAATAATAATAAATTATGTGAGATAAAAATTTTTGATAGTTTAAATCCCCTTATATTTTTATGGAAGATCTATAATCCTTGGATACAATAATTTCCCCATTGATTGTTCTAATAGATAACTCAAACTCTATGTTTTGAGTTGGTGTTTGAAAAGTTTTAGTAATCATAAAAAATATGATATAATGAGTGAAATTATAATATAATAAGAAATATTTAGTACATTATTAATAAATAGTGTTCTATTTAGTATTTTATTAATGTTCAAGTAATTTACAATATCAAAAATATTCTTAGGGATGAGAATAGTAATACTAGTGAAAATATTAAAGGGAAACAATGAACATATAAGTAATAAATTATAAATTCAATGTATATCATATATTATGAGTCTATAGGATTTAATCTAGGTTATATATGGTAATTTTTTTAGGTTTTCATAACCTAACAATCTAATCACATCCTTCATAGTGGTTTATCAGGAGTATGTGAATTTCTTAAATCATATCCACTGAGAGTGTAAAACCAGATGTGTGGTAAGGCCTCTCTACAATCAACCACGAATAGGTAAATTTAATTCCAAAATAACCCTTTTGGTATCTTTAACCATATATGCATCTCTTATAGAGCCACATCCACTTGTAGTATCTAGATATGGATTTTTTTCTTGGAAATCACAAACTCTAAATATTACTAATATTTTAGGGTATTTTCATATACATAGAACTATCGAACATATTTTTACAAATTTATCATTTTATTAATACCCAAAAATCAATATACCTTCCTATGATACCATAATTAGTGACTACAACCTATTAATCATGTTATTACGTGATTTTATTATAAATATATAAAAACAACTAAATTATCAAGGGGAAAAGTGTCTTTGGGAGACAGGGTTCAAAAAACATAAACATGAAACTTATATAAAACATCATTATTATGATCTTTATTATTTTCTCCATTATCCATTTCAGATTATGAAAATAAAAATGATAACCAAGTAAATACATAAACGATAGTATGGATCCAAAAATCTAGTAAGTGAATGCGAATTATTTGAAAGCATAAAATATGTGTCAAATGAAATAATGTTATCTAATAATAGAAAACCCCAGAAATAATCATATAGAATCATGAAATAAAGAAGGAAAAATTATAATATCATGGAATATTTTAATCATAGAAATGTGGAAGAAACATAAATCAAGATATAAACATATGTCTAGGCTCACTATCAGGACAACAAAACATGGTAGATAGAGCCTCATAATTGAAAAGGATTACTTCTTAATCCCAAAATAATCATCTCATGATATATAAAAATTAACCCATACATAGAATCACTATATGGGGGAACCTATAAAAAAATTTACACATGTATGCGTTCCACAAAAGGAAATACAATACAAGACATTAAAATAATAATTACCCATGGGGATAAATGGGTACATATTCAAGTATTGTTGTGATATCAAGTGGAATATCATAATGGCATCCCTAAAATATGGCATTAAATAATTATTTAATGTTAATAGATCTATAAAAATAATTTTCCATGACAAATGATTACTAGGATAATTAAAGTCATGGAAAATGGTATACAATATATATAGAAATGTACCTTTTAATAGTGGTATAAATGAAAATGTTGAAGTGACATTAAATAGTGGAATGCACATATTAATTTCATAAAAAATTAAAATAACTAAAAAATTGTATAAAAACATGATCAATTTAATAAAACATTTATGTTTTGAAACATTATATGTTGTGATACTATAAATGAGATAAAAAATAGAGATGTTCCCTTTAATATGGTTTCCTTAATGAATGTAGGTGAGAAGGAATCAATAAAAACATGTATATCCCTAAAAATGGTATTAATAACATGGTATATATTTGAGGGTAACATATATATAATATTAAATTAATACATCAGAATAATAGTTTTATGGTGTGAGTTATATAGGGATAAGGCATGGACCAAAATATATTATAGAAGTTAAAATGTTGGTTTACCCCAGGTCTAGATTTATCATAAGATTCCACTTAAAATCAATGATAATAACATTATAATTATTCAAAATTTTATTTAAATAATTATTCAACTATATATTATTTTTTATGAAGCTTTTATGTTAATTTAGAGACATATAATTGAGATTCATAGTCAATATTAACTTCCCCAAGGTCGCATCACTTGTGGGTGATTATCGATTTTCATTATGGAATGGTTCCATAACACCAATAAGTGTAATTTTATGGTTTTAAATTTATTATATAATACAAAGATGTCCTTTTTATCGATTTTAAATTAGTAATAATATTTATTCAGAGATTATAGGTGTTATTGTTATATTATTACTTCATTTATGAGGTTTTCCAAACCATTATGAACTAGTTGAGATTAATTTATTATGATGGTTATAGATACTTTATAAAATGATGAATAAATAATAAAATACTTATTTTGATAATTTTCACCATAATAAATTTATTAAAATTTTAATTTACTTCATTTGTGAAAAAGATGTATATTTTATACGGTGTTATTGAACCAACCATATTTTAAAAAATAATTTATTTATTAAATAAAATAGGAAGAGATTTGATAACAAATAATCCATTAAAATAATGTATTTAAATTAAATTTTTTATATTGGAATCATTATTTCAACATTTAAGCAGTTGTTATGTATGATCCATAAGAATTAGGAAATTTAAAAGAGAAAGATTTTGAATATTACCGCGTCGAAATTACTTCCTTGAACTACACCTTACAACAAATTACTTTTTCTTTTATGTGGAAAAAAATTATGAGGATGTAGAGGAATGTTTTGGGAATATAATTGAGTATAAATTTAAAAATATGAAAATATTATAAGGTGTTAGGAGAATCAGTGGTGAGTGGTGGAGTTTTTAAGAGGCGAGGAGAGGTGTTTTTTGAAAAATTTATTACTTTGTTATTTCGGATTAAGAATAATAATTATTACTATACATTTGAAAAATATAGTATTTAGTATATCATATTCTCAATTAATTCACTATTATATTAACCATTACAATCTAATTCAAGTGTCTACCTTATAATTTATATACAATATTTTATTTTATTTCACTATTGACAAAATAAAAAAAAATTAAAATAATAAAAAAAAATGACCCAAAACATTTTTGACATGTACATTAGAAATAATAAATATTTTTTAGTAAAATTATATTATAATTTTGGTAAATTTAATTTTAAAATAAAATCATATTTAATTGAATCCATGCAAATTTTAATATTATGATTGATTTTTTGGCACATTGAATATTAAGAATGGTCTCATATAATATTGTATACTTTTAATGAAACAATAATATTACTTTCTAAACCAATTTTATTATAATTAATATTATTCTATTTTTTAATTTATCATATAATTTTATACAAAACATATTTGTTTTCAAAAATGTATACACTCTTAACTTATCATTTTTAAAATAATTATTTATTTTTATAATCATATAATTTTTCAATATTTTCATTTTATATAATAAATAAATTTTAGTTTAGACTTACATATGTGAGTTTACTATTCTAACGACTAGGATACAATTCCTCATAAGAATATTACAATTCTAGCTGTCAGATTAGAATTCTAATGCTCATATTTTCTGTCATTATATGGGTTTAATACCTTCTATATATACCTCATATTTCTTCCATTGATAACCCAGTTCTATTTTCATTGAATTTTATATATATTTTCATTTTAAACATGATTATTTAATTACTTATATTCAGTTTCATTTATGTAGTCATCTCCATGATTGAGTTAAATCTAGGGTATCGAGTAGATATAATAATTAATATTATGGTTATATTATTTACTATTTAAGTCATGTGTTTACACATTCAATTACTATGTATATATTTATTCTCTAAATGTAATGTTCTAGTGAAAATAATAAAATTATTTTTCTTCTATTATATGGTGAATGTGATTTATATTAAACTACACCAAAAAATATAACACATTTATATGATTATAAGGAAAATCTCATTCATAGTGGTATGGTTAACTAAAATATCCCGAAATAAATCCTAAAATGTTAGGTAAATGACTTGATTGTAGAATGTGTAGAAATTTGGTCAAACAACTTCTATAATAAAAGTGATTTTTTTTAAATTGTTACTATTTTTGGATATTAGGAAACAAATACATATATTTATTAGATTACAATTCATTATATAGATTCATTAAAAATAATCACAATGAAATATTAGTTTAAATTGATATTAAACTCGTTATGTTTCTTAACAAAAAACACTCTGATTTAGGAAAAATACAATATATTAGAAAATTATTATTATTTTAATGTGCCCATTATATACATGCTGTTAAATTAGATATCTGAATAGGAATAACCACATAATGAAAAATATATATAAGTAATTTATATTATTAAAACGTATTTATTTATTTATAGTAAATATATTTTTAGTTTTTTGTGATGTCATTTAATGATTCAAAATTATATTTTCTTGAGAAATAATATTTATTACATTTTTTCCAAATAAATTATAAAACATTTCATCCCTTTTTAGAAATTTTATTTTAGATTATGGATATAATATTTTTCATAATATTTTAAATATTATATTATGGTGAATTGTTCTGTATTGTATGTAAAGAATTTATTTTTCATTGAATCCTGAAAAGTACTACTTCTTTTCAAATTTTAATTTCTATTCACTAAATCAAGTGATTTAAAAAAAATTATATTTTGGATTTTATATTAAAGTAATATAGTACATATTTTAGTAAAATATGTCTAAATGAAAACATAAAAATCAGCATTGTAATTTAATTTAGTATAAGTTGTTTTTTATGATTTAAATAATTTTTTCTTAAAATTGTTTTTGATACATTTTATGAATTTATAATGAAATAAATTTTTAAAAGTTATATAAAATAAATCCCAAAAAAATTATTCCATATTTGGAAGTATGAGGATCAAATTTTTAAAATAGAATCCTTTTTATCCATTTAGAATATTAATTGTGGAAAATATTTTTCACCACTATAAAGGTAAAATGAGGTGAAAATGTTGAGATAAGGACTAAAAATCATGCTAGTTTTATTCATAATCATATATTATGATTTTTTGACCAAATAAATCCTATATTTAAAAATATTAAAATTTATTGAAACTTTAATTTTATAATAAAATATTTATTTTTATAGAAAAGGATAAATACAAAATGTTATTTTTAAATTTTTAAATCTCTTTTATAGTTTTATATGTTTTAAAATAAGTTATTTGTGAATATAAAATATTATTTGAACGTAAATAAGTTATTTACATCATGTTATTTTATATTCATTTTATTTATGATATTATTATATTAAATTCTTATTAAACAATTATACTCTACTAGTGAATATAATAGAAAAGTTTTGTTAAATGATAAAAAAAATAAACATAATTTTTTAGTATGAATTTGTCTATTCAAAAAATTTATTCAGGTAATTATGAAGTAAAATTGATGTTAAATGTGTTTATATTCGATTTAAATTGTTTATTGTTGTATTTCATGTCAAATTAAATGAATCATCACAAAAATAACATTAATAACATTTTATTATAAACAATATTTAATTAAATGATTCAAAAAATAAATAAATATGATAATTGGGATTTTAAATGGCCTAAAACATCATTTATTGATCATTTTTTGAGCCACTTTTCTTCTTATAACAATATTTATGTGTGTTAAAGGATAAAAAATGGTTATCAAGGTTAAAGTAAAAAAGAGTTAATGAGGAGATTAAACTAAAATAAAATGTTTAATATTTTAATTATACACATATAAATTTTATTTTTTATGTTATTTTGACATTTTAATGTCCTAAATTATAAATTATGGAAATTTTATCCTACTTGAGGTGATTATGATATATTTTATATTTAAATATTTTATGTAATTCCAAATGTTTCATTCCCTCGCTTATAAAATAGTGCATTTTCTTCTCATTTATTCAAAATCATTAAGAACTATATGTCTTACATGAAATCAACTTATAAATTCCAGGACTTCTTTTTAACTTACTATTTCTTATGTTATTTTCCAAAGACCATTCCAAAAAGTCTTAAGGTGTAATATAAAGGAGGCCTCTTAATAAAGAGCTAATTTTCTTACCCAACTCTTTAAAATATTATTTACTCTTATACATTATCTAAGTATATGTATCCAAAAAAAATTAATCCAATATTATCAGTATATTTTTATGTTATTATGATTATGATACAACCATTTTCTACCTCAAATCTTTCAAATTGAAAATCAATGTATTGCTCGTGTGTACATGTGAACTACCACCGCAATTTAAAGATTTGATTCATTTGACATCACCATTTTTCATGGTTGGTTATTATAATTAATTTAATGAATATATATTATATAAATGAAAAAATTATTATTCTAAAAATAAAATATATTACTTATTATCTTACACTTACACCATTTAAAAAATGATAATGTCAGTAGTGTGTATATGTGGTATACCACCTCCATGAGGCAATGCAATTTGTTTTTCATGACTTCCATTAATATATGGTTATAAAATTATATTTAATGTATTAAAATTAAAATTATTACATGAAAAAAATTGTGGAGATTATGGACCCAGGACCCCATTTAACATGTTTAACATCCTGATGTTGTTCTACAATTATGAACAAAAATTCCTCAAAACATATGGAATGAACATAACTCATTTAATTAACATATAAAGACATATAATAAATGAAATAAATGATATTATAATAATTAATTATACCATAATATTATTTAAAGTATTATAAAAATTAATATATGTTAACTATAAAAGAGATAATGTAAATTAGTGCCATGTGAGACTTGAGGTAAGGGGTTTCATAACTCAATTTATTTTCATCAGGATATATTACGTTTTATTTTACATTGTTATGACAAAATAATATGTCTAAAAACATATTACTATATAATATTTTATTCCCCTATTTATATTATCATTTTATACACATAATTATATCACTTAAAAATTACAACTTCAATTTTATAACTAAGAGTTTCTTGTCTCACGTTTTTTTTCTTTGAGACATATGTCGAATTCGCCACTTTTTTCAATATTGTGTGGTATATAATACATATTTGTTAAATTATATCATTAATATATTTATATTCATTGTATTTAATTTTTTATTTCATGTTATTTCATCCTTGTTTTTATAATTTTAGAGTTACAGAAATGATAAGTGTTTATTTCAGAATATGATTTTTATTAGGGATTTTTTATGTTTAAGTTTCTATTAATAGAATTATATTATATTTATATATTAAAATTGATATATTCCTTTTACCTTATGATTTTATAGGTTTTACATGTATTATTTCATTTTTCTTCTTCTTTATCACTTCAAAATAACATAAGAACGTTTTTATTGAAAATAATCATTGTTATTCTTTTTAGTCAAGAATATGTTTTTTCCATTACAATATTAATGTTTAAATTTTATCCATATTTTATTCTATATTATAGTATTAATTATAAAAATCTTCATTACACAGGGTTTAGTTTCAATAAATAAGTTTAAAAATGAATAGTATTTCCATTTTCAAAATGAGGTACTTTTAACCAAATGTGGGAATAAAATATTGATTTTAATATATACTATATGAATATCTATTCCCACCAAAATGAATATTTTATTATTTGAAATTTAATATATATGTTTCCATTATTATATTCAAATAAAACATTTTCCCTATTTTTGTTGTTTTAATATTTTAAATAAGTGATTTCAAAATGAAAATGATATTTTTCAAATTAAATATTTTGGTGACATGTTTAAAAAATAAACTATTTCAATACCCATTGAGGAATCTTATACTTCAGTGGTGTTATAATATAATGATACCATCGACCATATTAATTTTTATATATTATGATCATTTGATCTATTTATTTTTAGGGAAAATATTAACGTTTGGTTTGCTAGTTTTTCAATAGGAATGATTTTGTTGATTATATATAGAAGTTTTATTCATTTATTCTATATGATGAATGAATTGGACATAGTAATTGGTAGGAGTGCCTCGTTACAACACCTTATGAATTATTATGTCTCAAGAGAGAATTTGTTTTTATTATTTGGTGTATTTCATACATATTTATGTTTTGCATCAAATGATGAATCCTTTATGGTATGATTATGATTTCAGACATTTTCATTCTATGATTAAGAAATCGGTTACTAATATCCATGTGATTATTAATGTTATGGTGTTATCTAGGGATATATTCCCATTTTATTATATTTTTTATATAGAATATTTTATTATTTTTTCCCAACCATATTATCCAGGGAATGTTTATTTTATGATGGAATATGTTAAATATTTTACCATTCTAATCATATCAACATGACTTTTACTTTTTTTCTGTTACTTGGGATTCCAAAAAGGGGTCTGTGAATGATTTCAAGATGTATTGTAATAAATAATTATGGTATCACAATAATATTATGTTTTATATCATATTTTTAATTGTAATTCAATAATCATGTATATATCTAGTCTCCCAATATTCAAAACAGTTTGATACTTCAAGATGTTATCCCTTATATATTACTATAATGTAGTAAAATAACTCCAAAATATGGTTTATATGGGTTGGAGAGTCATAATTTTTATCGAAGGATGTTTTTTGTGACCATTGGTAACTAGATTTAGGAAATAATTTATTAGATACCATAAACCAATGATTGATTATAAGGATAAGTCTATGTATAGAATAATATCATGAACATTGGGTAGTGTTAAGATTGTATGATATTCCAAGAAAATAAAACCTTTTATGGATTTAATAATGTGAATAAAACTATGGAAAATATTCACATAGGGGAAACAACACAAAAAGGGTTATATTGGTTACTATCTTAATTGTCACTGTTGCAGGATGTGTGGTCCTAATACATTACACCTAGATAGACACTCTGGGGAGATATTCATGGGTTAATTTTCATTATTTATAAACTAATATGATGAATCAGGGGATATAATCTAATGAAACCTAGGATATTTTATAGTGATATAGGAAAAAGCTAAGGTGTATTGGGATAATAATTCTAAGGTTGATCATATGTTTAAAATAATAAATACTACCTTTGAGGTGTTATGTGATAGTAGTTCATTATGATGAATGATATTTTCAGAGACATTTATATGATAAAATACCATGTTTTTCTATATGATTTACTTAAATGATTGTTTTAGGAATAATGATTTCATATTTTATTGGAAGTAGTACAAATTTATTGATAACTATTTGGATTAATACTATCTTTGGTATTAATATGGTTAATTGGGATAAAATGGTTATTATTTTCCCACAAAAAATTGTTATATCATATAGATGACCATGGGATTGACAATTCATTTGGTGACTATGTGATCAATGTTATTTTAGAATAATATCAAAATATTTTTATGAAACAAAATATGATTAAGGTATGTAAAATATTATTTTATTGATGGTATTTCATTAGAGGAATAAATATTGATTTTTTATATGATGGAATATATCATTTTTTAGTTTCTTAGGTGATTTATGTTGATTACGGAATGTATTATAATATTTTAATAACATATGATTAGGGTATATATATTTCAATATGTGACTAATTGTTTTGGAAATAAATTTAATGCTTATCATCGAATAATTTTCTATAAAATCATTCTAAATTTTGTGATCACATTGGTCAATCTAATTTTGTAGATTTTTAAGATTAGTTATTTTGGAAGTTATTTATATTAAACATTGAGTGTTATTGTTGAGTCATTGGAGATAAATGTATTATTTATGCATATAAAGTTTTATTTACATTGGATATTTTTATATCTTATGGGAGCTGTTCTAAATTATTTTAAGAGATATAAAGAATAACCTGTTATATATTAATAGATATTATAATTCAACAAAATTTAATTTTATTACATTACTAAAAAAGATTTCATCTTCAATATTCAATTATATGAGTGATGAATGAGATAGATGTGAAAATTGATTTGAAGAAAACAAAAGTGTGATATTATTCTTATAAAATGGAAATAAAACATGTCCCTTTATTTTTAAATGTTCAACATATTGTTGATTTAATAATACCTCAAAACTAATAAAATTATCTTAAAATAAAAAATTTAACTTTTTTATATTTGTTTTTTATGGATTTATTTTCTTAATTATCACTAATTTAATTATTGTTTTTTGGGAATTATTTTTTTCTTGATCATGTTTTTATCTCTATTTATTATTCCCAAACAATAATATTTCTTCTATATACATATTTTTAATATCCCTTTAATATTACCATTATCAGGAAGCCTTTTTTTATTATAGGTAAAATTGTTTATCAAATTTAACATTTTCCAAACAAAATTTTTTATTCATTTATATGAAGTGGGTTTTCAAAAATAGTATTTAAAAATATTAGACATTTGATTACAGAGATTAAAACTATGAGCATGAATTTTATTTATACGTTAAAAATCTGAAATCGTTAAATTTTTGTGGGAAATAATAACAAAATAAATATATGATTTAACACGCAACATTGATCATAATGAGAACTATGATATTATATAAAAGTATTTTTATTTAAATTTTAGAGACATATCCTAGCCATAAAATTGGTAGTATGAATAGGAAAAAACAAATAAATAAACATAGATATAGGTTTTCAATAATGAAATTCTATTTATTAATACTAATAAATATTTAATCAATTTTCAGTAACTCCATGTTATGCTTCAAAAATATATTTTCTTCAAAAGGTATTTGACTACATTTTGTGGAAGGAAATTATAATGAATTTATTAAATTAATATAAATTTAATGTAATATAATTAATATCATTTTTAAATAATCAATTCAATATTATCTTATGTTGATTTTTAAAATTTTTCTAAACAATATTTATTTTTTAATGAATAGTGAAAAATATTGATTTTTGTAAAATTATCATTTATTTTCCGTAAATAATTAAATTTAAATGTCAAATTGCATTTTCTATTTTTTCAATTAACAAAAATTATATTCTATTATAATTAATAAAAAATCCATGTAAATCAACATTATATTTTATTTTTCTACATGTTCAATTTATATATTAAAAAATTAAAAAAATTCTAGTTAATAAATTTATATTTAAATTAATTTACTAATCAACAAGATAATCAATCCCAAAAATTGAATTTCATTTTTTGACTAATGTTTTTCATATTTAGTAAAAAAAATAGATTATGAATGTTTAGTAAAGTAATATGTTTCACCAAGATAATGATAAAGTTTGTAAATTGAGGTTAAAACATTGAGATAACGACTACAAATATCTTTAAAATATCAATTTGTCCAATTTTATTTGTTTTATTTGATTAAATAATACCTATATATTAAATACACATATTTATTTCTACTTTCCTCAGATTAAAACATTTATGCTATTTTATGAAAATGATTAATACAAATGGTCACTTTCTTAATTATAATTTAATATATATATTTTCAAAAGAATAAATAAATTTTCTGAATAAATATAAATTATTATTTAGTTTATAAATAAAATATATTTATTATAAAATATGGTATTTTTGAACCGGACTAAAATGAAATGGTTTTTAAACATTTTTATTTTCTAGATGGTTCAATTTTAAAACTAAACATCAAAACATATTTCCAAATGTTGGAGTGTTTAAAAAGAGATATTATTAGGATTGGGAAATTGATATATAAGTTTATTGGGTGGTTAGATGTGTTTTGATACCCCTGACTGAGGGAATGCATGTTTTTAAGGGATCTACAAAGTGCCCATGGTAGGGGTACAGTCTACCAACCCATGTGGCCCCTAGCAGGTAACAATGCGACTTACTTTTGGGGGGACATAAGAATTCACATGGACTGTGCATGGTTAGGGTAATCATGTGTGGTGAGTTTCTTAGATAGAGGGTTTCTCACAGTTGGTGCATGGTTTTTCAACCCATATGGGTTAAACTGTGATTACATGTTTTTTCAAAGTATTAAATTATTTTTAATTAGAATTAAATTAAAATAAAAGACACAAACCTCACCCCTCTCCTCATAACTGATCGACAGAAAATTTGGGGATCCCTATTAGGCTTGATGTGACCCCATCATCCTCCTCTCCACTATTATTCTATTCTTTATGGGCTTCTCTCATTCTCCACATGATCCTCTATGCTATGCCCTATCCTCCCTTCTCATTTTGGATTTTGGTGTTTTTCAACCTCTTCGTCACCCAACTGAATTCGATCAAAATCCCAGGGTTGGGTTTGATCTGATTTTTAAGGGTGTCTCTAGACCCATTGGTCTGTGTTCTTCCAATTTTTCACCAAAGGTGAGGGAATTCGGTATTTTTCAGTTCGCCAAGACCATCTGAGGTGGTATTTTCTTATAGCATCTTTGTTTCACACCACATAATTTACAGTCTTTAAATGTTTTTACCTATATATTGTTTACTCAGTAGAGTGTAGGAATGGACCATGTTGTTTTCGGTTTCTTCAACTATCCATGGTAAGGGATTTTACTTTTTACTTTTTTTTAAATATTCTAATTTGAATCATTTTGGTTTTTTACATCTATAGATTTGTTTGAAGTGACTTTTTATGATCTTTTCAGGTACGTGCTCACATGCGTAGGTATGTATATATATAAATACATAAATATCATCCATGTATGTTTTCCTTCATGTTGGGAAGATCAATTTAATTGGTTTTGAAGATATAAATATATTTATGTGGATGTATATGGGTGTAAGTGGGTAGCAGCAACTTCAAGATAGAAAGAGCCAAGAGTCAGTTGTATGGTTTGGTTCCCCCTAATGCATGGCCCATTTACTTGTTCTCAAATTTTTCAATTCATTTATAAAATATGTATTTCAATTTTTTGAATTTAATTATAGCTTTGAAGTGATATATATAATTTTTTCTTAAATGAGAATTTAACATGCCTCGTGTTTTAAATTTTAATTGTAATTAATGATTTCATTGATAAGAAAAATTTGGTTTTTGAAATAAAATCCTTATAATTGTGGTGTGGTATCAACATGATTAAAGTGTTAAATTTATTTTATGCTTGACTGGCTTGTTGTCTTGATATTTCATTATTTACTTAATGTTTCATTTTTAATGTGACATGGTTATGACATTTCCCCAAATAGAATTAAAAATATAGAGTTTCTCTTTAAAAATTATTGAAGAACCCCCGCACCATCTATGTGCTTGGACTATTTTTAGATTATAATTACCTATGTATGTTAATTCCATTTTACATTGACACCTCTTAAGTGACCCTTAGATCCATATGATTACAATTGACATGCTTTGGTAAATTAAATGAGTTAAATTAATTGAAATGGTCAATGAATGATTATAAACCATCAAAAATGATTATTAAATTATTTGTAATGTATTGAATAATATTAACACCTTGTGTGACACATGGATTACCAAGTAGGAATTCCATGGATGGACATAGGTTCATTAATGAATAAATGGTCACATGTCTATAGAACCCCATACCGTATTATTGGAAGGTTGTAGAATGAACCATACTTATTGGATATGTCTTAAATGGACTAAATAAATGGTTGTATGCTACTGGACTGTGTCACTCTGATGAAAGTAACTGGCTTGAACCATATGAATTCAATATGAATTCATCATCCAAATTATAATTAAATAACTCATGCTCACCGTGGATTCCCGAGGGAATGCCTTGATCACTCAAGGACCCTATTTTAAATTTAAGATACTACGTTATTAGATTTAGACCCATATAGAACATGATACTTTTTAAAACATAGATTCCATGTATGACACTATGGGATCACTCAATTAGTACTACATAATTTTTGGAATACGATCATTGGATCTTGTAGTGACAAGTTGTTTCTTGGGTTAGATCCCATTAGGATCATTCATTTTCATATCCCCATTATACCATTTTTTTAATTCCTTGGACATGGGTGTACGATTCTTTGGATACAATCCTTTGATCTGGAATTAAATATTGGTTCCATGGATAATTCCCATATGGCCTAGTCATTTCATCTCCATATTTTACATTGGATTAACTCCATGCAATCTGTAGGGGACTTATTGTGGAATACCTTGGTCAATTTTCCTTTGATTACATTCTTACCCTTATCAATGAAATAGTTATTACTATTTTGGAGACCCTTGAGGTGTACTCCTCTTTCGTTGTTACGTTGGGACTTCACTAGTTGATACCATTATTGGTTTACTTGGTACATCATGGAACCTTATCTACTGTTAATAGGTGACTTAATTATAAACTAGTCAAACCAAATTAACGAACTGGTTACATATCTTGAAACCAGCAAAGGGCTGATGTAGGTATATCAGTCAGGTGTTTTATAGGAACCTGGTTGGGGGATATTAATTTATTTTACCTATTATTATTCTGCTAACATTCACATTATTTAATTAAAATTACACTATCATGAATGGTCTAGACACTTGTGGGTGTTGGCCTACTAAGATTTATATCTCACACTATGCTTGAGTACCCATTTTTACATTAGTATACCTTATATTTATTCACTAGTGCAGAAAACATTTTTTACGTCAGTTATTTTTCATTATTTACGTCGGTTTTTAGGCGATGTTAATACGGACGACGTTATAAATAACGTTTTTTACGTGGGTTATTTAAAACCCGACGTAACATCCCTAACATCACGGTGTTTATCACGTCGGTTCATATAATAACCGACGTGATAAATATGCGCGGGGGGGGGGGGTTATCACGTCGGTTATTTTCTAAACCGACGTGATAAAACGCCTGGGATATCGTTTATCACATCGGTTATGACATAACTGACGTGATTAACCCTTCCCCGGGCCTATTATCACGTCAGTTTCTTAAATAACGGACGTGATAAAAAGGCCTGGGAAAAGTTTTAGCACGTCGGTTATCCAATAACCAACGTGGTAAATCGATTCCCAGGCCTTTTAGTACGTCGGTTATATTAAGAACCGACGTGATAAAAGGCCCGGGAACGGTTTAGCACGTCGGTTCTCGAAAAAACCGACGTGATAAACCCCTACCGATTTATTTACCACGTTGGTTATAACATAACCGACGTGAAAGCGATATATTTTTTTTAAATAATTGCACTACTCTCACCAAAAAGCAACCAGAAACCAAACAACAAAAATAACCATGCCAGCCCTCCCCCAAGCCCCAACTGAACCCCACCCTCATCTATACCCACCTAACAACCTGGCCAGCCCCTCCCCCACCACATTGGAGCCCCACCACAACCCTTGGACACCCCCCACCCCTTGGACATCCCCCCACCCCCATTTACATCCCCATGACCCCTAGTACAGCCTCAAACACCCATTGGACACCCCCTCCCATATCCCTTGGACACCCCCCCACCCCTTGGACACCCCCACCCCTTGGACAGCCCCCCCACCCTCATTTACACCCCCAAGACCCCTAGTATAGCCTCAAACACCCATTGGACACCCCCCACACCTTGACGGCCCTCCCAGACCCCTTGGACCCCCCCCCCCCCCCCCGACCCCTGGACACCCCCCCCCCCCCCCGAGCCCTTGGACAGCCCCAAACACCCCTTGGACACCCCTCCCATATCCCTTGGACACCCCCCCCCCCCCACCCCTTGGACACCCCCCCCACCCCTTGGACAGCCCCCCCCCCACCCTCATTTACACCCAATCGGCCCCTTGGACAGAACTCCCAGACACCTTGGACACCACTCCCATATCCCTTGGACCCCCCCCCCCACCCCTTGGACACCCCCACCCCTTCGACAGCCCCCCCCCCCCCCCCACCCTCATTTACACCCCCCGAACACTAGGACAGCCCCAAACACCCCTTGGACACCCCTCCCATATCCCTTGGACACCCTCCCACCCCTTGGACACCCCCCACCCCTTGGACAGCCCCCCCACCCCCTGGACACCCCCCCGACCCCTTGGAAACCCCCCCCCCCCCCCCCGACCACTTGGAAACCCCCCCATCCCCTTGGACAACCCCAAACACCCCTTGGACACCCCCTCCTATATCCCTTGGACACCCCCCCCCCCCACCACTTGGACACCCCCCCCCACCCCTTGGACTCCCCCCCCCCCACCCTCATTTACACCCAACCGACCCCTTGGAAAGCCCCAAACACACCTTGGACACCCCTCCCATATCCCTTGGACACCCCCCACCTTGGACACCCCCCGCCCTCATTTACACCCCCCCCCCGACCCCTAGGACAGCCCCAAACACACCTTGGACACCCCTCCCATATCCCTTGGACACCCCCCAAACACCCACCCACCCCCTTGGAACCTCTCCCCCCATACCAAAATCCAGACTAGAAAAACCATCAACAGTAGACCAAAACAAGAAGTAGAGAAAAATTAAACATTCAATTTTATAACATTCAAAACATACACTGTCAACTTCAAAAAAAACTAAATCCAACCTAAACGACTACGAAATACACAATTACATTGAAAATATTCAAAATTACATTTTACATTACAAACAACTAAAAGTCAATCAAACCTGTAAAATAATTTGACCACTCCACTTGTAAGTGTTTGATATCTTCAGCAGTAAAGGGTTGAGGGTCATCAAAAAGCTAAAAAGGAAAAGGATAGTAGTCAACGTGTATAATGAATAAATCAAATTGAAATATTATGAGAAGAGGAAATCTTACCAGGTCAAAACTCAGAACTGTCCCAGTTGTTATTATTTCATACATAAATCTTAACATGTAATATCCGCATTCGATGATGCCTTGTTTCTCCTGACATTTCTGTTTGAATGAGTGTAAATTCAATATATTATTTTTATGTAATAAATCAAAATGTACAAATTATAAATGGATATTTACCTTCGCATGTACATATTTGATCTTGAAATTCCTTTTCTTTGCGCTTTTTCGAAAGTGGACCCATGCCCTGTTAGAAAATAAAACGAATGGGGTAAATTTAAAATTCATTATAATATATAAAACTATTGTGAAATTGAAACTTACGTTTTCAATATATTCTTAAAACTTTCTCGCACATCGTCATGGAGAGAGCATATCCAATAAAGTGCTTTATCCCTAGGGAAAAAAACCCCTAACATCCAATGATCCCTGATAAAAGGAAATTTAACGTTAGTGGTTTTTTATGTTAAAAGATAATTAACTCTTTGAGAGGGATGTGTTTCATACCTCTCACAAAAAGGCATCATCCAACACTATGTGATTACATTCTTTTCAAATCTATCAGCAATATAAATCATTGTTTGTTCCTCATCCAATGCACATGCTTCAGGGGAAATCAATTGTGGGTCCACGAATCCATATACATCTGTCAGCTCATTCCTCTCACAAATTTTATACAGATACCTAATACAAAGCAGACATATGTATACATTTTTAATAAATATAACGCAAGGAAAAGGTGTTAAGACTTACATGATAAAAATTTGCACCACGTTGATTCCCAACTTATCTCCAGTGACAAACTCCATGATATCAGTTTTCATAATCCCCACACTTAGTTCACGTCCACAGACATGAGCTTCCATTGTAAAGTCATAATGATCCGCCAACAAATTTGAATATCTTGACAATTTGTCAAGACTGCTAGTATCTGCATCTGTTGTCATAGCTATCTGTCTTTGTTGTTGTCTATACAGTATTTCTTTACCATTGAAGTATTCCTGTAAAAATAAATTGAAAAATATATTAGTTTTCAAATGATAAAACATTAATAAAAATATAAAATAAAAGATATAACATCCATAACTCTATGGTAATGAGTCGAAGAAGTCTGGATGGCCAAAGTAAAAAATGGCTGATACTATGTCCAACTGTCGTCACCTCATCTGTAGGTAATGGTATCCGAGATGATCTATCTATAATATCCTGTACAGTGACCCTCTGATTCTCTACCTCTAACTGTTGATGATGAACTGTATCTCCTATACAATATACCATCCCATATGCAACTATATGATTTTGAGGATCATCAACATACAACTCACAATAAGTAGGTAGCTGCGGCGGAGGAGGAGGATCAAAAATGGGGTCTGCAGGCTGAGGTGGGGGAGTGGGAGCTACTGGGAGAGGTGGAGTGGGAGCTGTACCCTAAAATTGTCATTGCAAGTCTGCAAACATAAACTGCACCGATGATCTAATCTTGTCCTCCATTGTCGCGTTAATATTATGGACATTAGCCTCCAAGGATTCTATTTTTTTTATAAACTCCCTCAACGTTAGAAGTTGAGGAACATGGAAACACTTTTCTTACCGATACACCTGCCGGATATCCTCTTTCACGGCCAGGATGTTCGGGCTTTCCCAATGCCACAGATAAAATATCTTCCCTCCCAGATGGTGTAAATGTCCCCTGTGAACTCTGCTCCTCAAGAGAGTCCTGTAATAATTAATTGAACATTTCTATAATGATTGGAAATATATGACGAAAATAGTAAACTTAAATAAATAAAATAGATATCTTACAATCCTCTCAACTACGAGTCTCGATTCTTCCGAAAGATATTGTCCTTTTTTGCCCTTCCGATCTCTTTTCCATTTCTCATGTCTAGATGGAGGGGATGGAGGGGCCACCTCTCCAGAGCTTGAAGACTCAGCTCTTAGTTGTTGAAATTTTTCTGCCATCGTTTGTTCTTCCAATAATGCATACCCTCCCCGAGATAAACTATGAGGGTATACATTTTTAGATTGGATCACTTGATGATCTTTCCTTGTTTGTTGTAAATTAAGAATAAATAATCATTAACAAAACAATAATAAGATCATTTATATAAGAAAGCTTATAAAAGTTTACATTGCCCTTACCGAAAATGATTCTTTTCATCTACTTTCAAAAAATTGTCTCCATGTGTCTTCTTCTATAAAAGGATATATATGACATGGATTCTCACGACTCCTATGACCATAAATGAAATCAAATGAGAGGGTTGATTTGAAATCCCTCCATCTCCTAGCAGCCAACGATAAGCATTTCTTCCGGACTCCTCCAGTGTCAGGAATATCAAATGTCATCTGATAAAAAAGAGGTTAAAAATATTATATATACTAGAAATATTTAAAGAATAGTAAAACAATAGAAAAAGATCTTACCAAAATGGTCTCCCACAGCTGAGAAATTATCGCCTTATCCACACTTCTCCAATCATCATAGAGAATGCTTACTTTGCTCTTAGCCTGAGTTGCTACAAAACCCTTAAAATCTTTAGCATTTGGACCTCTAGGAAGATCATCATCATCAAACTCCACGACTATCCTCTCCTCCTTCATACGGGCAAGTGATAATTTTGGTAAACGTGTGCACCCACGCTTACCAACCTTTGAACTCTTTTTCATAATAGGAGCATGTGAATGTTCCTCCCCAGATGTATGACCAATATGCTCATCTCCAGAATCATGTGGCTGATCAACTAATTGATCTGTCATTTTCCTTCAAATCAAAAAAACAAACATTAGTTCACAAATATACAAATTCAAATATTGTAATACTACTTAATCAGAAAATAGAAAAGTGTACTAAATTACATAATAGTAAACATTGGTAATATGGTAAGCATGTTAAACAATGATAAACATGGTAAACACAGTTTGTTGTACCCCTCTCTCTTGGATTTTAATGATCACAATCACTCTTATTATGTTCTAACTTGTTTTCAAGTGTTTTTGTTGATAGGCAAAAGTTTGCCAAGGAGTTGGCCCAAGAAAGCTGAAAAGTGGACTCACTGAGTCCACCGGTCAGCCGATGTGAGCTCACCGGCCAGCCGGAGGACCCATGCAGTAGACTTGCCCACTGGTTGGTGTCACCGGCCGGCTGCTGGCTCACCACCGGTCGGCCGCTGGATCACCACCGGCCGGCCGCTGGCTCATCACCGGCCGGCCGGTGGACCAGATAGAGCTTTGTTGTCTGGTCCACCGGCCAACCGGTGATCCACCACCGGCCGGCCGGTGCACCTAGGACTTCTCCTCTTTACGGTTTTTATTGTTTTATCATTTTGGTTTGATACATGTTTTAATAAGTAAAAAATTTACAATATCTAACATTATATGAAAAAACTAAATGTAAACAAGAAATAAACATGTGTTACCTGTAATTTCAGGAATGTACAGTTGGATTGTTTTCCCAAATTCCTTCGTCGTGATCGTTCCTTATGGAACAATCCATGTCTTCAACATACTCATCATTATGTTCTATTAATCTTTCCATGGAAGTAGGTATCTCACATAAATCAGCATCTTCATCAAATTCATCCTCACCAACATATTGTTTTTCCCTTGTAAAACAACAGCCCACTGCATATCTGAATGATCTACTACATAGAAAATTTGTTTGGCATGTGTTGCCATTATAAAAGAATCAGCTGTGTCTTACAATCTATTCAGATTAACAAGTGTCATTCCAAATTCATCGTGTCTAACACTGTTGTTACCGATAAACCATTTACAGTTAAAAACAGGAACTTTAATTTTAAAGTAATCAGCCTCCCATATGTCTTCAATCACTCCATAATATGAACTTGATGCCGAAATTGGGTTTCTGTCCTTAGCACTCGAAAAATGCATTGCTTCTGCAAACACCAATACACCACTATTCTGAACT
The DNA here is from genome assembly GCA_963277665.1 of Viscum album. NCBI lineage: Eukaryota > Viridiplantae > Streptophyta > Magnoliopsida > Santalales > Viscaceae > Viscum > Viscum album. The sequence goes on along the minus strand of OY728133.1, from coordinate 312,020,732 downwards.
GCACTTCTGTTGTCCTGAGCTTTCATATGAAATGTATAGCCATTAATGTCATAAGCAGACCATGTTATCACATTTAAAGATGGACCACCCACTATCCATTTTAAGGTCTCTGATACATCTGATCTACCAAGAAAGGTCTTTATAAACCATGGAAAAAAAGTTTTGTTGTGCTCATTCAAAATCCACATTTCTTTCTTCTTCGGATGACATTATTTCAACTCATTAATATGCAATGTGATATACGGTTGAACATCAGCTATGTTATTCAAGATGTATGATTCTAACTTCTTCATCTATTCAGCTGACAGTGATTTGACTTTCAAGCCACGAATCCCCTTTCCCTCATTATTAACCCGTTCATGGCGAGATGGAGGCAAACCTATGTGTTGCGCCGTAGCCAAGTAGCTCGTACAAAACTCTGCTACCTCCTCAGAAATATACTTTTCAATAATGGAGGCTTCAGGTCGATATAGATTTTTAACATATCCCTTTAATATTTTCATATACCTTTCAAAAGGATACATCCAACGAAGATATACAGGTCCACAAAGCTTTATTTCTCGAACTAGATGAATCATTAAATGCACCATCATATCAAAAAAAGTTGGAGGAAAATACATTTCCAAATGACAAAGTATAAAAATTGCATCCTTTTCCAAAATGTTCAAAGCATTCACATCAATCTCCTTGTTACAAATTGAATTGAAAAAATAACACAACCTCATTATAGTCTTTCTGACACGGATGGGCAATATTCCACGCAGTGCAACTGGTAGAATTTGTTGCATCATGACGTGACAATCATGTGATTTCATACCTATCAACTTCAAGTCTTTCAATGAGAAAAATTTTTTTACATTTGAAGAATAACCTTGAGGCACTTTGATATCATTAAGACACTGACAGAAGCTACTTTTCTCCCTCTTCGATAATGTATGACAAGCCGGGGGAAGAAATGTTCGTCTTCCTTTAGGAGTGGGAGCTAACTCCAAACGTATTCCCATTGATAGTATGTCTAACCTTGCATTCAACCCATCTTTTGTCTTTCCTTTAATATCTAGCAATGTTCCGATCAAAGAATAACAGATATTCTTCTCCACGTGCATGAAATCAATATTATGTTTGACTTCATGATACCTCAAATATGGTAGCTCAAAAAATATTGACCTTTTCTTCCAAATATGTCTCTCATTACCAGATTTCTGTGTCTTTCCCAATGTCACATCATGGTATTTCAGCCTCTCAAAATACAAATCTGGGGATAAAGGTTTTGGAGCAGTATCAAATTCTTGTGAGCCATTGAATGCCTTTTTTAGTCTTCTATACAGGTGATCCATAGGCAAAAACTTTCGATGACCCATGTACACTGTTTTCCTCCCACGATGCAATTGACAATATGACGTCTGTTGTTCGCAAATTGGACATGCTTTATGCCCTTTAACACTGTATCCAGACAAATTTCCATATGCTGGGAAGTCATTTATAGTGAATAGAAGCACTACATGCAGTTGAAAATATTCCATTTTATAAGAATCATACACCCTAATACCATCAGCCCATAACAGTTTCAAATCATCAATCAGCGGTGACAAGTATACGTCAATATCATTGACGGGTTGCTTTGGACGAGAGATCATGATACTCAACATGACATATTTGCGCTTCATACAAACTTCAGGAGAGAGGTTGTAAATTACCAATAAAACAGGCCATGAACTATGTGTGCTACTGAGGGTTCGGTGTGGATTCATTCCATCTGTGCACAAGCCTAGTCTCAGATATCTAATTTCATTTCCAAATGTAGGGTACTGGGCATCAATTTTCTTCCATTGTGGACAATCAGCTGGATGACGTATTTTTCCATCACATACCCGCTCATCAGCATGCCATCTTAACCTTTTTGCATCATGTGAATTAGCAAATGAACGTTTGAAACGAGGAATTATAGAAAGATACCAAAATACCTTTGAAGGGAGCTTTGTAATCTCTACATCAGCATGTGATTTCTCTTTCACCTTATACCGTGATGTCCCACATTTAGGACACTCTTTCAGAAATTCATATTCCTTCCTATATATAATGCAGTCATTCGGATAGGCATGAATTTTCCTGTATCCCAATCCCATCGGGCATAATATTTTTTTGGCCTTATAATGTGAATCTGGAAGATCGTTATCTTTTGGAAGAATGTCTTTCATCAATTGTAGCATCTCTGTAAAACTTTTGTCACTCCATCCATGTTTCGCCTTCAGGTTAATGAATCTTAACACCGCCGACAAAACTGTAAAATCTGTACAACCAGGATATAATGGTTTTTCGGCATCACCATATAGACGTGCAACTGTCGGTTCTATCTCAATTTGTTCTGCTACAATATCGCGAATCATTTCTTCAATTCCATCAGAGTTACCATCTTGTGATTCATTATCATCAGTGACATTCTGTCCAGTTTCGCCATGCCAAATCCAAGGGTTGTAACTCAGATTGAAACCATGACAAATCAGATGATCTTTTATCTCTCTACTTTTCAACTTCTTCATATTCAGACATTTCAGGCATGGACAGAAAAAAATTTCACTACTTGGAACATTTCATTTAGAAAATTCCAAAAAGGCATCAACACCTTCCTCATATTCATTGCTCATTCGATTTGCCGTAATCCAACTTCAACTCATTATTACCTATAACAAATAGAAAAAATATATATATTTTTTACATAAGACAAATATATGTTTATATGAAAAAAATCATAATTTGAATGTAAACAATTTTGAAATATAAAACAAATCGATGTGTAAACCCCCCCGGACACCCCCTGACCCCTCTGGACAGCCCCCCACCCCTCCTGGACACAACCCCCCACCCCCGACCTGCTTGGACACCCCCCTGGACACCCCCCAACCCTCTGGATAGCCCCCCCCCCCCCACCCCTCCTAAACACCACCCCCACCCCCTACCCCCTTGGACACCCCCCCGGACACCCCCCAACACCCACCCACACACTGGGACAGCCCCCCACACCCACCCACCCCCTTGTAAACCCTCCTGGACACCCCCCGACCCCTCTGGACAGCCCCCCACCCCTCCTGGACACCACCCCCACCCCCTACCCCCTTGGACACCCCCCTGGACATCCCCCAACCCTCTGGGCAGCACCCCCACCCACCCGGACAACCCCAAATACCCTCTGGAGAGGCTGCCACCCACTTGGACATCCCCCCACACCCATCCACCCCCTTGGACACCCCCCTGGACACCCCACCGACCCCTCTGGACAGGCCGCCACCCCCTTGGACAGCCCCCCACACCCACCCATCCCCTTGGACACCACCCTGGACACCCCCCGACCCCTCTGGACAGCCCCCGACCCCTCTAGAAAGCACCCCCACCCCTCCTGGACACAACCCCCCACCCCCGACCTGCTTGGACACCCCCCTGGACACCCCCCAACCCTCTGGACAACCCCCCCACCCCTCCTAAACACCACCCCCACCCCCTACCCCCTTGGACACCCCCCCTGGACACCCCCCAACACCCACCCACACCCTTGGACAGCCCCCCACACCCACCCACCCCCTTGTAAACCCCCCTGGACACCCCCCGACCCCTCTGGACAGCCCCCCGACCCTCCTGGACACCACCCCCACCCCCTACCCCCTTGGACATCCCCCAACCCTCTGGACAGCCCCCCCACCCACCCGGACAACCCCAAATACCCTCTGGAGATGCCGCCACCCACTTGGACAGCCCCCCACACCCATCCAACCCCTTGGACACCCCCCTGGACACCCCACCGACCCCTCTGGACAGGCCGTCACCCCCTTAGACAGCCCCCCACACCCACCCATCCCCTTGGACACCACCCTGGACACCCCCGGACCCCTATGGATAGCTCCCGACCCCTCTAGAAAGCACCCCCACCCCTCCTGGACACAACCCCCCACCCCCGACCTGCTTGGACACCCCCCTGGACACCCCCCAACCCTCTGGACAGCCCCCCACCCCTCCTAAACACCACCCCCACCCCCTACCCCCTTGGACACCCCCCAACACCCACCCACACCCTTGGACATCCCCCCACACCCACCCACCCCCTTGTAAACCCCCCTGGACACCCCCCGGCCCCTCTGGACAGCCCCCCACCCCTCCTGGACACAACCCCCCACCCCCGACCTGCTTGGACACCCCCCTGGACACCCCCCAACCCTCTGGACAGCCCCCCGCCCCTCCTAAACACCACCCCCACCCCCTACCCCATTGGACACCCCCTGGACACCCCCCAACACCCACCCACACCCTTGGACAGCCCCCCACACCCACCCACCCCCTTGTAAACCCCCCTGGACACCCCCCGACTCCTCTGGACAGCCCCCCACCCCTCCTGGACACCACCCCCCACACCCTACACCCTTGGACACCCCCCTGGACACCCCCAACCCTCTTGATAGCCCTCCCACCCCCCTGGAATCACTGAAAATTTACCATAACAAGAAGTTGGGCCATTCAAAGAATGTTTTTAGGTGTGGAGGAAGAACTGACTTTCAATAGATAGAGAAGGAACTCGACATTAGGTTGTCTATTCCTGGTTTGGATCTGAAGGAGTTAATGTTTTTTCAGTGACCCAAGAGATTGAATCAGAAATTCAGATGTTGTGCCATTTTCTCATGATGAGGATGAATAATTGGTGGGGTTTGACTTTTAAATGGAGAGATTAGCAGACCATAATATTTTCTATAGATCAGTAAAGGATGTTAGCATCGAACATAAGGCTTAAGGGATGCTTTCAAGTCCAAATATGTATGTTGATGGATGCAATGGATCTAGTAGAGGTTCTAGAAATAATGGTGGTTTTATTTGTTTAGGATAAGTAGTGAAGAAAAAACTAGTTAATTTTTTACTTGCTGAAAAGATGATATCTAAAAATTTTAACATGCCGAGGGGAAATCTGGCGAGTCCTCCTCGTGAAACATTGTTTGCAGGGGTGAAAATGGTGATGTGATCCCAAATCCATGCACCTACGCCATGGTTGTGTGTAAATAAAGTAGTAACAACTATAAAAGGGAAACCCATCCAAATGGACACGCCCCAACCCTCTCGGGGATTTATAGAAAACGATGAAAAATTAGTGAAATCATAAAATTAGTCAATATTGCAAGTCGAACAAATAGATCTAGGGATGATAAATAAGATTATGGTGCCAAAATGAGTTAAAAGGGTTCGCAATCGAAGAATCCTAGCTAGTTTCAACAAAAAAATCACAACACATATATATATACTATCCGCGGAAAAAAAGGAACGAGTGGGAGGATTACCTGAGTGCTGTGAGTTTAGATGATTGATCCGAGGAGATTAAATATGAGAAACGATGATCGCAAAACGAATCTAAACCAACGAAATGGACGAGCCGATTCGGGTTTACGCGCGAGAGAGACGAGTCGCGACTGTCGAAGGTAAACTCGCGAATGACAATCCACATTTTTAAATGAGTTATCACGTTGGTTATTCAATAACCGATGTTATAATTATTTTAAAAACATTAATAACGTCGGTTATTCAATAACCGACGTAAAAACCTTCCTCCGATTCTTTTTTTACGTCGGTTATTTTATAACCGACGTTATAAAGGGCTCAAAATCCGCGTTTTTTTACGTCGGTTATTCTATAACCGACGTCAAAAACATCTGCAGATTATTTTTTTACGTCGGTTATAAAATAACCGACGTAAAAAACAAAGTCGCGTGATTAATAACGTCGGTTATAAAAATAACCGACGTTAAAGGTGTACCGAACACAGGTTTTTACGTCGGTTATTAAATAACCGACGTAGAAAACCTCGTTTTACATATTATGACGTCGGTTTTATATAACCGACGTAAGAAATGGTGACGTAAACAACATTTTCTGCACTAGTGATTGGACCTTGGATGTTTTATTTTTCTCTCATGAGGGAGTTATGTGCAAGGGACTGAGATAGAGCTTGTGATTCTCAAGGATGTCACCCATTGGGAATTTATTTATTTCAAAGTATTTTATTTTATTTTAAATGATGTTATACTGTTTACTATTTTTTTCATGAATCATCACAATATAAAGCATTAAATACATTTTATAAATATGAAATTACCAATTTTATAAAATTGATATTATTTGTCTTCAATTGTTTGAAAACTATTTATATATGGCTTCCTCGATTAAAGTGTTTATTCTCTAATAATTCTATTGAGAAATTATGATATGATGGTATAGTCTCTACACTATCACGTCTTGAAACTCACGCTTCCAGTCAATACAATCTGGTATACAGGGAGATGTGCCTGATTCCATGTGGTGACTTGTCCAACCACCATATTATGGGAGAGCCAGGTCCAGACATTACAAAGTGGTATAATAGGAATCATTCAACTACTTAATCTTACTATATGATGTTGGTATATATAAAAATAGGAATTTTTCAGAGCTAGGTTAATAGTCGTTCATGGGACTGATCATCCCTCCTAAGCGAAATGACCGTGTGGCCAGGGCGGAGATTGTTTCTTATGTTGTTCACTATTACATTTGATTTTATTTCTGCCCTGAGTTGTTGGTGTTCCTTCTTCTTCTCCTGATTTAAGGAAATTATAGAGTTTTACCCATATATTGATATGTAAAAGGATGTTTCATATCATGAATCCTATTAAGAACAGAGAAATTCACATTCAATGTCATCTAGGATAATAGTAATATGAGGCAGTATGACTCTGAAATAATTCTCTTATGTTGTTGAGTGCGGTCATGAGTCATCTACATAGTAGAGTGACACAACGTTAAATAATTAGTTTCATCCCAATTCCTAGGATGGCCTTCAAAAGGCTCGAGTGTTTTTACATGCTAATTTCATTACATAGAGATTCTTTTCAATTTTGACACTACAATCATGGCTGAGCCGATCATCACTTGTTTGTTTTAGTTTTTTTAATCTAGATAACTTATAAGAATCTAGTTTTCTATCATTAGAAATTAGGAAAATCCTATGGAGGGGAGTGTCACATTGAAACATATTATATGTTTTCTTCCTTATTGAATGATCACAACCTATGGAAGTCCATGTGTAAATGGTCGATCTTACATGAATACTTGTTAGGCTTGCATGTTTTAGTTATGTGTCATTTCTTGCTCAGCAGCATGTAGACGATGAGGTTTATGTGTATGAATCCTTTGGAAAACATTGTGGGTCTTGAGAGACTTCACCGGTTATATCTAGAGTGATCATAAAATTCATTTGGTAGAAAATCCACGTGTTAGGTTAATTGTTGGTGCATCAGAAGGTGAAGTTGATCTTTTTCCCTGAAGTCAATCTGTTGTGGTTCAACTGTTTTACCTTCTGGTAGTTGGGTGTGTTTGAATAAAAACTATTTCTACATCTCAATGTATTCCTCTATGTGACTAAAATTTCTTGTATCATGACGAAATATTAGATAAATTGATAGAGCTTCATTCTTATTCCACACCAATGTTTTATTCATTTTAGATTGTTGAATGATTCATATCAGTGATGTATGATTGCATGTGGCCCTTATCAAGGTATGATATGTCCTACATAATTCATGGGATACCAATTTGTAACACCATCGTTTTACGAAATTACTCTGGAAATTTCATTTTAATTACACAGGCTTCCTATGCCGGACATATTTGGGATGGGTCGACCAAGTGGATCCATTCATTTACCTTATTATTGTTCATTCTTCTCGGTTGTATGAACCCGTTTTGAAGCACATTTTCAGGTGAAATGAAGTTTGGTTTAAATTTCAGATGTGTATATTCAAAATGATGTGTTTTGTGCTTCATCTCAGTCGATTAGGATCTAACCATTAAATTTTAAATGAAATAATTCCAGGATAATCAATATAAGACTCAAAAACATTATTTGTGCATATGTATCTGATGGTGGAGGTATCATGGATCTGATTTAGTCCATTCATTAAGTTGAAACAAATGGTGGGGAACTCCATTAGTCAGATGTTTATTTGTATGATGATGTGATTGTTTCTATGTTTTAAGGGGATCATATAAGCTTAGTTTTTATGTATCATAAGGAAATAGATCATTAGATCAGATTGTAATAGAATATGTGTGGTATGAATAATATGTGATTTTAGGTGGGTTGGGCATTTTAAACACAATGGAACCATTTGAAAAAAACTTCAGGCCCTCATAGCATTAGTTATGTTTTCATTATCTCTGAAGGCTTCTCGGGGATGAGATGTTTTAAGGTGGGGATTTTTTTAGAGTATTGTGTTTTTTAACAGAAAATATATGAATGATTTTGATATTTTTTGTTTTCTAGATTGGTCTATTTAAAAATAGAACTTCAGAACACAATTCAAATTGTTGGGATTCAAAAAAAAATATTGTTATTATGATTGGAAAAAGGCATGATGAGTTTCCTGGGTGGTTTGATGTATTTATAGAGCACCAAACCCTATGAATAAAGATTTTAATGGATTTTAAAAGTATGTATGTTTGGGAATAGTCTTCCAAACTATGTGGCCCATTATAGTTGAACCGTGCAACATACTTCTGGGGGGACAAAGCTTCCGCAGGCCCTTCACATAGTTAGGCTAACTATGTGAGATAGACTGTATGAGGTGATTTTCTAAGACTGCGGGTGTCACACAGTTTTCCTTATAGTGTGGTTCAAACCATGCTTGCAGTTCAATTTAATGAACAAAATTAATTTTAATTAGTGTAAAATTAAAATAAAACACACAAACCTCACCCCTCTCCTCATACCTGATTAACGAACATTAGGGGCTCCCCTTGAGGTATGACACAACCCCCTCAACCACAACTCTTATGATATTATATTCCTGTAATTTCTCACCAATTCTTCAAACAATCCTCCATGTTAATACTGCTTTCAAGTATCCATCTAAATTCTAGCATTTTTTAGACTCTTTGTTACACGACAAAAATTACTGAATCCCCGCAGTTGGGGTTTAATTGGATTTTTGGAATTCTTCTAGTTCTAGGTTTAGAAATGGGTTTCTTGGGACCCACTGGTTCATGTTATATCGATTGATAGCGAAGGAGAGGTGGTTTGGCTTATTTTTGTTTGCTTACACCAACCTATGTGAGATTTTCATACAACCTCCTAGTTTCCCACCACCCAATTAAGGGTCTTTATGTTTTCTTTACTTGATAATGCTTAATTAGAACTATGTTGGACTTTTTCATGTGGTTTAAAGTTTCCACTATCATTTGAGGTAATATATTATACCCACTACTTAGTTTCACACATATTAATATAAAACTGTAATGTGTTTTAATCCTCTAAAAACAATTTAGGCATTTTTTATCCTCATTGATGGTCCGCGCTCACAAGAATAGGAATGTATTGATATAAATATATAAATATCATCCATGTATGTATTCCCTCATGGAATGGGGAATCAAATGCATTTGGTTACATATATATATATATATGGGAATGTATGTGCATGTAAGCGGATAGTATCTACTTCTAGTTATAATGTGAAAATATTTGATCATTCGGTTTGGTTCCACCCTGAGGTTAGGTCCCTTACCAATTCCTCAATGCTATAAATGAATTAATAAATTTTTTTACCACACTTGTGTTATAATTAAATTAATTCATTAATGTTTTTTGATTAAATTCCTCATAAATGTGGATTTATCATGTCTCTATTTATATGTGATAATTGTAATAAATGATATTTCTAATAAGAAAAATTATGTTTTTCTAATAAATCCACTCAAACGAAGGTGCAAAGTCATCATGATAAAAATATTTAATATAATTTTATGCTTTATTGGATTGTTGTCTTTCTAGTTTTTACTTCTGTGATGTTACATTTTAAATATGACATGTTTAGAACATGGCCCCTAATGGCATTAGAAATACTGAGTTATTCATTTTAAATGATTAAAGAACCAAGTCATCATCTATGTGCTTGTCCAGTTTTATGATTAGAATTACCTATGTAGGTGACTTATTTTTTCCATTGAGACCACCTATGTGAACCATAGATCCATATTATTATAATTGACAAACATTGGAAAATTGAATGAGTTGAATTAAGTAAAATGGTCAATGCATGATGATTAACATTCAAAATAGATTATTTAATCATTTTTAATACATTGAATAATATAAACACCTTGGAAAAAACATGGATTCCTAAGTAGGAATTACATTAATGGACTGAGGATCATAAATTAATAAATGATTACATGTATGTATCACCCCTTACCACATTAATTAAATGTAGCAGAATGAACCATAATTTTTAAATATATCTTAAATGGATTTATTGGAAGGTTGAATTCTAGTTGACCTTGTCACTCTAATTATATGTAATGGCTTGAACCAAACGAATTATATATGAATTTATAATCATAATAGGAATAGATTGGCTCGAGATCCCCTTGTATTGTTGAGGGAATGCCGTGTGCACTCAAGGACCCCATTTTGAATTCAATGATATGGATTACATAGGTTGAGACCCACATAGAACTTGATACATATCAAACATTGGATACCTGATATGATATATTGGGTTCCCTCATTTATTACTATAGGATTCATTGGACTACACTACTTGGATCTTGAAATGACTTGTAGATTCCATGGTTAATGCCCATTGGGCCCAGTCATTCTCTTAACCTCATTTTACCAAGTATGAATTCCATGGGATCTATAGTAAAATTATTTTGATACATTCCTTAGATCCATCATTAACATGTAGGTCCATGGTTAAATCCCATAGGTCCTAGTTCTTTCATAGCCTCATTTTACCTTTGTTAGCCTCATTATTATAGTCTAACCCTTAGATAGGATACATTTATTACTATGTTTGTGACCCATGTGGTCTACGCCACCATAGTTTTTACCATAGGACTTCACTAGTAGATATCATTAAAATATTCCTTGTTACATCATGGATCCTTTTCTATTTTTAATATATTACATAATTATAAACTGGACATAGTCAATTAATGAACTAGGGACATGTTCATTCACTAGCAATGGGTTGAAGCAGGTATAGCCATTTGGTGTTTCATAGGATAATGGATTGGTGATGATAATTTATTCCATCTATAATTATTATGTAGAACTAAACACTATTTAATTTATATTACAGTAACATGAATGGGCTAGAAACTAGTGGGTGTCAGACTACATAAATTTATATCTCACAACCTTCTCAAGTACCCTTGTTACCCGAGTAGGCCATATATTTGTACGACCTAGGATTTTTCTTATTTTATTTCACTTGGGAGTTAGGAGTAACGGACCGAGATATATCTAGGGATGATCATGGAGATTTACTCTAAATCATTCTATCATTGCCTTAATTACCTACTCTTTTATAAATCCTATTGTACTATTTACTGCATTTAGTCATGTATCACAACCATGTCTTTCATTTCATCTATTTTATAAACGGGTGTTTCCCACTTTTTATAAAATTGATATTATATGCCTTCAATTATTTTTTCTACTATTTATATACTACATCATAAATTCTTGTGTTTATTCCCTGATAATACCATTGTGAATATCTAAGAAGGGTGTATAGTCTCCCCACTATCACCTCCTGATACCCTCACTTCTAGTTGGCAACCTCTACCATATAGGGTGACACGCTGGATTCTATGTGGTGACCAGTCGGACCGCCATTATTATGGTGAGATGATTCGGGATATTAAATTTTTTATATTGATTTATTTTTCATTCATAGTGATTATATTATTACCTTAAATTCTTATTAATTTATGCTAATGTGGTTGTGAAAACAATTGAAATTTCAAGGTAAATGTTTCAAAAAATTAAAATTATTATGTTCTGGATGAATTTTTGTTTTCCAATAATTAATTAAGTAATTATAACTTATAATTAATTTTAAATTTCTTCATATGTATTCCTTTTTACATTGAATTATAATTAAATGAATAGTCTCAAAAAAGAAATTAATTATATTTTATGATAAATTTTTTTAATTAATTGATTTTAATGATAAAAATATATTTAAGTAGGACATGTTGTGTGGGTAATTGTATAAAATTTCACCCATGTAATATTTTTATCCACATTTTAGCAAATAAATAAATTTATGACCGTGTAATGAAAAAACAGCTTCAAACTATTATGTTTTAAAAGCGTAAACTATGGGTTTAATATCAAATAAAAGGTTCCAAATGTAACTTATTAATGTAAAAAATTTATTTTTTGAAATTATTTCAACTTATTAATTATATTAATTATTCATTACCACTATTTTGTTACACTTGATGTGATTATGATATATCTAATATTTAATTAATTTATATAATTCCAAGTGTGTCATTTCCCTCACATAAAATAGTGTGCCACCTCTTATCCTTTAATAATATTGTTTGAACCCAATATAATAAAAATTACCAATCCTAATAACATTTTTTATTCTTTCTCCACTTCCTGGGTCTTTGATTCTTCACTTCTGATCATCCTATGAACCATAAGGAATAAACATAGGTGGTCTCTTAATGAAGGGGTATCATATTAACATACTCTTTCAAAAACCAATCTTATATTTCATATAAATATATTATATAGAACCTAAAATAATGAATCAATTATCATTAATATACTAATATTTTATTATGATTATGGTACAACCACATTCAACTTCATTTCCATCAAATGGGAAATCAAGTCTTGCTCGTGTGTATATGCGGACTTCGACCTCTACATAGCACTATGATTCATTTTCCAACACCCTCATTTATGGTTTTCAATTATGATGGTATTAAATTATACATCTTATATTAAAAAAATAATATTTTTATAAAATATTATATTACATGCCTTTTTTACCTTGTCACCTATTAAAAAACTGATAATGTCGCTCGTGAATATATACGAACAATCATGTCCACGAGGTGATTGAATTTTTTATCTTGACTTCGTTTCATAAATTAATTTAAAATTATAATTAATGTATAAAAAAATTTCATTATTTATAATATTGAGTTTATGAAACCATAACCAATGTAACTATGATGAACCAACCAATGTTTTGCTGGAATTATGAACTGGACATCATCAAAATGGTTAACATGAACTTAAATTATTGAATATATATATATATATGTGGAATTGTAATAAAAAATAAAATTTATAATTTTATGTAAATATACATAAAAATTTTTCTAATAATTTATATTATTAATATAATTTTTTTTGAAGGAGAAAATGAGAAAACATTTTTACTCGGTCACGAGGTAAGTTGTTTCATACCTCAATTTTTTTTTTCATTGGGTTATATTACAGCTTATTTTCATATTTAATATCAAAATTGTGTATTCAATTAAATAAGATTAATTTATTTTATATATTGACTTTTAAATTTATATTTATTACACATAAGGAATTCATCAATTAATTGTCACTTCAATGTTACAGATTTTCAAATGGTTTATCATCTCACTTTTGATTCTGTGATAAATTTATCATAGTCACCAAATGTTTTATTCATGTTTTTTATGTACATTCCAATTTATATGTTATGTAATGAAAATATTTATCTTCTTGTAATTTAAATTTTTATTTAATATTAAATCATTTATTGGGCTATGATTCAAAATATTTTAAAGCAGTAATGGTTTATTTCACAATCACATCCTTATTCGAGAATGTCTAGTATTATATATTTTTAAAAATAATTATATGATATTTATATATTGAACCATATATATTTCATTATCCTAAAGTTATTTATACTTTTTTAGGTATTATTTCCTTTTATTTATCTATAACTAAAAATGAATAAAAAATAAAGGATCCTGACATTTTTTTTATTTGGTCAAGAATATTTTACATTTTTTCCAATATTATATTTAAATGGTTTTCAAAATGTTTTCTTATTATTAATGATTGAATAAATTAATTTTAATCTTTTTTTTTAATATTCGGTAAATAATTAAAAGATATATTTTAATCATTTTCAAAAAGATTAACTTTTTAGTAAATGTGTGAACATAATCATTGTCTTACGAAATATTTTATGAACACATTTTCTTATTTAATAAATAAAATTTTATTTTGTGCTTCATTTACTCATTTCTATGAGTTTTTATAATAAAATTTCCCCTAGTATTCTAGAAATTTTAATATTTATAATATGTGATTTCAAAATTTTAAAAAAAATTCTCAAAAATAGTTCATTTGATATTTAGAATAATATTTTCATCTAAGTCATCACACATATATATTTCTGATCCTTTAATAGGGATATAATAAAATGATAACACCCAACATATCACTCTAGAGGAATAATGACTATGTTGTTCTATTTATTTACTATAGAAAATATTAACATTTTTATGATAGTTTTTTAATATGATTGATTATATTTATTTTCTATTAAATTGGTATTAATTTATTTCATATGATATTTTAATTGGACATAATAAATGATCTGTGATTCTTTTAATATCAACTTGATCCATATTTATGTCTCCTGAGACAAAATTTCATTGGTATTTTTCATATTACAAACATTTATTTATAGTATCCATGTTTGAAGCATTGACGGCAAGATTATGATGTATGGAAAAAACATTATTACTTTTGAAATAAATATATTAACATTTATAAAGACATTAAATATATTTTCAAAATTATTTCATTCTCTAGCCTAATGAAATAAAAATATTTCATTTGAAACCCACATAATATTTAAAAAAACTGTGTAGGTATCATGGAAAATTTACCTTATAATAGTCCTTATACTTGAATTACCTTCATTGTTAGTAAAAACATATCCCATATGAGTAACTTATTTTTCATTAACTCTCTCATGTTACCCAATACATTAGCGAGCCATGTTGGGATCTAATGTCAGCATATCTATATCAGTGTCACCCATCATTATACAAAGTTTCAATAACCATATAATGAGAAAAAAAATATAATATCTTTAATTTTTGTATAAAAAATCATAAAAAATTCTTTATAACACATATATTAAATGCTTTTTTATTCATGTAAAATCAGGATTAAAATATTTTCCCACTAAAAACTTTTAAATGAAATTGTAAGAACCCAGTTCTTACTTTTAAGGTACGAGCTTCTTCTTTTTCCTTTTCCTTAAGTGTTTTTGAGAAAATATGAAAAATGGGGAAAACTCCTAAATTTTGGAACTACACACAGTGTACATTTCATACAATGTGTGCTTTTGGCCGAGTTGGGATGAGTACACGGGGCATGTATCCATGTTGGTGATGAGAGGTGTAGGAACTGACTACACGCCGTGTAGTGGTACCTTACACGCCGTGTAATCATTCGGCATGATTAAATAGTATGGAGGTGGAGTCGCCACCAGCTGGGAGATAGTACACACAGTGTACTTGGGAGTACATGTCGTGTTCTCATGTCGATAAATGAACAATGTGGTGGTGCTTCCAAATGAACAGTTAAATGAAAGAAGTACACGTCGTGTACTCAGATGTACACGATGTGTATTTTGTTTTATCATCTTAAAACAGGTAGCGAGCACCTCATTTGGAAGAGTAGAAACTTGAACCAAATTGGAGCCAATGGATGAGGCTAGACCTTTGAAGATCCACCGGGTGTTCGTCTGGAATCGGTTTCCCCCTCGGACGATCCCGTTGGAACTGCACGGGTAAGGGCATCCACTTCCTTGGCTGGTTCTTATCAATTCTTCTCCTAACAAGATTTTATGTACATTTGAATGGGGTTTGTTCTTAATCATATCTAAGTCGTTCTTGGGTGTTTCTGGAGTCGGTGTTTGGGTATAACGTTCGTTGGCGTATAAGGTAGGTGTCTTTGTGTTTGTTTTTCCAACTGTCGTGCGTTTTCTTTTTGTGTTTTCGTGCCACGAACCCATGTTGGGGTGTCGTGTGGAAGACTCTATTGCTATATTTAATTCCTATAATTGCATTGGTGATTAAATTGTGATAATAAGATGATGGTTGGGATTGTTTCTTGGATCCGGAACCACCCCTAGGGTGTGTTCCACTGTTTAGTCGTTTGGCCAGGATACCCGAGGGTATGCCTTAAATGTAGTAATTGTAGAATTGCCTTGAGAGGAATTGTTTGTTTACTGCATTTTGACATGTTGGGAATGTCCCAGTTACATGTTTAGCCTGAGGGCGTTGTTTTGATTAGCCTGTGGGCACTGTACTGTTTAGCCTGAGGGCTGGAGTTATTTCGGCCTGAGGGAAACTTCATCCGTGCCTATGGGCAGCTAACTCTGTGCCTGTGGGCGGCACTACCTACGCCTGAGGGAAAACTTTTTTATTCCTGAGAGCATATTCTTGTGTTGGATACTCGTTAGTCGATGGTAGGAGTTTACGTGTCTAAGGACACTAGTCATTTACTTAGAAATGCACTATGGTGATTTTTTATATTAAATGGATTAAATGAATATTAAAAAAAGGAAATATATCTGGTAGTAGATACATTTGAGTACTGCTTACATTATTGTATTTTACAACTGCACACTGTTGTTTCATGATAGCATGCAGTTGGGCACGGGCCTTTGGTGGGGGCCTACTGAGATATATTTCTCACACCCTGTTTGGGTCACGCTTTATGGCCCAAACAGATTACGTTGATGCAGGTGTAGATAGAGGCAAGAGTCCATATACATGTACTTGACTATTGCAGAGGAGTAGGAGGGTATGGGACCCATCCTAGGCTCGCGATGCCACTGCCAGCTATTTTGCTTTGTTTTGTTGTACTCTGCTTTTGTTTGTACTGTATCGATGTATAACATGTTATGGCTTTTTTCTTAGAACATGATACATGTAGCATCATTATTTATACACTGTTGGTTATATCCATTGTTGTTGTTTATTGCAGTTGTGTATGATTTATTTCTTCCGTTGTTCATTGTATGTTCATGTATGATTTATTCTGTATTCCGCTGCACTACACTTTGATAAATGAGGTCATAGTTTCCCCACTATCAGACCTAGGCCCTCACTGCTAGTTGGTAGCCTCTGGAATTTGGAAAAAATGCGCTTGAGGTCACGTGGCGAACCGGGTTCGGGGCACCCGTTGCGTGACACCCGAGTCTGGGATGTTACAATGTGGTATCAGAGGCGGGTTATTTTCTTTGACATACTATTTGGAGACGTAGTCAGGGATAGGAAGAATGGTAGTTGGTAATAAGATGTTCCCGGGCGTAGCTAACCCCTGTATAGGGAAAATCCAGTATACCTCGTATTTTTCAATTCTTTTGATTTTGCAAATTTTACAGTTGAAATATTATCACCGTTGGGTGACACACTTGGATTATGTTGTTTATATTTTATATGTGGGTTCTAATTAGTTGCATCCCGATGAGATGATGGTATGCCGTCTCATGCATCATATAGACACATGCTAGATATCACATGCCATGAATAGTTTTCATGCCATGTATGTGCATTAGAATTTTCATGTTGTTGTGATAATTTTTTTCCTACTAAAGCATGTTGTTGTGATAGCTACTTGATACATACCTGCTCTGTGATAGGGTATTCCTTGTATGATACTGTTTAATGAATGGATGCCAAACTTTGGTTTTTGGGGAGTATGGTCACCCATTGACCGGAATTTGGGGGATCATTGACTGTTTATTAGTTATAACACAGATAAGATGTCAAAAGTTGATTTGTGGGGAGTATAGGCCCTCACAGGTCGGGATTGCACACTTAGTTGTTGGCTTTCAGTATTTTATGGGTTCTGGGGATGTTTCTAAGGCATACTGTTTGGAAACCCAGTATACACGCCTTGTAGTATTTCAAACACACCGTGTATGGCCTTTTGTTAGGGAATAAAAATGTACTTTTTGAGTACACATCGTGTACCCTAAGTACACGCCGTCTAGTCTCTTCATGTGTCACAAACTATGTGGGCAGCGACACGGGGTAGGGAATGGTTTGGGTAAAACACGCAGTGTACCGAATGGACACGCCGTGTAGTGTGACCCAGAGTCCGGCCGTGTAACTAACAACATGGGTCAGCGAACTCCTGTATAGAAAACACCATGTCAATAATGAACATGTTGTGTAGTGTGACCTTGGGACTCGGCCGTGTAACTAACAACCCGGGTCGATTTCACCATTCCTTGAACACGCCGTGTACCTTTGGGGACACGTCGTGTAGTCTTATTCGAGGTAAGACTGTGTGGAGTTAGCCGTGTGGCTAGGAAACAGGGTGGTGTACACACCGTGTGCGGGTGTAACACACCGTGTAGTGTTAGCAGAGTAGTCGACCATGTCACAGATGAAACGGGCAGTTGGAAAATAACACCGTACACGCCATGTAGATATTATACATGCAGTGTATTTTTGTTCGACGGAATCTTTGTGGATTAGCCGTGTAGAAGGACCCGGGTAGGGGAAGAAAAGTCAACTACATGCCTTGTAGTCATTGTACAAACCGTGTAGTCTTTTTTTCCAATTTTGTATGCCTTACACCTCCTATTTCCTTTGCAGTTCCTTCGCTTTTCAATCTTAATAATCTTGAATCTAAGGCATTCTTTTTACCCTGTAGTGTCATTCCACCTAGACGTCCGTGAGTTGTTCTCCAGGAGAGCGGCGACGATTATACTCCGGAGATGGTAGGGAATGGGCTACCAGTTGATCCTCCAGTAGAGCCAGATGCAGCGCCATCTACAATACCGGACACAAGAGCGGAGGTGAAGTTCCTTGAAGTCTTATTGCGGTTCATGCAGACCTTTCAGGGAGCACCGCAGGCTGCTACATCTATGGCCGAGCTGACTCGTATCTTACAGCAGCAGTATCCGCCTATGTTTTCAGAGGATGGCAGACCACAGGCTGTGGAGTCTTGGCTGGGGTCAATGTAGACTATTTTCGAGTATCTTGAGATGACACCAGGGTGCAGGGTCAAGCCCGCGACATACATGTTGCGTGATTCCGCCATGAGGTGGTGGGATGTTACCACCCAATCATAGAATCACAGGTACATGGCGTGGGATGACTTTCATGTGGTCTTTTATGACCTTTTCATTCCCGAGACACTAAGGGAAGATAGAGTTTGAGAGTTCGTGAATCTGCAGTCGGGCGCTATGTTAGTGACGGACTATTCTGCTCGTTTTATGGAGCTTCAGCGCTTTGAACCCGTGCTGGTGGGTGATGAGACGCTGGGAGCCAGACGTTTTGAGGATGGTACTTGGTATGAAATTAGAGCACTGTTGAATGTCATCAGGTAGCCTAATGTACACACCATCGTGAACCAGGCGTTGATTATGGAGAGGAACCTACGAGAAGCAAGTGGTGTGGGTCAGGGTGGTCCAACACTAGTTACTAGTACTATTTCTATGGGCAAGTGGAAGAGACATATGGACTTCTCTCAGGGTGATAGTACCATTCTGGAAGCTTCTACAGGTGGTCCGATCAGGTGCTACCTATGTGGTATAGAGGGGCACAAGAGACCTCAGTGTCCACGTGACCCAGTGGAGTGCAGAGTTTGCGTCAAGTTGGGTCATCTGCAGCGCTTTTTCATGGTGTTTCTACCAGTGGCTAGTGAGAGGGGTTCTATGCAGACTCCACGTGCGGGAGCAGGACCAGTGGCTTCTTACCAGTCAGGGAACTAAAATACGTCAGGGCGTGCAGGCAGAGATGGTGTTTGTGGCCGTGGTAGCCAGACACCAGGATCTCAGAGGCAGCAGGGCGGGACAGCTCAATGTATCCAGGCTGTGTCGCAGGGCCACGACATTGGACAGGCATATTAAGTGCAATAGACTCAACATGAGCAGGAACCCGAACCTTCTACAGTCAGAGGTACTATTCTTGTAGCTTCTGTCTTATCTTCTGTTCTTTTTGATACGGGTGCAACACATAGTTTCATATTTGTACCCATTGTAGAGAGCCTTGGGATTTGTTTCTCTCATTCATCTGATCTCATGACGCTCGACACTCTGTTGGGGACTAGGATGGCTGGTGTGTGTCAGTGTAAGGAGTACCCCCTTGAGGTTGGTGGGTGTCACTTCCTTTGGGACCACTATGTCTTAGAGATGATGAGTTATGATGTCATTCTTGGGATGGACTGGTTGGTTCCCTTCCAAGCCTTTGTAAACTGCTATCGTCGTAGGGTGAGTTTCACGTCACCTGAGGGAAGAGAGTTTCTATAAAAGGGTGAATGGGATTTTCAGGCAAGTCAAGCTGGACCAGAGCATCGGGGGCGAGGTGGAGTCACAGCCCAGATTGCGAGCTTATATCTAGATGATCAGGGGACTTGTCAGGTGGATTTCCCTCCAGATGTTGATCGTTTCAGGGATGTTTTACCGGACGACTTTGCAGGTCTACCTCCAGTGTGTGAGGTGGATTTCTCTATTGAGCTAGTGCCTGGAGCAGTACCGGTGTCCATTCCTCCTTATAAAATGGTTACACCTGAGCTTCAGGAGCTCAAGAGGCAGCTAGAGGAGTTACATGCAAAGGGATTTATCCATCCCAGTACTTCTCCTTGGGGTTCTCCGGTCCTTTTTTCCAAAAAAACGTGGATGGTACCCTCATACTTTGTGTGGATTATTGGAAGCTGAACCAGTTGATGGTTAAGAACCGATATCCCTTGTAGAGGATTGATGATATTTTTGGTCAGCTTCATGGAGCACGAGTGTTATCGAATATTTACTTGAGATCTGGATAAAACATCAGTTGCGCATGAGACCAACGGATATACCGCTTACAGCTTTTCGGAGCAGATATGGTCTGTACGAGTACTTAGTTATGCCATTCGGACTCACGAACACTCTAGTAGTTTTCATGGCTCTAATGAATCATGTGTTCCATATGTATCTTTATTCTTTTGTGGTGGTATTCGTGGACGACATCTTAGTGTACTCTCACACTCGACATGACCATTCCAACCATCTTGAGATCATATTGAGTACACTGAGAGAGAAACGGTTATATGCTAAGCTCTCTAAGTGCCACTTTTGGATGGAATAGATTCACTTCCTGGGTCATATCATCTCATAGGCAAGAGTTTTAGTAGACCAAGAGAGGGTGGGAGAAGTAGTTTCCTGGGAGTAGCCTAAGAACGTTTTTGAGATACAGAGTTTCTTAGGGCTGGCTGGATACTACATGTGTTTTATACAGGACTTGTCCCACTTAGCAGCGGCGTTGACAGTCTTGAATAATAATGGTGTGAAGTTTCCTTGGTCGGAAGCCTGTGAGATAGCTTTTCAAGACCTGAAGGGAAGGTTGACATCAGAACTGATCCTGATACACCCGGAGTAGGGAAGGATCTATACAGTTTACTGTGATGCATCAGGGATTCGGCTAGGATTAGTTTTGATTCAGGGTGACCGAGTTGATGCGTACGGGTCTCGGCAGTTGAGTCCACATGATAGGAATTATCTGACGCATGATCTCGAGTTAGCTGCAGTTGTGCATGCGTTACGCTGTTCGAGACATTCTCTGTTGGGAGAGCATTTTGTGTTTTTCACCGAACACAAAAGCATCAAGTATATCATTACTCAGATTGACCTGAATCTGAGGCATAGAAGGTTGGTCGAGTACCTACAGTCCTTCGATTTTGAACATACCTATACGTCAGGTAATTGTAATGCAGTAGCTGATGCACAGAGCAGGGAGACTCAGATACAGAAAGTACAGGAGGCCAGTGGTGAGTGGGAGCTCATGGATTTCTTCTCTGAGATGCATCTGGAGGTGCATGACGGTCAGGGGTAGACTTATCTTTTATCATTAGATGTGACTTCTACACACCTGGACAGAGTGAGGATGAGACAGCTATCAGATTCAGAAGGCCTAGTTCTACGGGAGTCGGTGGCATGTGAGGACCCTCCTCCTGGTTGGACAATAAGTGATGATGAGGTTTTGCATTTCCATGGATGGGTATGGGTTCCATGGGATATACGTGAGGAGCTGATGCGGATGTTTCATGCTTCAGCTAGGGCAATTCATCCCGGGGTTACCAAGATGTACTGTAACTTGAGACGTCAGTACTGGTGTCCGGTTATGAAGAGAGATGTAGCTGGTTTTGTTACGAGGTGTTCCACCTGTCAGCAGGTGAAGGCGGAGCATCAGAGACTAGTTGGACTGTTACAGCGGTTACCCATTCCAGAGTGGAAATGGAACGATGTCGCAATGGATTTCGTGACGGGGTTGTCGAGATCACCTCGAGGCAATGATATCATGTGGGTTGTTGTGGACAGACTCACGAAGGTAGATGACTTTTTTCCGATCAAGGATACCTTCAGTGTTGACGAGCTCAAAAGGTTGTATATCCGAGAGATCGTACGTCTTCATGGGGTCCCTCATTCTATCGTTTCAGATAGGGACACCGACTTTATGTCTCATTTCTTGCAGGGTTTTCAGAGGGCGCTGGGTACAAAGGTGCTTCTGAGCTCAACATACCACCCTCAGACAGATAGCCAGTCAGAGCATACGATACAGGTGCTAGAGAACATGCTACGTGCATGTGTCCTGGACTTTGGGGGCTCTTGGGAGAAGCATATACCCTTAGTCGAGTTCGCCTATATCAATATATTAAAGGTGACTATTGATATGGCACCATACGAGGCTTTATACGATAGGACATGACGATCACCACTGTGCTGGATAGAGGCAGGTGAGGCAGCTTTACTAGGGCCACAGCTCGTGCTGGAGATGTCTGAGCAGGTCTACTTGATTCAGAAGCAGATGGCTACCACGCAGTCTCGTCAGAATTCTTATGCTGATCACCACAGACGACCCTTGGAGTTCGTGGTCGGGGATCAGGTTTTCTTGCGTGTTTGGCTAAGGCTGGGACACAAGAGGATAAGGAGGCATGTTAATCATTCACCGCGGTATGTGGGTCCATTTTGGATTTTGGAAAGGGTTGGGCAGGTTTCTTATCGGTTGCGGTTACCGCAGCGGTACCGAGCCATGAATGACGTCTTCCACATATCTCGGTTGTGCCACTATCATTCAGAAACGTCTCACACCATTCAGCCAGAGGAGATTGAGGTGGAGGCAGACGCATCCTTTGAGGAGAATCCAATTCATATCCTTGATAGGAGCACGATGGTTCTCTGAGGCCGGTCAGTTCCTCTTGTACGGGTGCTATGGTAGGATGGCTGAGTGAAGGACGAAACCTGGGAGCGGGAGACTGAAGTACGTGATCAGTGGCCGGAGTTGTTCATGGCTATATCTTCTCCACCCTTGGAAGGGCAATTCGAGGATGAATTTCTATAAGGGGGCATGTTTTTAAGAACCCGGTTTATAGTTTTGAGGTACGAACTTCTTCTTTTTTTCATTAAGTGTTTTTGAGAAAATATGGAAAATGGGGAAAACTCCTAAATTTTGGAACTACACGTCGTGTACTTTTCCACACCCAGTATACTTTTGGCCATGTTGGGATGAGTACATGGGTCATGTATCCATGTTGGTGACGAGGGGTGTAGGAACCGACTACAGGCCGCGTAGTGGTACCTTACACGCTGTGTAGTCAGTTGGCAGGCTTAAACAGTAAGGTGGTGGAGTCGCCACCAGTTGGGCGACAGTACACACCGTGGACTTGGGAGTACATGTCGTGTACTCAAGTCGACAAATGAATAGTGTGGCAGTGCCTACAAATGAATAGTTAAATGAATGATGTACACGCCGTGTACTTAGAAGTACACGCCGTGTACTTTGTTTTTTCGTCTTAAAACATGCAATAGCCTCCTCATTTGGTAGAGGAGACACTTGATCCTATTTTTAAACAAAGGAGGAGGCTATACCATTGAATATCCACCAGGTGTTCATCTTGAATTGGTTTCCCCCTCGGACGTTCCTGTTGGAACCGCTCGGGTATGGGCTTCCACCTCCTTGTCTGGTTCTTACCAATTCTTCTCCTAACGGGAGTTATTTACGTTTGAATGGGTTTTGTTCTTTGTCATATCTACGCCATTCTTGATCGTTTCTGGAGTCGACGTTCGGGTATAACGTTCGACGGCATATAAGGTAGGTGGCATTGTGTTAGTTTTTCCAACTTTCAGGCATTTTTGTGCGTTTTCGTGCCACGAACCCATGTTGGGGTGTCGTGTGGCTGAGGTCATTTCTATATTTAAGGCCTAGAATTGCATAGGTGATTAAATTTTGATAATAAGATGCTGGTTGGGATCATTGCTTGGATCCAGAACCACTCCCGGGGTGTGTTCCACTATTTAACCGTTTGGCCAGGATAACTGAGGGTATGCCTTTAAATGTAGTAATTGTAGAATTTCCTTGAAAGTAATTGATTGTTTACTTCATTTTGACATGTTGGGCATGGCCCGGTTACCAATTTAGCCTAAGGGTGTTGTTGTGATTAGCCTGTGGGCACTGCACTGTTTAGCCTGGGGGCTGTAGTAATTTCGGCATGAGGGAAACTTCTTCTATGCCTGTGGGAAGCTGACTCTGTGCTTGTGGGTGACACTACCTACGCCTAAGGGAAAACTCTATTATGCATAAGGGTAGATTCTTGTGTTGGATACTCGTTACCCAAGGGTAGGAGTTTACGTGTCTGAGGACACTAGTCGTTTACTTAGAAATGCACTGTGGTGATTTCTTATATCAAATGGATTATATGAATATTAAAAAAAGGCAATATAACTGGTAGTTGTTACTTTTGAGTACTTCTTAATTTATTGTATTTTACCATTGCACACTATTGTTTCATGTTAGCATGCAGTTGGGCACGTGCCTTTGGTGGGTGCCTACTGAGATATATTTCTCACACCCTATTTGGGTCACGCTTTTCGGACCAAACTAATTACGTTGATTCAGGTGTAGATAGGGGAAAGATTCCCTATATAGGTACTTGACTGTTGTTGAGTTGTAGGAGGGCATGGGACCGAGCCTCGACTCACGATGCCGCTGCTAGCTATTTTGCTTTGTTTTGTTGTACTCTACTTTTTGTTTGTACTATATCGATGTTTAACATGTTCTGGATGTTTTATTAGAACTTGAGACATGTAGCATCATTATTTATACAATTTTGATTATATCCACTGCTGTTGTTTATTACAGTTGTGTATGATTTACTGCTTCTAATGTACATTGTATGTTGATGTATGATTTATTCTGTATTCTGCTGCACTACACTTTGACAAATGAGGGCATAGTTTCCCCACTATTAGACCTGAGCCCTCTTTGCTAGTCAGCAACCTCTGGCATCTGGGGAAATGCGCTTGAGGTCACGTGACGAATCGGGTTCGGGGCACCCGTTGTGTGGTACCCGGGTCCGGGATGTTACAGAAATATTCCATGAATAGTATAAAGTATGATATTTTTTGAAAAAATATAGAATATATTATATTCATCTTGATAATTAATAATTTATATAATGGCAGGAAATTTTTTCCTTTTAAAATGCATTAAAAAATTATTTTCCACCACGGTAAAAATTGTAAAAATGGTCATGTAGGTAAAATATTTCAAAATATTCCATTTAATAATTTGTAAATAAAGTCATATATATTAATAATTACCTCTAAAAACATTAAAATATTAATATAACAAATCTTGTTAAATATTAATGTACATATATATGTATGAGAAATTAGTTTGAAACAATTAAAACAATGTCTTAATAAAAAATCTCATACCATATTTCATGTATCACTACATAGAACCATTATATTCTTCTATAATATTTTTTTAAATTAATAATTTCATATCAAGAATTTTCATGTTTATTATATTATAAGAATAACTCTTCTTTAATTAATTTTATTTTCATATATAGTTATTAAATCATTTATGTTCACATTGGATATTTTTGGTTCGTTTGGTTTTTAACCTTAAAATAATGAAGGATCATTAACTATGGTCAAAACGATCATGTTACCATTATATAAATAATAATCATCATTTTATAATCACCATTATACTCACTGATAACCATTTATATAACTGATTCATGAAAAATGAATCACATCATTTCATAGAGGTGGTAGTCCACACATATATATGAGAGCCCTTTTTGATTTCTAAAAATGAAAGGGATCGAAGGTATGTAATATATCATAATTAATAAATAATAATAATTTCAAATAAATATTATATATAAATTAAATAAATCTTTATAACTATCATTTTGATGGGGGTGATAAAATGTGAAATGCATCGCTCTATGGAGGTAGTAGTCCACATGTACTTACGAGAGATGTTTTGATTTCCATTTGATTGAAATATTTATGAAAATGGGTTGTAATATAATCATAATTACATTTTATTAAATTTTTTATACTAATGATATTATATTATAATGATTATGATATGTTTTATTGTTATATAACAATATTTAAACATGAAAGAACTCATTTCAGATTTATACCTCTTCTATGGAAAACATCATGTGCATTACAATTTATGCCATATAGGTTGGTATTTTATTAATTCCAAAACCTATAAGTTTTGGATAATAAAGTTGGTAAGGTTTTTTAATAAGTATATATTAATATATAGCTTTCGACGATTGTGAATAATTTAGGTGAGGAAGTACCATTTAACAAGTGAGGGGAGTAACACCAATGTAAATATCCATATCCACTAAATATTATAAATATCTTACTATAGGGAAGTTGAAAATAAATTAAAATTCATATAATATATTTTTATAATTGTTGAAATAATATCTTCCTATAATAATTCAAATATGATTTTATGGCATTATCACATAGTTTTTACAAAAATTATACTCTTTTACCCATTATTATGGTAACTAATGTCTACCATGCCAACTATTCATTAATAACACTAATTAAATTAAAAATCACTAATATATCTAAATATTTTATTGAAAATATTAAATATAAGTTTCCAATATTCAAGTTTTTAATATTTTAATTAATTAATTTTAATATACATGTGCAAAATGCAATTGAAATAGTTTTTTAGAAAGATGTGTTTTAAGCATAAAATTGAATTCATTTGAAAATAAATAATAATTATGAATCTTATGGAATTATTTGTAATATTATTAAAAAAATGGGTCTAACATTACATTAAATATATTAATATATATAATAAAAAAATTTAAATAATTAAAATAAAAAGAAAGGTTTTATATAATTCGATATTTTCATTATTCACTCAATACAAAAATTCAAAGTTAAAAATATTTGATATGATGATGTAAAAATTATATTTTTTCTAAAAAATAAATTTCATAAATTTAAATTTATAAATTTAAAATAAAACCATATAATTCATTGACTATAATTTGGTTATAATAATACAATTTAATTCTTGATAAAAAGAAATATTGAAAAATATCATATTGAATTTGAATCTATAAAATCTAATCATAATTATTAAAAATATATGAAATTGATTTATTATTAACATTACTTATGTTGTTGAATCGCCCATAATTGTTATATTTATATTCCATGGTTTGATATGGATTCCACCAGGATCAAACAACCAACTAGAATCATTGTGTGAGTACAAGAAGTCTGGAATAACCATGAAACTTGTGTTTTCTTGTCTCGCTACAACGCATCATTGCATCCAATACACAATTTCATCCCACACATTACAAAAATATAATAATTTTATAAATAAACATATTATTCTTCCAAAAAGTAGTCCTTTATATAGATTTTTCAGTTCTATGTTATTTTTCTAATTTCAATCTTCCATGATCTCAAGTAACTTCTCTACATTGTATGAACAAAACATGCATATAAATTCATTTATTCTCTATTTCATCTTCAATTATATTATATCATTTGGCTGATCTCAGATTATTATCTATAAATTGCATATCCATATGAATTTATACTCTTTTCATTGTAGTGTATATTTTACTTTCACAGAAAAAATTAATAAACAATGATTATATTAAAAATTCAAATTTGAATTTGAATCATCAATAACTATTAACGAAATTTCAATTAATCTTACTTCAAATCGAGACATTGGATCATATTGATTCACCAAAACACTATTAGTGAAACCAAATATCATAAAAAAGTTATTTATAGAGGATCATATGTCATTAAATTAAACATTGCATCAAAAATCTCAAATATAAGAACATCTTTCAAACAATGGTCAGCAGTATGATTTGATGGACCCCGTTTTGTAAAAAAAATTAAATGCATGGAATCGTCACTTAAAAATTCTAGCACAGTGTAATATTCCATTCATTCTATTTCCTAAAGCTATATTTTCATTACACTATGGGATTCTATATGGTGTATATCTATGAACTTCATGTTCCCAAACCATTTTCATCTTCTATAAAATAAAACCATAAAATTTTAGTATTCATCAAAATGGACACCCAAGATACACAAGGAAATATAAAATATTATTTTTTGTTTCCAAAATATTCACCACGAACATATCCCAGTATCATAGAGATTCAACCTTTTTTGAGGGAGATAACCTAACCAAAATTATGCAAAAAAGGATTCTTTATAGCAAGGTACTCCCTATTTTGATTCCCGCAGATATTGCACTTCTTCATTCCACCACAATGATTCCTATGTAATTTTAATTCTTACCATTTCTAATAGATATAATATAAAAATCAGAATTAGTTTTAAAAATCCAATTCTAAATATTGATATAACAATTTTCATATAATTATAATATAAACAGATTACTAAAACATCTCTCTAATACATATAAAATACTCACTAATTTATACAAATTGAACATTTATATGAAAATTCCTTACAAAATAATCATATCCAAAGAAACTCCCCAAATTTCTCCAATAGTTATTTATTATTCTCTTTTTCATGAACTACTATATCATGTCCATGTCACCTATAATTCAAAATTCCACCCTTCATCCTTCACATTTATTCAATGGGATTCATATTATTTTGTAACATCATATGTCTATTCACTTCAATTAAATCAATATGAAACACACTAGATTGAACATTATTTATGTGTTGAAAAAAAGACACCAAAATAATATTATCTACACACAAAAAATATATTTTTCATTTATAGCTTCAATAAAATCTCTGTAAAAATAATCTCAAAAATTTATGGTCTCAATATAAGTATGTGAATTTTAATATCTGAAAATTATATTATTACAAATTTAATATAAAAATAAAATATTTTCACATTAGTGATGATTTTCAATGACTTTATTTTTAAAAACCCATTTGTTATTAATTGTTAAGAACATGATGTTTTTTTATATTTGTTTTTTAGAGACTAAATATAGATGTTCATATTTGTTTTCTTTGAGCTCTCACACAATAATGATAGATTTCACACTTTTTGTCACAGTTGTATTTATATATATCTATGATAAATGTATATTTATGGATTCATATTGATTATATTTTAAATATAAGATATGTTGAAACTAAAAAAGAATATCTAGAATATTTAATTAATTCATGATAAAAATGTAAAATAATAATTAATGAATGTTATAGCTACGATTTTGTTGGAGAAAAGCATTGATAAAATAATGATATATAGAGATCATAGACTATTGCATGTAGTTTTTATCATTGATGATATTTCTTAATATATTTCCAATAATGGAATTTGAGAAAACCCCAAAAAATATTGGAGAGTCAAAATAAGATATGATTTCACTAAAAAAAATTTAAAAACATAGAAGGTGTGTATGAACGTTGTGTTTTACTAAGATGAGAGAACTACGAGCACTTAAAACTAATGAAAAGTTAAAATATGAAGCGTATAAAAATAAGAATCTTATCATGTACTAATTTGAATACCATACAGTTATCATCTATTAAGAAGAAAATGTTTTAAAATAACAAACTACTTTGGATACCAATTCACATGATACCAAAAATTCATGATATTTGGAAAAAAAGAAGGGGAGAGGAAGAGGAAAACATATAGGAAGTTGTTTTCAATAATATGTGGCAGTGATGACTGTTGTGTTTTTATTTTAGATAATCTTAGCTAGTATATTATGAAAATTATATAAGATCTATAAATATTATAGATTCCAAATATCAATCTATAGATCTTGAATATATAAAATAATTTCATGAGACTAATAGAGAATGAAAATATAATTTTTTGTATATTATAACTCTTTTTACTCATTGCTTATCTACTACAGGATGGTAAAAGCTTAAAAAATGTTGCAATATTAGTATAATGATCTTTTGGGATGAATTTAAACATTACATGTATATTATAGTAAAGTCTCACTAATCTAATGCGGTAATATGCTATTACTATAATAACTATACAGTCCACTTTTTACAAGGTGTTACAACTCTAGTGGAAATTCATTAACTCAAACATCTTGATTATAAATAAAAATAGGTTTTCTAGGATGTGTTTAACTATATAAAACCACTTTTCCAAAATTTACAACATTCTTACATTGTGTATTTTTTTATGCTATGATAAATAAGAAAAAAATCATTTTTGTTAAGTAGTATCATAATTTAAAAGGGATAAATAAGATAAACAGTTAAATTAACATTTTAAATTTGATAAAAATTAGACAAAACCTAATACTCATGGGTGTTTGAACTAATCCTATATAAAATTAAAAAAAATTTGATTAAATGTAATGAATTATTATTAAAATCCAATTACTTACATCTAATAAAAAATCATGTAACTAATAAAAGTACAACATTAAGTTTTAATTGTAAAGAAAAAATGTTATGTTTAAAAAACATTATTTTACTGTAAATTATATTAGTTTTTTATTTTATAAAAAAAAATCATAATTTTTTTTAATTTAATGACATGAATTTTATATATATATATAAATTATAGTAAATTTTACATTATTTTTAATTATTATTTTATACTATGTAATACACAAAAAATAATTTTTTTTGCTTCATAATACACATTTAAAAATTTTGTTTTTATTATATTATGGGAGCTTATATTAAAATTAATTTTTTTCCCATTTATAAAATTAATTCATTATAATTGTTAACATAATTTCAGTAATAAATTAAAAATTTATTTATACGAATAATTTCATTCTATCTATAAAAATATGATTCTTATGGAAAAACATTGTCACCGCCTTAAAGACTAAAAAAGTTCAACGGGTTAAATCAAGGGATAATGTTACAAAATATCAAAAAAACAACAACTTATAATTAGTTTAGTGTATGGGTGATTATCTACATAACCATATCTTATCATCACTAATTGAAAATTTTATATATAATTTCCTTGAATATGAAATTTCATTGATAAAAACAAATGAGTATTTGTAGAAATATCACCCCTTCTCGTCATTAAAAGGACCCATCATTTACTTACATAAGAAAACATTATTAATTAAAATTTATCTTCAACACCAACCTAAATTATATCCCTCACAATCCAGTATCTTTTTTGGGAATCTCGTGTCCAAATATAGAATTCTAAACCACTGATTGTGAACAATATATCAAATAAGATATTAGTGTCCTCAATATAAGTGTTATTATTTTATTAATAGTTAATCTATATATTATTCATATACCTATTATTGAATATGATTTATTAAATTACTAATATTTTGATTATAAATCATTTAGATTCTAAAAATTTATTATTATTGCAATATAATCACTTTTTCTTACTTATCTAATCATTATAACATGTTCTTGTTGAAGTCTATTTTTCACAAACATAAACGATGCTTAAATGGTTATAATTATAGTGACTAATAAAACAGTAATACAGGTAATATTATTTAAAAATTATTATTTTTAAATATTTTAATAATTTTTTAATGGTAATATAAAAAATTACATTAATCAATAAAATCAATTCTTTTTATTGAATAAATATTCAATAAAGTGATATTTTTGTGTGTTCCATGCAATCTGATACGATTTGTTCCATATAAATTCCATGGAACATCAATGATTAAAAAACCCATGTGATGTATAATTTTTCATATTCTTTAAATAATGAAATAATGAATATGTAATAGGGATCGGATCCCCAAAATCAATGTACACATGGGAAACAATACAATAGAGACTAGAATATTAATTTAAATAACAAATAATTAATATATAGATAATAATGAATGACACATGAATCTTATTATGTAAAATAAATATTAATATGGGTCTATGTATATGTAAAATAAAACCATATTTATTATATTTAGAGTCAGAGTGTGTCATTATAAGAGAAATTTTTGGGAAGGGTTCCATTCTAATTATTACTTTGTAATCATGGTTTTTTATGTATAAATTAATATTAGAGGAAATTTAATTCCTTATATATCTAAACAATATAAAATTATTTTAATATTGTTATTTTTTACATCATAGATATATTTATTCAATTTTATGACCCTTTTTATCTTGATAAAACTGAATATTTTCTTATAAGATGAACTAACATTATATCTTTTTTATGGGTGGAAATCATTTTTTCTCCATGTATATATTAAATAAAAAAAATTATTTGTCCTTAACAATACATATTTGATCTATTAAGTAAATTTTAAATTTAAATTTACATAATTTACAAATATTTTAAGGAATCTTTTATAATGTTTTCTATAATATCTATTTTCAATTATTTCAATGTTCTTTACAATGTATTAAAATAAAATATCATTTAATTGTTATCAGAATGAATGCATTTTCCAACAGCCTCTATAATTTTTTTTATAAATCAAAAATAATATGTTTTAATGGTTTTCAAAAGTAACTCATATTTTTATAATTATTTTAATTATAATTAAAAAGTAATATTTTCCCAAATAAAAGTATATTTATTCTTATTTTTAATATAAAATACCAAACATTACTATAAATGTATTAATAACTATGTAAAAAACCATTACTGTTTTTTATGGTTCACATCGAATATTCTTGAACGATATTAACCAAATTCCTTCTATATATGATTTATGATCATGATATGTGAATTTCTATATAAATATCATTTCATTCCTATGGATTAATTAAGTTATGATGGATATATGTATGTTTTCATATTTGTTTCACATAGATTTGTATGGTTTATTACTATGTGATGAGTGGGTTCGTTATATCCATCTATTAATTTGGTAACACCATTATATCTTATTATATGACATTTAGGGGTATATAGAGTGAATATAATGCACTTAGGGACTTTATCTATTAATGTTTAAAGAGAATAGGATATGAGCCCAACCAACTATAGGACTCTATCCACAATGTTTTGATGGTATTGATAGTGATCCTTGGTAATGGAACTATTTTTTATTCTTATGTTTAACCCACACTCCCATGCCTCATTATTTTTCCAATGTTACGTTTTTATGGCTCCTGATTTTTATCATAGGTTTCTACACCCCTATTACGTACGAATTATGTAATTTTAATGTTTTATACCATGTTTATTGGTTTTTAGTTAATGTTTTATTGGTTATGATTCTTTTACAATATGAATAGGATAGTTTATTATTTCCTCCTAATTATATTATCATTGTATGATCACTTATTATATATTTTTTATATCAATTAGGTTAACCCTTAATGCATATTTCATTTCACCGTTTTTAATGTTTACATTCTCCCGGTTTAAAAGACATGTATCATGTTTGATGCTATTAGAAGGGTATTATTTGGGAATATAATAAGTGATAGATGATTAATATTTTTTATGTTAGTTTTTTCTGTATCTATTCTCCAAAGTTATTAAACATAAAGTTTCATATATTATATTTATTATTCTATATAATGAATATTAATCTAAAATTTTGTAAAATTCATATATTTTATGGTGAGTTCATCTTTTTTTCAGTTTAATATTTCTTTATTATTGGGGATTATATTATGAAAAATAAGTGGATAAAAATAAAAACCACCATTATTAATCCAAAATGTATATTTGATGAACCAACTATGTAATAGGTTGTAATAAATCTGTTATAATTTGGAAAATACAATAATTTATTTATTAATTATATTCTTTCTTATTCTGACT
This sequence comes from Viscum album, assembly GCA_963277665.1. NCBI lineage: Eukaryota > Viridiplantae > Streptophyta > Magnoliopsida > Santalales > Viscaceae > Viscum > Viscum album. Next base: position 311,986,826 of record OY728133.1, on the reverse strand, counting down.
ATTTCATGATTTTAACACCCCATGATTTCATAGTACATTATATCTTCAAAATAATTAAATAACTTGCACTACACACAACACTGAGTTCATGAGCACCACAAGATTACCAAACTAGACGTTCAAAAGTAGTTATGAATAGTATTAACTGAATTTTGAACATTATATAATCCTTATATTTTTAGAATCCATATTATGAGTTTCTTAGACATAATTTAAGAACAAGTTCATTTTTTTTCAGATAAAAGAACTATTTTTCAAAAAATGCACTTCTACCATCTTTTTATGGTGATCCCTTTTTAAATACAATATTTGAAACATTTATATATTCAATTTGACACAATAAACTTCTTCTTTAGAATCGGGAAAAAAAATTTAATAAATTTTTGGTGTTTTTCTGATAACTTTCATATTTGGATGAATAGTGAAAATAGTATATTTTAACTGAAAACAACTATTTTTAAACAGAATAATTTATATTGTTAAATTATAAATTTTAATGGTTTATAAGTATAAATATATTATATTTTTTCCATTTAATCCAATTTTAGTCATTGTAAGTAATTTTCTTTGAAATTGGACATAACAAGTGTCAATCTTTTGATAGTTATTATTTCATAGAAATAAGCCTTTTTTGTTTTGACAATGGGAATTAATTTTATATTAATAAATGGAACTTATATGATTTCAATTTGGTAAAAAAGACTTCAATTTTGGATTCAGAATATCGAAATTATCATAGGGTGAATTTTGTTATTTTTCTGAAAACTTTCAATTTTTGGTAAATAGCGAAAAACACTAAGTTATAGTTTAAAACTACATTTTTATTTAAATAATTATTTATTTAATATTAATTTATTTTAGGTCAAAATAGATACATAATACCTATATAATTTCAATTTAATTAATAGTATCCTGTTTATAATAATATATAAAAAAAATTATTGAACTTTTCACTGTCTTTTACCCACCTCCTATGAGAATTTTAAAATTTACATAAAACTTAATTTTACCTCTTCTGTGAGAGGAATTATGAAAATATAAGAGATATGGATAATATCAAGGAGTAAAATTTGGTTCAATAAGATAAAAATAATTTTGGGTGAATAGTAACTTTTTACTTTTATTTACCACGGTTAAATGTAAATAGGGTAATAAAGGGTAAAAATGATATAATTATTACTCTAGCACATGTCATAATTCTATTGGATGATTATAATTCTACCAAAAACAATGTTAGTAATAAAATATGAACCTCTTTAGTCCACTTGGGTTAGATTAGGAAATTTATTATTATTTAATTCAATGAAATGTTTAAAGGGTTAAAATCAAAGTTTAATAACAAAAACATTTTTAATATAGGGTTATACCTAATATAAATTCAATTATAAATATTAATTAGAAATTTAAAAATATTTCCTACCTAATTGTATTTTATTTATAATTATTATAAATTGAATAATTAAATTTATTTATGACACAATGATGATGCAGAAATTACCTTATTAGGGAAATATTAAAATAATTGATATTATAAATAACCAAATAAATATAATTTGAGACTTTTAATAAATTCCACAAATTTAATAGGATACTATGACATATTATGCTTGATTAAATGAATTAGATTCGTTGTAATAATGATGTTATGAATTTAGTAAAAATAAAATACCAAATAGTGTCAAAATTGACATAAAAGAGTTTTTAAAACAAATATTATATTATTAATTGATATTCAATTCCTAAAAATCTATGGTTCAACCAAGAGACTTATATAATTATATTTGTATCAGTAATTAACTACTTTAGTTTCACTTGGAAGTTTATAGTATGTTTATTAACCGTAAAATATAAAAATACAAAGAGATATGGTAAATGTCAAACTATTTAACTAAGAGTTAAATATAAATGATATTGTTAATTTAGTGACCCAAGACTAGCTAAAATCTATTGGTTTAAAGGGTTTCGACCCATCCCCAACTTACCCTCGAAATAACTCAATTTTGATCCATTATAAATCGAATATGAATTTATCATAAAATAATATTTTAATTTTTTCCTAAGGTGCCCCTCACCCCTCTTATAAATGGGCACTCCCCCTTCTCTCAAATTGATACCTTCAAAGAATTTTATCTCGGCCAACCCCTACCCGAATATTCTCTCAACTTCCCTCACATCATCCTAGAGTCCTTATTTTGATCATAAATCCTTCCTAAGGAGCCCTTTTGATCAAATCAAAAGGAAGAACCCGAAGAAGAGGTAACATTTTCACCACCCTCTTTCAAGTTTCTTTCATCTCCCACGTCTTCTTTGATTTTTATTTCCATTATAAAATAATAACTCTAGTATATTCTATATACTGTGATGTTATTATAAATATTGTACAACCATATTTTTCATTTTATCCATCCATTGATTAACATGACACCATACGTGTGTACGTACGACTTACCGTCTCCACGTCGTGGTGTAATTGTTATTTAAAACATTATTATTTGGATGGTTATGATAATGAAGTATAATTTAAGTAAATAATAAATATAACATTATAATGATTCTGTATATATGATATACCATCCAATTATGTATGATTTTAATATCAAAAGAATTATATTTCCTCTAGTGCATACGTATGCACTACCATCTCCACAAATGTAATGAGATTTGTTACCCATCATATCCATACAAGAATAATTCTCATTTGATGATTAAAATTAATTTTTAAGGACTTGATATCATTCTAGATATGAATAAGATACAACCTATACATAATAAACATGACTAACGTAACAAAGAATATAAAGGAAAATGAATCAGTTAACACCCAAAACAATGATAATACTAAGATATTATTAACAAAGCAATGTTAAAAGATTATATATGATATAATATTAATGTATATGATTATTTTATAATTTTAAAAAATATATTTCACTACTATACATGAGTAAACAGACCATCAAACCTGGAAAAGTAGAAGGTAAGGGTTTATTTCACAATCACTTCTTTATCTTAGGTTGTTTATACGTAATTATCTACTGGGACATCTTTATCATACACATCCATGTTTCTTAAAAATTTATTTCAAAACATTCTTACCATATTATAGAATATGGGTTAAAGCAATTTATACCCATGTTTTAGTTTTTATAAGATTTTTATAAAGAAATATTTCCGTTATTTTCCAAACATGGTCCTTTTTATCTTTTTCGACAAAACTATGGTAAGAATGTCTTTTTTTAACTTATATGGCAATTGTGGCTATTTTCATCCATTATAAAATCATTTAAGCTTCCATTATAAGCTTGTAAGAATATTTTTAAAGTAAATGATTTATTTTATAATTATGTGACTTTTAAATGATTTAAATAAAAGAGATATTTCTCTCAAATAGTTTTCATTTCATCTATGTCAACATCCATTGATGGATTTTAAGCTTATTTGAAGATAATTTATTATGATACAAAAAATCTATATATTTTTGAAGATTTTTTGAAATGTTTGATAGTGGATGTGTTATTTTCATACCATTCATGGTTTTTGGAGAATGTATTGACATTTTGTATGCTAGTTTTAATATGAATGTTTATGTTATGTTTAAACATATTCATATGAGGTATGAATTGGAATTAATAAGTGACACGTGGAGCCCGCTATAGCTCCTCAATGCATCGGTAGGTCTCATGAGACAAACAAGTGTCTTGGCATAAGGCCTTGACAAAATATTATTTGTAGTCTTGGCATAAGGCCTTGACTATGTGATTATGATAGTCTGGCATTATGAATTCCATCATAATGAAAGTGGTTATTGATATTTCATGTGATTATTCGACTAGTAGAATATCCATGTGAATATGTAAATCGAATTATTTCATTTTATCTTTTCTATACTATGCCGAATTTCATGTTTAAAAGGATTTTGTTTTAGTTATACATTGCCTTAAATGTTTCTATTTATTTATGAAAGTTTCTGCTATATTGTTATCATTACTGAGCATCTGAGCTCACCCCTTTCAATGTTTTATTTTTCCAACGATGTGAAGAATTATTTTATGAATGACCTGCAGGGATTGTATGAGGGGATATGAAGAAAATATGTTGTTGTAGTTTTTTTTACTTTGTGATGTAATGTAAGACTTATAATTATATCTAGTGTTTCTAATGCTACTAAACTAATCGGTCTTTCGACACTTGATATTATGTGATCATTCCAATGTTATGTAATAATGAACCGACTCTGGGTAACTGAGGTCGGGGTGTTACAATGATACTCACAATAACATTTTTATTTTTATTCAATAGATAAAACTAGAAAAAATCAAGTAGTAAATGTGGGTGATGGACATTGAATGGATTTATCTAATGAGAAACCAGTTTGAATGGGATATGGAAAGAATAATATCATGTTCAAACTCATCTAACTGTATTCAGCAGTTATAAATATCATGAATCATGACGAAATCCCAACATCCCAAATGAAGGAACAACTCTCTCGTTAATCATTCATGTGGAAATAACTGCCCTATAATTATTATTTAGTTGATTAATACCATTCAAAAAATATTTTCGATTATACAGTACATAATGAATGATATTGGTTTTATTTGGATGTACAAGTTTATCAATAGACTACTCTTATTAATAATATGATGCCATAGAAATAAAAAATATTCTGTAGTGGGATATTTTTAATAAGTTTATATCAATAAATTTATTCATAAAAAAAATTAACTAAAATGGATAAGGAATTATTAGAGATGAAACAAATTTATAATGAATCCGTAAGTAATAATAATGAAAAAAATGCAGAAAAATAAAATTATGATTATAGTTTTATTAACAACCTTGAATGAAGAATTGTTTGTTTCTTTTGATTCGTAAAACATAGTCTCCAAAAAGCAATTGATATATTATAATTTAGTATGCATACATAATTTTTTTCGATGTTCTCTCAAGGTATAAATATAAATTATATACTCCCACTATTCTCATGTATTTTCATAAAATATATAAAAATAGAGTCTTTTGGAAAATAAAATGATAAATCTATGGCTGGAAAAAAATAGATATTGATTATGGAAATATGAGAAACTGAGGGAGGAAATTAACATTATTTTATAGGTAAATGATTAATTTGTAGAATTGAATCCTTCTGTGATCATGAATGATGAAGATATATGAAGTGGCCAATCAATGAGGTAGATGAAAAGAATTTTCAACCCCATAGAACACAAACAATAAAATCCATTAACTATAAAGAGTATGATAATTATATGAATCAATTCCACAATCCTCAAGTTAATGATGAAAATTGACATTATAATCCTCATGTGTTTATAGAGAAAGGGAATTACTATGCAATCACAACTGCGAAGGAGAGTCACAAATAATATATACTAAAAGGTACACCCATACTCCCCCAATAAAAATAAACTTTTTAATTTATTTTAGTTTTACCCACTTCTTCATATGTAATATATTTTATAAGAATATAAAATCACCACCCAAATGGATATATATTGAGTTACCAATGAAATATCTCAATGGTTTGATAGACATATAAAACATATATAACATTTCTCTAATTGAATTTTGGGGAAATATGATTTCTCTCAATATTATTATTTTTTCTATAATTGCATTTGTTATTATTTTGGGTTTGGATTGGATCTCCCAATATAAATTTCTAGTCATTTTTGAGTATTCAGAAATAAAATTTCATACTCCATATAAAATCCAGATGATATATTTATGTGAGGAAAACTGTGAAATCCATAAGGATGTTACTTCCCTTATATTGGTCATGAGATGTGAAAATGGGGGATTTTTTGCTCCAAATGGTTGGGTAAAACATAATTTTGAATAAAATTAATTTTTTTGAAAATATATCTATGTATTTATGGAATAGTTATATGGTCCTCCCCATGATCACAATGTCCTATTTTCCATAGAACTCATATATAGTGTTATTTCTCTGTTAAAGACTACTTATAGAATGGACCCAATTTAATGGATAAAATTAATGAAAAACTCCAATATAATCTATATAAGAGATTTATACAAAACATTATTTCATAATTTAGTGGACCAATCAACATTATTATAAAGAAATATTGATAAATTTTTCTTTACACAAATTATTTTAAATTTAACAAGATCATGATTAAAAAAATATCATCTACGATATATTAATTACTTTCTTAATCAAATGTGAGGTACTCTTTACCATTAAAATAATTGGATTTGAAAATTATATAATAAAATATGTTTAAATAGAGATAATTTATCCAAGATACTGTTCTATAAAATATTTGAAAAATTTGAATTCATAGTGATACCATTTAGATTTTTGAACACCATTCCATGTTTCAAGATATAATAAATTGTTTGTTTATGGATTTCCATTATACATTTTTTAGTATTTATTGTTTATATTATCATATATTTCATGACGAAGTATGATCATGAATATATTTTGAGGATTTTACTAATGAACATGAAAAATGAGAAAGTGTGTTCCAAATTTATATTATGTGATCAATGTATAAAAAAGTATTATTATTGGTTCATATAATCAAAAGTGAGAGTATATATATGGATCCTTCAATGAAAATTGTGATTGACCACTATAACTAATATATATTTTTCATGGATTTTTTGGATACATCCACACTTTAGGGGAAATTCCCCATGATTTCAAAATATACTAGGAATGTAAAAGTAGAAGGGGTCATGTTCCTTTATAAAAAATAATGTGAATAATATATAAAAGTTATTATAAGGTTGGATAGTGAACCTATAATAACACGACCCTATAATGGAGAAGGCTTATTGATCTATATTGTTGAATTAAATAACGTATTGGAATATTTTCTCAAGAAAAATGAAGTGGTAGTATCATATTCGCAACATCTATTAAAATATTGTTATCATAATTACTCGAAAAGTTATTTTGATTTAGGAGTGGTAATATTTTAATATGGTTATTAATGATTTTAAAATATAGTAAATAGATTAATATATATACCAATCATATTATTTTAATTTATGTATTCACAGGGAAAGATATGAATATGTCAAAAAAACATATGGTCAGAGTTGATCAATAACATTGAATACCCAATAAATTACTACGCTATAATGTAAAATATATTGATCATTACACTGAGTAGGAATGATCATTGAACATTATCCTTGATTTGGATTGAAAGAGACCCAATACTCATGGATTTTCAAAGTATATACCTTGATAACATAAATTCAGTTAAGAAATTATATCAGTTCTAATTGACTGCATAGCCATCCATCTTTGTGGAAATCATAGAGGCATAGAAAAATGATATATAGAAATATAAAATGTAAGGATTGTTGTAGAATTTAACCCTTACAATAATGAAATTATAAGTTTTGGGAAATGAATATTTTTCTATATAATACCACAATTGTAGGATGAGTTATTGTATTATGCACATATCTCATAATTCTCTATCCATCCAAGAATTAGAATTATATATAGATATCTCAAGAGTGCTTTATAGTGGGAAAAATCAATGTTATATACTTTTTATTATGTGTCTCTATTGCTGTTTTTAAAAAAATATAAGGATATGAAACAAGAATCTGAGAGGGTGATGTATCCGTTTCTAATTCCATTATAAAAAGGGGATAACATCTTTATGGATTTTGATTTAGGTATTATAAATACTTATAAACTCCCTAATTCTATTTGGTTTGTAGTTTATCATCTTATAAAGTTAGTGAATTTCATTGATATTTGAGAATATTTCATACTTTATAAACTTTATTTGATTTACATTACATAAAGGTTAAGGCTTCATAGAGTAAAACATCTCAATGTATTATATTGGGATTTATGGATTAGCTCAATTTTATAAAAAAAAATCTTGAATTATGAACTATAGATTTATTATTTGTCAATTATTATCATTATTAGAGATATGGTTAATAAAATAGATTATTAAGACTCTATAATATAGGTTTATATCCAGTTTAATGTATTTTAGACGTGGGATACGTAATTATTTAACCCTAATAATGTTCTCATAATATACTAGTATCCATTATAGAACTTTGACCGTTCCATATATGGCCTTTTATGGAAATAAGTACATAAACCCAACATGTTGGGAAGAAATTAAGGGGCATATGTTGTTGGGATTAGAACATTGTCATTAACTAGTAGATAATATTACAACCAATTAACATCACATTAAAACCACTAAAAATTTATATAAGAGCTATGATAATAATCCTCAATTATATTTGGTGGTTAATGTCTGTGATATAAAATTCCCTAGAATATCACCATTGTAACCAGTTATGTATTTCTAGGTGAAAGTAATGTTGATCCATATATATACTAAACATTCTGAAATCTTTTATCATGTTGGTGTCAATTCTTATCATATTGTACACCCACAAAACCTCTCTCTATTATAATATATGTTCAATGTGTCACTTTTAAGGAAATAAATACTGGAACCCTAACATGAACCCAACATGGAAGCCTTATATAGGTATCATGTCATCTATTATGAGAATATATTGGTAACTCATGGAACATAGAACAATCATAAGATTAATGTTCTCTAGAGGAATCAAATGTTTTAGGATGTAATGTGGGAACCTGATAATTTAATTACCCAAAAATAACATTATTTGTTTTCAAGAAATTAACATAAATATAAAAGGTGAAATTATAATAAGGGTATAAAATGAACCAAGATGTTATTTTAGAAAGTAATTTTCTTTAAATAAATCATATGTGTTCAATAGATTATGATAAACTGGAAATTGATAAAAATAAAATAATGACATATCAAAATTTTAGTTAAATCACAATACAAGATTCTTAAATAAACATGATTTGAAAAATAAATGGATTTTTAAAATAAAAGGGTACTAAATCATATAGGAAAATGTCATATATTTTAAAAAAAATGTAATGAGTTATATATTTCCACAAATTTTTTAACATTTTAAAGTGTCACGATTGTCTTTTATTAATTAAATTCAATGAATGATTTTTAAAATTATTTAGTAAAATCCATGAAATAAATAATTGTAAAGAGAAGGAAATTATAAATTCATGTATAATAAAATATATGATTTTAAAAAAAATTGTTATTTTATATTTTAAAAGTTTTTATTTAAATGATAAATATATAATATTTGAAGTCACTATTTTTAATAAATTGTTTTTTATTCAATAATAATTAAGTTAATTTTATGATTACATTTTGGTATAAAATACATTACAATTCATTATTTTGATTGAAAATACATTTTTTATATAAATTAGTTTTATTCCATTATGCATACTTGTATTAAAAAATAGTTTTTATCACTATTCTAAATTAAATCTTGTAAACTTGTTTTAATATTTTTATTCAAAATTTAATATTTTTTTAATAATTTCATTCTCATTTTTTGCCATAAAAATCGGTTCTATAAGGTAAAATATAGTCACCGTGTTAAATCCTAAAATAAGGTAAATAGATTAAATCAATCGATATTATCACAAAATATCACAAAAACATATCTATAAATCGTTGGATGGGATATTACATGATCATACCCTGTCATATAATCTCCAAATTTTTTGGATCACTTTCCTTGAATAAGACATTTCTTATATCATAAAAAATGAGTATTAAAAAATAGTTACACCTCCTATTCTATAAAAGGATTCATCCACAACATACATCCAAACACACCATATATATTAAATTATCTTTAATAATGGTCTTAACTATCTCCATGATAACACCCCCCCTATGATTGGAAACATCTACTCCTATGAAAGAGCCCCAATCCCTTGATTTCCAAAATACTCACTAAGAGTAAATTCAATACTTCAATGTAAGTGTGATATTTTATTGTAATAAATATTTTATATTTAATTCTCTTCATATTATTGAATATAATTTTTCACATTAGTGAAATGTTTTTTGAAATCATTAATATTTTTTATAATTGATATCAATAATGAAAAATTTAATTTTATAACGCATTTAGTAATTTTATCATATTCATTTTTTGTTTGGCATTACCACGACATGAATAATTTTACCATATTTACATCGTGAATGTATAAGAAAATTTTAATATATGAAATTTTATGTAGAAAAAATAAGTTTAATATTATAATTTTTTTAATTATAGTATATATATATGTATTTATTAATAAAAAAATTCCATTTATTGAATAAAAATTATAGATATGGGGATTTTCATGTGTTATATGAAAAAAATTACCTTGAGTTCCATAAAATGGACATAGAACTCTTGAAATATTTCAGCCACATGAGATACATATATTTTATCATTTATAATGATATGAAATCATGAAAATAAAATAATGAAAAGGACCATTAAACTAAAATATGTGTGAAAAAATAATAACTGTAATGCCCAAATATTAATTTTAACATTCAACAATTTATATTTGGGTAGCTTATTATGATGAATAAAAATTATTATGTAAAATAACTTTGAATACTGTTCTCATTAAAATTAAATACAAACATTAATTTATTATACATGGAGTTAGAGTGTTTTTTACCACATAGAAGTCTGAGTTAAGGGTTTGTTTTCAAATATCACATTGAACAAAGGATTTATTAGGTAGGAAATTATATTTTAGAAAAAAAAATTATATCTTAATAAAAATCCATATATCTTCTTCTCCCCTAGTTATTTTATTTAGTTTTATATGACTTCTTATCTTTACACTTATCTTTTCTATATAATTCAATTTAATGGATTCCAATAATTAGAATATGCCTTGTCTCTTCATTATGGTTGATAATAAATTTTAATCTATATACGTATTGTTTATAATGTATGATGATTGTCTATACAAATAAATTTATTAATTTTATGTTTATTTTATATTACCCTTGACTTCATTTTCAAGGGTTTGAAATTAATTTTTTAAAACATATTCTATATAATACCTTTTCTATTAATTTGACATTATTTAAAAAATGTGAAGATAATATTCATTTTTAATGTTATCATCATGCATGAATATTCCAAAATTATTCAACAAATTGAATTAAAATTCATACTTTCCATGTTTTCATATTTTTAAAAAGTAATTTATATTTATATTTTTTTATTAGGAAACATAATCAAAAGAAAATGTAATTTCTACATGTTTTTTATAGAAATTCTATAATGTTATTATAAAAAAAATATTACATAATGGTTTGTAACAACCATGATTCAATCACCCAGTCTGGACTAACATACCACTTGACCTCATGAACACATCCCCATTTGCAAGAGTTTGGTGGCTACTTGTGAGGGTGTAAGTGGTAAAATGGGGAGACTAATCCATTGATAGTAGATATCCAACAATCATAAATATAGAATACTGAAAAAAAATAACTGAAACAACAACACACATGCCAATTTTGTAGAATAAAAATGAAAAAATATCCATTTCTTAAAAATGACATACAATAGTAATACAATATTTAATGGATACCCTAATTAGATGTGTAAATGTAAGAAAATAAACAGAAGAAATATAGATAAATGATGAATGAGATTAAAATATAATAAATTATGTCATAGAATTAACTTATATCACACTTCCCCTAATACTAAACTTATTGATATATATGTTTTCCCTTCGCTAGATCCCTTCCAATAATGTTGCCACATCCATTACGACGAATGTGATGGGTGTTAGTATAAAACCTAATAGAACAACACCAATGAGTCCATAAATTAAAAGTAGAATATATATATATGTGTGTGTGTGTCTGTGTGTCTGTGTGTGATGACTAGAAAATAAAATTATATAACCATACAGTCATCCTTGTAATCATGCACTTAATATGATTCCAAAAACCTAGTCCTACCAACATTGGAACCATGCTGGAAGATATTTCATATCAATCATGTCACATAGTCAGAAAAGGTGGAAATTTAATCTGATAACAAATCAATTTAATTTACGAATAACCAGATGACTATAAAAACTAGGTTACACATCTCATCTCCCAACTCAACAATCTCACTATGGATAGCCACAAATAATCAAAAATAATAATAAAATTATTCCATGGTCAAATTTCTCATAATGGATATCCACCGTATTCCATTTCATATTGTATAACCACCATATAATCAACCCAAAAAAATATATATCATCACACCAGATAAAAAAGGGAGTTCTCATTCGGATACACTCACACTCACATGCTAATTTTGTCAGAAAGAATAATTATCATAGTTTTACATATGAAACGACAATCAAATAAAGTCATAAATCATTACATAAAACTAATGAAATTTAATAGACATACTACCTTAAGCATTACACAGTCCAATTTCCATGAATCACATTCCAAATCAAGCCTAACACACAAATCCAAAGAATCGTCAATTCAATTCCTCAAATTAGGATTCTATAATAAATAATAAAGAATACTAAAGAATCAATATTTTAGATTGGTTTATATTTAATAAATGGAAACTATCGTAAATAACATGTGTTGAATTATCCATGATAAAAGAGGAAATTTTGATGGAACCAGATTCTTTACCATAAAGATTAAAAGAAAATTTAATCATTTCATTCTCTATAACTTATATTCTTGAACAATAAATAAATAAGGGGTTCATTTCAAGAGAATATATGAATACATCAGGAAAAATCACAAAATGGAGACAAATTTCCAATATCTTGATCCAAAGGTCCATCATTTGATCATAACAGATTCCATATAGAATGTAATCCATTAAATCGCCTATTTATGTATCCAGGTTCATGATACCTATATGTATTTGGAATAATGATTGGTTTCAATGAGGATTTAGATTAAAATTATAATTCTTTGATTAATGAATAAAATGTTCTTAGTTTTGATGCATGTCTTACCAGCATGTGCTCTAATCGTGCTTGCACCACCATCTAAACTGATGTTTAGTCACATCATTGGAACAATAATTTTGAAAAATCGTACAGACATCATTGTCACTTTAGTCTCGTGCGTCATTGTTATCTAGGAAACTATAATGTTCTATGATTACTATGCACCAACAATGAACACTCAAAACGACTTCCAAAACATCCTAAAACCAACCTGAAAATCTCTATGGCCAAACAACAACAAACCATCACTCAAAACCAATAATTATAGGATAATACAAAAAATAAAAAATTTAACTCATCTTTTAAATATGAGGGGAATTATTATCTCCCCCTATTTTGGACTTCTCATCCTAAATAAGTGAATCTAGGAATACTTTTCAAATAATTCATTTCATTGAGATCATAAATCTAGTTCCCATTAACATTTCTCTTTATTAGAGATGTCCTTGAATACACAAACAAAATTAATATGTTTTAACTTTTCCCATATCAATTTCCTTTCATCATTTTATAATTCACATTTGACATTCAACAAATATAAACATAAATCCAACTCTGAATTCTCGCTAAAGACCAGACACACAGGGTTCTACATACACCCACAATTCAAATTACTAAATTCACTTACTTCTCCAAGTGTTAATTCGAAAAATAAAAATATCACTATATTTTATTTCATGACTCATCTACTGAATAATTTTACAAGTAATGTTTTGTCCACTAAACCATGTGATGAATTGTGATTCACCCAATAAATCATACAATGAATACATTATTCCCCAAAAAAATCCTATCTAATGTCCCAAGACTCAATCCATTTTTTAGTGTCACAAGATAACACCTAATAAAATGTTATAAACACCCACATGTGGATATCTCTAATTTATCAATGAAACTGGGACACTTATATTCACATCAACTACAAACAATGTCTACCCATGGGATAGGATCACACATACATCACTCCCAATATGCTCCAATGAACTTTAATTCTGACTTATCTATGTATATAAACCTTACTTAGTTCCAACTGGACAAAAACTCTCAAAAAAACCACAAACATTTAAAAATGGGATAAAATTTTCAACTCCTTGGGTTTGACATAAGGATTGCATCATCTCAAACTTCACACGAATCACACACTCTATCCTACCATACCAATCTAAAAATCTCACAAATTATATATAAACACAACCTTTTACCACAACCCAACCCAATCCCCTATGCGTCTCAACCCAATACTCATATCAGTTGATTGTCTCACACACCCAAATCACCATGAAAACTATGTATTTTTGCACCACCTTACAGAAGCATTACCGCACACATTTTCCATACTTTGATGTTTAATTATTATAAATAGAACATCTCCAAGTTGAACCATCAGGGAATTTCCATAGCTATTATTATCAATTTTTATCCCACCATACAAAAAAATCATGTATTTTCATTTCTTATTCCACTAGATCATAAACCATGGAAGCCTCATGAGAACCAATAACAGAAATTATCACATTCTATAAAAATTTCAAACACAAGAAATCTATCTGAACTCTGTATCACACATATCATTATTAATCCCTGAAACATTTTCACATGTTCTTCCATTAAAAAACAATTTTCATTCATTTGATTATCTTCTTCTCCTTTCTTTTAAAAAACATAATACTCAGATTCAAAATTTAATAATGGTTCAATAAATAATAAACATCTCATAAGACTTGATAACCTTTACCTGTGATTCTATATTTTTGGGTCTTATAATTCCAATGACCTAAAATATTTTACTTGTTCGATCCATGAATATGTCTATCAACCAACCACACCTTCCAAATCCAAAGACATTAAAATATATATCCATCGAGACACAAAAGTTCTCATAGTATTTCCACACTACTAAATTTCACTTCTAAAGAATTTATAGTGCTAAAACATTATCTATTTATAGAGTCTCTAACAAAACTCATCATCTACCAATACCAAATCTTATGTGGGTTTCTTATAACCTATTATCAACCGATGATTCTCTACTCGAGACACTTCACTTTCCATTTTTGAAATATCACTCCAATCATTATTCTTCCACTGATCCAAACCAATCAAGCACAGTTTATTAGAAACCATAATGGAAATTACACAAATCACCTTAATCCTAGAATAATATTAATTGAAACCAAATAGAATAACAAAAATCTCTAGTATATGAGAACTACATAAATAAAACATGAGATTTTATACTAGTCAACTTCTAGGGTAGTTTGTTAAGGTGATACCCTATAGAGACACATAAATTTATTCCTAAAATTCATAAATCAACAACTTATTGTAATTTAATGATAACTTCAACCATTCACCTGAAAACCATTTTTTAATGGACCATTTCAAAAACATATGTCTATAATACAATTTAACCAAACTATCTAAGGGAATTTCATGGGTCTTTTTCAATAATAGTTTCCCTAATCATCCTTAAAGACTAATGTAACTCTTGTGGTTTATATCATTCCAAGGAAAAAAAGTGAACTTATCTCTCTAAATACTAGCTTTGATCTCCCATCCAAAGTCAAATGTCAAAATTACACCATTAAAATAATGAAAATGTTATGAAATGTTATTGGAACACTTTCATTGATTGAACACATGGTTCAAATCATGAACCACTAAATAAAGAAACACATCAATTATCAGCATGTATAACTTCCCAAAACATTCCCTTTATCTACCCCTAAGTCCCTAACAATATCACGGATCTCAAAACCCAAAAGAAATATTACATAATAAAGATAAATTCTTCTTCCACACCAAGTGAGGAACACCACCTAGGGTCCCCACAATATTTATTATATACTACCATGAAAATAAAACTCACATTACTCTCAATAAAATTTGTATAACCCACTATATGGCCTCTCATGTCCTTTATAATCTAATGATTCTACTAATTGTGATAGAACCAATGGTTGAAATTGCAAAAATTTCCCCATAATTCTAATATATTGTAACTCGCGTCAATATTAACATCATAATAGTCTAGTATGGAACAACAATATAATTATATAACCCAAAACATACAAACCATAACCACACACAACTATTTCAAGAACTAGAGGTTCCACATAAATATCAAGGGCTATGAAACTATCTTCCTTTATAAACCACTTTTGATAATCTCTATAGAGACCCACACCACATTTTCAAGGAAATATGACAGGAAAACATGCCCCTCAAGGGACCAAGGATAACAAAATCTAGATGATAATTTATTTATCCACATATGAGACCATCTCCAAAGGAATATCTTCACTAAAACACACATTCATAAATCACACATCCCACAAAATACAACCATGAATAAATCTTTCCACCAGGAACATGACTATCATGTATCACATGTATGTGTATACCGAGTGGGTTTCACAAACAGACAATAATATTTTGATTTAAGTGTTCCAAATGGAATTTGAAAAAAATAATCATCTTACTACAGTAGAACAATTATACATATTAAAATCTCATTTCATACTAAATTTTCCTACAATGATCTTTTTGGAAAAACATTCACAATTTATGATAGAGATTCAAATAAATATTCATTCTTTTTCAGAAAACCCATACACTTTTACCCATTTAAACATTATTATTAAAAATTTCCAATACATGGTATGAAAAATCCATTAGAATCTAAAATTCCATGATAAAATATTATAAAAATTATTTCATTTTAATGAGAATACATTTAAAATACATTATAAAGGATCAAATATTAAATTAATGATAAATTCATTAATGAAAAAAATATTTACATCCTAATATAACTCCCCAACCCAAGAAGCCTGGAGCTGGTGCATTATTTTATTACATTTTCATTATGACAAGGAATCAAATCCCAAATGGTTGTTAGTTTAGAAGTCTTAGAAGACCAGATTACATTCATGATACTCATAATACATTGGAAAAATAAAATATAACATGATATGAAATAAACATCATCCATGAAATATTATTTAAATTTTCTTCATCACAGCCTATGTAAAAGAATCATAATAATGGGTGAGTTCATATTTCTCATTAAAGGTAAATAATATAGTAGAATCCTAAATAATAATTCATGATGAATAACTAAATGTATTCAATCCATTAAAAATATACATGAGAATAATATGGATGGAATAAAAAATAAATAAATAATTCCATAATAAAACATAACCATGTATATTATAATTTTTCAATAATCACATGGTCTATTAAATAGTATATTCATAATGAGGTAATGTATAATGTCAGACATCATAATTGTGTCATCAAGGCCTCTGGCCACGACCATACATAAATGGGAAAAAACACAAACTAGTTTGCCTCATGGGACCTAGTGATACATCAAGGGGCTATATCGGGGACCACATGTCATCTACTAAGCCTAATAAATTCCTCATATAAAAAATTTAAAAAAATAAATAACATAATCATTTTTATTGAAAAACTAGCATAAGAAATGTGAATACTTGTACTATAACCAATTAATGGTTTCAAATTTGCACATCCATATTCAAAATAATCATCAAACATTAAAAAAAATATGTTTCATGATATGATAATATATATACCACAATGATGTAGAAGATTCCACAAAGGTTGTTGACATAGATAATGATACTTTTAAAAGAGACAATTGAAATGATCATGAGAACATATTCATTAAACATTCCAAAGTGTCCCATACCACTTTGAATCATTAAAATAATAATAACATAGATAATTTGGATAATAAGAAAACTCTTAATATGATATATCAAATGGAATTACATACACCAGATTCATGTAATAAATGGTGAACAAATAATATATCTCATAACAGTTGAAGTGATATGAGAAAAATCCTTCTTACATTGGAAAGAAGACTTCATTTGGAAAATATTTTTTATTTTTCATAAATTCATTTTGTAAAAAAGAATATCCAAAAATTAAATGATAATGACATTGGAATTATATTATATTCGTAATTAATGTCCTACAAAATTAAAATAAAGTAAAAAGAGTTTTCAAGAATCTTTTGAAATAAAACAATTTAGTATGGCATAAGGGAATTATCAATGAGATTTTAATGTAGAAATGAATTTTTGAATTAACAGAAACATAAATGAAAAAAATATATTTTTTAATGATAAAATTACTGATTATATAATATAATTGTGGGTTAAAACAAATTATATAGTGAACCTGAAAATGTGTAAGAAGTTTATCCATCCATTAGGCATGTATAGGGGGAGAATTTAGATTGGAGGAAATTGAAAATATAAAATTCCCATAAAAGAAATATGAAATTATTTTAATATATTATTTTATAACATATAATAATATAATATATTAATAAAAAAATAATCATTACAATAGGTTAAGTATTGTGAAAGAATAACCCGAGGGAAAAAATACAGGTTCGGGTGGAATCCATTACTTATTTGTTATCAATCAAATCAATTGAAGTAAAATTTATAATAATTAAATGATACATTTAATAAAATTTATATAAATTTATCCATGATATATTTCATCAATGGAAAGTATTAATACAGCATAAAAAATGTGGTTAATAAAGAATATCTCACAACAAGGAAGTGAGATGAGAAAACCCTTACTACACTATTATCTATTGAATTGTATGTAAAAAATAATAATCTTCCAAAGAATCATTTAATACCATGAATATAATGGGATTCATGATATTATATATCAAATTTCTGTATAAATACACAATATACAAGAAATATGTAGTGAAAAAAGAAATATCATGGAAATAAATGTAAGATGAGAAACCTGTTACCTTAATGATGAAAGAGTTATAACCATGACCTTAAATTCCTGGATAATATATTTAAATACACAATTTAATTAATTAATTTTAAACCTTACATACATTTATTATAATTATTATTCTTTTATTAAGTTCATTTATGGCCTTTTTCTTTAGTGATAATATACAAATTTATCGCTCAGGAGCATTTGTTCTTTGGTTTCATGATCGGCATATTTGTATATGAGTATAGAATTTCATGATGAATGGATAAAATAATATGGAATTGAATTTATTTTTTATCAATTAACATAAATAAGTTTAAATGGTTATATATATCATCATTTTTTGTTCTGTGAAGATGAATCATTAGATAAGTCATTTAGTCATAATTATTTAAATTATTTCGGTGGTTACTGATCATAACAAACTCATTTTTTTATTGTCATGTATTATGTAAAATGGATACATAAATAACATAAAAAGGATTATATTATACATTTTATAATTTTCCCAATAATTAAAATGGTTTGAATAATACCATTAAAGAATAATTTGAAGAATGAATCTTCGTTTTCCATGAAGGTTGTAAATTTCAACCACTCATATGATGATTTCATTTATAAAATAAAAGGGAGAGAGTATGAATATTGATAATGGTTATTACATTAACTTTATCTAATTCTATTATACAGATTATAATGGAGTTATCAAGATCAATTATAATGCGGGGGTTGAGAGAGAATAAGAAAAGAATATAAATTGAAATGAAATTAAATGAAAAGGAAGAGGATTTAACTCTTGAAATAACCTCCTTGGGAAGCTCCTTAATAGAAAGAGTTTTTGTCTTCTAGAAAGACCAATGTATCATAGAAATAAGAATGGAATAGGGAAGAGTATTTGGGAATAACATTTAATAGCTTCATGTATTAGAGATGTGAAGAGAATAGGGAGTGAGGGGTGGTTTTTATAATGGAGAAGAGGAGTGTTATCTATTATTTTAATCATTGTATTGTTATTTTTGTTTGATACTATTAATGTTCATGATTCATGTGAAGAAAAACATAAAAAATTGCTTGTTAGTTTTAACCAATATCTATTTACATGATAAATAACTCAATAATGATGAATAAATTTATTTACATAGCATATTTTTTAATTATAGAATTCCTTTATTCATAAAAAATTCAAGTATTGAATAAAAATCCCACACAAATCCCCTAACAATTTTTCGACGTGTATAATTAAAAACTGGAATACATTTTATCTTAATAATTTTCCAAATAATTGAAATTGAATATTTAAATAAAATCATTATTTACATGAAAAATACATATTTAAAATTTAAACCTGATTTTATAAAACATTCAAAAATTAACTTATGTCTCATTAAAATATTCTAAATTTATTGGTGAAAAAAAATTATTTAAGAATACATTTTATGAAAATTAATTTTATTTTAAAAAATATGTTAATTTAAAATCTAATTATATGTTAATTACTATTATAAAGTCAGACACTTAATTATTAATTGTTTAAACATTCACACTCATTTACTAGGTTCTTAAATTTTATTTTAAATGTAGTGGGTGAGGTTACTATTCATAAGGCTCCATTTAATTTTAATTTGGGTAACATTAATATTCATAAGGGTACATTAACCTGGATAAGGGTCAAGTTATAATTCACCAAAAAATTATGTCGATTATATTACACTCTAAATTTCATTCATATCACAATGGTTTATGTCAATTTTTTTTGAAATTTTATTCATAATGGTGGAAAAATCTTATTTCATGTCTAGGTTATAACTATGTAGTGTATATAATTAAAATAAGCAATTATTTTATCAAATATAGTCAGTGTCGTGTGAATTTCATTTTATAATTATTTTAAAATTCATAGGGTGTCACATTCTCCCCTCCTTAAATAACATGTGTTCTCATAATTTTAAATTACACTCCCAATATTAAAGGTTGATAATTGAAAATTACCTTTTTCAGAAACCCACATTGAAAATAGGATAAATAAAATATCCTCTAAATAAGTGGGAGAGGACATTTCATTGGTAACCAAAAAAATATGCCTTTGAATAGGGGTACATTAGTGTAATGTGAAAATATGTACATGGATGAATAATATAACCATCATGTTTAGGAGAGAGTAATTGAGAACATGGACATTATAATGTAAACCATACAAATTCTATAAATGTTGTGTTTGGTTTAGAAAACATTGATTTCTTCTGAAACAAATTACATTAATAACTTTTTAATTTCCATATATTTCTCCTTAAATTGAGGAGTTATTTTCTTATCTAGATAATAACTTATGAAATTAATCTTACTCTATAATATTCCATTTCATATGAATAATATCATCCTTAGATGGTTATTTGATATTTTTCTACTTTATTCCCTACACCTGGTAATGAACTATTCTGATGAATTATTCACGCCTAAAAAAATCTATTTAACTTCAACAGATCAAAGATCACACGATGTTATAATTATTTATTCATCTGGACATTATACATAAAAAAAATCCAAATTAGAGATGATAAGATTATATAATTCCCATAAATAATAAACCATCACATAATGAAAAACAATATTAGTCTCCAAAATTCAAATTTAACGCTAACGATTCAACACAAATCATTTTTATAATTACCATCACTCTTCAAATTAAAAATTCTATGATATGAACCCCAAATTAGCTGGATTTGTTCTTATATTCATCTAAGTCACATCGATAACTCTCAATCTATTATACAAAATATTTAATTTCCTCTATCACATAATCTCTTGGTTATTCTATATATTTAAATAATTAACCTATATCACTATATATCAAAAATAAAAGCATAATTGACACCAAAATACAATTAAAAATTTATTCATCTACATATTATATTGACAAAAGTTTTATAGGATTCCTAAAATTATGAACATATTAAAAAATAACAATAATCACATAAGAAAAAAAATCATATTAAAATCCCAAAGTTATATATTTCATAAAAAAAGTCTCTAAAATAAAAATAACATTTACCCATTAGAATATTTAACAAAAAATAGTCATGGTAACTAGAAATGCATGTAGGCTAGTGTATGGTGATGTACCATTATCACCCTTCGAATTTGGGTTCAAACACCGTGGCCTTCCTGAATGAAATAGGTTGTCACCCGGCATGTGGGATTTTTATTTACTAAAACCATATATCTTCCAAAATAAATATTATAGATGTCCCTTACATAATTTCAATTACTGAACATTAATTTAAAAATTATTTTCCAAACAACCTCAATAATGAAAAACATCATACATTTATTTCCACATATAGCTTTCCTTAGTCTCGATGTAATCATATAAAATATTGGATTGAAAATGGTAATGCTTGGGTCTTATAAATTTAAGGTAGACAACTAAAAATTGATAATTAAGACTAGTTTTATTTCCTTCCATTTTACTATTCATTTTTCCTTGGTAAATTTATTCTTTATAACCTACCTTCACACACACAAAAAGAAATTCATTGTTATTTGGAGACACTACCTTCAAAATCTCTATGTAAATTTCTTGTATGCTAGTAGTCAAGACATGTTTTCCCCATGGTCTCCACTATAAGAGAACATATAAAATTCCATTATTCTCTTATTTGGTTGGTTCGGGTGTTGGTTAGGGTATACATTGTTGGTAATATTTTGAAAAAACATATTAGGCATGAACATGATATATTTCACTTATATAAACATCCCATTTGGTTTCACAACACCACAACCATGTCCATCATGTTCAATATTAACATGATTTCTTTGGATTCTAACCATTACTTAAAACTAGAACGCCTTATGAAATTAATAATATTAATACTGAGAAAAATGTATAATGATTTATTAAATATCATGAAAACTCATTTTCTACGTAAATTCATTACTTTTAATCTTGGTTTTTCATTTTCATTATATTATCAATTATATAATAATAGTTTTTAAAAACTATGTGAATTATTCTAAACATATCCCCAGGGAGTGTCAAACCAGGTGTGGAGTAGGGTTCTTTGTTGTCAACCATGTTATCCCTAGTGAGGTTTGGAACACGTTCTTGAAGTTGTTACTCCCAGGTACATCGTTCCATGAAACACATCTACCTATAGTATCGTTGAGGATGTATTTTCTAGGATGATCCATATAATCTATACCATTCCAAATTCTAGGATGTTCTTGTATGCATATCCTTAATGTCCATTATAGTGTTTTTTTTCACTAGTCTACATTTTCTAAATCAATTTTTCAAAGATTCAACTAAACATACCCTGATTCCAATTGTAACACCCTAACCCCGGAATCCTAAAGCTGGAGAAATATTTTATTTTATTTTCAATGATTACAGAGAATCAAATCCTGATGGACCGATCAGTTTTGCTGTCCTGGATGACTAGATTACATTCACAATACCCATAGTGCATAGGAAAAAGAAAACAAAACATGATATGAAATAAAAATCATCCCTGAATGAATATTCAAAATTTTATTCTTAATAACCTGGGGAAAATAAATATAAGAAAGGGGTGAGCTGAAATGATCTGTAAGTGTTAATAATGCACTGAAATAATAAATAATAAATAATACTAAACAAATAAATGTATGCATGCAATTAAAAATAATCTTTATCATAATATGTAAAGAATAAAATATGAATAAATAATTCCATAATAAAACATAACCATGGATATTCAACTAGTCAAATAATCACATGGACTATCAGATACATAATTCTTAATGCCTGGTATCATAATCACACCACCAAGGACATGTTAAATGACCATACATATACGAGTAAAAATAAAATTTAGCTTTTTTCATGAGGCCTACTGATATATTGAGGTGGTATATCTGTCTCTACTCAACACTTAATATTTCCAATACATTTCTCATATGAATAAGGAGAAACAAAACTCACATAATCATTATTATTGAAAAACTAGCAAATTAAATGTCAATATATAAATTATAACCCTTTAATGTTATAAAATTTGAACATCCACAGACAAACTAATAATCAACCATTAAAAAACATATGGTATACGAGATCTTAAGTGATAGACCTTAATGAATTAACTAATTCAACAATTGATGTTGACGTAGATGAAGATACTTTAAGTGAAACCATTGAAAATTTCATGATGAAATATTCTTTAAACATTCCAAAGTTTCCCATACCACAATGAAAAATTAAAATAATAGTACGTAAGTGTACTAGGAGAATAAGAATACTCTTCATATGATATAAAAAAGTTTTGTAAAAGTGCCACATGAAATTATTAAGTGGTGTACATGACATGTATATCATAAAAGTTAATGAGAGAAAAGAAAAATCCTATTTATTTAAAAAAGAGGATTTCTTTTGGAAAATAATTTATATTTGACATTAATTATTAATGAAATAATGTATATCCAAAATATTCAATTTAATAAAATTTAAATTATATTTTAGGACTAAATTAAGTCCAACTAATGTGAAATCATTTAAAAAGATATATTATGAAACTTTAGAAATAAATTGTTTTAGTTTAGTTAAAGAGAAATTATAAACGGATTATAATGTAGAAAGGCATGTTTGATTTCATAAAATAATAAATGAAAAAAAGTATATATTTTAATCATAAAATGAGTTATTTTATAACTATAAATATGGATTACCATATATTATATAGTGCACATGAAAATGGGTAAGAATTCAAGAAGTTCCCTTGAATCGGGCTTGATTATCAAGAAAAATTGAGAATGGAATCATGTAAAAACCTAGAATTTCATTAAAAAGAAAGCTTAAATGTCATAAATCTATTATTTTGGAACATATAAATAGATTATAGAATAATTACAAAAATTAAAATAACCATAACATAAGGTAAATGATATAGAAAGAATTACACAATTGAAAAATGAAGTTTTGGGAGGAATCTATTACTAGTTTGTAATCAATAAAAACATAATCCCTAAAATTAATGACAATAAAATGATTCATTAAAAACTGTGAAAATAAATATAGTCATGATAAGTTAATTCAATGATAAATATACATATACCATAAACAATAAATACTGGTGAATAACTAATATCTTAGAAAAATGAATGTGAGATGAGAAAACCCTTATAAATTTTTTCATCAATTGAATCATATGTCCAAAAAATAACCATAATTCAATGAATCATTTTATACCATGATTATAAATATATTCATGATATTATATTTCTTATTTCATTATACATAAAACAAAAACATGAAATATTTGGAGAATAATAGAAATATAAGTGAAATAAAAGTGAGATGAGGAACCCCATACCTTATGTCTGAATGTGTTTGGCACATGACCATAAAATCCTGGATAATCAAATTTAATACATTAATTAATTCATTACGAACCTTATATACATTTACATTCTTTTTTATAATTTTATTTTTTTTCATTTATGTCATTTTGTATGAGTTATAATATATTAATTTATAACTCTAGAGAGTTTGTCTCCATGGGTTTCATGATCGACAAACTTGTATATTACTATAAAAGATCCCGTTGAATCGATAAAAATATCTAGAATATAATTTATATATTATTAATGAACATAAATAAGTAACAATGGTAATATATTTCATTTTTTACAGGGTATGAGAAAGAATCATTAAATAAGTTAATTAGTGATAATCATTTCGATTATTATGTCAGTTATTGATCATAAAAAACTCATTTGGTTTTACCATATTCAGGACTTATATGATTGAAAATAAGAGGGAGTGATGGTGGATTATATAGTGGATGAGAGGAAGGGTTTCAATTATTTTAATCATTATATTATTATTCTGGCTCAAGACTGGGAATAGTCATGAATATTTTGACTAAAAAAAGTATTATGTAGATGTGATTTCGAACCAATTTCCATTTACATTCGATGTTAATCAATAATGTTGTATAAATTGATTTATTTAACATATTTTGTAAATTATCGAATTTCACTATTCACCAAAAATTCAAGTATTTCAGAAAAAATCCAAAAAAATCACCATAACCATATATTGATGTGTAGAATTAAAAAATGGACTAAATTTTATAAAAATAATATTATTATTATTTAAAAATTAATTTTTAAATAAAATCATTATTTACATGAAAATTAAATATTTTAAATTTAAAACTGATTTTATAATACTTTCAAAAATTAAATGAGGGCTCATATAAATATCCTAAATTTATAGGACAAAAAAATATTCATTTAGAAATACATTACATTAAATTTATTAATATATTCATGGGTGAGGTTACAATTCATAAGGGACATGTAATATTTCACCAAAAAACAATGTTGAATCTATTAGACTGTAAAAAAACATACTGATCATAATGGTGTATGTATGTTTTTCAAAATTCAAATCACATAACTGGAAACATTATGTTTCATGGCAATTTTTTGACAACCTTGGGTAATTAATTATAATGACAATGTGTTTCATTAAAAGACTAAGTGTTTTCTACATTATAGGGTATTTTTATTTTTATTTTAATAGAGTGTTACACCTACTAAAGGATATAGCCTATGACCCAATTTTATACATGTTTTTCCTATAAATATATCTATATAAAATCACATTATTCATTATATAATATACTAATTGAAAATAATAATGTATTTGGGAAACATCGAATGTATTTTTACTAATATCTAGATAATTTAATCAACTCTAAATCAACAACAACCATCACATAGAAAGTAAACTTATGTGTTTATCCATGATTTATTAACTCACCCACACTTTCCATTTATTTCAAGAAAAATTCCCATAAATTATAACACAAAAAACATGTCTATTAATCAAGGTCAAATTGATAAAATTATTAGTGAAAATAAAAACCATAATCCAACTACCATAGTAGCATATATTTCCACTATTTTAGTATTGTATATGTTGTAGTAAAAACCCCTTATCGATTTTATGATAATCTTACCATTGTTCTAGAATGTCTGAAAACATAATGAAAGTAAACTCATTTTATACCTCTTTGTATCACTACATCCTGAATCGCACCATCTGAGAAATGGACCACATTACCTGATGTTTGCCTCCCCATATATAAGTTTCTACAAACTAGTAGTGAGGTCCTGGGGAGGATAAATGGGTAGATTATTCCATTGGTAGAAGATACCCATTAATCATTAATATAGTGTAAAAAATATAATCACTCGGAATATACCAACATCTATATAGTCGAAGTAAAAAAAATATCCATACTATGGAAATTGGAATACAAGATTAATATTAAATCAAATGATCCACACATGTGTGGCGTGAAG
The DNA here is from genome assembly GCA_963277665.1 of Viscum album. Lineage (NCBI taxonomy): Eukaryota > Viridiplantae > Streptophyta > Magnoliopsida > Santalales > Viscaceae > Viscum > Viscum album. The sequence continues at coordinate 311,959,780 of OY728133.1, read as the reverse complement.
GTAAAAATTCGATAAAAATAATGAATGGAAAATTTGGAATGATAGAAAATGATATGGGAGTTTTTCCCAATATCACCTTGGTCACCATGATCCCCTAATCTACCAATAATAGCGACCTTACACATTATTGTATCACATAATATAATGTCTGTAAATTCACCCATATTTCATGTATTTTTTTAGTACAATACCTAATAGAACACTAAAAACACGTACTTAACATTATTTAAATTTATATATTTAATTGTATGCATTGAATATAAATTAAATGTAAATAATATTATAGTTATCTGAGTCTTCCTTTCCTAACTAAGGTACCATGAACCACAATCCTACATTATTCATAAGTATCTTTGATGATATGTCATATCCAGATAGTCTCATAATCCATAAGATATTGCACGATTTATCTGATGACAAAACCATATCATTTATGGATAGAAACAATAAAATTAGAACCATTTTACACATATCATCCAATGATTTAACAATATAACATTGGATAGCCACATATAATAAAAATATTAGCACAAGATATTTTTTGAGTCAACCATCTTGTGATGTATATCCACTCTATAATCAAAATAATTATCACAATTAATTTTCTGAATCAACAATATCATGATAGATAAGCACTAAATAATCAATCAAAAAAATAAATCATAAATCTATAAAATAAAGTCGATTAATAATAGGTCTACAAAAACCTACATTATAATCAAGTCACACTATATAATTTTCATTGGGATATACATACACCCATATTCCAATAAATTCATTCAAATTTATAAATGAATTATAACATGGCAAAGACATCGTACCACGGGATTAGTGGAGTCAAACATCCAATAATTAAAACCTAATTTAAACCTAACATATAAAACTCCTAAAATCATCCCTAAATTCATTATATTAAAATTATAAATTTAAGATCCATGTCACTGAAAACATATAAGATTAATATATTTTTAGACTTACCAAAAAAACATTACAATAAGAATATCTCATATAGTCTAAGTGAAAAGATATAATTATGGACGATTTGTGTTTCAATACTTCTATGATGAAATTATAATAACTAATATCATTATAAAAACCTATTATCTATTAATGAATACATATCTTCAATTTCTAGATAATAAGTTTCGTGAACCTAACAAAATATATTCTAGATGGAAAAAATCAAAAAAATCACCCAAAATACTCCCTATGTTTATGATCTCTAATCGTATGAGGATGAATGAGAGTTTTAATAATTTTATTGATTGAAATTATAAATTCTAAATTAAATAATTATTCATGAATGGTTTGGAAATATAATGTACCAATTATTTCCAACTATATGAGAGACACTTCACAAACCCTGGTCAGGTCCCATTTTTGGGCAATATGGTTTGGTAAGACATAAACTGACCATATGGAGACCACCGTCTCTATCATATCCAATAAAATAGTTTTCGGGGGAATAAAAATGGTTTCAACTTAAATGTTTTCCAATATTGAACCCTTTAGATTACATCGAAAACAAAAAAACTCAAAAAATCCCTAAGGATAAAACTCAACAAATCATATCTTAATCCTCAAATGTATAGTCTTAAAATGAATAAAATAAAAATGTGACACACTGTATAAATATAAAGGGTATTTGATAAAACACTATTTTATTGAATATTTTATTGATAATAAATGATATAATTTCCTAACATTGTGTTAAATATGTTTTATTAGAAAGTATTTGGAATTAGATCATTCATTTGAATATTTGATGAAAATTCCAGTTTTACCCTTTATAGTTCACTGTAGTATTTCGAAGATAAATATTTTTATATTTATTATTTGAATTTTAAATTTTGTAAAAGTGTTCCTAACATAATTATCTACATCTTTAATTCAGGACACTAAATCTAAAGAGTGCATTAGATTGTTGAAAATGGGCCATGACGTCAAAGTTGGGATGGACTCGGCAGAATGGAAAATCTTCTGTATTTCGGCCATAACTCCTGCATATGGGCCTGGATTAAGCCCAAAATTGGAGAGGAGATAGAGAACCCATATCCGAACATTTTATCTGTCTGGAAGGCTGTCCAATTCACGCTTTTTGGTGGTCAAATTGGCGGCTAAATGTGCATTAAAATAATTGGCCGAATTTCCACATTCACACTTGAAACCACTTGTAACCTCTCCTCCCCTCCCCTCTATAAATTAATGTTTTTTCATTTGGAGGGGTTGGGACGTGCATTGGGAGATTGGAGGCAGTGTAGAATATGTTTTACCCAAATTCTCCAACCATTGTAAGAGGGGTAGCTCTTGAAGCAAGGATCCCCTCATCGAAGCCTCCTTCTCTTCTTCATTTTGTAATGTTTTCATTTGTGTAATAAACTTCTTTGTTCTTCTTTTATTTCTTCTCTTTTCTTGTGTTTTGTTTAAATTTATTCTTCTCTTAATCTTCCTATTTGGGCTGGAATTCTTGAGTAGAAGCGTTATTGGTTTATACCCATTATAAACCATTGCACATGCAAAATGCTTCTACGATGATTACGCCACCCATGGAAGAGTAGTTCTTTTTAGTAATCGGTCGACCTCTCACCTTCTTAATTCATTTATTTTGAATCAATGGTCTAATGTAATTCAACAAACATGATCCATTAATTGAGTTTTTAATTTAAATGAAACTAATCAAGAAATTGAATAGTTTACACAAAACACGCGAGGTCGGGAATTGTGTGAACTGTGAGAGCACAACCTTAACCGGTAATTCAAAACCACACGGGATCAATTTGTAGAGTTCAAATATAATCCCTAAACTCAATTAATCCTCCTTTACAGAGTGTTTATGTGCCATAACTTACCACTGACCATAAACTAATCTTAGAGCATCAATCAAAGCAGGGTGTTGCGATTGCATGTTCCGAAGTTAGCCTAAGGTTAAATTCACTTCATCTTCGTGGTAAAGTTAATTCTCGTAGGGTTCGTGATTTAACAAATTAAGGGATCATAATTAAGTGAATATTAATTTAAATGATAATGATTAATAAATGATTGAAGAGGTATAGTTAGATAGATTACACCTTTTAAAATAGATTTCTAAAAAAACATCTTCTTGTTGTGTCATTCTAATCGAAACTTCATTTCAAAAAAAAAACAAAAAAAAATGCAATCTTCTTCCAGCAAACATCTTCTAGATTTATAAACTATAAACAACCACCCCCATAATTTCAAGTAGTGTTTTTATTCCCTTTTATTTTGTTTCTAGAATACCTCTGAAAAGTTGTTTTAATTCACTTCCTCCTTTGAGAGACGACCTTGGTCAGCCACTCTATTGCACCTAAGTACCACAAAATCACACTAATCATTTGAGGGCACCCACGACAGCGCTCTATCAAATTGGCGCCATTTCTGGGGAGACAGGTAATTATTTCAACCAATTAGAGATATTTTTTTTACATTTTATTCTCTTCCTCTCTTCTTTCTTCCTTCTGTACCCAATCTGATTTTTCTTCCTTTTCTTTTATTTTCTTCAACTTCTTTTTGGACCATCAACTCAAACTTCTCATTTTTATTTTACTATGGTCCATTTTCTTTCTTTTCATTTTTATTTGATCTATGACACGAACTAATCCCGATGATCTCTTAGATCTTGACCGTGAGATTGAACGTAGCCTTAGGGATCGAATCAGAAATTCTCAGTCTACGGGAAGTTTCAATATTCAAACAGTTGGTGAATTCATCTCTTCTGGAAACATTGAAATTGGAAGAAATTCAAATTCAAACATAAAAGAGGAACCAATGTCTGGAAAAAATGGAAATGAACTTAATAGAACCATTCGACAATTGTCTGCACCTGATGTTAACTATCAACCAAATTTATTGCATACCCAAATCTCGAATCGGACTTTGAACTAAAATCTGGGTTAATTCACTTACTTCCAAAGTTTCATGGCCTCTATAATGAGGATCCCAATAAAAATTTGAAAGAATTTAATGTGGTTTTCTCAACCCATAAACCAAGAAATGTTTCCGAAGATCAAATCAAATTAAGAGCATTCCCATTCTCACTTGATGGAGATGAAAAAGATTGGATGTATTACTTGCAACCTGAAGATGTAACATGTTGGAATGATTTGAAATATCTTTTCTTGCAAAGATTTTTTCCAGCATCAAGGACCACATCCATTCGAATGGAGATATCGGGGATCAAACAAGCACAAGGGGAGTCAATGTATCAGTACTGAGAGCGATTCAAGAAGTTGTGTGCAAGCTGCCCACATCACCAAATCAGTGAGCAACTACTCATCATGTACTTCTATGAAGGACTCACACCCATGGAGAGGAGCATGGTGGATGTTGCAGCTGGAGGAGCATTGGTGGACAAGACACCAGTAGCTGCAAGAGCATTGATCGACAAAATGGCCCAAAACGCTCAACAATTCGGTGATATAGGTACACCACATGTTCGAGGAGTACATCAAGTAAGTCCTTCTTCTCTTGAAAGTAATTTGATTGATACTAAGTTAGAAGAATTGAAAAATATGGTGAGGCAGATTGCATTGGATCAAAAGACATCCCAACCCCCTCCTTCAAGGCCATGTGGCATTTTCACTGAGACAAACCACCCAACTGACTGTACCTTTGCCTACCGAAGGATGCCATTTGGACTTTGCAACGCCCCAGGTACCTTCCAGAGATGCATGGTGAGTATTTTTTCTGATTTTATTGAGACCTTCATGGAGGTATTTATGGATTATTTTACAGTGTATGGGTCTTCATTTGATGAATGTCTATGTAGTTTGGGAAAGGTGTTGAATCGTTGTATTGAGAAGAATATGGTCCTGAACTTTGAAAAGTTTCATTGTATGGTAGAGCATGGCATTTTCATAGGGCATGTAGTGTCAAAACATGGGATAGATGTTGATAGATCTAAGGTAGACATTATTTCATCCTTATCCTATCCTTCATGTGTGCGTGATGTTAGATCTTTCCTAGGGCATGCAGGATTTTATCGGCGCTTCATCAAAGATTTTAGTAAGATCGCTCTTCCTATGTCATGATTACTTAAAAAAGATTCTGATTTTGTGTTTGATGATTCTTCTAGGACTTCCTTTGATGAGCTAAGGAAGTGTCTGACCACTCCACCTATCATACATCCCCCATGGTGGGACCTTCCATTTGAGCTTATGTGTGACACCTCCAAATTCACGGTTGGAGAAGTCTTTTCTCAGAGGGTGGAAGGACGTTCACATGTGATTTCCTATAAATCGAGGACACTGGATTCAGCCCAATCAAACTACACTACCACAGAAAAGGAGTTTCTTGCTGTCATATTTGCTTTAGATAAATTCCGTTCATATTTAATGTGCTGTAAAGTAGTTGTTTTTTCTGACCATGCAGCTTTGAGGTACCTCCTGAAGAAGCCAGATGCAAAGCCACGACTTATCCGTTGGATGCTCCTTCTTCAAGAGTTTGACATCGAGATAAAGGAAAAAAAAGGGTCAGAAAACATGGTGGGGGACCACATGAGTAGGCTTACTCACACACTAGAGGACGACACCTTGGATCAGAACCACTTCAGGACACTTTCCCCGATGAGAATCTCTATACCATCTCAGGTACACATCCTTGGTATACTGATTTAGTTAAATACCTTGTTGCTTCTAAAATCCTAGCAAATTTAAAGAAACATCAAGTCCAAAAATTAAAGAGTGAGTCAAGATTTTATGTTTGGGATGATCCATACTTATGGCGCATGTGTAGTGACCAAGTCATTAAGAGGTGTGTTCCCGATCATGAGTTTGAGTCTATTTTGCATTTCTGTCATACACTTGCTTGTGGTGGACACTTTGGACCCCAACAGACAGCTAGGAAGGTTTTGGACTCTGTATTATATTGGCCTAGATTATTCCATGATGCCCATGTGTTTTGTAAGTCATGCTCTCGTTGCCAACACACTGGGAACATTTCTAAGAGACATGAGATGCCCCAACAACCCATACTATTTTGTGAGATTTTTTATGTATGGGGCATCGAATTTATGTGTCCATTTCCTAGTTCATTTGTATTTTTGTATATTTTGGTTTCTGTTGATTATGTGAGTAAATGGGTGGAGGCCAAGGCCACCAAGACTGACGATTCTCATGTTGTTGTGGACTTTGTCAAAGCACAGATTTTTTTGCAGGTTTGGAGTACCAAAGGCCATCATCAGTGACCAAGGGACACACTTTTGCAATAGGAATTTTGCTTCCCTCCTTCGAAATTATGGGGCGACACACAAAACATCAACACCATATCACCCCCAAACAAATGGCCAGGATGAGGTTTCAAATCGTGAGTTGAAACAAATCTTGGAGAAAACCGTGCAGCCAAATAGGAAGGATTGGAGCAAGCACTTGGATGATGAATTGTGGGCTTTTAGGACATCATACAAGACCCCCATTGGTATGTCCCCATTTCACATTGTTTTTGGGAAAGCATGTCATCTCCCCGTGGAAGTCGAGCATCGGGCATATTGGGCTATAAAGAAATGCAACATGGATTTGGCCCAAGCTGGAATTCAAAGGAAGTTGCAAATTCAAGAGCTTGAGGAGATTCGACTGTCATCATATAAGAACTCAAGGATCTACAAGAAAATATCAAAAGTAGCTCATGACAAAATGATCCAACAAAGGGAGTTTCATGTTGGAGAGAAAGTCCTTCTCTATAGTTCACGACTAAATTTGATGCTTGGTAAGATGCGTTCCAGATGGTTAGGTCCTTATATTGTGTCTAATGTTTTTCCTTATGGTGCAGTGGAGATCACACAAGAGGACACTGGAAGGAGATTTACAGTCAATGGGAAATGGATGAAGAGATACATTGAGGGACATACTACTGATGTAGTGGAATTTATCACACTGCATGACCCCATCATCACTTGATCACATCAGGCTGTTCTTAACCCTTTCAATTTTATATTATTTGTCCAATTTAAAAATTCTGCATTTCATGTGCATATATCATCTCACGGGTTCACATTGAGGAAAATGCAATATTTTAAGTGTGGGGGAGGGAACCTTTTAGTTTAGTAATTTCAATTGTTTTCCTGTTTAAAAAATTGTGTGTTTTTCAAATTTCGTGTGTTTATTTTTCAATTTCCGTTGTTTTTTTTGAAATTTTTGAGCTGAAATGATTCTCATCACAATTTTGAAATGCATATCAATGAGTGAAACAATTTATCCCTTGAAACTAAGCTTAAATTAATGCTGAAATGACTTTGTTTCAAGTTCAAATATTTAGTAATTTCATGAAAAGTACGCTGAATTTTGAATCACATGCCAATCTCACTGTCTTTATATTTGAAATCACTTTCATGTGAGTCTTCTAAACCATTATTTTCATATTCTTTACATTCACCTCAATTCTTGAGAGAACCAAACCATACTTGATTTAACCAGAATTTGATCTATTCCTGTCAAAAACTTGAGTGTTTGAGGTACTTATGTTTAAATTATTGAGGAATTTGTTTGGTATTAAAGCCCCTATTTCAAAGAATCCTTTTTTATAATGGCATACCTTGAATATTTAATCCTTGTAGCCCTTAGAAGACATGAACAGCTTGTTAGGTTAAGCCACATTACAAGCCAATTTTCCCTATCCAACCAACTCTTGAAGTGAAATTGCATAATCTAGTTGAGCTTAAGTGTGGGGGAAGCTGTCTTGTGTTGTGCCACCACATTATGTGATACTTTGGGTGGAAAATTAAATTCTGAAGAGATCTGTTTGCTGCTGAAGAAATTCATTATATTGAAAGTTGTGCCTCTTCTGGAGCATTCATGACAAGTGAAGTTGTGCCTTTTCTAGAGCTTCTAATTGAGGTGGAAAGCTGTGCCCATCTGGAGCATTCAAGAAAATCATGTTTGAGAAGATTGAAATTTTTTATGCTGAAATGATGAATGGTGTAAACCTTTCATGTCTTTTCATTATGATGGAGCTGAATTGATACTATGGGGATTGAGGAGAAGACCATATTTAAGTGAAAATTAGATTAAGGTAATTTTTCTTCAAAAGAGTCAATCCATCCTCATTCAGCCTCAGAATTTTTCACATCTTAATCATACCAACCGAAAGCCACAGAACAACCCTGAAAAGTCCTCATGATAAACATATGTCCTTGACTCACATCGGGTAGCGATGTGGGAATCTATCAAGCCTATGGTGACCCTTTTATGAGTTTGGATGAGAAAGACATTGGAAAAAATTGATATTTGAGTGATGAGAGAAAATTCAAGCGAGGTAAGGGTTTTGTGCATGGGAGGATAAATGAAGCGGAAATATATTGAATGATATAAATGGAGAATTTAAATAATGTTTTTTATGAGGCATTATATCTTTTGATTCTTGGTGGGAAATTGATTTATCTCAAGGATATGTGTTTTAAAATTGGTTTTGATTTGATATTGATGTTTATTGATATGAGATTTTTCCCAGGAGAGCAAAAGGGTAAGTGTGGGGTAGTTGATAAAGCACTATTTTATTGAATATTTTATTCATAATAAATGATAGAATTTCCTCACATTGTGTTAAATATGTTTAATTAGAAAGTATTTTGAATTAGATCATTCATTTGATTATTTGATGAAAATTCCAGTTTTACCCTTTATAGTTCACTGTAGTATTTCAAAGCTAAATATTTTTATATTTATTATTTGAATTCTAACATTTGTAACAGTGTTCCTAACATAATTCTCTACAAATTTTATTCAAGACACTAAAGTTAAATAGTGCATTAGATTGTTGAAAATGGGTCATGACGTCAAAGTTGGGCTGGACTCGGAAGATTGGAGAAGCTTCTGTATTTCGGCCATAACTCCTGTATCTTGGCCTGGATTGAGCCCAAATTTGGAGAGGAGATAAAGAACCCATATCCGAACATTAGATCCTTCTGAAAGGCCGTCCAATTCACGCGTTTTTGTGGTCAAATGGGCGGTGAAATTTCCATTAAAATATTTGGCCAAATTTCCACATTCACACTTGAAACCACTTGTAACCTCTCCTCCCCTCCCCACTATAAATTGGAGTTTTTCTCATTTGGAGGGGTTGGGACGTGCATTGGGAGATTGGTGGCAGAGGAGAATTTGTTTCACCCAAATTCTCCAACCATTGTAAGAGGGGTTTCTCTTGAAGCAAGGATCCCCTCATCGAACCCTCCTTCTCTTCTTCATTTTGTAAGGTTTTCATTTGTGTAATAAATTTCTTTGTTCTTCTTTTATTTCTTCTCTTTTATTCTTTTTTTTTAAAATTTTTTCTTCTCTTCATCTTCCTCTTTGGGCTGGAATTCTTGAGTAGAAGGGTTATTGGGTTATACCCATTATAAACCATTGCACATGCTAAACGCTTCTACGATGATTACGCCACCCATGGAAGAGTAGTTCTTTTTAGTAATCGGTCGACCTCTCACCTTCATAATTCATTTATTTTGAATCAATGATCTAATTTAATTCACCAAACACGATCCATTAATTTTATATTTAATTTAAATGAATCTAAGAAAGCAATTGAATAGTTAACACAAAACACGTGAGGTCGGGAATTGTGTGAACTGTGAGAGCGCAACCTTAACCGATATTTCAAAACCACATGGGATCAATTTGTAGAGTTCAAATATAATCCCTAAACTAAATTAATCATAATTTCCAGAGTGGTTATTTGCCTTAATTTACCACTGACCATAAGATAATCTTAGAGAATCAATCAAATCAGGGTGTTACGATTGCATGTTCTGAAGTTAGCCTAAGGTTAAATTCACTTCATCTTCGTGGTAAAGTTAATTCTCGTAGGGTTCGGGATTTAACAAATTAAAGGATCATAATTAAGTGAATATTAATTTAAATGATAATGATTAATAAATGATTGAAGAGGTACAGTTAGATCGATTACGCCTTTTAAAATAGATTTCTAAAAAACATCTTCTTGTTGTGTCATTCAAATCGAAACTTCATTTCAAAATTAAATACAAAAAAAATGCAATCTTCTTCCAGCAAACATCTTCTAGATTTATAAACTATAAACAAACACCCCCATACATTCAAGTAGTGTTTTTATTCCCATTTATTTTGTTTATAGAATACCTCTGAAAAGTTGTTTTAATTCACTTCCTCCTTTGAGAGACGACCTTGGTCAGCCACTCTGTTGCACCTAAGTACCCCAAAATCACACTAATCATTTGAGGGCGCCCACAACAGCGCTCTATCAAATTGGCGCTGTTGCCAGGGAGGCAGGTAATTATTTCATCCAATTAGAGGTATTTATTTTATTTTACATTTTATTCTCTTCCTATCTTCTTTCTTCCTTCTGTACCCAATCTGATTTTTCTTCCTCTTCTTTTATTTTCCTCTACTTCTTTTTGGACCATCAACTCAAACTTCTCATTTTTATTTTACTATGGTCCACTTTCATTCTTTTCGTTTTTATTTGATCTATGACATGAACTAATCCCGAAGATCTCTTAGATCATGACCGTGAGATTGAACGTAGCCTTAGGGCTCGAATCATAAATTCTCAGTCTACGGGAAGTTTCAATATTCAACCAGTTGGTGAATTCCTCTCTTCTTGAAACATTGAAATTGGAAGCAATTCAAATTCAAATATAAAAGAGGAAACAATGGATGGAAACAATGGAAATGAACTTAATAGAACCATTCGAGAATTGGCTGCACCTGATGTTAACTATCAACCAAATTGTATTGCATACCCAAATCTCGAATCGGACATTGAACTAAAATCTGGGTTAATTCACATACTTCCAACATTTCATGGCCTCTCTGGTGAGGATCCTAATAAAAATTTGAAATAATTTAATGTGGTTTTCTCAACCCTTAAACCAAGAAATGTTTCTGAAGATCAAATCAAATTAAGAGCATTCCCATTCTCACTTGATGGAGATGCAAATGATTGGATGTATTACTTGCAACCTGATGATGTAACATGATGGAATGATTTGAAACGTCTTTTATTGCAAAGATATTTTCCAGCATCAAGGACCACATCCATTCGAAAGGAGATATCGGGGATCAAACAAGCACAAGGGGAGTCAATGTATGAGTACTGGGAGCGATTCAAGAAGTTGTGTACAAGCTTCCCACATCACCAAATCAGGGAGCAACTACTCATCCAGTACTTCTATGAAGGACTGACACCCATGGAGAGGAGCATGGTGGATGCTGCAGCTGGAGGAGAATTGGCGGACAAGACACCAGTAGCTGCACGATCATTGATCGACAAAATGGCCCAAAACTCTCAACAATTCGGTGATAGAGGTACACCACATGTTCGAGGAGTAAATCAAGTAAGTCCTTCTTCTCTTGAAAGTAATTTGATTGATAATAAGTTATAAGAATTGAAAAAAATGGTGAGGCAGATTGCATTGGCTCAAAAGACATCCCAACCCCCTCCTTCAAGGCCATGTGGCATTTGCACTGAGACAAGCCACCCAACTGACCGTTGCCCATAACTACAAGAGACATAAGATTGTGCAGCAGTGTTCCCTGGGAGACCATTTCAGCAGCAACAACAACAACTATATCCCCAAAAGATGTTTTATACAGTATACAACCATGGGTGGAAAGATCAGTTAGACATGAGGTATGGCTCTGGACAACAACAAAGGCCCCCTTTTCAACCAAACTTCCAGCAGCCTCCACCTTACCAACAGGGTTTCCAACAACCCCAAAGGGGATTCGAAGCTCAAACATCAATGAGTCAGCAACAAGGGAATTTCCAACACAAGGTAGACCCTAACACTGATGATCTTTTGAAACAAATTGTTCTTAATCAACAAAATGAGCTGAAGAGTCAAGGTTCGGAGCTGAGAGAGATGAAGACTCAAATGAGTCAGATTTCCACCGCCCTCCATGAACTTGTGAGTAAGAATTCTGGAAATCTACCTTCCCAACCCACTCCAAATCCAAAGGGGAATGTTAGTGCCATCAATTGAGAAGTGGGAAGCAAATTAATGATACATCTGCACGTACCATTCCACTGGGATTCACCTCAACTTCAGAGAAGCCGCATTCCATACCAACTGAGGAGCAATCCAAGGAGAAAGATAAAGGTAAGAAAAAGATTGATGATGTTCCTCCTAAACCCCTTCCTTTTCCAAACAGGGTTGTTCAAACCAAGAATATGGCTGAAGAAGCAATTCAAAAGGAGGTTTTGGACACATTCAAGCGTGTGGAGATCAACATTCCTCTACTTGAAGCAATTAAGAAAATCCCAAGGTATTCCAAATTCTTAAAAGAACTCTGCACCAATCGAAGAGGGCTCGTGGGAAATGAGAGGATCAACCTTGGAAGGAATGTCTCAGCACTCATTTCACCAACTCTAGAAATGCCAACAAAGTGCAAGGATCCAGGGAAATTCACCATCCCATGTACCATAGGGGAGTTGCACTTCTCTGATGCTCTTTGTGATTTAGGAACTTCAACAAATGTGATGCCTCACTCTGTATTCTCTTCCTTGCAGGTTGGTGAGTTGAAGCCAACAAGAGTAGTGGTGCAATTGGCGAATAGAGCTACAACATATCCAGTGGGAGTCCTTGAGGATGTACTTGTCCAGGTAAGAGACATGATCTTTCCAGCGGATTTATATGTTCTTAACATGGAGGATGATCATGTAAGTTCTCATTCCCCCATTATCATAGGTAGGACCTTCCTCAAAACTACAAAAACTATCATAAATGTCAATGAGGGTACACTTTGCAGCGATTTTGGAGATGAAGTTGTGATATTTAATGTTATGGATTTCATGAAGTACCCCTCAGAGGACCATTCTTCTTTTGTTATCTCCCATTTTGAACCACCAAATAAAAACTCCATAGAATTTTATTGTCCTGTGTTTAGGGAGATTATGAGTATTGGTTCGAGTTTGATGTATAAGAGCACTTCCTCACATGTTGCTGATACACAATCCTATCTTGGATTTTATTTTTATGTGGATACATATTCTGATTTTGACCATGTTCACTCTGATTATGAAATGGCTGTTGAGTATGCTGATGGATTTGATGCTTTATTCTATGATTTTGATGATGTCTATTCTGATACTGATGCTCTTTGTGAACATATTTCAGTTCCATCAATGACTCCATCCATACTACACCCTCCTTCATTAGAACTCAAGACATTGCCTCCAAATATGAAATACTCATACTTGTTGAATGGTGAGAGATTACCTGTTATCATTGCAAACAATCTCCCTTTTGAACATGAAGAAATGCTTTTGAATATTTTGAGGGAGAACATCAGAGTGATTGGGTGGACCTTGGCTGACATATCAGGTATTAGCCCCTCCATTTGCATGCATAGGATTCTCTTGGAGGATGGGGCTAAACCGGTGAGACAACCACAAAGGAGACTCAATCCCACCCTCTTGGAAGTTGTTAAAAAGGAAGATGAGAAATTGCTCGAGGCAGGTATAATATTTCCCATTTCAGATTCTCAGTGGGCAAGTCCTATTCAGGTTGTTCCTAAGAAAAGTGGTGTTACTGTTGTTAAAAATGAGAAAGATGAGATAGTTCCAATGAGGGTGAAAAATAGTTGGCGTGTGTGTATTGATTATAGGAAACTAAATCAGTCCACTCGCAAGGACCATTTCCCCCTCCCATTTATTGATCAGATTCTTGAGAGACTAGCTGGGAAGACACACTATTGTTTCTTGGATGGATTTTCTGGATATTTTCAGGTTCCTATTGCTCCGGAGGACCAGGAGAAGACGACATTCACCTGCCCATTCGGTACCTTTGCCTACCGAAGGATTCCATTTGGACTTTGCAACGCCCCAGGTACCTTCCAGAGATGCATGGTGAGTATTTTTTCTGATTTTATTGAGACATGCATGGAGGTATTTAGGGGTGATTTTACAGTGTATGGGTCTTCATTTGATAATTGTCTATGTAGTTTGGGAAAGGTGTTGAATCGTTGTATTGAGAAGAATCTGGTCCTGAACTTTGAAAAGTGTCATTTTATGGTAGAGCATGGCATTGTATTAGGGCATGTAGTGTCAAAACATGGGATAGATGTTGATAGATTGAAGGTAGACATTATTTCATCCTTACCCTATCCTTCATGTGTGCGTGATGTTAGATCATTCCTAGGGCATGCATGATTTTATCGGTTCTTCATCAAATATTTTAGTAAGATCGCTCTTCCTATGTCACGATTACTTCAAAAAGATTCTGATTTTGTGTTTGATGATTCTTGTAGGACTTCCTTTGATGAGCTAAAGAAGTGTCTGACCACTCCACCTATCATACAGCCCCCACGGTGGGACCTTCCATTTGAGCTTATGTGTGACACCTCCAAATTCGCGGTTGGAGCAGTCTTATCTCAGAGGGTGGAAGGACGTTCACATGTGATTTCCTATGCATCGAGGACACTGGATTCAGCCCAATCAAACTACACTACCATAGAAAAAGAGTTTTTTGCTGTCATATTTGCTTTAGATAAATTCCGTTCATATTTATTGGGCTCTAAAGTAGTTGTTTTTTCTGACCATACAGCTTTGAGGTACCTCCTGAAGAAGCCAGATGCAAAGCCACGACTTATCCGTTGGATGCTCCTTCTTCAAGAGTTTGACATCGAGATAAAGGAAAAAAAGTGGTCAGAAAACATGGTGGCGGACAACATGAGTAGGCTTACTCACACACTAGAGGACGACACCTTGGATCAAGTACCACTTCGGGACACTTTCCCCGATGAGAATCTCTCTACCATCTCAGGTACACATCCTTGGTATGCTGATTTAGTTAACTACCTTGTTGCTTCTGAAATCCCTGCAAATTTAAAGGAACATCAAGTCCAAAAATTAAAGAGTGAGTCAAGATTTTATGTTTGGGATGATCCATACTTATGGCGCATGTGTAGTGACCATGTCATTAGAAGGTGTGTTCCCGATCATGAGTTTGAGTCTGTTTTGCATTTCTGTCATACACTTGCTTGTGGTGGACACTTTGGACCCCAACGGACAGCTAGGAAGGTTTTGGACTCTGTATTATATTGGCCTAGATTATTCCATGATGCCCATGTGTTTTGTATGTCATGCTCTCGTTGCCAACACACTGGGAACATTTCTAAGAGACATGAGATGCCCCAATAACCCATACTATTTTGTGAGATTTTTGATGTATAGGGCATCGACTTTATGTGTCCTTTTCCTAGTTCATTTGGATTTTTATTATATTTTGGTTTCTGTTGATTTTGTGAGTAAATGGGTGGAGGCCAAGGCCACCAAGACTGACGATTCTCATGTTGTTGTGGACTTTGTCAAAGCACAGATTTTTTGCATGTTTGAAGTACCAAAGGCCTTCATCAGTGACCAAGGGACACACTTTTGCAATAGGAATTTTTCTTCCCTCCTTCAAAAGTATGGGGTGACACACAAAACATCAACACCATATCACCCCCAAACAAATGGCCATGATGAGGTTTCAAATCGTGAGTTGAAACAAATCATGGAGAAAACCGTGCAGCCAAAGAGGAAGGATTGGAGCAAGTGCTTGGATGATGCATTGTGGGCTTATAGGACATCATACAAGACCCCTATTAGTATGTCCCCATTTCAGATTGTTTTTGGGAAAGCATGTCATCTCCCGGTGGAAGTCGAGCATCGGGCATATTGGGCTATAAAGAAATGCAACATGGATTTGGCCCAAGCTGGAATTCAAAGGAAGTTGAAAATTCAAGAGCTTGAGGAGATTTGACTGTCATCATATGATAACTGAAGGCTATACAAGGAATGATCAAAAGCAGCTCATGAAAAAATGATCCATCAAAGGGAGTTTCATGTTGGAGAGAAAGTACTTCTCTATAGTTCACGACTGAAGTTGATGCCTGGTAAGTTGTGTTGCAGATGGTTAGGTCCTTATATTGTGTCTAATGTTTTTCCTTATGGGGCAGTGGAGATCACACAAGAGGACACTGGAAGGAGATTTATAGTCAATGGGCAATGTTTGATGAGATACATTGAGGGAAATCCTACTGATGCAGTGGATTTTATCACACTGCATGACCCCATCATCACTTGATCACAGCAGGCTGTTCCTAACCCATTCACTTTTATATTATTTGTCCTATTTAAAAATTCTGCATTTCATGTGCATATATCATCTCACGAGTTCACATTGAGGACAATGCAATATTTTAAGTGTGGGGGAGGGAACCATTTAGTTTAGTAATTTCAATTGTTTTCCTGTTTAAATTTTTTTGTGTTTTTCAAATTTCGTGTGTTTATTTTTCAATTTTCTTTGTTTTTTTTTGGAATTTTTTAGCTGAAATGATTCTCATCACAATTTTGAAATGCATATCAATGAGTGAAACAATTTATCCCTTGAAACTAAGCTTAAATGAATGCTGAAATGACATTGTTTCAAGTTCAAATATTTAGTAATTTCATGAAAAGTACGCTGAATTTTGAATCCCATGCCAATATCACTGTCTTTATATTTGAAATAAAATTCCTGTGAGGCTTCAAAACAATTATTTTCATATTATTTACATTCACCTAACTTCTTGAGAGAACCAAACCATACTTTATTTAACCAGAATTTGATCTATTCCTGTCAAAACTTGAGGGTTTGAGGTACTTATGTTTAAATGATTGAGGCATTTGTTTGGTATTAAATCCCCTATTTCAAATAATCCTTTTTTATAATGGCCTACCTTGAATATTTAATCCTTGTAGCCCTTAGAAGCCATGCACATCCTGTTAGGTTAAGCCACATTATAAGCCAATTTTCCCTATCCAACCAACTCTTGAAGTGAAATTGCATAATCTAGTTGAGATTAAGTGTGGGGGAAGCTGTCTTGTGTTGTGCCACCACATTATGTGATACTTTGGGTGGAAAATTAAATTCTGAAGAGATGTGTTTGCTGCTAAAGAAATTCATTATATTGAAAGATGTGCCTCTTCTGGAGCTTTCATTACAAGTGAAGTTGTGCCTTTTCTGGAGCTTCTAATTGAGGTGGAAAGTTGTGCCCATCTGGAGCTTTTAAGAAAATCATGTTTGAGAAGATTGAAATTTTTTATGTTGAAATGATGAATGGTGTAAACCTTTCATGACTTTTCATGATGATGTAGCTGAATTGATACTATGGGGATTTAGGAGAAGACCATATTTAAGTGAAAATTAGATTAATGCAATTTTGCTTCAAAAGAGTCAAGCCCTCCTCATTCAGCCTGAGAGTTTTTCACATCTTAATCATACCAACCGAAAGCCAAAGAACAACCCTGAAAAGTTCTCATGATAAAAATATGTCCTTGAATCACATCGGGTAGCGATGTGGGAATCTATCAAGCCTATGGTGACCCTTGTATGAGTTTGGATGAGAAAGACATTGCAAAAAAATTGATATTTGAGTGATGAGAGAAAATTCAAGCGAGGTAAGTGTTTTGTGCGTGGGAGGATAAATGAAGTGGAAATATATTGAATGATATAAATGGAGAATGTGAAATAAGGTTTTTTATGAGGCATGATATTTTTTGATTCTTGGTGGGAAATTGATTGATCTTGAGGATATGTGTTTTAAAATTGGTTTTGATTTGATATTGATGTTTACTTGATATGATATTTTTCCCAGGAGTGCAAAAGGGTAAGTGTGGGGGAGTTGATAAAACACTATTTTATTGAATATTTTATTCATAATAAATGATATAATTTCTTCACATTGTGTTAAATATGTTTAATTAGAATTTATTTGGAATTAGATCATTCATTTGAATATTTGATGAAAATTCCAGTTTTACCATTTATAGTTCAATGTAGTATTTCAAAGATAAATATTTTTATATTTATTATTTGAATTTTAAATTTTGTAAAAGTGTTCCTAATATAATTATCTACAACTTTTATTCAGGATACTAATGTTAATGAGTGCATTAAATTGTTGAAAATGGGTCATGACGTCAAAGTTGGGCTGGACTTGGCAGAATGGAGAAGCTTCTGTATTTCGGCCATACCTCCTGCATCTGGACCTGGATTGAGCCCAAATTTGGAGAGAAGATAGAGGACCCATATCCAAAAAATTTATCCTTATGGAAGGCCGGCCAATTCACGTGTTTTAGTGGTCAAATGGGCGGTGAAATGTGAATTAAAATATTTGGCCGAATTTCCACATTCACACTTGAAACCACTTGTAACTTCTCCCCCCCTCCCCTCTATAAATTGGAGTTTTTCTCATTTGGAGGGGTTGGGAAGTGAATTGGGAGATTGGTGGCAGAGGATAATTTGTTTCACCCAAATTATCCTACCATTGTAAGATGGGTAGCTCTTGAAACAAGGATCCCCTCATCGAAGCCTCCTTCTCTTCTTCATTTTGTAATGTTTTCATTTGTGTAATAAACTTCTTCGTTCTTCATTTATTTCTTCTCTTTTCTTCTGTTTTGTTTAAATTTATTCTTCTATCAATCTTCCTCTTTTGGCTGGAATTCTTGATTAGAAGCGTTATTGGGTTATACCCATTATAAACCACTGCACATGCTAAACGCTTCTACGATGATTACGCCACCCATGGAAGAGTAGTTCTTTTTAGTAATCAGTCGACCTCTCACCTTCTTCATTCATTTATTTTGAATCAATGATCTAATGTAATTCACCAAACATGATCCATTAATTGAGTTTTTAATTTAAATGAAACTAAGAAAGCAATTGAATAGTTAACACAAAACACACGAGGTCGGGAATTGTGTGAACTGTGAGAGCGCATCCTTAACCGGTAATTCAAAACCACACGGGATCAATTTGTAGAGTTCAAATATAATCCCTAAACTCAATTAATCCTCATTTCCAGAGTGTTTATGTGCCTTAATTTACCACTGACAATAACCTAATCTTAGAGCATCAATCAAAGCAGGGTGTTACGATTGCATGTTCCGAAGTTAGCCTAAGGTTAAATTCACTTCATCTTCATGGTAAAGTTAATTCTCGTAGGGTTCGGGATTTAACAAATTAAGGGATCATAATTAAGTGAATATTAATTTAAATGATAATGATTAATAAATTATTGAAGAGGTAGAGTTATATCGATTACGCCTTTTAAAATATATTTCTAAAAAACATCTTCTTGTTGTGTCATTCTAATCGAAACTTCATTTCAAAATTAAAAAAAAATGCAATCTTCTTCTTGAAAACTTCTTCTAGATTTATAAACTATAAACAACCACCCCCATACTTTCAAGTAGTGTTTTTATTCCCTTTTATTTTTTTTCTAGAATACCTCTGAAAAGTTGTTTTAATTCACTTCCTTTTTTGAGAGACGACCTTGGTCAGCCACTCTGTTGCACCTAAGTACCCCAAAATCACACTAATCATTTGAGGGCGCCCACGACAGTGCTCTATAAAATTGGCGCCATTTCTAGGGAGGCAAGTAATTATTTCAACCAATTAGAGGTATTTATTTTATTTTACATTGTATTCTCTTCCTCTCTTCTTTCTTCCTTCTGTACCCAATCTGATTTTTCTTCCTATTCTTTTATTTTCTTCTACTTCTTTTTGGACCATCAACTCAAACTTCTCATTTTTATTTTACTATGGTCCACTTTCTTTCTTTTCATTTTTATTTGATCTATGACACGAAATAATTCCGAAGATCTCTTAGATCTTGACCGTGAGATTGAACGTAGCCTTAGGGCTTGAATCATAAATTCTTAGTCTACAGGAAGTTTCAATATTCAACAAGTTGGTGAATTCATCTCTTCTTGAAACATTGAAATTGGAAGAAATTCAAATTCAAACATAAAAGAGGAACCAATGGCTGGAAACAATGGAAATGAACTTAATAGAACCATTCGATAATTGGCTGCACCTGATGTTAACTATCAACCAAATTGTATTGCATACCCAAATCTCGAATCGGACTTTGAACTAAAATCTCGGTTAATTCACATACTTCCAAAGTTTCATGGCCTCTCTGGTGAGGATCCCAATAAACATTTGAAAGAATTTAATGTGGTTTTCTCAACCCTTAAACCAAGAAATGTTTCTGAAGATCAAATCAAATTAAGAGCATTCCCATTCTCACTTGATGGAGATGAAAAAGATTGGATGTATTACTTGAAACCTGATGATGTAACATGTTGTAATGATTTGAAACGTCTTTTATTGCAAAGATTTTTTCCAGCATCAAGGACCACATCCATTCGAAAGGAGATATCGGGGATCAAACAAGCACAAGGGGAGTCAATGTATGAGTACTGGGAGCGATTCAAGAAGTTGTGTGCAAGCTGCCCACATCACCAAATCTGTGAGAAACTACTCATCCAGTACTTCTATGAAGGACTAACACCCATGGAGAGGAGCATGGTGGATGCTGCAGCTGGAGGAGAATTGGTGGACAAGACACCAGTAGCTGCACGATCATTGATCGACAAAATGGCCCAAAACTCTCAACAATTCGGTGATAGAGGTACACCACATGTTCGAGGAGTACATCAAGTAAGTCCTTCTTCACTTGAAAGACATTTGATTAATACTATGTTAGAAGAATTGACAAAAATGGTGAGACAGATTGAATTGGCTCAAAAGACATCCCAACCCCCTCCTTCAAGGCCATGTGGCATTTGCACTGAGACAAGCCACCCAACTGACTGTTTCCCACAACTACAAGAGACATAAGATTGTGCAGCAGTGTTCCCTGGGAGACCATTTCCGCAGCAACAACAACAACCATATCCTCAAAAGAAGTTTGATACAGTATACAACCAAGGGTGGAAAGATCAGTTAGACATGAGGTATGGCTCTGGACAACAACAAAGGCCCCCCTTTTCAACTAAACTTCCAGCAACCTCCACCTTACCAACAGGGTTTCAAAAAACCCCAAAGGAGATTCGAAGCTCAAACATCAATGAGTCAGCAAAAAGGGAATTTCCAACACAAGGTAGACTCTAACACAGATGATCTTTAGAAACAAATTGTTCTTAATCAACAAAATGATCTGAAGAGTCAAGGTTCAGAGCTGAGAGAGTTGAAGACTCAAATGAGTCAAATTTCCACCACCCTCCATGAACTTGTGAGTAAGAATTCTAGAAATCTACCTTCCCAACCCACTCCAAATCCAAATGGGAATGTTAGTGCCATCACATTGAGAAGTGGGAAGCAAATGAACGATACATCTGCACCTACCATTCCACTGGGATTCACCTCCACTTCAGAGAAGCCGCATTCCATACCAACTGAGGAGCAATCCAAGGAGAAAGATAAAGGTACGAAAAAGATTGATGATGTTCCTCCTAAACCCCTTCCTTTTCCAAACAGGGTTGTTCAAAACAAGAAGATGGCTGAAGAAGAAATAAAAAAAGAGGTTTTGGACACATTCAAGCGTGTGGAGATCAAAATTCCTCTACTTGAAGCAATTAAGCTTATCCCAAGGTTTTCCAAATTCTTAAAAGAACTCTGCACCAATCGAAGATGGCTCATGGGAAATGAGAGGATCAACCTTGGAAGGAATGTCTCAGCCCTCATTTCACCAACTCTAGAAATGCCAACAAAGTGCAAGGATCCATGGAAATTCACCATCCCATGTACCATAGGGGAGTTTCACTTCTCTGATGCTCTTTGTGATTTAGGAGATTCAATAAATGTGATGCCTCACTTTGTATTCTCTTCCTTGTAGGTTGGTGAGTTGAAGCCAACAAGAGTAGTGGTGAAATTGGCGAATAGAGCTACGACATATCCAGCGGGAGTCCTTGAGGATGTACTTGTCCAGGTAAGAGACATGATCTTTCCAGTGGATTTCTATGTTCTTAACATGGAGGATGATCAGGTAAGTTCTCATGCCCCCATTATCTTAGTTAGGACCTTCCTCAAAACTGCAAAAACTATCATAAATGTCAATGAGGGTACACTTTCCAGGGAGTTTGGAGATGAAGTTGTGATATTTAATGTTATGGATTTCATGAAGTACCCCTCAGAGGACCATTCTGCTTTTTTTATCTCCCATTTTGAACCACCAAATAAAAACTACATAGAATTTTATTGTCCTATGCTTAGGTAGATTATGAATATTGGTTAGAGTTTGATGTATAAGAGCACTTCCGCACATGTTGCTGATACACAATCCTATATTGGATTTGATTTTGATGTGGATTCATATTCTGATTTTGATCATGTTCACTCTGATTATGAAATGGCTGTTGAGTATGCTGATGGATTTGATGCTTTATTCTATGATTTTGATGATGTCTATTCTGATACTGATGCTCTTTGTGCACATATTTATGTTCCATCAATGTCTCCATCCATACTACAACCTCCTTCATTATAACTCAAGCCATTTCCACCAAATATGAAATACTCATACTTGTTGAATGGTGAGAGATTACCTATTATCATTGCTAACAATCTCCATTTTGAACATGAAGAAATGCTTTTTAATATTTTGAGGGAGAACATCAGGGCGATTGGGTGGACCTTGGCTGACATATCAGGTATTAGCCCCTCCATTTGCATGCATAGGATTCTCTTGGAGGATGGGGCTAAACAGGTGAGACAACCACAAAGGAGACTCAATCCCACCCTCCTGGAAGTTGTTAAAAAGGAATATGAGAAATTGCTCGAGGCAGGTATAATATTTCCCATTTCATATTCTCAGTGGATAATTCCTATTCAGGTTGTGCCTAAGAAAAGTGGTGTTACTGTTGTTAAAAATGAGAAAGATGAGATAGTTCCAATGAGGGTGAAAAATAGTTGGCGTCTGTGTATTGATTATAGGAAACTAAATCATTCCACTCGCAAGGACCATTCCCCCCTCCCATTTATTGATCAGATGCTTGAGAGAATAGCTGGGAAGACACACTATTGTTTCTTGGATGGATTTTCTGGATATTTTCAGGTTCCTATAGCTTCGGAGGACCAGGAGAAGACGACATTCACCTTCCCATTCGGTACCTTTTCCTACCGAAGGATGCCATTTGGACATTGCAATGCCCCAGGTACCTTCCAGAGATGCATGGTGAGTATTTTTTCTAATTTTATTGAGACCTTCATGGAGGTATTTATGGATTATTTTACAGTGTATGGGTCTTCATTTGATGAATGTCTATGTAGTTTGGGAAAGGTGTTGAATCATTGTATTGAGAAGAATCTGGTCCTGAACTTTGAAAAGTGTCATTTTATGGTAGAGCATGGAATTTTCTTAGGGCATGTAGTGTCAAAACATGGGATAGATGTTGATAGATCTATGGTAGACATTATTTCATCCTTACCATATCCTTCATGTGTGCGTGATGTTAGATCTTTCCTAGGGCATGCAGGATTTTATCGGTGCTTCATCAAAGATTTTAGTAATATCGCTATTCCTATGTCACGATTACTTCAAAAAGATTCTGATTTTGTGTTTGATGATTCTTGTAGGACATCCTTTGATGAGCTAAAGAAGTGTCTGACCACTCCACCTATCATACAGCCCCCACGGTGGGACCTTCCATTTGAGCTTATGTGTGAAACCTCCAAATTCGCGGTTGGAGCTGTCTTATCTAAGAGGGTGGAAGGACGTTCACATGTGATTTCCTATGCATCGAGGACACTGGATTCAGCCCAATCAAACTACACTACCACAGAAAAGGAGTTTCTTGCTGTCATATTTGCTTTAGATAAATTCCGTTCATATTTATTGGGCTCTAAAGTAGTTGTTTTTTCTGACCATGCAGCTTTGAGGTACCTCCGGAAGAAGCCAGATGCAAAGCCACGACTTATCCGTTGGATGCTCCTTCTTCAAGAGATTTACATCGTGATAAAGGACAAAAAGGGGTCAGAAAACATGGTGGCGGACCACATGAGTAGGCTTACTCACACACTAGAGGACGACACCTTGGATCAGGTACCACTTCGGGACACTTTTCCCGATGAGCATCTTTATACCATCTCAAGTACACATCCTTGGAATGCTGATTTAGTTAACTACCATGTTGCTTCTGAAATCCCTGCAAATTTAAAGAAACATCAAGTCCAAAAATTAAAGAGTGAGTCAAGATTTTATGTTTGGGATGATCCATACTTATGGCGCATGTGTAGTGACCAAGTCATTAGGAGGTGTGTTCCCGATCATGAGATTGAGTCTGTTTTGCATTTCTGTCATACACTTTCTTGTGGTGGACACTTTGGACCCCAACGGATAGCTAGGAAGGTTTTGGACTATGGATTATATTGGCCTAGATTATTCCATGATGCCCATGTGTATTTTAAGTCATACTCTTGTTTCCAACACACTGGGAACATTTCTATGAGACATGAGATGCCCCAACAACCAATACTATTTTTCGAGATTTTTGATGTATGGGGCATCGACTTTATGGGTCCTTTTCCTAGTTCATTTGTATTTTTGTATATTTTGGTTTCTGTTGATTATGTGAGTAAACGGGTGGAGGCCAAGGCCAGCAAGACTAACGATTCTCATGTTGTTGTGGACATTGTCAAAGCACAGATTTTTTGAAAGTTTGGAGTACCAAAGGCCATCATCAGTGACCAAGGGACACACTTTTGCAATAGGAATTTTTCCTCCCTCCTTCGAATGTATGGGGTGACACACAAAACATCAACACCATATCACCCCCAAACAAATGGCCAGGCTGAGGTTTCAAATCGTGAGTTGAAACAAATCTTGGAGAAAATCGTGCAGCCAAATAGGAAGGATTGGAGCAAGTGCTTGGATGATGCATTGTGGACTTATATGACATCATACAAGACCCCCATTGGTATGTCCCCATTTAGGATTGTTTTTGGGAAAGCATGTCATCTCCCCGTGGAAGTCAAGCATCTGGCATATTGGGCTATAAAGAAATGCAACATGGATTTGGCCCACGCTGGAATTCAAAGGAAGTTGCAAATTCAACAGCTTGAGGACATTCGACTGTCATCATATGAGATCTCAAGGCTCTACATGGAAAGATCAAAAGCAGCTCATGACAAAATGATCCAACAAAGGGAGTTTCATATTGGAGAGAAAGTCCTTCTCTATTGTTCACGACTGAAGTTGATGCCTGGTAAGTTGCGTTCCAGATGGTTAGGTCCTTATATTGTGTCTAATGTTTTTCCTTATGGTGCAGTGGAGATCACACAAGAGGAAACTGGTTGGAGCTTTACAGTTAATGGGCAACGTTTTAAGAGATACATTGAGGGACATCCTACTGATGCAGTGGATTTTATCACACTGCATGACCCCATCATCACTTGATCACATCAGGCTGTTCCTAACCCTTTCACTTTTATATTATTTGTCCTATTTAGAAATTCTTCATTTCATGTGCATATATCATCTCACAGGTTCACATTAAGGACAATGCAATATTTTATGTGTGGGAGAGGGAACCTTTTAGTTTAGTAACTTCAATTGTTTTCCTGTTTAAAAAAATTGTGTGTTTTTCAAATTTCGTGTGTTTATTTTTCAATTTTCTTTGTTTTTTTTTTGAAATTTTTGAGCTCAAATGATTCTCATCAAAATTTTGAAATGCATATCAATGAGTGAAACAATTTATCCCATGAAACTAAGCATAAATTAATGCTGAAATGACTTTGTTTCAAGTTCAAATATTTAGTAATTTCATGAAAAGTATGCTGAATTTTGAATCCCATGCCAATCTCACTGTCTTTATATTTGAAATAACTTTCCTATGAGTCTTCTAAACCATTATTTTCATATTCTTTACATTCATCTCACTTCTTTAGAGAACCAAACCATACTTGATTTAACCATAATTTGTTCTATTCCTGTCAAAACTTGAGGGTTTGAGGTACTTATATTTAAATGATTGAGGCATTTGTTTGGTATTAAAGCCCCTATTTCAAAGAATCCTTTTTTATAATGGCCTACCTTGAATATTTAATCCTTGTACCCCTTAGAATCCATGCAGAGCTTGTTAGGTTAAGCCACATTACAAGCCAATTTTCCTTATCCAACCAACTCTTGAAGTGAAATTGCATAATCTAGTTGAGCTTATGTGTGGGGGAAGCTGTCTTGTGTTGTGCCACCACATTATGTGATACTTTGGGTGGAAAATTAAATTCTGAAGAGATGTGTTTGCTGCTGAATAAATTCATTATATTGAATGCTTTTCCTTTTCTGGAGATTTCATGACAAGTGAAGTTGTGCCTTTTCTGGAGCTTCTAATTGAGGTGGAAAGCTATGCCCATCTGGAGCTTTAAAGAAAATCATGTTTGAGAAGATTGAAATTTTTTATGCTAAAATGATGAATGGTGTAAACCTTTCATGACTTTTCATGATGATGGATCTGAATTGATACTATGTGGATTGAGGAGAAGACCATATTTAAGTGAAAATTAGATTAATGCAATTTTGCTTCAAAAGAGTCAAGCCCTCCTCATTCAGCCTCAGAGTTTTTCACATCTTAATCATACCAACCGAAAGCCACAGAACAACCCCGAAAAGTCTTCATGATAAACATATGTCCTTGACTCACATCGGGTAGTGATGTGGGAATCTATCAAGCCTATGGTGACCCTTGTATGAGTTTGGATGAGAAAGACATTGCAATAAAATTGATATTTGAGTGATGGGAGAAAATTCAAGCGAGGTAACTGTTTTGTGCGTGGGAGGATAAATGAAGTGGAAATATATTGAATGATATAAATGGAGAACTTGAAATAAGGTTTTTTATGAGGCATGATATCTTTTGATTCTTGGTGGGAAATTGATTGATCTCGAGGATATGTGTTTTAAAATTGGTTTTGATTTGATATTGATGTTTACTTGATATGAGATTTTGCCCAGGAGTGCAAAAGGGTAAGTGTGGGGGAGTTGATAAAACACTATTTTATTTAATATTTTATTGATAATAAATGATATAACTTCCTCACATTGTGTTAAATATGTTTAAATTGAATGTATTTGGAATTAGATCATTCATTTGAATATTTGATTAAAATTCCAGTTTTACCCTTTATAGTTCACTGTAGTATTTCGAAGATAAATATTTTTCAATTTATTATTTGAATTTTAAGTTTTGTAACAGTGGTTATAACATAATTATCTACAACTTTTATTCAGGACACTAAAGCTATAGAGTGCATTATATTGTTGAAAATGGGCCATGAAGTCAAAGTTGGGATGGACTCGCCAGAATGGAGAAGCTTCTGTATTTCGGCCATAACTCCTGCATCTGGGCCTTGATGAAGCCCAAATTTGGAGAGGAGATAGAGGACCCAGATCCGCACATTGGATCCTTAAGGAATTCCAGAAAATTCACGCGTTTTGGTGGTCAAATGGGCGGTGAAATTTGCATTAAAATATTTGGCCGAATTTCTGCATTCACACTTGAAACCACTTGTAACCTCTCCTCCCATCCCCTCTATAAATTGGAGTATTTCTCATTTGGAGGGGTTGGGACGTGCATTGGGATATTGGAGGCAGAGGAGAATTTGTTTCACCCAAATTCTCCAACCATTGTAAGAGGGGTAGCTCTTGAAGCAAGGATCCCCTCATCGAAGCCTCCTTCTCTTCTTCATTTTGTAATGTTTTCATTTGTGTAATAAACTTCTTTGCTCTTCTTTTATTTCTTCTCTTTTATTATATTTTGTTTAAATTTCTTCTTCTCTTAATCTTCCTCTTTGGTATGGAATTCTTGAGTAGAAGCGTTATTAGGTTATACCCATTTTAAACCTTTGCACATGCTAAACGCTTCTACGATGATTTCGCCACTCATGGAAGAGTAGTTATTTTTAGTAATCGGTCGACCTCTCACCTTCTTCATTCATTTATTTTAAATCAATGATCTACTTTAATTCACCAAACATGATCCATTAATTGAGTTTTTAATTTAAATGAAACTAAGCAAGCAATTGAATAGTTAACACAAAACACGCGAGGTCGGGAATTGTGTGAACTGTGAGAGCGCAACCTTAACCGGTAATTCAAAACCAAACGGGATCAATTTGTAGAGTTCAAATATAATCCCTAAACTCAATTAATTCTAATTTCCAGAGTGGTTATGTGCCTTAATTTACCACTGACCATAAGCTAATCATAGAGCATCAATCAAAGCAGGGTGTTGTGATTGCATGTTCCGAAGTTAGTCTAAGGTTAAATTCACTTCATCTTCGTGGTAAAGTTAATTCTCGTAGGGTTCAGGATTTAACAAATTAAGGGATAATAATTAAGTGAATATTAATTTAAATGATAATGATTAATAAATTATTTAAGAGGTAGATTTAGATCGATTACGACTTTTAAAATAGATTTCTAAAAAAAAATCTTCTTGTTGTGTCATTCTAATCGAAACTTCATTTCAAAATTAATAACAAAAAAATGAAATCTTCTTCCAGCAAACTTCTTCTAGATTTATAAACTATAAACAACCACCCCCAAAATTTCAAGTAGTGTTTATATTCCCTTTTATTTTGTTTCTAGAATACCTATGAAAATTTGTTTTAATTCACTTCCTCCTTTGAGAGATGACCTTGGTCAGCAACTCTGTTGCACCTAAGTACCCCAAAATCACACTAATCATTTGAGGGCGCCCACGACAGCGCTCTATCATTATTACAATGAAAATTTATTATAACTTTTCTTATAATTCATTATTTATGTGATCTCATGGTACCATCCAACTTCTAAATTTATATGGCTTATGATCATTCTATATACATGTTCCAATGAAAACCATTTCATTCCCATGGTATAATTAATCTATACTGGATTTTTTTCATGTATGATATTCATTTATTTTTATGGTTTACTATTATGTTAGGGATGTGTCCATTATACTCAACCAAAACATTGGATAATGTTGAATATCTAATGATTTTACATGTAAGGTAATAGGGATTGAACCCAATATACTATCGTAATTTTTCCATTAAATATTTATAGGAATATAAAGTGGAACTAATAAACCAATGAACTCTTTCCCAAATGATATGAACATTTTGGAAATGATCCTTGAATAATGAATTGATTTTATATACATTTGTTTATGTCACACTCTTATGATTAATTCATTTTATAAAGTTATGTTTCCATGGCGCGTGATTATTGATTTGTTTATCCACAGCCTATTGCATATATTTTATGTTATAGAAAAGCATTATACCATGAATCATGGTTTATGATCACGGTGTTATTAGGTATGGTTCTATTGTTTTATGTATAATATTTGTTATTGTATTCTTATACTTATATGATTAACATATTCTCACTTATTTACATCGATTAATATCTCCAATGGTTTCACTTATTTTCATTTCATCTCACCCTTTATTATATTTCCATTACCCAAGTTGAGAGGAATAATATTAACTTTTATGTTGCTGTAAGGGATTCATGTTAAAGATTATAAGTGGGGAAATTGAATATTTATTAAATGGGATGTTCAGGTATCTAATCTACAATGACACTAAACTTATAGGTTATAGGGTGTTATTTATTCTTATATGTAACTAATTTTAATCTAAAACAATGTTGAATACATTTATTTTATTATTAGGAAGCCTCGTTTAGTATCAAAGTAGGTGTTAGATAGTTCTTTGTATTTGATTATTAAATATTTGTGGAATGAACAAAAAATAACATAAATTAAATCAGAAGTGAAATTCAATGAACCTAAAATTTAAACTGTTCAAATTAAGGTGTCGTAATTTATGATATCAAAGTATTTATATCTATATCATATTAATATATTTTATGATAATTTAATGATAATCACAACATTTTTTTAGTATTATTCAATTTCTAATACCTAGAAAAATTGAGTTAATAATGATTTTGATGGGAAATGCAATGATATTTCTAAGGATAACCCAAATGGAATGTAAGATGGGAGGTAATGTATCATGTATATTATAGTGACTAAATAATTATATACATGTTTTTCTGTAATTTTTAATGTAAATATTCAATAAATACAACCCAATGATCGAGAGTCATAGTGTATTTGTAAAACTATCATTATAATACCTCAAATTGAAACTAAATTATAATTTTTTTATTTAAATCTCCATAATGAGATCATAACACCCATTTTTCTCTTTAAAAGTTATTGGATATCATGTATAATATATAAAAAATGGAATGAGCTAAAAATCCCAATAAGGGAATAAGCATGATAAAGGATCACAACATATGTTTCAAATGATATAACATGATATCATAAAAGGAAATGATAATTAATAAACATATGAAAACATGTCATAAAAAATATAATAATAAGATCAAGGAGACATAGAAATATGGAAACCACATAAAACATGTTATCAAAATAATTTAAGGATAAAATCCAAGACAACAACAGTTGGTGGATAGAGTCCCATAATTGATTAAGTTTACTCTCTTATCACATTCATATAATCTCATGAAACATAAATATTATCCAATGAATTGGAAAACTATCTAGGTTCACCCATACCAAATAGGGATCCTTATAACCGTCATTTTTGTGAATAGGGCCTCTTATAGTGTGGGGATAGATATTATGAGATATTTTCAATGACTTTTTGTGTGCTAAAATGATTAGAATGTGTAAGGTGAAGGTGTGGTGACGAGTGGTATTTATTTGATGGATGGATGTGTATTTTTAATATTATTTCCATTAGTTCAATATTTTTGATCAATACAACCAATAGTGATGAATTTTTTTAATATATTCACTAAATTGTGCATTTTATTATGAAATAATTGGTTCTTACATAATTAATTACTCATAAATGCTTGTATTTATCCTATAATGTGAAATATAATATTTTTTCGTATTTCAAAATTCACCTAAAAATCAACTATTCTTGAAAAATACCCAAATCAATCACCGTAACAATTTCCCAAATGGTGGATTCCAAAAATAAAATAAGTTTTATGAAGGTAATTTTATAAATAAGTGAAGAATAATTTTAAATAAAAATTTTTATTGATTAAAAAATATCAATTTTAATATTATGATCAATTTTCTAACCCATTTGAAAATTATTTATGGTATCCTAAATTGTAATTATTATTAAAATTAAACATAATATATTTTTAGAAATAAAATTTTGAAAATATATATATATTATATCTATATATTTATTATAAAAATTAAATATTAAATAAAATTAGTTTACATAAAAACAAACACTTATCTTATCATTCTTAACAACAATATTCACATATATCTTATTATAAATATGTTATATTTTTTTATAATATACCTAAATAAAATTTTACTCTTTTATTATTATGGATACAATTCTAATTTTCAAATCTCTATTCATAATAATATGATTACTATTTTGATATACATATTACAATTCCAATTGGTAAATTTTTAATGAATATTTAGTTTTTCTAATTTCAATAAATACATCTTATATTATTCATTCATTATTAACTTTTATTTTCTCTCGTGGTTATATATATTTCCATTATCATGATGAATATTGTATTACTAATATTTTATTTCATTTCAGTAGTATTTTTCATGAGTTCTATTATTTTGGTGGATTGAGTATATCTAACTTTTATCATTATAGTTATATTATTTTTTTATTTTTTATTTGATTATAATTTTTACAACTATTATGGTGATATTTATTTTATAAATGAAATCATACAGTTAATTTAAATAAATTTCATTTATTTTATCATGTTATGAATTTGTGGAATAGGACATGTTTGTATATTCATAACGGAAATTTCATTGATCAAATTATGAGTTGTTTCAGTTATACTCACCTAACTCTCTCATGAAATGAACAATAACATGAATCTTGTATAATTACCAAACAACTAGAGGAATAATGTACACTCCACTGATACCATCATGCATCAATGACCATCATATTTTAGAGGTTATCACAATCCACTAATTAATAAGTAGTGGATGAATACATTGGAATATTTATTTTATATTTATTAGTTCTTGGCGAATGACAAGGATGTTTTAAAAATTATTATATATTTGATAAAGGAGATGATCAATGGTAGACTCTCATTAAAAATATGAGAAAAGGGAAATGAGTAGTCTTTATAGAATGGGAGGAGTTTAATATGTTTATTTCAATAAATATATAGGTTGTTAATTTTTGGATCTAAGAAAATAGATGAAAAATCCATTGGTACATATGATTTAAATATGAAAAGTGTTTTGAGGTACAATTATGATTTGACCATCAACTTGAAAAGAAAAATCTCTCATTTTTCAGAGGATTAAAACTATGTTTCTAAAAGAAAATGTCTGTAAGGGACTTTAGTGGGAATGAATAATTCAATCTATGTGCTCTCAAGTTATAAATGAGAATTTTATACTCCCATTATTGTCATTATTTTTTGGTAAATAAGAGAAAAACATATTTTTCGGAAATAAAAATGATAAAATTCATCATGTAACGAATAATAATATTCCTAAATATTAGAAATGTTGGATGAAATATAGTAGAAATTAAAATAAATTGTTAATTAAATGTTTTAGGCATTAAAGATATGTTCATAAAGCATTCAAATATTAGATTGATATAAATAATATGTACAATGGGATGTATCAAAACAAGGATCATCCTAAGGCACAAATCACACAGCAATGCTTCCATTAGAAGGATTATGTCCATTATATGAACCAGTGAATTAATCTATGGGATAATAACTAAAATAGATGTCATAAAATTTAAATGACAATTGTGAAAGGGAAATACGTTGAAATAATAAATATGGAAGTCGGTAACAAATACAATGTGTTAAAAGGTACATTTATCTTCCACTAAATAAATTTAAATGTTTTATTTTATTTTGTTTCTACCCACTCCGTAATATCTATGATGTATTATAAAAACATAAAATCACCAACCCAATAGCTAGATATTTAATAATATAGTGAAAAATTCATATGGTGTGATGGTTTCATCCCATGTATACAACCATTTCGCAAAAATCCTAGAACATTTTCTTCCAATGCATAGTTGTGGGTGACTGAGGGTGGTTTCACATTTTATCATTGGTTTTACAATATTTTTTTTGAATGGTAACTCTAAAACGTTCACATATCCATAATTTAATATGGACTTACCTTCAAATGGAATGCCGACCTTTGGGGATTCAAACCCAATAATGCTATTGACACACACAAAATGTGCATATAGAAATTCAAAAAAGAAGAAATAAGCTAAGATTGTTATTATTTTCCTTATATTGGAAAATGAAGAAGAAGGTGGATGAGTCCTACGGATCAAATGAGGCTTTAATGTACTCACGATCACATGACAATTATATGATCACACAATGACCCCACATGAAGTGAATAACCTACAGTGGATCCCATAAAACCCCTTTCAATATGCCTTCCTCCTTTTGAAAAGTAATTCTAGAAAACCGTTGTCTTTGTAGTGGAAACTAGATAGGATCCCCTAGGCCAAATAGTTTGTTGCAAGGAAGAACAAGATAATTCTACCTGAAAAATTATTTGAAAATAAAAAGGAAAATATTGAAAGCCGAGAGGCCTCTAACTGTCAATAACATCATGCGACTAATCCCAAATGGGAAGGATAATTGTCCTCAGATATATATATTAGAAATAAAACATTCCCATTAACCATTATAGAAAATAAACAATATAAATGAATGTGGGTGAGGTAGAGACAAATCAAGGTCATTGAAAAACATGTGTTGCACCCATGGAGATCCACAAGCCACTGCGATACCCTAGTGACATGTCTGCCAATTCATTCTAAAGACCATTTTCTTCTAATAATTACAATGAAAATTAACCTGGGTATGTCCTGGAACCCAGGAATTTCCCATTTTCCTCCCTACAGATAAATATATGGGTCTTTCAAGAAAATTATTGTGCACCCTCATATGAGCCATATTTTTTAGGTGAGTCCTCATTAAGAGGATAAATAGTTATCTTTGACAGAACTCATGTAATTTCACTTGACCCTCATCATTGGTAAACTAAAAAGACAGAAAATAAATCAAGAGGATGTGGAAGCCTCTCATAGTTGTAAAATGCTTCTAATGTGCTATGGAAGACTTCATCATGGTTCAAAAAGTCTTCTGGATGAGAATCCCAGAATTCTTGTAGTCCCCCAAATTAGCCACCTCTACCTTATGAAATTTCCCAAGAAGGGACTATATAATATTGTGATATTCATTCAACCTGATCATAGATATATGTAAATCTGTCGGCCGTGTCAATATTATAATATATTAGTCCTTTATATATCTTGATGTGTCAGAATGTATAAATTAATTGGAAAAAATAAAATAGGAGGTTTTGAAGAGAGTGGCTTTTAGTATATGAATATTAGGGGACACCCTTAGATATATCCAGGAAAAAGGCTCATCATTATGTGTTGTTCCAGAACCCTTCACCTACTCCTGCTTGTATCCATTCCATATATTATGTGAAAACTATGGAACAACCATGATGGTGAGGCCTATTACCTCCCCCCCCCCATTATGGAAAATTCATGGTCACCTACCGGTACCATAACACGATGACACACTGAATGAATGTTGGATTTTTTTCATCATGGTAGTTCAACACACCAAATCATGAAAGAATATTTCTAGAAGAAAATTTCCCAACATCCAAAAATCATTTCATCGGGTAATATGTTGATGAATAGCCAGAGAGATCGTGCATTATGCCTAAAGTACATCATGTGTTCATTTATAGGTCACACAAAGGAATTTTGGAAATACTTATGATGAATAAACCACATATATTCCAGATCACATGAGACCAAAAATGAACTGATATTGAATACATCTATTTCATTTGAGAGTGATGGGATAGAACAAAAATTGAATGTTGAAAAATTAATATAAATACATGCTTTTTGACCATCATGTGCTTCGGATGAGTTATCCATGACTATAAAACACAATAATACATGCCACAAAAGTCTCATAGATCTCCATTAACATGTAATTTGGGTCCAGATAAATCTCCAAGACATGTTAAATCAAGTCACATGGTCTCCCTGGCCACACCATATTAGTCCCACAAAGCCCTATGGGCCTATCTCCCAAGAATCATTACGTCCTTTAAATATATTTAATGAATCATATAATGGAACCATATCATGTTAGATAATCCTCATGGACACATCCACACATGTCAAATATGCCCTCGTAGCACCATCTGGGAATGTCTGTTGAGAATCGTGATGACCTCCAGACATGCCAGACAAGTCTTGTGATCCCTTCGAGGGATGTTAACCAAGACATGATACAATATATGTGACATGTTGTATTAACACTCATGAAACCCTCCATCTATTTCAAGTCCACTCTTGTGTATGGAACCTGTAAAATTCATCAACATTTTGGGAACCCTCAAGACCTGCCATCCTGTTAATGTGATGGTTTCAATGACAGACCACCTACAACTTGCAGTTTTTATTGGACATGTCCACTTTCATCATGCAAAAACCATCAGATATGATATGTGGGTTACATGAATTCATTTAGAAATATCAAATGAATAATTTAGTTGTATTCAAATATATCAGGAATATACTATACAACATATCGTGAAAATCGTAAAATTGGAGCATATAATTCTAGGGAATCCAATGTGTGTATGCCCCATCCAAAAGAACTATGATGACAAGGATTTCTACCTTAATCAGGACATACAGGCAACCAAATCAAGGTTTGAGATTAATAGTGATCATATAGAGTAATACTAGTATATATTTCCTATATCTAAAAAAATTAAACTCCTCACATTTAATACATTTTTTCTTATAATGAGAATATCTCTCATGGACATAGGGTGTTTTATTATTATAATATCATCTACACCATAATCCCTCAAAATGGATAGGGAAACCATAGAGTTTAAGACACGAGAAAAGGAACAAGGATGAATCTAATTCATATCATATTTATGATTCATGGGAAACTAAATAATGGTTTTAGTTCCACAGTGATCATCCATGACGTTTTTAGTATAAAATTCCCAAGACTATAAGTACATAAATTGATTATATTTCATCCCTTGTTTCTTATAAACATCATGTCTCATGTGGGAATAGGGATTATAATTGGGAATATAAACTACACCACAATCCTTAAAAGGGATAGGGTAAATATTGAGTGTAACCCCATACAAAAGGATCTATTCTAACTCTGATTCGTGAAATATTTAGTATACATGGGATGCCTCTTAAATGTTCATAGTTTACAAGGTTGTCCGAATAATTATGTCCCTCACATATAGGGAGATGATAATAATGATATTCCATCCATTATATCTCACATACAACATACCTCACATGATATTATGTCTTTTAATTAATAATATCATTCACAACATGAGTCTCCAACAACTGGGAAAACACATGTATGTAAATCCCCAATGAATGGAATGACATATTAACCTCAATGCTACATAATATAACACATGGACAACTAAAAGTTGGTGAATGAACCATACTAACTCTAATTCCTTAAATAACCAGGATATATAGGATGCCTTCCAATGGCTTGAGCTCAAATACCGACCCATTTAAATATAAGTCTTTTAACAAAGTTGTTTTCAATATCGGTACTATATAATTCCCGTGGGTAAATGAATCTATCTCAAACATTAGTGGATTGGGAAAGAAAATTAATCATGGTGACTATAACTCCATCCATACTTTGTATATGTATGTTTTCTCTCTATGGTTTAATAACTGTAATAATACATCTAAGGTTGGTCACATAAAACAAGGCCAATACCATGTTAATTGATAAAATGATCATTTTTCATCCCTTATTTCAGGAATTGATCATATCTCATGTGGGATTAGGTATATGAAATTATCATGATATTTTTCCCATGAGTCTCTAATACAATTGGGGAAACCTCAGTATATAATCCATGAACAACTGAACTATGACGTCTATGGTTCTTTCTATAATCAGGATACATTGTACATCCCTCTAGGACTTGAGCATGAACACCTGGTGTCCCCGAGAACCAATATAAGTCCTTTCTGTATGATGATTAACCATCATATATCAAAATTACTATGTGGGTTTTTATTCCTATAAAATCTATGATACAAATTACTCCCCATAATTTCCCAATCCCCTCCTTGGAATATTAATTTCCTCATTGTATGACAACATATAAAGAAGCTCTTAGCTATATGGAATTAGCACTTAAGCAACCACACATTAGAGGATATTGATGGATAACCATAAATAAATATAGATGGATTCACTGACGATCCCCATTCATTTTTACATAATATATAATTATCCCTTGATTCTTGTGTTAGGGTAATTGGTCATGTATCATGATTATGATGAGATTCATGAATGTATCTTAAATCTATAAAATAGTTATACATTAGGAAAAAAATCTCCTCACAAGGGTTTGAAGAGTTCGAACTCCCATCCTCTTGAACAATTTGAGTCACAAATAATCATTGGTCTTAAAAACCATGGTGATTTCCAACATTTGGAAAGAATGTATATACTATGTTATGGATGAGGGAAGCCTTGGGATTTTCTGGTAATAGTTAAAATGGTAACCTCATGTTCATGAATGGTCACCATCTAAAAAATAAAAAAAGGTTAACCTAGTGTGATTATATGGAATAACAAAATGATAAATTATAATCCACTGATCCATATTATTTTCACCCAATAAGAATGATAAACTAATATCATTGACATCAATCTCTCAAATGACATAATAATCATGAGTTAGGATCCATGTTTTTTGTACCCTTCACAAACAGTGAATTAAAGATGATATAATCCTATAGATTTCACCTTCTAATAAGGGATCCTATAAGACCATCCCCATGTTGAATGACCACATGATTATAAAGGTAAAATCTAAAAAATAGGACAATAGTGTAAACCATGCTTATCTGATTGAGATCATCATGCCTACAATATTACACAAATCGAGATCCTTGTTTCCCGTTTTTTGTGTGATTATAGATTCACCCCCACCAAAAACATCATAACATAAAAATATTTCATTATCATCTAGCATTATCTCTAGAATATCATCTTATGATACAACCCCTACACGACGAAAGGATATCTCACCTTATTGAAAACTAAAATCATAGGTGGATAAAAAGATTCTCTGGGAGTAACATATATGTGGTTCAATCCTGTACCTGGAAGCTTCCCATGAATTTATCCATGTGCAGAAACTAGTGTGTCTACATTTCCCATAAAATCCATTGACCAAGCCAAAATCCCGTGTTCCTTAAACCAACCACTTTGGGATCTTATCCCTAGAGCATTAAAGCATCCACCTTTAGTCTCTGATAAAGGTGGATCAATAATCCAAATAAGGATTTTTTTTTCTTTCTTTTTAGGTTTCATCGTGGAGGTCACATATAAAATTTTATTTCTCAAACCATCTCACCAATACCCACCAATCATGAACTGAGGGTACCACCTAACATGCTACCGCCTATGACACCCATGCATAGGGAGCAAGAAGGGTTCATTTTAGAGAAGTTAATAGATAACTGGGTGGGGCCTGTTATCCTAATTCCTATAGATTATGTCCTATGAAATATTTCATAAAGAACCAATATGAAGGGTCCTGTCCTCATTGACTCAGAACAAATATATGGGCATATTCTGGCATCAGGAATTTGGTAGGTGCACATCCCTACCCTCATGCATGATGCCCATTTTCTGTTCTGATGGAATAAATAGGATTGAAGTGGAAACATATCATCAATTCAATCAAATACATACACCAGTGTATAATGTATTCAAAAATATATGGTCTTATAACCATACACCCACTTTCCTAACCTGTGAATTATTTTTTTGGGAAGGTGAAGAACTCTACCAATATATTCCTTCACTGTTGCAGATAAAGGGATTGGTTTATACATCTATCCCTAAAACCAGAACATCTCAAAACTCTTATAATCACAAAAATGTGGTTGTACTGGTTTAAGAACACACTCTTTCTCCCACTCAAGTGAATTATATATATATTCCGATAAAGGGAGAGGATTTATACTGGGCTTATTCTCATATTACAAATTGGGCTCACTAGGTGATTGATGTACATTCCCTAGGACATGGGAATATTCCAATCAAAAAATTCTTGTGGAATATTCAAAATTACTAGGATTAGGCTAATAACCTTGTTATGGTTGTGGTTAACCATGTGATAAGGACATAATCATCGATATAGGCTCACAGTCCTATCGAATAAGTTTAACGACATACTCTAAAGGCCTAGGATAACTAATATAAACAAACTCGGGTTGGGGATGAGTAAGTGAAAAAGGATTATGTTCTAGAATAGGCTCATATCCCTATTAGTGTATCAGCATGGAATATTCTAGATGGTAACATAATCCAATCACATATTCCTATTTTTGTACTAGAACAACTACCCCAACATCATTCTAAAGTAATACAGGAGGAGGCTCATATACATTCTCTCATTACAAAGGTCACCCCAAATATTCTAGTTGGGAATTCATACCCAGGACATGATCATTTTTCTATTCCAACGGGGGATCACCATGTGCGAGTGGTACATTCTTCATGGAAGGCTTATACTTCTGCTAAAATGACCAGTATAATATCACAACAATTTCATGATCAGGATAATACTCCCCTCGTGGATGAGGTTCACTATGTGTGACTAAAAAATTCATTAGGAAAGGCTCATATTTATAGGTATAATGAGACATCATATTGGCATATTCCAACATCTTCTCAATGTTGGGTGCATATTCCCATAACACTAGAATAATATATGCGCATTCTAGCCACCATCACACAAAAATATTATATCCCTATACAATCCTAAATTGTGGGACTGTATATTCTGACAATGATGCAATATATGGACCATATTCTTAATATTATAAAGGATTGTTTCCTTGTGCTTTTTTGAGGCACATTATCGACACCAATGATCCTATCGAGTCA
Organism: Viscum album; assembly: GCA_963277665.1. Classification (NCBI taxonomy): domain Eukaryota; kingdom Viridiplantae; phylum Streptophyta; class Magnoliopsida; order Santalales; family Viscaceae; genus Viscum; species Viscum album. Next base: position 311,919,920 of record OY728133.1, on the reverse strand, counting down.
TAATAAGAATACCTTCATTATTTGGATAGTCCTTCTCATAGTAGTGTGTAGATGGATTGCATGTACTCTACTCCTGACATCTACTATTGTCAACCTCCCCAAGTCTATATATCCAATAGACAAGGAAATTTTCCCCTTTACCAAAATCTACCTTATAATGACGTGTTGAACAATCATAATCCTTCATATAAAGAGGTTCTCGAATCATTGGGGTCACCTGTATATGGTTCCCCATCAACTTCTAGAAGCACACCATTCCCATTAGTAAGCGACTATCTGATCCAGCTTCTATGGTCTGATTGAATGAATGTGTTTGATTCTGATGAAGAGGAGTCTCACATTTACCTATAAATACATTTTTCTAGAAACAAACTCACCATTATGATTTTCCCCTGACTACTCCTAATATGTTTATCCTAGATGACCTATAAAATAATTTATTTCCTTATTTATGTCAAAGTATATGGAATAATCATCAGCGACTAAATTTTTTCTATATACATTATTTAGGTTATGATTGTCAACATCATATAATGAATACACTTTTCTCAGCTAGAACTAATTGTTATCTAAACATTACAAGATCCAAAATAGGAAAATCATAGTGCAAATTTGCAACACACTTTTTTCCAATGCATCCTGAAACTCTATCCAATAATATATGAAGCCAATACATGTATCTATTTTTTAGAATTGTGGAATTATAGATAATTACACATTTCATCACCCCTAGAACAGCATAACCCCTTAGATTCTTCATCCTATTATTTTATACACTCAAGAAAAATCAGGTCACTATGTAATGTTATTCCCAGTCTGGCACTACACCATAATTCAATACATTTTATGATTACAATACATCATGAATAGAGGGAGATGATAGGAAAAAGGGTTTAAATTATCCCCTAAAAGAAATGTAAATAAAATTCGGACAGAGAAACTGAAATATTGATCATTTGGACAATGTCTCATAAAGAATTGTTCTCATAATGGGATGTCATTACTCCCAACCCCTATGCGATATTAGATAGATTACATAAAATGGACTCCAATAGTAGTTTCCATATTATCCATCTAGGAGTGAACACAACCCCATTGTCTAGGATAATATCTAAAAAAATTTCTACACCTATATCATCAATTATTAATAGGATTCAAGAGCTTTCCTTGGTATCTATGAGCGAGCCCAAACCCACTGGGGTAGTGGAATTTATATCTCAATCTCCATATATAGGTTTATCATCCCATGAGTTTTTCTTAGATGAATTAGTGGTGATTGAGGAACACCCAATCCCACTGGGCTGTGAGAATTTATTTCTTTATTTTTATCTCAGTAATCATCATGTACCCAATAGGAAAAATTGGATCTTCAACAACAAGACCATTTAGTGCCTATTTCAGTCCCCAATGATCCATACCTCACATGGTTGGGGGAATTTTTATCTGTGTAATCCCAATGAGAATTTGAATTTTTTTATTTTTGTGGAGTATCTGTTTGTTCCCCACCTTTTCCTCTTATAGTGTGACAAATATCTACTGCTTGGGGGCTATTCAAAAATTATGACTAGAAACTCCCTCTAGGTCATTACTCACATAACAATACAATAGTAATATATATAAAAAGGTGATCAAACCCTTCCAGGTTCATAAGAAAAATTTCCCAATATAGCCAATGGTTTGAATTAAAACCATAATGATGGTAGTATAGAATAATCATGTTGTGTTAAAACTAATGTTACAACTACCAATTTCGAAAATACCATTATTAATTTCATCACAATCAATATGGAACACATTGATGAAGAAAAAAAATGAAGAATGCCACACTAAAAAAATATACCCTATTAGGAGGGTTATTTGGATACACCAACTGATGTTTCGCGCACTCGTAACAAGGGAACACTCCAAAATCCGGCATCATCGAATAATGATCTCTCATCTCTCTCGAGGAACCCTGACCATGAAAAAGGGAATAATGTGGCTACATCCCGATCACCAACCAAATTTTTTGATATTTTTTCCATGGAAGAACAAATTATTCAATATGAGAGTGAAATAAAAACACTCTAGAATATCAATGAGAAGATACATAGGAAAAATATTCTTGTTGTATATTTTATTCAATAAGGGATGAATATTCTTATAATGACCTGAACATTTATAAATAAAATTCCCTTTATTTTTATTTAATTAAATGTATTATGGATATAGAAGATACACAAACGTCATTTAATTATTATATCCAATTGTATATAAATGACCATTAAGTATCCTTACTATTGATAATACCACCATTGAACCCTGATCACATGATTAGTATAAATAAACGGTATTAAAAAATCCTTTTGGCATTGAAAAAGGATGCGATTGATTCAACCTGTGGGATCATATGCTATGAATACCATTTATCATAGGTTCCAAAATAGATATCATTTCTTGGATTTTCTATAAACCAAGCCCAAGCCGAGATCCATTAACATAAGCATGAGAAAAACCATTTAAGGGAGAATTTGAAGATCATTAAGATCACGGCCCTAACAGTGTTCGTCGATCATCCCAACAAAAGAACCACCATCACACGCCTTACAATTATGGCATATGTTGGTGTAAAAAAATGATATGTATCAAGACACTTGATTTTTTAATATGTACATTATTTTTTTGTATAGAATGATAAATTTAATTTTCCTATTATTGAAAATTTTTATATGATTTTTTACAAATATTGAATTTCAATTAAAAAATATATTTTATGAACTAATGTATTTATCAAATAATTGATATTTTTTTATAAATATTATCATCAAATACAAATGATCATATAATTTTATTAAATTCAATTCTAATTTTTATTAATGTTTGAAAACTGTTTTTATCAAAAGGCATAAATTTCTAATAAATGGCATTTTTTAAATTAAAATATAAAATACAAATATTTAGAAAATTATTTATATAAAATGATCATTATATTTGGAATCAATAAATCTAAATTATCCAATTTTGAGTTTTTAATAATTTTCTGAAATAGTCATATTTCTGGTTAAAAATTAAATAGAGTATTTATATATACTATGTGTATTATGATACCATAATGGCCAAATAACAATGTAATAAATACTATAAAAGGTATATCCAGACAAAAAAAATTATCATTAAAATAATGTGGTTTTAAGATTTTTTTAAATCCATTATGAATCCTCCAATACATATAATATATTTTATGATTTTAAATACATTTCTTTAAGAATGTGACTCACCTCCACATAAGCATGGGAAATATTTTTATATTTTTTCCCTGGGTATCATAAAATATTTTATACCACACATCCATTTCTATAAAATAAGGGTGAATACCGTGGTATGGTTCTAGGTTTTGAATATTTTATCATATTATGGTCAAAACAACAATAATAAATAAATCTCCCTCATTTCCTATATAAACCCACCCAATATCTTATTTTCATTCACTAAAACTCAATAAGATCATCCAAACATTGATATATACTCCCTATAGTCATCCTAATGTTCCCCAAACTCCCATTCAACCTCTCCTAATCCTTTGGCCTCACACATCCATGTAAGTGATCTTCCACTCTCTTCTTTTATCAAGCACTATTTTATGATATGCCTTTTAATATCATTTTTTTTAAAATGGGATACATTCATACATAATACCATTACTATCCATTTTATTTATAAATAATTATATCTTTATTTACACTCACATTAATTCATCCATGACCCTTTATATACACCTCTTATCATGTTGAAATTTCATAAGGGATCATCACCTTTTTCTCCTCTTATTAATTAAATAACCGTGTTTGAAATTAGTCTTTTTAGTTTCTATTTATTTTATTTTCATAATTTTATATTAAATTACCTATTATATATTTTATGATATTAAAATGTGGTATCTTCTATCCTCTAACATGTGGTACCCTACTTAAGTTGTTACAATGCCGAAATTCTATAATGGGTTTCTCTCCCTTCTCTTTTTTATCAAGAACCTCATTTAAGATACGACCTTTAATTTTCAAATTTCTTATTTTCAAATAAGTTCATAAATATCCCCCTAACAGTCCATTTCATGAATAAATTAAAAGAGTCCCATTTTTATATCATCATCTCATTTTATGAATATCTATTTTATTTCTTTAGGCTATAGAAATTACACTATGATTTCCATACCAAAATCATCATGTAGAGAACAACATACCCATTTCTATAACACATGTATTCAACATATTCTCATGTAAATATTTATTGGGGACCTACATGTATGTATTCAACATTCATTATTCTTGAGACAAATTATGATGTTTAATGAATGATCTATGTAGAAGATATAAGCACGAAAAAAATTATTATAAAGGGTGCACCTTGACAGTGCTCCAATTAATTGTGTAATGTGTAGTATCAAGATACACCATGTCAAATGAGGTTTTACTCATGATAATTCATCTAAAATTAGGAGTTACTCATCCTAATTCATGTGAAATTAGCTTTGAATGATGCTAAACCATGTGGAATGAGCTTTGACTCATGTTAATACCTTGTATTATGTTGTTGACACATTTCCATGTTATGATTAACATGATATATCATGCCTTTATTTTCATTTTTATTTAATAATCCATTGATATTCCTATTGAATGATTTGTATTTTATTACTCATGTTATTCCATGTTTATTCCCATACTAGACTTTATAGCTCACTCATTTCTTATGTATATCCTTAGGTTATCCCACACAGTGTTAAGTATGAAAAAATATTGTGGTCATGTAAAATAAGTTTTCAATAATGATGTTGTATTTTATTTTTTTTAAGTTGTTATGTAATGTTCCTAATCTAAAAACTCACTTGAACAATCAATCATCTATGTTTTATTGAGGACAATTTATGTAAAAACCAATGTTTAAATATGAAATAAAGAGCAGGGTTTTTATATTTGATATCATAGTATAGGTTTAGATGATTTGTAAATTAATATTATAAAACCCTTGTGAATACCCTTAGTAATGTGACTAAGTTTATGAAAACATCAATAAATTTTGGTAATTAAAATGTAATTGGTTAATTAGGAAAATACACCCTTGTCTGGATACTACATATAGATGTTGTTCTGGCATAGATTAACCTAGGATTAACAACTATGACTCGGTGTTATGGACATGAAATGGGGTAACCTGGTACACACTAATGGGCCATAATACAAACTAGGTTTGACACACCAAGGGGTTATTCTTCAGTAAATTCATAAAATCAATACCAACCATTATTAATTGAAAAATTCCACAAAAATAATATATTTTAGGAAGTAGATCATGGATAAATTATACAAAATATTATTAACTCATATGTTAAAGATATAAATTTTATTTATATGTTATCTATTTAATGTCACTTAATTCCATTTATTTGTTTAACTATTTAAGATACTCATCCCTAATTTTATTTACACTAGCCAGTGTCCAGTAATAGGATTAATAATGTTACCAACGGATGCAAAGGGAAGTGTGAGGAATTCCCCTATGAGATGCCCAACCCAGTGGGAGTAGGAATAGAAAACATTGTTACAATACTCTCTAGGTTATCCCCAGTTATTAATTGAAACATGGATCGAGGGGATCTCTTGACAACTCCCCCCCCCCCAAGCGAGAGGAAACCTCAATTTGGAGCTTCATGCACAAAGGCCTCCTAAATTCAATTGATCATAAGATCCCATAATCATAGGGAAATGGATTAATTACTTTTAAAATATATTCTCTATCCTTCAATGTTACTAAATTTTGAATGTTCTTCTGGTTTTTTACGATAATGTGTATGAAGATTATGGGGGCTGAAATTGATCAAGAATATGAATCCTAAGAAGAGATCAATGCAATGTTGTAGAATAAATTAGGAAATTTTTTCTTGAAAAATATTTTAAATGGACCCACCATCTTGAAATGGAATGATACTTCCTTGTTCTCATGAAAAATAAAGATAAAACTATTGGTTCATATAAAGAAAACAATACAAGACATGCATGACACCCATCCAATTTTTTCATTACCCTCAAATTCAAGGTTGACCACTTCATTGGTGGGAAAAATCCTCACCATATAAATTCCATATAAATCAACGACTTTTATAGCTATGAGAAATTTTTTAGATGTTACCTCAATGTAGACATGCATATTAATATATATCAAGAGTATCATGGGGATAAAAGCATAAATTTTACATTATTTCTATCAATCTGATGGACAAATCCAATCATGCTAAGAAATTGAAGCACCTTTCTTATCAATGGTGAGGAAATAAGCACCCAAAAATTGCCTCAGGGAATGTAGGAAATGATTTATGTGTATAAGAGATGGGAACCTCACCAAAAATTATGGATACATGAAACCGATCAATGTGATATAGAAAAGGAACACTTCATTCGTCCCACAATGCATTTTTCATTGCTACTAATGTTAAAAAAACATGACACTTTTCGAAAATGTTCCTTATTCCAAGGGTTTTTAGAGGAAACTCACAACCTCCAAGTTAGTAAGGGAATTATTTTTCAATAACCATCTCCCAATTAGATCCCAACAATGAAGTGCTGATAGGTAAACTAGTTATTTATACATTAATTTAGAACATACTTTTTGATTCTTGTTATACACATTCTATTATATCATGATAGAATAGTATAACTATTAAAACACCACAAAAAATAATGGAATTAACGATGTTTGTGTAGATTAAAAATGGGGAAATTATTTCATACCATGTATATAACTCCACCACATTCACCATTTGTGTATTGAACATCCCAAAAAAACATTTTCTTACTTCCCTTAGTAGAATTTAATGAAATTATTGGAATGGATTGGCTATCCCTATAAAGATATAACTTAAATTTACACAAGAGGTAAATCACTCTCCAGATGGTTAATGGACCCCTGATTCTATACATGTGCAAGGATGAGGATAAATCTTCTCAATCACCATCATCCGAAGAATGGATATAATTTCACTAAGAGCAAGTGTATCTAGCTTTTATGATTGAGATTAAGGAATGAACCATTATCGAGTACTTACCTATTGCGAGGGAATTCACTAATGTCTTTCCCAAGAAATTTATTGGTCTTCATCTTAGATGAGTAGTATTATTTTTTATTGATCTTAATCCAAAGGACTTTCCAATATCCAAGACTCCTTATAGGATGGATATTGTGGAACATGAGGAATTTAAGAAACAACTACTTGAAAATCATAATAAAGGGTGTATGCACCCAAGTGCTTCAATAGGGGGTTCAGACTTCATCTTTGTGAAGAATAAGGATGATTCAATGTTCCTTTTCCATGACTATTGGGAGCTCAAAAAAACATGATAATGAACATGTATTCTTTTCCCCAAATAGATGAATTGTTTGATTAGATTTTCTATAAGAATCAACTTACAAGGAGGATCAGTGGTTGGGATATTACCACATAAGTGTGAAGAAGGAGGATACCCCCAATACTTATTTTAATTCATTTTACGTGCATTATGAGTTCACATTGATTCCAATCAGTCTCACTAATTCTCTATTAATCTGTATGGACCTGATAAATTGATTCATTAGATATTAACATGTAAAATTAGTGCCCGTTTTTATAGTTTATATTCTAATATACTCCACAACCATGGAGGATCATGAGTATCATCTAATAATAGTGTTATAGACCTTGAGAATGGATACACTATACGAAAAGTATAGAAACTGCATGTTCTGGTCGAAAAAAAGTCTCATTATTAGGGAAAATTGTCACAAGAAATGGAATATATTTGTATCCTTCCATGAAAAAAGAAATTGAAGGATATATGAGCCCAATATCAGTGATGGATATCTATAGCTACCATAGATTAACTGGATAATATCACCAATTAGCGTGGAATTTCCCATGTTTTTTAAACACACATACCAATATATCTTGTAAGGGAGTCATGTTTTCTTGGAATGATGAATTTAAAGAGAGACTTTTGGAGGTGAAAAAGAGGCTTATCACTATCCCTATGATCAAAATACCAACAAGTGGGGTACATTTCATAATTTTCAACAATTTATAAAATGAGGGATTGGGATGTGTGTTGATGAAAATTGAAAAATTCATTTCTTATGGCTCTAGGTAGTTAAATCTTCATGGGAAAAACAATCTCACACATGATCTTGAGTTTGGAGTTGTTATATTTGCATTAAAGATATGATGACATTATCCCTTTGGGGAGAAGTGTAAAATGTATATGTATCACAAAAGACTCAAAAATATATTCACAGATAAAAAGATTAATATGCACTAGTGAAGATGGTCAGATCCCATCAAGGATTATGACTGCACAATCAACTACCATCCATGGAAAGAGAACAAGGTGGTTGATTCTCTTAATTTATAGGAAACAGTGATTATATCATTGATGATAATTGAAATGGATCCAATCATCATAGATTTTAAAAGGTTGGACATGGGAATGATAAAGAATGGGGATTCATCAATCCTTTCACAAATGATTGTTAAACTGTATCATTTGGAAAGGTTAAAGGATGCAAAAACATGATGGGGGAATTCACAAGAAAGAGGAAACTATTAGGGAATGGAATTCCTTGGATTTAAATGATATTGAAGAAGGAATTGTGTGATTTTTGGTTGAGACTTTGTGTTACATAAAATCAGGAGTTAAATAATAACAATTGGATGATGGACATAGTTTGAATTTCTCTATCATCCCAAGAAACAGAAAGAGTTATTGAGATATCTAGGAGAATATTTGGTGCGATAACATGAAGAAGGAGATCATATAATATACATCAAAGTGTCTGGTATGTAAGTAAGTGAAGGTTGAATTGTAGAAGTCTAAGGGGATGATGAAACCACTACCCATACCAACATGCAAAAGGATAATATAACCCTAGAATTTGGCACTGGACATCTGAATAAATCTAAAGTAAACAATGCTTTCAGGGCTGTTTTGAATTTTCATACCAATACTGCACACTTCATTGCAATCCAAGAGTTCTTCTCACTTGATCAACTGGCACGAATATACATCAACGAAGTGGTAATTTTGTATGGAGTACCACTATTGATTTTTTCCTATTAAGATCCAAGATTCAAATATATGCATTCGAAAAGTATCCATCATGCTTTAAACACTATGATGAACTTCAGTATGACTTATAATCCTAAAATCTATTATCAATCTAAACAGATTATCCAAACCCTTGAGTATATTTTGAGAGCATTCTCAATTTACTTGAATGGCATATTAGAAAAATATCTTATTTTGGTGGAGATCTTTTACGACAAGAGTTTCCACTCAAGAATCCAAATGGACCCCTATAATTCCATTTATGGGAAGAGGTGCAGAACAACGGAAAGTTGGGATGAATTTGGGGAATAAAAATATATAGGTCCTAAATTTTGTATAGATATTGTAGAGAATGATAACACCATCAATAAATAGATCAATGCTACTAAGATTTAGTAGAATATTTTCTAACAAACATTGATGAGAATTGGAGATTGATTTTGCGATTAGGGTATTCCAAAACACATCTCGATGGATTAGGGTGATGAGATTTCGGAATATGGGAAAGATAAGTCTAATGTAAATCAGTCCTTTTGAGATACTTGATCCCATCATAGTGGTGGCATATTCACTAGAACACCATCTAAACCAATCTCATGTACATGATTTATTCCATGTATCCCACTTTAGTAAGTACATACCAGACTCCTCAAATGTACTCATTATAGAGGTTGTACAACTAGAGAATGACCTTTCCTATGAGAAGAAACTGGTGAAGATCATATATTGTAGATAAAAAGTTCTACAAAATAATAAAATTCATCTTTTTAAAGTGTTAAAGAGAAACCACATGTTAGGAGAATCAATGAAATAAGAAGAAACAAGAAATTCTTTTTTTACTATATCCAATTGGATTTAAATGACTTTTAATTATCATTACCATTGATAATATAGTCTTGGAACACTGATCGCATGTAATGTATATATATAGGATCTTGACAAATCCTTTTGGCACATAAAAAGGAAGTGATGGCTTCAACCAGTAAAATCATATCTTTTTATTCCCATTTATTAGAGTTTACAATATATATAAAATTTATGGGCTTCACCCAATACCAATCCCATGTTGATATCTAATAACATAAACATTATCAAAACCATTTAATAGAGAAAATACAGCTCATCGAGATCACGTCCCAAACCATGTTCACTGAATGGAACCTTGAAATCCACACCATCATGCACCTTACTATTACAGTAATTTCTGATGTAATTATAAGATTTCTATCAATACAATATAATTATTAATATGTACATTATTTTTATATATATAATAATGGATATAATATTCAATATTACTGTTATTATATAAATGAATTTAGATTAATATTCAAATTCATTTATGAAATAATTTTTTATAAATTAATGTGATTATCAAATTATTAATATTTTATGAAAATATCATTATTAAATTACTTTAATTATATACAAATTCTCAAATAATATTTAGGAAGTAAAATTTAATTTTTATTAATGTTTCAAAACAGTTTTTTTCTACAACCTGTAAATTTTCAATAACTTTCAATTTTAATTGTAAAATTAAAAATTTACATATTTATAAAATTATTAAGATATATTAATTTTATTTTTTGAATTAGGATATCAAAATTATCCAATAGTTAATTTTTCCAAATTTTCTAAAATATTCAAATTTTTGGACAAAAAGTAAATAACGTATAAATATACGGTGTGTTTTATGACATCATAATGGCCCAATGATGATGCAATAAATTCAATAAATTGTATATTTTACCACATAAATGTTTTATATTTGATATAATGTGGTTTTACATTTATTTTATGTATTTTTTTAATCCATTATGAATCCTCCAAGAGATATAAGATATTATATGATTATAAATTCTTTTTCTACGAATTAGAATCACCTCCACATAATCAAGGAATATAATTTAATATTTTCATCACATGGCCTCAGAAAATAATATATTCTACCTCCCTTTTACTATAAACTATGTGAAAACCCATTTTGTGGTTTTTCATATTGAGAATTTTAAAATATAGTGCCCAATGCCCAAATTATAAAGAAATCCCCCTACATTCCTATATAAAACCACCCAATATCTCATTCCTTCTTATTAAATCTCATTTATGATCATCCACACACTGTCTCTACTCACTGAATTCCAACCAATGCATCCCCAATCTCCCAATTAGCCTCTCATAATCCTTTGGTGTCAAATGTCCTAGTAAGTGATCTTCCACTCTCCACTTTTATCGAACTATTCTTTAATTAACTATATTTTAATTCAAATTTTCAATTGTTGTTATATGTTTGTACATAATCTACATGATATATAATTTATATATAAATAATTATTTCTTTTTCTTCACTCTCATATATCCATCCACGATTTGTTAAATACATATGTTACCATGCCTAAATTTCGTAAGGGATCCCCACCTTCCTCTATACTTTTTAATATAAGAATGACGATTGAAATTTGAAATTTTAGATTCAATTGGTTATACTATAATACATTTAAAATCAATTCCCTAATTTCATTTTGATGGTATTACTATGAGGTAACATTTATACTCCCCCATTTGGACCTTTACCTAAGTTGTTACTATTTCGAAATTCTATAAAAGATTTCTATGTCTCTTATTTTTATCAGGCTCATCATTTATGATATTCCCAATAAATTTTAACTTCATTATGTTTGGATATGTTCTCACATATCCACGTTAAATTAATTTTCATGAATAAATGATTAGATACCCATTTTTCTCTCAGCACCCCATTTTATGAATTTTAATTTTATGTCAATTTGTGTCCGAAATTGCACTAAAATTTCCATGCTAAAATAACCATATAGTGAACAGAACACCCATTTCTCTATCAATGATATTCAAATTAGTATCATGTTATTATTTATTGGGTACTTACATTTATATATTCTACATTCCCTATTCATAGGATATATTATGATGTTTAATGAAATATTAATTTGGCACAATTAAGCATGAAAATGAAATTATTATGTTGTGTGTACCGTAATATTCATCAAATGAATTGGGTAATATTTCGTAAAATGTTACGCCATTCGAAATAATGTTTTAATAATGATTATTCATATGCAATAAAGTTATAATCATGCTAATTCTTGTGCAAGGATTTTTTTTCCTCATGTTAATCCTTGTTCAATGAGCCTTGACTCGTGCTATAATCATGTTGTTTGTTGTTGCAAAATTTACATGTTAAGATTATCACATTATTTTTTGTCTTTATGTTCATGTTTCCTTTATGATTCAAAGATATGAAATTGACTAAAATTTATTTTTTTCCTCATCTTACTCTAGGTTTATTCCCTTACTGGGTATTATATCTCACCCTTTTCTTGTGTATTTCCTCAGGTTATCCCATTTAGTGTTATGTATGAACGAATGTTGGGGTCAGGTAAAAGACGTTTTCAATAAAGATGTTTCCTTTTGTATTATAATATTTTATGTAATGTTCATATGCCTCAAAGAAATTATAAATCTTGATCATCTATGTTTTATTAATATGAATTTTTTTAATAAGTCGTGTTTAAATAAGAAATAAAGAGTAGGGTTTCTATAATTATCCCTCTCATAGAAGATCCACAAGTAAGTGTGGTATCCGAGCACCAAATTAGCTCTGGATCTAGATAGATAGTCTACATAAATTAGGAAGAAAAAATGATCATTAATTATATTACTTGTAGTGGTATTATCTCCCTCATTAAGGAAATAATTAAATCAAGGGAAAAATCAGGAATCAAAAATAGGAAAAATAGGGACCCCCTCATTGTCCCCTAACATCTCCATATGGATGGGAGATAGCTCCAACAACAGTGCCCCCAGAGTTACTAAAATCTATCGATTCCCATGATAATATAATGTAATTGATGAATGTGTGATGCACACATGTTCAAAATAAAAGGAATTCATATCCTTAATGGGTGGATGATACACCACCTCCATCCAACTTAGTAAATCCTACCATTACTTTCAGTGATGGGGTTCTTGACCCTGAAAAAATTATCATACACTTTTATCCACTTGGGATCCAATTATGGCCCCATCAAATTAATAGTATAAATCAATGATGAGGTGTTTTTCTAGACTCTGATAGGTTTATCCTTTGTTTGGAATTGTAGAATGCTATCACGATCTATTGTAGGATGGTAAGACCTTCATCATCAATTACTTTTCTAGTTCCACACAATGAAAATGAATATTAAAATTATTAACCTAACAATCTTCAAGAAATATGATATATGGAGGGTGGATAATTTTTTAGAATGATGGAGTGGTCTAACCTATTCTATCAGCATCTCACTTCCTCGTGATAAACTACTCAATATCTATACAGAAAATCATAGCGATGAGTGGAAAACACATTTGATCCCATTGAATAATCTGATTGGGTTATAAGATTTTTAATAAATGTAAATATGTATTGAAAAATTCACTTAGTAGGCTCGATCCAAGTCTCTACTCATATCCACAACATAGAGGAGATGTTCAGGCAGAGAAGAAGCTATAATTTTCACCATCATGGTAGTATAAGTTCACATCCAAAAACCATGGAAGGATCAGATCCATTAAGAAAATCAAGTCATGTTTTGAAAACCATCAAATATCCCTCAACTCGAAGGATAGATAAATTAGTGCTGCTTGTGATTGGAGGAACTGAAAAAATTATACATATTTCAAAATGAAAATGTGCATGGTTATTTATCTCCCTCCATAAACAGTAAACTTTTAAAGCATCCACAACCTAGAATGCCTAATGAGTTCAACCTCACTAACCATTCTAACTACATCCCTTTCCATAGAAAGTTAGGACATAGAATCCAAGACATATTTTTCATGAAATACATCTTTCCTGACACGATCTATTATTTATAGGTGATGTTGGAAAAATCTCTAGAACATGTGGTGTGTTTAAATATTGTCTAATCATAGGATAATGTCGATAGGAAACAAATTTATTCCATGTGTGTGAAAAATATATAAAATTGGATGAATTTTAATATATTTGATCGGGCTCATACCACCATGAGAGAACAACTCTGCAGACCTACAATAGCTCCACCCCCTATGAGTGAAATGTTAGAAGTACCTCCCAATAGCGGGATCGACTATTGAATGAATGATGAAACGAAAGTGTTATAATCATATTCTACCTCAAATAAAGCCCTTACTCTTACATATTTCTTCCTTGTAATATTTAAAAAGGGGAAACTACCCCACCAAATCGAATACTGATCCGGGGATGTTCTCATATTTGGTTCTATAAATTCGATACACAAGGTATTCCCCTTCATCGATGATGAGTAGGGACCCAAATATGAATTTCTTTCTCATAACCAGGGGATGGTAGCCTGCATGTACCAAAACCATGTATATAATGGAAAACCCAGATGTGGTCAAAACTAATAATTCAACCATATCCCCATGGAGGACATTTTTGAAGATGAAACTCTTCGTAAATCACTCATGTGGGCCCAAAAGTGTCAAAGAGGTTCCCCACAGTCCTCCAGTAGTCACATGTATCCAATTTTATTATATGACCACCTAGAATGGGTTAAATAAAATCATCATTAACAATGAGAATAGTCATTATGACTTACACCCCAGGAAGCAGTTTTCCCCTCAACATCCGCACAAGCCCTAAGTATGTCCACCTTTATTTCCTAGGATCATAAACCATATTCCATGGTGCAGCTGCATATTAGATATTTCCAAACTCCGGAACAAAATATTGATGATCTAAAACTATTAATTATTGTCCCATCCAAGCTCTCAATCCTCAATGAACTCTAGATATCAAAATAACTAATGGATGATCTTTTTGAATCCATGGTAGCCCACAAGAGTTTGAGATTAATGTAGATGTGGTCAAAGACTATCAAATGGATACCAAGTCATCATAATGTCATGTAGCCATCTTGTTCACTAACCAAGATCAAGAAGAGTTCAATCAAGGAAATACCATGACACAATATGTTCTGGGGAGACTCAATATTTTCAATTTCCAATGGGTTTTGATTGATAATGGATCTATGATCAGTATCATCCCAGTTCGTACCCTTCAAAATTTAGGTTATGGATAAGGGGAATTATATCCCACAAACCTGACCATTAAAGGGTTTGAGAAGGGTTAGAAAAGGCTCATTGATAAGATCATACTTGAAGCTTTGTTTGGTGAACTCACATCAGATGTTGATTTCATGTTTATTCAAAAAGAAAGTTCATATAATTTCTTTCTAAGAAGGCCCTGGATTAAAATCCACTTAGATGTACCTTTATCTTTCCATTAGTGTTTAAATTATCCAATTGTTGAAAATTTCGGCATATTAAATAGTGACAACAACCCCTTCATGGAATGTGGATCCATATATGATGAAGCATATTTCTATAAGAAGTGAGGAAAGAAACCAATGGATGATGATTATATATATGTTACAATACCCAATTACTTATAGATCACAAGAGTGAATCCATGGAGAAAGCTTGATAGTGACTAAGTGTACCCTATAAATATGGTTGAGGATTAAAATCTAATCCTAGAGGTCTAAGACATCATGTCCTTAGTGATAGATTAAAATAAAATATGATCTAGAATCTATCTAAAATATCTCATATAGTAAGAGATGATAATGTATATTCTAATTACCACCTTCATCCTGATAGTGGTGGATAAGCCCTTAGAATTCAATATTCATATGAAACTATATCCACAGAATCATAATTTGAGAAATATGATGATGACCTCAAGAACACCCATCCAGTATTTGATGATGGTGTCTCCCCCACTATATATGTTATCCTAACAATATATATGGGAGTAGTAAATGACTCGTGTCCTACTCTGATTAGTTCCTCTATACTCTTCAAATGTAAAGATATGTACATTGAATTTATAAATAATCAATTATATGTGTTCACTTATAACTATATGAAAAATCACAGACTGAATACAATTGTTTCTACACACCATCTACTACTAACCAATTGGAATTATGGCATCAAAAAGGTAGTTATAAGGATAAAAAAATCTCATGCCATCAATATAGATGCGGAATATGAAAATTTGATCAAATCCAACCTTGTTTGAGAAGTTCAGTACCCAACATGGCTTTCCAATATCATCCACAAAAATAAAACAAACATGCAGATTGGGGCCTTTGTTGAATTTAGAGAACTGAATCTCCAGTTCCCAAAAGGTGATTTCCCATTTCCCATCACAGAACTCTTGATCAATGTAATTTCTAGTATCCATGACCTTTCCTTCATTAATGGGTACTTGGGGTACAATAAAATTAATATGGCCCCCAATGATAGAGAAGCCATTACCATCAATGCATCATAGGGTTTCGTCTACTATCAGGTCATGGCCATTATTATATATAATGTGGGCGCTACATATCTTCATTCCATGCATCACAACTTTAATCAATTACTAGTAGGGAAAAATTATTATTATGTTAATTAATGCCTAATTAAATCCTAAATGGGATGTTTTCACTTCATAGACCTTTAAACAATATTTTACATGTTGAAACAACACTATACAAAGATGTATCCATCGAAATGAGATTTTGGGTTGACTTGAATGATGTTTATTGGATTTGTGTTGCACCACCACAACATTGAGGATGATTCAGAGAAGACTAGTGATACATTAGTATTGTCACCCTCCAATAATCTCAATGAAATGAGTGTATTACAACAGAACCTAACCAACATTCATTGATATATATAGAACTAGACCAGTAAGGATATCCCCTTTACATGGATATTGATGAATGGGATCACCTTTAAATGGGATAATGACTTCAAAAAATCCTTCAAAATTCATAAGTATTATTCAATACACCAATTTATTTTGATTCTTCTATTGGAAGTAAGGACACTCATATTCTATGAGGTTACCATGGAGCCCTCATTGGGTTCCCTTCTCACACAAAAGAATGAATCGGGAAGGTAGAATAGTCTCAATTACCTAATCTAAATGATTCTATGTACTAATAATATATATAATATTATTTAATGAATAAATACTTTTCACACATATTTGTGGTGAAAAATTTGAGTCAATACATTCATGAACAAAACATCAACTATGTTTTCCATATTATTCAGCTCACGTAATTCCCTAGCCATCCTATATTGACTGTGTTCTTGGCTCAATGGGAAGACATTTTGCAGGAATGTTACATTCAGTTCATATGACCAAAGTCAGTGAAAGGAAAACACCTAGTTGATATGATTACAACACAGGATGTCCCAAAAAATACATCATATGAATCTTGTCTTCTAGATGATGAGGTCTTTTATTCCCATGACACTCCTCTAACATGGTATATATTCTTTGATGGCACCTCCCAGAGCCCTATCAGCATAAGGATAGAAAAATCAAAGCTCAATAATGTTGGTATAAGATATTTTACGTGTCTCTCGAGACAAAGAAGTTTTTCCCTACTCTTTCAATCTATCTGAAGGCTTCACATATAAGGAAGAAAAATATAAATCCCCCATCGCTGGATTAGAGGTATCCCTACATTTGTCCGTAGTCTACCGGAAGATCAATGGGGAATCTAAATTTAACATAATGTAGATCAATTTCTAAAATTCTATTAAAAATGAAGAACTATAGCATATGAATTTTTATTTCAACCGATTTATTGTAGATTTTCCTTTTGAGACCACATTTCATCATGTTCCTCTATCAAAGAATGATCACAATGATGAAATGGATAATACAGCCACCATCCGAGCAGACCCTGGTTTGGAGGAAAAATACTATATATCCAACATTGAATAATTGTCTCATAGATCATCATATGTGATATATGATTAATAAATCAAGTTAACATCACATAGAGAATAATGACTCAATTAACACCCTTGTATAGATGGAGCATGTAATAGGTTACCATCAATATGGGATTCTATTAATTGATCTTCTTCCAAGGGAACAGATTCATTTCTGGGTAGAAAATGTAACTCTTCATGATGGTCTAAATGAGGATAAATCACTCTATATATAGTATTTGATGTGACTATCCTTAGAGTCATAACATAATGAGAGATTTATTCCATCAAGGATGATTTCCATGTAATAACTTGTGGAGCCCATCAGTCTTGGACCAGGCTCTCCCATAAAATCAAGAGAGTTGTATATTCCTGGAAAACCATGATACACGAATTAATTGAAATCAAAATTAAATTTCACATGTTTTGGATCATTCCAATAATTATCCATAGTCTCATGGAATATATAGTTACATCAAAATATTACGGGACCCATTATATTTAGGTAATGGATGGGTTTGGGTCATATCCCCTACCATAGATAACAATTTCATATACATCCTTAATGATATTGACTTATTTTACAAATTAGATTATACATTAACCCCCATGGATGTTGGGATGATGAATAACATAAAAATTGGAAATTTTTATATCATCACCATGTTTAGGGTCCCCCACACAATATTATTAGGCAAAACAACCAACTTATATTCTATATAATTTAAGGGATTGTACCATTAATATAATATTAATTCCAATCCATCATCTCACTGTCGTGAAGTGATAAATATACAGATGTAGGCATTTAATTAGACTCTATTGATTATACAATATAATATTGTGAATAAGGATAAGAAGTATTGGGTAGAAATACTCCTCCATGTTATATAGTCTTGCAGTACCACTATGTGAACAACCTCATAGTAAACATTGTACTCATTGGATTTTCGTACTAAGGAAATTCTACTAATAGTGTTATATATTCAATTAAACTGAATATAAATTTTCAAATATCTCTCATGTCATGAATATTAAAAAAGTGGCTATATGAATTGGTACTACTAAATGTGAAAATATTGTGCATGTTTCCCGAACTGGAGATCTATCAGAATCAGGTAGCATGGGCCTTTAATAAAATGGGTTGCATTATTTCATTCCTCATTGGATAACTAGTTATAGATCCCATGGCCTTGAAGATATGAGGAATGAATCTCAAAAAAAAATCTATGTGGTAATATCCACCTGTCAGACAAAAGGTTTATCATAATGGATACAACTCATTGGGAACCATGGTTGGGGAGCATGTCACACCACAAACCAATGTGATATTTATCATAAAATATATCCATATCTATCATTAGATGGGAATCCAAATTAGAGGAATCTCTATCATTTTTTATGATAACATAACAGCAAACATAACAAATTTGTCATGTCCACATGATGATAAATATGACGGAGTTCATCCAAGCCGCATGATGTAAAATTGAATTGTTAATTAAGATCTTTGTATGGCTTGATTAATTTCATTACTAGATACATAATGATTGTCAAGCCTCATTAATTGGGTCAGTCAACATCATTACATTCCTTTCACATCAGGTGACCCATTGTCCTTACCGCATGACATTAAACTATAAGGAAAATGTCCTTAGAGGATGATGTAATCTTCCATGGATCCACAACATCCCTTTTCCTCCACATGATGTGATCTACATATATACCACATGATGTAAAACTATATTGATTATTAACATACATCTTTATTCACGTCTATTCAACCAAGTATTTTATTCATGATGTTAAATTCCATGGATTTCCAAAAACTACATATGGATTGATTCACATTTCCAATGTGATAGGTAGGGATGACTTAGACTTTTATCATTTTCCTGCCACCACGTGATACAAAATTCCCCTATATTTCTCTTAAATTCCTCCTCATGGTAAGATTAATCTTTCTTGTTATTTATTTCTCACAACTAACCTAGCTCACATGGTCTTAGGAGTCGTGATATGGTCTTACCTATAAAAATAATCCCTAACAGCTTCTGATAGGCCCATGTCAGTCCTCAATAGAATACGATAAAGGTAATACCCTGAATTCTTGATGCATGTCATTAAATGATATAATTTATGTCCCCTGTATTACTTGAAACAATATACTCGTGTGAACCTCACCTGAGATGACCCCTAAATTTTGTGTCGGTTTTCTACTACACATCCATACACTCTATCCATTTTCACATCAGTGATCCCAAATGATATCCATATGAAAATAAATTAATAAATAATTCAAGAAATACATGCGTCTTGATTTATATTTGTATGTTATATGTAGTGACTTAAAGACATCGATTGTTGGGCTCTTAAAACAACATCTTCTCTTTTTCATGTATGCCAATATTATTCAGTTTTTCATGATGGTAAACTATAGAGCTCCTTGGAAATTGGGTTTTTCTTGATTCCTATCATTACACGATATGTATTGACGTAGATTTCTTCAATACAGGGCCTAGATACCATAATTAATGGAAATAATTTTCACCTCTACATACGGGCCAGACCTATATAGAGTATTTCCCACTCATGAACAATATGTAACTTGATTCCTACTATCACATGATACATAGTGTCTCCTATGTTACCAAAACTAGTCCCAATCATAAAAAATAAATATAAATATTATCCATTTTGTAATTATGTGTTAGACCTGTGGAGGAAACTTCATTATTAATTATATGTATTTTGATTCCCATCACTGTGGTATATGTAGTGACACCGATAATTCCATCTATAGGACCATCTTCAATGACTCAATTTCAGTTTTCGGGATCCATGTCCTCAATGCATGATGTTAAACTACCAAACCTATTAGAATTATGGGGGGTGACTATCATTATCATGAGATACGTCGTGATGGTTGAGCTTCCACAATTGGGCCCAACTACATCATTTCTATCCATTCATGTTGGTTCCCACATCCTTAAAATATGATGATAATCATAAAATTAGTATTTCCATACTAAATGATGTGAAAATACATGAAATAATTATCCATTAAATTATGATACACTTTCTAGACCATCATCCATTTTTCAACCCCTACTAGGGGACTGCTAGATACTTACATTGTTCATCAAATGTACATGGTGATTCTTCTATATTTTCATGAACCTCAATATATATAACTCACTACATGTCTTGATTACCTTAGGATTACTCATGTATTTCAATATCCCAAAAAAGAGATCTCTCATTTCATCCATTATATTGAAGTGGATGTGAATGAGTCCCAAAAAATAGAGACATCCTGACCCAATAAAAATGGCTTTATAATTTTTGTGAGGCTGAAGTCATTGAGGTCAAACTCAAAACCTTAGTGTGATTTGAACTTGTCATTGTCTGACTGTACCATATCATTACTAATTACTTGAGAACCTTGTGTTATGATTTACCTAATTTACATCTCCCACTTAGAATAATATTGGATGGATCATGAACCTGAGTATCTAATTTAGGTTTTTGAGATAAAATAACCATATTAGGATGTTGTGAGTAATGTCCTTAAACTCTCTAGGCTTTGGTCAATGTTGTGCAGCCATAATCATTAGCCTATAATGTTCTACATCAGATTACCCTAAAATTTTCACAAAAAATATTCAAAACATTTCATGTTGAAAATAAGAAAAGGGAGACCTGAGTAAAATACATGCATTTGAATTCTAAACTCATCATCTCTATAGTTTAGGATACAATTAGAGAATAAATTTATATGACATAAAACTCATAGGGTCAACATAGTGGCCCAAGTAAATGCCAATAAATGTTCACTTGACCCCATGATTTTGGTTACTGATAGAAAAATTATTTTTCACATCTCCTTGATGTGACATCATTTTCTCTAGGTAGTGAAATACCTTTTAGAGTTCATGAACCCCTCTTGCATATTACATTTTCTACATATCACATTTCATGATTTGAGTTCCTTGAATCACCATAAACCATTCATGGGACTTGAAAAATATATATGGATTTAAGGGATGATTTTATTGAATATTAATTCATGATTTTGGATCATGCATATGGGCCGATGGACTTCAACCTAACAATTCTCATTTTAAATTTAAATTCCAATACTCATTAGATCTAACATAATTATGACAGCACGCAATACCACAGTGTGTCAAAAATACTCCTTTTATGGTTATCCAATCTCATTCTCTAGATTGTATTTCCTTGGACCATGATTTGAAATCCCATTACTAAACTATCTTAGTGGATTTGAAATCCATGACATTACACCACTTTGTTTTTACCCATTCATAAAGATGAAATGCGACACTCTATTCTGGATCCTTCAACATCCCACAACATGTGATTCGTAACCATAATTCATTGATCTGGAGCTTCATGATCCATAAATAAACAACCCTAGGTCTCCAAAACCCTTCTTGGATAGCTTTCCTCCAAACCCAAACTCGTTATCTAGACATTTTTTTCCTTCATAAATCTTTCATAGACCTTAGAAATAAGAGGAAATCATCTTTTTCGTGGACATTACACTGACACATAAGGACCCTAAAAGACAAACTAAAGACATCTACAAATTATTACAAAGGATAGTTAATCCTTATTATACATGGAAACAGTGCGAAATAACTCAACACCTCATAGTGTTATGATTCATACCTAGCATGTCTACCCATCTCATATTAATGGACTCAAATTTTTTGGTTTTGATTTACATCATCCACACTCAAACTATCAAGGAAGACCTATAATCCATAGTATTTTTCCCCAAACGGATTTTACATCAGTAATTATTATAAGACCCTGGGAATGAATTGTTGGTCAGCCATGCTTTTCAATGCTATCATTGCATAAGATATTGATCCAGCCAATTAAAGGCATATATTCATTACAAGAAAGGAACATCAATTCATTTAATCCGTAGAAAACCCACGATGAAAACTAAAACCATAGTATGTTTTATGTCATTCAAAGAAGGTCTACACCATATTACATGGCCATCAATATACGTTCCAGGATTAATGGATATAAATTGAATAAATAGAAGGTCCATGGTATAAGACATTAAACTAATGTGATATCACGTTCAATCTAAAAGTCCATAAACTAAAACAATTTCAGGGTCTAACTAAAAGACCACAAACTAAAAAGATATTACATCAAATCAAGAAGAACTTAAACCAAAGAGATTTAATTTTTATGAAAAAATACCTTAAACTAATGAAATATCATTTCTGAGATAAAAGGAATTTAACTAGAGAGATACAAGGTTCGAGCTAAGAGACCTTAAACTAGGGAAATACCATGTTTGAGATAAATGACCTTAAACTAAAGTGATATAAAGTGAGAGATAAAATACCTTATACTAATGTGATATTAGGTCAGAGATAAAAGATATTAAACTATATAAATATCATGTCTAAGATAAAAGAACATAAATTAAATCAAAATCCAATCAACAAAAAAAGACCTAAAACTAAATCGATATTTGGTTTGCGTAAGATGGAATTCAACAAAAATGATAGAAGGACTAAGATAAAATACCTTAAGATAAATATATATTAGAACAGAGATAAAATAACATAAACTAGTGTTATATGAGGACAGATGTGAAAGACAATGAACTAAAACACAACTATTTCTTTGACTACAAAAGCTTTTAAGGCCAACTAAATTTCCTTAGCACAAAAAAGTTACTCTAGCCTAGCCTATTAACTTCAGAAAAATATAGAACCCACGCCCGCCAATTTATGTATATCTTATTCAATTGATCCTTCCAAAATTTAGGCGATCTAATGATATCTATAAAAAATTATCAACAATGAATCTTTTGTTGGTGGACATTCTTGAGAATATGTAAAAGAATAATCTTTTAGAATTTCAATATTCAATTCCATACAATTATGTTTATGTAATGTTATAAAAAGGACATGTACTATTGTTGATTATAATAACATCGTAGCAATGAAATACCTTTCATATCATCAATTAAATTCTCTTGGTAAAAATGTAATGATAATCAAAACCACTCATTGACACCATGTAAAAGGATGAAACACCACATATAAGAGAATATATGATGAATAAACGAGCTCAGTACTTATTTAATGATTATGATTCAATCGAATCATTAACATTGAAGAGTCCTTAGTCTCTTCATTTATCTAATACATGTAATCCATTGATTATAATAGTTGATAACCAGACATAGTTTCTACCATTTGTATCCTGTTGAGTCACACTTCTTCTGCTTCTTCCAGAATCCTATGTTTCTCCTAAAGAGGATTGTGTTATGTCAAGAGTGCTTATTCAGATTGGGATAAATCTTCATGAAGATAGATGATAATATACTAATTACATCCTCTTTCAGATTGAAAATAGACAATTACAGTGATCCTTGCATCGAATGCATCCCGATATATTGCTCCCTCATTTTCATATTGGTATGATTCCTTCATAGCCCTACCCTAGTCAAGCTTCTTTGAAGATGATGCATCTGCATCTACAACCTCATTTCAAGGTTCCCCTTTTACTCTCTTAGAGACTACATCCATTACCTAAGCAAGAGTGGATTAATAATATAAACCCTCATAAATAAGGGTAGGAAACAAAAACTGATGCTGACTCAGCTGATCCTTCAACTCCTACAAGGGTTCTCCAAAATTGAGGCATATACCTCCCACCAAATATGTATTCTCAGTGACCGATATACTGATGAAAAACCCAGACCTTTACATAAATAATTTTTGGAAATGGTGATATTTTTTGTGACAATGTCTCTGAGGGGATGAGTATAACACACCAACATTGATGGTGGGGGAGGGAACATGCATCTACATTAGTATATGTAATCAATGGAACCCCCAAGGGGGAAGGAACTAAATCCCATAAATTATTCGTAGAAGAAAATATAATTAATGGAACAGGTTCTTATCGGTTTTAGGATGAATAATATGTATCAACAGATAATTAGAAAATATGACTGACTATAGAAACACATATTTCTTAGTCACCTCACTCTTATAATCCAGCACACTAACCTCATCTTCAATGGAAGAAGCAACTTATTTTTGTGAAGAGTGACTTAATTGTACATCTACTTCATCAACATATGAAATTATCTTTTACCAAACCTTGAGGATTACTGGAGATAAATTATAATATCAAGTGAAGTGACATGAACAAACAAAGTGTCATGTCCAAAATAGGTATTCACCTTCTTCAAGACACACTTCCATTAGGGATAATATGGTGGAAGAGTATCTACTTATGTTACCATCCTCAAAAAGTGCATCCACATAGGACAGTTCAAAGTTTAATATCATTAAAAAATTTCTTTTTGGAAATAGAAATGTTTTATTGAGCACCATAGCTAGCTCTTCTAGATGATAGGTCAGACCCGATAACTAACGATCTTATAAGAGAAATCCAAAATTCCCCCACATCCTCAGAAGTGGAAACATTATTTTCTAAGAGACCCTAATACATACCAGTGTATTTTCATCAAATATGAACATTCTTATAGAGTAATCAAAGAAAAAATGAGAGTGAAATTTTTGACATACATGACGATTCTTAAGTAGAAGGACCATTAAATGGAGATTGATTCCTTTTTTTATTATCCTTACCTTAAGATAAATCCTCCCTAGAATGATATAAAGTGTAAATTATTACATTTTAAGAAGATATTACAACCCTCTTCTGATATTTTTGATTAAGGTACCCTTCATCATTAGTTCCCGGGTAACCGCCAAATTCCTCCCCAATGGCCATACCACGAGGAGTATATTCAGTGGATGGATGGTCAGAATCCTACTTAGCACTCTTTCACAAAGTTGAAATATATAACGAATGTCAATATACTATCAATACCAATATGAATCCATATTAATCACTGTAATCTTTGATGTACTTCTTCCTCAGTGACAGGTTAACCCTATTCATCCATAGTAATTTCAAGTGTTCTCAGAAAAATTTTCTTAAATCAATGGGGGAAAACATTACTGACCCTCAAACCACTCCAAAGCATCATCAAGGTCTCGATGAAATTCCATTTCCTCCTCATAATGGTTTTTAAATGTGATACCACAAGGGGAAGTTATATAAGTTAATCCCTAAAAAACACCTATAATAATTCCAATAAACCCCAATCCTCATCCTCTAAACACTATGACTTTTAATCATCCCACTATTAAAATTAGATATCATATAATTACTCTGTAAAATCCTTGCCCTCTCTTGTAAATTTTTTGGTATCCTTAGTAGAATGTGCTTCTTTCAGCAATGGTATGCATCTTTCATACTTACAAGTTTCTTCTAGGTCCTTCATACCATTATAATTCATCTATTTTCTAGGACTAGGGTTATTTTTAATAGCTAGTGTTTGGTATGAATTATTTATGAAATTGGATAATTTTCCACATAGATATGAGAATGTCAAAATATATGCATAACCATTTGATAATTCATTTGACTCATCATGAGGAGAAAGGTGTATCTAAAAATGAGTCACTACCCTAGTAAAAACTATCCAATATTTGGAGAGATAAATTTGGATTCTCATTAGATGTAACATAAAAAGTGTTAAGAAACTTATATTGGACACATATAAATAGGAAACTAAACAAGCATGGCTCATTACACTCGCAAATGGGTTCCCCATCAATGCGAGTAGAAACAACTCTTTCATGAAGTGAACTTATATAGGAATGTCCCTCAAGATTGGCCTTACCATCATCAAAAAATAATCTTTCTTCACTATTCTATATGTTATTAAATAAAAACATTCATTTCATCTCACATAACCCCTAACTGCATGATCTTTCCATTTAATGGGTCATACCATATTAACTCACTATAGATAAACTATTGAATACTTATTAGGATTGTAGAAAATTTTTAGGTACTCACAACCTCTCATTTTATCCCCTATAAAACTTTATGATACATAGAAGGGTCTCACAATCCTATAATGGGAATTTTACTTATAGACATGGTGTAGGAGGCGATAGAGTTTTTCTAGCATGGGGATGGCCATCCCGATGCACTAATACGCAACCATAGATGTTTCCATAGTAAAATTGGAGATGTTAACTCTAACTATTTAATTAATATTAAGTATGAACCCACTTAGGTACATGGAATGAAAGTCACCCGGTATGACTAACCAGTCAATGTCATGGATGATTTTCTATCCCCATTCTCTAAACATCCCTTCTTCAACCATGGGCCAGTAAGTGCCTGGTGCACTACATATATCATTCATCATCGAAGAATTTGTCTTTTTTTTCTCTGTGTTAGATCTAGTATTCCTATTAAATTAAAACATCAATTAATTGAATGGGATTTCAGAATAATAATTAGTTGAGGTGACCCAATGACGTGATGGAATGAAGGGTCCACATTCACCACTATAGTGTCGCAATATGGTATTATTGTTTCTAACTCATTATTAGAAGACTCGTAACAAGTTTTATGAGGAATAAAAGGAATATAACAGTATTTATGTGGTATATGTTACAGAAATAAGATGTAAAATATTTTCAAAAACAAAGATATAAAATCTGGACAGCATCATGTATATCACCTGAATTAGCAAGGCATTTGTGAATCGCCATAAAGTTTTTGTGAATAAAATGAATCCCAATGGAATCACAGATCACAAAACCCCAATAGTGCATCATAAAATTTCATGATCCCTTTAAGGAAATATGATCTTGTGATAGAGAAATGGCCACACGAATCACATAAAAATTTTATAATTTAATGATTGAGTTGGAGAATCTCGTAAAACTAGTTAAACGATAATAATACTCATAGATGTAGTTAAAACAATTATTGAATTATAATTCATGTTTGGACCAAATTGGTGCCTGAGTAAAGGATCTCTTTCATACATTTCTCACGATACAAGGTCTCATTATTAGATGATGTGAATAGATCTCATTATTAAGACTCACTAAACAGTTTTGTTATAGTGGTACACGGTAGAGGAGAGTCAATAGAGTTCGGGAGGAATGATAACGGGTTGATTAAGCCTCCCTATATACTTATATATATGTGGTGTCCTTTATAATACCATAAGTCTCTTAGTAGGCCATTTGTTACCCATTACACGAATTTGAGATAATGCTAAAGACTATGTAGGTCAATTAAATTCCCTAAAATTGAGCCCTTATTCCCAAAAACATCACTTCGGTTGGGGGGGGGGTGGCACCCTCTAAATATGTTTCTAAAAATGAAATTAAGAAGAAATAATATATTTAGGGTACTATTATCCCAGTAGAGGTAAATTAATAACAACGTGGATGAGTCATGTGGATCGCCTGAGCCTTAAATGGTAATGTGACCACCTGACCATTATAAGGTCATGATATGTATCCACATAAAGCACATAAACTAAATTGGATCCTATAGATCTACTTAAAAAATCTATCCTACTATTGAAAAATTACTCTAGACAACCAGCAGCTACACATCAGTATTTGGGTGAGCTCCCATAGGCCACACAGTTTATCAGCAGCTAGCATGTAAGAACCCGGATCTTAGTTTCCGGTATGCTTTTCCGTTTCTGGTCATTTTTTTGAAAAATAAGAAAATATGGATATTTTATAAGTACACGACATGTACTTTATGAGTACACACTATGTAATTTATTAGTACACGCTGTGTACTTTTCTCCTGCATGAGGTCGTGTGCTGGTCGTGTCCGGGCCACACACTCGGTGTGTGGCGGTGATGTGGAGGCTGCTTAATGCATTGTATGGAAAGGGTGATTACACTCCATGTACTCATGGAGTATGCACCGTGTATTTTTCTTTTTAATTCATTAATCGTATCGGGGTCGCGTCTTAATCCTATTTTAATATTATTCTCCACCTAAGTTAATCCCTAAAAAACACCTATAATAATTCAAATAGACCCCAGACCTCATCCTCTAAACACTATGACTTTTAATCATCCCACTATTAAAATTAGATATCATATAAGTACTCTGTAAAATCCTTTCCCTCTCTTGTAAATTTTTTGGTATCCTTAGTAGAATGTGCTTCTTTCGGCAATGGTATGCATCTTTCATACTTACAAGTTGCTTCTAGGGCCTTCATTCCATTATAATTCATCTATTTTCTGGGACTAGGGTTATTTTTAATAGATAGTGTTTGGTATGAATTATTTATGAAATTGGATAATTTTCCACATAGATATGAGAATGTCAAAATATATGCATAACCATTTGATAATTCATTTGACTCATCATGATGAGAAAGGTGTATCTAAAAATGTGTCACTACCCTAGTAAACACTATCCAATATTTGGAGAGATAACTTTGGATTCTCATTAGATGTAACATAAAAAGTGTTAAGAAACTTATATTGGACACATATAAATAGGAAACTAAACAAGCATGGCTCATTACACTCGCAAATGGGTTCCCCATCAATGCGAGTAGAAACAACTCTTTCATGAAGTGAACTTATATAGGAATGTCCCTCAAGATTGGCCTTACCATCATCAAAAAATATTCTTTCTTCACTATTCTATATGTTATTAAATAAAAACATTCATTGCATCTCACATAACCCCTAACTGCATGATCTTTCCATTTAAAGGGTCATACCATATTAACTCACTATAGATAAACTATTGAATACTTATTTGGATTGTAGAAAAATTTTAGGTATTCACAACCTCTCATTTTATCCCCTATAAAACTTTATGATACATAGAAGGGTCTCACAATCCTATAATGGGAATTTTACTTATAGACATGGTGTAGGAGGCGATAGAGTTTTTCTAGCACGGGGATGGCCAACCCGATGCACTAATACGCAACCATAGATGTTTCCATAGTAAAATTGGAGATGTTAACTCTAACTATTTAATTAATATTAAGTATGAACCCACTTAGGTACATGGAATGAAAGTCACCCGGTATGACTAACCAGTCAATGTCATGGATGATTTTCTATCCCCATTCTCTAAACATCCCTTCTTCAACCATGTGCCAGTAAGTTCCTGGTGCACTACATATATCATTCATCATCGAAGAATTTGTCTTTTTATGCTCTGTGTCAGATCTGGTATTCCTATTAAATTAAAACATCAATTAATTGAATGGGATTTCAGAATAATAATTAGTTGAGGTGACCCAATGACGTGATGGAATGAAGGGTCCACATTCACCACTATAGTGTCGCAATATGGTATTATTGTTTCTAACTCATTATTAGAAGACTCGTAACAAGTTTTATGAGGCATAAAAGGAATATAACAGTATTTATGTGGTATATGTTAGAGAAATAAGATGTAAAATATTTTCAAAAACAAAGATATAAAATCTGGACAGCATCATGTATATCACCTGAATTAGCAAGGCATTTGTGAATCGCCATAAAGTTTTTGTGAATAAAATGAACCCCAATGGAATCACAGGTCACAAAACCCCAATAGTGCATCATAAAATTTCATGATCCCTTTAAGGAAATATGATCTTGTGATAGAGAAATGGCCACATGAATCACATAAAAATTTTATAATTTAATGATTGAGTTGGAGAATCTCGTAAAACTAGTTAAACGATCATAATACTCATAGATGTAGTTAAAACAATTATTGAATTATAAATCATGTTTGGACCAAATTGGTGCCTGAGTAAAGGATCTCTTTCATACATTTCTCATGATACAAGGTCTCATGATTAGATGATGTGAATAGATCTCATTATTAAGACTCACTAAACGGTTTTGTTATAGTGGTACACGGTAGAGGAGAGTCAATAGAGTTCAGGAGGAATGATAACGGGTTGATTAAGCCTCCCTATATACTTATATATATGTGGTGTCCTTTATAATACCATTAATCACTTAGTAGGCCATTTTTTACCCATTACATGAATTTGAGATAATGATAAAGACTATGTAGGTCAATGAAATTCCCTAAAATTGAGCCCTTATTCCCACAAACATCACTTCGGTTGGGGGGGGGGAGTGGCACCCTCTAAATATGTTTCTAAAAATGAAATTAGGAAGAAATAATATATTTAGGGTACTATTATCCCAGTAGAGGTAAATGAATAATAAGGTGGATGAGTCATGTGGATCGCCTGAGCCTTAAATGGTAATGTGACCACCTGACCATTATAAGGTCATGATATGTATCCACATAATGCACATAAACTAAATTGGATCCTATAGATCTACTTAAAAAAATCTATCCTACTATTGAAAAATTACTCTAGACAACCAGTGGCTACACATCGTTATTTGGGTGAGCTCCCATAGGCCACACAGTTTATCAACAGCTAGCATGTAAGAACTAGGATCTTAGTTTCCGGTATGCTTTTCCGTTTCTGGTCATTTTTTTGAAAAAGAAGAAAATATGGATATTTTATAAGTACACGACATGTACTTTATGAGTACACACTATGTAATTTATTAGTACATGTTGTGTAGTTTTCTCCTGCATGAGGTCGTGTGCTGGTCGTGTCCGGGCCACACACTCGGTGTGTGGCGGTGATGTGGAGGCTGCTTAATGCATTGTATGGAAAGGGTGATTACACTCCATGTACTCATGGAGTATGCACCGTGTATTTTTATTTTTAATTCATTAATCATATCGGGGTCGCGTCTTAATACTATTTTAATATTCTTCTCTGCCTAATTACGTATAGAGCATCCAAGTAGGCATAATCTTCTCTGATCCATTGATCTGTCACCAGTTATCCGAATCGAATGTCGTCGGTTGAAATAGAATCACAGAGGTGAGTTATTAGATCTTCCTTGGCGACGGTTCCTGATTACTTCTCTTGTGTGAGTTATCTGAGGTTTAACGTTTTATAATTTAATGCATATCTTCTCTGTTCTAGGCTAATTCGTAGGCCAAGGTTCAAGTATATCAATCTCATAGGATAGAGGTTGTTGGTTTGTTTGCCTACATTGAATGTCTTTGAGTTTTGGTGTAAAAGTGTAGGATACCCATGTATCAGGTATCTTGGGTTAGGGTTTTAATCCAGTATTGTTATCTGACTTAGATTTCATGTATTTTTTAGGTTATTATATGATTTATAATATCTTTCTAGCATGTTTGAGGATCATCCCATGGGTGTTCCCCTTATTTTGGGTGTTTATTGTCGTTTAGCTTAGGTTTCCTGTGAGGCATACCTTATTGCATTCTTTCATGCCTTGATATAATTGGGTTCATGTATTGCATGCTATTTATATGCTTTTTATGCATTTTAGCTATTATCCAAGTCATTTGTTGAGCTTACATTGGGCTGTTAAAACCCGATTACACACGAATACACTACTTAGGGCTATGGGAACCTGGTGTTGTAGACTAAAGATGGAATTGATGATTAAGGGCTTCCCTAGAGAGTCTGTTATAAATTATAATTGTTCGCAGGACCTACAATAATTGGACTATGTGGTTCCCTAGAGTGTCATTAGGTATGTATGGAGTCTATAGGTAGAATTAGATGTAAGTTATTCCTTAGAGAGTCTATAGTTATCGTTTCAAGACCGTAGGGGAATTGATGGTGAGAGCTTCCAAGAGTGTTTGTGACGTTGTATGTTTACTTGACTAGAGGGGTCTACCACTATGAGCCACCTAGAGAGTCACCATGATTATTTTTTGGTTGGTTTTTACGATTCCACAATTCCCAAGAACAATCTTGAGTTTTTATTCCTTGCTGTTAGGTAGTCTGCTAAGATACCTGTTATGTTGCTTGCTATGCCGTGACAATATAGAGCTATTTGATAGATTATTTGGTTGATAATTTAATGAGTGAATTAAATTAATAAATAAATTTGAATGGAGATTTGTAGGATTCTTTAATTTATAGTACTCTTGTTTCTATGCTGCATTTATTTCCTTTACTTTTTCTATATTTCCCAATGACAATTGGGCACATATCTTGTGGTGATTGCCTACTAGGATTAGTCTCACACCCTATTTGGGTCCATCCTTTCATCCCAAACAGGTTATATGGTTGTAGGTGTGGATACGGATTTTGGACCTTCTACTTTAGGTACATGATTACTGGTCGGAGCTGGAGAGCATAGAACCAAGATTAGGCTTGCAATGCTGCTGGAGTTTCTGTTTACTTTTAGTGCATTGTTCTCAGTTTTATATCAACATGTTGTTGTGTTTTCTGCTTTCCTTAGATACATGTACCATGCTGCATCATTATTATATTATACATTTCTTCTTCTATTTAGTTTCAGTTGTTGTATGCTGGTTACTACTTCCGCTATTGACAGTTATTTCATGTACCTTGTTTACTTTACCAAATGAGGTCATAGTGTCACGACCGACCCTACCTGGGCTCGAGCCGCTACTACCCCAAGCCCGCCTCCATAGGCCAAGGCCTGGAGACCAGTGTCGAAGGCACAATAACTTAGGTATGCCTTTTCCTAAGTACCTGTATACACACACGTAGCCCACTCAATGCATAAGTGCAGAGTAAATGAAAAAGAAATGTAAGGAAAAGTGAAAATGCTCTATATAAACCAAAAAAGTGCATCGACCTCTAACAGTACAAAGAAAGTGTTGAAGGTAAACTGAAAAAGGAATGGTCAAACATGCAACTGACCAGAAAAGGTGCCACAACCCAACAACAGGTAAACAAAAGAAAAACAACTGGAAGGGTCCCCCACCTAGAACCCGACTCCTACCACCGCATGAGGTCCAAGCTCCCGAACTCATAATCTCCACTGAAGTCATGAACAACATTTCTATCGTCTTCAAGGGAACACCAAGTTTTGGCAAAGCCCAAGCATGGGTGAGTATAAAAATAATCAGTAGGATAACCTGAAGGCTCAAGCGAGCAAAAAAGGAGGTACCAAAGGGTGAGCAATAGATCAAACAGGGAAAAGTAAAGGAATACAACAAGGAGTGCAGTAGAGTAACAGTAGAGACTCCACCTAAACCCAACAAGAGAAAGGAGGTAGACTCGTCCAGACACAAGGAGATGGAAATGGTGAGAATATGTAGTTCTCTTCAAATCTTCGCTACCTATATTAGGAGAGTAGACTCATCCAACCATGAGAATCTAGACACGGATAGCACATGGCATACCCCGCGCGTCTTCGCCTCTCCTGGAAGAAGAGTTACCAAAACCCAAGGAGTGGGTACTGGAACAAGGTATACAAATACATATGCTCAATCAAGAATCCCGAACAATATCGTAAGGGGATCTACTTCCCATAGCTCGGCGCAAGAAAGTGAGTAGCCAACAGTCCCAGAAGTAAACACCATTGATGCCCATCATCCTGCATGTCTGCCCCAAACTTCAAGTCAAGGGGCTCCAATCACCTCACGTCGAAACTATCCGCTTTTGACGACACTGACTCGCCTGCAAGGTTTTAGGTCGCATTGTAAGGACACATCTCAGTGGGGAAATCACACCTCGTACATAAGAGTTCTGGGGGAATGCCAAGCCACACCTCGTCACTGCCCCACAGTCGAGAGGTCTCCTCAAAGTCTATAGGTGACCCCATGCCCATCCCCGATGGAGGGTGATCCCTGGAAGTCGACGGGTTCCCACTAGAGGGAGACCCAGCAAGAGTCGACAGGTGCCACACTGCCCAGTCCTGTAAAAGGGTAATACACTGGAGGGTGACCCAGCTAAATTCGTCGACAAGTCCCAATGCCCAATCCCATAAAAGGATACTCCACTGGAGGGAGGCTCGGAACCGTCATCAGGGACAACATCCTAGCCCAGCTAGAGGTAAAACGAGCATCATGGACTACTTCCAAGCCCCGCTGGAGGTAAACCCGGAACCACTCTGGCCATCCCTGCTGGATGGTACTACTCGGTGAACATCGTTGTACTGGCCATCCCTACTGGATGGTAACCCATTGGCCATCCCATGTGGATGGTACTACTTTGGTCATCCCTGCTGGGTGGTACCCCATTGGATAGTCATGCTTGAAACAACCTCCGGGCCACACCTACTGGAAACAACATCCTGGCCATACCTGCTGGAAACAACCTCCTAGGTAGAGGATCGGTTCCTACATAAAGTGTTGGTCACACCGATTCCATATGAACTCTACCAGGGAACACTGAGGAACATGAGAAACTACCCAGGACTCTTAGGGCAATCATGCTCCAATCTGCTGAGTCACTGCCGAAGCATACTGAGACAAAATATCCATGAATGTGGAAAAACACCCACTATGTATGAGGACACGTAGTCGTAAACGGTGACGCAGTTCGGTGAAAAGGGCACGGTACCGAATCCCCTCACATCTTAATAAACAGAGGAACCAAACCATCTCTGCCTGCCAAATGAGAACCAAACCAGGGGAAAACTTAACCCTGCTGGTCAACAAACGAGAACATGACCAGGGGAAAACTCAACCCTACTGGACAAAAAATGAGAATAGGACCAGGGGAAAAACTCAACCCCACTGGTCAAACAAACCCGAACAGAGGAACCCTCTATGTCGCGAGAGGTCAAAAGTTTACAAAGAAGAACATGACACGCATATGGGGACCCCACAACGTGTGGCCCCAAGTCAACCCCAACTATGTGAAAAAACGTTCTCAGGTTCAACCAACCACATGTACCTCCAATATTTCTCATATACTCCCAGAGTATACCACGTTCACGCCTAAAGGATATCGTGCACACGACACCCAACTTCAACGTAAATGGCGTAAACGTTACAACTCAAACGTTCCACCTCATCGGTCCAGGAACAGCCATCTACATCTCTTCAAGCATTCACTTCACTCTCCCAAGAGTGAACGCGATCACACACCAAGGGTTCTCTACAATCACCACTGGAAGAACCACCACCGGTACACCATTCATATTTCCACATTTAATAAGGTCGTGTAAGAGGCTCTACTCGCCTGAAAAGATTACACCGTTGTAATCCTCGTGAAGAAACATTCGAGATTGTCTACTTACTCACCTCCAACGGATATCTGACGGAAAAGTCGCCAACAACGCTTTACGCCCGAATGGCGTTTCGTGATCCCGAGCCTTGGCCCCGAAAATAGTCAGGTGCATCGCACCAATGCAATCCCCTCGGGAAAACACGTTAAATGGACTACTCACTTGAGTGGAACAAATATCTGGAGAAAAACATGCATTCCGACATACCGAACGTGAGCGGTGCTGTGTGGGACCCACATCCCACTCCTGAAGAAATGCCAATGGATTTCACCATTGTGATCCTCTCAGAAAAGTACACAATTTTGACTAATAAGTTCTCCAAAATGAACACCCGGTGATAAAGCTGGAAATCGCAGACAACTCCCGAAACGGCCCTCACGGGGGCCCGCACCAGCGTGCGGAATTAGAGTGGGCAGATTGAGCCATTTCAATGCCCTCAAAAAAAACACCCAACATTGACTACTCACACGCCAGGAAGGGATGTCCGATGAAAAAGTTGTAAAGCACTCCTGGCAACTTGAAAGACGGGCCATGGGCCCCATGCCTCAACTCAGGTTTCAAAACCAGAAACCACACTGGAAAGCTTCGACTCAACACCAGGGTCGCAACGCCCCTGACGGCGGTCAAAATAAACATCTGATGTGTTTGCGCCGTCGAAAACAAGATCCCCTGAGAAAAATGCCCGTCCATTTAACACCGTGACTCACCTCGAGCCCCTTGTTTCGGGAGTTAAAACCCCCCGAAACCATCTCAAAATCTTCGTTTCAATTTAAGGTATGTGTCGCCGTAGACGGTGCCCAAATCGGATGTCCTATGGATGAATTATGATTTATAAATCATTTCCATAATAATAATAATAATAATAATATTATTATTATTATAAACTAATTTTCTTTTAATTTTTTTTATGGATTCCACCGACCAGCGCTGGCCGGTCGGCTGCTTTCCACGCAGAGACCCGCCGCTGGCGGGTCTCAGTCTCTCGAGCGGGGTCACGCGCCGCGCGCCCAGCAGCCGCATCAACCAGCCGGCACAGCCAGCTGGTCCTCCCGCTCCGCACCCCCAGCGGCTGACGCCCCACGCCCAGCGCCTCTGCAGGCTCGCCGTCGCCCGCAGCCGCCTACGTCGCACGCCCCTCGGCCAACTCCGCTCTCCAGTACTTGCCCGCACCTCCGCCGAATGCCTGCGCCACCCTGCCACCGCCACCCGCTCACCATCGCCTTGCCACCGTGCTCGCTCGCACTCGACCTCTGCCGCGCCTCCCGCCTGAGCACTGATCCACCAGTGCCTAAGTCGATGCTTCCCACCGGAAAATCTCTAAAACCCGCAAACTTCGTCGAATGACTGCGGCCTCCTCCGAACTTGGATTTCAATTCCGAAAGATGCGCTGATAAGATAATAAAATAAAATATGAATTCATGGGTTTTTTTCGAAGATCAAACAAAAAATTGAAGTGATTAATCAGTCGTAAAGTAGGTTCTGAGAGAATAAAACAAAAACGACAAACCCTACCTTGTTGGGCTTTTCCCGGAGCTTCACCGCACGTCCGCCGGAGTTGTCACACCTTGCCAGAAAGGTGGAGGAGAGGATAGCAGATGAGCTTCTTCCTTGGGAGAGATTCTTCCAGGAGAAAACAAAGGGGAGGAATGGGGGTGAAGGGTGTTTAAATAAAGAGAAATTAATTATAATTTTAATTAATTTAAAACCCCCAAAAGAACTGCACCTGAAACTCTTGGCGGGGTCACGATTAAACCTCCTATAGGATAAAAACCACCTCACGAGCACAATGGAGGTATCAAAATTTGATTCCGAGATTTTGTTTGAATGTTATTAAACTCAACGCCCGAGGCCTCCAAATTACGAAAACGCCCCTGGTGGCATTTTTCACAGAAGGCTCGTTCCCGCGAAACATACCGCTCTTCTAGGGTAAACGGTATGATATGGACTAAATGGTGCCCTCAGTTTTCCAATCTAAGCCATCATTTAAGAGATAAATTATCTTAACCATTAAACGAATAAATTAATTATTTAATTTATCTATTTCACGTTCCGATAGCGGGCGAGGGATCCAAACGTCCCGCGCCGACATAAATTAAGTCGTTCCTAGGGTAAACACCCCATTTGGACCCATACGTACACTCGGATTTCCTATCTGGCACTCTGTTTATGAGTTATCCAATTTATTTGGCGTGCCTAGTGTGAACGCACTGAATATTTAATTACGGCCACACCGGGGCTCGGAATAGCACGCCGTCTGAAGGCGCTGATCTAGAATAACATCAAGAAAATTCCAAATTACTTTATAGCCAAAAAACATGTTCATAAATAATTCCCTCCTTCAATAATTTCGTCCCCTAAAAACTGAACCAGGGAACAACTCATGGTACTAAGCCTACACCTG
Organism: Viscum album; assembly: GCA_963277665.1. Classification (NCBI taxonomy): domain Eukaryota; kingdom Viridiplantae; phylum Streptophyta; class Magnoliopsida; order Santalales; family Viscaceae; genus Viscum; species Viscum album. The sequence continues at coordinate 311,881,662 of OY728133.1, read as the reverse complement.
GCTCTCCCGTACCCAGAAGAACTCATGCAATGTTCTGTGCCACCACACATAGACCAAATGATTTGATAAGTTCGCACGAGTTCTGCCCTCACCGATGTCATGCATAAGAGCACACACACTTCTTCTCGGGTGAGTCATGTGGGAGACGTCATTCACCCAACCCAACCTTTGGGGTTAGGGCAAGGAGGTAGGGAACCTCACCATCCCTTTGCACAGTCTTAAACTGCCCAAAGGATCTTGGGGGTAGCTCACCTCCCCGACCAAACCCTTATGTCGCACGCCGCGAATGGAATCACCACCAGCACCTGGAACAAGGCCCTGTGATTCCCTCCTTCAGAATATCCATATGGTGGAACACCTAAGGATATCGGGTCGCACAAGGTTTCACAGTCGATGTCTCTCAACCGAGACTCTCTTAAACGCTTAGAGAGCGATGGAGTCGACACCATCGAATAAAGAGGAAGGTTAAACACCTTCTACTCTACCAACACAGGGTTACACCCGACGCCCTACATCACCTTGGTAACAACTCAAACAAGGAGTAGGGAGACAACCATTCCCCACACAGAGTCTAACAATTCTACTACAAAAAGTAGAAGAGATTTAGATCGTACCTCTTATCACCTCATGCTCTGCAGGATCATAGACATCCAATGCTCGCGGCTGTACGCGGTCCCAACCGTTAGCTCCCGGAGCCTAACATGGACCATATTGTGGTGATGGGAATACCTTGTAAGGTTCCCTCCACTTCTAGCTCCTCCCGCTCCTCTGCTAGAACCACCTCTCTTGGTACTACACCGATCACACCGCTACCTCCATCATGGTGGTGCACCTGCTGCCTGCCAGAAGCTCTCCACATGCCTGGTCGGGCAGTCCTGTGCCTGGTGACCTCTCCCATCACAAGAATAGTATCGGTGCTCTCTGAGATGAACTGGTTCCCTCCAGTGCCACTGTGGTGTACGACCACACCCCTGAGTCTGGTTTTCAGAATGCCACCTGCATCGAGGTTCTTCTTGCCGATGCCTGCTAGCTGTGGAAAACGTCTCAGCTCTGTCGGGCCTACTGCCATCACCAACTCTAGAACGTGACAGGAAGCTCTCTATCAATAAGCACCTAATCTAGCACCCTAGCATATATGGAAATTCCAAAGGGTACTATGACAACACTAATCTCTTAGCGGAGACCCTGCTCAAACTTCTTCTCTCGGATGTTGTCGTGATGGACCATGTCTGGGAAAAAGCCCGCACGGTCTGCAAAACTAGCCGCGTTCTCGGCCACCGTCATCCCTCCCTCCAGAAAGTGAAGGAGCTCCTGAATCCAAATGGAGCGTAATAAGGAGGGGAAAAAAACCTCACGAAACATAAACTGAATGTCACCACACTAAAGTGACGATTAGTCAAGAAACTGAGTCACCAGACTCCACCAATGCCTATCTACCCCGTGAAAAAGGCTGGCGGCCAAATCCACCATATGCTCTGATGGAACCTACACAATCCTGAAAAGGCGATCCATTGTCTCTAGCCAATCCTCTTCCTCCTGAGGGTCTGGATCACCACTAAACCGTAGCAGTACCTGTCGCTAGACCTCGCAGAGTGTGCTCAACCTGCGATCAAGCTAAGCTTGCTCTGCTGAAGCTGTCTGCTGCTCAATAGGTGGGGGTGCTGCTATTGGCCCACCAGGAGAAAGGAGATCACATGATGGGTCCTAGACTGAGGCCTCATACCTCACAAGGTCATCGTCACAAACCAAAACTGGTATCCTAGCTGGCAACCTTACATGGAAAAATCCTGAATATTATCAAGCAGTGCTGCGATCAGATGAGCATATATGTATATAATAGTAACAACAATGGGGAGATGAATCAATAAGGATAGTCAAAGACTCAATCCTATTCAATTCACAAACCAATTTTCCCTGCAACAAGTTTCTCAGCATGCCGAGTCGACAAGCGGGTTATCAAGGTCCTGGTGAATGGATACGTCGGCCGGCACATCCCCACTGGACTCCCAGGCCAGAGAGCTCCTCTCGAGACACATTGACACTGTTTCACAAAATCCAAACCAATTCCTTTTATTTTAGGGACATCCGAACAGCATCCTAAGGAACGAACAACCTCTAATATCAATTTGTCATGACCTGACCCTACCAGGGCTCAAGCCGCAACTACCCCAAGTCCACCTCCATAGGCCAGGGGCTGGAAACCAGCGCCGAAGGAACAACAACTCGAGGGGGCCTTTGCCTAAGTACCTGTACACACACATGCAGCCCACTCAATGCAGAAGTGAAAGTAATAGAAAAATAAATGTAAAGAAAAGTGCAACTACTATATATTGAAAAAAAAAGTGCATCAACCTCTAACAGTAAAAAGAAAGTGTTGAAGGTAAACTGAAAAAGGAAAGGTAAAACACGTTCCCAACCAGAAAAGGTGCCACAACTTGAAAACAGGTAAACAAAATAAAAACAGTTGGAAGGGTACCCCATCTGGAACCCGACTCTGACCTCCGAACGTGGTCCAAGCTCTAGAACTCTTAAGCTCCACTGAATTCACGACCAACCTGTCTGTCGTCTACAACGACACACTAAGTGCGGGAAACGCCCAAGCAGGGGTGAGTATAAAAATACTCAGTAGGATACCCCAATGTCTTAAGGGAGAAACAAAGGAGGTACCGAAGGGTGAGCAGTAGATCAAACAGGGGAATGTAAAGGAATACAACAAGGAGTGCAGTAGAGTAACAGTAGAGAGTCCAGCTCAACCCAACAAGAGAAAGGAGGTAGAATCGTCCAGACAAAAGGAGCTGGAAACGGTGACAAGATGAACTTACCATTGAGTATTCTCTACCTATAGTAGGAGATTAGACTCATCCAGCCACGAGAAGATAGACATGGAAAGCACGTGGCATACCTCGTGCTTCTTTGCATCTCCTGGAAAAAGTGTAAGCAATACCCATGGAGTGGGTACTGGAACAAGGTGTACATATTCATATGCTCAATCAAGAAGCCTGAACAAGATCATAAGGGCATCTCCATCCCGTATCTCAGCCCAAGAAATTGAGTAGCCAATATTCCTAGAAGTAAAAACCATCAATGCTCAGTATCCCACACGTCTGCCCCGAACTGCAAGTCAAGGGGCTCAAATCACCGCACCTCGAAACTATCCGCTTTGGGCGGCACTGACTCGCCCACATAGTTTTAGGTCGTGTCGCAAGGAAGTGTTTTGGTGGGGAAAGTTACCCTCATGCTTGAGAGTTCTGGGGTAACGTCAAGCCACACATCGTCACTGCCCCGCAGTCGAGAGGTCTTCTCAAAGTCGACAGGTGACCCCCTGCCCAGCCTTGCTGGAGGGTGATCCCTGGAAGTCAATGGGTTCCCACTGGAGGGAGACTCGACAAGAGTCGACAGGTGGCACACATCCCAGTTCCATAAAAGGGTAATCCACTAGAGGGATACCTGGCTAAAGACATCGACGGGTCCCAATGCCCAGTCCCTTAAAAGGGTACTCCACTGGAGGGAGGCTTGGAACCGTCATCGGGGACCACTTTCTAGCCCAGCTGAAGGTAAACCCGTCATCGGGGACCACATCCAGCCCCACTGGAGGTAAACTCGGAACCACTCTTGCCATCTCGGATGGATGGTACTACTCGGTGAACACAGTTGTACGAGCCATCCCTGCTGGATGGTAACCCACTGGCCATCCCTGCTGGATGGTACTGCTCTGGCCATCCCTGCTCGATGGTACCCCACTGGCAAGCCCTGGTCGAATCAACCTCCTAGCCAACCCTATTGGAAATAACCTCCTAGCCAGACCTGTTGGAAACAACCTCCTGGGTAGAGGATCAGTGCCCGTGTAAAGTGTTGGTCACACTGATTCCACAAGAACTCTACCAGGGAACACGAAGGAACATGAGAAACTCACCGGACCTCTCAGGGCGATCACCCTCCAATCCGTTGAGTCACTGTCGAAGCGGACTGAGAAAACTCATTCCAGAAAGTGGGAAGACACCCACTCTATATGAGCACATGTAGTGGTAAATGGTGTCGCAGTCCGGTAAAAAGGGCACATTACTGAAACCCCTCACAGTTGAAGAAACAGAGGAACCAAACCATCTCTGTCGGCCAAACGAGAACAGAACCAGGGGAAAACTCAACCCTGCTGGTCAACAAACATGAACAGGACCAGTGTAAAAATCAACTCTATTGTTCAACAAACGAGAATAAGACTAGGGGAAAACTCAAACCCGCTGGTCAATCAAACGAGAACATAGGAACCCTTTACGTAGCGAGAAGACGAAAGTATACAAAGTACAACACGACATGCATATGGGTCCAAAACGACATGTGGCCCCAAGTCAACCCCATCCAACTGCACAAACATTCTCAGGTAAAACCAACCACATGTACCTCCATGCATTCTCGTATACTCCCAGAGTATACCACGTTGCGGCCCAAAGGCTATCATGCACATGGAACCCAATGTCAATGCAAAGGGCTTAAACGTAACAACTCCAACATGCCACCTCATCGACCCAGGCACAACCAACTACATCTTTTTAAGCATTCACTTCATTCTCCCAATAGTGAACACGATCAAACTCCAAGGGTTCTTTGCAAACTCTGCAGGATGAACCACCACTGGTACATCTTTCATATTTCCACATATAATAAGATCGCGTAAGAGGCTCCGCTCGCATGAAGATATTACAACTTTGTAATCGTCATGGAAAAACATGCGAGATCATCTACTTACTCAACTCCAATGGATATCCAACGTAAAAGTCACCAACACCGCTTTACGCCCGAACGACGTCCCGTGGTCCCGAGCCTCAGCCCCAAAAACAGTTGGCTGCATCGCACCATTGTGATCCCCTCGGTAAAACATGTCAAAAGGACTACTCACTTAAGTGGAACATATATCTGGAGAAAAAGATGCATTCTGACATACCGAACGTTAGCAGTACTGTGTGGGACCCGTATCCTGGTCCGGAAGCGCTACAAATAGATCACACCTTTGCAATCCTCACGGAAAATTACACAAGTTTGACTAATCACATGTCCAAAACAGACACCTAGTTGTAAGGTAGTAAATCACTATAGCTCCCTAAACTACTCTCACGGGGCCCACACCGGTGTGCGAAATTAGAGCGGGTAGATTGCTTCATTGCAATTCCCTCGAAAAAACACCCAATATCGACTAATCGCACGCCACGAACAGGTGTCCGATGAAAAAGTTGTAAAGCGTTGCTCGCAGCTTGAATGACGGGTTGTGGGGCTCACACCTCAATTCCAGATTCAATGCCCGAATATACAATAGAATGCTCTGGCTCAATGCCAGCATCACAACTCCACTGACGATGCTCAAAATAGACGTCGGATGTGTCGGTGCCGTCTAAAACAAGGACCCCCGTGAAAAATGCCCATCCACTTAATGTCGTGACGCGCCTCGAGCCCCTCATTTCATGAGTTAAAACCCCCCGAAACCATCTCAAAAACTTCATCTCAATTTAATGGACGTGTCGTCGTAGACGGTTCCAAAATAGGATGCCATGCGGATGATTTTTGATTTATAAATCATTTCCATAATAATAATAATAATAATAATAATATTATTATTATTATTATTATTATTATTATTATTATTATTATTATTAACTTATATTTTTAAGGATTCCACCTACCGGCGCTGGAAGGTCGGCTGCTTTCCATGTGGATGCATGCCGCTGTCGGGTCTCTGTCTCCCGAGCGGGGTCGCGCGCCGCGTCCCCGGCTGCCGCGTCAACCGGCCGGTCCTCCCGCTCCGCGCCCCCAGTGGCTGACGCCCCTCACCCAGTGCCTCCGCAGGCTCGCCGTCGCCCGCAGTCGCCTACGCCGCACGCCCCTCTGCCTCCTCCTCTCTTCGGCGCTCGCCCGGACCACCGCCGAATGCCCGCACTGCCTTGCTGCCGAATCTAGCTCACCCTCGCCTAGCCACTGAGCTTGCTCGCACCCAACCTCCACTACACCTCCCACCTGAGCATCGAGCCACCGACACCTAAGCCGATGCGGCCCACCGGAAAAACTCTAAAACCCACAAACTTCGTCAAATGACTGCGACCTCCTCCGAACTCAGATTTCAATTCAGAAAGATGTGTTAGAAATATAATAAAATATATTGCGCATTCCTGGGTTCTGTTCGAAGATCAAACAATAAATCGACGTGATTAATTGGGATCAAAGTAAGTGCGGGGAGAACAAAAAAACGACAAATCCCACCTTGTTGGGCCTTGCCCGGAGCATCACCGCACGTCCACAGAAGTTGTCGCGCCTCGCTGGAGAGGTGGAGGATAGGATGGAGGAGGATCCTCTTCCATGGGAGATCTTCTACCAGGAGAAAAATAAGTGGAGGAAGGGGGTGAAGGGTGTTTAAATAAAGAAAAATTAATTATAATTTAAATTAATTTAAACTACCCAAAAGTCCTACACATGAATCTCTTAGAGGGGTTAATATTAAACCTCAACCAGGGTAAAAACCACCTCCTGAGCACAACGGCAGTCTCAGAATTTGATTCTGAGCTTCCTTTAAAAAGTTATAAACTCAACGCCCGAGGCTGCCAAATTACGAAAATGCCCCTCGTGGCATTTTTCACAGACAGCACGCACCCGCGAAACTGACACCTCTCCTAGGGTAAACGGCATGCTCCGGACTCAACGGAACCCTCATATTTCCAATACCAGCCACCGTTTAATAGATACAATATCTTAACCATTAAACAAATAAATTAATTATTAAATTTATCTGTTTCACGTTCCGATAGCCGGTGAGGGGTCCAAAAGTCCCACACTGACATGCTTTATGTCATTCCTAGGGTAAAAACCCCATTTCGGACCCATCCATACACTCAGATTTCCGATCCGGTTACCCATTTAGGATTAATCTAATTTATTTGGTGTGCCCGGTGTGAACGCACTGAAAATTTAATTCCAGTCACACCGAGGCTCAAAATCACACGCCGTCTAAAGGCGCTTCTCTGGAATAACAACAAGAATATTCCAAAGTCCATTATAGTAAAAAAAAGAGGTTCTTACACATGGTTTCCCCAATAACATACCAAATCCCTCACTTCTAGTCGGCAGCCTTTGGCGTTCGAGGAAATGCACTTGCGGTCATGTGGCGAACCGGGCATGGGGCACCAGTTGAGGGGATCCATATTTTGGTTGTTACAATGTGGTATAAGAGGAGTTTCATTCCTTTTATATTGACTTAATGTTTAGTGATATTATACAGGGATAAGATGGAATAGGTAAATGGTAAATAGCTATGCCCGGGCATTCTATAACTCGTGTATAGGGAAAAAGCTAGATTACCTCGAATATTGAAATTTTCATGTTTTTGAAAATGTTACAGTTTAATTGATTTCACAATTGGTTGGTGAACTAGTTTTGTGCTATTACTGTTTGTATGATTATGGTTCTATTTTGTTGTAACCCGATGAGATGAGGGTATTCCATCTCATGCATCATATAGGAACTTGTTAGAAAATCACATGCCATGCATTTGGTCATGCCGTCTAGATTGCATTAGAATCTGCATGCTATTGTGATTGAATTTGTGATAGAAGATGCATGCTATTATGATAGCTACTGTGATAGAATACCTTCTATGTTTATAGGGTGTCGTTTGTTATAGAATCTTCATCATGGATGCCAAAAATTGGTCTTAGAGGTGTTATGGGCCCTCGAGGATCAGAATTTTGTGGATCGTGAGTTGTTATACTTGTTACTTGTTATATCTATTGTTATTATTCCAAGCATTGATTCACCAGGATTATGGGCCCCCACGGATCGGAATTTGGGACCTTAACACTTTTTTTTCGTATTTTCTAGGATCTTGTGCTGTTCTAAGGTTACTATCTGGAAAAACCCATAATAAACAGCTTGTACATTATGTATACATTCTGTGTAGTTTTTATCCCTGTCCCTGACTTGGTTGGGTAGAGACAAGGGGTTGTAATGTATCCTATAGGAACACGTTGTGTACCAGCTTAGCACGCCATGTAGTCTCAAATAGGTATCTGACTGTGTCACAAACAACATAGGTCGGGGTTTTCCTTCATGTTCATGTCGTGTACCTTGGGAAGAAGCCGTGTATAGTTGACCATGTAGCCAGCCGTGTAGCCAATAGCACGGGTGGGTGTTATCCATCTACGTACCTACCGTGTAGTGTCGACCGTGTTTCAGGACGTGTCACTAACAACATGGTCCAGGTAAGGCATATCAAGTACACATCGTGTCTCCTTTGACATGTCGTGTAGTAGGTGTCTGTGTACCAGTATGTGTGACTAACGACATGGACCGGGGAGAGATGTTAAAAACACACTGTGTAGCAGAGAAGCACGCCATGTAGTTACCTGATGGGACAGTCCGTGATCCCATCCATGTAAGGGTGAACGGGAAGGGAGGAAAAGGGTTAGTATACTCTGTGTAGATTATGAACACACCGTGTAGCCGGGCGGTTTACATAGCCATGTATGGCCATGGTAACATTCATGGGTTAATACTTTATGAAAAAACGACATGTAGTAGTACTACATGCCGTCTAGTCATGTTTTCCCAAATTTTAAAGTTTTTCTCACATGTTCTATTTTCTTCTGATAAGTTTCATCGGTGTTAATCATTAATGATTGTGTGATTTTGACCTTTCAGAGCTATGGCACCAAGATGTCCTCTCATTTCACGTCAGGAACCAGGCAGTGATCGTACGCCTGATACGACTGATCAGGGACTACCGGTAGTTCATCCTATCATTTCGGACATGGAACCTACATTGATTCCAGACACTAGTGCTAACGCTCTGTTCATAGTGGGTTTCATGAGATTCATACAGACCTTCTAGGGAGCTCAGCACCCTGCCCCTTCTATGGAGGAACTAACGCGGGGTTTTCAGCAGCAACACCCTCCCACATTCAGAGGGGATGGAGGACCACATGCTGCAAAGTCATGGCTAGAAGCCATGTTGTCCATCTTCAAGAATTTGGAGACCCCTCCGGAGTGGAGAGTGGATCTCATGGCTTATATGCTGTGAGATTCCTCCATGAGATGATGGGATGTGTTTTCGTAGATAGGGCACCAACAGGACGTGTCTTGGGATGCGTTTCAGCATACGTTCTACGAATACTTCTACACGGTGACACCGAGGGCCGACAGAGACAGAGAGATGATAAACCTACACTAGGGTACACTCACAGTTATGGTGTATTCCTTCCGCTTTATAGAGTTGTAGTGTTTAACTCCCATTCTAGGGAATGAAGAGCTGTTTTTTGGTGAGTAAGATTGGGGAAGGCCTCAGACCGGACATCAGGTCACCGGTTAACATCTTTCAATTGAATTCTATCACTCTGATAGTTAACCATGAACTTATTATGGAGAGAAACCTGAGGGAGACTAGATCTGTGGACAAGGGATGTTCATCATCCTGGACTGATTCTCTCCAGATAGACAGTAGGAAGTGCCTATGAGAGTCTACACGAGGTGACTCAAGGAAGCGAGGTATTTATTTTGGTAGACTGGATCATCCCTCTAGAAACCATGTGGTGTGTTATCAGTGTGGAAGAAGTGGGCATAATAATCCCCAGGGCCCGAGGGACCCAGTAGAGTGCCGATCATGCGACAATATGGGCCATCTTTAGTGCTTCTGCAGGGTTCTTCTTCCAGTGGCTAGTGAAGGATGATCAAATTTGACTCCGCATACAGGAGAAAGATTACCAGTTCCACAACAGACTGGAGGTTGGAGTTCTTCAGGTAGTTCAGTCTAGTGTTGAGGATGTGGACATTGTGGTCAGGTTCAGGGAGGTGCAACACAGGGATCTCAGGCTACTATGTAGGGTCGCGGTACGATCTAGTATTTTTCTATAGAGCATATTCATCAGTAGAAACTTCATGGACCATCTACATTTTGATGTAAGCTTTTAGGTGCCTTAGTTTTATCCTCTGCACTTTTTGATATAGGAGCCTCTCATATCTTTATTTCTGTGCATACTTTGGAAATCCTTGGACTTACTATTTATAATTTTGAGGATATGATGACGCTAGAAACTCCCTTGGGAATTAGAACTGCTTGCATTCATCGGTGCTTAGACTACCCCTAGTGGTTAGTGTGTTTCATTTTTCATGGAGTCTCTATGTTTTGGAGATGGTAGGAGATGATGTCATTCTCAGGGGGGCTGTTTAATTCCCTTCCTGGACTTTGTCGATTTCTTTCACCATAAAGTGAGTTTCACATCACCAAAGGGTGGATTCATTCTTCACAAGGTAGAATGGGATGTGCAGGCAAGCAGAGCTGGACCAGAGCATCATGGGTTGGGTGGTGTTACGGCCCAGATCGCTAGATTATATCTGGATGACCACAAGACTTCTCAGGTAAATTTTCCTATGGTGGTTGATTGCTTTCGAGATGTCTTTCTAGAAGAATTTCTTGGTTTTCCTCCAGATCGAGAGGTATAATTATTTATTGATCTTGTTCCAGGAGCGACAACGGTATACATTCCTCCGTATAGGATGGACACACCTATGTTGAATGAGCTCAAGAAGCAGTTGTAGGAGTTGAAGACAAGGGGTTTCATCTGACCTAGTACTTTGCCTTGGGGTTCACTTATCCTTTTTGTGAAGAAGGCAGACGAAACCCTTAGGATTTGTGTGGATTATCGGATGCTAAACCAGTTGACAGTCATGAACTGGTATCCATTTCCATAGATAGATGATCTCTTTGATCAGCTACAATGAGCCAGAGTGTTCTCGACGATCGACTTGAGATCCGGCTACCATCAGTTGCGTGTCAGACCATCTGATATACCTCTTATAGCCATCTAGTGTAGGAATGTTCTGTATGAGTATTTGGTTATGTCATTCGTTCTCATGAATGTCCCAGCAGTTTTCATGGTGCTGATGAACAACGTTTTCCATCATTACATGGATTCCTTCATGGTGTTTTTCATGGACGACATCTTGGTGTACTCTCACACTCGACACGACCGTGCTACCCATCTTGAGATTGTTTTGAGTACATTGAGGAAGCATCAGTTATATGATAATATCTCAAAGTGCCACTTTTGAAAGGACGAGGTTCACTTCCTGGGTCATGTCATCTCAGAGATATGAGTATCAGTAGTCCTAGAGAAGGTGAGAGCAGTAGTCACCTGAGAGCAGCCAAAGAATCTCTTTGAGGTATGGAGTTTCCTAGGACTGATTGGTTACTACAGGCGGTTTATATAGGACTTCTCACTCCTATCAGCACCATTGATGGGCATGAATAAGAAAGGGGTGAAGTATGTTTGGTAAGAAGCCTACGATTCAACCATCCATAAGCTGAAATGGAGATTTACTTCAGCACCGATTCAAATTTTACCAAAGCTGTGCCAGACGTATACAGTTTTCTATGATGCATCTAGCATCGGGCTTGGATTAGTGCTTATTCAGGAGGATCTTGTTGTTGCATATGGATCTCGGAAGTTGAGGCCACATGAGAGGACGTATCCAACGCATGACCTGGAGTTGGCTACAATTGTTCGTTATTTTCATTGTTTTATACATTATCTTCTGGGAGAGAATTTTTTGTTGTATACTGACCACAAGAGCGTCAAGTATATCTTCACACAGCATGACTTGAATCTAAGATAGTGGAGGTGGGTTGAGTACATGATGTCTTTTGATTTCAAGCCTGCATATATGCCTAGGAATGGAAATGCAGTGGCTGATGCACTGAGTAGGAGGACTCAGATACAGGCAGTTCAGGAGGACAGCAGTGAGTGCCAACTTATCGCACTGTTCTCTGATATGCATTAAGAGGTGCACGACAGACAGGGGCATACATTCTTATCTTCTGTAGCTGTTACCTCTATGCTTCTCGACCAAGTTCGGATGAGGTAGTTATCAGATTCTGAAGGACTAGTCCTACGGGGAATCGTGTCAGTAGAGGACCCTCTTCCCGGATGGACCATAGGCGAGGAAGAGATCTTATGTTTCCTGGGACACGCATGGGTGACAATAGATATATGCGATTAGATGATGTGAGAATATCATTCCTCAGTCTGGGAAGTTCATCCTGGTGTCACCAAGATGTATCGTGATCTACACTGCCAGTATTGGTGACCAGGTATGAAGAGAGATGTTGCTTATTTTTTCATGAGATGTTCCACCTATCAGTAGGTGAAGGCAGAGCACCAGCGACAGGCAGGGCTTTTGCAGCAGCTACCCATTCACGAGTGGAAGTGGAATGATGTCTCATTGGACTTCATGATAAGGATACAGAGATCACCTTGAGGGAATGATGTGGTATGGGTTGTCATTGATAGGCTCATGAAGGTTTCTCACTTCATGCCGATTAAGGAGAACTTCGGTGTTGATGAGATTGGATGGTTGTACATTCGTGAGATTGTATGATTGAATGGGGTTCTGACTACTATCATTTCAGATAGGGACTCCCACTTCATGTCATATTTCTTGAATGGGCTATAGAGGGCTTTGGGTACACAGGTACTTCTAAGTACAGCTTATCATCCCCAGACATATGGAAAGTCATAGTACATGATTCAGGTACTAAAGTACATTCTATGAGCATGTGTCCATAATTTTAGAGGTTCTTGGGATAGAAATATACCTCTAATTGAGTTTTCCTAGAATAATAGTTTTCACGAAACTATTCAGATGGAACCTTACGAGGCTTTGTTCGATAGGCCGTGCCGATCACCCTTGTGTTGGCTGGAGGAAGGAGAGGCAGCTATATTGGGACCTCATCTTGTTCAAGAGACCACATAGAAGGTGGATTTGATCCGAAAAAGGATGGCTACGACATAGTCTCTGTAGAAATATTATGATGATCAGTGGAGAAGGCCTTTTGAGTTTATGGTCAGGGATCAGGTTTTCTTATGTGTTACCCTGATGATGGGACACAAGAGGATCAGGAGATATGGTAAGCATTCACTGAGATACATCAGGATATTTGAGGTTCTAGGGAGAGTTGTCATGTTGGCTTATATGTTTTAGTTGCCTCAGAGGTACCAGGCTATGCACGATGTCTTCCATGTTTCTCAGCTTCGCTGCAATTTCTCAGACTAGTCTCATGTATTTCAACCTGGGGAGAATGAGCTGGAGCAAGATGCATCGTTCAAGGAGAATCCTATCAGTATTGTTGAACGCAGTGAAAAGATACATCATGGATGGTCCATTCCTCTGGTATGGGTGCTATGGCAGCACAGTCATGTACAAGATGAGACTTGAGAGAGGGAGGACGATATGTGATCCCAGTGGCCATAGTTGTTCGAGGTCTCTTCTTCTTTTCCAAGTTAGGGAAATTCGTGGATGAATTTCTATAAGGGGTGTAGTTTTTAAGAACCCGGATCTTCATTTTAGGTAATTTTTTATGCTTTTGGTCATATTTTAGAAAAAGAATAAAATCTGTAAATTTCCTAAGTACACACTTTGTACTTTATGAGTACACGCCATGTACTTTTCTCCCGCGCGAGGCTGTGTGATGGCCATGTCCGGGCCACAGACATGGTGTTTAGCAGTGATGTGAAGACTGCTTAATGCAGTGTACAGAAAGGGTGAGTACACGACATGTACTCATGGTGTACACACCGTGTACTTTTCTTTTTATTTCATTAATCGGACCGGGGTAGCATCTTAAACCTATTTTCATATTCTTCTCTGCCTAATTACATCCAGAGCATTCAAGGAGGCCAAATATTATCCAAGACACCGATCTATCACCGGTTATCCAAATAGAATGTCGTCGATTGCAATAGGATCACAACGATGAGTTCTTGGTTCTTCCATATCCACGTTTCCTGATTCCATCTCTTGTGAGAGTTATCTGAGGTTGAACGTTTTAGAAATTTTTGAATATATTCTCTGTTCTAGGCTGATACATAGGCCGGAGTTCTTGTATATCGATCTCTTAGGATCTAGGTAGGTGGTTTGCTTCCCTACATTGAATGCCTTTGAGTTTTGGTGCAAAAGTTCCTGATACCCATGTATCAGGTATCTCGGGTTAGGGTTGTGATCCTGTATTGTTATCAACTTTAAATTTCATGTATGCTTGAGGTTATTAAATGATTTATAATTTATTTCTTGCATGTTTGGGGATCACCCCATGGGTGTTCCCCCTGTTTTGGTTGTTTATCGCTGTTTGTCTTAGGTTGCCTGTAAGGCATACCTTTTTGCATTTTTGCATGCCTTGATATAATTGATTGCCTGTATTGCTTGCTATTTATATGATTTTGATTCATTGTAGCTATTAGCCAAGTAGGTTGTTGAGCATACTTTGGGCTGCTAAAATTTCATTATACATGAATACACTACTTAGGGCTGTGGGAACCTTGTGTGTTAGACTAAAGAGGGAATTAACAATTAAGGGCTTCCCTAGAGAGCATGTTATAAATTACAATAGTTCATAGGACCTACGAGAATGTGAATTTGTGATTCCTTAGAGAATTTTTTTTATTGAGCCTATTTGGGGAATTAGACGTAAGTGCTTCCTCAAAGAGTCTATAGATATCTTTGCAATACCACATGGGAATTGACATAGAGAGCTTCCCAGAGTGTCTATGCCTTTGTATGTTTACTTGACTAGAGGGGTCTGTGAGTGTGATCCACCCAGAGAGTCACCATGGTTATTTTTTGGTTGTTTTTTATGAGTCCACCATGCCCAAGAACAAGCCTGAGTTTGTACTACTTTTTTTATAGTCTGCTGAGATACATATTGTGTTGCTTTCTATGCCTTGAGAATATAGATCTGTTTGCTAGATTCCTTGGTTGATAATATAATGAGTGTATTAAATTAATAAATAAATGTTAATAGAGATTGGTTGGATTTTTTTCATTGGAGTACTCCTATTTCTCTGCTGTATTTATTTCCTTTACATTTTATATATTTCTCACTGACAGTAGGGCACAAATCTTGTGGTGATTTCCTACTGGGATTAGTCTCACACCCTATTTTGGTCCTTCCTTTCAGCCCAAACAGGTTATATGGTTACAGGTGTAGATAGGGATTGTGGCCCTTCTACTTTAGGTACATGATTTTTGGTTGGAGCTGGGGAGGATAAGACCGAGCATAGGCTTGCGATGCTGCATGAGTTTCTATTTATTTTAGTGATTTGTTCTCAGTTGTATTTCAGCACGTTGTTGTGTTTTCTGGCTTCCATAGAAACATGTGCCATGCCACATCATTATTATATTATACATTACTTCCGCTATTTAATTTCATTTTTTGTATGCTGGTTACTGCTTCCACTATTGACTGTTATTTCTTATACCTTGTATAACTTACCAAATGAGTGCATAGTTTCCCCAATAACATTCCAAGGCCCTCGCTACTAGTTGGTAGCCTCTGGAATTTGGGGAATTCCTCTTTAGGTCATGTGGCGAATTGGGAATGGGGCACCAATTGAGTGGCTCCAGATTCGGGTCATTACATAGCACCATCCAATCTAACCTGAAAAATATTTTGAAAATAAGGAGTATAATATTCAATGGGTAGAGTCCTATAGCAGCCACTAACGTCATGTTTTTCATCAGTATTTGGAAGGATAATTTTCCATGACAACAACTGGCCAATATCTCATACCCCTTGGTCTTTTTTAAAAATAAACAATAGAAATAAAAGGGGAGTAGGCGAAAACCATTCACGGTTGATGAATATTGTGTGACACACCCCTGGAGATCTGGAAAACAGCATGAGACCATAATGAGATGTTTGTCTCATCTTTTGAATGGATTTTTTCATGTAATACTCACCACTCAATGTGCCTTATGTTTTTCTATGAAACTATGCATTTCCCCTTCAGCTTATAAAGCAATAAAAATCAAATTTCTATGAAATTATCACGTACCCCTATATGATCCATATTGGTCAATGAGGAAACATCAAGCAGCTGAGTAATTGTATATGACATTACTCATGTAAATTTTCTTTATCCTCAATCATTGTAAAATAAATCAATGGAAAAAATAGGGAGGAGGAATAAGCCTCATGTGGTCTCAAAAAACATGTGATGCATGTAACAAGTCCATAGAGCGGTCCCAAAAGACTGCTAGAAAAACCTCCCTTATTTAGTGGATACCCTCAGATTTCCCACCCTTGCCACAAAAAAAGTACTGGGAATGGAATTGATCATCCCATTATGGCATTTCAACAAGAAATTTCATCTTGTGAATCCCCTAGGAAAAGTTATTATAACAATATAGAAGACCTTCTTTATATATTCTAGAGTTATAATGTCTCCATTAATTGAAAATCATTCAATAATGGAGTTGTTTATTATAGGGACGTGTGGTTTCTAAAATTTATGATACGCTCTCTGAGTAATCCACCAAAAATAATCATGAAGAAATGTTGTGCCGGACCCCTTTACCGACTCCATCTTAGATCCGAGCCCTATACACTGTAATAATGATGAAAATCTATGGTGTAGAGAACTATAAATTACCAAACCCAGAATGAAAAATTTACAGTTACTTGCCACTAACATACGATGGTGATGCTCCATATGAAGGATGGATTTTTCACATCTAGGTGCACTAGTATACCAATGCATTAGAGTTTATTCCTATGAGAAACTGATCCCATGATCAAAAAGGCACCCTTCATGTAATATGATGGTGAATATCTGAGGTTATCATGCTTCATGCATAAATTAGTTCACATGAGCACTCATAAATCATTTGAAGGAATTCTAGCATGATATGTGAAGAACAAACCACATATCATCCATATCACGTCAGCCTTAAAATAAAAATATGTTGAATACATAAAAGGAATATATGGGAGAAGGGATAGAAAAAATATTAAAAGTGTATGAATTAAGTGAAAAAAATATTACTAACTCTAATTCACTTAACATGAGTCGTCGAAGACACACAACAATGTGAGGACTTGTCACTTATGTATTATAGTACACCTTCATAATTTTATTTGGTTCATTCGAAATTTATGTAAATGATAGATCAAGTCACACAGTTTCCCCTAGGCATGCCACATTCATCCCCTAAATCCAACTAGGCATGTCACCCATGCATTGTGGCATCCTTCAAATACATCCCCAAACTCATATAATGGAACCAGCTCATGTCATCTAAGCATCATAGATATATCCATGAATTTCAACTAATCCTTTACAACACCTTCTGATCATGTAAGTAAAAACTCAGGACTCCCACCAAATATTTCATCCAAGTCTCATTAATTCTCCATAAGATTTAATTCAATATATCTAACACCATACGAGACATATCATATTTACTCACATGACACCCTCGATTTGTATAAATCCCACTCTTGTGGATGAAAATGTATATAGTTATCTATATCATAAAACACTCTGTAGAAAAGTCATCTTGGTCATGAGTTTGATTCAAGTATAAACCACCTATATGTTGCGATATCCTATGGAAAATCTAAATTTTATCTTGTGAAAAGAATTATTATATGCTACCTAGGTTACAAAAAATTCATTAAAAATGAAAAATTGATCATTTAGTTTTCTCAATATATTTAATGTAGACACTCTCTTAAATAACAGGATAAATGAACATTCAAAACTTGTAAGTATAGGGAAACTATAGAGTGTTGTCCCAAACAAAATGAACTATGTCAAAACTAATTCTTGTGGTATTCAAGATACATAGGCCACATATTCATGGTTCTATTTCTATAGTAATCAACTTTGGAAATTCTAGTATATAAGTCCCATATCTTCAGGAAATGACATTGATCACCTGTCTTCCATTATTTCTGAAAACAAGCATGGCTCACATGGGAATAAGGCATTGGATTTGGTAATATCATCTACACCATAAGCCTCTAATAAGGATAAGGAAAAACCATAGTGTAACCCCATTCAAATGAACTGCATACAGACTAATTCATTCCATATTCTAGATATGTAGGCCACCTATTCAATTTTATATTTCTATACTGATCATCTAGGACGATCCTAGTAAAAAATTTCCAACTGTAATGGAAATAAAATTGATCACATTCCATCCCTTATTTTTTTCAATTAGTATTTCTCACAAGGTATTATTGAGTTTCCATGGTCATATCATCTGAAACATTAAACACCAAAATGGATAGGAAAACCATAAGTATAATCCCAAACAAACTAAACTACGTTGACTCTGATTCTTTCCATATTCAGGATATATGGTCCACCTCTTCAAGGATCGAGATATATAGGGACATCCCTATACATAAGCCCCTCAATCTATGAGTGATGATATTTATCATTTTCCATCCCATTTTTCTAACATCATGCATAGCTCACTTAAGTATAGGGAGTTGTAATAATCATATCATTCCCATCATGAGTCCCCACTAACCGGTTAAACACATGTATGTAAATGAAAATGTAGTGGCAAGACACATTAGCCTTAGAATAAGGGAATCTATCATGTGTAAAATCTCAATGTAATAATTGAACAATGGGAAATCTAATACCTATAATAACAAGGATACATAGGATGATTTCCTAAGTTCTGAGATCAAATAAGAATCCATTTCTATATAAGCCTTCTGACAATGATGTTTTCAACCATAATGATCTAATAATTCCTATTGGATGATAACTCTATGACATCCATCAACAAAATTAAAATAAACAAAACTATGATGGATCTGATTACTTCCATACATAGTATATGTAGGATTTCTCTATGAGTCCCAATCTTTATAATACTTATTCTAAGGGAAGTCCCATTACAAAAGTCACATTCCATGAGTAATGGAAGAAAAGGTTCATTTGAAATCCTTTGTTTCTAACACTAAACATAGATCTTTTGGGATTACAGAATTGATTTAATCATTTCTTTAGAACCATGTGTCTCTAAAATAACAAGGCAATAATTAGCATATAAGCCTCAAAATATGGATCAAGTACAACATTGATTCTCACCATGATCAATATACATAGGAAGTCCTTTCATGACATGGCATTTTACACTTAGGGTCCTAGAGAACCTTGAAATATCCTTCCTTCTAGATGATAAAATAGAACGAGTCCAAATAATAATGTGGGTTTTGACTCCTTCAATAACTAGGATAGTTATATTGCCTCACAATGGATCAATCCCCTCAATGAAATATTTACGGCCTCCTTGTGTGAAAGCACATTTCGATGCACTAGGCTATACTGATTCATCACATAAGAAACCAACCATTATTCTAGAATGGTAGACAAAAATAGTTATATACAGATGGACTCAATATAGAGCACCAACCTTTTTTACAAAATAGATAATTAACACATTATGATATTCTAGGGTAACTGGTCTCATATTAGGATTTAGAAGAGATTTTGGAACCTATATTAAGTATATAATGTATTCCTAGAGTTTTTAATAGTCCCCCCAATGGGTGTGATGATGTATGATTGAAAAAATGATGTAGATGCTCAATTTACATGTGGGGGGAAGTGTCAATTGTACACTTTAAAAATTTTCCTTAAGTAAGGAAATATCTAAGTTTAACAATGTTGAACTAAGCATATTCACAACACCTCTAACTCCAATTGGAAATTGGAATAAGGAATTAAGTTACAAACTTCTAATTCTACAAACTTTCTTGAATCAGGAAATTTATTCCGAATAACAGGTTCCGGAATTATGGATCCAGAAATTAAAACTTATCCTAAGTTTACAATATGAGATTCTACCTTAAAGCGTATATAATATAAATGAATCAGAGTACAAGTGTAAGGAAATATAAGAAGATTATACTTTCTTTACAATACAATATGCAGTGGAAAAACAACTAGTACAACTACAAATAACAAAAAATAACTCTTTGAACCCAAAGAGAAGGGTATCCAACAACCTTGGATAAAGGTCCCTTGATTTATACTTTCAGGAAAGTCTGTCTTACCCACACTAGGGTAAGACCTTGATACGAAGATCGGAGTCTCTTTCTTGCTATCCCTTCAACCCCTCAACTTCAAGGTAGTTGGAACCTCTGTCTTCCTCGGCAAGGAAGACCTCAAACTTCAAGGATGTTGGCACATCTATCTTCCTATCCCCGAATGCACTCGAATGTAATCACCAACATTCAGAGTCTCACGAAGCAATCCGAACGACCGATTCAGTATGCACAAAGCGTGAAAAGATTCTCTCTCTAGAAATCAGCTTAACAGTGTGTGGTCTGTAAATCGATCGACACGTTTAATATCTTGATCTCTTTCAAATGAGATCCTATTTACAGGTTCAGTCATCCCCCTCTCCAATGGTCATATTTTCCTTAAATTTCAGAGGGACCTGTACACATGAAACGCAACCAACAGTTTGTTTGAAACAGAATAGATGACATCATTTAATAACAAACCAATTATAACTGAATGAACTACATCGTTTTGTAATGGAGAATTTGTAATCAAAGTCCATACAATGTTCGGAGTATAGGAACATTAAAATTTCAGAGTCTAACCGAAAATTAAATTTGAAGTCTATAGAAAGAAATGATCGGATTCTGTTTTATAGGAATTCAGGACCTTAAATCTGTAGAAGTCTGGAGTCTGATTTTCTATTGAAATTCAGAGTCTAGTTTCACCAGGGTTCAGAATCTAAACTTACAGAGTTCAAAGTCGAACTAGTAAAAGTTCGGAGTCGAACTACTTAAGAGTTCGGAGTCCAAGTCCTGAAATTTAGGAGTCGAACTTCATAAGTGTTTAGAGTCGAACTACTTAAGTGTTTGGAGTCGAACTTCATAAGTGTTCAGAGTCGAACTACTTAAGAGTTCGGAGTCGAACTCATGAAAGTTCAGAGTCGAACTTCATAAGATTTCGGAGTCGAAATACATAAGAGTTCGGAGTTGAACATCATAAGAGTTCGGCGTCGAACTTCATAAGAGTTTGGAGTCAAACTACTTAAGAGTTCAGAGTCGAACTCATAAAAGTTCGGAGTCGAACATCATAAGATTTGGGAGTCGAAATACTTAAGAGTTTGGAGTCGAACTTCATAATAGATCGGAGTCGAACTATTTAACAGTTTGATGTTGAACGACTGAACGTTCGTATCCATAATTCGGATTGGAACTTCATTATAATTCACATCACGAATTTGGATCCTAGAAACAGAATTCTCCAATACTTGTCATTATATGATTGATTAGTCACTGAAAGTAGCTAATATTCACTGTTAAGATCTTAATATTAATGTTTTTAAAAGTTCATAAACATCAATTTTAGTCCAATTCAGAAATTGAACTTCATTTCCCATCATTGTGCAATTCATGCTTAAAATGTCAATTTGGGCCCACTAAATAATTTGCTTTTGAAAATTACGATATTCATAATTTTAATTTGAACTTTTTGGATATGATTAATCACTTAGTTTGGAACATTTTATCTTTGAGGTCCGATGGATGAATCCCAGAGGAAGATGGATAATTTTGCGCCTGAATGCAGAAACTTGCTGGAAAAAGCATAATGGGCCTAAGGCCCATCAGACAAATGTGGGGCCCAGAAACCAAGCCCAATGAAGCTCAAATTTATACAGTAGAAATATAAAAATATGAGGATCATTTTATTAAACTGTGGCCGGAGCTAATTCTGATGTTTTCATGATGATAAAGGGATATGAAGTTGAGATTTAAATGGAGGACTCGTCATTAATTCACATAAGCCCGTCCCACCATTTCGACCATAACATTCAAACAGCTGAGCCAAATGTCCTAAAATTTTGAGAGCTTTTATAAGACAGATGGACGAAGATATGTCTCTTCTACGACCCCTCCGTATTCATCCTTATTAATTTTATAATTCACACATTAATATGGTGGACGAATCTGCACAGTTTTCCGGGTCAAATTCGAATCATCAATTTCCTTTTGATTCTTCACCCTCCTTTTGACTCTCTTAATTGTTGGGGGTGAATTTATTATTGGGGGTGGACATAAGGATCCTAATATGCCTATATAAGGATCTATTGGTGAATGTAATAATCATCTAACATTTTTCTTTGAATCCATATTTTCCTTTCAATTGTAATTTTCTGCTTTCCTTTTGTAATCATATCGTCAATTTTTCCCATGTAAGTTTTTCTTTCACATTGAGTATCTTAATAAAATTTATTATTATTCTTTATTTTTTCTTTTTATTTTATTCACACTTTGATACCGTCGAATCTATGTGTGAATTTATTCACACCCGCACTTGTGAATTCATCACACAACGGTGGAGTGTTCGTTCTTTTAATAATTTTCTTCTTCTTCAATTCCACCCCCATATGTCTACATCCCGCTTCCATTGGTAGAATAGCATCAATGGAGGGATAACCTATTATGGGATGATCCAAGGGAGTAGTAAGGTCATGGATTGATTGTGATTTCATGTAATTAATATTTAAATCTATTCGTTATTTTAGGATTTCCATTTGATGAGTTACATTCTTTCTCATCTTTCCCAACTTTAATGATGACACATTTTGAGTGCTAGTATGATCTATTTCCTTTGAGTGCTCATTAAAGTGATCCTCAAAGTGAATTAGTGATTGGCCTTGGAATTGTGTAGGGATTAAATTGGTGAATGATTTAGAAGAATTATCTCATTGTTTGGATATGTCTTGAATTAATGACATGAAATTTTCTAAGAAAAGTAATTCATCCAATCCACCCCAAGAAAAAACCTAAGATCAACCCACCATCAATAATTGTTTAGTTCACATAATTTTTTATTATATCTTATTTAAATTATATATTTAGTTCTCCAATTAAAATCGAACCCAAAGTTGGCTACTTCAAAGCCCATCCCGCACCAAATCATAGCGTCTCAAGGTTACTTCTTCGGTCCCTGTGGATTCGATCCCTACTTGTACTTCAACGACCGCTTTTACCAGTAGGGTAAATTTGGGCGCAGCCAAATTTTTGCGCCATTGCCGGGGACCATGTAAGTTCCTTAGACCAAAAAATCCTCTTTTCTCACCCCAAATTCTCTATTCTCACCCTAATTTCTCTTCTCTTTTCCCCTTTCTATTTATGTGTGTCCAAAAAAACCCCAAAACTAATTTTCAATCAATTCCAATGGATTATCCACCAAAATACCCCTTCATAAATCAATGAAGTAATCAAGTCGGAAATCAATATTGGGAAACACCTCACATAGGGAATTTCATTGACCAATCCTTAATTGAATACACCACACCAGATGAGATGTACAATCAATGGGATGCTGAATGTTTACAAGATCAATTTCCATACCTATCATGAATGATTGAAAAGATAAATAATGAGGAATTCCATGATGTACAAACATATATCAACCCTAATCCTAAAAAAAATCTTGAACAATTTTGTGAACAAATGGATAAAATGAATTCATAAGTTTCATCTTTCAGATTAGAACTACAAAGCTTTAAGACTTTTGAAGAACCCGTTCCCACTCAAGATGTTCTTTCCTCATCATTGATAGATGAATATTTTATCCCAAAAACCTCCCATGAATTGAAAAAAGAACTAACCTTTGGATATGGGATAACTGAACAAGATCAAAGAAATGTTGAAGGGTATTTAAATCAGGATGAAATTAATTCACAAGGGGAGAATTTGTCTTCATGGATTGAGTGTTCAGAATATTTCTCCAATAACAATTTTTTAGAATCACCGATCATTGAACCATTGTGAGATATAAAGAATATTGTGTCTATACCCACTCATGAAATTCAAATGGAAAATATTGTGGATGAATCATCTTTTCAAAAGGAACCAATTCTTTCAAATGTTTTTAAAGAAGAAACAATTTTTGATTCAAATTATCATTCTTCTTTAGGAAAATTCAATCAAACTGAACTCGATGTTTTAATACTTCCTTCCCTACTCAATAATCCCTCTATTTATGATAACCAAGAACATTCAATTATCATAAATTCTCATCAAGAATCTCACAATGTAGGAATGAACCTTGATATAATAGGAAATAATCTGGATAAAACACGATCAACCATTTTAGATATTCCTTGGATTTTAACAATCATTGTAGAAAATAGGTTTTCATACGAAACAAATTTCAAAAAAACAATCAATCTCAATCTTGTTGAAGTGGAGAAAGATGGGTTAATTAAAATTTTGAAAGTTGGAATTGGATAAGTTGGGGGGTACAAGTCGAGCTAACGACGTTAAACAAAAGCGCTGCATGGGAGGCAACCCATGGTTTTCTTGTTTCCAATCATTTTGAATCATTTAATTTTTCATATAATAAATTACCATATTCTGTTGACATGTTCTTCTTTTATGAGTAAGGATGGGTATGAAAGGGGAGCGCCATATTCATTCGTGTCACGTGGTGTGATCTCTGAGTAATACCTTACCCAGAAAATATAAAGAAGACAATGTATCATCAGTTTATTTTGTTTTGTTTTAATTTTTTTATAGGTTAAAAAAAATAAAAGGACATGTTGAAATCCATAAGGAAAATCCATTCACCACCATTCAATCCGCTGAGACTCAAATCCAAGATTGAAGGGAGACTATGGCATGCGCTATCATCATCAACCACCAGGTGACTTCATTCCATGATTTTCATTTTAAATTTCTTCATTGAACTCCTCTCCTACCCCCTTCTAACTTTTCTTTTCTTTAAACACTGAGGACAGTGTCATTCTAAGTTGGGGGGGGGGATAAAAAATGATTTTTTTTGAATAAAAACATGCATGAAAAGAAAAATTCCATTATCCTTAAACATGATAAACACAAATTGCAAACTCTAAAATTGGATATCAAATAAATTTTGCATTCCTTGATTCTGATTTTAATGAAAGTTTAAGTTCATGAGCATAGTTTTTGGAAAGTGCGGTTGTCCGATGTGATTTTTCAATGTTTACATTTTAATCCTCTTAATAAAAATGCCACAATGCATGTCTACTGGATCGTGGGTGTAAATTTGAGTTCTTTGGTCCCTTTCATTATAGCATAGGGTTATGGGGTCACTTTTAGTTTAATTTTAGTATCCAAAAAAAAACACAAAAAAAACAAAACAATAAAAAAACAAAAAAAACAAAAAAATGACCACATAGAGCAATGTTTTGTCTAAATGCGTGGCGTCCGACACTTGGGGATCGTGACTCCATAGTTGTCTTGCCCAGAGTTAGGGTTTATATATCTATTGTAGGGCATGAAATTGACAATATGTGTGGCATTCGGCACTTGGGGATCGTGACTCCATAGTTGTCTTGCCCAGAGTTAGTCTTTTCATATCTATTGTGGACAAAAAAATCATAAAAAAAATCAAAAAAAAGGATACCATATTAAGGTTTAATGTGATTCCCACCTAGCGCTTCAATGTTTTCCCCTTGAACAATAAAATGGGCCCCATATCTTTTATGATGCACAACACTTTATCATGCTTAATTGGAATTGGATGAAATGTGGCAATGAATTTGAACAAATGAATGGGATTGGGCTTGGGATATGCTTATGGACCTATCTTGTTTTAAATGATTTTGATGGGTTCCATAATTTTTTTGATATGAGGTCTTTTGAGTGAGCAATGTGTATTTAAATGTTTTTGGAAAAGGGGATTTGGATTTCATATTTGTAATATATTTTGCTCGGGACTAGCAAAACTCAAGTTGGGGGGTGTGATTAGTCACTGAAAGTAGCTAATATTCATTGATAATATCTTAATATTAATGTTTTTAAAAGTTCATAAACATCAATTTTAGTCCAATTCAGATATTGAACTTCATTTCCCATCATTGTGCAATTCATGCTTAAAATATCAATTTGGGCCCACTAAATAATTTTCTTTTGGAAATTACAATATTTGTAATTTTAATTTTAAATTTTGGGATATGATTGATCACTTTGTTTGGAACATTTTATCTTTTAGGTCCGATGGATGAATCCCAGAGGAAGATGGATAATTTTGCGCCTGAAGGCAGAAACTTGCTGTAAAAAGCATAATGGGCCTAAGGCCCATCAAACAAATGTGGGGCCCAGAAACCAATCCTAATGAAGCTCAAATTTAAAAAGTAGAAATATAAATATATGAGGATCATTTTATTCAACTGTGGCCGGAGCTAATTCTGATTTTTTCATGATGATAAAGGGATCTGAAGTTGAGATTTAAATGGAGGACTCGTCATTAATGCACATAAGTCCGTCCCACCATTTCAACCATAACATTCAAAAGGCTGATCCAAATGTCCTAAACATTTTAGATCTTCTAGAAGACACATGGACTAAGATATGTCTCTTCTACGACCCCTCCGGATTCGGCTTTCTTAATTTTCTAATTCACACGTTAATATGGTGGACGAATCTGGACAGTTTTCCGGGTCAAATTCGAATCATCAATTTCCTTTTGATTCTTCACCCTCCTTTTGACTCTCATAATTGTTGGGGGGTGAATTTATTATTGGGGGTGGACATAAGGATCCTAATATGCCTATATAAGGAGCTGTTGGTGAAGGGAATAATCATCTAACATTTTTCTTTGAATCCATATTTTCCGTTCAATTGTAATTTTCTGCTTTCCTTTTGTAATCATATCGTCGATTTTTCCCAAGTAAGTTTTTCTTTCACATTGAGTATCTTAATAAAAAATTTTCTTATTATTTATTTTTTATTTTTATTTTATTCACACGTTGATACCGTTGAATCTAGGTGTGAATTTATTCACACCCGCACTTGTGAATTCATCACACAATGGTGGAGTGTTCGTTCTTTTAATAATTTTCTTCTTCTTCAATTCCGCCCCCATAAGTCTACATACCGCTTCCATTTGTAGAATAGCATCAATGGAGGGATAACCTCTTAAGGGTTGATCCAAGGGAGTAGCAAGGTCATGGATTTAATGTGATTTCATGTAATTAATATTTAAATCTATTCGTTATTTTAGGATTTCCATTTGATGAGTTACATTCTTTCTCATCTTTTCCAACTTTAATGATGACACATTTTGAGTGCTAGTACGATCTATTTCCTTTGAGTGCTCATTAAAGATATCCTTAAAGTGAATTAGTTATTGGACTTGGAATTGTGTAGGGATTAAATTGGTGAATGATTTGGAATAATTATCTCATTGTTTGGATATGTCTTGAATTAATGACATGAAATTTTCTAAGAAAAAAATTCATCCAATCCACCCCAAGAAAAACCCTAAGATAAACCCACCATCAATAATTGTTTAGTTCACATAATTTTTTATTATATCTTATTTAAATTATATATTTAGTTCTCCAATTAAAATCGAACCCAAAGTTGGCTACTTCAAAGCCCATCTCGCACCAAATCATAGCGTCTCAAGGTTATTTCTTCGGTCAGTGTGGATTCGATACCTACTTGTACTTCAACGACCGCTTTTACCAGTAGGGTAAATTTGGGCGCAACCAAATTTTGGCACCGTTGCCGGGGACCAAGTATGTTCCTTAGACCAAAAAATCCTCTTTTCTCACCCCAAAGTCTCTATTCTCACCCTAATTTCTCTTCTCTTTTCCCCTTTCTATTTCTATGTGTCCAAAAAAATCCCAAAACTAATTTTCAATCAATTCCAATGGATTATCTTCCAAAATACCCCTTAATAAATCAATGCTGTAATCACGTCAGAAATCAATATTGGGAAACACCTCACATAGGGAATTTCATTGACCAATCCTTAATTGAATACACCACACTAGATGAGACGTACAATCAATGGGATGCTAAATGTTTACAAGATCAATTTCCATACCTATCAAGAACGATTGAAAAGATAAATAATGAGGAAGTCCATGGTGTACAATCATATATCAACCCTAATCCTGAAAAAATTTTGAACAATTGTGTGAACAAATGGATAAAATGAATTCAGAAGTTTCATCTTTCAGATTAGAACTACAAAGCTTTAAGACTTTTGAGGAACTCGTTCCCACTGAAGATGTTCTTTCCTCATCATTGATAGATGAATCTTTTATCCCAAAAACCTCCCATGAATTGAAAAAAGAACTAACCTTTGGATATGGGATAACTGAACAAGATCAAAGAAATGTTGAAGGGTATTTAAATCAGGATTAAATTAATTCACAAGGGGAGAATTTGTCTTCATGGATTGAGTGTTCGGAATATTTCTCCAATAACAATTTTTTAGAATCACCGATCATTGAACCATTGGGAGATATAAAGAATATTGTGTCTATACCCACTCATGAAATTCAAATGGAAAATCTTGTGGATGAATCATCTTTTCAAAAGGAACCAATTCTTTCAAATGTTTTTAAAGAAGAAACAATTTTTGATTCAAATTATCATTATTCTTTAGGAAAATTCAATCAAACTGAACTCGATGTTTTAATACTTCCTTCCCTACTCAATAATCCCTCTATTTATGATAACCAAGACCATTCAATTATCATCAATTTTCATCAAGAATCTCACCATGTAGGAATGAACCTTGAAATCATAGGAAATAATCCGGATTAAACACGATCAACCATTTAAAAATTCTTTGGATTTTACCAATCATTGTAGAAAATAGGATTTCATACGAAACAAATTTCAAAAAAACAATCAATCTCAATCTTGTTGAAGTGGAGAAAGATGGGTTAATTAAAATTTTGAAAGTTGGAATTGGATAAGTTGGGGGGGTACAAGTCGAGGTAACGACGTTAAACAAAAGCGCTGCATGGGATGCAACCCATGGTTTTCTTGTTTCCAATCATTTTGAATCATTTTATTTTTATATAATAAATTACCATATGCTGTTGAAATGTTCTTCTTTTATGAGTAAGGATGGGTATGAAAGGGGAGCGCCATATTCATTCGTGTCACGTGGTGTGATCTCTGAGTAATACCTTACCCAGAAAATTTAAAGAAGACAATGTATCATCAGTTTATTTTGTTTTGTTTTATTTTTTTTATAGGTTAAAAAAAATAAAAGGACATGTTGAAATCCATAAGGAAAATCCATTCACCACCATCCAAGCCGCTGAGACTCAAATCCAGGATTTAAGGGAGATTATGGCATGCACTATCATCATCAACCACCAGGTGACTTCATTCCATGATTATCATTTTAAATTTCTTCATTGAACTTCTCTCCTACCCCTTCTAACTTTTCTTTTCTTTAAACACTGAGGACAGTGTCATTCTAAGTTGGGGGGGATAAAAATGATTTTTTTTTTGAATAAAAACATGCATGAAAAGAAAAATTTCATTAACCTTAAACATGATAAACACACATTGCAAACTCTAAAATTGGATATCAAATAAATTTTGAATTCCTTGATTCTGATTTTAATGCAAGTTTAAGTTCATGAGCATAGTTTTTGGAAAGTGTGGTTGTCCGATTTGATATTTCAATGTTTACATTTTCATCCTCTTAATAAAAATGCCACAATGCACGTCTACTGGATCGTGGATGTAAATTTGAGTTCTTGGGTCCCTTTCATTATAGCATAGGGTTCTGGGGTCACTTTTAGTTTAATTTGAGTATCAAAAAAAACACAAAAAAAAACAAAACAAAAAAAACAAAAAAAACAAAAAAATGACCACATAGAGCAATGTTTTTTCCAAATGCATGGCGTCCGGCACTTGGGGATCGTGACTCCATAGTTGTCTTGCCCAGAGGTAGGCTTTATATATCTATTGTAGGGAATGAAATTGACAATATGTGTGGCGTCCGGCACTTGGGGATCGTGACTCCATAGTTGTCTTGCCCAGAGTTAGTTTTTTCATATCTATTGTGGATAAAAAATTCATAAAAAATATGGATACTCATATTATGGTTTAATGTGATTCCCACCTAGCGATTCCATTTTTTCCCCTTGAACAATAAAATGGGCCCCATATCTTTTATGATGCACAACACTTTATCATGCTTAATTGGAATTGGATGAAATGTGGCAATGAATTTGAACAAAGGAATGGGATTGGGCGTGGGATATGCTTATGGACCTATCTTGTTTAAAATGATTTTGATGGGTTCCATAATTTTTTTGATATGAGGTCTTTTGAGTGAGCAATGTGTATTTAAATGTTTTTGGAAAAGGGGATTTGGATTTCATATTTGTAATTTATTTTTCTCGGGACTAGCAAAACTCAAGTTTGGGGGTGTGATTAGTCACTGAAAGTAGCTAATATTCATTGATAAGATCATAATATTAATTTTTTTAAAAGTTCATAAACATCAATTTTAGTCCAATCCAGAAATTGAACTTCATTTCCCATCATTGTGCAATTCATGCTTAAAATGTCAATTTGGGCCCACTAAATAATTTTCTTTTGGAAATTACAATATTCATCATTTTATTTTGAACTTTTGGGATATGATTTATCACTTTGTTTGGAACATTTTATCTTTTAGGTCCGATGGATGAATCCTAGAGGAAGATGGATAATTTTGCGCCTGAAGGCAGAAACTTGCTGGAAAAAGCATAATAGGCCTAGGGCCCATCAAACAAATGTGGGGCCCAGAAACCAATCCCAATGAAGCTCAAATTTATACAGTAGAAATATACAAATATGAGGATCATTTTATTCAACTGTGGCCGGAGCTAATTCTGATGTTTTCATGATGATAAAGGGATCTGAAGTTGAGATTTAAATGGAGGACTCGTCATTAATGCACATAAGTCCGTCCCACCATTTCAACCATAAAATTCAAACGGCTAAGCCAAATGTCTTAAACATTTGAGATATTCTAGAAGACACATGGACTAAGATATGTCTCTTCTACGACCCCTCCAGATTCGGCTTTCTTAATTTTCGAATTCACATGTTAATATGGTGGACGAATCTGGACAGTTTTCCGGGTCAAATTTGAATCATCAATTTCCTTTTGATTCCTCACCCTCCTTTTGACTCTCGTAATTGTTGGGGGTGAATTTATTATTGGCGGTGGACATAAGGATCCTAATATGACTATACAAGGAGCTGTTGGTTAAGGGAATAATCATCTAACATTTTTCTTTGAATCCATATTTTCCTTTCAATTGTAATTTTCTGCTTTCCTTTTGTAATCGTATTGTCAATTTTTCCCATGTAAGTTTTTCTTTCACATTGAGTATCTTAATAAAATTTGTTCTTCTTATTTATTTTTTCTTTTTATTTTATTCACACGTTGATACCGTTGAATCTATGTGTGAATTTATTCACACCCGCACCTGTGAATTCATCGCACAACGGTGGAGTGTTCGTTCTTTTAATAATTTTCTTCTTCTTCAATTCCGCCCCCATAAGTCTACATCCCGCTTCCATTGGTATAATAGCATCAATGGAGGGGTAACCTCTTACGGTTTGATCCAAGGGAGTAGCAAGGTCATGGATTGAATGTGATTTCATGTAATTAATATCTAAATCTATTCGTTATTTTAGGATTTCCATTTGATGAGTTACATTCTTTCTCATCTTTTCCAACTTTAATGATGACACATTTTGAGTGCTAGTATGATCTATTTCCTTTGAGTTCTCATTAAAGAGATCCTTAAAGTGAATTAGTGATTGGCCTTGGAATTGTGTAGGGATTAAATTGGTGAATGATTTGGAAGAATTATCTCATTGTTTGGATATGTCTTGAATTAATGACATGAAATTTTCTAAGAAAAGAAATTCATCCAATCCACCCCAAGCAAAACCCTAAGATCAACCCACCATCAATAATTGTTTAGTTCACATAATTTTTTATTATATCTTATTTAAATTATATATTTAGTTCTCCAATTAAAATCGAACCCAAAGTTGGCTACTTCAAAGCCCATCTCGCACCAAATCATAGCATCTCAAGGTTACTTCTTCGGTCCCTGTGGATTCGATACCTACTTGTACTTCAACGACCACTTTTACCAGTTGGGTAAATTTGGGCGTAACCAAATTTTGGCAACGTTTCCGGGGACCAAGTAAGTTCCTTAGACCAAAAAATCCTCTTTTCTCACCCCAAATTCTCTATTCTCACCCTAATTTCTCTTCTCTTTTCCCCTTTCTATTTATGTGTGTCCAAAAAAACCCCAAAACTAATTTTCAATCAATTCCAATGGATTATCTTCCAAAATACCCCTTCATAAATCAATGCTGTAATCAAGTCAGAAATCAATATTGGGAAACACCTCACATAGGGAATTTCATTGACCAATCCTTAATTGAATACACCACACCAGATGAGATGTACAATCAATGGGATGTTAAATGTTTACAAGATCAATTTTCATACCTATCAAGAACGATTGAAAAGATAAATAATGAGGAAGTCCATGGTGTACAAACATATATCAACCCTAATCCTGAAAAAAATTTGAACAATTGTGTGAACAAATGGATAAAATGAATTCAGAAGTTTCATCTTTCAGATTAGAACTACAAAGCTTTAAGACTTTTGAGGAACCCGTTCCCACTCAAGATGTTCTTTCCTCATCATTGATAGATGAATCTTTTATCCCAAAAACCTCCCATGAATTGAAAAATGAACTAACCTTCGGATATGGGATAACTGAACAAGATCAAAGAAATGTTGAAGGGTATTTAAATCAGGATGAAATTAATTCCCAAGGGGAGAATTTGTCTTCATGGATTGAGTGTTCGGAATATTTCTCCAATAACAATTTTTTAGAATCACCGATCATTGAACCATTGGGAGATATAAAGAATATTGTGTCTATACCCACTCATGAAATTCAAATGGAAAATCTTGTGGATGAATCATCTTTTCAAAAGGAACCAATTCTTTCAAATGTTTTTAAAGAAGAAACAATTTTTTATTCAAATTATCATTCTTCTATAGGAAAATTCAATCAAACTGAACTCGATGTTTTAATACTTCCTTCCCTACTCAATAATCCCTCTATTTATGATAACCAAGACCATTCAATTATCATCAATTTTCATCAAGAATCTCACCATGTAGGAATGAACCTTGAAATCATAGGAAATAATCCGGATAAAACACGATCAACCATTTTAGATATTCCTTGGATTTTACCAATCATTGTAGAAAATAGGATTTCATACGAAACAAATTTCAAAAAAACAATCAATCTGAATTTTGTTGAAGTGGAGAAAGATGGGTTAATTAAAATTTTGAATGTTGGAATTGGATAAGTTGGGGGGTACAAGTCGAGCTAACGAAGTTAAACAAAAGCGCTGCATGGGATGCAACCCATGGTTTTCTTGTTTCCAATCATTTTGAATCATTTTATTTTTCATATAATAAATTACCATATGATGTTGACCTGTTCTTATTTTATGAGTAAGGATGGGTATGAAAGGGGAGTGCCATATTCATTCGTGTCACGTGGTGTGATCTCTGAGTAATACCTTACCCAGAAAATATAAAGAAGACAATGTATCATCAGTTTATTTTGTTTTGTTTTATTTTTTTTATAGTTTAAAAAAAATAAAAGGACATGTTGAAATCCATAAGGAAAATCCATTCACCACCATCCAAGCCACTGAGACTCAAATCCAGGATTGAAGGGAGATTATGGCATGCGCTATCATCATCAACCACCAGGTGACTTCATTCCATGATTATCATTTTATATTTCTTCATTGAACTCCTCTCCTACCCCCTTCTAACTTTTCTTTTCTTTAAACACTGAGGACAGTGTCATTCTAAGTTGGGGGGATAAAAATGATTTTTTTTGAATAAAAACATGCATGAAAAGAAAAATTCCATTAACCTTAAACATGATAAACACACATTGAAAACTCTAAAATTGGATATCAAATAAATTTTGAATTCCTTGATTCTTATTTTAATGCAAGTTTATGTTCATGAGCATAGTTTTTGGAAAGTGCGGTTGTCCGATATGATTTTTCAATGTTTACATTTTCATCCTCTTAATAAAAATGCCACAATGCACGTCTACAGGATCGTGGGTGTAAATTTGAGTTCTTGGGTCCCTTCCATTATAGAATAGGGTTCTGGGGTCACTTTTAGTTTAATTTGAGTATCAAAAAAAAACAAAACAAAACAAAAAAAAAAACAAAAAAAAAATGACCACATAGAGAAATGTTTTGTCCAAATGTGTGGCGTCCGGCACTTGGGGATCGTGACTCCATAGTTGTCTTGCCCAGAGTTAGGCTTTATATCTATATTGTAGGGCATGAAATTGACAATATGTGTGGCGTCCGGCACTTGGGGATCGTGACTCCATAGTTTTCTTGCCCAGTGTTAGTTTTTTCATATCTATTGTGGATAAAAAATTCATAAAAAAAATGGATACTCATATTAAGGTGTAATGTGATTCCCACCTAGCGCTTCCATTTTTTTCCCCTTGAACAATAAAATGGGCCCCATATCTTTTATGATGCACAACACTTTATCATGCTTAATTGGAATTGGATGAAATGTGGCAATGAATTTGAACAAAGGAATGGGATTGGGCGTGGGATATGCTAATGGACCTATCTTGTTTAAAATGATTTTGATGGGTTCAATAATTTTTTTGATATGAGGTCTTTTGAGTGAGCAATGTGTATTTAAATATTTTTGGAAAAGGGGATTTGGATTTCAAATTTGTAATTTATTTTGATCGAGACTAGCAAAACTCAAGTTGGGGGGTGTGATTAGTCACTGAAAGTAGCTAATATTCATTGATAAGATCTTAATATTAATGTTTTTAAAAGTTCATAAACATCAATTTTAGTCCAATTCATAAACTGAACTTCATTTCCCATCATTGTGAAATTCATGCTTAAAATGTCAATTTGGGCCCACTAAATAATTTTCTTTTGGAAATTACAATATTCATCATTTTAATTTGAAATTTTGGTATATTATTGATCACTTTGTTTGGAAAATTTTATCTTTTAGGCCCGATGGATGAATCCGAAAGGAAGATGGATAATTTTGCGCCTGAAGGCAGAAACTTGCTGGAAAAAGCATAATGGGCCTAAGGCCCATCAAACAAATGTGGGGCCCAGAAACCAATCCAAATGAAGCTAAAATTTATACAGTAGAAATATAAAAATATGA
Organism: Viscum album; assembly: GCA_963277665.1. NCBI lineage: Eukaryota > Viridiplantae > Streptophyta > Magnoliopsida > Santalales > Viscaceae > Viscum > Viscum album. The sequence goes on along the minus strand of OY728133.1, from coordinate 311,846,767 downwards.
GGATCATTTTATTCAACTGTGGCCGGAGCTAATTCTGATGTTTCTATGATGATAAAGGGATCTGAAGTTGAGATTGAAATGGAGGACTCGTCATTAATGCACATAAGTCTGTCCCACCATTTCGACCATAACTTTCAAACGGCTGAGCCAAATGTCATAAAATTTTGAGAGATTCTATAAGAAACATGTACAAAGATATGTCTCTTCTACGACCCCTCTGGATCCGTCTTTCTTAATTTTTGAATTCACACGTTAATATGGAGGACGAATCTGGACAGTTTTCCGGGTCAAATTCGAATCATCAATTTCCTTTTAATTCTTCACCCTCCTTTTGACTCTCTTAATTTTTGGGTGTGAATTTATTATTGGGGTGGACATAAGGATCCTAATATGCCTATATAAGGAGCTGTTGGTGAAGGGAATAATCATCTAACATTTTTCTTTGAATCCATATTTTCCCTTCAATTGTAATTTTCTGCTTTCCTTTTGTAATCGTATCGTCAATTTTTCCCATGTAAGTTTTTCTTTCACATTGAGTATCTTAATAAAATTTGTTCTTCTTCTTTATTTTTTCTTTTTATTTTATTCACACGTTGATACCTTTGAATCTAGGTGTGAATTTATTCACACCCACACTTGTGAATTCATCACACAACGGTGGAGTGTTCGTTCTTTTAATAATTTTCTTCTTCTTCAATTCCGCCCCCATAAGTCTACATCCCGCTTCCATTGGTAGAATAGCATCAATGGAGGGCTAACCTCTTAAGGGTTGATCCAAGGGAGTATCAAGTTCATGGATTGAATGTGATTTCATGTAATTAATATTTAAATCTATTCGTTATTTTAGGATTTCCATTTGATGAGTTACATTCTTTCTCATCTTTTCCAACTTTAATGATGACACATTTTGAGTGCTAGTATGATCTATTTCCTTTGAGTGCTCATTAAAGTGATCCTCAAAGTGAATTAGTGATTGGACATGGAATTTTGTAGGGATTAAATTGGTGAATGATTTGGAAGAATTATCTCACTGTTTGGATATGTCTTGAATTAATGACATGAAATTTTCTAAGAAAAGAAATTCATCCAATCCACCCCAAGAAAAACCCAAAGAACAACCCACCATCAATAATTGTTTAGTTCACATAATTTTTTATTATATCTTATTTAAATTATATATTTAGTTCTCCAATTAAAATTGAACCCAAAGTTGGCTACTTCAAATCCCATCCCGCACCAAATCATAGCGTCTCAAGTTTACTTCTTCAGTCCCTGTGGATTCGATCCCTACTTGTACATCAACGACCGCTTTTACCAGTAGGGTAAATTTTGGCACAACCAAATTTTGGCGCCGTTGCCGGGGACCAAGTAAGTTCCTTAGACCAAAAAATCCTCTTTTCTCACCCCAAATTCTCTATTCTCACCCTAATTTCTCTTCTCTTTTCCCCTTTCTATTTCTGTGTGTCCAAAAAAACCCCAAAACTAATTTTCAATCAATTCAAATGGATTATCCTCCAAAATAACCCTTCATAAATCAATGTTGTAATCAAGTCGGAAATCCATATTGGGAAACACCACACATACGGAATTTCATTGACCAATCCTTAATTGAATACACCACACCAGATGAGATGTACAATCTATGGGATGCTGACTGTTTACAAGATCAATTTCCATACCTATCAAGAATGATTGAAAAGATAAATAATGAAGAATTCCATGATGTACAAACTTATATCAACCCTAATCCTGAAAAAATTCTTGAACAATTGTGTGAACATGTGGATAAAATGAATTCATAAGTTTCATCTTTCAGATTAGAACTACAAAGCTTTAAGACTTTTGAGGAACCCGTTCCCACTCAAGATGTTCTTTCCTCATCATTGATAGATGAATCTTTTATCCCAAAAACCTCCCATGAATTGAAAAAAGAACTAACCTTTGGATATGGGATAACTGAACAAGATCAAAGAAATGTTGAAGGGTATTTAAATCAGGATGAAATTAATTCACAAGGGGAGAATTTTTCTTCATGGATTGAGTGTTCGGAATATTTCTCCAATAACAATTTTTTAGAATCACCGATCATTGAACCATTGGGAGATATAAAGAATATTGTGTCTATACCCACTCATGAAATTCAAATGGAAAATCTTGTGGATGAATCATCTTTTCAAAAGGAAATAATTCTTTCAAATGTTTTTAAAGAAGAAACAATTTTTGATTCAAATTATCATTCTTCTTTAGGAAAATTCAATCAAACTGAACTCGATGTTTTAATACTTCCTTCCCTACTCAATAATCCCTCTATTTATGATAACCAAGACCATTCAATTATCATCAATTATCATCAAGAATCTCACCATGTAGGAATGAACCTTGAAATCATAGGAAATAATCCGGATAAAACACGATCAACCATTTTAGATATTCCTTGGATTTTACCAATCATTGTAGAAAATAGTATTTCATATGAAACAAATTTCAAAAAAACAATCAATATCAATCTTGTTGAAGTGGAGAAAGATTGGTTAATTAAAATTTTCAAAGTTGGAATTGGATAAGTTGGGGGGTACAAGTCGAGCTAACGACATTAAACAAAAGCGATGCATGGGAGGCAACCCATGGTTTTCTTGTTTCCAATCATTTTGAATCATTTTAATTTTCATATAATAAATTACCATATGCTGTTGACCTGTTCTTCTTTTATGAGTAAGGATGTGTATGAAAGGGGAGCGCCATATTCATCTGGGTCACGTGGTGTGATCTCTGCGTAATACCTTACCCAGAAAATATAAAGAAGACAATGTATCATCAGTTTATTTTGTTTTGTTTTATTTTTTTTATAGGTTAAAAAAAATAAAAGGACATGTTGGAATCCATAAGTAAAATCCATTCACCACCATCCAAGCCGCTGAGACTCAAATCCAGGATTGAAGGGAGACTATGGCATGCGCTATCATAATCAACCACTAGGTGACTTCATTCCATGATTTTCATTTTAATTTTTTTTTCATTGGACTCCATTCCTACCCCCTTCTTACTTTTCTTTTCTTTAAACACTGAGGACAGTGTCATTCTAAGTTGGGGGGGATAAAAAATGATTTTCTTTTGAATAAAAACATGCATGAAAAGAAAAATTCCATTAACCATAAACATGATAAACACACATTGCAAACTCTAAAATTGGATATCAAATAAATTTTGCATTCCTTGATTCTGATTTTAATGCATGTTTTAGTTCATGAGCATAGTTTTTGGAAAGTGCGGTTGTCCGATGTGATTTTTCAATTTTTACATTTTCATCCTCTTAATAAAAATGCCACAATGCACATCTACTGGATCATGGGTGTAATTTTGAGTTCTTGGGTCCCTTTCATTATATCATAGGGTTCTGGGGTCACTTTTAGTTTAATTTGAGTATCCAAAAAAAACACAAAAAAAAACAAAAAAAAACAAAAAAATGACCACATAGAGCAATGTTTTGTCCAAATGCGTGGCGTCCGGCACTTGGGGATCGTGACTCCATAGTTGTCTTGCCTAGAGTTTGGCTTTATCTCTCTATTGTAGGGCATGAAATTGACAATATGTGTGGCGTCCGACACTTGGGGATCGTGACTCCATAGTTTTCTTGCCCAGAGTTAGTCTTTTCATATCTATTGTGGATAAAAAAATCATCAAAAAAAATGGATACCCATATTAAGGTTTAATGTGATTCCCACCTAGCGCTTCCATTTTTTCCCCTTGAAAAATAAAATGGGCCCCATATCTTTTATGATGCACAACACTTTATCATGCTTAATTGGAATTCGATGAAATGTGGCAATGAATTTGAACAAAGGAATGGGATTGGGCTTGGGATATGCTTATGGGCCTATCTTGTTTTAAATGATGTTGATGGGTTCCATAATTTTTTTGATATGAGGTCTTTTGAGTGAGCAATGTGTATTTAAATGTTTTTGGAAAAGGGGATTTGGATTTCATATTTGTAATTTATTTTGCTCGGGACTAGCAAAACTCAAGTTGGGGGGTATGATTAGTCACTGAAAGTAGCTAATATTCATTGATAAGATCTTAATATTAATGTTTTTAAAAGTTCATAAACATCAATTTTAGTCCAATTCAGAAATTGAACTTTATTTTCCATCATTGTGCAATTCATGCTTAAAATGTCAATTTGGGCCCACTAAATAATTTTCTTTTGGAAATTACAATATTCATCATTTTAATTTGAACTTGGGATATTATTGATAACTTTGTTTGGAACATTTTATCTTTTAGGTCTGATGGATGAATCCCAAAGGAAGATGGATAATTTTGCGCCTGAAGGCAGAAACTTACTGGAAAAAGCATAATGGGCCTAAGGCCCATCAAACAAATGTGGGGCCTAGAAAACTAGCCCAATGAAGCTAAAATTTATAAAGTAGAAAGATAAAAATATGAGGATCATTTTATTCAACTGTGGCCGGAGCTAATTTTGATGTTTTCATGATGATAAAGTGATCTGAAGTTGAGATTTAAATGGAGGACTCGTCATTAATGCACATAAGTCCGTCCCACCATTTCAACCATAACATTCAAACGTCTGAGCCAACTGTCATAAAATTTTTAGAGCATATAGAAGACACAAGGAAGAAGATATGTATCTTCTACAACCCCTCCGGATTCAGCCTTCTTAATTTTCGAATTCACACGTTAATATGGTGGACGAATCTGGACAGTTTTCCGGGTCAAATTCAAATCATCAATTTCCTTTTGATTCTTCACCCTCCTTTTGACTCTCTTAATTGTTGGGGGGTGAATTTATTATTGGGGGTGGACATAAGGATCCTAATATGCCTATATAAGGAGCTGTTGGTGAAGGGAATAATCATCTATCATTTTTCTTTGAATCTATATTTTCCTTTCAATTGTAATTCTCTGCTTTCCTTTTGTAATCGTATCGTCAATTTTTCCCATGTATGTTTTTCTTTCACATAGTATATTAATAAAATTTGTTATTCTTATTTATTTTTTCTTTTTATTTTATTCACGCGTTGATACCGTTGAATCTAGGGGTGAATTTATTCACACCCGCACTTATGAATTCATCACACAACGGTGGAGTGTTCGTTCTTTTAATAATTTTCTTCTTCTTCAATTCCGCCCCCATAAGTGTACATCCCGCTTCCATTGGTAGAATAGCATCAATGGAGGGCTAACCTATTAAGGGTTGATCCAAGGGAGTAGCAAGGTCATGGATTGAATGTGATTTCATGTAATTAATATTTAAAACTATTCGTTATTTTAGGATTTCCATTTGATGAGTTACATTCTTTCTCATCTTTGCCAACTTTAATGATGACACATTTTGAGTGCTAGTATGATCTATTTCCTTTGAGTGCTCCTTAAAGTTATCCTCAAAGTGAATTAGTGATTGGCCTTGGAATTGTGTAGGGATTAAATTGGTGAATTATTTGGAAGAATTATCTCATTGTTTGGATATGTCTTGAATTAATGACATGAAATTTTCTAGGAAAAGAAATTCATCCAATCCACCCCAAGAAAAACCCTAAGATCAACCCACCATCAATAATTGTTTAGTTCACATAATTTTTTATTATATATTATTTAAATTATATATTTAGTTCTCCAATTAAAATCGAACCCAAAGTTGGCTACTTCAAAGCCCATCCCGCACCAAATCACAGCGTCTCAAGGTTACTTCTTCGGTCCCTGTGGAGTCGATCCCTACTTGTACTTCAACGACTGCTTTTACCAGTAGGGTAAATTTGGGCACAACCAATGATTCATGGATTTTGATTAAGAATCTGGTTTTTGTACTTAATAAAAATATTTCTATGTATAATAAAATCTAGGTTAGGGTAAATTTCCTTATTGAAGAAAATTTTCCTTAGGGATGTAAAACATACATTTGCTTAATTATAATGTGTTTGTGATTTTCAAACCAATAAGGAATGTAAAATTTATAAGGAAAACCTTATTGACTCAACAATCTCCTCCTATTTGGAAAGCACAAACATCCTTACAAAAAAGAATATAAGGACATTGAAAAATTTCATTAGGCTTTAAGGATTAAAACTTATCTCCCTTTGTTCATGAATGAAAGTGAATACAACTAACTTTCCCTTAGGCATTGAAACTCTAAGGATTGTATTCTGAATTTCCAGAGTGGAGTTATAAATATCATGGGAATGAAAAAAATTGAAGTGAGAAACTCCCCCTTACTTTAAGAATATTTCACTTTGAAATTTTTCTTTCTCCGCCTTAAAAGTATTTCATTTTCCTTCTCCCCCTTTGTGATTTTCAAAAAGAATTAACGGGATTGGAAAAGAAAATATGGTACCTGAAACATTATTATATGAAAAGATATAATGAACCAAATAACATTTCATTAGAGTTGAGAAAATTTTACAAACAAAGACAACTACAAAAAAAGATCGGAGTGGGTTCATTTTTCTTCTTTTTCATTTGGAATGAGCTTCTTTAAAAAAAGATTTGAGTTTATTTATGTATTTTTGGTCTTCCTCGACTTTCCTCTCCAAGGCATTTGTCTTTTCTTCTTGGGCTTTCAAAGCCTCTGCCTAAGCCTCGATAACTTCTTTCTTCAACTTTAACAAATCATCATGCTGAGTGAGTCTTTTCTCAAGCTCAATCCAGATATTTCTATCATTTATAAGATTTTGAGCCAGAGAATTTGCCTTGTCATTTAATTCCTTCACTTGTTGACACTGGGAACTCTACTCAATAATTAGCTCATATTGAAGATTCTTAATCTTTTTATCTTCTGTGTCAAAAGCATCTTTCAAGTCATTCTGAAAAGTATCATACATATCCATGTCTTTTACAACTCTCTTAGTCCACTTTGTTACCTTACTGTAGGACTTTCTATGAACATGATAATCAATAAAGAAACATTTTTGTTCCGCTTCTATCTTCACACACTTTTCCATTAGCATGGATAGTGTCTCTGATTTTTGATCTTAGCTTATCTGAAGCATTTTACATCTAGTGTCAATGGTGGGAAAGATTGGAATGACGTCCACCAACTTTTTCAAAGACTCAACAACAAAATCATGACCATGAGATGATGATTCTGGATCAGATACATCTCTTTGAGATTTCTCTTCTTCAACATGAACTAGCTTCCTTCTAGAGGTACCTCCAACCTCTTTCATCTGTATGACATCTTTTATATGAGTATCCATGAAAACTTGCTTCCCCTTATTAGATTTTGGAATTGGTTCCTCATTAGGAGATACTTCCCCGGATTCAGAAACATGAATAATCTGGTCTTCATCTAGTTTCTGTTTTTCTTGTCCGTCCTCAAGGAAATTCCACTCATAGGATTCTTCCTCAACATACAAGACATTTTCTTCTTATTCCTATTTCTTATCATCATTATTACTACCTTCTTCTCCTTTCTTTCCTGGAGTTACCAACTTTTTGGATTCTCCCTTATCTTGATAATCCTCTACTTACTTGATCAAGACATCTAAATCTTCACTTCCCTCTTCTTCTTCTTCTTCTTCTTCTTGTTCTTCAACCTCTTCCTCTACTTCCTCTACAGATTCTTTTCAGCTTCTTCAAATACTTCATTACCCTTGGATTTTTCTGGAGTGGCATAGTTCTTAGCTGGAGTTTCTAGTAATGAAGGTTCTGTAAAGAAATATTTTGGAACCGGAATCAGCTCAGAATCTAACTCTGTAGCTCTCAGCAATGATTGTACCACTTAAGCTTTAAGCACATTCTTTTTCTTTTTCTTCTTTTTCGCTTGCTTCTCTAACTCTTCTGGAGATCTTTCTTTTAAGGCCTTATCCTCTGTAGGGGACAATCTGAATTGTGGATCCCCTTCCTTCCTATTCTACTTATCTTTCCTCTACTTCGCATCAACATCATCAGGATGAGTTTTTTGTTTTCTCGGCTTGGGGGGAGCAGACTAAGTTTCCTTATATTTAGGATTCTCTTTATCAGCAGCCACTTTCTTAAGATTTCTCTTCTTCCTTTGCTTTGTGGATGGTTCCAGAGTCTGTGTAACTTTCCGATGTGCGTCGACTTCTTCCACAGAAAGAGAGTATATTTCTCTGGATTCACTATAAAAACCCATCTTCATCCTCTTCAAGTATCATCACTCACTAGCATAATCTTACAATTCCGGAATTTGGATTTGCATGCAACCTTGAAAGATTCTATGCACTGAACTATCATCTTAGATAGTAAGGCAGGAAACATGATTATCTGAGCTTTCAAACTGCCTTCTTTGATGTTCTTGATCGTAACCAAGACATGACTCATCAAATTTATCTTTCTTAGATTTACCAAGAAATCTAATACATAGGTATCACTTTTCTTCAAGTTGTCTTTGTCACCTCTTCTTGGAACCCGAATTCCATGCACCCAAAGATGAAGAATTCTATTATTCGGAGTCAGACGATATATCTTAATGGTTGAAGCATCGTTAAGTCCAAGACACTTCAGTGCCTTCTCCTTGTTGAAACTTTCTTGCACATTGGGAAGTTTGTGTGAGCAGAACTCAGCTTCTCCTTCATAGGATAAACCAACCAAGATCACAGACATAGTGTAAGATAGCTTATAAGTCTTCCAATAAGACTTGAAAGAAAACCATTCTCAACCATCTTCCATTTGGAAGGAAACAGACTCGTAGAACTAAATCAGTAAATCAGTATAAACCGGATCCTGTTTATCTGTCATTGCTACACAAAAATCCACCCATCCATTCAGTCTAATATTCTTTGAAATAATGGAATCAAAATTATAGAAATCCAGATGCACCATACTTTCCATGAAAATTAACCACTTTGAGATTGGCTTTGATGTTGAAATATCATGAGATGTTGCTTCAACAGACATTCAGAACAGAGAGACCGGAAGGATTTGGAAAGGCTTTGAAAAGATCAGAACCTATCTTAAGAAGAGCAGCAGGGCTTCGAGACGCGAAAGCATTAAAAAACCGATGTGGGACGAGTCTTGTGGTCCCATTTATATAGGCGATGGATGTGAACTTTGGTCTTCCAAAATCAATCTAATAGTTGAAAAACATTTCGATCTGATCTGATGGTTGAGAACATCCCCGCAAGGAAAACATGACTCCGGTCATTTGAGGTTTTAAAGAAAACATTCAGACTTAAGGAAAACTATAATCCAAATTATTTAAGAAAAAGGAAAATACCAACAAGAAAAATATGATTATGAAAATATAAGGAAATTATACCTTTAGGATTGGCTAGAATGATTGTTCATAATTGGTAATATTGTTCAAAAAAATCTTATTTCGAAATACCATTACGAAAAACTCATTACGGAAGTTCTGGTACCAAAATCCCATTATGAAAGTTCTAGCTCCCAGAAATTTCCATTCCGGAAATTTTGATTCTGGAAATTATAATTTCGAGAATTTTCATTTCAGAAATTCCCATTCCGAAAATTCCATTCCAGAGATTATCATTCTAGAAATTTCCATTCCGGAATGTTTTAAAAAAACTGACTACGAAAATATTAGTTACAAAAAGTTTGAAAAACAGATTACAAAATTTTTAGTTATACTAACAATCAAATGTACTCCCCCTATGAAAAAGAGTTTATTACTATTAGGAGAATTTTTCAACAAGAAGTTAATGAATAATTATTACCTTACGATTATCATTCCTAACTTTTGTTTAATTTATTCAAATCTATCGGAGGGTAAAGATTTTGTGAAAATATCAGCAAGTTGATCTTACATTCCGATAAACTGAAGAATGATATCTCCTTTTGGTGTTTGATCCCTAAGAAAGTGATGCCAAATATATATGTGTTTTGCACAAGAGTGATGTACATGGTTTTTACTTAGGGCAATGACACTTGTGTTATCACAGAAAATTTGGGTCTTAGTAAAACTCATGCCATAGTCTGTGAGTGTGTGTTGCTTCCACAACACTTGAGCACAACAACTTCCAACTGCTACATATTCAGCTTCAGTAGTGGAAAGTGCTACATAATGTTGCTTCTTGCATGAGCAATAAACGAATGAATCTCCTAAGAAATGACAAGTTCCAGATGTACTTTTTCTATCCATTCTACATCCACCAAAGTCATCATCAGAAAAACTTTTTAAAACAAAATAATTTCCAAAAGTATAATATAATCTTAGATCCATGGTTCCCTTTAGGTAGTGAAAAATTCTTTTTACCGCCTTTAAGTGAGATTCCTTAGGATTGGATTTATATCTTTCACATAAGCATACTGAGAACATTAAGTCTGGTCGACTAGCAGTTATGTAAATTAAACTTCCTATCATACCTCTAAAAGATGTTTGATCTACTAGTTTCCTAGCTTCATCAATATCTAAGGAGTTTGAGGTACCGATGAGACTACTTATACTCATAGTGTTGTAATAAACATAATTTTTGAGAAGATATTTAATACACTTATGTTGAGATATATAGGTTCCTTCTGGTCTTTGAGAAAATTGAAAACCAAGGAAAAATATTAACTCACCCATCATACTCATTTCAAACTCCGATTTCATTATACTTGCAAAGGAATCAGTTAAAGATTGTTGAGTTGAACCAAATATAATGTCATCAACATAAATTTGAACAATCAAAAAATACCTCTTATCTTTCTTTATAAAGAGAGTTGGATCTGCATTTCCCTTAACATAGTTATTTTGAAGCAAAAATCCTCTAAGTCTATCATACCATGCTCGTGGGGCTTGTTTAAGGCCATACAAAGATTTGGTATGTCTAAAAACATGATCATCATTTTTTGTATCTTAAAAGTTAAATGGTTGTTCAAAAAAAAATCCTCTTGAACATAACCATTAAGAAAATCACATTTCACATCCATTTGAAAAAGTTTAAAATTTAAGAATGCTGTTAAGGCAAGTAAAATCCGAAGAGATTCAAGTCTAGCCACTAGAGCATAGATTTCTTCATAATTTGTCCCCTCTTACTGATTATATCCTTTATCAACTAGTCTAGCTTTATTTATTACAATTACTCCATTTTCATCACACTTGTTTCTGAAGACCCGCTTTACTCCAATAAAGGAATTTTCCTTAGGTCTTTCATCCAAGGTCCAAACATTATTCCTTTAAAATTTATTTAGTTCATCTTGCATGGCTTTGATCCAATCATCATCACCTAAAGCTTCATTAGTTCTTTTTAGTTCTAATTGGGAAATAAATGCTAGATTTTCTACTAAATTTCTCAAGGAACTCCTAGTCCTTACAGGTTGATTTACATCAACAATGATGCTATCACTGGGATGATTCTTAAGAAACACCTGATTTGGGTTTTGTAAAACATGTTCATCAACATACGGTAGAAAGTCTTCTGGGGTAAAAGTTTCAGAAGTATTTTTTGAACATTTTCCTTATCAGAAGGATCTCCTATTAAAGGTTGATAATATGTTTTTGAAAACACATCCGGGGATGTAGGTTGGGAAGGTTTAAAAATAAAATGATCAGATTCATCAAATCTTACATGCACGATTTCTTCAACTGTACAAGTATTTTTATTGAAAACTCTATAAGCCTTAGAAGTTGTAGAGTAGCCTAAAAAAATTACTTCATCAGATTTTAGTGCGAATTTATGTAAATTATCTTTAGTATTCAGAATGAATACTTTTCAACCAAAAACCTTGAAGTAGGAAAGCCTAGGTTTTCTACCATTCCATAACTCATAATGTGTTTTATTAAGAAAAGGACTAATCAAAACTCGATTTATAGTATAACAAGCAGTACTAACAGCTTCATCCCAGAAATGTCTAGCTATAGAATATTAACTCAACATGGTTCTAATTATTTTTTGAAGAATCCTATTTCTTCTTTCCACTACACCATTTTTTTGAGGAGTTCTAGTTTCTGAAAAGTTGTGAGTAATACCTTTTCTACTACAAAAGGTTTCAAAATCATAATTTTGAAATTCTCCTCCATGATCACTATGAATAGTTTTTAGTGGATGATTTTTCTCATTTTTAACTTGGGCTCTAAAAATTTTGAAATAAGAAAAAGCTTCAGACTTATTTGCTAGAAAATAGACCCATGTAAATCTATTGTAATCATCAACTAGAAAAAACATGTAGTATTTGCCTCCAATGCATCCAGTTTATGTTGGACCAAAAAGATAAATGTGCACCAAATGTAATGCATCAGTTGTTGAGACTTCACCGATTGATTTAAAACTAGATTTATGTTGCTTTCCATATTGGAAAGGATCATAAACATTAGAATAATCAAATCTAAGCTCTTGTAGATCCTTAACTAGATTCTTCTTAGAGATCTTACATAAGTTCCTAAGGTTAGAGTGACCTAATATTCTATGCCATGACCATGAATGATCTTCCATTTCACTAAGGCAAGGTAAATCTTGGCTTCTAAGGTCTTCTATGTTTAAAGTGTAAACATTCTCTTGCCTATTGGCTGAGAGAATAAATTTTTCCTTGGAATTGTGAACTAAGCACTAATCATTCCTAAAATTCACAAGGTATCCTTCATCACATAACTGACATATACTAATGAGGTTTTTCTTAAGACCCTTAACAAATAAAACATTTTAAATCAAATTTTTAACATGAAGAACAATATTACCTATACCAACAATTTATTCCTGACCATTATCTCAAAAAGTTACTTTTCCTCCTTTCGTCTTGATTATATTTTCAAAATAGGTTTTGTTACCAGTCATGTGCCGGGAACATCCACTATCCATGTACCATGTATTGTTGTTGGTACTTCCTTTATCTTCCTGAAATCAAGAAAAGAATTAGACTTTCGGAATCCAAACTTGTTTGGATCCGAGATTTCCAGATAACAAAATTTTGGGCACCCAAATCTTCTTTGAAAAATATGCCTTATGAAAACCTAAAGATTGGGTTTTTTTAAAAGAACAATTCTTTGCCCAGTGACCACCGCATTGACACTTTGTACAAAATGGGTTACTTTTTGGAACAACGAAATTGTTACTAAAAGTTGGTTTATCATGGGTATAACCAAATCCGGATTTGATTCTTAATGGTCGTATTTGAGAATACATTTTATCAAAATTTTATTTACCATGGGTAATGTTTGATAAACACTTATTTAAGGAAAAAAATTTGGACTTCAGTTTTATAACAGAGTTTTTATCATCAAAATCATTAGATTTAGAACTAGAGATAGGCTCGAAGACACTTTTCTTAGAAATTACTTTTTCTAACTCTTTAGAAAGTTTGTTCTTCTCAGAACTTATTTCCTCACGATTTTTTGATATATTTATAAAATCAGAATTTTTTATCATGATATTTAGTAAGATCTGATATTTCTTTCGTAAGAATAGTATTCCTAGAGTTTTCCTTATCATGTTTTTTATTGAGTTTGGAATTATCAATTTCAAGAAGTTCAGCAAACCTAGAAACTTCTTCATATGTAGGTAAAATATTTTCTTCATTAGAAGAGGATTATTCATCTGAAGAGTTTTAATATTCTCTATCATTAGAATTTAATGAAACATTGGTCAATGGCTCATCATTTCTTACCTTAGCCGTCAAACAATGATTGTCTATCGGTAGTCTGGCTATAAGACCAAGATTCTTCTATCCTGAAGATTCATAATCAGAAGATTCATCTGAAGAGTCACCACCACTGTCACTCCAGGTGTCATTATCTTTCAGAACGTTCTTAGATTTGTCTTTATAATACTTATTTCTGTTCCGATCCGAATGCCTTTCTTTCTATTCTTTATTTTTGAGCAAAGGGCAATCCGGTCTAATATGTCCAGCACTCTTGCATTCATTACAAGTAATTTCCTTATCTATCCTATCATTCCTTTCCTTTTTCATGTACATGTATTGGAAATTTCTCTATCCAGCTATCTTGTTCATCCTTAGAGCAAGATTTGCTAACTCATTTTCAGAGACTTCACTCTCACTAGATTTGGATTGGATAATAACTTTCTTAGACTTGGATCTGGTTACTCTCTTAAGAGTCTTAGCATTCATATGATTTGATGTTGTTGTAAAAGAAATAGTACTATTTCCATTCGTCTTCTTGATGTTTTCAACATCACTCTCCATTCTTGTTTCATGTTGGATAAGACTTCCAAATAGCTCATCTAACGATATTTGAGTGACCTTCATATTCTCATTAATAGCTATTCTTTTGGATTCCCAATCATCGGGCATAATATCAATTATCTTATCTACAAGAGATTCATCATCCAGACCTTTTTCTCCTATAGAATGAAGACTCTTCACCATAGTCACAAATCTCTGTTGAACTTTGCAAATTGGTTCACCATAAAGAAAATTGAAGCCATGGTATTCAGCTCTAAGCATAGCTCTCCTAGTCTCAATCACTTTAGAAGTGCCAAAGTGTGTAACCTCTAACTTCTTCCATATACAATTAGCTACTTCACAAGAATAAATAAGGCTATATATATTTCTAGTCATTGAACATAGTAAGGTATTACGTACCTTATAATTGAGTTGATATTCTTTCTTTTCCTGGTTAGTGAAAGTTGTAACTTCCTTATCAGGAATTCTATAATCACAATTAAGTATAACTAAATTATCCACTGCAGTACTGATAACGAATGTCTTCATTCGATATCTCCAGTACTCATAATCTTTCACATCAAATATTAGTGGTCTTGTAGAATTTAGTTTGTCAATAGAACCAACATTGATTCCTTCCATTCTTAAAATAACCTTTGGCACACAAACATGTTAGTAACAAGAGTTCGTAATGAAAGAAAATATATAAATCTGGAAAAAATATGAATCTAGAAAATTAACTCCGAATTTTATGTTTAACAAAAAAACATTATTAGATGTAAGCAAAAGATGAATTTGGACTTCATGACTCTGAAAAAATATGAATCCAGAAATTTTCTTCTGAATCTAATTGTGAGATTGAATCAGATTGAACCAAATCCTTGTGGTTTGAGTTAACATGCTCTGATACCAATTTTAGGATTGAAAAAATGATGTAGATGCTCAAATTATAAGAGGGGGGTGGATTTTACACAATAAAAAATATTCCTTAAGCAAGGAAATATCTATGTTTTACAATGTTGAACTAAGAAGATTCACAACACCTCTAACTCCAATTTGAAATTGGAATAAGGAATGAAGTTACGGACTTCTAATTCTACACACTTGATTGAATTAGGAATGTGATTCCGAATAACAGGTTCCAGAAATATGGATCCGTAAATTGAGACTTATCCTAATATTACAATATGAGATTGTACCTTAAAGCGTATAGAATCTAAATGAATCAAATTACATGTGTATGGAAATATAAGAAGATTATACATTCCTTACAATACAATATGCAGCATAAAAACAAGTAGTACAACTAAAAGTAACAAACAATAACTCTTTTAACCCAAAGAGAAGGGTATCCAACAACCTTGGAAAAAGGTCCCTTGATTTATACATTCAATCAAGTCTGTCTTACCCACACCAGGGTAAGACCTCGATACGAATATCAGAGTCTCTGTCTTGCTATCCCCGCAATCCCTCAACTTCATGGTAGTTGGAACCTATATCTTCTTCAGTAATGAAGCCCTTGAACTTCAATGAAAGTCGGCACCTCTATCTTCCTATCCCCGGAAGCCCTCGAATGTAATCACAAACATTCAGAGTCGCACAAAGCAATCTGAACGAGCAGTTCTGTATGCACAAAGCATCAAAAGCTTCTCTCTCTAGAAATCACCATAACAGCGTGTGGCCTCTAGATCGATCAACTCGTTTCATATCATGAACTCTTTCAAATGATCTCATATTTATAGGCTCGGTCGGCCCCCTCTCCAATGGTCATATTTCCCTTAAAATTCGAAGGGACCTGTACATGTGTAACTCAACAAACGGTTATTTTGAAACATAATAGATGACATCGTTTAATAAAAATCCATGTATAACTGAATGCATGACATCGTTTTGTAATGGAGAATTTGTAAGCAAAATCCTTACTACATTCGAAGTATGATAAAATTAAAAGTTCGGAGTGTAACAAAAAGTGAAATTTGGATTCTATAAAAAGAAATTATTGGATTCTGTTTTATAGGAATTCGGAACCTTAAATATGTAGAATTCCGGAGTCTAAATTTCTAAGGAAATTTAGAGTCTGGTTTCACCAGGGTTTAAAATCTAAACTTGCAGAGTTCAAAGTTGAACTGGTAAAAGTTCGGAGTCGAACTACTTAAGAGTTCAGAGTCGAACTCATGAAAGTTCAGAGTCGAACTTCATATGAGTTAGGAGTCAAACTACTTAATGGTTCGGAGTCGAACATCATAAGATTTCGGAGTCGAACTACTTAAGAGTTCGGAGTCGAACATCATAAGAGTTCAGAGTTGAACTTCATAAGAGTTCGGAGTCAAACTACTTAAGAGTTCGCAGTTGAACTCATGAATGTTCAGAGTCAAACATCATAAGAGTTCAGAGTTGAACTAGTTATGAGTTTGGAGTCGAACTTCATAAGTGTTCGGAGTCAAAATACATAACAGTTCAGAGTCAAACAACTGAAAGTTCATATCCATAATTCGGAGTGGAACTTCATTATAGTTCACATCTAGAATTCGAATCCTAGAAACAGAATACTCCAATAATTGTCATTATATGATTCCGTGATTTTGGTTAAGAATCTAGTTTGTGTACTTAAGAAAAATATTGCTATGTATAATAAACTCTATGTTAGGATAAATTTCCTTTTGTAAGAAAATTTTTTTTATGGAGGTAAAACATACATTTTCTTATGTATAAGGTGTTTGTGATTTTCAAAACAAGAAGGAATGGAAAAGTCATAAGGAATGCCTTATTGACTCAACATATGAGTCCATACTCCCATCACCTAGACCAATTTGAATCCCCATTGGTCACTATGCCAAAAACGTCTGAGTGATCTCCTACCTTCAGAATGTATATATGCAACAATTTATGTATAAGGGATCCATTGGTAATTTCTAGTAAGTGATACAAAGGTAACTCGATGTTCGTGAATGTTCACAACACAAATCTCCCACAATAAAACTATTGAATAGATCTCATCTACACCATGAAACCACTGATAAAATAGATGCAAGGGAACTCACATTGGTTGAGAGGATGAGAGTTCATGCTTGTAAAACCCTTTTGGGAGGACGGATTTCCTTTTCCATGAATCTCTTATGGATTTTATATGTGTTCCTAAAATCTTTCCTAGAACCCAATATGGTACACGTTACCCTTGTGTGAATTAATTGATCAAGGCCATGTGCTGGTAGGAACTGTCATGTTTGATATAGGTTCTTCATCCTTCCATTATTCTTATAAGAATCATTAGTTTTTATCCATGTTTGAGAACTGTTTAGTTTATTACCGTCCATGGAGGTAGTTGGTGTGTTGGAGATGGTATTAATCCACTTTTATTCATACTACATATGTTTTGATAATAAGAATCATATCCCACATTATTCATCAAACATATTCTGAGATCATAAGAATGAATTATATAGTGAAATTTTACACCATGAAGCAATGATGTAAATATAGGGATTGGGCCTTGAAGTGGAATCTTAAAATCATATTCAGATAAGAATAATATTCCACTTAGTTCATGTTATAGATTCCTTCATCAAAATGGATTTGGCAACTGCGGCCTTGAGTGGGACGTATACATATATGGTTGAACTATAATTCCTCATCGATAATATGAACCATTGAGTAATGAAGATATGAAATCAAATTTACATACGAATGAAAGGCCATCACTAGTTTATTATTTTTCTTTATATTAGTAAAATCATCACCGATTTGTAATCCCACATGATTCATACTTGATGTGTGAAAAAAGATTTAGTATAATATTAGACGCATCACATCAGAGCATATATTTAGGAGGATTATATATTTATGATTACCTTTTATATGTATGATTTCCAGTATCATAGAGGATATGGCATAGATATCATGATTCGAGAAGGAATATTATGTGTCATATTTCAAAAAGATATCGGATTCTTTATAGTTCAATTCTTCATTAACTACTGATGGGATTGAGTTAATGGTTGTAGTCTACAATTTAAAAGATGATGGTGTATGATCCCACTTCACGTTTTCTAATGGTTGAGAATGGATGGAACTCATATGGAGGAATTTGATCCCATGATTTGAGAATATATCAGATATGGAGTGTCTTACTCCATGGTGGATGACCATTATAGCTCAATCCTTTTGAAGGAATCCCTAGTAACTTATTATTGTAATAATTTAAGTTCTCATAATTCAGTTGGCCCCCTACCATGTTATTGGTTGGGGGGACAGATTACATTTGGAAAAATTAATGTTGTCACTGATGTTTAGGAATGTTGGGGGGTTACACTAGTAGGTATGCCAATTTTCATAATCATTCTCAATCAACTAAAATATAAAGATAGATGGTTACCATGATAGGTCTGTTTGATATGCATGATACGACATAGAGGGAACTCCTGAGAGAAAACAAAAAATAAGGTCACATGGGTGAGCATCCAAAAACCATTATGGAATCTCCCCATTTTATGAAGGTTTGGGGTCTATGGCCACTATTTTGTGTTCACATTGTATAAGTATGAGGGTGTATAATAGAAAAGGATGTCATGTTTGCCAGACATGTCTTGTTTTTCAACTTTACATGTCTTGATTGTATGTAAGACATGTTTGGGGTGTTAGTTTGACATGGAAGAAATGACTATGGGTGTCTTCCTAATATGTTTAAGATGCTTTCAGGATTGAAGTTGATGTGTTCAAGATAATTCACATGATCAACTAACTTTTCTAGTATGTCTTTTCATTGTAAAATTTACCAATCTAGGACACATTTCATGATCAATACAGACATTTCCAGGGACATTTACACGATCAATGGAAATTCCTTGGATGAATTTTCATTATCAATGCGAAAAAATCAGGAAATCATTGAATTATCCAAGAGGACATGTGCATGGGTCTTTTTAATGATTAAATGACTTGCCTAGGATGTCTTCACATGATTAAAGTGACTCATCCATGATGTCTTTCATGATTAATGTTGAAATAGTCATGGCCTTTCTCATCGTCAAACTAACTTGTCCATAGGTTATCATAGGATCAACCTAGCATTTCTGGGATGTCCTCACATGGTCAAATTAACATGTCATTTAGAAATTGCATGAAAATGTAGACATGTAAATAAGTTGCCACATGATCAAACTGGATCGTCTTGGGCCTATCCTGGGATCAAAACGACATATCCTACACCTTTCTAGAAATCAAATCGACACGTCCCAGGTCACATGAAAGAACAATGCGACTAGTGAGTCATGAGATCAATTAACTTTAAGTTAATCACATGGTGTTGTCTTTTAAACATGTTAATGATCGCGAACTATTCCATATTTTCATGTTTAATTTTCTAATGGATCATGGCTCAAGGCCACATGGATAATATTTTCATGGAAGGATAAGTGGATGGATAAGGGATTATTCCCAAAACAAACGTCTCAAGGATTTAATGGTGGGAGAAACTAATATAAATTTTATTATATGCATAAAAAGTGTACATATATATAAATGGGTTCATGTATGATGGTACAACGTGAATCCAAATTGTTCATGTGATGTCATACCCACAAGATATTCTTGTGAAGGGTTCTGTGAATAGGTTCATGGGATGAAAATTGACACCAGATACATGTAAGAGGGTGCATTTGCATGGGGAGTATAGTCAATTGACATTACATATTGGTCATTCAACATAGGTTCTAAATGGATGAGTGAATTTACATGGCTGTATATCCTTTGAAATCAACAAGGGTGTCCTACATGCCCAATATCTTAGACAAAATAGTCAAACAGAGGCCTCATTAGATCAATGGGATCTTCTTGTTAACTCTTCATGGAAAAGACTCACACATCCAATCCTCATAAGTGAATCACATAAATGAGGCTGCATGACCATAATGTGATTTCATGATATCTTGTGGGACTATCTAAAACTCTCTTCCAACATTCATTGGGGTTGTATATTGGTGTTGCGTGTAAGGACAATGGTTTTCATGGTGGATTCACAAAACCATTGTGGAAAGCTATAGCTTTCATTCCAATGCTTCTACGCTATTCTTCTCTATTGTTATCCCTCTTTGACCCCTATCATGTGTGTGTTGTTTATATTTGGAATGGGAGGCGGTTATATTACTATAGGTGGCCTAGTATATCACCACTTATAATGGGTTAGATTCCACATGGAATGGATTGTTTTGGTGGAGAGCCTTGATTTATCAAAATCATGATATCACAAGAAGGTTTCATATGAAGGCATGCTTGAAATCTATCAAGGGTTTCTATGATCAGATCTAATGGATCACATGATTAATGGTTGTTCATGTGGTGGATCTTTGAATAATCTTTTAGGGATTCACATGAAGGCTTTAATGCTTCTCATGATCAATTGGAATATCTATGGATGAACACTAGACCACTATTAATATATTCAAATGAGAAAATAATAAATATATGTATGACATAATCCATATTCATCACTATATTTAATGAGACGGTTTGATAACATATGGATTGATTCTCATGATCATATTCATTTCACCATGCAATTTTTGGGTTTTCAATTGATTTCATAGTGGGATAATAAGATCATCTCATGTGGTGTCACAATATTATATTTCTTTCAAGTAATAGATCACCATAAAATTACCACGGGATTGATGTGATGGTTTCATAGACATCATATGGATCATTGGAAAGATAATGGATAGATTCGTCAATGTTTCTATGTCTTATCATGTCCTTCATGATTGGTTTTATGAAGATTCTATCTTTCAGATTGAATATTTTACACTAATAAAGACCAATATGCCCTGGCTTGATCATTATAGAGGAATATATGGGGTCATTTTCACTAGATGGAATTATTTGATCACCATGTTTTTTCTATGAAATCAATCCAAGGATGTTGGAAAGAATCTTAGTTCAGTGGTGGTTGAAGATGACATGGGAGTTGGATTGGAAGGAATTAATTGGCTAAATCTGATATAGTATATTATTTTAATTTGTTTTTAAGGAAGATAAAATGTTTCAAGATCGTAAAACCTCCCATATCAACCTTCATATTGGTTGGGATCTACTTAACAAAGATGATCATACCATCTACTAATTGATTCTATAGAGGGGATGTTACCCACAATAGACACACCCACTCCCCCACTCTCCCCACCCTCTAATTGAACGACACAGCTACACACACATTCAAATTCCCCTAAGTGTTAACTATGAGATATCATATCACCCATATCCAAACTTCTTGGATGTATGGATGGATGGCTGGCTCCTGGGGTGTGGTTAACTTTTGACTCTCATATGTGGGTGAGCTGGCTAGTCAGTTGGCTTAGCTTGAAGTTTTTCTATCATAGTGGGGAATTAATGAATAAATCAAAAAATAAATAATTATAAGTAATTGGAAAAAATTATATATGCACATATAATGTAAATACCATGACCATATTTTTCGAGGATTCAACCTCTGAGCTCTTTTCTCAAGGTTTATTAATATTTTTGCACAGTCACCATATTCCTAAAATCATTGATAAAAATGTGTATGGTGTAAAATTAATGGGTTTATGAGAATTAACCCCTTATAAATTAATTTTTTTTTAAAAAGAATCCATTTATAATGTAAATATATTTAAATTTTTCACATATTTCAACTACTTATGGTATGTGATTTAGGCTCAATTAGATGGATTGTGCAGAGGGTGTTGATTAAAGAATTTTTGGTGGTATCAAAAGGATATTATAACCCAAGAGTGCTTGGATGTATCCAACATTGGATGTAGGAATGTACTATGGTATGGTTACCATGAAATTATATTGTGTATAAATTGCATGATAGAATAGGTATTTATAATAATGAAAATTACGAATTGATCCACAATAAGGTACATGGATGATGAAAGGTATCCTATAAGAATGGGAATCAATACGTATATATTTCGGAAATATACCAATATTAGGATCAAAATTAATTATAGGGAACATAAGATTATGGATAAAGATATCTATGATTAATGGTTCTATTTTGATCTCGCTCGTACCTTAGATTGGGATTGCCATTATATTGGATTGAAATCCCCTAAAGCGATTAATGTTTTGGTAGTTAGTTACATGAATCATCGATGATATCCATCCTTTATGTAATACCATATAAACAAAAAAACTACATCTACAGTAGATTTTTCTTCAGAAATGCTCATGAATTCCCACCAACTTGAGATTTATCATTAATGTGAATGAAGCATTTTTCCGGAGATATCTTTATTTATCAGGATAATTTGAGAATGATATACATCCCAGAGGGATAATTCATTAATTTAAACCTACTTTAATGGAATGTGTGATCATATATTTATTTTTTTTCTATGAAAATTTAACTATCACAATAAATAAAATATTATTTTTCTCAATTTCCCTATCATTCTCATTGGCTTCATATGTTGATATAATAGTAGGAATTGACTCAATTTTTTATCAAGCCCCCATATTATGGGTTTTCCCCAAAAATATTTTATCCATTGTCTTCCATGAAGATTATCAATATTTCTTATATCACATAAAGGATTTGTCTTTCATTAAAAGTCTCAAATTATATCCAATGATACCTTTTCAAGTTATCAAACTATATTTTATCATATCGCTATTAATTGTGTGTTTTAGGGTCTTGAAAACCAAACAAATTTTATGATATAGTTTACGTTTTTTGGATTGGACCTTATTATTTATAGTTTAAGTAATTCTATCTCTTACCTCCTACTATTGTTGTTTTATATCTTATAGCTCTAATATTATACTTTACTAGCTTAATGTATTTCACTTTATACATTATATAGTTGTAGTTTAAGGTATTCTTGCTCGGACCTTCTTTTTATAGTAGTGTAGAGTCATCTGACTCTGACAAGTTGTTATTTGAAATTTAGATTCTTCTTGCATGGAAAATCTATTTCTAGTAGTTCAGAGACATATATCTTTTATTTTTATAGTTTTTATTTTATATTATTAAAACATGGACCTTCTTTTGTTGGTATTTCATAAACATCTATTTAAAACGTTATATTTCTATTAGATTAGAGGATTATAGATCTGATATTTTAATGGTAAAAGAGGATTGAAATTTATGAATGTTTTGAGAGAAGTGAATGTTTAATGTTATTTGGAATAATGATTTTCATGAAAGGGTTGTCATTCCTGGAAATTTTATTTTTATTTCGAAAAATGAATGTCCATAAAGGGTTTGGGAACCTGTGTTATTGTATAACTGATGAGGTATGAATATCCCAAAAAACTCATGACACTATTTATCCCTAACAT
Source organism: Viscum album (assembly GCA_963277665.1). Lineage (NCBI taxonomy): Eukaryota > Viridiplantae > Streptophyta > Magnoliopsida > Santalales > Viscaceae > Viscum > Viscum album. The sequence goes on along the minus strand of OY728133.1, from coordinate 311,823,412 downwards.
AAATGTTTTTGGAGGATGGTGAAAGAATAGGGATTTTTATTCCACCTTGATAGTTGTAATATGTTTTATGTAAATAAAATGTCCATGAGAATGATTTGATGGATATGGAATATACAAAAATATAGAGTATAACCAAAAAACCATATTGTGATGGGTTCTTCCTTGGTTTAATCAGGGCTCATGAGGATCATGGTTCCTCACCTGCAAGGAGGATATTAATCTAGTTAGTAGGTAAAATTTCCACATGCATGAGTCCATAGGGATTACATTGATGGTAATGGGTATCCTTAGTCGTTTATAAGGTCCATAGAGGATTTTTGAAGACTCCAAAATCTGCACTATAAAGTGGGGTGTGGAGAAAAGAACTATCTATGAGGGTTATGGAACCCTAGGGTATTTTATCCTTTTGTTGGGAGTCTTGGGACCTAATCTATGTGGTTTTGAGTTTCATGGAATGATCCGTCAAAAGGACCATGAATGTAGTGCCTTATTCTTACATTGGTTTGTGGTACAAAACAAGGTGGCATAATTTAGAGGATATCTACTCTAATTGAATGGTTTTGTTTTGGGGATTGTATATCATGGTCTAGTAAGGTATAATGAAACTAGATATGGGAACTGGTGGGCGCATATCCACCATAAATAAAGGAAGGATCATATAATATTCCACAGAGTCAAGGAAATAACTATTTTATTTAAAGGGGGCCTTCATGTGATCCAAGGGTCCAATTAGATGAAACCATCCCTATATCATATTTCTATGGGGAATATTAAAGATAATAGAATCACATGGTCCATGGGGTTCAAAGATAAGAATACCAACTCAAGGAACATATTTTGTTTTCTCAGATATCCTAGTCATGAAGGTTGTTTATGGATGACATACGATTCAAGAAGGGTTCAAGCACCCTAAAAGTTGTGTTGTTTCCAAATGAACATGTAACCACATTGAAAAAATATGAAAAATATTTTCTCTAAATTTTCATAAGACTATGGGGTTTAGTGATCATTGATTATGAATTATTCCGGATTCAAAGTCGACCCTATGAGATTAATTCCTTTTTTCATTTATTATTTAATATTTTATAGAGTCTGGAGATGAAGAGTTTTATAGACATAGACCTCAATTTATCTCAAGATACCCTTTTTAGGTTTTTAGCCTAATAAGTTTGATGTCACATTAAACAAAATTTTTAGTGTCTTGGGAATTGGACCATCAATGATTAAATTTAATGGACATTCATATTTAAACAAGTTGTTTTCTATATTATTTAACATCTTAGAGTAAGGATGATTTTCTAATCGGTTGATGTCATGCAATAAGTATGCATGAAAACATGTGAAATAATGATTGATATCTGTGGGGAAAATTTTCATTTGTAGGGTGAATTTAGATATAGGGGATACATTTTATCATTTAATGTGATTATTGAACAGTATCCATATTTCAAAGCCATTTTTCCATGGATTTATCTCTTGGAATAAAAGATGAATGTATATCTAACATGTATGTTGGAAAAGTAGGATTTTATGCCTCAGTCCTATTTAATCAGAGGTATATGATACATTTATGTATGGGTTTTCCTAGGATTCCTTTTTAATATTTAAAGGGATGTTATCAGGAAATAATTATCCTAGATTTGAATATTCCATTTCAGAGACATGATTTGTATTTAGTGGAGTGGGTGACTATCTCATATTTGTTGGGTCTATATAAAAGATTCAAGACTATAAATGGACGTGTAAAATGATATGATGAAATAATAATACATTGACAATGGGTATGATTCATAGATGTGTAACATTGAGGCTATCTTATTCCACTTGAATAGTTGGGTTTTGAGAGGGTAAATCATTACACTTTAATATCGTTGTTAACTGGAGTTGGGAACTAGTGGGTATAGGTTAAACATCTATAATGGAAGGAGACTATAATTTTACACTAGGTAAGAGAAATAACTCTAATATTTAGTGTGTTCTTCTTAAAATGAAGGGTATGTTTGGAAGAACAAGTTCATATTACCTTCTTACGATTTGGACGATCCAATAGAATAGAATCGAAAGTACCATGGAGTTCAAATATAAGTATACTAACTCAACTAACTAATTGTTCCATCTTAGAATTCCATGTAATGAAGGTGGTTTATGGAATACGTAAGATAATATAAGGTTTAAATCACCCTTAATGTTAGGCCATCATGTATTAAATACACTTCATTGAGAGGGAATATAAAAATGATCCTTGGATACAAAACTATAAAAGGGAATGATATCTTCAATGTGAAGACATTTTTTAATGTAGTTTAACTTCATGTGACTTAGATATGGTTCCTGATCTATGTTTCATCTCATCCAAGTCTACTAGGATGGATTACTAGATTCCCTAAGCTTATATGATCCATTTTCAGCATTACAAATAACGGGAAACTGGGTAGTTGACTAAGTCATGTAAGAGAGAGTCATGTGTGGTTTTCTCCATAAATAAATCACATATGTAGTTACAGGTACATTTTATAATTTATATTGCAATTGGTAATAGGATTGGAGATCCAAACATCCCTACATATCTTGTGATGGTAGTAATCAATCTATTTTTACTTATTTCATGGAAGATCCCATGTAGTTTTATCTTATAAGTATGGAGGAGTATGTTTTTCTATATTTTGATGGACCTAGTATCAGATATCTGAGTGTATATACATATCTTTTGTTGAAAATAATCCACCCTCAATTTTTTCATGAGTGGAAAAGTCTCCATGTAGGGCCTACCCATACATAGAAGGGGAATTTTCCAATTGGTTTTTGTACATAGACCTAGGCTTAATGATCTGGGTGTCATTGTGTTCCCATGATGGTAGGAATCAATCCATACATAGTTAAAGAATATGAAATTCTCCCTATAGGTATGACTCATACTCCTAGTGGTTGATATTTCCCACCTATTGTTGTGTTTGGACCACAAATTATAGATCTGGGTGTCACTGTGTATCATGTGATGGTATGAATCTATACATAAGTAATTCTTGAATGGGAAAATCTCTATTTAGGTATGACCCATTTGAAGAGGGGGTCATTTTTTCCATTTATTATTGATGTTGGACCCAGGATTATAGATTTTGGAATCACTAAATATCCTATATTTAGATAAATCAGTAGACACATGGTTCATTAATGGTTGTGTGTTGGGAGACCGTCACGATGGATAGTTGTATTATCATGTGTTGTCCATGGTAATTTTTTGTGATAGGTAATGAAATATACTACAAGAATCTTGTTTAATGTGATGAGGAAATGAATCATGGATATCCTTTTTAGTTCATGAAAAGAAGACAATGCTAACACAATAATGAACTAATATGTCTCAATCACATGGGGATGTCTTTATCATGATTCATAATAATACATGAGTTATTTTCTTGGTGAAAAACAAGGAAAAAATATTATTTTATTCTCCGTAGTGAGGTGAAAAAAGGAAATGAAATAATCATTTGTTATCAGGTCGTGGATGGTCCAAGATATTGAATCTAGGAATCTATTTGAATTTAATTGTAGTGAGATTCATGACATAAATACTTTTAGGAAATTATTGTAGATTAATGGAATGCATTGAATATTAAGTATAAATAACCTGAAAAAATAATTCATGATTCCCTACAAATGATTTTACGAATTCAGGAAATCAACTCATAATAGGAATCCTGTCTTATTGGCACACGGATTCATGGGTTGGTTTCCAAAGGAATAATATTCTTGGTACATGGGGTAACTCTACATTTCATCTTTATGTATTGAATTCATCGCAAAGTCTAAATTCATAGGACTATGACATATATATTCTGACTGGAAGCTAGATTTATGATATGGGTGTCACTACGTATCTTGTGATGGAAGAAAAAAAGCCATGCATAGTTCTTCAATGAGTGATTCCCTATGTGGATCTGACACACTCATGGGGATGGGTCATCATAATTTAAATTTTTTTTAGATCTAGCTCATGAAAAGTGGTCCATCTCTAATGTAATGTTTTCAATGTAGTTTTACACCATGAATTCAAGAGAAATACAGTCTTGTATTTTCTTCATACGGATAGGACCACAAATGCACTCCAGAATAATATGGCCAGGATTATTTACCTGTAGTTACACTTGACACAGTTAAGATACAAGATGTTCTTTAATTTAAATTCATGCATCTAGGACTTTTCTTATGTAGTTTTAATGCCATATTATATGGATTTCTCATGACGTTTAATGTCATAATACTAGGTTGAAATGTTCAATTTAACATCATTTGACTATGATGTCTAATTTTATTTTGACATCATGCATTCAAGAATTATCATGAAATTTTTTGTCATGTGATCAATATGTAAGACATTACGCAGCTTATATTATAATTTTTAGGAAATCGTCAATGTATTTTTAGCATCATGTTGAAAGGATGTATTATGTAGTTTAACATCATGTGATTAGAATGAGTCATGATGTTTATCTTCAGGTAACCTAGATGTCATCCTTTCTATTTAAATTCTTCAATTCAAGAAATATCATGCAATTTAACATCATATATCTTGTATTTTGGGATGTCATTCAATTAAAGGTCTTGAATCTAGGACTTTATATCATAAGATGGTTACATTAACCCATATGTTTTCATGAATCCTCAATTGTAATTATATAAGACTATATGGTGGGTATCCATTTATGGGTACAAACATGGAATTTTATTGTAATTACAAGTGAAAAGATACCCATAATTAATTATAAATGAAATATACAATTCATAATCCTCGAGAATCATGGAAGAACATATCAATTCAAGTCATGAGATGTATTCGTAGACCATCCTATGTTCATAGATGATAGTGGTGACTTATTCCTCATATATGGAAGGGGAGACCATATTGTAATCCCAGACTTCATCCTTATATGATTCCATGGAGTATTTTTTAGACACTTTAGGAAAACTGGGGGAATCTATATCATTTTCAATGTAATAGAGTCTATGGGAAGAGATATTATAATACTATATGACTAGGTTTTTCATAGAGGGATTCTAGACCTGGTTATTTTCTTTTATGCTAATGCTGGTGGAAAGAAGAAATTTGGAAATCTAGGATTATTTCTACTACCACAATAATGTTTTTGGGTAGCACAAAAATATCATTACTCATAATGTATGGATTCATATGGGGGGTTTCCTAAGCCACTAGGAGCTACAACCAATTTATTTTATCCACATTTAGTTGTTTTTCATCGCTTTTTTAGAAACCTAATTCATTATATATGTATTTAAAAGACCATATGGGGGAACCATCACCATGTTTCACATTGAAAATCCCATATATGGGGGTATTTTATGTACAAAGGTAATTTTTAACGTACTTCTACATGGGTAAGAATCCAATGTCTTCCATGTAAGACATTAAATAACATGTCTTGCTGAAAAACCATAAACTCAATTTTTGACATGAGGTCCCTAAAATGAGCGTTTTGAATTATATTTATAAGAGATATTAACATTCACTTATCATACCACATAAAGGCTATCCTTGTAGTAGTTAAATCCTCCTTGCTATATCCAAAACGTCAAAGGGCCTTAATCAGAATAAAGTTTGTCCTAGAACATTTTCCAATAGAAACATTCAAAGGTCGAAATTATTGAGCCTTCCATAAATTTATAGGGTTATGATATGTCCCCATAAAACCACTTCCTAACCAATATCGTTAAATTAAATAGAGGAATGGTTTTTTATGGAAAAGTCTTCACTCGATAAAAAAATATCAACGGGGACTTCTATATTGAACTCTTGTAGTTTCTGAAGGGCCTTGATAACATCCTCTACGAGTTCACTTGATGTATGGAAATAATCCATGATTTTATAAATTCCACATGGTTCATAATATATCTCCCAAAGAATAGTATGACACACATTTTACCATCCTGTGATCGAGATGTGTATCGTGAAGCTTCACATCATGTGGTGATGACATTTTCATATAGTTTAACATCTGTAATACAGTACATCATGAGGTAGTATATCTTCATTAGACAAAAACATGGTCGTGAATTTCAACATCATGATACTAGGATGTATCATGATTTTTATAATCCTATGACTATTATGTGTAACTTCTATTTTAGCAACATCAGAATATGATGTATTATGTTGCAACATGTCGAGAGGGTAGATTAACTTTCTTTATTGGATCTCGAAAATCTCTTATGCATATTTCATTACTTTTAGGATCCTATAACTCTATCAATATTTTATTTTCATTATTCTTTAACCAATAATGAAAGCTATATAAACTACTTATTTTGTTCCATAAACTTCACTGGTGGGGGTAGTATTTATCATTTCATATAAAACATGACTCACCTAGATCCAAAATTTTTGAAACAATAGTTTAACATGGAAAAATTATTTACATAGTGATTTTTTTTTATTTTATGCACTATAAAGTTTTATTTTTTCATCAATATATGAGTGACCACAATTCTTCTACCATGTGATTCATATACCTATATTATAATGGGCTCACTACTACAATTGGAGTATCGAGTGGGGAGCCCTGATCATCATTAGTTTGGGGGTAGGTGATAATGAATTTGGGGCTTTAGATGACATAGATTATCCCTACTAATTAGAGGTTCCTAACTTTCTTAGAGAAATTTGGGAAATTTTTTAGGTCATATAGTTTCTGAAGAAACCTTGAAGAGGGGGTGGGAAGTATAAAAATTTAACAAGCATTGGGTTCTAGGGTGAGGTGGGTCGATTTAATTATTCCCCCGGAAGAGGGGATAAAAATAATAAAAAATCACATAGACATGTGAGATGGGGAACTTAAATGAAATGCACGATTCTATAGGAATGTGCAGGTATGTCATTTTGGGGAAGTGATCTATGGAGTATTCCTATAATTTTTTAAGAGATCCTTGTTCTTTTATAGGAGTGGAGTAATGTGTTCCTTTTAATGTAAATTCATTTTCTTATGCAAGGGGGTGCATGGAAGGATCCATGAAAGTACCATTCCCATGTTAATGGAAGGGCAAGTGGATAATGATTGGTGTTTTAACATGAACCTTGAATAATAAATATGAAACAACCAAATATCATATGATCAATTGAAAATGACCAATGAAATATCAAAACAATTGATAATACATTCTGTAGATGCAATGAATATACTCAAAGTACTTACTTTTCCCACTTAGAGATAGATGGTGGTCAATCCTACTATGACTCAAATGACTATACGATGTCATTATTATACATACCAAGAGTGTAATCATACATATATAATGAGAATTCCATAGATTCATTTGATATCATATTTGTAGATACAGAAGTGGGTCAGTACTCATATTTTATATAGTATCTCGTTTAAATGTTGGTTTCCCGAAAAACTATTTTTTGGGATGGTGATCATGGTTCTATTGGAGGGTCAACACCAATATCACTGTATAAAATGTCGGCACCCATAGTACCATTTATAGGGTTTATTCCATTATTAATGATGACCCTATGCAAGAATATGTTAATAATTTCCCCGGATTTGTAAACATGAATGCTCCATATGATTCCTTAGTCACCAAGGAAATTTGTGATGAAGTTAGAAGATCATTCAAAGTGATGATTTGGGATTTATTTTGGGACATTATTAAAATGAAGTTGTATGCCAATAAAGGATTGGTAGTATTATGGAAATAAGAAAAATCTAGAGCAGCATTATTTGGATATCCTGGGTAGGTTCTCTTTCTTGATGAACCAATTTGGGTGGATGGGGTTATAACAACCCGAATCTGAAGCCGCTCCACTAGTTCCTCGTACCCATATTGCCACATGACCTGAAGTGCGTTTCCCCGAAAGCCAGAGGCTACCGACTAGTAGCGAGGACCTTGGTGAAACAGTGGGGAAACTATTCCTTCATTTGGTAAAGTATACAGTGGAAGAGCAACAAGTCACAATAGCGAAACAATAATAGCATACAACAACTGAACTGAATAGCGGAAGAAACGTATAAACTACTAATGATGCAACATGATACATATGTCTATGGAAAGCAGTAAACAACCCAATGTACTAAAATAAAACTGAACACAAGTACTAAAGAAACAAGAAAAGAAAAACATAATAGAAACTCCTCAGCATTGTAAGCCTCGGCTTGGTCCCATGCTTTCCAGCTCCAGCAAGTTAGGTACCTGAAGTAGAAGGGTGCTTTCCCCTATCTCTACCTGCAGCAATGTAGTCTAATTGGGGAGAAAATCATGGCCCAAACAGGGTTTGAGATACAATCCTAGTAGGAAATCACCCAAATATTTGTGCCTAACAGTCAATGAATACATGGAAGTAATAAAACAAGAAGCAGTAAACAGGAAAGCACTAGCTGCTACAATCCACAGTTCTAACAAACAAGCTACACAAGTATACAGACAACAACAAAGGAGTAAAGGTAACCCTATGGGTAGCTCTTAGAGCCTAACCCATATGGTTTAACCAATAAGTACTAGAAACCCTCTGGGAGGCACACATAGACTCACCCCTCTAGTTCAGTTAAAGAAATAATAGACTCTCTCGGTAAGAACTCACCGTCAATTCTACCTATAGTCCCGTATCATACTAAAGGCTCTCTGGGGAAGCACTCAACATTTATTCCCCATGTGGCCCGCGTCGAGGAACTACAAACTCTATGAGGAAGAACTCAACGTCAATTCCCCCTGTGGTCTCACATCGTATTAAAAGACACTCCGGAGAAGCCCTTCTGTCAATTCTCCCTTTGGTCTACTACTCTATGTTCTCAAAGTCCCGAGTGAAAATTAACATGCATTGTGTGTGTGTGTATCATCCAATTAAACCGCAAGAACTACGTGGCTACCATTATAAGGCTCAACAATGAATAAAGTAGCAGTTCCACTATCTATGGCTTGGCATGGCAACTGAAAAAACACCAAGAAGCCAGAACAAACATGGCAAAGCATCCTGAGCACAAAATAAATTACTCTACTTACAAGCATAAACCTCTACTATAGAAATCAATCAAAGTAGGCAAACAGCAGAGAAAAACTGGTAACACGCAATACCCCGTTCAAGGGTATTGGTGGAATTTGCAGAAAATACTCATCAACTTTCTACAGAAAGGCACAAACCACCTTCCTCTGTCCTAGGAGATCGATATACGTGAACCACACCAATTGATTCCCCTTAGAACGTCATAGATCCGAGAAAACACACAAAACTCTCAACCCATGAAAACTCGGAAACGAAGAGGAATCATAAAACGAAGCTCAAGCAGAAGGAATATCTTACCGATGCGATTCCAATGAAATCGATTGTGCTTGAATCAGAGAATGGACGAAGAGACAGGAGCTCGTTGAAGATATGGTCGTACAGGTCACTCTTGGACGAACGGGACCTAGAGAAAGTTTTTCTGTGTGATAGGTGCAACCCCGTTACGTTTAGTTAAAAAAAGAAAAGTACAAGGTTTGTACTTATAGAATACACGGTGTTTACTAGGTTTTTCGGTACTATGCCAAAATCGGCCTCCGCGTCACCCCTACAAACCATGTGTGTGGCCCATACATGGACAACACACGGCTTCAAGCCGGAGAAGAGTACACGATGTGTACTAAAAAAGTACACGACATGTACTTTGAAAATTTCCAGAAAGGACATTTTTCTTAAAGACACCAAAAATGAAAACATACCTGAAAAGAAGATCTGGGATCTTACAAACTTCCCCCCTTAAAGAAATTCGTCCCCACATTTCCCTAACGTGGCATAGAAGAAGAATTCATGAACAGCTTCGAACACTGTGATCGTACATCGGTCTCCCTTTCCCAGGTCTCGTCCTGCACTCACCCGTGCTGCCATAGCATCCGTACCAGAGGAATAGACCTCCCGTGGAGAACCATCGTACTGCGATCGAAGATCCGAATTGGATGCTCCTCGAATGACGCATATGTTTCAAGTTCAACCTCCTAAGGCTGAATGACATGAGACGGGTCCGACAAGTAACATCAGAGGTGAGAGACGTGGAAGACTTCGTGAATGGCCCGGTACCTCTGAGGTAGCTGAAACCGATAGGCGACCAGCCCCACTTTCTTCAGGACCTCAAGTGGTCCGACGTACCGTGGTGAAATCTTACCCTATATCCAAATCTTCTTGTGTACCAACCTCAGTGTGACATGTAGGAAAACCTGATATCCGACGTCAAACTCTAGAGGTCGTCTCCGCTGATCTGCATAAGACTTCTGTCGGGACTATGTTGTAGCCACCCTCTTCCAAATCAGCTCTACCTACTCTGAGGTCTCCTGAATGAGACGAGGTCCTAGCAAAGCTGCCTCTCCAGCCTCCAGCCAGCATAAGGGTGATCGGCATGGCCTACCGTACAAAGCCTCGTATGGTGCCATCATAATGGTCTCCTAAAAACTGTTGTTGTAGGAGGAATCCACCAGAGGAATATGTTTCTCAAAAGAACCGCCAGAGTCTAGAATGCAGGCTCGGAGAATATCCTCAAGAACCTGGATCATGCGCTCGGACTGGCCATCAGTATGGGGATGGTATGCCGTACTCAAAAGTACCTGTGTACCAAAAGCCTTCTGAAGTCCCTACCAGAACTGGGAAGTAAATCATGCATCCCTGTCTAAAACAATGGAGTATGGGACTCCATGCAGATGGACGATCTATCAGATGTATAGTCATCCCAGATCATCTACACTGAAGGTCTCTATGATCGGCAAGAAGTGGGAAACCTACGTGATCCTGTCGACGACAACCCAAACAACATCGCTTCCCCGAGGAGATCTTGGCAACCCAGTCATGAAATCCATCGCAAAATCCTTCCACTTCCACTCTGAAATGGGTAACTGCTATAAAATTCCTGCTGGTCACTGATGCTCTGCTTTCACTTGCTGTCAAGTAGAACATCTCATGAAAAAACCAGCAACATATTTCTTCATACCTGGCCACTAGTATTGGCGATGAAGATCCCGATAAATCTTGGTGGCACCAAGATGAACTGCCCAAACAGAGGAATGAAAGTCCTGCATTAGCTCCTCATGTATGTCTTCTGGCACCCATACGCATCCCTAGAAACGCAAGATCTCATCCTCACCCACCATCCATCCATGAAGAGGGTCCTCTCCTAACACACTCTCCTTCATGACTAAGTCTTTTGTGTCTGATAGCTGCCTCATCCGTACCCGATCAAGAAGTGTAGAGGTAAGACCTACAGAAGAAAGGAAGGTATTTCCCTGTCTGTTGTGCACCTCTAGATGGATCTCAGAGAACAGAGCCGTAAGCTGCCACTCACTACTGGCCTCCTGAAGTGTCTGAATCTGAGTTCTACTGCACAACGCATCTGCCACTTCATTGACCTTTCCTGGCATATAGGCGAGCTAAAAATAAAAATACTGAAGATACTCGATCCACCTACGCTGTCTCAGATTCAAATCACGCTGAGTGATGATATACTTGAGACTCTTGTGGTCTGTGAAGACCACAAAGTGCTCTCCCAGCAGATAGTGTCATCAATAGCATAAGGAATGAACAAAACCTACCATCTCTAAATTTTGTGTAGGGTAGTTTCTCTCATGTGGCCTCAATTACTGAGACCCATACGCGACAACTCCATCTCCCTGCATAAGTACAGCTCCCGGCCCAATACCTGAAGCATCACAGTAAACATTGTAGCTCTTTTCTGGATCTGGAAAGACTAGTATCGGCGCTGACGTCAACCTACCTTTCATCTCTTAAAAGGCTGACTCACAATAATCTGACCATAAGAACATCGACCTCTTCTTGTTCATACATGTCAAAGGTTCTTCTAGACGAGAAAAGTCCTGAATGAAGTGTCTGTAGTATCCAGCCATCCCTAGGAAGCTCCGTAACTCAATGAAGTTCTTCTTCTTATCCCAGGAAACTACAACTCTCAATTTCTTTGGGTCCACAGATACTCCTGACATAGACATGACATGACCCAAGAAGTGAATCTGATCCATCCAGAAGTGGCACATTGAGTGTTTAGCCTAAAGATGATGCTCTCTCAGCATACTCAAACAATCTCAAGATGAGTAGCATGAGCGTATCGAGTGTGATAGTACAACAAGATATCTTCCACGAAGACCATGATCAAAAAGTCCAAGTAAGGATGGAACACTCGGTTCATCAGTGCCATGAAAACTGTTGGTGCGTTCGTGAGACCGAATGGCATAACTATATACTCGTATAGACTATACCTACTCCTGAAGGCTGTCAGAGGTATATCTGATTGTCTAACATGAAACTGATGATAGTCGGATCGTAAATCAATCTTCAAGAACACTCGGGCTCCTCGAAGCTGATCGAAAAGGTAATCGATCCTCGGAAAGGGATATTAGTTATTAACTATCAACTGGTTCAGCTTTAGGTAATCCACACAAAGCTAAAGGGTACCGTTTTCCTTCTTTGCAAACCAGATAGGAGAACCCCAAGGGGAAGTACTGGGTCATATGAAACCCATTGCATGCAACTCCTCAAACTGCTTATTGAGCTCCTGCAACTCAAAAGTAGCCATCCTATACGGAGGAATGGATACCGGTGCTGCTCCTGGAACGAGCTTGATAGAAAAGTCTACCTCACGCTCCAGAGGAAACCTTGAGAAGTCCTCTATAAAGACATCCCTGAGGCGATCCACCACTGGATGAAATTCCATCTGGGGAGTCCCCTTATCATCCAGATAAAGACTAGAAACTTGGGAATTCACCCTTCCTATCCCATGATGCTTGAGTCCTGCTCGACTTTCCTGGACATCCCATTCGCCTTTATGGAGAAAGGATTCACCCTCTGGTGAAACGAAACTAACTCTTCGATGATAACAGTCGATGACTGCCTAGAAGGGAACCAACCAGTCCATCCCGAGGATGACATCATATCCTGTGATCTCTAATACATTGTGGTCCCATAAGAAATGATACCCTACAACATCGAGAGGGCACTCTCTACACTGGAATACACTAGATGTCCTCATCCCCAATGGTGTGTCTCGTGTCAATGAGTCGGAAGAAGAAAAGATGCAGAGCCCAAGGATCTACATGACAGAAATAGTGATAAATCTATGCAAGGAGGCCGTATCGAAAAGGGTTGAAGATAAAACTAAGGCTACTAAAACCGTACCTTGAACTATAGAAGGGTCAGGATCCTGCTCCTGATAGATCGTCTCCACGACGAAATATTGGCCTACTCCAAGGCCCTGCACCCCTGGCTGACCAATCTGAGCTGATCCACCCTACTGATGCTGAGGGACCGGTTGATAACGGCCATGGCCTCAACCTCCACCTCGGCCCGAACAGTAGGAAGAACTCCAGTTCCCTGATGGGTGGGAAATTGGTGGTGCTGCTCCTGAACGAGGAGTCATGGAAGAACCCCGGTCAACAGCTGCTGGTGAGAAAACCTGACAAAAACGCTGAAGGTGACCCATCATTCTACAAGATCAGCACTCCATGGGGTCCCTCTAGCACTGCGGCCTCATGTGCCCTGACTGAACAAACTGGTAGCATGTCACCTGGATGCCTAACGATGCATCACACTTCCTCGGATCACCACACGTAGGCTCTATACGGCGCTTCTTGCTGTCATCTGGAGGAAGACTAGGTCTGGAAGTAGAATCGCCCTGGTTTGCAGCTCCAGAGTCTCTCCGATTGTGCTATACAATCAGTGCCTGGTTGACGATGGAAGTGATCGAAGTTAGCTGGATGATGTTCACATGCGAGTGGATCTCCCACCTGAGTCCATACTCAAACTAACTTGCTATGAACATCCCACTTCCATCCCAGAGTGGTGTGAAGCACTGTAGCTCAGTTTAGCGAGAGGAATACTCCAGGACAAAAAGAGTACCCTACTCTAAGATCATGAACTCCTAGGATAGATCAGCCCTCAGGGTATCCGGGTAAAAGTAGTCATAGAACACGTGGTGGAACTCCTACCATGCCATAGCATGCTGTTGACCCGCCTGTGAATCACGTCCCACCACCTCTTGGAGGAGTCTCAGAGCATGTAGGTAGCGATATTAACTCACCTCTCTGTTGGTGTCTCCAGGTGGTCAAAAATTGTCATCATGGCTTCCAGCCATGACTCTGCAGCCTGAGGTCCTCCCTCCCCCAAGAACATAGGAGGATGCTGCTGTTGAAAAACCCATGTCAAATATGCCATAGTCATGGTAGGATTCGGCACTCCCTGGAAGGCCTGTATCATCCTCATGAAACCTTCCCTGAGCTGTGCATCAGCACCTTCAACTGGTATAACAGCCGGTGCTAAGGCTGGCTCAACTGGAGGATCGGCAGGAGGACTCTGATCAGCCATATCTAGAATCTGATCACTACCTGATGAAAGACGTACAACCGGAGGGTGTCTCAGAGGCATATCTCTGATAAAATCAAAGCACACCTTAGATTAGAAAATAAGGACAGGAAACACAAGAGTACAATATGGGAGCAGGGGAATGAAAACACATAAGTTTACAAAACTCGACTACAGAGCGTGTATAAAGCTACACGGTGTGTTCTCTCAAGCCACTGACATGGGCGTGTACCCCTTCCTTATAAGTCATGTACACTTCAAACTACACGGCATTTTTCACCCACAAACGATGTGAACTTTAGAATTTTCCCCTGCCCGAGTCTCCTTACACGGCTAACCCACGCAGTCCGACTTAAACTGAGAATACAAGACGTGTTCTTAACACACATGGCATGTACTAGACAAGACTTCAGTGGCCTGTGTTGTTAAACACACAGTTGTCTACACGGCTGAACTTTACACGACGTGCTCTAAACAAACACGACATATATAGGCAAGGTGACAGCGTCCCATGTTGTTCGTGACACGATTGGGTACCTAGCAAGACTACTGACTGAAAGTTATTTTTTATTAAAACCAATAGAGAGCCACCTTACATTTCACGGAGGACGAAAATAGTGGAGGCCAAGAGAGTCTTTCCGAACCACATTAACACACTCCAGAGGTAAGGAATTGAGGCTATCAAAGACCACAAGTGGCTCCTCGGGTCGGCCCCAGCGAGCCAGCTCGTCTGCCGCAAAGTTAGACTCCCTCAGGCTATGGTGGACTATCCTTCCCTGATAAGTCTCCATTTTACACCGGCGACAGATATACCTTAGATCCCATGAGATGTCGTGATGTCCGTGGAGAGATCTGACCAGGACCAACGAGTCTGATTCCACCTCTGTCACGAGAAGCCCCTTCCTCCTGCAGACGGTCAAACCTGAAAGAAGGGCCCTAAACTCTGCACCCATAGAGTTACCTGAGCCGTAGTAAGCGCTGAAGGCAACCCGAACCGAGCCCCAAGAGTAGCGTAGCAAGCCACCGCCCCTCATAACTCCGCCCACACATGAGCCATCCACATTAAGCTTCCACCCATGCATTGGAGGTTTCCATTTAATCCACTTCCCTCTATCTATCCTTTGATCGGCCTGTCCATTAACCAGGCCCTCCGACATAAGCGATGGAGCACCATTCATAGGAAGAGAGGACAACTCCGTAATACAAGCTCGCATCTGGGTCTGGAGATATAACAAGGACCTCACACCACCCAACCGTACCTGGTTTCGAGCCTCCCAAATGGTCCCGCATATGGCCACAAGAGTGATGACGCGCGCTGTTCTTTCCCCTGTCCTTCCGTTATTCCTAGAAAGCCAAAAAGAGATGTAGTCCCCCACCAATTGGCACTCCCAGTCTGGGAATCTGAAGCGGTCGAACCTAGACCAAAGGTAGGAAGCCCATCGACCCTGGAAAAACAAGTGAACCATAGACTCCATACTTGGTTTCTCACAACAATGGCACCGCGAGGCCAAGCTAATCCCTCTCTTCTGGATATTCTCCTCTGTTGGTAAGGCTTGGTTTCTGACCCTCCACACAAGAAAGTTCATTCTTGTTGGTAGGACCTTGCACCAAGCAGCTTCCTCCGCTTCAGTCGCCGATTCATTACTATCCAGAATTATCCTATATCCGTTCAGGTTAAAACGTCCTGAGCTGGTCTCTGTGGATCAACACCTATCTGACTCGTCATTCATAACCACGTCGTCGAGAAGGCTCATCTGTGCCGCATCAAGGTTTTCCTGTATGAAGTCATAACTTCCGCAAGCATCCTTAAACGAGACTTCGGGGTTGGGACATCCTTCAAACCAGAGTCTACCTTCCGTCCATGTGTCCTTCCAGAATCTCAGCTCCCCACAACCTATCACCCACCTGGTGTGATCAAGTAGCACGTCCAGATGGGAGATCATACATCTGGCAAGCCGCGTCGCCCCACGCATGCAGGTATCCCCTAGCAACACTACACGACGTGCTCGAAGAGAAACACGGCGTGTCTGAGAGACGGTCACACTGACCCATGTTGTTCGTGACACGGCCGGGTGCCTGGAAGGGACAACATGGCATGTTCCATTACAACACGGCGTGTGCTACTCGAGCTTCCCTGACCCATGTTGTTAGTGACACGGTCAGGTACACTGCTCATTACTACATGGCGTGTACCTACCATACACGGCGTGTTCCTAATGTTACTTTCACGACACCGTGTTCTGCTCACACGGTCTGTAACATGGCTGGAAAACTACACGACGTGCATCCACAAAGTACACATAGTGTATTCTGGGTTTTTCTAGGTAGTAGCTCAGAAACTGCATAGAACCCCAGAAACACTAAACCAAGGCAAAGAGGTGCCTAATTCTGATTCGTGAGGGCCCATACTCCCCGAAAATCAAATCTTGGAATCTCCCATTGTAACATACAAGGGAAAACCAACAGCTCTCTAATATAATAACACGGATTCTATCAAGCATCCATCACAACAGCATGAATAATCTACACAAGGTCTATCACAACAGCATGAAATCACTAATTCACCCTATGATGGCATGGAAATAATGCATGTCATGTGATTTATATAAGTTCCTATATGATGCATGGGATGGAATACCCTCATCTCATCGAGTTGCAAAAGAAATAGACTCAAAATATCAAAAAAAATAACTGCACAAGTCATGCGAATCACTCTAGGGGAAAACACGTCAAACATAAAAACTCAAAACCAGCAAACTACAATTAACAAGGTATTATGGATTTTCCCTATACATGGGTTAGATACTCCCATGAACAGCTTAACACCAAGTACTGAGTTCGTCATATCCCTGTCTAAAGTCCCCAAACAGTGATTAATGATAAAAGAACTCCTTTGATATCACTTTGTAACGACCCAAATCTGAAACCGCTCCACTAGTTCCCCATACCTAGTTCACCACATGACCTCAAGTGCATTTACCAGAATGCCAGAGGCTGCTGACTAGTAGTTAGGGCCTTATTGAGATAGTGGGGAAACTATGCCCTCATTCGGTAAAGTATACAGTAGAAGAACAACAAGTCACAATAGCGGAAACAATATCAGCATACAACAACTGAACTGAACAGCGGATGCAATGTATAAACTACTAATGATGCAACATGATACATATGTCTATGGAAAGCAGTAAATAAACCAACGTGCTAAAATATAACTGAACAAAATTACTAAAGAAACATCAAAAGAAAAACAGAATAGTAACTCCTTAGCATCGCAAGCCTCGGCTCGGTCCCATGCTCTCCATCTTTAGCAAGTCTGGTACCTAAAGTAGAAGGGTGATTGACCATATCTATACCTGTAGTAATGTAGTCAGCTTGGGCCCAAAATAATGGCCTAAACAGGGTGTGATATACAATCCCAGTATGTAGTCACCCAAATATTTGTTCCTAACAGTCAATGAATACATGGCAGTAATAAAACAAGAAGCAGTAAACAGGAAATCACAAGCAGCTACAATACACAGTTCTAACAAACAAGGTACACAAGTAAATAGACAACAAAAAAGGAGAAAAGGTAACCCTCTGGGTAGCTCTCACAGCCTAACCCCTATGGTTCAACCTATAAGTACTAGAAACCCTCTGGGAGGAACACACAGTCTCACCCCTCTGGTTCAGTTAAATAATTAATAGACTCTCTGGGGAAGCAGTCACTGTCAATTCCCCATATAGTCTCGTATCGTACTAAAGGCTCTCTGGGAAGAACTCAACGTTTATTCCCCATGTGGACCACGTCGAGGAACAACATAATCTCTGAGGAATAACTCAATGTCAATTCCCCCTGTGGTCTCACATCGTATTAAAAGTCACTCTGGAGAATCCCTTCTGTCAATTCACCCATTGGACTACTACTCTAGGTTCTCATAGTCCTGAGTGAATATAAACATGCATATCATGCATGTATTGTCCATGTAAACCTCATGAACTACTTGAATACCATTCTAAGGCTCAATAGTGAATAAATTATCAGTTCCACTATCCTACAACTAGGCATGGAAATTGGAAAAATTCCAAACAGGCAGAACAAACATGGGAAAGCATCTTGAGCACGAAATAAATTACTCTACTTGCAAGCATTAACCTCTGCTATAGAAATCATGAAAAGAAGGCAAATAGCAGAGAAAAACAGGTAACACGCAATACCCCATTCAAGGGTATTGGTGGAATTTGCACAAAATAATCATCAAAATTCTACAGAAAGGCACAAACCACCTACCTTGATCCTAGGAGATAGATATACATGAACCACAACGATTGATTACCCTTAGAATGTCAAAGATCTGAGAAAATGCACAGAACGCTCAACCCACGATAACTCAGAAATGAAGATGAATCATAAAATGAAGATCTACCAGAAGGAAGATCTTACCGATGTGATACCAATCCAATCGACCGTGCTCGAAACGGAGAACGAACGAAGAGACCCGAACTCGTTGAAGATCCGGCTGTACGGGTTTCTCTCGGACGAATAGGACCTAGATGAAAGTGTTTTGATGCATTAGGCATTACCCCGGTCCGTTTAGTGAAAAAAAGTACACGGCGTATACTTCTAGAGTACACGGCGTGTACTAGGTTTTTCTATACTCAGCCAAAATCGGCCTCCATGTCACCCCTACACTCCGTGTGTGTGGCCCTGGCATGGCCAACACACGGATTCGAGCTGGAGAAAATTACATGGCGTGTACTCAAAAATTACATGGCGTGTACTTTGAAAATTTCCAGGAAGTTGATTTTTCTTAAAAACTCCAGAAAAAGGAAAACATACCTGAAAAGAAGATACAAGTTCTTACAGGGGTCATCATGACTTTCATTGTATATCCTTGTAAAATCATAGCCATATATCAATAATAATTACTAGAATGGATGGAATCCCTCCTACATAGATCCTAGGTGATTGAGTTTGCATGGTTATTATCCTCATACACCACCCTAATTAAGGGAAGTTATGGGTTGTTTAACAATATGGATAAGCTTCCAAGGAGGTTTAATGATAAAAAAATGGCCACTTCCTCTTCAGTGGAATATCATTTTAAAGACTTAATATAGATAATAATTCTATAGAAGATTTCATGAGTTGGTTAAAAATTTGGGATGGAGATATTGATGTAGTAATCAAGGTACAAGATCATCAATAACTGGCACTAGAGGAGTTGTGTAGGTGACAACATACATCGGGGCCACAAGGCTAATGCATCTTGTATAGATGGCTCAGAATATATTGGCACATTTCATAATTTCATCATGACTATAGGGAATCTGAGATGTTTTGGAGAGGAAGAAAGAGACCTTATTAGGGTAGTATCAAATATAGGAGTACATGTTTGATCAATTACATTTTAAATTGAAGGGTAAATAGGTGCTCACTTATAATTATACATGGTTCACCATAGATAAAAAACATGTTGGGATCACCATTTCATTATGAAAAATAGAGAACAGTATGTATTGATAGGAACTAGGTATTATATCCTTTTTAATATGTGAAAAGTATTACATGGTTAATGAATTTCACCTTGGGGTCACCATTTTTGTTTCCTAAAAAACCACAATTTTTTTTCCAGATTCTTACTTATTGGTTATATATTGTTGTTAAATAGTTGTTTTCATTATGTTTATCATATGAATAACTAATTAAAAAACCCAATGGTTCACACACCAATATCAATGTACAAATCTGATTTCCAAAGGTAGGCAGTTAATTGGGTTTTCAGACTAAAAAACTCTTAGGAATTCAAATTGGGGTAGAGGATGTGATGTCAGGTTCATCGTACCATTTTGGGAAGCATTATTATCTATTTTGATACTATCTTATAAAAATATGTTAAATTTATGAAATCCTTCCCATACCGTGATATAGTATATAATGACCGTCAATGGTCTATGGGATATGCCTTATACACGTTGATGGATCATCATAGAGTTGACCTAGATAGGGTTGCATGGGTGTCTAACCCAAACACTTTAATGATACTGCCCTTGAAAAGCGGGTATATGACCAATGACTCATTACTGGGAGTTCCCATTTCTTATGTCTAGGTCTGTCTACCTGGCATTGTTTACATGTATACCTAAAAATTATTGGTTTTCTACCCAAAAATTATTAACTATCCATAATACATTATTGGGGATTCTGTTATACATTGAAGCGACTTTAAAGGGTGTAGCTCCCCATCCTGGGAGAAATTATAACTCGTTAGCTGAGTTAGGTTTCCAAATGACCTTAGGAATGCCTCCCTATATTCTAGAGTCTTTTAACTAGTAGCATGAGTGTAATGAAAAAAATAGGGAGACTGCACGACTTTATTATTATAATTAAATAATAGAATAAATATCTACAGATACTATAAAAAGTAGGAAAAATAAATGGATAGCATGAAGAAATAGTCAAAATGTAACCATATAAAACATGCTATGACAATATTATTGATACAATACATGTCTATAATTCATAAAAATAATATTATCAATGCCAAAATCCATAAAATATCCTAAATATGGTCTGTAGTACTAAGCTGATCTAGACATCCCATTCTCTAACCCATCATCCTATTCACAACCCATGTACTAGGTTCATATCTAGATCTTGTACCAGGAAACAAGTAGCATCTTCTTGTGTTCCCATATGCCATGGGAACCCTTATGGAGTGCGATTAAAATATTTTATTCCACCATATATGGGGTGTAGGGAAAAACCAGTCTTTATAATAGTGTATGAAGACAATCAAGTTGAGGTAAATGAATTGAGGAAGAAGTGAAATAGATTTCACATTTAAAAATTTATTCATTTAGTAATTAATCATTTATGTTCCCTCATGCAATCCAACCATCCTATCGCACTCCATCCATTCTGGGAACATGTTTCCTAGTGTAAATGGGTTGCATATATTTAGTTCAATAGGTAATTTACTAACTAATTCAACTTATTAGATTATATTAGAGCCCTAGTTTAGGTAATAATATCATGTCCGAACGTTTGGATCATTGTTCATTTGGTGACATCCAAACTCATACAATACATTAATGGGACTAAGGGAATAAGTCTATCTCAACCCATGATGACTAGACATATTCCAATTTACTAGTCATACAATACATCATTGGATCCTTGATAGTCAGTCTAGAATGACTGTAATATGTGGAGCCTCAATCCAAAATCACATTCATACATTCATCAGTCTAGTGTAACCCATTGGATTAGTGCCGCATTCTAATACCGCACTCAATTAGTATACCAGATTGGGATTATTCATTATTCATTTATCATATTTACCCACATTAAAATCCATAACTCATTTGAATCTTCATGTTAGGCTAAACATCCATTTTCCCATCACTGTTTCTCTTTAAAAAAATCACATCATCAAACACATACACCAAATACCATTTCAAAACATCTCAAATACACCCATTAAAATGTGGGTTATCTTTATAAATCCCAAAAAGTCAATAGACTTTAATTTACATAAAAACCATTCAAAAGGGAACCTAAATCAGTGTATGCAAAAAAGGGAACAACCCCCACATTTCAAATAATCATCAGAAATATGTAAAAGAAACACCATGCACATCGATCTTATGGGTCAAAACCTCCATTAAAAATATTACCCACTTTGAAAACATAATTTCCTTTTATAAAAACATATAGATGGGTCAAAATCCAAAACACTTCATTGAAATCATTTCAGAAATCCATTGGGAATTTTCATGATCTATCATATAGACAGTCCAATTATTCTCTTAAACAAGCTTTCAAAGAAAATTAAAATTCACAGCCCATTAACTATTATAATTTCCCTACAATAACATTTCCCAATTCATTCCACTATTTACAAGGGTTTGGCATGACCCAAGGGTAGACTTCGGTCCATTTTCACTCTATCAACGGATCCCACAATGTATGTGAGTGGTCTCTCACCTCAATCCCAAAACGAAATTACTCTATATAGTCTGAGGCATTGCAAATATCATGTGAGTACAAAAGAACAACCACATACACATATAAAACATTGTTTATATGGGAAAAAATTTGTATAATGCATACCTCATGCTCGTAGAAGTTCACTTATCCAAACGCATCTCCTAAATAATGATAAAATGGCCTCAAACCACCTAATAAATAATATCTAAGAAAAAAGATTTTTGATATTTGGAAGGATAGGAAAAAATTCAAATCTAATTCTTGAAAATGGAATGAAATGGAGTTTATAATGTGTCTCAAGCTTTGATGTTCACTAAAAAACACTCCCAATTCCTAATAATTGAAGGAGAAACACCAATGGGGGAGAAGGAGGAGGTTGTTGGTTGGTCAACATAGCTATATGGGGTTGAATGGGGGAGAAAATAAAGGGATAAAAAATAGTATTGAGAGGTATAATTGGTAAGAATAATTTTTTTAATCAAGTGTATGTTTTGGATGCACGGATTTCCAAACCATGTTCCAACGTTGAGGCTCCCTCTTCCTAAGAGGAAACTATGTAGCATGTTTTTCCAACCCACTCACATTATTTGACTATCCATATAATGGTTCTTTTCTCTTTATATTCCAAATGGGATATGGAGCTGACTGGTCTCTTGGGCTGCCATACACAGTTTCCCCCACTATCTATCCCCTTTTTTTGGCTTGATGGTTATGGAACATTGTTACTACTAACCGTTCTCCAAATGTTGTCTCAATAAATATTCGAACTGTTTCCATCATCTTCATGTCTCGAACCACTAAAACACCCCCAAACCCAAGACCTATCCAACTCCCAATAAAAATTCCATTAACAAAAACATCAATCTGAGATGTACCTTATTTCTATATTAGGATCTTATAACCTCCCAAACTTATATTATCTATATATATATATTACCAAGAATAAATAAGATTCCATGTAAAAAATATGGGCCATGGGGACCTCTTTTCAACTTCCGTTATTCTATTTTTTTCCTAAAAATGTTATTCTATCACAACACATGGATAAAAGAAATAGTCATACCCTACAGACTTTTTTTTGTCCACAACAAGAACTTGATAATATTCAAAGGACGAATAAACGTAAACACAAAATCATAATCACCTACCATATAAAACACATAAGAGATCCAAGAAAATACCACTAAAATTTCACAACACGGAAAAATAAACTGAGAACTAATTCAACTAAGGAGATCTAATCGGTACACCCTCAATTAGATTTATATCCACAACACTAAAATATCAAATTAAATCTAATGTTACTTGAATGAAAAAATTATTTCAAAACAAAAAAACCCATTGTATAGTAGTCCATAACATAAAGAAAAATAATCTTGATTCATATATTAACATTCAAAATACAACCGAAGCATAACCCCCATATCAAGGCACTCAACCAGTAAAAACTTTATCCAATAGTTGTTACCAAAAATAACAAAACCAATATGGTGCTCACCTGATCCCATTAAAAAAGAAACATATTTCGAATCACCAAATAACCAATTTCCTTCAATGGTGATACCCACCACATTCATGGGATCAGAAACAAAAACATCTAATTGTTGGTGTCTCTACCATGGGAGAAGACCACTTAAACCAAAAACTGAAGCCTCTATGATGAACAACACATAATTCCTAACACACCCCATCCAAACATCCTCAAGAGAACCAACAAACATTATCCTCAATTCTATTTTAAAAACAACCCATAATGGGAGTGAATATTCTATCCATATATGACCTAATGATAAATTATATTTTCCAGAAAAACCTGTTTCAATTAGAAAATTTCACTTCTCATATCCAAAAATCCTCAGATGGTGGATTAAAAATCACTGCATCCATCCAGTTTTCCATTCCATGTTGGAAAATATATGTCTTACCCATCCCAAAATTCCCAACTCCCACAGTTGGCAATTTAAAAATTACCCTGGATATGTAACATTCTCACTTCAAGAATACCCCCATAATCTGATGCTTCTATTAGATATTAACCTAATCTATATTAAAACTCGTCTATTTGTAAATACACCCATCATAAAACAATTATCATGCTCTATATCGACCACTGACAAGTTTTTGACCTAGACACCGATGACATATTTCAAAATCACACAATTCTCAAGGCCAGTGCTTTACCTGATCTACCAGCACATACATTGACCACCTGGACTTCTCGAGGAATCTGATGTTTGCTTAAATGGTTTATATTATTAATCCCAATTCCACCATGTCCAAACCAAAATCATCTCTATACAATGAAGACTGACATTCCTATCCCCACTTTAAGAGTGCCCTTTGTCACCACTTTCGTCTAGAAATTCAAAACACCATGGATCGTGACCCCATTACTATAGAGAAATGGAAGTGGTAATGGCCATCATGTCCTCCCAAGATTGAAAAACAGAAACATTAACTACATATTTTTGATAGCTTACAATAATAGATCCTTTAACATATACTGACACATATCCACCCTATAAAACACATTTGATGATGGATGATGGTGGTCCTCCCACTAAGGGATTAAATTTTTACTTTTTATAGGGGAACATCCTTTACAAATTCCCTTCATCCCCTCATAAGAAAAATATATGTATCGTGGAATATAGATGATTCTCACTTATTTTACCTAGGAAGATGTCAATATTGTGGGAATGATCATCGTATGTCTGGATGTACACCAACATGTCAGTGACAAGACCACCACAAAAGATCCATCACCAATTTCACATTACACTGTATGGGTGACTAATCCTTTCAAAAGTATTAATATTCTCTTCCCATAGTGTCTGACCAACACTCGAACATCAAAATTCCATATGGATTTATCAACCAAATCTTACTACTTCCTATTAATTTTTTTCCAAGAGTCTCTGACCCAACATTCCCTGTGGATCTACCTCACTACACCATATGATTTCTTCAAAAACGACCCTAGTGACTCACAATGGATTCACAATGATCCAACACACTGATCCAAATATGAATGGTCACATGATCATCAATTCAAGATTTTAATTCTCAAAAAAGGAATGCGCTTATCATGAGAAACCTATTAACATGTCCAAAATGATATCATTCCTCATCGTAAAATGTCCACATATGGTCCACATTAGAACCATCTAGGTCAGTCACGTTCATATAACCACTCACCATACCATAATATAGACTCCATAGGTTGTACATCAGAAGATCAAGGCCCAAATTCCCACTTACGCAACTAAATATGCAACATGGTCTTTCATCCTCATTAAAATTGATTCTTTCTCAATGTTTCTTTCCAAAAGCTCAAACATTCACACAAACTTGCTCAGACACATAACCACCCTCACTAACGGTGTCACATTAATAAAAAAATATCTTATCCCCACATTTTTCATCATTTTCATTCTGAACCAAATTATACCCAAATCCATAAATAATCCTCCTCAATATAGACATATGTGACATCCAAATGAACCTAACACATCAGAATCATATGTTTCAACTAGACATAATCACTCATGTTATTTCCTTAGAAGGAAACCATGCAAATCCAGGAACATTACCAAAATTTTATGCCACCCAAAGTGAACTGATTACAAAACTAAATCACCCACATGTGCTTCACATTCCACGTCACATGAAACAATAGACTAATCCCCCTCATGGTTACCCTTGATTTCAAAAAACCAAAATCCCATAACCACCACACAATTCACAATTCAAAACCCATTGAATTTTCTATATACCCCTCCATAAATGTCCTACACTAAACAAAACTCTATATGCACCACTATTGAAATCCCAAATATCCACCCATTCCACAAGCTCCCAAAATCACTACTAGTAAAGTCAACCCCTCTCAAGGGTCACCATCATAGCTTAAATGACGCCCACTAAATTAACGAGAGTCATGTCTAGAAAAGGAAACTTTCTCTACAACTAATACATATACATGAAAATCCAAACATGTGGATGATCACAGGAATCACTTCTACCCAATATGCAAAACACACCATTACTAATGGAACAAGGGACCATTTTATATAGGTCTAATACCAAATATTCTTAAAAAAACACCTAAAATACTACACAGCCCCCCAAAATAGGGTCCATAAAACAAATTCAATGGCCTTAATATGCAAGGGTTACAACCTTCATGATACCTCACAACATCTCATAACCTCATGATAATACTCTAAATAATGTCACAAGAAGAAATAACACCGAATACACACTTAGAAACTCATCAAATCCTCATGACCCAAAACCAAGGTCTAAAACATGGGATCTATAATTTTTAAAATCACCCATACCATGTTATAGATAAACCACATAAGGGATACTCACCATCGGTGTCCCCAAAAGTTCCATCATTTCTAATTTTCTTTTTTAGTTAATATTTTCCATTTTAAACTCTAGGGTTTCATATTTCCAAACATTCCATTTACCAAACCGTTTTAAAAAAAGAATCTTTATAAAAATTTATTTTTCAAAACATTTTATTTTTCATAAATTTTATCTAAAGTCATTATGAAAAAACCATAGATAGAAAAGTTGGATACTACTATATGAATTATAGAAATCTATCAATAAAAAGAAACATATAGATGACCTATCAATCTTATGTTTCTAAAATGAGGAATGAAAACACACACCCTCTCCTTCCAAGATATGGCATGTTTTTATATTACATATTTTAATAACATCACATCCATGTGTATACCTCAAGGTGGATGTATCAATCATATATAAATTCACAGAACAGGAAGTCAATTATAACCCATTAAAAAATGGATTTTCCCCCATTAGTGGGGCTATAGGATCCTAGGTGTGATCTCATTAAAAAGATATGAAAAGATACTAGTCTCATATATACCTATAACAAATAGTAATAATACTTAAAATGATATGATATCACTTTTTAACACCACGGATAGGGAGCCACTATTATTAGTTCCCCAATCTAGGTCCCTATCTGACCTCAAGAACACCTCCCCGTATTGTACAGTCTGTTGAATAGCAGCACTAATAAAAATAAAAACTTGTGGAGACTATAACTTCTTACCAATGTAAATTCACAAAATAAGTAATATAAACTGATGAAATAACTAGCTATAACAATAAATGTTGAGCATACTCCTTGACTCAATATGTAACCAACGAATGCATGCTATAATATTTTGATGGATATAATACATATCAAGAAGTAATTAAAATAAATAATCAAATACTGAAACCATAAAATATTCTAAATGTTGTCATGAGTTCCAACCCTATCCTAAAACCCCATTCTCTACCCAATCATCCAATACACACCCAAATCCTCACCTCCCTATTCGAAACACATACTAGAACACAAGTAGAATCTGCTCAGTTTCCAAAGATACAAGGTATACCAAGCATGTTGTGAGTACAATATATTATTCCACCACCAATGGTGTCAAAAGAAATAACCAATATGTACAAAATTGTATGGAGATAATCAAGGTGAAGGAAATAAATTGGGGAAGATGGGAGTCATGTTTCACATTTAAATAATTAATAAATTAATATTTTGTCCTTTAAGTTCAATCATACATTCCAACCAACCTAACAGTATTCGTCCATATGTGGTTCTATGAATAACAACAATGGGTCAAATATTTTTAGTAAAATAAAATGTTATTCACTAACCAATTAAACTTATCAACATACACAGAAATCTTAGTGAAGGAAATAATATCATGTGCATATATTGGGAGAATGGAGCCTCATTATAATATCCTTACCCATGAAATACATTAGTGGGTTACAGAGAATCAGTCTAGCCAGGCCTAGGATGAGTAGCCTATGTCCAACATCCTTGTCCTACAATTCATCAATTGGTCCTAATGAATCAGTCTAGAAAAACCCAGATATAAGGATCCTCAATCCAGTATCCTTGTTATACAATATATTGACGGTTCCTATAGTATTAGTCTAGAATAACATATGGGTGTAGATCCATAGTATGATACTCCACTAATACCAATTACAACATATAAATGATTCTTTAATCACTTCCCTTATTTACTCACATGACAATCAAAAACTCATTTAACTCTTCATTTTCTTCCATATATTTCTTTAGTATATTCATTATCTTCCTTCAAAACATCAAATAATGATGCACATATACTAACAACCCATTTAAAACATCTCAATGAAAACCTTTAAAACATATGTATTCCATCTAAATCCAATCAATCACCTAGACCCTCATTTCCAACAAATTCATTCCAATAACCCTTGGAGAATTTAGTCCAAAAACAAACTGCACACTCAATTGAAATTATCATTTGAAATCTATTATGTAAAACCAATTCCTAAAAATAATTATGCTCATAACCTCCTTTCAAAACATCAAACCCCATTACATCATCATTTTACTTGATCAAT
Source organism: Viscum album (assembly GCA_963277665.1). NCBI lineage: Eukaryota > Viridiplantae > Streptophyta > Magnoliopsida > Santalales > Viscaceae > Viscum > Viscum album. The sequence goes on along the minus strand of OY728133.1, from coordinate 311,794,655 downwards.
GTCTACTTATAGTTCAATATCCAAAACAATTTATCTAAACTCTTTCAAAATCCCCTTGGGAATTTATAAAATCTAACATGTAAACATTAAAATTATCCCCTAAACCCTTAATGAATATGAAATTAAAATTCAGAACCCATTAACATTAATAATTTCCCTAGCTCAGGGTTTTCAAATTCATTCCACTATTTATAAGGTTTGGCATAACACTAGGTTTTCCCTCTATCTGATTTGGAATCATCAATAGATCTAATGTTGTCTCTAAGGGGTATCACACATTATTCCAAGAACCACATTAATTTCTATTGTAAAATACAAAAAAAAACATATTAATAAAGTAAAAAATAAACAACCACATAGACATATAAAACATTAATAATATGGGGAAAATACTTTAAAACACATACCTCATGCTCTGAGAAAAAATATTGTGTAATGGCAACCCTTGATTCGATCTAAAATAGCCCAAACACCACAAAAAAATATTTCCCTAGAATAAGATGTTTTTGATATTCGAATGAGTTGAAATAATACAGCATGACTCTTCAAGAAAATGGATGGAAATAGAGTTGATTGAATACTATGGGATTCAATTTTCACTAAAAGACACTCCCAACACCTATGATTCATTAGTGAAATAAAAATGGAGGATGATGAGGGTACCGATTTTTCTCCCTAACTGTATGGGTCAAATGTAAGGGAAAATTAGGGTTGAAATATATAATAAATGGGAAAAATTGTAAACAACCAATTTTCAATGAGGTGCACGGAATAGGAACATGGATGGCTAAACTATGTGCCAACCTTTCAGTTCCCTCTTTCTAATAGGAAAGTGCACTGCAAAGTTATCTTAGACACCATAATAGTTTAAACAATAATGTGGTGTTGGTGTGATCAATACCATTTAATGTGATCTACAACTTCATGATCTCCAGGGATACCATGCATGGTTTCCCCAAGAATTCACCACCTTTTTTAAGCCACATATATTAGAATAATTCCATTATTTTTCATGTTCGGAACCCAAAAAAACTAATAAGACATATCATACTCCCTAGAAACATTCCACATCCCTAAAATTCAGTCTATGATACACCTTATATCAGGATAATGATCTTAAAATGTTTTCATGCCTGAAGTATCCATGATTGTTCAAATTTTCAAAGTTGATGTGTCTATGATCTTTCCCATGCTCAACTAACATGGCTAGGATGTATTCACATGATCAATGTGAATCATCTAATAAGTCATCGCCAGATCAAAATGGCCATATCCATAATATTTCAAATATTCAATTTATTTGTATGGGATGTATTATCGTTTTTAATGTCACTCTTCCATGATGACTTATATTGATCAAAAGGGACATATCATGGATCTTTTACATGATCAATTAACTTATATAGGATATCTTTACATGAAAAAATTGACTAGTACTTGATATCTTTATATTATCAAAGATAACAAGTCCATGGTCTTTCGCATGATCAAATTAATTTTCTGGGATATCTTCACATGATTATGGTGACTCATCCAGGATGTCTTTGTATGATCCAAGTAGACATATACAAGGTCTTCCACAAGATCGAACTGATTGACTCATAGTGGTTCTTATGATCAATCATGATTATCTATGTTTTCATCCCATGTGAAAAAATTACTTTTCAATAATAAATTGAATGTTAATGATGGCATTTAAATATGTTCTCACATGACACACCTACATTTTCAAAGGCCTATGAACTGATCAAACTATCTTTTCAAAGATCTATATTTTAATCAAATGAACACTTCCACGGTCGCATGAGGGAACTATGAGACTATTAAATTATGTGACTATATAACCATACGGGAATCACCTGGTGGGGTCTTGTGAACATGTCTATGATCACATTCCTATCCATGTGTTTATGTTTCATGATTAAATGGAACATAACTCAAGGCCACATGGATATTATTTTCATGGATGGAGGAGTGCATGACAAAGGGATTTTGAAAATACCACACATCCTGAGGATATCATGGTGATGATGTCACATACATGGGTATATAAGAATAAAAGTATATATATATATATATGGGTACCTTTGTGATAATATCATGTGATGCTTATTTCTAATGTGATTTCCTACCCTCATTATAGTTTTATAAAGGCCTATGTGAAAATGTATAGGGATAAAAAACTATTTCAACTTGCATTGAAATGAGTGCATGGAGCATGGGGCATATTGCATAGGGTCTTTAGATCATGGTAACACACCATAGAGTTTTCATGTTGGTTTTCATGTACACAGGTATATTTCATCAAGAATTATCAACTGTTTCCCACATTCCTTAAGGTTTTCACCATGTAGAGTTATATTTTTTTCCCGGGATCATAGAGTTCCTATTGTTAAAACTTCATAGAAAATTATTTCACATATCATCCACATTCGTGAATCACATAACTAAGTCCACATGATCATAATGTGATCACATGATCTCTTGATGAATAATGAGAATGAATATATGATCTTTCACCATTGTTGTATATTCGTACAACATGCATGCATGAGGGTATTAATAGAGGAGTCAAAAAACTAGTGAGGTATTATGTGATCTCACGAATACCTCAGAAGAAATTTATTTGAATAGATGGAATCTAATGATATTTAATTTTTCATGCAATCATGTGATCATTAAGGGATCACCCGATGAATTTTCATTATCACATGGAGTGATTCTTCTGATGGTGGAAGCCCACAATATTCATTCATATATTTATAAATAATTCTTATCCAATTCTATCCCTCTTCTCTTTATCATTGTCTTGAGCTAGTGGACAAACACGAATTATTAATATCATGATATCGCAATATTCTTATAAGTGATATCATGCTTAATAGTTGTCGAGGTTTTATGTGATTGGATCCAATATGTCACTTCATTAATGGTAGTTCATTGAGTGGATATCTGAATAATCACCAAGGAGTTATCATGATTTTTTGGATGTCTCTCATAATCCAGAGGCATGTCCCTACATGAACACTAGACCACTACCAACAGATTTATGAGAAATGAAAATAATAATTTTAAATCATGAAGCCTCTTTCATAAATTATTTTATGAAAATATTTGGGGATGTAAATTTTTATTTTATCCATCATCACAATTTCTCTATAAAATTTATGGATCTAACAATAGTTTCATAGTGGGATCCCATGATTAGCCATAATGGAATCACATGATCATTTTCTATTAATGTGGTGACTCTCTAGAAAACGGCCATGGTCTTTATATGACAGCGTAATAGGCTTCTCATGGTCACATAGATTTCCAATGAAAGGCCTCTTGATGGTACCGATGGAATCTCATGGTTCAAATGATGGGGTTTTTTGTGAATTTTTTGTCATGGATTGATTCTTCAAATCAATGAATGCATATAAAAAATGTTTCTTTAATTTCCTATTGAAGTCCAGTGAGTCATGGATGCCTTGGTTTAAGGATTGGAGAGGCATGTCATGGAGTATTTTTGAGAATTAGAATCATATGATATTTTTCTATGTCATGTTGCATTGAACCATAGATATTAGTGAGAACATCAAGTGGAAGGAAGTTCAAGACGACACATAAACATGATTATAAAACTTGGATCAACTTGATGGAATGGTTGCAGTTATTGCCATATAATTTTAAGGAGGATGAATAGTATTATACCCAGACAACATCCCATATAAATCTTCTAGTTGTTCCAAATTTTTCTAATATGTCTTGGAAAGACGTTATCCTCTCAATATGGCATTTTGGTTAGCACCCACAACACATGCACCCACACCCCCACTGATCGTGGTATTCCATTATGTGGCCTCTTAGGAACAACAAGATGCACCCTTGTGCACTCACTATAATAACTAAGAGAATGAATATCCATGCTACTCAGTGGATGGAATGATAGATCATGTGGCTTGGTTGTTACTTGACTCATTTATGTGCCCCTTGTTTTAGCTTTCTAGTTGTTTGGATTTTTAAGACCATTTTTTATTCATAGGGCAGAATTTATAAATAATTGAATATTCATATAATTAAAATGAATAAAGTCTACAAATATACTACCATATTATGAAAATCTACATCCCATATTCTTCATGTATGCTACCTATAATCCCTTAATCTAAGGGATATCAATATTTTCTCATAGTATCTATATTCCTCAAATATTTTACATCAATTTGTATAATGAATAATTATGGGGGTCCAAAAAAACTATTATCTGATTAAATTATTGTGGATTATAATGTATAAAAATATTAATTTTCATTATATGATTAAATTTGATGTCATTTTGGGTATAAATCTACACTCCTTATATTAATCTGAAACTAATTATTGAGATCAACAAATCATATTCAATATTCTAAATTAATCAATGATCCACTATCAATGGAGGATAAAAGTGAAAATCATGTTGATGTTACATCATTTATATTGATATTTTAACCTAAAAACTATGAATATAAAAAAATTGTTAGTTATGCCCCTAATATTAAATACATGTTTGTTTTGAAATATATTGATGAATTTCAAGTAGAGTTTCCCCATCCTCTCCAAATAATTATGTTTTATTTCTCTGTATATATGACACTTTATTCTACACCTGTTTTAATTTATTTTTATTATAATCACCTTCATCAAATTAATGTAATAAATGAAAAATATCCTTCAGAATATAGATATGTGGATTACTCACCATAGTGCTTCACCATGAGGTGAACCATTCCTTTTTGGTAAATATAAATATAGATAAATGTGTCTTCATAATGATTATTATATACTTAATAGAATATTCGAAAAAAATAATTATAACTTACACTATATTGTAGATTTTTTGATCAACTATGTGGGGATAAATACTTCTGAAATATTGACCTTCAAAATTAGTATAATCAAATTAAGGGTGATGATAGAGGATGTGTCCATGAAATAATTCAATACAAGGTATGGACACTATGAATCAAGAGTGACTCCATTTGGACAAAGAATTGGTTTTTATATCTTTATGGATATGTTGAATAGGGTCTTCATGGATAAACATTATCCATTTTTTTGTTTTTTAAGGGTTTATATTCTCATATATTCCTATAGAGTGGATGTTAATGAAGATCAATAGATGATTCTACTCAATGCCTTAATAATGGAAAATATTTATTTCAAATTCAGTATGTATGAAATATTTTTACACAAAGTATCATTCATGGGTCTAGTAATCACATTTGAGGGTATATATATGGATCCTTCAAAGTCCCATGTAATTATGTAATTTCCTAGAACATTCATTATAATTATGATTCATAGAACTCTTAGATTATCTTCATACTATCAACAAATTGTGGGATTTGTATCACAATTACAAAATCCACTAACCAAGTTAACATAGAAAGGATTCCTATTCCATTATATAGATTTATATTCTGAAGAAAATATCATGAATCTCAAGGGAATGGCAGTCACTACATTTATAGTCATAGTACCCAACAAAAGAGAATGATTTTATAATCTGTACGGATGCATAAAAGAAGTTTCTAGGATGTGTTCTAATGAAAAATTACATGATAGTATAATATGACTCACATTAATTAAATTTTCATTATAAACATTACCAGATGAATAATTTTCAAATAGAAGTGGAAATATTTCAATTAATGATATAGATGAATTATCTTTATGGTTAAAAGTGTGGTATGTATAACAATTTAAAGAGATTAAAGTTTATATTCAAATAGATGTATTTATAAAATAACTAAAGGGTATGGATGGATTTTATCATGGACAATGAATACTCAACACATTACTGCCATGGGAAGGAAAATAATTTGGTTGATGCTTAGCGTATGAAGAATCATGCATCCTTTTCCATGATATGCTTTGAAAGAAACTCGATACTCTGAGATTTTAAAAAGATGTACATTAAAATAATAATGGATGGGGGAAAATTCATTATTTCCTATTTTAGATTCCAACATTAAAAACATTAAAATAGCATGGTATCAAAAAATGGATATGGATCTATAAAATAAGTTAACGATTGTTTGGGAATCCATCCGCAGAGATGGTGTAATTATAATATTTGTGAACTGAATATGTATTCCATAAATAATATAATTAAATAATGAGTATGTGGATAATTTTTATATGACAAAATTATATACCTATTTTTTTAATATAAATATTTATAGAGATATAAAAAAAATTAAATGTGGGACAACATAAAGAAAGAGATTAGAGATAATGAATCTAAATGCTTAATTTTACAGAATGTTATGGTTGAATGAATGATGTCTAAAGGGTTGATATAACTAATACCCATACCTATATAAAAATTAGATAACATCACCATGGGCTTAATTATAGTTCATATCAATAAATATAATGTCTATAATTTAATTTGGGCTATATATGATCATATAATGATGTTGGGTACTTCATATTCTACTCTAAAATATTTCTAAATCAATTAATTATTGAGGATATACATAATGGATGTTTTAAGGAAGCATGTAGAATAAATTTATATTTTATTTCATTGAAATTTTATGTTTAAATTGATGTTATAAATTAATACTCAACTAGAATTTAATATAGAGTTGAGTTTTATAGTTACATATATTACTAAAAATAATGATAAATGAAAAAGGATTACTCTAACTCATAAGATATACTAATATATTGTTTAATGGATTTCAAAGGAGGTTTAAAGCAATATAATTCCCTAGTTGAATGCTTATCTAATTTTTTTCATCATATATTTTAGATGGATCTATATGGGGCCCTATATTGGAAGATTTGTAGAACTCCAATTTATTGATAATAAATTACAGATTATAAGTTGTTGGGGCTAGATCTTGATCATGTTATTTTATATAACATTCAAACTATTTCGATCCATATAAATCATCACAATGTATTCATAAGATATAAACTAATAATAATCAATTATAATTGGATTTTAAGTCATATTTATTGTATTCCATAAAATATCACTATAAAAATGGGTAATTATATTTTTGAATATGGTAAAGTATATTCTAGCTTATATTATCGCTTTTGAAATCATTGACTAGGTAGGAGTAGTATATTATAATCTTTCACTTATACTGGTCCTCTCTAGTGTATTATGGGTTAAATGGATGACTTTTGAGGAAGTAATTGTCTAAACCTTCACATGTACATAAATTAGAGGTTGTGTTGATAAATCATGATCATTAATATGAGGAAAAATCAATATTAATATTGAATAATATAAATAAATTATTATCAATCAAGACGACTCAATTGATTAAACTACTCTAGTGGAATCATAAGTTTTAGGATGTGGTAGAGGAACCTAAGAATGTAATGTGGCATAATAATCCTAATTTTTTTATCTATGAAATATAATTTCAATTGATGTTTTTAAGGGGGTAGAATGAAACACCCCGTGACTTTTGTAGGTATTTACCAATAATGACTAAAAAAAGTGAATAATGTATTATGAAAATACAATAAAAATAAATTAGAATATAGTTAAATTAAACATGACTATAAAAATAAATTATTTTATAAAATAAAGGGGTTATAGTTCACATTTAAAAATAACATTGATTGTCAAGAAACTATTTTTATGAATAATGTATTTTTGTTAAATATATTACTTTTTAATAATGATATTGATAAATTTTACAGAATTTTTATTAAAATATATTAGTAAGATAAAATAAATAACTTACTAAAAATATTTCTACATGTATTAATCATGGATAAAAAATTATTTGTTCAAAAACAACATTTTTATTATATATTATATATTTTTTTCTATAATAGTTTAAATTTACATATTTTGATTTTTGATTTAAAAAATAATAATTATTTATATTTTTGTTCAGTCAATATAAAAATCATTTAATGCCTATTATATGGTAAGGATTTCATAAAAATTATTTGATATTCTTAATGATTCATTCTTAAAAAAGTAAAATTTTCAAATTTATAAATATATTAATTTCCATAAAAAATATAAATTGAATACTGTAAAATAGTTTTCATATTTAGAATTATAAAATCCATATTTGGTATTAAGAAAAAATATTATTATTTCTCATAATAATAAGTTTTCTAAGGTAAAAATAATTTACCATGGTAAAGGATAAAATAAAGTAAATTGGAATGATCCAGGATGAGGTCAACAAATATCACATAGCTATATATCTAAATGAATAGATGTGGGATATATATATATATGTATATATATATATATATCCCATTATACTATCCACACTAATTAATAAGTATAAACCCACATTCCTGTAATATGAAATTCCATTTTTCTTAGTAAATGAGTATTTAAAACAATTCCACCATTTCTATTAAATAAAATTACCCCTACTCAAAAAATCTCAAAATACAATGTTTCTTCAAATTTATATTAAAACCCCATCTAAATTATATACATATCATGAATAAATCATGTTTGGGAAGATATGGTGCAAATGAAGAGTCTCAATGTACTCATTCTCAAGAGGCATTATAAAAGGGGATTAATGTATTTAATATATGTTTTATGTTCCCTTTAATAATTAATCTATATATTCTTCATATTTATCTTCATAAATCAAATTTTTAACATTAAGATGGGGTTTTAAAACAATAAAGCGTTAATAAAAGTGAAATAATTTCTATAAAATGAAATATTCATACTCATTAAATTATAATAACATATTCTTATTTGGATCTTTTTTACAACCTACATTAATGATGTTATAATGGTCACACCTTGGAAAAATAAACAAAAATTAAATAACTTAATAATATGTAATAAATATTATTATAATATGTTTTTTTGTTCTTTAATGATAATTTTAGTTTTCTAAGCCTTCTGTACCAGTTACATTATGTGTTTGTGAGTTAGAGGTGTTATTATAGGACATGAGGATTGTATGATGGATATTAGAGCTAAAAATATTTTTTTAAGTGATTTTCACTACATCAACCACAGTTCATAATGAAAGTCGATCATCACTTCTTATAGACTGAGGCTTGTGGAATTGAAGTATCATAGTGGATTTCTAGGATTAATTTATTCATGAATTGAAAGATTTATCCATGGAGTGAATGAATTTTGGCATTAACACCATTGAAATATGGTAGATAGTGTTTGATATGATGAGATAAAAAAAACTTATTGCCTAAACCAATTTCAGGAATCGAATTGGAAGGAATCATGAAAGTTTATTGTGTGAATTAGGGTTTTAGTCGAAAAAATGTGTTGAGTTCCAACCTATCTATAACTTCTAGATCTATCAAGATTTATTTCATTCCTATTAATATTTTTTCAAATACAAGGTGATTTTAAATAATCTTCCATCCCTCATTATCTATATTTTATCCATGGATTCATGATTCTGGTTTTTGGAAATCTATGTTGACTTGTCCTCTCTATCCCATTATTTTCATTATGTTATTATTTCAGGAAACCTCTACTGTGGTGATGTTTTTTTTTGGGTATTAGATTGTATAAATGTTTTAGGGTATATTAATGTGATTAAAGTTGGCATTATTTTTAATTGTGCAGTTGTGGTCATCCAGTTGACTATCCGTCAACACATTCTGTGTAGTGATCTAAAAAGTTTATTTCAGGTAAATGATCCTCATTATATCCTTATTTAAATTCATGTGTGGGGATTTATTGATTTTTTCATTGAATGGGTGAATAATCTGGTTCATATTAATGAATATAAATAACTATTTTAACAAAAAAAATAAGGTAATGTGGAGAATTAACATGACTGTAGTGATAATTATGATATTTATAGTGGAATTATGATTGATTTTTTCCATTTGTGAAAAAATATTCCAATTATGAGCCTTTCTTATGTTTTAGTTTTTATTATTATATATTCATTTGGGTTTTGGTTTTTTGAACTCACCCCTTATAAAAATACTATTCATTTAAATTTGGATAAAGAATTGTATTTCGATGGAAATCTAAAATTGTTTGATAATACTCTTGATAAGTAATGAAGTAATATAATTAAACACCATATTTATAAATGAAATTGCGGTAATTTGGGTAAGTTGGGATGTGATACTATGTGTTGAGATTGTTTTTTATTTTTCGTATATAATATGCAGGAACCATATGGGGTTTGTCCGTCATTATGGTGCCCATGTTATATGTGGAGTGTGTTGGGATTTAAATTGATTATCAGTTATCATGGTATGTGATGTTGGATGAAGTGTGGTGGTTCGATTGTGGATTTTTTTGTTATATGGCTAGGATGTTGTGATGGATGGGCATGCATTTTGTTCTGGTTATGTATGATGTGGGGTGAATATGATATTATGTGGTGTTTTTGTGTTTGTATCCTTATTATACATGTTATTGATTGAATTGATGAAATTGAAATATCATGGCATGTAATTGATGTGTGTAAAATGGATTAACATAATGAAATGTTAAATTACATGGTCTCGTAAATGAATGCAATATGTGATAAAATATAATAATTGGGATGTGAATTAGTGAATTTTATATTATTGAACCAATGTTAGATTAAAATAAAAAAATTGAATTTTTTTGTTATGGGTAGTGGTTGTGAAACATGATAATATTTGTGGTGGAAGTGGTTAATAAGAATTATGTGAGGTGTAGTGTTTGTATTTTGGATTACACTAGTGTAACCTATTAGTGTTTGATGAGGTATATTTTTATTATTATTTTGTCAAATTCACTCTTAAATGGTTAATAAAATCCGTACCGAAAATATGAGGGTGTTCTAGGCTGTCATGGGGGACCAAGACATGAAAAAGTGTGAAAAGTGGACATGTTTTGCATGGAACATAGTTGGCTCAATGTTAGAGATAAACATAACCATTTCCTAAGAAACCCAGAAGCCTGGCCCATTAGATAGAGGTAGGCACATGTCCACCAAATGGTTCTTCCAACCATGTCATTGGCAATGAAAAACCATGAAACCTAGTTACAATCTTGGATAGAGGGTCTCACATAGTTAGCACATGTTTTTTTCCTAAATGTGTGAACAAACTATGAGTCTCATTAAGAAACTGAATTTCCTATTTTTACACCTCGATCATTAAGAAATATTTCCCAATCTTCTTCACCGTTCAAACTCCATTAATATGAATTATGACAAAATTATTCATAAGTTCTACAGGGGTTATTTTTCCTTGATTTATAGCCATATTATTTGTTATTAGTTGTGAATCAAGGTCGGGGTGAGTCTACCCCTACCCTTTCTTCTATTTTTTATATTATTATTCGTTGACTATTTTCCCTCCTTTTGAATCCCTATAACCATTTAGAGTAGATTTTCATTTTGGGAGTATAGGATATTTTGGGATTATATCAAGTGTCATGTCTAGGAAAAAGGGCATATAGGGTATTTTGGAAGGTGTTCTACAAGTTATATACCCTAGTATGGATGTTTATTCATGTGTATATCGTTGTGTTTTTGAGATATTTTTCACATTTTATTAATAAGTAGGAAATGATAATTAGTTTTTTAAATGCTTTTTTGGACACCTAATTATTCTTATTGGATCTATTTAGGAGAATTTGACTAGGCATATGGTCACCCATGGTGTGATACACTCTCTTAAACATGTTAATTGAGGTGTTCAATGATGAATTGATGGTTTAGTGAAATTAATCCAATGTAAATTGTGTTATTAATATTAACATGTATTAAAATAGGTTTTGGATTAACATGAAAATATAAAATGAGTTTTGTATTGTAAATGGGAAAATGTGATAAATTGTTAAAGTGAATTTATTGTTTTGTTAAATAGATTTAAAGGGGTGAGATGTTTGAAATGATCTCAAATGGTTAAATTATCTTAAAGTTGCAATTGAAAACATTTTGAATTTAATGAACCAATTAAATGTCATAATTCGAAAAGTTGAGACCCTTTATTTATTGTGTGACAAGAGTTCTCTTATATTGACCTTGTAAAAAGTGACTAATGGTTGGTGGGATGTTGGAATTGTACACATCTCCCTTGTTATGGTGAGAATGATTCTCCTAAAATCTCAATGCATCATATTTTTTGGTGGTCCACTGATGATCCAAATTCCAATGTTGTAGTAATTTAATTCCATATCATTGTTGGGATGGATGAACATGCAGTTCTAAATCCTAGTTATAAACACGGAATGAGGCTCCTGACTCAATTGTTATAGACATAAAAATCCATATCATGGTTGGTTTGGAAGAACATGGAGTCCTAATTTCCAACAAGATACATGGAATTATGATCCTTATATGTCACCATGTGACCCATATGATACATGGTTTAGATGACTGACATGAGACAATGTTGGTTTGATGGGCGTGGGTATCACATGGAACTGAAAAGAAAAATGGTTAATTTAAATATTGTTAAACAATGAAACCTGGTTTAACTACTAATTATTATTGATTAATGTACATCATTATACACTTTTATTAGAATGGATATTTTTGTAGACACTGTTGATGGTGTATTACAATGTTGTACTCACGTCTTTCCTAGGCCTTCATTGTATGCTTCATAGTTATAGGCCAGTATGAGAGAAAAGGCCCTATGTTATACAGATGACATGGGATATGTGACTGATCATGGATAAGGGAATCAATAATGACTTATAGGAACATGTATTTGGATTTTATTTAGTGACATATTTTGGTTTTATTTTGAAACAATAGACAATCCTGACAAGACATGTTTACTTTTTTGGTTTTTTTACACTTCCTCATCTTAGGAATGTTTTATTTCATGTTTTGGTATTTATTATTACTACATGTCACTTCCAATTTTTATTTTCAATATAGTTTCACTATAGAAAAGATCATTTAGTTTCCCCTCATGTTCCATTAGACCTTTCCAACTAGTCAGAAACCTCTTGTGTATAGAGGTAGGCTTGAGATTTTGTGGAATAGTGGCTTGGGACACTTCCCAAGGGACACTCAGTGTGGGACATTACAAAGGGTTATCATGGGGTTTCTATATTTTATTTTTTATTTTTGTGGAACGGTATTAAGGATACTAGTATGTTTATGGCCTTTTAAATGATGTCATGATTTGGAGTAGCTATCCCATGTGTAGGGGAAACCCATGTTCCTATTGTAAGGTTATTTATCATAATGTTTTTTTGTAGATGGTTGTTATTTCATCTTGTGTGAAGCACATATTGTGTGATGATATTATTTTATGAGGATATATTTGAGTCTTTGAATGGGATGGGTTTTTATTCGAATGTGTCATTTTTCATACTCACAAATTAAATGTAATGCATCATATTATGCCCTCACAAAAAAACAAGTTACAATAGTTTATGGGAAATGAAAATTAATTTATGTATTATTTGTGGTTTTATTTAAATAGTGCCAAATAAGAATAGTAAAAATATTTTATAGATGAATGTGATAAATTAAAATGGTCAAATTGGTTTCTGGATGAGAAATATTTAAGTTGATGCAAGTGATACAGTTTAAGTGGTGTATAATGAAATTTTTGTGATGGTGTATGTTTGGTTTAATCTTCATTCACCATATCCCATGATTTGGATGGTTGAGGTTAGTGATATAAATTTGGTTATATCAATTTAGAGAGTGTATGAATAGTGTCTTGTTTTTAGCGAGTAATGGTCCCGCTTTTAAAAAAATTATTGAAACTATATGTTATGTGTTTTTAGTTGTGAGATTATCATTGTAGGGAGATTACATGACGAATATTTCTAATGGTTGGATGAAAAGTTGGTATCATCCATAATGCTCCCATAAGAGTTGGATAATATCTTCAAATGATTTTAATAAAAATAAAGAATATCAGTTTTTATGATCAATTTTTCCATTTAATAGATTTTATGGGCTGGGAGACGCAAGGAGGGATTTTCCAAGTTTGTTTTACCAGAAGAGATATTTTTTGTGGCATCACCCTATAATGTTTTCTGGAGGGGGTGGAATTAAGGAAAAAATGAGTTCTTTATTGATTCTATCCATCTGATTATTTATCACTTAGATACTCCCCTTGAAAATATTATTAGTCTAGTAACATATTTTGTGTGAGTAAAAACCAAAAACTATTTGTTTATTTTGGATTGGGATGAGTAGTTGGAGGTAATGTAGTGGATGGTATTACAAGAGATGATCATCGATAACATTTACATTGAGACCCTGATTAAAATTAATGTTGATGAGTTAATTCATTATAAATAGGGAATTATGATAAGGATGATTTATGATGGATGCCTCACTGAATGATAGTTTTTTCTCTAAGGTTTATTGGATGTGAGGTAGCTATGGATATATGTATTCAAGAAGGTCTATGATGTGAAACCATGACCAAATTGAACATTTTTAATTTGAATAAGTTATTTTAGGTAGTGGACCAGTCAATAATTTCAAAGTGGAACATAAAAGGGGATTCTATTAGTGGGAAGATAGTCTCTTTTGGTTGTTCTAAGGATGTGTATTCTGTTATTCGTAACATTAATTACGAGAACTTCAACCAATGTAGTGGTTGTTAGAGTGTCTGATCAAGAGGGCCAGTCTCACATGATAGTGATAAAGTTGTCTAATGTTAGTGTGGCATACCATTACTCATTTGTTGTTAGTTTCCATAAAAACAAATGGAAATAAAGGCTTTACAGTTGATGGATACTGTATATAGTTTCTATAAGAACCCACAATAGGTAGGCAGTGATGGGGGATCAAGACCAATGTTGAGCAACACCAGGTTTGATGATACCCCATATCGGTCCATTAGTTGGAGTTCCACCAGCAATACTGGTCGGTGTGTGGGGCATGGCATTTCAAGGAAATAGTGTCGATATCAATAGGTAAGTCCATCCAATGGGAACCAGATATGAGAACAAGGTTGATGGCTAGGTTAGTTGTATACAGTTCTACATGCACCCATCATTGGAGAGGCCGGATAGTTGACTTTTGGAGGTACGATTCTTATAGGTACTATTCTTTTGAGTAGTTTATTAGATATATTGGCATTTAACTATTTTATATCATCTTGGTTTGAAGTTTGGTTGGGTCTAGTGTCAAAGTATATGTTTTGGGTTTTGTTCATCGACACGCCATTGTGGGTGCAATCTGAGGGTATCCAACAATGTAAGGAGTGGTCCCATAAGGTTTTTTGTGCACCATATCATTATAGATTTATATGTTATTAAGATGATATAGGTTTAAACATGATTGTTTTGATTTATGGTTTGGTTAAATACCAGTCTCATATTGTTTGCTACTAAAGGATAGTTAGACGCTAATCTTAGGAGCATAACACTTATGTCCATCATGGGAAATGAAATATTCAGGAATTCCATACATAGCTAATTAATCAATAATTATTGAAAAAATAGCCCTTTTGGAAATTCTTATACTGGATGAATGGGTATAAGATCACGATGACTTCCCTTTTATAATATAGTAGTACTAGGATGTGTTTCTTGTGGAATTTCTAGGAATACCCCTTGAAATAGATATTGAGTTTCAGATTGAGTAAGTTCTTGGAGAAGACCTATATTATAAGTCACCTCAACGAATGGAACATATTGATCCTGAAGATATTATAATTATCATGGAGGAATTATAGAATAATATATCCATCTATCAATTTATGTTTCCTTAGGGATCCCTGGTGTTTTTTATAACAATGAAGACAAAACATTATGTTCATGTGTCTATTATTATAATTGCAATCTGATTACTATTAATAACTGATACCACCTTCTAGATATTGATGATAATATTGACCAGTTGAAGTGTTATTGTGTGTTCTCTATGTTATATTGGATTATGAGGTATCATCAGTTGAGGGTGAAACCTTCGATATACTATAGATTACATTCAGAAGTAGTTGTGGATTATATTATTTTTTATGAATTTTAGGTTGATGAATGCACCTATTGTGTTTATGTATTTGATGAACTGAATATTCAACCCATAGATAGATTAGTTATTGGTTGTCTTTCTTGAGGATAACTTGTTTAACTCCCAGACACATATATATCATGCCAAACATATTGACATTTTTTTAGTACGTAGATATGGAATCAGTTTTACACCAAGTTGTCAATGTGTTAGTTTTGGATTTACAATTTAAATTTCATTGGTCACATCATCATGAAGTAAGGAGTGTTTTTCGACATAGAGAAGTTTCAAAAGGTTGTATATTGTTATAGTCTAATGAATTTGTTTATATTCGATGCATTTTGCGATTAGCAGGTTGCTATAGATTTTTCATCAAATACTTCCCTCACATGGTATCACTACTATCATGATTGTCCAAGAATAATATATTTTTTGAGTGGTCTGAAGCAGGTGAGAATGATTTCCAAGAGTTGAAGAAACTTTTTAAAACTAAAAATATCTTGATATTATATGAGATAGATAAGAAGTGTTGTCTTTTTTGTAATGCATCATGGATTGGAATTGGGGAATTGATGATTATGGGAGATAAATTAATTATGTACGGATCATGAAGGTTGAGGCCACATGAATGAAACTATCCTAAAAATGATATAAATTTGGATATAGTTTCTTATGATTAATTTTTAAAACATATTCTTATAAATTATATTTTTGTTGTTTATAATGATCCTAATATCCTTAAGTACATATTTTACCTTAATATTTTAAACCTTCAGTATTGGAGATGGGTTCAGTACGTGTAGTATTTTGATGTTGAACTAGATTATATGCTATAGAAGGGAAAATTGATGGATATTAATTTTGTTGGAAGAAACACACATTGTAAATTCAAGATTCTAGTTATGATTTGAAGATGATGGCCTTGTTTGTGAAGATTTGTATACCTATTTTTGAGGAACATGAAATGATGACCATAATATCATGGTTTATGGATACGTCTCTTCTAAATTATGTTATGAATATGCTGTATGAGTATTAGAATTGTCTTACATTGATAGATTCTTTTGAATGTTGGAGGACAATTTCTGATTTGACTATTGATGAGGATGATATTATTCACATTTGTGGTCGTGTTTTTGTTCCTGGATATATATAGTATGATATTATCGGTGATTTTCATACCTATATGTTGGTGGTTCATCATAGTTTTAAAAATATGTGAATTTATATTTATATAGAATATTAGTGTTCCAAAACTAAAAAAGATTAGTGTAGGATAAATGGCATGATGTTAAACCTATCATAAAATGAATACCCAACATCAATGATCAACTTGGATTTTACATTTATTACCAATTATGGAATGGAAGTGGTACGATGTTACCATGGATTATGTTGTAAAATATTAATTTATTATATTGAATAATGAATTGATTTGGTTGGTTTTGGATTGGTTGCATATGGTTTCACACTTCTTTATGGTCTAGGATAATTTCACCATTGACATGATGGGTGCCTCTTATGTTTGGAAGATTGTACATTTTCACTAAGTACCTTATATTATTGTTTCATATCATGATCTAATTTTTAAATTTTTATTGTACAAATGGGTTCAAAAGGAATTGGTTACAAAATTGTTTTTTTTGTATAGATATCCACCCATAGAAAGATCGCTAATCATAACATATACTCCATGTGTTAGAGGATGTGTGAAGGGCACAGATTATAGTCTTTAGTGGATTCTCTGATAAATAATTAGTGCACATTGTGTTATCCTATAATAAAATTTATTATGTAAACTATTGAATGGAACCATATAAGTTATTCTATGGTATTACATGTAGATGAACCTTTTTCGGATTGAATATGGATAATTATAATTGTTGGGACTAAGTCACAAGCCAGATACGTCAGCTCTTGATCAGTTGATCAGAATGTGTATGGTTATGGAAAAAATCAAAAATCAGTAAACGGTTGATTGTCATTGTAGAACTCTAGAGTTAATATTTGGGGACCCAGTATTCCATTCTGAGTAATTTATATTGTGTCTCTATCAGATTTAGATTCATGGTAATTTATAACATGGGTATATGGGGCTGTTTTAGATTGTGGACCAGATCAGACTACTGGAGTACCAATTGGATTTCCCAAAATTGTATAGTCATATACAAGATGTTATTAATTTTACAGGGATTTATTAGTAACACCACATTTCATATCATGTGATCAATATTGTTGTTGTTGAGATTGAGGCTGATGTGACATTTTAGGAGCATCTGATTTGTATTTTGGATTAGTGTGAGAATGTTGAATAGATTGTAATTATGTCATTGGATGATGTTTTGTGAAAAAATGGGTTGGTTTAAGAGGATAAATTGGCATGGGAAGAAGATATTCATCCCTAATTTCATGATATTATACATTGTATGGTTATTGAGGATTTTTATATAAGTTCGAGGATGAGAAATTATAATTTCGGGATGTTATATGATCCTAGAGTTTGACGTGGTAGATTTTGTTATAATTTTTAGATAAATTACATTATAAAGTGTTAATAAAATGAATCCTCATAATATAATTTTTTTGGACTATCCTGAGTTTTTAAAACATAAAAAATGTGGAGAATTGGTAATATGATGAATGGTTAATTGTTGGAAAAATTTTAGGAATGACCAAGCACCATGGCCTAAGAGACGAGGTTGCATTTCCCCATTGAACAAAGGTAGCACATGACCACCACATGGTTTCTCAAACATTACTAGTGGCCTATCCAAACCATTTAGCCCAGTCCCCCTCTTAGATATAGGGTACTAAAAATTTTACATATTGCTTTGAAAACCATGTGGCCAAACCATGCACCTCATAAACAAGGGTATTCTCTCATTTTCTCACCTCGAGATAGATTAATTATTACCCAAATTTTTTTCTATTCCACATCCAACAGAAAGGGATACAATAGAGGACTGAACCATCTGAGGAGGAGGACTCATGGAAAATAAATCATTTTTTATCCATTAGTAGTAGATATTAGAAATGTATAAGGGTACGATTTCCGATCTAGAGATTAATAACTGATTTGGAAGGGCTTATGATCGATTATACTTATATTTGAGAGCGTCTAGTGTTTTTGGATTCATTAGCGGTTATATAGATGTGGTGATCTTTGAATCAGTGGTGGATGTTTGTTTTGTTAATGAAAATAGGCGTGTGTGTTTGCTTTAATTTTTAGGAGGGATTATGTTTTGAATTATTATCATTCATGACTAATTAGAAAAAGAAAAATAATTTTATTTCCCTTCAGTATGGAAACCTATGTTTGCGAGAGATTTTGGTCAAGTTAAATGACCACATATATTTTTCTTTTGAGGTATTCCCATAAATGAAGTATACAATCTAGATTTCAGATGAGACATTTGACCCAGAAATATTATATGCAATCACTGCAATTATGTTTCTTATGTATTCAGTGGATCAAAAAATGCTATAGGTTATTAACTATATGAATTTTTTAGAATATGTGCTTCATTAGGATGGATTTTGTGGAATCTTTTCAAATAGATATGCAGATATTGAATCATAGGTGTCTTGGTAGTTAGTGTTCCATTTAGTGGGGAACCAACCTCGGAAAAACTTTTCATTCCATTTTGGGATTGGAGGATCCAAAACATATATTGGGGGATTCCCATTTTCATTCTATGTTTATGGGGGTCATGGTAATAATTAGTCTCAGGTTATGACAACAATGTGATGTCAGTATCATTTAGGTGATCATTCCACTTTTGGAAGTATCATCAGTTTCCTCCAATGCTATATAATAATCTAGTGCATCATACTTTTTTTAGTCTAGGGAAGAATGGATTTTAAGAGGGAAATATCTTGATGGTTCCAATCCACAGGGACCGATACTAAAGAATGGTGATGAGGGTTTATGAAAAATATATAGAGTATTTTGTTTTTGGTAGATTCATCGAATGGATGGTCCAACAAATGTAGGGCTTGAGGTTGTCTATGGTAGTATAAGTCTATCATCTACCTTAGTTTCTAGATTATTTTATTATGGAGATTCTCACTCAATTAAAAAGTTTACTTGGGTATATTCTATAGGACTAGAGGTGGGGATACTTCGAGTTTCAATGGTGTTATCTACTCCAGTTGGAGATTATAATCATTTCATTCATGTGTGTTACGAACATAGACTGGTGATAGGGAACCACTAGTTTATTGGATACTTCTTCTTGCTGATGATAAATCATACTAACTTAATCCTTGGCATGTATTAGTTGTTTTATATGAGTGAAATTATCTTTTTTTCCACGTTATTGATTATTATTCTCTATTAAATGTCCAATGAGTGGGATTTATTGAAAATTAGAGTTATTTAATGGGTTATTGTTTGGTAAACCAGTTTTATCTATGTTGGTGGCATTATCAGAGAAGGACCATGAATGGGTGTTTAAATGTAATAGAAAATTTTCTTTATGTATTCCTATT
Source organism: Viscum album (assembly GCA_963277665.1). Classification (NCBI taxonomy): domain Eukaryota; kingdom Viridiplantae; phylum Streptophyta; class Magnoliopsida; order Santalales; family Viscaceae; genus Viscum; species Viscum album. The sequence continues at coordinate 311,774,271 of OY728133.1, read as the reverse complement.
TGTGGTTGTGAAACTTCCGAGTCAATATGGCCTTGATTTTGGGATAGAGCTACAATTATGAGTATTTTTCATTTTAATGGATTCTTCATAGATATCACAGATAAATAAACATGGATTGAGGTTGAAAGTTAATGAAATGATGTAGAGGGGTTTATTTGGACCTAGTGTGACACATTGGTGTGCCTCAATGTTGATCATCTAGAATGTTGATAGTAGTATGTGGTTTTTTATAGTCTAACAGAGGTGGAATTAGGTGATGATCATAATACATAACGCCAATCTAAGGATTGATGATATGTTTGAGAATATGAAGGGATCCAATTGTTTTTTGAATATTTATTTTTTATTTGGATATCAGGAGATGAAGGTAAAATATAATGATAGCCTAAAAACATCCTTAAGGATAATGTTGTGGATATTTGAGTTTTTTCATGTTGTTCATTGTAAGGAACACACCATACTAGTTCAATAGGATCATGAACTATGTGTTCTTTGAGTTATTAGAAAAATATATAGTCATTTTCATAAAAACAATCTTGGTGTACTTAATGCCATATGATTATCATGATGACAATCTCAGAAATTTGTTATTGGTTATTCAATGATATCAGCTCTCTGTAATGTTTTCCATTTGAAGGTTTTGTGTAAAATGGGTGAATTTCATTTTCCATGTGGTTTCTTGGAAGGGTGTGGTTCATGAAATACCAAATATTGATATACTTTTTCCATATTTTACACCCAATAGAGTGGAATATGTTTGTAGTTTCCTTAACCTTATGTGTTATTACCGGATTTTTATGTTTGATTTCTACTAGATAATGGCCTTGTTGAAACAATTGACCAAAGGTTTCTAGACCATAATTTGGACTAATCTATTTTAGTCAACATTAAGTTACATTCTGTGGAAATTGATTAGTTTTCACATTCTATTACTTTAAGAAGAAGGGGTAATGTTTATAGATTTGATGTGATTCTTCACAAGTTGTACTAAAATGTATACATATGTGGATAAGAGAGGTTATATCTTATGAGTCTAGTTATTTATTTTCCCAAAATATTAACTATGTCACCCATGATTTTGATAGATTGGTGTTGGTTTTTGCATATAATTTTTAGCATCATTTCATCATCAATGGGTGTATTGTGTTTTCAGGGATCAAATGATCTTAAAATATGTTCTATGATAGTGGGATATTAATTAAGAAAAATTAGTTTGATGAAGTTTTTATTGGATAATGTTTTTGAGATCTCATACACTCGAGGAAATAGAAATTTAATTGCTGATGTACTAAATCAGATGTTATATGAAGATATGGTTTGGGTGTCTGAGGATGTTTGGATATGGATGGAGGAGATTCGAATGATGTATCTTGATACTGGGTATTTTAGTAGAGGAGTTTTACATTATTATATGATCGTGGAACATTAATATATTCAGTATTTGGAGGATTCTACATGGGGAGACTCAATGGAAAATGTGATACAAGACTTAGTTAACCATGGTGGTTCGCCAAAGGGATGTTCATATCTTGTTTAGAGATAGATTTTGTTTCAATGTTTGTTTTCTGTTCCATTATAAATAAAAGATGTACACCTTATTGAGTTTCAAATTTCACCCATATTAGTACATATAAGTGTTTCTAATATGTAACAAGTCTTTAGAAGAAAAAATTGGTGTCTTGGAATTAAGTGGTTTCTGGTAGATTTTGTGGCATGTTATCTAGTATATCCTTAGGTAAAAGGTAAAAATGATGTTCATGGATGTTTCTTTTCATCCCATAGATTTACCATAGTTTACGTAGGAAGAAAACTCTATGGCTTTAATCACTTGGTTTCCATAAGATAAAGGAGGTAGTGATGTAGTTTGTGTGACTATAGAATGACTAAGGAAGATAGATCATTTTCTGGTGATCCTTAAATCCAATGGTAGGGATATTTTTGGAAATGATGTAGGTGGTTGAAATGTTTAGGATTTCTAGTGTATGATGGAATATAATTTCAACCATGTATAATGTTTTTCCTCGTTATTATTGAGAGTATTTTAACATATTTACATCCTCCACTTGCATCATATCACTGTTTTCATCATTTGATCTATGGGTAGTTAAAGCGGTCTGTCCTAATGATGGAGGATATGTTTTTAGACTATGTAATATATTATGAGGATCATGGGTAATATGACCTCATTTGGATGTGTTTTCATATAAAAATAATTATCACTAATCTTTTAACATTTCATTATTTGAGTAATTGTATGGGTGGTCTCATCATTCTCCATTGTGATGGGACAAGGTTTTAAAGTCTACCATCCTTAGTCTTGATGTAGTGTAAATCATGATAGAGGGGGTTATTATGGTATAAAAGAGGATTATGGTGTTTTAAGATCATCATAAGGCCTCTATTGATTATTTGTGGAGGACCCTGAGTGTTCATGGTCATGTACAATGTGTTCATAATGGTCTCCCCTAAGTATGGGCTGTAGAGGCATGACATTTTGAGTACGTTTTTTGTAATTACAAGACCTTTCTAAAAGGCATGGATAATTTTTTTTCATTTAAAATTAATTAATGTGGCCCTTATAACATCACATAATGGAGTGACAAAGGATGTGGGGTTTCTAGGGTTTTTTGGAGCTTGGATATGTAAAATTTTGGGGAAATAGACTAAACCACACTGCTAAAGAAATTGTAAATCCCATAACACAGATTATCCCTAAAAATGCAGAACACTTAAATAGGGAGAAGGGGGCCACATAATTTTTATGCCACCATGAAATCCTAGTATCATTATTCTGTAGGATGTAGAGGGTGTTGAGATGGTTGATTATTCTTTCCTTTCACTTAATTATCCAGACCGTGTTCCTTGCCCATGCGGGGTTCGTCCTGGTAAATTGAGGGTCGCACAATTGGTGCACATTTGGTCCAACACTAATTCCGAATCATTTGATCACTATTTTTGAACGTGAAATTAAATTTTATTACCCTTAATAATTTATAATATTATGTTAATTCAACCTTATTCTTTTTAAAGTGGATAGATTTGCATTCCCCCTCCCGTGAGAAAACATCCTCCTCCATCTATTCATCATGTTAAATCCTTCATCCGAGATCATAATTGTACATTGTTGGTATATATGGATCCAAATATGTATGAACTAGAATATTATTGAATCATATAATATTTTCTATTCCTATATATTTTTTTCATTAGGTGAAAGCTCATATTCCCACTTTTCAAGTCGTTGGACTGTTATTCATTTTACATTCAATCAACATTGAATATGAAGATGATATTGGATGGAGAGTCTTTATTACCCCTTAGTAATGTGTTATTGTTGTTTACATGAATGTTGAAATATTTTCATAGATCCTCTATTGTGTTTTGATCCACCCTTGGTCATGAATTCCCAATAAATCTGTTTTTTAATCAAAATAATTATTATAATGTCAATATACTCTTGAGGATCATTGTTAGGTATTTATAGTATTCCAACTCAATTATAGCCACCCCATGGGAGTTACGACTTGATACTACCCATTATATTTAATTTATTAAATAATAATAACATCCTATAAGTGTTCTTATTGAATTTTAAGTGGATTTTCAACCCTTATATAAATTTCAAGTTGTCCAAATCAACATTAATGTTCTTGGATTATTTGAACTAGATTTTCCATGAATTTTTAAATTAAATTTCTTGTTCATATAAAATGGATTAGCTTAAATATTGGTTTATTTTGTTAAATTAATTAAATAGATTAATTAAAATGAATTATAATTGGTGGAAAGACCATGCTAATTAATGCCAGATTTATTATATGGATTTTATGAACTATGACACCCATTTATTTTTCGGGATTGATGAAAATGATTCTAAGTGATGATTCCAAATTATATTATTATTATTATTATTATTACTCCATTGATAGTGGTTATGGAACGATGGATATGGGACTAGTTTAGACTGAAATTCACTCTCCCTTAAATCAGGTGTTTCCCTTGAGATCTCTGACTATTATAAAAATATATATGACATGGGAATGAAATTACACATTTATATATTTCAGGTGATGTTAATGAAAACTCAACCCACCTATATTGAGTGTTGAGTTGGATTTCTCACATTCATATGTTATTTTGGTCATGTTTCCTCTTTTTGTGCTTAAATTTCATTAAACTGGTTATGAATAATTGAGTTTCAATCCATGTCGATCTAAAACATGACATCCCGGTATATTCCAAATTCTGTCTTCAGATACATAGTAAATATAAGTGGATATAATATATAACAATACATTATATATTTTTTCGGTATATATATACATTTGAATGGTTATAGATCAGACTTCTACCAACCTATGCTGAAGCAGGTTGAGCCCCCACGTGTCTATTAGGAACTTGAGCTAGCTAGTATTTATTTGTTCATATTTTTCTACAAATATTAATAACTAAACATTTTTATTGATTTGTACTCTTTTTCGAATCCATATATTAATCATTGGTGGGGGATACACTGATTTTACCTCATACCATACTCTGGACGCCTTTTGTACTGGTGTATATTACTTGTCTAAAGGTATGGATAAGGGAAGGATACATACTATTAAGGATTGGTTTTTTATCCTAATTATTGAAGTATGTGAATAGATTACTGATCATATTCATGAGATATTGGTGGAGAAATATATTTTCTATAATGTAATTCTGTATTATATCTTGTGTATGCATTTACCATGCTCCCCCTTTTGAATATCACTTTTACATGACATCATTGAATATGACTAAACCTATTGGATATTGATATTATAAATGTTGTATTATTATATTTTCATTCAATATTTTTATTATATCTCTTTTTATTTTAGTTCTACAATAGCGGGTTACTTGTCTGAGTGTTATGGATTTTTATTCCAATATCATGTTGCTTATTCACATTCTTCATCTATTTTATATTTGTTTTCATTGTCATATATACCTCTTTAATGTGAGGTTATAGTAACCCAACAGTACCATGTTTGACCCTCGATGTTATTCGGTAGCCTCTAGCACACATGGAGGCATGCTTGAGGCCAAGTGACCCACTAGATCATGCCGTGAGTTATGTGGATTTTGGGTGGGGATGTTACATTTTCACATTTATTCATAGGTTCAAATGAGGTGTTGTGGTACATTTTAATGTTATATTATTATTTTTTGACCCCCCATTGATGGATAATACCCTTGAAATCATTCATGTGTTTTAGATTCACTGATATCTTCACGATGAGTCACAAATCATTAGCTAGGTACAAATGGATACTGTGGATAATGCGACATTTATGGTGTGACCAATATGTTAATTCCTAGACCCTAGAAGTCTAATGTAGGTGAATTATTATATTACATTATCATGATTACATTGAATCAAATCCCAATGACCAAATAACATTAACAGTCATAGAAATCCATATTACATAAATGATACCCATAATATGTTAGGAAAATATGAAATATAAGCAAGATTCATAAAAATAAAATAAAATGCATTCTTTAATGCTTATTAAAAGAGTTATTCTTCTTGACATGATTAAATGAATTATAATTAGGGTGATCTCAACTAATCAATATGTCTAAGAAAATAGAAAAAAAATAGTTAGCCATTTGGAAAAAATTAACATGGCCAGGTAAATAACTAACAAAACATTCCATTAAAATAACATGTAAAAGTAATATTAATATGGAAAGGTAAATAATTAAAAACACATTCCATAAAATAATTTATTTGAAAATCAAATCAATCCATAAATATTTCTATGAAAAATCAATTCAAAAAATAATAATTGAATTCTCAATAAATTAAATTTTTATTTATTATATTTCATGTCTCCTTGGCACATGATATATTTAAAATAAAGAGTAATTTTAATCTCTTGGATAACTAATTCGTCTCATGAGACTACTAATGTATCGATGGGATTTCATTAACCAGTCCTCAACCCATAGGGTTGGACTTAAAGTGTCCCCAACCCATGTATTGCCTGTCTAAATAATTCCACATATATTGAATAAAAAATATTCCTTATCAAATATCCATATTGAATAAATAAAATTTATTAATCAATAACACCACAATGAAGGATAAGAAAAACCTAGGGTTGTTGAAATTAAGAAATTCTTGAGGAAAAATAAACATTAAAAAATACAAATTTTCACATACCACATGAAAAATTAGACAATAAATCACCATGAACTAAATAAAACATAGAAAATCAATAGAATAGGTTGATTTATTAGATATTATATAAAATGGTAGTATATAAACCAAATTAAATTGAATTGGTGGATAATAAAAATAAGTTTGAATGGAATGCAAATTGAAACGATATCCCTTATCTTATCCTTACATTTTGTTATCTAGTATTTAGTCTTCTTTATAGTGGTCTAAAATAAGTTATTAACTAATATAATAAAATTATCATGTTTAAAAAACCTTATGTTAACTTCTAATAATATTACAGTTCCCATTTTTCTTCACATTCATTAATTTTAGTATTTTGGTTTTTAATTGCATAGTTTTCTAAAGTAAGTTTAAACATTATATTTGATGTTATCATATATTATATCATGGTTTAATCATATTCAAAATGAAAAACATGAGTAAATTATTTTATATAATTATTTTATATTTATTTATATATGTCCATAACATTTTGAGATTATAACTAAAGTGCACTGCTCTTGGAGACGGTATGTCGTATGTATGCATGAACTCTACATTCTTTTATTTATTTTTTTAAAAAAATTGAAACTAAATGATTCATATGTATATTATAAATATCGTATAATATCTATGTTTTATGTATAATATTGGTTTTTAAAAAATTAATTTATGCACTCCATGTATGGAATGTAGGAGTCATATTACTTTGAGGGAGAGGTAGTACACTCTTTCTCAAATGAAATAATCAAATTTACACAAGACGGAATGCATACATGAATATTTTAAATAAAATTTATATAAGAATAATGTAATTATAAATATCATATATATAACATATATAAAAAAATTCATCATAATATCCACCATGATTGGTGGAAGAGAAAAAATGAATAATCATATTTTCATAAGATAATAGTTCTCCATTTACAAAAACATTATGTTTGTAATCCATTATGTGTAAGTATGTGAATGTCTTGGTCAAAACCATTACGTAGTAAAATTAAAGATTCTTGGGATATATTTCTTTATATAATAATGTTATAGATATATTTTATGTGGTTATAATGGAAATTAAACAAGAGATCTTGAGAGAAGATGTTACCTCTTAATAGGGAAACTAATTTTATATTCTACCAAAAGGATTCCTTGGAAGGAGTTCTACCCAAAGGGAGGCATTGAGTTTGAGTGAGGGGTTTTTGGGACAATATTTGTGAAGATCATGGTAGATACTATTTTTTAGAGGTGTGAATAATGTGGGGAGGTTGTAGGCTATGAAAGAGAATGAGAATGACTCAATTTTAATTTTTGGAAACAATTTATGTGTTCAAATGTTCTTACCTAGAAAAAGTAATATAAAAAGAAATATAATTTATGGTTTTTGGATGATATATTTCCATTAAAAGGATTATGTGAAAGAATCTGGATCATTTGTCCCCCCAATTTAATGGTTTAGTTCTTTATTAAGATTAATTTTTTTTAATAATTTTAATTATTTTCAATTACATGAACTAACCATTTTGGACTAAAAGATTAATTATTGGAAATTATAAATTATTATTATTCCAAATATGAAATTTTTTTACCACTTCCAATCTAAAAATTAGATAAAATTATTCTAAAAATTCACTCCGCAGGTGTGACAACAATACGGGGTTTAAAGTAAATATGTCCACAAGATTCATAATTTTTTATCCAATTTCAATGTGAAATTGACTAATATTTCGAAAATTTGATTATTTGTTAAATATATAATCTAATAAAACCTGAAAAAAATTAAAATTAAAATTTATCAATAAAAATAATGTATTTTGATAAGTATTTTGTAGTTTTTTTTAATATTTATCAGTATTCATTAAAATTTATCTTCACAAAAAAATAAAAAAAATTCACACTAAACTAATTTTTAGTTTTCTATATCAATTAATTTTTGTTATCTAAAATTAAAAATGGCTCGAAATTTTTATTAACATTTTGTTCACTATCAAAATGTGGCCAAAAATATTTTTATCAAAAGTATAGTAAATTATTTGTAATATTGAATTTTTCTTATATTATTTCTATCTAAAATATATTAGATGGGCTTAAAATATTTAATTATATTTGTAACATATAAATATACTTTATAAACACTATAAATTTGTATGAAATATAATAACAATGAAAAATGTGTCAAAATATTATTTTGTTTAAAGTAGCTATTTATATATATTTTCAACAAAATATAAAAGAAAAATATAGTAATGAATTCGAGAGATATATTATTACCTTATAAAAAATATTACACTATATATTTTATGGGTATTGCATTCAAAAAATATTTGGTTAGTTATACTTCATATAATCCATTGGTTCCCATGTTGATTCATCTAATTTGTGATTTCTCGAGAGTACCTTTACGAGTCGAGTTGTCTGGTTTCCTAATAATTTCCCTCTAACATCGTGAATATGGCTAGGTTATTCAAAATAATAAGGTTTAGATTCAAAAACTATTTCTATATAGATGAGAAGATGTATCAGGAATGGTATGTACTTCCTTAGCATAGATGTATGGAACACCTCATGTAACTTTGTGTGTATTGGTGGTAATGTTAAATGATAAGAAACAACTCCAACCCTTTCAATAATTTCGAAGCGTATGATGTACATGAGGCTTATTTTCCCCTTCTTCCAAAACATAATAACACCATTTCATGGGTATACCATTTATAAAAGTTGAAATCCCACTAATAATACCATATATTTTCTCAATTTATCATTAAAAAACTTTTTCCTATGTTGATCCATTTTTATATAATCCCAAATAGCCTTCACTTTTTTCATCATCTCATCAACATGTTCTAGGCCTATGAGTTTCCATTCTTCTACTTCATCCGAAAAAAGATGGAGTAATACATCTATTTCGATATAATTATATACATAGTGCCATTTTAATACTATAATGGATCTATTATTATAGGAAACTTCCACCAATGGTATGTATTGATCCAACATACCATAAAAGTAAACTGATAATGACATCAACAAGTACTCCAGTTTTCTGAATTATTCACACAGACTGTCCATTAGTTTGGGGAAGGTAGGTAGTTCTCAAATGATGTTCAGTTTCAATAGGCTTTTGAATAGTCTTCCAAAATTTTAATATAAAGTAGAGGGCTCAATCGGAGACAATTGAAAGAGGTGTGTCATGGATTCTTACAAATTCATTAACATAGAAACATATGAGGTTCTTAATAAGGAGTTATTATCTTAAATCAAGGAAATGGGTAGTTTTGGTTGGGAAAACGATAATAATACTTATTTTAACATTCATTCTAGGAGTCTTTGTATGTTCCATGATAATAACTATAGGTATATTATGCCATTTTCACATAGTTTTATGAGGAGGGTGTAGGAATCCTATAAGATGATACCTTACATATTTCACTTGATGAAAAACCAAAAATCTTGTCATATAATATGCAATTTCCCATTTCATGTTATCCCACCAAAATTTTTCCCATCATGTAGCTATAAATATTTATGCTACTAGTGTGTATAAATAAATTAGATCTAAACGAATCATCCGAAAATTATTTTTTTAGCTTAGGTATAGATGGAACACATTTCCACATTTCAAATGATAGAACACCATCTTCATAAACAATGACTTCTACTTTATCATGGATAATGCCATAATTTTTTTTAATTCATCATCTTCATATTCATAATTTTTTATCGTCTCTAACAAATATGGGGTTTCAATCATTTGATAGTAGATTGTTGTATCCCCTTCCTCATACATTCCAATATCCATCTTTAATCGTTACCTTAACAAAGGATTCTTCTCAGACCTCATTAGTATTATAACTCAAAAATCATTCCTACTCAATGAATATGCCATCTTATTTTCATCCCTTAGTTTGTAGTTTATTGAAAAACAAAATTCCATGTGTGGCTCAAGCCATATACATCTACACACATTGATATCTTTTTGAGTGAAGATGTATTTCAATATTTTATGATCTGTGTATATTCCACATATCTCACCATGGAGATAATATCTGTATATCTTAAAATAGAATTTTAAATCGTCAAAATCAGGATGATTTGTTTGATATTTATATTCATGATTTTTTAATTTCCTTGATTCCTATGAAATTAATTAATCATTTTAAATTTGAACAAAACCAAGTCCATTTTATGAGGCATCACAATATATTAAAACCCCATCACTTTTAGAAGGTAGATTCAAAATTTGATCTTTAACTAATATTTTATTTAGCTTATTGAAGCATTCATCACATTTATTTGTCTAATAAACATTAACACCTTTTTGTGTAAGCTCAGATAACGGGTTTTCTAATTGGGAAAACTAATAAATGAATCAGCAAAGGTATCCTTCCAAACCAATGAAACAGTGTTCCTTAGTTATGTTTGTTTGTGTAGGAAATTATCGTACTACCATTTTCATTACAAGATCAAAAGATATTCCATCATTGGAGACAATATTTCCATGAAAATAACCATCATAGAGCCCAAAATCATACTTGATAAAATTACCGTATATCTTTTCTCTTCTAAGATTCTTAAGAATGATCTGAATTTTATTTTCATGTTACTTACAACATTTCAAATACACCAAAATATCATTAATGAATACCACAATAAATCATCATGATATTCATTGTATACTTTTTGTATTTGGTCTATAAAAATAAATGGTTCATTAGTCATGACCAACGGAATTAATATAAATTTTTAGCATACATACCTCATCCAAAATGAGGCCATTGGAATATGCACCTTCTTGACTCTCAATTGGTGATGCCCATAACGAATATCAATCTTTGAAAAATATTGGGCTTTGTGAAGTTTATCAAATTATTCATCTATGTGAGTTTTATCATATGTTTTCATTAGTGTAATATCATTGATATCCCTATAATAAATGCACTACCTCATGGATACATCATTCTTTTTAACAAAACGGATATGGGCTCCCCATGCGATACACTCGAGTGGATAGATCTCATATTACCAAATTCCTATAGATGTTTCATAATATCTACAAATTATACAATGACTATTCTATAGGGTTTCATTTATATTTTCTTTAAATCATGTATTAAATCAATGGAAAATTCAACCTAACATTATAAGGGATGTCTAGGTAAATACTCATGGAAATACATCAATGTATTCATGCACAATTTGTACTTAGAGGATTTGAATATAACCATCTTCATAACTAGAGGTTTTATTGCTCATATTCCCTAAGAATATCATTTAGTAGAGATATTTTAGGATGATAAATATGAGAATCAGGTGATGAAACTTCTTCTATAATGTTGAGGGATTAAACATTTTCCTCACAAAGTGTAACCTCCTTTATTTTTCAATGAATTTTGTAATCAAATTTTGAAATCCGGTATATAGATAGGATTATTTAAAATTCAACCATAGTTATGATAATAATATCAACACAAAAATAATTATTATGTGTCATAATTGGGATTGACTGAATCATCTTAGTGGGCATGATACTTACCTTAGGAGTTTTTACTATCAAATCTCTTATTAAATAAAAATTAAAAAGTATAATTTTCTTAGAAAACAATATAAATATAAAAGAGTTTCATAGTATAGAAATAAATAACGTATTGGATAAATTTAATGACATGATTTTTATACCTTAAACCACATCATTAGGAACTTCTTCCACTAATATAGTTATCACAAACGCATTTCAATATCACCTTGTCCTCTAATATTGTAAATTATCTTGAATTATGGGGAATTCATTAGAGTAGTTCCCCATATACCTAGAACTAAAATAATGAATATCATATTTTTTGTTCTTCCATTTTCATTCTTTAATATAATGACTATTTCATTCATACATAAATTAATCTCCCAGTCCCCTCAAGAATTTCTTTGATTGATTTTTCCATTATTCTCACAAGGTGGGAATTTCCATATTCCTTTAATCTTCTTCGACACGTTCCCTAAATCATGATATTAATAAGAAATCATTTTTTATTCATTTACATTCAATACCTAGGATATTGAGAATTATTTCACCGTATTTATTTAACATAAAACTATTTCTTCTTATGATGAGAAATTTTTAAAAAACAGTGCCCTTTAGAGATTTAGTTTAAGACCTCCCATGATGTGGTTGATCATTCACTCTATGTTGGATATATAATCTATAACATACCTTAATAAACTTATAAAGGTATCTTTATAATATGAAACACTATCATCTTCATTATTCGTAATTTGATGATCATGAAGGATGTATTTATTGATGAATCTATTCATAAAATTCCTCCATTAAATTAGATCAATTTCTTTTACCTCCATTGTATTTGGGATCAGATACCACCACTATTTAGCGTCACCATGGAGAAAATAGACCAAAGCCTATATTTTTTATTTTCACTGTATTTTGTGGCTGAAAATATATTCTGCTGATACTTAATCCATTGATGAGCTACAATTTCATTTGTAGTCCAACAAAAATATGGGTATTCTACCACATAATGTGATCCAAAATAAGATATTATATTTGTGAAATTTTTTTTCCCTTCATGAAATGTTATTTTTAAAAAGTTGATTAATTTTCCCTAATATCACTACAATTTTACTTATTCTAATTCAAGTAGTATTGGTTTTCACCTGGGGGAAATCTATGCATTTTCCATGAGTGTTGATACCATTTTTCCTTCCAGACACCATTTCTAAAAAATAGAATTCACTTGATTAGCTCATAATATATAATTCTAAATATTTTATAGTTGATAACCTAAATTTATGCATCATAAATCAAAGAAGCATAAGATTTTATTTCCATTGTGAAATCATTACTTTTAAATCCTTCATAATGGTGGTTAAATAAAATTGTCATTACCCTATGAATATCCCATGGGATTGTTAAACCATGTGCCTCATAATTAATATTGTCGTTTACCAGGTTATCCTACGTCCAACCAAGAAAACCTAGTCAAGAATTATTAATCCAAGGTATATCAATGCCTGAACCACCTGAACATATAGTTTTCCGACAATGACATACTTCTAGGAATGCCCACATAATCACTACCTTCAAACAATTATAGGATGTTCATATATAATTATCATAAATATAAAATGTAGGTTTTTTCTCATTAATATATGTTTTCTAAATACATTTTTCATGGTTAGAGATAAGCTTTCCATGATACCCAATATAACTCCCCACCCCCAGGATCTCTAGAGGTGGTGCATTATTTTATTACATTGGCATTATTTCTAGGAATCAAATCTTGAAGGACTGATTCATTTAGCAGTTCTAGAAATCTAGTTTACATACATGATACCAATAATATATTTTGAAATTTTAAATACAATAATTATACATGAAAATAAATAAACAGCTTCCACGAATTATTTTTCAAATAGTTATTCATCATAACATGGTGAATGGAAACATAATATGTGACAACTCAAATGCTCAATTCGGGTAACTAAAGAAGAATATATAATAAATAAATAGTAATAACTTAATATGTAAATTTAAATAACCAATAACACATTACTAAAAAATTAACAGATAAAGTAATATCAATATGGAAAGATAATAAACAATAAAAAGATGTTATTAAATCAATGAAATGCATTCATAGATGTGTCCACAAAAAACATTTGGATAAATAATAACTGAATTATCAATTTAAAAATGATTAATTTTAAAACATCATATTTCCTAGGCCCTTGATAACATTAACATCAAGATATAGTTAAGTCTATTTTACCAAATAATTCATATCATGAGACTATTGATGCATTAAGGGGCTTGCATTATCTAGTCCGAAACCTGTTTGGTATGCCTTAAATGGTTCCCAACCCATGTATTCCATGTCCAATTAATTCCTTATATATTTAAAAAATGTTAATTATCAAATATCCATAATCAATAAACAATATTAATTTATAAATAATACATTAATGGATGATAAATACCAAGAAGGGTTTTAGACATTAAAACATTATTGAGATAAAATAAATATTAAACATTACAAAGTGTCCCATACCACATGAAACATTTAAATAATTATTACCATATAATTAAATAAAACATATAATATTGTGATAATATGTAAATTCATGATATATCATGTCAAAGGGTAGTATATACACCATATATATGTGAATTGGTGCATTATAAAAATAAGTCTCGATGGAAAGTAAATTGAGATAAAATCCTTTACCTTATGCTTCAGTGTTTGGGTCTTTATCCTTATTCATAGTGGTTTAAAATATGTTACTAACAAATATAATTAGAATACTCATGTTTATAAAACAATATATTATCTTATTGTAATATTTCATTACCTGTTTGTTGACTAGTTTCAATAGTTTTTCAGTTTTCGGAGTTAATTTCCATATTCTCTCAAGTATGTTATAACTTGTTATTTCATGTTATCATTAATTATATAATGGCTTCATCATCTTCATAATGTAAATCATGACTTAATTATTATATATAATTTATGTTTTTTTATTTATAGTAGTCCATAAGAATTTTAGTTTAGATATTAAGTGCATCGTTTATAGAGACGATAGGACATACAAACGCATGAACGCTACATTCAATTCATTTTTGTATTAGGAAATTGAAAGTAAATGATAAATATGTATATTATAATTCCATTATCATAACTAATTTCTCAATACGATATCTCAAGCATCAAGGGTCTACATGGTTTCATCGCAAAAAGATAGGTTAGGTTCTAAAACTATATCATCAGAGAAGAGAACATTAATTGGTACTGTAATGTACTTCTTTAGCATGGATATATGCAACACATTGTGTTCCATTGAAATATTTTGTGGCAATGCTAAAAAATAATAAATGAATGTAACCCTTTAATGAATTTTGAAGGGTATGATGTACCTGGGACTCAATTATACCAAATTGTTAAACCAAATAACTCCCTTAATTGGGGATACCTTTAGGAAAACATGATCTCATAGTTGGAATTTGAAATCATTTGATGGATTATTAATGTAACTATTTTTCCTACTTTGATATTTTTTGATATTAGCCTAAATATCATTCATATTATTCATTGTCTCTTCAAAATATATGGTCCTACGAGTTTATTTGTACAAATTCATCATAAATGTACATGTATGACACATCTTTCTATATAATTCTCTATATGGTGCCATTTGAATACTTGAATGGAAACAATTATTATAGGAAAGTTCCACCAATGATAAGTATTTATCCCACATTCCTTGAAATTCATGTGAGAATGGCATTAACTTTTACTTCATTATTTTAATTGTTCTGTAAGACTGTCCATCAATTTGATGATAGTAGGTAGTACACAAATGAATCTTGCTATCAAGGGTATTCTGATGTCTCTTCCATAATGTAGATGTAAATAGGTGGTCTCAAATGGAGACAATTAACATAGTTTTTCCACTATGTCATAAAAAATAAATTATATATCCCCTTGCTTGCTGCATAATAAGAAGGTCATCTCTTATAGTAAGGTAATATACATATTTGGTTAGATGATCAATGATATCCCATATTACATAATTATCTCTATGAGTCTATGGAAATCCACTAACAAATTCTTCAGTAATTTATTCAAATTTCCATGGAAGAATAAAAATATGTTATGTAACTCATTTAGGATTCTCCAGTATATATTTAAATTGTTTAAAACCCAAACATTTGGACACATAATACTCAATTCCCTACATCATGTTATACCAAAAAAAGTGTTCCTTCAAGTCCCTATATTTATTTTTTATACTAGGGAGTATAGGGAAATTTGAGCTATGTGCATCATCTAACAATTATCATTTTATCTCAAGTATAGATGGAACAAAAAACATATTTCCATGATTTAGAACACCATATTCGCAACAAATATCTGCAAATTTCCCTTCCTTCACACTATTTATTTTCTTCTTAATCTCCTCATCATCAGATTGAAAATTTGCTAGACTCTCTAATAAATGTGGGTTTTCTATCATTTAAAGGATTATTGATGTATCCCCATCCTCAAGAAATGTCAATATAATTCTTCACTAGATCCCTGAACAATGTATCCTTCTTACTCCACATTTGTGGTAGAACACGATGATCCTTCCTACTCATTACATCCTCTTCCTTATTTTCGTTCCATGGGTGGTAGTGTATTGAAATTTCATAATCCTTGAGTAGTTATATCAATATCATTTATCTCATGTTGGGATATACATGTGATAAAAATTATTTCAAGGTATTATGTTTTATGTATATTTCACATTTCACACCATATAGACAATGATTACATATCTTCAAATTAAATCATATAGCTGATAACTAATGGTCATGATTTGGGTAGTTCTCTTCATATGTTTTCTATTTCCTTGGTGTGTATGTAATGACTTTATCATTTCCATTAGGCCACATCCATGTCCATTCATCAATAAATTATTGTATATAGAAACACCATTACTTCTAGATAGTAGATTCAAAATCATAGCCTTAACTAATATTTCATTTAGCTCATAAAATAATTCTTCACATTCCTTCATCCAATAAAACATAACCCCATTTCATGTAAGTCAGTTTAACAGGTTCTCCAAATAGGAAAAAGTTTGAATGAATCAACAATAGTGAACTCCCAAACCAATGAAACAATGTACCTCAGTTATTTTTGTTATTGTAGGCCATTCTCTAGTAGCATTTTTCATCGTAGGATCAACTCATATTCCATCCATGGAGACAATATGGGCATGAAAAGAAAATTCATGAAAAAAGAAATCCATCATGGTAAATTTACCTAATAACTCTTCCTTATAAGAGTATTATAAATGATAGACATGTGATTCTATTTCTCCTTGTACATTTTGCAATAAAATAGAATTCCATCAATGAATACCACTGAAAAATTATCCTGATATTCCATGAATAATTTTTTCATTTTATCTATAAAAATAGAGGGTCCATTAGTCAATCCAAATACAATTATTATAAACTCATAATGTCTATACCTCATACGAAAATAGGTCTTCATAATTCCCTGATTTTCTCGAAATTATCTACACTCGGAGTTAATATAAATATTTGAAAAATATTTAGCTCTATAAAGTTGATCAAAGAAGTAATAAATTAAAGGTAGTGGATAGTTGTTGTTTGTTATAATATCATTCATTTCAAAATAATCAGCACCCAAACTCTTGGATCCATATTTCATTTTTAAAAATTGGTTAGTGGATCCCCTTGGTAAAACACTATGGAAAATAAGTCCCTTATTAAACAAATCCTCTAGTTGTTTCAACAAATCTTTCAATTTCATAGTGTCCATTCTGTAGGGAGTATTTTATTGTGTCCTTACATCATGGATTATATCAATAGATTTTTCATCCTCATGTTTAGTGTAATATCATGGTAAATCCTCAATAAATTCAATAATGTATTTTTGTAAAATTGGTGCATCATCAATTTAACGATTTCCTCTTTATAAGTAGAGTTCCTTTCTCTTCTTCATTAATAATATCATTTAGTATAGATTCTCTAGGTAGATCTTGAAAGGAATCAGGTGGGAAAAATTCAACTCTGAAGATGAGGGATTAAACATTATCCTAAAAATCATAACATCCTTTATTTTTCAATAAATTTTTGAATCATATTTCTAGATCTAATCCATATCGATGATTATTCCAAATTCAACCATATTTATAATGATATTTCTAAAACATAATGAACGTTTATGTGTCATAATTGGGATAGGCCAACACATATTTTTTTGTAGTAGTACATCCCTTAGGAGTTTTGAATGACAACCCTATTGTTAAATTAAAAGGGAAATGTATAATTTCATTTGAAAAATGAGTATATATAAAAGAGTGTTATGATCCAAAATTAAATAATTCATTGCAAAAATTAGATGATATGATTATTGTACCTACCACCATGTCATCTGTTACTTAAACCCATGTCCTAGTTATCACATACACATTTCCATCTCCCCGTGAAATCTTCTATTGTATACCCCCCTGATTCTTCGATTGTTCCATTGAGTAGATACACATCTACTGATAAGTGAGACATATAATATCACTATTCTCTTTCTTCCCTTTGTAGAATTTAATATCATGACCCTTTTCTCCACACAAAATACAAACTCCCAGTCCCTTGAAACATTTACCAGTGTGATTTTGTCCATAAATTTTCACAATGTGGTAATTAATTCATTCAGTTATTCATCTTTGAAACATTCTATTTCTCATGCTGATCAGAACACCCCTTCTTCTCCTGGTTTCCATTCAATACATACGATCTTGAAAATTAATTCTCTATTATGATGGATCATATAACTATTTAATTGTATGATGATAAATAAATAGAAACTAGTTCCGTTTGTATATATGGAATTAGACCTTCAAATAAGTGTTGGATATTTCACACCATGTTAGATATATAATTAGTCGCTTACCTCGATAACCTTATAAATGTAGCTTCATAATCTAAAACACTCTCTTCACCATTTTTCTTTAAGCTATGGAAATTACTGTTCATATCAATTTGTTGTTTGGGAGGGATGTATTTATCTTTGAATATGTCCTTAAAGGTCCTCCATTTCATAAGTCCAATTTATTCTTCTTTCTATGTATTCTAGATCAAAGAACACTACTAATTATCATCACCATGGAGACAATAGACCACAAGTGTATCTATTTTATTTTCACAGAATTCCAAGTCCTTAAATATCATCTTAAGAGACCTAATTCATTGCTCAACTACAATTATATTAAAATTCCCAATAAACGATGATGACTTCTACAAAAAAAAGTGACCTATAAAATAATATTACCTATATGGAATAGGTTTGTCCATTTATTAATGGTTATTCAGCAAAACCTGGTAATGTTTCCTTAATATCCCTATAATTTTCTCCATTCCAATTCAAGCTATATTAGTTTCTCTAAGGGGAAAATCTACACATTTTCCACCATTATTGATATATTTTGTCCTTATTGGATCAGTTTTTATAAAATATAGTACAATGGATTATCTCATAATATATTATTCAAAACATTTTATAATAGATAAAATAATTTTATACACCGTAAATCAAAGAATCGTAAATATTAGTTAAATTGTGGCATATTTACTTTTCAATCCTTCATAATGGTATGTAAAAAATGTGAATTATCCTAATGATATCCAAAGGTAGTTTTAAAAAAGGTGTGAAACATGGCATGTTTTCATGTACCAGGTTACCTCATGTTAGGCCTAGAACACCTTTTTAGAGTTATTACTCTTACATACATCTGTGGAAAAACCACGTCTACTTGTAGTATCCATAGAAGGATGTATTGCAATTAATAACCACATAGTCACTACCTTACCACAATTCTAGGATGTAAATGAATACATATCATCAATGTATAATGTATAGATTGTGTACCCTAATATATGTTTCCTAAATATCGTTTCATTGGATGTTGCTAAACTCCTTTGACACCAACTGTTATACCCTGACCCCAGATGTCTAGAGCTAGTGCTTTATTTCAAAACATTTCCATGATTATAAAGAAACAAGTCCAAAATGAATGATTATTTTAGTAGTCTTGAATATATATATTTCATACATCATACACATAATAAATTGTTAAATATGGAATACAAGAAATATACATAAAATTTAAATAAACTACACCCCTGAATTCTTATTCAAATATATGTTCTTCATAATTTAGGCAACAGAAAAATTACAAGGGTGAGATAAATTTCTCAATAAGGGTATGTAAAGAGGAATAAATAATAAAACCATAGGAATAAATTAACGTAGAAAAGAAAATAACTGATAAAACATGAAATAAAAAATACTAGATTCTATAATATTAATATTGAAAGGTATGAAACTGAAAACATATTCCATTAAATAAATGAACTAAAAATGAAATAAATTCATTGATATTTCAAAGAAAAATATCGTGGATAAATAATAAATGAATTTTAAATAAGGGAAATGCTAAATTATTGGACTTCATGTTTTCTAAGAACTTGACACCTTTACTATTCAGATAATATTTAAACAATTTGGGCAACTATTTCATCTCATGATACTAACGATGCATCGAGGGGTTTTTATTAATCGGTCCCCAACTAGTAAGGTTTTACTTTAACGGTCCCCAACCCATGTATTTAATGTCCAAATCATTATTCATATATTGAAAAAAAATTTAACCATTTTAGATATCTATATTGAATAAATAATATTTATTTTTCAATAATACCTCATAGAAGGATATTTAAAAAAATGGTTTGTTGACATTAAAATAATATTGAAGAAAAAGAATTTAAACAATACAAAGTGTCTCATACCACTTGAATCATTTATATCATAATTACAAATTAATTAAATAACACATATAATATCATGATAATACATATATTTATGATATATCAAGTCAATGGGATGTATATGCACCAAATAACTTTTAATTGGTGCATAACAAAAATAAGTCTAAATGGAATGTAAGTTGAAACAAAATCCCTTACCATATCCATCATTTTTGTTGTGTGGTAATTAATCTCATTTATATTGGATCAAAATGTGTTAAAATCTAATATAATAACAATAAAAAAATTTATAATAACATATATTATCGTCTTATAATATATGATTACTAGTTTGTTAACAACATTCACTTATTTTTCTACTTTTGGTGTTAATTGCCTAATTTTGTCGAGAATGTTTTACCTTTCTATTTGATGTTATCATTAATTATATTGTGTATTCATAATCTCAATAATTTAAACCATTATTTAACTATCATATAAAATTAGTATATAGGAATTTATTAATGTCTATAATATTGGTAGTTTAGAAATTTATTGTATTGATCCTGGAGATGGTAGGACGTACGTACACATGAATACTACATTAATTTTATTGTTTTATTAAATAAATGAAAACATAAATATAAATATGTATATTGTAATTATATTATCTTATAAATTTTATATGTTTTAAATATTTTTATTAAAACCAACCTCTATGTGTTGCATGTGTGGCATGAATGAGTCGTATCACTTTGAGGGGTGGTAGTCTGCAATTCCTCAAACGAAATAATCATATTTAAACAATATGGATATTATAAAGGTATGTTGTAAAAAAATACAATGAATCATGAAGACTTTATAAATATCATATATTACATATTTTTAACAATAATTTCAATCATAATTTCCACTATTATAGTTGCTAAATGAAAAATAATAAATTATAATTTTGGGAGTGAGTTGTTCGTTGTACACAGAAACAGTATGTTCAATACCCATTAGATGGTGGTGTTTGTAATTTTAGGTCAAACACATTACATAAAAACATCCTAATATATTTTTGAAACTATTATTATTATATAATATTGGAATAAAGTTATTTTACATTGTGTATAATTTATAATAATTTAGAGAGATTAAGAGAATACATTTCCTCTTAATCAGGTAACTTCTTTGTATTGGTACAAAAAGGCTTCCTTTGAAAGATTTCTGCCCATAGTGAGGATTAAAATTCTTGGGGAGGTATTTTTTGGAATCTATTTGGGATGATATTGGATGATTCTATATATCATGATATGTGTGAGTAAATTGGATAGGTTATGAACTTTTATAGAGAAGGAAAATGACTTACGTGAAATTTTTTAAAAAAAGTTATGTTTACAAAAGTTCTTACCTAAAAAATGTCATAAAAACCCAATAAAAACTCAATAATGTATGTTTTATGGCGTTAATATGTCCAAAAATGGGTTTTGGTCACGTTTCTAGGTCATTTGGTCCCCTTAGTGAAATATTTAGTCCTTTATTAAGCATAATTTTCCATTAATAATTGTAATTAATTTTAATCAATTCTACATAAATGTGTTGTCCAAAAATACATTTACCTTATTAGAAAATATAAATTATGATTATTCCAAATACGGAAAAGATTTTTCAAAATTCCTATCGAAGAAGTGGTAGAATATAATTTAAAAATTCATCCCGCATAGGGAATGACAATGTGGGGTTTTAAAGTAAAAATTCAAAAAGATTTATAAGTTTTTACAATCATTTTCAAAGTAATATTGATCCAACTTACCTAAATTGTATTAATTTATATAAATATAATCTAATAAAACATGAAACCAATTAGAAGTATAATTTATCCATAAAAATAAATTATATTAACAAGAATTTTAGAATTAAATTTCTTTAATTTTTACTGTACATTATAAAATGAATCATCATCAAAAAAACAGTAATATCACCCTAAACTAATTTTTATCTTTTAAATAAAAATTATAGGTTTATTTTGATATATTAAATATTTAATATGTCCATAATGTTGATATAAATTGGTTTCTCCATCAAATGGAACAAAACTACGATTAATAAAAATATTATAATTTATGTGTAAAATTTTGTTTTTTATTACCTTATTCCAATATAATATATATTATATGGGTGTAAAAATATTTATTTGAATATATTATATATAAATTTTCTATATAATATCTCTAAAAGTTTTATAATTTAATTGATTATTGAAAATGTGGTTATGTTTTTTTATTAAACTGGGTGTTGTGGATATTATAAACAAAATTCACTGGAAATTGTGGGAAATTGTTGGGGTAATACAAATACTAATCATGGATCATTTTGAGATCATGATTCATGGTTGAACCATTCCCTTAGTTTATGTTCTATAGCGGCATGGTATCTTCGATGAGAGTGTATGAGTGCATGAGAAACATATGTGCACCATGTACCCTGATCTGTTTTGAACTTTTCCATTATTGTTTTTCATTAATGATTTAATGCCTGAATTACTGCTCATTTGTGAGATGTTCCTTTTTCCCTAGGTGGTGGACTTTATTATGGAATAAATAAATTTTAATATTGGACACCACCTCCTAATTTAGACAATTTATATATATTACACATTTCAAAACCATGAGTGTGAGTAAGTGTCACCCAAAGAATAAAATATCATAATGTGGAGTTTGGGTTCCCTTGATTAGGGTTCATGGGGTACTTTTTGCGATGGTTTTTGTAGATGTTGTATTAGGCTATCTAGATAATTATATAGTTGTGTGAGTAGTTATTTTTAAGAGATGTATTTTATATCTCATGTGAGATGGTGAGGTTATATGAGGTGTAATGAGATCCCGATGAGGTATCTTGTAGGAAAGATGGTCAGACCTTCCCCTTTTCATTTGATGGTTTTGTTTGGATTCATAGGCATAACAATCATTTGAGATGTATATACTATAATAAAATGTTCCTTCTCATGACATAACATTTCAAGTATGGGAGTTGGAGGTTTTTTATGGAGGTTTAAGGAATATTTGATGGGGTATGGAGGTAAATTATACTATATGGGGTTTCTCACGACTTGAATCTATGTTCATTATAGGAATTTTTATTCAGGGATTGAAAATGATTACTCAGTCTTGGTAGTTTTCAAGGGGTGTTTTTGAAAATTTAATTCATCAAATTGTATAATTATTCAATGAATGAAAGGATTTTTTCATTAGGTTCTATGTAATTTTGTGGATAATCATTTGGATTTGTAGTATAATAGAATTCAAAACCAGAACTGATTGCTTGCCATGTATTGGTTTGTATCATGAATGATCATTGTGTGAGTCATTAATTCACATTGTGAAAGTGCTTAAATCCAATTTTTCTATTTATTTTAGAGGTCTCATTATATCATTCATTCTTATTTGTATTTGGGATTAGCCTAAGATATTTATGAAGATCTTCCAACCACAATTCTCGAGATTTGATCCCTAGGTTCAGGTGTTCACTTTTTTGGAAATATGAGGAGGTTTTTCTATAATTCCAATACCCATGTTCTACATATTGGTTCCCTAATTTTGTTCTCCATGTGACCTTAGACACGCCTCCATATACACCAATGGATTCCAACTAGCGGTGAGGGTCTACAAGGTAATTTGGGGAGACTAGAACATTTTTATCAATGAAGAGAAAATGGATATATCAAAATTCAAGATTACATGGATACTAAAATAATAAATAATCACCAAAAAAACATAGGATTGAATCCAAAACTGGTAGTTGAAAAGAATCTAAAGCAGTAGATATGTAATTCATTTTATGTTATAGTTGGTTTCCTAGGACAAACTAATTGTACAATGAGTAGATGTATATTTTATGGATTGAATATTAATTAATCCTATTATTATGAATGTTCATTGTTCTACATGGTTTTAATATAATAATTTTTTAGAGTATTTTTTACTTTGATATGGTCATAGATGTTCCCTTCGATGATGAGAAACATGAAGTGATATGAAAATAATCATAATATAGTTTTCCATTAGATTACATGGTATGATGGGACCCATATTATTTAAACCATCATATCTGTATACTAATAATTTGATGAGTCTTTATCCATTATGATTTCATTTAGTAATTTCTATGATATAAGATTATGAGAACAAACCCTCTATTAGGAACTCTTCAAGTTCTTGTGTAATCATATATTCATATCTATGAGAATATATAATGATCCATAGTCTTTATGATTTTTCATCATGGATTTTATTACATGGACTCATATATTTACATATGAAAATCATCAGACCATATGTTTGTGGGATGTAGTGTACGTTGGGTATTTCATAAAGGACATGTCATTAATGAATAATTTGAGTAATGATTTTTCTTTTCCATATTTATTGTATTTGATATCTCATCCCATTAATTATAATATAACTGCCACCTAAATTACTTTATCATGGTGTAATGATATATTTTCTTCAGATAGTCAATGAAAGACAAGTTGAGAAAATAGTTGGATGAATCCTTAATGCAACCTTATTCATTGTACATTTTTGAAAAAAAATATTTATATAATGTTGTAATAATTAATATGTAGTTAACATCCTAGTTACATTATATGCATTCTCTGGGGTTGCATAACCCATTCCTAGGTATTAATATTGGACATTAGGCAAGCCTGCCTAATGCTTACTAGAATGAATCCTAAAGCATAACACACTAATTGTTTCCAATGATATAAATTAAATTGTATTTGAATTTTATTAATGGGTTATATTTTATTCTCAAGACCATATAATATTTTTATTCAAGTTAAATTTATCACTTATATTAAATAAATATTTATTCATCGACATGTGAATTAAAATATATATTTTTATTTTGTAGAATATTTAATAAATTTTTATTCACATTTATGTGAATGAAATATTTATTTATATATAAAACATTTATTTGGATAATCAATAATCATTAGGGAGTTTGAACAGACAAATAGAATATCCTATGATAAAATTACTATTTACAAGATGATAAATATTATTTGTCAATTTTCATAGGATGGAACATTATGAAATAATATCATTACCATTATGTGGAATGGGGTATATTAAATGTTATAAATTTAATTTAACATCTATAATTCAATTTTAATAAATTTTTAACTGAAATACTATCTCTATAAATATATGGCTATGTATATTTTGTATTAAAATCCAAAATTTCGAATATAGAATTTCTAAGCACAATAAATAATTTCTACTCATTCTCCATCCCTCTCATGAATTAGTAACTAAAGAGATATTTGTTAAAGAAAGAATAATAAGATATCAAATATGGAAAATAGAAGACACTCAATACTCCTTACTAGAACACGATGATTGAGTGGTGTTTATCTAAAATCATTTCAGAGTGCATGGATCACCACTAGAGGGATTGTGTCGCTACATCCTCACAGTGCAACGGTGGCAATCAGAAAGTTTTTTTTTTCAAACAATCAATATTAATCAACAAAGAATTTAACTAATCATATGTATTCATTTCAATATATATTAAATAAATTAATTATATATTTGATGTGAAAGATCCTCACAAATGATTTAGATAAAGGATTATTAAATGACATTTAAATATATCACCCACCACCGCACACTTCAATTGTAGAAGGAGCCAGCAGGTGGAATCATATTTGTCACATTTTAATATTTAACAATTTTTTTGTTGATCTATGAATATATGTGGTTATATTATCATTTTTCCTTATTATTTAATCCAATTTTTATTAATGTGTTATTAACATATTAATCATCTTCTTTTAGTGTTTCATTTTATTAATGTATTACGAATAAATGAAGAACAATTGGATATTTCATCAGGAAATGCCAATTATTTGGCCTGTAAAACCAGGTTACATGGAAGGTAGCTTGTTCGCAAGCTATTTACCAATGTTAATTGTATATGGATGTTCTAGGTTATTAATTAAATGTGGTCCACTTATTCTACACCTTCTATAGACTAGGAAAATATGGAAGACAAAAAGTGGATACATGGTTTGTATAATGCATATATATTCAATATAATCTGGTTGAGTTAATGTGCTGAAGCAGTAAAGACCCAGAATTTCCATTTAATATTGTTTAAATAAATGGGAATTTTACAAGTCTGCAAAATCTGACGGTACCCAATTCCGAGGCCCAGATTTCCCAAAATGATCTGTCAATATTTTGTTAAGCTTATGTTAACGCTAATAATCAGTTTTCCTAGAAAAGATGAATAACTCTTAAATGGGTACTCGATAAGAAATCTGAGCGCACAGTTATTCTTAGGATGGCGGGTTTACCCTAGGCATGACTTAATATTAGTCGGCGTGGGCCTCCTATGAGAAAACCCAAAAAATGGAATAATCATAAATTAATTAATTAAATAAATTATTTTATTTTTAAATTTCTTATAACTCACAAATGGTAACTCAGATTAAAAATCCAAGACCGCTGCTAAACTCATGAAGGTATTCTTTTTTAACGGGCCATCAGATAATGTTAGTTTTTGGACGCAAATAAAATAATTAAGTGACAATTAGTTTATTGTATAATTTATAATGCCTAAATGGTAACTCGAATTGAAAATAAGAGAGTAACGTTGTGTTTGTTGGGGTGTTTTTCATCTAGGCCGAGCCTAACCTCCACTAGCGCGGGTCGAGGGTGACTGATACTAATTTTCCGAACTTTTTTTGGTTATGTTCATTAAAGGCAAAAGGGAAGTTTTATAACTTTTGAACTGGTTATCAGAATTGAAATCTGAGGGCACCATTTTACTCACAACACCGATATTCGCAAAAGGAGACTTTCACCTCAACGGTCGATGGGCAGGGTTAATGTTTGTTTTTTTGGATTTTTTGTGGAAATAATAAAATCAAATAAAATTGATTTTATTTTATATTGAGAATCCATGTGGATATTTCAAGTGGGGTCCATCAGAGAAAATCCTCCACATGGATGTTGGAAGTGGGGACCACCACACCTTAACCTCCCATGAGTGGTTTTGGTGGTGGGGATGACCCGAACCATAACCTCCCATGAGAGGTTATGGTGGTGGGGACCGCCCGGGTTTTAAAACCTCCTTGAAACCTCTTATTAATTGGGAGAAACCTCTCAAGTCCCTATTAAATTTTTGGGGGATCCTCTTGGTATCCTCCCAATAATTATAGCCAACACACCTCTTAAATTTTTCCAGTATAATTTAATTAACTTGCTCCTTTTTTATATTTAAATAATCGCATCGTTGGAATTTAGGAAGGTTCTTAATAAATTTATCGTCATAAATTTCAATGATAGTTACCTACCTCCCTTCTTCTCCTATATATAGGAAGCTTGGGAGAAGGTTTTGGGACGGCTTCACCAAGCGATGAAGCTCTGGTAAAGTGACGTGACAACCAACACTTGGTGGATTACGCTTCCTCCAGGATGAATACAAGCTTACAATGAAGAACACCGATGAGGAGCGACTTCAAATTCCTTCCATGGAACCGACTCTGGCATATGACGCCTTTGACTATGATGAGGTGACACACAAATCGATAATAGAGGAAAACACCGACGACACTGACGTATGTCTTTTCCCAACGATTTGTCTTCCTCCCAGTGACAATGTCGACAAACATCGAACACAGGTAGGGGGTTTATTTGCATGTTAATGTATTTATTGGTTTTTCTATTTCGGATTGGAAAAAATCATTGCGGAGGCTGTATAATTTGAAGTTCATCGTTTTATTTTCTTGATGGAATGATTGCTATCATCCTAAATGCAGAGGGTGTGGGCCAAACTAACATGGCCCGACTCCTTCCGCTGATCTCATTGTAATGTTCTTCGGCATGGCCATGAAATGACAAGGCGACGGAGGCGACAGGCAACGACCGAGCTACCCGTGGACTCCGAAACCTGCTCTGCCCTCATGGAGCTTCACCAGAACTAGCTCCCTGCCACCGCCGGCATCCCATGTGCCCACTGGTTGCCCCGCCGCCCGCCATCCTCCCAACTCTCGCCCGTCGTCAGCCTCTTGTACACCCCAAGGCCACCCGGCCACCCGCAGAC
Source organism: Viscum album (assembly GCA_963277665.1). NCBI lineage: Eukaryota > Viridiplantae > Streptophyta > Magnoliopsida > Santalales > Viscaceae > Viscum > Viscum album. Next base: position 311,745,652 of record OY728133.1, on the reverse strand, counting down.
CTCCCGTGCACCCGCCGGACTCCCAAATACCTGCCGACCTCCTGGATCCTAGCCTCCTGCGGGCCTCCGGGCTCCCGGCCACCGCCGGTCTCCCGGCTGCCCGCCGGCCTCCGGGGCTGAGCGGCCCATGCCGCGCCACTCACGGTGTTGGCCGAACTGACCTCATAAATCATTTTACAGCCTTCAAGCCACACCCCACAAGTGTCTGGCTATGTCGGCCTTTCGTTCCCCCTGGGGAACCTCTTGGCCTAACCACCCTTACACCGACATGTGGTCGGTCCGCACCCACCTGACCAATCTGTGACCTTGCGCTACTCACGGCCTTCGCGGCTTGCTGGGCTGGGCCGGACCCAATGTGACCGGCTAGGTCGAACCATACAGGGTCCACCCATAATGGGTCGGCCTAGGTTGGACCAGACCTTGACCCACTTCGACCCATTTATGCTCTTTCAGCCAAATCTTTGCAACAGACTTCTGTTTGAAAAACCGTCAGCGACGCTGGAAATCATAGAGCGTGAAAGTACCTTATAGTTTTCCCCATTGGAGTTTGGGGTACAGTTTAGATACGGTCAGGTTGGATCGTGTACGAATCCAATTGCACCCCAAGACTAAAAGACTAATAACTTTCAAACTGGGCGTCCAATTGACGCACTGTCTATTGGGTTGATACCCCTATGATGACGCAGACCGTTGGGATATTTCTTCATGGGACTTCATATAAGTTGATGTATAGACACATGTCTTGAGGAGTAGACCCTCCTGGAATCATGTGTGCTTGTGTGGAAACCATGTGGCTGGCTTCTCTCTGACTATAGTTCCTGAATCCTGTATGGGTTTGATAGCTCTGACTACTATTATAGGATCATGTGTGGGTTCAACCTGACTGACTATTGTTCCAAGATCCTGTGTGGGTTCGACAGCTCTGACAACTATTCCTGGATCCTGTGTGGGTTCAAAATTTCAGACTACTGTTCCTGGATCCTGTGTGGGTTTGACAGTTCTGACTGTTGTTCCTATATCCTTTCTGGGTTCGACAGCTCGGACTACCATTCCTAGATCTTGTGAGGGTTTGAAAGTTTTGGCTACTATTCGTGGATTTTGTGTGGGTTCGATAGCTCTATCAACTTTTCCTGGATCTTGTGTGGGTTCGATAGCTCTGACAACTTTTCCTGGATCCTGTGTGGGTTCGACAGTTCTAATTTCTGTACCAAGATCCTACGTGGGTTCAACAGAATAGATGATTTTGTGGCTACATCTAATAATCTCTATCATTCTATAGAAGTTGTATACCTATGTGATCTGAGTTAGTAAATTTAGTGTTTAACTAATGATTGAGATAGATTACTTGATAACTTAGGTATATATATGGACATATAACAAACTGGGGTTAACCGTTGATTTCATTCCTTATGATTTATCCCTGTTAGATTTTGTGAGACATTTAGGGTCTCAGGGACCCTACTGAGTACCCTTATACTCACCCCAGCACGGTCTATGCCCGTACCTCATTTTGTTGGAGGCACACGATGGAAAGCGTTGTCTGAGGCTGAGTGTACAAAGACTGGACGGTACCCGATGGTGGACCATACAGTGTGACGGTAAAAGGAAGAGATAGATGGATGTGGAGTGTTATGGAGGCTATCTGTACCTACCCTTTAGGTAGTATTTCTCGGTGTACAATCCATTATATTTTTTCCCTTTTTCCAATACATTTACTTTTAGTTTCTTGTACTTTATAGTTGGTCTTGTATTTCCCACCCCTTTTACTTTTCATCACTTTTTTGTTATAGATTTTAATTAGTGTTGTGTATCCAATTGTGTGCTCTGTTGCGTGATTTAATATGTTATAAACTCAATTCCTTCCCAGTTTTATAGAATTACTCCTTTGGTGTTAGTCTCCAGCACCTGTCCATTGGAAGGCGGGCTTGGGGTTGTCACGAAATGGGCCCCAGGGGATGGTTCATGACAAATTGGTATTAGAGGGGTCGGTTCTACCTCATATCATAGGACTTTGATGTTTTATGTGAATCAATGATGTAATGTGTACTGACTATAGTTTTTAGTTTAGGGAGTCTAGTTTTTGTGCATGCATCCGACGTATCCATACATCATGACCCTAATTTCTGATTTCCGAATGCGTACATGAAAACACATAATGTGTGTTTTATTTAAAGTTTTCATTTAGTTAACTCACCTGTTCAGCTCATCAGGTATAATATTTTGACCGTTTCATGTCTTTTTCTTTCTAGATTCCTCCATGTAGGCGACCATCTGGATTTCTGAGAGTTGTATGCACTAACAACCAACCGAGAAATGAGGCTCCGGTGTAAGGACCACTTACTATGTTGGAACCTTCGGGTGGTGTACCAGCAGCACCACCAGCCGCTGGGCATTAGATACCACCATCCACACTGGTAGATGGTGAATGCCAATTGAGAATGTTTCATGAGTTCAAGCAGTAGAGGCCTCTAAGGTTTCGAATCGAACGAGTTTCCCACACAGCTGAGGGCTGGCTGGAGGTGATTGCTAGTGTTTCTCTTCAAGTTGAGACACTAGTAGAAAAGACGGTGATATTAGCTACAAGTCATCTATAGTGAGTGACCATGAGGATGGTCTACTTAGTGATGAGTCTTCAATACGCGGATCGCTTCCTGAGATAGTACCTTCATGTAGTGTGCCAGCTATATCACTACATGTTGGGCAACAGTTACAACTGCTGGTATAGGAAGATGACACATGTAGGTTTAGTTCCTTCCACATGTTTTAGCATCAGATACCCCTCAGGTTCCGAGGCGAGCCTAAATCACTGGTGGCTAAGGAATGGCTCAAGGAGGTGGCTGAGAGTTAACTAGAACTTATATTGCTTTTGCAGGATGACATGTAAGTAGCAGAGTATTCATCGAGGCATACCGATTATTCCTGGTACTCGATGTATACGATACGATCAGTGCTTCAGGGCCCGAGCATCCAAGAGAGGGGTGTTTTAAGGACATCCGAGTCATCACTATTCCTCTATGAATTCATACATATGTTAGAGTTCTAGAGAGAACCTCTATGGTTGAAAGTACTTTGGCTGAGCGAATACAGAAAGTGAATGTTATTAGTGGGAAAGTAGGAAACCATCACCAGTCTGAGAGACTTGGGCATGTAAAATGTTTCGGGAAGAAGAATTGTTAGGGACAGATGAGTCTGCAGGGTAGTAGATGTGGAAGCTGAGTTAGGGGAGAAACATGAGGTTGTGTACATTTATACATGTTAAAACCACCTCCCTTTTTTGTGGACCCCTCCATGCTCAGGGATCTGGAGGATAAGGGAAGGTAGTAGTTGCATGCTGTCAAGAAATGTGAACTAAAGGATCTAAGAATGATTCGAGGTATGATCTATATAATGAACCATACATTACATACATTCTTATTACTTCAGAATTGAATAATTCTTATTACAACATATAAAAAAACCATTAAAGGACCGTATATGTATAGTGTCTTTAGAAACTGGGAAACATAAACAATTGGATCATAAAGCATCTACACTATGTCCCTTTTATTTTATCATATCTACAGTCCCTATTGGCATATCCTACTTAATAACCTTATTCCTGACCTGGGGAAAAGAAAACATACAAAAGGGTGAGCTCAAATTCCCGATAAGGGTAAACAAAAGAAATATCAATCACATCATATTTATAAGAACATATCAGTTTGGAAATATTAACCTGCAAAAGAGATCATAATTTCATAACATGGGATAAATCATAGTAGTGAAATGTAATCCCAATCATCATAACATAAAACATGAAACTCTATGGAATACACTCAAAATCATAGAGAATCATTTCTTAGTAGTCAAGACTCATTTCCAAGACTATCTTAGCGGACAAAGTCCATTTCTGAACCGAGTTCACTCATCGTTTCAATCCTGTTTCACTGAACCAGATTAACCTGCCTTTCCAGCCATGTGTATCTCATGAGATATAAATTTTAACCCAATGCATTAGTGGGAGATATAGGTCCCACCCATCTCATAATGATACCATTCTTATTGTGCCACAAGATCATAAATCATACATCATAGCATAACCCATGTAATAAAAATTGGATTCTTAAACATCATACCATCATAGCATAATTCATATAAGATAAAAGGACATCATAAAAATAATTCCATCATAAAATAATCAAATAAATGTAAAAATAAGGATATAATCAAAACCCCATATTATCTTAGATGGAAAATATTTTTTATTAAATACTTGAAATTCATTCTTGAGGAAAATATCCTTTCTACATCAAAAATATTTTCATTTCTTTACATGTCATACAATTTTAAACTAAAAAAAGTTGATTAAAAATAAATTTAAAAACTTTTAAAGTAGGATTCATGGAAATAATGTTCTAAAAATCCATTCATGCCATATAGGTTAATTAAAAACATTCTTCTCATACTTTGGATGAAAAAGTCAAAAAAGTACCTCTTACTAAAACCGACAGAAGATTCATTTCAAATCTATTAATAAAAACTTACAAATGGGTAAAATTAGACTTAAACAATTTTAGGAGGATAGAAATAATATTACATATTGAGGAAACATGGATGAAGATTCTAAATATTCCCCAGTAAATTCTGAAGTATAAACAATCTCAGATAAAAATGAGATTGTGAGATTTTCCCTTACCTTAGGTCTGATTTTCTTCGTACGTGTCTGAACCACCATTATAATGATTTAAATAATGTCATTGAGTTATTCCATAATCGTACTCATTGTTATGATATCATATATGGTCATATTCTTAGTTTTCAATTAGTAATATTTCATTGCTACTTGTAATTCTAGTGTTTATTGCTTTTTATGTTCTTATGCGTTTTTTGTCGAATAAATTCTTATTCTTCTTTTTATGTTATAGATACATCATTTACCAAATTTTATTTGTGTAATATATATCATATTTATTCATTGAATTAATTTATATAATAATTATGCAATGAAGATCATGTAGAATGAGTCGCATCACATCATGGAGACCGTAGGCCGTACGTATGCACGAGTGATGATATCTTGCCCATGATCATGAAATTGTATTGAAGTGTATGTATACTATTTCAGAATCAATATCACATTACAATAATAATATATATTTATTCTTTACCGCATTATACTAATCTATGTAAGGTGGTGGTGGAAAACAGATTACACCACGACGAGAAGACGATATTCTGTACTTACGCACACACAATGATTTCGTTTTGACTAGGATGGATAGAAGGTGAAATCAGGTTGTTTCATATATATAATAGCATATCAGTATATTAGTGATACTGATTTTATTACTTCATAATGAAACAACTAAAAAAGAAGAACTATAACAAGAAATATAGTTGAAAGAATCAGTAATAGACATTACCTATTCTTTGAAGCGCCTCTTCTTAACCTTCTCTTAGGGCACAAAAGATGGTTTTTGAAGAAGACCAGGACCTATAAGATATTAATAGGGAAGTGGAGAAGAGAAATTGGCAGGGGTTGGACGAGCTTGAAGGCTCAATGTGGTGTGAGGAGGAGAGGGGAACTTTAGGAAAAACATAAAATATTATTTTATTATAAAGTCATATTCATTTTTTCATAGCTAAAAATTGATTTATTTTGAAGCTAAGGTGTGTATGGGTCTAAATACTCTCATAAAATAGATTTCAGACATGTTTAGGTTACTATTTTAACCTTATCATTTAGATTTAACTTTAAGTTAAATAGTTTTACCTTTACCGTCACTTCGTGTTTTCTTACACTATATGGTTAATAAACTTACTATAACAAGCCAAACGAACCCCAAGTGGTTCATTATTAATATATATAACCATATCAAAGTAATTTGGCCGAACCTTATATTTTTAGGATTAAAATAACAAATAATAATATAATATTTGTCTTAAAAACTATTTTATGTCAATTTTGACCCTATTTCGTGATTGATTTTTGTGAAAATCATAACAGCATGATTAGTTCAAAAAAAGTTAATTAGATTAATAATAATATGTCATATTAACCTATAAAATTATTTTAATTCATTAAAAGCCTCAAAAGTACATTTATTTGGGTATTTATAATATCAATTATGTTAATATTTCCTTAATAAGTTAATTATTGTATCATCATTGTGTCACAAATAAATTAAATTATTTAAAGTCTAAAAAGTATAAATAAAATACCATTATATAGGAAATCTTTTTATCTTTCTAATAAATATTTATAGTAGAATTTATCTTATCTATATCCCTATATTAAAAAAAATTTAGTTATTAAACTTTGATTTTAACTATTTTAACTATTCTTTATATAAAATAATAATAAATGTCATAATCTAATCCAAGTAGTCCTAAATGGTCATATATTATTCCTAAGATTATTTTTGGTCTAATTAAACTTATCCAATAGAGTTATGACATGTGTTATGGTAATAATAATACCATTTTTACAATTAATTTCCATATTTACTTTTTACCGTGGTAAATAAAAGTAAAAAGTTACTATTCACCATAAATTATTTTTTATCTTATTGGACAACATTTTACTACTTGATGTTAACCGTGTCTCTTGGATTTTTTAAATTCCAATCACAGAAGTAGTAAAATTATGTTTTATGTAAATTTTTAAACTCTCATAGGAGGTGGGTAAAAGACGGTGAAAAGTTCAATAAAATTTGTATATATCTAATATTATTATAAAGTGACTCCAATTAATTAAAAGGAACATATATATGTATTATGTATCAATTTTTTCCTAAAATAAATTGAAATAAAATAAATATTTATTTAAATAAAAAGTCGGTTTTTAAATAGTAACACTGTGTTTTCACTATTCATCAAAAATTGAAAGTTTTCATAAAAATACAAAAAATTCACCCAAGGATAATTTTGATATTCCGAATCCAAAAATGAAGTCCATTTTCAAAGGTAAATTTTATAAAATTTCAAATAGTGGGTATTAATCTTCATAACAGTTAGTTTTAATAATATTTTAATAGCATATCGTTGTTTAGTGAAACTTGGTATTGCGTACAACACAAGATATCAAGGAAGGTCGCTATTGCGTGTAAAGAAAGCCAAGCTAGTGTTGTGTATATTGAAATGTTCCTTTGATGATAACAAAATATTTCTCATAAAAAACTTAGGAGTTACATTCTACCCCCCTTAAAATAAATTTCATCCTCAAAATTTGTCACTTTGTATCAAACAGATGAGGATACCTCTCTCTCATCATATCCTCAAGATTTCATGTAGCTTATTATAATTGGTGGTTACTATATAAAACATTAACCAAGAAAGTGGTCTTGTTCTATAGGACTTTTTCACTATGATCCAGATTCTCTATTGGTTGTTCTTCATAAGAAAGATCTTGCTCCAGCGGTACAACATCTGAGCTGAGTACATGTGAAGGACCGGGAATGTACATTCTTAGGAAAGATAAATGGAACACATCTTGAACATGAGAGAGATTAAATAGAAGCGCCAATCGGTTAGATACCTTCCCAACATGATCCAATATTTCTAAAGGACCGATATACCTAGGTCTCATCTTTCCCTTATTTCAAAATCTCATTACTCTCTTGCAAGGAGATATTCATAAGAAAACATTATCACCCACTTCAAACACTAGGTCTTTTATTCGGTTATCAACATAACTTTTTTGTCGACTCTAAGATACTCTAATGTCTTTTTGTCTCATAAACAAGATCAATTCCTAATAGCTTTCATTCCCCAACTTCATCCCAGCAAGTTGAAGTCCTACATTTCTTTCCATAGAGAGCATCATAAGGATCCATCTAAATACTGGAGTGAATGCTATTATTATAATAAAATTCCACCAACGGTAGGTGTTGATCCCAACCACCTTTGAAACCCATAGAGAAAGATCTTAACATATCTTCTAGAGTTTGAATTGTTCTCCCAGACTGATCCTCTATCTGAAGATGATAAGCCGTACTAAAACTCAACTCTGTATCCAGAGTATGCTGAATACTTCGCTGAAACTTTGAGGTAAACCTTGGATCTCGATCAGATATAATGGAAAGTGGTACTCCATGCAATCTTACCACTTTTTTTACGTATATCCTAGCAAGCTGATCAAGAGATAAATCCATTCTAATAGTAATGAAGTGTTCCGACATTGTAAAACGATCAACTATAACCAAGATAGCATAATTGCCTTTGGATGTTTTAGGAAGTCCAGTGACATAGAACATAGTGATGTTTTCCCATTTCTATTCGGATATGGGTAATGGTTGTAACATCCCCTTAGACTTCTGCCTCTCAGCTATAACTTGCTAACAAACCAAGCATATAGAGACATATTCAGAAACATATCTTTTCATGCCATCATACCAGAAGTAATCTTTCAGGTCCCTATACATCTTCGTGCTTCCAGGATGAATAGAGAATAAATAACTATGAGCCTCATCCAGCAGCTCCTTCTTTAATTCTTGTATGGGAAGAACCCAAACCCGATTCATGAACCTTATTATCCCATCACAACCAAGGTTGAATTCTGGAACATTTCTCACATTCTTATATAAGTCTACATCTTTATTTTGTGCCTCTTTAATCTTTACATGAATAGATGTTTGAACATTCATATGATAAAGATAAGATTTCTCCCCTTCCATTATAATTCCATGATCCATCATTTGTAAATCCATAATTATTGGATCTTTTGTGATCCTCATCATGGATAACCTAGCATGGTCTTGTCGACTTAATGCACCTGCCACCTTGTTTTCTTTCCCAGGGTGATAATTAATTGAGCAGTCATAGTATTTAATCAACTCCAACCATCTTTTTTGGAGCATATTCATCTCCTTTTGTGTGATAATATACATTAAACTTTTATGATCAGTATAAATATCACACCTTTCGCCATAAAGATAATGCCTCCAAATCTTTAATGCAATGATTACCGCAACTAACTCCAAATCATGAGTTGGGTAATTTTGGTCATGGATTCTCAACATTCATGAGGCATAAGCTATCACCATATAATTTTTCATGAGAACACACCCTGATCCCTTCTTGGATGCTTCACCACAGATCACAAACCTTTCTCCACTACAATGCAGTGTGAGCATAGGTGCACTGGATAATCTTCATTTTAACTCCTTGAAATTCTCTTCACATTCCTTTGTCAAAACAAACATAACTCCTTTCTGAGTCAATTTTGTTAGTGGGTTAGATAATCATGAACAATCTTTCAAATAAATTAGATAATATCCAACCAAACCAAGAAAACTTAGGATCTCAGTAACTATTGTTGGTCTCGACCATCTTTCGATAACCTCGGTTTTTGCTGGATCCACAGATATCCCCTATTTTGAGATTATGAGACCCAAAAAATGAATCTTTTTGAATCCAAAACTCACACTTAGTAAATTTGACATAAATATTATCCTTTTTTAGGGTCTTCAATACAATTCTCAGGTGATCTTCATGTTCTTACTTTCTCTTTGAGTAGACAAGAATATCGTCTATAAAGACAACCACGAACTGAGCAAGATAGTCTCTAAAGACTCTCTTCATTAGATCCATGATGCTAGAAGGGGCATTAGTAAGACCAAATGTCATCACTATAAATTCATAGTGTCCATACCTTGTACGGAAGGCCTTCTTTGGTATATCCTTCCTTTTGACACTTAATTTAGGGTACCCTGAACGATGATCAATCTTGGAATAGTATTGAGCTCTGCATAGTTGCTCAAATAATTCATCAATGTGTGGGAGAGGATATTGGTTCTTGATAGTGATCTTGTCAAGTTCTTGATAATTAATGCAGAGTGTCATTGATCCATGTTTCTTCTTAACAAATAGAACAGGTTCGCTCTAAGGTGATGCACTAGGTCATATGAATCTTTTATCAAGATTCTCTTGGATTTGCTTCTTCAATTCCTGCAACTAAATTTGGGTCATTCTATAAGTTATCTCTGAAATAGGTAAAGAACCCTATATGAGTACTATTGAAAACTCAGCTTCACAATTTGGTAGAGGACCAGGAAATTCCTCTGGAATGACATCATAAAACTCCCCTACAATTGTCATATTCTTAATTATGAGTTTCTCTCCAACCATTTGAGATAAATATCCTTCATTTAGTGGAATCAAGACCCATAAGATGGAATAAATTTCCACTGGAAGGTTATGTTCATCATTGCATAGATAGGCAATCATAGATTGATCTGGAATATGAATTGTGACTTCCCTTATTTGGAAATTGACATGAGATTCATATAAAGAAAGCCAATACATGCCATGAATAATATCAAATTCCACTATAGGGAGGATCACAAGATTTGCAGGAAGCACTTTTCCACAAACTTCAATCGGAGAAGAATTGTAAACTTTTGATGCGACTGTTGTGTCATTATGGGTTGTCACTGCTAACTCAACATCTAATTGTTGAGGCAATATGTCGATACCCTTATAAAATTCTTCAGAAATAAAAGAGTGGGTGGATCCAGAATAAAATAAAACATTTTCTACTTTAGAGTGGATGGTAAGTGTACCTTTCACCACTTCGTTATCATACTCCACATGAATGATTGAAATTGCATGTGACTTTCCTTTGTCTTTGGCCTTATGAGTTTTTTGGCGTAGATCATCATCAAAAACCTTTGGATTAGGTCACTGATTTGCATAATTCACCATTTCCTTTCACTTGTAACATTTAAGTGTATGAGGTGCACTCTGTGTAGCCTCTTCTTTGTTCGCATCACTAGACATCTTCATCCCATCATTGTAGCCTTCAAATTACCAATGACCTTCTTTTCCACATTTGAATCATTTACATATCCCTTCAAGAAAACTCCCTCCATGTTTCGTTCCAAACTTTGAGCATAAGGGAAAAATCATCTTCTTTTCAGTGTGCTCTTTATATTTCCCATTGAATTCCATTTTCCTCTTCTTATCAAACCCATATGACTGATGGGTTACTCCAATCTCCATATCAACCTTGAGAGCACATCGAATGATTTCCTCATAGCTATTGAAGTACCTTATGGCTAACACCCTTCGAAGACTTGGTTTTAATCCACAAAAGAATCGATCAATCTTACTCTCAGGTTGGTTAATAATATCAGAAGCATACCTTGCAAGTCTTGTAAAATTTTCTTCGCAGGTACCAACAGATTCGTCATCCTTTAGCTTTAGTTAAGAAACTCCTTCTCCATCTTTTTTCATATAATATGAGGGAAGGACTTATTGAAAAATATGTTCTTGAACTCATCCCATTCCATGGACTCAATTTCATCCCTTTACCTCGTATTATTATTAAGATTCCACCATTGATCAACTTCACCTTCCAAACGATATACTGATAAGATGACTTTATCATGTTCTGAACAATGAAGAACTGAAAATATCTTTTCAGTAGTACTGATCCATTGTTCAGAAACTAATGGATCAGTAGACCCGCTAAATAAGGGAGGATGCTGACTCATGAATGATTCAATAGAATGTTGCTCGTTACTTTGCTTGTTTGGAAGTCCTGCATGATTCATAGCTTGAGAAAGTTGTGTGATCATGGCTACAAGATTTTTCATTCTAGCACCCATAAAATTTGGTTTCTCAGGGGGACAATCATTGCATTGCCTGTCTAATTCAGCATTAACATGGTCCCTTTGGGTTCCATCCATTGACTAAAACCAATAATCATAGTGTGAGAAACACTAATCATAATTGTAAAACCACAAAATCCAGAATAAAATTTCACACTTATGGTCTTATAATAGGTTATTCATGGCCATTTCTGAAACACAAAGATTGTGTTCTATTCTTAGATATATCCTTAGGGTTCTTACTAAGGCTTCCACATCCTAGTTTCCAAATGATGACTATACCCTTCCTCTGATACCAACTATAACGACCCATAAATTACATACATTGTTATTACTTCATAATGTAAGCATAATTATTGCAACATATAACAAAAACATGAAAGGATTGTATAAGTATAGTGTCTTTATTAACTGGGAAATATAAACAACTAGTTCATAAAGCATCTACAATGTCTCCTTTTTATTTTATCATATCTAGATTCCCTTTTTTCATATCATACTTAATACCCTTCTTCCTACCTGGGGAAAAGAAAACAAACAAAATGGTGATCTCAAATTCTTAGTAAGGGTAAACAAAATAAATATCAACCATATCATATTCATAAGAACATAACATTTTGGAAATCTTATCCTGCAAATGAAATCACAATTTCATAACATGGGATAAATCATAGAAGTGAAATGTAATCCCAATCATCATAACATAAAACATAAAACTACGTGGAAAACACACAAAATCATATAGAATCATTTCTTAGTCGTCAAGACTCATTTCCAAGACTATCTTAGAAAACAAAGTCCATTTTTGAACCGAGTTCACTCCTCGTTTCAATCCTGTATCACTGAACCAGATTAACCTTCCATTCTAGCCATGTCTATCTTATGAGATATAATTCTTTACCCAATGCATTGGAGGGAGATATAGGTCCCACCAATCTCATAATTATACCATTCTTATGTGTGCCACAAGATCATAAATCATACATCATAGAAAAACCCATGTAATAAAAATGGGATTCTTAAACATCATGCCATCATAACATAATCCATACAAGATAAAAGGATATCATAAAAATAATTCCATCATGACATAATCAAATCAATGTAAAATTGAGGATAGAAACAGAACCTCGTATTATCTTAGATGGAAAATAATTTTGATAAAATACTTGAACTTCATTCTTGAAGAAAATATCCTTTCTACTTCAAAAACATTTTTCATTTTGTAACAATTTATACAATTTTAATCTAAAAGAAGTTGATTAAAAATAAACATGAAAACTTTTAAAGGAGTCTTCATGGAAATAATGATCTAAAAATCCATTCATGGAGTATAAGTTAAAGAAAACCATTCTTCTCGTACTTTGGCCGAAAATTTCAAAAAAGTACCTCGTAGTAAAAACGACAAAAGATTCCTAGCATATCATTTACTAAAAACATACCAATGGGTTTAATTAGATTTAAACAATTGTATGAGGATATAAATAATATTACATATTTAGGAAACATGGATGTGGATGATAAATATTCCCTAGTAAATTCTGAAGTATAAACAATCTCGGATAAAAATGAGATTGTGAGATTTTCCCTTACCTTAGGTTTGATTTGTTTCGTACATATTCGAACCTCCTGTATAATGATTTAAATAATGTTATTGACTTATTCCAGAATTTTAAGCATTGTTATGATATCATATATGGTCATATTCTTAGCTTCTTATTATTAATATTTCATTGCTACTTGTTATTCGGGTATTTATTTTTTTTCATTCTTATGTGTGTTTTGTCAAATAAAATCTTATTCTTTATTTTAGGTTATAGATACCTCTTTTTTATAATGGTATTATTGTAATATATATCATATTTTTAATTCAATTCATTTATATAATCATTATAAAATGAAGATCATGTAGAACAAGTCGCATCACATCGTGGCGATGGTAGGCCGTATGTACGCACGAGTGACGATATCGTTCCCATGATCGTGGAATTGTATTGAAGTGTATGTGTACTATTTCAGAATCAATATCACTTTATAATAATAATATATAGTTATAATTTACACCATTATAACATTCCAAGTATAGTGGTGGTGGAAAACAGATTACACCACAGCGTGGAGACAGTATTTCGTAGGTACGCACGCGCGGTGATTTCGTTTTCTGTAGGATGGATAGAAGGTGTAATAGGGTTGTTTCATATTTATAATAGCATATCTGTATATTAGTGATACATTTGTGTTTACTTAATAATTAATTAACTAAAGAACAAGAAGTATAGGAAGAAATAAATTTAAAATAATTAGTAACGGACATTACCTCTTCTTTGAAGCGTCTCTTCTTAACCTTCTCTTAGGGCACTAAATATGGACTTTTAAGAAGACAAGGACCTCTAGGATATTAATAGGGAAGTGGAGAAGAGAAATTGGTTGGGTTTGGCCGAAATTTAAGGCTCAATGTGGTGTGATGTGGAGAGGGAGGTGGTGTCATCTTATAAGGGAGGAGAGGGGCAATTTACAAAAAACATATCATATTGTATTATTATAAAGTGATATTCGGTTTTTAATAGCTCCAAATTTATTTATTTAGAAGATAAGGTGGGTATGGGTCTATATCCTCTCATAAAATATATTTTGGACAAGTTTAGATATCTATTTTAACCTTATCATTTAGATTTAACTTTATGTTAAATAATTTTACCATTATCGTGTCTTCTTGTTTTCTTACACTATATTGTTAATAAACTTACAATAACAAGACCAACGTACCCAAAGTGGTTAATTGATAATATATATAACTTTATCTATGAAATTTCGCCGATCCTTAGATTTTTTTTGATTAAAATAAAAATTAATATTATAATATTTGTTATATAAACTATTTTATGTCAATTTTGACACTATTTGGTAATTGATTTTTGTGAAAATCATAAAAGCATGATTAGTTAGGAAAAAGTTAAATAAATTAACACTAATATGTAATATTTACCTATAAAATTATTTTAATTCATAAAAGGTCTCAAATTACTTTTATTTGGGTATTTATATTAGGAATTATGTTAGTATTTCATTAATAAGGTAATTACTGCATCATCATTGAGTCCAAAATAAATAAAATTATTTAATGTATTAATATTATAAATAAAATACCATTACGTAGGAAATATTTTTATCTTTATAATGAATATTTATAGTAAAATTTATCTTATGTATAACCCAATATTAAAAATGTTTTAGTTATTAAACTTTGATTTTAACTATTTAAACTATTCTTTAAATAAAATAATAATAAATGTCCTAATCTAATCCAAGTGGACCTAAATGGTCATATTTTATTCCTAAGGGTTTTTTTGGTCTAATTAAACTTATGAAATAGAATTAGGACATGTTTTAGGGTAATAATAATACTATTTTTACCCTTAATTACCCTATTTACTTTTAATCGTGGTAAATAAAAGTAAAAGTTACTATTCACCAAAAATTATTTTTATCTTATTGAACCACTTTTTACTCCTTGATGTTAACCGTGTCTCTTGTATTTTATAAATTCCAATCACAGAAGTGGTAAAATTAAGTTTTATGTATATTCTTAAACTCTCCTAGGAGGTGGGTAAAAGACGGTGAAAAGTTCAATAAAATTTGTATATGTCTAAAATTATTATAAAATGACTCCAATTAATTACATTGAACATATATAGGTATTATGTATCAATTTTTAGGTAAAATAAATTTAAATAAAATAAATAATTATTTAAATAAAATATTTGTTTTTAAATAGTAACCTAGTGTTTTCACTATTCATCAAAAATTAAATGTTTTCAAAAAAATACCAAAAATTCACCCTATTCTAATTTCTCTATTCCAAATCCAAAAATGAAGTCCATTTTAAAATATAAAATTTATAAAATTTCAAAAAGTTGGCATTACTATTTATAATGGCTAGTTTTAATAATATTTTAATATCATATTGTTGTTTAGTAAAACTCAGTGTTGAATACAACGCAAGCTATCGAGGATGGTAGCGATTGCATGTAAAGAAATCCAAGATAGTGTTGTGTGTAGTGAAAGATTCCATTGATGATAAAAAAATATTTATCATAAAAAAACTCTGGTGTTACACTCCATGTCTACTACTAGTTGCCGTATCAATAGACATAGGTACCAATCATTCCTTCCTTCCACAAATATTGTCTAGGGCCTAGAGTTTCGGGTTAAACCGTTGAGTTGAACCTAACTTCTGGAGATACCTTTGGGATGAGACTGGATATTAAAACTTACACTGATGGTGTGATCTGGCCCTTGAGGTGAGTGTTTCAGTTGGAACCTCTTGGTGGAAACATCGAGGCCTTACAGCATTATATTGGGTTTGGAATTAACATCCATAGTTCACACATAGATTCAATATATTAGGAAATGACGTTGTGGTTATCTACAACGTTGGAATGGGTTTTCCTTGGATAGTGAAAATGGAAACCCAGGAATCTTAGAATAATCTCTTGCATAAGAGGGTGCAGTCGATCACTTGGGGGTTGGCCAACTTCCCCCTCGTGGAAGTAGAAGTTGACATTGAGGTAGTCTATACTTCTGGGATGGGGAACATAGTAGAAGATGCACTCAACAGGCGGTCTGGCATGCATCTGCTGAGTGTGGTGAAAGAGAAGCTAGAAACAATGGAGATATCCTTTATGGATCGAGAATGAGCAGCTTTTATTTAGTCTCTTACAGTCACTCACCCACTCCTTCAGTGAGTCATGGAGGCGCAACACCTATACACTGATTGCGAGGCTCGACGTGCTCAGATATCCATAGGATAGGCACCTGATAGATTTTCTGATGGTGGGGAGCATGTCATCCTCATAAGAGGACGTACCGTGGTACAAGTGTCACTTCAAGAGGATGTGTTTAGAGAGCTCCATACATCCCCTATAGTGGTACATCTAGGAGTGGAGACGATGTACCAGGACCTCTGATGTAACGCCCCGACCCTAATTACCTAGAGTCGGTGCATTATTACATAACATTGGCATGATCACGAGAAATATCAAGTCTCAAAAGACCGATTAGTTTAGTAGCCTTGGAATAACTAGATACATCCATAAATTTTTACATTACATCATAAAAAAAACATCCTGTCTTCATATCCCCTCATACTATCCCTGCAGGTCATTCATAAATTACTTCTTCATAATCCTGGGAAAAATAAAACATTGAAAGGGGTGAGCTCGGATGCTCAGTAAGGATAACATTATAGCAGAAGCTTTCATAAATAAGCATAAACACTTAAGGCAATTTATAACTAAAACAAAAGCATTTTAAATTTGAACTTCAGCATAAAATGGCGAAGGTAAAATGAAATAATGCCATTTACTTACTCACATGGATATTCTACTAGTCGAATGATCACATGCAATATCAATAACCACTTTCATAATGATGGAATGCATAATGCCAGACTATCATAACCACATAGCCAAGGCCTCATGCCAAGACTACAAATAAGATTTTGCCAAGGCCTTGTGCCAAGACACTAGTTTGTCTCATGAGACCTACCGATGCATCGAGGAGCTATAGCGGGCTTCACCCATCACTTATTTAGTCCAATGCATTCCTCATATGAACATGTTTAAACATAACATAAACATTCGTATTAAAACTAGCATACGAAATGTCAATACTTTTACCACAAACCATGAATGGTATAAAAACAGCACATCCACAGTCAAACATAACTCATTCGATACAATATGGAAGATTGTATTGTATCACATTAACCTCAATCAATAATAATGAAGGATGTTGACATATATGAAAATAATCATCAAAACTATTTGAGAGAAATATCTCCCTTTTCTTGAAAACATTTAAAAGTCACACTATTTTTCATGAAGCCATTTAAAAGTAGATTTTTGAATCAAAGTGTCCCATACCACTTTGATACTTTTTAAAAGGAGTTTTGATTTCTAAACTTTAATGTCCATATATATAAATCCTTAAAACCATTTTTAAAACATGGACATTTATGAGAAAGTTTTAGATGAATAAGTCTTTAAAACATTTAAAAATGGTATTTTAGTTAGAGATTCTAACCAAAAGAGACACTTTAATAAAAATAATTGAGGTAATCAAAACTTTGTAATATCATGAGAATAAAGGTAATCATGATATACTATGTCAAAGTACATTATATACACCACATAAAAGTGATTTGGTGTATATCATCAAAGAAGTCTCAATGGAATGTAAATTGAGATGAAATCTCTCATAAAGGTTGTATCCTTAGGTTAAGGATAAATCAATGACATAATTATGTGTGACAAATATAAATACACTAAATATGATTGGATATTCAGTGTAAAACAATCAAAGGACATTCACACATATTCTTGTAAAAACAATACCAACGAATTGGATGTTTAACTCAACAAATGGAGAATGAGTTAAAATTACTCTTATCAAATTCATATCAATGACTTGAGAATTATCAATGGAGTGATTATGTGTATCAAACTTATATCCACAGGAAGGGGAGTGGAAATTATGACATAATCAAATGAATAGTGATTCCACACATAATCTTGGGGTAATATAATCAATGAAATATGCGTAAAGCCAAATGAGTGGAAATTGAAATTTCAAATTCCCTTATCGATTAGGTAACATACGAAGCATACACCCATGAAAGAAGTATCATACCCTGATGATTTAAATACCCATAAATTAAAGTATATTACACAATGAATTCAATCATGGGCAGTACACATACCCCACATGCAATAATTAAGTGGTGAATAATGGAAATCTCACGAAATTAAAAGTGAGATAAGAAACCCCTTACCACGTTAATCAACTGAGTGGTATGGCCAAAAGTTAATAACCACCAAATTATTTACAGAATAACATGAATATAAGAGAATCATGATAATATATATCAAATGGCCGTACACAATACACCACTTTCAATAATTTAGTGGCGAACAATGGAAATCTCACGGAATTGAAAGTGAGATAAGAGAATCCCTTACTTTGTACTTTTTCCTTGGTCGATGGTAGGTTTACCTCCTGTATAATGGTGAAATAATTGTTATTTAATAATACAAGAATCATTTACTTTAATATGATATCATATATGATCTTTTAACATTGATTTGTTAATAATATCTTAGAATTATCGTCATTTCGTGTGTTAACGGGTTCATTTTACTTTATATTCTTTGTTATGTGAGCCATATTAGTTATTAATGGGATGTATATTATTCATATCCAGAATGATATCAAGTCCTTAGATACTATTTTTAAATCGTAAAATTATAATTATACTTGAATGGATATGATGGACAATGAATCTCATCGCGTTCGTGGAGACGGTAGTCCGTACATACGCACGAGCGACAATATCATTCTTTTGATATTAAAATGATATATAATTGGATTTTATATCATATATACAGAATCATTATCATGTTATATTTATTATTTACATGAGTTACACATCATTATTATACCCATCCAAATAGTAATATATTGAATAACAATTACACCACGACGTGGAGACGGTAAGCCGTACGTACGCACGTATGGTGACATGTTATTCAAATGATGGATAGAATACTGAATATGGTTGTACCATATTTATAATAACATCAAAGTATATATATGATACTGCAGTTATTATTTTATAATGGTAATAACAAATAAAGATGAAGTGGAAGAAGAAAGGAACTTAAAAAGGGGTGGTGAAAACATTATCTCTTCTTTGGGTTCTTCCTTTTGATTTGATCAAAAGGGCTCCTTAGGTTGGCTTTATGATCAAACTAAGGCCTCTAGGTTGTACTGAGGGGAGTTGGGAGAGTATTTGGGCAGAGTTTGGCCGAACCAAAAGGCTTTGAGGGTGTGAAGAAATGAGAAGGAGGAGTGCCCTTTTATAAGAGGGGTGAGGGGCACCTTTGGAAAAGCTAGAAATATTAATTTATAATAAATTCATATTAAGTTTCCAATGGCTCCAAAGTTTACTATTCAAAGGTTAAGGTGGGGATGGGTCGAAAACAACTCATACAATAGAATTTAGATAGGTTTGGGTACTTATATTAACCTTATCTTTAAGTATTAACTCTATGTTAATTAGTTTCACTTTTACAATGTCTCTTTGTATTTTTATATAATATGTTTAATAAACATACTATATACATCCAAGCGACCCCCAAGTGGTCCATTAATGATGAACCTATCATGATATATGTCTATTTTCCGATCCTTAGATTTTTAGGAATTTAATATCAATTAATAATATAATATTTGTTTTAAGAACTCTTTTATATCAATTTAGACACTATTCAATAGTTGATTTTTGTGAAAATCATAAAAGATTGATTAATTCGAAAAAAGTAAATTAAATAAATCCTAATATATCATATTATCCTAGAAAATTAGTTTAATTCATTAAAAGAATCATATTATATTTATTTGGGTATTTATAATATCAATTATTTTAATTTTTCACTATTATAGTAATTATTGCATCATCATTGTGTCATAAATAAAATAAATTATTTAGTGTCTAAAAATTATAAATAAAATATAATTATGTATGAAATATTTTTATCTTTCTAATGAATATTTATAATCTAAAATCCAACATATATAACCCTATGTAACAATTTTTTTTCTAAAAGATATATGCTTGTGTCATTTTTGTATTCATTTTAACTTAATTAAAATAAAGTGTCATTATCACATACATGTGGATCCATGGGGTCCCAAAATCGACCCAAAGATTCCCATGGTCGACCATGTATCAACCAATAGGGTTAAGACACGTTTTAGGGTAATTTAGTATTATTATAATATTAGTTTTTAACCCTTATTTACCGGATTTACCCTTAACCATGGTAAATAAAATATTTACCGCAGTAATTATTCAAAATGTCTAAAAATAAAAGTTACCTATTTACAAAATTTGGACATCCTGATTCCAAATATGGAATCCATTTTTCTAAATTCAAAACACATAAGTGTCAGAAATTAATTTAAAATTAATTCCCGCTGTCAAAACAAAAAGCGTGTTTTTAAGAGATAATAACTATCAAAAGATTGACACTTGTTTATGTTCGGTTTAATTGTAAAATTATGTCCAATGACCAACATTATATTAAATGGTAAAAATATATTCTAAATATACTTTAAAACCACTCAAATTCACAATTTATCACTATTAATTATTTTGATTAAAAAATTTGTTTTTAATTAAAATTTAGTAAGTTTCACTATTCATCAAAATATGAAATTTATCCGAAAAGTACCAAAATTTCACCTTAGGCTAAATTCGATATTCCGAATCCAAAAATGAAGTCCATTTTAAAATATAAAATATATATAATTTCAAAAGGTAGGTATTACTATTCATAACGGCTAGTTTGATTGGTTACGGTGTGTTAGAACTCGGTGTTGCGTACAACACACGCTAGCGTACCGTGGAAGCTTGGGATGTTTCATTTTAAATTTTTGATGTCCCCATTTAGTCAAAAAATTTAAAATATAGTATATAAAAAGGGTTCACTATTAAAATTTGGTAAAAGTGCAATACTGAAAATGAATTTGTTCTTACATTATGTCTAAGAAACTCATAATATGGATTCTAAAATTATAAGGATTATATAATGTTTATAATTTAGTTAACACTATTCATAACCTCTTTTGAACAGCTTGTTTGGTAAGTCATGGTGCGATTGAACATGGTGTTGCGTGTAGTGAAAGTTATTGAATTATTTTGAAGAAATAACACACTATAAAATCTTGGGGTGTTACATTCTCCCCTCCTTCAATAAATTGCTTCCTCGCAATTTGAAATTGTTCTTCGAAAATAAAAGGTTGAAAATATAAAATATCTTTGTGGGAAAACCCACATCAGAAATTGGGTTACTAAAATTTAGTATTAATATGAGGAAAAGATAAATGAAAGGATCACCACCAAATTATGATCTCGATTAGGAGAACATTGGTGGTAATTAGAGACATATAATTGGAGGAAAAACGTAAATATTTATAGGTAGTGATTGAGGTCATCAATCACAAACAAGTATAAAATTGAGGTCCTTAAACTCATCAATCTATGATGATTTGAAATACCATCGGTCCAAGAAAACATAGGGTATTGGGATAACACATTTTTGACGTTACAAAATATCTTAGTTGAAATCCCACATCGAAAAATGAATTAATGAGGTCTCTATTTAAAATAAAGAGTGGAAAGTATGAAGATTACCGAAAATAACACATACTAGGGTTCCATGTAGGAAAATATGGATATGGAAGAGAAATCTAACCATCAATTATCTGATGAAGAGTGGTAGAGAACATGGCTATGAAAAGGCCAACAATCCCAAAGAAATAAATTATTGATGATTTAATGTACCATCTAGGACAACAATTTTTTTTTAAAGTTACATTACATAAGGAAGAGGAATTCATTTATGATATTGACTAAGAACATTATGAGATATACTTAAATTTTAAGTAGATTTTCATTCTTTAATAAATTTCCACCACAAAACTCAATTTTTTTTAAACGATGAGTATTCAATAAGACTTCGTCACACTGGAAGAGCTAGAATAAACTTCTATAGAATCACATGATCCATGTAGGATAAACCATATATTTACATTGCCTTTGAAGATTAATCAAAACCAAAATGGTTAGTGAATGATCTAATGATCCCCCAAAAGGATATTCATTGAGATAAATATGCACTAATCTTAATTTCAAAAATTAAACCAACAATACCCCAAAGTTAAATAGATACCATTCAATAACGAATTGTCCTTAAAATCCTTTAATATAATCCAAACTAATATTGAAACCCAAAACATAGAATAATTTGATTATGTAGTCACCCATGTTACATTGTATCTCCAAATGACATCAAATACTCTTAAAGTCACATACTTAAAAGTAATTAACATCATCACATATTTTCTATTATAGGTTAATCATTTCCATAAATAACCCAAATAACTATAAATAAACAATAAAACCGTAGATAAAAATCCACCATTACTCTACAAATGAAACCTCATTGTATTCTATTTTCCTTGGGCATATAGTGTTCCTAACCAAACGAACATCTTCTAAAATAACATTTACCACTTAATCACCAAATCATTTTCCTATACCAAGGTTATTCATTTGATAAGACATAAGAACCCAAATCATCTTATTATTGATCAATAAAATCATTTAACAAAAAAAAATAGTCACACTAACCAGGGACTTCACGTAGTCCAGTGGTAGGCGATAAATCCCAATCGCACTTTGGTTGTGGGTTCGATTCCCACAGCTTTGTCCGACGCGACAGGTTGTCACACGGTCTACGTGTTGTCCTTTTTCAAAAACTATATTTTATAATATTACCAAAATGAGATAAATTCCTCAAAATAACCTAATTTAACCACAAATGTTATATCATACTTTGCATTTTCATCCCAAATTATAATAACTTATCATTTTCTCAAACCCCAATGATCATATAAAACCAAATGGTTATTTATACCTATATCCACAAGAGAAGAGACAATTCTTCCTCAAATATCTTTCTCACATGGCAAACTTCTGGGTTACAAATACAAGAGAAAATTATTCCAATGTAAACCCATCAACAAAGAGTGCTAATACTTTTTAAATTTTTCTCCAGCCATTTATTTCCACATAGCTTCTTCTTTGACCAAGAAAATATCCTATAGAATAGGACATTCACTCGGGTAATGGCCAGGTCCCCTACATTTACGGCAAATGACTGTAAATGGACTCTTGGGACCATTTTTATCTTCTTCCATAGTACTCTTCATTTTTCTTCGGCAATTCTTCACTTTATGTCCTTCCTTCCCGCACGTAAAACATTTCATTGTCCCATTGAGACACTTTCCTGGGTGTCTCTTTCCACATTTCCTGCATGATGAAAATTGAGGTTTCTTTTCTCCATGGTCTCCATTGCTGGAGATCTTATCATTTATCACCTTTCTCTTCCTTGTTGAGTCTGGGAGTTGGTTAATATATATGTTGTTGATCATATTTTTGGAAAACTGATTTGGCAGAAAGACGATATCTTTTACGCCTATCAACATTCCATTTTTTTGCTCATCGCCACCACCACTCCCACCTTGTACATCATTCTCAAAGTCAATATGAATTCCTTGGAATCCAGCCATTGACTAAAACCAGAAAGCATTGTGTGAGTAATAGTAGTCGTAAAATCATTTAGAGAATAAAATGTCACCATATTCTCAATTTGAAACATATTTGGATTAACCAAGGTCATTTACTCTCATCTTATGTATATATTACTTAAATCGGTTTGTAAAGAAAATGTAAATTATCCTATGAATATCCCCCGGGAGTGTCGTAACCAAGAGTGCAGCAAGGCCCGTTGTCGTGCACCAGTTCCCGTTCGAGTCTAGCTCAAAGCGGTGTTTTCGGGTTTTACCCCTAGGTACATCTATGTCAGAGCCGCCTCTACCTGCTCGTATCCAGATAGGGATGTATTGCTCGGAAAACTCACAAAATCTCTACAATACCAAAATTCTAGGACGTTCTTTTATACTAATCCTCAAAGTTCATCTTAGGTCTACGTGCTCTAATCAGAGTTTATCTAAATCTAGCTTCCAAGGTTTGTACTAAACTTCCTCTGATACCAACTGTAACGCCCCGACCCTAATTACCTAGAGTCGGTGCATTATTACATAACATTGGCATGATCACGAGAAAGATCAAGTCTCAAAAGACCGATTAGTTTAGTAGCCTTGGAATAACTAGATACATCCATAAATTTTTACATTACATCATAAAAAAAACATCCTGTCTTCATATCCCCTCATACTATCCCTGCAGGTCATTTATAAATTACTTCTTCATAATCCTGGGAAAAATAAAACATTGAAAGGGGTGAGCTCGGATGCTCAGTAAGGATAACATTATGGCAGAAGCTTTCATAAATAAGCATAAACACTTAAGGCAATTTATAACAAAAACAAAAGCCTTCTAAATTTGAACTTCAGCATAAAATGGAGAAGGTAAAATGAAATAATGCCATTTACTTACTCACATGGATATTCTACTAGTCGAATGATCACATGAAATATCAATAACCACTTTCATAATGATGGAATGCATAATGTCAGACTATCATAACCACATAGCCAAGGCCTCGTGCCAAGACTACAAATATGATTTTGCCAAGGCCTTGTGCCACGACACTAGTTTGTCTCATTAGACCTACCGATGCATCAAGGAGCTATATCGGGCTTCACCCGTCACTTATTAAGTCCAATGCATTCCTCATATGAACATGTTTAAACATAACATAAACATTCGTATTAAAACTAGCATACGAAATGTCAATACTTTTACCACAAACCATGAATGGTATAAAAACAGCACATCCACAGTCAAACATAACTCATTCGATACAATATGGAAGATTGTATTGTATCACATTAACCTCAATCAATAATAATGAAGGATGTTGACATAGATGAAAATAATCATCAAAACTATTTGAGAGAAATATCTCCCTTTTCTTGAAAACATTTAAAAGTCACACTATTTGTCAAGAAGCCATTTAAAAGTAGATTTTTGAATCAAAGTGTCCCATACCACATTGAAACTTTTTAAAAGGAGTTTTTATTTCTAAACTTTAATGTCCATATAAATAAATCCTTAAAACCATTTTTAAAACATGGACATTAATGAGAAAGGTTTAGATGAATAAGTCTTTAAAACATTTAAAAATGGTATTTTAGTTAGAGATTCTAACCAAAAGAGACACTTGAATACAAATAATTGAGGTAATCAAAACTTTGTAATATCATGAGAATAAAGGGAATCATGATATACTATTTCAAAGTACATTATATACACCACATAAAAGTGATTTGGTGTATATCATCAAAGAAGTCTCATGGAATGTAAATTGAGATGAAATCTCTCATAAAGGTTGTATCCTTAGGTTAAGGATAAATCAATGACATAATTATGTGTGACAAATATAAATACACTAAATATGATTGGATATTCAGTGTAAAACAATCAAAGGACATTCACACATATTCTTGTAAAAACAATACCAACGAATTGGATGTTTAACTCAACAAATGGAGAATGAGTTAAAATTACTCTTATCAAATTCATATCAATGACTTGAGAATTATCAATGGAGTGATTATGTGTATCAAACTTATATCCACAGGAAGGGGAGTGTAAATTATTATATAATCAAATGAATAGTGATTCCACACATAATATTTGGGTAATATAATCAATGAAATACGCATAAAGCCAAATGAGTGGAAATTGAAATTTAAAATTCCCTTATCGATTAGGTAACTTACGAAGCATACACCCATGAAAGAAGTATCATACCCTGATGATGTAAATACCCATAAATTAAAGTATATTACACAATGAATGCAATCATGGGCAGTACACATACCCCACATGCAATAATTAAGTGGTGAACAATGGAAATCTCACGAAATTAAAAGTGAGATAAGAAACCCCTTACCACGTTAATCAACTGAGTCGTATGGACAAAAGTTAATAACCACCAAATGATTTACAGAATAACATGAATATAAGAGAATCATTATAATATATATCAAATGGCCGTACACAATACACCACTTTCAATAATTTAGTGGCGAACAATGGAAATATCACGGAATTGAAAGTGAGATAAGAGAATCCCTTACTTTGTACTTTTTCCTTGGTCGATGGTAGGTTTACCTCCAGTATAATGGTGAAATAATTGTTATTTAATAATAGAAGAATCATTTACTTTAATATGATATCATATATGATCTTTTAACATTGATTTGTTAATAATATCTTAGAATTATCGTCATTTCGTGTGTTAACGGGTTCATTTTACTTTATATTCTTTGTTATGTGAGCCATATTAGTTATTAATGGGATGTATATTATTCATATCCAGAATGATATCAAGTCCTTAGATACTATTTTTAAATAATAAAATTATAATTATACTTGAATGGATATGATGGACAATGAATCTCATCGCGTTCGTGGAGACGGTAGTCCGTACATACGCACGAGCGACAAAATCATTCTTTTGATATTAAAATGATATATAATTGGATTTTATATCATATATACAGACTCATTATCATGTTATATTTATTATTTACATGAGTTACACATCATTATTATACCCATCCAAATAATAATATATTGAATAACAATTACACCACGACGTGGAGATGGTAAGCCGTACGTACGCACGTATGGTGACATGTTATTCAAAGGATGGATAGAATAGTGAATATGGTTGTACCATATTTATAATAAAATCAAAGTATATATATGATACTGGAGTTATTATTTTATAATGGTAATAACAAATAAAGAGGAAGTGGAAGAAGAAAGGAACTTAAAAAGGGGTGGTGAAAACATTACCTCTTCTTCGGGTTCTTCCTTTTGATTTGATCAAAAGGGATCCTTAGGTTGGCTTTCTGATCAAACTAAGGCCTCTAGGTTGTATTTAGGGGAGTTGGGAGAGTATTTGGGCAGAGTTTGGCCGAACCAAAAGGCTTTGAGGGTGTGAAGAAATGAGAAGGAGGAGTGCCCTTTTATAAGAGGGGTGAGGGGCACCTTTGGAAAAGCTAGAAATATTAATTTATAATAAATTCATATTCAGTTTACAATGGCTTTAAAGTTGACTATTCAAAGATTAAGGTGGGGATGGGTCGAAAAAAACTCATCCAATATAATTTAGACAGGTTTGGGTACTTATATTAACCTTATATTTAAGTATTAACTCTAAGTTAATTAGTTTCACTTTTACAATGTCTCTTTGTATTTTTATATAATATGTTTAATAAACTTACTATATACATCCAAGAGACCCCCAAGTGGTCCATTAATGATGAACCAATCATGATATAAGTCTCTTGGCCGAACCTTAGATTTTTAGGAATTTAATATCAATTAATAATATAATATTTGTTTTAAGAACTCTTTTATGTCAATTTAGACACTATTCAATAGTTGATTTTTGTGAAACTCATAACAGATTTATTAATTCTAACAAAGTCAATTAAATAAATACTAATATATCATATTATCCTAGAAAATTAGTTTAATTCATTAAAAGCTTCATATTATATTTATTTGTGTATTTATAATATCAATTATTTTAATTTTTCACTATTATAGTAATTATTGCATCATCATTGTGTCATAAATAAAATAAATTATTTAATTTCTAAAAATTATAAATAAAAAATCATTATGTATGAAATATTGTTATCTTTCTAATGAATATTTATAATCTAAAATCCAACATATATAACCCTATGTAACAATTGTTTTTCTAAAAGATATATGCTTGTGTCATTTTTGTATTCATTTTAACTTAATTAAAATAAAGTGTCATTATCACTTACAAGTGCATCCATGGGGTCCCAAAATCGACCCAAAGATGCCCATGCTCGACCATGTATCAACCAATAGGGTTAAGACACGTTTTAGGGTAATTTAGTATTATTATAATATTATTTTTTAACCCTTATTTACCGGATTTACCCTTAACCATGGTAAATAAAATATTTACCGCAGTAATTATTCAAAATTTCTAAAAATAAAAGTTAACTATTTACACAATTTGGAAATCCTGATTCCAAATATGGAATCCATTTTTCTAAATTCAAAACACATAAGTGGCCTAAATTAATTTAAAATTAATTCCCGCTGTCAAAACAAAAAGCGTGTTTTTAAGAGATAATAACTATCAAAAGATTGACACTTGTTTATGTTCGGTTTAATTGTAAAATTATGTCTAATGACCAACATTATATTAAATGGTAAAGATATATTCTAAATATACTTTAAAACCACTCAAATTCACAATTTATCACTATTAATTATTTTGATTAAAAAAGTTGTTTTTAATTAAAATTTAGTAATTTTCACTATTCATCAAAATATGAAAGTTATCCGAAAAGTACCAAAATTTCACCTTAGGCTAAATTCGATATTACGAATCCAAAAATGAAGTCCATTTTAAAATATAAAATATATATAATTTCAAAAGGTAGGTATTACTATTCATAACAGCTAGTTTTATTGGTTACGGTGTGTTAGAACTCGGTGTTGCATACAACACAAGCTAGAGTACCGTGGAAGCTTGGGATGTTTCATTTTAAATTTTTGATGTCCCCATTTAGTCAAAAATTTTAAAATATAGTATATAAAAAGGGTTCACTATTAAAATTTGGTAAAAGTGCAATACTGAAAATGAATTTGTTCTTACATTATGTCTATGAAACTCATAATATGGATTCTAAAATTATAAGGATTATATAAAGTTTAAAATTTAGTTAACACTATTCATAACCTCTTTTGAACAGCTTGTTTGGTAAGTCATGGTGCGATTGAACTTGGTGTTGCGTGTAGTGAAAGTTATTGAATTATTTTGAAGAAATAACACACTATAAAATCTTGGGGTGTTACATCTGACGACATCACTAGTGGCTGAGAATGAAGGAAGAAGTTGCATAGTTTTTCTCCCGATGCCTCACTTATTAGGAAGTGAAGGCAAAGAATCGGGTACCAGTGGGCTTAGTTCAGCCTTTAGAGGTCCTAGAGTGGAAGTGGGATGGGATATCCATCGATTCAGTGACAGGACATCCACATAAATCAAGGGATCATGACTCAATTTGGGTGATTGTCGACTGACTCACCAAATCAGCCCCCTTCCTACCAATCAAAGAACATGGTTCTGTAGATTTTTTGGGACACCTCTATGTGTAAGAGATTGTGAGATTACATCGAGTACCCTAAATGATTGTCTCCAAACGTGACACATTTTTTTTTCTGGCTATAGAAGGGGTTACAGGAGGCTTTTGGGACACAACATCGTTTGAGAACCACCTTCCATCCTCATACAGATAGTCAAACAGAGCACACCATTCAGACCCTCGAGGACATGCTGCATGCTTGTGTCCTTGATTTCAGTCGCAGCTGGGAGGATCACTTACCTTTGGTGGAGTTTTCATACAACAAAAACTATCACTCCACTATTGGGATGTCACATTTTGAGGCATTGTATGAGTGACCTTGCAGTTCACCTTTGTGTGGGACTGACCTAGGGGAGTCAGCACTAGTGGGACCAGAGATGGTATGGGCTACTACAGAGAAAGTGAAGATCATCTATGGGTGGATGAAGACTGTACAGTGCAGGAAGATGTCATATGCTGATAGGATACATAGACCTTTAGAGTTCGAGGATGGCAACCAAGTCTTTTTATGGGTCTCACCTCGATGAGGTTTGCAGAGATTTGGCTAAGGCGGAAAGTTATCTCTGAGGTTAATCGGACCTTTCCAGGTTCTTCAGCTGAGTTGGCGAGGTGTCATACCACTTATCTCTTCCATCTCAGTTGTACTAAATGCATGATATCTTCAACATATCTCAGCTGAGAAGACACGTGCATGACCCCTCTAACATCATTGACCATGGTGAGATGGACGTTGACGATGGGGAAACATTTATGGAGGTTCCAGTTGAGATGGAGGATTAACAAGAGAGGGGCCTTCAAGAATGTTTAATACCTCTACTGCATGTTGGTTGGCAGCATGGGAACCTATAGAAGTGAACATGGGAGCAAGAGGCTTAGATGCATTCTCAGTACCCCCACTTGTTCCCTCGGTTATGAGTTGTGGAATATGGGGATGTAGAGTACTGAGGTGGGGAGAAAATAAAGAACCTGAATTTCCATGTAATTAGTTTTTAAATAAACGAGAATTTTACGAGTCCACAAAATCTAACAGTGCGCGATTCCAAGGCCAAGCATGCCCAGAATGATCTGTCGATGTTTTTTTAAGCTTATGATAACACGCTTAAGCAGTTTTCCTAAAGAAATAGAATAACTCTTAAAAGGTAAATAAGATCAGAAATATGAGGGAACTGTTACGCACTGGATGGTGGGTTTACCATAGGCGTGACATAAGATTAGTCGTTGCGGGATTCTTGTGAGAAATCCAAAAAATTGCATAATCGTATATAAAATAATTAAATAAATTATTTTAATTTTCAAATTCTTATTATTCAAAAACAGTAACTCGGATTAAAAATCTGAGACCACCACTGAACTCGTGAGGGTATTCTCTCTTTATGAAGACACTAACATTGGCTGGTGCGGGCCACCAGAGAATGTTAGTTTTTGGCTGCAAATATAATAATTAATTGACAATTATTTTATTGTAAAATTCAGAACTTCTAAATGGTTACTCGGATTGAAAATACGAGAGTATGGTTGGGTTTTTTTAGGAATTGTGTCTCCTAGGAAGAGCCTAACCTCAACCGGCATGGGTCTTGGGTGACTCACAATAATTTTCTGATCTTTTTTCGGATATGTTCAGTAAACGTGTGAGCGGCATTTTATAACATTTGAGCCGGTGCTCGGAACTAAAATCCACGGGCACCATTGAAGTTGCAGCGCCGGTATTCGCTTAAGGATACATACACCTCGATAGTAGATGGACAAGGGTGAATGTTAGTTTTTTGTCTTTTTAGTGGAAATAATAAAATAAAATAAAATTCATCATATTTTATTTGGAGCTTCCATGTGGATATTTCAGTTGGGGTCCATCGGAGCTAAACCTCCACATGGAAGTTAGACGTGGGTACCACCACATCTTAACCTCCCATGAGAGGTTATGGTGGCGGGTACCACACGAACCATAACCTCCCATGAGAGGTTATGGTGGTGGGGACCACCCGGGTTTTTAAACCCCCTTGAAACCTCCCAATAATTGGGAGAAATCTCTCTAGTCCCAATTAAATGTGGGGGGGGGGCTCTACGTATCCTCCCAATAATTATAGCCAACAGACCTCTTAAATTGCACCAACCAAATTTAATTATCATGTTCGATTTAAATTTAAATCTCCACGTCATTGGAATTTATGAAGGTTCCCATTAAATGAACCGTCATAAATTCCAACAATCATTACTTACCTCCCTCCCTCTCATATATATAAGAAGATTGGGAGGAGGTTTTGGGATGCATTCACCAAGCGATAAGCGCTGGTAAAGTGACGTGATGCCCAACACTTGGAGGATTAAGCTTACTCCACAAAGAACACAATTTTCCAACGAAGAACGCCGGTGAGGAGTGACTTCGACTTCCTTCCTTAGAACCAACTCTGATGTTGGATGTCTTCAAATACAACGTTCCAGTGCTCAAACCGACGATCAAGGAAAAATCCAGTGACACCGATGATCATCTTTTCCCAATAATCCATCTTTTCCCCCGTGCCAATGTCAACAATCATTGAACAAAGGTAGGAGATTTATTTTCATGTTATTGCTTTCTTTGATTTTTCTTTTGAGGATTGGAAAATAATCGTTGTGGAGGCTGTAGAATTTGAACTTCATCGTTCTCTTTTCATGATGGACCAATTGCTTTCATCCTAAATGCGGATGGTGTGGGACAAACTAACATGGACAGAAACCCTTCACCGATCTCTTTGTAATATTCTTTGGCATGACGATGAAATGACGAGGTGATGGAGGCGACAGGCAGCGACCGCGCTACCTGCACACTCTGTAACCCGCATCGCCCTTGCAGTAGTTCGTCCGAACCAGCTCCCGGCCGCCACCGGCATCCCTTGCGCCTGCTGCCCACCCGGCTGCCCACCAGCCTCACGGCAGCCCGCCGCCCTCCCGGCTTCTGTCCATCGTCGGACACCCATCTTCGTGCCGCCGCCATCCTCCCACACACCCGCCGACCCCCTAGCCGCATGCCGAACTCCCAACTCCCAACCGGCGACGGCCTCCCATCCTCCCATTGTTCTCCCAGCCACCCGCCGGCCACCCAGCTGCTCATCGGCCTCCCAAGGCCAGCCTCCCGAGTAGTGCCCCAAACATTCCTGGCCGAGCCGGCCTTCCGCTACCCTCGTGGTGCCTTCGGGCCAAACTTCCCTTACACTGATGTGTGGACAGTTTGTTCCCTCTCAATCAGTCAGCTCCCTCGTGCTACTCACGACCTTCATAGTCGCCCAGGCCGGGCCCTGCCAGCTGGGCCAGACCCACCAGGTCAGGATGGGTCGACCCAAACCAGTTCGGCCTAGACGAGGTCGGGCCGGGTAGGTCTGACCGGGTCAGACCAGACCCTGACCCACTTCGACCCATTTATGCAACATCAACAATTTCTTTGGCACCAGACTTCCGTTTGATGAACTGTTAGTGGTGATAGAAATCTTAGATCGTGACCATCCTATATAGTATACCCCACTAGAGTTTGGGGTATATTTGAAATATGGTCAGGTTGGATCATGTACTAATCAAACCAGGCCCATGGGACTAAAAGGCTAATAACTCCCAGAACGAGCATCTGATTGACACACCATTTGTTACGTTGCGACCCCTATGATGAGGTGGACCACCATGATATTTTTTTTGGGACTTCATGTAAGTTTATTTATCGACACATGTCATCATTATTGGACCCACGCGGAATCAAGCGTGCTTGTGCAGAAACCCTGTGGTTGGCTACTCTCTGACTACTGTTCCTGGATCCTATATGAGTTCGACAGCTCTGACTACTGATCCTGGATCCTGTGTTGGTTCGATAGTTCTTAATACTGTTCCTCGATCTTTTTGGGTTAGACAACACTGACTACTGTCCCTAGATCATGTGTGGGTTCAATAGCTCTGACTCCTATACCTATATCCTCTGTGGGTTCGACAGGTTTGATTACTACTCCTGGATCATGTGTGGGTTTGACAGCTCTGACTTCTGTTCCATGATCATGTGTGGGTTTGAAAAGTCTGACAACTGTTCCATGATCTTTTGTGGGTCTAACAGCTCTGACTACTGTTCCTAGATCCTCTGCGAGTTCGACAGCTCTGACTACTGTTCCTCGATCCTGTGTGGGTTCCACATCTTTGATTTCTGTACAACGATCCTACGTGGGTTCGACAGAATAAATGATTTAGTAGCTACATCTAGTCATCTATAACTCTCTATAAAAATTGTATACATTTGTGAGTAGAGTAAGTAAATTTTGTGTTTACCTCATGATTGAGATGGATTACGTGATAACTTAGGTATATGTATGGGCATATACCTAAGTGGGGTTACCTAGTGATTTCATTCCTTGTGGTTTATCCTTTTTGTATTTTGTGAGACCTTGAGGGTCTCAGGTTCCCTAATGAGAATTTTTATACTCACCCCCACACAGGCTAAGCCCACACCTCATTGTGTTGGATGCAGATGACAGACAGTGCTAACCGAGGCTGAGTGTACAAGGACTAGACTGTACCCGGAGGTGGACCACATGGTGTGATGGTACACTAAGGATACGGATAGACGTGGAGTGTTGCAGAGGCTATCTATACCTACCATTTAGGAAGGTCTTCTTGTTGGATGATCCAAGAGTTGTTTTACATTTTTCCAGTACTTGTACTTTCAATTTATATTAATTTACAGTTGGGCTTGTATTTCCATCACCTTTTACTTTTCAGCACTCATTTGTTATATAGTTTACTTATTGTTTTGTATCCATCTATGTTCTATGTTGTGTGCCTTTACAGGTTATAATGGAAATGCCTTAATTGTTTTAGTGAATTATGACTTTGCTACTAATCGCCAGCCCCTGGCCTATGGATGGTGGGCTTGGGGTAGTCACGCCACGGGCCCCGGGGGACGGGTCGTGACAGAAGCACTAGGGGTGTCATTCAGATACATGAGAACTGAGGTGCATGGAATGCAACAAATATTTACACACTGTGTAGTCTAAAAATTAATTATTGAATGAAATTTCATTAAATTTAAAATCACAGCATAACAACCATAATTTATTAGTCAACACCTATTGTGTGTTATCCAATTAAAAAATGGTTTTAATGAATTTTAAATTACTAATTATTTAATGAAATAAAAAAATCATTATTGGTTATGCTATTTATTTTTTTTAAATTCCAAAAATGATGTGTATCACCAATTACGTTCATATGATTATTAAGATGAATGAAAATTAACTGATTAATTAATTATTTAATTAATTTGAGTGTGTTTATATTAATTATAAATAAATAATAAGTGAACGAATGTTATCTGAATATTTTTTTATATTCATTGTGTGTATGACCATTCATGAGCTTGAATAAGACTAGTGTATGAATTGGATGTTTAAATTTAATTTATTTCATGCGTCTGAATATATTTGTTTTAAAAATAAATTTTATTGATTTTGTTACATGCCTCTCTCCATTATTATGTAGGAGTTCACTGTCCAAGGATATTTATGTCCATGAATTTTAAGAAATTCATTAGTTCCCCTCACCAATATTTTAGTCATGAATACATGCAACTAACAGAGTAACTGAAGGATCATGGAGGAGGTCAAATATGGACACATAAAGATACCAACCCAAGTAATTCATCAGGGTAAAGGTGGAATGTGGTAAATCATGTTAGGACTGAAAAAAATAGTTATTTCTACTTGGTTATAGACTGATTTAATGACTTATTATTAAATAAACAATTATATAAAGCTTTTTAATGGGTTAATTAATTAATTAATTAGTGTTGTCTATATAATATTTTTACGGATATAAGGCAATGGTCACATAAATAAATTATTTAATGTAAAAATATAGAATTTAAATAAATCTATCTTGTATAAATAATTTTTCCAATATGGTAAATTAATTTATTTATGTCCATTTAATATTAACAATACATTTCATGAATAAAAGAGGATAAAATTTGTGCATACTAAATTAAATAAAGTTTTTATGAGTAAATTTTTTATACAAAATAGTTAATTAATTATATAAAATACCATTAAAATTAACATCATATGTAATGGATAAAATAACATATAATTTTGTCAAAATTATTAAAATATATAAACTAAATATTAATTCCAGTCTGTCATTCCAATACTTGATTGGGAATGAAACTAAATAGAATTAAGTGTTTTAACAAACCTTGTTTAGACACTTGTAATTATAAGGTGGTTCTTATGATGGTTTTTGTCTAACATATACACTTTACTTCAAGATCATTTTCCCTTTTCAGATTTTTTGTTATTTGGGGGAAATTAGTGAGAAAATCCTGATTGGATTTTATCTATAGGGGAGTCCACTCAATGGATCATGGTGGTGAAATCCCATAGTTGGCATTGGAGTTCCTACTTATTACCATCACATAGCATGACCAATCCTTACTGGTGTTATGAAAAAGGGAATATAGATGCTTGGAAATAGAATTTTAGAGGAACTATACATTTTTATTTCAATAATGAAGGTTATTATAACTTCATAAAATAGTTGGATATTTAATAAAAATCAACTAATTTATCAACATCACACCCAATTTATAATCCAGAAATGTAATAATAATACTCTATATTAATTATATAATAAAATGGTAATATCATCATCCAAATTATCCCTACTATTAATATTGGATAAATAGAACCTCATAAATTGATGTATCTTCAAGGAATTGTGAAGAAGACTGTCACAACCCGACCCTACCCGGGCTCGAGCCGCAACTACCCCAAGCCCGCCTCTATAGGCCATGGGCTGGCGACCAGTGACGAAGGCACAATAACTCAGGGAGGCCTTTGCCTAAGCACCTGTACACACACACACAACAAACTCAATGCAACAGTGCAGAGTAAAAGTAAAGACAAGTAAAGAAAAGGAAAGGGAAACTACTATATATATATACCACAAAGTGCATCGACCTCTACAAGTACAAAAAAAGCTAAAGGTACACTGAAAGGTAAAGGGGCAAAACACGCGCCCAATCAAAAAAGTGCCACAACCCGGCAACAGGTAAACAAATGAAAATATCTGGTAGGGTCTTCCACCTAGAACCCGGCCACGACCACCGCACGCGGTCCAAGTTCCAAATCTCCTACGCTCCACTGAAGTCACGCTCCACCTGTCCGTCATCTGCAAGGGCACACCAAGTGCGGGCAAAGCCCAAGCAGGGGTGAGTACAAAAATACTCAGTAGGATACCCCGAAGGCTCGAGGGAGAAACAAAAGGAGGTACCTAAGGGTGAGAAGTAGAGCGAACAGAAAAGTAAAGGAGTATATCAAGGAGCGCAGTAAAGAGTCCAGCTCAACCCAATAAGAGGAAAGAAGGTAGACTCATCCTGATACATGGAGCTGGAAACAGTGAGAAGATGAACTTCTCGTCGAGTCTTCGTTACCTATAGTAGGAGAGTAGACTCGTCCAACAATGAGAAGCTAGACACGGAAAAAATGTGGCACACCCCGCGCGTCTTCGCCTCTCCTGGAAGGAGAGTAGCCAAACCCAAGAAGTGGGTGCCAGAAACAAGGTATATACATATGTATGCTCTGTCAAGAAGCCCGAAAAAACTCGTATGGGGATCTCCGTCCCATAGCTCAGCTCAAGAAAAATTAACCATCAGTCCTAGAAGTAACACCATCGATGCCCAGCATCCCGCACGTCTTCCCCGAACCGCAAGCCAAGGGGCCCAATCACCACACCTCGACACTATCCTCTTTGGGCGGCACTGACTCGCCCGCACGGTTTTAGGTCGCGTCATAAGGACACGTCTTGGTGGGGGAAAGTGATCCCCGTACTTGAGAGTTCTGGGGGAATGTCAACAAAAACTTTTCACTGCCCCGCATACGAGAAATCTACTCAAAGTCGACAGGAGACCCCCTGCCCATCCCTGTTGGAGGCTCCCTGGAAGTCAACGGGTTACCACTACAGGGAGACCCGGAAAGTCGACGGGTGCCTCACTGCCCAGTCCCGTAATAGGGTAGTCCACTGGAGGGCGACCCGGCTAAAGTCGGCGACGAGACCACTGCCCAGCCCAGTTGGAGGTAACCCGACATCGGGGACCACTGCCCAGCCCAGCTGGAGGAAAGCCCGACATCAGGGACCACTGCCCATCCCAGCTGGAGGTAAGCCCGACATCGGGGACCACTACCAAGCCCCGCTGGAGGTAAGCCCGGAACTGCTCTGGCCATCCCTGCTGGATGGTACTACTCGGTAAACACCACTGTACTGGCCATCCCTGCTGGATGGTAACCCACTGGCGAGCCCCGCTCGAAACAACCTCAGCTCTACTGGAACAACCTCAGCCCTGCTGGAACAACCTCAGCCCTGCTAGAAACAACCTCAGCCGTGCTGGAACAACCTCCTGGTTAGAGGATCGGTGCCCGCGTAATGTTTTGGTCACACAAAAACCACAAGCTCTACCAGGGAACACAGATCAACAAGAAAAACTCCCCATGCCGCACAATGCGATCCCACCTCAATCCGCTGATTCACTGTTGAAGCGTACCGAGACATCTCATCCCATAAAGTGGGGAAAATTCCCACGCTGCACGAACACCTGTAGTCGCAGATGGTGTCGCAGTCTGGTGAAAGGGCATATTACTGAAACCCCTCACAGCCAAAGAAGCAGAGGAACCAAACCATCTCTGCCGGCCAAACCATCGAGCAGAAGACCAGGGGGAGACCGCTCAACCCTACTGGTCAGACAAAAGAGCATCAGGCTAGGGGAAAATCCACCCTACTAGTCAAACAAACGAGCACAGAGCCAGGGGAAAACTCCTCCCTGCTGGCCAAACAAACGAGCGCAGAGGGACCCTCTACATCGCGAGAGGTCAGGTACGCAAAGAATATCACGACACGCATGTGGGGCCCACACGGCGTGTGGCCCCAAGTCAACCCCAACTAAGCGCAAAAACATCCTCAGGTACAATCAACCACCCGTACCTCCATGTGCTCACGTATACTCCCAGAGTATACCTCATTCCAGCCCAAAGGCTATCGTGCACACGGAACCCAGTGTCAATGCGAAGGTGTGACATAACAACTCCACATCAAAGGCCCAGGCACGACCAACCACATCTCGTGAACCATTTGTATCACTCTCCCAAGAGTGCGCGATCACACGCCAAGGGTCCGCTACAACAAGGTTGGGCGAACCACCACTGGAGGAGCTTCCACATTCCACATTCAACAAGATCATGCAAGAGGCTCCGCACAACCCAACAGATCACACCGTTGTAATCCTCGCGGAAAAACACGCGAGATCGACTACTTACTCGCCTCAAATGGATATCTGACGAAAAAGTCACCAACACCACCTCACGCCCGAACGGCGTCCCATGAACCCGAGCCTCAGCCCCGAAAATAGTCGGGCGCATCACACCATTGTGATCCCCTGGGGAAAACACGTCAAAAGCACTACTCACTTGAGTGCAATTGATATCCAGAGAAAATGGTGCATCCTGGCGCACCGCACACGAGTGGTACCACGTGGGACCCGCATCCCAGTCCTGAAACTCATCGAACAGATCGCACCGTTGCGATCCTCTCGAAAAAGTACACGAAATGGACTATTCACCTGTCCAAAACAGTCGCCCGGTGATAAAGCTGGAAAATCACCGTCGACACCCAAACGACCCTTGTGGGCCCCGCCCCAACGTGCAAAATTACAACGGGCAGACTACGCTAATGCGTTGCCCTCAGAAAAACACCCATCATCGACTACTCGCATGCCCCGAATGGACGTCCGAGGAAAAAGTTGCTACTAGCTGCACGCAGCTCAAAAGACGGGCCGCAGTGCCCACGCCTCATCTTCTTCCTCAACGCCTGAAACCACACTAGAAGCATCCGCCTCGATGCCAGGGTCCCAACGCCACTGACGGCGCTCAAAACGGACGTCGGACGTGTCCGTGCCGTCCAAAACAAGAATCTCGGGGATTACCCTCGTCCACTTAAGGACATGTCGCGCCTCCGCGGCCCCTCGTTTCGGAAATTAAAAATTTTCAAAACCATCTCAAAAAGACCGTCTCGTCAATACGGTTCCACCGCCGCAGTCGGCGCTCAAAACAGACACCCGTAGCGGAAAGTACGGGTGTACGAACACCGAGGGGGCAAGACCCCTGGGCCTGGACCGGCCTGGACCGGCCGGTCCACCCGGTCTGGGCTGGCCCGCGGCTTAGCCGAGCGGGCCGGCCGCGGACACTCGGTCCCCACGCAGTCAGGCCACGAGGGCCTGTCGCGGCCGCCACGTGAAGACCCGCGCGTCGCGGGTCTTTGTCGCCGAACGGGGGTCGCGCGATGCGACCCCGGGGTCGTCGCTCCCTGGCGACCCGCCGGCGCACCGAGGCGCTCCGCCTCGCGCCGGCCTCCACTGTATGCCGCCCCCTTCACCCGCGGCTAAAGGCACGCCGTGCCCCGGCCTCGTCCAGGTGCTCCACCGGACACCCGCGGCCGCCCGCGGACACCCCGCCAGACACCCCTGCCGCACCGTCCGCCCTCGCCGTGTCGTCCGGCCGATCCGCCCATTTCCCGCAAAATTCGGCGATCATCCGTGAGCAGCTCGGGACTCGGAATTGAAATCCGAAAGATGCGTCGGAAAGATAATTTACTCTACTAGGCATTCATTTTCTTTGATAAAAATTCTGACGAGGAATCGACAGTGAAACATGATCTCAAATTAGGTATTGGAATTGAAAATGCAACGCAACATCCTACCTCGTGGGGCTTCGCCCGAAGCTTCGCAAAGTTCCGCCGGCCACCACGCCTCGCCGAAGCATTCTCATCGGAGTGTCTCCATGGAGGTGGAGGAGGAGAGGGAGAGGGGGGCTTATAGGGGGGAGGGGTAGGAGAAGAGGGAGGGGGTGTGTTAAGCGTTTAAATAGAAAACGCTTAACCACCCGCCCGTCAGCCCGAACCCGAACACCCGACGGGGTCGCGGTTAAGCCTCCCTTAGGGTAAAAACCACCTCACGAGCACAACGGTGGTCTCAGAATTTCAATCTGAGACCCATTTCAAAAGTTATAAAATTTATCGTCTGAAGCCGCTAAATTACGGAAACGTCCCTGGGGCCATTTTTTTACAAACGGCCTGCACCCTCGATACTTATACCCATCCTTGGGTAAATGGCACGCATCGAACTCAAAAGTGACCTCAGTTTTCCAATGCGAGCCACCATTTAAAAGATACATGTGTTTCAACATTAAACGAATTAATTTAATTTATTTATCCATTTAACGTTCTGGGAGCGGGCGAGGGGTCCAAACATCCCGCGCCGACAAGTTTTATGTCGCTCCTAGGGTAAACACCCCATTCTGGACCCATCCATACACTCAAATCCCTGATCCGGATCACCGTTTAGGAGTTATATTATTTATTTAGTGTTTTTAGTGTGAACGCACTGAAAATTTAATTCTGGCCACTCCGGGGCTCAGAATCGCACGCCGTCTGAAGGCACTGCTCTGGAATATTATCAAGAATATTCCAAAGTCTTTCTCAGCAAAAAATGGGTTCTTACATCATTCCATCATTCATGATTTTCGTCCCCGAAATGCAAAACTAGGGAGCAACACAGGGTACTAAGCCCACACCTAGCTTTCCCATACCCAGAAGAACCCTCGCACAACTCTGCGTCACCACACAGAGACCAACGAGTTGAGTCGTTCATGCGAGGTCGGCCCATGCTGACGTTGTGCACCCACTACAGACTTTGGGGTTCGGGCAAGGTGGTAGGGTACCTCGCCATCCCTTTTCACAGTCTCACACGGCCCGAAGGCCCTCGGGGGTAGCTCACCTCCCCGGTCAAACCTCTACTTCGCACGCCGCGACTAGAATCACTGCCCGCACCTGAAACAAGGCCCAGTGATTCCCTCCTTCAGAATATCCATATGGTGAAACAACCAAGGATATCTGGTCACGCAAGGTTCTACCGTCGATGCTCTCTTACACGCTCAAAAGGTGAAAGAGTCAACACCATCGACTAAAGGAAAAGGTCTCACGCCTTTTTCCATACCAACACAGGGTCACACCTGACGACCTGCGTCACCCTGGTAACACATCAAACAAGGAGCAGGGAGGAAAGCAAATCACACACAAATTCTAAAAATTATACTGAACAAAGGTAGAAGATCTGTAGAGCATACCTCTTGTCTCCTCATGCTCTGCAGGATCGTAGACATCCAAAGCTCGCGGCTGCCCACGGTCCCAACTATCAGCTCCCGAAGCCTAACGTAGACCCCCTAGTGGTGATGGGAAGACCTCGTAACGTCATCCCCCACTACCATCTACTCCCGCTCCTCTGATAGCAACACCTGTCTAGGTACTACACCGATCACAGCGCTACCTCCGTCGTGGTCGTGCACCTGTTGCCTGCCCGAAGCTCCCAGCAACTCGGGTCGGGCAGTCTCGTGCCAAGTGACCTCGCCCGTCACAAGAATATCACCGACTCTCTCTGGGCTGAACTAGTGCCCTCCAGCGCCAATGTGGTGTATGACCATTCCCCTGAGTCTTGTTTTCAGAAAGCCACATGCACCGAGTTCCTGCTTGCCGACGCCCACTAGCTGCGGCAGACGTCTCGGCTCCAACGTGCCTGCTGCCACCAGCTACACTAGAACGCGACAGGAAGCCCTCTGTCACCAGTGCCTGTTCTAGCACCCCAGCATATGTGGAAATGCCCAAATGTACTATCACAGCATGAATATCTCGGTGGAGACCCCGCTCAAACTTCCACGCTCGGAGGTTGTCGTCACAGACCAAGTCCGGGTAAAAGCGTGCACGTTCTGTAAAACTAGCCGCGTACTCGGCCACCGTCATCCCTCCCTACTGAAAATGCAGGAGATCCTGAATCCGAACGGAGCGCAAGAAGGAGGGGCTAAACTCCTAACACAACAACAACTGAATGTCGTCCCACGAATGTGACGACTCGTCAATAAACTAAGTCACCAGACTCCACCAACGCCAAGCTGCTCCACGAAAAAGGGTGGCTTCCAAAGCCACTCTTTGATCTGTCAGCGTCTGCATAAGCCTGAAAAGGCGAACTACTGCCTCGAGCCAAACCTCTGCTGCCTGAGGGTCTGGCTCACCATTGAACCTCAGCGGTCTCTGCCGCTGGAACTCACGGAGCGTGCTCAACCTGCGCTCAAGCTCAGCCTGCTCTGCTGAAACTGTCTGCTGCTCAACAGGTGGGGGTGCTACTACCGGCCCACTCGGAGAAAGGGGCTCGCATGATGGGTCCTGGACTATGGC
Source organism: Viscum album (assembly GCA_963277665.1). NCBI lineage: Eukaryota > Viridiplantae > Streptophyta > Magnoliopsida > Santalales > Viscaceae > Viscum > Viscum album. Next base: position 311,702,987 of record OY728133.1, on the reverse strand, counting down.
CTCGTAGCTCACAGGGTCGTCATCATGAACCAAAGCTGGTATCCTGGCTGGCTGTCCTCGCGGAGACATCCTGAAAATTATCAAGGAGTGTCGTGGTCAAATGAGCATATATGTATATACCAAAAACAACAATGATGGAAAGCTGACTCAAGAAGGACAATCAAGACTCAGTCCTATGTGATGCACAAACAAATTTTCCCTGCAACAAGTGTCTCAGCATGCCGAGTCGACAACCAGGTTATCAAGGTCCTGGAGAATGGATACGTCGGCCTCCGCACCATCACTGGACTCCTTGGCCTGAGAGCCGCTCTCGAGACACATTAACACTGTTGCCCTAAATCCCAACCAATTCCTCTTTTAGGGACATCCGAACAACATCCCAAGGAACAACCCACCTCTATTACCACTTTTTCACGACCCGAACCTACCCAGGCTCGAGCCGCAACTACCCCAATCCCGCCTCCATAGGCCAGGGGATGGCGACTAGCGCCGAACGCACAATAACTCGGGGAGGCCTTTGCCTAAGCACATGTACACACACACGCAGCAAACTCAATGCAACAGTGCAGAGTAAAAGTAAAGACAAGCAATGAAAAGGAAAGGGCAACTTCTATATATATATACCACAAAGTGCATCGACGTCTACAAGTACAAAGAAAGCTAAAGGTACACTGAAAGGTAAAGGGGAAAAACACGCGCCCAATCAGAAAAGTGCCACAACCCAGCAACAGGTAAACAAAAGAAAACAGCTGGTAGGGTCTTCCACCTAGAACCCGGCCACGACCACTGCACGCGGTCCAAGATCCAAATCTCCTACGTTCCACTGAAGTCACGCTCCACCTGTCCGTCGTCTGCAAGGTCACACCAAGTGCGGGAAAAGCCCAATCAGGGGTGAGTACAAAAATACTCAGTAGGATTCCCTGAAGGATCAAGGGAGAAACAAAAGGAGGTACCGAAGGGTGAGCAATAGAGCGAACAGAAAAGTAAATGAGTACAACAAGGAGTGCAGTAAAGAGTCCAGCTCAACCCAACAAGAGGAAAGAAGGTAGACTCATCCAGACACAAGGAGTTGGAAATGGTGAGAAGATGAACTTCTCGTCGAGTCTTCGCTACCTATAATAGGAGAGTAGACTTGTCCAACCATGATAAGCTAGACACAGAAAGCACGTGGAATACCCCGTGCGTCTTCACCTCTCCTGGAAGGAGAGTAGCCAAACCCAAGAAGTGGGTGCCGGAAAAAAGGTATATACATATGTATGCTCTGTCAAGAAGCCCGAAAAAACCCGTAAGGGGATCTCCATCCCATAGCTCAGACCAAGAAAAAGTAACCAACAGTCCCAGAAGTAACAGCATCGATGCCCAGCATCCCACACGTCTGCCCCGAACCGCATGCCAAGGGGCTCAATCACCACACCTCGACACTATCTGCTTTGGGCGACACTGAATCACCCGCACGGTTTTAGGTCGTGTCACAAGGACGCATCTTGGTGGGGGGAATCTGCTCCCTGTACTTGAGAGTTCTGGGGGAACGTCAACCACAACTCGTCACTTCCCCGCAGATGATAGATCTTCTCAAAGTCGAGAGGCGACCCCCTGCCCAGCCCCGCTGGAGTATCCATCGAAGTCAATGGGTTCCCACTAAAGGGAGACCAGGAAAGTCGACAGGTGCCTCACTGCCCAGTCCCGTAACCGGGTAGTCCACTGGAGGGCGACCCGGCTAAAGTCGGCGACGGGACCACTGCCCATCCCAGCTAGAGTTAACCCGACATCGGGGACTACTTCCCAGCCCAGCTGGAGGTATGCCCGGCATCGGGGACCACTTCCCAGCCCAGCTGGAGGTAAGCCCGGCAGCAGGGACCACTGCCCAGCCCCGCTGGAGTTATGCCCGGAACTGCTCTGGCCATCCATGCTGGATGGTACTGCTCGGTAAACACCACTTTACTGGAGATCCATGCTGGATGGTAACCCACTGGCGAGCCCCGCTCGAAACAACCTCAGCTCTGCTGGAACAACCTCAACCCTTCTGGAACAACCTCAGCCCAGTTGGAAACAACCTCAGCCCTGCTGGAACAACCTCCTGGGTAGATGATCGGTGCCCGCGTAAAGTGTTGGTCACACCGAAACCACAAGCTCTACCAGGGAACACGGAGCAATGGGAGAAACTCCCCAGGCCTCACAAGGCGATCCCACTCCGATCCTGTAAGTCAATGTCGAAGCGGACCAAGGCATCTCATCCCAGAAAGTGGGGAAAACGCCCACGCTGCATGAACACCCGTAGTCGTAGACGGTGTCGCAGTCCGGTGAAAGGGCACAATACTGAACCCCTCACAGCCAAAGAAGCAGAAGAACCAAACCATCTCTGCCGGCCAAACCATCGAGCACAAGACTAGGGGGAGAATGCTGAACCCTGCTGGTCAGACAAAAGAGCACCAGGCCAGGGGAAACTCTACCCTGCTGGTCAAACAAACGAGCGCAGAGCCAGGGGAAAACTCCTCCCTGCTGGCCAAAAAAACGACCGCAGAGGGACCCTCTACGTCACGAGAGGTCAAGTATGCAAAGCAGATCATGGCATGCACGTGGGGCCCACACGACGTGTGGCCCCAAGTCAACCCCAACTGTGCGCACAAACATCCTCAGGTACAATCAACCACACGTACCTTCAAGCGCTCCTGTATACTATCGGAGTATACCTCATTCCATCCCAAAGGCTATCGTGCACATGGCACCCAGCGTCAACGCGAAGGCGTGACGTAACAACTCCCCCTCAAAGGCCTAGGCACGGCAAACCACATCTCGTGAACCATTTGTATCACTCTCCCAAGAGTGCGCGATCACACGCCAAGGGTCCTCTACAACATGGTAGGGAGAACCACAACTGGAGCACCTTACACATTCCACATTCAACAAGATCGCGCAAGAGGATCCACATGTAATGGCCCGAACCTCTCCGGTCCATTACTTTGTGGAATTTTGGTGTTGGAGGAGTTTCAGGAGGCCAAGGGGACTTATCCCCAACACTTTGCCAATTTTCCAGTTCTATGAACAATGTTTCCAGTTTTATGAACAGTAACAGATCGTTCTCACAGATCAGTGACACAGATCGGTGTGAGAGATCGGTTTCACAGATCGGTGTGACAGATCGGTTTCACAGATCGGTGTGACAGATCGGTTTCACAGATCGGTGTGACAGATCGGTTTCACAGATCGGTGTGACAGATCGGTTTCACAGATCGGTTTCACAGATCGGTTTCACAGATCGGTGTGACAGATCAGTTTCACAGATCAGTTTCACAGATCGGTTTCACAGATCGGTTTCACAGATCGGTTTCATGTACAGTAACGGTGGGTGAACAGTGTTTCCAGACTCCTACATTTTTTCCCCTTTTGACGTTTCTTTTGACGTAAAATACGTTTAAAGCCTTCTTTTTAAGGGTTCTTAAGGCCGATTCAAATTCCATAAATCTTATATTAATTATTCCTAAGGCTTGGAATGTTTTACTTGGTCAAACCGCATGGGTTAATGCGATCCGTTTTTAATGGAGAATTAACCGGATCTTAAACCGTCGCCCCATTAAATCTTAAAAAGGGATGAGATATCAGTCTCCCTTGTTCTTTCCATTTTTTCTCGGCTAAGATGCGCTAGAACCTTTCAATCCTTTCCGTAGGAGTTGCACAATCAATCTTTACCCCGAGGATAGGTTCTGTTCTGTTTTGGATGCAACTGAGCCGTGTCGATCAATCTTCGATATAAGGTATGTTGTATCATCGTTCTTTTGGGGTTCATCTTCTCCTATCCTCCTTTCAATAATTATACCATGTATTCTCCAAGATTCTAATGGGTTTTCTTGGGGTTGGTTGGTACTGTCGTACCGCAGCATCCTCCGGTGGATGTAGTTTTCTCGAGGGGAGGATCGTGACCTGTTGTGTGGATAAAGAACGTGAGGAACTGTTTGAGGTTGGGGATTCATGGCTTCTCTAATTGTATATGTGCAATCGTAGAATTATCATGATTTATCTCTTTGGATCACAATGAAATTGACCTAATTAAATACTTGAACCGGATTAAAAGAATTGGTTGATCGCATGCTGTTGCTTTATACCGTGATAACGGTTTGCCTCATGTTTTCCTAGATATAGTGATATCTATGTTTTCTTTGATTTATTGTTCGTTCATGATCGAAATTTATAATGAACGTAAAGCCGGAATTAATTGTTAATTAATTGGCTAAAGATAAAGAGGCATGTAAATTAATTTGGTTATTGTCGTTGTTGTAGTTGTTCTAATTTGAGGATAATCAAATTAGGGAAGTAAGCATGGTTATTTAATTGTGACATCTTGCTGATTAGGTATCCATGATTGGAACCTACGAATAACAAATCTTCCAATTTCATATGGATTAGAAAACAGAATATGTGGAAATTTCAAAAGGGTTCTGAGTTACCCGCTTGCTTGTAAGGCTGGATGCCTTGTGGTTTGGAGCTCTGAGTGCTCATTGTGTTTAAAGGCTGAATTCCTTATTAAAGGGCCGAGAGCCCATTTTGTAATGTTTGTTTTCCTGCTGCTTGTGCTGGGATGTGAGCCTGGATGGTTGTTGTGATATGTGGAGGCATGGAGGCCTTGTGGATATGGCATCAGATGACGCCAAGTGTGGCGAGATGCATCAGTTTATGCATGTGGGTGTCGGGGAGGACACCAGGGGTGATGGAATGGGATGGATGTGGTTGCTGGTTGCTTGCGGTTTTCTTGAATGTTAATCTACTTTGCTTTTCCCCACTGCTCAAGGCAGCTGGTCTTGCTACCCTTCTTCCAAAGGAGGCGAATACGCGCGAGGTATGCCACGTGCTTTCCGTGTTTAGCCTCTCGAGGGAGAATGGGTATATGCTCTTTCTATAGGAGGCAAAGACTCGACGGGTAGTACATCTATTCACCGTGTTGAGCCTCCTTTGTGTTTAGAATCATATGATGTTTTTCTAGAATGCCTGGGAATGTGGAAAAGTAATTCTGGAATGAATGTTTGATTAAATGGTGAAAATCTGCGGGGATGGAGATGCTAGAACTTTAAAGGTAATGTGAATCTTAAAAAGGAGCAGCTGTTTTTGAAAGTGATGCCAATTCAGAATAATGTGGAATTGTTCATTCTTAATTAATGTTTAAAGAATTAATTAATGTACTGTGGAACTGATAAATGAGAATGGAGTAATCTAATAAAGCTCTTCAATTGGTTGTGTGCTTATAGGATACCTAGTCTTTGAAGTAGCAGTCTGGAGTCTGAGAGACGTTAGCTGCAGTTGTATCTAAGACTAGGTAATGCCCATAGTGTGGATGTGAGTTACTTATATATTCTGTACTTTTTGTGTTTCTATACGCTACTCCACCCTGTCGGTAAGGGCAACTGACACCCCGAGGATTCTGAGCCCTAGGGGTGTTTTCCCTAACATTCTGATGGGAGGTTGAATGGCTGACTACCCCCTTTGGCCCCGCTCTCTTCTCTTGGTAGATACTTGTGCCATGAGGCACAATGGTTAGTTACCCTATATATGTGTGTAGAGGGCTGTAATGGCTTGTGGTTATTCACACACATATATTCTGGATATAGTATCCTACGGACTACTATAGGTTTAACTTGTATATGCTATGATGGCTTGAGGATCCTTACTCGGCGTATGGGCTGTAATGGCTTGAGGTATTATACCCGACGTATGATACAGGTTATGCGAGCTGTGGTGGCTCCTGCAAATTACTTGGTTACTTTTGGTTGTGAGGACGGTGTGGTGCTTCGCCCAGGTGTCTGCAGGCAAGCCTATGTGGTGCACGAGGTGCAGATTGTGGAGCTTAGCCCAGGTGTCTGCGGGCAAGCCTTTGGAGAGAGATGCACAGGACGTATGTCGTTGGGGCAATGCAGCAAACCAGTGGGGAAGTAGTAGCAGGGTACCCTTGATATTCTTTACTATATGCTATATTCTTGTATGCGTTACTTGTTGAGAGTAGCCATGTTGAGGTTGGGAACATAGTATACCTGTTTTGGTGACGAGTTAGTTTCACTTGTTGTTCACTGGGCTTTAGCATGCTTTCTTTACTTTTTCACGAGAGTCTTGGGGAGGATCCTACTGAGTATACTGTTATACTCACCCTATGTACATATAAACTGTTTTTCAGGTCACTTGGAGCAGGTTGGAGATCAAGCTGGTTACTACTAGCTTTTGGATGGAGGAGGAGCAGTTCGGGCTTGTGGTCGCTGTCGTTTTACTTTATTTTGGGTACTTTTAGTTTCCCCTTTTAGTTTTAGTACATTTTCATGACATTTAATATATGTACTTGGGTTTCTTTTTTAGTTATGAGTTGGAGTTGGTTGGAGTCTATTCTATCTCTCTCTTCTGCATGTGTTCTCTTAGAGGGTAATGCCTCCCATTTGTATGTTATTATACCCTCGGTGCTAGTCTCCAACCCGGGGCCTACTGGAGGCGGGACTCGGGGGTCATTATCTCCCTTTTCACATTGCCGGCCCAGGAGGGGTACACTTTGTGGGGAGGGGGTCATGACAGATTGGTATCAGAGCTCTGGTTGAGGGATAGGATGGAGTTTGGAGTTAGGCACAGGTGAGGATGCATGGGATGGTAGGGAAACGGTGTCATTCATGTTTAGCAAGTGGGGTAAACACTGGAGACCGGCAGAGACATATGCGTTCAGGGACCCCTATGATCTGTTGCACGAACCTTTAAGTTTACGATGGCTACTAAACAAAGTGATACTGGTTGTAGTGTAGAGACCTAGGAAAGGATCATGCATCATTATTCTTTGCGCTTGTGTTTGAATGGGTAGACCGTGGGATAGGTAACCTAAAATTAATAAAACAAAACAATTAACTAATTAATGTTGAGTATTCCATGTTCCAGGCTTAGGAGCTCTAATAGTTTTTATTTTACAGGTATGGCTCAAGGTCGACGTCCTCGTCAGGTTTGCGCAGAAGATGCCCAGCAGGCTGTTCCAGCAGATTGCCGCCGGGTAGAGGTTGACGACGATGACACTTGGAGGAAGACACTCCGAGAGTTCCAGCGCCGAAGTCTATAGAAGTACAAGGGCTCCGTTTCAGATGCAGTCACAAAAGACTGGTTGGAGGAGGTCGAGATAGGCTTCAGTTCGATTCGTGCTCGGAAGGAACACTGGGTGTCCTTGGTTGTGACGATGCTACGTGGAGCATCGAGGCAGTGGTGGTTCTTGTTCCTCGGTGATCGTGAGGATTCAGCGATCTCCTGGGAGGAGTTTCGAGACAGGTTTAGAGTCGAGTTTCTTTCATCGACTGCGAAGGCGTCCAGTTGCCAGGAGCTACTCACCCTTCGACAGGGGAGCTCCAGTGTTCGAGAGTTTGGAATCCGTTTCAGGAACCTTCTACAATATGCTTCAGACCTGTTACCAGATGATGATGCCAGGGCGAGGCATTTCAAGGAGTCTTTGCGTCCAGAGATCCAGCGCCAGGTCATCCCATTTATGATGAAGACATATCTTGAGGTGCTGGAAAGGGCAGAGGTTGTTGAGAGGACTTTGACTAGGACTGGATCGTCACGAGAGGGGAATCGTCATGATTCCTCACGAAGCAGAGCTGTGGTTCGGGGTTCCCGGTTTTCAGGACAGAAGAGTTTCCGTTCACCTAGGGGTAGGTCCCAGCCCTTCCCATCTCGTTTCTCCGGAGGGAGCAACTCTCAGGCCTATGCCAAGGGATTAGGCACTTGTTTTTCTTGTGGTGGTCGTGGTCATTAGCAGCGGGAGTGCCCGAATTTTCAGAGCAGTCATCGTGCACCAGGCGCTCCACTCCAGGTTCCTCCGTTGAGGCAGTTCCAGCCGAGGCAGCAGCAGCAGGTTGCACCAGCTTTAGATCACCCGAGGGTAGATGGAGCAGTCAGAGGACAGCCCCATGACGCTCCCCGTCCTCAGAGAGCAGAGCGCGGTTGTGGTGGTGGTCGTCATCAGGGTCATAGAGGTCGTGGAGGTGGTCGTGGTCAGCTTCATGCTCTAGCGTTGCCAGCTCCAAGCGAGCCAGACGTCGTCCGAGGTACCCTTTTCTTGTTTTCTACCTTGGTGTATGCCTTGTTTGATTCAGGAGCGACACACTCCTTTATATCCCCTGCCCTTGTCCACGCTTTGGCACTTGAGGTAGAGAGGCTTCCAGTGCCCTTGGCGTTGACTACGCCAGTTGGAGGTCGAGATAGCTTGTTTGAAGTATGTAGAGACTGTGAGCTAGTGTTGTGGCAGCACCGCTCTTGGGGAGATTTCCTATGTTTACAAATACAACCATATGATGTCATCCTCGGCATGGATTGGTTGTATTCGATGCAGGCTATTGTGGATGGCTACAGGAAGAAGGTCGTTTTCTTTGATGAAGATGGAGAGGAAGTAGTGTTTGTTGGTGAGAGAGATCCTCGGATGAGTCATAGACGAGTTTCATCCTTATCATCCATGATGGCTGGGATGATACTGTGTTCTTCAGAGGTTCAACAGTTGGTGTTTCCTAGGGTCGTAGAGGAGTACCCTGATGACTTTCCAGAAGAGGTTGTATCCTTACCCCCTCGACGAGAGATCGAGTTTGTGATCGAGCTACAGCCAGGAGCGTCTCCTATCTCTATGTCTCCGTATAGGATGGCCCCTTCTGAGTTACGAGAGCTACGTATTCAGCTCGATGGTCTGTTGCAGTGTGGTTTTTTTCAGCCAAGTGTGTCACCATGGGGTGCACCAGTTTTGTTTGTGAAAAAGGCTGATGGAAGTTTGCGGTTGTGCGTCGATTATCGTCGGTTAAACAAAGTGACAATAAAGAACCGTTATCCTCTCCCGCGGATTAATGACCTATTTGATCAACTGAAGGGTGAAAGTTGGTTTTCAAAAATAGACTTGCGGTCAGGATATGATCAGATGCGTGTAAAAGAGGAGGATATCCCGAAGAAGGCTTTCCGCTGTCGTCATGGGCATTATGAGTTTGTTGTAATGCCATTCGGCGTGACAAATTCTCCAGATGTTTTCATGGGGTTGATGAATGCTGTGTTCTGTGAATTCCTGGACAAGTTTGTTGTGGTTTTCATCGACGACATCCTTGTGTACTCCACATCTGAAGAGGAGCATGCAAAGCATCTACGAGCCGTTTTGGGAGTTCTTCGCAAACATCGGTTGTTTGGGAAGTTGTCCAAGTGTGAGTTCTGGGCTCGAGAAGTTCGTTTCTTGGGACATGTTGTGTCCCAACATGGAGTAGCTGTGGATCCTTCGAAGATAGAAGCAGTGGTGTCTTGGCCAGCCCCCAAGACCGTGTCAGAGGTGCGAAGTTTCCTTGGTATCGCAGGCTATTATAGGAGATTTTTAGCCAATTTCTCCCGAGTTGCGACTCCTCTGACAGCTTTGACCAAGAAGGATCAAGCGTTCATACGGACTGATCAGTGTCAGGAAGCTTTCGAATATCTAAAGGAGTAGTTGGTAAGTGCTCCAGTCCTTTGTCTTCCAGCGGAGGGAGTCCAGTTTGATGTTTTCTGTGATGCTTCACATCTGGGGCTAGGCTGTGTTCTCATGCAGCAGAGGTCAGTTGTTTCTTATGGGTCTCGGCAGTTGCGTCCCCATGAACGCAACTATGCCACCCATGATCTTGAGTTGGCAGCCGTGGTATTTGCTCTGAAGTTGTGGAGACATTACCTCATTGGTGAGTACTTTGTGGTTTTCACCGATCATAAGAGTTTGAGGTATGTTTTCTCCCAACGTGACTTGAACTTGAGGCAGCGTCGGTGGATGGAGTTCTTGCAGGAATACGACTTTGAAATATCGTATACACCTGGAAAAGGGAACGTTGTAGCTGATGCACTAAGCTGAAATTCACGTAATGATGTTGTGCGTGAATCTGGTGATTCATGGAGAGTGATGGAAGAGCTATCAGCTTTGCATCTTGATATGGGAGAAGTTGGGGGAAGAGGTTGTCTTTTCCAGATGACGGTGCAGTCATCCCTGATGCAAAAGGTGGAAGAGTCTCAGTTGGGTGATCTAGAGGTGGATGTTTGGAGAGACAGAGTTGTTTGTGGGGAGGCCCCTGATGGTTGGTCGGAGGATGAACAACACCGAGTGTTGTATCATGGCAGGCTTTTTGTTCCCTTGGCGATGCGTGAGACGGTTCTCCGAGAGTTCCATAGTTCACCCTTGGCGGTACATTCTGGTGTGACGAAGATGTACCTATCCTTAAGGAGTCAGTTTTTGTGGCCTGGGCTGAAGCGTACAGTTGCAGAATGTGTGTCTCGATGTTTAGTCTTCCAGAAGGTGAAGGCCGAACACCGTGTTCCTGGTGGTCTTCTCCAGCACTTAGAGATTCCTCAGTGGAAGTGGGAGGACATCTCAATGGACTTTGTTACAGGTTTACCTCGAGCTCTGGGAGGACATGATGCTATATGGGTGGTAGTGGATCGTTTAACTAAATCGGCCCACTTCATAGCAATCAAGGAGTCGAGCTCAGTGGAGGTTTTGTCGAGGCAGTATCTGGAGGAGGTGGTGAGGCTTCACGGAGTACCTAGGACGATCATTTATGATCGAGATCCTCGTTTTACCTCTAGGGTGTGGAGAGGTCTCCAACATGCTTTTGTCTCTCAACTGTGCCTTAGCACTGCTTTTCATCCTCAAATGGATGGTCAGACAGAGCGAACAATCCAGACTCTTGAAGACATGTTGCGCTCTTGTGTTCTTGATTTTGGAGGTTCATGGGTGAAGCACTTACGCTTGGTAGAGTTCTCCTACAATAATAGTTTTCACTCTACCATCGGCATGGCGCCGTTTGAAGCCTTGTATAGCCGGCCATGCCGTTCTCCGTTGTGCTAGACTGGGGCCGGAGAGTCTGCAATTCTCGGACCAGAACTAGTGCAGAATACAACAAAGATGGTTCAGGTGATTCATGAGAGGATAAAGATAGCACAAGATCATCAGAAATCTTATGCTGATCAAATAAGGAGACCCTTAGAGTTTAATGTTGGGGATCATGTGTTTCTAAAGGTGACTCCCCGTCATGGGCAGCGAAGGTTTGGTCGCGGAACTAAGCTTTCTCCCTGTTTTGTTGGGCCTTTCGAGGTGTTAGCTCGTGTTGGAGGTGTGGCGTATCGAGTAGCACTTCCCCCTCTGATGAGTCGGATACATGATGTTTTCCATGTATCGCAGCTTCGTCGTTACCTTCATGATGAATCTCATGTTATCGATTGGGGAGAGATCGATATTGATGATGATGCAACCTTCGAGGAGCAACCTGTGGAGATCCAAGACCGCAAGGAGAAAGTGTTGCGTGGGGGTTCTATCCACTTAGTTCGTGTCTTGTGGTGACACGGTGGCATGGAGGAGAGTACCTGGGAGCGTGAGTCACAGATACGTGCTCAGTACCCAGAGTTGTTTAATGTTTAACTCCTTTCATGTAATGATGTTTCCTCTCTGGTTAGATCTTTCATGTTTTATTTATGTACCTTTGATGTGATGTTATGTTTGAATTGTTTGGGTATGGATTGTTTGTTCCCATACTCCCGGATGTCGTAGTTTTGTTCCAGTTTTCGAACAACTCATGGTGGTTTTCCCCTGAGAGGTATCTTATGGGGTGGTTGTTCGGACCCCTCTTTTCTTCTGGGTTGGTTTTTAATTCTCGAGGACGAGAATGTTTTGAGAGGTATCTAATGTAATGGCCCGAACCTCTCTAGTCCATTACTTTGTAGAATTTTGCTGTTGGAGGTGTTCCGGGAGGCCAAGGGGACTTATCCCCAACACTTTGCCAATTTTCCACCTCTATGAACAGTGTTTCCAGTTTTATGAACAGTAACAGATCGGTCTCACAGATCAGTTTCACATATCGGTTTCACAGATCGGTGTGACAGATCGGTTTCACAGATCGGTGTGACAGATCAGTTTCACAGATCGGTTTCACAGATCGGTTTCACAGATCAGTTTCACAGATCGGTGTGACAGATCTGTTTCACAGATCGGTGTGACAGATCAATTTCACAGATCGGTCAGACAGATCGGTTTCACAGATCGGTTTCACAGATCGGTGAGACAGATCGGTTTCACAGATCGGTGTGACATATCGGTTTCACAGATCGGTTTCATAGATCGATTTCACAGATCAGTTTCACAAATCGGTGTGACAGATCAGTTTCACAGATCAGTTTCACAGATCGGTTTCACAGATCGGTGTGACAGATCAGTTTCACAGATCGGTTTCATGTACAATAACGGTGGGTGAACAGTGTTTCCAGACTCCTACAGTTTTGCCCCTTTTGATGTTTCTTTTGACGTAAAATACTTTTAAATCCTTATTTTTAAGGGTTCTTAAGGCCGATTCAAATGCCATAAATCCTATATTAATTATTCCTAAGGCTTGGAATGTTTTACTTGGTCAAACCGCGTGGGTTAATGCGATCTGTTTTTAATGGAGAATTAACCAGATCTTAAACCGTCGCCCCATTAAATCTTAAAAAGGGACGAGATATCATTCTCCCTTGTTCTTTCCATTTTTTCTCGGCTAAGAGACGCTAGAACCTCTCAATCCTTTTTGTAGGAGTTGCACAATCAATCTTTACCCTGAGGATTGGTTCTGTTCTGTTTTGGATGCAACTGAGCCGTGTCGATCAATCTTCGATATAAGGTATGTTGTATCGTCGTTCTTTTGGGGTTCATCTTCTCCTATCCTCCATTCAATAATTATACCATGTATTCTCCAAGATTCTAATGGGTTTTCTTGGTGTTGGTTGGTACTGTCGTACCGCAGCATCCTCCGGTGGATGCAGTTGTCGCGAAGGGAGGATCGTGACCTGTTGTGTGGATAAAGAACGTGAGGAACTGTTTGAGGTAGGGGATTCATGGCTTCTCTAATTGTATATTTGCAATCGTAGAATTAGCACGATTTATCTCTTTGGATCACAATAAAATTGACCTAATTAAATACTTGAACCGGATTAAAAGAATTGGTTGATCGCATGTTGTTGCTTTATACCGTGATAACGGTTTGCCTCATGTTTTTCTAGATATAGTGATATCTATGTTTTCTTTGATTTGTTGTTCGTTCATGATAGAAATTGATAATGAACGTAAAGCCGGAATTAATTGTTAATTAATTGGATAAAGATAAAGAGGCATGTAAATTAATCTGGTTATTGTCGTTGTTGTAGTTGTTCTAATTTGAGGATAATCAAATTAGGGAAGTAAGCATGGTTATTTAATTGTGACAACTTGCTGATTAGGTATCCCTGATTGGAACCTACGAATAACAAATCTTCCAATTTCATATGGATTAGAAAAAAGATTATGTGGAAATTTCAAAAGGGTTCTGAGTTACCCGCTTGCTTGTAAGGCTGGATGCCTTGTGGTTTGGAGATCTGAGTGCTCATTGTGTTTGAAGGCTGAATGCCTTGTTAAAGGTCCGAGAGCCCATTTTGTGATGTTTGTTTTCTTGCTTCTTGTGCTGTGATGTGTTCCTGGATGATTGTTGTGATATGTGGAGGCATGGAGGCCTTGTGGTTATGGAAGCAGATGACGCCTAGTGTGGCGAGATGCATCAGATTATGCATGTGGGTGTCGGGGAGGACACCAGGGGTGATGGAATGGGATGGATGTGGTTGCTGGTTTCTTGCAGTTTTCTTGAATGTTAATCTACTTTTCTTTTCCCCACTGCTCAAGGCAGCTGGTCTTGCTACCCTTCTTCCGAAGGAGGCAAAGACGCGCGGGGTATGCCACGTGCTTTCCGTGTTTAGCCTTTGGAGGGAGAATGGGTATATGATCTTTCTATTGGAGGCAAATACTCGACGGGTAGTACATCTATTCACCGTGTTGATCCTCCTTTGTGTTTAGAAGCATAGGATGTTTTTCTAGAATTCCTGGGAATGTGGAAAAGTAATTCTGGAATGAATGTTTGATTAAATGGTGAAAATCTGCGGGGATGGAGATGCTGGAATTTTAAAGGTAATGTGAATCTTAAAAAGGAGAAGTTGTTTTTGAAAGTGATGCCAATTCAGATTAATGTGGAATTGTTCATTCTTAATTAATGTTTAAAGAATTAATTAATGTACAGTGGAACTGATAAATGAGAATGGAGTAATCTAATAAAGCTCTTCAATTGGTTGTGTGCTTATAGGATAACTAGTCTTTGAAGTAGCAGCCTGAAGGCTGAGAGACGTTAGCTGTAGTTGTACCTAAGACTAGGTAATGCCCATAGTGTGGATGTGAGTTACTTATATATTCCGTACTTTTTGTGTTTCTATATGCTACTCCACCCTGTCGGTAAGGGAAACTGACACCCCGGGGATTCTGAGCCCTGGGGGGTGTTTTCCCCAACATTCTGATGGGAGGTTGAATGGCTGACTACCCCCTTTGGCCCCAGTCTCTGCTCTTGGTATATACTTGTGCCATGAGGCACAGTGGTTAGTTACCCCATATATGTGTGTAGAGGGCTGTAATGGCTTGTGGTTATTCACACACATATATTCTGGAAATAGTATCCTACAGACTACTATAGGTGTAACGTGTATAAGCTATGATGGCTTGAGGATCCGTACTCGGCGTATGGGCTGTAATGGCTTGAGGTATTATACCCGACATATGATACACGTTATGCGAGATGTGGTGGCTCTCGGAAATTACCTGGTTACTTTTGGTTGTGAGGACGGTGTGGTGCTTCGCCCAGGTGTCTGCGGGCAAGCCTATGTGGTTCACGAGGTGTAGATTGTGGAGCTTAGCTCAGGTGTCTGCAGGCCAGCCTTTGGAGAGAGATGCACAAGATGTATGTCGTTGGGGCAAAGTGGCAAACCAGTGGGGAAGTAGTAGCAGGGTGCCCTTGATATTCTTTACTATATGCTATATTCTGGTATGCGTTACTTGGTGAGAGTAGCCATGGTGAGGTTGGGAACATAGTATACCTGTTTAGGTGACGAGTTAGTTTCACTTTTTGTTCACGGGGCTTTAGCATGCTTTCTTTACTTTTTCACGAGAGTCTTGGGGAGGATCCTACTGAGTATTCTTTTATACTCACCCTATGTACATATAAACTGTTTTTCAGGTCACTAGGAGCAGGTTGGAGATCAAGCTGGTTACTACTAGCTTGCGGTTGGAGGAGGAGCTGTTCGGGCTTGTGGTCGCTGTCGTTTTACTTTCTTTTGGGTACTTTTAGTTTCCCCTTTCAGTTGTAGTACTTTTGCATGACATTTCATATGTGTACTTTGGTTTCTTTTTCAGTTATGAGTTGGAGTTGGTTGGATTATATTCTATCTCTCTCTTCTGCATGTGTTCTCTTAGAGGGTAATGCCTCCCATTTGTATGTTATTATACCCTCGGTGCTAGTCGCCAACCCGGGGCCTACTGGAGGCGGGACTCGGGGGTCATTATCTCCCTTTTCACATTGCCGGCCCAGGAGGGGTACACTTTGTGGGGAGGGGGTCGTGACACCACAAAACCCAACAGATCGCACCGTTGTAATCCTCACAGAAAAACACGGGAGATCGACTACTTACTCGCCTCAAACGGATATCCGAAAAAAAGTCACCAACACCACCTCATGCCTGAACGGCGTCTCATGAACCTGAGCCTCGGCCCCGAAAACAGTCGGGCGCATCACACCATTGCGATCCCCTTGGGAGAACACGTCAAAAGCACTACTCACTTGAGTGCAACGGATATCCGGAGAAAAACGTGCATCCCGGTGCACCGCACACAAGTGGTTCCAAGTGGGACCCGCATCCCGGTCCCGAAACTCAACGAAAAGATCGCACCGTTGCGATCCTCTCGAAAAAGTACACGAAATGGACTATTCACTTTTCCAAAACGGTCGCCCGGTGATAAAACTGGAAAATCACCATCGACACCCAAACAGCCCTCGTGGGCCCCTCACCATCGTGCGGAATTACAGCGGGCAGACTGCGCCAATGTTTTGCCCTTGGAAAAACACCCAACATCGACTGCTCGCACGCCCCGAACGGACATCAGAGGAAAAAGTTGCTACTAGTTGCACGCAGCTCAAAAGACGGGCCGCGGGGCCCGCACCTCATCTTCGGCCTCAACGCCTGAAACCACACTGGAATCCGCCGCATCAATGCCAGGGTCCCAATGCCACTGACGGTGCTCAAAACGGACGTCGGACGCGTCTGCGCCGTCCAAAACAAGAATCTCGGGGATTACGCTCGTCCACTTAAGGACACGTCGCGCATCCACGACCCCTCGTTTCGGGAATTAAAAATTCCTGAAACCATCTCCAAAAGACCGTATCATCAATATGGTTCCACCGCCGCAGACGACGCTCAAAACGGACACCCGTAGCGGAAAGTACGGGTGTCCGAACACCGAGGGGGCAAGACCTCTGGGGCTGGACCGGCCTGGACCGGCCGGTCCGCCCGGCCTGGGCCGGCCCGCGGCTTAGCCTCGCAGATAGGCCACGAGGGACTGTCGCGGCCCCCGCGTGAAGACTCGCGCATCACGGGTCTTTGTCGCCGCACAGGGGTCGCGCGACGCGACCCCGGGGTCGTCGCTCCCTGGCGACCCGCCGGCGCGCCGAGGCGCTCCGCCTAGCGCCGACCTCCACTGGATTCCGCCCCTTCACCCGCGGCTGAAGGCACGCCGCGCCCCAGCCTCATCCAGCCGCTCCATCGGACACCCGCGGCAGCCCGCGGACACCCCACCAGACACCCCTGCCGCACAGTCCTCCCTCGCCGCGCCGTCCGGCCGATCCCCCCATTTCCCACAAACTTCGGTGATCATCTGTGAGCAGCTCGGGACTCAGAATTGAAATCCGAAAGATGTGTCGGAAAGAGAATTTACTCTACTAAGCATTCATGTGCTTTGATCAAAATTTTGATGAGGAATCGCTAGTGAAAAACGAGCTCAAATTAGGTACGGGAATAGAAAATGCAACGCAACATCCTACCTCGCGGGGCTTCGCCCGAAGCATCGCGACGATCCGCCGGCCACCACGCCTTGCCGGAGCTGTCTCACCGGAGCGTCTCGCCGGAGGTGGAGGAGGAGAGGGAGAGGAGGCTGGCCAGGGGGGGAGGGGTAGGAGAAGAGGGAGGGGGTGTGTTAAGCATTTAAATTGAAAACGCTTAACCACCCGCCCGTCAGCCCGAACCCAAACTCCCGACGGGGTCGCTGTTAAGCCTCCCTTAGGGTAAAAACCACCTCCCGAGCACAACGGCGGTATCAGAATTTCAATCCGAGACCCCGTTCAAAAGTTATAAAATTTAACGTCTGATGCCGCTACATTACGGAAATGCCCCTGGGGCCATTTTTCACAAACGGCCCGCGCCCGCAAAACTTATACCCCTTCTATAGTAAACGACACGCTCCAAACTCAACAGTTCCCTCAGTTTTCCAATCTGAGCCACCGTTTAAAAGATACCTGCATTTCAACATTAAATGAATTAATTTAATTTATTTATCTGTTTAACGTTCCGGGAGTGGGTGAGGGGTCCATACATCCTGCACCAACAAGTTTTATGTCGCTCCTAGGGTAAACACCCCATTCTGGACCCATCCGTACACTCGAATCCCTGATCCGGATCACCATTTAGGAGTTATCTCATTTATTTAGTGTTTCCAGTGTGAACGCACTGAAAATTTAATTCCGGCCACTCCGAGGCTCGGAATCGCACGCCGTCTGAAGGCACTGCTCTGGAATATTATCAAGAATATTCCAAAGTCTTTCTCAGCAAAAACTGGGTTCTTACAAAGACTTTGTGTTGTCGTACACCATGAATGAAAATCTTACTTTCTTGAATCCTCATATCCTGATATTTCTACAAATGAGGGGTGTGATTAAGGGTTACTAGTTTATGAGAATCAATTTAATTATGATTTAAATGTAATTCCCCATGGTTTTAAAAATAAATATAGAATGTATGTTTATAATCTAACCATTAAACACAACTTTGCCTCTTCAAAGTTTTGAATTTCTAAAAATGGTCATCTAGAGTTGTGTTCAGTAAGTCATTTGAAGTCTGATAGAACAAACTTGATTTTTGGTGAATAGTAACACACCCTTATGAATAGTAACTTCAATATTAATATGACCCTTATGAATCGTAAATTATATAATTTTTTTATTTTTTTAAGGTAGTATGGTAATGGGATATTAATTAATTTTTCAATGTCACATAAAACTAGTTGCACTTCATAATTGTTATTTTTTAGATTAACTATGACCATATTTATAAAATTAAATTAATAATCTTTAGATTTTTTTTTTCAAAATTGAATTTTACTATTGAATTCTACATGTCGAGAAAAGGTAGGGGTGATTTTTTGGGATTTTTCTGAAATTTGAGATTTTTTTTATGAATAGTGAAATACGATAAAATACCGTATATACATATTATCAGTTAAATACAATATTTATGACATCACAAGTGATGAAATTCCACTTGGTTCGAACTCAAATGCACTTATTACTATTAGGGGTGACATGAAACCACACAATTGGTTGTCTTGATGGAAATAATAAAATAATGAATTAAATATTCAAAATTTACCCCTCTCCTCCACTATAAGAACCCTCAACTCTCCCTCTTCTCTTCACTCCTCTAAGACTTAAATATCCTCAATTTTCTACCCAATTACCCTTCCCTAGTATCCCCCCACATCTAAGAAGCTTCTGGTCTTCCAAAAAGACCAAAACCCCTTCCCTTAATGAGTTTTTCAAGGATCTTATTTCAAGAGATAAAGCACACTTCTTTTTCATTTGGTTTCATTTCAATTGATCTACTTTTTCTATCCTATCCTCACCTCATCTGTCAAAATGACAATGATAACACCAGTAAAATTTATATACTAGATTTATATCGTGCGATGGAAGAACCATCATACATATTCTTACTCCCTCACTTTTATTTTTATAAACGAAATCGACATCCATGAGGTTCAAATTTATAACCTTCGTGGACGACGGAGTTTCGTTCATCAATTTATTCTTCAATACTGGTCATGAAACCATATTCATGGTTGAACCAGAATATAATATATGTATTATAACCTAATTAATATTCATGACCTAGAATATTTACATATAATTATGTTATATGGCGAAACTAGTTCATAATATTCCAAATACCCCCGAATAATCGAAGTTGTTTTCATCTAATGATTCATACTCATTCAATGTAACCAAATTATAGAAATTACCATTCTCAATTATTTATGTTCATTAATCCTAGAGACTTATAAAAATTCAACAAGAACTTCAATACTTAAAAACAAGTGAACATAATATGAAAATAAAGGAAATGAACTCTCCAGAATGACAAAATTCAATACAATTACTTATCAATAAATACATAAATGAACTAAACAGAATTATAGTAAACTAAATACATGTATAATATGTTCTGAAATTTTGTATTAACAAGTATAATTTAATATTCCATGAGTTTGAGTAAAAAATCGGAACATTTTTGGAGTTAAGGTATGGGTTTTTCCACCCGAACTTCTTCTTTCATTAGGGATAATTTAATTGTATAATTACCTCGATGTAATTATTATTTATTGTTACGTAATAATCATATGATCTATGTGATTATAATATATAATAATAAAAACCATAATCCTTCCCAATTTAATGGATATTTACACGTTTTAAAAGGAACTTTCAAAATTGTTTCAAAAATACAAGCCCGATTCAAGGGAATTTATCAAATTCTTACCTATTTTCAAGGTCACTCTATAATATGTTTTTGGAAACCATTATCTTTATAAAATCACTCATTTTATTTTTAAAATACTATCTTACTTCACTTCTGGTTTTATACAATGATTTTTCCTAAATAACTCTTCTTTTCAAAGTAAAAGAGTATTTGTCTCCAGAATTGCATATGACTTTATAAGAGTGTTTCCTTTATTTCAAAACCCTTGTTGATTACATGGTTTTATTGGGATTAATGATTTATGAAGTCATATACCTTATTTGAATTAATGGTTACTGGAAAACTCTATTTTGGATGATCTATCCTAAAATCATTCACTATATTATTCTGAATTGTTAGTGTTTTATGTTTAATGATTGGGGAAAGACAGTTACATTTCATATGATAGTTTCAATATCAATGTATTTGTTATTTATGATTATCCCCGGTCATATGAGGAATAAATTAGACTTATTATGTGATGGGTTGGTCCCTCTATGGCCCCTCGATGCTTCAGTAGGTCAAATGAGACAACTAGACATGGAATTGGATGAGGCCTTTACCAATGTGATATGGATTTTGGACGAGGCCTTAATCACTCGAAGTCTTGGCCGAGGCCATGAAAAAATGTTTCAGAATGTTTGGGATATTCACTTCCCTCATTATGAAGATTTTAGTAGAAAGTTTATGTGGTTATTTGACTAGTAGAAACCCCATGATTATGTTTTATTTTGGCATTATTTTATCAGCTCATATTCTTGCCATAATGTGTTCATGTTTATTATTAAAGGCATATGTATTCAATTATTCACTATGTCTAATGTTTATATTATCTTCTACTGTATTTATTACTCTTACTGAGTGTTTGATCTCACCCCTTTCTTATGATTCATTTTCTCATGACATAAAGAAGTAATTTATGAATGACATGCAAGAATAATCTAAGAGACATGATGACTCTAGTGGAATAAATTAGTGTTTTTTCCATTACATATGTGAAGTTGAACTTATGCATGTATCTTGTTTCCAATAATAATAAACTACTTGGTCCTTCGGGATTTGTATTACTTGTATGTATTCCAACGTAAAAAAATAAGGCACCGACTCCGGGAAATAAGGATCGGGTCCTTACAGTTGGTATGAGAGGAAGTTTAGTAGAATATTTGGAAACTAGATTAAGAAAACGTTGAGTTTGGGAAGAGTCCCTAAGTTGGTATTTGAGGATATAAATACTATTACTTCTTGGTATTTTGGTATGGAATATTTTATGTGGATGTTTCAAGAAATACATACCTGTATAGATACGAGGAGATATAGGTGGCTCTGGCACAGATGTATCTAGGGGTAAAACCCAAAAACACTACTTTGAGCTAGACTCGAATGAAAACTGGTTCCCTACAATGGGCCTTGCTGTATTCTTGGTTACGACACTCCCAGGGTATATGCTGAGGATAATTCACATTTTTATTAAAATCCATTATGAAGGACTGAAATGTAAAATATTTCTCAAAGAATCCATTTTTGTGAATATGGCATTAGCCATGCGTAGGATCTCAATTTTTTTGAGTATTTTAAACTTAAGATTATACATTGTGATTTATTACCTAATATTGTGAATACCATTATCTAGATATGGAGCCTAGTTTATGGAATGGAAATCGCACGAATACACGTCTACCCTGTAGGGATTTTCCTCCCATGCAAGATAATGATGTTGGCTCTGGTGCTGTGACTGGTGCTGAGCAACACATAACTATACTGGGACAACATACTCAGGTTATGAATAAAATCATACCTATATGGAGCATCCAGATCCACCACGTGGAGGAGCCATGCTAGATCGCTTTATGTGACAACATCCTCCATCATTCAATGGGAGAAGAAACCCATTTGTAGCAGACAAAGGATATGTTCCCTTGAGAAGATATTTCTCACTTTGGGATGCAATGAATTAGAGATGGTTGTCATGGAAGTATATCATCTATCAGGAGATGCGGAATAGTGGTGGTCATTAATCCAAAACAAAAAGGAGGAGGAATATATATAAGATATGGAATGGAGGGATTTTAAGGAAATCTTGTTATAAATATATTTCCCTCAAGAGCAGCGAGCAGATATGGAGAGACAATTATGGAATCTGATGAAAAAGAATTATTAGAATGTTTCATGGTACGAAGCTAACATCATAAGATTATCAAGACATGATGTAGACTACATATGAAATCCCAGGAGAAAAATTGATCGATTCTTTGATGGCCTAAAGCCATTTCTCTGGTGGGAACTGGTCTCCCAATGTTTTTAATCATATGAGGATATATTTTTGTGTGCCATCAAGACAGAAAAATAATTTTCTATGTTTTATGACATTAAGAGAAAGCATGAAAAGAAGAGGGCTGCTGGAAATCCTAGGAAAGGAAATAAGGAAACAAGGAAGAAGGGAAGAGTTGAATTTCCACCATGTGACAATTTTGGAAAGAAACACCCTGCTGCATGATTAAAAGGAAAAGGAGTATGCTAAAAATTTGGTTAAAAAGGCCAGCTTTCTAGATATTGAAAAGGGAAGAAGGAATCCAATGATGTTCAATGCTATAGTTGTCAGGAGATGGGACACTATGCTAATGATTATCCAAAACGTCAAGGAAAACAGCAACAGAAAAGGACAAGGGGTTAGGTAAAAGCTTATGTAATCAAAACTGCATAGGTTGAAGTTCCTAATGATGTGGTGGCAGTTACTTTAATTATTTACTCATGTATTTCTAATGCTTTATTTGATTCTGGCTCATCACATTGTTTCATATCTTCCCAGTTTTCTAAGAAAATTATATATTTTGAATTTGATTTAACAAGGGCGTTGTCAGTCAAAACTCCTAAGGGAAGTATCATTGCTACAATGTTATGTGAATAAGTTCCCATTAGGGCATATAAATGTTCTTTATCTGCTGATCTCATCATCATACACATGATTGAATTTGATATAATCCTTAGTATGGATTGTCTTTTGGACCATAATGCAAAAATTTATTGTAAGAAAAAGGAGGTTACAATTTTTGATGACAATGATAAGGAAAACCTTATCTTTAGAGAAAAATCATCACCACCTAATTATTATCTAGATCCACCCACAATAGCTCATGTATATTCAATTATTGGGGAGGAAGGGAATAAAATAATTGTGGGTGAGGAATGAAATTTTCAAATAGAGGATGTACCAATTGTGAGAGAATATGTTGATGTGTTTCGAGAATATTTACCTAGTCTTTCTCTAGAATGATAAATTGAGTTTTACATTGTTTTAATTCCTAGTTCAAGGCCCATATCAACAATCCCTTATATAATGGACACTATAGAATTAGTGGAACTAAATAAACAACTAGTATAATTGAGTAATGAGGGATTTATTTTCCCTAGATTTTCACCAGGGGGAGCCCCTATCCTTTTTCTTAAGAATAAATATGGATCTATAAGGTTATGTGTCGACTATAGGGAGATCAATTCTATAAAAATAAAGAAAAAGTATCCCCTACCTCGCATTGATGATTTATTTGACCAACTTCATGGATCTAAATACATTTCAAAGATTGAACTTCGATCTGGATATCATCAGTTTTGTGTGAAGAAGGAAGACATTCCCAAAACATCATTTCAAACCAGGTACGGTAATTACGAGTTTACATTGATGCCTTTTGGGTTAACTAATGCACCCTTTGTATTCATGGTTCCAATGAACATAGATTTCAAGGAATGTATTGATGATTTTGTAGTGTTATTTATTGATTATATCATTGTATACTCTAAATGATACGAAGATCGTGAAAATAACTTGTGCATTATCCTAAAGACTCTTAGAATACATGAATTATATGGGATGTTTATCAAGTGTGAATGTTGGATTTAGGATATTTCATTTCATGACTGTATTTTCTCTAAGGATGGAATCCTAGTTGATCATTCGAAGGAAATGGAAATCCATGATTGGCCCACACCAACAAACATAACTGAGGTACGTAGTTTCATTGGCTTTGCATGTTATTATCAGCGATTAATGAGGAATTTTTCCCAACAGGCTATCCTACTAATGATGCTCACATGTAAAGGGCTTAAATTGTTTTAGACAAAAGATTGTGAATCATTTTTCAAAGAACTAAGGAGAAGATTAGTCAATGATCCTATATTGACTCTACCATCAGGGAATGACTGGTTTTTTATTTATAGTGATGCTTCAAAGGAAGGACATGGTTGTGTCCTTAAGCAAAATGATAGGGTTATTGCTTATGTATCATGATAGCTAAAAATTCACGAGAAAAACTATCATACTCATGATCTTGAGTTATCTGTAGTAATCTATACTTTGAAGATAAGCAGACATTATATCTAAGGTGAAAAATGTGAGATTTATACTTATCACAAGAGTTGTAAGTATATTTTCTCATAGAAAGAACTCAACATGAGGAAAATGAGATGTCTTGAACTACTCAATGATTATGATTACATGATACACAACCACCTAGGGAAGGCAAATAAGGTGACATATGCCTTGAGCAGAAAATATCATGGAGTTATGAACAAGATGAGAGTTGAAAGGGATCCTATTTTCATGGATCTAGTAATGATGGATATGGGAATAACCATGGAAGGTGAAACATCAATGATTTTTCAAATGGTTTACAAACCATCTTTACTAGAAAGGATAAAAAAAATTCAGGCTGATGATGAGGAGTTTCAAAAGAAGATTAAATGTGTGAATGATGGGAGATTGAGTGACTTCGTATAAGAAGATGGAATTTTGAAATTTTGGAAGAGACTTTGTGTACCTGATATACCTGATCTAAAAAGGGAAATGTCGGATAAAGCTCATAGTTCCAATTTCTCTATACACCCTGGTAGCACTATGATGTATAGAGTTTTGATGGAACATTTTTGGTGGGAAAACATGAAGAGGGAGATTGCTGATTTTGTATCATGATGTACGGTTTTTCAACAAGTGAAAACTAGAAGGAAACTTCCTGGAGGGGTATTGAAACGTATTTCCATACCTTTGTGGAAATGGGATAATATCACGATGGACTTTGTCATGGGACTAACAAAGACTCCTAGAAGGAACGATGCAATATGGGTCATTGTTGATCATCTTACCAAGTCAGCACATTTTATTGCTATAAGTGAAGATCTACCACTTGAACATCTAGAAAGACTATATATTAATGAAGTTGTGAGACTTAATGGAGTACCCATATTGATTGTCTCAGGTCGTGATCCACTTTTTACATCAAGATTCTGGAAAAGTCTTCAGAAGGCCCTAGATACTGATCTTCATTTGAGCACTGCCTACCAGCCAAAAACTGATGGACAATCAGAATGGACTATTCAAACATTGGTAGACATGTTGAGGTTTTTTTCACTTGATTTTAAAGGCATGTGGGATCAGTATTTACCAATCGTAGAATTTTCCTAAAACAATAGCTTCCATTCATGTATTTAGATGGAACCTTATGTACCATTATATGGGAGGAGATGTCGTACCCCAACTTTCTAGGATGATGTTGGTGAAAGAAATCTTGTGGGCCCATAAATTGTTGAAGAAACAACAGAAAATTTGTAGATTATCCAGAACAATATCAAAATATCACAATGTAGGCAAAAGAGCTATGTAGATAACTGAAGGAAGGATTTGGAGATTCAAGATGGTGATCACATCTTCATAAAGGTATCTCCATGGATGGGTATTATATGATTCGGTAAGATAGGAAAATAAAGCCCCATGTACATTGGAACTGTTTAAATTCTAGACCAAATTAGAGTCGTAGATTACCGTTTGGAAATTCCTCCAAGTCTCTCCGTGGTTCACAATGTGTTCCACGTGTCAATGTTAGGATTGTAATTGCCAGACCCAACACATGTACTCACTTATGAATAAGTGGAACCTATGCCTGATCTATCTTACTGTTAAGAGCCTATCAAAATTATTTATACTAGAGAACAAGTATTGAGAAATTGGACGACTCTTCTGGTAATGGTTCTATGGAGGAACCATAAGATGGAGGAAGCAACATGGGAGTATGAGGAGCTTATGTTAACGACATACCCGAATATTTTCAGGTAATATTATGTGAATTTAGAGGATGAAATTTTTGTATGCATGGGAGAATTTAACACCCCATGGTTTTGAAAATAAATATAGAATGTAATTTTATAATTTAACCATTAAACACAACTTTTCCTCTTCTATGTTTTGAATTTCAAAAAATGGTCATACAGAGTTGTGTCCAGTATGTCATTTGGAGTCTGATAGAACAAACTTGATCTTTGGTGAATAGTAACATGACTTTATAAATAGTACTATGAATAGTAATATGACCCTTATGAATAGTAAATAATAATAATATTTTATTTTCTTAAGGAAATATGATAATGAGATCTTAATTAACTTTTCAATGTCAATTAAAACTATTTGCACTTCATGATTTTTATATTTCGAATTAACTTTGACCATATTTAAAAATTTCATTAATAATATTTAGATAATTATTTTTGAAAAATAAATTTCAATTTTGAATTCTACACTTCAAAAAATGGTAGGGGTGATTTTTTGGGATTTTTATGAAATTCTTGAATTTTGGATGAATAGTGAAATACGATAAAATACCGTATATAAAAATTGTCAGTTAAATACACTATTTATGAAATCACAAGTGATTCAAGGACACATGGTTCAAACTCACATTCACTTAGTACTATTAGGGGTCACATGAACCACACTATTGGTTGTCTTGAAGGAAATATTAAAATAATGAATTAAATATTCAAAATTTACCCCTCTCCTCCATTATAAAAACCCCTCACCACTACCTCTTATGTTCACTCCTGTAATCCTTAATGCTCCTAAATGTTCTACCCAATTACCTTTCCATATTCTTCCCCTACGTCCAAGAAGCTTCTGGTCTTCCCAAAAGACCAAACCCCCTTCCCTTAAGGATTTTTTCAAGGAGGTTATTTAAAGAGGTAAAACACCCTTCTTTTTCATTTGGTTTCATTTAAATTTATCTTCTTTTGTTATCCTCTACTTACCTCATATATCCAAATTACCATGATAACTAGAGTAACATCTATATACTGTATTTATGTCATGATAATGGAATAACCATCCTAAATATTCTTACTCCCTCTCTTTTATATTTATAAACGAAATCGACGTCTATGACATTCATATTTATAATCTTCGTGGAAGATAAAGTTATGTTATTAAATTTCATCATCATTACTAGTAATTAAACCATATTCATGGTTGAACCAGACTATAATATATTTTATATAACCAAATTAATATTCAGGAACCAGAATATGTACTTATAATTAAGTTATATGATGAAACTAGTTCAAAATATTTCAAATACCACCGAATAATCGAAGAGGTTGTTATCTAATAATTCATCCTCATTCCATATAACCAAATGATAGAAATTAACATTATAAATTCTTTATGTTCATTAATCCTGGATATTTATAACCATTCCACATGATCTTCAATACTTAAAAACAAGTGAATCGAATATGAGAATAAAGGAAACGAACACTCCAGAATGAAGAAATTCAATATAATAACTTATCAATAAAGACATAAATGAACTAACCATAATTATTGTAAAATAAATAAATTTATAGTAGGTTCTAAAATAAGTTATTAACAAGTATAATTTCATATTCTAGGACCATAAGTACAATAGTGGAACGCGTTTGGAGTTAACGTAAGGGTTTTTCCACCCGAACATCCACTTTCATTCAGGATACATTCATTGTCTAATTACCTGAATGTAATTATTTTTTATTGTTATGTACTCATAATATGTTATGTGTGAGTATCATATATATGTTTAAAAACCAGAATCATTCCTTATTTTATGGATAGTTACATGTTTTAAAAAAATCTTTCGAAATTGTTTCAAAAATATAAGCCCAATTCAGGGGAATTTCACAAATTCATACCTATTTTCAAGGACAATAAATAATCAGTTTTAGGAAACAATCATCTTTATAAAATAATTAATTTTATTATGATAATACTATATAACTTCACTTCTAGTTTTATACAATGATTTATCCAAAAGAACACTTCTTTTCAAAATAAAATTGTATTTATCTCCAGAATTGCTTAATGATTTTATAAGAGGGTTTTCATCTAATTCAACACTCTTGTTGATTCCAAGGTATTATTGGGTTTAATAATATATGAAGTCATCTACCATATTCTCTTTAATGGTTTATGAATAACTCTATTGTGGGTGATCTATCCTAAAACTGTTCACCATATTATTCTGAATGGTTAGTGTTTTATGTTTAATGATTGGGGAAAGATAGTTACATTTCATATGATAGTTTCAATATGAATGTGTTTTTTGTTTATGTATATCCCCAATCATATGAGGAATGCATTGGAGCTATTATTTTATGGGTGGGGCCCGCTATATCCCCTTGATGCATCGGAAGGACTCATGATAAAACTAGACGTGGAATTGGTCGAGGCCTTTCCCAATGTTATATGGATTTTGGCCGAGGCCATAATCTCTAAACATCTTGGCCGAGGCCATGACAAAATCTTTCAGAATGTCTGGAATATTCACTTCCCTCATTATGAATCTATTAGTTGAATGTTCATGTGGTTATTCGACTAGTATAATACCCATGATTATGTTTCATTATGGAATTATTTACTCAGCTCATATTCCTTCCATAATGTGTTCAAGTTTATTATTAAGGCATCTGCCTTAAATTATTCACCATGTCTAATGTTTATATTATCATCCACCATATTGATTACAGTTACTGAGAAATTGATATCACTCATTTCTTATGATTCATTTTCTCAGGACATTAAGAAGTATTTTATGAATGACTTCCCTGCATAATCTAGGAGATGTGATGACTCTAGTGGAATAAATTAGTTTTTTTTTCCTTTCCATATGTGATGTTGAACTTATGTATGTATCTTGTTTCCAATAATACTAAACTACTTGGTACTTTGGGATTAATATTACTTTTTTGTATGGCAACATAATCAAATAAGGCACCGACTCTGGGAAACTGGGGTCAGGTACTTACAGTAAACATTCAACGATTGAGATTTTTTTTATGTATTGTGAACTCATCATATATCATGAAAACAAGAATTCATACATAATTTTTTAGAACCTACATGGTCTTTTCCATGAGCGAGCTAGATGGGAACAATTTGATATTTACCAGGTTCCCTTTCAGAGAATTATTAGATAGGGTGACCTAGCCAGGGATCATTTAATCAATCTCATTTTCAATAATTTTTTCTGGATGTTCATTAATTTAAATTCCCCATGGAACAAGGAACCTATATCATTTTGGTATAAAACCCTCAAATAATCTTCAGTTGTAATGTAAATTTTAATATAAAACAAGAGTGATAATTCTCTACAAGATCTTTTCAGTCTTAATCACCTTGTAGATTAGGAAGGAAGACTAAAAAACTATATATCCCTATAGTAAACAAACAGAATAGGAATGAAATTATATTTTTCCCATATATTCATCATTACCATCCAAGAAGAGTGGTCATTTTCTTAATAGTATATGTTGAGGACTTTTTAATCATTTAGATAAAATCTTATAGTGTGTTAAGATGTGGTTAATTAAATGCTTCTGTATGAAGGACTTGGATGAGGACACATATATTTTAGGGATCAAGGTCCTTCCTGATAGATCATAGAGGTTCCTAAACCTAAGACAAAGTACATAAATTGATAATATATTGATGGTATTCTGTATTGAAATACCCAGAAGATGATCTTTTCTTGTGCCACATGGTATTTATAGTTTAATGAAAATTTTACATCATAAAAATGAGGAATTAAAAATAATGGAATGAATTTGATATGAATTAGTGATTGAATCATTCATGTATACTACAATATATACTAGTATAAATGTCCCCTTTACATTGAGTGTGGTAGAAAGATATCAAGCATATACAGGTGACCAATATAGGATGGTAGTCCAGATTATTCTTATGTATATGATGCATGATATGGATATGATCATGATCTATAGAGAATATGAGGAACTAGTAATCAAAGGATATGAAGATTCTAGTTTCCAAATTGATAAAAATGTCATTAATTCACAAACGGGATACATATTAACTTTGAATTGAGTTGATATGTTCTAAAAGAGAGCAAAGAATATATTGATCATAGATTATACAATATTATTAGAGTATATTGTGACTTTTGAGGAATCTATTAATTTAGTGTGTATTCAAAAAAATTATAAGTCATAGAATTGATACAATATTGTAAATATCCTTTCAAACTCCACTATGATAATAGTCAAGTGGCCACTAGTGAAAAAGATCCACAGTCACATTAGCAGATGAAGCATGTACATCGGATGTATAATCTTAAGAAGTATTTTTATTAGAGAGTTTTGGTTCAAAGGAGATGTATTTCAATGTAATAAAACATTTAAAACCCCTTTACTAAATCCATGACATAAAAAAACATGATTATCATCTGATGTATTGAAGATTGAATGTCATGGGTAGTTGGATTTGTTAAAAGGGAGGTTTTGTTGGTTTTTTACTAGAACCAATTGATTTTACCTTACTTACATTTATATTTTATTACTTAACTGTTAATTAACTTTATTGTTATATAATTTTATCTTTTCGAGATAACATTAATGTAATATGGATTTATAATATTTTTTTCATTGATAAGGTCATAACAGTTCCTCGCTATGATGATATCCTTTATGTTCTATAAAAAATTATTAATACAGTTCTTTGGTAGGATAAGGTATTATAATGGGACATGTATTTTATTAATGATTAAGTGTGAGTACACATGAGTGGATGAGGCTTCTTCTCATGAAAATATAACATTTTAATCTCCAAGATTGAATATTTTGAGAACGTATTCCACATGTTTTAGTGTCATCAGATATTCTTTTCTCTTATCAAGTGTAATGATCATTAGAAAATAATATTATCATTGATGGATTTCATGAATAAGAAACATATATTTACTAAAGGAGAGTGTCACACTCTTTATTGATGTGAATTATGGTATGTTGGGTGTCTCGTGATTGAAATGTTATTAATATATAATTTGAGGTAGTATTTTTCTCTACCATGTTTATTGGAGTTGATATCTAGGTCTATTGAGTAGTATATAACTGTCTACTAAATTTCATGTTATTGGTTTAACAATTGCTTTTTCAAATATTCAAATAAGGACTTATTGAGAAAATGGTTTGATCACTGCATCATGAAACCTGCTTGATGGGATATTTTTACCAATGGGTTGTTTTAAAATGTGAAAATTCATATGTGGTTATCATCTATTGGAAATTATGTTCTTTCTCTTTGGTTCCATATCCCATTTATAAATATTAATCTTGGACTTTATACCAGACCGACTAATTCCAATGAGAAATAATACATTAGGACCACACAAAATATGTTTTCGTTGAACTTGATTAAAATTAAATTGAATTAAATTAATGGAATATATATTATTATCATGAATAAAAAATAATTTTATTCAATTTATTTTGATCCCATGAAATAAATAAATATTGATTCATCAACTTATGAATAAATGTATATATTTTTTATTTTATGTAATATTTAAAAACTATTTATTTTTTTTCATGTGAATGAAATATTTATTTATGCATAGAATATTTATTTGGATATTAAAAAAATACTGATGGGTTTGAATTGTACAAGACCACTTCCGGTGATAAAATAATTATAAACAAGATTGTAAGTATTATTTATCATTTTGAAGAAGTATGTGCACCACAAAATAATAATATTATTATTATGTTCCATGGATGTTATTTAAGATAACAGACTTTATATAATTTCTAACATGTACATAAATAATAATTTAACCGAAATAATAACTGTATCAAAATATGGATATGTATATAGTGTAATGAATCCAAAAAATTGGGAATATATAATTGTTCTGTGCAAAAACAGTTCTCTCTGAACTTCTCCCTCTCTATCGCTCTCATCGATGTGAAACTAAATGTAGTTTTCTTCAAGAAAGAACAATAGGAGATATGTAATGAACAATTCATTACATTAAATTCACTAAACTATAACCCAAATATTTATTGGTGTTTCGTATAGATCATTTTAGAATGTTTGGATCAGCATTAGATGGATTCTATCATTGGATACTTAGAGTGCAATGAAAGAAATATGGAACTGTTTTCTTGGATGGTCAGTCTTCATCAATGAAGAATGTTCAGTGGGACATATCTTTACTTCATCATAAATAAATAAATCAATTATAAATTTTATCTGCAAGATCCTTTTTCATGGTTTCAGACTATGATAAATAAAATAAATTTTGAAATATCTTCAACAAATAGATGCTTCTACTATTCTCCAAACCAACAATATTACTATAATGTTTCAAATGAAATTTAAAAATAAAGACAAATTAAAAACTCCCAAGAGGGTCCTAACATCATTTATATTCCCCTTATCGTTCCTCCATCCCAAATCACAACTCGACCATCTATCATAGGGATCTTTCCCGTATCATTTCAAGAAAATACTATGTTTATTTGGGTACAAACTCGACAACATGAGTTGGGATTTAATAAAAATCAGTAGAACTCCACAAAAAAATATAAAATAATATCCTGTATATAATAATTTATTGATCTATATAATTAATAAATAAAAAATTACTAAATAAACAGGTTTCAAAAATATTTTTCTTTAATCAAACACATCAGCCCATAGGTTTATGGTGACACCTGAACCAATCAAACCTACTTCATCAAATGTATAATTCTAAACCATACACCATTAGAATATCAAATTTCATTTTTATTGGGATTTCATTATTCAAATTAATTCCAATTTAATTTGGTACCATGGATGGTCAGTCTTGGTAACGTTATCTAAGGAACATAGAAAATCATTCAAATGTCAATATCTCAGGGTCCTAAAGCAGTAGTCAGAAACCCCATGGGTATTTGGAGTAGTAATCAATGTCCCGCAACTCATTTTTCTCCTTAAACCATTGGATACTAGATTTTAAATCTATCACCTTAGTGGTATATGGAGTAGCAGTCTATAACCCACAGCTCAATGATCAAGCCTTCAAAAATATAACCTATCATGATTATACATTCATAACTCATTTATCAACAATTTTCATCATGGTGTGCCAAATAATTTATCAAAATATAATTTTATTCACTTTTATCAGAAGGAAAAACAAAAATATAATACCAACAAATCAATTTATCATCATTCATTTTAAAACTCTTTAACCCATTAATGTTTAGACATTAAACCCTTCAAATCCCATTATCAAACATATAAAAAGGATTTAGTTCAATTTCAAAACCACACATTTTTCCTGTATATATTCCATTTATCATCATTACAAGGTAAATAGAATGACACATGGGTTTTCATTAGGCATTGTCTCATAATATCCAATATGTACAAAGGGATCTACGAAGTGTCTCACTATTACATTGGAATCAAATCATTTTTCAATTTTAAAATAAATTTCACAATGTTGAAATAAAATGATTAAAATACACATCAAGATGAAAATAAATACTATGGGAATTAAAAATCAAACTACCTACCTCATGATCCTTGATGAATATTCTCCAAACAGTTGCCCTAAAATCGATGATGAATGGTCAAAATCACAACTATGATGAAGGTCATGGATCTAGATCCAAAAAATTATATCCATTAAAAACATGATCTAAACAAAAAACAATATAGGAATTATTCCTTCTAAAAGGATAGATAAATATGAGAGAGGGAGAAAAATAAAGAATACATCAAATACTAGAAGGAACATCTATTCGATCAACCAGTCCTTTGAATAATATTGGAAGGGGATATAGTAGCCTCGAAACCCTCTTCAGAGAGGCCCAAAGATATATAAATTGTTATAGGTTGAATAATGGTGATTGCGGGTATACAATGGGGGTATTGGACCTTTTAATTTAATTTTTATGGGTTTAAATACCTAAGTGCATGGTTTCCTAGATTTTCTACATTGTTAGATAAATAGTGGCCCTAACCATGTGTCACTATTTATCAAGGTGCACAGTTACTCTTGGTCGGAAAACAAATGGAAAACTATGAGACAACCCAAAACCCTAGTAACCATGGATTCATGGATTGGGGGAGGGAGACCACCAAGGTTGGTTAAACCGTATTCCCACTTCTAGTAGCACAAAATAGGGTATACAGTTTTGTAAGGTAAACTTCATGGTTTTCCCTAACCATGTGCCAATTGTGCATGGCCCCATGGGATTAAAAAATTCTCCAAATGCACCTGGAATGTGCTTAATGAAAACCAAAACCATGGTACGATAAAAATAAGTGTAAAATAAAACCTAAAAATGATTATGATAAATATCTTGAATGGTTGGGATGATACAATATTCCCACCTTATAACATCTCATCATCGAGAAGAACTCTCAAACCTCACTATGATTATGAGGAAATATATCATGCTACTATACCCTTAAATTTGCAATCATATTACAAGAATACTTCTGAAAACATTTATGATACCACAACACTTAGACGAATGTTTTCCCCTTTTCATATAAAGCATTATCATCGTGATCCACAACACAAATCAGATACTCCACAAAGGACACATCATCCGCAAGATTAACATCATCAATGTTGAAAAATTTAGAAGTGTCGAGCTTATTGTATCAAATATGTGACATATTAAAAATATCAAAAATAACACTATACCACTCTAGAAGGTCCAATTGATGTCCCACTAGTCTGATCCTCTCCACAACATCAAACAATAAAAAAACAAGGTTCTAACATTCCCTGCCTCTAAATCATGTCATTTTCTAATCTCAAAAAAACATTATGTAATACATTATATCCCACTATAAACTCAAGTGGCAGATGCTAGCAATTAATATAAGAATTTTTTCAACATTGAACTTCATATATACATTACCAAATGATCTAAAAGCTATCTAATGTATCAAAAATTGACATTTAATCCCAACAACTCTGACTCACCTACCTTGATCCTAAAAAAATTGATCTACATAGCCTTCCATAAAGTTCCATATATGGTGAAATATGAATATTCTAATAATAAATTCTTCCATAGGAGAAATAAATGAGTGTGAAATATTTACCTTATGATACTTTAAAGGATATGACATGTTGTTGTAGCATTTACTCTAGAAAACAAATATTAAAGATTTATTTCCTTTGTAATTGTGGGTAAAAATCCATAATAAAAAGCACCTAGGTTTCTGATGTCTTATGTATTCCATTTCATAAGTGTGGAATAAAGAATGAATCATTAGCTGAAACTATTCTCTATGGAACCTCAGGAACATGGACTGTCTCTCGAATATAAATATCCCCTAAATGATACACTATGAATGTTTCCTAAATATTTAAGATATGTGATACTATTTTTAATCATCCCACAAAACCCATAAGTGCATCATTATTCCAAGGAATCCTTATAAGAGCCACCAAATAATTCATGATAACTTTATCCCACGTCCATTATAGGATCAGAAATAGTTATAATATCCCATTAGGTTGTTGATGATCAGCCCTCACCTGTGAAAATTTGTAGCATCATTCCAAAAATCCTAAAATATCATATTTCATTCTTGGACACCAAAAATTTCATTCACGGTCATGATACATTTTGGTCAAATAAAGTTGCACCTCACACTTCAAAGCATGAAACTCATGTTTCCGCTCCTTATGAATTTATGTTGGCATAAAAACACATCCACAAACATATATGATCTCATCCACATCTAGGGTTCAACCAGGAGGATATATCTCACCTACAATGATTTCTATTAACGTCAGACACCGCAATTCCTCATACTAATTTTTCATTGATACAGATGTGAATATTTGAATCAACTGATAGGAACATGAGGGTCCACTTCTACTAGAACTTATTATCCTATATATAAATATTAAAAATCAAATATTACATATTACACTTATATCTAGACTTCTAGACAACCTCTGTTTGGGTCATCCAGCTCAAATCATCAGACAAACACTTTCACTTTCCCGATTAATAACCTCGATCAAAAATAAATAACAATATATAATCAACACATCAAAACTTCTGAATATACAAATCATACTATGAAAATATGTAATTTAATATTTTATGGTCGGTATAAATAGTAAAACATTCTCCCAAATGGTTACACTTCTACAACATTAATTTAGAAACCACCATGTCCAATTAGTTATCAAAAATAGGATAATTCCATTCATGTAGAATCAATTTTTTTTATCCTATCTCCATGATTTGTCCAATGAACATCAACACTACACCAATTTCATATAGATTAATCATAAAAAATTGTATTCCTTACCCAACATATGTAGGATAAAAATTGATGTAGTAGTCAAGATATTCTTCTACTCCTAGAATTCATTCTCAAATTATCCATACAATTCAAATTGTATACTCTTATTGTTCAAGAATAAAATTAGTGATTCGAAATGGGTTTAGTCCTTAATTGTTCATTTATATAGCTGAATAATTTTTAAAATATTCAGATATCAAAAAATTATTAAGTTTCTACTATTAAACAAATGTCACAAATTTTTATATGTCAACTAAAAAATATTCCTCATAGACGATATGACCCATAAATTCAAATTTTTGATCTAGAATTGACACATATATTTATTTGGAATATAGAAGATCCTCAATTAGTGTACTCAGGATGATGTCACTATTTTTGGAACGATGTCCAAGAGTCCTAAAATACATCGAGATGTCATCCACAAAAAACTACAACAAACAAATCTCAGTATGGGTGAAATATTCAGTTCATTAATTCTATAAACACATCTGGAGAATTTTACACCCCGAATAGAATCATGATTAATTCATATAGGTAATATCTACATTGGAATGTAGTTTATTACATATCATAAGGTCTTACTCTCAACTGATGATGCCCTCTCAAATTTTCAATGAGATCATCAATTTGTGAATGAGGATAACAGATCTCAAATTTCATTTAGTTCATCATCTAATAATCATCACATAAATTCTTTATCCCATTATTCATTATATAAAATAAAAAAAGGGAACCTCAATGTGACTTAATCAGATGAATAAACCCATAATCCATCAATTTGTACTGCTAATTATTAATCTCATTAATAAATATATGTGAAGTTCTCTATTGTTAAATAGAAACTGGTTTAGATCTATGCATTAACTCTATTTGGAATGAATCATGACCATATAGTGGTATCCACGATAAGTCCTTAGAAAACACATCCAAATGTTGATCAACTAATAGTTGGAATGCACTTTTCTTCACACCGTCATCAACCATCAAAACAGTTACAAAAAAGGAAGTGAGCACCCCACATTTTTGTTGAACTATCCCATCACAGACTTCCTAGATATCCCATTATCCATGATGAAAATAACTATTACCCAAAAGTGATATAAAGTTTAATATCTTAGGGTAACAAGAGATGTGGGGTTAGTAAAATACCTTCTAGTCTATACCCAGAATCAAAAAAAATAATTTCTTGTTAAAAATCATCCCAAAGGAAATGAAACTTGCCAACCATGGGGGAAAAACCCTTTCAAAGATATATTTCCTCTCATTGTACAACATTGGTGTGTCTATCATCATAAAGCCACTAAAAACTACACTATAAAACTTAAAACAATAAATAGTTATGATGATATAAAGGAATGTGAGGTGCATATATGAAATAAATCATTAGAATGTATATATGTTACTCGAATAATAATGCTGACTATCCATGGAACAACTTATCTACCTATAAGTGCAGTGCTGACTGTATAAAAATGAAATTCCCCTCTACCATGTTCTCTAGTATGAGTCCCATGTGCTCCATAGTTCTGGTGATATGGGCTCTCTTTTCAATAATTAACATGTTTTCCACCTATATCTCCATGTCTATTAGATATCCAACTATCCAAATGGTATGTGGTAGAATAAGACCTTTTTAAAATTTGTTCATCCTTGTTCCTCCATCACCACCCATAGGTCAAGGGTTCCTACAATTCCTCTATATGTTCACAATTTTACCACAATCTTAGTTCTCCACTTCTGGTCATAGAAATAGACAAAAAAATTTACCCACCCTACTGCTCTAATTTCAATACAGTCGATTAGTGATCTTTCTAATTGATCATACCCCTTCATACACTGTTTTCTACTAACCTTTTTGACAATCTCATAGTCAATTTTCCTACCCTCAGAAGACGTATCTCTTGGTAATCCATAACAAACAATATTTTTTCTACTATAATCCTCCTTCGTTTACCTATCATAAATTAGAGAATGATTCCCCAAATTAGTAATCTTCTTCAATTAGAAGATATTTACCTAGGACATAATATCACATTTAATTATTTTTTGAAAACATCATGCCAATGTTTTACCATCTCTTTACAGTGTTGAGACAAAGTTCAACAAGTTAGTGAAGAAACCAAAATAGTTCATCACATACATTATTCCCTAGGTCAACCACATATTATTTTCATTCCCCACATGTTTATGTGTCATGGTATTAATGTAATCCACGAATTTCTTATGAAATTTCTATAATACCATTCTCCCTAAATTCTCATTCTAAACCTAAATATCCCATTAATGCTTCTCTTGACCACATAATATATAAGCATTTAACTTGGCACCTTTCCCATCAAACACCCAATTTTCACATTTGGAATCATTTACAATTATAAATTCTTTATTAGGAACCATTTAATTGTAAAACAATCAAATAAATGGAATTACTTCCCTTCCCCAAAACGCAATCATAACATTATATTTTGTGTGTGCCAAATATGATGTGGGTCATAGAAATTATTGAGTTCCTTGAATGATTTAGGCATGAAAAACTCTAATAACATACCATTCCTGGTGGAAAATATTAGAAAATGTTAAAATCCCATAATAAGTACACTATCCACAGTGATATAAAATTCAACTGTAATAGAATATATTAAGAAAAATAATCCAAAACTGTGTAATTGGGATTTCCCCTCACACATGGATTAGATACTCCTATACAAAATACCAGGAATGAGGCCCAACTCATCTAATTTTTCTCT
This sequence comes from Viscum album, assembly GCA_963277665.1. Classification (NCBI taxonomy): domain Eukaryota; kingdom Viridiplantae; phylum Streptophyta; class Magnoliopsida; order Santalales; family Viscaceae; genus Viscum; species Viscum album. The sequence continues at coordinate 311,664,176 of OY728133.1, read as the reverse complement.
AAAACTTTTCCAAATAATAATAAAACAGAAAAGTGTAGGTAATGTACCTCTTATACCAATTTCTAGTGCCTTGACCTAGGTTCCACATACCGGTGCCGCAAGCCAATTTTCCACATGACCTCAGGTGTGCCACCTTGTACACAAGAGGTTACGAACTAGTTGAAGAAATATTAAATTTAATATGGGGATACTACACCCTAATAATAAATGAGTAACAATAGTGAAAATAAATATTAAATATTACCATGATACACCAATAATAAATATTCAACCAAGGAACACACTAGTAAATCCAAATCAAGTAAAATTACAAAAATATAAAGTAGTAGATATGTCATTCCATATATGATTCAAGTGTAAAATTAAACCAAAAAATAAATACACACTAAAAACTCCCAACCTTGTCCCAATATTATATCTATTACCCTCATCCATCCTCCATAATGAATCCCAACTCTATCATATATCCTAGGGATCTTTCCCTTAAATTTTCATGAAACGTTATAAAAATTTGGTTACCAATCTAGTGGACCATGTAGGGTGTGAGTACAACGTATTAGGCCTCCAACAGTGGTTTTTATAAAATTGACCTAGTCAAAAATAATTTATGAATCTATATAATGAATAAATAGATAATTGAAATGTAAACTGGTTTTACAATTATTATTCTTTAACCAACAAGATAAATGCATGTAACGCCCCGAACCCAGCTACCCAGAGCCGGTGCATTACTTCGTAACATTGGCATGATCACAAAATATCAAGTCTCGAAAGACCGATTAGTTTAGTAGCCTTGGAAACACTAGATACATTCATAAATGTTACATTACATCACAAAGTGAAAAACTATAATAACATAGTCTCCATAGTCCACACTTCTATCCTCTTCGGACTATCCCTGCAGGTCATTCATAAAATACTTCTTCACATCCTGGAAAATATTAAAACATTGAAAGGGGTGAGCTGGGATGCTCAGTAAGGTTAACAATATTGCAGAAGCTTTTATAAATAAACATTAACATTTAAGGCAATGTATAACTAAAAAAAAGCCTTTTAAACTTGAACTTCAACATAATATGGCAAAAGAAAAATGAGATAATGCCATATACTTCTTCACATGGATATTCTACTGGTCGAATAATCACAGGCAATATCAATAACCACATTCATAATGATGGAATGCATAATGCCAGACTATCATAACCACGTAGCCAAGGCCTCGTGCCAAGACCACAAATAAGATTTTGTCAAGGCCTCGTGCCAAGACACTAGTTTGTCTCATGAGACCTGCCGATGCATTGAGGAGCTATAGCGGGCTCCACCCGTCACTTATTAAGTCCAATGCATTCCTCATATGAATAGGTTTAAACATATCATAAACCATAACATAATCGTATCACATGAAACATGCATAAATGAAACATAAAATTTCCAAATTTCAATCAAAAGATTTCAATACAACACATTGATATAAAAAAATTCTTTCAATACCATTTTCAATACCAAAATAAAATAAAGTTAAAACTTTGTATTTATTTTTCATTAAAAAAAGTGATGGCTTGTAGAGGAAGCCGAAACTCAAATATTGGTCATGGCGGCGGAGAAGTCGTTGTCGCCGCATATGTACGGAAAGAAAAACATTCCCTTTTTTTTGTTTAGTAAAATGCTTCGTATAAAAAGATTCCTTTTGAATAAACTTAAAAGTCAAAGGGGTTTATACACCGTATAAAAGAAAGTTGTGTATAAAACCATATATGCCTCAATGAAACGAGATTGAGACGAAGTCCTTAAAAAGATCATTTTTAAAATTAAATAGATCTATTATGTGTATTCACTATAGGTACACATAAAGAAAGTAAAAATACAAAATAGGACATAATAACATCATGACATAATTTGAAAGTAGGAGATTAACCAAAAGAATGGAAATTGGGTTAAGAAGTTCCCTTACCTTACGTCCTGTCCTGACTCGACTGTTCTTTAACCTCCTGAATAATAAAATAGAGTTAATTCTTATTTACTTAAGAACCTTTTTCATGTTCATTATTTCTTTTATATCCCTTATTACCATGTTATGAACATTATGTAATTATTTAAGTTAATAACGGTCGTTTTGTCGATCTTTGGTACTTGAGTCAAAAATAAACTTCCTATAATTTCAAGTTGTTCATGTGTTGAAATATCCATTATATCCAGAATTATATTCATTTATAATATTACGTAACATTTAGAGGTAAGAAATGAAATGCACCGTTCATGGAGACGGTAAGCCGTACGTACGCATGAACGCTACTTTCATTTCAATTTCATATTTAATGGAACTAAATAATAATGATATAAATGTATAATATAATTCCAGTATAATATAGTGTATAATACCATTTACTCCATCCTTTATACATCCCACATATGGCATTAACGATTCAAATCACTTTGAGGGCGCGGTAGTCCGCACTTCCTAAAATGAAATTATCGCGTTTTACCCAAAATGGAAATCATAAAGTATGCCATAAATGAAGAATACAGAAGCATAAGTAAAACATAAACATATTATATATCATATATAAAAATAGTGAAATCTTAATGGCCACCTTTTAAGGTGTTATATGAGTGTTGAACAATCATCGTTTCGTGAGGCAGAAATTCGCCATCCACAGAAAACTTATGTTCTTTAACCATTAGATGTAGGTGTGTGTAAGTGTAGCTCGAATACTTCTAATAACAACATCCTAGTATATTGATGATACTGTTGTTGTTACAAAAGAAATGAATAAAAAGAGTTTAGGGGGTTGGAGAAGAAAAATAAAACAAAACAACATTAGAGAAGACATTACCTCAAAATCGGGTATCTCTTTTTGATTTGAGCCAAAGGCTTCCTTGGGAAGAGTTATGACCAAAGTGAGGCTTCTAGGAGCAAGAGGGGGATGTTGGGAGAGTATTTGGGTAGAGTTTGGCCGAGACAAATGTCTTGATGGTGTAAATAAGGTGGGAGAGGTGGGGGCTTTTTATAAGTGGAGAGGAGGGGCTCTTTTGGAAAGATTGAAATGTTACATTATTATACAATGCTTTTCGAATTATAAAGGTCCCACACTTATATAATTCTTGGATAAGGTGATAAGGGTTCGAAATATCCTCATCCAATAGGCTTTGGACAAGTTTAAGCCCTGGATTTTGCATTATCTTATCATTTTATTTAAATCGTTAAATAATGAGGTCATCGCTGCATCATAATTATGTCATAAATAATTTAATTTATTTAATGTATAAAAATTATAAAAAAATACTATGATGTAGGAAATATTTTTAGATTTCTAATGAATATTTATAGTCAAAATTTGGACTTGTGTAACCCCACTTAAAAACTGTTTTAGTAAAATAACTCATGTTTGTGTCAATTTAATTTTAACATTAAATAAATATATATTAATGTCATTTTCCAACTAAAGTGGCTCCATGGGGTCCCCAAGTTGACCCATGGGTTGTCTTGGTCGGCCATGACTCATCCAATAGGAGTAGGACAAGTGTCATTCTCATCTCATATTATTAAAACATTATTTGTAACTTAAACTACACTAATTACCTCTAATAGCGATTAAGAACTTAAAAGTTACTATTCACAAAAAAATTATTTTAATATCATTGAATCACATTTTACTTCTTAATGACAACCATGTATGTCGGATTTTTGAAAATTAAATCACAGAAGTGGTAATATTTCATTTTAACGAAAAATTAGTTATTTAACTACCACTTAGTGGTTTCACTATTCATCAAAAATTGAAGTTTTTCAGAACAATGCCAAAATTTCACTCTAAGCTATAATTGATATTCCGAATTCAAAAATGATGTCTATTTTAAAAAATTCCAAACATATAAGTTTCATTAATTAATTTTATAATTAATTCCTGTTGTTACGACAAATAGCGTGTTTTTAAGAAACAATTTATATCAAAAGATTGGCAATTGTTTATGTCCAATTTCAATGTTAAATTAATTCTAATGACCACCTTTGGATAAAATGGTAAAAATATATTCTAATTATACCTTAAAACCACTAAATAGTATAATTTATCACAATAAATTATTTTGATTAAAAAAGTTGTTTTAAAGTATTTTTCACTATTCATAAAAATTAGAAGTTCTCAGAAAAATACCAAAAATTCAACATAGGCTAATTTCGATATTCCGAATCCAAAAATGAAGTCCATTTTGAAATATAAAATTTCTATAATTTTAAAAAGTGGTTATTACTATTCATAACGGCTACTTTGATTAGTCGCGGTGTTTTAGAACTCGAAGTTGCGTACAATGCAAGCTATTGCATTATTGAATGAGAAGCGTATCGTGGAAGCTCGGGGTGTTACATTCTCCCCTCCTTCAATAAATTGCATCCTCGCAATTTGAAATTTTTCTTTGAAAATAAAAGGTTGAAAAGAGAAAATACCTTTGAGGAAAACCCACATCGGAAATAAGGTTAATAAATATATAACATTAAAAGAAAGCAGGATAAGTACAAAGGTCACCCGATATAGCCCATACTAGGATTATATGAAAATATGGATATGGAGGAGAAACAAACCATCAAGGTCTGATGGAGAGTTATAGAAAACAGGATTAGGAGAAAGTTTAACCACAAGAAAATCACAAACTTGTGATTGGTTAAACGGTCATTGAATCCCCAGTTGGAAAAGTTAACCGACAACATTTTTGTTTTAAGTTACCTTTTATAATGTTGAGGAATTTATTTAGGAGATTTACTAAGAATGTAAGGGAATATACATACTTGTTATGTATACTTTCATTCATTAATAATTTTTTACCACAAACTCATCTTTTACTCCAAATGGTAACAGAACTCAAAAATATTCTATTTATCCTAATTTTATAAGGTTCCAAATATTAACACATACCATTTAGATTAGTAAAACTATTTTGTAATAACCAGGGACTTCCTGTAGGCTAGTGGTAGGAAATAAAGGCCTGTCGCACCATGATTGTGGGTTCGATTCCTGCAGCTTTGTCTGACGCGACGGGTTATGCCCCACCCTGCAGGTTGTCCTTTTCCTAAAACTATAGTATTATAATATTCCAAAAATAATCATCAGAAATTTTTTAACCATAAACAATACTATCCAAAGATCAACTTAATCCACTCCAACCTTTATAGTTATCCAAAATACCTCTATCCAGACTTTCTCTAAAAGGTCTCTTAATTCCAAATCAATTGTAACATCAGATTCCCCAAACAATGAAAAGTTTCACTTATTGTCACATACTAAAAATATGATTACCTTAATCATATTACCTTAATCAAAAAGTACTGTTGTACAATCCTTATATACTCCATAATTATTATAACAAGTACATCATTGATACAACACTCAAATTACAAAATTCATTAATAACAACATAAGAACTCTAATCATTCCTCCTCATCTGTGGTAGTATCATAACTTGATTATTATCCAATAACATCATTTGAGACATACTCTGATGATTTGAACATTGGTTTGCGTAGTGTCCCCACTCCTTGCAGATGAAGCATTGTACATTTGAAACCTTTTTCTTACCCTTGCAGTCACGCACTCGGTGTCCTTTTTCTCCACACTTATAACAAACTCCCATTCCCTTCAGGCAAATTCCAAGGTGTTTCTTCCCACAGTTATCACATATTGGAAAATTCTTCTTTTCCCTCGTCCCTTTATCCAACATTCTCTCTTCCATCCTTTTCTTCTCTTTCATCCCTTCAAATCCATAAGACTCAAAGAATTCTCTACTTATCTTATTAACACATGATACTATTTCTTCATATGTTGATAACACATGGGAGAATATTTCCCTTCTAAATGTTGGCTTAATACCATGAAAGATATGATCATTCTTACTCTTTGGATCATACATATTGATGGAGTTCACCTTCCTTCTACTGGGCGCCATTTCTATACAATGGCATAATCTAGATCAGTTTATGAATCAAAATACACAATCCCATACTTATAAAACACTTAACATAAATTGAACTATTTATGGATATAATCCATAATCATAAAAAGGTTTTCATTGAGGAATTATATACTCATAACCGTTTATAGTGGTTTGTAAAGAAAACGAGAATTATCCTAAGCATATCCCCCGGGAGTGTCGTAACCAAGAGTGCAGCAAGGCCTGTTGTCATGCACCAGTTCCCGTTCGAGTCTAGATCAAAGCGGTGTTTTCGGGTTTTACCCCTAGGTACATCTGTGCCAGATCCGCCTCTACCTGCTCGTATCCAGACAGGGATGTATTGCTCGGAAAACTCATAACATCTCTATAATACCAAAATTCTAGGAAGTTCTTCTATAATAATCCTCAAAGTCTATCTTCGGGCTATGTGCTCTAATCAGAGTTTACCTAAATCTAGCTTCCACGGTTAGTACTAAACTGCCTCTGATACCAACTGTAACGCCCCGACCCCAGCTACCCAGAGCCGGTTCATTACTTCGTAACATTGGCATGATCACAAAAGATCAAGTCTCGAAAGACCGATTAGTTTAGTAGCCTTGGAAACACTAGATACATTCATAAATTTTACATTACATCACAAAGTGAAAAACTATAATAACATAGTCTCTATAGTCCACACTTCTATCCTCTTCGGACTATCCCTACAAGTCATTCATAAAATACTTCTTCACATCCTGGAAAATATTAAAACATTGAAAGGGGTGACCTGGGATGCTCAGTAAGGTTAACAATATTGCGGAAGCTTTTATAAATAAACATTAACATTTAAGGCAATGTATAACTAAAAAAAGCATTTTAAACTTGAACTTCAACATAATATGGCAAAAGTAAAATGAGATAATGCCATATACTTTTTCACATGGATATTCTACTGGTCGAATAATCACATGCAATATCAATAACCACATTCATAATGATGGAATGCATAATCCCAGACTATCATAACCACGTAGCCAAGGCCTCGTGCCAAGACCACAAATAAGATTTTGTCAAGGCCTCGTGCCAAGACACTAGTTTGTCTCATGAGACCTTCCGATGCATCGAGGAGCTATAGCGGGCTCCACCCGTCACTTATTAAGTCCAATGCATTCCTCATATGAATAGGTTTAAACATATCATAAACCATAACATAATCGTATCACATGAAACATGCATAAATGAAACATAAAATTTCCAAATTTCAATCACAAGATTTCAATACAACACATTGATATAAAAAAATTCTTTCAATACCATTTTCAATACCAAAATAAAATAAAGTTAAAACTTTGTATTTATTTTTCAATAAAAAAAGTGATGGCTTATAGAGGAAGCCGAAAATCAAATATTGGTCATGGCGGCGGAGAAGTCGTTGTCGCCGCATATGTACGAAAAGAAAAACATTCCCTTTTTTTTGTTTAGTAAAACGCTTCGTATAAAAAGATTCCTTTCGAATAAACTTAAAAGTCAAAGGGGTTTATACACCGTATAAAAGAAAGTTGTGTATAAAACCATATATGCCTCAATGAAAGGAGATTGAGACGAAGTCCTTAAAAAGATCATTTTTAAAATAAAATAGATCTATTATGTGTATTCACTATAGGTACACATAAAGAAAGTAAAAATACAAAATAGGACATAATAACATCATGACATAATTTGAAAGTAGGATATTAACCCAAAGAATGGAAATTGGGTTAAGAAGTTCCCTTACCTTACGTCATGTCCTGACTCGAGCGTTCTTTAACCTCCTGAATAATAAAATAGAGTTAATTCCTATTTACTTAATAACCTTTTTCATGTTCATTATTTCTTTTATATCCCTTATTACCATGTTATGAACATTATGTAATTATTTAAGTTAATAACGGTCGTTTTGTCGATCTTTGGTACTTGAGTCAAAAATAATCTTCCTATAATTTCAAGTTGTTCATGTGTTGAAATATCCATTATATCCAGAATTATATTCATTTATAATATTACGTAACATTTAGAGGTAAGAAATGAAATGCACCGTTCATGGAGACGGTAAGCCGTACGTACGCATGAACACTACTTTCATTTCAATTTCATATTTAATGGAACTAAATCATAATGATATAAATGTATAATATAATTCTAGTATAATATAGTGTATAATAACATTTACTCCATCCTTTATACATCCCACATATGGCATTAACGATTCAAATCACTTTGAGGGGGTGGTAGTCCGCACTTCCTAAAATGAAATTATCGCGTTTTACCCATAATGGAAATCATAAAGTATGCCATAAATGAGAAATACAGAAGCATAAGTAAAACATAAACATATTATATATCATATATAAAAATAGTGAAATCTTAATGGCCACCTTTGAAGGTATTATATGAGTGTTGAACAATCATCGTTTCGTGAGGCAGAAATTCGCCATCCACAGAAACCGTATGTTCTTTAACAATTAGATGTAGGTGTGTGTAAGTGTAGCTCGAATACTTTTAATAACAACATCCTAGTATATTGAGGATACTGTTGTTGTTACAAAAGAAATGAATAAAAAGAGTTTAGGGGGTTGGAGAAGAAAAATAAAACAAAACAACATTAGAGAAGACATTACCTAAAAATCGGGTAACTCTTTTTGATTTGAGCCAAAGGCTTCCTTGGGAAGAGTTCTGCCCAAAGTGAGGCTTCTAGGAGTAAGAGGGGGAAGTTGGGAGAGTATTTGGGTAGAGTTTGGCCGAGCCAAATGGCTTGATGGTGTGAATAAGGTGAGAGAGGTGGGGGCTTTTTATAAGTGGAGAGGAGGGGCTCTTTTGGAAAGATTGAAATGTTACATTATTATACAATGCTTTTCGGATTCTAAAGGTCCCAAACTTATATAATTCGTGGCTAAGGTGATAAGGGTTCGAAACATCCTCATATAATAGGCTTTGGACAAGTTTACGCCTTGGATTTTGCATTATCTTATCATTTTATTTAAATCGTTAAATAATGAGGTCATCGCTGCATCATAATTATGTCATAAATAATTTAATTTATTTAATGTATAAAAATTATAAAAAAATACTATGATGTAGGAAATATTTTTATCTTTCTAATTAATATTTATAGTCAAAATTTGGACTTGTGTAACCCCACTTAAAAACTGTTTTAGTAAAATAACTCATGTTTGTGTCAATTTAATTTTAACATTAAATAAATATATATTAATGTCATTTTCCAACTAAAGTGGCTCCATGGGGTCCCCAAGTTGACCCATGGGTTTTCTTGGTCGGCCATGACTCATCCAATAGGAGTAGGACAAGTGTCATGCTCATCTCATATTATTAAAACATTATTTGTACCTTAAACTACACTAATTACCTCAAATCGCGATTAAGAACTTAAAAGTTACTATTCACCAAAAAATTATTTTAATCTCATTGAATCACATTTTACTTCTTAGTGACAACCATGTATGTCGGATTTTTGAAAATCAAATCATAGAAGTGGTAATATTTCATTTAAACGAAAAATCAGTTTTTTAACTACCACTTAGTGGTTTCACTATTCATCAAAAATTGAAGTTTTTCAGAACAATGCCAAAACTTCACTCTAAGCTATAATTGATATTCCGAATTCAAAAATGATGTCTATTTTACAAAATTCCAAACATATAAGTTTCATTAATTAATTTTATAATTAATTCCCGCTGTTACGACAAATAGCGTGTTTTTAAGAAACAATTTATATCAAAAGATTGGCAATTGTTTATGTCCAATTTCAATGTTAAATTAATTCTAATGACCACCTTTGGATAAAATGGTAAAAATATATTCTAATTATACCTTAAAACCACTAAATAGTATAATTTATCACAATAAATTATTTTGATTAAAAAAGTTGTTTTAAGGTATTTTTAACTATTCATAAAAATTAGAAGTTCTCAGAAAAATACTAAAAATTCAACATAGGCTAATTTCGATATTCCGAATCCAAAAATGAAGTCCATTTTGAAATATAAAATTTCTATAATTTTAAAAAGTGGTTATTACTATTCATAACGGCTACTTTGATTAGTCGCGGTGTTTTAGAACTCGAAGTTGCGTACAATGCAAGCTATTACATTATTGAATGAGAAGCGTATCGTGGAAGCTCAGGGTGTTACAATGCATGGGTTGATTCTGACACCTGATCCATGCATAAATTCATCACAATGTTAAAATTCTAATACATACACCATAAAAATATAAATATTCCTTGTTTCATGGGAATTAATTAATAAATTAAATTGTTGTTACATTTGGTACCATAGAGAATCAGTCCATGTACCATTATCTTGAGTACATAGAACATATGTTCAATGTCAATATCTTGGGGGACTAGAGTAGCAACATAATACACCATGGTTTTTTGAAGGAGCAGTCCCTGACCCACAAAAAAATTGTTAACATGTATGTATTGGTTGATATATATATTAATCTGTCACCCCATGGGTATATGTAGTACTAGCCCCTAACCAAGAACTAATTGATCAAACAATCAATAATATCACATATCATGGTTCTATATTCTTAAATAATTTATAAACTATTTTCATCATGACACAATAATTTCATTATCAATCATAACTATGGTTCATTACCTATATCCCAATGAACAACAAAAAAAAATTATCCATTTAACATAATTAATTTTAAAACACTCTATCCTTTCAATTTTATTCCAATTAACCCTTTAAATACCATCATCAAACATGAAATAAGTATTTATTACAATTTTAAAAAACCCCAATTCCCCTATATACATTCCATTTATCATTAATTAAAGGAAAATGGAACACCCCAAGTATTTTTATCAATCCTGGTGTAATAATTTCCTATGGTCGTAATGGGAATCATGATGGGTCTCACAATTACATGGGAATCAAATCAATTTTCTAAATTTAATCCATTTTCACTACATGCAAATGCAATCATAAAACTATAACATTGGAAGATGATAAATACATGAGTAATAATATATTATACTACCTACCTCAAGATTGTTGATGAATGATCGCCGAACTATATCACTTAATTAGATGTAGAACGATCAAAATCACAATGGTGAGGAAGACCAAGGTCAAAAACTGGGATTAATAACCATAGAAACACTATCAATTATAACCTTATTCTAAACCATCATCAATGTTGGAATTAATACCTCCCAAACGAGATAGATAGAATAGAGATAAGGAATCCATGAAAAATAAGGGATCACATAACGAAAGGGGGTCGATTCCTTATGGTGGATATTAAATTTGTAGCAGAAGGTCTCCAAGGAGACTTAGATCCCTATATAAAGCATCTAAAAATTATGATTATCATATTATGCTAAATATTGGTGATTAGGTATATATATTGATGGTCTATGAATTTTTAATTAAATTTTCCATGGTTTAAATATCATTGTGTGTGGTTTCCTAGAATGGATGCATGGTTAGAAAAACCATACACCCTACCTGCGAACCCCTGTAATATGTGGTTCAATGTTTCCCCTAGTTTGGAATGTGATTTGAAATGTTTTTCTCCAATCCTATAAAGACCCTAAATCCAAGGATGCATGGTTTGGGGGAAGGTGGATGCATTGTTTGGTCAAACCATCTGCCCCATCTAGTGGATCAAAATAAGGTGAATGATTTTGTTGAAAAATTGTATGTTTTCACCAATCCATGCACCGATCGTGTACAACCACATGGGATTCCAAGATTCACCAAATTCATAAGAAATGATATTTAAGAATAAAACTACCAAGGTATGATCACTCCATGGTTAATATAATACTTAAAAAAAAGTATAATACATCTCTCGAAAGATCTAGATCATAGATTATCCTCCTTCACCCTTGTTTCATTTTTGAACATCATTCAAGAACCCTTGGAAGTAAGGATATTTTAGTTAGGAAGTTAATTTGATGTGTTTTTTAGGATTCCATAGTGTGATTCAGATTGATTTAAAGATTCCTTGTCTTATTGTGTTCCTCGAGTTGTTCCTCCTTCACCCTGATCTACATGTTGATTTTGAAATCCTCTTTGAGTTATGGGATCCCCATTATCTAATTGTTTAAATTTTTGTATGGGGATTTCATGATTTTATCATCAAATTTGTGCATAGTGAGGTTTGATTTAATGAATGTTTATAACTGAAACAATAATGAAATTGGATAAATCATATGTGTTTACTACATTTGATAATATTGGTTATGTAATTAGTTTTTCCTATTTCCATGAATGAAAATGAGGACTATTCGGGGACTTTCCAACGTCATAGTTGTGTTGATTTTGAAAAAAAAGTTGTCTTGGCTGTTAGAAATCACCCAAAATGAAAAGTATATTCACTTATATCTAACTAAATAATTATTTGTGCCGGGAAATATAGAATTGTTTTATAATACCCATTATATGTAATGAACTACTGAGATTAAATATATTTATTGAAACTAAATGTGTGGTAATTTGTGGAATTTTGGATGTACTATTATGTTTTGAGGTTCTGATGTTATTTTTTAGTTTGATATATAAAAATATTGTAGGGTTTTTTCTTAATGAGGAAAGTGATTGAGTTTGACACATTATATTTTGACCAATGAAGTGATCGCTGGTCGGCTTAGTATGTGATGTGGGTTGATTTGAAAAGGTTGTATTATTGTTAATTAGAGGTTATTTTTAGGTTGCAGTGATATTTTTTCATAAGTTTTTCTATGGAGATGTTTTATGTGGGGTTAATGATTAATTATTTGTTTTGGTTGTTTAGTTTTCTAATTTAATATGGAATGAATTAAAATTATAAAACTATAACATCATGGGATAAAATTTATGTGTGGTAAATGGATTATATGAATTAGAATTTAAATGAAAAGGTTTGGTAAATGAATGAAATTTCGGATGAAATATAGTAAGAAGTAATTGATTTCATTTATTGATCAATCCTAAACTAATGTTTTTGAGAAAATTAATATTGTAATAGTGTGGTTATATGTGGTTTTTGTGTGTCCTGGTGCATGTAGTGGTGGTAGTGGTTGAGAAAGATGTTGTGAGGTTCAATGGTGAAGTTGTGTAGTATTCTAGGGTGGATTGTGTGAAACAACAGGTTTGGTATTGGGTTCTATCTACATATCATGTATTTGATGTTAATATATATGACCCCCACATGATTTGGATACCTTAAAAATTACTGAAGGATATTGGTTCTGGGTGTTTTACCCCAACATCTAAGATGGTGGTGAATGAGATGATTTTATACCCCCTCTTCTATGAATTATCTTGGATAGTGGTGACAATCAATGGTTTGTATTAGAAATCACATAGTGATGATGGGATAGATTTTTGGATCTCCCATTGATTATTGGTTGGTGTTGAATATTTCCCAATTATGATATGGGTGTCACATGTGGTGGTTTTCATGTGCTGAATGAAGAGGGCCCAAGGTTGATTTCATTCAAATTCATGATATCCTACTACTCAATATATGATATCTTGTTATGAGGATTATGTTTTGATGTGATGATATTTTCATGTGTGGATTATAACAGATGATGTCACATGATGTTTGACCTTAAATGAGTGGGGTGGGTAGGAATGTTTCCCATACCACAACATAGATGGATGTATATTTGTTGAAATATACATGGAAGGGATGGGAGCAAATGACATTCGACCTTGGGATGTGATAGTATCAAATCAGTGTAGAATTTGTTATGGGGGAAGCATTGATTTATATTAATTTGATAAAATGTTACTAAATTAGATGAATTTTTTATTTATTGATCCATGGTGAGGTTGGGATTAGTTGGTTTACTAGTTTAGGTGCATGTATGTTCAGATGTTTATTCAGTAGTACATTAGCATTCTCTTATCACATGTGTATAAAATACCACGATTATGATTGATATTATTAATTTATTTGTAACGTTTAGCCTATTAGCCTTTTAATTTTCTTGTAGAAGTGTGTAATTTGTGTGAAATACCCATGTTATATTACGAAATATAATTTTTTATCATTATTTGTGTTAATCCGGATTCAATTATATTTAATATTTAAATTAAAATAATAACCATACTGATAAAAATTGTGTGATTATTGTTTTTTAATGTTCTTATGTCGATTTCATTCAAATAATTTAACTAGTGGTGGGGAAAATCCGAAAATATAAATATTCATATAGAACACACAAGGGGGCCCACAAAATTTGTGATGAAAATTGGACCAAAATTGATAATGGAATTTCTAGGCTCAAAAAAAAGTCTAAATTCATTTATTATCCACCATAATTATAGGGACAATAAATTTCAACGTGGATAATCATTTCATGTCCCAAATAAACTGATAATAATCCCAATTTATTCATATAAGTTCAGTACACTATTTTGTCCAAGAATCAATACAGCACATCATTCTTGACTTTATCCCAAATCCAAAGAACCAATAGAGTTGTAATTTTATTATTTGAAAGAATGGATTTCTGATGTTAACATTTTATAATAAATGGTTCTTATTTTAGGTGATATTATTATCCAAAAACCCATGCATATAGTGAACTTTGAGAACATCTTGATACAAATGTACATTCACACACTATTTTGTAAAAAAACCATAAATTTGCTCAAATAATCGATTAGAGACCAAATTTTGAGGGTAAATTTTTTTCATCTATATCTAAAACTTTTTAAAAGAATATAGAACTATATTATGATTTATAAATGGTCAAATTGGATAGCCAACATGAGGGGAATATTTGGAATGCAAAAAGTCCACCACCTTGAGCTATAAATACATCCTCATCTTCATCTTGCAAGGGGTTGGAATTCAAAGATTTAAATGATAGGTAGTAACAAAAATAGTAATTATAAAGGCTTGGGGGATCCTTTAAAAATCATGTTTCTACTTTAAATACCATTCCTCCATTATTTATTTTCGTATATTTTCTAGTGTTTACAATTTTAATATTGAATGTTTATATTCATTTTAATTAAATATTAAATCATGTTTCTTCATCATAATTTAAAATTCACATTAAACTTATGTTCAAAAGTATAAAATTTATAAAAAAATTAATCATCTTGAAAATAATTTCCTTATTTTTCTTTTTCATTCAATAGAATGTCTATGTTTGTTTGTGTATGTGTTTGTCATACTACTATTTTCTTATCCCTTTTTATACTATTTTTAACTCATCACCCTAAACAATATAAACAAGATTAATAACCATATCAATGTATAAATAAATGTACCACTAGGGTGACTCATTAGTTTTTGATGTCATGTAATTGAGATATTTTTCTTGATTAATATTCTTTAAATTGATATTATGTATGTTAAATGTAAAATGTCATTAATTATTGACATGTTTTTATTAACATGTTAATTCCATGAATTATTGGAAATTAAACACGGGTTCATTAAATATTTAATATTCAATAAAAATATTTCTTGAGATCGGTTCCCTAGTTTAAGATTGGACTAATTCCAAATTATTTGGAAATTTCATTAAGAAATAATTTTGTGCAGAGGGTTTCAAATTAAATAAATATACAAAAAATATATAGGGATATGAAATGCATAACAATATAATGATGAACTCACCTCAAATATTATTAAATTGTTAAAACATATACATAAATCATTCATTTCAAAAAGTCTCTTCAAATTGATACCCCCATCAAAATACAACACAGACAAACAATCTACTATTATGAAATGTATCATCGTAGAGGATTCAACCCGAGTGCTGTAATACACATTATAAGAGAATATTACCATTTGACGGTTGATATAAATTAAAATTCACAATCAAAAATGGTTCCATTTTTAGGGGTGGGGAAACTTATAGTTTATAGGTATTATTTAGAAAAATAAAACAAAAAAATTCATAAATACCCCCCAATGAAAAATCCACCTTCCCATAAAAACATAATTTAAAAAACCCTACCTTCTTCATTCTTTATAAATTTCTCTAAATTACTCTTAACCCCCAAATGGTCTGTCTGATTTTTTTGACCTAGAAATTGAGATAACTCTTATCTTACTTTGGAGGAACAATGGGGATAATCAAATCACTCCAAAACAAATCATTTCGAAACTAGTTGAATTGTATATGTAAAATCATAAATAAAAAACTCTTCATGAACACCCTACCTCTAATATTAATTACCAAAACATTGGTATTCATTATCTAAATATTTAGTCAATTTTTGAACTCAAATCAAGATTGATTCACCATATACCTCATTTCCATATTCTAGCTAGTAAGGATCCACATATTGAACACAAATAGTTCTAGGTGGTGTGATCTACCTTGAATTCTCATGTGGTTTATAATGAATAAATATAACATCTAGCAATCCATTTCTACCTAGCTAACTCGTCTAGGTCATGGATCAACTACCTCCATCCTGGTTCCATAACCACATATAATGATATATAGGAACTCTTCTATGATAAATTCATTAAATATTATAAAATTGATTCTACCAAAAAGGAAATAATAGGTATTTAAAAATTTACTAATGATTCACTCTATAAGTACTGAGTGAGGTTAAAAACTCCTGGGTCAACATTACCTCACCACTAAATCTCTATAAATATCATGACCCAAATATTTTATAAATCCATATTGGATATTAAGTGAACTAACTTTGTTTCCTAAAATGATGATTTTATAGTTGAAAAAATACTATAGATACATGATATATCAAAAGAAATATTTCTTAAAAGATGTATAAATTCCATACTCTATCACATGTGAAATTTAAAAAAGTCCAAGATAATTAATCCATAGAGACCAAGAAGATGGATATATGGATGAGTGAACTTACAGGTCTTCTGTGACAAAAAGCGGTGGCATACAAAGCCCCAACCTAATCTTGTCCACAATCTCTATTCCCTGTACCTATAAAAACTATGGAATATTTAGATCACCATCTCATCTAATCGATACATGTCTACAGCTTCAAGATTGACTATCTGATTCATCTAGACCAAGGGTGATTAATGCAACACATTCTTAGTAGAACATAAACCATAAACTATTAGATCAGTTTATTAGAAACTCCATCTAACCCCAATGTGATCCCATCATTTATACAAATATATTAGGCTTGAGGTAAGGTAATCTAATCTCTTATACCCCTCAATTCCCACCCCAAAATTCAAACCTATTCCAATATGGTCATGGTGGTGGTAACATCAAAGAACCATATCCTTTTGTTCCTCAACATCAAAGGAGAAATACACTTACAGTCCCTCCTAGCTTCAACTGTACTTGTTATCCATACCAATTCCCAACCAAATACAATTTATTTTCAAAGAACCAAAATCATGGAAATCCTAATTCATGAAAATACTCTTCTTCCAAGAATCCTTGGGAAAAGGTTGTGGATGATATTTCCTCTTTCACCCATTGTGGACTTGAAAAAAATGAAAAACAAAATTTTCAACTTGTTTACCACCTTTGTCAACAACAAAAACCTATTCTTTCCAACACCTAGATTAACCATTTCCAAACACCAAGTGAAATATATGTGAAATGGAAAGTTGATCAGGATTGAAAATTGTTATGCATCAAGATGAATCCTCTAAATCCCATGTAAATTTTGATATTGTTAAATAATAGAAATAGAAACAAACTAAATAACATAAAGTAACTCCCCCCCCCTCTATAAATTCATATATGGGACCAAATTTCTTTTCCTCAATCTATTTCTAATCATAAGAATCCCCTTCATCCTCATTCTGAAATGGTGGACATGTTTATACATGATGAGATCACAATTTCCCTCTTATATGCCATAAAAAATCTATAACACTGAAAAATTAATTATCTAATTATGCACTCATAAGATACAACATATAACTATTGAAAATGTTACAACCTAGAAGTCTATTCAAATGAAGTTAAACAACCCAGTGACATTTTTTGTTCATTGTCAAAAATGGAGGTCCAAAATTTATAATTAACTCATTGAACTAAGAGCCTTAAAAAATTTCATGCCCAAATCCATCTTCTCTATCCTTGGTTTATGTATTATTCACCCAATAGGTTTTCTCATCTAGATATAAATTCAAATCACTGCTAATCAGGATGGAATAGTCAAGTATTTTCTTTTCCATGTCAATGATATTAGTATTATTACAACTCTTTTCTTTATCTCATGTTTAGGCATGATTTGTTACATAAATTAAACATAATACAACTTAGATGGTGGAGAGTCCTAGTCTATTAGGAAATTTGAAACATTACATAATTATATAAGACATGAAATTCAAAATCATTATTGAAACATTCTTTTCATGACCATAACATTGCGTCATACATAACATTGCATGGAATAACATGTGGAAATACATACGAAAAGGAGTGTTATAAATCCTATTAATGGAATGGACATGTAATAACATGTGGAAGGCAATACATTTTATTAAATTGGCATGTCAATGGAGAAAAAAATAAATGTTAACATAAATTTATGACATATCGTGATAATCATAACATGGAAATGTGGCAACAATATACAACATTATATTAGCAAGATGCAAGACTCATTGCACATGGATTAGAATCGGTTATCCCTCATTATACATGAATTATCATGATTAATCCCTCATTTACAATTAATTATCCTGATTAAACCCTCATTTCACATGACATATCATGATACTAAACATTACCCAATGCGTTGGAGCGCTTTCATGGCCCACCCTCCAAAAACATTTTGTTTCATGCATATATGTGCCACATAGACCATATAACAAATAATAATTAAAAATCATAAGTTATTAATCAATTAATAAATTTTTATTAAATATGTTTATGTCCCAAATAATGAAATATATGATTATACAGGTGAATACTCTTGGTAGAGAAAAAGGTTTGGTATTTAGTAAAATATGGAAAATTGTAGTGCATTTTCTGCGGCATAACGACATCAAATAGAAATTAATAAAATGGGTTGATGAGAGATAAAAAGATATGTAATAATTTATAACTGAAATGTATATTAAAGTTATCATATAATATTATACACCAACTCATGAAATTTAATATAAGATGCATAATATAAAAGTTGTTCTATAATGGGAATGGAGAGAGAGGAATCTCTTGCAAACTTTTCACATGGTAACAGCTGTATAAAAACAATCATGGATGGATTAATGATAGTGGAAGAAAGATATAATATTTATATGTCAAATTGACTGTATGAAGAGTATTTATGAGTATATAAAAACATATGATCATTAAAAATTAAAGGTATATCACAATATGAGTGCATGATAAAATAAAAGAGTGGAAGATCCTTTACTTAGATGTATGACTCCAATGGATTTAGAGTAGCTTCTTTAGAGTTTAAAGGAATCTTAGGAGGACTTCAATGAGTATAGATCTGAGAATGGATGATCATCAATGATTTTTAGTGAAGAGTATTGCGATATTGGGTGGGTTTATATAGGAAAGAAGGGGGAAGTATTTATTATTTTGGTTTTGGACAACTCATAATAAAATATTCAAAACCAAAAACCATACCATTGTTTTTCCCATTGTTTTTTCCTATGGCGTATGAAAAAAATATTTTATAAGGCCAAGGGCTAAACATATTAAAATATTTTCTGTGCATATGTTTCCTTGAGTCACACTCTCAAGGAAATTATTTTAAAATCATAAAATATTTTTTTCAATCTTGTAGGATTCAATATGTGTTTTTTAAATTAATCAAACACATCTAAAATAAAATTATTTTAATGTTAAAATGATAATTTGGATGAATATCCTTTTTATGATATTTATTATATCACTATTGGGACAATATGATGTCATAAAACCCATGTTATATTTCTATGGTATTTAAATTTTACATGAAAAATTGACTTTCTCATGAAATTTATGAAAACATCACTATTGAATGATTTCCATGTCTTAATTCCCAAAATAATTTATATTTTATCAAAAAATATTCTGGAAATTTTAAATTTGACATTTTTAATAAAAATTGACATTTATGGAAAATTTATGGTTTTTGATAAAAAGAGTTTTTAAACATTAATAAAAATTACATTTGAATTAATAAAAAAATATATGATCATTTATATATAATAAAGGAAATTTAATAAAAAAAATTAATTATAATATTTTTTATTTAAAAAATCCATTAATTTTTCAAATATATTTCCCAACTGAATTTTAATATTAAGCACAAATTATATGTGTACATTAAAATTAATTTACCCAGTATTAATAATAAAAAAAGAATATTCAATATTCTATAAAAAAATAATGTACATGATCATAATTATAGGGTCTTGTTACATATCCCAATATTACACCAGTATAAACCATAAGGGTAAGGTCTGTGATGCTTGGGGCTTTCGTGGGTCTGTTCGGTGATGATGGTTTGGGTTGAGATCTCAATGATCTTGAGCTTCTCACGTAAATGGTTTCTCTCTTGATTATGTTTTTTGGATCTCATCTTGGTATTGGTATATGGAAAATACTAGAAATGCTATCTCCCTCGAATGCTTTGATAAATAGGTTCATTGGTAAGGATCCCACTGGTTAAGGTCCTCGCTTCTGTTGTATGTGTCAAAATGATTTTTTAAAACCTTATATTTAAACTAGACTTAAGAACACTATTCGACGAAAATAATATCAATAGTAGTAAAACATAATGGTCATTTCAATTCCTCGAGATATAATAAAAGAAGTGAACATGTCTTTTATATCCACGAAAAATTTAATTGAATGAAAGGTAATTTTATTTATAAATTTTTGTGTCAATATAACCTTTCTTCCTTAAGAAACCATTCCCTCAATATTTCATTTTCCCATACTATAACAGATAAGGGTAACTATTCTTCATCACATCCCCTAGTTCCCATGTTTCTTATTCAAGAAATGTGGTTTTTATAAAACACCATTACAAGGGGAATCATATTACTTTCGTGAACATTTTCTCTATTATCTAAGATCTTAGCCAAATACTACTCATAGAAATAGTAATTATCCACTATTACCACCTTTGGATTGAGCACATGTACTAACTTATGAATGTACATCCTCAAGAGTGATACATGGAATACATCATGATCTTAAGACATGTTTGGTGGGAGTTCTTGCTGACAGGCCACTACTCTGATGTGATCAAATATCTAAAAAGGGCCGATGTACCTTGGATTAAACAATACCTTCTTCCAAAATCTCTTTTCTCTCCTGTGTGAATGTATTCAGAGAAATACAATGTCTCTAATATCAAAATCTTTATCATGTCGACGACTGTTTATGTATCAATTTTTTAGACTCTGAGAAGCATTGATGTGATACTGGATGGTCATAACCTTCTCAACCATTTCATCATCCATTTCCAGTGCTAGAGGCATTAATTCCCCAACTTCATCCAAATATGTCAGTGTTCTGCACTTCTTCCCATAAAGGGATTTATAAAGTTCTATTTGGGTGCTTGAATGGAATTTTTTTAAGAGAACTCCATGAAAGTAATATGTTGGTCCCATTCTCCTTTGAAGTCCATTGACCATGATCTCAACATGAATTCAATTGTCTAGATAGTCTTATCAGATTGTCCATCAGTTTGAGGTTGTTAAGCTAGGAAGAAGTCAAGCTGAATGTATAGATCTTTCTTAATACATTTCCAAAACATAAAGGTGAATCTTGGATCTGGATCGGACAAAATCGATTGTGGTACACCATCAAGCCTTATCATTTATCTAATCTATATACATTATAGTTTATCTATTGAGACATCCTCTAAAATTTCAATGAAGTGTTTAGTATTTTTAAGACAATCCACAATAACCCAGATAGAATTGTATCCATTGGGTTGCTATGGATATCCAGTGACAATTTCCACGGTGAGGTTTTCCCATTTCCATTTGAATGGGAAATGGTTGCATAATCACCTCATAAATATGCCTCTCAGCCTCTACATTTTTACAGACTAGACACATTGATGAATATTCAATGATGTCTTTCTCCATTTTATCCCTCTAATTGTGCTAACGAAGATCTTGATGTGTCATTGTGTTTCTTGGGTAAATGGAGAAATTAGAACTATGTGCATCATGAAAAAGTTATTTCATTAACTCAGGATTTGTAGAACATGTCGTCTCATCCCAAATCTCACATTTCCATCATCATTAACACCTAAACTTTGAGGATTTCCCTTTTATTATAGTTAACACTTTTTTTGAATTCCATCATCATCATTTTTAAAATCCTTTAACTTTTCAAAAATATGTGGTTGATCAATAATTTGTAATAGGATTGATGATGTTCCCTTCTTTATGATTCCCATGTCCATCATTGTCAAATCAATGAATATTGGATCCTTTTCAGTTCTCATCAATGATATAATTGCTTGGACCTTTCTACATAGAGTATCTACCACCTTGTTCTCTTTCCCAAGTTTGTATTGTATTGAACATTCAATATCCTTGATGATATATAACCATATTCATTGTCTCATATTTATCTCATTCTATGTGAATATATATTTGATATTTTTTGGATCCATATATGTTCCAAACTTCTCCTGAAAGAGAAAATGTGCTATATTTTTAATGAAAAGATCATAGCATATAGCTTCAGATCATGGGTGGGATTGTTTTTCTCATAAATATTATACTTACTTAGGGTTTAGTTAATTACTTATTCAATTTTCATCAGCACAAATCCCAATCAATTCATTAAATAATCTCTAAAAATTACAAATACCTCCACAGTTGTCTGAAGTGTGAGCACAAGGGCACTGATAATCCTTTTATTCAACTCAATGAATCATTATCCTCATCAACCATTCAAAGAAAACCTGATTTCCATCCATTTTATCATGGTATGAGGGTTTTAAAATCCTGAGAAGTGTCTCAAAATTCAGCGATAATATCAAACTAACTTATAGAAGAAACATTTATATGACATTTATGTTGACTTCTTCCATCCCTAAATTGATTTTTTCAGAAGGATCCGTAGATATTAAATTGATTTTTATTATATTCCCCATGAATGAGACTTCCCTAAATCATAAATCTCACTTTAGGTACTCTATATAAGGATTCACGTTTTGATGGTCTTTAGCACAGTGCTTAGATGTTCCTCATGATACTCCTTGTTTTTTGAATATCATAGAATATCATCTATAAATACATCCAAATTTTTTTGTAGTAATATATAAATAAACTATTCATCAAATACAAGAATATTTCTAGAGAATTATTTAGTCTTAATGGAATCCACATGAATTCATAATTCCCTTACCTTGTACGAAATGTTGACTTGAAGATAAGCTCTTTATTCACCCATACATGGTAATATCCCAACCGCTGATCCACCTTGGAGAAGTATTGTTCTCCCTGAATCAAATAAAACAATTCATAAATTATTAGGAAATGATACTTGTTGTTTATTTGGATTATTTTGATCCCACTATATTGAATGAAAAGGATAATTGACCCATCCTTATTGTTGATGAAGATGGCTATTTCACCCTATGGCAAAGACCTTGGGAGTATAAACCCTTTATCTAAATTCTCATGTAGTTGTTTCCTTTTATTCTCATTTTCATCAAAAGCTATAATATATTTTTTCATATATATTGGGAACTCCCTAGGTATAATATCAATTGATAATTCAATATATCTTCTAGGATAAAGACTAGGCAATTCCCAGGGAAACACGTCAGAAAATTACCTCACAATAAGAATGTTTTTATGAAGGTTTCTTCCTTCAACTCAATCATTTTAGAAAGATATATGTGCTCATAGTGGAGTAATATCCATGCTTGGGATGATGGTACTGAAGAAGATTCATCCACTTCCTTGCACTTGTATAGAATTGGAGTCGATTCTTCATATGGATATTTATTTCCCTCTCAGGGTAATTTATTTTGGATCTTTATATTTAAATCCAATTCAATACCAAAAAGGCATAAAATTCCACCATGGAATGTATGAAATGGTTATATGGGTTATTCAATCATCAAATCGTGACATGTGAGGAGTTATATTCTTAGGATGCAATAATTACCCCATTTTGTTTTTCACTAACACTTCAACTTTCATTTTTTATGGTGGTGTTTAGATTGTTCTACAAACATTAGAATATAAAAGAATGCGTAGAAAATTAATGAAAAAGTAAGTTCACTATTATTTAATGAATAACTAGTGAACCAATCACTACTTCATTTCATGGATTCACTTCGATGGTAGTGATGTAAAAAGATCACCCTTACTGCCTCAGAGGTTGTTGGCTGCCTCAAAAAACCCTAGGAAATGGTTACTAGTTAGCAAATTTCCATGGTTTCTTGATTTTGTAACATTGAACAACATTTTGATGCTATACCAAAGTATTCCATTTTTGTCACATTTATGGGTTTCACCGACCATAAAATATTATATAGGATCCCATGTCATCCTCACCCAAAGAATTTCCTTGATCCCCTTAGGCAATTTTTTAGGTACTTCATTTCACAACTTTGACAGGCGGTCTACTTCAATTTCATAGAATCATTGGATTTATCCATCAGAACCCAAGAAATAAAGTCTAATTTTTTACTTTTTATCCCCAAGATATCCATGTGATTCACCAATCTCTATATATTATTTTAGGGAACATCAACCATTTTATTATACCTTTTAAGGTTATATATTTTCATGGCTTTTCATTGTCTATGCTTTATCCCACCATGGATGTTTACAACCATTCATTCAAGGGTAATGACAAAACTAGAGGTTTATCATGCAAGTCTTTTGAATTTTTACATATACAGGACAACAGATTAGTTTCAAATTTTATTGAGTTCAAGGAAATATATTTCCTTGCTAAGATAGAGGGTTTGTGAAAAATATTTATCGAAAAAATATTTTCTTTAATTTCTTCTACTCCATTACATTGATCTCCTCCTCTGGAATTATATTTTTGATCAATTTTCACCAATAACCAAATTCATCCTACATAGACAAACAAACAGAAAAATATTCTCTTTTTTGTAACATTGAAGGATATAGAAGATATTTTCTATTGAATTGATACATTTATCGATTATTAAGTGATCAAATTATCCATTGAACGTAAGAGGCCTTTGTCTTATAAATAAATTCACTGCGAGTTGATCTCTCATGGGGGGGGGGGTTAAGAGAACCTATTGATCGTGGTTTTGATTCATATTATTAGTAAACGACGAAATTATAATAACACAATTTGGGATTCCTTCTCCATTTAGGTTGTGTATATCATTGGGGGAACCTCACAATGACGTTCAGAATAGTTTTCTACATGAGTCCTCCTGTTACTAGACAATTTCTAGAATAAAATAACTATTAAGGATGAGTAACTCATATATTTAAACACAAGGAATCCAATGAAATTAAAGTGATAACATATAAAATTATTTATTAACATTATCTTATGAGTTTATGAGATTTAGTCTATGTTATCCATTATCTACATCCTAACATATATTTTTATGGGATTTTTTTTCTGTTCCCAAAAAATGGTTCATAATGTGCATCTGAATTTACCAAATCATATACCCTGGGAGTGTCAAACCATGATTGCAATGAGGCACATTTTTTTCCAAAATTTCCCATTTTAGTATAGCTTAATGTGGTGTTTCTTGGGTTTTACCCATAGATACATATATGCAAGAGCCACATCTACTTGTTTGTATTTACCCATGGATGTATAAACCTGATAAACCATTTACTCTAAACTCACCAAAATTTTGGGATGTTTTTAATATACATATTGTTATCCCAAATCAATTTCAGTAGGGTTTTCTAATCCTAATATAAAATAAAATCTAAAACTATCCTATAATACAAACTATAACAACCATGGACTTTATTTCATATTTCAACATGATTTATTATATAAATTATAATTAAAAAACTCATAATATCAAGAGGTATATTGTCTTGGTAAATTAGGGACATTGAATAATTTCATAAAACATGAAATACAATGTCATTATTGAAAACATATTTTACATGACATCAATATTGCTTTGTACATAACGCTGCATGGGATAACATAAGGGAAATCATCAGAAAAGGGAGAGTTATAGACTAGTAGGGGAATAAAAATGGAATAAAATGAGGAATAAAATACATGTTATTAAATAGGAATATCAATTGATAACAAAAGAAACGTGAACATAAAGTCATGACATAATATGATAATCATATATTGGAAATTTGAAAACAACATAGAACATGATATTAGCATGTGTTACAGATCATTGTACATGGATTAACATGAGTAAAACCTAATAGAACATGTTTTATCATAATTATACCCAAATTTCACAAGAATTATAATGATGAAATCCATAATTAACATGGCGTATCATGATACTAAACATTGCCCCACGCATTGGACTGTTATCATGTCACACCCTTCATAAACATTTCATTTCATGCATATGTGTGCCACATAGATTATATAACATGGAATCATTCAACATCATATGTTATTATATGATCAATGATTATATAATACATACATGTGAGTACCAAATCAAGAAGTTTATTATCATAAAAGTTCATACCCTACGTAGATAAATGGGTTTTATATTCAACACATTATTGAAAATCATAATTAAATTTCTACAGCATAAAGGCATCCAATAGGAAATAATAAAATTGGTTGAATAGAGAAAAGGGGGTTTATCATCATTTATAATTAAAATAAAATATAAGGAAATAATTTATAATAATTCCCGAACACAGGAAATGGATTTTAAGATGCATAATATAAAACATGGTCTTCAATAAGAATGAGGAGGGAGAAATCCCTTATAAAATTTCACCTTGGTAACAGGTGTGTATAAGGGATCATGGATAGATTAATGTGAGTGGAATGAATATCTCAAAATTTATAAATAAAATGGTGAATAATGATATTATATATGAACATATCCCAACATATAAATTTTTTAATTAAAAGGCATATTACAATAGGAGTTCTTGATAGAAGAAAATAGTGGAAGATCTTTTACATGTACGTTTGACTCTAATGGATTTGGAGAGGCTTCTTGGGAGCATGGAAGAACCTTGGTTGGACTATAAGGATTAGACAAAAATTATTTTATGCTCATCATGGAGTTTGAGTTAAGTGGAATGGGATCATGGGGGAATTTATATAGCAAAGGGGGGATTTCATTACTATTTTGGGTTTGCAAACCAAATAATAAAATATTCAAAACCAAAAACCGTACCATGGTTATTTCCCATGGTTTCTGAAAAAAGGTGGGTAAAAGTTCATTTTATATGTTCAAGGGCCAAAAATATTACAATAATTCATTTTCTTATGTGGATGTGAGTCATACACTCTATAATTTTTTTTAAAATCAAAAAATATTTTAAAAGTATTGGATGATTAACAAAGGAATTATAAATTAAATAAAAAATATATAAAATCACATTATTTTAAAGGGGAAACATGTATTTTAATGAATTTAAATTTATAGTATTTAGTACATCACAATTATGTAATTATGATGTCATAAAATACACTATATATTTTTATGTTATTTAATTTTTACCTGAAAATTTGACATTTTTAGAAAAATATGAAAAATTTACTATTCGAAATGTTTGACATCCTAATTCCAAAAATAAAATTTATTTTATCTAAATAATGTTATAAATATTTAAATTTTAACTTTATAATAAAAACTGACATTTATTGAAAATTGAAAAGTTTTGATAAAAATAGTTTGAAAATCTTAATAGAAATTACATTGGACTTAATAACCATATTATAATAATTTATATGTATTAAAATTAATTTTATAATAATACTTTATTATAATAATATTTATTTAAAAAATCCATTAATTCATAAAAAATATATTTCTTAATTGAATTTATATATTAACCAAAAATACTATTTCAAAATTAATAATAATATTCTAATTTACAATAATAGAATTAATGTATATTCAATAATCTATGAAAAACATATACATAATAATAATGATAGGGTATTATTCCATATCCCTCTATTACACCATCATGCACCCTAACCATATGGAGTGTGACAGTGGGGATTTAATGGGGAAATTCGGTGAACATGGTTTGGGTCATGGTCTCGATGACCTTGAACATATCCTGCAAATGATTTTTCTTATTTTTATGTTTTTGGATCACAGATTGCGCATAGAAAAATGAAAATTCCAAAAATTATAACTCCCTCAAAAGATCTAATGTATGGAATTCATAGGGAATGATCCTAGTTTTTTAGGCCATAACAACCTTTATATGTGTCAAACGGATTTGATAAAACCTTATATTTATTCTATTCCTATGATCACCGTTAAGGGATATTTTTTCATTAGTAATGACATTTATCAGTAATTTAAATATATCTAGATATAATAAAATAAGTTCATGTTCCTTCTATAACCATAAGACATTTAATTAAAATAAATGGAATTTTATTCATAAATTTTCAGGTCGTTATAATCTTCCCAACTCATTTCTATGTCAATGACATGGAAGATGAGATGAAATATTCTTCATCTCTATTAATTCTTGGAATACCATCCCTCATGATAGCTAGAATAATGAATTATTTCCATGCATGAATATTACCCATGTAATTTCGTGACAAACGAGTCATGATCAACATTTTTCGAGACATACGATAGCCCAAAAAAGATCACTCTACATTCTATTTCCATGATTCCAAGGACACTTTTTGGAGTGGATTCACCCCCATTCCATCATGTTCATCATATTTTATTGATATAGGATTTTGTAATATATTCACCATGATTAAAAAAAGTCATAAATAGGGATGTTTAGGTTGACCTTTCATTCATACCGTCTATCAATCTATAGGATTTTGAAAATAATTATGATTATAATCTCAAAAATAATCTCTACTATTAAAACCATGATATTATTTAGAAATGTAATCAAACCCAACTAAAATCCCTTACTCTGTTTCAATTTTTTCTAACCCAAAAAGAATTGATGAAATTGATCTGAAACCTCATCCATCATACCTGAAATATGAATTCCTTTTCCATGATCACTCTTATTATATCATTGTCTCAACATCACATAGTAAAATATAATATTCCCAACAAGTTCATGTGTTGAAGGGAAATAAAAAGTCCTTTGGTTAGTCATTATATGACAAACCATGAATTAACCCTTCCCTTTTCATGCATCACATACATTTAAAAGACTCATACAACCCAACCAAAATAACCTCAAAGAATACATAATCCACTAATACATGAGGTATTTGGGGAAGAAATTATTATGCTTCCACATGTTTTTATTATTTACCAAATTTCTGATAGTGAATGGGTGAGTCTAATTCAAGTGTTACATAAGAATGGTGGGATAAATATTTACCCCAATGAACATGGTGAGGTCATCACAACTCAAGTGAAAAAATAATGTATGATAATAGATTATTATAAATTTAATTATGAAACATTAAAAGATTAATTACCACTTCCTTTCCGGGATCAAATACCAAAATGATTATCTAGAATGTCAAATTATTGCTTTCCTGATGGATACAATGGCTACTTCCAAAACCCAATTTCACTATAGGACCATGAATAGAATACATTAACATGATCCTCTATAACATATACATATTAGATAATGCTATTTGTTCTGTATAATATACATGAAACATTCTAGAGTTTCATGAAGAGTATGTGTTCATAATTCATTGAGCACAACATAGTGGCATTCGTGGATTACATTACCATTTATGGTAATTCATTTTAATATTTCATTAATTAAATATCACTATTAAATAAAAAGGGTCTAAAAGATATCCTTGTGACGAATCATGAAAAAATTCACTTCATTATTAACCATGGCATTGTTCTCTGGAAAAAAATTTCACAATATGGTGTTTTAGTCAATCATCCAAAAATTGAGGAGATCCCTTCACATCCTGGACCCACATCAGTTTTTGAAATCCATTTCATCCTTAGTCATTCCAGTTTCTATCATCAATTAATCCACAACATTACTAGTATGTCAATCCCACTCACTCATCTAAATCAATGTTAGGTTGCATTCAATTTTAATGAGTCTTTCTTGAGAACCTTCATTTAACATGAATATATTTTTACATATTCTCTTATAATTCAACACTTAGATTGGTCTTTACCATTTATGTTGATCTGTGACTCTTCTAATAGGGCCATTGGTGTTTTTCATGGAAAAAAGATAAAAAAATTCAACATTTCATCTATTATGCCTAAAAAATTGTATTAAACTAAATATAACTACATAGTCACTAAAAAATAACATGTAGTTGTTTTTACTT
This sequence comes from Viscum album, assembly GCA_963277665.1. NCBI lineage: Eukaryota > Viridiplantae > Streptophyta > Magnoliopsida > Santalales > Viscaceae > Viscum > Viscum album. The sequence goes on along the minus strand of OY728133.1, from coordinate 311,633,890 downwards.
GGATAAATTTGGGACCTATATCTTTGGTTCCAAAATCACCATCCTTGTTGAAAATTAAACATTAAATATCATACGTAGAAAAAGAGATTTCAAACATAGTCTAATAAGATGGATCATAATTCTCTGTGAGTTTGACATTTTTATTAAATGCATAACTACGAAAAAAACCATATTGATGGGTACTTGAGTTGAATTTCTAATTCAAATCATTATAAAATAATTGAGCATATATTATGAGTTTAAAACCTCTCTTATTTCACTTCAATGTTACCATGGTATTCTCTAGTCTTAAATTACTTGGTTTCAGGTGTTTTTCCTCTAAATGTTTTCAAGGAACAAAAAAAATTTGAATAGAGATTTGAATTTCTATTTTTATGAAAAACATAATAATTGGATATTTGATTATGGAATAGTCATTAGAATATCTGTAAATGAATATGAAAATTCTACCATCTTGGATTTCTCTAACCTAATGTATAGTAGTGTCCAATTTGGTCCCCAAAGGACCTCCAGAAAGGTCATTAACACTAGATTCTTTTTGACTTCACTCTTAAATGTGCTCTTCTAATCCTTACACACTTTCCATTTGTTTGGAAAACTATTCAAAATAATAGAATTCCCCAAAATACATCAGTCATTTTTGAGATATTCGATGTTTGGGGCATTTATTTTCCAGGGATGATTAACCACTTCCCAAAAATTCTCATTCATTCTTCCTATAACAAATTATAATTCTAGTTATGTAGAGGACAAACCCACTATAAAGGTTTATTCGCATACTATTACTGAGTTCTAAAAATACCACATATTCCATCAACTAGGAACATTGTGAGCCTTGATATGTGACAGAGTGACACATTTCTAGAATTGGAAAACTGAAACTATTTGGAAAATGAATTATTTTGTTTATAAAACATAAACTACATATCATCAACAAACAAATGTCATGGATTAACATTATAATAGATAAAAAAGAGTTCTTTATAGATTCTCTAATCCCCCAAGAAAAGGCTGGCCTAAAATACATGGTGATGTGCATTGATCCTATCAAATTTCTTATAAAATGCCCATTGGGATTTCTAGTTGTTTTCTATATTTTTGTTATGCATCACATTTACTAAATGAAATCCTCTATATCACATTTTGGGCTATGAATACATTTAATTTTGACTGTGAAAAATCTACTTAAGAGGGATTATTATAGTTGTTCGAAATGTATGAGATTTAAATTTATTTATATTAGAAATTCAATATTTATAAAGAGAAGTATAAAGTACTCAATGGAAAAAAAATCTTGGAAAATTTATTCCATGAATTTGAAATGGTAATTCTATTCAATTAAATTTTTTTCTTCAATCAGGTAAACATAATTCTCAGTGGTAAGGTTGACTTTTTATTAAAAATACTTTCCCATTTGATGTAGTGAATGTCCAAGTCCTATATTCCAAATGTCAATTTATAGTTAATGGGAATTGGTTAAATAATCGCCCTGATAGGACACACACTAGGATAAAAAAACTGAGTTCCACCAAATCCCCAACTATTATAGTTGACCCACAAATGCATAGTGATGAAGGCCCATCAAATTAGATCTTGGGGACCTCATTCACTTTAACTCTTTCTGCCTCTCTTCTTCCTCCTCCTCTTTCACTCTCTCTCACTTAATTTTTCTCTTTATTCTTCTTCCTATCTTATGCTCATATTTTTACCACTCTATTATTCAATGTTTTTTATATCATACTATTTTTTTGGGTTCCTATTAAAAAACCAAAAAATAATAAAAAGACAAAAAATAAAAAAAAAACACAAATAAAAAATATTCATAATTTCTAACCATTAAATTTTCTAATTATTTACAACCATTAACATGAGTCAAATTAATTTTTTTAAACATTGTTTTAATTTTTATTAAATATTTTGATAAAGAATATTTCAGGACAATAATGAATTTTTTTTCTCTATTTATGAATTCAAAAATGTTTCTTCTCCAATTGTGAGAAACAATGTTAGATTTCATGATAAGGTCAATTATGGCCATAATTTCATATTTTGTTTTTTAACCCTGATTGTGTGCCTTGAGTTTGTGTACCTTTGACATTAATTTCCTACTTTATTGTATATTAATATGATAGAAGCATTTTCTGAGCCACGTGATAATCAAAACAGACAAATTGCCTTATATTAACCTTACATTGATCCAACTTTTTATAGACCCATCAATCATATGAAAAATCATATTTGATATACACATTTCAATCCCAAAAACATTTCCCACCCAAAATTTAAATGGATTTACATTCCATAAGTTATTGTAATTCAATTTTTGGGGAATGGATTTTTTTAGGTATTATTACATTGATTTTCAACAATTTATCATATGCTTCAGATCAATGATACATTTAAGTGTGGGGGTAATGTTTTAATTCATTAAGGTTTGGTACTGTATATATTTTTTTTATGTCTTTATCAAATGATAATGAAAATGTGAAAAAAAATATATTCAAAAAAATTTAGAAAAAACACCAGAAAAAAATGTATTTGATGTGTCTTGGGGGGTCATAAAAAACTCATCATCAACCATTGAACTTGTTATAACTATTAAATTCTATATTCTAATGAATTTAAACATGGGTTATGATATTATTATGAGATTTTTTAAAGGTAAAATTTCAAAAAAAAAATAAATAAATAAAAGAACACATGTATCATATTTTCTTCTCTTGTTGGGAGATGTTTTTTTAAATATTTGATCATTTATCCCATTACAATTTTCTCCCTATCTTGTATTAAAAAATTAATAACCTTTAATATATGTTCTTCCATTTCCTTAAATGATTCATTTAATAAAATGTGATGTATTTTTTCCATTTTTGTGTTTTACCCCTCTTTTCTGCTCTTTTGCAAATTATATTCCAACCGCCCAATTGCCACTAACAACCCCATAAAATAACTCTTCATACTTGTTCACATTAAAATAGATAATCATAGGTGATATATCTTAAAAACACTAATATAGTTCATTTTGGTAGGTTAATGAGTGAACCGTATTTTAAAAAATCATCTTGACAGGAGTGAGTTATGAGGGCTCAAAATTTCATTTTCCAAATTTTAGCATGAAAAATGAATTATTTTTTAAAACATTTTTCATGAAACAGTTTGTGTTCGAATTAATTTTTTATTAGTATAATTATCTATACCTTATGATTGGATAAAAAATATAACATTTCTTGGTGATTTAAAAAGATTCAGATATGTTTTTATATTAATTTTACAATGGGAAATTAATAAGAATATTTGTGGATGAGTAGATGATATTATTTTACTCAAAACATTCAGTAAAATACTTTTAGTAAATTTCAAATAAATGTTCTTAATTGATGTGAAATACCCATGTTTTAATAGTAAATATATATTTTCAGTAATATTTGAGTTAATTAATGGTCTAGTCAGTTTAATATTTTAAATAAAAATAGCACCATAATTATACGAATTTTATGATTATAGTTTTATATGGATACTAATTTAATTTCCTACAAATTATTCAACAATACATTGAGCTAATTAGGATATATAAAGGTTCATACGGACTACACAAGATGGACTACAAAATTTGTGATGAAAATTATACCATCCATGGAGATATATTTTTTGGGATCAATAAGAAATTACAAATTAGTTTATTATATACCACAATTATAATTATAATAAATTTCAACAAGTATAAAAAAATTTCATGTCCCAACTTAACAATCAATGGGACCAATTGATCCTATAAAATCTACCTGCAATTCTTTCCATGAAAATAAAACGTCCCACCATTCGTGATTATTTTCCAAATCCAAAAGACAAATTGTGCTTCAGTTTCCTAGTTTGAAATAAATGATATATGAGATAAAAATTTTACTTGAACTAGTTCATATTTGATGGATTATTTCTTTAAAATGACCAATTTACATTGGGGCTATTGAAAAGTTCATCATAAAAATGGATAGCGATGCACTGTTTATTAAAATATCCATAACATTGGCTCCAAAATTCATATCACCTCGTAATTTGGAGGGTATACATTCAAAATCTGTATCTAAAACATTTATGAATAATAAATCTCTATATTCTAGTATCTAAATGCTATTAGTGGTAATAAAACATGAAATGATGATTTGGAAGGACAACAATCGACCACCTTTTATTATAAATAGATCCCCCTCTTCTCCATGCTAGGTGTTGTAATTTCAAAGAATAATAGGATATGATGGAAAGACCATACCCTTGAAAAAGGTCTTTGATGAACTTAAAACACATGTTTTAACTTGATAAATCATTCCTTCATTATTTTTTTCCTTGTATTTCAAGTGTTTTCAATTTAAAATTTTTAGGTTTGTTTTCATTTAAAATTAAATATTAAAGATTGTTTCTTAATCATAATTTCTAATTATTATCCACCCTATATTGTGTAATATTAATGTTCTTAAAATTGGTAATATCATGTTTAAAATCACTCCATTATTTCCCTTTCTCATTCAAATGAATTTCAGTGTTTAGTTCGATTCACTTTTTGTGTGTTCGTTTGGAACACTTATCTTATCATGCCCATTTATATTTATCCACATTTTAACTCATCAACCAAAATATAATATATCATATTTATAAATAACTCAATATCTAAGTAAATATTACTCTAGGGTGAGACATTATTTGGGGATGTTACGTGATTTAGAGATTTTTCTCGAATAATATTCATTAAATTGATATTGTATATGTTGAACATAAAATGTCATGAATTTATGAAATGTTTTGTTTTACATGTGGATTAAATGGATTATTGGAACAAAATGTAATCATGTTTTCATGAAATATTTAACCTTCCATCAAAAGTAATTTATTGAGATTTGTTCCCTAGTTTAAGGTTGGATAAAACCCAAAACAATTGAGAATTCTATTCAACAGCCATCTTGTGGAGTGGGTGTTAATCCGGTGAAATATATAGAAATTATCAAGTATATCATAATATTAAATCAATAATAATTAACTAACCAAGATAATTATTAAATTGCAAAAAATATATAAATCAATCATTTCACATATTCTCTACAAGAAAACACGCATTTCAATAGTAAAAACAAAAAAACATTCAACTAATAAAAGAAGTACTATCACGGAGGATTCCACCCGAGTTCCACTATACATATTTCCATTGAACCATATATTTAATGTATGATAAGAAATACTCATTCATTATTCCATGTTCCGATTGAGTATACAAATTATGTTCAAAATATGTATATATATAAAAAATTATTCCAAGATGATTTTTTGGGATAATATATACATTAATAGATTGGACATTAGAGTATTTATTGATTCCTTATTGCAGAAATTTATTTTCATTATTACATGGATGTATTTATTTGTATTTATTTACATTAATCATGCATTTCTAGTGGTTCAGTTTCCATATTTTATATTATTTAAGGGCGTTTCTTGGGGAATATTTTTTCATTTTTTGGTTTGTTTTTTATTTTTTAGTATAAAATTGTAACATCCAAATCCAATATCAACTTAAGAGATGCCCCAAGATGAAGGGTCACATTGCTTAATGTGTTCCTCCCCATATTCCAAAGACGTCGGAATAGAGTCAAGGGAGTAAAGGTGGAATATTGGGGACACAATACCCTCATATGAGAGTGGAAAAATGTTTATATGAATGAACATACAACAAAATAATATTATATGAAAAGAAAAAATAAATAATAAGTGGAAGTATAAATAACTGAACAGTTGAATAATAATCAAAAACCACTTGGTAGTGTCCTATACATAGATTCATGTAATGGTTATATACACAAGGGGAATATGGGATAGTAATATTCGATCTTGATTTAAAAGCAACAAAAAGAAACAAGTTTTCTCCACCAGCATATCAAGAGTATGCTTGATCACTTACACCCATGCTCTAAATACATTCTAATAATGTCAAAAATTATTAGTACAATGTTTTCCATTATCCATGCTAGTAGATAAGTAATCTACTCAAGACCCAAATGCGTCCTGAGTAGGGGGTGAGATAAAATCCTAGTAGGCCACCACCAAGGGGATCTAAATGTAACCAATGAATTTTGAGAATAAACAATAATTTTTAGGTATAAATTTAATAAATAACAATTATGAATAAATAATCTTCCTACTCAAGTTCCCCAAGGACACCTTGTTTTTATACCAGCTTCAGCTCATGGACATAAGTTTTGTTCGTTCAGTAAATATATATATATATATATATATATATATATATATTGGATCGAAATATATAAACTATGTATGTGTGAATATAAGTAGACATATACCTAGAATACTAGATGTTAGATATATGTGGGCATAATATAGTCATCCATAAAAATTTTGAATACGCTTATAATATCAAGCTAAATGTAACATTCATTATACCTCATAATTACTTGGAGAATTAGTGCTCAACAATCGAAATGGTGGTTGGGTCATAATGTAAACACTTGAAAAATGTGATGTGGTGCATCATTCCACCTTCCAAATAGTTTCAATGTGGTGAGATATCATCCGAAAAACTTATTGTAAGAGATATTTAATCTACATACTCAAGTAATTCCCTTAACCATCATTCAATATCCAATATCTATATGGAATATTCATATTAATATTATAAGTGAAGGTATTAACTCATAAACAATATAATCAGTAATCCCATAATATTCGAGGCCTTGAATTTAATATGGATCATACAATGATTGGGGGTGAATTTCTACACTTTATAAACAATTTCAATTAATCTATTTAATTCTTTAATCAATATACCAATAATGGAGAATTACATTCCATATGATCAATATTTTTTATTATAAAAACATGGAAATTTATTTTACAATGCTCTATGAAACACGTATAAGGTTCCATTAGAATTTAGGAAACTATATATATGGGAAATTTCATTAATAAGGAAATCCATACACATTGGAGGTGATTTAGTTCCATTGATATTTTTTATTAGTGAAACATTCTATTTATAATCCATGATAATTACTTTTAAGGAATTCCATGAAAATAATCAATTACTCATAAATTGGAAATTCAAGTTGTCACATCTTTTGGATGACCATGATCAAGGTTTGCACCCAATATTTACGTGACAATTATCCTTGGGATTATATCATTGTGCATATAACAATTTAAAATGATGAAATGAATTTTAATGTTATATGAAAATATTCTTGTTAATCTATACAGTGGTGCAAAAATGAAAATACCATAAGTGTTTTAGGGAATATGAGGATACCACATACCTTAAAGATGTTGATGACTCCTTGATCAATAACAACAACATATTTCAATTATATTTGGAGAATTTTATGAAAATGTCTAATGACCTAAAATGAATAAAAATAGCTTTCACTTAAATACTGTAAAGGATATGAATATAAACCTAGATTGAGGGAAGATAAATTTAGAGCATACATCAAGGTAACCAATGCTTCCTTTTAAACTCTTTCTAGACATTAGATTAGTGCGATATAAAAGGAACTATATGGGAAATGAATAGTTATCATGGGATAAGGAATATGAGTTTGATATAAAAGAATGGGGAGAATGAATATTGAAATTGTGTTACAATATTCGTGAAGGGGAGAAGTGAAATTTAACCATAAAAATAGGGCCACATGTTTAGGATTCCTAGTTTGATGAATAAGCACAAACTATGCTCCCCATACTATCCAAGGGAAGACCTAAGAGGGTTTTGGCGCATAGTTTCCCTAACCGTGAAAAATCAATTTTAAAATTCTATGTCCATCATTTTCAGTTTGTATACGGTCATGTTCCTGGAATCACATGATTTCAGACAATTTGTGTATCCCCTACTACTCACAAGGATCCCCTTATGGTTATCTTGCACGGTTCCAACTTATTATGATGTAATCATTGAACTGATCATGTTTTCCCATTTTACAGAACATTGGGCTCCATAAATTCACCTGAAACACCAATAACCCACCTTAGGCCATGACGAATATTTACCAAGTTAAATGAAAGATAACATTATGAAAAACTATTGAGTCATACTTTCACTAAAATTTGGGTCATTACAACCTCCCCTCCTTAAATCAACTTTTCTTAAAGCTATCATTGTGAGGATAAAAAGGTATAATTAACAAATATTTCCAACCATTGAGATTTTATATTATATTATATATCCCATGTCTCATTCATTTTTCGATTGTTCTTCCACAGCAACCATACCAATGTAACTTACCAGGCTTGAAGTGTCTACACTGTCTGATCAAAAATACGTGTTTATTAATCTTTGAATGAAGAATCCATATGTATAATAAGATAATTAGGCTAAAATACAAGTGATAGATCTAGATAATATCTTCAATTCCATGATACATAAAATCCATCAAGCATAGACCAATATTTATGAGGGGGTCCAATTGGTAATCCACTAGTCTGATATATTTCACTACGTCGAATGGTCTAATAAATCATGGATAGAGTTTACCCTCCCTCCCATACATCTATGGCCAACACTAGGTGATAATATCAATAAATCCCAATTTATGACTTCAAACTCATGAGGATGTTTTCATTAATTGGCATATGACTAATGTCTGGACGGATATATCATTATGTGATGTTTGATCCACTATACCCACTATATAGTCTTCTGAACAAGAAGTGGTCCAAGAATAGATAATTACCCATCCTATAACTAGCACAAAAGTGAACCGTAAGGCATTCTATATAAGTATTTATAAGGATCCATTTGTATAGTAGCATGAAAGCTATTACTATAAGCTAACTCAGTAAAAGGAATGTGTTTCTCCCATAAACCTCAGAATTCCTGGACACATGAACAGATCATGTACATTAAAACCAATATCAAATTCATTGTATCTCTATCAGTGTAAGGGTGATATGCCATTCATAGAAGCACCTTTGTACTCATGGATTTCGACAACCACAACCAAAATCGTTATGTGAAGCGTGTTTAACTGTCCGAAATGATAAAACAAGAATCTCTATGAAGAGGTACGACATCTCTAAAATATAACCTTCAGTGATCATATACTGATATGTTCTATCAATATGATAATAAGTTTGAATCCTTCCTTAAATGACCAATTATTATTGCACTTTATCATTTCCATGAGGTGATCTTGGTAAACCCATCACAAAATCCACAGAAACATCGTTCCATTTCAACTAAGGAATAGAAAACAGCTATAGAATCCCTGACAGTCACTGATATTCCACATTCACTAGTTGAGAAGTGGAGAACTAATTGATATATCCATAAATATCAGGTTTCATTCTAGTCCACCAGTATTGGTGATGTATGTCTTGATACATCTTGGTGACATTGTGCTGAAGTGACAATGTTGAGGCATGAATTCTTACATCTAGAACTCTTTGATGTCCAATAGGACCCATACACGCCCATTATATAGTAAATTTTTATCCCCATACATGATCCAAATAGAATATGAATCATCATAAAAGATCCTTTACCTTATTATAAGGCCCTAAGGATATGAATGTTGCCTGATTCTCACTAGCTATAAAATGGTATAGGTCACTTTTAAGGCTATGAGGATGGTCTAAAACTATTCCTCCTTGACATCAATGTGCATATATAAAAACAAATTCAATAGTTTCAATTTAAAATTGGAATTTAAAACCATGAGATTCTAATTCTTCATTCTTAGATCATCATCTACATCATTTACTTTACAAGCTGTGTAAGTATGATCAAAATCAAAAGACTGTAGGTACTCAACACACCTAAACATCATGATATTTAGACCCTATGTTGTAAGGATATAATTGGGGATTATTTATATTATTTTATACCATAAAACTCTCTCCAAGAAGATAGTTTCTCTAATACTATTGAGCATCAAATACAACAACTATCTCTTGGTCATGTGTCGGTTAAATCAGCTTATGAGGCCTCAACTAAAGTGGCCTGAATGTGATGACCCACTCATCCAACATCATAGGTCCTCCAATAATGATACATGGAAAACTACATTATATATTATTGATTCCTCCCATATTAGGTAAAATGAGTATTATCACTGAGGACAAATGGTCTATCATCTCCTAAAAGGATACCTCCCATGATTCTAAACATATGAAATTCACACCCTTCTTTGTCAATAATATAAGCAGGGATGAAGGGCGAGATAAATCATTGATAAAACTTCTTTTATACATTTATATCCCCAAGAAACTCTGTATTTCAATGTTTTTTGAGATGTACCTAGAAAACTACACCTATCACTTTCCTTGGGTATTCTAAAACTCCTACCACAAAAATAATGCAACCCAAAAGTGGAATTTTTTTTCCAAAAGTGGAGTTTTCTAATAATTTTGTAAATCAAATTATCAGTTTTTGTATTCAACCTCATCTCAATATTGTCGAATGTTTCATTATAGTATATCGAATACACTCAGATGTTATCAAAAAATACTACCATGATCGAATCCAGGTACAGGTTGAAAAACCGATTCATAAGAGCCATGAAAAAAGAAGGTTCATTCACGAGTCTAAATTTCATAATAAGGTACTCGTATAGACCTTACCAGCACTTTACGGTTGCTTTTTGTATATCTAATGTCCTGAAAAGAACATGATAATTACTGAACCTCAGATCTATCTTTGAGAACAGACTCTCTCCTCAAAGGTGATCAAGGAGTTCATCAATTTTGGGTAGTGGATATTTATTTATTACCTTGAACTTCATATAATTATGGGAATCCACTCAAATCTAGAGGGTATTGTCAGTCTTATTGGAAAAATGGCTAGTGAACCCCCATAAGAAGTAATGGTACATAAAAACTTTTAGCTTCTAGATCCTTCAAATATTTATTGAGCTTATGGATTTCAATACTTTCCATGCTATAAAGTGGAATGGTCACTGCTGTTGTTCCTTAAACCAGATCAATAGTTATTCTTCCTATCATAACTTATAAATAATAGGAAGTATTCGGAAATTATTTCCCTAAAATCATCCAATGTATGAGAAAAAACAATGAGGCATTGTCCATGGTTATTGAGGATAAGATTGTTTATCTATGTTATCTTTTTACCCAGCCTCTACTGCTCAGATCCAACTCTAGTCACGTTAACATCCCATCCTATCATATGTAGATTCATAATTCCCTCTAGTGATGTAAAATCCTCCCTCCAAATGATATAAGTCATTGTGGGATTGATAGGAAGCTAACTAGTTCATCCTGGTGATTAGGTCAATGCCTCTCATGTTGATGATGAAGAAGTTACACAAAAAGGTATCCACCTATCTCAAGGGGACAATATCTACAATTGAGAACAACCTATGATCAGATACATAATGGGTTATCTAGTTTCAAAAATACATATAAGTATTCAATCTTAAGGCACATAATCTCTATATAATTCCTGGTTATAAATGTGTGAGACATGCATGTGTTAAATTATATAGAGGCTAATATCAGGGCTACTTGAATATCACCTCATATAGTAAAAGGATTCCCAATATTTTCATATGGAATAGGTTAGAATGAATTTAACTATCATATACCATGGCCCTTAGTCAATGCCTGAATTACCCAAGCATGCCTTCTCTACTAGCACTGGTTTTCATGAGTATGAATACCTATTCCATGATTGAAACCTCATCCTAAACATCCAGTGGTATTTTAACTACCCTAAAATAATCAAACTATTGGCCTCTCTAATGAACATGGAGTATGTTAAGATCTCGGCTCACTAGGAACTAATGGTGATTCCTTGATGAAACATTGGATATTTTCTATCTCGTCAGTGACTCTATATTTCACTGTATCTTTTAAGAATTAAGGCTTAATTTTTCCTAGATTCTCACACTGATGACATATTGGAGTGTTATCAATATATGGTTTCTAAAATTTGAAACCTCGACAATTATCCTTAAAACGTCTCATTATCAATTAAAATAATCACTGATAGATATCGGTTCTGAACTACCCCACCACTATCCATCATCATCCATAAAAAAATTCATATTAATAATTGCTTAGTTGAGGATTTTAGAAATGGTTGTCAATGTAAATACATTGAACTATGACCACATGGAGTATATTGGCCCATAATTGAATCATCGTGGGGTCATAAGATCATCAATAGAAACATTTCGTGTAACAGAGAGCAGAATAATCCCTGATTTGAAATGTTCCTTGGTGAAATTTCATAATCTCACTAGCTCGGTCATCCCACAATGTTTGTGGAAAGAAATATTTTTGGAAGAACATCTGAAAATATTCCCAGGACATATCATGATGTCGATCATCCTAGGTAATAACATCCCATCATCTATTAAATAATCATGAAGCATATACATATAAATCCTATCCTGCTATTCTAAAGGCATCTCCAGATGCTCAAATATTTAAATTATATCTTCAAGCCATGACTCATTAGAATGTGGACAGCCATCCGCGTAAAAGGTGGGAGGATTCTTCTGCTGGAACTCCAAATTCAACTATCCGGTATATGGGTAAGGTTTATATACATCGTTTATAGTCATTAACTTACATATACATCATTCATAGAATTAGGATTCTGTGGTCATGGCGTGAATTAGATGAGGTTCTACATGTGGCGCTATAAGAGGGATCACTAGTGGTTTAAGGACTTCCACCTCTAGTATACGGTCTTCACAACATTTATGGAATACAATTAGAGGATTACAGAGAGGAATGAAGCTTAAATTACAAAAAAAATTCAAAACTTAATTTAACAGTTGAAACAATTATTCATACATAAGAAAGGCAAGTGTATAGACTTCCTATATAAATTATTACACCTCTCTTCATGCTCTAGAAACCAAATATAGATGGTATAGGAGAATATTATTTGACATAATAACATATGAGATATGCCAATACCCAAAACTAAGGCCATGTATGGCCCTAGGTATATACTACACATGTATAAGATAACCATTTTCATTATAAAAGTGATATTCATTAATTAATTTGTGGTAATTTATACATTTAAATGTTATTAAATGGTTGAATTAGAGGGATCACCATTTCTAATCCACAAGGACCCATACACCTCATTTTCTTCATGACGACTTCCACTTAACGCATACCAAAACATGTTCCATCTCGTGCAACTAATTTCTGATGTCTCAATATTCCATAATTAATTACTTAAGGTGTCTTCTTTAACCTATATCTGAAAACAGTATTTCATTATTCTATGCACTCTAAGTGTCAATCATGTTTTCTTGTACTATTTGAAATTTATCACATTACACTGTAATAATCATTGCACTGATAATATGAAATAGGATAATGTACCCTTAAAAATAGAAATGACATGGAAAAGTGAATTTCATATTAGTCATATTGTGCTTATAATGATGCAAGTTCCATTATGCCCTTATTTAATTATACCATTTAATATAAACCATAATTTTAATAATATCAATAATAATATAATCACATGTTGTGTGTTTCACCCAATGATGAATTCTTATCCACCATGACATACATAATCAATAATAGCAATTTTAGAACCTATGTTATTCGGGTTTCCCTTGTACATGGGTTTGCTATGTCCAAAAATATTTTCATTTCCATATTCCAGTAACTCCAAGAATTATTTCTATTACCCCGATAGTAAATAAAGAAAAATATTTGTCAAATACATCTTTGTAATGTCATGACTAGGAATCCACATAACATGTGCCCTGGGTCAGTGGGTCACATGGCCTCAAGTGGGCCTCTCGATACTCTAGAGGCTGTCGACTAGAAACGAGGGTGTAAAGGTGGTACTGTGGGAGTCTATAACCTCATATTAGAGTGTAAAAGTGGTTATATGAATAGTCATAAAATATATTTAAAATATATGACTAGAAATAATAAATTATAAATTGAATAATAAACAACTGAAGAACAGGATAATACTCAAAATCCAATGAGTAGTATAATAAACATGGATTCATGGAATAATGATATAAAAATCAAAATAGGTTACATGCTTATACCATCATGTTATATAAAAACTATATAAAATAATAGGATAAACCACTTGAATCCTGATTTCATGATCAGTCATCTACCCCTATGCTCTATCTATAAGCTAATAATATTAAGAATCAGTAGTATGAAACATTTCATTATCAATACATGCAGACAAGTAATCTACTAGGGTTGAAAAGGAATCCTGAGTAGTCTGTGAGATAAAATCCCTATAGGACACCACTAATGGTGTCTATATGTATTCATAGATGGGTATAGAGAAAATAAGTGTATGAGTTTAAAAAATAATAATGCTAAATAAATAACCAGCCCACTCAGGTTTCTCAAGTACAACTAGCTGCTCCACTTTCTTTAGCACATGTCTCAATGATTTTTTAATGATTAAATATATATATATATTAGTAATATGTATATATAAAATTGTTATATATTTCTCAAACATATATGGAATAATTAAATATTGATTTAATTATACATATAAATGTAATACTAGATGTTGGCTAAACCAGGGCATAGCTCAATCATCCATAACTAGCTTGAATGAGCTTATAAGCTCAAGCCAATGGTTACAATCCCTAAATCTCATAATGAGTGGGATTATTCATATCCAACACTCGAGATGGTGTGAGTTTCATTATACAAACACCCAGATCATGGGATTTGGTGCCTCATGGCCATCGTTCCAGTAGTGTTAATGGTGTGAGATGTCATGATCAACACCAAATTTAAGAGAGGTTGAATCGTCTTGGCCAATAATAACCTTAACCACCATTCCATAACTAATATCTAGGGAATAATCATATTGATATAATAATATTATGGATTTACTTATAATAAATAATCCTATAACAACCAATGAATCCCATTTAATTGTATTCTTACAGTGATTGTTTTGGACATTACACACATTATAATCATTTTAAATTTATACATTTAATTCTTTAATCTTGGAAACCATCGTGAAGTATGATATTTCATATAATTAATCAATTTAATTAGCCAAATCATGGAAATTCATTTTATAAGGCTTAAAGAAGCACTTATAAGGTGTCATTGGCAATAAGGAAGCTTACTACAAACGTAATTCCATTTATATGGAAATCCAATCTATTAAGTGGTGATTTGGTTAAATTGATTTTTTTTAACAGTGATAATTTCCATTTATAATAAAATAGGAATGCATAAAAGAAATTCTAGGTAGATAATCATTTAATTATAAGTGTTAAATTCATGCCATCACACCCAAGGGGTGTCCATGATCGGAGGTATCATATTATATTTACATCATAATTATTCTCAAAAGTTTATCTATGTGCACATATAAATTTATGAATGAAGAAATAAAATTTCAGTCAATGCACAAAAAATTAAGGAAAGTGACATAACTGATCTACAATAAAGATAACACAAAATATTTAGGTAAATAAAGAGACCACATTCCTTAAGGTTGTTGATGACTCCTCTATCAATAGTGGCCTCAAATTCGATGTATATTAGGAGAAATCGATGAAATGATCCAATGTACTGAATATTGAGAATGAGGGAATGACCCTATATTGGGAAATATATCTGAAGATAATATTTGATCAAATGTCTGAGAACTCTATAGGATAGGTCATTCTATAAAATGATTCCTCCATAACTCAATTTGATGATTGGATTAGTGAGTTATCAAAGAACCTAGGTGGGAGAAGATAGTACTCATATTATAAGGAATATGAGTTTTATCCACTGAAATGAGGGAATGGAAATATAAATTATGTTATAAGAATGATTAAAAGAAAAAGTGGAATTTTACACTAAAAAATATGATTTCACATTTTCATAGAACTATTTTTCCAAACTGTGTGGAAACTATACTCCACTTACTATCCAAGGGATGACCTCACACGGTTAAAGTTCATGGTTTCCTTAACCATATGGGAACTAGGAAACATTAACCATTCATAACTCTTTAGTTTTTCTCATAGTCGTGCACCTAGGTTTTTGTGGTTACTAAAAACCTATGTGTCCCATAATACTCACAATGATCCCCACACAATTACCCCTCATGGATATTACTATCCACCTAGTAAATATGCATCCTACCAGGTTTTCCCATTTTATAGAACTCTGGGCTTCAAATAAGCCCTATAAGCTTCTATAACCATCCTAAAACCATAATTCATTTTTTCCAAGATAATTTAATGTAAAAATATAGAATAAAAAATTGTACATATTTTCATGAAAGGATGTCTCAGTATAAATTTATTCCATATGTTATATTATTATACCCTGGATGCTAATCACCATCGTGGGGCCTACTAAAGGTGGGACATAATGAATAATTATCTCTCATCCATTACTATCATCCTAGAAGTTTATGTTTGGATTGATGGGTTGTGATAATAATATATATAAGTATATTCATTAATATAATCAATTATTTTTATTGATTTGAAATTCATCAAAAATGACATTTTTTAGCATTCCATGTAATCTATTATAATTAGTTTCTTAAAACTACCATGGAAATCCAAAACAATATCATCATGATTTTCTAAATTTTTCTCCAAATTTTGGAGGATATGAGGCCATGAATAGGGAATAAGGATTAGAACTGAAAAATCAAAGCATGTCTATGCTAATTTTAAATTTGACAAAAAAATATTAATTTTAGAAATGAATAAAAACATTTTGGGTAATAATGAATGATAAATGAATGGTATTAATTAGAATAACTACGAATACAATTTTAAAGTACATTAATAAAAACCCAAATTTAATATATAGGGACTTAGATCATATCCAACCAAGAAGAAGTTCAAGGTATGGATTTATTCTCCATTGGATATTTTATGGGGTGTATATTAATTTTTTATATTATTTTTCTTTGGATCATAATTTATATTAA
The DNA here is from genome assembly GCA_963277665.1 of Viscum album. Classification (NCBI taxonomy): domain Eukaryota; kingdom Viridiplantae; phylum Streptophyta; class Magnoliopsida; order Santalales; family Viscaceae; genus Viscum; species Viscum album. The sequence goes on along the minus strand of OY728133.1, from coordinate 311,616,957 downwards.
TGGATTTCTATAATTAGAAGAGGTTTTATCTCTTATTTATAATAGAAAATATTTCTTCTTTCATGTCTATATATTTTAAAATGTTTTATTGATGTACTTATCTATACTTATATGATTTATTAAGCACATTTTGTATTGACATTGAAATTATTTATAAGGGTTTGAGAGGAATATTTCTTATCTAGACAATTAATATTCTTGTAATTTAAATTTCTTTACAAATCTATGAAAATAATAATATTTTTTTAATAATCGAAATGAACATATTTTCTCGGATTCCTCATCAATTTTATTTATTTATATTCATTTAAATGTTTAATATATTTTCAATGTAATATATATACTCATTGTTTTTAAAATATTTAATTTTCGAATAATAATGTGAAAATAAAATTATATTTTCTCATGTTTTTAATGAAAAATATCTAATATTATTAAAATTATGTTATTCACCAATACCCAAATCCTTTATCTTTTCTTGTGCTAACTACGGATGTTCTATGATGATATCTTCCACCTTATTTCATTAGATGGCTTATAATCAAGTTTGTTGGATGTTTTCATGAAAATCGTTTATTTCCCATTGTTTAATTAAGATATGTTGGATAAATATATGTGTTCATGTTCATATGAATAACATATATTAGGCTTATTATTATTAGGTGGGTTAGTATGTTATATCCCTTCAATGCATTGGGGAATGCTTTATATCTCATGGGATGATATTGAAGAGACTAAGGTGTAAACTCAACATACTTTGGTACTTTCTCCATTAAACATTAAATGGAATGGGGAGTGAACTCAATACACCATGGTACACTTTCCAATATATGATGAAGGTCTAGACAGTGGTCCTTGAAAAAGGTAATAATTTTACATGATTGTGTTCAAACCATAGATATATTTCTCATTATTATATCTATTATTATTTTCAGGTTTCAAGTTCATTTTCTTATGTCTTCATACCCTATTACATATGAATTTTGTTATGAAAAATCCTTGTAGCCTGGTTCATGGTTAAAAATCAATGTTTTATTGGGTATGATTATCTAGGGTCTTTATGATCATTTATTTTGTTCTTATAATCATATGCTTATGTTATGCTCACTTGTAATAACTATTCACATCTTCTTGGTTTACCATTATTTAAAATTTTATCTCACTCGTTCATATGTTTTAATTTCCCATTATATGAAGAAGGGTATTATAAATTATTTTTTTATAATTGTTTCGAATGTGGAGATTGAAAGTGGAAGATATTGAAGATTTTATAAATGAGGTTGTTCTGAATATAATATCCTATGACATTATACCAATAGTTTTGGTGGTGTAATTTTTTGTGATATGTATTGAATATTAATCTAAAATTATGTAAAATTCATGTACCTTATGGTTGGTTCATCTTAATCAATTACTTAATAAAATTCAAGTTTAATTTCATATCAGTCATGTCAGTATTTTAATGATGATTAAATGTCTATTGATCCCTAAATTTCATGTCTGATACATAATTTAGTCATAATTTTTTGACGTTTTTGGGCCTTTTCTGAAGTAAAAAAAAAATTTACACATAGGATGGTATTTGATTAAATTTTGATAATTTTATATTTTGTGGGATATTATTATTATTATTATACAAATAAATATCATTGGTGCATGATGGGGGTGTGATGACCCAATTTTTCAATTATTAAAACCAGGGGGTTCATTTTGGGATAAAGTCACTATAATAGTGGGAGGGGGAATTGTAGAACCTTAAAAAATATAATAAAAATATTATATTGTTTTTACATTGCACATGAATATTTTGGATTAAATTTTTAAATATCTTGAAATATGCCTCGTATTGGAAATCTGGTAACATAGTTGAGTGTGAAGTGGGGAATTTACACCAGGAATGATATAATTATTAATTTGATCAGGAACTAGAGAAGAATTCTATTGTGGCCATATTAGAATAAATTAATAGATAATGAAAATATAAATTTACTTTTTGGGATTTACATAAAAAATCTATGTTGAATTTACTCTGGGGTAATTCTTTGGAGTTAGTTTTATAACCTGGAGAATTGAGAGAGATAGGGGATGAAAGAGAGATGTTGGTTATACATATGATTGACTTATAAACTTTGGATAGAGGATCAACAAAAATATTCTATAAATTATCCAGAAATATACATTTTTGTTTTTATTTAATGAACCACAAAATCCCCTGGTAGGAAACAATGCTGTCAATTGTTTCCCCCTTCCTCATCATTTCTGAATTTAAAATATTTAATGATTGGATTCCCCTTTTAGTTGACAGACTTTTCCTTGATATAATAAATATTAATTATCTATATTTCATGTACGAATGACTAAATTTATTATAAATATTGAAATATAATTATAGATTATTGACTTACTATTGTTTTTAATTATTAATATCTTCCTTCAGATTATCCACATTATCTCTCTCTCTCTCTCTCTCTCTATCTATTTATTCATTCTCTCTGAAGCGTGAGGATGGTGGGTTACTATCAAAGTAGGGAATCCCCAAAGAGACAATATGATGTCGCACAGACAAATCATGTTTGTCTATGTAAGATGCGGTCATGTAATGTTACCATGCGAGTGGATGATGAAAAACATGGGGATCGTCGAGATGGTTTTCACACATGAGATTTTTGGGGAATAAAGGGGGAGAATAATATTTTTGGAAATAAATAATTATCAGAGTATGTATATATTGATGGGAGAGGGGGATTTTGGGGACACGTGCAATCCTATGCATATGAAATAATTGTTATTATGAATTTTATTTATGATGATGGTTGATATATATTTAGACAAGACAATAAACACATATTCTTTTTTTAAGTGAATGTTTTCAACTATATTATTTGAACTATAATTATTTTTAATAGTTTTCAATATTCTATATCATTATTAAATTAAATTAATTATTATAATTATAATATTAATATGACAGTGTGTTTGTGGGTTTTAGTGAATCACATGATGCATGAAATGTAAAAAATTTAAAATGAATGAGTAATTATTGAAAAATCTATTCAACAAGAAGTTTTTTAAAAAAAAATGAAAATAAACTATTACATGTTTGGGAATAATTTTTATATACAGAATAAAAAACTATTTAAAAAAAATTAAAATAATCAATTCCAAAATACAAAAAAATCATGTTTTTATATATATTAAATTATAAAAATAATTTATAAAATATTTTGTAAAAACATTTACAAAAACATCAAAAAAATTAAACAGACATTTCTAAAAATAGATTTTAGTAAAAATTGTTCCATAAATATTAAAAAAAATTAAAAACATCTTATAAATATTGAATTAGTTAAATATTACAAAAATGTTTTGAAAAACGTTTTAAAATAATTTTCTTTTATTTTAAATGTTTTAAGAAAACATTGAAAAAAACTAATTTAGAAATAAAAATTTCCAAAAATGAGTTCCAATAAGATAAAAAAACATTTTAAAAATGTTTTAAAAACATTTTAAAAACAATATAAAATTTTTATTTTTTAAAAAAATTTACAGAACCATAAAAATTCTTTAAAAAAATCATAAATAATTCAAAAACATTTAATTTGAAAACAATAAAATCTCAAAATGGGCTAACCATGGCCCAAACCAAACTCATAGTTTGGTCGGGCACAAGGCCGACCTCATGCCACCTTAGAGGGTTATTTGAGTCGTCTTAGCATAGACTGAATAGTAGTTCACAGTCTGCTTTTTTTGTGGGCATGCGAAACCCATACTGAAATTTCACCATTAGATTCCACTTTCCCTAGAAGAAAATTAGAATATTTATTCAATAATATAAAAATTAAAATATATTTTAAAATAAACTAATGCAATTTGAGTGAGATACCTCTTGTCCATTAAAAACATGTATTAAAATATGTAATTATAAAAAAAGTAATAATAAAAGCAATAAAACATGGGGACACATGAATAGTGTGATTGGAGGGACAAATAATCTGAGGTTTGTAATTATTATTATTCAATTAGGATTCCCTTCAATGGTTTCATTCCTTTTAGTTAGTAATAAACTCTTGAGTATGAGTATTTTTTTATTTATGTCTATGTGTTTTGTGTGTTTCTTTATAGTTTTGTAACTACCCCTCCCCAAATGTTTATTAATTATTATTATTATTTTTATTGATATTATTATTTTAATTATTATTATTTCTCAACCACTTTTTTATCATTTCATTTTCATATGATATTGGATTCAGAATCTATCTGTATCATAGTTTCCATGGAATAATGAAAAATAATTCAAGACCAATCTAGTGAGAGAACAATATATATCCTACTATTGGGTATCATAATTCATGGTGAATGTCAACCCACACCGATGGCCTTGCATGTATTCATGGAATAATTTAATCGCACCATCTCTATACAAGATTTTAAATTCTAATTCTGTCAAAGGATCGGACATGGATCCTCTACCTATGAATCAGTTATTTCATAAACTGACCAAATTGTGCCTCGGGTGCAACCAAATCAAGGCCAACCCCATTGACTTGGTCCTGGAGCCAATTTTCAAAAGAAAAATTGAAATTTAAAATCATTTTTATAGTGTACCAATACTCACACCCCCAAACATATTTATTCTAAAGGGTGGATAAATAATAATAAAAATTGAAAAGTCTAGATATTAATAATTCATGAAAAAACCTATTAGGTGTCCATGAGTATGATAGTGTAAACTAAATGGAAATGGGTAAAATTACTCAACATACTAGAAATATGACCCAACATGAAAAAACATGAAAATTAAACTACATAGAGTGCCCAACATCAAATCTCTATGATCTGACCATAGTATGTGTTCAAATTTATCACGTATCCCTATGCTCCACTATAACCGCCACCGAACTACTCATCGTCTACATGAGACATCCCATGTGAGATAAAATCTCATATAGCATTAATTACATACATACCTAGTACTTTATCCCGAACAATGTAGAAGAATCAATATAAGAAATGATAGAAATAGATATCCCAACTCATAGAAATGGAGAAAAAAAACCAATCTACAAGGATATATTCTCATAGAAGAAATTTATATGAGTTGGAAATGTGATCACAATATCATAACTAATACTAAGAAATGGGTTTTCATCAGTTCCATGTGGTCTATCAATGAATCAAAAAATCTTTCACGTATATTCTTTGAATCATCGATGTCAAGTCACACCTTATCACTATGCCTCATAGTTGAGGTGGCATAATCCCTATGAAGTGAATCCATTCCCTGGAACAATAAGAGGGTTCGACTAAAATTATATAGGATATATCCCCTGACTCCACATTAAGTTTCCATTTAGATGTTTTATAGATTACCCATTCTAGGCCCCCGCATGAGGGTTCTACATAAATGGTTGATATGGGACATATGCCTTTTCTCATCAAGAGGGTTTCACTCTGATGGAAAGAGGACCAATTCCCTAATCACATTGGTGTTTTAGACTTTGATGGTCTATGGGGGACTCATGCCTTATCCCAAAAGGAGGGTGCCACTAAGATGGTTGGTCTAGGACCCTTTCCCTATCCTAGGTGAAGGGTTCTACTAATATTTTCGATAGAGGACCCATTCCCTTACCTTGTAGAAGGGTACCACTCTGTTGGTCGATAGATGACCCATACCCCAATCCTAGTAGGAGGGAATCACTCTGATTGTATATATGGGGCATGTTCCCTATCCCTGCTGGAGAGTTCCACTCATATGTTAGATAGAGGACCAATTCCCTATCCGAGTAGGTTGGTTATTCTCTGAAAATAGTCTGAGGACCCCTGCCCTATCCTAGAAGCAGGGTTCCAATCAATTGGTCATTATAAAACCCATGCTCGGATACAAATGGATGGTTCCACTATGATGGTTGATAGATGAGCCATTCCCTATACCAGTAAGATATTTCCACTCTCATGGTTGATAGGTATCCATTATATGTCCCAATAAGAGGGGACCACTATGATGATTGATAGAGGGACCATGGCTTGTCCGAATAAGATGGTGCCACTCAGATAGTCGATAGAGGAAACAATCTATGTCATATTAGGTTGGTTCCACTATGATGGTTGATAGAGGACCCATGGTTTGATCCAAAAAGAGTGTTTCACTATGTTGGTTGATAGTGGAAAAATTCCCTAATTCTACATGATTGTGCCACTATGATGTTTGGAAGTGGACTAATGTCTTGTACAAGGAGAAGGGTTCCACTCTGATTGTAGAGGAAAAATTCTCTGTCTTAGTATGAGTCTACCACTATGATGGTATAGTTCCAATTATCTCACTCTTCAGTAGGGTCCCACTCTTCTGGTAGAGGCCCCATGCCCTATCCCAGCTGAAGGGTTCCACTTGATGGATTGATAGAGGAATCATGTCCTCTCCTAGTATAAGGTTTACACTCTAATATTTCTAATTATCATATTTGATCAATTAGTTTCTCAAACTTCACCAAAATAAGAATCATTAACTTTCAAAAATCATATCCGAAGATCCACTATAAAATTCACCATCGTGGTTCAAATGGGAAAACATTTATAGTGTGATACTATTGGGCCAAAATATAAGTCCCAATGAAAGAGATATATTTGGTATATATTTTTGAAAAAGGAGGATTGTGACAAGTAGGGGACCCAAACAGTGGGTGGTCTCAATCTTCTTCCTAGTTGTTTCATCAACAACACATGTCTCACTAGACATGTAGTCCCACAAGGCATGTCCCAACCACCTAGGCTGATTCTTCATCTCAAGGTCATGCCTATGTCTTTTGGTCCAGGTCCAAGTACAATTTCCACATTCCTAGTCCTGACCTTGTCTATGTACTCCCAGAGTATACACCATGTTGTCAGCACCGATTCACACAGTGTGTGGGGGTCCCACATGATGGGTGATTTTTAACTCAATGGAAAACCCTATCAACCACATCTAGGTAACCATAATGCATGTGTTTGTCCCCATAGATTAGTTGGAATTTTTAAATAAACATAGATACAGTCTATGAATTTATTATATGGATTCTTAAACATAAATATAATTATTTGAATACCATAATGATATTTAATCCCTCCCCCAATTTTCGTTTTAATCCCTCCAGTGGCTAGAAATCAGAGCTCTGATTCTTCAATTGATACCAAAATGTACCCTCATGTTTCTATCCATTTCACATTTCCTCACAAGAATATATATCCATGGTTTAATCTCATACAACTAATAATATATTTAAATCCATCCATAATTTTTCTATCAATTCATCATCCATGAAGCTGTAACAAATACGAGGGTTTGATCGTGCTCGAACCCACCCTAGAATGTCACACCATAGACATATAAGCCAATAACAAATAATACAAAGAAATATTGGGGTAAATAAACACAAAAAATGTTACAAAAATCATTTTCCATTTTTTCCTGGCCAAAACATTATATATGGGACATCGGGAGTGAGAAATACTACAAAACAAGAGTAAAAAATTGAATAAGAAATTTAATTTGATGTGTTATCTAATGAAAAATTTGAATTTGATGGAAGATTAAATAATTCAATTTTTACATTGCTAAATTCTTTAATCACAAGGGTGAGGAAAAAAAGAAAAGTCTTCTATCAATATTTTATCAATCGTTGATGACCAATGAACTCACTAATAATGGAGATGATTTATTACATCCATTTCCCAACAATTTCCATGTATTTATAAGTCATATTCCAATATGAATTTTCCAATAATTGGTTATAGAAAACTATCACAATGAAATTTGATTTTTTCATATAACCTTGAAAATATCTCATAATAGTATATTTATGGAGGGAATTAGATTTAAATGAATTAATTTAAATAATTTATTAATTCAATTTACATACCAGCCAACATTTTCTTAATCTAAATGCCCCCTGATGACCATTATTAAGTCATGTGTAGGATGAACCCCTCATTCCAAATTCATCCAATGTTTCATAGTTTTGATTTAGGAAACTTTTTAGGATATATTCTTTATTTATTAAAAACAATGCACACATTATATAAAATTTATTTGTAATTTTTATAATTTTAATTTTGGGTACACTGATCCTCAGAATTGGGAACCATATCAGTGATTGGAACTAAAAATATTCATTGATATTTATGAATGTCGTGAAAAAATTAATGTGGTGTCAAAATTATTCCATCCTTCAAGGTCGTTTTCCTCAAAATGAAAAAACTAAATAAATATCAGGGGATAGTGATACCGCATCTAACTCCCCCACTACTAGGATCTCTCTTACATGCACCCATTCTACAATAGAACATGAACCATGGTAATTTCACATCCATAAAGGATGATCTACTACTGATCCTCAATCACCATTGGGTGGTCCATGAAAGTGGTTCCATCATCGATGTTCTGCTTCCCCCAGTTAATATCTTATGTGGGATCATGCATGTATCTCCTTGAATATGACACATGGTAGGAATCATGCACCTTCCCTAACTATGGTTAATGAGAGGTGATAGGATACCCCTCAATCCCTTTGAATGATCATGAATGAACTGATTATAATTAGGGATAATATTCCACCTCTGCCGAATATCCACAATCCTCTTCACGGGGAGACTCTCAATAAAATGTGTTATCGCTTATAAATCATCAAGGGCATAGGTTGTAGATCTGCATAAGATTTATACCTACTCTATTCCATTTTCGTCCACTTTTGGATCACCTAGGCGTTCCCTATCATCTTCTGCACCATATCTCACACAACAACATATAAATTGCTGATCTCGGTCGAGCATAAAGGTAACTTGCAAGGTCTCCCATACATGGCCTTAGAAGGATTAATTATAATATTAGAATAGTATCTACTATTAAACACAAACTATACCAAGGGAAATTAAACCTGCCAAATGATGAAAAATTATATTCTGAAATCCATCAGCATATCCTCCAATACCAGAATAGTGTACTCAATCTTCGTACATGTGTACAGGTGAATGGTTTTAATCATCATCACATGGGTTTTTCATTAATATAGAAGGCCTATTCACACCCTTGAAATAGGCTATTCTTCACTGTACTATAAAATAGGGCAGGGAACTCCATGAATATTAATAAAATCTCACACATATAAATACTCCAAACTGTCCACCCAACTCTTCTATTTGATATTAAGAACATGTCATGTCTTCATAGGTTATCAAAAAATCACCGAGATGGAATAATGGACTCGATCTGCATTATAAAAACCAATAACCAATCCCATGGATTTGACATGCCATTTTCATTCCAGGGTCACAAGAGGATAAAAAACCTATCAGAACCATGTTCTCACCCTTCACATGCTGATGGGTGATGTAGTGTGATATGAACTTGTCCACCCTTCATCTCATTACAACCCACTAAAATTCCCCCTTGAGGTTTCATTACATCATACAAAAACCGTACTGTGTATCCAAATGAGATTAATGAAACTCTCTCATTCCCTCCTGTTACATCGTGATGGGGACCATTGTCCATATTTGGAAATTGTAATGTGATCCCCTCCATAAAAAAATCAATCAGTTTAAGCTCTTGAGGATATCTGGTAATGTTGGACCTCGTAGTCATTGTACATGAGCTGATCCTCCCTCACAAACTGGAGAAGATGGGTCATAAACACCATCGACTGAAAAAAAAGATATGCCCACCTCATCAACCAGAGCCAGGTAAAATGAAACTAACTTTTCAAATGCCTCTTCAACTAAACAAGACTAGGAAATCATACTATGGGAATCAACCACCATTTTTTCATTCTCATGAGTATAAAATAACTCAAATTCAATCATACCAAAACTTCAACAAGTGCCTCTGCCTTAGGTTTATGTATCTATGAGAAAAGAAATACCTATGACAATTATTTTATTAGTAATAAATAATTATCTATCCTATAATATTGTGTAGCCATGTCCACATTGAAAATATTATCACATCATACTCTTTGTTTTGAGTCCCATATTACTACTCCTGGGGTATCAACTTCAATGACCCCAATGTGATTACTACCTTTCTCTGCATCAATACATAGATGAGCCTGCTCCTAATGAATCTCAATACACATATTACTCCATGTTCTCCTCTACTAGTATAAAAATAGGTGTACACATCATACCAACCATCAATTCAGAGGAGGATCTCAAGAACTCAGCAGTCTAGGTAAACGGTTGCACATTCTATGTCAATGCGTTCAAAGGGGCTGTAATCTAGGAGATATCTATCATAAACACCCAGTAGTTCCCTTCCAAAAAATAATACTTTTCACCTCTTACAGGCTCTTAGTTGGATCACAAGGAATAACTAAATCAATATTCATCTATTCCATAACTATTCCTTGATTAGAAATGACATGACACAGAATGGAAACCCCATAAATCTAAAACTAACACATTTTGAATTTACTATTAAGTTGGTGATCCGGAAGAAAATATAAGACCATCCTCACGTGTTCTGTATGATCCTCCATAGATGTATAGTATATGAGTATGTATTCACTCATCCCACCACAAAACAAAACCATTTACACCTAGAAAATTTGGTTTATAAAATTCATTAAAAATGGGGTAAATTCACCACATCAAATGACATTACTAGGAACTCATACTATCCATAGTGGTATGATAATGCAAGATTCTCAATATGATTCTCATGAAATCTAAATTGGTGGTTGCCATAATATAGATCAGTCTTTGATAACTAACTCACAACTCATAAATATTAAATGATATCCTTATTCCTCAACATGTGTAAACTGGTCATTGTCATATCCATGTTAACGGGATAATAATCCACAATATGTTGTATGATAAAATACAACTTTTCCATAAAAAAACACATGATTTGTCCCAAATGAGACACTATTTATAATAAAACCATTCTTTTGAAGGTCAAATAACTATAATAATAGATCCTAGAGATCTATAGGGGTCATCTGATATATGAAAGAAGATATCAAAGCATCCCCAAGATGCATGTCTATAACAAAATCCATATCCCACCATAGTGGTTGTCCTAGAATATCCATGAGGAATACATTCATATAATTCACCATGATCAAAGGAATCCAAATTATAGAAGATTTTGGTACCGAAGGGTAACAGTATCCAAAATATGGGAAATGGAATGTATCATCATTCTCACAAAATCCACATATCCCACATTGGGATCTCTCTCACCTACAATGAATAATCTCATCCCATCAGTGTGAAGCCACCTAAATCATCATCAATAGTATTCTATCTAGACTCATACCATGGGAAACCAATCCATAACCATGTTTAAATAATAAGGTTTCATTGGGAATTCAAAATTTCAAACAAAAACATCTCTCTACTAATCTATATCTCGTATTGTTAGTATATAAAATATATAGAATATGTTTTCCTCATATGATCGTCAATACAATGTTCATAGGCTAAAAATCAACATGGATATCCATATCCCACACCAAAATTAAAGAGAAGAAGGAGTTGCTCATATTTTTATCTATAAATAATGAGTTAAGATTATGATAATCACATATCATAACTAAAATCATTTTTTGTGATTCTTGGTCATATGTCACCATATCCGGCTACTATCCATAACCCGAATCAATGGTTCACTATGAATGACATGGTTCATCGAGTGAAGGTCATAAAATGGTCTCATAGCATCATCCAAAACCCACAAAACCTCCTCTAATAACTCCACATACTCCTCTTCCAACTCCACCTCATTGGGAGACACTATACCCTAAACTAGGTGATCCTTCATTAAGGCATTACCTTTTTCTTGGGGGTCCGTCGAATATTTGTTTACATTCATCATCACATCGGGTCGAGTAGTCATGTTCCATGTGACCTCATGCATCACATCTATAAAACTGTCCATCGTTATGAATATATGGCTAAATTTTCTACCCAGGACAACATTCTATTGCGTGATAATTTTAATATCTCCTACATCAATATCTTATCGACTAGAATCTTCTAGCTGCTATAGAAGAATCAGCTCTATAACACCCACTACCAACTCTATCATCATGGAATCCCTATGATAGGAAAATATCTACCATCAAAACCTTCTATAACACCCCAACATAGATTGGAACGCACAACAGTACCACATTTGAATAAATATCTCTAAGGCAGCCCTTTAAAACTTTTGTGTTGTGATGTATCAACCCCAGAGTATATCAAGGGATCATCATGTAAGTTATTTCAACCATTCAAAATTCTCTAAAACTATCGTACCTATCCATGGAATATATGTAATATACTAAATATGATCTGAGAGAAATAATTTTTTGTATTACTTATCATGGAATAGTTGTTGGAAATCAGTCTATGAGAGTGTCGACTCATCGTAAAGTGTAACAAGACACCAATAGTTCCCAACTGCTCCATGGAAAAGGTCAGATTCCATTGTAACCACATGATCAATTGGTGTTTAGATAATCATAAAGAAATAAATTACTAAAACTATATAATTATTATTTTCTTGGGGGGTCTAGCTCATCATAGATCCTCAAAGTCCTCTAGTGCTGGAACTTGTAGAGTGCACTATGCTTGCTTGCATAATTACCCTTCTCTACTAGTATGATTTTTTTATTATCAGGTGGGGGTTCTACTACCTATCCTCTTAGAGGAATGATATCACAATGTGGCCCTTGAACAATGGCCTCATGACTCATTAAATTGTCCTCAGGATCCTAAGCCAGTAACCATGTAGGTTTTCTTCATAGAGACAACCTAGAAATTTAATTCAGACGTACCATGGTCAAATGAGAAAATATATATATGGGAAGATGACTCAATATTGACTTCCATGTGTCAATCATAAATAATTCATATATCATTATTCCCTAAAATTGATGTCATGGTATGATGATTCGACAATAATTTTTTCAGAGTCCTGATTTATGGATGCATCGGTTGCTACACCAACATTGCGATACCTTCCTTGAATGATGAACCAGGGAAAATTTTACTCTAATTTTTTAATTACCAACCAAATCATCATAAGAGGACTACTCAAAACACCATTAAAAGGATTAAATCACATCTTGTGGGAATCTATCATGACTCATCCCAATAGGGAATGAGCTGTGAATACCTCAAGGCCACCTCAATAGGCCATGTTCTAGAGACAAGTGCTAAAAGAAACAACTAACATGGGATTCCTTTTTCTAATGTAACTATATTTACACACAAAAACATATTGATGAAAAATTTCATAGTAATAATAATAAAAACATGAAAAATATAAATAATAAAATTGAATGTAGAGACTTAAAAGGTGAACAAGAGCTAGATAGTGTGAACTGGAAGGGAAATCGAAAAAAGACTTACCAACCATAAAAATACCCAAAGATAAAATAATTGAAAAATAATGATATAGAGATATTATGATAGTATATATTTATGATCAGTCCACCATATATATTTAAATGCACCATGTCTCTTTATTCCCCTCTATAATTTCTTCTGACATGTCTGTCATCTACATGATAAATAAAAATTTGGTAAAATCACATGTATTGGATAATATATACATACCCAATATGATGTTTCAAAATATAATGGGGTTGTAATATGATTCATAAAGTAAATAGAAAACAAAACCTATAATAGGATATAAATGGAAACCAATAAACAGAGATATATGCTCATGAAAACCTAAATGAGAGAGAAAGGTGATCACCATCTCACAACCCATCCCAAGAAAAGAGTCAACCATTTCTTCTATGTGTTCCGTTAGTGATTACTAACATCTTCAATGTCTATAAGAAGAATAATTCATATAAATTCACACACTAAAAAATTGGAACTGATGTATTGGAGACATAATATCTCGATAGAGGAACCATTACCAAATATATTAGGTATATTTCACTAAATAGATAGATATCCCATTCCATGACTCTACTGGTGGCTGCCACATTGATTTTCGATAGGGTACCCATGCCTGGACCTTGTAGAAAGGATCCACTCAGATAGTCAATATAGGATGTATTACCTATCCTAGTACGATGGTGACACTCTTATAGTAGAGTACCCATACCTTGATCCAATAATATGGATCCTCTATGATGTTCAATAAATGACCCATGACTTATTCCATGAAGAGGGTTCCACTATGATGGTTGATATAAGAACCATTACTAGTCCTGGAATTAGGTTTCCAGTGATATGGTCAATAGAGGAACCATTTTCCCATGCCATGTCCCAACAAGAGGGTTCCACTAAAATGGTCGGTAGATGACCCAGTCTTTGATCCAATATGAGGTTGCCACTCTAGTGGTCAATAAAGGATCCATACCTTGATCAAACAAGAGGTTTCCACTCTAATGGTCGATAGTGGACTCATGAATTCAACATTTAAGAGGGTTCCACTATAATGTTAGAGGACCTATGTCATATCATAATAGTAGGGTGGCACATGGAAGATAGAGGGCTCATTCCCTAACTCCACTAGAGGGTTCCACTCTGATGGTAGAGGACCGACACTCAATTCTAGTAGTAGGGTTCCACTCTATGTATTTATAAAGGACCCATGCCCTATCCCACATGGAATGTGACACTCTAATCCATATTATGATACATAACAATCATTTTTGTCCTTAGGCTTCACCTAAAAAAGCATCACATCCAAAAAAAATCTCGAATATTATTCCAATATCCAGTACTAAGTCAACTAGAATGCTCTACCTGAAACATTACTCAGTACAGGCAACTCATGGATCTAAATATTAGTCAAAATGTAGGAGATAATAGCTATATAAAATTCCTCAAAATTAGTTACATATTGTATGGGTATCCACTCACTATCTAGTCCCACTCTTATGCTAAACCATGTCCTCTCTAGGACATAACTCTCAGAACATGTACTTCCACAAATCTCATCTTAGCCATCCAAGAGTGAGCCATGTTCATTTAATAATGACCATGTCAATGAGGATGTGTTCATGCACACATGTCATGTTCCTAACTAGGACCATCTCTATGTACTCCAAGACTATGTACTGGGTCACCAACACCATGTTTTGTGGCATGTGGGGTCCCACACAGTGTTTTATTTTTAACTCACCCAAAAAACATAACCAATATAGTTATGTCACTTCACAACATCCATTATTTAAAGTGCATGCCATGTAGTTTATATATTCATTGAACCATATGTATGCTTTGAACATCTCATATTCATATTCATCATAAAACATCTCAATATGTACCACCAATAATATGTGTTAATCACCTTTGGCCATCGTTTCCATCCCATCGGTAGTTGCAAATCAGTTTTTTTATTATCCATTTGATATCCACACATGTCAATGAATCTACTCTTTTCTCTAATTTACTCACAACATTCATGATCTATGGTGTAACCACGGTCATCCTGAATTCTATCTAAATCCATCCTGGATATGTCAATCAATTTGTTGCACGTAAATTCACTACTAATCCAGGGGTTCAAGAACTCACGATCCCACCCGAAAATGTCAAACTGTAGCCCCATAGGCCCCTGGTGAACACAAAACATAATTATTGGTGTAACGATATGATAAAAAAAGAAAAATAATTTCAAAAGTGTTTTTATAAAAAATGATTTCTCATAACTAGGGTAAGAAACACATCACAATGATAGTGAAAAATTAAATAAGAAATTTAATCTGATGTGAAAGATCATTCAAATAAATAATTTCAGAATATATAAAAGAATAAAAGTATGGTTAGGATCAATACATTAATCGTAAAGAAAAAAAAATAATGAGGCATACTTCATTATTTTATTGACCAATACTGACGAATACACTCTCTAATGAATGAGTAGATTCATTTTGTCTGTTTCACCTCAAATTTAATGTATCATATGTTAATTATCATCTAATAACAATTTTCCATTTATGGGTTGTAGAACGTCCCCTCAATGATCTAATGGAATTCAAATAACCTGGGAAATTTTGGGTAGTAAGCAATTTATAGAGGGAATTTAGGATTAATTGAATTAATTATATTATTTAATTATTTCACCTAATATTCCCACCAATGGTGAACTTATTAGAACATCCCACATTAACCAATTCTAATTTGAAAATAGGGAAAAAAATTATTCCATATTTAATTCTGCTCTCAAATTTTTTATTAGAGACCTCTTTTATGAAATATTCCACTGTTTCTGAAAAAATAATGTCTGTATGATATAAAATATATTTAATATATTAAATAAATTAATTCATGGCACACTAATCCTCAAGATTACGAATCATAGATAGTACCTGATTCATTAATAATTATTGATATTTTTGAATTTATTATAAGTGTAAAAATTCTCTGCATGATAGGGATGGTATTCCAATCACTTACATTGGGCATGGGACCCTCTACCACATAGTTGGTATTCAACCTTTGAGAATAGATCACATGAGTCTATGTGTAACGTCCCGAACCCAGAAGCCCAATGTCAGTGCATCATTTTAATAAATTGGCATGATTTCAAAGAATCATGTCCTGAAGGACCAATCAGTTTAACAGTTTGGAAAAATAGATTATATACATGAATGTTACATTACACTATATAACATACAATAAAACCTAAATAATCCTTTGATAATTCCATTAATCACATAGAATAACCCTATATATCAATAATAATACACTTTATGGAATCCTGGGAAAAAAACATATGAAAGGGGTGAGCTCAGATGCATAGTAAGGGTAAATAAGTTAGCGAAAGCTGTAAACATTTAAGGAATGGTTTGTAATAAAAAACAGCCTTTTAAACATAAACATGAAGATAATATGTATAAAATAAATCAAACATTAACATATAAACATGCACATGTATATTCAACTACTCGAATAATCACATGTAATAATTAATTTCATAATGAGAGAATGCCTAATGCTGGACATCAATACAACATAGCCAAGGCATCGTTCTATGACTACAAATTAAATTTGTCAAGGCCTTGTTCCAAGACACATGATTGTCTCATGAGACATACTAATTCATCAAGGGTCTATAGTGGTCCCCCACCAATCATATACTAATTCCACGACATTCCTTATATGAAAATGTTGAAACATAACATAAATATTCATATTAAAACAAGAATATGAAATATCAATAATTAAACCCTAAACTATGAAGGGTATAAAAATAGTGCATCCATTGTCAAACATATCATAAATCAGTAGATACAATATAGAAGATTTTATTATAGTAAATCAACCTTAATAAAAATGTTATCCAGTAAAGAATGTTGACATAGTTAAAAATGATCTGTAATTCTTTTTCATAGAAATATAACTTTTTGGGAAATTATTTAAAGGTCACACATTTATAAATAAATTCATTTAAAAATATGTTTGAATCAAGGTTCCCATAAAACATTGAATCTTTTTAAAGGAATTAACATTTTAAAATAACCATGTTCATATAAATAAATCCTTAAAACCATTTTAAAAACATGGACATTATTGAGAAATATTTAGAAGATTAAATATTTAAAACATTTAAACCGACGTTTTAGATAAATAGTTCATTAAAAGAATAACATTGAAATGTCTTTTAGGAATCATGGAAATGGATAATAAATATTTATCATAAAATACTTACACATAAACAATATCATATAATAATGAGATTGAGGAATTAACCCTTACCTAGTAGATTCCTTTAGTCGAATGTACGTTTAACCTCCTATATAATAATCAGAGTTTGTTATTAAATTATAATATATCCATATTAATATTTATTATATCATACATGAATCATTTATGACTTTATACTACCAATTTTATAATGATTTCCCTCTTAAATTAACATTTCAGGTAATAATCGCTTTTATTATCGTACATGTTTTAACTTGTTATTCTTGATCGTATCATTTAGATAATTATTTAAATACACCCTGAATATAAAACATGATTTATATATAATATATATTTAGATTATAAATATGAATAATTGATAGATATATGAATTGGAAAACACTATTTTGGTAGATGGTAGGTCGTACGTACGCATAAACGTTGTTTCCGTTTTCATATCATAACAAACGAAAGTAAGTGAATAAGATATATGTGGGTACATAAATACACACACACACACATATATATCCATTAGAATTATTATTTATATATTAATAACTTATTAATAATATAAATTTTTATAATAATCGTTGAATGGTGAACCTGGAAATGAATCTCATCATGTCGTGGAGACGGTAAGTTGTACGTACGCACGAGTGATGATATCATTTCCATAATGATTAAAAGGTGTGGAATTGGATGGTATATTAATTTTAAAGAGAAATTTTAATCTCTTTTCATTATATATATACATATTACTCGTCATTATATCCATCCAAATATCATAGTGTTGAATAACAAATGACACCACAACATGGAGACGGTTACTCATATGTATGCACGCATGGTGGCATTATAATTAATAGGATGGATAAAATAATGAGTATGGTCATACCATATTTATAATAACATCATAGTATTTATAAGTTACTATAGTTATTTTTTTGGTAAGGTAATCACAACAAAAGTGATTGTAGATGAAAAAAAGAACATTGAAAAAGGTGATAAAATAATTACCTCTTCTTTGGGTGTTTTCTTTTGATTTGAAAAAAAGGGCTCCGGAGGATGGCTTTCTGATCAAGGGAAGGAGTGTATGATTAAGTGAGGAAAGTTGGGTGGTTAATTTTCATTAGGTTTTCTGAGTGAACTTACTTTGGAGATGTTAATTTGAGGGATGAAAGAGCGCCCTTTTATAAGAGAGGTGATGGTCACTTAAGGAAAAGCATGAAATGTTTTTTATTATAAAAATCGTATTCATCATATAATAGACCAAAAACAACGATTTCAAGGATTAAGTGGGTATGGGTAGAAAAACACTCAGAAAATAGGTTTTAGACAGGTTTAGGACACCATATTAACCTTAGCTTTTATATTTAACTCTTTGTTAAATAGTTTTACTTTTACTAAGTATTCTTGTATTATTATAATAAATGGTCAATAAAAAAACTATAAAATTCCAAGAGAACCCAAAGTGGTTCATTAATGACATATATATTATTATATAAGTTTTTTGGATGAACCTTATATTTTTAAGACTATTATATCTTTAAAAATATAGAATTTGTTTTAAAAACACATTTATATCAATTTTGACACTATTAGGTATTTTGTTTTTTTTAAGTAATAACATATTTTTCACTAAAAAAAATTATGTAATCAACATTATCATGTCATATTAACTGATAAAATTCATTCATGGCATCAAAATATTCAATTTACATATAATTTTGTATTTATAATATCAATTATTCTAATAATTCATTAATAAAGTAATTACTACATCATCATTGTGTACTAAATAAATTTAATGATTTAAAATCAAAAATTTATAAATATAATTCAAATATGTAGGAAATAATTTTATGCTTCTAATGAATATTTATAGTAAAATTTATCTTATCTATAAATCATTATTAAAAATGGATTAGTTATTAAACATTGAATTTAGCACTTTTAACTCTTATTTAAATAAAATAATAATAAATTTCCTAATCTAATACATGTAGACCAAAAGGATAATATTTTATTTCTAATGTTTTTTATCGAAATAAACTTATCCAATATAATTAGTACAAGTATTAGGGTAATTATAATATCATTTTTATCGGGATTTACCATGTTTACTTTTAACCCTGGTAAATAAAAGTCAAAAGTTACTATTCACAAAATATTATTCTCATCCTATTGAAACACATTTTATTTAGGTATTTAAACCATGTCTCTTGTATTTTTAAAATTCAATTCAACAATGTACTTAAATTATATTTTATGAAAATTTGCAAATGTGCCTCGAAAGTGAGTAAAAGACGTTAAAATTTTCAATACAGTTTTATACATCAAATTTTATTATACAATTATTCCGATGAATTACATTGAACTTATATAGGTATTATATATCAATTTTGGGTTAAAATAAATTTAAATTAAATAATTTATTATTTAAATAAAAAGTCAGTTTTTTACAATAACAATGTCTTCAATATTCATAAAAAAATTAACATTTTCAGAAATATATCAAAAAATCACCCTATGCTAATTTTGATATTCTAAATTACAAATTTAATTCTAATTTACCAAATTTAATAAATTGAATTTTCTTAAATTAAATTAAAATTAATTCCCGTTGTCAAAACCCAATATCGGGTTTTTAAAATTAAAAACTATCAAAAGATTAACATGTGTTTATGTGAAATTACATATAATGACCAATATTTTATTAAATGAAAAAGAATATTTTCTTATTATACTTCTAAATTAATCAAATTCAAAATTTAACACTATAAATTATATATATTAGAAAACATGTTTTCAATTAAAATTTATTATTTTTACCTATTCGTCAAAATATAAAACTGATCAGAAAAGAACCAAATATTTATCTAGAATAAATTTTTATGACCCTCTTCTAAAAGAGAATTTTATTTTATTAAAACGAATAAAAAAAGGTGTCAAATATTGGTTTTAAAAAGGGTTCACCATTAAAATGCGGTAAAATTTTATTTTCTTAAAATAATTCTTTTATCTGAAAAAAAAATTTTTTTCTTATATTGTGTCTAAGAAACACATAATATATATTCTAAAATTATATAGAGTATATAAAATTCAAAATTCAATTAATAATATTAATAACCACTTTTTTAATGGCTAGTTTTTTAGTCATGGAGCGCTTGAACTCAGTGTTGCATGTAGCAAAAGTTATTGAATTAATTTGAATAGATAATGTCATATGAAATATTAGGTTGTTCTATTCTCCCCTTCTTTAATAAATTGTGTCCTCTAAATATTAAATTGTTCTTCAAAAATAAAAGGTTAAAAATAGAAATATACCATTGTGGAAAACCCACATATGAAATTGGGTTAATAAAAAAAATTAGTAAGAGGGAAAGTGAAATAAAAATGTTACCACCAAATTATGATCTAGATGAGGAGAACATTGTTGAAAATTATAGACACATAATTGGAAGGAAAACATAAATATTTATAGGGCGTAATTGAGGTCATAAATCACAAAAAATTTTAAAATTGAGGGCCTCAATTCCATCAATCTATGATGATTTAAAATATCATCACTTCAAAAAAATAATGTATTTGGGTAACACATTTTTGGTTCTAAGATCCCTTCCATAAGGTTTAATAATTAATTTATTCATAGAATAAGAGATAGAAAATATTCTTGACAAATAGAGTTTCATCCTTCAACAAATTTTTACAACAAACTAATCTTTCACTCCATGTTATAAAAGAATTCAAATATATTCTATTTATCTTAATCATATAGGGTTCCAAAAATAATAAATATAGAATTAATCTATCAGAATATTTTAAAAAATACTTTATACAAACCTTGACATCAGTTAGAACAGTGGTTGGTGATGCACCCTTGTCTCACATCAGTTGTGGGTTCTTGTCTCGCAGCCTTACCGGATGCAATAGTTTTTCACCCAACCTCCGGGTTGTCCTTTTTATAAAAATAAAAAAATAATCTTAAGAAATTTTTTAAGCATAAAATATAGTATAAAATTTCTAAATTAATTTATTCCAACCAATAGACTTATCCAAAATACTTTTGTCTAAATTCACAATCCAAAATTTATAAGGAAGGTAATCAAATTGAATATCTCATATTCCACATAATAACATGTGAATACCATCATCATATATACTTTTAAAACATTATAACACCCAGAAATAGCATAAAAACTTACTGATTACATTCATGACCCCTTATTCTTTATAGAATACTGGATACACTTCTTATATCCAAAATGTTTTAGACTTCAACAATGACTGAATAAACAAATAATTAATTTGATTCATAGTAGTCAAGAATATCTCATAAAATTTTTCCAAATCAATGACATATTTTGATGAAATAAATATCTCAATTTTAGAAACATATTAAGGGTTATATTTTTCCAAACAATATATTTTCCAAAAATTTTAACTTGAAACTTTTTCACTTTTCATTGTACCATAAAATCTCAAATCCATAATGACATCATACTGTAATACTATCCTTATATACATTATAATTATTATAACTCTTACATCATTAATTCAAAAATCAAATGAAAAATTCATTGATAACAACTTAAGAACACTAATCATTCTTCTTCATTTGTGGCAGTGTCATAACTTGATTAATAACTAATAGCGTCTTTTGGGGAATACATGGCTGATTAAGAAATTGATTCTTATTGTGTCCCAACTCCTTGCTGATGAAGGATTGTACATTTTTAACCATTTTCTTTCCCTATGAATCACATTCTTGGTGTCCATTTTTTCCACACATATTAAAAACTCACATTCCCTTCAAGTATTTACCAAGGCGATTCTTTCCACAGTAATCACATATGGGAAAATCCTTCTTTCCCCTCTTCCCTTAATCCATCATTCTCTCTACCATACTTTTGTTCCCTTGCTTCTATTTAATCCAATAGGACTCAAAAAATTATTTACATATCTTATTAACACGTGATACTATTTTTTCATATGATGAGAATATGTGGGAGACTATTTCCCTTCTAAATTTGGGTTTAATACCATGAATGATATGCTCCTTCTGAATATTTGGATCATTCATATTGTTGGAGTTCTCATTCCTTATATTGGTCACCATTTCTAAACAATGGAATAAACTATGTTAGTTTATGAATCACAATTGATAATTACAAACATATAATATACCTAACATAAAATGAAATGATTATTCATATAATCTATAATCATAAAAAAAATGTTACTGTGAGGAAATATTTACTCGTAAATCCTTCATAATGGCATGTAATGAAAATTTTAATTATCTTAAACATATCCCCCAGGAGTGTCATAACGAAGAGTGGAAAGAGGCCCGTTTTCATGTTCCAAGAAACCCCAGGTCAAGTTGGAAACACCTTGTTGGTGTTTTTACTCCTATGTACATCTGTGCTCGAGAAACCTCTACCTACTCGTATCCAGACAGGGAAGTATGGCTTAGAAAATACACAAAATCTCTACTTTAAATTTTTTTAGACATGTCTTCAATACAAATACTCAATGTCAATATTAGGGTAATGTTCTCTAATCAGAGTTTTTCTTAATATGGTTTCCAAGGATTTTACTAAACATCCTATGATTCAAATTGTAATTCATTGGCCCCATAACCCAGAGTCAGTGCATTATTTTATATACATGAATGTTACATTACACATTATAACAGACAACACAACATAAATATTCATTGGATAACTCCATTATTTTTTATCTTAACAATGCATATAAAAATTAATACACTTCTTGGAAACCTAGGACAACAACACATAAGAGAGGATTGAGCTCAGATTCTCAGTAAGGGTAAATAATTTATTAAGAGGTATGAACTTATAAGGAATGATTTTGAATAAAAAAAACATCATTTTAAACATATACGTGAATATAATGTAAAGAAAATAAATCAAACATTACTATATAAATAATCACATGTATATTCTACTAGTCGAATAATCACATGTAATAATTAATTTCATAATGAGGGAATGCCTAATTCCATTCAACATTACCCCATATTCAAGGCTTCGTGCCAAGACTAAAAATAAATTATTTTCCAAGGACCTGTTCCAAGACACTAGTTTTTATCAGGATATCAACTAATGAATCGAGGGGCAATAGTAGCCCCACCCATCACTTACTATGTCTACTGCATTCCTCATATTAAAATGATGAAACATAACATAAACATTCATATTAGAACTCGCATACGAAATGTCAATAATTCAACTATATACCATTAAGGTTATACAAATTATTCATCCACATTCAAACATATCAAAACTCATTCAATAAAATATAGAAGACTTTATTATAATAAATCAACCAGAATAAATAATAATATCCTGTAACGAATGTTGATATAGTTGAAAATTATCCGTAATTTTTTTTCAGAGAAATACCGCTATTTGTGATATCATTTAAAATCACATATTTATAAAGAATTTCATTTAAAATATATCTTTGAATCAAGGGGTCCCATATCACATTGAAACTTTTGATAGGCATTACCATTTTAAAAAAATCAAGTATATTTAAGTTAATCCTGAAACCCATTTTGAAAACATGGACATTAAAGAGAAAGATTTAGAGGAATAAATTATAAAAACATTTAAAATGATTATTTAGTTAAAAGGAACATCAATTGAATTATTTTGAAATGTTTTTTTATGAAACATGGACATCGATAATAAATATTTCTCATAAAATACTTACACATAAACAATCTCGGATAATAATGAGATTGAGAGTTAACCCTTACCATGAACTTTCATTTGGTCGATGGTACATTTAACCACTTGTATAGATAACATAGTATGTTATTTAATTATAAAATAAACATATTCATATTTATTATATCATACATTATTAATTTATGAATTTATACAACCTACTTTATAATGATTTCTATGTTAAATAAACACTTTATGTAATAATTTCTTTCTTTATTGTATGTGTTTTAACATGTTCTTCTAGATTGTATCATTTAGATCATGATTTAAATACATCCATAATATAAAACATGATTTATATATAATATATATTTATAATATAAATATATATAATAGATATATATAAGAAATGGAAAACACTGTTTATAGAGATGGTAGGTCGTTCGTACGCATAAATGAAGTTTCGTTTTTCATATCATATTCAACAGAAGTAAATGAATAAGATATATGTAAGCTGATATATATATATATATCTCTATTATAATTATTATATCATACATTACATAATTATTAATAATTTATATTTTTATAATCAACATTGAATGGTGAACCGGGAAATAAATCTCATCGCGTCGTGGAGAAGGTAAGTCGCACGTACAGGCGAGCGATGATATCATTTATTTAATGATAAAAAGGCGTGTAATTGGATGGTATATTAATTTTACATAGAAATTAGAATGTTATTTTCTTTATTTATATAAATATTACTCTTCATTGTATCCATATGAATAACATGGTGTTGAATAACCAATTACACCACAACATGGAAATGATAAGTCATATGTACGCATGAATGGTGACATTATCATTAATAGGATGGATAGAATAATGATTATTGTTGAACCATATTTATAATAAAATCATAGCATGTATAAGGTACTAGAGTAATTATTTTGGTAGAGAAATAATAATGAAAGTGAAAGTGGAAGAAGAAAAGAACTTTAAAAGAGGTGATAAAATAAATATATATTCTTTGGGTGTTTCCTTTTGATTTGAACTAAATTTCTCATTAGGTTGTAATTCTAATCATGTTTAGGCCTCTAGGTTGATGTGAGGGAAGTTAGAATAATATTTTCAAAGGTTCTGGCCGGGCCAAATGGCTTTGGATGTGTGAATTTGAGAGAAGGGTTAGTACCCATTTATAAAATAGGTGTGAGTCACTTTAGGAAAAGCAAGAAATATTATTTTATTATACAATCATATTCAGTAAATAATGGCTCTAAAATTATTTATTTCTAAGATAAGGTGGGGATGGGTCGAAAACATCTCAACTAATAGGTTTTAGACAAGTTTAGGTAACCATAATAACCTTATCGTTTTGATTTTACTTTTAGTTAAATAGTTAAACTTTTACCCTGTATTCTTGTATTATTATAAGAAATGGTTGATAAACATAAAATAAATTTTCAAGAGAAACCAAGGTGGTTCATTAATGAAATTTCTATTATTATATAAGTCTTTTGGATGATCCATAGGTTTTTAAGACTATTATATCATTTAATAATATTTTATTTTCTTTAAAAACTCATTTATGACAATTATGACACAATTGGTATATTGTTTTTGTTAATGTCATAGAAATTTTTTCACTTCAAAAAAAAATTATATGATCAAAACAAAAATGTCGTATTAACCTATAATTTTTTTCTATGTAGTGTCCTAGAAATTCCACATAAATTTTGTAATTATATTATATTATTTTGAGACCGCGAAATGTGACAGCGCAGAATTCTGAGGCCTGGAGTGCCTAGAATGATCCGTTGAAGTGTTTTTAATATTTAATTAGCACACATATGTAGTTTTCCTAAAAAAGTGAAAAACTATTAAATGGTTACTCGGATCAAATATCTGAGGACACCATTTCACTTAGGATGCCGGTTTTACCCTATGCGCGACGAAAGATTAGTCAACACAGGCCTCCTGTGAGAAACCAGAAAAAATGGCATAACCCTAAACAAAATAATTAAACAATGTCATTTTATTTTTTAAATGCTTATGAATCATGAACCGTATCTTGGATTAAAAATCTGAGACCACCCCTGAACTCGTGAGGGTATAATTTATTTAGATAGATACTAACTTTTTCCAGCATGGGCCACCAGAGATTGTTCATTTTTGGCCGTACATAAAATAAATAAATGACAATTATTTTATTGAAAAATCCTCAACATTGAAATGGTTACATAGATTGAAAATTTGAGAGTATTGTTGGGTTCATTGGGGCGTGTTTCGGTTAGGCAGAGCTTAACCTCGACCAGTGCAGTTTGAGGGTGACCTTTAATAACTTTTTACAAACTCTATTTCAGGTAGGCTCAGTAAACACGCAAGCATCATTTTGTAACTTTTGAACTGGTTCTCGTAATTGAAATCTGAGGACAGCATAGAACATGATACACCGATATTCTCTTAAGGAGACCTTAACTATGACCATAGTAGGTATGGAGAAAAAGTTTGTTTTTGGAACTTTTTAATAGAATAAATAAAATAACATTATTATTTTATTTTTATTCTCTTCCTCCAACAGACGAGCAGTAAGGTGTTACCAATGAGGTATTGAGATAATATATGGCTTGACCCTCCAATCTGAGTAACAGAAATGTTGGAGGAAATTAGGAAGCTTCCTAATTAATGATCCCCAATAACTCCACGCACCATTACAAACCCTTCCCCTCTCCTATAAATATGAAGCTAGGGAAGGGGTATCAGAGAGCTTCACCAAGAAGTGAAATGTTGATGGAATGTCATGATGTCAGACCCTTATAATATAAATCCAACCTAGCAGGAGGTGACAAATAAAATTCGAACCACCAATGGGCGACGTGTGAGTGTCGCCTTTTGGAGTCACCCGTGGGAACTAAGAACATGGTCCACCACCAAGTGCGGATGATTCTACGAAATTTAAGGTTGGGGTGTTATGAATGATGAAATTAATTCTATTGTTTCTTCATATCCTAAATTCATGAAAATGATGGAAAAAAACATGGACATCGTCCCGCACATAAACCATGATCCTCTTTCATTTTTTTGTGCTTTATTTGAGCGTTCTTCAACGCCTAATACTTATTGGCACTCGAAATATAGATTTTTTCATAGAGCGATATATGGAAATGAAGCCCTCAACACAAGGATCAAAAATCTAAAGAAGTTTAACTTTTTGGGCTTGGAATTAATCCACAATGGATTGCGGAAGGTGGTGGTGGCTGGCACCCGGCCGGCCCCGTGGAAGGAAGGGTGACGCGCATCCGTGCAGCCAGATGATGAGAAGGTCGGGACCCATCGGTCGTGGCGGAGCTGGGTGGAAGCCGACAACCAGATGGCCTTGTGGAAGAGCGGAGGGGCACATCCACTCTGCTGATAGAGCAAGAGGCTGTGACTTCATGACCGCGGCGGAGGCTGAAATCGGCTGGCATCCAGCCAGCCACAATGTAGCAGTGGCACGCAACTGTGCCGCTAGTAGGAAGACCCGAAATCATTCCCGTAGGCCGGGTAACACCAGGAGGGACCCCCCCAAGTGGGTCTTACATTCCAGTATCCAAGCGGTCAATAGATCATTCTCGAAGATCGGGGGCGCCTCCCCTAGTTGTCGGTCTTTGCGGACCCCACCTCAACGGACCGCCAGCGGAGCAGGCCATGCCAACGGTCGAGGTCAGGTCACCGCCTTCACAGGAAGGGTTGGACCATGGACCAAAAGGCCAGGCCAGCCAAGGACTAGGCTATTCTAGCTAGACCCGAATCGGGCCGAGTCAACCTAAACCAGTTTGGGTTGGTCTGACCAGGTCGGACTAGACCCGGGCCCATCTGGACCCAATTACACCTTTGTGGCCATTATTTGTGAACCGGGTGTCTGTTTGGTGAACTGTCTGCAGAAACCGAATCCTTGGATCGAGATGGTCCTTATAGTATACTCCACTTGAGTTTTGGATAAGGATGAGGAATGGTTGGATTGGATCAGACCCCGAATCCAACTAGGCCCTCAGAGTAGAAGCACTGATAACAAACTCACCGTCTGTCTGATTGATGCACCATATATTGCGTTGGAACCCGTATGACATGTAATATCATTGGTTTTTTCCCTTTTGTGACTTTTTACTAGTTGTAATACGACTGATGGATTGAGGAGCAGTTCTCTAAAGAGCGCTACATATAGAACCCTGCAGCTGGATGAGACTTCAAGACTGCATGACGATGGCCAAGGTGGGAAGCATCTCTATGTAACACAGCAAGACCATGGTGGGAAGCGGCTCTATGTGTCCCTTCAATACCATGGTATTCATCAAGGATGATTACCACAATAGTTCATGGTTAGTGGGAAGTGGCTCAGTTTATCATGGGCGGCCCACTATAATCGATTGAGGTGGAGTTCCCTGGCAGTTTAGGAGATCATGGTTTGTGACTGAAGATGCTACAGGTAGGACCCTAGAAAAAAATTGATGTAAATTACTAGATATCAAGATGAAGAGAGTGGCTTGAGGAGCAGTTCGTCCAACCAGACTACATATGGAACCATGCGGTTGACTGAGACCTGAAGACTGCTTGTCGAGGGGCCCAGTGGGAAGCAGCTCTGTGTGACCCATCAAGCCCATAGTGGGAAGCATCTCTGTTTGACCAGGAAGATCCATGGTACTCGACAGGAGGAGTACCTCTGTTCGGCCAAGGTGGGAAGCAGCTATGTGTGACCCGACATGCCCATGGTGGGAAGCGGCTATGTGTGTCCCAGTATTCCAACGGGACCCATCCGGGATGGGTACCACAGCAGTTCATGGTTATTGGGAAGTGTCTCTCTGTGACCCTACATGCACACTTTACTCGATAGTGGAGGATTTATCCAGTATCCAAGGAGTTCGATGATGTGATAAGCCTTCCACCATTCACCTAAATTGATACCTGGTGTTAGGTGAGTCATCTACATTTATGGTGTTACCTTTATGGTTTTATTCCCTCATGTATGAGATGTGTGTATCTTGATAACTTAGCCATATGTATGGGCATATACCTAAGTATGGGTTGAAGTCATTTTTGGTGGTTTTCCCATTATGGAACTTCAGGAGCCCTATTGGGTCATGGGGTACCTACTGAGTATTGTTATACTCACCCCTATACGAGATTTTCCCCCACATTGTTGTGATTAGTGCAGATGATGTAAAGAGTTGTTTGGGGCTGAGGGAGCTAGGACTGGACATTGCTTGGATTTGGATCATTCAACGTGACGTAATGTGGAGGAGAGGGATAATGTGGATTAATGTTCAGATGATCTTTACATACCCTTCAGTAGGATCTGTGGTGGATGATACATGAGCTACTCTTTACCTTCAGCTGTTCTGTACTTTTCAGTTCTAATTTTACATTCTAGTTAGGCTTGTATTCCAACCCCTTTTACATCAACACTCTTTTCACTACATCAATTTACTTTGTGTTTCTTCTTATTTCATTTTACATTGTGTGTTTGTATAGTTTTAAAGGAAACTATTTCCCATATTTTGGATATGCCTTTCTGGTGCTAGTCGCCAGCCCCTGGCATATGGAAGGAAGATTTGGGGTAGTCACGGCATGGGCCCCAGTGGACGGGTCATGAGAAAGTTGTATCAGAGGAGTTTGGTTCTACCAAAACACTAGGACACTTAACTTTTCTGTGAATCAATATTGTTATGTGTTATAAGAGTTGTTTTCAGGTAGTAGAGTCTAGTGTTGGTGCGGCGTCCGATGTATACATACACTAGGACCCCGAACTATGATTTCCTACTTAGCGCATGAAAAAAATTATTGCACGTGTTTGTGAAAAGTTTTTCCTTTGATTTCGTTGGAATCATCTCACCAGTTGTAACATAATGTCCATGGAACACCTTTTCATTATACTGATGCCTCCACAAAGATAGCCACCATGGTTTCATGAGAGAGTACGCGATGACGGCCCACTGAGTTATGAGGCCTCGGTGCATAGCCCTTTTATAGTGTTATCACCTTCTGCTAGTGTACCAATAGCACCACTAACCATTGGGCAGTCGTTACCACTATCTCCACCAGTAGAGTACACAAGATTAATGAGTTCATTTTACGAGTTCCAATAGTAGAGGCCTCCTCGGTTTCGAGGTGAGACAAATTCTTAGGAACCTAAGGACTAGCTGGAGGTTTTGGCTAGAGTTTTCCACCATGTTTAGACACCAGTAGAGTAGATAATGATCTTAGATTCTATTCTTTTTCGGTGAGTGGAAATGAGGATGGTCTGCATAGTGATGAGGCTTCGGTATGTGGACTGTTGCCCATGTTGGTACCATCGGGTAGTGTGCCAGGGATGTCACTGCACATTGGTCAGCTGTTACAACCGAAAGTACCAGTAAAAGACACATATGGGATTAGTGCCTTACACATGTTTCAAAATTAGATACCCCTCAGGTTCCAAGGCAAACCCAACTCATAGGCAGGTGAGGACTGGATTGAGGGGGTGGATGAGAGTTCTCTGGTGCTTCTACAGCTTTGGTAGGATTACACGTCGGATGCTAAGTATTCATTGAGGCGTACCAACCATTCCTGGTACTCGATGAATACGATTTTCTCTGTGCTTTGGGGCTCGGACATCTGAGCACGGTGTGTTTAAGGACATCTGAGCCAGCACTAATCCTCTATGTATTCTTAATTATGTTAGGGTGTTGAAGATAACCCTTTTGGTTGAATGTTATTTGGATCTGCGAATACAGCCAGTGAATGTTAGCCATAAGAAAGTAGGAAACTAATGCCAGTCTCGGAGTCTTGGGTGTGTAAAATTTTTTGGGAAGATTATGTGATAGGGATAGATGAATCTATAGGGTAGAATATTTGGAAGTGGAGATAGTGAGTAGCATGAGGTGGTATACATTTTGAAATGTTACAACCACCACCTCAATGTGGTCCCCACCGGGCTCAGGGAGCTAGAGGATAGGGGAAGGGTGTAGGTGCATGTGGTCAAGGAGTATGACCCAAGAACTCTAGGAATGATTAGAGGTATGGTCTTTTTCTACTACTAGCTACCGTATCAATAGACATAGGTATAAATCATTCCTTCCTTCCCTGAATCTTGTCCAAGACATAGAGTTTCCGGTTAAACCATTGACTTGACTTTCTCCACTATAGATACCATTGGGAGGTGACTCGATAATCACACCTACATTGATCGTTTGATCTTACCTTTTAGGTGAGACATTCAGTTGGAACCTCTAGGTGGCAGTGTTGAGATACTATGACATAAGTTTGGTTATTGACTGGGCATCCAAAATTCATACACAAATGTACTATAATAGGAAAAATGGTTTTGGTCGACCTACACCATTTGAATGGGATTTTCCTTGGTCAGCTAAAAATAAAAACCCATGTAGCATAGGAAAAACTCATGTATATGAGGGTGAAGATGATCACTATTGAGTCGGCAGACATACCGTTGTGGTAGCAGGAGTTTTCAGTTTTCAGTTCCAAACAAGAGTGGCAGAGCATGGGTACATCTTTTCAAAATATGTTTACAGGATTACATTCCAAAAGGGAGAGGGATGTTGTCGTTGTCTAGGTACTACTAGAGATTTTCACCTAACTTCTGCAGGGTAGTGGAACCTTTGTTAGATTTGTTGAAAAGGGGGAGCCTTTCCTGTAGATGAAGGAGTGTCTAAATAGGGTTTAGGAGTTGAGACAGAGTTTGAAAAGTAGAAATATACTTCTCAGGACCTGGAGTTATCAATAGTCCTTATGCTAAAGATGTGGAAGAACTACTTGATGGGAGAACGTTTTATAGTCTTCTCTAATCACAAGAGTCTCAGGTGTATCTTCTCTCAGATGGACCTGAACCTAAGACATCCACGATGGCTATAGTTCTTTTAGTAATATGACTTTGAGATATTCTATACTCCTGGGAAGGGGAACGTGGTAGTAGATGCACTCAGCATGAGGTATGGTCTGTAGTTGTTGAGTGAAGAGATAGAGCAGCTAACAGCATTGAAGATATCCATTGTGGAAAATAATGGAGCAGCATACCTCTAGTCTTTGACCGTCACACCCCTAACTCCTTTTGTGAGTCAGGGAGCCGCAACATGGGGGCACTGACTTCAAGGCTCGACGTGCTCAGATGTCCTCAAGGTAGGCAATTGATGGATTTTCTGAAGGTGGGGAACTCTTTTTTCTCTTCAAAGGGCGTACTATGGTACTTGTAGAACTTATGGAGGAAGTGTCGAGGGAGTTCCATATGTCACCTCTAGTGGTTCATCCAAGAGTGACGAAGATGTACCAGGACCTCCGAAAACAGCACTGGTGGCCAGGAATGAAGAAGGCAGTGGCATATTTTGTGTCTTGGTGCCTCACTTGTTAGTAAGTGATGGTAGAGAATCAGGTTCTGGTAGGCATAGCTCATCCATTAGAGGTTCCAGATGAAAGTGGGTGGAATTTCCATAGACATCATGATAGGACTAACACGCACATCCAAGAGTCATGATTTTATTTGGGTGATCAATGACTGACTCACCATGTCAGCCACCTTCCTACCTATTAGAGAGAAGGGATCCATAGAGAGCTTGGGATGCCTCTTTGTGCAGGAGAATGGATGACTTCATGGAGTTCCTTCTACGATTGTCTATGATGGTGATGCACGTTTTACTTCCTAGATATGGAAGGGGTTGTAGGAGGCGTTCGAGAAGTAGCTTCAGTTGTGCACCGCCTTCTACCCTCAAACGGATGATCAGACGGAGCAGACCATACAGGCCCTCAAGAACATGCTATGTGCTTTCATCCTTGATTTTGGCCACAGTTGGGAGGAACACATACATTTACTGAAATTTGCGTACAACAAAAGCTATCACTCCACTATCGGTATGGAACCATTTGAGGCATTATATCAATGACATTCCAGATAACCACTATTCCAAACAGTCCCTGGGGAGACAACACTCGTGGGACCAAAGATGGAACAAGCTACCACGGAGAAGGAGTAGATAATCAATGAGTAGATGAAGACTGCACATAGAAGGATGAAATCCTATGGTGAAAGAGTATGGAGACCTCTAGAGTTTGAGGATGGAGACCATGTCATTTTAGAGTTCTCATCTCAATGAGGTTTTCAGAGATATGGAAAGGGAGACAAGTTATCTCTGATGTTCATCGGACACTTTTAGGTCCTCAGTAGAGTTGGTGTGGTGGCTTACCACTTAGCTCTTCCATCGCATTTTTATAGTGTGCATGACGTCTTCCATGTATCCCAGTTGGGGAGATATGTGCACGAACTATCTCACATCATAGACAATGGAAATCTATACGAGTCATCCCGGCCTCAATCTAAGGCACTCTGTGGCCGGTAACAATCAAAGGGTCTATTTTTTGTTTAAAATGGACATGATTTTAAGTGAAAACAACAACTGGCCTATGGAAATCCAAGAAAATGCATTCAGATTTCTTTGATAATTTATAAGAAAGATCCAGGGGTCCTCAGTGACGTGTAAGAGTCATCACCGCCTCAATCCGAGGCAGTATGTGGCTGGTATCACTCAAAGGGTCTCTCTTTTGTTTAAAATGGACACGATTTTAAGTGAAAACAAAAACTGACCTATGTAAATCCAAATAAACACATTCGGATTGCCATTATCATTTATAAGAACGATAAAAGGATCTTGGTGATGTGTAAGAGTCATCCCCGCCCCATTCTGAGGCACTGTGTGGCCGGTAACACTCAACATGTCTCTCTTTTGTTTAAAATGGACACGATTTTAAGTGAAAAAAACAAATGACCTATGAAAATCTGGACAAATGCATTTGGATTGCCTTGATCATTTGATAGAACAATCCAAGGGTCCTTGGTGATGTATACGAGTCATCCCCGCCTCAATCCTAGGCACTTTGTGGATAGTAACACTCAAAGGGTCTCTCTTTTGTTTAAAATTGACACGATTTTAAGTGAAAACAACAATTGACATACAGAAATCCATCCAAAAGCATTTAGATTGCCTTGATATTTTATAAGAACAATCCAGGGGTACTTTGTGACGTGTATGAGTCATCTTCGCCTCAATATAAGGCACGGTGTGACACACTATCACCCAATGTGCCTCTCTTTTGTTTAAAATGGAAACGATTTTAAGTTAATACAACAACAGGCCTACGGAAATACGACCAAATGCATTCGGATTGCATTGATCTTTCATTAGAACGATCCAAGTGTCCTTGGTGACGTGTATGGGTCAACCGCGCCTCAATCTGTGGCACGGTGTGACCACTAATACTCAAAGAATTTCTCTTTGGTTTAGAATGGGAAAGATTTTAAGTGAAATCAACAACTGACCTACGAAAATATGACCAACCACATTCAGATTTCCTTAATAATTTATAAGAACGATCAAAGGGTCCTTGGTGACGTCTATGTGTCATCCCTGCCTCAATCTGAGGCACTGTGTGACTAGTAACACTCAAAGGGTCTCTCTTTTGTTTGAAATGGACACAATTTTAAGTTAAAACAACAACTGACCTACAGAAATCTGACCAAACACATTTGGATTGCCTTATTATTTTATAATAAATATCCAAGGGTCCTTGGTGACATGTACGAGTCATCCCTACCTCAATACAAGGCACGGTGTGACCACTATCACTCAAAGGGTATCTCTTTTGATTAAAATGGACACGATTTTAAGTTAAAACAACAACTGACCTACGTAAATCCAAACAATGAATTCGGATAGCCTTGTTCATTTATAAAAATGATCCAAGAGTCCTTGGTGATGTGTACGGGTCAACCACGCCTCAATCTGAGGCACGGTGTGACCGCTACGACTCAAAGGGTCTCTCTTTGTTTTAAAATGGACACGATTTTAAGTGAAATCAACAACTGACCTACAGAAATCCAACCAAACACATTCGGATTGCCTTAATCATTTATAAGAACGATCCAAGGGTCCTTGGTGACATGTACGAGTCATCCCATCCTCAATCAGAGGCACTGTGTGGATTGTAACACTCAAAGGGTCTCTCTTTTGTTTAAAATGGAAACGATTTTAAATGAAAACAACAACTGACCTACGGAAATCTTTCCAAACACATTCAAGTTGCCTTAATATTTTATAATAAAGATCCAAGGGTACTTGGTGACATTTAAGAGTCATCCCCTCCTCATTCTGAGGCACTGTGTGGCCGGTAACACTCAAAGGGTCTCTCATTTATTTAAAATGGAGATGATTTTAAGTGAAAACAATAACTGACCTACGAAAATCCGACTAAACGCATTTGGATTTCCTTGATCTTTTATAATAACAAATCAAGGGTCCTTGGTGATTTTTATGAGTCAGACCTGCCTTAATCTGAGACATGGTGTATCCGGTAACACTCAAAGTGTCTCTCTTTTGTTTAAAATTGACACGATTTTAAGTGAAATCAACAAATGACCTACAGAAATCTGACCAAACACATTTGGTTTGCCATGATCATTTATAAGAACAATTCAAGGGTCTTTGGTGATGTGTACGAGTCATCCCCACCTCAATCTGAGGTGTTGTGTGGCCGATATCACTCAAAGGTCTCTCTTTTGTTTTAAATGGACACGATTTTAAGTGAATACAACAACTGACCTAATGAAATCTCCCCAAATGCATTCAGATTGCCTCAGTATTTTATAAGAATGATCCAAGGGTCCTTAGTAACGTCTACAAGTCATCCCCGCCTCAATCCGAGGCACTGTGTGGTCGTAAACAATCAAAGGGTCTCTCTTTTGTTTAAAATGGACAGAATTTTAAGTCAAAAAAACAACTGACATACGGAAATCTGACAAAATGCATTCGGATTTCATTGATCGTTTATAATAATGATCCAGGGGTCCTTGGTGATGTTTATGAGTCGTCCTCGCCTCAATCGGAGGCACGGTGTGGCTGGTAACACTCAGAGGGTCTCTCTTTTGTTTAAAATGGACACGATTTTAAGTGAAAACAAAAACTGACCTACAGAAATCTGACCAAAAGCATTCGGATTTCGTTGATATTTTATAAAAACTATCCAAGGGTCATTGGTGACGTGTAAGAGTCATCCACGCCTCAATCAGAGGCACTGGGTGGCCAGTATCACTCAATTAGTCTCTCTTTTGTTTAAAATGGACAAATTTTTTATGAAAACAACAACTGACCTATGGAAATCCAACCAAACGGATTCGAATTTCCTTGATATTTTATAAGAACGATAAAAGGGTCCTTGGTGACGTGTACGTGTCATATCCGCCACAGTTCGA
This sequence comes from Viscum album, assembly GCA_963277665.1. Taxonomy (NCBI): domain Eukaryota; kingdom Viridiplantae; phylum Streptophyta; class Magnoliopsida; order Santalales; family Viscaceae; genus Viscum; species Viscum album. Next base: position 311,580,372 of record OY728133.1, on the reverse strand, counting down.
GGCACTGTGTGGCTGGTAACAATCAAAGGGTATCTATTTTGTTTAAAATGGAAATGATTTTAAGTGAAAACAACAACTGTCCTACGGAAATCAGTCCAAACGCATTCATATTTCCTTGATATTTTATAAGAACAATCCGCGGGTCCTTGGTGACGTGTAAGAGTCATCCCTGCCTCAATCTGAGGCACTTTTTGGCCGGTAACTCTCAAATGGTCTTTCTTTTTTAAAAATGTACACGATTTTGAAGTGAAAAAAAAACAACTAATCTACGGAAATCTAGCCAAACACATTCAGATAACCTTGTTATTTTATAAAAACCATCCAAGGATCCTTTGTGACATTTCCGAGTCATCCCCGCCTTAATCCGAGTCACGGTGTGACCGCTATCACTCAAAGGGTCTCTCTTTTGTTTTAAATAGACACAATTTAAATTTAAAACAACAAATGACCTAAGGAAATTAAAAAGAAAACGAATTCATATTGCCTTGATCTTTCATAAGAACGTTCCAAAGTCCTTGGTGACATGTACGAGTCAACCGCGCTTTAATCCGAGGCACGGGGTAATCACTACCACTCAAAGGGTCTCTCTTTTGTTTAAAATGGACATGATTTTAAGTGAAAACAACAACTGACCTATGGAAATCTGACCAAAGGCATTCAGATTGACTTAATATTTTATAAGAACGATACAGGGGTCCTTGGTGACGTGTACAAGTCATCCCTGACTCAATTTGATGCATTGTGTGCCCGGTAACACTCAAAGAGTCTCTCTTTTGTTTAAAATGGACATGATTTTAAGTGAAAACAACAACTGACCTACAGAAATCCGACCAAACGCATTAGGATTTCCTTTATCTTTTATCATAACTATCCAAGTGTCCTTGGTGATGTGTAAGAGTCATCCCCATCTCAATATGAGGCAATGTGTGGCCGATAACACTCAAAGGGTCTCTATTTTGTTTAAAATGGATGCATTTTTAAGTGAAAACAACAACTAACCTACAGAAATCCAACCAAACGCATTCATATTTCCTTGATCTTTTATAATAATGATCCAAGGGTCCTTGGAGATGTCTAATAATCATCCCTGCCTCAATACAAGGCATTGTGTGTCCATTATCACTCAAAGGGTCTCTCTTTTGTTTAAAATGGACATGATTTTAAGTGAAAAACAACAACTGACCTTTGGAAATCCAGCCAAACGCATTCATATTTCCTTGATAATTTATAAGAACGATCCAATGGTCCTTGGTGACGTGTACGAGTCATCCCCGACTCAATCCGTGGCACGGTGTGACCATTATCACTCAAAGGGTCCCTCTTTTGTTTAAAATGGACACGATTTTAAGTAAAAACAACAACTGACCTACGGAAATCCAACCAAACACATTCATATTACCTTGATATTTTATAAGAACAATACAAGGGTCATTGATGACATGTAAAAGTCAAATGCGCCTCAATCAAAGGAACGGTGTGACCACTACCACTCAAAGGGTATCTCTTTTGTTTAAAATGGACACGATTTTAAGTGAAAACAAAAACTGACCTACGTATATCTGACCAAACGCATTCATATTGCCATAATATTTTATAAGAATGATTAAAGGGTCCTTGGTGATGTGTACGAGTCATCACCACCTTAATCCGAGGCAATGTGTTTCCGGTAACACTCAAAGGGTCTCTCTTTTGTTTAAAATGGACACGATTTTAAGTAAAAACAACAACTAACATACAAAAATCTGACCAAACGCATTCGTATTGCCTTAATCATTTATAAAAACGTTTCAAGGGTCCTTGGTGACATGTACGTGTCATCCCCGCCTCAATCAGAGGCACTTTGTGGCTGATAACACTCATAGGTTCTCTCTTGTGTTTAAAATGGACACGATTTTAAGTGAAAACAAAAATTGACCTACGGAAATCTGACCAAACGAATTCGGATTGCCTTGAGAGTTTATAAGAATGATCCAACGGTCCATTGTAATGTGTATGAGTCATCCTCGCCTCAATCTAGGGCACGGTGTGGCTGGTAACACTCAAAGGGTCTCTCTTTAGTTTAAAATGGACACGATTTTAAGTGAAAACAACAACTGACCTACATAAATCCGACCAAACACATTCGTATTTCCTTGAACGTTTATAAGAACGATACAAGGGTCCTTGGTGAAATGTAAGCATCATCCCCATATCAATCTGAGGGACTGTGTGGCCGATATCACTCAAAGGGTCTCTCTTTTGTTTAAAATGGACACGATTTTAATGAAAACAAAAACAAACCTATGTAAATATGACCAAACACATTCAGATTGCCTTGATCTTTTATAAGAATGATCCAAGGGTCCTTGGTGATTTTTACGATTCATCCCCACCTCAATCTGAGGCACTGTGTGGCCGATAACACTCAAAGGGTCTCTCTTTTGTTTAAAATGGACATGATTTTAAGTGAAAACAACAACTGACCAACGGAAATCCCGCAAAATTCATTTATATTTCCTTGATCTTTAATAAGAACAATCCATGGGTCCTTGATGACGTTTACGAGTATTCCCCGCCTCAATCAGAGGCACTTTGTGGCCGGTAACTCTCAAAGGGCCTCTCTTTTGTTTAAAATGAACATGATTTTAAGTGAAAACAACAACTGACCTACGGAAATCTGACCAAATGCATTTGGATTGCCTTGATCTTTTATAATAATGATCCAAGGGTCCTTGGTGACATGTACAAGGCATCCTCCCCTCAATCTGAGGCACGTTGTGACCGTTAGCACTCAAAGGGTCTCTCTTTTGTTTAAAATGCACACGATTTAAAGTTAAAACAACAACTGACCTACAGAAATCCAACCAAACGAATTCCGATATCCTTGATATTTTATAAGAATGATCCAAGGGTCCTTGGTGATGTTTACGAGCAAACCTCTCCTCAATCTGAGGAATGGTATGACCGCTACAACTCAAAGGGTCTCTCTTTTGTTTAAAATGGACACGATTTTAAGTGAAAACAACAACTTACCTACGGAAAGCTGACCAAACACATTCTGATTGCCTTAATCTGTTATAAGAACTATCCAAGGGACCTTGCTGATGTTTAAGAGTCATCCCTGCCTCAATATGATGCACTGTGTGGCCAGTAACACTCAAAGGGTCTCTCTTTTGTTTAAAATGGACACGATTTTAAGTGAAAACAACAACTAACCTACAAAAATCCAACAAAACGCATTTGTATTGCCTTGATATTTTATAATAATGATCTGATGGTCCTTGTTGAAGTGTACGTGTCATCCTCGCCTCAATCCGAGGCACTGTGTGGCTGGTAACACTCAAAGGGTCTCTCTTTTGTTTAAAATGGACAAGATTTTAATTGAAAACAACAACTGACCTACGAAAATATGAGCAAACGCATTCATATTTCCTTGATCTTTTTTAAGAACAATACAAGGGTCCTTGGTGATGTGTAAGAGTCATCCTCTCCTCAATCAGAGGAACTGCGTGGCTAGTATCATTCAATGGGTCTCTCTTTTGTTTAAAATGGACACGATTTTAAATGAAAACAACAATTGACCTACGGAAATCCAAACAAACACATTCATATTTCCTTGATATTTTATAAGTACAATACAGGGGTCCTTGGTGACATGTAAGGGTCATCCTCTCCTAAATGTGAGGAACTTTGTGGCCGATAACACTCAAAGGGACTCTCTTTTGTTTAAAATGGACACGATTTTAAGTGAAAACAACAAATGACCAACAGAAATCCAGCCAAATGCATTCAGATTGCCTTGATCACTTAATAGAATTATCCAAGGGTCCTTGGTGACGTATAAAATTCTTCCCCACCTTAATCTGAGACACTCTGTGGCTGTTAACTCTCAAAGGGTCTCTCTTTTGTATAAAATGGACACAATTTTAAGTGAAAACAACAACTGACCTACAGAAATCCAGCCAAACGCATTCAGATTGCCTTAATCTTTTATAAGAATGATAAAAAGGTCCTTGGTGACATGTAAATGTCATCCCCACCTCAATACAAGGCATGGTGTGAACACTATCACTCAATGTGTCTCTCTTTTGTTTATAATGTACATGATTTTGTTTAAAATGTACACGATTTTTAGTTAAAACAACAACTGACCTACCGAAATCTGACCAACTGCATTCCGATTGCCTTGGTCATTTATAATAACTATCCAAGGGTCCTTGGGGACGTGTACGGGTCAACCAAGCCTCAATCCGAGGCACAGTGTGACCGCTACCACTCAAAGGGTCTCTCATTGGTTTAAAATGGACAAGATTTTAATTGAAATCAACAACTGACCTATGGAAATCTAACCAAATGCATTTGGATTGCCTTAATCATTTATAAGAACGATCAAAGGTTCCTTGGTTATTCTTACTAGTCATCCTCGCCTCAATCCAAGGCATTGTGTGGCTGGTAACACTCAAAGGGTCTCTCTTTTGTTTAAAATAGACACGATTTTAAGTGAAAACAACAATTGACCTTCATAAATCTAACCAAACACATTCTGATTGCTTTAATCTTTTATAAGAAATATCCAAGGGTCCTTGGTGACGTGTATGAGTCATCCCCGCCTCAATATGAGGCACTTTGTGGCCGGTAACACTCAAAGGGTCTATCATTTGTTTAAAATGGACATGATTTTAAGTGAAAACAATAACTGACCTTTGGAAATCTGACTAAATGCATTCATTTTTCCTTGATATTTTATAATAACGATTCAAGGGTCCTTGGTGATGTGGAAGAGTCATTACCGCCTCAATCCGAGGCACGGTGTGGCCGGTAAAACTCAAAGGGTCTCTCCTTTGTTTAAAATGGACACGATTTTAAGTGAAAACAACAACTGACCTATAGAAATCCAACCAAACGCATTTGGATTTCCTTGATCATTTATAAGAACGATCCAAGGGTCCTTGGTGATGTGTAATAGTCCTTCCCTCCTCAATCTGAGGCATTTTGTGGCTGGTATCACTCAAAGGGTCTCTCTTTTGTTTAAAATGGACACGATTTTAAGTGAATACAACAACTGACCTACGGAAATCTGACCAAACGCATTCATATTGCCTTAATAATTTATAATAATGATCCAGGTGTCCTTGGTGACGTGTAAGAGCCATCCCTTCCTCAATACAAGGCATTTTGTGGCCGATACCATTTAAAGGGTCTCTCTTTTGTTTAAAATGTACACAGTTTTAAGTTAAAACAACAACTGACCTATGAAATTCTAAGAAAATACATTCGGATTGCCTTGATCTTTTATAAGAACTATCCAAGGGTCCTTGGTGATGTCTATGAGTCATCCCCGCCTCAATCTGAGGCATAGTGTGGCAGGTAACACTCAATGTGTCTCTTTTTTTTAAAATGGACTCGATATTAAGTAAAAACAACAACTGACCTACGGAAATCTGGCCAAACGCATTCAGATTTCCTTAATATTTTATAAGATCGTTCCAGGGGTCCTTATTGATGTGTAAGAGTCATCCACTCCTCAATTCGAGGCACTGTGTGGCCGGTATCACTCAAAGGATCTCTCTTTTGTTTAAAATGGACACGATTTTAATGAAAACAACAACTGACATATGGAAATCCAACAAAACGCATTCATATTCACATGATATTTTATAAGAACGATCCAAGGGTCCTTAGTGATGTGTAAGTGTCATCCCCGCCTCAATCCTAGGAACTGTGTGGCTGGTAACACTCAAAGGGTCTCCCTGTTGTTTAAAATGGACACGATTTTAAGTGAAAATAAAAACTGGCCTACAGAAATCCATCCAAACGCATTCGGATTTCCTTGATATTTTATAATAACGATTCAAGGGTCCTTGGTGATGTGTACGAGTCATCCCCAACTCAATCCAAGTCACTATGTGGCCGGTAAAACTCAAAGGGTTTCTCTTTAGTTTAAAATGGACACGATTTTAAGTGAAAACAAAAACTGACCTATGGAAATCTAGCCAAATGCATTCAAATTGCATTGATCTTTTATAAAAACGATCCAAGGGTACTTGGTGACATGTACGAGTCATCCCCGCCTCAATCCGAGGAATAGTTTCACCTCTATCACTCAAAGGGTCTCTCTTTTGTTTAAAATGGACGCGATTTAAAATTAAAACATCAAATGACCAAGAGAAATCCAACCAAACGAATTTGGATTTCCTTGATCTTTTCCAGAATGATCCAAGGGTCATTGGTGACATGTAAGAGTCAACCACGCCATAATCCAAGGCACGGTGTGACCGCTACCACTCAAAGGGTCTCACTTTTGTTTAAAATGGACACGATTTTAAGTGAAAAAAACAACTGACCTAAGGAAATCTGACCATACGTAGTCATATTGCCTTAATATTTTATAAGAAATATCCAAGGGTCCTTAGCGATGTGTAAGATTCATCCTCACCTCAATCCGAGGCACTTTGTGGCCGGTAACACTCAAAGGGTCTCTCTTTTGTTTAAAATGGACATGATTTTTAGTGAAAACAACAACTGACCTACAGAAATCTGACCAAATGGATTCGGACTGCCTTCATATTTTATAAAAACTATACAAGGGTCCTTGGTAAAGTGTACAAGTCATCCCTACATCAATCCGAGGCACTGTGTGGCCGGTAACACTCAAATGGTCTCTCTTTTGTTTAAAATGGACACAATTTTAAGTGAAAACAACAACTGACCTACGGAAATATGAACAAACACATTTAGATTTCCTTCATATTTTATAATAACAATCCAAGGGTCCTTGGTGACATGTAAGAGTCATCCCTGCCTCAATTCGAGGCACTGTGTGGCCGATAACATTCAAAGGGTCTCTCTTTTGTTTAAAATGGACACGATTTTAAGTGAAAACAACAACTGACCTACAGAAATCCAGACAATCGCATTCGAATTGACTTGATCATTTTTAAGAACGATCCAAGGGTCCTTGGTGACGTCTTCAAGTCATCCCTGCCTCAATCCAAAGTACTTTGTGGCCGGTAACACTCAAAGGGTCTCTCTTTTGTTTAAAATGGACATGATTTTAAGTGAAGACAAGAACTGACCTATGGAAATCTGGTCAAACGCTTTGGGTTGCCTTGATCATTTATAAGAAGGATACAAGGGTCCTTGGTGATGATTAAGAGTCATCCCTGCCTCAATCTGAGTCACGGTATGACCGCTATGGCTCATAGGGTCTCTCTTTTGTTTAAAATGGACACGATTTTATGTTAAAACAACAATTGACCTATGGAAATCCAACCAAACGCATTATGAATGCCTTGTTATTTTATAAGAATGATCCATGGGTCCATGGTGACATGTAAAAGTCAACCGCACCTCAATCAGATGCACAGTGTGACCACTACCACTCAAACGGTCTCTCTTTTGTTTAAAATGGACACGATTTTAAGTGAAAACAACAACTGACCAACCGAAATCCAACCAAACACATTCTTATTGCCTTAATATTTTATTAGAACAATCCAAGGGTATTTTGTGATGTGTAAGAGTCATCCCTGCCTCAATACATGGCACTGTGTGTCCGGTAACACTCAAAGGGTCTCTCTTTTGTTTAAAATGGACACGATTTTAAGGGAAAACAACAACTGACATAAAAAAATATGACCAAAAGAATTTGGATTGCATTAATCTTTTATAAGAACAATAAAATGGTCCTTGGTGACGTGTACGAGTCATCCTTGCCTCAATCTAAGGCACTGTGTGGCGGATAACACTCAAAGGGTCTCTCTTTTCTTTAAAATGGACACGATTTTAAGTAAAAACAATAACTGACCTACGGAAATTTGACCAAACGCATTCAGATTTCCCTGATCTTTTATAAGAACTATCCAAGGGTCCTTGTTGATGTGTACGAGTCATCCCCTATTCAATATGAGGCACGGTGTAGCTGGTAACAGTCAATGGGTCTCTCTTTTGTTTAAAATAGACACAATTTTAAGTGAAAACAACAACTGTCCTACCGAAATCAAACCAAACACATTCGGATTTTCATGAACATTTATAAGAATGATCCAAGGGTCCTTGGTGACATGTACGAGTAATCCCCGCCTCAATCCGAGGCACTGTGTGTCCGGTATCACTCAAAGGGTCTCTCTTTTGGTTAAAATGGACACGATTTTAAGGGAAAACAACAACTGGCCAATATAAATCCAACCAAACACATTCTAATTTCCTTAATATTTTATTAGAACGATCCAAGGGTATTCTTTGACGGGTACGAGTCATCCATGCCTCAATACGAGGCACTGTGTGGCCGATAACACTCAAAGGGTCTCTCTTTTGTTTAAAATGGACACGATTTTAAGTGAAAACAACAACTGACATAATAAAATCAGACCAAAAGCATTCGGATTGAATTAATAATTTATAAGAACGATCCAATGGTCCTTGGTGACATGTACGAGTCATTCTTGCCTCAATCCAAGGAACTGTGTGGCCGATAACACTCAAAGGGTCTCTCTTTTGTTTAAAATGGACACGATTTTAAGTAAAAACAATAACTGACCTATGGAAATCCGACCAAACACATTCGGATTGCCCTGATCTTTTATAAGAACTATCCAAAGGTCCTTGGTAATGTGTAATAGTCATCCCCGCCTCAATTAGAGGCATAGTGTGGCCGGTAACAGTCATAGGGTCTCTCTTTTGTTTAAAATAGACACGATTTTAAGTGAAAACAACAACTGACCTACATAAATCAATCCAAACACATTCAGATTTTTATAAACATTTATAAGAATGATACAAGGGTCCTTGGTGACATGTACGAGTCATCCTCTCCTCAATCTAAGGCACTGTGTGGCCGATAACACTCAAAGGGTCTCTCTTTTGTTTAAAATGGACACGAATTTAAGAGAAAACAACAACTGACCTTCGGAAATCCATCCAAATGCATTATAATTTCATTTTTCTATTAATATAATTATCTAAGGGTCTTTGGTGACGTATAAAAGTCATAAACACCTCAATCTGAGGCACTATGTGGCCAGTAACACTCAAAGGGTCTCTCTTTTGTATAAAATGGACACGATTTTAAGTGAAAACCACAACTGACCAAAGGAAATCCATCCAAATGCAGTCAGATTTCCTTAATATTTTATAAGAATAATACAAGGGTCCTTTGAGACGTGTACGAGTCATCTCTGCCTCAATCCAAGGCACGGTGTGACCACTATCACTCTAAGGGTCTCTCTTTTGTTTAAAATGTACACGATTTTAAGTTAAAACAACAACTTACCTATGGAAATCTGACCAAATGCATTAGGATTGCCTTTGTCCTTTATAATAACTATCCAATGGTCATTGGTAACGTGTATGGGTCAACCAATCCTCAATCCAAGGCACGGTGTGACCGCTACCACTCAAAGGGTCTCCCTTTTGTTTAAAATGGACACGATTTTAAGTGAAAACAACAACTGACCTACGTAAATCCAAACAAACACATTCGGATTGCCTTGATCTTTTATAAGAACAATCCAAGGGTCCTTGGTGACATGTAAGTGTCATCCTATCCCCAATATGAGGCATCTTGTGGCTGATAACACTCAAAGGGTCTCTCTTCTGTTTAAAATGGACACGATTTTAAGTAAAAACAACAACTGACCTACCGAAATCCAGCGAAATGCATTTGGATAGCCTTGATCATTTAATGGAATTATCAAAGGGTCCTTGGTGATGTATAAAAGTCATCCACACCTCAATCCGAGGCACTGTGTGGCCGGTAACACTCAATGGGTCTCTCTTTTGTATAAAATGGACACGATTTTAAGTGAAAACAACAACTGACAAACAAAAATCTTACCAAACGAATTAGGATTGCCTTTATTTTTTATATGAATGATTCAAGGGTCCTTGGAGACGTGTACAAGTCATTCCCACCTCAATCCAAGGCACGATGTGACCACTATCACTCTAAGGGTCTCTCTTTTGTTTAAAATGTACATGATTTTACATTAAAACAATAACTGACCTACGGAAATCCAACCAAATGCATTTGGATTGCCTTGGTCATTTATATGAACTATCCAAGGGTCATTGGTGACGTGTACGGGTCAACCACGCCTCAATCCGAGGCATAGTGTGACCGATACCACTCAAAGAGTCTCTCATTGGTTTAAAATGGACACGATTTTAAGTGAAATCAACAACTGACCTACGCAAATATGACAAAATGGATTCGGATTGCCTTATTCATTTATAAGAACGATCCAAGGGTCCTTGGTGACGTGTACGAGTCATCCTCGCCTCAATCAGAGGCACTGTGTGGCCGGTATCACTCAAAGGGTCTCCCTTTTGTTTAAAATGGACACGATTTTAAGTGAAAACAACAACTGACCAACAGAAATCCAGACAAATGCATTCATATTTCCTTGATATTTTATAAGAACGATCCATGGGTCCTTGATGACGCGTACGAGTCTTCCCCTCCTCAATCAGAGGCACTGTGTGGCCGGTAACTTTCATAGGGCCTCTCTTTTGTTTAAAATGGACACGATTTTAAGTGAAAACAGCAACTGACCTACGGAAATCTGGCCAAGGGCATTTTGATTTCCTTGATCATTTATAGAAAATGATTCAAGGGTCCTTGGTGACATGTACGAGTCATCCTCCTCTCAATCTGTGGAACGTCGCGACCGCTATCACTCAAAGGGTCTCTCTTTTGTTTAAAATTCACACGATTTAAAGTTAAAACAAAAACTGACCTACAGAAATCAAACCAAACGAATTCGGATTTGCCTTGATATTTTATAAGAATGGTCCAAGGGTCCTTGGTGATGTTTACGAGTCAACCGTGCCTCAATCCGAGGAACATTGTGACTGCTACCACTCAAAGGGTCTCTCTTTTGTTTAAAATGGACACGATTTTAAGTGAAAACAACAACTGACCTACGGAAAGCCGACCAAACACATTACGATTTCCTTAATATATTATAAGAACAATCCAAGGGACCTTGGTGATGTGTACGAGTCATCCCTGCCTCAATCTGAGGCACTGTATGGCCAGTAACACTCAAAGGGTCTCTCTTTTGTTTAAAATGGACACGATTTTAAGTGAAAACAACAACTGACCTACAGAAATCCAACAAAACGCATTCGGATTGCCTTGATCTTTTATAATGACGATCCAAGGGTCCTTTTTGAAGTTTAAGTGTCATCCCCTCTTCAATCTAAGGCACTTTGTGGCTGGTAACACTCAAAGGGTCTCTCTTTTTTTTAAAATGGACACAATTTTAAATGAAAACAACAACTGACCTACGGAAATATGAGAAAACACATTAATATTTCTTGATCTTTTTTAAGAACGATCCAAGGATCCTTGGTGATGTGTAAGAGTCATCCTAGACTCAATCAGAGGCACTATGTGGCTGGTATCATTCAATGGTTCTCTCTTTTGTTTAAAATGGACACGATTTTAAGTGAAAACAACAACTGACCTACGGAAATCCAAACAAACACATTCGGATTTCCTTGATATTTTTTTAAGAACAATAAAAGGGTCATTGGTGACATATAAGGGTCATCCTAGCCTTAATATGAGGCACTGTGTGGCCGATAACACTCAAAGGAACTCTCTTTTGTTTAAAATGGACACGATTTTAAGTGAAAACAACAAATGACCTACGAAAATCCTGCCAAATGCATTAAGATTTCCTTGATCTTTTAATATAATTATCCAAGGGTCCTTGGTGACATATACAAGTCATCCCCACCTCAATCCGAGACACTCTGTGGACGATAACTATCAAAGGGTCTCTCTTTTGTATAAAATGGACACAATTTTAAGTGAAAACGACAACTGACCTACGGAAATCCGGTCAAACGAATTCGGATTGCCTTTATCTATTATAATAACGATCAAATGATCCTTGGTGACATGTACAAGTCATCAACACCTCAATTCATGGCATGGTGTGAACACTATCACTCAAAGTGTCTCTCTTTTGTTTATAATGTACACGATTTTGTTTAAAATGTACACGATTTTTAGTTAAAACAACAACTGACCTACAGAAATCTGAACAACTGCATTAGGATTGCCTTGGTCTTTTATAATAACTATCCAAGGGTCCTTGGTGATGTGTACGGGTCAACCAAACGTCAATCCGAGGCACGGTGTGACCACTACCACTCAAAGGGTCTCTCGTTGGTTTAAAATGGACACGATTTTAAGTGAAATCATCAACTGACCTACGAAAATCTGACCAAATGCATTCAGATTTCCTTAATAATTTATAAGAACGATCCAAGGGTCCTTGGTGATGTGTATGAGTCATCCATGCCTCATTCCAAGGCACTGTGTGGCTGGTAACACTCAGAGGGTCTCTCTTTTGTTTAAAATAGACACGATTTTAAGTGAAAACAACAACTGAACTTCATAAATATAACCAAACACATTCTGATTGCCATATTCTTTTATAAGAAAGATCCAAGGGTCCTTGGTGACATGTATGAGTCATCCCCGCCTCAATCCGAGGCACTGTGTGGCCGGTAACACTCAAAGGGTCTATCATTTGTTTAAAATGGACATGATTTTAAGTGAAAACAATAACTGACCTTTGGAAATCTGATTAAATGCATTCAGATTTCCTTTTTATTTTATAAGAACGATTCAAGGGTCCTTTGTGACATGTAAGAGTCATCACCGCCTCAATATGAGGCACGGTGTGGCCGGTAACACTCAAAGGGTATCTCTTTTGTTTAAAATGGACACGATTTTAAGTGAAAACAACAACTGACCTACAGAAATCCATCCAAACACATTTGAATTGCCTTGATCATTTATAATAACGATCCAAGGGTCCTTGGTGATGTGTACGAGTCCTTCCCTCCTCAATCCGAGGCACTGTGTGGCTGGAATCACTCAAAGGGTCTTTCTTTTGTTTAAAATGGACACGATTTTAAGTGAATAAAACAACTGACCTACGGAAATCTGAAAAAACGCATTTGGATTGCCTTAATCATTTATAAGAATGATCCAAGGGTCCTTGGTGACGTGTACGAGTCATACCTTCCTCAATACGAAGCATTTTGTGGCCGATAACACTTATAGGGTCTCTCTTTTGTTTAAAATGGGCACGATTTTAAGTGAAAACAACAACTGACCTACGAAAATATGAGCAAATGCATTAGGATTTCCTTGATCATTTATAAGAACGATCCAAGGGTCCTTGGTGATGTGTATGAGTCATCCCCACCTCAATCCGAGGCACAATGTGGCCGGTAACACTCAAAGAGTCTCTCTTTTGTTTAAAATGGACACGATTTTAAGTAAAAACAACAACTGACCTACGGAAATCTGACCAAACACATTCATATTTCCATGATCTTTTATAAGAACGATCCAAGGGTACTTTTTAATGTGTAAGTGTCATCCACTCCTCAATATGAGGCACTGTGTGGCTGGTATCACTCAAAGGGTCTATCTTTTGTTTAAAATGGACACGATTTTAATGAAAACAACAACTGACCTACGAAAATCTGACCAAACGCATTCAGATTTCCATGATCATTTATAAGAATGATACAATGGTCCTTAGTGATGTGTAAGTGTCATCCCCGCCACAATCCTAGGCACTGTGTGGCTGGTAACACTCAAAGGGTCTCCCTATTGTTTAAAATGGACACGATTTTAAGTGAAAACAAAAACTGACCTACAAAAATCCATCCAAACGCATTCGGATTTCCTTGATATTTTACAATAACGATTCAAGGGTACTTGGTGACATGTATGAGTCATCCCCACCTCAATCTGAGTTACTGTGTGTCCAGTAACGCTCAAAGGGGATCTCTTTTGTTTAAAATGGACACAATTTTAAGTGAAAACAAAAACTGACCTACGTAAATCTAGACAAATGCATTCAGATTGCGTTGATCTTTTATAAAAACGATCCAAGGGTCCTTGGTGACATGTACGAGTCATCCCCGCCTCAATCCGAGGAACATTTTCACCTCAATCACTCAAAGGGTCTCTCTTTTGTTTAAAATGGACATGATTAAAAGTTAAAATAATAATTGACCAAGAGAAATCCAACCAAATGAGGTGGGATTACCTTTATCTTTTACAATAATGATCCAAGGGTCATTGGTGACATGTACGAGTCCACCACGCCACATTCCGAGGCACTGTGTGACATCTACCACTCAAAGGGTCTCACATTTGTTTAAAATGGACACAATTTTAAGTTAAAACCACAACTGAACTAAGGAAATCTGACCAAACGCATTCATATTGCCTTAATATTTTATAAGAACGATCCAAGGGTCCTTGGTGATGCGTAAGAGTCATCCCCACCTCAATCTGAGGAACTTTGTGGCTGGTAACACTCAAAGGGTATCTCTTTTTTTAAAATGGAAATGATTTTTAGTGAAAACAACAACTAACCTATCGAAATCTGACCAAACGGATTCAGACTGCATTGATATTTTATAATAACGATCCAAGGTTCCTTGATAAAGTGTACGAGTCATCCCCGCCTGAATCCGAGGGACTGTGTGGCCAGTAACACTCAAATGGTCTCTCTTTTGTTTAAGATGGACACAATTTTAAGTGAAAACAAAAACTGACCTACAGAAATCTAAACAAATGCATTCATATTTCCTTGATATTTTATAATAACAATCCAAGGGTCCTTGGTGACGTGTAAGAGTCATCCCCACCTCAATCTGAGGCACTGTGTGGCCGATAACATTCCAAGTGTCTCTCTTTTGTTTAAAATGGACACAATTTTAAGTGAAAACAACAACTGACCTACATAAATCCAGCCAACCGCATTCGGATTGACATGATCATTTATAATAACGATCCAAGGGTACTTGGTGATGTGTTCGAGTCATCCCCGCCTCAATCCGAGGCACTTTTTGGCTGGTAACACTCAAATGGTCTCTCTTTTGTTTAAAATGGACATGATTTTAAGTGAAGAAAACAACTGACCTATGGAAATCCGGTCAAACGATTTGGGTTTCCTTGATATTTTATAAGAACAATAAAAGGGTCCTTGGTGATTAGTACGAGTCATCCCTACCTCAATCTGAGTCACGGTATGACCGCTATCGCTCAAAGGGTCTCTCTTTTGTTTAAAATGGACACGATTTTATGTTAAAACAACAACTGACCTATGGAAATCCAACCAAATGCATTCGTAATGCCTTGTTCATTTATAAGAACGATTCATGGGTCCATGGTGACATGTAAAAGTCAACCCCTCCTCAATCAGTTGCACAGTGTGACCGCTACCACTCAAACGGTCTCTCTTTTGTTTAAAATGGACACGATTTTAAGTGAAAACAACAACTGACCTACATAAATCCTTCCAAACACATTCTGATTGCATTAATATTTTATTAGAACGATCCAAGGGTATTTGTTGATGTGTACGAGTCATCCCTGCTTCAATACAAGGCATTGTGTTACCGGTAACACTCAAAGGGTCTCTCTTTTGTTTAAAATGGACATGATTTTATATGAAAACAACAACTGACTTAAAAAAATCTGACCAAAAGCATTCGGATTGCATTAATAATTTATAAGAACGATTCAATGGTCCTTGGTGACATGTATGAGTCATCCCTGTCGTAATCCAAGGCATTTTGTGGCGGATAACACTCAAAGGGTCTCTCTATTATTTAAAATGGACACGATTTTAAGTAAAAACAATAACTGACCTACGGAAATCTGACCAAACACATTAGGATTTCCCTGATCTTATATAATAACTATCGAAGGGTCCTTGGTGATGTGTACGAGTCATCCCCGCCTCAATCCGAGGCACGGTGTGGCCGGTAACAGTCAAAGGGTCTCTCTTTTGTTTAAAATAGACACGATTTTAAGTGAAAACAACAACTGACCTTGGGAAATCAAACCAAACACATTCGGATTTTCATGAAAATTTATAAGAATGATCCAAAGGTCTTTGGTGACATGTAAGAGTCATCCCCGCCTCAATCAGAGGCATTTTGTGGCCGATATCACTCAATGGTTCTCTATTTGGTTTAAAATGGACACGATTTTAAGTGAAAACAACAACTAACCAACAGAAATCCAACCAAACACATTCTGATTGCCTTAATATTTTATTAGAACGATCCAAGGATATTTGGTGTTGTGTAAGAGTCATCCCTGCCTCAATACGAGGCACTGTGTGGCCAGTAACACTCAAAGGGTCTCTCTTTTGTTTAAAATGGACATGATTTTAAGTGAAAACAACAACTGACATAATAAAATCAGACCAAAAGCATTCGGATTGCATTAATCTTTTATAATAATGATCCAATGGTCCTTGGGGATGTGTACGAGTCATTCCTGCCTCAATCCAAGGCATCTTGTGGCTGATAACACTCAAAGGGTCTCTCTTTTGTTTAAAATGGACACGATTTTAATTAAAAACAATAACTGACCTATGGAAATCCAACCAAATGCAATCGGATTGCCCTGATCTTTTATAGGAACTATCCAAGGGTCCTTGGTTATGTGTACGAGTCATCCACACCTCAATCCGAGGCACGTTGTGGCCGGTAACAGTCAAAGGGTGTCTCTTTTGTTTAAAATAGACACGATTTTAAGGGAAAACTAAAACTGACCTACATAAATCAATCCAAACACATTATGATTTCCATGAACATATATAAGAATGATCCAATGGTCCTTGGTGACATGTAAGAGTCATCCTCTCCTCAATCTGAGGCACTGTGTGGCCGATAACAATCAAAGGGAATCTCTTTTGTTTAAAATGGACACGATTTTAAGAGAAAACAACAACTGACCTTCGGAAATCCATCCAAATGCATTCGGATTGCATTTATCTTTTAATATAATTATCCAAGGGTCCTTGGTGACGTATACAAGTCATAACCACCTCAATCTGAGGCACTATGTGGCCGATAACACTCAAAGGGTCTCTCTTTTGTATAAAATGGACACGTTTTTAAGTGAAAACACCAACTAACCAACGGAAATCCATCCAAACGCATTCATATTGACTTTACCTTTTATAAGAACGATCCAAGGGTCCTTGGTAACGTGTATGAGTCATCTCCGCCTCAATCCAAGGCACGGTGTGACCGCTATCACTCTAAGGGTCTCTCTTTTATTTAAAATGTACATGATTTTAAGTTAAAACAACAACTGACCTACAGAAATCTGACCAAATGCATTAGGATTTCCATTTTCTTTTATAATAAATATCCAAGGGTCCTTGGTGACGTGTGTGGGTCAACCAATCTTCAATCCGAGGCACGGTGTGACCGCTACCACTCAAAGGGTCTCTCTTTTGTTTAAAATGGACACGATTTTAAGTGAAAAAAACAACTGACCTATGGAAATTTAAACAAAAACATTCATATTGCCTTTATCTTTTATAATAACGATCCAAGGATTCTTAGTGAAATGTAAGGGTCATCCTCGCCTCAATCTGAGGCACTTTGTGGCCGTTAACACTCAATGGGTCTCTCTTTTGTTTAAAATGGACAAAATTTTAAGTGAAAACAACAACTGACCTACTGAAATCCATCCAAATGCATTCGGATAGCCTTGATATTTTAATAGAATTATAAAAGGGTCATTGGTGATGTATAAAAGTCATACCCACCTCAATATGAGGCACTTTGTGGCCGGTAACACTCAATGAGTCTCTCTTTTGTATAAAATGGACACGATTTTAAGTGAAAACAACATCTAACCTACGGAAATCTGACAAAACACATTCGAATTGCCTTTATCTTTTATAAGAATGATTCAAGGGTACTTGGAGATGTGTACAAGTCATCCCCGCCTCAATCCAAGGCAATATGTGACCAATATCTCTCAAAGGGTCTCTCTTTTGTTTAAAATGTACACGATTTTACGTTAAAACAACAACTGACCTACAAAAATCCGACCAAATGCATTCGGATTGCCTTGGTCTTTTAAATGAACTATTCAAGGGTCCTTGGTGACGTGTACGGGTCAACCATGCCTCAATCCGAGGCCTGGTGTGAGCGATACCACTCAAAGAGTCTCTCATTGGTTTAAAATGGACACGATTTTAAGTGAAATCAACAACTGACCTACGGAAATCTGACCAAATGCATTTGGATTGCCTTAATAATTTATAAGAACGATCCAAGGGTCCTTGGTGACGTGTATGAGTCATCCCCGCCTCAATCTGAGGCACTGTGTGGTCGGTATCACTCAAAGGGTCTCCCTTTTGTTTAAAATGGACATGATTTTAATGAAAACAACAAATAACCTACGGAAATCTGACCAAACGCATTCATACTACCATGATCATTTATAATAACAATCCAAGGGTCCTTGGTGACATGTACGAGTTATCCCCACCTCAATCCGGGGCATTGTGTGGCCGGTAACACTCAAAGGGTCTCTCTTTTGTTTAAAATGGAAACGATTTTAAGTGAAGACATCAACTGACCAACGGAAATCTAGCCAAACAAATTCGTATTTACTTGATATTTTATAAGAATGATACATGGGTCCTTGGTGATGTGTACGAGTAATCCCCACCTCAATCCGAGGCACGATGTGGCTGGTAACACTCAAAGGGTCTCTCTTTTGTTTAAAATGGACACGATTTTAAGTGAAAACCACAACTGACCTACAGAAATCCAACAAAGCGCATTTGGATTGCCTTGATCATTTATAAGATCGATCCAATGGTCCTTGGTGATGTGTACGAGTCATACCAACATCAATCTGAGGCACTGTGTGGCTGATATCACTCAAAAGGTCTGTCTTTTGTTTAAAATAGACACGATTTTAAGTGAATACAACAACTGATCTATGGAAATCTGACCAAACGCATTAGGATTGCCTTAATCATTTATAAGAACAATACAAGGGTCATTGGTGACATGTAAGAGTCATCCCTGCCTCAATCTGAGGCATTGTGGTGCCGATAACACTCAAAGGGTCTCTCTTTTGTTTAAAATGGACACGTTTTTAAGTGAAAACAACAACAGACCTACATAAATTTGAGCAAACACATTCGGATTGCCTTGATAATTTATAAGAACGATCCAAGGATCCTTGTTGATGTGTATGTGTCATCTCCACCTCAATCCGAGGCCCGGTGTGGCCGGTGACACTCAAAGGGTCTCTCTTTTGTTTAAAATGGAAATGATTTTAAGTGAAAACAAAAACTGACCGATGAAAATCTGACAAAACCCATTCGGATTTCCTATATATTTTATAAGAACTATCCAAGAGTCCTTTGTGACATGTAAGAGTCATCCACACCTCAATATGAGGCACTGTGTGGCCAGTATCACTCAAAGGGTCTCTCTTTTGTTTAAAATGGACACGATTTTAATGAAAACAACAACTGACCTATGGGAATCCTACCAAATGCATTCATATTTACTTCATCTTTTATAAGAACGATCCATGGGTCCTTAGTGACGTGTAAGTGTCATCCCCACCTCAATCTAAGGCACTATGTTGCTGGTAACACTCAAAGGGTCTCACTTTTTTTTAAAATGGACACGAGTTTATGTGAAAACAACAACGGACCTACAAAAATCCATCCAAACGCATTCGTATTGCCTTGATCATTTATAAGAACTATCCATGGGTCCTTGATGATGTGTACTAGTCATCCCCACCTCAATACAAGGCACTGTGTGGCCAGTAACACTCAAAGGGTCTCCCTTTAGTTTAAAATGGAGACGATTTTAAGTGAAAACAAAAACTGACCTACGGAAATCTGGCCAAAGGCATTCAGATTGCCTTGATCTTTTATAAAAACGATACAACGGTCCTTGATGATGTGTACGAGTCATCCCCAACTCAATTCGAGGCATAGTTTCACCTCTATCACTCAAAGGGTCTCTCTTTTGTTTAAAGTGGACACGATTTAAAGTTAAAACAACAAATGACCTTGGGAAATCAAACCAAACGAATTTGGATTTCCTTGATATTTTATAAGAATGATCCATGGGTCCTTGGTGACATGTACGAGTCAACCACGCCACAATCCGAGTCATGGTGTGACAGCTACCACTCAAAGGGTCTCTCTTTTGTTTAAAATGGACACGATTTTAAGTGAAAACAACAACTGACCTACGGAATTCTGACCAAACGCATTAATATTGCCTTAATATTTTATAAGAACGATCTAACAGTCCTTGGTGATGTGTACGAGTCATCCCCACCTCAATATGAGGAACTTTGTGGCCGAATACACTCAAAGGGTCTCTCCTTTGTTTAAAATGGACATGATTTTTAGTGAAAACAACAACTGACCTACAAAAATCAGACCAAACGCATTCAGATTGCCTTGATCATTTATAAGAATGATACAAGGGCCCTTAGTAATGTGTATGAGTCATCCCCACCCAAATCCGAGGGACTGTGTGGCCGGTAACACTCAAAGGGTCTCTCTTTTGTTTAAAATGGACA
Source organism: Viscum album (assembly GCA_963277665.1). Classification (NCBI taxonomy): domain Eukaryota; kingdom Viridiplantae; phylum Streptophyta; class Magnoliopsida; order Santalales; family Viscaceae; genus Viscum; species Viscum album. The sequence goes on along the minus strand of OY728133.1, from coordinate 311,559,968 downwards.
TGATTTCAATTGAAAACAACAAATGACATAAAAAAATCTGAAAAAAAATTTGGATTGCCTTGATATTTTATAAGAATGATACAAGTTTCCTTGGTGACGTGTACGAGTAATCCCCACCTCAATCCAAGGCACTGTGTGGACGATAACACTCAAAGGGTCTCTCTTTTGTTTAAAATGGACACGATTTTAAGTGAAAACAATAAGTGACATATGGAAATCTGACCAAATGCTTTTGGATTGCCTTGATCTTTTATAAGAACTATCCAAGGGTCCTTGGTGACGTCTACGAGTCATCCCTGCCTAAATCTGAGGCACGGTGTGTCCTGTAACACTCAAAGGGTCTCTCTTTTGTTTAAAATAGACAAGATTTTAAGTGAAAACAAAAACTGACCTACGAAAATCAAACCAAATGCATTTGGATTAACATTAGCATTTATAAGAATGATCCAACGGTCCTTAGTGACATGTACGAGTCTTCCTCGCCTCAATCTGAGGCACTGTGTGGCTGGTATCACTCAAAGGGTCTCCCTTTTGTTTAAAATGGAAACGATTTTAATGAAAACAATAAATAACCTATGGAAATCTGACCAAACGTATTCAGACTGCCATGATCTTTTATGAAAACGATCCAAGGGTCCATGGTGACGTGTAAGAGTCATCCCCACCTCAATCTGGGGCACTGTGTTACCGGTAGAACTCAAAGGGTCTCTCTTTTGTTTTAAATGGACACGATTTTAAGTGAAGACAAAAACTGACCTACGGAAATCCAGACAAACACATTCGTATTTCCTAGATATTTTATAAGAATGATACAAGGGTCCTTGGTGATTTGTACGAGTCATCCCTGCCTCAATTAGAGGCACTGTGTGGCCGGTAAAACTCAAAAGGTATTTCTTTTGTTTAAAATGGACACAATTTTAAGTGAAAACAACAACTGACATACAGAAATCTGGCCAAACGAAATTGGATTGACTTGTTAATTTATAATAACAATCCGAGGGTCCTTGGTGATGTTTATGAGGCACCCCCCCCCTCAATCTGAGGCATGGTGTGACGGCTATCACTGAAAGGGTCTCTCTTTTGTTTAAAATGGAAACGATTTAAAGATAAAACAACAACTGACCTACGGAAATCCAACTTAACGAATTTGTATTACCTTAATCTTTTATTATAATGATACAAAGGTCCTTGGTGATGTGTAAGAGTAAAAAACGTCTCAATCCGAGTCACGGTGTGACCGCTACCACTCAAAGGGTCTCTCTTTTGTTTAAAATGGACACGATTTTAAGTGAAAACAAAAACTGACCTATGGAAATCTGACCAAACACATTTAGATTTCCTTAATCTATTATAATAACAATAAAAGGGTCCTTGGTGACCTGTACGAGTCATCCCCGCCTCAATCTGAGGCACTGTGTGGCCAGTAACACCCAATGGGTCTCTCTTTTGTTTAAAATGGACACAATTTTAGGTGAAAACAACATCTGACCTTCAGAAATCCATCCAAACACATTCTGATTGCCTTGATCTTTTTTAAGAACGATCCAAGGGTCCTTTGTGAAGTGTATGAGTCATCCCCGCCTCAATTCGAGGCATTGTGTGGCCAATAACACTCAAAGGGTATCTCTTTTGTTTAAAATGGACATGATTTTAAGTGAAAACAACAACTGACCTATGGAAATCTGAGAAAACGCATTAATATTTCCTTGATCATTTACAATAATGATCCAAGGGTTCTTGGTGATGTTTAAGAGTCATCCCCGACTCAATCTATTTCAATATGTGGCTAGTATCATTCAAAGGGTCTCTCTTTTGTTTAAAATGGACACGATTTTAAGTGAAAACAACAACTGACCTACGAAAATCCAAAAAAAGACATTCGGATTGCCTTGATCATTTATAAGAAGATAAAAGGGTCCTTGGTGACATGTAAGAGTCATCCTCACCTCAATCTGGGGTACTGTGTGGCCGATAACACTCAAAGGGTCTCTCTTTTGTTTAAAATGGACACGATTTTAAGTGAAAACAACAACTGACCTATGGAAATCCGGCCAAATACATTAGAATTGCCTTGATCATTTAATAGATTGATCCATGGGTCCTTGGTGACATATAAAAGACATCCCATCCTCAATCCAAGTCAATGTGTGGCCGGTAACACTCAAAGGGTCTCTCTTTTGTTTAAAATGGACACGATTTTAAGTGAAAACAACAACTGACCGAGGGAAATCCGGCCAAACGCATTAGTATTTCCTTGATCATTTTTAAGAATGATAAAATGGTCCTTGGTGATTTGTATGAGTCATACCCGCCTCAATCCAAGGCACGATGTGACCATTATCACTCAAAGGGTCACTCTTTTGTTTAAAATGGACACGATTTCAAGTTAAAACAACAACTGACATACGGAAATCTGACCAAATGCATTTGGATTTCCTTGGTCTTTTATATGAACGATCCAAGGGTCCTTGGTGACATGTACGAGTCAACTAATCCTCAATATAAGGCATGGTGTGACCGATACCACTCAAAGGGTCTCTCTTTGGTTTAAAATGGACACGATTTTAAGTGAAATCAACAACTGACCTACGGAAATCCAACCAAATGCATTCGTATTGCCTTAATCATTTATAAGAACGTTCCAGGGGTCCATGGTGACGTGTGAAAGTCATCCCCGCCTCAATCCGAGGAACTACGTGGCTGGTAACACTCAAAGGGTCTCTCTTTTGTTTAAAATGGACACGATTTTAAGTGAAAACCAGAACTGACCTACTGAAATCTAAACAAACACATTTAGATTGACTTAATATTTTATAAGAATGATACAAGGATCCTTGGTTACATGTATGAGTCATCCCCGCCTCAATCCGAGGCACTATGTGGTCGGTAACACTCAAAGGGTCTCTTATTTGTTTAAAATGGACATGATTTTAAGTGAAAACTATAACTGACCTATGGAAATCTGAATAATGCATTCATGTTTCCCTGATATTTTATAAGAACAATCCAAGGGTCCTTGGTGACATGTAAGAGTCATTCCTGCCTCAATCTGAGGAACATTGTGGCCAGTAACACTCAAAGGGTCTCTCTTTTGTTTAAAATGGACACGATTTTAAGTGTAAACAAGAACTGACCTACCGAAATCCAACCAAAAACATTTGGATTGACATGATATTTTATTAGAACGATCCAAGGGTCCTTGGTGATGTGTAAAAGTCATCCCCGCCTCAATCCGAGTCACTGTGAGGCCGGTATCACTCAAAGGGTCTCTCTTTTGTTAAAAATGGACACGATTATAAGTGAATACAATAACTAACCTACAGAAATCTGACCAAACGCATTATTATTGCCTTAATCATTTATAAGAACTATCCAAGGGTCCTTGGTGATGTGTAAGAGTCTTCTATGCCTCAATCTGAGGCACTGTGTGGCCAATAACACTCAAAGGGTCTCTCTTTTGTTTAAAATGGACACGATTTTAAGTGAAAACAAAAACTGACATATGGAAATCTGAGAAAACGCATTCAGATAGCCTTGATATTTTATAAAAAAGATCCAATGGTCCTTGGTGATGTGTACGAGTCATCCTCGCATCAATATGAGGCACGGTGTGGCCGGTAACACTCAAAGGGTCTCTCTTTTGTTTAAAATGGACACGATTTTAAGTGAAAACAACAACTGACATACGGAAATACAACCAAACGCATTCGGATTTCCTTGATATTTTATAAGAATGATCCAAGGGTCCTTGGTGACGTGTACGAGTCATACATGCCTCAATCCGAGGCACTGTGTGACCGGTATCCCTCAAAGGGTCTCTCTTTTGTTTAAAATGGACAAGATTTTAATGAAAACAACAACTGACCTATGGAAATCTGACCAAAAACATTCGGATTTCCTTGATCATTTATAATAACATTAAAAATGTCCTTGGTGATGTGTGAGTGTCATCCCCACCTCAATATGAGGAATTTGGTGTCCGGTAACACTCAAAGGGTCACTCTTCTGTTTAAAATGGACACAATTTTATGTGAAAACAAAAACTGAACTATGGAAAACCATCCAAACGCATTTGGATTGCCTTGATCATTTATAAGAACGATCCAAGGGTACTTGGTGATGTTTACGAGTCATCCCCGCCTCAATCCGAGGCACAATGTGGCTAGTAACACTCAAAGGGTCTCTCTTTTGTTTAAAATGGACACAATTTTAAGTGAAGACAACAACTAACCTATGGAAATCCATACAAACACATTTGGATTACCTTGATCATTTATAAGAACAATCCAAGGGTCCTTGGTGACATATAAGAGTCATCCCCACATCAATCCGGGGCACGGTGTGACCGCTATCACTCAAGGGGTCTCTCTTTTGTTTAAAATGGACACGATTTTAAGTTAAAACAAAAACTGACCTACGGAAATCTGACCAAACGCATTTGGATTGCCTTGATCTTTTAAAAGAAAAAACCAAGGGTCCTTGGTGACGTGTAAAAGTCAAAACAACCTCAATTAGAGGCATAGTGTGACCGCTACCACTCAAAGGGTCTCTCTTTTGTTTAAAAAGTACACGATTTTAAGTGAAAACAACAAAGGGTCTCTCTTTTGTTTAAAATGGACACGATTTTATGTGAAAACAACAACTGAAATATGAAAATCCAATCAAACGCATTCGGATTGCCTTAATATTTTATAAAAACGATACAAGAGTCATTTTTATAGTGTATGAGTCATCCCCACCTCAATCTGAGGCACTTTGTGGCCAATAACACTCAAAGGGTCTCTCTTTTGTTTAAAAAGGACACGATTTTAAGTGAAAACAACAACTGACCTATTGATTTCCGACCAAACGCATTAGGATTTCCTTTATGATTTATATGAACTATCCATGGGTCCTTGGTGATGTGTATGAGTCATCCTCGCCTCAATACGAGGCACGTTGTGGCCAGTAACACTCAGAGGGTCTCTCTTTTGTTTAAAATGTACATGATTTTAAGTGCAAACAACTACTGTCCTATGGATATATGACCTAACGCATTTGGATTTAATTGATAATTTATAAGAAAGATCCAAGGGTCTTTGGTGACATGTACGAGTCATCCTCGCCTCAATCCGAGGCCTGGTATGGCCGATAACACTCAAAGGGTCTCTCTTTTGTTTAAAATGGACATAGTTTTAAGTGAAAACAAAAACTGACCTATGGAAATCCTACCAAATACATTTGGATTTTTTTGATCATTTATAAGATCGATCCAGGGGTACTTGGTGATGTGTATGAGTCATCCCCGCCTCAATCTGAGGCACTGTGTGGTCGGTATCACTCAAAGGGTGTCTCTTTTGTTTAAAATTGACACGATTTTAAATGAAAACAACAACTGACCTACGGAAATCCGTCCAAACGCATTTGGATTAACATGATCATTTATAAGAAAAATCAAATGGTCCTTGGTGATGTGTACAAGTCATCCCTGCCTCAATCCAAGGCACAGTGTGACGACTATCACTCATAGGGTCTCTCTTTTGTTTAAAATGGACACGATTTTAAGTTAAAACAACAACTAACCTATAGAAATCAGAACAAACGCATTCGGATTGCCTTGATATTTTATAATAGTGATCCAAGTGTCCATGGATACGTTTAAAAGTCAACCCCGCCTCAATCAAAGGCACGGTGTGATCGCTACCACTCAAAGGGTCTCTATTTTGTTTAAAATAGACACAATTTTAAGTGAAAACAACAACTGACCTATGGAAATCCGAACAAACACATTAAGATTGCCTTAATATTTTAGTATAATGATCCAACGGTCCTTGGTGACATGTACAAGTCATCCCCACCTCAATCCATGGCACTGTGTGGCTGATAACACTCAAAGGGTCTCTCTTTTGTTTAAAATGAACACGATTTTAAGTGAAAACAACAACTGACATTCAAAAATATGACCAAACGCATTAATATTTCCTTAATCATTTATAAGAATGATCCAAGGGTCCTTGGTGACGTGTACGAGTCATCCTTGTCTCAATCCGAGGCACTGTGTGGCCGATAACACTCAAAGGGTCTCTCATTTGTTTAAAATGGACACAATTTTACGTGAAAACAACAACTGACCTATGGAAATCTGACCAAACGCATTCGGATTGCCTTGATCTTTTATAATAATGATCCAAGTGTCCATGGTGGTGTGTAAAAGTCATCCTCGCCTCTATCTGAGACACGGTGTGGCCAGTAACACTCAAATGGTCTCTCTTTTTTTAAAATGGACACGATTTTAAGTGAAAACAACAACTGACCTACAAAAATCTGACCAAATGAATTCGAATTTCCTTGATATTTTATAAGAAAGATCCAAGGGTCCTTTTTGACATGTAAGAGTAATCCCCGCCTCAATCCGTGGCACTGTGTGGCTAGTATCACATAAAGGGTCTCACTTTTGTTTAAAATGGACACGAATTTATTGAAAATAATAACTAACCTACGGAAATCCGACCAAAGCATTCGGATTGCCTTGATCATTTATAATAACTATCCATGGGTTTTTTGTGACATTTATGAGTCATACCCGCATTAATACATGGAACAATGTGGCCGGTAACACTCAAAGGGTATCTCTTTTGTTTAAAATGGACACGATTTTAAGTGAAACCCAAAACTGACCTACGGAAATCCATCCAAATGCATTTGGATTGCCTTTATCTTTTTAAGAACGATCCAAGGCTCCTTTTTGATGTGTACGAGTCATCCCTGCCTCAATCCAAGGTACGTTGTGACCACTATCACTCATTGGGTCTCTCTTTTGTTTAAAATGTACACGATTTTAAGTTGAAACAACAACTGACCTACGGAAATCTGACCAAATGAATTAGGATTGCCTTGGTATTTTTTAAGAACAATAAAAGGGTCCTTGGTGATGTGTATGGTTCAACCACGCCCCAATCTGAGGCACGGTGTGTCCGCTACCACTCAATGGGTCTCTCATTGGTTTAAAATGGTCACTATTTTAAGTGAAATCAACAACTGACCTTGGGAAATCTATCCAAATGCATTCGGATTGCCCTAATAATTTATAAGAACGATCCAAGGTTCCTTGGTGACGTGTACGAGTCATATTCGGCTCAATACAAGGCATTGTGTGGCTGGTAACACTCAAAGGGTCTCTCTTTTGTTTAAAATGGACACGATTTTAAGTGAAAACAACAACTGACCGTTGAAAATCTAACCAAAAACATTATGATTACCTTATTATTTTATAAAACAGATCCATGGGTCCTTGGTGACGTGTATGAGTCATCCCCATCTCAATCCGAGGCACTTTTCGGCTTGTAACACTCAAATGGTCTCTCATTTGTTTAAAATGGACATGATTTTAAGTGAAAACAATAACTGACCTACAGAAATCTGACTAAATGCATTCATATTTTTTTGATATTTTATAAGAACGATTAATTGGTCCTTGGTGATGTGTAAGAGTCGTCCCTACCTCTATTCGAGGCACGATGTGTCCGGTAACACTCAAAGGGTCTCTCTTTTGTTTAAAATGGACACTATTTTAAGTGAAGACAACAACTGACCTACAAAAATCCAACCAAATGGATTTGGATTGCCTTGATCATTTATAAGAACGATCCAAGGGTCCTTGGTGATGTGTAAGAGTCATCCCCGCCTCAATCCAAGGCATTTTGTGGTCGGTATCACTCAAAGGGTCTCTCTTTTGTTTAAAATGGACACGATTTTAAGTGATTACAACAACTGACCTACATAAATCGGACCAAAAACATTCAGATTGTCTTAATCATTTATAAGAACAATCCAAGGGTCCTTGGTGACATGTAAGAGTCAACTATGCCTCAATCAGAGGCATTGTGTGGCCGATAACACTCAAAGGGTCTCTCTTTTGTTTAAAATGGACCCGATTTTAAGTGAAAACAACAACTTCCCTACGGAAATCTGAGAAAACGCATTTGGATTTCCTTGATAATTTTTAAGAACAATCCAAGGGTCCTTGGTGACATGTATGAGTCATCCGTACCTCAATATGAGGCATGGTGTGGCCGGTAACACTCATATGGGGTCTCTTTTGTTCAAAATGGACACGATTTTAAGTTAAAACAACAACTGACCTACGAAAATCTGACCAAACGCATTCATATTTCCATGATCATTTATAAGAACGATACAAGGGTCCTTGGTGATGTGTACGAGTCATCCAAGCCTCAATCCGAGGCACTGTGTAGCCGGTATCACTCAAAGGGTCTCTCTTTTGTTTAAAATGGACACGATTTTAATGAAAACAACAACTGACCTATGGAAATCCGACCAAACACATTTGGATTTCCTTGATCTGTTATAAGAACGATCCAAGGTTCATTAGTGACATGTAAGTTTCATCCCCACCTCAATCTGAGGCACTGTGTGGCTGGTAACACTCAAAGGGTCACACTTTTGTTTAAAATGGACATGATTTTAAATGAAAACAACAACTGACCAACGAAAATCCATCCAAACGCATTCGGATTTCCTTGATCTATTATAAGAACTGTACAAGGGTCCTTGGTGATGTGTACGATTCATCCCCACCTCAATCCGATGCACTGTGTGGCTGGTAATACTCAAAGGGTCTATCTTTTGTTTAAAATGCACACGATTTTAAGTGAAAACAAAAAATGACCTACGGAAATCTGGGCAAATGCTTTCAGATTGACTTGATATTTTATAAAAACAATAAAAGTGTCATTTTTGGTGTGTACGAGTCATCACTACCTCAATCAGAGGCACAGTTTCACCTCTATCACTCAAAGGGTCTCTCTTTTGTTTAAAATGGACACAATTTAAAGTTAAAACAACAAATGACCTAGGGAAATCCAACCAAATGAATTTGGATTGCCTTGATATTTTATAAGAACAATCCAAGGGTCCTTTGTGAGATTTACGAGTCAACAACACCACAGTCTGAGGCACGTTGTGACCACTACCACTCAAAGGGTCTCTATTTTGTTTAAAATTGACACAATTTTAAGTGAAAACAACAACCGACCTACGGAAATCTGACCAAACGCATTCATATTGCATTAATCATTTACAAGAACGATCCAAGGGTCCTTGGTAATGTGTAAGAGTCATCCCCTCCTCAATCTGAGGCACTGTGTGGCCAGTAACACTCAAAGGGTCTCTATTTTGTTTAAAATGGACATGATTTTTAGTGAAAACAACTGACCTACAGAAATATGACCAAACGCATTCAGATTGCATTGATATTTTATAATAACGATCCAAGGGTCCTTTGTAATGTGTATGAGTTATCCCCGCCTCAATCTGGGGCACTGTGTGGCCGGTTACACTCAAAGGGTCTCTCTTTTGTTTAAAATGGACACAATTTTAAGTGAAAACAACAACTAACCTACGAAAATCTGACCAAACACATTCATATTTCCATGATCTTTTATAAGAACAGTACAAGGGTCCATGGAGATGTTTAAGAGTCATCCCTACCTCAATCCGAGCCACTGTGTGGCAGGTAACATTCATAGGGTCTCTCTTTTGTTTAAAATGGACATGATTTAAAGTGAAAACAACAACTAACCTACGGAAATCTGGCCAAACACATTAGGATTGACTTGATCATTTATAAGAACGATCCAAGGGTCCGTTGGTGATGTGTACGATTCATCCCCACCTCAATCCGAGGCACTTTGTGTCCGGTAACACTAAAAGGGTATCTCTTTTGTTTAAAATGGACATGATTTTAAGTGAAGGAAACAACTAACCTATGGAAATCTGGAAAAAATCTTTGGATTGCCTTGATCTTATATAAGAACGATATAAGGGTCCTTGGTGACGAGTACGAGTCATCCTGGCCTCAATCTGAGTCACAATATGACTGCTATCAATCAAAGGGTCTCTCTTTTGTTTAAAATGGACATGATTTTAAGTTAAAACAACAACTGACCTACAGAAATCCAAACAAACGCATTCAGATTGCCTTGATATTTTATAAGAACTATCCAAGGGTCCTTGGTGACATGTAAAAGTCAACCACACCTCAATCAGATGCACGGTGTGACCGCTACCACTCAAACGGTCTCTCTTTTGTTATAAATAGACACAATTTTAAGTGAAAACAACAACTGACCTATGGAAATACAAACAAACACATTATGATTTCCTTAATATTTTATTAGAATGATCCAAGGGTCTTTAGTGACGTGTATGAGTCATTCCCGCCTCAACTTGAGGCCCTGTGTGGCCGGTAACAGTCAAATGGTCTCTCTTTTGTTTAAAATGGACACGATTTTAAGTGAAAACAACAACTGATAGAAAACAATCTGACCAAAAGCATTAGGATTGCATTCATAATTTGTAAGAACTATCCAAGGGTCACTGGTGACTTGTAAGAGTCATCCTCACCTCAATCCAAGGTACTGTGTGGCCGATAACACTCAAAGGGTCTCTCTTTTTTTTAAAATAGACACGATTTTAAGTGAAAGCAACAACTAACCTACAGAAATCAAATGAAACGCATTTGGATTTCCATGAAAATTTATAATAATGATCCAAAGGTCCTTGGTGACATGTAAGAGTCATCCCCGCCTCAATCTGAGGCACTGTGTGGCCGGTATCACTCAAAGGGTCTCTCTTTTGTTTAAAATGGACACGTATTTAATGAAAACAACAACTAACCTACGGAAATCCAACCAAACGCATTCAGATTTCCTTAATATTTTATAAGAACGATCCAAGGGTCCCTGGTGACGTGTACGAGTCATCCCCACCTCAGTTCGAGGCATTGTATGGCCGATAAAACTCAAAGGGTCTCTCTTTTGTTTAAAATGGACATGATTTTAAGTGAAAACGACAACTGACCTATGGAAATCCAAAAAAACACATTCATATTGCCTTGATCTTTTATAAGAAAAATCCAAGGGTCCTTGGTGACATGTAAGGGTCATCCTCGCCTCAATCCGAAACATTTTATGGCCGATAACACTCAAAGGGTCTCTTTTTTGTTTAAAATGGACAGGATTTTAAGTGAAAACAACAACTGACCTACGGAAATCTAGAAAAATGAATTTTTATTACCTTGATCATTTATAGAATTATCCAAGGGACCTTGGTGACGTATAAAAGTAATCCCCACCTCAATCCGAAGCACTGTGTGGCCGGTAACACTCAGAGGGTCACTCTTTTGTATAAAATGAACATGATTATAAGTGAAAAAAACAACTGACCTATAGAAATCTGGCCAAACGCATTCGGATTGAAATTATCTTTTAAAAGAATGCTCCAAGGGTACTTGGTGACGTGTACGAGTCATCCCTTCCTCAATACAAGGCATAGTGTGACCACTATCACTCAAAGGGTCTCTCGTTTGTTTAAAATGTACACGATTTTAAGTTAAAACAACAACTAACCTACGAAAATCTGACCAAATACATTCGGATTGCCTTGGTATATTCTAAGAACAATCCAAGGGTCCTTGGTGACGTTTATGGATCAACCATGCCTCAATCCTAGGCATAGTGTGACCACTACCACTCAAAGGGTCTCTCTTTTTTTTAAAATGGACAAGGTTTTTAGTGAAAACAACAACTGACCTACGGAAATCCCAAAAAAAAACACATTTGTATTGCCTTGATATTTTATAAGAATGATCCAAGGGTACTTGGTGACATGTAAGGGTCATCCTCTCTTTAATCTGAGGCACTGTGTGGCCAATAACACTCAAAGGGTCTCTCTTTTGTTTAAAATGGACACGATTTTAAGTGAAAACAACAACTGACCTACAGAACTCCATCCAAATGCATTCTGATTGCCTTGAACTTTTAATAGAATTATCCAAGGGTCCTTGGTGACGTATACAAGTCATCCCCACCTCAATAAGAGGCACTGTGTGGCCAGTAACACTCAAAGGGTCTCTCTTTTGTATAAAAAGGACACGATTTTAAGTGAAAACAACATCTGACCTACAGAAATTTGGCCATACACATTAGGATTGCCTTTATCTTTTATAAGAACGATCCAAGGGTCGTTGGTGATGTGTAGGAGTCATCCCCGACTCAATCCAAGGAACGGTGTGACCACTATCACTCAAAGGGTCTCCCTTTTGTTTAAAATGTACATGATTTTAAGTTAAAACAACAACTGACCTACGGAAATCCGACCAAATGCATTCAGATTGCCTTGGAATTTTTATAATAACTATACAAGGGTATTTGGTGATATATATGGGTCAACCAAGCCTCAATTGGAGGCACGGTGTGACCGCTACCACTCAAAGGGTCTCTCATTGGTTTAAAATGGACATAATTTAATGTGAAATCAACAACTGACCTACAGAAATCTGACCAAATGCATTCGGATTGCCTTAATAATTTATAAGAATGATCCAAGGGTCCTTGGTGACATGTAAAAGTCATACATGCCTCAATCTGAGGAACTGTGTGTCTGGTAAACAATCAAAGCGTCTCTCTTTTGTTTAAAATGGACACGATTTTAAGAGAAAACAATAACTGACCTTCGGAAATCAACCCAAACACATTATGATTTCATTAATAATTTTTAAGAAAGATCCAAGGGTCCTTGTTGATGTTTATGAGTCATCCCCTCCTCAATATGAGGCACTGTGTGGCCGGTAACACTCAAAGGGTCTCTCATTTGTTTAAAATGGACATGATTTGAAGTGAAAACAATAACTGACCTAGGAATATCTGACTAAATGCATTTATATATCCATTATATTTTATAATAACGATTAAAGGGTCCTTGGTGATGTTTAAGAGTCATCATCGCCTCAATCCGAGGCACGGTATGGCCGGTAACACTCAAAGGGTCTCTCTTTTGTTTAAAATGGACACGATTTTAAGTGAAAACAACAACTGACCGACAGAAATCCAACCAAACACATTTTTATTTACTTGATAATTTATGAGAACGATCCAACGGTCCTTGGTGATGTGTATGAGTCATCCACGCCTCAATACGAGGCACTATGTGGCTGGTATCACTGAAAGGGTCTCTCTTTTGTTAAAAATGGACATGGTTTTAAGTGAATACAACAACTGACCTACGAAAATCTGACCAACCGCATTTGTATTATCTTAATAATTTATAAGAATGATCCAAGGGTCCTTGGTGACGTGTATGATTCATCCCTGCATCAATCCGAGAAATTGTGTGGCTGATAACACTCAAATGGTCTCACTTTTGTTTAAAATATAGATGATTTTAAGTGAAAACAACAACCGACCTACATAAATCTGAGAAAACACGTTTGGATTGACTTTATCATTTATGAGAACGATCCAAGGGTCTTTAGTGACATGTATGAGTCATCCCCGTCTCAATCCGAGGCATGGTGTGGCCGGTAACACTCATATGGTCTCTCTTTTGTTAAAATGGACACGATTTTAAGTGAAAACAACAACTAACCTACTGAAATTGGACCAATCGCAATCCGATTTCATTTATATTTTATAAGAACGGCTCAAGGGTCCTTGGTGATGTGTACGAGTCATCCACGCCTCAATCCGAGGTACTGTGTGGCCGATATCACTCAAAGGGTCTCTCTTTTGTTTAAAATGGACACTATTTTAATGAAAACAACAACTGACCTACGGAAATCCGACCAAACGCATTCGAATTTCCATGATCTTTTATAATAATGATCCATGGGTCCTTAGTGACGTTTTAGTGTCATCCTCGCCTCAATCTAAGGCATTGTGTGGCCGATAACACTCAAAGGGTCTCCATTTTGTTTAAAATGGACATGATTTTTAGTGAAAACAACAACTGACCTACGGAAATGCAGCCAAACGCATTCTTATTGCCTTTATATTTTATAAGAACAATCCAAGGGTCCTTGATGATCTGTACGAGTCATCCCCACCTCAATCTGAGGCACTTTGTGGCCGGTAACGCTCAAAGGGACTCTCTTTTGGTTAAAATGGACAAGATTTTAAGTGAAAACAAAAACTAACCTACAGAAATCTGTCCAAATGCATTCATATTGCCTTGATCTTTTATAAAAATGATTCAAGGGACCTTAGTGACGTGTACGAGTCATCCCCGTTTCAATACGAGTCACATTTTCACCTCTATATCTCAAATGGTCTCTTTTTTTTAAATGGACACAATTTAAAGATAAAACAACAAATGACCTAGGGAAATCCAACCAAAAAAATTCAGATTGCCTTGATATTTTATAAGAACTATCCAAGAGTCCTTGGTGACATTTACGAGTCAACCACGCCACAATCTGAGGCATGGTGTGACAGCTACCACTCAAAGGGCCTCTCTTTTGTTTAAAATGGACACAATTTTAAGTGAAAACAACAACTGGCCTACGGAAATCTGACCAAACAAATTCATATTGCTTTAATATTTAATAAGAACGATCCAAGGGTCCTTGGTGATGTGTACGAGTCATCCCCGCCTCAATCTGAGGCACTGTGTGGCCGGTAACACTCAAAGGGTCTCTCTTTTGTTTAAAATGGACACCATTTTAAGTGAAAACAACAACTGACCTACGGAAATCCGACCAAATGCATTCATATTTCCTTGATCCTTTATAAGAACAATCCAAGGGTCGTTGGTGATGTGTAAGAGTCATCCCTGCCTAAATCCGAGGCAATGTGTGGCTGGTAACATTCAAAGGGTCTCCCTTTGGATTAAAATGGACACAATTTTAAGTGAAAACAACAACTGACCTACGGAAATCTGGCCAAACGCATTCGTATTGACTTGATCATTTATAAGAACGATCCAAGGGTCCTTGGTGAGGTGTACGAGTCATCTCCACCTCAATCTGAGGCACTTTGTGGCCGGTAACACTCAAAGGGTCTCTGTTTTGTTTAAAATGGACATGATTTTAAGTGAAGACAACAACTAACCAATGGAAATCCGGTCAAACGCTTTGGATTGCCTTGATCTTTTATTAGAATGATCCAAGGGTCCCTGGTGATGTGTACGAGTCATCCCCGCCTCAATCTGAGTCACGTTATGACTTCTATCACTCAAAGGGTCTCTCTTTTGATTAAAATGGACATGATTTTAAGTTAAACCAACAACTGACCTACGGAAATCCAACCACACGCATTTGGATTACCTTGATCTTTTATAAGAATGATCCATGGGTCCTTGGTGACATGTAAATGTCAACCCCACCTCAATCAGATGCACGGTGTGACCGTTACCACTCAAACGGTCTCTCTTTTGTTTAAAATAGACAGAATTTTGAGTGAAAACAACAACTACCCTACGAAAATCCAACCAAACAAATTTTGATTGCCTTAATATTTTATTAGAAAGATCCAATGGTCTTTGTGACATGTACGAGTCATCCCCGCCTCAATCCGAGGCACTGTGTGGCTGGTAACACTCAAAGGGTCTCTCTTTTGTTTAAAATCGACACGATTTTAAGTGAAAACAACAACTGACATACAAAAATCTGACCAAAAGCATTCAAATTGCCTCAATATTTTATAAGAACGATACAAGGGTCCTTGGTGACGTGTACGAGTCATCCTCGCCTCAATCCAAGGCATTGTGTGTCCAATAACACTCAAAGCGTATCTCTTTTGTTTAAAATGGACACGATTTTAAGTAAAAATAATAACTGAACCTACGGAAATCCAACAAAACACATTCGTATTTCCTTGATATTTTATAAGAACAATACAAGGGTCCTTGGTGACATGTACGAGTCATCCCTGCCTAAATTTGAGGCACGCTGTGGCCAGTAACACTCAAAGGGTCTCTTTTTTTTTTAAATAGACATGATTTTAATTGAAAACAACAACTGACCTAAGGATATCAAACCAAAAACATTCGTATTTCCATGAACTTTTATAAGAATGATCCAAGGTTCCATGGTGACATGTACGAGTCATCTCCGCCTAAATCCAAGGCACTGTGTGGCCATTATCACTCAAAAGGTCTCTCTTTTGTTTAAAATGGCCACGATTTTAATGAAAACAACAACTATCATATGGAAATCCGACCAAACGCATTCAGATTTCCTTGATCGTTTATAAGAATGATACAAGGGTCCCTGGTGACATGTATGAGTCATCCACACCTCAATACGAGGGACTTTGTGGCCGGTAACACTCAGAGGGTCTCTCTTTTGTTTAAAATAGACGTGATTGACCTACGGAAATCCAGCCAATCGCATTCGGATTTACTTGATCTTTTATAAGAACGAGACAAGGGTCCTTGGTGACGTCTACGAGTCATCCTCACTTCAATATGAGGCACTGTGTGGCCGGTAACACTCAAAAGGTCTTTCTTTTGATTAAAATGGACACGATTTTATGTGAAAACAACAACTGACATCTGGAAATCTGGCCAAATGCATTTGGATTTCCCTAATATATTATAATAATGATAAAAGGGTCCTTGGTGACATGTACGAGGCTCCCCCCCCCCCTCAATCTGAGGCATGGTGTGACCGCTATCACTGAAAGGGTCTCTCTTTTGTTAAAAATGGACACGATTTAAAGTTAAAACAACAAATGAACTACGGAAATCCGACCAAACGAAATTCGATTGCCTTGATCATTTATAATAACGATCCAAAGGTCCATGGTGATGTGTACGAGTCAACCAAGCCTCAATCCGAGGCACGGTGTGACTGCTACCACTCAAAGGGTCTCTCTTTTGTTTAAAATGGACACGATTTTAAGTGAAAACAACAACTGACCTACGGAAATCTGACCAAACACTTTAAGATTTCCTTAATATGTTATAATAATGATCCAAGGGTCCTTGGTGACATGTACGAGTCATCCCCGCCTCAATCTGAGGCACTTTGTGGCCGGTAACACTCAAAGGGTCTCTCTTTTGATTAAAATCGAACCGATTTTAGGTGAAAACAACAACTTACCTACAGAAATCCAACCAAACGCATTAATATTTCCTTGATCATTTATAAGAACGATCCAAGGGTCTTGGTGAAGTGTACGAGTCATCCCCGCCTAAATCCGAGGCACTATGAGGCTGGTAACACTCAAAGGGTCTCTCTTTTGGTTCAAATGGACACGATTTTAGGTGAAAAAAACAACTGACCTATGGAAATCTGAGAAAACACATTAATATTTCTTTGATCATTTATAAGAATGATCCAATGGTCCTTGGTGATGTGTAAGAGTCATCTACGCCTCAATCCGACGCACTATGTGGCTAGTATCAATCAAAGGGTCTCTCTTTTGTTTAAAATGGACACGATTGTAAGTGAAAACAACAACTGGCCTATGGAAATCCGAACAAACACATTCGTATTGCCTTTATCTTTTATAAGAACGATCCAAGAGTCCTTGTTGACATGTAAGATTCATCCTCGCCTCAATATGAGGCACTGTGTGGTCGATAACACTCAAAGGGTCTCTCTTTTGTTTAAAATAGACACGATTTTAAGTTAAAACAACAACTGACCTACAGAAATCCATCCAAATGCATTAGTATTGCCTTGATCATTTTATATAATGATCCAATGGTCCTTTGTGACATATAAAATTCATCCCCCCCTCAATCCGAGTCACTGTGTGTCCGGTAACACTCAAAGGGTCTCTCTTTAGTTTAAAATGGACACGATTTTATGTGAAAACGACAACTGACCTACGGAAATCTGGCCAGACACATTCGGATTTCCATGATCTTTTATAAGAACGATTCAAGGGTCCTTGGTGACGTGCAAGAGTCATCCCTACCTCAATACAAGGTACGGTGTGACAACTATCACTCAAAGGGTCTCTCTTTTGTTTAAAATGGACACGATTTTAAGTTAAAACAACAACTGAAATAAAAGAATCTGACCAAATGCATTAAGATTGCCATGGTCTTTTATAAGAATGATCCAAGGGTCCATGGTTACGAGTACGGGTCTACCACACCTCAATACGAGGCACAGTGTGACCGCTACCACTAAAAAGTTCTCTCTTTGATTTAAAATGGACACGATTTTAAGTGAAATCAACAACTGACCAATGTAAATACATCCAAATGCGTTCGGATTGCCTTATAATTTATAAGAATGATCCAAGGGTCCTTGGAGACATTTAAGAGTCATCCCTACCTCAATCTGAGGCACTATGTGGCTGGTAATACTCAAAGGGTCTCTCTTTTGTTTAAAATGGACACGATTTTAAGTGAAAACCACAACTGACCTATGGAAATCTGACCAAACACATTCGGATTGACTTAATATTTTAATATAATTTTACAAGGGTACTTGGTGACATGTATGAGTCATTACCGCCTCAATCCAAGGCACTGTGTTGCCGGTAACACTCAAAGGGTCTCTCATTTGTTTAAAATGGACTTGATTTTAAGTGAAAACAATAACTGACCTTTGGAAATCTAACTAATCGCATTCGGATTTCCATGATAATTTATAAGAACAATCCATGGGTCCTTGGTGACGTGTAAGAGTCATTCCCGCCTCAATCCTAGGCATGGTGTGGCTGGTAACACTCAAAGGGTCTCTCATTTGTTTAAAATGGACACGATTTTAAGTGAAAACAACAACTGACCAACCAAAATACAAACAAATGCATTTGGATTGCCTTAATATTTTATTATAACAATCCAAGTGTCCTTGGTGATGTGTACGAGTCATCCCCGCCTCAATCTGAGTCACTGTGTGGCCGGTATCACTCAAAGGGTATCTCTTTTGTTTAAAATGGACACGATTTTAACTGAATACAAAAACTGACCTACGGAAATCTAACCAAACGCATTCAGATTACCTTAGTAATTTATAAGAACGATCCAAGGGTCTTTGGTGATGTGTAAGTGTCATCCCAGCCTCAATCTGAGTCACTGTGTGGCCGATAACACTCAAAGGGTCTCTCTTTTGTTTAAAACGGACACGATATTAAGTGAAACAAAAAACTGACATATGGAAATCTGAGAAAATGCATTCAGATTTCCTTGATCATTTATAATAACAATCCAAGTGTCCTTGGTGATGTGTACGAGTCATCACCGCATCAATCTAAGGCACAGTGTTGCCGATAACACTCAAAGTGTCTCTCTTTTGTTTAAAATGGACAGGATTTTAAGTAAGAAGAACAACTGACCCACGGAAATACAACCAAATGCATTCATATTTCGTTGATATTTTATAAGAATGATTCAAGGGTACTTGGTGACGTGTACGAGTCATCCACGACTCAATCCGAGGCACTTTGAGTCCGGTAACACTCAAAGGGTCTCTCTTTTGATTAAAATGAATACGATTTTAATGAAAACAACAACTGACCTATGGAAATCTGAACAAACGCATTTGGATTTCCTTGATATTTTATTAGAACGGTCCAAGGGACCGTGGTGACGTGTGAGTATCATCCCCGCCTCAATCCTAGGCTATGTGTGACCGGTAACACTCAAAGGGTCTCTATTTTGTTTAAAACAGACACGATTTTAAGTGAAAACAACAACTGACCTTTGGAAATCCAGCCAAACGAAATTAGATTTCCTTGATAATTTATAAGAATGATCCAAGGGTCCTTGGTGATGTTTAAAAGTCATCCCCTCCTCAATCTGAGGCACTGTGTGGCCGGTAACACTCAAAGGGTCTCTCTTTTTTTAAAAATAGACACGATTTTAAGTGAAGACAACAACTGACCTATGGAAATCTTGCTAAATGCATTTGGAGTACCTTGATCATTTATCAGAATGATTTACGGGTCCTTGGTGATGTTTACGAGTCATCCATACCTCAATCCGAGGCACGGTGTGACTGCTATCACTCAATGGGTCTCTCTTTTGTTTAAAATGGACACAATTTTAAGTTAAAACAACAACTGACCTACAGAAATCTGACCAAACACATTCGGATTGCCTTGATCTTTTAAA
Source organism: Viscum album (assembly GCA_963277665.1). Taxonomy (NCBI): domain Eukaryota; kingdom Viridiplantae; phylum Streptophyta; class Magnoliopsida; order Santalales; family Viscaceae; genus Viscum; species Viscum album. The sequence goes on along the minus strand of OY728133.1, from coordinate 311,540,117 downwards.
AGAACGACACAAGGGTCCTTGGTGACGTGTAATAGTCAGACCTGCCTCAATCAAATGCACAGTGTGACCTCTACCACTGAAAGGGTCTCTCTTTTGTTTAAAATGTATATGATTTTAAGTGAAAACAAAAACTGACCTCCGTAAATCCAACCAAACACATTCAGATTGCCTTATTCATTTATTAGAATGATCCAAGGGTCCTTGGTGATGGGTACGATTCATCCCCACCTCACTCCGAGGCATTGTGTGTCCGGTAACACTCAAAGGGTCTCTATTTTGTTTAAAATGGACACGATTTTAAGTGAAAACAACAACTGACATACGAAAATATGACCAAACGCATTCATATTGCCATAACCATTTATCAAAATGATCCAAGGGTCTTTGGTGAAGTGTACGAGTCATCCCCACCTCAATCTGAGGCACTGTGTGGCCAATAACACTCAAAGGGTCTCTCATTTGTTTAAAATGGACACAATTTTAAGTGAAAACATCAACTGACCTACGGATATCCGACCAAATGCATTCATATTTCCTTGATCATTTATAAGAATAATCCAAGGGTCCTTGGTGATGGGTACGAGTCATCCTCTTCTCATTCCGAGGCACGGTGTGGCTGGTAACACTCAGAGGGTCTCTCTTTTGTTTAAAATGGACACGATTTTAAGTGAAAACAACAACTGACCTATGGAAATCTGAGAAAACGCATTCGGATTTCCTTGATCATTTATAAGAACGATCTAAGAGTCCTTGGTGACGTGTATGAGTCATCCCCACCTCAATCCGAGGCACTTTATGGACGGTATCACTCAAAGGGTCGCTCATTTATTTAACATGGACACAATTTTAATGAAAACCACAATTAACCTATGGAAATCTGACCAAACGCATTCGTATTGCCTTGATCATTTATAAGAACGATCCAAGGTTCCTTGGTGACGTTTAAGATTCATCCTTGCCTCAATAAGAGGAACTATGTGGTCGATAACACTCAAAGGGTCTCTCTTTTGTTAAAAATGGACACGATTATAAATGAAAACAACAACTGACCAACAGAAATCCAGCCAAATGCTTTTCGAATACCTTGATCATTTATAATAATGATAAAAGGGTCCTTGGTGACATGTACGAGTCATGCGTACCTCAATATGAGGCACGGTGTGACCGCTATAACTCATAGGGTCTCTCTTTTGTTTAAAATGGACACGATTTTAAGTTAAAAAAACAACTAACCTACCGAAATCCGACCAAACGCATTTGGATTGCCTTGATATATTATAAGAGTGATCCAAGTGTCCTTGGAGACGTGTAAAAGTCAACCCCGCCTCAATTAGAGGCACGGTGTGACTGCTACCACTCAAAGGGTCTCTCTTTCGTTTAAAATGTACATGATTTTAAGTGAAAACAACAACTGACCTATGGAAATCTGACCAAACACATTCTGATTGCCTTAATAATTCATTAGAATGATCCAAGGGTCCTTGGTGATGTGTAAAAGTCATCCCCGCCTAAATCAGTGGCACTATGTGGCCGATAACACTCAAAGGGTCTATCTTTTGTTTAAAATGAACATGATTTTAAGTGAAAACAACAACTGACATACAAAAATCTGACCAAACGCATTCATATTTCCTTAATCATTTATAAGAATGATCCATGTGTCCTTGGTGATGTGTACGTGTCATCTCTGTCTCAATCAGAGACACTGTGTGGCCGATAACACTCAAAGGGTCTCTCATTTGTTTAAAATGGACACGATTTTAAGTGAAAATAACAACTGACCTACGGAAATCTGACCAAACGAATTCGGATTTCCTTGATATTTTATAAGAACGATCCAAGTGTCCTTGGTGACGTGCAAAAGTCATCCCTACATCAATTCGTGGCATGGTGTGGCCGATAACACTCAAAGGGTCTCTCTTTTGTTTAAAATGGACAAGATTTTAGGTGAAAACAACAACTGACCTACGGAAATCTGACCAAATGCATTCGTATTTCCTTGATCATTTATTTGAACGATCCAAGAGTCCTTGGTGACATGTAAGAGTAATCCCCGCCTCAATTCGAGGAACTGTGTGGCCGGTATCTCTCAAAGGGTCTCTCTTTTGTTTAAAATGGACACGAATATTATAGAAACAATTACAAACCTACGGAAATCTGACCAAACGCATTCAGATTGCCTTGATATTTTATAATAATGATCCAAGGGTCCTTGGTGAAATGTACGAGTCATACCCGCCTCAATCCGAGGCACTGTGTGGCCGGTAACACTCAAAGGGTCTCTCTTTTGATTAAAATGGACACGATTTTAAGTGAAAACAACAACTGACCTACGGAAATCCAGCCTAACGCATTAGAATTTCATTTATATATTATAAGAATGATCCAAGTGTCCTTGGTGATGTGTACGAGTCATACCCGCCTCTATCTGAGGCACTGTGTGGCCGGTAACACTCAAAGGGTCTCTCTTTTGTTTAAAATGGACATGATTTTAAGTGAAAATAATAACTGACCTATGAAAATCTGGTCACACACATTTGGAATGCCTTGATCTTTTATAAGAATGATCCAAGGGTCCTTGGTGACATGTAAGAGGAATCCCCATGTCAATCACAGGCACAGTGTGACTGCTATCACTCAAAGGGTCTCTCTTTTGTTTAAAATGGACAAAATTTAAAGTCAGGACAAAAACTGACCTACAGAAATCGAACCAATCAAATTCAGATTGCCTTGATCATTCATAAAAATGATCCAATGGTCCTTAATGATGTGTATTAGTCAACCACGCCTCAATCCAAGGCATGGTGTGACAGCTACCACTCAAATGGTCTCTCTTTTGTTTAAAATGGACATGATTTTAAGTAAAAACAATAACTGACCTACGGAAATCCAACCAAACACATTCTTATTTCCTTAATATATTATAAGAACAGTCCAAGGGTCCTTGGTGATGTGTAAGAGTCATCCCCGCCTCAATCCGAGGAACTTTGTGGCTGGTAACACTCAAAGGGTCTCTCATTTGTTTAAAATGGACACGATTTTAAGTGAAAACAACAACTGACCTACCGAAATCCAACCAAACGCATTTGGATTGCCTTGACCATTTATAAGAACAATACATGGGTCCTTGGTGAAATGTACGAGTCATTCTTGCGTCAGTCCGAGGCACTGTGTGGCTGGTAACATTCAAAGGGTCTCTTTTTTGTTTAAAATGGACACAATTTTAAGTGAAAACAACAACTGACCTACGGAAATCATAGAAAATGCATTTAGATTTCTTTTATCTTTTATAATAACAATACAGGGGTCCATGGTGACGTGTATGTGTCACCAACGCCTCTATCTGTGGTACTATGTGGCCGGTATAACTCAAAGGGTCTGTCTTTTGTTTAAAATGGACACGATTTTAAGTGAAAACAACAACTGACCTACAGAAATCCCAAAAAACACATTCGGATTGCCTTGATCATTTATAATAATGATCCAAGGGTCCTTGGTGATGTTTAAGAGTCATCCTCGCATCAATCTGAGGCACTGTGTGGCCGGTAACACTCAAAGGGTCTCTTTTTTGTTTAAAATTGACACGATTTTAGGTGAAAAAAACAACTGTCTTACAGAAATCCATCCAAACGAATTCAGATTGCCTTGATCTTTTAATAGAACGATCCAAGGGTACTTGGTGATGTATACGAGTCATCCCCGCCTCAATCTGATGCACTATGTGACCGGTAACACTCAAAGTGTCTCTCTTTTGTTTAAAATTTACACGATTTTAAGTGAAAACAACAACTGGCCTACGGAAATCCATCCAAAAGCATTTTCATTTACATGATCTTTTATAAGAACGATCCAAGAGTCCTTGGTGACATGTACAAGTCATCCTCGCATCAATATAAGGCACAGTGTGACCACTATCACTCAAAGGGTATCTCTTTTGTTTAAAATGGGGACGATTTTAAGTTAAAACAACAACTGACCAACGGAAATCTGAAAAAATGCTTTCAAATTTCCTTGGTCTTTTATAAGAAGAATCCAAAGGTCCTTGGTGACATGTATGGGTCAACCGAGCCTCAATCCGAGGCATGGTGTGACCGCTACCACTCAATGAGTTTCTCTTTGCTTTAAAATGGGCACGATTTTAAGTGGAATCAACAACTGACCTACGGAAATCTTACCAAACGCATTCGGATTTCCCTACTCATTTATAAGAACGATCCCTGGGTCCTTAGTGATGTGTATGTGTCATCCCCGCCTCAATCCAAGGCATTGTGTGGCTGGTAACACTCAAAGGGTATCTCTTTTGTTTGAAATGGACACGATTTTAAGTGAAAACAACAACTGACCTGTGGAAATCCAACCAAACACATTTTGATTGCATTATTCATTTATAATAAATATCCAACTGTACTTGGTGATGTGTACGAGTCATCCACGCCTCAATCCAAGACATGGTGTGACCACTATCACTCAAAGGGTCTCTCTTTTGTTTAAAATGGACACGATTTTAAGTTAAATCAAAAACTGACCTACGAAAATCCCACCAAATGCATTTAGATTGCCCTGTTCTTTTAAAAGAACAATCCATGGGTCCTTGGTGACGTGTATGGGTCAACCACGCCTCAATCCAAGGTACGGTGTGACCGCTACCACTCAATGTGTCTCTCTTTGTTTTAAAATGGACACGATTTTAAGTGAAATCAACAACTGACCTACAGAAATCTGACCAAACAAATTCAGATTGCCTTAATCATTTATAATAATGATCCAAGGGTCCTTGGTGATGTGTAAAAGTCATCCCCGCCTCAATCCGAGGAACTGTGTGCCTAATAACACTCAAAGGGTCTCTCTTTTGTTTAAAATGGAAACGATTTTAAGTGAAAACAAAAACTGGCCTATGGAAATATGACCAAACACATTCATATTGGCTTAATATTTTATAATAAATATCCAAGGGTCCTTGGTGACATGTACGAGTCATCCCTGCCTCAATCCAAGGCATTGTGTGGCTGGTAACACTCAAAGGGTCTCTTATTTTTTTTAAAATGGACATGGTTTTAAGTGAAAACAATAACTAACCTACGAAAATATGAATAAACGCATTAGGATTTCCTTGATATTTTATAATAATGAACCAAGGGTCCTCGGTGACGTGTATGAGTCATCCCCTCCACAGTACGAGACATAGTTTATCTGGTAACACTCAAAGGGTCTATCTTTTGTTTAGAATGGACATGATTTTAAGTGAAATCAACAACTAACCTACAGAAATCTGAAAAAATGAATTTTGATTTCCTTTATCTTTTATAAGAACGATCCAAGGATCCTTGGTGATGTGTAAGAGTCATCCCCACCTCAATCTGAGGCACTGTGTGGCTGGTATCACTCAAAAGGTCTCTATTTTGTTTTAAATGGACACGATTTTAAGTGAATACAACAACTGACCTACGGATGTCTGACCAAACTCATTCAGATTGCCTCACTCATTTATAAAAATGATCCAAGGGTCTTTGGTGAGGGGTACAAGTCTTCCCCGCCTCAATCTGAGACACTATGTGTCCGTTAACACTCAAAAGGTCTCTCTTTTGTTTAAAATGGACACGATTTTAAGTGAAAACAACAACTGACCTACGGAAATCTGATCAAACGCATTATGATTTCCTTGATCATTTATAAGAAAGATCCAGGGGTACTTGGTGACGTTTACGAGTCATCCACGCCTCAATATGAGGCACAGTGTGGCCGGTAATACTCAGAGGGTCTCTCTTTTGTTTAAAATGGAGACGATTTTCAGTGAAAACAACAACTGGCCTACATATATCTTACCAAACACGTTCGGATTTCCTTGATCATTTATATAAACGATCTAAGGGTCATTGGTGATGTGTACGAGTCATCCACGCATCAATCCGAGTCACTGTGTGGCCGGTATCACTCAAAGGGTCTCTCTTTTGTTTAAAATGTTCACATTTTTAATGAAAACAACAACTAACCTATGAAAATCTGACCAAACGGATTCGAATTGCCTTGATATTTTATAAGAACGATCCGAGGGTCCTTGGTGACGTGTACGTGTCATCCCTGCCTCAATCCGAGGCACTGTGTGGCCGGTAACACTCAAAGAGTCTCTCTATTGTTTAAAATGGACACGATATTAAGTGAAAACAACAACTGACCTAAGGAAATCCATCCAAACACATTCGGATTGCCTTGATCATTTATAAGAACGATCCAAGGGTCCATGGAGACGTGTACGAGTCATAAACGCCTCAATCCGAGGCACATTGTGGCCGGTACCACTCAAAGGGTCTTTCTTTTGTTTAAAATGGACACGATTTTAAGTGAAAACAACAACTAATCTACGGAAATATGGACAAACACATTTAGATAACCTTTATATTTTATAAAAACCATCCAAGGGTCCTCGGTGATGTGTAAGAGTCATCCTTGCCTCAATCCGAGGCACGATGTCACCACTATCACTCAAAGGGTCTCTCTTTTGTTTCAAATAGACACGATTTAAAGTTAAAACAACAAATGACCTAGGGAAATACCACCAAACGAATTCAGATTGACTTGATCATTTATAAGAACTATCATAGGGTCCTTGGTGACATATAAGAGTCATGATCACCTCAATCTGAAGCATGTTGTGACCGCTACCACTCAATGTGTCTCTCTTTTGTTTAAAATGGACACGATTTTATGTGAAAACAACAACTGAACTACGGAAATCCGACCAAACGCATTAAAATTGCCTTAATAGTTTATAAGAACGATCCAAGGGTCCTTGGTGACGTGTAGGAGTTATCCCCTACTCAATCTGAGGCACTGTGTACCCGACAACACTCAAAGGGTCTCTCTTTTGTTTAAAATGGACACGATTTTAAGTGAAATCAACAAATGAACTATAGAAATCCAACCAAACATATTAGGATTGCCTTGATATTTTATAATAACGATCCATGGGTCCTTGGTGATGTGTATGAGTCAGCCTCGTCTAATTATGAGGCATTTTTTGGCTGATAACACTCAAAGGGTCTCTCTATTATTTAAAATGGACATAATTTTAAGTGAAAACAACAACTGACCTACGGAAATCCGACCAAACGCATTCATATTTACTTGATATTTTATAAGAACTATACAAGGGTCCTTGGAGACATGTTTGAGTCACCCCTTCTTCAATCTGATGCACTGTGTGGCTAGTAACACTCAAAGGGTCTCTCTTTTGTTTAAAATGGACACGATTTTAAGTGAAAACAACAACTGACCTACGGAAATCCAGCCAAACACATTTAGATTGCCTTGATATTTTACAAGAAAGATCCAAGGGTCCTTGGTTACGTGTATGAGTCATCCCCATATCAATCCAAGGCACGGTGTGACCTTTATCACTCAAAGGGTCTCTCTTTTGTTAAAAATGGACACGATTTTAGGTTAAAACAACAACTGACCTACGAAAAATCACCCAAACACATTCGGCATGCCTTGATCATTATTGAGAACAATCCAAAGGTCATTGGTGAAGTGTAAATTTCAACCCCTTCTCAATTAGAGGCACGGTGTGACCACTATCACTCAAAGGGTCTCTCTTTTTCATAAAATGGACACGATTTTAAGTGAAAACAACAACTGTCCTACATAAATCCATCCAAATGCATTAATATTGCCTTAATATTAGAAAATAACGATCCAAGTGTCCTTGGGGACATGTAAGAGTCATCCCTGCCTCAATCCAAGGTATTGTGTGTCCGGTAACACTTAAAGAGTCTCTCTTTTGATTAAAATGGACACGATTTTAAGTGAAAACAACAAATGACATACAAAAATATGACCAAACACATTTTAATTACCTTAATATTTTACAAAAAAGATCCAATGGTACTTGGTGACGTGTACGAGTCATCCCCGCCTCAATCCGAGACACTGTGTGGCCGATAACACTCAATGGGTCTCCCTTTTGTTTAAAAAGGACACTATTTTAAGTGAAAACAACAACTGACCTACATAAATCTGACCAAACGCATTCGGATTGCCTTGATATTTTATAATAATGATACAAGGGTCCTTGGTGACTAGAAAAAGTCATCCTCACCTCAATCCGAGGTATGGTGTGGCCGGTAACAATCAAAGGGTCTCTCTTTTGTTTAAAATGGACACGATTTTAAGTGAAAACAACAACTGACCTACAGAAATATAACCAAACGCATTCGGATTTTCTTGAACAATTATAAGAACAATCCAAGGGATCGTGGTGACATGTACGAGTCATGAACACCTCAATCCGAGGCACTTTGTGGCCAATATCACTCAAATGGTATCTCTTTTTTTTTTAAATGGACACGATTTTAATGAAAAAAAAACTAACCAACAGAAATATGACCAAAGACATTCGTATTGCCTTGATATTTTATAAGAACGATCCAAGGGTCCATGGTGATGTTTACGAGTCATCCACGCCTCAATATGAGGCACTTTGCAGCCGATAACACTCAATGGGTCTCTCTTTTGTTTAAAATGGACACGATTTTAAGTGAAAACAACAACAAACCAACAGAAATCCATCCAAATGCATTCATATTTCCTTGATATTTTATAAGAACGATCCATGGGTCCTTAGTGGCGTGTCTGAGTAATCCCCGCCTCAATCTGAGGCACTGTGTGTCTGGTAACACTCAAAGGGTCTCTCTTTTGTTTAAAATGGACACGATTTTAAGTGAAAACAACAACTGACCAACGAAAATCTGGCCAAACGCATTTGGATTGCCCTGATATTTTATAATAACGATCAAAGGATCCTCAATCTGAGGCACTGTGTGGCCGATAACACTCAAAGGGTCTCTCTTTTGTTTAAAATGGACACGATTTTATGTGAAAACAACAACTGACTTTCGAAAATCCATCCAAATGCATTCGTATTGCCTTGATCATATAATAGAATTATCCAAGAGTCCTTGATGATGTATAAAAGTCATCCCTGCCTCAATCCGAGGCACTTTGTGTCCGGTAACACTCAAAGGGTCTCTCTTTTGTATAAAATGAACAGGATTTTAAGTGAAAACAACAACTGACCTACGGAAATCCAAACAAATGCATTTGGATTACCTTGGTCTTTTATAAGGTCTATCTAAGTATCCTTGTTGATTTGTAAGGGTCAACCACACCTCAATATGAGGCACGGTTTGACCGCTAACACTCAAAGGGTCTCTCTTTGGTTTAAAATGGACACGATTTTAAGTGAAATCAACAACTGACCTACGAAAATCTGACCAAATGCATTAGGATTGTCTTAATCATTTATAAGAACGATCCCATGGTCCTTGGTAATGTTTACGGGTGATCCCCGCCTCAATCTGAGCCACTGTGTGGCCGATAACACTCAAAGGGTCTCTCTATTGATTAAAATGGACATAATTTTAAGTGAAAACAACAACTAACTTACGGAAATCCGACCAAATGCATTCAGATTACCTTGATATATTATAAGAACGATCCAGGGGTCCTTGGAGACATGTAAGAGTCATTACTTCCTCAATCCAATGCACTGTGTGGCCAGTAACACTCAAAGGGTCTCTCTTTTGTTTAAAATGGACATGATTTTAAGTGAAAACAATAAATGACCTACGGAAATCAGACTAAATGCATTTAGATTTCCTTGATATTTTATAAGAAATACCCAAGGGTCCTTGGTGACATTTATGAGTCATCCTCGCATCAATCCGAGCCACGGTGTGGCCGGTAACACTCAAATGGTCTCTCATTTGTTTAAAATGGTCATGATTTTAAGTGAAAACAATAACTGACCTACGGAAATATGACTAAATGCATTCATATTTCCTTGATATTTTATAAGAATGATTTAGGGGTCCTTGGTGATGTGTAAGAGTCATCCTCGCCTCAATCTGAGGCACGGTGTGGCTGGTAACACTCAAAGGGTCTCTCTTTTGTTTAAAATGGACACGATTTTAAGTGAAAAAAACAACTGACCTACATAAATCCAACCAAATGCATTTGGATTTCCTTGATAATTTATAATAACTATCAAAGGGTCCTTGGTGATGTGTTTGAGTCATCCCCGCCTCAATCCGAGGCATTGTGTGGCCGGTATCACTCAAAGGGTCTCTCTTTTGTTTAAAATGGACACGATTTTAAGTGAATACAACAACTGACCTACAGAAATATGACCAAACACATTTGGATTGCCTTAATCATTTATAAGAAGGATCCAAGAGTCCATGGTGACGTGTAAGAATCATCCCTGCCTCAATCAGAGACATTGTGTGGCCGATAACATGCAAAGGGTCCCTCTTTTGTTTAAAATGGACACGATTTGAAGTGAAAACAACAACTGACCTAATAAAATATGAGCAGACGCTTTCAGACTGCCTTGATCATTTATAAGAACAATTAAAGGGTCCTTGGTGACGTGTATATGTCATCCCCACCTTAATCCAAGGCACGTTGTGGCAGGTGACACTCAAAGGGTCTCTCTTTTGTTTAAAAGGGACATGATTTTAAGTGAAAACAACAACTGACCTATGAAAATCTGACAGAACGCATTCATATTTCCTTGATCTTTTATAATAACGATCCAAGGATCCTTGGTGACATGTACGAGTTATCCACGCCTCAATCTGATACACTGTGTGGCCAGTTTCACTCAAAGGGTCTCTCTTTTGTTTAAAATGGACACGATTTTATTGAAAACAACAACTGACCTATGGAAATATGACCAAATGCATTTGGATTTCCTTGATATTTTATAAGAAAGATCCAAGGGTCCTTAGTGACGTTTAAGTGTCATCTCTGGCTCAATCCGAGGCACTGTGTGGCCGGTAACACTCAAAGTGTCTCTCTTTTGTTTAAAATGGACATGATTTTAAGTGAAAACAACAACTGACCTACGGAAATCCAGCCAAACGCATTCGGATTTCCTTGATCATTTATAATAACTCAAAGGGTCTCTCTTTTGATTAAAATGGACACGATTTAAAGTTAACACAAAAAATGACCTAGGGAAATCCAACCAAATGAATTCAGATTGCCTTGATCTTTTATAATAACGATCCAAGGGTCCTTGGTGACATGTATGAGTCAACCATGCTACAATCAGAGGCACGGTGTGACCGATAACACTCAAAGGGTCTCTCTTTTGTTTAAAATGGACACGATTTTATGTGAAAACAACAACTGACCTACGGAAATCTGACCAAACGCATTCATATTGACTTAATATTTTTTTAGAATGATCCAAGTGTCCTTGGTAATGTGTACAAGTCATCCCCACCTTAATCTGAGGCATTGTGTGGCCGGTAACACTCAAAGGGTCTCTCCTTTGTTTAAAATGTACACGATTTTTAGTGAAAACAACAACTAACCTACAGAAATCTGACAAAACACATTTAGATTGACTTGATATTTTATAAGAACGATCCACAAGTCCTTGGTGAAGTGTATGAGTCATCCCCGCCTCAATCCGAGACACCGTGTGGCTGGTAACACTCAAAGGGTCTCTCTTTTGTTTAAAATGGACACAATTTTAAGTGAAAACAACAACCGACCTACGGAAATTTGACCAAAAACATTAATATTTCCTTTATCATTTAAAATAAAAATCCACGGGTCCTTGGTGATGTTTAAGAGTCATCACCGCTTCAATCCGAGGCACTGTGTGGCCGGTAACATTCAAAGGGTCTCTCTTTTGTTTAAAATGGACACGATTTTATGTGAAAACAACAACTGCCCTACGGAAATCCGGCCAAACACATTTGGATTGACTTGAGCATTTATAAGAACGTTCCAAGGGTCCTTGGTGACGTGTATGAGTCATCCTCGCCTCAATCCGAGATACATAGTGGCCAGTAACACTCAAAGGGTCTCTGTTTTGTTTAAAATGGACATGATTTTAAGTGAAGACAACAACTGAACTATGGAAATCTGGTCAAACGCATTTTTATTGCCTTGATCATCTATAAGAACCATACAAGGGTCCTTGGTGACATGTAAGAGTCATCCCCACCTCAATCTGGGTCACATTATGACCGATATCACTCAAAGGGTCTCTCTTTTGTTTAAAATGCACACGATTTTAAGATAAAACAACAACTAACCAACGAAAATCCAAACAAACGCATTTGGATTTCCTTGATCTTTTATATGAATGATCCAAATGTCCTTGGTGACCAGTAAAAGTCAACCCCGCCTCAATCAGATGCATGGTGTGACCGCTACCACTCAAACAGTCTCTCTTTTGTTTAAAATGGACATTATTTTAAGTGAAAACAACAACTGACCTACGGAAATCCAACCAAACACATTTGTATTGCCTTAATATTTTATTATAACGATACAAGGGTCTTTGGTGACGTGTAAAAGTCATCTCCGCCTCAATCTGAGGCATCGTGTGGCCGGTATCACTCAAAGGGTCCCTCTTTTGTTTAAAATGGACACGATTTTAAGTGAAAACAACAACTGACATACAAAAATCTGACCAAACGCATTCGGATTTCCTTAATATTTTATAAGAACGATACAAGGGTCATTGGTGAAATTTATGGCTCATACACGCCTCAATCCAAGACATTGTGTGGCTGATAACACTGAAAGGGTCTCTCTTTTGTTTAAAATAGACACGATTTTAAGTGAAAACAATAACTGACCTATGGAAATCTGACCAAACGCATTCGGATTTATTTGATCATTTATAAGAACTATAAAAGGGTCCTTGGTGATGTGTAAGAGTTATCCCCACATCAATCTGAGGCACGGTGTGGCCGGTAACACTCAAATGGTCTCTCTTTTGTTTAAAATAGACACGATTTTAAGTGAAAACAAAAACTGACCTACATAAATCAAACCAAACGCATTCGGATTTCCATGACCATTTTTTAGAATAACCCAAGGGTACTTTTTGACATGTACGAGTCATCCCTGCCTCAATAGGAGGAATTGTGTGGCCGGTATCACTCAAAAGGTCTCTCTTTTGTTTAAAATGGACACAATTTTAATGAAAACAACAACTAACATATGGAAATCCGACCAAACACATTCAGATTTCCTTGATCATTTATAAGAACGAACCAAGGGTCTCTGGTGATGTGTACGAGTCATCCCCACCTCCATCTGAAGCACTGTCTGGCCGGTAACACTCAAAGGGTCTCTCTTTTGTAAAAAATGGACACGATTTTAAGTGAAAACCACAACTGACTTACGGAAATCTTGCAGAACACAATCATATTTCCTTGATCTTTTATAAGAACAATACAAGGGTTCTTGGTAATGTGTACGATTCATCCCTGCCTCAGTCTGAGAAACTGTGCGGCTGATAACACTCAAAAGGTCTTTCTTTTGTTTAAAATGGACACGATTTTATGTGAAAACAACAACTAACATATGAAAATCTAGCCAAACTCTTTTGTATTTCCTTGATTATTTATAATAATGATACGAGGGTCTTTGGTGACATGTAAGATGCACCCCCCCTCAATATGAGGCACGGTGTGACCGCTATCACTCAAAGGGTCTCTCTTTTGTTTAAAATGGACACGATTTAATGTTAAAACAACAACTGACCTACGGAAATCCGACCAAAAAAATTTGGATTGCCTTGAATTTTTATAAGAATGATTCAAGGGTCCTTGTTGATGTGTAAGAGTGAACCGAACCTCAATCTGAGGCACAGTGTGACTACTACCACTCAAAGGGTCTCTCTTTTGTTTAAAATGGACACGATTTTCAGTGAAAACAACAACTGACTTACGAAAATCCAACCAAATGAATTTGGATAGCCTTAATCTGTTATAAGAACGATACAAGGGTCCTTGGTGATGTGTATGAGTCATCCCCGCTTCAATCCGAGGCACTGTGTGGCCGGTAACACTCAAAGGGTCTCACTTTTGTTTAAAATGGACACGATTTTAAGTGAAAACAACAACTGACCTACAGAAATCCAACCAAATGAATTTAGATTGCCTTGATCTTTTATAATAACAATACAAGGGTCCTTGGTGAGGTGTACGAGTCATCCCCGCCTCAATCCAAGGAACTCTGTGGCCTGTAACACTCAAAGGGTCTCTCTTTTGTTTAAAATGGACACGATTTTATGTGAAAATAACAACTGACCTACGGAAATCCGAGAAAACGCATTACAATTTCCTTGATCATTTATAAGAACGATCCAAGGGTACTTGGTGATGTTTAAGAGTCATCCCCGCCTCAATATGAGGCACTATGTGGCTGGTATCATTCAAAGGGTCTCTCTTTTGTTTAAAATGGACACGATTTTAAGTGAAAACAACAACTAACCTACGGAAATCCAAACAAACACATTTGGATTGCCTTGATCATTAATAAGAACAATCCAAGGGTCATTGGTGACATGTAAAATTCATACTCCCCTCAATCTGAGGCACTGTGTGGCTGATAACACTCAAAAGGTCTCTCTTTTGTTTAAAATGGACATGATTTTAAGTGAAAACAAAAACTGACCTACGGAAATCTGGAGAAATGCATTCGGATGGCCTTGATATTTTAATAGAACGATACAAGGGTCCTTGGTGACGTATACAAGTCATCCCCGCCTCAATCTAAGTCATTTTGTGCCCGATAACACTCAAAGGGTCTCTCTTTTGTTAAAAATGGACACGATTTTAAGTGAAAACAACAACTGACCTTCGGAAATCCAACCAAATGAATTCGAATTGCCTTTATATTTTATCAGAACAATCCAAGAGACTTTGGTGACGTGTACGAGTCATCCTATCCTCAATACAAGGCACGTTGTGACCACTATCACTCAACGGGTCTCTCTTTTTGTTTAAAATGGACACGATTTTAAGTTAAAACAACAACTGACCTATGGAAATCCAAACAAATACATTCTGATTACCTTGGTCTTTTATAAGAACGATACAAGGGTCCTTGGTGATGTGTAAGGGTCAACCAAGCCTCAATCCAATTCACGGTGTGACCGATACCACTCAAAGGGTCTCTCTTTGGTTTAAAATGGACACGATTTTAAGTGAAATCAACAACTGACCTATGGAAATCCAACCAAATGCATTCATATTGCCTTAATAATTTATGAGAACGATCAATGGTTCCTTGGTGATGTGTAAGAGTCATCCCCGCCTCAATATGAGGCACTGTGTAGCTGGTAACCCTCAAAGGGTCTCTCTTTTGTTTAAAATGGACACGATTTTAAGTGAAAACCACAACTGACCTATGGAAATCTGAACAAACACATTCGGATTGACTTATTATTTTATAATAATGATAAAAGGGTCCTTCTGACATGTATGAGTCATCCCCACCTCAATCTGATGCACTGTGTGGCCGGTAACACTCAAAGGGTCTCTCATTTATTTAAAATGGACATGATTTTAAGTGAAAACAATAATTGTCCTATGGAAATCAAACTAAACGCATTCAGATTTACATGATCTTTTATATGAATGATACAGGGGTCCTTGGTGATGTGTAAGAGTCATTTCCACCTAAATTTGAGGCACAGTGTGGCAGGTAACACTCAAAGGGTCTCTCTCTTTTTTTTAAATCGGACACGATTTTACGTGAAAACAACAACTGACCTATCGAAATCCAGTCAAATGCATTTGGATGTCCTTGTTATTTTATGAGAATGATCCAAGGGTCCTTGGTGATGTGTAAATGTCATCCCCGCCTCAATCCGAGTCACTGTGTGTCCGGTTTCACTCAAAGGGTCTCTCTTTTGTTTAAAATGGAAACGATTTTAAGTGAATACAACAACTGACCTACGGAAATCTGACCAAATGCATTCGGATTGCCTTAATAAATTAGAATAATGATCCAAGGGTCCTTGGTGATGTGTAAGAGTCATCCTTGCCTCAATCCAAGGCACTGTGTGGCCAATAACACTCAAAGGGTCTCTCTTTTGTTTGAAATGGACACGATTTTAAGTGAAAACAAAAACTAACATATGGAAATCTTAACAAACACATTCAGATTGCCTTGATATTTTATAAGAACGATCCAAGAGTCATTGGTGAAGTGTACGAGTCATCCCAGTATCAATCCGAGGAACAGTGTGGCCAGTAACTCTCAAAGGGTCTCTAATTTTTTTTAAAATGGACATGATTTTAAGTGAAAACAAAAACTGACCTACGTAAATCCAACCAAACGCATTAGGATTTTCTTGATCATTTATAAGAATGATACAAGGTTCCTTGGTGACATGTAAGAGTCATCCATGACTCAATCCGAGGCACTATTTGGCTGGTATCACTCAAAGGGTATTTCTTTTGTTTAAAATGGACACAATTTTAATGAAAACAACAACTGACTTATGGAAATCTGACCAAACACATTATGATTTTCTAGATCATTTATAAGAATGGTCCAAGGGTCCTTGGTGACGTGTGAGTGTCATCCCTGCCTCAATCTGTAGCACTGTACGACTGGTAACACTCAAAGGGTCTCTCTTTTGTTTAAAATGGACACGATTTTAAGTGAAAACAAAAACTGGCCTAGGGAAATCCAGACAAATGCATTTGGATTGCCTTGATCTTTTATTAGAACGATCCAGGGGTCCTTGCTGATGTGTAAGAGTCATCCCCACCTCAATATGATGCACTTTGTGGCCGATAACACTCAAAGGGTCTCTCATTTGTTTAAAATGAACACGAATTTAAGTGAAGAAAAAAACTGACATATGGAAATTCATCCAAACACATTTGGATTACCTTGATAAATTATAAGAATGATACAAGGGTCCTTGGGAACATGTACGAGTCATCCCCACCTCAATCTGAGGCACGGTGTGACCGCTATCACTCAATGGGTCTCTCTTTTGTTTAAAATGGACACGATTTTAAGTTAAAACAACAATTGCCCTACAAAAATCTGTCCAAACACATTCGGATTGCCTTGATCTTCTATTAGAATGATCCAAGGGTCCCTGGTGATGTGTAAAAGTCAAACCTGCCTCAATCAGAGGCACAATATGACCGCTAACACTTAAAGGGTCTCTCTTTTGTTTAAAATGTACACGATTTTAAGTGAAAACAACAACTGACCTCTAGAAATCCAACCAAAAACATTCAAATTGCCTTATTATTTTATTAGAAAAACCCAAGGGTCCTTGCTGACGGGTAAGAGTCATCCCCGCCTCAATCTGAGGCACTTTTTGGCCGGTAACACTCAAAGGGTCTCTCTTTTGTTTAAAATGGACACAATTTTAAGTGAAAACAACAACTGACATACGAGAATCTGACCAAACGCATTCGGATGGCCTTATCATTTATCAGAACGATCCAAGGGTCCTTGGTGAAGTGCACGAGTCATCCTCGCCTCAATCCGAGTCATTTTGTGGCCAATAACACTCAAAGGGTCTCTATTTTGTTTAAAATGTACACGATTTTAAGTGAAAACAAAAACTGACCTACGGATTTCTCACCAAATGCATTCGGATTTCCTTGATCATTTATAATAATGATACAAGGGTCCTTGGTGATGTGTACGAGTCATCCTATCCTCAATCCAAGGTATGGTGTGGCCGGTAACACTCAGAGGGTCTCTCTTTTGTTTAAAATGGACACAATTTTAAGTGAAAACAACAACTGACCTATGGAAATATAACCAAATGCATCCGTATTTCCCTGATATTTTATAATAAAGATCCAAGGGTCCTTGGAGATATGTAAGAGTCATTTCCACCTCAATCCGAGGCACTGTGTGTCCGGTATCACTCAAAAGGTCTCTCTTTTGTTTAAAATGGACACGATTTTAATGAAAACAGCAAATAACCTATGGAAATCTGACCAAACGCATTCAGATTGACTTGATCATTTATTAGAACGATCCAAGGTTCATTGGTGACGTGTAAGAGTCATCCCCGCCTCAATCCGAGGTAGTGTGTGGCCGGTAACACTCAAAGGGTCTCTCTTTTGTTTAAAATGTACCCGATTTTAAGTGAAAACAACAACTGACCTATGGAAATCCAACCAAACACATTCATATTTCCTTGATCTCTTATAAGAAGGATCCAAGGGTCCTTGGTGACGTGAAAGAGTCATCCCCACCTCAATCCAAGGCACTATGTTGCCGGTAACACTCAAAGGGTCTCTCTTTTGTTTAAAATGGACACAATTTTAACTGAAAACAACAACTTTCCTACGGAAATCTGGCCAAACGCATTCAGATTGACTTGATCTTTTATAATAATGATCCAAAGGTCTTTAGTGATGTGTAAGCATAATCCCCACCTCAATCAGAGGCACTTTGTGTCCAATAACACTCAAAGGGTCTCTATTTTGTTTAAAATGGACACGATTTTAAGTGAAAACAACAACTGAACAATGGAAATCCGGCCAAACGCATTTTGTAACGTCCCAAGTCAAGAGCCCCTCCTATGGTGCCCCGTACCCTGTTCGTCACATGACCTCAAGCGTGATTCCCTGAATGCCAGAGGCTACCGACTAGCAGCGAGGGCCTTTGTGAGTCGATAGGTAAACTATGCCCTCATTCGGTAAGGTATACAAGGTAAGGAAACAACAATAAACAGCGAAAGTAGTAAATAACATGCATAATAGTAGAATCCAAAGGGTGGAAGAAATGTAGATATATAGATATAATGAAGATGATGCAGCAGGTACAAGTATCTAAGGAAAATACCAAACACAACAATGGGGTGAAATACAACTGAAACCAAGTGCAAAAGAAAACAAAGTAAGCTCCTCAGCATGGCGAGCCACGGCTCGGTCCCATGCTCCCCAGATCCTGGTGGAATCAAGATCCTAAAGTAGAATGGCGCTTTACCTTGTCTATACCTACAACAACATAGTATTCTTGGGCCCAAAAGCATGTGCCAAACAGGGTGTGAGATATAATCCGAGTAGGTAATCACCCAAAGATTTGTACCTAACGGTCAATGAATACATGGTAGTAATAAAACAAGAAGCAGTAAATAGAAAATCACAAGAAGCTACATTCCATAGTTCTAGCAAACAAGGTACACAAGTAAACATCCAGCATCAAAAGAAAAAATAGTTAACCCTCTGGGTAGCTCTCACGGTCTAACCCCTATGGTTCAACCTATCAGTACTAGCAACCCACTGGGAAGCACACACAGTCTCACCCTTCTAGTTCAGCTACATAATTAAGCAGACTCTCTAGAGAAGCACTCACTGTAAATTCCCCCTATAGTCTCGTATCGTGCTAAAGGCTCTCTGGGGAAGCAGTCAACATCAATTCCCCATGTGTCCCGTGTAGTGGATATACAGACTCACTGAGGAAGCACTCAATGTCAATTCCCCCTACGGTCTCGCATCGTAATTAAAAGACACTCTGGAGAAGACCTTCCGTCAATTCTCCATTTGGTCTACTACTCTAGGATATCACAGTCCTGAGTATTACTAAACATGCTCAGCGCGTGTATATCGTCCAAGTAAACCTCAAGAACTATTGGTCTATCATTCTATGGATCAACAGAAATAACAAAACAACAGTTCCACTATCCTAGAACTAGCCATGGAAACTTGCAAAACGACCAACAGGCAAAACAATCATGGAAAAGCAATCTGAGCACAAAATAAATTACTCTACTCACAAGCAATAACCTCTACTAATTAAAACAATCAAAGAATGAAAACATCAGGGAAAAAAACAGGAAACATGCAATACCCTGTTCATGTGTATTGGTGGAATTTTCACATAATATTCATCAACTTTCTACAAAAAGGAACAAACCACCTACCTCGATCCGAGGAGTTCGATATTCATGAACCACGAAAACAGATTCCTCTTAGAACAATGTAGATCTATGAAAATGCACAAAACATTCATCCCACAATAACTTGGAAACAAAGAAGAATCAAGAAACAATGCTAAAGCTTAAGGAAGAACTCACCGATGCGATTCCAACACAATTGGCCGTGCTCAAATCGGAGAACGGCCGGCGAGGTGGGAGCTCGGAGAATATTCGGCCATATGGTCGCTTCCGGGTGGACGAAATCTGGAGAAGAAGATGATTTTGGGGGTTAGCTGTGACCCCGGTCCGTTTAATGAAAAAAATAAAGTACACGGCGTGCACTTATTGACTAAATAGCGTGTACTTCAATTTTCCGTACTCCGAATTAACTGGCCTCCACCTCAACCATACACACCGTGTGTGTGGCCTGGACACGGCCAGCACACGACTTCGATCCGAGAAGAGTACACGGCGTGTACTCAGAAAGTACATGGCGTGTACTTCGGAAATTTCCAGAAAATTTATTTTCATTAAAAACACTAGAAAAAGGGAAAACATACCTGAAAAGAGATCCGGGTTCTTACAAACTTCCCCCCTTAAAGAAATTCATCCCTGAATATCCCTAACGAGACGGAGAAGGAGAAACACCGAACAACTCTGGCCACTGCGATCGTACATCTGTCTCTCTCTCCCAAGTATTGTCATGTACTCGCTCATGCTGCCATAACACTCATACAAGAGGAACAGACCGCCCGCGGAGAACCTTCGTACTGTGATCGAAAATCCAGATAGGATGCTCCTCGAACGATGAATTTGCTTCATGCTCGACTTCCTTGGGATGAAAGACATGAGATGGGTTTGAAAAGTAACGTGGGAGTTGAGAGACGTTGAAGACGTCCTGCATGGACCGATACCTATGAGGTAGCTGCAACCGATCGGCGATCGGCCCAACTCTATCCAAGACCTCAAATGGCCGGACGTACCACGGTGAAAGCTTACCCTGTCTCTGAATCCTCTTGTGTCTCAATGTCATTGCGACATGCAGGAAAACCTAATGACTGGCCTCGAACTCCATAGGTCATCTCCACTGATCATCATAAGACTTCTGTCGAGACTACGTCGTAGTCATCCTCATTTGAATCAGTTCTATCTATTATGAGGTCTCTTGAACAAGACGAGGTCCTAACAAAACTGCCTCTCCTACCTCTAGCCAGCATAAGGTTGATCGGCATGGCCTACCGTACAAAGCCTCGTACGGTGCCATCTGAATGGTCGCCTGGAAACTGTTATTGTAGGAGAAATCCACCAAAGGGATATGCTTCTCTCAAGAACCGCCAAATTCTATAATTCAAGCCAGGAGAAAATGTTCAAGCACCTTGATCATGCCCTCGGACTGGCCATCAGTTTGGGTATGGTATGATGTACTCAAAAGTACCTGTGTACCCAAGGCCTTCAGAAGTCCCTGCCAGAACCGAGAGTTAAATTGTGCATCTCTCTCTGAAACAATATAGTGTGGAACTCCATGCAGATGAACGATCTATCTGATGTAAAGTCATCCCAGATCATTGACACTAAAGGTCTCCGTGATCGGCAAGAAGTGAGAAACATTCATAAGCCGGTTGATGACAACCCAAACAGCATCATTTCCCTGAGGTGACCTCAGCAACCTGGTCACGAAGTCCATCGCTACATCGTTCCACTTCCACTCTGGAATGGGTAACTGCTGTAAAAGCCACGCTTGTCGCTGATGCTCTGCTTTAACCTGCTGACAAGTAGAACATCTCAGGACAAAACTAGCGACATCCTTCTTCATACCTGGCCTCCAGTATTGACGATTAAGGTCCCGATACATCTTGGTGACACGATGTGTTCCCTAAGGACACGGCGTGTTCTACCCGAGCTTCCACGACCCATGTTGTTAGTGACACGGCCGGGTACATGGCTTCAAACTTACACAGCGTGTACCAATCGTAGACGACGTGTTCTCGAAGTTACTCCCACGACACTGTGTTCTGCTCACATGGTCAGTGACACGACGTGTATCGAAAAAGTACACGCTGTGTATTCTTGGTTTTTCTGGGCAGTAACTCAGAAACTACTCAGACTCCCAGAAATACTAAAACAAGGGAAAGATGTTCCAAATTTTGATTCGTGAGGGCCCATACTCCCCGTGAATCAATGCTCAGCAGCTCCTGTAGTCACATACAACATAAAACAACAGCTTTCTAACATAACAGTAGAGATTATAGCAATCATCTATCACAACAGCATGCATAATCTACACGAAGTCTATCACAACAGCATGCAATCGCTAATGCACCCTAGATGGCATGGCAATAATGCATGTCATGTGATTCTATAACTGCCTATATGATGCATGAGACGACATACCCTCATATCATCAGGTTGCGACAGAAATAGAACTGAGATATTAAAACAATCACCGCACAAGTCATGCGAATCACTCTAGGTGAAAACATATCAACCATAAAACCCAAAACCATCATAATGCAATTAATGAGGTAGTATGGACTTTCCCTTTACACAGGTTAGCTACTCCGGAGCACAGCTAAATTCCAAGTACTGAAACCGTCCTATCCCTGGCTAGAGTACCCAAACAGTAAAGTAAGAGAAAATAACTCCTCTGATATCACTTTGTAACGTCCCGAGTCTGGAGCCCCTCCACTGGTGCCCCGTACCCAGTTCGCCACATGAACTCAAGCACGTTTCCCCAAACTCCAGAGGCTGCCAACTAGCAGCGAGGGCCCTGGTGAATCAGTAGGGAAACTATGCCCTCATTTGGTAAGGTATACAAGGTAAGGAAACAACAATAAACAGCAGAAGCATTAAAAAACATGCATAACAGAAGAAACCAAATGGCAGAAGTAATATAGATATATAACTATGATGACGATGAAGCAGCAGGTACATGTATCTAAGGAAAACATCAAACAAAACAACGGGATGAAATGCAACTGAAACTAAGTGCAAAAGAAAAGAATGTAATCTCCTCAGCATCGTGATCCACGACTCGGGCCCATGCTCCCCAACTCCTAGTGCAATCAAGATCCTGAAGTACAAGGGCGCTTGCCTTGTCTATACCTGCAGCAACATAGTCTACATGGGCCCAAAAGAATTGCCTAAATAGGTTGTGAGATACAAACTCAGTAGGCAATCAGCCAAAGATTTGTGCCTAACAGTCAATGAATACATGGAAGTAATAAAACAAGAAGTAGAAAACAGAAAAGCACAAGCAGCTACAATCTACATTTCTAGCAAACAGGGTACCCAAGTAAATAACAAAAAACAAAAGAAGAAATATGTAACCCTCTAGGTATCTCTCATAGTATAACCCCTATGGTTTAACCTATCAGTACTAGAAACCCTCTAGGAAGCACACACATTCTCACCCCTCTGGTTCAGCTACATAATTAACCAGACTCTCTGGGGAAGAACTCACCGTCAATTCATCCTATAGACTCGTATCGTGCTAAAGGCTCTCTGGAGAAGCACTCAACGTCAATTCCACATGTGGCTCGCGTTGTGGATCTTTAGACTCTCTGAGGAAGCACTCAACGACAATTCCCCCTATGGCCGCGCATCGTAATTAAAAGACACTCTGGGGAAGCCCTTCCATCAATTCCTCCTTTAGTCTACTACTCTAGGTTCTCAGAGTCCTGAGTATAACTAAACATGCTCAGCGCATGTATATCGTCCAAGTAAACCTCAAGAACTACTTGGGTATCATTCTACGGCTTAACATAAATAACAAAACAACAGTTCTGCTATCCTACAGCTAGGCATGGCACCTGGAAAAACTCCCAACAAGAAAAACAAGCATTGAAAAGCAATATGAGTACAAAATAAATTAATCTACCCACAATAAATGACCTCTAGTAAAGCAAATAAGAAAAGCAGGAAAACAACAGGGGAAAAAAAGGAAACACTCAATACCCCATTCACGGGTATTGGTGAAATTTGCACATAATATTCATCAACTTTCTATAGAAAGGCACAATCCACCTACCTCAATCTGAGGAGTTCGATATACGTGAACCACGAAGATAGATTCCTCTTATAACAACATAGATATGAGAAAAAGAAGAAAACAGTCATCCCACGATAACTTGGAAACGAGGAGGAATAAAGAAACAAGGCTAAAGCAGAAGGAAGAACTCACCACTGCGATTCCAACGCAATCAACCATGCTAAAATTGGATATCGGATGACAGGGTGGGATCTCGGAGAAGATTCAGTCATACGGTTGCTTCCATGCGGACGCAATCTGAAGAAGAAGATTATTTTGGGGGTTAGCCGTGACCCCGGTCCGTTTAATGAAAAAAAGAAAGTACACAACGTGTACTTCTATAGTACACAGCGTGTATGACAATTTTCCGTACTCCGAATTAACCGGCCCCCACCTCAGCCTTACACACCGTGTGTGTGGCCCGGACACGGCTAGCACACAGCTTCGAGCTAGGAAGAGTACACAGTGTGTACTCAGAAAGTACACGACATGTACTTCTTAAATATCCAGAAAATATATTTTCCATAAAATCTCTAGAAAAAGGGACAACATACCTGAAAATAGATCTAGGTTCTTACACATTTGGAATACCTCGATCATGTATAAGAACGTTCCAAGGGTCCTCGGTGACGTATACGAGTCATCCCCGCCTCAATCAGAGGCACGGTGTGGCCACTATCACTCAAACGGTCCCTCTTTTGTTTAAAATGGGCACGATTTAAAGTTAAAACAACAACTGACCAACAGAAATATGACCAAACACATTCGGATTGCCTTGATCTATTATAAGAATGATCCAATGGTCCTTGGTGACATGTAAAATTCAACCTCGCTTCAATCAGAGGCACATTGTGACCGCTACCACTCAAAGGGTCTCTTTTGTTTAAAATGGACATGATTTTATGCGAAAACAACAAATGACCTACTAAAATCTGACCAGAAAAATTCATATTGCCTTAATAATTTATTAGAACGATCCATGGGTCCTTGGTGACGTGTACGAGTCATCCACGCCTCAATTTAAGGCATTGTGTGGCCGGTAACACTCAAAGGGTCTCTCTTTTGTTTAAAATGGACACGATTTTAAGTGAAGACGACAACTGACATTCGAAAATATGACTAAACGCATTAATATTGCCTTAATAATTTATTATAATTATACATGGGTCCTTGGTGATGTGTACGAGTCATCCCCGCCTCAATCTGAGGCACTGTGTGGCCAATAACACTCAAAGGGTCTTATTTTTGTTTAAACTGGACATGATTTTAAGTAAAAACAACAAATGAACTACGGAAATCCGACCAAACACATTTAGATTGCCTTGATCGTTTATAAGAACGATACAATGGTCCTTGGTGACATGTACGAGTCATCCCTGCCTCAATCCTAGGCACGTTATGGCCGGTAACACTCAAAGGGTCTCTCTTTTGTTTAAAATGGACAGGATTTTATGTTAAAACAAACACTGACCTACGGAAATCCAACCAAACACATTTGGATTTCATTGATATTTTATAAGATTGATACATTGGTCCTTGGTGACATGTATGAGTCATCCCCATCTCAATATGAGGCACTCTGTGGGCAGTATCACTCAAAGGATCTCTCTTTTGTTTAAAATGGACACGATTTTAATGAAAACAACAACTAACCTACAGAAATATGACCAACCACATTCAGATTGCCTTGATCTTTTATAATAACGATCCAAAGGTCCTTGGTGATGTGTATGAGTCATCCCTGCCTCAATCCGAGGCATTGTGTGGCTGATAACACTCAAAGGGTCTCTCTTTTGTTTAAAATGGACACGATTTTAAGTGAAATCATGACCTATGGAAATATGGCCAAACGCATTCGGATTGCCTTGATATTTTATAAGAACGACCCAGGGGTCCTCGGTGATGCGTAAAAGTCATCCTTGCCTCAATCCGAGGCACTGTGTGGCCGGTAACACTCAAAGGGTCACTCTTTTGTTAAAAATTGACATGATTTTACATGAAAACAACAACTAACCTACGGAAATCTGGCCAAACGCATTCGGATTGCCTTGATCATTTATAATAATGATCCAATGGTCCTTGGTGACCTGTACGAGTCATCTCTGTCTCAATATGAGGCAGGCTGTGGCCGGTAACACTCTGAGGGTCTCTCTTTCGTTTAAAATGGACATGATTTTAAGTGGAAACAAAAACTGACCTACGTAAATCTAACAAAAAGAATTAGGATTTCCTTGATCATTTATAAGAATCATCCAAGGGTCTTTGGTGACATGTAAGAGTCAACTGCGCCTCAATCCGAGGCACGGTGTGACCGCCACCACTCAAAGGGTCTCTCTTTTGTTTAAAATGGACACAATTTTAAGTGAAAAAAACAACTGTCCTACGGAAATCTGAACAATCATTTTCGGAATGCCTTATTATATTATAAGAACGATACATGGGTTCTTGGTGATGTGTACGAATCATCCCCGCCTCAATCTGAGGCACTGTGTGGCCGGTAACATTCCAAGGGTCTCTATGTTATTTAAAATTTACACGATTTTAAGTGAAAACAACAACTGACCTACAAAAATCTGACCAAACGCATATGGATTGTCTTTATTATTTATAAGAACGATCCAGGGGTCCTTGGTGAAGTGTACGAGTCATCCCCACCTTGATACGAGGAACTTTGTGGCCGGTAACTCTCAAAGGGTCTCTCTTTTGTTTAAAATGGACACGATTTTAAGTGAAAACAAAAACTGACCTACGGAAATCTGAGAAAACGCATTCATATTTCCATGATATTTTATAAGAAAAATAAAATGGTCCATGGTGACATGTAAGATATATCCCCGCCTCAATCTGAGGCACTATGTGGCCGGTATCACTCAAAGGGTCTCTCTTTTGTTTAAAATGGACAAGATTTTAAGGGAAAAAACTACTGACCTACGAAAATCCAAACAAACACATTAGGATTGCCTTTATCATTAATAAGAACGATAAAAGGGTCCTTGGTGACATATAAGTGTCATCCTCGCCTCAATCCGTGGAATTTTGTGGCCGATAACACTCAAAGTGTTTCTCTTTTGTATAAAATGGACACGATTTTAAGTGAAAACAAAAAAATGACCTACGGAAATCTGACAAAATGCATTCGGATTGCCTTGATCATTTAATAGAATTAAAAAAGGGTCCTTGGTGACATATACGAGTAATCCTCGCCTCAATATGAGGCACTGTGTGGCCGATAACACTCAAAGTGTCTCTCTTTTGATTAAAATGGACACGATTTTATGTGAAAAGAACAATTGACCTACGGAAATCTAGACAAACACATTCGGATTGCCTTGATATTTTATAAGAACGATCCAAGGGTCCTTGGTGATGTGTACGAGTCATCCCTTCATCAATCCAAGGCATGGTGTGACCGCTATCACTCAATGGGTCTCTCTTTTGTTTAAAATGGACACGATTTAATGTTAAAATAACAACTGACCTACGGAAATCCGATAAAAGGCATTATGATTGCCATGGACTTTTATAAGAATGATCCAGGGGTCCTTGGTGACGTGTACAGGTCAACCGTTCCTCAATCTGAGGAACGGTGTGACCGCTACCACTCAAATGGTCTCTCTTTTGTTTAAAATGGACACGATTTTAAGTGAAATCAACAAATGACCTACTGAAATCAGACCAAACGCATTTTTATTTCGTTAATCATTTATAATAACGATACAAGGGTCCTTGGAGATGTGTACTAGTCATCCCCACCTCAATCTGAGGCACTGTGTGGCCGGTAACACTCAAAGGGTCTCTCTTTTGATTAAAATGGACACGATTGTAAGTGAAAACAACAACTGACCTACGGAAATCCGACCAAACGCATTCAGATTGCCTTAATATTTTATAAGAAACATCCAAGGGTCCTTTTTGATGTTTAAGTGTCATTCCTACCTCAATCCGAGGCATTTTGTGGCCGGTAACATCAAGGGGTCTCTCATTTGTTTAAAATGGACATGGTTTTAAGTGAAAACAATAACTGACCTATAGAAATCTGACTAAATGCATTAGTAATTCCTTGATCATTTATAAGAACGATCCAAGGGTCCTTAGTGATGTGTACGAGTCATCCCTGCCTCAATCTGAGGCATGGTGTGGCCGATAACACTCAAAGGGTCTCTCTATTGTTTAAAATGGAAAACATTTTAAGTGAAAACAACAACTTACGTACGAAAATCTGACGAAATGCATTTTAATTGCCTTGATCTTTTATAAGAACGATCCAAGGGTCCTTGGTGATGTGAACGAGTTATCCTCGCCTAAATATAAGGCATTGTGTGACCGGTATCACTCAAAGGGTCTCTCTTTTGTTTAAAATGGACACGATTTTAAGTGAATACAACAACTGACAAATGGAAATCAGACCAAATGTATTGGGATTTCCTTGATATATTATAAGAACGATATAAGGGTCCTTGATGATGTGTAAAATTCATCCCCGCCTCAATCCGAGGCATTGTGTGCCCGGTAACACTCAAAGGGTCTCTCTTTTGTTTTAAATGGACACGATTTTAAGTGAAAACCACAACTGAGCTACGGAAATCCAGCCAAACGCATTTGGATTTCCTTGATATTCTATAAGAATTATCCAAGGATCCTTGGGGATGTTTATGAGTCATCCCCACCTCAATATGAGGCACTGTGTGGCCTGTAACACTCAAAGGGTCTCTCTTTTGTTTAAAATAGACACGATTTTAAGTGAAAACGACAACTGACCTATGGAAATCTAGGAAAACGAATTCAGATTGACTTTATATTTTATTATAAAGATCCAAGGGACATTGGTGATGTGTAAGTGTCATTCCCACCTCAATCTGCGGCATGGTGTGACCGTTAACAGTCAAATGGTCTGTCTTTTGTTTAAAATGGACATGATTTAAAGTAAAAACAAAAACTGACCTATGAATATAGGACCAAACGAATTCGGATTGCCTTTATATTTTATAATAACGATCCAAGGGTCCTTGGTGATGTGTAAGAGTCAAACACACCACAATCCGAGGTACGGTGTGACCGCTACCACTCAAAGGGTCTCTCTTTTGTTTAAAATTGACACAATTTTAATTGAAAACGAAAACTGACCTACAGAAATCCAACCAAGTGCATTCGTATTTCCTTAATAATTTATAAGAACGAACCAAGGGTCCTTGGTGATGTGTATGAGTCATCCCCGTCTCAATCTGTAGCACTACGTGGCTGATAACACTCAAAGGGTCTCTATTCTGTTTAGAATGGACATGATTTTTAGTGAAAACAACAATTGACCTACGGAAATCTGACCAAACGCATTCGGATTGCCTTGATCATTCATAATAACAATACAGGGGTCCTTGGTGACATGTAAGAGTCATCCCCGCCTCAATATGAGGCACGATGTGGTCAGTAACACTCAAAGGGTCTCTCTTCTGTTTAAAATGGACACGATTTTAAGTGAAAACAATAACTGACATACTGAAATCTTACCAAACGCATTTGGATTTCCATGATCTTTTATAATAATGATCCAAGGGTCCTTCGCGACGTGTACGAGTCATCCCCACCTCAATATGAGGCACTGTGTGGCCGGTATCACTCAAAGGGTCTCTCTTCTGTTTAAAATTGACACGATTTTAATGAAAACAACAACTGACCTATGGATATATGACCAAACGCATTCAGATTGCCTTGATCTTTTATAAGAATGATCCAAGTGTCCTTGGTGACATGAACGTGTCATCCCCACCTCAATCCAAGGCACTGTGTGGCTGGAAACACTCAAAGGGCCTCTCTTTTGTTTAAAATGGACATGATTTTAAGTGAAAACGACAACTGACCTACGGAAATCCCGCCAAACGCATTTGGATGGCCTTGATCATTTATAATAACGATCCAAGGGTCCTTGGTGACATGTATGAGTTATACCCACCTCAATCTGAGGCATTGTGTGGCCGGTAACACTCAAAAGGTCTGTCTTTTGTTTAAAATGGACACGATTTTAAGTTAAAACAACAACTGACTTACAGAAATCTAGACAAACGCATTCGAATTGAGTTTATCATTTATAAGAATGATAAAAGAGTCGTTGGTGATGTTTATGATTCATCCCCGCCTCAATCCAAGTCACGGTGTGACCGATATCACTCAAAGAGTCTCTTTTTTTTTTTTAAATGGACACGATTTAATGTTTAAACAACCACTGACCAAGGGAAATCCAAACAAAAGAATTCAGATTTCCTTGATCATTTATAATAATGATCCAAGGGTCCTTGGTGACATGTAAGAGTCAACCTCACCTCAATCCGAGGCACTGTGTGACTGCTACCACTCAAAGGGTCTCTCTTTTGTTTAAAATGGCCACGATTTTAAGTGAAAACAACAACCGACCTATATAAATATGACCAAACGCATTCCGATAGCCTTAATAATTTATAAGAACGATCCAAGGGTCCTTGGTGACTTTTAAAAGTCATCCCTGCCTCAATCTGAGGGACTTTGTGTCCGATAACACTCAAAAGGTCTCTCTTTTGTTAAAAATGGACACGATTTTAAGTGAAAACAACAACTAACCTACATAAATCTGAAAAAACACATTCAGATTGCCTTGATATTTTACAAGAACGATAAAGGGGTCCTTAGTGATGTGTATGAGGAATCCCCACATCATTCAGAGGCACTGTGTGGCCGATAACACTCAAAGTGTCTCTCTTTTGTTTAAAATGGACACAATTTGAAGTGAAAACAACATATGACCTATGTAAACCTAACCAAACGCATTCATATTTACTTTTTCGTTTATAAGAACGATCCATGGATCCTTGGTGATGATTAAGAGTTATCCCTGCCTCAATCCGAGGCACTATGTGGCCGATATCACTCAAAGGGTCTCTCTTTTGTTTAAAATGAACACGATTTTAAGTGAAAACAAAAACTGACCTACGGAAATCTGACCAAACACATTCGGATTTCCTTGATCTTTTAAAAGAATGATCCAAGGGTCCTTGGTGATGTGTAAGAGTCATCCTCGACTCAGTCCGACTAACTGTGTGGCTGGTAACACTCAAAGGGTCTCTCTTTTGTTTATAATGGACATGATTTTCAGTTAAAACAACAACTGACATATGGAAATCCGGCCAAATGCATTATTATTTCCTTGATCATTTATAATAATGATAAAAGGGTCCTTGGTGATGTATACGAGTCATCCCTTCCCCAATTCGAGGCACTGTGTGGCCGGTAACACTTAAAGGGTCTCTCTTTTGTTTAAAATGGACGCAATTTTAAGTGAAAACAACAACTAAACTATGGAAATCCATCCAAACACATTCGTATTGCCTTGATAATTTATAACAACAATCCAAGGGTCCTTGGTGACGTGTACGAGTCATCCTTGCCTCAATCCAAGGCACGGTGTGACCACTATCACTCAAAGGGTCTCTGTTTTGTTTAAAATGGACACGATTTTAAGTTAAATCAACAACTGACCTATGGAAATCTGACCAAACGCATTATGATTGCCTTGTTAGTTTATAAGAACGAATCTTGGTGATGTGTACGGGTCAACCGTTCCTCAATCCAGGGTACGGTGTGACCGCTACCACTCAAAGGGTCTCTTTTTTTTAAAAAATTGATATGATTTAAAGTGAAATCAACAACTGACCTACGGAAATCAGACCAAACGCATTAGGATTTCTCTAACCTTTTATAAGAACCATCCAAGGGTCCTTGGAGACATGTACGAGTCATCCCCGCCTCAATGTGAGGCACTTTGTGGCCAGTAACACTCAAAGGGTTTATTTTTTTTATAAATGGACACGATTTTAAGGGAAAACAACAACTGACCAATTAAAATCCGACCAAACGCATTCGGATTGCCTTAATATTTTATACGAAAGATCCAATAGTCATTTTAGACATGTAATAGTCATCCCCGCCTCAATATGAGCCACTGTGTGGCCGATAACACTCAAAGGGTCTCTATTTTGGTTAAAATGGACACGATTTTAAGTGAAAACAACAACTGACCTACATAAATCTGACCAAACGCATTCAGAATTTCTTGGTCATTTATAAGAACGATCAAAGGGTCCTTGATGGCATATAATAATAATCCTCACCTCAATCCGAGGCACGGTGTGACCGCTATTACTCAAAGGGTCTCTCTTTTGTTTAAAATGGACATGATTTTAAGTGAAATCAACAACTGACCTATAGAAATATAACCAAATGTATTAGTATTTCCTTAATATTTTATAATAATGTTCCAAGGGTCTTTGGTGACATGTAAGAGTCATCCCCGCCTCAATCTTAGGCACTGTGCGGCCGGTAACACTCAAAGGGTCTCTCTTTTGTTTAAAATGGTCACAATTTTAAGTGAAAACAATAACTGACCAACAAAAATCTGGCCAAACGGTTTAGGAACGCCTTAATCTTTTATAAGAATGATCCAAGGGTCCTTGGTGACATGAAATAGTCATCCCCGGCTCAATCTGATGCACTGTTTGGCCAGTAACACTCAAAAGGTCACTCATTTGTTTAAAATGGAAACAAATTTAAGTGAAAACAACAACTGAACTACGGAAATCCATCTAAACACTTTAGGATTTCCTTGAAATTTTATAAGAACAATCCATGGGTCCTTGGTGACGTGTAAAAGACATCTCTGCCTCACTCTGAGTCACGGTGTGGTCGATAACACTCAAAGGGTCTCTCTTTTGTTTAAAATGGACACGATTTTAAGTAAAAACAACAACTGACCTACAGAAATCGGAATAAACAAATTTATGTTGACTTGATCATTTATATTAACGATCCAAGGGTCCTTGGTGACATGTACTAGTCAACGACGCCACAATATGAGGCATGGTGTGACCGCTACAACTCAAATGGTCTCTCTTTTGTTTAAAATGGACAAGATTTTAAGTTAAAACAACAACTGACCTACAGAAATCTGACCAAATGCATTCAGAATTCCTTGGTCATTTATAAGAACGATCCAAGGGTCCTTGGTGGTGTGTAAGAATCAACCCACCCTCAATCTGAGGCACGGTGTGACCGCTACCACTCAAAGGGTCTCTCTTTTTTTTAAAATGGACACAATTTTAAGTGAAATCAACAACTAACCTATGTAAATCGTACCAAACGCATTAGGATTGCCTTAATATTATATAAGAACGATCCAAGGGTATTTGGTGACATGTAAGTGTCATCCTTGCCTCAATCCGAGTAAATGTGAGGCCGATAACACTCAAAGGGTCTCACTTTTGTTTAAAATGGTCACAATTTTAAGTGAAAACAACAACTGACCTACAAAAATCCGACCAAACGCATTTGGAATGCCATAATAATTTCTAAGAACGATCCAAGTGTCCTCGGTGACGTGAAAGAGTCATCCTCTACTCAATATGATGCATTGTTTGGCCGGTAACACCTAAAGGGTCACTCATTTGTTTAAAATGGACACGATTTTAAGTGAAAACAACAACTGACCTACCGAAATCCAAATAAACGAATTAAGATTTCCTTCATCATTTATAAGAACAATCCAAGGGTACTTGGTGACGTGTGCGAGTCATCCCCGCCTCAATCCGAGGCATGGTGTGGCCGGTAACACTCAAAGGGTCTCTCTTTTGTTTAAAATGGACACGATTTTAAGTGAAAACAACAACTGACCTACCGAAATCGGACTAAACTCATTCATGTTTCTTTGATCATTTATATGAATGATACAAGAGTCTTTGGTGATGTGTACGAGTAATCCTCTCCTCAATACAAGGCATTGTTTTTCCATTATCACTCAAAGGGTCTCTCTTTTGTTTAAAATGGACACGATTTTAAGTGAAAACAACAACTGACCTACGGAAATATGACTAAACGCATTTTGATTGCCTTGATATTTTATAAGAACGATCCAAGAGTCCTTGGAGACGTGTAAAAGTCATCCTTTCCTCAATACGAGGCACTGTGTGGTCGGTAACACTCAAAGGGTCTCTCTTTTGTTTAAAATGGACACAATTTTAAGTGAAAACAACAACTAACCTACGGAAATCAAGCCAAACACATTTGTATTGCCTTGATATTTTATAATAATGATCCAAGGGTACTTGGGGACGTGTACGAGTCATGCCTGCCTCAATCCGAGGCACTCTGTGGCCGGTAACACTCAAAGGGTCTCTCTTTTGTTTAAAATGGACACAATTTTAAGTGAAAACAACAACTGACCTACGGAAATCTGGACAAACACTTTTGGATTTGCTTGATATTTTATAAGAATGATCCAGGTATCCTTGGTGACATTTAAGAGTAATCCTCGCCTCAATTAGAGGCACGGTGTGACCAATATCACTCAAAAGGTCTCTCTTTTTTTTTAAAAAAAATTAACCCGATTTTAAGTTAAAACAACATCTGACCTACGGAAATCCAACCAAATGCATTCGTATTTCCATTATCTGTTATAAGAACGATACAAGGGTCCTTGGTGACATTTACAAGTCAACCGAGCCTCAATCCGAGGCAATGTGTGACCGATACCACTCAAAGGGTCTCTCTTTTGCTTAAAATGGACACGATTTTAAGTGAACACAACAACTGACCTACGGAAATCTGACCAATTGTATTTAGATTTTCTTAATATATTATAAGAATAATCCAAGGGTACTTGGTGACCTATATGAGTCATCCCCGCCTCAATCCGAGGAACTTTGTGGCCGGTAACACTCAAAGGGACTCTCTTTTGTTTAAAATTGACACGATTTTAAGTGAAAACTACAACTGACCTACGGAAAAACTACAAAACGAATTCAGATTGCCTTGATCTTTTATAAGAACAATCCAAGGGTCCTTGGTGACGTGTAAGAGTCATCTCCGCCTCAATCCGAGGCAAAATGTGGCCGGTAACACTCAAAGGGTATCTCTTTTTTTAAAATTGGAAATGATTTTAAGTGAAAACAACAACTGACCTACGAAAATCCGACCAAATGAATTTTGATTGCCTTGATCTTTTATAAGAACCATATATGTGTTGGCCATATATTAATACAAAGTCAGACCAAATTTTTGTTCCATGTTCATGTAGTAGTTCATGAATAGAACATTATTGTACATATGTTATGTTAAAGTTTATATATTGGCTGAATAATTTAGAGTATACACCGTTTACTCTAGGTACATGTCTTGTATTGTTCCCTTATTACACATTTGTGGAATCAGGGTGATTTTTCACCCTAGATTCAGAATTCTGATAAATTGGAGTCCATATTTTGTATTTATCAATCTAGATCATGATGGTGTAATCGTTAAAGTATTTTTTAGTACTTTTTAGAGTTTATTCAAGGGAATCAATTTATGATAGAGCCTTTTTCCTCTGTTAATTGAATATGATGGTATCCTAGGAGTGAGACATGGTATTAAAACTAGAAGAGGGTCATGAGAATAGTTAGAGGAAATGGAATGGGATTTCTAAGTTCCTATAATGGAGTATCTTGGGACAACCCCAAGAAAAATGGACTATATTGGTACTTGAAGAGGTAGATAGGTTGGGTGTTCAATTCAACATAGAGTAACATATGAAGGAAATGGACTTGAGGTCATCTCCATTTTGATAATATCCATATTTTTCTTGTGAGGATAGGATATTTTAGGGATTGGGTTGTGGGATGTTTTACCACCAAGATATTGACGTTGGAATAAGGGAATTTATTAAGATCAAGGACCACAAATGGGGTGACTTGTTATATGACGACTTATGGGACCCTTGTAGGTTCAATAATAACTTGTTTTCCCTAGTTATAATGCATCCATGGGAATTGGTAAATTCAATTATGGGTATTTATTAGGTACCAGAGTCAATGTGTTGAGCTTGTTAGGGTTGTAACTACACGGGTCACACTCTTGGGAGTCTATCCATGTTGTCAGGGAGGATTTTTCATATGAACACTCATAATAATATATATATATATATATAGGATTTTTATATAGTAATGGATATGAGTTTTTATGAATTAATGGAAATTCTCATGATGTATTAGTGAATTTTGGATAGGTTTATATGTGTTTGAGTCATGTTTTTTAGAGTGATTCTTGATGTGATATCATATAAAGGGTATTTAAATTGGGGGACATGGGATGTGATCTATCAGGGGCCTCATATATATCAATTCATGGTTGGCCTGGTATACTAGGGTGATCATGTGTTTGGGTCTATGATACTTATGGGCTTATATCTGGATGAAAATACTCCCATATAGGATGGTGGATATGCTTAAGGGTCTTATTCCTTAAATGAGAATACTCTCATAGGGGAGGGATGAGATGTATATAGGTATCATTACCTATATGATAATACAACCATATGAGTGGGATGAGATTCTTATCGGTAATATTCACTAAATGAAAATAATCCCATAGGGGAGGGCTGAGATGATTATATAGATTATGCCTCAAATGAGAATACACCCATATTGGAGGGTTGATATGCTTCTTGGGATTATTATTTGGATGAAAATACTCCCATATGGTAAAGAATATATTCTATTTAGTATAATTCCCTAAATAAGGGTACTCCCATAGTATAGGGATGAGATCCTTGTAGGTCTTATGCCTCAGAATTGGATGAACACATATGGGTTGTCGGAGATACTATTGAGGGTATTCCCTGGATGGGAAAACACCCATAAGTGGATTTCCATGAGGGAGTATAAATAAAACTCACATATTGGAGGTCAATGATAATTATGTATATAGTGGGGAAACCATGGTATGCTATATGTTTTGTGTGGTTCCTATGATGTACCCAGAGAAACCCTAACATTGCATGAAGTAGGTATGGTTGATCAAGCTTTAATACTTGAGGATCAATGTGTGTTGATGTAGATGGGGTAGGACTTGGTCAAACTATATTTTTATAATGTCGACACGATCCTTGTGACAAGCATGGTAAAATTTCATCAATTGGAAAATTAATTTGGGTATAATCATGGTCATAGATTTGAGGATCAATGATGATTTTTTATTAGTTTTATTCTCGTTATTTCTCAACTAGGTTGTGCATATTGCCTAATCATGCACTTACAATAGCCTATTGTAGGTTTAATATTGGGGGTTTATTAATGATATTCATCCCCCCCATGTATGTGCACCTCAGTGTGTGTACAAACCTTATAACTTTTTTGAGGTTGAGAACATGATGCATAGTGGATAGAGAAAAGTCCAATGATTTATGTATTGATAAAACACACCCATGTGGAGCCTTAGGATTGAACTGTATTAGGATTATAAGCTTTTAGAGAATGGTTATATTGTAAAGATCATATTTTTTTGTATTATTTTTTACATTTATTTATTTTATTCATTCATTTATGTGTTTTTGACATTATGGATGGCCAATTGATGTGTATAAAACGACCATTTGAGTTGTATCTGAAATTTCATTTAATTATAGTAGGTGTATTTTAATTATTCTATTTACTCTATTGTGTATGATGAATGGTCATTTTATTTTTATTGTGCACTCTATAGGGATGTATTGTTTCCTTGGACACCAATCCACCACCCTGGACACCAATCCACCCCCTGGACACCCCCCCCCCCCCCCCGACAGCTTGGACACCAGCCAACCCCCCTGGAAAGCCCCCCCCGGACACCCCCTACCCTCCTTGGACAGCCACCCCAAACCCTTGAACAGCCCCCAAACCCCCTGAATTCTGAATTTAATTCTTTATGTACTTAATTAACTTATGAATTATGTGTTAATGGTGTACGAGTATACTTGTTGTATGGGTATACTTGGTCTAATTAACTTATGATTTATGAGTTAATTTTTTTATGGGTATACTTGATTTAATTAGATAATTGAGATGCTGATTTGTTTTTGCAGGTGTTCAGGTGTGCTGCTGCAGATTTATGGTAGCAGCAGAGAGGGAATTTATCAGCACTCTTTTAGTGCTCATAAATCGTGATTTTATCAGTGCTAAAGGAGCGCTGATAAAACACTCATTTATCAATGCTCGATTAGCGCTGATAAATGGTTGTTTTATCACTGCACATTTAGTGCTGATGAAGTCAACCTTTATCAGCGCTTGTTTAGCACTGATAAAGGGTTTCTTTTCAGTTCTTTTTTAGCGCTGATAAAGGGGTACCCCTTTATCAGCACCGAGCATTACAACACTTTTTAGCACTGTTAAAGCCCATTTTTAGCACTATTAATTCTTGTATTGGTAGTAGTGATCACTGAAACCAATTCCAAAGCATGGGTTTGGTAGTTCTTCTCATGGATCAAAAATTGTCCAGAGTCATACAATATCAAATTTTCATCCGGAATAAGTATACATCCCAATACCTTTTTGGACACATCGTTATAGATTATAAATCATTCCCTATAGTTGTGTAATGTTTGAATATGCCTTATGATTAACCTCATATTTATCAATTTAAATATCATCTAATATTCCCCATTCCAAAGAAACATCACTCACTTATGATTTACCTTTGTTATTGGGCATTAATTTAATGTAAATTTTCTCAAAAATTGGTTATAGTACCCACCTAATCCAAGGGAAAATTGAATCTCTATGACATATATTGGACTAGGACATCCATCAATTAAATCTATTTTTGAAGGATCCATATATATGTTATCACTGGTGATAATATGCCCCATTAATGTCTCATGATCCATCTAAACCATTCATTTACTATACTTCATATATACCATTTTAGTTCCACAAGTACATTTAATACAACATTAAATTTTTTCTCATGTTCCTCATTTTTTTTATGTAGATTAGAATACCATCTATAAACACTACCATAGATTTGTCATGATAATACCTAATGACAGTATTCATCAAATTAATGATTATAAATAGAGGATTAGTGAGTCCAAATTCAATGACTATGCACTTGAAGTTCCCTTACCTTGTATGACAAGAATCATTGGATATATCCTCATTTTTCACGTTTAATTGATAATATCCTGCCTAAAGATCCACCATGGAGATGTACTAGTCTATATGTATCTCATAGAACATGTCATAAATTCATAGAAGAGTATACTTTTACATTATTATGATCTTTTTATGCTCACAGTAATGAATTTATAGGCCCATTGAAATATCCTTCTAGTTGTAGAAACAGATCAGTGAACCCCCTTGTGAAGC
Source organism: Viscum album (assembly GCA_963277665.1). Lineage (NCBI taxonomy): Eukaryota > Viridiplantae > Streptophyta > Magnoliopsida > Santalales > Viscaceae > Viscum > Viscum album. Next base: position 311,501,194 of record OY728133.1, on the reverse strand, counting down.
ACATGGACATATAAAACCGTTATCTTGATACACTTGTAATTGCTTATTCATCCATTCATGTTCAATAATGTACATTCTATATATATTCTTTTATATTAGAAAATATATAGGAAAAAGTTCAATTTACAACTCAATATCATATCTAGGAGGAAGACCATACAATTCTTCAGGAAACACATCAGTGTATTCCCTCACAATAATCATGTCATACATGAAGATCTTTTCCTTGGCCTCACTAATTTGATCAAGATAGGGATTATCATAAGGAAATAATAACCAAGCAATATATGGTGATTCCCAAACAGATTCATCCTCATTCTCATAATATTATAGTATCATAGTGTGATTATTTATTTAGACGGTGATTTTATTCTCTCAATAATTTATGTTGGATATATACATGTAAAGACAATCCTTACCAATAATTACATAGAATTACACTAAAGAGAGTATCACATAATTTACAAAAAAATCTGCCTACAAATATTGATAATGGCGAAGTTATATAATTGGGATACCATATTTTCCCTATTTTATATTTTCACTAATAGCTTGACTTCCATGTTTTGAGGTGGTTTTTGAATAGTTGTAATATAATTTTTAAGATAAGAAAGAAAATACGGAACTAAAATAAAATAGAATGTTCACAATCATTAAATAGATAAGTAGCATACATGTCACCATTTCATTTTCAAGATCCACCGCAACAGTAATGGGTATATAAACTCTCCCTTTCACTCTAGGCCCGGAAGATTGATGTCAGAAGTTATCACTAAAAACCCTTTTATTTGTTCACTGATTCACATAGTTTCAAAATTCTTTGTAGTCAAAATATTGGATAATTGGTTCAGGGATGAGTGGAGATTTCCTTTTTACCAATCATTAGTGGTTTTCTCTAGCCGAAATTCACCATATAGGTTCCCTTCTTTCATACAACAAATGAATTTCACTTTCCCTATCTGGAACATTCTAGGATGCTTCTTCCTACACTTTTGAAATTTGGGATGTTATACTTTATTTTCCCTCTAACACTATGGGGAATCAATGTTTTAGAGGTAAATTTTTCGATGCAGTTTTCCAAACCATGGATAAATATTTTAAATATAATTTATATAATTAATTTAAATAATATTTCTAAAAAATTACCATTAATTTTAGCGGCGTTTTTTCAAAAACCCAGCAAAATTGAAGATTTTATATTTCAAAATTAATTATTTATTAATTAAAATTTTAATTGATTATTTTAAATTAAATATATTTTATTATTTATAATGTGTAAATTAATAAATATTTGTAATTATTTTTTAATATTATTATTAAACAGCAAAAAAATTATCAATTAAATTAAAAAGAGACATTAACATCAAATGAATATAACTTTTGATAGGAGAGTTAGTTTTAGCACCACGACCAGTCAAATTGAAGCTATAAAATAAGCTAAAAACATAAATTCATATTAAAGGAAAACTAAAGGATTAAAAGTTATTGTAGTTTAAAAAATTTTAGAAATTGAACGTGATCATCAAACAACCAAAAATATTGATTCGGGTGTCCATTTGGGCTCTACCAAATATCAAATCAAAGCATCGGATAAGCTCTAAACTATATAGGTCTAATATATGCACATTGAGCATTGTACTCCATATGTTTTCCCCAGAAAGGCTCATTAGGACTATAAAATAGAATTCTTAGATGCCGACCACAATTTTAATAAAATCAAAACAGTTATAACTTCTCATCTATGTGTTCGTTTGTCTTGTACCACATACCATAATGAAGCTAATTTTCTAATCTTAGATTTGATGGGTTGTTGAACTAGATAAGAAGTCGTGTATCAAATTTTCTGGGCATTTTATTGTATTTTCTATTTTCAGGGATTCTTAATATTTTATGATTTATCTATTTATTTATTTATATATTATTTTTATATAATGGTTATTTATTAATTTTTTTTGTTAAAACATTTTTATTTATTAGTTAATTATTAATATCTTAATTAATTTGTTTTTATTATTTATTTATTTTTCATTTATTTGTTTGGTTTTTTATTTATATATTATTAATTCATTTACTATATATATATATATGTATATATTTATTTTAATTATTTATTGTTTAGATATTATATACAGAATAAATATTAATTTATTAACTAATAATTCTTAATTTATTAATTATTATTTTATTATTCATTTATTTATTATTTGGTTATTTATTATTTATTTATTCATTAATATTTATTTATAAGTTATTTATTAGTTATTTTTAATATATTAAATATTAAATATTAAATGTTATATATAAAAAATTAAAAATTAAAAATTAAATACTAATTATCAATTATTAGTTTTTTTATTAATTATTAAATATTAATTAAATATTATTTATTAGTTATATTTTATTTATTTATTTATTTATTCATTTATTATTTATTTTTTCATTTTATATTTATAAAAATATATATATATTTTATTAATTTATTATTCATATATTATTCATTCAATACTTTAATTATTTATTATTTATTCAATATTCAATATTTATAATTATTTGTTGTTTATTTACTATTAATATAATAATTATCTATTAATTTTGTCAAAATTTTAAAATATTAATTCTTAATTATTAATTATTAATTCTTAATTGTTAATTATTAAATATTAATTAGTTAATAATTATTAGATTTTTTATTTAATTATTTATTATTTATATATTTATTATTTATTTATATATTTATTATTTATTTATTTATTATTAATTTATTAATTTAGTAATTAATTAATTAATTTCTTTTATTATTATTTATTATTTATTAGTTTTCATTTATTATTTTATTGTTAATATATTATTTAATTATTTGGGATTATTTAATTATTTACTTATTATTTATTTATTTATTATTTTATTTTTATATTATTAATATATTATTAATAAATTATTAATTACTTATTTATTATACATATGTAATATATTCATTATATATTAATAATTTATTTAATCATGGTTTATTATTTATTATTTAATATTTATTATCTATTAATTATTAATTTATTATTAATTAAGTATTTGTTTATCGAATATTAATATATATTTAATTAATTTATTATTTATATATTAAATATACATTAAATTTTATATATCATATATTATATTTTATATGTTATATGTTATATATTATATTTTATATTTTATGTATTGTATATTATATATTGTATATTATTAACTATTTAGTATTTAGTGTTTATAATTTATAATTTATTTATTACTATTTAGTACTTACAATAAACTATTTATTATTTACTATTTTTTGTTTACTAGTTTTTTATTTATCATTCACTCCATAATATAGATTTAGTTATTTATTATTCATTTATATTCTATTCATTAATTATTTATTTATTATTAAAAATTATTAAATATTAATAATTAAATATTAATTATTAAATATTAAATATGGATTATTGATTATTGATTAATAATTATTTAATGAGTTTCTATATGTTATGTATTATTTTATTTTTCAATAAATATATATAGGTATATAAGTATATTGAATTCGATTTATTGACCACATGAAAAGCCTACTAGAGTCGTAAATTATTTGGAGAATAAGAATGTTGTAAGGGGTTCAAATCACCCAATGCTGAATTTCTATATTTTAAATGGCCATGTGCATGGACATGGGCTTGTGCATGGATATGCGCATGAGCATGGTAATAATAAATAATAAATATTTAATATTTATAATTAAATAATAAATAATAAATAAATTTCAAAATTAAAATAACTAAATAATAAATAAACAAACAAATAGTAAATAAAAAATCGTAAAAAACTATTAATAAATTAACAAATTTTATAAAAATAAGTATGAAAATGGAATCAAATTAAAATAATATATACATATGTTTTAGAAATGGTTTAAACCAACACAAAAAAACACCACTAAATAATTTTGCAATAGTTTAAAAAAACAACTACTAATTGATTTCCGACACAAGATTTAGCGGCACTTTCCCAAAAACTATGGTAGAATGTTTTTTAAGCAGTTTACACCGTCGCTAAATGAAATTTTCTCCATAGTATGATATTTCTCTATCTCACTACCAAAATTAAAAACCAGTCACTATTTCTTATACCCTATCCTATGAGACCCTTGAGATTCATCGATCTCCATTTCAACATTGAGGAGAAATTTGAAAATTCATCACAACTGTTAAAGTCTCCAGTCTCTAAATATTTTCATATAGTCAACTTTATCCCACTAAATAATCATTCTATATTAATTTTAGGGTCAATGAAAAAGGTAAATGAGTATCCTGAAAGTCTGGTGAAGTAAACCTTGTATGACATGATGGATTCAATATCGTTTTTCTTACAGAAATGGAAGTAGATATCCATTTATTTTAGAGAGCATGGGGAAAATATTTATCAATGAAAAATTTTGTAATTATTTCAACTCAATTACTTTAATCTCTTCATTGAGTTTTATATTTTTGATCAACATCCACCATTGATCATCTTCTACATTCATATGATAAAAAACAAACACAAACTTCCCTCACTCATAATATTAAAGGATAGAGAATATATTTTCATTTGAATTTATTAATTTTTCTATTATTATTGTGTTAGATGATCCACTGAATGTTGGAGGCCATTTTCACTTAAAGGTCTCAATTTAAACATTCTGGTTATTTGGGTGATGTGGGTGTTCTACATGATTCATGTTACTATTCAAAACATGAGTTACTTAAGAAATTATTTTCTTGAATTTATTGAATCTTTCTCCGATAGGTTAGGCCATATTATTTGGGAAATCATTTGATTTCCAATCACACTGGCCATTGACTCAGTTCCTCCTATTTCGAGACATTTGAATAAAAAAATGGAATAATATGTATGGTTATTTCCAAACAGTTAGACACTGAAAAATGAAATTATTAATATTAATGTAATACATAATAAATGGAATATATTCCATAACTTATGAGTTTCTAGGTTTCAATCTAATTTTTCCATGGCCTATTTCTTAACAAAAAAAATTATCGGTATTTTTTGTTCCCTTCATAATGGTTTTTGTGGAGATTATAAATTTAATTATTCAAATACACTAGAAGAGTTAGTCAGATGTGAAATAATAATGTTATTTATCCTTAGATAATGATCTAGTTATTAACCAGTTATATATTTTTAGGGTTATTAACCATAATTACACCTGATCCAGTGCCCCATCCACTTGTAGTATATAGATATATGCTTTTTACTCGGAAACCACTTACTCTATAAATTACCAAAATTTATGGATATCATCCTCCATTTGGTCCTATACCTATTTCTTTCACAAATGATTACTAGTACTACATCCCAAAAATTAGTAGACCGTGCTCTGATGCCAACTATGAAAACCCATATCATTTATAAATTTAGTTTCTATTTATTACCTAAAGACACACATCATATAATCCTACAAGTTCTAGAATCCTAGATTCTTTGGTTAATTATATACATAAAAAGATAAATTTAAACGAGGATACAATAAAATTATTTGAAAACAAATATAACATTACCTTAAATTCTAATAATCATCTAAAACTACAGGTTATATCATAGGGATTCACATAAGAAATGTGTGATCTATACATCCTAGTAATGTGATAATAAAATCATAACATAATGAAACTAATACTTGTGAGTAAATATTATAATAATGATGACATAAAAGGGTGATAATAAGAAACATTAACATTGAAGCATGATATAAAATGTTATCATCAATGAAACATAAGAATCAAGAAAAAACATAAAACATAAAATCATAAGCAAAATTCAAGAATTATAAATGAAACAACAAAACATAGTGTGATTTGGATGACATATCATGAACCATATATTGAATCTCGTGAGGTAACAACACTACGCAATACATTGGATAGATAAATAATTTATGTCCTAGGTGGCACATTCATTTCATGTACACAAAATTGTGTGCAATATAGATCATACTACATAAAAAATCCTTTCCTCACTTTTAATACCATGATTAAGTAATGTGGGTTACATACATGGATTTCATGAATAATTTATGTATAGATATATATAGGTGAATACATATAAGTGTAATTGTGGAATGGTATTTACTACACAAATTTATTACATGGAAATCATAAGATAATTATAATAAAATAAAGGGAGTACATAAGGATTCACAGATGAGTTAATGATAGATAATGGTAGTCTCTAAATACATGAAAATCATAAATGTTTTAAAAGGTATTCGTAAAAACATATTTTTAATGACTCGCCAATTCTCATTGGCTTGAGATCTCAACGAGTCATTACTAGGCCCTAAGCGACATCCCCAAGGTGCCAAAAGCTAGAAATAAATGCTGAAAGGTTTCAAACAAGTGGGGGACGATTTACCCTTTCGGAACATCTATAGAACCAACAACCATAAACAAACCAACTAAAAAGATGCATGATAAAAGCTAAGACAACTCTACCATTTATTTTATCAAAAACCAACCACGTGTACCACAACCAAAACCAACACGAAAACATCAGATTAAACAATAGGAAGACAAACTCAATGACTACAAGAAAACAACCCATCTCCATGCTCCACGAGCTCGAAGCTCCAACATCACGAACCAAACCAAGTATCATGATGTAGGGATCCAAACATGTGACAATTTACCTTTTCCAACGTCCTGGTACATGACATCTGGAAAAGCACCAACGTTCCAAAGTAGGGGGTGAGTAATTAAACTCAGTAGGTTTCCCCCGATAACTTCCCAACCCATGCCTCTAGGATAAAACATGTTAGCACATTTGTATAAAACAATTTATATAAATAAATTCCAAAAAATGATTAAAATATTACAAGGTCGATGTCAAAACCATTTTCCAACAAAACCCATATTTCTCAAGAAATGTAATTAAGAAAAGTTCTCCAATTTTATTCACATTTCCATTTGGAACATTCATTCCATTTCACCAATCCACACAACCAACCATGGAAGCAACCTAGACCTCCCTATACTCATGAGTGGTGATTTATCCTTCCACTAAGCCATCACTTAGTGGACTACCTTGATCGGGGTACTTCACGACCTTATCCGTCCCAACCAATTAATGGGGGGAACTTCTCGCCCTTATCCATCCCGACCTATTGACGGGGGGACTTCTCACACTTATCCATCCCAATGCATATGAACATAGACCACAACCATGCAATCCATGCCCAAAACCAAGTGTGTTCAAAACCATTCAATAAAGCATCACCCTTTAATTGAAAATCATTTCATTCAAGCAGCAAAACCATAGCCAATTTATAATCACCATTTTAAATTTACTTCAACAACCACTTTCCAAAAACACACAGATTTCATCACCTGTTACTAAAAAGGGGTTTCAACCATTCTTTCGTAGTAGATAAACAAACAATTTCAATCAAGGAAAAATAATTTAAAATAAGCCTTCAAGTTCTAAGAAAGAGGAATCGAGATAGAAGCCACCCACCTCAACCAAAAAGGTGAAACCAAGCCACAAATGAAGAATGCTCAAGAAAAAAGGGTCAAAACTCCAAAAACCCTCCTTAGATCTCTTATCCTAACACAACCAAGACCAAAATTTTGTCATATTATTCATCCACAACCTTAGATCTACCCATAACGGGCATAGATCTAAGAAAAAGAGTGAAGAGGAGAAGTAGATCTAAGAAGATCTGAGAAACCAATCAAGAACGAACACATACATTAGGAATCCAGCTTCAATTCGCCAAGAGAAGCCTTCAGATCACCTCTACAATACTTGGGAGAAGTCTTCCGACCTTCAAGGGAGAGTAAAACCAAGTTAGGGTCACATATGTGGGTTAAATAAGATAATTAATGGCAAAATGAGTTAGATCCACAATTTAAGGATCTAACATTATGTGACCGCACAGTTAGTCCGAACGGTTTGACAAACTGTGCGCTAACTGTGAATTAGCTCTTGCCTTGGACATCCTTCACACACGACGTCATCACATGGTTTCCCTTAATCGAGCGCCGACCATGCGGAAGTCACTGCCTCCTCAGCCAGCATGCACGGTTTGGCCGCACGGTTTGACAGATCGTGCGCCTTCCGCTTTGCATCAATCATCACTCCGGGATCTCTCGATTCTCCCAAACGTCACCCATCACTTTTTAAACCAAGAAAAGAATCATGTAAGGGTTACATACCAGAAACCATGGGTACAACAATATTTCATTAGAAAAAATTGGAAATATTGTGGCATCATATAATGAATGTTCATGAATAAAGGGGAGGATGAGAGAATCCCTTACCATGAGTTATTTCTATAAATACATTAGAGGATATTATTAGGAACCTGGGAACACTTTTGTATTTATTTAAAGAGGAATACATATAGTACTTTAATTTTAAATGTGTTTTTTAGTGAATAGTAGTGGGGTGTTAGGTGGGTATTTATTGTTAAATTGAGGTGAGTTCTTTATTAATTTCCACACTAAGGTTTTAGAATCAATATAATAAAATAATGTAAACAATTCACCATTAAGGTATTCATAAAGACGAGTAGTTTCAATATTATATAAGTAATGGAACCAAACATATTATAATAATACCATTCATGATGTGAAACCCAAATGTTTTTATGAAATATTTACTCTAAATAATTTTAATTCTTCAATACCTTGCATTCAATGCAATTGTGAGTTTAAGTGAATCGTGAGATTAAATTTGTTTAAAATTACTATTTTAACATATTTGTTAGGTTTTTTGGAATAAATATTACTAACTTATATAAATGTATAGTTGAGGCATTCACTAACAAATATTTATAAAAAATATAAATCAATTATATATTTATATATTTGTATTAATTAAATGAGTTAATTTATATTAAAAAATTAAATTTATAAAATATATACGTTATATAACTAATAAATTAATTTTTTTATATATCCAACATATATTTTTTCAATTGGTTATGAATAGTACATATTTTAGGTACAAAAAACTATATTTTCCAAATGGCTAATTTTCTTCCTTTTAATGGAGAAGCGATTTTAAATTAATATCTTTCACAATAATTATTTTAATATGAAAACATAGAGATGTTATTTAGAAGATAGGTAATGAAATTTAATTTGGTTGAAGTTTTAATATTTCTCAGATAACTTTCAAATTTTTATAAATAGTAAAAATAAAATAAATTTTAACCAAAAATGAATTTTTTCATTAAAATAATTATTATGGTTAAATTATAACATAAAATGGGTTTAAAGTATATATAGAATATATTTTTATAATTAAATATAATTTATGTCATTTCCATTAATTTTGCAATGAATTAAGATGTAAAGACATTTCAATCTTTTGTAATGATTTAAATTTTAAAACAAGTTCCCACTTTTCGATAATAGGATTAATTTGAATTTAATTATTAAAACATCTGTGTATTGAATTTTAAAAATGGATTCTATATTTGAAATCAGTAGGTCCAAATTATGTAAAAAACATTATTTTATTGTTTCGCATTATGAATTGTAAATTCAGAAAAAAAGATGGTGAAAGGGTAAATCTTGTATTTAAGGGTATGAATACTATTATAAATTTACCATAAAACATGTATTAATATCATTTTATGAGATTTTTTCTATATAAATCATCATTTGGTCTGAATGAAGTAATTTTAAAGCAACTAGAAAAATATTAGTACATTTATTTAATTTTATTTAAAAAATTATTAAATACGCCCTAAACAAATTTTAATAAATATATCATTTTTATATAAGGTTATACATAAAATAAATTAAACAAAAAGTACTTATTTGGAAGATAATTTATTTTATAATTATCTTGTTAGTTTATTTGTAATTTTTGGGAAATGAATAATTAACTTAAATACATATATGTTGACTATGTAAAAAAATATTAATTTATGATAAATTAAAATGAAATTTATTAAAATATTAATAACCATAAAAAGAAAAAAAAACATCTGGATAAATATTATTTTTGTATTATATATAAGCCATAACCATCCAAGGGTAATATTAGTGACAATTTAAATTCTTATAGGAGAGATTGTGAAACTTAAATTATTTTATATAAAGTAACCTTAAAGATGACACATTCATAATTTAATAAGAAGAGTATTAGATGCAGAATTTTCCAAAAGATTAATTCAAATACATATATTCTCCAATATTATAATAGATTTATATTCATTATAGTAATTTATTTTGAATTTTCCTTCAACAAATAAGTATATTAAATAATTACACAACATTGATTCAATAATTATTTTATTAATATAGATAAAAATTAAATATTATTAATAAAATAAAAAAATATTGGATAATTAATATATGTAATTAACTTTATATATTTCCTTGAAATCGTAGTAACTTAATTAAATAGTTTTTTGATGGAAATTTTTTATCTTACTATTTTTAAAAATCATTGAATTGAATAGTGTCCACATTGAAACCATTGATTATTTATAAAAAAATATGCTTTTTTCTAATTATTTATAAACGTTGAAACACTTTTTAAAATTATGAAATAATTATTATATTGTCTAAAATGTTCTAATGTTTTTATTAATTGTCTAATTGACATTATATAAGTAAATATTGCACCGTTTTAGTAATGAAATTTATGTTACCATAGTTAAAAATTAAATAGAATAACATAGTGTTAATTAAAACGAGAAGGTTTAAATTGATAGAAAACTTGTCTAAAATACATTTAGTGATTATATTACAACCACATATCATCTAATATTTCATATTGAGACATTTTAGATGTTTTTATAGGGTTTTATTTAATTAAAAATTAAATATTTTTTGAGATCCCAAAAGTACCCATCACATTTATTATAAAAGGGATTCTCCTCCCTCACCTATTAACTTCATGTTAAGCCTTCAATATTAGAAATCCCCAAAAATGATTACTTATAAACATCCATATTATCATTATATAGGTTCTGGTAATCCTAAAAGACCAACTCTAGTGCTTTAAGAAGAGATTTAGAGTAATCATGTCGAACGAGAGGCAATCTCATCTATCGATTCTTTCAAACTTTTTTTTATACCTCCCCTTAATCTGTTACATAATTATAAAGTAATAAATCCAATATAACATATATACTGTGTTTTTATTATGATTTTTAACAATAATATTCTTCTTTCGACCTATCCAACAAAAAATAAAATCACACCAGTTGGGTATGTAGAGCTATCCCTCCCCACACAGTGGTGTAATATGATTTTCACCACCACCTTACATGTATGGGTATAATGATATAATCATTAAATATATATGATTATTATAACATGATATTTATTCTGAAATATTATACACCATTCACATAAATACAGTTAAACAATTATAAGAATGATATCACCGCTCGTGCGTATGTATGACCTACCTACTCCACAATGCGACGTGATTCATTCTACATGATCTACACTAAATCCTGAATATGTAAAGGTATAGAATGAATAAATATGATATATATAATTTTTGTATATTTTTTTGATGACATAACTATTATCTATGATTAAGAACAAAAAAATTATTAGACAAAACATGCATAAACAAATGGAGTAGTTAATACCCAAAAAACAAGTACTAATGAAATGTTATTAAAAACCGAAGGATAATATGATCATATATTATATCATAAAAATATCTAAGATTCTTAAATAATTTAGTGAAATAATTTAAATCATTATACAGGAGGTTTAGATAAATACAAAAGATTTCAGACCTATAAGGAATAGAATAATTTTGCAGCTCATTATAATCTGAGATTTCTAACACATAAGTATTTTATGGGGTATATTTATCATCAATGTCCATGTTTTAGACATATATATTATAAAATATTCTTCATATCTTTCTAATTGATTTTAAATTCAATATTACCCATTAGAGAATTTTTATGAAACTGTATGAAGGGAATATTTTTTCGCTTTCAAAAATAGATAATTTTTGACTTTCTAACAAATGTATGAGAAGAATGTTTCACTTTAACATACATGGTATGGACAGATTTTTATGCATCCATAATTCCTTATTTACATAAATATTCCATTAATATATTTCGAGTGTGTTTTCAATGAAAGATTCCTCATTTAAATTTTTCTTTTATTTTGATAAAATAAAATGTTTTAAAAAATGTATATTTTACTCAAAAATTAATTTCAAGTGTGTTATAAAATTCATTTTCTATCTATGATGAAATATTTTAAATTATGTTATGGTCATATACCTATTATTAACATGCCTTAATATTTTTTGATGTAATTATATTTATGATATCCATTTTTTAATGGATTATGATAGAATGATGTTTAAAAAACCCATTGTATTCCTTTTATTTTGATATTTAGAATTATTTATGTCTTTTAGGTACTCATAATAATGATTTAATTATTTATGGGGGGATATATCTCCCTCCAAATCATTGGGTAATGATTTAAATATCACGATATAGACTTGGCTGGAATGAGAAAGGATCCCGGTTCAATAATACATGACCAGAACGAGGAGTGAACTTGGATCAGTAATGGACAATGTACTCTATAATGGTCTTCCAATGAGCCTTGACTAATATTAAATGATATTCTATGCTTATGTGAATTCTAAAAAACATAACGTCTTATGTTAGGACTTTTTGGATAACATTAGTTGATTCTTATAAACATTCATAATTTACCACATATCATGATGTTATGATCTTTCATATGTAGGATAAGAATTAAATTTTATGTTCTAATATAGTTTTTTATATTATTGATATATAACTTGATTACACTTACATAACATCTATTCTCACCCTATCAAATGATTCTTTTCCCCTTGTTAAGAATAAGGGTATTATGAATGTTATGTCAAAATGGGTTATATTTATGATGAAATAAGTGAGAGAAAATGAAGAAGTCTTGTGAACCAGTTTTTTTATATTTTCTAATTTTTAAAGACACTATACCAATACGGTCTTGTAGTGGATCTGTTATATTTTTTAATGAATATTCTTCAACTTTTAATTAATATTAATGTATGAAATGTATGGGGGTTTTAATAGGTTTTATAGTAAATGTAAAGTTATCATTTGGAAACTAGGATGAGAAAACCTTAGTAAAACCCCAAAGGATATGTCTAAGTATATGATATAATCCTCGTGTTTTAGAAATGATCATGAATAACCTAGGAAAAAACCTTGATTTTCTTATATTGAATTTTTATTTGTGATTTTTTTGTTTTCTCATTTTGATTATTGTTTCCCATACTATGCTTATTAGTTCTAGTCAATGGATGAAATATGAAAGAACAATGTTAATGCATAATGTGAGGGGAAATTCCATGATTTTCATCCTGTGAAACCATATTTTATGGGTGATGGACAGAAACATGTTTTATTTATGCTCACACTAATTTCTCAAGCCATGAATCATGTATAATATACAAACAAACAATGGAAGGAAACCTGTTTTATTTATGCCCAAACTACTTTCTCAAGCCATGAATCTTGTAGAATATCCAAACAAGAAAAGGAAGGAACAATTTTTTTTGAGTCCTTCATTAGGTAGAGTCCATATAAGAGCCCAAAAAATTTTAAGATATGTTTTTATAAAATAAATTCTTCTCATTAGATATCTTAGATTTCATAAAGAACTATGTTTCATTGAATCAACCCTTGGTTATTTAAGATATAGTCATAAATTATACTTTAAACATATATTTTCTACTTTTGGGTTTTGAATTTTGAAAAACAGACATTCCCAATTACGATCGGGATGATATTTGAATTCTGATAGAATTATCTTAATTTTGGTGAATAGTAACCTAACCTTATGAACAATAACATACCCTTAATAATATTAACAGTACCTTATGAAAGGTAATATTAATCTTAAGAATTGTATCCATACCCATGAATGTAGAAATAAATTTTGGCACGTTTAAAAAGAAGATGAATATTGTAAGTGTTTATATATTTCGATTACATAAGGATTTTAATTTAAAATTAATTTTATCATATTTAGAAAATTATTTTTGAAAATATAGTTCTTTTTTAGATTCAATATGTCACAAACTAGTTAGGGTGAATTTTTGAGATTTTTCTAAAATATCTATTTTTTTATGAATATTAAAATACAATAAATTAAGAAAAATGCAAAATACTTGATTTACTACATCATAGGTGATGCAAGGCTGATTTAATCCAATATGGTTCAAAATAAAATATCATTATCACTATTTTGGGTCATATGAATAAAGACTAATCACTATCTCGATCAAAAATTTTAAATTAATAGTTAAAATAATTTAAAATCCATCCTCTCCTCCACTATATAAACCACCCCTCGCCCCATCTTCCACCCAAACCACTAAACTTCAATAATTACCTAAATTATTCTCAAATAACTCCCTCACATCTTTCCTCACATCCATTACCTTATGATATCACCAAAAGTCCAAAAAAAGGACTTAAGGAGTTTCTCCATGGGATGTACTCAAGAGGTTAACCACTCTTCTCTTTTCATTTAAATTCTATTACATGTTTTATTATTTTGTAGCTCTCTTTTCCCCTAACCTCATACAAATGAAATGGTAATTCCATTAACATATATATATAATATATTTTAATTATTCTAATGGAATATTTCATCACCATCTCTCTTTTCCCCTCCTTTTATACTATAAATGAAAACATCGTCCAAGATGTGTTAATTTATCATACTCATAGAAGACAGAATTAAAATTTTCATTATTATCCTCAAGAATGGTCATGAAACATTTTAAATGGTTGAAACTAATCTTAATATATGTATTTTACATTATTCAATATTCTGTAATCCTTACACACTCATTATATAAAATAATAATACAAAAGAAGTTCATTATGCACAAAATGGGCAATGTTAATCTAAGATTTTATCAATAAATTTTAACTAATGAATAATCCTAAAGTATATAAACCAAATTCATTAAAAGATATTTTATAATGTACCTAATAATATATATTTAAACTTATTTATTTTTAACCACATTAAAAATTAATTTCCATTCATTGAGTCATGTAAACTGGTCCTGAAAACCCGAGGAAGAAAATTCGTCGAAAACATAAAAATGAATCACATAAAACCCATCAAAAAGATCATGAAAGAAACAAATAAGGTTATAAAATATCATTTATATGATAATGTGGTTCTGTAATTATTAGTTAATGAAGCTAAATTTTA
The DNA here is from genome assembly GCA_963277665.1 of Viscum album. NCBI lineage: Eukaryota > Viridiplantae > Streptophyta > Magnoliopsida > Santalales > Viscaceae > Viscum > Viscum album. The sequence goes on along the minus strand of OY728133.1, from coordinate 311,485,931 downwards.
TTATTCATGTGGTTAAGAACAATCAAGAACACCTTCGAGCTTAAGATAAGGGATATCTTAACTCAATTTCCATTTGTTGAGTTAAACATCATTTTCATTGGTTTATATTCCCATAATACGTGTGAATGACCTATTTTTTTTTTCTATATATCCAACTTTATTTTGTGGGTTTATGTTTTCCATAAATAATTATTTCATTGATTTTTCCTCAATCTAATGATACGTTCTTGGTAAGGAATCCTCTCTCTAACTTTTATTCAAGGATTCCCCCTATGTTCTGTCCTTTTATTTTTAATTCCTAATGTTGGGGTATGTTTTCAACCCTCCCCCATACTTCCCTTATGATCTATAAATAATAAGAGACACCTTTACATCTCATTAATCAATCACAAGAATACTTGTTACCAGGCTAAAATGGTTGTCCATGGCTTTCTCATCTAACTTTCATTTCCGTGAGACTTCCATTGTTCACTGCTTATTTCTTTTTTGTGGTATATGTGTACTATAATTATTCATATAATATCATAATTCTGTTCATATTAATTGTATTCAATTATTCATTTTATGTTTATTAGTTTCTGGTCATATGATTCAACTAATTACATTGTGGTAAGGGACTTTGTCTCAACTACCATTTCATTGTGATTTACTAGGTATTGTGCACCTAATAATCCTTATGAGGTGTACCTACTACCCATTTAAGATCAAATTTCATTTGAAATTATATTTCTATTAAATATTTATATTCTCATAGCATTAATATGTTTATTTTCAATACAATAATCAATTTTACATTCGGTGTTTATATGGAATGTTGTTTTATGTGTGGAAATATTGGTGAATCTGTATCATATACCCTATAATGATATTGAAATGTCATATTTATTTTTTATTAAATCAATGAATAATGAATTAATTGGGTTTTAAGTGGTGGGTGGTGCCCACTATATGCACTCAATGCATCAAAAGGTCTAATGAGACAAATCAGTGGGTGACAAACCCTTCAAGTTTGTTTCCAGAAATCATACGGGTTTCTGTCCACAAATTTAAACCATTTCAACGGTATAGTGGTATCATTTACCAGATTCATGACGTCTAATTAATAATAATTCTCTTTATTAATTTTCAGTTATTACTGTCATTGAGTTTTTCACTTTGTCAAAATCAATGGATGCAGTTTAATTCTTTGTTATTAATAGCATTATGTTTTTCATTTATTCACCATGAAATATTTGTTTGTGATTCAGTTATTGTTGATTTATGCTTCTGCTATTTTTATCCCTAACTAAGCATTTTGTCTAACCCCTTTCATTTTTACCTTAAATGGGTTATGAAGAGGATACTATTTATTGAGTTCCAGTGATTTTAGATTCTTATTTTTTGTTATGTATTGTATTTTGATACCTTTTCCATTGTAATTTAAGTTATATATATATATATCTTGTTTCTTAAAGATTATTAAGCTGTATATTCCTTCTAGATTTTAATTCCTTTTAACCATAAAAATGTATTTTTTAATGCACCAGCTCTATTGTAGAGGGATCAGGGTGTTATAATTGGTATCAAAGGAAGTTTTGTATGAACTATGGAAAGTATATTAGAAAATGCAGATTAGGGAACTAATCCCTAAGGTATAATTTGAGGAAAACATACAAGAACATCCGAAAATTTTATTAAGGATTAGATTATGTGGATCTTTCTAGCCGATACATCCATGTCTGGATACAAATAGGTAAAGGTGACTATGGCACGGATATACCTAGGAGTTAAAACTCTAAAAAGGAGTTTCGGGCTTGACCCGGGGTACCATGGTACATGAAAATACGCCAAACTGGACTCATGGTATTGAAACTATTGGGGGATACTCTTAGGATAATGCACATTTTATTTACAATCCATTATGAAGTATTATAATGTAATGTTTTCCTCATAGAAACCATGTTTATGTGTTTATATATGAATAGAATTTCAGTCTATGTTATGTGAATTATTATTTGAAATTCATAACCTAATATAGTTTATACCTTTTTTTAGAAATGTTTCCTAATAGAAGGAATGAAATAAATACTCATGGATAATGTAGGGATTTTACAACTATTGAAGTCAACATATTCAATGTCAGAGTCGATCAAATCATGAACATAATAGGAAAACTTACTTAAGATGTGACAAATAACCATGCTACCACCATTTTCGATTATTTCATGCGGTAGAAGCCATCATATTAAAGTGGGACTACTAATCCAGTGGTTGCTGAGTAGTGGATCAAGTCCCTTGGAAAGAAATTCATTGAATTAAGATGCAATGAAAATGGAATGTTAGTGCTAGAAGTATATTGGTTCAAGGGCGATACAGATCAATGGTGGTCGTTTATCCATAAAACCACTAAGGAAGAAGAAATGAAGATTGGGAATGGAGGAATTTTAAGGAAATATTCTTCGAAAAATATTTCCCTCGTGAGCAGTGAACTAAAATGAAGGGGAAATTCCATTGCTTAAAGAAAAGGAAAGAAGATATTGTTTCAAATTATGAGGCTACCTTCACAAGGCTATCCAGGTATGCCATAGATTATGTACATGACTTGACAGACAAGATTGATCATTTCTTTGAAGGTATAAAGCCAAGTCTTTTAAGGGAATTGGCTTCTCAAACATTTTCATCGTATAATGAAATTGTAGCAGGTTCCATAAAAATAGAGAAGGAAATTTCTAAATCAAATTTGGTTAAGGTAAACAAAGATAGGAAGTCGTACTCTGATAACCATGGAAAATGTAAAGCACCATAGAAGAACAAGGGAATGATGAAAATTATGTTATGTCTGAACTATGGAAGAAATCATCCATGGAAATAAATGAAAGGCATGGGTGTCTATTATTAGTGCAGATATAAGGGGCATCAATCTGGTGATTGAAAGTGTAAGAATCATGTCAGTGATATTCAAGGCTACAATTGTAGTTATGTGGGACAATATGAAAATTAGTTTATAAGCACCAAGGAAACATTCCATAGAAAGGAAAATGAGAACAATGGAAAGAATATGAGATTACAAATGTGGAGGTTTAACTTCCTAATGATATAGTGGAAGGTACATTAATTGTTTCCTAAAAAATAGGAAACACTTTATTTGATTCTGGAGCATCACATTCATTTATATCTTCCCAGTATCCAAATAAAATTATACTTGTACAATTTTATTAAATATAGGATTTATCATTCAATACTCCTAGTGGATGTAACATTGAAGAAAAGGCATGTGGACTAGTTCCCCTCAAGTAACATAAAAATCCTTCTGTTTCTAACCTTATCATCATTCCAATTCCAGAGTTTGATATAATTCTCTATATGAATAGGTTTTTAAACTATGATGTAATGATTTATTGCAAGAAAAATAAAGTTTCAATTTTTAAAAATAGTGTAAAACCCCTTACCTTTAGAGAAGAAACATCACCATCTGAATCATATCGAGATCCACCCCCATTAGCACTACTGAATTTAATTAATAGAGAGGAACAAAACCCAATATAAATGGTTGGGGAAATAAATCCTCAAATTGAAGATATGAATATAGTTCAAGAATACATTGATGTATATTTAGAGGATATACCATGACATCCTCCAGAGTGGGAAGTTGAGTTCTCAATTGATTTAATTCACGATGCATTACCTATATCAAAGAATCCATATAGATTGACCATTGGGGAATTAGTGGATCTAAAGAATCAACTAGAATAATTTAGTGAAAAATTATTTATTCGATATAGTATATCTCCATTGGTATCCCATGTTCTCTTTGTCATTAAAAATGTGGGACCCATGAGTCTATGCATTGATTACAGGGAATTCAATGATATTACAATATAGAATAAGTATCATCTTACATAAATTTATTATTTATTTGATCAACTTCATGGAGAACAATATATTACCAAGATTGAACTTCGATCTAAATATCAACATCTATGTGTTAGGAAGGATGATATTTCAATGACAACATTTTAAACTAGGTATGGGCATTACGAGTTTATAGTGATGCCTTTTGGAATGACTAATGCAACATCTGTTTTCATTGATTTAATGAATTTATTTTTCAAGGAACATCTTGTAAATTTTTTTGTGGTATTCATAAAATATATCCTAGTATACACCAAAATATATGAAGACCATGAAAATCACGTGCAGATTATTCTCAATACACATAGAATATATGAATTATATGGGAATTTTAGCTGGTGTGAAATCTGGATTCAATCAGTGTTTTTTCTTGGACATATTGTCTCTAAGGATGGAATCCTAATTAAGCATGTCATGAAAAATGAAATATATGAATGGCCCATGCCAATGTACATTACCAAGCTACCCAATTTTATTGACATAGTATGATACTTTTGGTGTTTTTTCTAGAATTTCCCTCGACTAGCTAACCCGCTAACCAAGATCACTCATAAAGTGGTTAATTATTTTGGACCAACGAATGTATAAATTTTTTTGAATAATAGAAAATAAGAGTGTTTAATGCTCCAATGTTGACTCTTCCATCTCGAAATGATGGATTTGTGATATACAATGATGCATCAATGAATGGAATGGGTTGCATCCTAATGAAAAATGATAATGTTATTTCTTATGCATCAAGGAAGTGAAAGACTCATGAGAAATATTACCCAACTCATGATCTTGATTTAGAAGCTGTAATATTTTCCTTGAAAATATATAGACATTATGTTTATGGTCAATAAATGTGACATATACACGAACCAAAAGATATTTAAATACATTTTTACAAACAAATAACTCAATGTGACGTAATGGAGATGGCTCAAGTTACTCATGGATTATGATTGTTCAATAAACTACCACCCAAAAAAGGAAAATAAGGTGGCATATGCTTTGAGTATAAAAGACCATGGAATTATGAGCAAGATGAGAGTTGAAAGGGATCACATGTTCATGGATCTAGTAAATATATATATGATAATTATCATGGAAGGTAGCATACCAATAATTTTTTCAAGTAGTTTCTAAACCTTCTTAATAGAAGGGATAAAAAGTTCACAAACTTACGAGGACATGTTTCAAAAGAAAATTAAAGATATAATTGATGGGAAGTTTATTGAATTTGTTTATAAAGGTGGCATTTTGATATTTGGAAGAAGACATTGTGTTCCCTCTATTTGAGTACTAAAGATAGATATATTGGATGATTATAATTGTTCTAATTTCACTATACACCATGGTAGAACTATTATGTATAGAGATCTGAAAGAACATTTTTGGGGGGGACAACATGAAGATGGAAATTGTTGATTCTGTGTCGAGATATTTGGTTTTTCAACAGGTGAAGACTGAAAGATATCATCCTAGAGGATTCATTCAACCCCTTCATATACATATGGTGAAATGATATGATATTATGATGTAATTTTTAATGGGGCTACCATATACTCCAAGACGGAATGATTCAATATGGTTAAATATTGATTCTCTCACAAAATTAAAAAAATTTATTTCTATAAGAGAATATTTACCACATTACCATTTAGAAGAAATATATATTAATGATGTTGTAAGACTTCATGGTGTACCCTTATCAATTATTTCTGATCACGATCCCTATTTTACATCATTATTCAAGAAAATTCTTCAGAAGGCTTTGAATACTGAGCTTCATATGAGTATTTCTTATGACCCCCAAACTGAAAGACAGCCTGAATAGACTATTCAAACTCAGGAAGACATGCTGAGATCATGCTCTTGTGACTCTCCTGGTATGTGGGATCAATACATACCTTCGGTGGAATTTCCCTACTATAATAGCTTCCATTATAGTCTTCAAATAGAACCATATGATTTATTATATGGATAGAGATGTCAAACTACAACTTTTTGGGATGATGTTCCTGAGAGAAAAATTATAGGCCTATAAGTTATTGAATAGACCACAACAAAGTTAAAGAAAATTCAAGCCCATATTAAATAATTCCAATGTAGGAAAAAGGAAATATGATGATAAAAAAAAGGAAGGATTGGTAATTTAAAGAAGTATACCATGTTTTCTTAAAGGTATATCCATGGAAGGTTATTATATGATTTTGTAAGAATGGAAAATTAAGTAACAGGTACATCGGGCCTTTTGAAATTATGGATTGAATTGAAGACGTAGCTTACCATTTGTAAATGCCGCCAAGTCTCTCCAATGTTCACAATGTGTTCCAAATATCAATGTTAATAAAATAAATGCCATACACAACACATTTACTAACCTATAAGGAAATATAACTTGTTCCTAATCCTTCATATTGTGAAGATCATATACAGAGTCTTGATACTAGAGAAAAGGTATTGATAAATTAAACGACTCATCAGGTGATGTTTCATTGTAAGAACCATAAGATAGAGTAAGAGATTTGAGAACCTAAGGATGTCATTAAGAAGAAAATACAACACCTTCTTAGAGGATTTTATGCATGGAAAATTTCTAGGATCAAATTTCTGATGGATGGTATAATATAACACCCCAAATATTTTAAGGTATGTTTCTCTTAAATACATTTTATTCATTATTTATACTATATTTCTCAATGAACTATTTTTATTTGAAAAAAACACTTCGTTATTTACGAGATAATCATAACCTAGCCTTTAAACATATATTTTCCACTTTTTGGTTTTGATTTTTGAAGAACAGACATTCACGGTTGTGATTAGGTTGATATTTAAAGTCTGATAGAATTAAAAAACATTTCCTTGAATAGTTACCTACCCGTATGAATAGTAATATACCCTTATAAATAGAAAAACTACCTTATAAATATTTATTTGACTCTTATGAATTGTATCCATACCCGTAAATGAATAAATATATTTTTTAACATTGAAAATGAAGATGAATATTTTTAGTGTTTAGTTTTTTGATTAAAAAATGATTTTAATTAAAAAATAAATTTATTATATTTATAAATTTATTTTTGAAAAATGGAATTCAATTTTGGATTCTAAATGTCAAAAAATTGTTAGGGTGAATTTTTTGGATTTTTCTAAAATACTTGAATTTTTAATTAATAAAATAATATAATAAATAATGATAAATGCAAAATACTTGATTTACTACATCATAGGTGATGTAAGGATAATGTAAGAACACTTGGCTTGAATTGACATTCCATTATTACTATTTGGGGTCACATGAATAAAGACTATTCATATTTTTTTAGAAAAAATATAAATATAATAATTAAAATGATGAAAAATCCATCATCCCCTCCACTATATAATCTACCTCTCGACCCTCTTCCTCCCACACCACTCAATCTTCAATACATGCCTAAATTATTCTCAAATAGATTCCTAACCTCCTCCTTCACATCCGAGACCTTATAGTCATAAAATAATTCCAAAACCAAAGGCCCTAAAGTGTTACTTAAAGAGGAGTACTCACGAGGATAACCTCAGTTGCCTTTTCTATCTAATTCGTTTACAAGTTTTATTATTTTGTCTCTCTATTCTCACCAAACCTCATACAAATGCCCTAAAAATTACATTACGTTATATTTACTTGATTTTCATTATGATAATTTAATATTTCATCCTCATATCTCTTTTCCCCTCCTTTTATACTAAAAATGAAAACACCGTCTGAGATGTGTTAATTTATCACACTCATGGAAGATGGGTTTTCATTTTGCATTACAATCCTCAATAATGGTCATGAATCCTTTTTAATGTTCTAACATGATCATAATATATTTATTTTATCTTATTCAATGTTCTTGAATCCATACATACTCATAATATAAAATAATAATACAAAACAACTTCATTATGCACATAATGGGAAAAGTTAATCCATGCATATATCAATAACTTTTAACTAATTATTTATCCTAAAGTAGATAAACCAAAATAATTATTATATGATTTATATTTTCCATAATAATAATATATATTTTCAATTCTGGATGTTTAATCACATTTAAAATTAACTTCCATTCATTAATATAAGTAAATCGATCATTAAAAATCGAGGAAGAAAATGATTCCAAAACAATAAAATAGAATCTCTAAAATTCCATAAAAAAAGGCCATGAATGAACCTTATAAGGTTACACCATGTCAATTAAATGTCTATAAGTTTTGGGAATTATTAATTAATAAACTAAATTTGATTATTCAGTTTGTTTAGAATAATCAAGAATACCTTCATGATTAATGAAAGGGATATCTTTAATCAATTTCCATTCACTGAGTTAAACATTAATGTTTTTTGTTATGTTATTTATTGAATATGTGTGAATGAACTATGATTTTTTAATACTTTATATCCACTATTATTTTATGGGTTTATGATTTTCACAATAATTATGTCATTTATTTGTTCACAATCCAATGATACGTTCTTGGTAGGGGATCATCTCTCTCACTTTTATTCATGAATTCACCTTATATTGTCTCCCTTTATTTTTAATTCCTAAATATGAGGTATGTTTTTGTACTACCCCTTATTTCCCATATGATATATATATAATGGTATACCCATTTACCTCCGATTAATCCCTCACAAGGACACCTGTCACCATGCCAAAATGTTTGTAAGGGTTTTCTCATCTCACATTCATTTCTCTGAGGATTTACATTTTTCACCACTTATTTCTTGTATGTGGTGTATTAGTTATTCCATTTTTTATTTTATATAATTATTAACTTTATATTAATGGTATTAAATAATTTATTTTAGTGTTTTTATGTTTTGGTAATTTTATATGACTGATTACATTGTGGAAAGGGAATTTATCTCAACTACCATTTCATTGTGTAATGCTTGGTATTTTTCACCTAATAATCTATATGTGGTGTACCTAGTGACCATTAGAGATCTGTTTTAAATTGAAATTATATTTATATTAAATATTTCTATTCTAATATCATAGATATGTTTTTTTGTCTCAACTGTATGCCATTTTACATATGGTGTTTATTTGGAATGTTGTTTTAACTATGGAAATATTGATGAATCTGTATCCTCTATCATATAGGGATATTGAAATTGAATATTTATTTTTTATTAAATCAACGTATAATGAATTATTTGGACTTTTAGTAGTGGGCGGGGACCTTTAATTCCCCTTGATGCATTGACATGTCTCATGATACAAATCAATTGGCGACAAACCCTCCTAGTTTGTTTCCAAAAATCAGACAGGTTTCTACCCACAGACATAAACCTTTTCAATGGTATAGTGGTATTATATGCCAGATACATGACTTCCAATTAATTAGAATTATATTTATTCATTTTTAGTTATTATTATCCAATAGTTTTTCACTATGAAAAAATATATGGATGCAATTTCATTCTAAGTTATTAATTGAGTTTTTTTTTCATTTATTCACCATGTAATATTTGTTTATGATTCAATTATTATTGATTCATTCATCTGATATTTGTATCCCTTATATAAAATTTTTTCTCGGATATTTATTTTTTTACCTTCAATAGTTTATAAATATGAGACTATTTATTGAGTTCCTAGGATTGCAGTTTATAAGTTTTTGTTATGTATTATATTATGTTACAATTTTTCTATGTAATTTGAGACACATATATGTATATAGTATCTTCTAGAGTACTTAACTGATTATTTCATTGGGATATACTTTCATTTTAACCATTCTAATGTATTTAGTAATGCACTGACTCTGGTCTAGAGGGGTCGGGGTGCTACAGTCCACCTTTTTTAGTGGTTATTCTAATCCATTAGTGTCTTAACAAAGGAATTGTACCACTGAAAATATATTTTTAGTTCTCCAGTGTTCAAAACCTGAAAAAATTATTATATATATATATATATATATTTCGAAGGTTATGCTTATCAATGATGGAAACAAATCATGATTATGAATCAAAGTGATGAAATTGAATCCATTGAATGGAATGGGTTTATGAACTTGTTTTTCAATTAATAGTTTCTTTGTATCAATCGAATAAATATGGAAAATGAGTTCCTTGATCATAAGAAAAACATGATTAATCCATTTGTACCTATGAATAAAATTTTGAAAGGCATTTGAGGTCCGCAATTGAATTTATTATCCAAAATGTGAGTAATATTAATGGATTCTTTAGTGGATTAAAACCACATCTCTGAATTGTGATATCCAAATGGGAATCCAATAATAATGAATAAATCATTTTATGTGTTATCAAGGTTGAGATGGAGATTATTGAAACCCAACAGTCATATGGGTTTAATAAGAAGATAAAAATGTAATTCATGGAAAATTATAATTACCACACTAAAAAGAATATTATTTTTCCTTACAGACATTGTGTGGAAAGAAACAGGGTGGAAATTGTCTTAAAGGGGATAATATAATATTTCTGTTTGGAAAATATGGCCATCAATAAATTGAATTCCGATGAGATGGGAAACATATTTATACTGATTTGAATATATAAAAGGATACACACAATGTTCCTCCTACACTTCAATGATACATGTTCTAGGTATTGGGGAATTATTCTAATCGATTCTCTAATCCAAGGGTTAATGATGATGATCTACATCAATAAACAATTAAGGCCAAACATAAGGGAAAGACACATGTAACCACTATCAGTGATGTGGAGTATGGTAATGAAGTCATAAATGGTGCAATTACTATCCAATCTAAATTAAAAAATGATATAATTTATTATGGATCCACCCACTATTTTATTTCTAACAAATATTTTCAAGGGATCATCATATTACATCAACAATTGGATGTTGAAATTACTTTTAAAACACTTAATGGGATAATGGTCACATCGAAAGATTACAATTCTTCTCCAGTTGAGGTTTGTGGGAATGTTCCCCCTAAAAATCATGTGATCCTTTCTATAGGGTAATTTCATGTGATTCTTGGAATGTATTAGTTTTATCTCTATAGATATCATATCAATTTCCAAGGAAGGGAAATCACATTTCATATTCCTGATCTATCTATGATAATCTATTGATGGATGTATGGGTAGGACCTTCCAGTGAAATATTTATCCATATAATGGGTATTTATTCCTATAAATAAAAGTTATCTATCTGAAATGGTCGGAGAGAAACTCACAATTAAGAATACACCCATTTTATAACAATTTTATAATGGATTTTCGAATGAATTTCTATGTATTTCACATATTGTGTGGTCAAGTTTTCAATAGAACTCATACCGAGTGCAATAATCATTTTAATGAAACCCTTTATAATGGACCCAATTGAGTTTCATGAAATGATGAAGAAACTCTAAGAGAATATAGAAAATGTATTAATATACTCTAGTGTGTCACCTTAGGGTGAACTTGTTCTGTTTGTTAAGAAAAAAAGGGATCAATGAGACTCTGTATTTATTTTCAATAACTAAACAATATCAAAATCAAGAAAAAATATCATCTTCCCCACATTCATGAAATATTTGACCAAAAACATGGAACTTGGTACTTTTCAATGATTGACCATCTGTCACGACCCATCCTCGGGGCCCGTGCCGTGACTACCCCAAGCCCGCCTTCCATAGGCCAGGGGCTGGCGACTAGCACCAAGGCGTAAAATCCCAGTAAACAGGGAAGGCATTGCCTTTATAAGTAACAACCACACAGAGTCAGCAAGCGGAAAGTAAAGTGCAGAAAGGTAAAGGGGCCGGAAATACAAGCCCAACTGTAAAGTACAACTGAAAAGTAAAGTACAGCAACTGAAGAAAAGACGGCGGCCTCGTGTCGTCCACTGGCAATCCCACCTGAAGGGTGGGTACAGATAGCCTCCAAGCTCCTCGGGTCCCACGTCCGCTCTGAGCACGTCCCGCCCAGTGGCTCACCTCCAGGTACCGTCCTGCTCCACGCCCAACCATGATCAGTGCTGTCCGTCGTCTGCAACCAACACAACAAGGTGCGGGCATAGCCCGTGCAGGGGTGAGTACAAGCTACTCAGTAAGGACCCCGAGACCCCCGAAGGTCTCCCGAAATCCACAAAGGATATAGCACAATAGAAAGATGCAATCACGAAGTAACATCTGACTCGACTTAGGTATATGCCCATACATATACCTAAGTCCCCATTTCTAGCTCTGCTCACGAGCTCGAGAACAACTCAATCCACAAAGGAAAGCAAGACTCAAATCCACAAGGAGAGTAAACAGTAAATCCACAAAGGATAGTTCAACACAATCCACAATGGAGAGTAAACAGTAAATCCACTTAGGATAGTTCAACACAATCCACATAGGAGAGTAACATAAGATTCAGCTCAACCAGGTATACTTTTTCAGATGACGTCAAAGACGATCACTGATCCGTCTAAGTCGTCGGACCCACGAAGGATCGATAGGTACTAACCCCAGCAGAAGACCCACACAGGATCGGGCTCACACAGAACCTGTAGGCAGTGGCTCACACAGAACCGGTAGGCAGTGGCTCACACAGAACCGGTAGTAGGACCCACACAGGATCGGGCACTGATCCGCGTAGGATCGCTGAGTGCAGTAGTCGACGCAGTCCACTGAGGTCCCTGCACAGTCGTTGCTGCAGTCCACGAAGGATCTCTGCTCTGCCGTCGTCGCAGTCCACTGAGGATCTCTGCTCTGCCGTCGTCGCAGTCCACGAAGGATCTTTGCTCTGTCGTCGAAGTCACAGCCAGCGCTAGGGTTCCCGCACAAAGCGAGCTCGTTTAGGAGGGTCCGCTCCACGAGCCGAGAGGCTGATACATCAACTGACACGTAGTCCGAAGTTGATGTATCCAAAAGTTCCGTATCGACAACAGGATCTCAACGCAACAGACGGCGCGTCAATCGGACGCCCGGTCTGAGAGTTATTGGCATTTTCGTCCCAGGGGCCCGGTTGGTTTTTAGGGCAAAACCAACCCGACCGTACTCCGTCTGTATCCGATCCTCGGGCGGAGCATGCCAAAAGTTCCGTCTCACTTAGAGGAAACTACCACAGCTGACGGTACGTCGATCGGACGTCCGTAGCTCAAGTTATGAGCGTTTCCGCTCCGAGGGCCCGGTTGGCTTCGTGTACGAACCAACCCGGCCGAACCCAAAGTCTTCCGAAACCTTGAGTATAATATACCGAAACGACCGTCTCGATCCAAGGATCGCGTAGCCGCTGACGGTTCGTCAATCGGAGGTCCCAGGCCCAAGATATGGGCGAAAGACCGAAGAGGGCCCGAAACGGGGGTTCTGGGCCCGGGGCGACCCGGCCCGAACCCCCCCTGGGGTCGGCCCGACCCGGCCCGAACCGGCTCTGCCGGGTCCGGTCCGGCCTGGGCGCGGCCCGGCCGACCGGACCGGCCGGCTCGGCTTCGGCCGAGCGGCCGAAGATTGCCGCGGGCTTGACCCGCGGCTGGAGAGAATCGCGGCCCCGCGGGGGGCCGCCTGTCACGCGGACGCGGCCGGGCCGCCGCGTCCGTTCCCAGTTCCGCGCGGCCGCGGAACCGGCCGCCGCCGCCGCGGCTTCAGCCGCGGCGGAAGTTCTCCACGGCGGCGCGCCGGGCGCCGCCGCCTCCGGTCGCCGGCGCCGCCGCGCCGCCGCCGCCGGAGATGCTCCGGTGGCCCGATTCCTTTCCCGTCTGTGCCGTTACTCCTCCCGGGACGCGTCCTTCACTGCGGAATCAACAGATCGCCCCTGCCGCGCGGTTCGTCGTCGTCCGCCATATCCACACAACAAAAGAGATCGGCGGAGGGTTGTCGGGTCTTGTTCGTTAGACCCGCATCCTCCGCGTTAGTCATAAAATCATCGGGAGGAAAAAGGATTAACCAAATCAACAATTTTAAATAGATTAAAATTGTTCCGATCGGGTTCTTTATTTGAAAAGAATAAACACGGGAAAAGAAATAAAATATTCCAATCAACCCTTACCTTGTCGTCGTCGTCGGACGAGAGGTCATCGCGGAATCGCTCGTCGCGAAGGAAGGAGATCGTCGCGTCGTCGCGGTATCCGGCGTCGCGTCGCCAATCTCCGGATCAAGAACAAACGGATTTAATTAATTAAATCCGTTGTTATTGAAATTTAAAAAAGGGAGAAATAAAAGATTCGATTCTCACCTTTGTTGCCGATCGCATGTTCGCCGCGGAAGAAGAGGCACCGAAGAAGAAGAAGAAGAAGAAGGTCGCGGAAAAGTTGTCGACGTCGCGGATCGTGCGTCGTCGAATTCCGGTTCCGGCGTTCTTCGCGTTCTTCGCGTTCTTCGCGTTCTTCGCGTTCTTCGCGGAGAGGGTGGAGGAACGAAGATTCTTTCAAATCCTTTCCAAGGATTTTTAGGTTGGTCTTATTTTATAAACATGCCAACACGAAACCGGTTAAGAAACGATCCATCAATTCGTTGAATTAATTCAACGAAAGAAACGACCCATTTAATTCACGAAAGAAACAGCCCAATTAAATGGTCTGTTAAGAATTAAAGAAAACGCGTCGGTTGACTTTTCAGTTACTTTGACGGGTTTTCGCGGGTGCGTTACTTAGCGAAAGAAACGGCGGGGCTCATGCGGGTCCCACCGCACAAATATCCTACCAAGGGGTAGGATATTTCTGGATAGCATCCTATCCAGTTCAACTCAATTCAAGCCGCCTTTAAGTGACTTTAAGTGGCTTCCATGCAGTTTAAGTGAAATAAAATAAAGTTGTCGCACAAACTTTATTTTATTTCTGACTTAATGCCGCAAAATTTAAAAACCACGTCTGAGCAAACGCAACTCCGGAAGAGGCGTTTCTAAGCAAATACCGGCGCTGCGATTTCATCGGTGCCCTCAGAATTTGATTCCGGGCACCGGTTCAAAAGATAGAAAAACCCGCTCGTCCGTTCACTGAACGTACCCGAGCCAAACTTCGGAAATTGATTCCGGGCACACCGGGCCTCGGAATCAGGTGCCGTCTGAAGCTGCGCTCTTGTAAAATTCCAAAGAAAATTAAGAAAAAAATTTCCTTGAAATTTTCGGGTCTTTACATTACTCCCACCTCAGGGCTTTACGTCCCCGTAAAGATACATCAAAACTAGGGGAACAAATGGGGGTACTGAGCACGCATCTGAGCCTCCCGCTCCCAAGTGCTCTCCTGGAGGTTCCCGTGCTGCCATCTGATGCGCACAAGAGGAATCGACCGCCCACGTAGGACCCGCTCCTGTTGATCCTCGATCTCCACTGGAACCTCCGCAAAAGTCGCCCCATCGTCCACGTCCATCTCCCCAAAGTCGATGATGTGCGTCGGGTTGTGCACGTATCTCCTCAGCTGAGACACGTGGAAGACGTCGTGCACCCGGTGCAACTGAGGTGGTAGAGCCAGGCGATAAGCCACCTCTCCTATCCTGCTGAGGACCTGGAAAGGCCCGATGAAGCGTGGAGACAACTTGCCGCCTCGGCCAAATCTCCGCAACCCACGTCGAGGTGAGACACGCAAAAAGACGTGGTCACCATCCTCGAACTCTAGTGGCCTCCGCCTCCTGTCAGCATATGACTTCTGCCGGCTCTGAGCTGTCCTCATCCTCTCCTGGATGATCTGGACCTTCTCTGTCGTGGCTCGGACCATCTCTGGTCCCACGAGTGCTGACTCCCCAGGGTCTGTCCAGCACAACGGTGATCTGCAGGGTCTGCCGTACAACGCCTCGTATGGTGCCATCCCGATGGTGGAGTGGTAGCTGTTGTTGTACGCGAACTCCACCAAGGGTAGGTGGTCCTCCCAGCTGCGACCAAAGTCGAGGACACATGCACGGAGCATGTCCTCGAGTGTCTGAATGGTCCTCTCCGTCTGACCATCCGTCTGAGGGTGGAAGGCTGTGCTCAAGTGGAGCCGCGTCCCGAATGCCTCCTGCAACCCCTTCCAAAGCCGGGAAGTGAAACGAGCATCTCGATCGGAGACGATAGATGATGGCACACCGTGAAGCCGTACGATCTCCTGGACGTAAAGACGTCCCAAGCTCTCCACTGAGCCCTGCTCTCTGATGGGTAAGAAGTGTGCCGACTTGGTGAGTCGGTCAACAATCACCCAAATGGAGTCGTGACCTCTGGAAGTGCGTGGAAGTCCAGTCACGAAGTCCATAGATATTCCGTCCCACTTCCACTCCGGGACCTCCAAGGGCTGTACCAAGCCTGCTGGTACCTGGTGCTCTGCCTTCACCTGCTGGCAGGTGAGGCATCGTGAAACGAACTCTGCCACAGCTTTCTTCATGCCCGGCCACCAGTGCTGTCGTCTGAGATCCTGGTACATCTTCGCCACTCCGGGATGTACCTCCAAGGGAGAAGTGTGAAACTCTCTCAGCACCTCCTCTCGTAAAGCGACTGGTACGAAGGTACGCCCTCTGAAAAGGATGTCGTGCTCTGCTCCAAGGGAGAAACCATCAGGCGCCTGACCTGAGGATATCAGTGCACGCCGGGTCTCACAGTCAGCGTCCCCACGCTGAGCCTCTCTAACCCGCTGTAGAAGTGGAGGAGAGACTGTGAGAGACTGAAGAAAGGCTGCTCCGTCTCTATCCACGAAGGATATCCGCAAGGAGGCTAGCTGCTCCGTCGCCTCCTCAAGTAGCTGAATGCCCGTCCTCCTGCTGAGGGCATCGGCTACCATGTTCCCCTTCCCAGGAGTATAGACTATCTCAAAGTCATAGTCCTGGAGGAACTCAAGCCATCTCCGCTGTCTCAGGTTCAGGTCCTTCTGAGAGAAGATATACCTGAGACTCTGGTGGTCAGAAAAGACTGTGAAGCGCTCGCCCATCAGATAGTGCCGCCAAGTCTTCAGAGCGAAGACCACTGCTGCTAACTCCAGGTCATGAGTGGCGTAGTTCTGCTCATGCGGCCTCAACTGACGTGATCCGTAGGCGATCACGGCCCGCTCCTGCATCAGGACGCACCCGAGTCCAGTCCCTGATGCATCGCAGTAAACTACGTACCCAACTCCCTCCTCAGGCAACCTCAAGATAGGTGCGCTGGTCAATCTCTGTCTCAGCTCCTGGAAGCTCTGCTGACATCTGTCTGACCACACAAAGGGTTTTCCCATCTTCGTCAACGCTGAGAGTGGTGCCGCAACTCTGGAGAAGTCTGGCACAAATCTCCGATAGTATCCGGCTAAGCCCAAGAAGCTCCGCACCTCTGTCACGCTCCTGGGTGGCTCCCAAGCTAGCACTGCCTCGATCTTCGCGGGATCCACTGCAACTCCCGCCTCAGAAATGACGTGCCCCAAGAAATGGACCTCACGTAACCAGAACTGGCATTTTGGGAGCTTGCCATAAAGCTGGTGCTCTCGGAGTGTGTCTAGCACAACTCGCAGGTGGTATGCGTGCTCCTCCTCAGTCGTCGAGTATACCAAAATGTCGTCAATGAAGACAACGACAAATCGGTCGAGGTATGGCTGGAAGATCCTGTTCATGAGGCTCATGAACACTGCTGGAGCATTGGTTACGCCGAACGGCATAACCAAGAACTCATAATGGCCATACCGACACCTGAAGGCCGTCTTCTGCACGTCCTCGTCTCGAACTCTGAGCTGATGATAGCCTGACCGGAGGTCTATCTTCGAGAACCACCGCGCTCCCTTGAGCTGATCGAAGAGGTCATCAATCCGTGGCAGCGGATACTTGTTCCTCACTGTCACCTGGTTCAGGCGACGATAGTCGACACATAGTCGCAAGCTCCCGTCCGCCTTCTTGGCGAACAAAATCGGGGAAGCCCAGGGTGAAACACTGGGTCGGATAAACCCCTTGCTCTGCAAGTCCTCCAACTGTACCCGCAGCTCTCGAAGCTCGGCGGGGGCCATCCGATATGCTGGAGTAGATATCGGGGCAGTCCCGGGGTACAAGTCGATGTAAAAGTATACCTCTCTACGAGGAGGTAGCCCTGGAACGTCGTCGGAAAAGACGTCTACGTACTGGTCCACCACTGCAGGAAAAGCTGGACTCCGCACGTCCACTGCTCCTAGGATGAGGCTAGCCAACTGATGAGAGATAGGCTGCACCCTCCTCCGCGGAAGTCCATCCTGTGCTGCAAAGGTTCCCTTCTCGCCGGTGAAGGTAAACCGGCTCCCGTCAGTACGAACACATCGCACCTTGCGCCTAAAACAGTCGATCTGGGCATGAACCGTGGATAGCCAATCCATGCCCAAGATGACGTCGTAAGGCCTCGACGCCGCTACAAGGAGATCCCAGCCGAAGCTCTCGCCTCCTAGAGTAAGCTCACACTGCCGGCACCAGTGCGTAATCGTCGAGTCTGCTCCCGTAGGAGTCTCTAGCCATAAGGATCGAGCCAACGGCTCAGTCGGAATCTCCGAGCTCCGAACAAGGGCAGAGGCTATGAAAGAGTGACTCGCTCCTGTGTCTATAAGTACTGCAGCAAGGGTGGAATAGACACAGATCGTACCTCGAATCATCTCTGGCATGTCGGGGTCGTAGGCCTCCACTGCCTGGAGATGGGCCTGTCCCTGCCCGCCAGCTCCCTGTGGTCGAGGTGGCCCTCCTGGTGGTGGTGGGGGTAGAGCCTGGAAGCGTCGCCCACCACCTGCTGCTCGGCCAGCTCCTCTTCCTCGTCCGCCTCCTCCCTGCGGACCGCCACGGTCGACCCTCTGCCTCTGCCTGGGTGGCCCCTCCACCGTCTGCTGCTCCTCTGATCGGCGAGTCGGGCAGTCACGAGCCATGTGACCCTGCCCGCCGCAAGAGTAGCACAGCCTGCCTCTCGAAAGGCTGGCACTCCGCTGTGTGCCTCGTACTGCTGAGCCGGTGTCCTGAGGCCGTCTGCGTGGGGGTCTGGTCTGCCTGGACCCGTGAGTCATCCGTCGGCTACCAGCTGCCGATGACTCAGCTACCTGCCGCCCTGCGCTAGGTCTCGCCGCTGAAGAAGGCTCTGCCAGGAAGCTCTCGATCAGGAGGGCTCGCTCCAGCACTCCCGCCTGGGTCGGAATGCTGAGGGAGATCAGCGACGCCCGAATCTCCGGTCGCAAGCCCTGCTCGAAGGTCCGGGCCCGGAAGAAGGGGTCCCGTACCATGTCGGTCGAGTAGCGAGATAGGTCCGTGAACCTCGCCGCGTACTGAGCGACCGTCATGCTGCCCTGGCGCAGCTGGAGAAGCTCCTGGATGCGCACCGCTCGGAGGGTGGCCGGGACGAACTCAGAGCGGAAGAGGCTCTCGAAGTCCGCCCAGAGCAATGATGCCTCATCATGAACCTGGAGCATCAGGCTCCACCATCGTCCTGCCGCCGCCTGCAGGAGGCTCGCTGCGAGAATCACCATGAGATCCGCTGGTGTCCTCACTAGCCGAAAGATCCGTACCACCGCCTCTAGCCAGTCCTCGGCGGCCTGGGGGTCCGCCTCACCGCGAAACCTGGGCGGTCGCTGGCTCTGAAACTCATCCAGTGCCCTGAGGCGACGTGCATCGTCAGCGTCTGGTACTGGTAGCATCGGTGGCTCGGCGGGTAAAGCTACCGCCGGTGCCACAGCTGGCAAAGGGCCCTGCACCGAGGCCTCGTCGCTCGGTGGGCTGCCGTTGCGCCCTACACTCGGAACCCTAGCTGGCAGTCGTCGCGGGGCCATCCTGAAAAGGAGAACAAGAGCACCACAGTCAGAACAGTATACCTGGTGTGCTGGCACAAGTAATCACAAGGAAAACTTGAGACTTTCATAAAGCAGATCAGTATACCCGGTGAGCTGACACAAGTAATCACAAAGAAAACTCGAGACACACACGCAATCAATGTTTTCATGCATTAAGTCGGAAATCAGGAGTCAGGGTCCTGGTGTACGGATACGTCGGCCGCCGCACCAACACTGGGCTCCCTGAACTGATAACCACACTCAATACACTAAACACTATTGCTTCACATAGAAAGAAAGGACGATCAGAGTCCGCGGTAGAACCGACCACCTCTGATACCAATTTGTCACGACCCGTCCTCGGGGCCCGTGCCGTGACTACCCCAAGCCCGCCTTCCATAGGCCAGGGGCTGGCGACTAGCACCAAGGTGTAAAATCCCAGTAAACAGGGAAGGCATTGCCTTTATAAGTAACAACCACACAGAGTCAGCAAGCGGAAAGTAAAGTGCAGAAAGGTAAAGGGGCCGGAAATACAAGCCCAACTGTAAAGTACAACTGAAAAGTAAAGTACAGCAACTGAAGAAAAGACGGCGGCCTCGTGTCGTCCACTGGCAATCCCACCTGAAGGGTGGGTACAGATAGCCTCCAAGCTCCTCGGGTCCCACGTCCGCTCTGAGCACGTCCCGTCCAGTGGCTCACCTCCAGGTACCGTCCTGCTCCACGCCCAACCGTGATCAGCGATGTCCGTCGTCTGCAACCAACACAACAAGGTGCGGGCATAGCCCGTGCAGGGGTGAGTACAAGCTACTCAGTAAGGACCCCGAGACCCCCGAAGGTCTCCCGAAATCCACAAAGGATATAGCACAAAAGAAAGATGCAATCACGAAGTAACATCTGACTCGACTTAGGTATATGCCCATACATATACCTAAGTCCCCATTTCTAGCTCTGCTCACGAGCTCGAGAACAACTCAATCCACAAAGGAAAGCAAGACTCAAATCCACAAGGAGAGTAAACAGTAAATCCACAAAGGATAGTTCAACACAATCCACAAAGGAGAGTAAACAGTAAATCCACTTAGGATAGTTCAACACAATCCACATAGGAGAGTAACATAAGATTCAGCTCAACCAGGTATACTTTTTCAGATGACGTCAAAGACGATCACTGATCCGTCTAAGTCGTCGGACCCACGAAGGATCGATAGGTACTAACCCCCGCAGAAGACCCACACAGGATCGGGCTCACACAGAACCTGTAGGCAGTGGCTCACACAGAACCGGTAGGCAGTGGCTCACACAGAACCGGTAGTAGGACCCACACAGGATCGGGCACTGATCCGCGTAGGATCGCTGAGTGCAGTAGTCGACGCAGTCCACTGAGGTCCCTGCACAGTCATCGCTGCAGTCCACGAAGGATCTCTGCTCTGCCGTCGTCGCAGTCCACTGAGGATCTCTGCTCTGCCGTCGTCGCAGTCCACGAAGGATCTCTGCTCTGTCGTCGAAGTCACAGCCAGCGCTAGGGTTCCCGCACAAAGCGAGCTCGTTTAGGAGGGTCCGCTCCACGAGCCGAGAGGCTGATACATCAACTGACACGTAGTCCGAAGTTGATGTATCCAAAAGTTCCGTATCGACAACAGGATCTCAACGCAACAGACGGCGCGTCAATCGGACGCCCGGTCTGAGAGTTATTGGCATTTTCGTCCCAGGGGCCCGGTTGGTTTTTAGGGCAAAACCAACCCGACCGTACTCCGTCTGTATCCGATCCTCGGGCGGAGCATGCCAAAAGTTCCGTCTCACTTAGAGGAAACTACCACAGCTGACGGTACGTCGATCGGACGTCCGTAGCTCAAGTTATGAGCGTTTCCGCTCCGAGGGCCCGGTTGGCTTCGTGTACGAACCAACCCGGCCGAACCCAAAGTCTTCCGAACCCTTGAGTATAATATACCGAAACGACCGTCTCGATCCAAGGATCGTGTAGCCGCTGACGGTTCGTCAATCGGAGGTCCCAGGCCCAAGCTATGGGCGAAAGACCGAAGAGGGCCCGAAACGGGGGTTCTGGGCCCGGGGCGACCCGGCCCGAACCCCCCCTGGGGTCGGCCGAACCGGGTCGGCCCGAACCGGGTCGGCCCGACCCGGCCCGAACCGGCTCGGCCGGGTCCGGTCCGGCCTGGGCGCGGCCCGGCCGGCTCGGCTTCGGCCGAGCGGCCGAAGATTGCCGCGGGCTTGACCCGCGGCTGGAGAGAATCGCGGCCCCGCGGGGGGCCGCCTGTCACGCGGACGCGGTCGGGCCGCCGCGTCCGTTGCCAATTCCGCGCGGCCGCGGAACCGGCCGCCGCCGCCGTGGCTTCAGCCGCGGCGGAAGTTCTCCACGGCGGCGCGCCGGGCGCCGCCGCCTCCGGTCGCCGGCGCCGCCGCGCCGGCGACCCGCGCCGCCGCCGCCTTCCGCGGGCCGCCGGAGATGCTCCGGTGGCCCGATTCCTTTCCCGTCTGCGCCGTTACTCCTCCCGGGACGCGTCCTTCACTGCGGAATCAACAGATCGCCCCTGCCGCGCGGTTCGTCGTCGTCCGCCATATCCGCACAACAAAAGAGATCGGCGGAGGGTTGTCGGGTCTTGTTCGTTAGACCCGCATCCTCCGCGTTAGTCATAAAATCATCGGGAGGAAAAAGGATTAACCAAATCAACAATTTTAAATAGATTAAAATTGTTCCGATCGGGTTCTTTATTTGAAAAGAATAAACACGGGAAAAGAAATAAAATATTCCAATCAACCCTTACCTTGTCGTCGTCGTCGGACGAGAGGTCGTCGCGGAATCGCTCGTCGCGGAGGAAGGAGATCGTCGCGTCGTCGCGGTATCCGGCGTCGCGTCGCCAATCTCCGGATCAAGAACAAACGGATTTAATTAATTAAATCCGTTGTTATTGAAATTTAAAAAAGGGAGAAATAAAAGATTTGATTCTCACCTTTGTTGCCGATCGCACGTTCGCCGCGGAAGAAGAGGCACCGAAGAAGAAGAAGAAGAAGAAGGTCGCGGAAAAGTTGTCGACGTCGCGGATCGTGCGTCGTCGAATTCCGGTTCCGGCGTTCTTCGCGTTCTTCGCGTTCTTCGCGTTCTTCGCGGAGAGGGTGGAGGAACGAAGATTCTTTCAAATCCTTTCCAAGGATTTTTAGGTTGGTCTTATTTTATAAACATGCCAACACGAAACCGGTTAAGAAACGATCCATCAATTCGTTGAATTAATTCAACGAAAGAAACGACCCATTTAATTCACGAAAGAAACAGCCCAATTAAATGGTCTGTTAAGAATTAAAGAAAACGCGTCGGTTGACTTTTCAGTTACTTTGACGGGTTTTCGCGGGTGCGTTACTTAGCGAAAGAAACGGCGGGGCTCGTGCGGGTCCCACCGCACAAATATCCTACCAAGGGGTAGGATATTTCTGGATAGCATCCTATCCAGTTCAACTCAATTCAAGCCGCCTTTAAGTGACTTTAAGTGGCTTCCAAGCAGTTTAAGTGAAATAAAATAAAGTTGTCGCACAAACTTTATTTTATTTCTGACTTAAAGCCGCAAAATTTAAAAACCACGTCTGAGCAAACGCAACTCCGGAAGAGGCGTTTCTAAGCAAATACCGGCGCTGCGATTTCATCGGTGCCCTCAGAATTTGATTCCGGGCACCGGTTCAAAAGATAGAAAAACCCGCTCGTCCGTTCACTGAACGTACCCGAGCCAATCTTCGGAAATTGATTCCGGGCACACCGGGCCTCGGAATCAGGTGCCGTCTGAAGCTGCGCTCT
The DNA here is from genome assembly GCA_963277665.1 of Viscum album. NCBI lineage: Eukaryota > Viridiplantae > Streptophyta > Magnoliopsida > Santalales > Viscaceae > Viscum > Viscum album. The sequence goes on along the minus strand of OY728133.1, from coordinate 311,462,606 downwards.
TGTAAAATTCCAAAGAAAATTAAGAAAAAAATTTCCTTGAAATTTGCGGGTCTTTACACCATCATTCAGGGTATCATCAATTAAAGTTCAACAATAAGGATATACCAAATATGGAGTTCTGTAAAAGTTATGGACACTATGAATTTGTATTGATTCCTTATGGTATTAATAATTCTCTCATTATCTTTACGGATCTATGTAATAGAATCTTTATATACTATCTTGATCAGTTTATGGTAGTATTTTGGGGAAATATTCTTGTCTATTCATATACAAAATAATAACATGAATATCACTTGATAATTGTATTAATGAACCAAATAAATGATAAACCTTATTAGAAATTTACATAGTTTGAATTTATGATTCAAAAAGATTCATGTTTGGTTCACATGATCTAAAAATAGGGAATATATATTCATATAAAAAAATAGAAGTAATTAAAAGTTGGCCAACACCACAAAGGGAACAAAGATCAGAAGTATAATTGGTTTGGATGGATATTATCAACATTTTTCGAATTTTTATTATTATTATCTAATCCACTCAACAATATGACTCTGAAAGGAGTTATGTTCATGTGTAAGGAGGAATGTGAAGATAATTTCAAAGAGATCAAAAGAGTGTTATCTAGTGATCTCGTGCTCACACATCCTTGTAGTGTAGAAATCTTTTTTATCTAAAGTGAAGTATCCAAAAGGGTACTAGATGCTTCCTCGTGAGGAATTATATAGTGATAGTTTATGCCACTCAAAATTGATAATCCATGATAAAAATTACCCAACTTATGATTTGGAGTTAGCTATGGTAATATTTTCTCTAATGACATGGATACATTATCTAAATGGTGAATGTTGTGATATTTATTCTGATCATAAATGTTTAAAGTATGTTTTCACAAAAAAAGGAGTAGAATATGTGCCCAATAATAAGGTTGGATTTTATTAATGATTATGACTATAAAATACATTACCCCCTAGGAAAGAGAAAAAGGTGGTACATGCTTTGAGATAAAAGGATAATGCAATCCTATACAGGATAAGGATCAAAAAAGATCTAATATTTATGGATTTACAAAGGATATATATTAAAATTTTAATGGAAGAGGAAAAATATCATCTTTCTCAAATGAATTTTCAACTATCTATTCAGGTGAAGATTGTGGAGTCTTAAAAGAAAGATGTAGTGCTAAAAAAGAATGTGATAAATATTCCAAAATTCAGCCTTGATTGTGATGCAATAATAAGGTTTAAAAAATGGGTTTGTATTCCTCCAATAAATGAATTAATGAAGGATCTTCTGGATGACTCCCATACATATTCATTCTCTATTCCCCATGGAAATACAATGATGTATAAGGACATAAAAGAGTATTTCTAGTGTGATGGAATGAATAGATATGTTCCTAAATATGTATCTCATTTCATGGTTTTCCATCAATCTAGTGGTGAGAGAAAGAACAATAATGAGATGATACCCCCATTACCCATACCAGAATGGAAAGGGGAAAACACAATTGTGGAAATTATCATCAAACATACCAAAACATATAAATGTCGTAATTATATATGGGTTATAGATGATATCGTTACAAAGTAGACACAATTAATTTTTATTAGAGAGAATTTACCTCTCAATCATCATTCCAAGATATATGTAAAAGGAAGTGGTAAATTACATGGAGTACCACTTTCCATTATAGATAACCAGGATTTAAGGTTTTCCTTGATGTTATATGGATATCATTAGTATGCTCTATGTACAGAGTTATGATTCATCATTTCTTATCATCATCAGATAGATTGTCAGTCTGAGAGGACAATTCAAACTCTAGAATACATGTTGAGAGATTTCTCTATGGATTTAAAATGTTATTAGGATCTAAACCCACCTTTTCTAGAAATCCGTACAATAATATCATTCACTCAAGTATTCATATGGATCCTTATGAATCTATATATGTAATGAAGTGCAAAAAACCATATTTCTTGGCTGATTTTGGGGGAATAATGTTATTATGAACTGATCTTATAGATGAAATAGAAGAAATGGTCATATGTATTCAACAACACATAAAATTAGATTATATTTGACAAATAAGATATGATGAAAAAAAAATTAAATACATAGAGTTTGAAGTGGGTAACAAGATTTCTCTATGAATATATCCCTGGAAGAGATTAAAAATATTTTTAATGAAGGGAAAGTTGAGCCCTAGGTACATCATTCCTTTTGAAATTCAAGATCATGTATGGAAGGTTTCTTACCGATTGGTGCTTCCACCGAATATCTCTCAAACTCATGATTCCTTCCATGTATCTCTCTTGATAATGAACATACCTGATCATTAAAATTTACTAAACATTGATGTTTTACCACTGTAGAATGATCTTTCTAACTAAGAACACCTAATAGAGAGTTGGGATCATACCAAAAATGTTTTTTGAATTAAGACCACTCGCTTGGTTAACTTTTTATAGAGGAAATGCCGATTTGAGGAAGTTATGTGGAACTAAGGGAGATATATAATCATATATTTGTTTCTATGTGATGAATTATGGGGGATACATTCAGTTTAATGGGGGTTGAATGTAACACCAAGATGTTTTTTTGAAATATTTACTATAAATAATTTTAATTCTTCAATAGCTTTCATTGATGTCAATTGTGAGATTATATGAACTATGAGATTATCATAGTATAAAATATCCATTTTAACTATGCCATTAGGTAATAAGGAATAAATATAACCAAATTATGAAAATTTATAGTGATGTTATTCGCTACCAATTATTTATGAAAAATATAAATCAACTATATATTTTCTTTTTCGTCAATAATTTTTGTGAATTACCACCCATAAATGAAATTAATGAAATATATATAAAAATGTAATATAATTAATAAAATATTTTTTTTTCTTCAAATAGATTTTATTTTATTATGTTATGAATAAAACCTATCTGAGGAATAATAACTAGTAAATTTTTATCGGGCAATTCTCCACATTTTAATGGATAACCTCTAATAAATTAATATTTTAAAAAACTTATAAATTTTATATGACAACTTAATAATTTTATTTTGAAGAAGGATATAAATATTTACTTTGGTTTATTTTTAATATTTTTTAGATATCATTCAAATTTTGAGGAATAGTAAAAATAAACTAAATTTTAATTGAAAACAACTATTCACATGGAAATAATTTATATGGTAAAATTATAATATATTATGGATTTAAAGAATCAATAGAATATATTTTTATTATTCAATATACTTTATGTAATTAGAATTAATTTTACATTTAATTGATATGTAGAATCATTTCAATCTTTATCAATGTTTTTACTCTTAAAACATGCTCCCTCTTTCCAAAAAAGTGATTTATTTTAAATTAATTAATGATTGTTATATGTTTTAAATTTTTAAAAATATATTTTATATTTGGAATTAGTATTTCAAAAATATTTAAATAATTTTTTTGGGCATTATGAATTATAAAATCGATTATTTTTATTAATACAGTAAACAAATAAATCTGGTAATTAAGGGTAATAATACTATTATATAATTCCCCTAAAACATGTTTTAATATAATTGGATGGCTTTATATCGAGTTAACTCATGCTCGGTTCAAAATGGATTCATTTGGAAGCCACATGGTTGAGATATTGGCTTTTAATTTATTTTTAAAAAATAACATTAAATATGTTTGACTCAAATTTTAATAACTAAATATTATTTTATATAAGTGTACAGAAATGATAAATTAGATTATAAATAATAATTTTAAAGGTAATTTTTTCTCTTTATCTTGAAAATTTATTTTTAATTTTTAAGAAATAAATATTTCTCTAAAAACCTATACAATGATGATGTAAAAATTAATTAATTGATGAGAAATAAATAAAACAATATTTATTAAAATACTAATAACTATAAAAATACCCAAAATGTTGACCAAATATTATTGATCTAGTATGTATCGATCAAAACCATCCAATGGTCGATTTATTTTACATTTTGATCCTTAAATTTGAAATTGTTACAATTATATATTTTTATATAAAGTGATGTTAATGTAGTCACATACATAATTTAATACCTATGAAATTAGAAATGTTTGGTTTTATAGAATAAAAATTTTACTGCATATATTCTTTTGAAATCAAGTATATTTATCTTGATCATAATATTTTATTTTCAATTTCTATTACAATAATATGTGTATTAAATAATTACACCAAATTGGTACAGTAATTATTTTATTAACAGAGATAACAAATAAATATTGTTAAAAATATTAACAAAATATAATTTGAGCTAATTAGTATTTATAATGAATTTTAAATATGAACATGACCTCTAAGGAATATAGTAATATATTTTTTATAATAAAATTTTTATCTAAAAAATTCTAAAAATCAATGAATTGAATAATTTTAAAATTGACCCAGTTGATTGTTTATCAAAATAATGTTTTAATAAATTATTTAAAAATAATAATTTATTTGAAAAATTATTTAATAATTATAATATGGTATATAATTTTCTCAGGTATTTATTTATGGTCTATGTGATATCAATTAAGTAAATATTTTACCATTTTAATATTGATATAATTGTTACATAGTTAAAATAAATATAATAACTAAGTGTCATTTAAAATGATTAGGTTTAAATTGAGAGAAAAACATGTCTAAAATATATTTTTTTGTTGATATAACAACAATATCTAATAAAATATTATAAATTTGTATATTTTATATGTTTTTGTATTTGTATCTGTTTTATAATAAATATATATTTTAGGAGATCCCAAAAGTACCCCACCTCTCAATCATAAAAGGGAAACTCCTCCCACACAACATCACTTCACATTTCACAATAAATATCAGACAAAACATTCCATAATTCCTTATAAACTTCCTTTGTTAAATTATATATGTTTCATTATTATTCAAAGATCATCTATAATGCTCTATGAAGATATTTAGAGGAAGCACGTCGATGAAGAGGTAATCTCATATACCGATTCATTCCAACTTATTTATTCCTCTACTTCATCTCCATGAGTTTCATAATAAAAAATTAATAACTATAGTATATGTCTTATACTGAGATGTTTTTATTCTTATGGATCAAAAATATCCATTTTCTATCAATCCTATAAATATTTAAATCACCATGTGTGTGTGCGTATGACTTATCGTAGCATTGTCGTGGTGTTATATGCTTTTAACCACCACTATACATGGATCTGTATAATGATTCAAATAATAAATATATATTATTATGATAAAAATATATTGATTCTTAAATATTATAAACCAATCACATTAATACCATCAATAATTATGGGAATGATATCTTCGCTCGTGCGTACGTACGACCTACCATCTCCAAAATGAAACATGCTTCATTATAAATGATCTTTATCAATGCATCATTATGTAAATTTATAGAATGAATAAATATTAAATATATAATTTTAGTATTAGTTTTCAATGATATTACTATGTCTTATTATGTAGAAATGAAATACATTATTGAAAACATGCATAAGAAAATGAAGCTGTTAATACTCGAATAACATTTAATAATGATATTTTATTAACAAATGGATGATAATATGATCATATATTATATTATAAAAACTACAATAATTCTAAAATAATTATATTACATTATTTAAATCAATATAATGAAGGTTCAAATAAATACAAAGGAAATCAATCCTAAAAGGTAAGGGATAATTTTTCTGCCACGTTATTATCCAAGATTGTTTATACATATGTATTTAATTGGGTATATTTGTCATTCTGGTCCATGTTTTATACACATATATTATAAAATATTCACTATATCCATATAATATTGTTTAAATTCAATTTTACCCATTGATTGATTTTGGTAGAACTATATGAAAGGAATATTTTTCCTCTTTCGATATGAGGTACTTTTTGACTTTCGGAAAAAAGTAGGGGATGCATGTTTCCTTTTAACTCATAAATAATGGATATATTTTTGTAATTTTATTATGACTTATTTCCTTGAATCTTACTTTACTATGTTTTATATTTATTTTTAAATAAATGATTTTCATTCAAAATTGCATGGTCTTTTGGTAAAAAAATGTTTTTGAAAAAAAAGGATATTTTAATCAAGAATTAATTTCAATTATTTTATCAAAATTATTATCTATCTCAGATGACATTATATAAATATGGTTATGATTATATCCCTATTTTTAATATATTTTGATTGTTTTGTGATGGATTTTTGTATATGAAATCTATTTTTATTTTACCAATTGTGGTGGAATGATCATTAAGAAACTAATTTTATTCCTTTGGTTATGCTATAAAATTGATTTATATAATTCTATAACACATACGAATAATTTAATTATGAGAAGGGTGTAAAATATATATCACTCCAATGAATAAGATATATATTTATATCTCATTATATAAACATTGATGGAGTGGGAAATAATCTTAGTAATGTAATGCATTGTTAGAACAAGGAGTAAAATCGATTAACTAATGGGATTTTTCAGCTATGATGGTCTAGGAAATGAGCCTTGACTAGTATTATATTATTTGGTACTCTTATTTGTATTCCACAAAACTATATATCTTATTTTACTACTTTTTGGATTAATTTCATTGATTCTTATGAACTTTAATGATTTATCCAATGACATGATATAATATTCTTTCATATGCAGTATAAGATAACCAATTGTTATGTTCTTATGCCTTATGATTATGAAATGATTGATATATCACTATGTTACCCTTACTAATAATCTGACCTATCTCTTTTATATATGTCTTTTCCTCAGTACATGAAGAATGTTATTAGGTATGATATGTAAAAAAGGGGTCTAGTTTTGATGAAATAATAGGTAGATAATGAAGATGTCTTATGAACTAGTTTTTTATGTTTTCATGTTTCTAATGACACTATACCAATATTGACCTATCCTGGATTTGTTATATTTTTTAATTAATATTCTTCCTCTTTGACGTAATATCAATATATGTAATGTGTGGGGAATTATAAATGATGTGGAAGAGATTCATCTTCATAAAGAATTTATTTTGATACCATAATATATAATATAGGGTTTTGAATATTCGCTAATGGTTTATAAAATTATTAAAATATATTAAAAACACATTATTTTAAAGGTGAATCCTATTTTTAGTCTTCTATTATCTTTAAAGAATTTATTTCCACACTTTTGGTCTATTATGATGTCTGAAAACCTATATATTTATAAGGAATTTTATTATTACCCAAAAATTAGAAAGTGTTAAAATATTATAAAAAAATTCATCATTGAATAACATTAGTGTGATTATTTTTTAAAAAAATATTTATTTTCGAAAATATTTTTCAAAATACTATAATGTTCACATTTAAATAAAACTATTTATTCATTGAAAAATAATAGATTTTATAATTCTAACAACATCATGACCCTTATAAAAATTAAATTAGAAATTATTAAATTATAATATTATTTATATATAAATGTTATACATTTGAAATAATTTATGAAAATAAGACTAACTTTAAAATATATGAATCATTCAAAATGATTTTTTTAATTCAAACTGTCTATTTAAGAAAAATATAATTTTTATTTATTCACATAAAAATAAAATTTTATTAAAATCGTTATATAATAATTTATAATGTAATTATTTAAAAGAATAAATATAATAATTTTTTCCTTTAAAGGAAAATCGTTAAATCCATTCCATTAGGGTGTAAATATATATCCCTTTATAAAACATATGTGCACCCTTAGATTAATGGGTGTGATAGTGAAACGTTCTTGGGGTGGTTTGGTGAACATGTTTTCTATCATGATTTTGATAAGTTTGAACATCTCCCATAATCAGTTTTACTCATATTAAAGTTACTGGATCTTATCTTCGAATTGGTCTAGGGTAAATCCCATTAACACAGTCTCCCTTAAATGATCTGATAAATAAGCTTCATAGGGTATGCTCTAACTAGTCGAGCTCCCCCCTTCATATGTCTTGGTATATTAGATTTTATCTTCAACTTTAATATATAATAATATTAAAATACACTGTAAATTTATTATATTATCAACGGTTATTATTTTTAATGTTATTTTGAATTTGACATTCTATATCTGTCCAAAAATCAATGTTTTGATCCTATTTTATATAACAATGTTAATCAATATGTAATTTGGTAATTAAAAATGGAATATTATTTATAGATTTTTAGGTTGTTACATATTTAATTATTTCTATGTATGGGGATGTACAACCATAGAATAAAATAACTGAAATTTTCCTTATATTCCAACTAAAAAATATAAACATTCCAAAATTAGTGTTCTGAGGAGAAAATATCTAGATGATGCTAAAGTTAGTAAGTAGGGGTTTAAACATCACAAGAACCTCAATTGATATTTTATTCAACATATAAATAAAAAGTAATCTTAAATTTAATTTTAGAAGTGTATGATTGATGTCTTTGAATTTCTAAATTATTTAATACTATTTTATTAAATAAATTCAAGGTTATGAGGAATTTTTTTAAAGATACATTGACTATTTTTCATGAATAAAAATATCACAAGTACTGAACCTAGATAATTTGAGTGAGAAAATTTAAATTGATCTATTATGAACAATATACGTGTTAGGATGAATCTCTAGGATGCTTATAGATTATTATATTTGGGAATGTATAATAAATATGATGGTTCATGTCATATTCTCCAATGATTAATAAATAAAAGAATATGTTTTAATTCCTTATGTGATTTTATAATATAACTGTAATATGTTATATTATATTTATAATGTATAATGTATCTTGATATTTCATTTCAGTAATTTCTATTTTGTAAGAAAATGATCTATACTAAAAAACTGATATGTTGTGAGATTTGATTACATCCTTTAAATAATGATTTTCTATATATTTTTGTGGATTTATATTTATTAATAATAAAAGTGTATCAATGCATAATGGAATAATCTATAATATATATTTGATGAGATAAAAGATAAATGAAAGATCAGAGAAGGGAAATTTTTAATTTAGATTGAAACAACCATTAAATGGGAAAAATAATATCGAGATCATGGGAGATGCCCGTATCAAAAATTTATAAAATGGAGAAAGTAGATCACATAATAAATTGTGATAAATATTAGTTTATATTTCAAATATAGATATTATTGTACTAGTGGCCTATGTATTATCGTAAAAGGTATTTTATGGAAGCAATTTGTTTTAAAAAAATAACAATAACTGAGAGTCGTGATACATATAACATCTTGAAGAAATCTCAAAGAAGAATAAATTTCAGAATATGATACAATTATAAATTTAAAATATTTTGGTCATAAAATATAAGGAAATAAAATTATCATTTGATAGATAGTTTTGTATGATTTTTAGAAGAAGAGATTGAGGAGGGATAAAAACTATTTTTTGGAATTTCAATATGTTTTATTGATACTTTTACAGATCAAAGAGATTCTATATTTATTTACATAATAGGTTATAAATTTTTGTTAAAAATTCTTATAGAGAAGGTTTTATAGTAGATCTATGTTATGGATCATAATATGCTCTCATTTTAATGCATTTATCAAAATAAAATATAGGAATTTAATGACTATATAAAGAGAACAAGGTGGTCTAATTTAAGCAAGTAGGGATATCCCCAATACAATAAAAGATCTTATTAAAAAATTTATAAATATATATACATGTATATACATTATGTGAAGCTATATAACTAGTCATACTTTGGGTATAAAAGGAAAGAATATTGAAAAACTATTACATTTTTGAAACTTTTAATTTTATGAAGTCTATTTAATGCATGGACATGTAATCATAATTCAACCCAATGTAGATTTGTGATTCACTAATATAATTGTAATATGAGATTTATTATAGTGTATAATCCTTGATTGGGGTGACAAAAAATCATAATAAGTATTATTTTTTCATGAATTAGACAAACCGTGTAAAACTATCCTGTTTTCATCTTACCAATTTTACTTTTAGTGCATTTTCTTGTTACATATAGGGTAGTAGTTATAACAGATTCATTCATAACATAATAGGTAATATAGTTATATGTACCAAGAGGTAATTTTTTAGTGGATACAATAGATGTTGGTAAAAATTGGTGACACATGATTCGCCCAATCTATTAGGTGTCTGCACTCTGTCCACTATGGATCTAAAGTGGTAATAGAGAAATATTACCTCTAGTTGAATATGAATGTTTCGTTCCGTTATATTTTATCCAAAATTTAGGACATAAATAATATTACATAGAAGACCCATATTTTTATAAATTGGATTCAATTGTTTTATGAAACATGTGGATTTATTTGAAAAAGCTATAAAAAATAGGGAAACGACAGCAGCAAAAATGGGGAATAAAATCAAGAATGAAATAAGAATTACCTCTGATTGCATGTGGTCAATGTAGTTATAGTTATTAATGATATAAAAAGAATTTTATTGTATAATATGTTAAATTCAACAACATTGAAGTTAAAAAATAACTTAATAAAATAATTATATAATTTTATACTTATTTGAATTTACTAGTATTTATATAATGAGAAATTAATGTTATATGATGATGTAGAATAAATGGTAAAGGAATTAATAGGCATGATTTATATATTAAACCCCCTCTTTAAATAGTTGAAATCCAATGAGTAATCCCTTAAAACTACTAGAGATAAATTTTTAACTGATAATGGAAAATTTTATCTCTACATTGATGAGAAATATGATTTGAGAATTATTAATTTAGAGAATATTGATTTTTTAAATAATCACAAAATGTTTCCATGGATGTTAATAATTCTTAGTTGAATATGTAATCTGAAAGGGTGAAAACCCTGATACTAATATTCAATAAAGAATAAAATTCATGAAGATCATTATAGAATGAAAAATAATAAAAATAAATATACATTAAATTTATATTTGGATGAAATGAAAAAAATAGTTTAATGTTCCTTGAATTAGTTGTAAAACCGTGAAATTTGGAATCAACAAAAACTAGAACATCTCAACTATCCAATAGAATAAATTTTTCTGAAAATGTTTTTAATCAGATTATTGCATTGAATAAAAAATTTATTGGCGAAAAAATTAAAAATAAAACTTATAATTATCCATAAATTTCATTCTATTGGAAAAATGTATCCAAAGTCTTGAAATATCAATACACACTAACTCTATTCTTATAAAAAGTGTAGAAAAAAATTAGCATTATGAAAAAAAAATTGTATGAAAAGAATTCTGGTAAATCCAAATTATATAATGGTTGTATATGTGTATGATCAAGAAAATTATACCAAAAATGGATATTAAAAAATTGGTGTTTCCACCCAAATACAACTAGATCAAAAGGATGTATTGATTGTTTAAAAAATAATGAGATAGATAATCATTAGAATATTTTGAGGATACATGAGGATTATTCTTACAGAAATATATTTTTCAAATCATATTTAATTATATCCAATTAAAATATTCCATTAAAACAGTGATATATATGAAACTAAAAATATAACTTCAAGGCAGAAAATTAAAAATATCACATAATAAGAAAAATCAACATTCTAAAAACATTTTTTTAATTTGTTAATTTATCTAAATATTGGAATATTTGTGGTTATAGTTATGATAAATAATGGTATGTTCCATTATATAATAATTATTATGTTTATGATAACAATGAGAAAGATCCGAAAAAGAAATATTGTAAATATATATGCCAAGTCTTTCATGAAGTGTAGACATGTAGAGAATGATTCAGAGAATGCTACTCCTAATATGTTAGTGATTAATGCTAATAAATATTTCAAAAATTATAATATAATATTATGCTACTATGGTAGAATATTGAAAATTATATTAAATTGTAAAATGGAAATGAATATTAAAGCTAAAGGGAGAAACCACTAACTAATATGGGATTCAATCAAGGAGAGGAACAAGAAGATTAATATGGAGGAATACATAATAGATTATGATTTTTAGAGGCATTATAAAAAAGGAAACAAAAAGTACATTTAATAACCATGTGGAAGGTGTAACAACGTAGGACATAATAGTTCCTTGTTCATGACATGGATGCCAAGTTAGAAAGAGTTATTTTTTGGAAAAAAAGAACTATTGTTTCTGAGTGCCGAAACTAATTCTACAATGAATGATCACACACCTAAGTAGAATGTTGGGAATGTGAATTTTTTTAAGGATATCAGAATCCCATTTACATGAATCCATGAAAATATAGAATAACAAAGGGAATAATTGTTATCTACTTGCCTATGTAAAAAATGATAATTTAGAAAGAAATAAATATGAAATAAAAAGGATATCAATTCCTCCCTAATAGAATAAAAATTTTAATATCATGGGTAATGATAGAATGAATAATTTTATAATAATTATATTTGTAAATAATAATCCATTTGGTTTGAGGTATAAACCACTGCCTTACTGTAATAATTAAATATCGAAATAAGTTCCACCTTATTCTCATACATTATTGGTTGTATTTATTTCAAAAGATAATTAAAGGAGAAGAATAAAACAAGGATGTTGTTGCATATTGTGATTTCTATATAAATATAGAAAGAAACCATGATTGATATAATTCTAGTCGGTATCATGATTTCTCCTCAAATTACATCTCATTATTTATATTAATTTTTATTTATTAATAAATGGTATGAAAAATTCTTGGAGAATAATTTTAGACGAAAATTTCAAAGATAACAGAGTATATAAAGAATCATTTTAGGGGGGCCCACAAAAAGTGAGAGAGAATCTAATGATTTATAATTTTATTATAAAACGAGAAATTTCTAAATCCCCAACGTAAGATAGATTTTATGTTAGGATACTTACTATAATAATACTATTATGGTTTGTGTTTTTTATAATTATTCAGGAAAGTGGATAACATACAAATGATGGAAGTAAAACTATGTAATAAATATTTTTTTGTGTTGAATTTTTTTATAGTTTTATGAAACATAATGAAAATAAGTATGTACAACACCAATTATGTGAATTCATAGTTTCTAAAACTTTGTGAAATGTATATAGATTGTTTTGATGCTTTGGTAAACTCACTCATTCTTACAAAACTATGTTATCCCTTGTAAAAGATGATTTGGGATACATATGAAATAATTTTTAGAAATATTGTATTATTCATTAATTAAATAAAGGGAAAGTAAAATGGGACAAGAATTCATATCAGCATAGAGGGGGGAAAATTTGATTTTCCTCTAATTTTACATTACTATAAAGTGGAGAAAATATTTCTCACTTTGAATTTATTATCACTATGTGGGTAGTATGAAATTGACTCCAGAAGGGATTTGTTAATGGAAAAAATCAAAATGGTGATATTTAAGTTCTATACTGAATTGATAGACATATTTTTTATTTATTGTCAATGTATAGTATGATAGTTATCAATGTTATTGTGATTGTTATGTTTTCTGTTTGGGTGAGAAGATACCCTCAAAATATTATAAAGTCGATGCCTATATAAATTTGGGAAAATATAGATTAAGATGGAATCTTTGTTTTCATCCCAATAAATCAAATGATTTTTTGAGTTTTTGCTCATGTGATAGACATGTATTATAATGCTATGTGTTTTTTACAACATTAGAATGATTAGTTTAAGAGATACATGGGTAAAAAGCTTGTTGAATATGGATAAGTTAACAATGTGAAGAAGATACTTTACATAGTATTTAAAAATATATATTAAATTGGTGGATCAAAGTATACAGTATTGATAACCCATCATTGTTTTCTAATATTATTGTCTGCATAATTTTCCTAAGAAATATTACTTTGATGAAGCCCGAAAAGATTTCAGTTGAAGATGGAGCTTTAGGAAATGAAATTAAATGATATTTTTTATATGATTATTTTCAATCTACAATAAATGAGGAATGTCAAATAATTGTTTTATTGGGTTTTATAAATTAAAAAAAAGTCATTTGATAGGATTTTGGTGATATGTGATAGGTCTGAGATGATCTATAGTGGCCCTAAAGTAATTTTTAAGATATTTGATGAAATAGACAAGTTAGAGATTCACTTAAGTGGATTCAGAAAATTCTAGAACCACATAAATGGATACTCACATAAGGGTATTTAATAATGTAGTTTAATCTAAAGGTATTTTTTGATAATATATCTACATAAGGATATAAATATTTCAAGGGACTCACACAAGTGAATTTATGTATGGGGACCCCAAGCTATAGGTTTATGTAAGGGGATTAATATCGCCTATGTGGATCAATGTAATCGGATATACCCTACATAATGGAAACCACGTATAGGTCATTGACTTATGGGGATACAACCCATGTTTTAGGACATATATTGATAGTCTAAATTAAACGAATATATATATATATAAATTTGGGGATTTGGAACTATAGATTCATGTAACTAAACCTATCCTTAAATGATGGCTACAGATTTCCATGATTTCCAAAAATTAAGTTATAGGGTGAAAATTTATGAATTTTATTGAATCTAATATTCATGGTTTTAAATATCAAAAACACATAATAGGTTGTTCGATTCAATTAATAATTAAAATTAAAGTAGATATCTATTCAGATAAAAGGGTGATCAATGTTGAAGAATTTATGGAAGAATTAAATAATTTTTAAATAATTAATTCTATATTATAATAAACCAAGTTAGAAAATTATTATATAGTTTTTAAGGAAAAAATGATTTTAATTACATAATAATCTTGGCCTATTTGAGAATTATAAAACAATTTTTTCTGTGGTGAAGACCAACTAGTATCGGATGAATTTCTATGATGAATCTAGATTATGAAATTTAGAAATGGAGAGTAAATCAGATGGTGGATTCACTACTTTAATATCAATAAAACATCAAAAAAAATTATGATTCAATTACTGCTTTGGGTAGAAGAATGTTGATAAGTTTTCTAATATTTAAACTATTTTTTGGATCATGAGATGTGATTTTCAAATAATTCTATAATATAAGATAAATTTTAATTCCCCAAGATGGAGTTACTATGTGATTTTAATAATACATTAATGGGGATATTTTATATGGTGTTTAAGGGAAATATATTGAGAAATAAGAGAATTCTATCGAGGAATTCTAGATGAATCTGGAAGATATTTTGGCTAAAGAAAAATGACAATGAGTGAAAAATAGAAGGTTACTTCTAACATGTAGTTGTGGATATCCATTAAAGAGGAAAAATGAATAACGACATTATGGGAGACAACTATATATCAGAAGTGTCAAAAATTATAAAGGTGGTCATGGAACTAAATTTGATAAAATTATTTATTATTACAAGTATAGAAAATATTTTTTGGGGACATATATATAAAGTAAAAAAGAAGTTGAGAGAACTATGGTGTGATTAGATATGAGAAGAATTTATAGTCCTGTAATGTGACACATATTGAAGAACTCTTTAAGAAGAAGAATATTGATAATTTTTACCATTATAATGTAAACATCATCAATGTATTGAAAATAAAAAAAGGTTCAAAAAATATCCATTATTGTAGAATTATGAGACGCATATATTGGGGAGAGACTGTCACCTCTACTGATATTATTATATTATGTGTCAAAACATTTTTATAACAAATATCTACTAAATTTGAGGAGATCATAGTAACATGATTTGAGATAAGAAATCTACAAATCCACAAGTAATGTTGTTTAGAATATTTATGAATTAGCAATGAAATATAGGACGTGTTTCATGAATCAATATTGAAGAACTTTTGGCTTTTAAAGAAAATATAATTAGAATTAGTAGATCTATTCTGAGTATTTAGGTAAATCCTTATACTGGTTAGAGCAAATAATAGAATGTATTAAAGGAAACAATAGTGTATAAATGGTGGGAAGTTGTCAAACCAGGGACACCCTGAGTATGAAATGAATGTACAATGTAATTCTATCACGTTAATGAGATTATGAAAATATTAATCATTGTGAGACTCTATTTAGGTTTGGTATTTCCCAAATATATTATAGTATTTCATTTATTATAGTATAGAATCTTTTATTGGGGGAAAAAATAATCAAAGTTTGGATTATGTTTCCCATAATGTGGATGAACCTAGTAAAAATATCTCATTATATCCTTACATTATCTACTTTCATTGAATATTTTTGTTACTTGCTGGGTACGAGTTAATAATGATTCATTTATACACTAAATAGTAAAATAGGTTCTTGTATCAAGGGGTGAATGATAAAAATAAAAATTGCAATTTCAAAAAAAAAGGCACCACCAGATTAAACCCTAAGATTCTACACTCAATCCACCACGTGATTCACTCATATAGTCCCAACATATATTGATATATTCTCTATATAAAATATTCTCCACTTGTTGAAAACAAATAATATATATTATTGGATACTTTTAAGTACTATTTTTTATTTTTTTACATTCCATTAAATTTCATCCCATTTAGTATATGTTCTGGTCAACTATATTTCAAATCCCCCTTAATGAAAATAAATAAAAAGGTCATGTGTGGTTAAAAAAACCTCTTGAATACTTATGATATCATAATATTCTCTATATTTAGATCTAAAATATAACCTTTAAATTTTGTTGATAGAATGATGGAACCACAAGAAACTTATCCTAGAGCCTTTATTTAATCTCATCTAAATCTGCATGTGCATTCTTGATGTAGAAAATGACAGAGACATCACTATGAAAATAATTTTTTCCATAAATTACCATTCACGTGACAACATTTTTATTTTCTCATTTTTTGGATATCTTATTAATATTTATCAATAATTTAAAACATACACAAATATTAATTAACACAAAAATAAGGGTTTAGTTGAAGGCTTAAAATCGACCCTTTCTCTTAGTGGATCCATTAACAAACACCCCCTTAATATCTAATTTCATAATATCATAATAACTGTGAAAAATGATGATGTAATGCCTGAAATTATATCTTAATGGTTTTATTATGAAAATCACTTATTCGTTACATGATAATATTATGATTGATCATAATAAATTTTTCTAAACATTAAGATATTCACTCACTCTATTATTCATAATGATTGATTTTAAATTATAAAAGATAGTTCCTTTTTCTCTATATCTCAGTAAAAATATAACACATACACATTTTTTTCCTATCCCCATCAATTACATACATTGTATCAAATATATTCGAAAGGGATTATGTAGATTGGATCTCCATTCTAATTAATGAATGAAGGAGGGTAATGAATTGTCTCCAAAATATGATTTCATTGTTATACTATCTTTATATCTCATTGATTTCTTTATGCCTATTTTATTGAATTGTTTTTTATAGGTTTCTAAAATTTCTAGAGGCCTTCTGTCACTAAAATCTATCCTTTTGTGGGTACTTCTTCTTTTGTGATAAATGAATACACATTCTTCCTCTCACATTTATTCTTTCTATTTAACATGATCTAGAAGCACTAACTAATCATTCCATAATGTAATTCCCTCATTACAGCAATGAAATTCACCTCGATAGCTTTCCTATCTTCATTTAGCATAATAATTTTCTTATGTCCATTCTATTTATCAAATGTAATATCTTTACCTGAGTGGTCATTTATCCACATTAACAAATCATTACATAAACTGCGATTAAAAAATGTCATGAAACTTTTTCACCATCAAATTTATATCATCTAAAAGTATTTATTCATTTAATAAAGAATATTTTCTTATTAAGATGTATTATCCCCCTTAATTAATTTTAGTAAATTTTAAATGATATTTTGTTACAAAAAATCATGTATTTGTGCCAACATATTTCACAACACCAATATTATCCTCTAAAGATAGATCTTTTTTAATTTTTATAAAAATAATTGTGAAAAATACATGATATAAATATAAATTATATTCTTATTTTGTAATCATTTTATGGGTTTATATTTCTCAAAACCTCTTTATCTATCCATATTAAATTAGATTATTTTTTTGGATTTACAATGATGATAATGATAATATCTGGTTACAGGAATCTATATATCTTGAAAAAATATATTTTGTATCACCTAATAAAATATTGAATTTTGTACCCTTTTGGGGGTTGGTTTTAACATATGATTTGAATGATCCATCTTGAATATGTACAACATTTACATAATATTATATCATGATCTTCAATGATTTTTCATCTTTTAGACACTTTGATTGTATGTCATATAATGCTTCCTCTTTTGTATCCAATATTATGTTGAGATATTCCAGCATCCAATCTTGTTCTATAATTTTAACATTGGAAATTATAATCTCATTTATGAGATCACTCCCCTCCAAGTAAACCCTTTTTCAATTCTTCAAATATATTTACTGTCATATTGGTCATGGAATTTTGCACAAAGCATGAGACTTGTTCTAACCTCAATATGTATTTATTAATTACATCTCATTCTTCCTTATCATTTCATGATGGGATTATATGCCTTTTATCCCGATAAATGATAGTTCTATGATTTTTAGACCTACCTTTATCATCACAATCCCTTTGGGATGATGAATCTTCTCCTTCTTCCCTATAAATCACATTTCACCTAAATTTTATTGGAGATTTATTATTTCTTATAGATATAATTTTAATATATTTTATATATTTTCTCATAGAAATATATTTTTTCATCATCACCATCAGTATCATCAATTATTTTCATTGTTCAACTAATATGAAAATTATGAATAACTCCAAAAATAAATAATTTTCATGGAAGAATACGTTTATATTTTTAGTTCCATATTCTAATTTTCTTATAGATAAAGTTCATTGATTTAATATTCACCTCACACAAATAATCATTACATTACGAATATAAATATGATTCAATATTCCATTACATGAGTTTTAGTTTTTTTCATAGATTTTATTTCCATATCATACTTTTCATTTCTTTATTGAATAATGGCCCATTATTTATTTCATAATTAAGGATATGTAATTCAACTGATCAAGGAATATATCTCTAATCCACTTAAGGTATAATATCTTAGGAATGAATATATCCACGAAATTTTTCATCATCATCTTCATGATATTTTAATCCTCGCTATTATATCCAAATACTCTAATGTGTCTCACTATCTCAATGACCATTATAAGGTAGTAACTTATAGTATCATCATAAGATGTAAATATTTCTTCATGATTAGCTCTGAACATATGAGGTTTGGATTTGTTAATCATGACGTTTTCTTTTAACGTACTCCCAAGATTCTCACACAAGTTCTTAATAGATTTAATACCCATTATCTTGGTGTATAATTTTGCAAATAGATATGATAGAATGAAATTTCTATCTCTCTCATCCACATCAAGATTTCACATTTGAGTATAATTCATGGGATAATCTCAACTCAATGATTTATATAAATCTATTTTAACATCACTTAACTAAATACATTATAAAATCCAAAATGGAAGCTTCAAATTGATATATTTGTGAAATTATTTCCACTAAAAATATGTAATCATATATTTTATATAGGATTGATATTTCCAATACTTCTACTTTTATCAGTTAATGGAAATATGGATTATCTATAACACCACATGTTGTTCCCATGTCCCATGATATCATTAAGTGGGTGGGGAATCAATCAGTGATCCCTTTCTCTTTTTATGATTTCATTTTTTCATTATCATTTGTGGAAAGGTAAATCATCAACCTTATCATCTTATATCTTACTAACTCACTTTAATGGTGTGTTAATAAAAATTCATAGAGTATGATTGTTTAAATTTTTTACATTGAAGTACATATCCTTTCTAAGTTTGTTTTATGTTTCAAGACATAGATTTCTAACCACAAAACAAGAATAAAATTATAGTTTTTCTCCATAAAATCCATGATAATATCCTCTTAATTTTTCTAATATCTTGTGATTAAAATGAATATTTATCAATTGGTTATTTATATTGGTATCCCACCATTGAATTAAATATCCCAAAAAATCATATATCTCTCTCCGAATAGAGTCTTTATACTAAATCTTGATAGTTCTTAAAGGGTCTTCTTGAACTCCACCATGAATAGGGTTTCAACCATTTTTATCTTATGGTGTAGCATGAATGTCAGCCATTTATGTCTTTAAGCCCACACATCTGGTCTTTTTCATGTTTCATGGATCACATCTAATTCCCAAATCAAGTGTTGTAGTTTCATTATTTGTTTTCTATTAATCATTCTTCAATGCAGATATGATTCCTAGATGTTCCATCTCACCCCTTTATTCCTCAATGTAGAAGTATATCATGAATGAAATTGGTTCTTCTCCATAAATACAAAAATACATTATTAGTAGTAGTAATATTTGTTATCTCATAAATATTGATTCACATACCACCCAAATATATAGTCACAAAATATCTCCAAGAATATTCCAGGAATATTATTTAGATTCTGAATTACGGAAACCCTATGTCATTTAAAAAATAATGGTTCTCTTCATTCAAAGTGGTCAACTATTTCTGTTCTTAATTCCCATTTTATATCCCCATCCAATTTGAATCATGTTCTTATTTATTATTTTTCATTATTCCCTTCATCATGTTATATATCATTGTTTCAATTCGTCCATAATTCTCCTAAAATTTCCCCACATATGCATAGATACTTTGTGGTTTCTATGTGGTAGTCCTTATGATAACATGGATATCATATCATCATAATGAATTAGTAATACTTTTACACTATATACCCAAAATTCTTCATAATTATTTCATGGGATGATTATATTTTGTTTCTATATGGATCTACTTCTGCATTATTTGAATTAAATTTTATTCATCAAATTTTATTCTTAAAAAACTAAAATAATGTAGTATATATTTTTATATGACTACGAAGGACATATAAAATCCATGTGAATGTATTAAGACACCAAAGAAATTTTTTAACACTCTAAAACAAATTATTATAAAAATGAACAAATTTATACAACAAACTACAATTTTGTAATCAAATGAAAAAAATATAATGTCTACATAATGTCATATATATATACTATAAATCCATTTTTTTATCTTTAAATAATTTCATGGGAACCTAAAAAATTATTAATCTTACTCTAAATTTCTCTCATCATTTGAAGAAATGACTTCTGCCACTTATTAATATATTTTTTCTAGAGTCTCATGTAGAACGATACTTACATACAAAGAGTTCTCATACCAAAGTCATACAGAATTTAATAAATCAATCAAATATCATCAGAACCTATTTAACATGTTCCAAGGACTTATAATAAATCATAAAAAAAATTCATTTAATTATCTAAAGTATCTAATTCAATGGATCAATCCTCTAAATTCAGTCTATATTATCTTTATTTAATAATAGTTCTTCAGTATCTCCACTTTATGTAGCCTTTTTTAAAAATATTCACAACTAATGTTGATTGTAATGGTTCATGCCTTATTAGTCTACTAGTTTACTATTTTTATGGTTATAGAGTCATCGTTGGTGACTGGGGGAGGTTTTGTGGAATATATAGTTGTAGATGAACAATAGAAGTATTTTTATTCCATAAAAGATGGGTTCATGGTATAAGATGGTGGGTTTTGACATGTGTAGATGGTAGTTTTCAAGATGTGTGTGGTTTAGGTTCATAGTGTACAATTTATTTACATCATAAGAAGAGGGTTTATTAATTATGTTAATAAATCCATAAACACTATGTCTTTTAGAATAATTTGAGGTTTCAATGGTTTTATGGACTGAATGATGGTTTTATGGAATAACATTATTATCCTGAGATATTATGCTATAAATGTAGGTGTTATGTCCCAAAAGGGGTGAGATATGAGTTTTTTATATTTATTATTATGTTGATTATTTTATCATTCATCTATCTCTCTCTCTATCATTTTCTATATGAAACCTAGGTGATTTTGGGGGACATTCCAAACCATATTCCCTTTCATTGATAATTTGAATCTAATGGTTTCACATTTGAGATTTATAGTGGGTTTATTCACCTCTATCCATATATTTTTCAAATTTCTTATTAGGTATGTTTTATTTGTGTTATTGATTTTGTATGAGATGTGGTGGGATTTGTTTTTTATATCCCCTTGATGTTTTGTAAGTTGACCTATCATTCCATTATACGGTTTTGGGTTACAAGCTATTATTTCTTCACCCAATGGAAAAAAGTGATATCTAAATTCTTCTTCAATATCTTTATTATTTCCATTAATATTTTCTATGTATAAGGAATACATTAATTTTCTTTTCATTTAGTGGATAGTAGGGGTTCTCATAATAAATCTAACTAATTAGAATAAATAAAATTAATGTGTATACTGGATGTATATAATGATTTACTACGATGATATATATTGTTGGTGATATTATTCTATGTTGTTTCCCTGCAGAAAATAATGGTTATTGGGAGCCTTGGTTGCACTATATATGATACATTCTTAGACCCTTTCTATATTATTACTTGCTCGCACCTTAAATAATATGATAAATTACCTATATATAGTTAATTAATTTTTCCCCTAGGATTTGGTTGGTGTGATAATATCCATTATAATAAATTAACCAATGAAATTAATTACCATGAATTAATGAGGGGGCTTGGATGTGTGATGTTGTGTATTCTTATTATTTTTATGTTGTGAGGGGATGAGGGTGACTGGTTGGGCTTTCTCACTTGTGGTTTTTTGTTTAAGTGTTTAGTTATCATGAATGTGATGTGGGATGTTTTTTAATGTACTATATAGTTTCTATGATGTAAGGTTGTGTTCTTCAATGGATGCAGTGAATGATGGTTGTGGTGCACTGTGGTTGCGATGTTTAGAGGTGTTTTTTCATGCCGCAGTGACATGTGATGGGGTTGTTTTATAATATGTGGTACGATTGATTTTTTTTGTAGTGGTGGGGGTATGGGGAATTTTGTTTTGTGAGATTTGGTGTGTGGTGAGATGTCTTGGGTGATGAGCCATAGAGATTACGGTGGTTTTGGTGTTGCGGTGATGGTTCTTGTGATTGGGTCAATTGTTCTATGGTGGTTGTGCTAGATTCATAGTTATCCATTGGATAATTGTGATGTTAAAACAAGACCAAATAAGATGGTAAATAAATTATATTGGATGGAAATGTAATTTTGGTAAATTGATTAAATTAATTCAACATTAAATAAATGGGTTGTGTAAATATGAATAAAGTGGCTTAGTAATAAAAATTAGTGGGAGTAGTTATATTTTGGATGTGGTGAACATGTAAATGGAAGTGGAAATGTTTTTTTTATTGTGTGATGGTAGTGTGGTGTGGTGGATATTGTGGTGGAAGTGGTTGTGATGGTTTTTGTGTGGTAAAATTGTGTACAATATTGGAGTTTATGTGAACCCATAGGTTGGGTATTGTGTGCAATATATATATCATGTATTTTATGTTATTTTTATACACTCCCCACCGGAGTTATATAACCTTCCCAATGATTAGAGATTCTCTATTATAGGTGTGTTCCCCAACATCCTGGATTCTGGTGATATAGATTACTAGCTACCGCATCTCCCCTACTCTTCCTTTATTAGTGATGGCCTGGGTATATCGAAGGTGATATGTGGTGTGACGTACAAGGTTTATTTGGGTCTGGTGAGATGATGAGGTAATGATGTGATGTGATGACCCATGTGTATTTGGTAGGATGAGATGGGATGTGACATGTTTTGGGGGTCATGCATGGTAGGAGGAGGGAACATGGTTTATTTCCTTCCAATTATTGATTGCCTAATTCTCTAGTGAGATAACATTATATTTAATGTGATATTAATTGATATGTATGGATAGAATTGTATCATAGGATGTTCGATGTTGGGATGTGAGAGTTTCAAATCTTTAGGGAAGTAGATGTTATGTTCCTTTATGTATTATGATCTCCATGTTATATTATTATATTATAAGAATGATTTACTTGGTGAACTATGGTGAGGATGGGTTTTTGTTAGTTAACTTGTATAGGTTCTTGTTTGTTATTCTATTTTTTAACTAGAACATTAGAATGATTTTTTCATATGTGCAATTGAGACCATAGTTATTTCACTACTGAGTATAATTATCTGCCCAACATATGTAAATAAGATACTTCTCCACATTCTATGAGGAATTTAAGAACTAAATTGTACATTTCTACCATTCATTAGAGATAATGTTGGGTAGCTTCTATATGACTTTTCATTTGGTACATTATATTGGAGACTTATTTGTGAAAAAAATAACATTATTCTTGTTTTTCCAGATTGTTTTGGAATTTACGCTTATATTATAATATAGAGGTTTTTGGAATATTTTTATTCTATATCCTGATATTATTTTATTTATGGATGGTAATTCCTATCATTATTCAGGTTATTATACCCATGGTGGGATTTTACAACTAAAGCTGTACTATATGAGGTATTCGAGGGCCATTATCATACTGACATCACTGAAACATATTTGGATGTAGGGGGGCATTATAGATTGTTATCAACTTTCTATTTGAGATAAAGGATAGATTTTGTAGTTAGGAACTTTGAGGTTTTCATTTTTTTTAGTGATATGATTCTAGTTGAACAAGTTGTGTGACATAGGTTAGAGAGAATGGCTATGACATGGAATTTTAGGGCCCCTTGTGACGAAATACACAAACACTAAGCTTATTGAATGAAAAATTAAGGTGGAAATGGTTGAAAGGAAGTGATATAGGAGGGGTAAATTCCTTATCATTTCATATGTTTGTGTTCTAATAATATTGAATTTGGAAAATATAGTTAATTAAATAAATAATAAATTGTAAAATTCTATGCTACCTGGCTTAGGATGTTCTCCGTACCTTTCAGGATGGGCTCATATTCAATTCCTGATAGTTGATTAGGTAGTTGAGGTTCAATAGGATGATTTAGTTGATTTTCATATGATCTACTAGATAATGGGTGATGAGTCTAGAATGTGGTATTTTCATGCCTTTCAGTGAAAAGGTTTGGGAAAGTACAATGGGAGCATCTAAGATCTAGAGACAGAGAACTGATGGAAATGCTCAAGATCATATTCAATATGATTTGGGCATGATCCTTGTTTTGGGTTCCATTGGTAGTTATTCATATGTGAGTATCTATAAAGAAATTGGAGATTCTATTTCTTGCTAACTGTATGGGGGAAGACGTGTTATGCACATCTTTCAAATGGGTCACATTTAGAGTCCCTTTAATCAATTATAAAGGAAACAGAGTAGTGAAGGTTTGTCCCTTTATCATGGGAGACCTAGTGTTTGGGATCATAGGATTGGGTTCTCAGACTTCTATCTCTTTTATACAAATTTTTTCAAGATGTTTTGTTTGTTGTGAGTTTTCTAGATATGGTTTTGTGGCCAGAGATCAAGTATAAGGTTTCTCTATTTACACTCCCAACATATCTATAGTTTAAGAAGAATGTGGAGGTAATATTTTATATACATTTTGTGAGACTTTATCCAAGGGAGGTTGGATGGAAGTGTTATTAGTGGTTTATATTTTCATGTAGTTGACAATAGGGGTTCAAGCTGTTAGTTTTTAGACTAGTGTGTTGTCAATCTTGAAGGATTTCATTCAATTCTTATGGGAAAGTGTCTCAGGATTACCTGCCATAGGTTTCCGGTTTTCATGTTATCCTAATATAGGACATGGGAACCATTAGTATTAGTGTCCAAAAAACTCATGTATTATATATTTATATGGAAGGTTACTTCTATTATAGGTATTAGTAGTATTTTCCTTCGAGGCAGTTTCAACGGTAGGGACCACTAACGCTTTTTTTGCAGTTGATAGAAGATGGCGTTAGAAGTGGGTATCCTCATGATGGTGTATATATGTTGGTAAATGAGATAACTTTTGTGAGTAGGGTCAAAATAGAGTGGATATGGATTTTGGTATGTTCAGATGAAAGTCATAGAGGTATTTGAGCCAAAAAATTAGTGAGTTTTTTGAAGTAGTTTCAGCTTATTTTCTATAATTTTGTGTTCTATGTTTCATTCAAGAGACAATAAATCCTTGATTTATATCCTGATTTGGTCTATATGTTAGTAATATATGTGGAGATACTTCTAGTTCCATAGGTTTTATCAATATCCATTTCAGTTCTGGATTACTTTTTTCATGTGTGGTGAGGATGTAGACTAGTGATAGGGGCAGAAGTTCATGGTGGGTTTCCTCTTGTAAGAGATACAATTGTATGATTTTATCCATGGTATGTATTTTATATGTTCCATAATAAATTCTTTCACTTCTTTTATTTTATATTATTTTTTCATAAATGGAGGGCGAGTGATTTGATTTCAATGGTGAGAATGTTTTTCCAATGGTTGGTAATTGTGTGGAGCCACTTTTCTCTCAATTCATGGAGTAACTGATGAATCTCATGTTGGGATTGTTCCCAATGTTATAGGGGATTTCCTGGATTTTTTTCTCATGAGTTTATGAACATTCTCCTTGATGAAATATCAAATTTTTGATATATCTATTTGTGGGTGCAACTTCACTTTTTTAGCTCCCCATCAAATGGAACCTATTGAGTTACACTAGTGGAGGTCTCATGTTAATGAAATGATGTAGAGGTGTTTCATCTGATATAATGTGTCACAATGGGGTGATGAAATTTATTTCTCCATGATGGTTTATGGTAGTATAATGTTGTGTATAGGCATCATAGGTTGAATTAGGTAATGATCAGGAACAATTACCCCTCATTAGGATTTATTTTATGTTTGACTAGTTAAGAGGATTCAGTTAGTTTTCAAAGGATGTCATAAATTATGGAAATCACCATATCAGGTTAGATGATATGAATATCCCAAAGGGAGATATAAAGTGTATGTATTACAACATCGATTTCATGGTCAGGATATTTGGTTTCGCAAATGTTCCAACTGTGTTAATGAGGATCTTGAAAATTGTATTCCATGTGTTTTCAAACTAGTTTGTCATGGTGTTCATAAAAAATATCTTATTTTACATGAAGTCATAAAACCATAATATTTATCATCTCAATGTTTCCTTTCATGACCGTCAATACCACATTCTGTAGGGAATGTTTTCCTTGTTTATATTCAAGATTTGAGAGGCTTGATTACTAGGACATGTGGTGCCTCGTCAGGGTTTGTCAATGGACCCATCCATGTTTGATGTAGTTGTTACATGGATATTACCCAATAATATGGTAAGGGATTGAAGTTTCTTTTGTAAAAAGAGATATCATTATATTTTTTTAGATTATGTATCTCTAATTATATGCCCACTTATGGTTTTGACTATAAAGGAACCTATTTTTTCAAAGATTGATCAGTTCCATGCATTGTTTGATTACCTAAATGGGAAGTTTTGTTAGTGCACAAATGCTTCTGTTTCTGGAGGATGGTGTGTTATTTGTGGTTTTTTGTGATGAGTGCCTTCTAGGCATGGTAAGGATGTTGATTTTGAAGAGGATTATGAAATATTATGTGTCTAGGTACATAAATCCCCATATGAAAAATTTTTCCACCCAAGATCAATAGTTTGTGTAGGTTTTCTTTGTGATAATGTTTTAATGGTATTACTTCATCGGTGAGTGATTTTCTAGTTTTTTCATAACAATGGAGTTAAAATTATGTTTTATATCTATGATATCTGAATTGATTCTAGTATATGTGTATGGATTTTAATTATGATTCCAATTTTTAGATTTATTACACTCTTTTAAAGAGGGGTGTGGTTTCTTGATTTACTGATTATTGTCTCTAGGATTTGTCGTTTAAGATCCTTTAAATGATTGGAATGGGATAGTAGAGCTTGCAGTAAATAATCTTGAAATCAAAAGGGAAGTGAATATGGATTAAATATTTAGATTACATTTGAATAATCCTTGATATGTTATGTAGATGGGTCTTAGTGGGAAGCCTTAGAGGTATAGGAGTATCATGATTGTGTTCTCTACAGTGATGCTCTGAAGGAAATGTCGTCTAATGGTTAGAACCAGATGATGATACTAGGTAAGTTTATCATTCTATAGGCGATGCCTGAGGTGGTTATCATTTAGTTTTACAGCACACCATAGCATTAAATCCTAGTGTGAAAAATATGTTTTTGGGTTTTAGGAGACAATATTGGTTTCCAAGGATTAAAAGATCAGTTGGGGTTCTTATGGTGAGATGTATATTTTTTGATAGGCGAAGGTGGAGCATTATGATCATGGAGGTCTTTTTAGTCCTTATACATTTCCAAGTGGAATTGTGAAAATATTTTTAGGGATTTTGTATAGGGTTACATTGATCTATAAGAAGTTTTGATTCATTTTGTGTTAGAATGGATATATAAATTAAGTCAGGTCAATTTTTGGAAATTTATGATTTGATTAACGTGGATGTTTTAGTGAGGCATTTTTTGGATGATATGGTAATATTTCATTGGTTATTGAGAAATATAATATCTAATAAAGATCCTCATTTCAACTCATGGGTATGGAGGTTATTTTAGCATGATATTACGTCCCAATTGGTCCTTTTCCCTCTTTTTCACACATAAATATTAGGGATGATGGAACAAATCATCCTTATACAATCGAATATGTTTCAGGAATTCATATTGGCATTTGGTGGATCATGTGTGAGGCACATAATGCTGGTTGAGTTTTCATATAATAAAATATATTATTCATCCATAGGAACTGATTTAGGTGAGGCATTGTATGAGAAGTCGTTTCATTTTTCATATTGTTGGATGGGGGTTGGGTAATCCATAGTTAATGGTACTGTGTGGTGAACAGAATTAATTAGAAGATCCAATTGTATTGAGAGAGGATATGGGTGATGTAGAACCCTAAAAAGTCCTACAATGATCATAGGTGGAGGCCCTTAGTGTTTTAGGTAAAAGACCATATATTATTGAGAGTCTCCCCTCAATGTGGGGTGTAGAGGTTTGGTAGGGCAGGAAGCATTCTTCCTAGTTTTTAGGACCATTGAGATGTTGGGGCTTATTGGTTATGTTTAATATTAGATGGAATTTACGGTGTAGTTAGATTAGATCCATGAAATATTCCATGTGTTACAGTTTTTTCATTATCTTAACAATAGCTATCACATCATTTAATGGAGAGGGTTTGATATCAAAGGAGAAAAAATGTTCTTCGATTGACCAGTAGGGATCCAACATCATCAAAAGAATATTCTTCATGGATGAGCCATTTCCTTGGATCATGTGTTCTATGGGAATAGTATCATAGAGAAGAGTAATTGGGTGGGAGATACACATATGGGTGCCTATTACCCATATATATATTGAGTTTTTCATTGCTATGTTCTCTTTTAATGATTTGATTCTTGGAATTTTCTATTT
This sequence comes from Viscum album, assembly GCA_963277665.1. Taxonomy (NCBI): domain Eukaryota; kingdom Viridiplantae; phylum Streptophyta; class Magnoliopsida; order Santalales; family Viscaceae; genus Viscum; species Viscum album. The sequence goes on along the minus strand of OY728133.1, from coordinate 311,433,117 downwards.
TATGAGATGTGAGGTTTTCTTGATGTGTGATAAAGATTTTGATATATGAGGAATATAATATTTGAATCCAAATTAGTTTTCACTATACCCATACACAATTAAAACCATACTGGTGAGTTAGTGCTTCCACAAATAGATTATATCATGACACGGAAGATGTGAATCATTAATTTTTACGATCGAGATAGTGTTGTGTGTGTATTTTGGAAGTCATTGGTTTTTGATTTATGGAGGTTGAGGATTTTATTTGGATGGATATGTTTAATGTGGTTCCAAGTTGAAGTTACCATACATGTGGTATTGTTTTTAATGATTGGTTGTGTATTTTAGTTAGTACATTTAGTTGGTGGAATTTGAGGTTTAATGAGATCCTTGAGAAGTATCTCGTGGGGTGGTTGTTTACACCTGTTTCCTTTCTGGGGTGGATTTTAATTCTTGAGGGTGATAATTATTTGAGATATATCTAATATGATGGATTATTCCATCTCAAACCATTAGTTTTAAAATTTTCTTGTTAGTGAGTGCTTGAAGGGGGTTAAGGGAGGATCAATGGATGTTGGAGCTACAAAAGAACTGCAGTAGGCTATTTACACAATAAAGAAGTGTTTTATAGTGTATGTTGGTGGATTATATATTATGGGTCCAGAATATTCGACATTTTCTGTAGTTTAGTTGCATAGCCTAAAATGGTTTTATGTCGAATGGATGAGGTTCACTCCATATGTTAATTAATTCACAGATGCCATGTTATTAGGTTAATGTTGAGGTTTCAATGGTTTTATATCCTAAAATTTCGGTTTTATGAAATTTGTTTTATATCCTTGTATTTTAGAACATACATGTGTGCTTTATGCTATAAAATGGGTATGTTATAGGATGTTTATAAGTCCTATTCACATGATTATTTAATCATTCATCCATCTCTCTATATCTATCTCTCTCTTGTTTTTTGAATAACCCAAAGGAAAGTTTTTATTACTTTATAGATCGTCTTTCCTGACCTCAATCATTGGGTTTTAGTGGCTTGTCATTATTGATTAGTGGTAATTTCCTTCCCCTTTACCCATGTAATATTTTTGGTTAATCATAAAAAGATTCTCTATAGAGATGGTGTTTTTTTAGATGTGTTTGGATTCATTTTTCACAAACTTATGATATGGGGTATGATTATCAAGCATTATCTTACGTATCTTTAGGATAAATACCATTCTTTCATCATCTAGTGGTGCACAATAAGATCTGAAAGCTTCTTCGATGTTGGGGATCCTTTTTTCTACCTTCATATGTACTTTGTGTGGGTATTTCATGTTCTGTTATTTCAATTTGGTAGATATTAATCGATTTTTTAATAAATATAATTAATTATAAGTATTTAAATTGATGGGTATGGGGGAGATATCACATGATGTACTACGTTGATATATGTTGTTGATGTTATTATGCCATGTTTTTTACTTACTGAAAATAATGAATTTTAAATGCCTTGATTTTTTAGATAATTTGTTCATAGACCCTTGATTTTTTTTCTGTGATCACACCCTAAATATAATAATAAAGAATATATACATTGTTAATGAATTAAAATCTAGGATGTGTGATTTTGTGTGTTCTTCTTCTTATTATGGTGTGCAATGATATGTGTGACCAGATGGGTTTTGTGATGCCTGAGGATGTGATATGGTGGTGGGTTGGCATGGATATGACATGGGAAGTAATTTGATATGGGGAATAGTGGCTTTGATGTGAGGTTTTCATGTTTCATGGTTGTTGTGTGTGTTGTTTATGGTGAATAGTTGTTACAATGTGTGGTGTAGTTGGTTTATGTGGAATCATTGTGTGATGAGGTCGTGTTCAGTGATGTGGTGTAGTGGATTAGTTTGTGTGGTTATGTTGTTGTGAACTAGTTATTTTGTCATAGCTTGTGTGTGGTGATATGGATTGGTTGATGTGGTGTGGTGGTGATGGTAATCATGGTGTTGTAACAATGGTTTTTGTGATTTGTTCCATTTATTATGGGGTGGTTATATTAGTTTCCTAATTAACCATTAGTTAATTGTGATGTAAAAATGAAATGAACTAGTCTGGAAAGTAAATGATATAGGATTTAAATAGATTTGTGGAATATGGTTTAAATGAGTTGAACATTAAACAAATATACTATGTAAATGAGAAGGAAGATCCTTAGTAATGAATTTATGTGGTACATGTTATATATAGAAATTAGTGAAGCTTTAAATTATTATAGAAAATATTGTGTGGATTGTGTGGTATCAGTGTGGTATGTTTCGTGTTGTGGTGGAATTCGTACTGATTGTTTATGTAGGGTATGGTGGAGGTGATACGGTGTTAACTAATGTAGTTAATATGAACCCTTCATTTGGGTATTATTTTCTATCTATATATCATATATTTTATTTTATTTCAATACACACCCCACCTGTAAAGACCCGCAAATTTCAAGGAAATTTTTTTCTTAATTTTCTTTGGAATTTTACAAGAGCGCAGCTTCAGACGGCACCTGATTCCGAGGCCCGGTGTGCCCGGAATCAATTTCCGAAGTTTGGCTCGGGTACGTTCAGTGAACGGACGAGCGGGTTTTTCTATCTTTTGAACCGGTGCCCGGAATCGAATTCTGAGGGCACCGATGAAATCGCAGCGCCGGTATTTTCTTAGAAACGCCTCTTCCGGAGTTGCGTTTGCTCAACCGTGGTTTTTAAATTTTTGGGCTTTAAGTCGGAAATAAAATAAAGGTTGTGCGACAACTTTATTTTATTTCACTTAAGCTGCTTGGAAGTCGCTTGGAAGCCACTTGAACTGAGTTAAAGCGGATAGGGTGCTATCTGGAAATACCCTACCCCTTGGTAGGATATTTGTGCGGTGGGGCCCGCATGAGCCCCGCCGTTTCTTTCGCTAAGTAACGCACCCGCGAAAACCCATCAAAATAACTGAAAAGTCAACCGACGCGTTTTCCTTAATTCTTAACAGACCATTTAATTGGGCGGTTTATTTCGTGAATTAAATGGGCTGTTTCATTCGTTGAATTAATTCAACGAATTTAATGGGTCGTTACTTACGCGTTTGCGTTCGTTGGCAAATTAATAAAATAGACAAACTTGTCTATTTTGGAGGATTGATATCGTTGTGCGAATCCTCTGAGCCTCCACCATCCCCGCGAAGAACGCGAAGAACGCGAAGAACGCGAAGAACGCGAAGAACGTGAAGAACGCCGGAACCGGAATTCGACGACGCACACCGTGATCTGCGACGTTGACGAGCTCTACCCGCGACGTTCTTCGGCGACGCCTCTTCTTCCGCGACCGATCCTCGTTCGGCAACTAAGGTGAGAAACGGATCGTTTAATTCTCTCTTTTTATTTTCAATGACAACGGATTTAATTAATTAAATCCTTTTGTTCTAGATCCGGAGATCGTCGGTGCGACGTTTTTCCCGCGGTGCGACGAACGTCTCTTCCGCGACGACGTGACGATCCCCTCCTTTCGCGACGAGCGATTCCGCGACGACCTCACGTCCGACGGCGACTTCGAGGTAGGGGTTGTTGGAATATTTTATTTCCCATGTTTATTCTTTTAAAATAAAGAACCCGATCACGGAACAATTTTAATTTATTTAAAATTGTTGATTGGTTATTTCTTTTCCTCCCGTTGATTTTATGACTAACGCGGAGGGTGCGGGTCTAACAAACAAGACCCGGCAACCCTCCGCCAATCTTTTTGTTGTGAGGATTTGGCGGACGACGACGAACCGTGCGGCAAGGGCGATCCGTTGATCCCGCAGTGAAGATCGGCCCCCGGGAGGAGCAATGGCGCAGACGGGAGGCAAAACGGGTCACCGGAGCAACTCCGGCGGCCCGCGGAAGGCGGCGGCGGCGCCCGGCGCGCCGCCGGAGGAATCCGCCGCGGCTCGGCCGCGGTGGCGGCGAACCGCCGGACCGCGTCCGCGGTCCGGCCACCCAGCACGCGGGCCGCGCGGGCGTCATTCCTCCAAGCCGCGGGTCAAACCCGCGGCGGTTTCTCTTCGGCCGCTCGGCCGAAGCCGAGCCGGCCGGTCCGGTCGGCCGGGCCGCGCCCAGGCCGGGTCGGGTCGACCCGGTTCGGGTCGACCCGGTTCGGCCGACCCAGGGGGGGGGGGTTCGGGTCGGGTCGCCCCGGGCCCAGAACCCCCGTTTTCGGGCCTTCTTTGGTCTTTTGCCCATATCATGGGCCTGGGACCTCCGATTGACGAACCGTCAGCGGCTACGCGATCCTTGGATCGAGAAGGTCGTTTCGGTATATTACACTCAAGGTTTCGGAAGACTTTGGGTTCGGCCGGGTTGGTTCGTACACGAAACCAACCGGGCCCTCGGAGCGGAAACGCTCATAACTTGAGCTACGGACGTCCCATCGACGTACCGTCAGCTGTGGTAGTTTCCTCTAAGTGAGACGGAACTTTTGGCATACTCCGCCCGAGGATCAGACACAGGTGGAGTACAGTCGAGTTGGTTTTGCCCTAAAAACCAACCGGGCCCCTGGGACGAAAATGCCAATAACTCTCAGACCGGGCGTCCGATTGACGCGCCGTCTGTTGCGTTGAGATCCTGTTGTCGATACGGGACTTTTGGATACATCAACTTCGGACTACGTGTCAGTTGATGTATCAGCCTCTCGGCTCGTGGAGCGGACCCTCCTAAACGAGCTCGCTGTGTGCGGGAACCCTAGTGTTGGCTGTGACTTCGACGACAGAGCATAGATCCTCTGTGGACTGCGACGACGACAGAGCAGAGATCCTCCGTGGACTGCGACGACGACAGAGCAGAGATCCTCCGTGGACTGCGACGACGACAGAGCAGAGATCCTTCGTGGACTGCGGCGACGACTGTGCAGAGATCCTCAGTGGACTTCGTCGACTACTGCACTCAGCGATCCTACGTGGATCAGTGCTACAGGTCCTGTGTGGGCCCGATCCTTCGTGGGTCCTTACTACCGGTTCTGTGTGAGCCACTGCCTACAGGTTCTGTGTGAGCCCGATCCTGTGTGGGTCTTTTGCGGGGGTTAGTACCTATCGATCCTTCGTGGGTCCGACGACTTAGATTGATCAGTGATCATCTTTGACGTCATCTGAAAAAGTATACCTGGTTGAGCTGAATCTTCTGTTACTCTCCTTTGTGGATTGTGTTGAACTATCCTATGTGGATTTACTGTTTACTCTCCTTTGTGGATTTGAGTCTTGCTTTCCTATGTGGATTGGGTTGTTCTTGAGCTCGTGAGCAGAGCTAGAATTGGGGACTTAGGTATATGTATGGGCATATACCTAAGTCGAGTCAGATGTTACTTCATGATTGCACCTTCCTTTTGTGCTATATCCTTTGTGGATTTCGGGAGACCTTTGGGGGTCTCGGGGTCCTTACTGAGTAGCTTATACTCACCCCTGCACGGGCTTTTCCCGCACCTTGTTGTGTTGGATGCAGACGACGGACAGCGCTGATCACGGTTGGGGCGTGGAGCAGGACGGTACCTGGAGGCGGACCACTGGGCGAGACGTGCTCGGAGCGGACGTGGGACCCGAGGAGCCTGGAGGCTATCTGTACCCACCCTTCAGGTGGGATTTCCTGTGGACGACACGAGGCCGCCGTCTTTTCTTCAGTTGCTGTTCTTTTCCTTTTCAGTTGTACTTTCAGTTGGGCTTGTATTCCGGCCCCCCTTTACTTTTCTGCACTTGTAGTTACTTTCCGCTTGCTGACTCTGTGGTGGTTGTTACTTATAAAGGCAATGCCTTCCCTGTTTACCAGGATTTACGCCTTGGTGCTAGTCGCCAGCCCCTGGCCTATGGAAGGCGGGCTTGGGGTAGTCACGGCACGGGCCCCGAGGTTGGGTCGTGACAAATTGGTATCAGAGGTGGTCGGTTCTACCGCAGACTCTGATCGTCTTTTCTTTCTATATGAAGCAATAGTGTTTAGTGTATTGAGTGTGGTTATCGGTTCAGGGAGCCCAGTGTTGGTGCGGCGGCCGACGTATCCGTACACCAGGACCCTGACTCCTGATTTCCGACTTAATGCATGAAAACATTGATTGCGTGTGTGTTTCAAGTTTCTTTGTGATTACTTGTGTCAGCTCACCGGGTATACTGATATGCTTCATGAAAGTCTCAAGTTTTCCTTGTGATTACTTGTGCCAGCTCACCAGGTATACTGTTCTGATTGTGGTGCTCTTGTTCTCCTTTTTTAGGATGGCCCCGCGACGACAGCCAGCTAGGGTTCCGAGTGTAGGGCGCGACGGCAGCCCACCGAGCGACGAGGCCTCGGTGCAGGGCCCTTTGCCAGCAGTGGCACTGGCGGTAGCTTTACCCGCCGAGCCGCCGATGCTACCAGTACCAGACGCTGACGATGCACGTCGCCTCAGGGCACTGCATGAGTTTCAGAGCCAGCGACCGCCCAGGTTTCGCGGTGAGGCGGACCCCCAGGCCACCGAGGACTGGCTAGAGGCGGTGGTACGAATCTTTAGGCTAGTGAGGACACCAGCGGATCTCATGGTGATTCTCGCGGCGAGCCTCCTACAGGCGGCGTCAGGATGATGGTGGAGCTTGATGCTCCAGGTTCACGATGAGGCATCCTTGCTCTGTACGGACTTCGAGAGCCTCTTCCGCTCTGAGTTCGTCCCGGCCACCCTCCGAGTGGTGCGCATCCAGGAGCTTCTCCAGCTGCGCCAGGGCAGCATGACGGTCGCTCAGTACGCGGTGAGGTTCACTGACCTATCTCGCTACTCGACCGACATGGTACGGGACCCCTTCTTCCGGGCCCGGACCTTTGAGCAGGGCTTGCGGCAGGAGATTCGGGCGTCGCTGATCTCCCTCAGCATTCCGACCCAGGAGGGAGTGCTGGAGCGAGCCCTCATGATGGAGAGCTTCCTGGAAGAGCCTTCTTCAGCGGCGAGACCTAGCGCAGGGCGGCAGGTAGCTGAGTCTTCGGCAGCAGGTAGCCGACGGATGACTCTTCGGTCCAGGAAGACCAGACCCCCACGCAGACGGCCTCAGGACACCGGCTCAGCAGTGCGGGGCACACAGCGGAGTGCCAGCCTTCCGAGAGGCAGGCTGTGCTACTCCTGCGGCGGGCAGGGTCACATGGCTCGTGACTGCCCGACTCGCCGACCAGAGGAGCAGCAGACGGTGGATGGGCCACCCAGGCAGAGGCAGAGGGTCGACCGTGGCGGTCCGCAGGGAGGAGGCGGACGAGGCAGAGGAGCTGGCCGAGCAGCGGGTGGTGGGCGACGCTTCCAGGCTCTACCCCCACCACCACCAGGAGGGCCACCTCGACCATAGGGAGCTGGTGGGCAGGGACAGGCCCAGCTCCAGGCAGTGGAGGCCTACGACCCCGACATGCCAGAGATGATTCGAGGTACGATCTGTGTCTATTCCACCCTTGCTGCAGTACTTATAGACACATGAGCGAGTCACTCTTTCATAGCCTCTGCCCTTGTTCGGAGCTCGGAGATTCCGACTGAGCCGTTGGCTAGATCCTTACGGCTAGAGACTCCTATGGGAGCAGACTCGACGATTACGCACTGGTGCCAGCAGTGCGAGCTTACTCTAGGAGGCGAGAGCTTCGGCTGGGATCTCCTTGTAGCGGCGTCGAGGCCTTACGACGTCATCTTGGGCATGGATTGGCTATCCACGGTTCATGCCCAGATCGACTGTTTTAGGCGCAAGGTGCGATGTGTTCGTACCGACGGGAGCAGGTTTACCTTCACCGGCGAGAAGGGAACCTTTGCAGCACAGGATGGACTTCCGCGGAGGAGAGTGCAGCCCATCTCTCATCAGTTGGCTAGCCTCATCCTAGGAGCAGTGGACGTGCGGAGTCCAGTTTTTCCTGCAGTGGTGGACCAGTACGTGGACGTCTTTCCCGACGACGTTCCAGGGCTACCTCCTTGTAGAGAGGTAGACTTTTACATCAACTTGTACCTCGGGACAGCCCCGATATCTACTCCAGCATACCGGATGGCCCCCGCCGAGCTTCGAGAGCTGCGGGTACAGTTGGAGGACTTGCAGAGCAAGGGGTTTATCCGACCCTGTGTTTCACCCTGGGCTTCCCCGATATTGTTCGCCAAGAAGGCGGACGGGAGCTTGCGACTGTGTGTCGACTATCGTCGCCTGAACCAGGTGACAGTGAGGAACAAGTATCCGCTGCCACGGATTGATGACCTCTTCGATCAGCTCAAGGGAGCGCGGTGGTTCTTGAAGATAGACCTCCGGTCAGGCTATCATCAGCTCAGAGTTCGAGACGAGGACGTGCAGAAGACGGCCTTCAGGTGTCGGTATGGCCATTATGAGTTCTTGGTTATGCCATTCGGCGTAACCAATGCTCCAGCAGTGTTCATGAGCCTCAGGAACAGGATCTTCCAGCCATACCTCGACCGATTTGTCATGGTCTTCATTGACGACATTTTGGTATACTCGACGACTGAGGAGGAGCATGCCTACCACCTGCGAGTTGTGCTAGACACACTCCGAGAGCACCAGCTTTATGGAAAGCTCTCAAAGTGCCAGTTCTGGTTACGTGAGGTCCACTTCTTGGGGCACGTCATCTCTGAGGCGGGAGTTGCAGTGGATCCCGCGAAGATCGAGGCAGTGCTAGCTTGGGAGCCACCCAGGAGCGTGACGGAGGTGCGGAGCTTCTTGGGAATAGCCGGATACTATCGGAGATTTGTGCCAGACTTCTCCAGAGTTTCGGCACCACTATCAGCCTTGACGAAGAAGGGGAAACCCTTTGTGTGGCCAGACAGATGTCAGCAGAGCTTCCAGGAGCTGAGACAGAGATTGACCAGCGCACCTATCTTGAGGTTGCCTGAGGAGGGAGTTGGATACGTAGTTTACTGCGACGCATCAGGGACTGGACTCGGGTGCGTCCTGATGCAGGAGCGGGCCGTGATCGCCTACGGATCACGTCAGTTGAGACCGCATGAGCAGAACTACGCCACTCATGACCTGGAGTTAGCAGCAGTGGTCTTCGCTCTGAAGACTTGGCGGCACTATCTGATGGGCGAGCGCTTCACAGTCTTTTCTGACCACTAGAGTCTCAGGTATATCTTCTCTCAGAAGGACCTGAACCTGAGACAACGGAGATGGCTTGAGTTCCTCCAGGACTATGACTTTGAGATAGTCTATACTCCTGGGAAGGGGAACGTGGTAGCCGATGCCCTCAGCAGGAGGACGGGCATTCAGCTACTTGAGGAGGCAACGGAGCAGCTAGCCTCCTTACAGATATCCTTCGTGGATAGAGACGGAGCAGCCTTTCTTCAGTCTCTCACAGTCTCTCCTCCACTTCTACAGCAGGTCAGAGAGGCTCAGCGTGGGGACGCTGACTGTGAGACCCGGCATGCACTGATATCCTCAGGTCAGGCGCCTGATGGCTTCTCCCTTGGAGAAGAGCACGGCATCCTTTTCAGAGGACGCACCTTCGTACCAGTCGCTTTACGAGAGGAGGTGCTGAGAGAGTTTCACACTTCTCCCTTGGCGGTACATCCCGGAGTGGCGAAGATGTACCAGGATCTCAGACGACAGCACTGGTGGCCGGGCATGAAGAAAGCTGTGGCAGAGTTCGTTTCACGATGCCTCACCTGCCAGCAGGTGAAGGCAGAGCATCAGGTACCAGCAGGCTTGGTACAGCCCTTGGAGGTCCCGGAGTGGAAGTGGGACGGCATATCTATGGACTTCGTGACTGGACTTCCACGCACTTCCAGAGGTCACGACTCCATTTGGGTTATTGTCGACCGACTCACCAAGTCGGCACACTTCTTACCCATCAGAGAGCATGGCTCAGTGGAGAGCTTGGGACGTCTTTACGTCCAGGAGATCGTACGGCTTCACGGTGTGCCATCGTCTATCGTCTCCGATCGAGATTCTCATTTCACTTCCCGACCTTGGAAGGGGTTGCAGGAGGCGTTCGGGACGCGGCTCCATCTGAGCACAGGCTTCCACCCTCAGACGGATGGTCAGACTGAGAGGACCATACAGACACTCGAGGACATGCTCCGTGCATGTGTTCTCGACTTGGGTCGCAGCTGGGAGGACCACCTACCCTTGGTGGAGTTCGCGTACAACAACAGCTACCACTCCACCATCGGGATGGCACCATACGAGGCGTTGTACGACAGACCCTGCAGATCACCGTTGTGCTGGACAGACCCTGGGGAGTCAGCACTCGTGGGACCAGAGATGGTCCGAGCCACGACAGAGAAGGTCCAGATCATCCAGGAGAGGATGAGGACAGCTCAGAGCCGGCAGAATTCATATGCTGACAGGAGGCGTAGGCCACTAGAGTTCGAGGATGGCGACCACGTCTTTTTGCGTGTCTCACCTCGATGTGGTTTACGGAGATTTGGCCGAGGCGGCAAGTTGTCTCCACGCTTCATCGGGCCTTTCCAGGTCCTCAGCAGGATAGGAGAGTTGGCTTATCGCCTGGCTCTACCACCTCAGTTGCACCGGGTGCACGACGTCTTCCACGTGTCTCAGCTGAGGAGATACGTGCACGACCCGACGCACATCATCGACTTTGGGGAGCTGGGTGTGGACGATGGGGCGACTTTTGCGGAGGTCCCAGTGGAGATCGAGGATCGACAGGAGCGGGTCCTACGTGGGCGGTCGATTCCTCTTGTGCGCATCAGATGGCAGCACGGGAATCTCCAGGAGAGCACTTGGAAGCGGGAGGCTCAGATGCGTGCTCAGTACCCCCATTTGTTCCCCTAGTTTTTGATGTATCTTTACGGGGACGTAAAGCCCTGAGGTGGGAGTAATGTAAAGACCCGCAAATTTCAAGGAAATTTTTTTCTTAATTTTCTTTGGAAGTTTACAAGAGCGCAGCTTCAGACGGCACCTGATTCCGAGGCCCGGTGTGCCCGGAATCAATTTCCGAAGTTTGGCTCGGGTACGTTCAGTGAACGGACGAGCGGGTTTTTCTATCTTTTGAACCGGTGCCCGGAATCGAATTCTGAGGGCACCGATGAAATCGCAGCGCCGGTATTTTCTTAGAAACGCCTCTTCCGGAGTTGCGTTTGCTCAACCGTGGTTTTTAAATTTTTGGGCTTTAAGTCGGAAATAAAATAAAGGTTGTGCGACAACTTTATTTTATTTCACTTAAGCTGCTTGGAAGTCTCTTGGAAGCCACTTGAACTGAGTTAAAGCGGATAGGGTGCTATCTGGAAATACCCTACCCCTTGGTAGGATATTTGTGCGGTGGGGCCCGCACGAGCCCCGCCGTTTCTTTCGCTAAGTAACGCACCCGCGAAAACCCATCAAAATAACTGAAAAGTCAACCGACGCGTTTTCCTTAATTCTTAACAGACCATTTAATTGGGCGGTTTATTTCGTGAATTAAATGGGCTGTTTCATTCGTTGAATTAATTCAACGAATTTAATGGGTCGTTACTTACGCGTTTGCGTTCGTTGGCAAATTAATAAAATAGACAAACTTGTCTATTTTGGAGGATTGATATCGTTGTGCGAATCCTCTGAGCCTCCACCCTCCCCGCGAAGAACGCGAAGAACGCGAAGAACGCGAAGAACGCGAAGAACGCGAAGAACGCCGGAACCGGAATTCGACGACGCACACCGTGATCTGCGACGTTGACGAGCTCTACCCGCGACGTTCTTCGGCGACGCCTCTTCTTCCGCGACCGATCCTCGTTCGGCAACTAAGGTGAGAAACGGATCGTTTAATTATCCCTTTTTATTTTCAATGACAACGGATTTAATTAATTAAATCCATTTGTTCTAGATCCGGAGATCGTCGGTGCGACGTTTTTCCCGCGGTGCGACGAACGTCTCTTCCGCGACGACGTGACGATCCCCTCCTTTCGCGACGAGCGATTCCGCGACGACCTCACGTCCGACGGCGACTTCGAGGTAGGGGTTGTTGGAATATTTTATTTCCCATGTTTATTCTTTTAAAATAAAGAACCCGATCACGGAACAATTTTAATTTATTTAAAATTGTTGATTGGTTATTTCTTTTCCTCCCGTTGATTTTATGACTAACGCGGAGGGTGCGGGTCTAACAAACAAGACCCGGCAACCCTCCGCCAATCTTTTTGTTGTGAGGATTTGGCGGACGACGACGAACCGTGCGGCAAGGGCGATCCGTTGATCCCGCAGTGAAGATCGGCCCCCGGGAGGAGCAATGGCGCAGACGGGAGGCAAAACGGGTCACCGGAGCAACTCCGGCGGCCCGCGGAAGGCGGCGGCGGCGCCCGGCGCGCCGCCGGAGGAATCCGCCGCGGCTCGGCCGCGGTGGCGGCGAACCGCCGGACCGCGTCCGCGGTCCGGCCACCCAGCACGCGGGCCGCGCGGGCCGCGTTCCTCCAAGCCGCGGGTCAAACCCGCGGCGGTTTCTCTTCGGCCGCTCGGCCGAAGCCGAGCCGGCCGGTCCGGTCGGCCGGGCCGTGCCCAGGCCGGGTCGGGTCGTCCCGGTTCGGGTCGACCCGGTTCGGCCGACCCAGGGGGGGGGGGGGGGTTCGGGCCGGGTCGCCCCGGGCCCAGAACCCCCGTTTTCGGGCCTTCTTTGGTCTTTTGCCCATATCTTGGGCCTGGGACCTCCGATTGACGAACCGTCAGCGGCTACGCGATCCTTGGATCGAGACGGTCGTTTCGGTATATTACACTCAAGGTTTCGGAGGACTTTGGGTTCGGCCGGGTTGGTTCGTACACGAAACCAACCGGGCCCTCGGAGCGGAAACGCTCATAACTTGAGCTACGGACGTCCCATCGACGTACCGTCAGCTGTGGTAGTTTCCTCTAAGTGAGACGGAACTTTTGGCATACTCCGCCCGAGGATCGGACACAGGCGGAGTACAGTCGGGTTGGTTTTGCCCTAAAAACCAACCGGGCCCCTGGGACGAAAATGCCAATAACTCTCAGACCGGGCGTCCGATTGACGCGCCGTCTGTTGCGTTGAGATCCTGTTGTCGATACGGGACTTTTGGATACATCAACTTCGGACTACGTGTCAGTTGATGTATCAGCCTCTCGGCTCGTGGAGCGGACCCTTCTAAACGAGCTCGCTGTGTGCGGGAACCCTAGTGTTGGCTGTGACTTCGACGACAGAGCATAGATCCTCTGTGGACTGCGACGACGACAGAGCAGAGATCCTCCGTGGACTGCGACGACGACAGAGCAGAGATCCTCCGTGGACTGCGACGACGACAGAGCAGAGATCCTTCGTGGACTACGGCGACGACTGTGCAGAGATCCTCAGTGGACTGCGTCGACTACTGCACTCAGCGATCCTACGTGGATCAGTGCTACAGGTCCTGTGTGGGCCCGATCCTTCGTGGGTCCTTACTACCGGTTCTGTGTGAGCCACTGCCTACAGGTTCTATGTGAGCCCGATCCTGTGTGGGTCTTTTGCGGGGGTTAGTACCTATCGATCCTTCGTGGGTCCGACGACTTAGATGGATCAGTGATCATCTTTGACGTCATCTGAAAAAGTATACCTGGTTGAGCTGAATCTTCTGTTACTCTCCTTTGTGGATTGTGTTGAACTATCCTATGTGGATTTACTGTTTACTCTCCTTTGTGGATTTGAGTCTTGCTTTCCTATGTGGATTGGGTTGTTCTTGAGCTCGTGAGCAGAGCTAGAATTGGGGACTTAGGTATATGTATGGGCATATACCTAAGTCGAGTCAGATGTTACTTCATGATTGCACCTTCCTTTTGTGCTATATCCTTTGTGGATTTCGGGAGACCTTTGGGGGTCTCGGGGTCCTTACTGAGTAGCTTATACTCACCCCTGCACGGGCTTTTCCCGCACCTTGTTGTGTTGGATGCAGACGACGGACAGCGCTGATCACGGTTGGGGCGTGGAGCAGGACGGTACCTGGAGGCGGACCACTGGGCGGGACGTGCTCGGAGCGGACGTGGGACCCGAGGAGCCTGGAGGCTATCTGTACCCACCCTTCAGGTGGGATTTCCTGTGGACGACACGAGGCCGCCGTCTTTTCTTCAGTTGCTGTTCTTTTCCTTTTCAGTTGTACTTTCAGTTGGGCTTGTATTCCGGCCCCCCTTTACTTTTCTGCACTTGTAGTTACTTTCCGCTTGCTGACTCTGTGGTGGTTGTTACTTATAAAGGCAATGCCTTCCCTGTTTACCAGGATTTACGCCTTGGTGCTAGTCGCCAGCCCCTGGCCTATGGAAGGCGGGCTTGGGGTAGTCACGGCACGGGCCCCGAGGTTGGGTCGTGACACCACCCTAGTTATATCACCTTACCAATGATCAATTGTACTAGTATCTGTGTTCTCTTACCAACATTAAGGATGGAGGTGATATGGTTAGATGATTATCACCACTTCCCCAATCATCCTTAAGTAGTGACTGTCCATGTGTATTCACATGAGTTGTGATGTGATGGACAATATGTATTCTGGTGAAATGATGTGATGAGGTAGTCATGTGATGTTTTTGGCCAGGTGTGTTTTGGATTGATGTGATATGTGGTGGGGGCCATGGGTGGTAGAATGAGGACACAAGATCGATATGCATCACATTCATGATACACTATTACTATAGTTATGATATAACATGTTATGTGATGTAATGTGGTGTGATATGTATGAAAGGAATTAGATCACCAGACGATCAACATTGGGATCTGATAGGGAATAATTAATGGGGAAGTGGTACTGGGGATCCTTTCGTTGTTATGATCATGAAGCTATATTATCATATTGGATTCATGATTTCTGATAAATCCATGGGGAGGATAAGTTCTAGTTAGTTAGCCAATATATCTGCATTTTAGTTCTACGGTTTCCCACATACATTAACATTTTCTTTTCAAATGTGAAATCGAGATTTTGGTTTTGTCCCTTATTTATATACTTATATACTCACCCTACATATATATACTATTTTTTCAATTTCTATGATGATTTTTGGGACAAAATTGGACTTTTCTGTATTGGGATCGAGCTATTGTTGATTTATTTCACTAAGAGTAACCTTTTGGTAATTTATATTAAGAGATTTTTTTATGTATTAGTTTACATTATTCATGAATTGTAGGATGGATTTGGGTTTATATTTATATTATCTGCTAAATTTTTATAGGGATATTGATCATATCTCCCAATATGTTTTCATTTATTTAGGTTATTGCCTCCCAATATATCATTGGTTCTATTCATCCTTCTGGGGGCCTACTGGTGGTAGGAATTGATTGTCATTATATCTATTCCATCAATACAGTAACTTTGGTGGGAGGGTTCCAAACACAGAGATTCCTTCCACTTCATTAATACTGGTCTTTATCATAAATATTGGTGTATCAATATTCATATACATGGAATTTTGGAATCTATATTCAAAAGTTATTCATGTAATTACTCTTAATTATTCATTCTTTATTTACATATATAATGTTAAAGACTCAATTAAATCCTCACATTGTCCTAAAAAATGCTGATATATTCCTTATAAAACATAATATATAATTATTGAAAATAAATAAAATATATTCATGGGAACATCCCAATTATAATATTATCTAAATATGAAAGGTATTTTTTTGTAAAATAGGTAATTTCAAAATTATTTATGGTTATACAGATCATTTGAAATATTAGAAATTAAATGTTGTATATTTTAATGATTTAATATATGTTAATTGATTTATTGAATCAGGGGATGTTATCTTGGATGAATCGTTATTTACATCATCAACTATGAATGTAAAAATATATATACGTGGCTCAAATAAAATATTACATCATAAAGGTTTGATAAATGGGGTTTATAGAATTAATCAACCATGGATATTTAGAAAAAAACAAATGATTTATATAAATACTCATTAGAAGTAATTAAATAATTTATTTTTAGACGAAAATTATTATTTTTCATAATAGTGATTCTTATATAAAAAATATAAAGAATTTTTTTCATATTCTAATGACCATATTTGTAAGGAAGATATAAAATTTGAAATAAAATATATAATAGAGAAAATTACTATGATATCATTTTATCATCATCAATGTTCATGAATAATATGTTAGAAGTGAGTATATAGAAAAAATATACATTTATAATAGAATCCACAATATATTTTGTGTTTGTTTCATTATCATAAAGAATAAAATAATTATAATAGATTTTATATCGTTTATAAAATGTCTATTATAAACTATATATATGTCTCTAGTTTCAATACAATGTGATATTCAATCAATATTGGATACGGAAAATAGAAATACTTATAATGTAAAACAGAGACATGTTTTGTGTATACATTTCTATGTAAGGATGTTAATTCAAGATAGTATCACAACTTTCCAATTTGTTAGATCAAGAAAAAGTTTATAAAATACACTAGAAAATATAATTTTATTGTAGTTTGTGTTTAAAAATTCCTTGAGGATGGTTTTAAATTCCTTTTCATAAAGTCACCAATGACGTATTCCCAAATTAACATGCTATAAAATAACAAGTATAAGTTTAAAAAATGAAATTATATCAAATGCATGAATGAAACAAAAGAATAATGTCACATTCAATTAAAATGGTGTTTTGTGTACTTCGTTAAATGAGGGTGAGTTGAAAACTATTAATGAATGAAGGAAATCAAAAAACTGTTGAGATTTGGGAATGTTTTTTGGATATCCTTTGTGAATGTATGACTGGAGATACTCTAAAGATATTATGACTTAGGCTATGAAACATTCATGAAATGATAATTGACACATGTTTATAATGGTTTCTATGAGTAAATACATAATTAAGGGATTTAAATGAAAGTTTGTAGGATGAATTTAGTTGATATTAAGAGTTACATATTCAATGACGTTCCAAATTATTTCTATATTCACCCTTGATTTGTCTCTACAATAGAGAGTTTCAAATCATGAGGTACCTATAGTCATGAATTTTATCTCCAATATAGATTGTTTCTTGAATCTAAAAATGTTTTTTTAATATTTTAAATTAGTGGCGGATAATTGGTTTTTAATGTTTTAAAAATATTAAAAAACTATTTTTTATTTCTTGTTTTTAAAAGGGGTTGAATTTTTAATTCTCACATCTGAATGGGGGTAATATTGGGGGAACCTTTATGATAGGAAATACATTATAGTTACATAAAATTATATAGTGTGGAGAAAAAAATTAATTGGTAATGGTGCATCATACCATTGATCCACAATCATGTAATGTGGAACATTGATGTCTAAATTTTATCATTGAAAATGTGTTAATCAGAGGTACATAGAGTTGCATTTATTTTTTCTAATGAAGTGTTGTGTTTTACCAATTTGAACCTAGGATCAAATGAGTTTTTTTTGTGGGTTATCCAAGTTATCTGAATGAGTATAATTTGGTTAGCTGATAATATTCATAATTCTCTATTGAATAAATAAGTTTACCATTGAGAGTAATCTTGGAACCATATTTTATTGTGTGTGATATAAAATATATTATTAATCAATAAATGATATGTCATTAAAAAATAGGTTCTTACCCAGACCTAAGGGGTATGATACTTTATAAAAAGATGGTAATGTAATTCTGATATAATAAGTATATGTTAGATGGGAAATTTAATTTGATAGATTCCAAAGGACTTAAATCAATCTCAGTAAGATTTAGATTGTAATAGAATATTATATAAGAAACAAAGTCTCATTGTTAGTTAAAAAAACATTGAAAATCCATTATTTTATGGATACCAATGCATCTTCATGGGTTACTCTTCACATAGTAAAGTTTTAGAGAAATGTCCCCTCAGTTTATCCAACTGAGGATTCATTTTCAATATATTTTACTATTGATTTGTTGGGGGTTAATATAATCATATGGAGAGTGACGTCATAAACTGAATCAGAAGCCTCCATAATCTAGCATCCATGAAAAGGTCAATCTATTACACAGATATATCCTCAATATTTGGTTCAACAGACAGGGGAGAATGGATTTTTTTGTTTCAATTCAACTATTTTCTAGGCAACTATATTTGTTTCATCACTAAATAAGATAGTTTTCTTAGTGCTGCAACTTCAATATATGATTTTTTTTGTTATGTTTTCTGGATACATATGATTTATTATTGGAATATTAGATATGTTTTTTATTAATATGATTGTCTTATATTGGGTGGTAATTATATTTTTTTATTTTCATTAATTTATTGTCCTATTGTAATTGATAATTATTTTAACTTATTTATTATATTTTTATAATTAAAACTAAATAATAATTTTTTATATAATTAAAAAATTTCACTCATTTTCCCATTAAATTAGCTTAAAGTTTTAATTAATAAACTTTGTACTATGATTGTTATTTTGTATATTAGTATTAAAACATTTTCCGTGATTACATAATTTCATAGAGTAAAGGAAGATCATTAGGAAAAAATATTTACTAAATTAATTTTTTTTTTAATTTTTTGTGCGTTATTTAATTTTGTAGTAATGTATCATGGTTTCCTTTTATTGTTTAATTTGATTTTATATCATTGTAAAATATTATTTGATATTGGATAATGAATCCCCATGAAATATATATGATTACATCAGGATCCATGTAATTACGATTTAGTAGTCATAAATTTCAATTATTTTATTTCTAATTACATAAAAGAGAAATAATATATAAAAGGGAGTTAATTGAAATTTAAAAACATGATTTCAAATACAAAAAATAACTAATAAACTACAAAATTTAATTTATTTTACATGTGACTTGAAATTTCTTCCTTAAATAAAAACTATCCTTGGAAATTTGTTCGTATTTTTTCATTTTTAATTATTTTAATTTCATTTATTATATTTAAATCACATTAATTAAAAACCCTAGTTCTAAAAAAATTATTGCATTCATATAATTGTATTTCAATATAAATTTTGGACATTTCTATTCCCCAAATTATCATCCTCAAACATATATTGTACTATCATTTTATTTAGTGTTCGTTTCAGTATAATAAAATCTAAAAATTTCAAATCATTTAATGGATATGGTGATTTATTTAGAGGTGTTGTTGTGTTTCATATTCCATAATATAAAAATAAGAAATTAAATTAAATTAAAACATATTTCATGAACAATGGTTGTAAACCATTATCCATTTAAATTTTGATTGAATTTTAATAGATTTTAATGTAATTTTTAATTATATGATGATTTAAATATATAATAAACTACCCTGTGTTTTTAATCATTATAGAGTTATTGGGACTATGAATAGTCAAAATGATACTCATTTCATGAATTATTCTATAATATTAAATTAAATTAATTTTTTTATTTTATATAATTATTATATAATGTTTTCTGAGTAAATTAATTATAGAAACATGTATTTAAACATGGAAAATCAATAATTATTATATATATTTACTGTTCTGGTATGTGTTATAAAAAATATTACATTATGTGAGATATTAGATAAAGGAGTGTAATTCAGCCTATTTTTCCCTACTATGATCTTAGACCATATCTAATAGTCTTAGTCATCTTATCCTCACTCTATCATTTTTGTTTTTGGTATTGATTTATGTACTCTATAAATATACCAATCTATTATCCAATTATAAGTTATAATATAAATTAAATTTATATATCATATACATATAATTTATATTAATGTTTTGATGGATATACATAATACACACGGATTAGATTTCAGGAAACAAATACATTTATTGCATGGATATGGTGCATACATCCAAGTGGTGTGATGCATTTAAATAATATTTAGACTAAAATGTCCAGTGTAAGGCACATTCAATTTTTTTCACATGATAAATATTTTATCATTCAAATTGGTGTTAATTTATGATTAAAACATACATTATATATCTTCTATAAGATATATTTGAAAAAAATTATCAATAGTAATCATTTTGTTAACACATGACTAAGTGACCAAGTCGAGTTGGTTCCAAGATATATTATTTAGTTACTAATAATATGTGTTGAAATGAAAGTTATTTAAAATGAAAACATTATAACCAAAGTCGATTGGAGTTTATAATGTAGATTTTATGAAATTTTTCTTTAATTAGAGTATTTTTTTCAATCTAATGATGAATTTTTTTTGAATGGTATTTCACATTTTGTAAGTATTAGAGATGATTGTATGATTTTTTAAATATATTTAATGAGTTTTAGATAAAATATATACAACCATTCCATAAAGATGTTAACTACACTATGGTTTTGATAACTATGATGAATGTTGAATATTAAAAATGCGGTTGAATTCATTTTATTAGAAAATTACATGTTGGCAATTATACAATTGTTTATTCAATATTTCATTCCATGTATAGGTGTTAAATAGGGTATACTCATGGTGAGTGAATGTGGTAATTATTGTAGTTTTTATTATGGTTCTTGATAGTGATTTAATAATGTGGAGTTGATGTGGACAAAAATCCAACAATTTTTTTGGTTGGCATGTAAAGTTTGAAAAATTGTTATGTTATATGAGTATCACAGAAAAATGTAGAGTGGTTATCATGATGTAAATAAAAATAGTGATTAAATGTGTCTTTCTAGACATGGAAAAGGGTATTGACTGCATTGCAATTTACAAAGGATCAAACTATAGTTGGTCATGATTTGAAACAGAATTTATGTTTTAAATTCATAGAACATTGATGTATTTTGAATTTTAATCTCATGTTTTTAGGATCTAGATATATGACAAATTAATACAACACCTTGGTAAAGAAATATAGTATTTTAGTGGATAATGTTTTTGAAAAATTATACATTCATGTTGATTTGAATTATATAAGAGGTATGCATATTATTAGTAAATTTTATCTATTTATAACTGATCAATTTTAAGACCAATTAAAATATTTAATATATAAATTAGAGGGAGAATTTATAGAATTGTTTTTTCGATGATATTATATGAATGTTGGAGAATTTTGAAAAAATGGTTCTCTAGGAAGTGGACGGCATTACATAATCTAATAATTTGAGAGCAGTTGATATTAATTACATAACTAACTATTTATTTTTAATTATGTAGAATGAATTATAATAGAAAACCCGTTATCTATTTATATTAAATATTATATAGATATTGTGTATGTGTAACCAATGTGTCAAAAAAATTTATGTACCTTTGTTTCAAAATTAAATGGGGAGATAAGTTAAGGGAGTGATACATGAATTGGTTGTGATCATTTTCTAAAATCATTTTTTAAAAATAATAATAAATAAATTTATTTGGTGTATTGGTATATTTTCAATAAATTTTCCTTGGAGTTTCACATAATGTTGTACCATGAAAAATCAGTGCATTATCTAATTTACTTCATTAATTTGGATGTTTTGGATGTTCTCTTATGATTTATATGTTTATTGTGATCCTAAAAATATGGGAATATGATCCATTTGAATATTAAAAAAAATAGGAAACCCTTATTTACCCCCACCTGTTTGAGTCTTTTTATCATGTTTTTACTACAACTGGTGATATCAAGGACACATGTTTATTCTGGATGAATTTGTCAAATGAAAATATTTTATATAGAGAATTTTCTATGTGTGAATGTAGTTTTATTAGTAAATTGATTAAATTATCATATCCTATAATACTGAATTATATCACATACATGGTCACATTAGATTGATTTTTTCTCTTACTATATTAATTTACTTCATACAAGTGACCCCATACAATTATTGTTGACTGATACATATGATAAATTTATAATTTATAATAAAAAAGTAAAATTTTCCCAATAAAATGCATTGTAAATTTAATATTACAAGAATTTTTTGAGTTTCACACCTACAATAGTGATTTTGATAAATTAGAAAATATTTATGTTTGTGAAAATAACACAATGAAAGTGAAATTGCATGTTTTGGAAAAAAATTGATGATATGAAAATTCATGTAAATGAAAACATTGATTTTTTTCAATAAAATCATTTAGTTCATTGGATTCCATTTTGGACTTTTTTACATAATGAATTATATTTGTATTTTCAGAAAAATATTGTGGAGATTTACACCTTTCCAAAATCCAAAGGTTTCAATGCTTAAAGAAAGAAACATGGTAGCAACTTCACATGAATTTTTTCATATTTAATTTGTTTCATATGATATGTGAAAGTATCAATAATTAAAATTTATTTATTAATTAAATGTTTTTTATCCATGTTCATACGGAAACATTATATTAGTGCATGTATATTTAAGGGTTCATTCCCTCCATATCTATTACATTGTAGATTTATTGCATTGGAGGGGTTCAAGGTATGTTTCAAGGGTTTTAAGTTGATTATGGTGTTCTAGTGGATTTTCTAGAGGGAATAAAAACATAGAAAATGTATTAAATTTTGTGTAATGGTGATTATTGTCTTATTTATCCAAGGGGATCATGACTAGTACATTAATATGGTGTCACCCATGAAAAGGTAAATGTCGTGTAACCGATATTCACGATAGGTAAGAAATTGGGTTTCAAAACCATTTAGGTGACACATTTTTTAGTGAATGTTGAGTTTTTTTGGAATCATTGGGATCACACTCTATGAAATGGTTAGATTTTGTCTAAATAATGAGATATATGTTATTTTATTACTTGTTTAGCTAAATATTGTTTCATTCATACTCCTCAATTCTATATCATTCGGGTAGATCCCTTAGAACCACGAGGATTTCTTCCATCCATATTCCTTCCTCTTTGATCATTTTATCCGGGTGGATGATTTTTAGAAATATATGGAAATTAATCCACCATTTTCTTTTTTGGTTTTCTTCCATTATTATTCACATTATTTTGTTTTGTGATGTTTTTTTTAGTTTTTGGTTTGATTTAGGTTGTCTTTTTCTCATATTTAGGTGTTGTGTAGATTTATCAATGGTTTATTGTGGTTAGATTGTGGTTTTTAAGGGTTTCCTAATCATTAGGATGTATGAAATTAGTCATCAAAGCTTTATTGAGGTGTGAAATCCCTTGTTTCTCCATGTTGTGTTTATTGTTGGAGGGAATTACATTATTTATCTATGGGCTTTTACTATTCTTGTATAACAGAATATAAATAATTTTAAATTTTAAATTGATGGGGGAAAGGTGAATGATTCAAAATATTTTAATACAATGATATTTTTATGCAATAATGGATTTTATAATCTTGATGCCTAGCTAAAAAAATTGTTTTTCAGGGGATTTCCTTATTCTATATGATATATGTTATGACTATTGTGCTAGTTTTGATTGTTTTTATATAACTCTAAATGGGAATTTCTAAGCCACCGATATTTGTCTAGTGAAATGGCTTCCCTAGTATTTTGGATGGTTTGTTAACACCCCAAAGAATTTCATTTTATAAAATCTCCTATTTAAACATGTAAAATGGATATCACTATGTTTTGATGTGATTCCATGATTTTGGGGTGCCCCGATGGTTTTTTGGCAATGAATTTGTGAGGCAAGGTGGTTTCTTGACCATGCTTTTGGGGTGGTGAGGTGGTGATTTTTTGGCCATTCTTTTGGGGAACCGATATGATGGTAAGATGTGGATGAAGATCATATTGTGATATGTGGTTGTTGAATAATATATACCTATGTAGTGATAGAATAAATAATTTTTTAATAATGATTAAAATTGTTAATTGGTTAGAAAGGCCCATAGCAGTACTGTAGTAGGAACTGTAGTAGGTATTGTAGCTGGTACTGTACATTGTGGGAGTACTGTAGTAGAATTGTACACTGTATATGTATTTTAGAAGACTATACATTGTGTAGTTACTGTAGCAGTCACAGTAGTAGATATGGTAGCATGTACTCTTCGGTACTGTAGTAGCTGGAACTATTCACCATGGGCCACCAGTTCGGGCTTGGAGTCCTTAAGGATTTCAGGCCACCCAGGCCTTCGAGTCAGTAGGGATTCCGGGACACCTTTAAGGACATTGGGCCACCTCATTGACTTCAGGCCACATGCAGTTTCCCTGGACAGATTCTACAAAAAAAAGTATCCCTAAAAGTGGACTCAGAGCGGGTGCACTCACTAGAGTAGAACCAAATGAATTTTTCAGAATAAGAGGGTATGACTATGCCATCGGGATTAGCATGTTCTTGCAAGAGAAGCCTATCCAGTCGAAAATGCCAAGGTGGAGTGATATTATCATGATGTTGATGTAGGAGAGGGCCAGTTCCTTGTAGTTAGTTTGGTTGAATTCCCTTAGACCTATTAGTCCTATAATATTTTAAGCCTACATGCTATGTAATCTCTGAGCCTACAGGCCTTGTAAGGGTTCCCCCTCATCCCTTGAATGAGGGGTTATCAAAAATCAATAAAAGCAAAGGCATTCGGGCCATTTGGGTATAAATAATTAAAATAATGGAATGATTAAATGTAATTGGATGGAATCGTGAATGTGAAATATTTCTTAGGTTGTGGTTTTTTCATTTATATGTTTCAACTTAAGTGCTTATGGTTTGAGTTAGTAAGTTGTTGGTTCCAAATCAAAAGGTTGGGGTCATTTCTGTTATATGTATATACTTGTATATACCTTGGTATTTATATATGCACCCCACCCACATCAATAACAATGTTCCAACACATGAATAGTCACATTGTGGGTGCTTTTCCAAACATCCAATGAGGAGGATGGATGTTAGGTTATAAGATATTTCCAACTCTATCTTCTAGGATATTTAGGTATTCCACAGGCTGCGATAGCCAGATGTCTGTTAATGCATTAGATGGTTGATGTAGTTGACCTAGTGTTTTCATCTAAGATTTTATATGACCATGCATATGGGGTGACTTATGATGGGGTGCATTCATTGTTAGAGGATTAATGAGGTTGATATTGTAAATGTTCAGGATACCCTACTACTATATTCATGGAAGTGGTTGTGATTTGATGGTACAGGTGTATGCAGGTGAGATGTGACGTGGTCATGTTTATAAGGCGGCGAGCCCTTGTGTCTGCAAGCGTGATATGATATGACCATTCTTATGGGTTGATGTGGAATATAGAATTATGGGAGCTCTATGAAATATGATTTTGGGGTGTGAGTGTGGAATAACAGCATTAATTTTGAATGTGGTAACTTTTATCAATGTAATTAATATTATATGTTATTATATGGATTTCCTTATTTGATGATCATGTTTTTGTCAAGTTGGTATGGATATTTGAAATTTTTAGGTTCTATAGGTTCTTCTGTATTCTAATTGGTTAATTAGTGTACTTATTTTTGCAATTTCAATAGTACCATTGGTTTTCCAACTCAGTATAATTGTATCCTCTCCCTATGTAAGTAAAAAAATTCAATTTGAAGGTATATTACAAGGGCAAAGCAATAATATATTGGCTCAGATCTTGGATACCTTCTATGTCATTACAATAACATTTATTTTGGTTATTTACCATTAAATATATATTTCTATATATTTTTTATTTATACATGCATTGTTGAATGCCTTTGTATTATTTTATACTATTCCATCAAGTTTTTTTGGATGATTAAACTTATCTCCTAATCCAATATTATAATATAGGGTGATGCCTCCCATTTCTTATGACTGTTTATTCCCCTAGTGTTAGTCACCAACATGGGGCCTACTATTGGTGGTATATACCCATCATTATCTCTCTCCCCTCTTTATAGTGTCTTTAGAGGGAGAGGGATTTATTATTGATAGGATTGAGTGTGGATTTTGGTATATTGAGTGTGGCATGGGTTGGTATGGAAGTAGTTCTAGTTTACCTTGGTGAATGACATAGGCCATGTGGGATGGCTAGGAAATGATATTTATTACCCCCCTACGATCTAATGAATTGACTGTAATATTAATAAATGACCATGTTAGGTGGACCTATTTTAAGGATATATAATATAAGAGGTACATGATACATAGTGGTTTGTGTTCTTGTTTTAATTAGTTTGTTTAGGTTATGTGTAAATTAATAATCATAATTATAATGACTCTAAAAAAGATTCTATACTATTAGGATTAGTAATTTCTTGATTTATTTTCATCTATGGATCTAGTTCATCATTTTTCTATTGATATGGTATCTGGGGTTTAGTAGGCTAATCAATTTTATTTTTTTATGGTTATTCCAAGAGAGGGGGATGAGGATCGGTAGTGGGTTTTGTGCAATTTTTAGTCGAAGGGTTTGGGGATGTAATAGGGTAGTGTTTAAGATGTGGAGAAAGATGGCTATCTAGGGGAGCTCGATATTTCATTATGTTTGATCCAGTCATATGTGGTACTTTATTTCCTTATAGAAGTCTGTGAGATGCAGGGAACTGTGTTTCATTGGTGGATGCTATATCTGGGATAGCAGAATAAGGAAGATGTTTTTTGGGTCAACTTCTAGAAGGATTTATGGGTAGAGTCCTTTTTGTCCACCATTAAAGGAATTAATATGTAGGATCTTCATTTTCTTAGGTAGGGTAGTATGTTAGTGTGGTAGCTTGGAATACTATTAAATGGTCATCTTTATTTTGTGTTAAATCTTTTTCCAAATGAGGAATCTAGTTTGATGTAAGATCCATGATTTCCATAACAGTATTTTTTGATTTAGTTTTAGTTTAAGACCATAATTATGTTTAATTTACTATTTTGCCAAGTCTTTATGAAGGTTTCATGCTGTTTAGGGGGTTCATGATAAGAAATAGTTATAATAATGGGGTAATGGGAATCCTACATGGTTTGCAAATGGTTAGTGAAAACTATGCAGAACTCCTAGGAAATCGTGAAAAAGGGGTTTTCAGACAATTTCCTCAGCATGGTTTTCACATGGTTTAAAAACCCTTGAGGGTAAACTGTGTGAGCGGGATATTTTGGGATAGAATATTCCGCACAATTTGGGCATGGTTTGGAAATTTGTTCACGTAAACCATGCTGCCTAAAAACATTTAAAAAATTACAAAAATACCATTATGTGGGTTTATAGACATTACAGGGTTTATGCCAACTCAGGATTTTCTTCATTCCACCTCCCTTGAACCCTAGTGACAAGACATGCTCCCAAAATCTTCCAGGATGTGATTATCTTATGATTCTAGCATGTTTTTAGTGCCTTCAGTTGCATATTGAAGATCTGGGTAAGGCTAATACCCTTTATACTACTTTTCCTTGTTTAGGGCTTGTATATTTTTCTTATGAAAATAAGAAGCACTTACATCGTTCTTTTTAAATGATGATTAGTTTGTTTGTTTCGGGGTTGACTGAATTGGGATCTAAGGCATTAGTTGAGATTGTGTTCACCAACAGATTCATGGTAGGTGATCTATAAGTTATATCCATTGGGGTTTTTCTAGATTTTTGTGTGAATGGATTTAATTATTTCCCTCTTTATTAGATTCCATAGTGCCTTTGACATGATGTGATATAGTGGGTGTCTAAAAGGTTAATTGAATCACTATTTATCCCCATGGGATCCAATGAGGATGACTCAACCAAATTATAGCCATCCAGGGGGTATGCCGATATTCCATGGAACTATGGTCCAGCTGAGTAAGTGTAAGGCCATTGTGAGAGAACATAGATCCTATGATGAAAATGTTAATATTCTTAAAGGTTTTTCATTTTGTGATTATAATTACACTTAGGATGGGTAATTACCAAATAGGTTGTTTGGTAGGCATGAAAAAGGGTTAAATGGAAAAATAGGAAAATGCAAGGGATTATAATTATACTTGAATATGATTAGTAATATAGGCATGGAAAATGGGAATAGGGATAAAGGGGTATTGTAATATAAATAATCAATTAGTTAATGGATTTTGGAAAAATGTAATTTTATATTTATTGATATGGTTGTGATGTTATAAATTATTTTTTCTATTGTAATGATATTGTAATTTTTGGTGAATGATAAATAAGAATGTTCACATGGATTGGTAGTGTGGGGTATTGACTTGGGGTTCTAGGCCCACAGGTTGAGTTGGACCAGGGTTCTAGCTCCTGCCCTAAATGTACATGTTAGCTAAGGTGATAGAGTTCTATTCCCCTAATGGTTGCAATCCACCTGGATAGAGGTTTCGAGGTGAGGGTATTGGTAATTGTTGTGAAGTTATTCCTAGTGAGATATGAATTGTTTAATTCCAACTTGATGAAAACATTTCCCTTTCTTAATTCATTGAACACATCAAAAGGGTGACATGATAATTGCAATGTCGTGCTAATAAACATGGATTATTTGGTTGGATAACTTAATGAAACATAAATAAAGGTAGCCTAATAATTTTTTTCCATAACGTTCCTTTATTTATCATTTTAATGTACAATCTATCTACTGGATATTTTGTAGACACTGTTGTTTGTGAACTATAAGTTATACTCACACCCTGCTCGGGCCGCCATTGGGTACCCGAGCAGATTTAATACTTCCAGGTCAGGACAAGGGAATGGGTGGGCGGTGCCGAACCGCGGCGCCCGGAGGGCACCGTGCTGAAGAAACCTGCATCCCACAGTGCAGACCATGTGCGCCCAAAGGCCGACAGGCCTAGCCACCTAGTTTAGGAGGGCAGTGCCGCTTGGTGCCACCGGTTCGGGTAGCCGGGGGGCCGCTCCCCTTCGGACCGCTCGGCCAGCTGGCTGAGCCAGAAGGGCCGTGCGCCCCGCCGGGCCATGCCATGCTCTCTTCAGGTCATGCCGCATCCCTCAGGCCGGACCACGCAAACCACCAGGCCAGTCTGACACCCCTTCTGGGACGGACCCTCAAAAATAGGGGGACATGACCCGCCAGCCCACTGGCCATAACAGGTCGGGTCCGTTTGCACTTAAATGTGAATAACATAAAGACCACATCTCTGATTGATGCACCGTCTGCGGTACCAGGACCTTATCGATGAGGCGGTCCTTTTTTTATACTCTATGTGTGTTTTGGACAAATTTGGTAAATGGCCGTGTTTGGAATGATTAATTTTCCAACCGGTCACCTAGAACGAAAAAACCAATATCTCTCAGACTGGGCATCCGATTGACGGGTCATCTATCACGTTGAGTTCCTTTTGAAAAGATGGAACTTCGGGATACATCAACTCTTTACTTCATGATAGTTGATGTATCGACCCCTTTACACGAGGATAGGACCCTCCTGGAATCGAGTAGGTTGAGTGCGTGAATCCTAGAGCTGGCTGCGACGTCGATGACTACCGTGTTGGGATCCTCCTTGGGTTTGACGATGAAGACGACTGTACTTGAATCCTACATGGGTTCGGTAGGGAGGAAGACTGTACATGGATCCTCCATGGGTTTTGCAGCAATGATGACTGTACTTGGATCGTATGCGGGTTCGGCAGTGATGGTTTCTGTACTTGGATCCTACATGGGTTCGACAGCGACTACTTCTGTACATGCATCCTACGTGGGTTCAGTAGATGAGATGATTCAGTGAATACATCTAATCATCTCCACCCCTTTTCATGAGTAGTATACCTGTGTGAGAAGATACTTGACTATACAGTCATTACCATTTGTGTGATTTACTTCTTTCCTATGTAGACTGGGTTGTGCATGGGTTCGGAAGTGGGAGATGAACCGATATTGATGACGTAGGTATATGTATGGGAATATACCTAAGTAGAGTTGATTGATACTTTCTGTTTGTATCTTTCCTTTGTGGTTTATCCTTCATGGATTCTGGGAATCTTTCGGGAGTCTCAGGGTCCCTCTTGAGTATCGTATACTCACCCCTGCACAGGCTATGCCCGCACTATGTTGTGTTGGATGCAAACGATGGATAGCACTGACTGAGATGGAGGCTTGTGGAGCTATAGGTTACCTGAAGGTGGACAACTTGGTGGGACATACATGGAGTGGATAGCCGGACATGGGGATCTGAGGAGACCATCTGTACCCACCCTTCAGGTGGGATATCCAGAGGATGACTCGGTGTTTGCTGCTTTACTTTACTGAGGTTGTATTTTCTTTCCAGTTGTACTGTACATTTAGTTGGTTTTGTTTACTGGCCCATTTACTTTCCAGCACTTTCTTTTGTACTCAATTGTACTTAGTGCTTACTTCACATGCGTACGCTGTTGTGTTTTCTATCTTTTATAAAGGCAATGACTTCCCTTTTTCCAGCATTTACACATTTGGTGCTAGTCTCCAGCCCCTAGCCAATGGAAGACATCCTTGGGGTAGTCACAGCACGGGCCCTGACGACGTGTCATGACAAATTGGTATTAAAGGATTCAGTTCTACTGCAGAACTCAGGACTATGATCTTTCTTCTCTATGAAGAAATAGTGTTATGATTATTGAGTGTGGTTATCAGTCCAGGGAGTCCAGTGTTGGTGCGGTGGCTGATGTATCCTTACACTAGGACCCTGACTTCTGATTTCCGACTCAGTGCACAAAAATATTTATTGCTTGTGTGTTTCAATATTTTTCATTTTTATTACTTTGTGTCAGCTCATCAGGTATACTGTATTAACCGTGGTGCACCTGTTGATTTTTAGGATGGCCCCATGCAGGTAGTCAGCTAGGGTTTCGAGCTACATGCAATATGGTAGCCCACTGAGTGACGAGACCTTAGTGTAGTGCCCCATTACACCAGAGGCCCCAATAGTACAATTACTCACTGAGCCACTGATGCCACCATCCCCAGCAGTAGAGAGTGCAAACTGTATGAGTGTGTTTCCCGAGTTTCAGCGATAGAGGCCACCCAGGTTTTGTGGAGAGATGGACCCTCATGTATCCGAGGATTGGCTGGAGGATATCATCAGAGTATTTGGATTAGTAGGGACACCAGCAGATCTTATGGTGATCTTTGATGTGAGTCTACTACACGCAGCAGCAGGTAGATGGTGGATCCTGTTGCTCTAGGTTCCTGACGTGGCATCTCTACTTTGGATAGACTTCGAGAGTCTCTTCCGCTCATAGTTTGTTCTAGCCACCCTCCATGCGGTGCACATCCAGGAGTTACTACAGCTGCAGTACGCCAGCATGACAGTAGCCCAGTACTCGAAGAGATTTACCGACCTCTCACATTACTCCACGGAAATGGTACGAGACCCATTCATCCTGGCCCAAACCTTTGAGTGGGGACTAAGGCATGATATCAGGGCTTCGATGATCTCCCTCATCATTCCGACGTAAGAACGAGTACTGGAGCAGACCCTTATTGTGGAGAGCTTTCTTGCGGAGCTAACGCCAGTAGCGAGACCCACCGTAGGGTGACACATAGCGGAGTCTTCTGTAGCCGGAAGTAGACATATGTCCCAAAGTTCCATGTGAACAAGGGCATCTGGTAAGATACAATAGGATACTAGTTCGGATGTGTGTGGAAAACGGAGCAGTTCCATCCATAAGAGGGGCAGTCAATGCTATGCATACGGCGGGTAGGGCCACAAGGCTCGTGACTGCCCGACCCACCATGAAGATGAGTAGCAGACAATATTGGGACCTCTCAAGTAGAGGTAGAGGTTCGACCGTGGTGATCCATAGGGATAAGGCAGACGAGGCATAGGAGCTTGTCGAGCAGTGGGTGGTGAACGATGCTTCGAGGCTCTACCACCGCCACCAAAAGGAGGACCACCCTGACCACAGGGAGCTTGCAGACAGGGGCATGCTCAGCTCCAGGCAGTAGAGGCCTATTACCACGACACACCTGAGATGATTTTATGTACCATATGTGTCTACTTTACCTTTTTTATAGCTATTGTAGACACAGGAGAAAGTCATTCTTTTATTACCGCTACCCTTGTTCGGAGGTCAGATATTCTGACGGAGCTGTTGGCTCATTCTTTACGGCTAGAGACTCCAACAGGAGAATACTTGATGACTACGCACTGGTGCCGACAGTGTGAGATTACTCTAGAAGGCGAGAGCTTCGTCTGGAATCTTCTTGTAGCGACGTCGAGGCCTTACGACGTCATCTTGGGTATGGATTGGTTATCTACAGTCCATGACTAGATCGACTGTATTAGGCACAAAGTGCGCTGTGTCCACACAGATGGGAGAAGGTTCACCTTCACTGGAAAGAAGGGAGCCTTTGTAGCACATGATGGACTTACACAAAGGATAGGGAAGACAATTACACATCAGTTGGCTAGTCTCATCCTTGGAGTGGTTGATGTGTGTAGTCTGAGTTCTCCTGTTGTGGTGGATCAGTATGCGGATGTTTTCCCTGACGGCGTTCCAGGACTACCTCCTGGCATAGAGGTATACTTCTACATTGAATTGTACCTCGGGACATCACCGATATCTACTCCAACATATCATATGGCTCCCGCCGAGCTTCGTGAGCTGCGGGTACAACTGGAGGACTTGGAGGGAAAGGGATTCATCTGACCCAGTGTTTCGCCCTGGGATTCTCTGATTTTTTTTGCCAAAAAGGCTGATGGGAGCTTACGAATATGTGTCAACTACAGTCACCTGAATCATGTGACCATAAAGAACAATTACCCACTCCTGATGATTGACGACCACTTTGATTCTCTTAGTATGGAATCCAGTTCGTAGTTGTTGGATTTGGTGACAAGGAAGTTGGGCTCCTTATAGTTATCCTTTGTGGATTTAGATGAGAGAGCCTTCCTTTAATAGATGGTTGTTACCCCTCCACTCTTACAGTGAGTCAGGGATGCATGGCGTGAGGATGCTAGCTGTGAGACTGTACGTGATCAGATATCCATAGGTGTTGCAGCTGATGGATATTCAGAAGGTGGGGAGCACATTATTCTTTTCAGAGGGCGTACAGTAGTACTAGTGATGTTGTGGGAGGAGGTTCTAAGAGGGTTCCATACATCCCATTTGGCGATGCATCCAGGCGTGGAAAAGATGTATCAGGACCTCTGACGTCAGTTCTGTAGGCCAGGAATGAAGAAGTGTGTGGCAGGGTTTGTTTTTCGGTGCCTTACATGTCAGCAAGTAAAGGTTGAGCACCAGGTGACAACAGGATTGACTCAACCCCTTGAGGTGCCAGAGTGGAAGTGGAATGGGATATCCATGGACATTGTGATGGTTTTACCACATACGTCTAGGGGACATGATGCCATATAGGTGATCGTTGATCGACTCACCAAGTCAGCCAACTTCCTAGCCATATGGGAGAAAAGTTCAGTAGTGAGAATAGGATGCCTCTACACGAAAGAGATAGTTCGACTTCATGGAGTACCATCCACGATCATCTTAGATCATGATGCTCGGTTAACACCCTGGGTTTTGAAGGGATTTTCATGAAGCTTTTGGGACTCAGTTATGCTTGAGCACATCGTTTCATCCCCAGACTGATGGTCAGACAGAGCGGACAGTCCAGGTCTTGGAGGATATCCTTCGAGCTTGCATACTTGACTTCGGTCATAGCTGGGAGGATCACCTACCATTGGTGGAATTTTCTTATAACAACAGTTATCATTCCACTATTGGTATCGCACCATTCGAGGCTCTATATGGGTGACCTTGTAGGTCCCCGCTTTGCTGGACTTACCTAGGATAGTCAGCACTTATGGGCCCAGAGATGCTGAGAGCTACTACAGAGATGGTGCAGGTCATCCATGAGCGGATGAAGATTACACAGAGTCGGAAAAAGTATTATGCCAACAGGAGGCAGAGGCCCTTGGAGTTCTAGAAGGGAGACCATGTGTTCCTTCAGGTCTCACCTCGACAGGGATTGCGGTGATTTGGCTGATACAGAAAGCTATCTTTGAGGTTCATCGGCCCTTTTCAGATTCTGAGTATAGTTGGTGTGGTGGAATATCGTTTTTCTCTACCTCCTCATATGGAGCGGGTACAAAAAGACTTCCATGTGTCGCAACTACGGAGGTACATGCATAATCCTTCTCACGTTATCGACTGGGGTGAGCTGGACATCGATGATGGAGCGACCTCTATTGAGTACCCAGTGGAGATTAAGGATCAGAAGGAGAAGATCCTTCGTAGGTGAGTTATTTCTTTAGTCCAGGTCTGGTGGCAGCACGAGAATATTTAGGAGAGAACGTGGGAGTGGGAGGCTCAGATTCGCGTGTAGTACCCACATCTTTTTGAGTAGCCTTTGTTTTGGCTTTTCAGGGACGTAAAACCCCTATGGTGGGTGTGATGTAATGTCCGAGATTTTTCCACGTATTATTTTAATATTATATGGGAATTAATTTAGAACCAGGCTCTGAGATGGAGTATAGTTCCGTGGCCCGGTGAGCCCAGAACAAATTTTTGAATTTAATTTAATAATTAAATAACGTGCACATGTGGTTCTCCTGAAGAAGTGTAATAACTCTCGAACGGGCACCTGGCTCAAAAATCTGAGGGCACCGTTGCATTCAGGATAATGATTTTACCTTAGGCGAGGCCTGACATCAGCCGGCACAGATCAGTGGTGAAATCCATTTTTTAGGACGTAAGAGTAATAAAATATTTAAATAAAAATATTTTATTTTGCATTGAAATCATTTAAATCTGTTGCAACAGATATCTCTTATCATTTTTTTAAAATAAAGGCCTACCCAGGGGTCCAGGGTTTCAAACCACATAACCCTGAAACCCTTGGTGACTCTGGAGGCTCTAGAGAAGCCCCCCCCCGACGCGGCAATGATGTTATTGACCATTTTCTCAAGTGACGACGATGTGGAGATTGGATATTCACCAACGAACACCGAGAATCCAGGTAGGATGTTTGTTTGATGATTCCTTCCCCGTTTTTTATTTCCACAACGAACACAGACTAATACACGAACAGATTAGCCCACATATTGATTGTTCTTGCAGGATGGGATTATGTGGGAATTGTGGGGATTTTATTCTTCAAATTATTTTGGATTCATTCAACCTACTAATGATGACGGACCAAGATCGACACATACATCAATCGAGGTTCATCCCTATCGATTTTTTGTGTTCTTCTTCCCCAAATTCTCGTGTTCTTCACTGCGTTCTACACGTTCTTTATGGGGATATGAACGACAGATCATTGAGCACCCGTTGTACGATGCATCGATCCCAAATTGGAGATCTTGAATCGGTAAAACCCTACCGAGGTGCAGCTGTGGTGGTGATGGACGGATCAAAGCGGATTGGAAGATATCATTCTTCGAACGATTTCCGCACGGGTGACGGGAATCAGATTTCGAAGCCGATCGAAGGATCGAAACCCACAGATTCGGCATCACGATGATGAATAAACCCATGATCTTGAGTTTCGTGGAAAACTGACCAAAGAAAAGCGATCCAGAGAATCAGCCGAGGCGCGAGGAGGAAGACGACGCTTCTGGAAATTTCTCAACTACACGCCGTGTATCATGGGCTACATGGCCTGTGTTCGTCGGTGGACCACATGGTGTGTACTCCCGGAGTACACAGGCACGGGTTGGGTACACAACCAAGGACAGGGCGTGTATACCCCTCCCCATCCAGACTCGACCAGATACACGGGATACCTCGTGTACTGGTACACGGGAAGGCAACACAGACATGGACAAAGACCGTGTACGGGGACATGGCCATCGTACATGGGGCGAGCCCCAAGTGCTCGTACACAGAGTGTGATTATTCAACATTCCATGTAGTAACTTTATACCCGACAGGACGAGTGACACGGGCCATTTACACGAGTAGTACCCAGAGTCAGGGACACGGTTTGTACATTTCTACACGCCGTGTAGTTGAGTTTTCCATAGCTTGAACGGATGACACATGCCATTTACACGAGCAGTACCCAGGGCCAAGGAACACGGCGTGTAACCATACTACACTCCGTGTAACCAATTCTTCAAAACTTGAGCCAGTTTCTTCTGTGACATGGGAATGATTCCTTATGGTTCGTCCCCTTAATTTTTCTCTTAAAGGTTTCTGGTATCATTTCCTACATATAAGAGTATGATCCCTTCAGCAAGACTTTCTGAATAGATTTTTTGGAATCCCCTCTATGAGACTTAGAGCCAAATCCTCTATTCATTCCCAGAACCCTAGGTAGAGTTCTTGGAATCAACGTGACCAAATTTAACCGGGTGTCGATCCCCTGCTTAGCGGATTAGCTCAGACTGAATTTTTGGAATCACCCCATGGAGATTGGTTGTGATCCTCATCTGAGCATCCTGTTCTCAAGTACTTCAGAATGTGTTCTCCCAGAACGATTACTTCATATCTCTCTCTTCAGACCTATTATTATGTTCTCCTTGTTACGTGCTTAGTGGAATCTTCGAGCTGGATCTTAGTAGTGGCTTCACGATAGTCGATCATGTATGATTATATCTGGATATTATTGTTATATGTATTGTAGACATATACTGTGTGGAGCTGACTGTATCATTCATTTGTGGTATTTTCCCTTGTTGTGCTTCCTTTGTGGTTTTGGGGTGTCCTACTCGATATTCTTATACTCACCCCTACACGGGATTTTCCCGCACGTGCCCTGTGTTGTGCAGACCAGCGAGGCTTTGACAGAATTCTAGGTGGACTAGGACCGGACAGTTCTCAATGAGATCAGACAGGACGAGGTGTGCTCCTATGGCTACATACTGCAGTCCCATAACCTTTCTTTACAGGTTGGACTTTTTTACAGACTCTCTTTTTGTGGGATTGTACTCTTGGCCCAGGGTTATACTCTTTCTGTACATTACTTTCCTGTCATACTCTTATGGTTGGGATTTTTAGTGTATGCATGCATTTCCATTTTTAGTAGTTTTTACATTTTAGCTTTGTGGGCTTAGAGATGTATGTTCATGTGTACAGGTTTAGATGAAATTCCACCCATGTTAGTAGCATTTCTAGTCAGTGTTAGACACCATCCCCTGGCCTATTGGAGGTGGGATTGGGGAGTTGCGGCTCGGGCCCCACTGGGATGGGTCGTGACAGGTGGTTTTTGTTGTGATTCAGGGGTGGCAAGGAGATTATGTGATGGGGATTATGATATCCTATTTATATGTAGATTTTATGTACTATATTCCTAAGTAGTGTTGTGATAAGTAATTTTTTAATATTTATTAAAATGGTTGTTTGGATGGAAGAGGCTGATGAATAACTAAATTGAATTTTATGTGTTAAAAGATGGGGTTTTTTATAAATAATCAAAAGAATATGATTATTAAATGAAATTGGTTGCTAATCTGAATATGAATTGTGTCTTATGGAATGGTTTTAGGAATTTGGAGGTGTAATCGATAGTATAAATATTATGAATTGGTTAGTTTATGTTTGGGAACTCATAGGTTGGGGTTCTTTGTGGACATATGTATATACTTGTATATTCCTTGTTATTTCTATACGAATTACACCCATTTCAATCAATATGTTTTTAGCCCTATGTAGTCATGTGGAGTTTTTTTAGAACATTGGGTGAGGGAGAATAATTGATATATAACCACTATTTCCAACTATCTATTCAATGTTTGGTAAGTATTGTACATGATGTTATTTTTGAATGTCTGTTAGTGAATTATATTGTTGTTGTGGGGGCAGTAGTGTTTTCAGGTAAGATGTGATATAACAATGCTTATGAGGAGGCTTATAGTGGTGGTAATTCATGGTATTATGATGTAGTAAGGTTGATGTCCTACATGTTCATGATACCCAACAACTATAGTTATGAAATTTGTTGTGATGTGATGAATTAGGTGTCTACATGAAAGTTGTGTTGTGGCTTTGCTTGTGGGGTAGTGATCCCGGGGGTCTACATGTGTGTTGTGAAGTGAAAATTCTTGTGGAAAGTATTGTAAACATATGATATGGTATCAATAGGATGTGTGACATTGGAGTGTGAGAGAAACATACCATTGTAAAAGTAGTGCAAGGTTCCCTTTATCGATGTGATTCTTATTATATTACATTACATGGATTATTTTATTTTGTGGGAATTCTTTGATGAGCTTGGGATGGATATTTAACCTATTTTGTTGTTGTTGATTCATATATTTTCTCACCGGTTCTCTAGTATTATTCTTCATCATGTGGAAAGAGAGAATTTTCATTTCCTAGTGAGTATAATTGTATTCTCACTATATTTAAAAAAAGTATTTCTAGGTTTCCAGGAGGATTATGTGGACTATATTGATATTTACTAGCTCGGACCATGGTTACCATCTCTAAAAATTCTTTATCTTTTTTTGGATATTTAATTTTAGAGATTATCATTTAAATCGTTTTTATTTATAAATGAATTTTTTGATGGTTTTGGTATCTTTTTTTTTAAATTGATTTTTTGTGGAAGATTATTCATATCTCTTGATCCTACATTAATGTAGAGGGTAATGCCACAAATTTAATGATATTTTTTATACCCACATTGTGATTCCTAACCCAAGGCCTACCAAAGGTAGGACTCAGGGGTCATTATCTATATCCCCTTATTGTTGTATCTTTAGAGGGATGGGATCATGACAGTGGAGATGGTAGGAAATATGATATATTTTTCACATTTCAACTAGTTATTTCTAGAAACTTCCAATGGGATAATGAAATGTTTGGGGGAAATTTTCATATGAGTGACATAAATTTATAATGCTTGTGAATATTATTATGAGTATACTAGGTACATATAAATGAGATACTAATGGTGACATCTCAAAAAAATAGTATTGGAAATTTCACCTAAATAAAACCACAAGAATGGAAATACAACTAGAATGAGGATTCAAAGTAAAATCATGATGATATAGGAATATTATGATAATGATGAGGAATAATTTTAATAATGTGAAAAAATATAGTTAAAAAATAATAATACTATTAATTAAATTATGGTGAAAAGATAATCTAAATTAGAGGAAGATAATCAATTGGATTGAGTTTTTTTGCTCAAAGATGAACTTAAAGGTACTCATGAAAATCCTAACTTACAAAAGAATAAAAATATGAAAATTAAAGGATATTTAACGTAATATTCAGAGTACATTGACCAATTTTTTTCTAAATTAATTCAATTGGATAATGTTTTGTAATAGTATTGCGATTCTCAATAAAATCAATGAGTTGTTTTAGAAATTAGAATGAAAATAAAAGATAATGGTTAGGAGATTAATGTAATTAATGATTGTATTGATCATTGATCAAATAATATTGAAACTCTTGAAATATTATTACTTAAATTAACTAAAAAATAGAAATTAAAATGTAAATAAAATATTATGAGAAAAAAATAATTTTGACATTTTTCTGAATAAATATTTGAAATAAAGGCCTAAAAGAGATAGAATGAGTTTTGGAAGAGTGTTCAGTTGTGAAAAACCTAATAACATAGGGAGAATTATAATTAGCATCAAAAATTAATGGTAAAAAAATTACAAAAACAAGTGGCAAGGAGAATGGA
The DNA here is from genome assembly GCA_963277665.1 of Viscum album. Taxonomy (NCBI): domain Eukaryota; kingdom Viridiplantae; phylum Streptophyta; class Magnoliopsida; order Santalales; family Viscaceae; genus Viscum; species Viscum album. The sequence goes on along the minus strand of OY728133.1, from coordinate 311,393,905 downwards.
AAAAAGGTCATAAAGAACTACAAATAATAGATGGATTAAAAAATGTGGAGATATCTATTGTTTGGATACATCCAGAGAGAAGGTGGAAATATATTACAAATAATGAAATTCCAATATATGGTTATTTTGGGAACACAAAAAAATATTGTGAAAAATAAGAATGTTGCTTGAAATGATATGTAATGATAAATCAATTTAGGATAATGAGTACTAATCTATCACCTAAAACAAGAAATCCATTTTATTTATATATTTTTTATCATTACCATAAGTGTAAGATCCTAGAAAATGTTTTTCATTCCAATTGGTATGTTTGAAGTTTGTGGTTCTTGGAAGAATAATGGTGTAGGATTAGTGGTGTATGAGAGCTAGGATTTTTATAAAGGATCAACTCATGACATGAATTGGTGTTAATGGTGGAGGAGATGAGTTTGTATATAAAATTTTTATTTGCATCCTGGCTGAGGGTAGTTCATAAGGTCTCATTGGTAGTGTAAACTATTAGTTCTAGATGTGAATGGTCGAGAGCTCATTCCTTGGGATTCCATACTAGAATAATTTTGATCTGAAAATTTTATTCACTATGTGAATTTATCCTAGGTATATAACTTATAGGGAATTAATATTTTGTCCATTCATAAACACAAACCATTCACAATAAAAATGAACCATTCATGTTGTGAATGTGGGTCTTCTAGAATACCAAAAATTTCGATTCACTATAAAAAACTATAAAATTAATCTCATTATCCCAATATATATGTGGTTATAGATTCTCATTTAGAGTGTATTGAATCCCATTTGATTGGTATTCTCTCAATACATCGCCAAATTGATCTATAGTGATATACGTTTTTTTACCTCATTGTCACTTAGTTTATTTGGTGTGATATTTTTTCCCTCCATTCATACCTTACCATGAAATATATATTTACCTTTATTGAGTCCCATGGAGGTCTTTTTATGTTTGATGCAACGTTCATGGTGAAATATCTATAAGGACCATTGATTCCTTACCTAAGAGGTAATCAAATATCTATGATTCTAATTGCATTATCCTTCAATGAATTTTAAGATCAATATAAGGGTAAGATTTCTTCCCTTATTTTAACTTAAATTGAGATGTTATCATTATTTATATCACTGGATAATGGTGGAATTAAAATTATTAAATATTTAACCATAATAAATAATGAAATCTAGTTTTATGTTTTCCGATCACATATGATTGTGCCATGTTGATCGTTTACCTATTGTTATACTACATAGTCTTAAATAAATATTTTATTTCATGGTTTAGAATATTTATTAATCATTCATATATGATAAATATTATAAATATGGTAAATCTTGTTGACTAAATGATAGATGAATGTTAATTTTTTAAAATTCTTATTTGAGTAGAAAAATAGTTGTTATTCTTGAATCATGTTTAAGTTAATATCTATCAATTTAAATAAGGGGCCTTAGTTTTCATGTGGTCATAAAATATATTAAATAAATTAGTTATTTTAATATGGTAATGAATAGGATTATTTGTTAAAAGTAATTATAACGGCCCATTTTCTTGAATAATTGTTTTTACAGAAAACGCGTGTTATATAATATTGTACTCAACATAAATATATATTTTTATTAATAATGAATGTATAATTATAAATGATACCAATAAGGAATTACCATTATATGATTTTTGGTCAATATGACCATTCGAAACTATACTCTAACTAATTATTTTAATTTTATAATTATTATTTATAACTAGAAATTTCAAACGAAAAATAATACAAAAGGAAGAGTCGATGATCACATCCAGTACATTTGTGATGTAAAAATCCCCATTGTCAGAACATGAGAGGGAGGTATCATCACTAGAATACACTCTTTACCAAGCCCAAGGTGAGTGTCAGCATGCTAATCTTGAAGGAAATCACATATGGGAGACTCTCAGGTGAGGGGAAATTACCACTACGGCGATGATATCCAACCCACCCCTAGAATATATCACTATTTCACACCTAAACATTAGTTCATTTACAATTTTTATAAGTGGTTATGTTTTGAGGCCTTAGTTACATTATTTTTAACCCTGATTTATAGAAAACATTGATGATCTATCTTTACCTTTTTAGTTTAGTTGTTCTTAAAAATATAAAGAATTTAATAATTTGTTTTTTCGGTCTGAAATTGAAATTTTTATAAAAGATATAATTATTGTATTAAGAAAATGAACTTTTAATAAATTTTATTTTAGTTAAATATTATGATTAAAAAATTATTATTTAATATTAAATAAAAAATAATTTTATTTTTTCATGTGCAAAAAATTTAACAATGCAATTTTACTATACATTTACTATATGTTATTAATTTAAATAATTAAATATTTATAGGATGAAAATTGAAATTTATCATAATTTGATAATTTATATGACCATATAAATATAATTTAAAAAATAATCATGTTGGAAATAGTTTAGGGTAAATTTTTTATAAATTTCAAAAATAAATTTTATTCGATGACTATTAAAAATACAGTTTTCAGATTCTGGTATGTTTAATGACATAATAAATATTTAATAATTAATATAAAATTATGGTTGACTCTTGTGTTTTAAAATAATATATTATGTATCCCATGTTTTTAATTCCATGGGAAAATACCATGTGAAATCTTATGGTATTTCAAATACCACTACTGGGATGTCCAAGGAAATCAACAAAAAATACCTCACTTTTGATATAAATACCCAGAAATTTCTCTATTATATTTCCCTAACAAATCATATTCCATGAATATATGTTAGTTTTACTTCCCAAGGAGTCCTCTATTGGTGTCCTCAATCTCCCATGTTCCCAATCATTGAGTTTTATTAGTTAACAATCATGGTAAGGGAAATTTCATCTTTTCCATTCCTTTGAAGTCCCCTTTTTATTTTCATTCTCATTAAAATTTCTGTACTATGTTTTTATATCTATTTTATTCTATCCTTTACTATATTAATATTACATTATTAATGGGATACCCTTTTCCCCTCAGTTTTTAATGTTTTCTAAATATGTGTTTCATACCCTTTATATATCATGATTTTCTCCCAAAAACTTCTCTCTCTTTCTCAAGAAAACAATATTTTATTTATGTGAATACCCTAACCACATTATTTTGTTTGGGTATTCACCAATATGTATAAATTATTTATTTAATTCTTGAATTGACATACATAAATTCACCATTCTATTTCCTTGGGGTATAAATAACATAATTATCATCTTTGAATGAAAATTTTAAAACACCAACATTTTCATATGAAATCAATTTCTTTTATTATTCATGTAATATTTTTGATATTTTCTATTATGATCTATTTTCATAAAATAAAAATCAATTCATTTTAATGTTTCACAATAATATTTATCTAGTTCCTTGGGTGATGAAGTTAATCAATAGATATGACATGTTTTACGATATCTTAGTGAATAACCTTGGTAATATTTAGGACACCATAGAGACAAACCTTTTTGATATTCTTATGAAAGTATAAAATATATTTTAGCCTATTTGTAAGTTATGATTCATTTTATATTATTAATTATATGATTCATGATATCGTTTTCATTCTATATTGATTTTATTCATGTTCTTATTGAATTTCCTCAAGATGACATATAAATGGTTTATCTTATTTTCCCTTACATGAAATAAGCTCAAAATTGCATGTGATGTTTGTCCCCAGGTTATGAGATGTAATAAATGTAATTATGATGATCCTTGAATCATTGTTTCATGTTTAATAGAATATTTTTTTACAGTTTCAGGGGTAATGTACCCTATTACAAATAAACTAAAGATTAAAATATTCTCTTTTTGTATAATGTAATGAAAAGTTATGTAATAAAAGATTGGGGTTCTATAATACTTTTTTTTCGGATAACTGAGCATGTTTTGTTATAAAGGCTAGATTACTGGATTTTAAGTCCTATATGAACTATAAAAAAAATAGTTTTCTTACTACCATGTCTGATCACTACTTATGTGGATCTATGTTATGTGACATTATGTGAGCCTAAGATGGTGGGTGGATTATATAGTAATTTGTGGGGTGATTGGGGTTAATGTAATAGTTGACACTGGTGATGGTGGGATGGATGGTGACATTCATGGGGGCTTTGAAGATGGAACAATGACCGATGATGTGGGATAAATCTAGTCTTTACCATTCTATGATGAATTCAAAGCTATATTTATGTTTGGATTCCTGGGATTCATGATTTACATATTCATTTCTCTACTGCTTAATAAAAATATTTGTGCATGGCCTATGAATAATTTATGATAGATTATATTGATTCCTGGATGACGTAGAATTATAGAATGATAATGTATTTTAAATTTCATAACCCATGGGGTTGGGGATTCAATGGTTTACTTGGAATAATTTGTTGGAAATTATGAAATTTGAAATGTGTTTCTAAAAATATATTTGTTATGATTATGTAATTATATGTTATTCAGTACATAGAAATTTTAGTTGAGTGTCCTAAGATATGATAACAATAGTTGATATTAAGGATATATTTTTTCCCTTAGTTTTGGATTTTGATCTATATATATATATATGTATTCCTTATGTTATGAGATTTCATATGTTACACCTCGATTTTTGAAATAAAATTCATCATGCAGTAGGTGTGAGGGTCATTTTCTCAATATTCATGTAATAAAGGACACATGACTGACTTCCCCATCATCCTTTCTCTCTTCTCAAAGTGTAGTATTACTTATTGGTATGAACAATTTTTAACTTATTAAATATGTGTGCAGAATGATGTAATTTCTTATAGTTATTTCCAACACATGCAACTCTAGGTAAAATATAATAAGGATTACTATAGATTTTGCGTGTATCAATAATGATCTCATGGGGTATAGTAAAAATGTAAATTATATGGTGGATTTTGAAAAAACTAATATGTTACTATCTAGATATAAGGATTTTGATGGTAATGTTATATGATGTGTGAGGTTTACATAAATTTATAATGTTTATTTGGTGTATGTGTCTAATTAGTGAGGGAGATCTCACTACTTGTGTTTTTATTGTGAGATTAAAACACTAAGTGGGATGTCCTAGTGAGGTACCTTCACTTTTTTGTTATGTTTGATAGTATACTACTACTTATATGAGATACATGGTCAGAGATCCATGATGTGGATATAAGTTTATCAAACCCAGTTAAGTGGTGAGTTAGTATTATTATTTATCTAAGGGTATTTAATACGACTTCTTCTCATTTTCATTATAGGTTAATGGGAGGACCCTATTGAGTTTACATGTTATTCTCACCCTTATACATATAAACAATCTTTCAGATCATATGTGGTTTTAGGGATTATATTAGACCTTAATAGCTTGTGGAGTTAATTTGGAATTGGTTGGGCTTTGAAGTCACTCCCAATGTTATCTTATATGTAATTATAATTTTATTTTATATTTTTTGTTTTTATATTACATTATATTCTTATTTTGGGATAATTTATTTATAATGAGATTGAGTTTTTGGTAATCTTATCTTATCCATCATTCCATATCATCTCATGAAGGGGTAATGTTTTCCATTATTTTGATATACCCTCAATTCTAGTCACCCACCTATGGCCAATAGGAGGTTGGGTTTAGGAAAAATTATCTCTTTTCCTTTATTGTCTTCTTAAGAGGGGTACCTATAGAGGAGGGTTCATGAAAATATTGTATCAAAGGCAAGATGAGGGATGGAATGTAGCTTAGATATGGGATCCAATGATGGCTACGTAGGGTGGTAGGGAAACAGTGCTATATAGACATATTATGTGATGTAAATAAAGGAGACTAGATATGAAATAGGTATTTAGGGTCGTCAGTAATTCGATGAAAGGATCATCACATTTACTAAGCCAACTAATATAGGTGATACTAATTGTGGTGTAGAGACCAAGATTATAACCATAAATCATTATTATTATTATTATTAGAATTAGGTATTATATAGTGTTCAGTTAAAAAATAATAAATAATTTTTAAATATTTCATATTTTAGGTTTTCGAGACCCTAAATATTTCTTCATTTAAAGGTATGGCTCTAGGTTGGTGTACTCATCAGGTTCATGGTAAATATATTTAGAGGGAATTTTTTGTTAATCATCATATATTAGATGATGACAATGTTGATACATGGAGAATTATAATCCAAGAGTTTTATTATTATAAGTTTTAGAAGAATGAGGGATCCATTTTGGATTTAGTGAAAGCTTACTAGTTGGAGGAGGTGGATATTGCCTTTAGTTCAATCTATGCTCATTATTACCAATGGGTTTTTTCTGGCAATGATACTTCATGGGGATGCTTGGAAGTGTTGGTTCTTATTCCTTATGGATCATTGGGAGTTATATGATACATGAGATAGTTTTTAAGATTATTTTAGAGTCGAGTTCTATTCATTGACATTACAGGGGAAATCGTCAAGAGATTCATACCCTTTGATAGGGAGGTTGAAGTGTGTGAATGTTTAAGGTCCATTCTACTATCAATATCCAATAGGTGTAAAGCCTACTACTAGACTAGGAAGCTATGGTTATGTTTTTCAAATAGTCCTTTCATCTAGAGATCCAATGCTAGGAAACTCCATTTATATTTCTGAAATATATTGAGGTGATGGTGAGAGAAGAGTTTTTTGAGAGAATTTTGGATCATTCCAAATCATCATATGTGGAGAGTCATTAAGATCTGTAGAAGGGATGTGGTTAGGGTTCAATATTTCTTAGATATAAATTTTTTTAGATAGTTGGATACAAGTCCCATCCATCACCATCTAGTATCACCATGGTTGGAAGTCAACATTCCCCTATCAAATGATCATATATTTTTTCTTGCACAGTTAATGTTCATCATTAGTGTAAGTGCTATATTTTTTTCAGAAAATAATGTTCATTTTGTTGTATGGTTTTATTCAATAATTTCATCCTTATCATATGATATTGAACTACAAACCACACTAGTTGGATACAGTGTATAATCAATAGAGGGGAGAAAGAGTAGGCCAGGAAAAAACATGTTAGTCTCCCCATCCTTAATGAGAAGTCCATGGCCATGGAGGCACTCTTCAATAGGCCATAGGGGTCATCCGGTATGTCAGGATAAATGTATTCTCCATATTTTTTAATGCATACTGTCCATATTTCATTTCAAGTACCATTTTCTTATTTGATTTCTGATTTTTTACATTTTTTATTCAAAATCCATGAATTCCAACTTTTCAATTTACTTGGTACATGCTTTGGGAAGTGATGTTGATAGACATATAGTTCCCATGGAATTGACTATATAATTTCTTTTATGAGATGGATTTTTGTGATTTTTTTATAAATTATGAGCTAATTCTTGTGTAGAAAATCTCTTTGGGAGATTTCAAATGTTTATTAACATATAAACATGACATAATTTTCTACATTGAATGGTTATATTTAATTCATATTATCATGGATTGCATCAGTTAGTGGATTATTTTCTATGATGATAATTTAGAGTATGTTTTACTTATTAGAAATAAATATCTTCAGATGGGTTGGAGTCTTTTCCAACCATTATCTTTATTCATGGATGAGTTAATTATGTTATTTTCATAGGTTCAGTCTACAGTGTTTAATAGGTTCATGGAAGAGTACACTATTGTCTTTCCTGAAGAGGTTTTGGTGATAACCCCACAATGGAAAATTTAGGTAGGGATTGTTTTGTAGATTAGGAATTCTCTAATTATGATTTCATAGAATAGGATATCACCTTCTGAGTTGTGAAAGTATTGGATATAAATCTATAATCTCATACAATGATGATTTATTCAGAAGATTGTATCACCTTGGGGGTGATCTAATTCTTCATTTGAATAATGTAGATGATAGAATGAATCTATATACAAATTATCACATACTATATGAGGTTATAATAAATAATAACTATACCCTTCTATGGAATCATGATGGTGTGACATTTGAGGAGTATCTTATAGAGATATCAAACCAACCAGATTAAGTATTTCATTAGAATATTATTCCCATTTTCCATATCCTATGGAGACATTGTGCCATGTAAGAGAGAATCTTGGAATGTGAGGCACAAATGTGTTCATCGTATATGAAATATTTTGGTGTTTAATTATTCTTTGTACGTATATTTTTTAATTTTCTACCTTTTTTTTGGATTATGAGTTTTTTACCTTGATGTGTTACATTATTGTATCGTTTCCATGTTTTAGTGCAATGTATTCTGAGATTTTTTTCATGTTTGTGGATTATTTTTCATGGTCTATCACTTGGTTATTTGTACAAGAGGGTCCTTGATAGGTATCTCATGATTTTGTTGTTTCCATTGAAATTTATTCCTCTATTTTGGTTTTGGTTTTCATTCTAGAGGGTGAGATTTATTTGAGAGGTATCCAATGTAAGGGCCCATACTATTCTATCACATTCCATTTTGTGTTTCCAATATATGAGTATTTGAGAGGAATCATAGAATTGGGTTGGATGTGTTTTAAAGCATAAATGTGGATGTAGGATCAATTCAGGAGGAGAATTTATTTTTATTGGATAAGATAGTATTTCACAAATAGAAAGTTCATTCATGGTCGGAGTGGGGGTAATTCAAAGGGTTTGATTTGGTATGTAAACATTCACTTCACAAATTGAAGGATTGGGGGTCCAGGTCTTTTCAATTTATCTTTGTACAATTCATTGTGTGAACTCATGGTTCATTAAGTGAATCCATCATATATTTTAGTTTTTGTGTTACATGTTTTTTATAACATCTTATACTCAAAACATTAATTATTTACCTAACCCATTAACACCATGAAAGTGTGTCATATAGAATATTTATAAATTCAATTTCAAGCAGAAACTCTCTCAATTTCATCTGATTCTCCCTAACCTTCATTGTTTGGAGGATCCCTATTAGACTGTATCAATGTTGCTGTAATTGTTTTGACTGAAAGCATCTCTAGATCAATATGTGGTGATATGTGGTGGTTTTTCATCCTCCCCACTTGGTTCCATGTCCATTTAGAATTTTACTCTCATTCCTTCTTTCCATTATATAGCGATTTACCTTCATCTATTCTTATAAAGTTTTTAAAAGTTAATGTAATGTTCATGGTGGTACAAACATATGTGTAATTTCATGACCCGAAGCACTATGTTTGAGCTGGAGTTCCACATGACCTCATGCATGCCTCCACATAGGCAAGAGATGGTTAACTAGTATCAAATTTATTAACTCTATTAGTGGATAGACTATACACTTGGTATAATTTCATAACCATAAACAATAAATATAAATAATAATAAAATAAATAAGTAATAGGATTGTCGTGGAAAATTATAAATATAGTACACAATATTACAAAGGTAAATAGGGATCCCAGTAAAATAATCCAAACCAAAGTATTAATGGAAGAATATAAATAAATAAAATTGTTTAATCCTCTAGTGTATGTTTTCGTACCCCTCCCTAATCCATTATCTTATGTTCAACCATCCTCCATTCGTCTTTCTCCATTTCCAAGATCCTTATACATGAATTGTTCTTGAACATCGAGATTCATGTACAGGGTGTGAGTAGTAAAACCCAGTATGACACCCTTAATCCATTTTAACATGAGTGGACATTCATAAGAATGTTATTCAAGGAAAAGAATAAATGAACACGTGAAAAGGAAACCAAATTGATCATTTTGGTCCTAACTAAGTACACATGCAACGTAGAAGTATCTATATTGGATCAGTGTTAGAAAAAAATAATAAATTTCACATTATAATCATAAGAAAAGGATATATCCTTGAAGCTTCTCAATAGATCTACATGCCCTAGGCCTTCAGGTTAGGAAACATAGACCATCATACCTTTAATTTAACTCTTGAGTCATGTCACATAGACCATCATTCCCATGTTTCCTCTTGATCTTGGTCACATAGACCATCATGTCCCACTTTATCCTCATAGTTAAGGTCACATAGACAATGTAGTACCCTGGGTTTCTGTTATGTAACCCTTACTTGATGCTTTTCTTGTTTTCAAATGTTATGGGTGACGTATGGGAGAATCGGGAGATCCTGGAGTGAAGTTTGAAGCAAAAGGTAAGGCGCACGGTCGGTGCACGGTTTGCCAAACCGTGCGGCCAAACTGTGTGTGTCTGACTGAGGAGGCATTGGCTTCCACACGGTTGGCGCACGGTTAAGGGAAACAGTGCGATGGGGTCGTGTGTGAAGGATGGTCGAGGATGAAGCTAACGCATGGTCTGTCAAACCGTGTGGACTAACGGTGCAGTCACATAAAGTTAGATCCTAAAATTGTGGATATAACTCATTTTGACTTTAATTTCCTTGTTTAAACATCCTATGAAACCCTAAATCGGGATTAATCTCCCTTGAAGTTTGGAAGACTTCTCCCAAGCGTTCCGGAGGCAATCTGAATGCTTCTATTGGTGAATCGAATCCGGATTCTTAAGGTATGTGATCATTCTTGATCGTTTTATCAGATCTACTTAGATCTACTTCTCCTCTTCTCTCATTTTCTTAGATCTATGCCCATTATGTGTAGATATAAGGTAGCGGTTTCCAAATATGACAAAATTTGGTCTTTGGTGTGTTAGGAGAAGACATATAAGAGGGTTTTTGGAGTTTTGACCCGGTGTTCTTGAGCATTCTTCGCCTTTGGCTTGGTTTTTCCCTTTTTGTTGAGGTAGGTAGCTTTACTCTTGACTTCAATTGTTAGAATTGGTTGGCTATGTTTCAAATTGGTTATTTTAATGGAATTGATTGTGAAAAGTATGGAATAAATCTTCATTAGGGATGATTTATGGTTTTGATGAAATTGTGAAATATTGGTGAATTGTGTGCAAATTGGATTGGCTATTTGAATTTAAAATGTTGATTTTAAATTATGAAATTGATGAAATTTTAAATGGTTTGATGATAATTGGGTTTTCAATAAATATGGTGTTTTATTGAAACGGTTTTGATGTATTTGGTTTTCAATAAAAAGAAAAATTTCTTGAAATGGTTTGAATTGTTGAACACACATGGTTTTGATGGAAATGGTTTTCTATAAAAGGTTTTTTACTGAAATGATGGTTTGGCATGATTTTTGGAAATGTATAGTGTGTGTTCATATTGCATTATATGAGGATTGGTGGAAATATGACCTTGTGCTCAGTTCCAAACATTTAATGGAATGTGGTAACTATATGTACGAGGCTTGGTTGAAACATGACCTTATGCTCAGTGCCAAAGGTGTAATGGCACATGTGGGAAACAATTACCTTGTGACGACTTGGTAGATCGACGATAAATCAATCATGAGTATGGAACTGTCATAACGAAGAATGCATGGTTGATTTCATGGGTATGTGAAATGGTTGGGAATTCCAAAATGGGATGTTTGTGAAATGGTTTGGAAACTTGTTTGGTTTTTTTGGAAAAATAATGTGCTCGGAAAGCCAGCTTAAATTCCACATTGATACTTTCGAGCTGGGAAGGTTTTGGAAAACTAATTTATATTTTGATTAAACTTCTTTGGTGAAAATGTTTTATATAAAATGTTTTAAATAAATGTGGTTAACTATTCTATCATAATGGCATGGGTAGGGAATTCCTTGGGGAAAACCTAATGATTTTTTCACTCACCCCTGCTTTGGAACTTTAGTTATTTTGAAGATGTTGTCTTCCAATACATAGGTAAAGGTAAAGCATCTCATTACTAATGGCTCGTGGTGATGTTTGGGAGATGCTGTGGAGCCTGGAGCTTGTGGACCACGGAGTCATGGTGTCTTTTGAGAGTCACATGTTGTTCTTCCAATGTGTACCTTGATGTTTGGTTTGGTCTTCCACTTTTGCGTACTCTAATGTGGTTTAATATAAATGATGTTTTTTATTGGTCTTTCATTGTTTCATGCATCATATAGTGAATGGTTAATGGATTGGTTTATTTTCTTAAAGGGAAAATCATCCCCCAATTGTATTTGAAACCCTTCAGCATTTATTGTCATCCATTGGCATCTTGGGGATGTTTCTTAAGGCCAAGTAATGACTTGTTTTATTCTCATTCCAATGAGGATAAGCGGGTCATTACAAATGGTATCAGCTTGTTCGGTCCTTTCCTAACAAGTGGTCGTCGATGTTCCTAGTGTTGGAGTTAAAATTCCTTCTTTTCTATTCCATGGGTGGTCATCATAGACAGGAGTATGTTTGTCAGAACATGAAATGTATAGCATAAAAGGACATAGCTAACCTGTTTATGCTGAACTTCATGTTACCCTGGTGTTGGGTACATAAGTGTTTTGGATACTTTTCTAGAATGTTGGAAATCTCATTATTGTGGGTTTAGCCAATGAGAGGAGCATGACATGCATTGCAGAGGACTGACTTCCCACTAGTATTTCATATCTCAATGGTGAGGAATGGGTTATGAATTTGTACAAAGATGTAAATTTTTTGAAAATTCAATTTGATTTTCAGATGAATGTCTTTGAAAACAGGGTATTTGGTGTATTTTGAAAATGGTTTGATTTTCCAAATGTATGTTGAATGTTTTTAAATATGGTTAAAAATGGAAAAAAGGGTTATTTGAGAACAATGTTGTGATAGTTGATGTTATATAATTTGAAATGTTAAGACTATAGTTGCTTGAGAGTGAGATTGATGAATTTTGTTTTTGGTTCAGAAAATGGCACCATGTAGGCATCGTCGAAACCAAACCAAAGAAGCTACGGAGAATGTGGTTTCACCTGAACCACGTGTGAACCAAGAGCTGGTGCAGAGTATTGTCCAATAATTTCATGTTGTGGATACATGGAACTAGAGGAATGAGCCATGACATGTTGATCATACTATCCAGTTTATGATGTAGAATACACCGAACATTAGGGGTGATACTGAACCCGAGAAGGCGGAGGTGTGGCTAAACAAGATGAATCGTATATTTGATTTCATCAGCACACCAGTGGAGCTGAAAGTAAAGCTGGCGACGTATATGCTCGAGGATCTTGCACATCAATGGTGGGATTTAGCAGTGCATGATAAATTGGATAAAGGCCATAAATGGGAGGACTTTGAAGAATTTTTTAACAAAAAATTCTATCCTCACACGTTCAAGATCCCGAAAATGAAGGATTTCCTCACCTTGAAACATGTGAGCCTCTCTGTCATAGAGTATGCGGCTATGTTAATGAATTTAGTCCCCTTTTCACCAGAGGTTGTGGCATGTGCTTTTTTTAAGGCACACATCTTCGAATCAGGGCTAAGTTTGGAGATTCGATTGAAGATTGCCATGCTCTGTATTACGGATTATATAGAGATGATGAACAGAGCAACGATTGTTGAACGTGATATATCGGGATCCATAGGAGGAGGGATGATGATACCCACTGGAATGGGTGGGAACTCCAATGCTAGGAACAAGAGGAAGAGGGACAGCTAATTCCTAGGTGGGAGTGTGAATTAGAACCAGACGGTGGGATCAGTCAACCATCATCCATGACCATAGAGAAAAGCAGGTTGCTTTCAATGTGGATCGACTGATCACAGGAAATGAGAATGTACAACACCACTAAGAGAATTCCAAAATTTCAACAAGATCGGGCATCTTCAGTGATATTGTCGTAGTGCTCCACGATCAGGTTTCCATGACACTTCTCAGGTGTCGCAAGCATCTTATGCTTCGACAGAGCGATGATAGGAAAATCAATCTCACCAGAAGAAGAGAGATAGCTATGGTGATTCCAGGAATACCATGACTCCACAAGCAGTGCAATATCAACAAGGCAATAAGGGAAAAAGTGCTGCAACAAATCAATTGTATGGAGTGGAACAGGTGATTATAGATGACCAGTCTAGACCGTCTACGGTGAGAGGTATGATTCTTTTGAATTCTACCCTCATGCAAGTGTTGTTCGATACTGGTGCATCACATTCCTTTCTTGCTTCTTGTATTTCTGATTTTCTGAACATAAATATTGAAATGATTCCTTCTGTGATAAAACTTTAAACTCCTCTCGGTGAAAAATAATGTAGATCCTTCGTTTGTAGAGCATGTACTATAACTTTTTAAGGAGATGAGCAGAAATGGGATTTCACTATGCTAGAGATGTATTTCTATGATATAATCCAGGGTATGGATTGGTTGACAGAGTTCAGGGCTCACATCGACTATTATAGCAGAACAGTCAGTTTTGCAACAGAGGATGGCATCGAGCATATCTTTAGAGAAGAAAGAGTGGAGAAGGCAGGTGCAACAGGCTTGTTGGCAGCAGTGGTGGCAACAATCTCTTACCAGATGGCTGCGTTAAACATGGAATCAAGGGACAAGATCACAAATAACCGTTTTCCAGTAGTCATGGATCAATTCCATGATGTTTTTCCTGAAAACGTCTCAGGTTTACCACCTTTAAGAGAAGTGGAGTTTGCGAATGATATCCTTCTAGGGACCATTCATATCTCACTTCCATCTTATATGACGTCACCAACAGAGTTAAAGGAATTGAATTTGAAGTTAGAGGATTTAGTAAGCAAAGGTTTCATTTGTCCATGTGTGTCTCTGTGGGAAGCACTAGTTTTGTTTGTAAAAAAATAATATGGGACTCTTCGTCCATGTTTTGATTATCATAAACTTAACCATGTTACTATAAAGAATAGATATCCACTTCCACGCATTGATGATCTATTTGTTCAGTTAAGGGGAGCTCAGTGGTTCTTCAAGAATGAATTGCGATCAGGATATCACCAATTGTGAGTTCGGAAGGAGGATATTCCAGAGACAACTTTTAGAAGCAGATATGCCCACAACGAATAGGTAGTAATGCCTTTAGGTCTAATGAATTCACCAGCGGTCCTCATAGATTTGATGAATCAGATATTTCAGCAATATATGGATTTTTTGTTGTGGTGTTTGTGGATGAAATATTGGTGTATTGAAGAACAAGGGCTGAGCATGAGCAACACTTGGGGATAGTGTTGGAAATCTTGAGAGAAAATCAGTTTTATTCCAAATTATCATTGTGAGTGTTTCTAATTCTTTCGTTGGTGTGCACGCGTCCGTCCATCTGCGGAGGATGACGCGCTGCATTGTTGCCCCGCATTCCCGCTTTCCAAAGGCGGGCGACATTCACTCCTTATTCAGGGACGTCTGCTCCTTGATCGAAACAGGATGATGGGATGTCGGTTCTTCCTTCTGTGGATTCCTCCTCAGAACTCGTCACCTAGTCTGGGTCTCCCTCATAGATTTAATAAGTTGTTCGTGAAACTCTTCCCAGTGCCATGATTCCATGGACTCCGGTTAATTACACTGCTTATGTCAGGAAATTTCAAAGGGTCCGGTCAGGGCATCAACCTTCATTCGGGGGAGTAGTCACGTCGAGGCATCAGTTGCGTGTCTGGATGCTAGGGAACTGAAGTTTCTATCTTTTGTCCCTTGTCATGGGACTTCTCGAGGGCGTGGAAGCCCGAGGCATCCCACATCGAGGGTGGGGAATTATATTCCATAGACATATATCTTTGGTTTTCCTCAACTTTCTATGTTTAACACAGGGTATGCCGCAGTTTTAACGTCCAGTGGAGATGGATTAGCCCAATCAGAGCATTAGCTGGAATGGATCGGATTGAGGAATTTCCCCTGAAGTGGTGCTGATATCGGGACCAGCCCATGGGCGGCTGCGAAGAGGAGTGGAATGGTATGATCCTGCTGGGATATGGTAGTCTAGGTGAGAATCAGGGTGGATGATGGAGAGTTGAATGATGTGGGTGGGGGGGGGGGGGGGATGAAATGGGACCATTGCATGGGTGGCGGTAAAGTTGGGCTTGAGCCTCGAAGAGACCTCATACGTATCCCCGTGGTAGGGAATCAAAGTCTGCGTAGTTCGGGATGGTGCCGGTGAACCGACGTGAAGGTGAACTCGTGGGTCCACTGGTGGTGGGCTTGAACCTCATGAGGCTTCCTACGTATCATGCCTTGACACGGATCAAAGACCTCATAGTTCAGGAGTGGACACCAGAAGGCCGACATGAGCAAGGACCTTGGTCCGGATGGTGTGGGGCTTACACACTAGGCCGCCCGGATGCTGGTGAACCGACATGAAGGTGGGTCGGGATGACCAATGGGTGGTGGGCTTGAACCTCTAGGAGGCTTCCTAGGTACCATGCCGTGACATGGATCAAAGACCTCGTAGTTCAAAGGGGGTGTGGAATACAGTTTAACGTCATGCGGTACGGGGGTGAACTGATGTGAATGTGGTCGGAACGACTGGGTGGTGGGATTGAACCTCGCGAGGCTTCCTACGTACCATACCTTGACATGAATCAAAGACCATGTAGTTCAGGTTGGTCACAACGACTTGCCGCTGGACCGGAATGCAGTTTACCGTCATGAGGGACTAAGATGAACTCTGACGTGAATAAACGATGAGAGGTGGGCTTGAACCTCATAGAGGTTTCCTACGTACCATGCCTTGACATGGATCAAAGACCTCGTAGTTCAATGTGTCTTCATCAGCGAACCGACGTGAAGGTGAACCCAGGGGTACACTTGTGGTGGCTGTCAGCGAACCGACGTGAAGGTGGACCTTGGTCCAATAAGAGATGGTCTTGAACCTCGGGGAGGCTTCCTACGTACCATGCCTTGACATGGATCAAAGACCTCGTAGTTCAAAGGGTTTCATCGGTGAACTGACGTGAAAGTAGTCTCAGGGGTCCACTATTGGTGGTCTTGAACCTCATGAAGGTTTCATACGTACCATGCCTTGACATGGATCAAAGTCCTCATAGTTCGGAGGGTGGTTGTTGGTGAACTGACGTGAGGAAAGGACCTTGGTCTGATGGTAGATGGGCTTGAACCTCAGGGAGGCTTCCTACGTACCATGCCTTGACATGGATCAAAGTCCTCGTAGTTCGGGTGGGGCTTCGTCGGCGGACCAACGTGAAGGTGAACCCAGGGGTCCACTAGTGGTTCGCTTGAACCTCGTGAAGGATTCCTACGTAACATTCCGTGACATGGATCAAAGTCCCCATAGTTTGGGTTGGTCACAACAGATTGCCGTCGGACTGGAATTCAGTTTAACGTCATGTTGGACGAGAGTGAACCCGACGTGAATAAATGACAGGTGGGCTTGAACCTTGTGGAGGCTTCCTACATACCATGCCTTGACATGGATCAAAGACCTCGTAGTTCAAATTGGGTGTGCAGTTTAATGTCATGAGGGACAAGGGAATATAGTTTAACTTCATATTGGACGAGTGAATACAGTTTAACGTCATGCTGGACGAGGTATTGTCATGGCCAATTCCAACTCTAAGCCCATGTGATTCGTGCTCGGTGTGAGAAGCAAGAGGCATCAATGACCTGATGATCACGTCATGAAGGGTGCATTCGTGAGTAATGAAAAGTGGCTTACGCGTTAGGCGGCCCATGGTGTTGGGTCTTACTCCAGGATGGAGGCCCAATGTGCGGCAAAGTCCAACGAAAGAGGGATTTGGGACCAATGACGGGAGGTGCCTCATTCCCTATCACGCCCTCCACTGACCTTAGTAGTAGGGAAGTACGGAGATGCAGGGGTGCAACCTTCCGCAAGAGGGGCTAGGGGGGGGGGGGCTTACACCAAGGTGGTTTCCCTTCTCCCATGGACATACACTACCCTGAGAAGGCGTATATCATCCCTTGTGGAGGGGGTGACCCCGTCTCTATGGAGACGGGTGGCGTAAAAAATGTCTGAGCTGGGGGGACCCTACGTGCGAAGCACGGGGCCGGATCACAGTTTGACATCATGTGATGAGGACGAGGTGCTTGGCAGTATAACGTCCTACAGCTCGGACGAGCTGGGTTCACTCCGCACCCCTATGACATACATGACCGACACCTTTTTCTCCTTGGGGGAGGGAAGGTACCAGTAAGGCCGTGTTCAAGGGGGGTCGTAGGGGAACCATCGAGGGGTCCATGTTAGCATGGCTATGTGAAGAAGAGATAGCCATTAGCGTGCCTATGCAAAGAAGCATTAGGCGATGCAACACTACGAGTGATGTTGTCTGTGGGACTTTGAAATCACATCGTGCAAACCTGGAGGGTCACACGGGAAGAGGAATTGCCAAGCAGGGGAGTGTGCTTCGCGAAGTGGAGTGCATTGGCCTTAGCGTGGGGAAGAGGTGTGGATGGGGGGTGCTTCGTGAAGTGGAATAGTATTCGCGGAGCACTGCCTCTCAAAGCAGAGGTGCCTCACGAAGCAAGGGGCCATGAGGCAGTGTGCTTCGTGATATGTAGCGATCCTGCCTTGGCATGGAGATTACTAGTCCAGGATGGGTGTTTCACGAAGCATAAACGCTCCGTAGCTGCCCGGGTTCCCTTGGGAATCTCCCTCCTCCACGAATGCCCTTGAGCTTCGTGATGGGAATCCCTCTCGGAAGAGGGGCTCAAAACGAGACAACGCTAAGGCGTCACGTGAAGTAGAAGTACCTCACGGAGCTCATGATTCTCGGAGCAAAGGGTGCTTCGCGATTCAGAAGTTGAGAAGCTGAATCGTCGGATTATCCATCTTCTGGGATCAGGGGGAACCCAGTATTTATAGGCAAGGGGTTCCACAAAGTAGAACTCACGCGGCGCGAAGGTGTGGCGGTTGCTTCACGGTGGGCTCGTGAACGTCAAGCCGTTCGCGGAGAGGTACCGCCTCGGTTGCTTCGCGGTGGGCTCGCGAACGTCAGGCCATTCGTGGTGGGGTACCGCCTTGGTTGCTTTGCGGCTGGCTCACGAACGTTAGGATGTTTGTGGAGAGGTACCACCTCTGGTGCTTCGCGGCGGGCTCGCGAACGTCAGGATGTTCGCGAAGATGTATCGCCTCCAGAGCTTCGCGGGACTGCGATGCTCAGGGGTGCTTCGCGTCGGTGCTTCGTGAGGCAGCGTGTGTGGCTTCTTTTTCACTCCTTTCTTTCATGCAATATTTTGGCGACCAAACCCCCCCCCCCACCCCCACCCCCCCTCAGACTTGGAGCCGCAGAGGGATGCAGGGTTGAAGTCTGAGGGAAAATCGCTGAAATTGTCGGCGGTTCGCGATGCGACTTCCTGAAGGGGGACCACGGTGCTGACCGCAGCCACGAGATCCGGACGCGCCGCGATGCTCCGCCTGGGCGGGGTGCGCCCGAAGCTCTGGGGTCACCTCCTATAAATAGGGGTCCGACCTCTTTTGTCTTCACGTGACTTTCTTTTCTCTTTGCGCTCTTGATTTCGCGAAGCTCAGCGTACTCCGTACTTTCTCTCTGCGATTCGATCTTCACGGCGAACCGTGGGTCTCCAACTCCGCGACCGCGCCAAGAGAACTACTGTTGGCCAGCCTAGGTCAGAATCTGTGACTTGGTTTCGCAAGCGATCTTTGAGAGCCGGCTTCGAGATCCAGCTTTGCGATCCGTTCTGAAAAATTCTTTTCTGAGTGATGGAACCGAAATAGTCCATCGAGAAGCTGTACTGGGGGTCATTGCCGACGCCTCCCAGAGGGATGAGATGGCCAACTGTCTGGGCCTTGGGGAGTTGTTCCGAAGCCACTCGGACCATACCTATTTGACAGAACTGCAATCAGAGGGTCAGAAGAACTATCCACAGTGAAAGAAGTTTCCATTGTACAGCTTCAGTTTTAGGGATGACGTCTTCATCCCTGAGGCGAGTAGGGACGAACCAGCTTGCTGGTTTAGGAGCACGACATGTCAGCACCAATGGTTCAGGGAGGCCGATGGTCATGCGCGGGAGGACTTCACACCCGTCACTGCCAACTATCTATATCCCCATGTGAACAATATTGACGGGAAGCCACTGTAACCAGAGACGTCCCCTCCTCTCCACTGTATTATGTTGAAGGCGTCTTTGTAGTATTCGAATAAAGGGTGGTCCGATGAATGGGACATGCGCCTGGGTGGAAACTTTACTGATGACTAGGCCTCGACCTACTGGGTAGGCACCTCATGCGAGGAGTTTGGGGCCGAGCTGAGGAGAGTGGGTTTATATGAGGTGGCATGGGCCTCCCAATTCCACATTTACCAACCAAAACAGCTGATGCTGTAATTGCTAATAAGATGGTCATCTAGGACCAATACTTTTCATCTGCACAACATGGAGGTGGGCATCAGCCTGTGGGATGTCCACCATATTTCGGGGGTTCCGATCATGGGGCCATGTATGATGAGTTACTCCCCATCATGAGCGCGTGGGAGGATACAGAGAAAATTCCACGACTGGCGTCGACGCTAATGGCACTTTTCTCTGGAGAGGACAAGGAGGCAGTGAGGGACGTCCACTTTAAAAAGTGGCTCATGTGCTTCCTGAATATCCCAGAAAATCGAGAGTTCCCTCTGAGGCCTCGAACATGTCCGAGGGCGGCCCAACAGGGTAAAGAGAACTTGTATTGGCAGGTCATGGAGGACAGCCAATGGAAGACTTGGGGATTCGGTGTCAGCACTGAACAACAGCCGATAGTTAGGCTGGTGGCGTTCATTGAATCTCTCATATGCTGTTGTATCCTACTGGTGAGGGATACCAGCATGGGGGTGCGGCCCAGCTCATTCATCATGGCGTCCATGTTGGCCATGGGGCAGCGGGTCAATCTGGGGATTCCCATGCTCGCCAAGCTGTACAGAATGTTGCAGCACATTAGCGAGGGAAAGAAGCCGCTAATGATATGTGGGCCCTTACACCTCCTGTATGGGTGGGTTGCGGCGCACATCAGGGGGATCTATGAATATCCAAACCCTATCTCGCCACTGGGATCAAACTTCTGCCCCTCCATCATGAATGCGGTCGGGAGCTTCCCTTTCAAATTAACCATGAAGATGGTGTTGAACCGAGTGTAGAGGGCAGATGATTTTAATTTCCACCCCTTCCCATTTTCGACGGGGATACTCACGGACAACGGGCGGGGAACGGAAGAGCATCGTTCTTACCTCCTGGCCTTTCGAGGCGGATTTTTGGTGGCTCGATTGGATCGTGAGCCGCTCTGCGAACCGTACACCCCGCATCGGTTTGCGAGGCAGTTCTGATGCCTCCAGCAGCTGACCCCAAAGGTCTACTGGGAGGTGCGTCATAAGGAGAACATGTGTGTGATGAGGCAGGTGTGGCTCATATTCACACAGGAAGATGGGAAGATGCGAATTTCATTGTCTCCATCCAACTCCACATTCGGATTGGTGTGGGAGTATGCCATTAGATGGGAGGCTGCTTACCTAGGGGTGATGCTGATGTAGCCAACTATTCAGGTTTGTGACGGTGGGACTCCTCTATCCCGAGGTCGGGGTCAGAGGGAAGCTAGGGCCTCTCTCGGTGGAGGGGTTGCCATGGCGGCGAGACCCACACCGGATGAGGGTGTGGCAGCAGCGGAGGATTCGGTAATTATAGAAGAGAAGGGCCATCCGGAGGGGCGACCACCGAGGGGATTTCGTAGGATATCCATACAGGCTCTGGGGAAGCAGTTGCGTCATATCAACATGGTAGAGGATGCCATCTTCCAGGAGGCCTGGGAAAATTGGGATGTCAACCGGTAATTCCTCAGTCCACCCGAGATATGGGCGCACCTGAATCGCCTCTGGATGGAGTTACCGGTCATAGGCCCAGTTCGGGCTGGTTTCATGGTGTCTCCGGCGGACGCAGAGCAATACTTGGACGAGTTGGAGGATTACGTTCACTCCAGTAGTGTCCCTCGCCAAATGATAGACCAGGTGAGGGTACTTCTGGATCGAACGGTCCCCCCAGAGTTGTCAGCTGCCGATCTGAGGGAGCGCTTCCCCCTACTGGAAGAATCAGAGGACTCCTCTCAGGAGGATGAGGCCGGAGGAGGGAGACCAATAGAGGAGGGCGAGGTCGGAGATCAAGTCTCAGATTCCGACGATTTCATGGAGGCTCTCGAGGTAGCATTATGAACTTCTTTCCTTATGCTCCGTTCTTGGGCCATTTTGGACATCTAAATAATGTTTGATCCATGCAGGAGGAACGTGTACGTAGGCCTCGTTCTCGCTCTTCGGCGGGTGATGATGTAGGACCTTCAGAACCCGCACCTATGGTTGCGTCCAGTTCCGCGTCTAGTGGGACCAGAGCACCCGAGGTGGCTCCTCCGGAATCTCTAGCCCTTCCAACAGTATACGGAGGGCCTCACCTTAGGGTCCCGTCATTATCAGCTCACGAGCAGCACCAGAAGGTCAATCTCTGTATGTTTCCACTACCGGTTTCCTTGGCGTCGTATGTAGACTATGCCAACTAACGTTTATGTCCCTCTCTATCATACAGTTCTCCGACTGGCGTGGTCTGCTGTGGAAAGGCTAGTCGAGATGTCTGGTGGCATCCCTCCTAGGGGCATGTCGTTGATGGTGACGATAGTCCCCCCATCTCCCCGAGCTGCAACACACATCATCACTGGCGGGACCATTAGCAGGGTCGTGGCTGAGGTCATTGAGGTTGACTCCGATGAAGTGGATCGACCGGCCAGTCCCAGTCCTGTCGCACCTGCTTCGGCGCCAGATGTCACGCCGGATTCAATTCCAGATGCAGATCTTGTAGAGGACATCCTGTAGGCGTATCATGCGTACGAGCCGGCCAATCGCGCAGAATGGGACGAAACGGCCTCCGACGAGGAAGACAGCAGCATAGTTTGCCGCCGGTCATGGAAACTAATCATACACTTCATCAAGGACACCCCCAAAGCGCTATGGCTGGACGAATTGGACAGACATCTCTCGCGGATGTGCGAACTGTGCACTGGGGGAGTGGATGCCCAATGTCCTCACACACTCATCCGAGATCTTATGGCTGAGAAGATCTGGGAGCATGATCGTGGGCTCAGCGTGGTCTGGCAGTGGAGGAAGGTGACAAACTCAAGAAGCTCCAAGAGGCTGAAAGCGGGGTCCAACAACTACAGACCCAGGCGGAAGGGCACTCAACCTCTCTTAATGCGCAATCTGAGCTGATCTTATGGTTGAAGGCCCAGCTGGCCGAGGCAGAGGAGCATATGAGGAAGGCTTCTGGAAAGATGGATGTCATTCAGGCTGGGGTAGAGAGGGCCAGAGCCAAGGCTGACGAACTGTGCCCCTCCGCTGATGAGGAGGAGCGGGATCTGAGTCAATGGTAGAAAGTCTTGGATGCCACAATCTGAAGGGTGGCATAGGTGCAATGCTCTTTTGACGGGGTCAACCCATCCATGGGGGGAGACGACCCCCGGGTACTGTAACAAACTAAAAAACTTTAATTGGTACTTTCACGCTTCAATTTCATTTTTTTGTCTTGAATTCCATAGAATACATGATTTCCAATATTTGAATCGGTTCGTTACATCCCTACAATGTTTTCGGGACGTTTGGCGATAATTCCCCAATCCCACGTGGGTCAAGCCCGATGTGAGAAATAAGAGATAATTGCCTTCTCGTCCCACCTAACATAGGAGTGGGGACCATGCTTCGGGCATCTGAGATTTGGATTACCAGTCCAAATTTCAGAAATAACGGAGAGGCTTGGCCGGAGAAGGAATTTCACAAAACACCCGAATTATCGTTTCTTCAGCGTGCCCTCATGCACGAATGGTGCAACGCCAGGGGCACTGAAATCGGTCCGAACAGATAGAAAAGGGAAGTGTGAACTATGATGCCCAATGTTTGGAGCACTGTGAGGATGGCGTGACAATAAAGGACAACCGTTAACCATGGAGGAGAAGTGGTATCCTTACTGCATTAGACTGAAATGGGGACAAAAAATGCGGGTCGACTATTGACCATGTTCGAAACATGGGACCGTGTCACAAATGTTTTCGGTCAATCTTTCGGGATGTTGACCCAGGACAGTTGGCGGACCCTAGGTCGAGCATCCATACTATTAGGGGGTGCTTCCAAACATGACTAGTCTTCCGAAATGTTGGCCCAGGACGGTAGGTGAGCCGATACAGCATGAGACCAGGCCGTTAGGGGGTCCCTTCAGATATGAAAGGGGGCGAGGGTCCAAAAAAGGGGAACGAAAAGCGTGGAATATGGAGTGATGGTTTGTCCAAACAGAATCCAACACTCATGCCATTACATCGCCGTGGCGGGAACATTCCAGATGGGTGCGTCAGTTTGTTTATGGATCCTTCCTTCCTTGGGACAGGGCCTCTCTAGCGAGGGGTCCGACCAGGGGGCTAAAAAGGGGAAGTGTGGATTAATAATTCCTATGGGCTGGAACCTAATAAAAATACCAGGGTGTCTCTATGTATCCCATGAGGATGGGAATCAATCCATACGTAGTTTAGGAAGCATAGTTTAACGTCATTCAGGACGATTTGAATCCTGCCCGTGTTGGTACACATCCTGCCAAAACTACTAAGCCCACATGAGTCATGCTCGGTGTGGGAAACAAGTAGTGGTGGGACTTTCCTGACACAGAAAAGGTCAGGTTAGGGTGGAGAGACGATTGGTGAATACTGGCCACATGATACTAACACTCCCATGTGGCGTACTTAGATGTCTGAAGAGATAGAGCCGAATATGTTGGAATTCCACTTGAACATGAGGAAGTGGAAGTGTGTGAATCATGACGCTCGATATTTGGATCACAATGACAGCGGCGTGACGATAGAGGATAACTGTTAACTAGGGAAGAAACGCAGCGTCAATATCGCATTAGACTAGAATGGGGACAAAAAAATGAGGGTTGATCGTTGACCATGTTCGAAACACGGGACCATGTCGGAAATGTTGTGAAAGATCCTTAAGGACATTGGCCCGAACCGATTGGAGGGCCCTTAGGTCCAGCATCCATGGATCGCCCTTAAGCCTAGTATCCATGTCGTCCGAGGGTCCTTTTGGATGTGGAAGAGGATGAGGATACAAATAGCGTGCTCACAAAGCATTGTCATGGGACGAGGGGAATGTCCCCATGAAAATTTCACACTTCGGGCTCTTTGTCAAAACACATCTGAATACGACAATGAGACGTATTAGATAGAGGGAGCAGAGTCCTTTTCAATAGGGATATCTTAGTTTAGGGTCGTAGAATTCGGACCAAAGGGAGGGAGGAAACATGGGAGACACACTGTGGGGTATCTCAGACACCTGACATGAATGGGAACTAGAGGTTCCGATTACCATGTGCTTCTCGAATTGTTTCAGGTCAAGGGACCGAAGAAGAGAGTTGGGCTGGGCCCATGGGGAAATGCTCGGGCACTCCTACGTATCTCATAAGGATGAGAATCAAGCCTCACATAGTTCTTGGGAGATCTTAGTTTATGGTCTTTAGTTCTCGGACCATGAATGGGTAAGGGGAGTAGGGGACACATGACAAGGCGGTTACAAAACCAGACGTGAATGAGGACCTAAGTCCTACTTAACATGTGTTCTCTAGGGAAATGCTCGAGTTGAGGGACCGAACATGAAGGTTTGGCTGGGCTTTTGGGGAAGTTCCTGGGTGCTCCAACATATCTCATAAGGATGAGAATCAAGCCTCACATAGTTCTGAATGTTGGAATGGTAAGGTACCAGTGCTAGGGAAAAAAGGGAGTGCGGGCGTGGCCCTTGCACTAAAAGAAGTGGAATTTGATAAATCTTGTTTGTCCTGTAAGGTGAGTGGTTTTTTTTGTGATGCGACAAGTCTTGGGTAGAAATCCCTGGTGTCGCAACAATAATCAAGCCGTGATAGGTATTGAAATATGGCATGGCACGTGACCAATACCCAACGTGATGTCCTCTACAACGAGGTCATCACAATGCAGTGCCGTTTTTCATCGTTCGGCCAGGACGATAATGTCACAGTTTTAGGGTCTTATGATAGGACCAAGATTTCATTTTATCGTCATGCAGCGCAGACGTAGCAGAGATGATGCTAGGAGGGGATTTTATATGGTGTTCTGAGGCATAACCGATGTGAATAGTGACATGATCCCATGTCATACCGTATGCCACTCCGCGAGGGAAACCTCAGTCCGAGGGGCCTATATAGAGGTAAGAGGTGAAACAGGAGGGGAGAGACTAGCTCCATAAATGGGCTGGACCCGAAGACAAGGCGTCCGGGTAGACCTAGGTATCCCATGAGGATAGGAATAAAGCTGAACGTAGTTCTAGATGGATCTTAGTTTATGGTCTTAGAGCTCGGACCATGAATGGTGACAACTTCCCGAGTAAGCGTAGACGTCAACCCGATCCCTAAGCCCACGTGAGTTAAACTCGGTGTGGGAAACAAGGCGGGGAATCCTTATCACAATACTTGGGGTGTCCATCAAAGGGGAGTGGGCAGAGAGCCCCGAAGGACACCTTTGACACAGCTTGTTCCCCAAATGCGCGGACGTGTACAGAGGAATAGTACCAAGAGTTACGAGACTCTTCTTGGACATTATGTGACTGGAGAAGGATGTGAATCATGTAACTGACATTTTGGGAATAATGGGGTTGGTGTGGCGATAAAGGAAAACTGTTTACCGTGGTGTAAATAACAATCTCCATATTGCATTAGCCTGAGGTGGGAACAACAAACGAGCATCGACAGCTGACCATATTCGCAAAGCGGTATTTTATCGATATGTTGTCTGAAACCCTCGGGAGAGTTAGCCCATAACGGTAGGAGAGCCCTTGGGCATAGAATCCAGGCCGTTTATTGGTTGTCCCTCCGGGTGTGAAAAATGATGGAAGCCCTGATGCAGGGATACACAAAGCCTGCAAAGCGGGTGCGGACGTGTCCGAGTAAATTTTGGCATTACATGTAATAAACCA
This sequence comes from Viscum album, assembly GCA_963277665.1. Lineage (NCBI taxonomy): Eukaryota > Viridiplantae > Streptophyta > Magnoliopsida > Santalales > Viscaceae > Viscum > Viscum album. The sequence goes on along the minus strand of OY728133.1, from coordinate 311,367,147 downwards.
GAGTACCTTTAGGCAAAATAGTGAACTCCTAAGAAGGGTCAACGGAGTAGCTCGGGAGGGAGAGGTACATGGAGTGGTCATTACGGGACTGATGTGAATGAGGGAATAATCCCATACCACACCATATACACCCCTCATAGAGGAAGGGTAGGCCATGGAGACAAGATGGGATGGAGATTCCCAAGTGATGGAGCTGGAGCTGAAGCTTAGTCATTGGGGTGGTCCTATTTATCCCATATGGATGGGAATCAAGCCACACGTAGTTCTCTAGATGTAGATTAACGTCATACTAGACGAGGAGGGGAGTAACATACCCCCAAACAACGGAGGTGTACGGTACGGAGAATAAACCGACGTGAATGAGGAAATAATCCCACACCACACCACACACTCATGGTAAGAGCTTGGGCTAGGTCCCGAAAAGGCCAAGGGGCTTGAGGCTAGGCCTCGGTGAGGGAGGCATGAGGTTGGGCCTCGGATAGGATGGCCTGACTAACTTGCAGTTTAACATCTTGCAGCAAGGATGGGGAAAGATGTAACTGTATCTCGTCCGGGGATGTGTATGGAATAGAAAGTAACCTGATCTGAAAGAGGACATAATCCTACACCACACTGTACATTACTAATAAGAGAATCGCGGTCGTGGGCCCGACCGCTGGCACCACTCAGAGGGAAGTTTTTCGCATCGGGATGGGGTAGAATGAATCACTGCACTCAATGTATGGGACATCTCGGGGTGGACCCGAGGATCCACGACACTGTTGACCATGTTCGAAACACAGCATTCCTATGGAATCCTGATATAGGTGAAAGAAATGAGCCTCGACCGTTGACAAAATTCGCAACGTGGGACTTGTATCGGCTTGTTGCTTGGAAACCCTCAGGGGCATTGGCCCGTATCAGTAGGAGTGCCCTTGTGCGTAGTATCCAGGCCGTTTTGTGGGGGTCCCTCCAAGTGTGAAAAATGATGGAATCCCAGTCATGGAGTGGGTGAAGCATAGCTGTATCCATCCATGATAGAGGCAAATATCTCCAGGGGGTACGTGCAGCCGGGTCGAGGCTTGCTCGATGTGAGTTGGGGAGAACGTGTCCACCCTGCCATACGTCTTGACCCGAGGGGAAGATTTTGGCTTTTGGACAGGGCCAACGGACGAAATGTCCATACATTCCTACGTATCCCATTAGGATGGGAATCATTCCATACGTAGTTCTTGAAGCCCATGAAGTATAACATCATGTGGTGAGGATGAGGGAGGACAGAAGAACGGGAGTGGGAACATAGTGCAACCCTTACAATCCTGGTATGAGCGAGGATGTATGAGCGGGGCTATGAAAGCCTACTCCTCGCTACGCAAGGACACTCCAAGAAAACTATTCCTAGTGGGAATAGTGGGAGAGAAGAGCATGGGGATGGGCTCAAGATGAGGCGTCCGAGCATTCCTACGTATCCCATTAAGATGGGAATCAAGCCGCACATAGTTCTTGAGGCGCAGTTTTAACATTGTTTTGGACGAGAAATGTGTCTCAACATGGTATATGTATGGTATTGTGGGTAACCCGACGCGACTGAGGTTGTAATCCCACACCACACCGTACAATCCCATAAGAGAGTCTGAGTCAATGAAGGCCAAGGGGCCCGAGGCTGCGCATTGGTCAGGGAGGCCTGACTGGCTTGCAGTTTAACGTCTTGTAGTAAGGATGGGGGCCAGGGGCCCGAGAAGGCCAAGGGGCCTGAGGCTGAGCCTCGGTCAGGAAGGCCTGACTGGCTTGCATTTTAACATCTTTCAGTAAGGATGGGTGAAGATCTTAGTTTAAGTTCATAGAGCTCAGACCATTTTGCAGTTTATCGTCCTACATGACCATACAGTTTATGGTCGTGTTGGACCATAAAGTTTAAGGTCGTGTTGGACCATACAGTTTAAGGTCGTGTTGGACCATACAACGTAAGGTCGTGTTGGACCACGAAAATGGATTAGGCGAAGTACTTCATGAGGAACTTGGCATTGGTGGGAGGAGTTACGCGCTCACCATCCATGGTCACCAAGGAGTACTCCCCATTGGGATAAACCTTATGGATGATATAAGGCCCTTCCCATTTGGGTTCTAGCTTGGGCGGTTTCCAATCGGGGATCATTGGCGCTCAGAGGGCCAGCACTAGGTTGCCCTGTAAAAAAGAACGGAGGCGAAACTTCTTATTGAAGGCCCTCAATATTTTATTTTGATGCCTTTCCTTATTGTGCAGTGCACGAAGCCGGTTCTCTTCCAGTGCTTCTAATTCAGTTAGATGGATTTCGGACACCTCATCTGGCGCCTGTTGTTCATAGAAAACAGTGTGTAACAATGGATGTTGGATCTCAATGGGTAGGACGACCTCATCCCCGTACACCATGGAATATGGGGTCATCTGGGTAGAGATGTGAGTCGTCGTCTGATAAGCCCAGAGGGCGTTGGGGAGCTTATCCGGCCACTTTTCTTGTTCTGACCAACCATCTTCTGCAGAATGTTATAGAGGGTTTTGTTGAACACCTCGATCTGTCTGTTTGCCTATGCGTGATAACGGGAGGTATGGTTCGAACAGATGTCGTAATTGGCATATAATTTCTTCAGCTCAGCTACACGGATGTTGGTGCCGTTATTGGTGAGGACGATGTGAGGGACCCCAAACCAGTGGATAATATTAGAGCGCACAAAGTCGACAATGGAACGGGCCTTGACCTCTTTGAGTGGAACTGCCTCTGCCCACTTGGAAAAGATATCTGTAGCAGTCAAGATGAACCTACACTGGCGAGCTGTTTCTGGTGGATATGGTCCCACTACATCAAGTCCCCATACAGCAAATGGCCAAGAGTACTTGGTGGGGTGGAGAGGCTCCAGCGGCCGATGCAGGAAGTTGGCCTGAACATGGAACGTGTGGCATCTCTTGGAATACCCGATAAAATCGTGGATCATGGAGGGACAGAAGTACCCCAACCTCCGGATTTTATGGGACATCTTCGGCCCGGCTTGATGGGCACCACAGGAACCAACGTGGACCACTTGCATAACTTGAGGAATCTCTACTCCTTGAATTCAACGGAGAAGGATTCCATCTAATCTCTGCTTATAGAGGATTTTCTCAAGGCTGGGACCACTCTAGAGGGTAAATTGCAGCGCGCGGTGTCGGATTCACCCGCACTCAGCCCGGTCATCCGGGAGGCGACAATTTTGGAGATACTCGACAAAAGGTTCCCTTCAGTTGGCAGTGGCTTCAACCACTGTGTCTGACGAACCTGGGACCCCTGACATAGAGGGTCTGGCGGTGAGATGACTTACCCGGAGGCCATCATTGTCCTCTTGGGTGACTGGGGAAATGACTCTCCGGTGTGCCACATGTATGATCAAATCATCTTGGTCGGGTTCTGTGAGCGACGCAGCTAAGCCAGCCAAGGCGTCTTCTTGACAGTTCTGTGATTGTGGGACATGAGTAATCTCTGGTCGTGAAGGGAACTGGGCCATTAGGCGGAGGGTGCACTCCAACAACGGTATGAGCTTCGGCTTCCTGACGACATAGTCTCCATTTACCTGTTTCATTACCATCTCAGAATCTCCTATCACATGTATATGGGGCACGTCGATACCAAGGGCCAACTCGAGGCCGGTGATGAGAGCCTGGTACTCTGCCTCGTTGTTAGTATAGCCTTCTGACAATACAAATGAGTATGGCAGGACGACTTGCTCCAGGGTATTGAAGACAATACCTAGGCCCACTCTGTTGAGCTTTGGATCGTTGAGCCTCCTTCCGGTGGGGATTTGGGAGGCACCGTCGAAGTGCATTTTCCAATATGGGATGGAATGATCGACTGAGAGGATCACCTCATTAGGAAAATCCAGGTCCAAAGACTGATCCACAGAGGTTCGGTGGGTGGCTAAAAATCTGTCAACGCCTGTCCCTTAATGGACCTCTGAGGTACGAATCTGATATCAAACTACTGTAGAATCACTTCCGACCATGCTAGTCAGCTGGTCCAAATGGGGCGGTTGAAGATGTACTTCAGTGGGTCTACCCAAGAGACCAATTGTACCTCATGGTGCTGAAGGTAATGCCGTAACTTCTTTATGGAAAAAACGAGCGCAAGGAAGCTATTTTATATAGGGGAGTATCTGACCTCCATATCGAGAAGCATGTGACTGAGATAATAGAGATTGTTCTTAGTACCCTTGTTATTCTTCTGGGCGAGAAGTTCACCGAGGGACCATTCTAGGGCGGCCTCATAAAGGACCAGCGGCTTTCTGGAAACATGTGGCATCAAAACTGGAGGTTGTAGCAGATAATGCTGGATTTCTTCGAAGGTGGTCCGACACTCTTCATCCCATTCATAAGCGGTTCCTTTCTTCATGAGCTGGGAAAAGGGGTTACAATTGCCAGCCATATTCACAATGAATCGGCGTATATAGGCTAAGGGGCCTTGGATACCTCGAAGTTCCCGAATATTGCTCGGGGGAGGCATTTGGATAATGGCCTTGATCTTCTCTAGGTCGATTTCAATGCCTCGGTATCTAACAACAAAGCCATGGATCTTCCCAGAGGTGACCCCGAAGGCACACTTCAACGGGTTCATCTTCAGGTGATGGGAACTGAGGAAACCGAACACTTTCTCAAGGTCTTTGAGATGGTCCTCGCGCTTGCATGATTTGACCACTAGGTCATCTACGTAGCATTCCACCAGCGTCCTGAGAATCTGATTGAATATATGATGCATGGCCCTCTGATAAGTGGAACCTGTATTTTTCAAGATGAAGGGAATAACATGGTAGCAAAAGGTACCTTGGGGAGCCCTGAAGGCAGTGGACTCCTCATCCTCAGGGGCCATCCAGATCTGGTTGTACCCGGAATACCCATCCATGAAAGAGGGAGCTTAGAACCCGGCCGTGGCATCAATCAATAACTCAGTCACCTAGAGTGGGAAGGAATCCTTTGGGAAGTGGCGATTAAGGTCTCAGAAGTTCATACAGACACTGATCTTCCCATTATTCTTCCTGACTGGAACAATGTTATCAAGCCACTTGGGGTACTAGACTTTCCTAACGAAGTTGGATTTGATAAGATTGTCAACTTCGGCCTCATCCATAGCACCATGAGAAGGGTGCATCTTCCTGGGAGGCTGATTAAACCCACGATGGTTTTCCGGGAGGACCAGACGTTGAACGACTACTTGAGGATCTAGTCCCTGCATCTCATCGTAACTCCAGGGATACACGTCACGGTGTTGTTTGAGAAAGTCTTCGTACTGCTGCTACTCCTCGGGGGGAATGGCTGCACTGATCAATGTGGGTCTTGGATCCGCCTCGCTAAAAAGGTTCACTTTTACCAGTTCATCAACCGTGGTAGAGACGCCTTCCTCAAAGGCGGGGGGGAGTATCCTTCAGGTCTTCCTCTCCACCCGTGCGGGGATTTCCCGCAACGGGAGATACCTCTTGGCTATCAAAGCCTGAGGGGCAGCTGGTGACAGCTTGGGTAGCAGTGGTCATCATATCAGGAGGCTCACTCTCCATTGAGACCATATCAATGAAGGCAGTCGACCCTATCCCATCTATTCTTCAGCCTAAGGGGCCACGTTTGATGATATCAAAGCAGTGGTGATGCGTAGGCCATATTCGGTTGATTCCAACCTAGCGGAAGAGACACGTGTGATGTACTTCTGTTCTCATAAGCTTGACATCCTGGTACCGCACAGGGGTAGGAGGCTCCGGGATCACCTGATCCTAGTTGGTGTAGGAGTACAAGTTTATTTTCCATCGTCGTTTGTACATGGGAACTTTCCTTCCTTTCATAATTGAAATAACAAAACATTTCCCCATGTTAGGGGTCGTGGCCTCCAAATGGTGGATCGGGAGGATGTAGGCGTCATCCATGCTTGACCAGGGATCACTTGTGACTGGTGCTGGTTCATCCTCACTTACTTGGAATTTCTTATCCTTACTCTTGTAATAATCAGCATCCAGATAGCAAGCCTCAAAATAGGCGAAAGGAGACGCATCTCCTTGGAGCCTGACTACTCGAACATTGAGGGAGTATTTGAGGAACTGGTGATTCGACTAAGGGAATGCTGCATGCAGATGGATCCATGGCCTACCCATCAATGCGTTGTAGGCGGTGTCCTGAGACATGACCATGAACTCGGTGTTGGAAATTAAGCCACCGAACTGAGTCTTCAGGCGGATCTTGCCGACTGGGGTTTGCTCGGTCCTGTTGTATCCCTGAATTATGAGGTCATAAGGAGTTAAATCATCATTAGACAGACCCATCTTTCGTAGTGTCCGAGTCGGTATTAGGTTTCTTCCGGAACCCGTGTCTACAAGGTAGTGGCGGACTTCCACACCACTGAAATGGACAGTGATGTGCAGCGGGTGAATATTCCCTGGAATAGGAGGGTCCTTATCTTCACCATAGAACGATATAACCGCCTAATATTCGTTGTTCTCAATTGCCTCGGCATGGAAGGCTTCTGCGGCTGCCACCTCTGTCTCAAACTGGAGGGGGCTCCTTAGGGCCTCGGCAAGTGCTTCGTACATTTCAGACGATAGGTGAAGGGCCTCAAGGATAGAAAGCCTTGCTGGAATTCTATCTAGGTGCTTCAGGACATCATTCTTCTGTTCCAAACGTGAGCCTTTGCTTACCAGAGGTCGTTCTGCAGTTGGAGGCATAACGGGTCCTGTCGGTTGAACTGGTGGTTCGCTAGTGCTGGGAATATCCCGTTGCCTACTAGTTGAAGCCTGAAGAGTAGTTTTCGGACTAGGATCAGACAGAGGATACTGGCCTGTAGCCGGGCAAGACTGACTATGATACAAACGAGGAAGCTCCTCCTGATCTAGTAGCAAACGGTGGTGGAGGTAGAGCTGAGGGCGTCAGATGGGGTTGCGCATGCTGAGCTCTGTGCTGAGCCTGCTGTCTGGTCTCAGTCGCGTGCACAACCTGATTGAAGGTGCCCGCTGATGTGCCTCGACGACCGGCTTGGTTGTGGTTCCACCAATGCTGACGTTAGCTGGAAACGTTATGGGGGTTCGCCTGGCGTTCCCCTCGTCAGGGGTCATATTGGGCATTACCATCTCCACGGTGTTAATCAAAGCGTACCCCTGGCTGTCGCTGGACGAGTCATCCACTACTTGGATGATTCTGGGAGGAATCCTCATTTCAGGGGGCATAAAGTCTCCAAGAGAGCGGGATGAAGACAGCACTGGTGGATCTCATTGTTTTTTCTTACGTCGTCGCTGCTTTCCCTTTTGGGAAGAGGTCGACTATGAAGGCGATGCATAGGTACTGGCTACTCCATCTGAAGGTTCTGGCTGCTTCAGGCATGCCCGGATGATACCATGGGCACGTACGTCAGTTTTTCGAGCCATCCAGTCGTCGTATCTTTGGGACCCACGGCTGGGAACCTGCTTCCACTCGCCCTCACTATCACTACCAATCTCTGACCCCACAAAGACACCTGCTACTTGTGTTGGTGCCGGGCCCAACCTGACTATGTTATTGTTGACCTGGCCTTGGATCCAGTCTTTAAACACATAGCATTGCTTGAGGGTGTTCCCTATAATCCGATGATAAGGAAAGTAGTTGGTTTGATCGGTGAGATTCGCCTCTACCGGCCTTCTGCAATTGGGTAGGAGCACAATCCCTTTCTCTAGAGCACTTCAGAAGTTGTTAGGGACCTGATTTCCATTGAACTAATAAGTATGGTGCCTTATTTATGGATAAGGGGCCCTGGGGGGCCTGGCCCTGATTAGGGCCGGAGGGGCCTACTGAGGAGGCAGTTCCTGATTGTCTCGCCTAGGTGGAGGTGGCTCATTGCGCGGGGGAACCTGTCGATTCTAAGGCGGTCGTTGCTGGGAAGGAGCATGTGATTCAGGTGGAGGACCTATGGAGGGTTGTGGGGATGGTGTTACTTGCAGTAATTCCAGCTGCCTGGGGGTTTCTATTTGGGCCACCACGGCGGGTTCGTCTCAGGCAGTCCTCCTGGCTAGGATCATAGGGGGCAACGAACGTGACAGACTAGCCTGCTGTAGAGCCTCCTCAAGGCGCTGAGCCTTATCTAAGAAATCCCGGAACCCTCCAGGGTATTTATGGGTGATCAGGGAGGGTACCAGCTCCATTTTAACATTCCCTACACTCATCATCAGTAATTTCTCCTGAGTCAGTGGCATATCGAGGGAGTATGTAAGTCCCTTCCACCGGGCGATGAAGTCTGTGACTCACTCATCAGGGCTTTGTTTGCACTTGAAGAGGTCTGCAATGCTGTTATTATGCGTGGTGGAGCTAAATTGGTATAGTAACTGCCGGCGAAGATCCTCCCAACCGGTCACTGATCCGATAGGGAGCTGGCTGTACTAGACGAATGCGGGACCTTCCAATGTCTGCACAAAGCATCTGAGCTTGGAAGCTTCTTGCTAGGACAAAGTCCCCAGCATAGGGCCACACCTGGAAGAAAAATGGCCCAAGTGCTGCGGCGGGTCCCCTGTCCCGTTGAAGGGAGAGAATGTGGGGTTCCCAAAATCCGGGGGTGCGGGCATATCATCCACCCACGCGGGATACGACTTTCCATTCGGTGGGACCTCCACCTATCGCGTTTCCAACGCATCGAGGAGGGCTATGAGTGCCACTATAATATCAAACGGATGGGGGTCCCTGTCTTGACGGGGATCCCTAATCACAAGTACATTGTTGGGTTCTTCGGCACAGTAGATGGCTTCGGCGGCTTGTGTAGTGACTGGCAGAACGGCCTATGGTGCGATTGGCGGAACAGCTTGTGGGGCCACTGGGGGAACCCAGACTAGATTCTGCAGATTGCCCCATCGTTCAGGAGGGTTTGGTGAGACGTATGGCGCCCTCTTGCCGTAAGTTCCGGCTTCTTCCCGGTCTACGGAAGTAGCCTGATCGGGGTTTCCCAAAGAGCCACGATATGATGGGCTGATACCCATAGCTTCAGGCATAGGAGTTGCGGTGGCCGACGATAGGTCATGTCGTTGCTCTACCGCCGTTTGTCCCCAAAATAGCTCTCTGTGATATCTGGTAGAGGTAGAGGGCACTTCTGGGACAACGGCGGTGATTGCACGGTTGGGACCTGCGTAAATTCCACGATATCATCCTTTTGGATGTATCTGCGGAGAGAGGTAGGAATCCGGTGGACCTCGCATTCCGGGAGAATGAGGCTGACGCGCCGGGTCCCTACCCCAGTTCTTGACACGGAGGAGCAGGGAGAAGGATCCATCGCTGAGTCTCATTCCGCTTTAGAGTCTGAGAAACGGGAAGGTCTGATCTCCACCCGGGCCTTCCCAGGACTCTTCTTGTGGCGCCGACGACCCGCTCTTCTACCTCAGGGTGGCTCTTTGGGACATGTTTGATTCACAATATATAGTCTTGGGGCGGCACTGGTGTCGTGGCAGAGAGGGCCCCCGCTCAAGGTGGCCGGGGTGCGAGGGGCACCAGGGAAAATGTCAAAGGGTACATGGGGAGGACCTCCATGGATGGTGCGGGTGGAGCGAGGATGACCTTCACTCCCCAAGTTTCCGGGGCGAGGAGGACCTTTTCCAGTAGTAGAGAGGACATATGGAGGACCCCCACATTAGAGAAGGACTAGATGGGAAGTGCCTTCAGATCGACGGTTGGGGGTAGGACTAGGGACTCCATACCCTGTATAGTGGGCGCGGGAGAGATTTTCACGCCAAGCGTCCCTACCGCAGAGCGGGTCTTCCTTCGAGATGGGGGTAGCACGAGCCATAACTCTGTGACGAGCTTCAGAGCGAGGAAATCCCACGCTCTATGGAACGGTGATACGGAGAGGACCTTCGTATAGAGTGACATTACCATGGATTGGTTCACAGCAATCATCGCTCAGGCCTGCGACCCTGAGAGTCAACCCGGCCTGCCCGTGGGGCGGCTGAGGCCTCGATCCCGGTCGGGTGAAGGAGTGCCCCTGATCAGTGTATGAAGGAACTCCATGATGCACGCCGGTAGTGGATTTGGCCACAGTAGTTGTTGACGTCGACGTATCATGTCAAGCGTCCTAAGCCCGGGCCCGGCGCTGACGTCGGGTTAGACGAGCTGGTGCAGGTGGTGTAGGGGCATATCATACCTGCTCTTACTGCAGAGTCAGATGGTGGCGTTGATGCGGCAGAATGGGAGGCCTTGCCTGGAGCCCTTGTATTGGGACTCTGAGCGGGCCGAGTCGGACATCACCCATCTCATCAGCATAAGGTGAGGAGTCGTCGAGGCGTTCCAGGGACAGGCTCTCGAAACAATTGAACATTGGGGTGGGGAGAAGGGGTTCCTTGCGTGGCCTGTTAGGGCAGCGTTGACGGTGGGGCCTGGATTCCTCCAGGTCTAGGCGGGCTATATCCCGAGTCGGGATGACCCCTTCCTCCTAGTACCTGTGTACAAGGATGTTGATCACCCTCCGCTGGATGATCTATGACAGGGAGAGGGGACGTGGGTGCCACTTATTCACAGATGTAAAGGCCAACGTGGCGGCAGCGAAGCCATGCGGGGCAGCTGTGCTGGTATTTCCCCTGCCCCTGCGTAGGCGAGCGGGCGGTGATCTTGTCTCCTTTGCAGCAACCTTTTTCTTGGGAAACGGAGAGATCAACTCATCAGCACTACGAGGAAAAGGGTTGAAAACCAGTGCCCCAGTGTCATTCCATTCTCCATGTCTGTAAGAAGGATCCATGCCAACACATTGCACAACAGAATGCCCCACGTTCTACTGCCACAATTTCTGGTAAGTTTCACGTCAGGACCGCCATTTGCTTGGCGGGACTCGGTGCTAGATATCTGGATCTGGTGACACGTCAATCTACTGGTGTCTCGAACGCTACTAATCTCCATATTGAGGAGAAGAATTTCACGTGGGGTTCACCATTTCTGTTTCTGACGCTTTCACCAGGGCGCGCGCGTCCGTCCGTCTGCGGAGGAGGATGCGCTGCATTGTTACCCCGCATTACCACTTGCCAAAGGTGGGCTGCATTCGCTCCTTATTCAGGGACGTCTGCTCCTTGATCGAAACAGAATGATGGGATGTCAGTTATTCCTTCTATGGATTCCTCCTTATAACTCGTCACCTAGTCTGGGTATCCCTCATAGATTTAATACGTTGTTCTTGAAACTCTTCACAGTGCCATGTTTTGATGGAAGCCGGTTAATTACACTACTTCTGTCTAAACATTCCAAAGGGTCCGGTCAGGGTAGCAACCTTCAGTTGGTGCAGTAGTCACGTCGAGTCCTCAGTAGCGTGTCTGGATGCTGGGGAACTGGTGTGTCTGTCTTTTGTCTCTTTTCATGGGACTTCTTGAGGGCGTGGAAGCCCGAGGCATCCCACATCGAGCACGGGGAATTATATGCCATAGACATATATCTGAGGTTTTCCTCAGCTTCCTATGTTTAACATAGGGTATGCCGTAGGTTTAACGTCCAGCGGAGACAGATCAGCCCGATCAGAGCATTAGCTGGAATGGATCGGATTGAGGAATTTCCCCTGAAGGGGTGCCGATACCGGGACCAGCCCATGGGCTGCTGCGAAGAGGAGCGGAATGGAATGATCTTTCCGGGATATGGTAGTCCTGGTGAGAATCATGTTGGATGATGGAGAGTTGAATGAAGTGTGTAGGGGGGGGGGATGAAATGGGACCATCGCAATGGTGGCAGTAAAGTTGGGCTTGAGCCTCGAAGAGATCTCCTACGTATCACCGTGGCAGGGAATCAAAGACCGCATAGTTCGGGATGGTGTCGGTGAACCGATGTGAAGGTGAACCCATGGGTCCACTGGTAGTGGGAATGAACCTCATGAAGATTCCTACGTATCATGCCTTGACACGGGTCAAAGACCTCGTAGTTCAAGTGTGGACGTCGGAAGGCCGACATGAGTGAGGACCTTGGTCCGGATGGTGTGGGGCTTACACACTAGGCTGCCCGGATGCTGGTGAACCGACATGAAGGTGGGTCGGGATGACCAACGGGTGGTGGGCTTGAAACTCTGTGAGGCTTCCTACGTTCCATTCCGTGACATGGATCAAAGACCTCGTAGTTCAAAGGGGGTGTGGAATACAGTTTAACGTCATGTGGGACAGGGTTAAACTGACGGGAATGAGGTCGGAAAGACTGGGTGGTGGGCTTGAATATTGTGAGGCTTCCTACGTACCATACCTTGACATGGATCAAAGACCACGTAGTTCAGTTTGGTCACAACGACTTGCCGCTAGACCGGAATGCAGTTTAACGTCGTGAGGGACGAAGATGAACTCTGATGTGAATAAACGACGAGAGGTGGGCTTGAACCTCGTAGAGGCTTCCTACGTACCATGCCTTGACATGGATCAAAGACCTCGTAGTTCAAAGTGTCTTCATTGGCAAACCGATGTGAAGGTGAACCCGGGGGGGTCCACTTGTGGTGGGTGTTGGCGAACTGACGTGAAGGTGGACCTTGGTCCAATGAGAGATGGGCTTGAACATCGGGGAGGCTTCCTACGTACCATGCCTTGACATGGATCAAAGACATCGTAGTTCAAAGGGTTTCATCGATGAACCGACGTGAAAGTAGACCCTGGGGTCCACTAGTGGTGGGCTCGAACCTCGTGAAGGCTTCCTACGTACCATGCCTTGACATGGATCAAAGTCCTCGTAGTTTGGAGGGTGGGTGTCAGTGAACTGTCGTGAGGAAAGGACCTTGGTCTGATGGGAGATGGGATTGAACCGCAGGGAGGCTTCCTATGTACCGTGCCTTGACATGGATCAATGTCCTCATAGTTCGGGTGGGACTTCATCGGCGGACCGATGTGAATGTGAACCCATGGGTCCACTAGTGGTTGGCTTGAACTTCATGAAGGCTTCATACATACCATGCCTTGACATGGATCAAAGTCCCGATAGTTTGGGTTGGTCAAAATAGCTTGCCGTCGGATTGGAATGCAGTTTAATGTCATGTTGGATGATTGTGAACCCGATGTGAATAAATGACGGGTGGGGTTAAACCTCGTGGATGCTTGCTACGTACCATGCCTTGACATGTATCAAAGACCTCGTTGTTCAAATTGGGTGTATAGTTTAATGTCATGCGGGACAAGGTCATACAGTTTAACGTCATGCTGGATGAGGGCATACAGTTTAACATCATGCTGGATGAGGTATTATCATGGCCAATGCCAACTCTAAGCCCACGTGAGTCGTCCTCGGTGTGAGAAACAAGAGGCAGCAAGGACATAACGATCAAGTCACGAAGGTTGCATCCATGAGAAATGAAAAGGGGCTTACCAGTTAGGCAGCCCATGGTGCTGAGAATTACTCCAGGATGGAGGCCTGAAGTGCAGAAAAGCACAGCGAAAGAGGGATTTGGGACCAATGATGGGAGGTTCCTCATTCCATATCACGCCCTCCACTGACCTTGGTAGTGGGGAAGTACGGAGATTCAGGGGTGTAGCCTTCCACAAGAGGGGCTAGGGGGGGTTACACCAAGGTGGTTTCCCTTATCCCATGGACATATGCTACCCTGAGAAGGCGGATATCATCCCTTGTGGTGGGGGTGACCCCGTCTCTGTGGAGACGGGTGGCGTAAAAAATGTTTGAGCTGGGGGGACCCTGTGTGCGAAGCACGGGGCCAGATCAGAGTTTAACGTCATGTGTTGAGGACGAGGTGCTTTGTAGAGACCCGAAGCCTGACGTACATAGACTTTACATTACTTTTTCGGAATACTTAGTACATAACAAAAACACACACACACAAGGATCGTAATAGTTTAGTGTCTTTGGAAACTCGGAACGTAATCTTCTAATCGTGGTGAAAGATCTTCAATATCTCCCAATAAGATCTTCCCCCTTTTTTTACCTAAAACCTTTCTTTATATCCAGGGGAAAAGAAAACATAAAAGGGTGAGCTCAAATGCTCAGTAAGGGTATACAAAAGAAATAAAAATCATATCATATCTTTTTGAAAATCATAACCTGCAAAAGAGATCATAATATCTTAACATGGAACAAATCATAGAAGTGAAAATGAGATCACCATAATCATAACATGAAACTTGAAACTTTGTGGCATGCACACATAATCATGGAAAATCATTTCTTGTTAGTCATGACTCATTTCCAAGACTATCTTAGTGGACAAAGTCCCTTTCTGAACCGAGTTCACTCCTCGTTTCAGTCCTGTATCACTGAACCGAAATAACCTTCCGTTCCAGCCATGTCTATCTCATGAGATATAAAATCTTTACCCAATGAATTGGAGGGAGATATAGGTCCCACCCATCTTATAATGAATCCTTTCTTATGTGTGCCACATAATCATAAAACATACATCATCGCATAACACATTTAACAAAAATGGGATTCTTGAAACATCATGACATCATAAATAAATTCATATAAGATAAAGGAATTCATTAAAATAATTCCATCACAACATGTACAAATCAATTTAATAATAGGGATAAAAACAGAACCCTTTATTATCTTAGATGGAAAATAATTTTGATAAAACACTTGAACTCCATTCTTGAGGAAAATATCCTTTCTTCTTCAAAAACATTTTTCCTTTCATAACATGTCATACAACTTTAAAATAAAAGAAGTTGATTAAAAATAAACTTTAAAACTTGTAAAGGAAGCTTCTTGGAAACAATGTTTTAAAAATCCATTCATGTCGTATAAGTTAAAAAAAACATTCTTCGTACTTTTGTCGGAAAAGTCAAAAAGTACCTCGTATGACAAAAGATTCCTTTCATAGATATTACTAAAAACTCACCGAAGGGTAAAAATGGATTTAAACAATTGTACGTGGATGGAAATAATATTACATTTTGATTAAACATGGATGTGGATGATAAAATACACCCCAATAAATACTTACGAATAAACAATCTCGGATAAAAATGAGATTGTGATATTTCCCTTACCTTAGGTCCGACTTGCTTTGTAAGTGTCTGAACCTCCTGTATAATGATTTAAATCATGTTATTGACTTATTACAGAATCATATTCATTGTTATGATATTATATATGGTTCACTTATGACATTATATTACCCGTTCTTTTGTAAATTCCATGTTAAAGAAGCGTTTTGGGTAAAATCGTTTCATTTATCGTAGGTGTTTTGATTTGTTGTTCTTGACATTATTATTACTTATATCATTATTTACTTACTTCCAGAATATAAAATATGATTTATATATCATATATATTCAGTATATATATATATATATATAATAGATAGATAAATGAAATGAAAAACACCGTTCATGGAGACGGTAGTCCGTACGTACGCATGAACGCTATTTTCCTTTCCTTATTGTCTTGAATGGAAGTAGATGACATACATATATATATATATATATACATAAATCCAGTAGCTTTATAATGTCATATATTTCATTATTATTTCTTATATATACTTTATAATCATTCTTAAATGGTTAACATGGAGAATGAATCTCATCGCGTCGTGGAGACGGTAGTCCGTACGTACACACGAGCGATGATATCATTTCTATAAATATTGAATTGAATTGGAGTGGATTATAAAATATATCAGAATCAATATGATGTTTTAATAACTATGTATAGTTATTCTTTACACCATTATACCCATCCATGTAAGGTGGTGGTGGAAAATAGATTACACCACGGCGTGGAGACGGTATTCCGTACGTACGCACGCGCGGTGATTTCTTTTTCCGTAGGATGGATAGATGGTGAAATAAGGATGTTTCATACTTATAATAACATATCAGTATATGAGTGATACTGATGTTATTACTTCATAATGAAACAACCTAATAAGAAGAAGTGGAAGAAGAAATAAAGATGAAAGAATTGGTAACGGTAATTACCTCTTCTTTGAAGCGCCTCTTTGAGACCTCCTCTTAGGGTACTACAATTGGTCTTTGAGGAAGACCAGAACCTCTAGGATGTTGCTAGGGAAGTGGAGAAGAGATTTTGGCAGGGGTTGGCCGAGCATGAGAGCTCAAATTGGTGTGAGGAGGAGGGGGAGGAGGTGTCCTTTTATAGGGGAGGAGAGGGGCACCTTAGGAATTCTTAAAAATATTAATTTATAATAAATCTAACCCCACTTAAAAACCTCCAAAAATGACTCATATTCGAAGCTTAGATGAGATAGGGTTGTAATATCATCAACCAATCAAATTTAGACATGTTTGGATCTTATTTTAAACCTTATCAATTAGATTTAACTCTAAGTTAAATAATTTAACTTTTACCGTGTCTTTTTGTTTTCTTTCACTATATGGTTAATACACTTACTATAACATGCCAAACGAACCCCAAATTGTTTATTATTAATATATATTTCCTTATATAAGTCATTTGGCCGAACCTTAGATTTTTAGGAATAAAATAACAATTAATAATATAATATTTGATTTAAAAACTATTTTGTGTCAATTTTGACACTATTTGATATATGATTTTTGTGAAAGTAATAACAGAATTAAATGTTCGAACCAAGTTGATTAAATCAACATTAATATATCATAGTAACCTATAAAATTAGTGGAATTCATAAAAATTCTCAAATTACATTTATTTTGGTGTTTATAACATCAATTATGTCAATATTTCATAAATAAGATAATTATTGCATCATATTTGTGTCATAAATTAATTAAATTATTTGATGTCTAAAAATTACAAATAAAATACCATTATGTAGGAAATCTTTTTAGCTTTCTAATGAATATTTATAGTCGAATTTATCTTATGTATAACCCCATATTAAAAATGATTTACTTATTAAACTTTGATTTTAACTATTTTAACCCTTCTTTAAATAAATTAATAATAAATGTCCTAATCTAATCCAAGTGGGCCTAAATGGTCATATTTTATTCCTAAGTTTGTTTTTGGTCGAATTACACTTGTCCAATAGAATTAGGACATGTGTTAGGGTAATATTGATATCATATTTACCCTTAGTTACCCTATTTACTATTAATCGCGGTAAAAATAGTAAAAAGTTACTATTCACCAAAAAATTATTTTTATCTCATTGAACCACATTTTACTTACTGATATCAACCGTGTCAGTCAGATTTTTGAAATTCCATTCACAGAAGCGGTAAAATTAAGTTTTATGAAAAATTCAGTTTTTTTAACTACCACTTAGTAGTTTCACTATTCATCAAAAAATGAAGGTTTTCAGAAAAATGCCAAAATTTCATCCTAAGCTATATTTCATATTCCGAATTCAAAAATGAAGTCTATTTTACCAAATTCATAACATAGAAGTTGAATTAATTAATTTTATAATTAAATCCCGCTGTTAAGACAAATAGCGTGTTTTTAAGAAACAATTTCTATCAAAAGATTGATACTTGATTATGTCTGGTTTAAATGTGAAATTACAACCAATGACCAGCATTGAATTAAATTGTAAAAATATATTCTAAATATACTTTAAAACCACTCAAATTAATAATTTATCACTATTAATTATTTCGATTAAAAAAGTTGTTTTTTAATTATAATTAATAATTTTCACTATTCATCAGAATATGAAAGTTATCCGAAAAGTACCAAAATTTCACCTTAGGCTAAATTCGATACTCCGAATCCAAAAATGAAGTTCATTTTGAAATATAAGATTTACAGAATTTTAAAAAGTGGTTATTACTATTCATAACGGCTAGTTTTAATAATATTTTAATAGCATATCGTTCTTTAGTGAAACTCGTTATTACGTACTACGCACGCTATCGAGGAAGGTCGCGATTGCGTGTATGCAAGGCAAGTCAAGGATGCGTGTTGTGCAAGCTCCTTTTGGTGTAGCGTACAATACAAGACATTAGTGAAATAAAAAGAATATTTTTCATAAAATCTCGGGCTGTTACATTCTACCCCCCTTAAAATGAATTTCGCCCTCGAAATTCTTCGGGGTTATAAATGGTTTACTATTCGAAAGATTCTTTAATAGAATCCCACATCGTAAAAAGGAATACAAAAACTTGGCTTTAAAAACTAATGTATGAAATGTAACGATTACCCAAATAAACTAATCGCTAGGTTTCCACATAGGTAAAAATATGGATATGGAAGAGAAATCTAACCATCATGTTCTGATGGAGAGTGGTAGAGAACATGGCTATGGAAAAGCCAGTAATCACAAATCCATAGATTTGTGATGATATAAGGTACCATCTGATTCATCAGGTATAAGATCACTAGGACAACATTTTTGGTTTTCAAGATCATTTCCCTAAAGTTGAAAATTTGAATTAGAATAAATACTTACTTTATTTTGGTACAATATCACTATTGTCCGTGCCTTTAACAATTTCCACATCATCTCTTAAAGAAATGAAGTTGAATTTGTCATTCGCGATGTGTTAGCAGATCATGTGATAGAATGATGGGTCATTCCATCTGTCTCAAACAAAAGGTTAGAAAAGTTATAAAAAAAATACATAAATCCATCTATAGTGAGATTAATCATGTATGGTTCCTAAAATGAACTTATACATCACATATCATACTGCTTAATATAATAAAACTAGTTTCTACTAAACAGGGACTTCCTGTAGGTCAGTGGTAGGCGATAAAGGTCAGTCGCACTTCGGTTGTGGGTTCGATTCCCACAGCCTTGTCCGAAGCGATGGGCTGTCGCCCGTCCTGCAGGTTGTCCTTTTTATAAAACTATATTACTATAACATCCCATCAATAATATCGAAAAAAAACTTCTATCCTTAAACAATACTAACTTATGTCCAACATAATTCATTCCAATCATTAGGCTCATAATACTGCAGTCCATTCTCATAACATAGTGAAAACGATTACCAGAGATTTAATACCATCGTTGATCCCCATATATCATAAGATATATCTTGTTGGTCACATTCCAAACATTCAAAGGACTTAATCTTGTACTCTCTTGAATACCCATTGAACCTTAGTGAAAACTTGAATGCAGTTAAAAGTTAACACTTTTCACATACCGAAATCCTCAAAATTCTATATACTCAAACCATGATATCACTTAGTCCTTATATCAATCATGAGCTCATGAATACTGTCAAACATTTCATTTTCCCCTTATCCCTTCATTATGCGCATATCATCATCATTCCAAAAATATCTGAATAACCTTTCATGGATACTGGTAACATTAATCAGACAACAATGTTACAATCCTTACATGTCTCTTTATTCCATAGTGCCATGAGATTACTTATACAACATTACACATGATAAACATGTAATCATTCCACTACATTCTTAAACCATTGACCGAGCTTCAACAATTCTTTCATCTCACATACCATTGGTAGTCTCTTCATCATCATCCACATAAATACTTCCCATATGACCATACTGATTCTCTTCATGAGTCTTTCCCTTAGGGCATTTGTTTGCATAATGCCCATACATTCCACATTTAAAACACTTAACCATTTTTGATGTCTTAGCAATACCATTATCCTCATCCCTGGTATTAACTGAACCTTTTCCTTTGCACTTACTGACTTTGTGTCCTTCTTTTCCACACCCAAAGCATCTTCCAGTTCCATTGAAACATTCTCCTTGATGCCTCTTCCCACATGATTTACATAGGGGAAATTGAACTTTCTTTCCTCTATGATCATCATGAAACTCCATCTTTCTCTTATTAGCCGAGTCAGGAAACTTACCAAATTTTACTTTATTGATCATATTATGAGATTGCTGATTCGGCATAATAATGATGTTTGGACTTCCAAATCCCATTTCATTTGGTTGCTCATAAAGAATATCATTCCATTGTCCATCATTTCCTCCATTATCGTGAATCACCTTGTTTCCAGCCATTTTCTAAAACCCAAAAAGAATAGCGTGAGAGGCAAAAATCATGCTAGGGAAAACAACATAATAAAGGGGGAGTACCTTGAACATCTAACATCTTAGGTTTAATTCTATGATTGTTAGCGTAGTTCTAGTACTATAACCTATACGTATACTTAACCTTAGGGACATCCCTAGACATACCTTAGAAAAATATCTAGGGATCTCACTAACGTTTTCGCATCCTAGTTTCCAAAGGTTGACTAAACCTTTCCTCTGATACCAACTGTAGAGACCCGAAGCCTGACGTACATAGACTTTACATTACTTTTTCGAAATACTTAGTACATAACAAAAACACACACACACAAGGATCGTAATAGTTTAGTGTCTTTGGAAACTCGGAACGTAATCTTCTAATCGTGGTGAAAGATCTTCAATATCTCCCAATAAGATCTTCCCCCTTTTTTTACCTAAAACCTTTATTTATATCCTGGGGAAAAGAAAACATAAAAGGGTGAGCTCAAATGCTCAGTAAGGGTATACAAAAGAAAAAAAAATCATATCATATCTTTTTGAAAATCATAACCTGCAAAAGAGATCATAATATCTTAACATGGAACAAATCATAGAAGTGAAAATGAGATCACCATAATCATAACATGAAACTTGAAACTTTGTGGCATGCACACATAATCATGGAAAATCATTTCTTGTTAGTCATGACTCATTGCCAAGACTATCTTAGTGGACAAAGTCCCTTTCTGAACCGAGTTCACTCCTCGTTTTAGTCCTGTATCACTGAACCGAAATAACCTTCCGTTCCAGCCATGTCTATCTCATGAGATATAAAATCTTTACCCAATGCATTGGAGGGAGATATAGGTCCCACCCATCTTATAATGAATCCTTTCTTATGTGTGCCACATAATCATAAAACATACATCATCGCATAACACATTTAACAAAAATGGGATTCTTGAAACATCATGACATCATAAATAAATTCATATAAGATAAAGGAATTCATTAAAATAATTCCATCACAACATGTACAAATCAATTTAATAATAGGGATAAAAACAGAACCCTTTATTATCTTAGATGGAAAATAATTTTGATAAAACACTTGAACTCCATTCTTGAGGAAAATATCCTTTCTTCTTCAAAAACATTTTTCCTTTCATAACA
Organism: Viscum album; assembly: GCA_963277665.1. Classification (NCBI taxonomy): domain Eukaryota; kingdom Viridiplantae; phylum Streptophyta; class Magnoliopsida; order Santalales; family Viscaceae; genus Viscum; species Viscum album. Next base: position 311,346,164 of record OY728133.1, on the reverse strand, counting down.
TGTCATACAACTTTAAAATAAAAGAAGTTGATTAAAAATAAACTTTAAAACTTGTAAAGGAAGCTTCTTGGAAACAATGTTTTAAAAATCCATTCATGTCGTATAAGTTACAAAAAACATTCTTCGTACTTTTGTCGGAAAAGTCAAAAAGTACCTCGTATGACAAAAGATTCCTTTCATAGATATTACTAAAAACTCACCGAAGGGTAAAAATGGATTTAAACAATTGTACGTGGATGGAAATAATATTACATTTTGATGAAACATGGATGTGGATGATAAAATACACCCCAATAAATACTTACGAATAAACAATCTCGGATAAAAATGAGATTGTGATATTTCCCTTACCTTAGGTCCGACTTGCTTTATAAGTGTCTGAACCTCCTGTATAATGATTTAAATCATGTTATTGACTTATTACAGAATCATATTCATTGTTATGATATTATATATGGTTCACTTATGACATTATATTACCCGTTCTTTTGTAAATTCCATGTTAAAGAAGCGTTTTGGGTAAAATCGTTTCATTTATCGTAGGTGTTTTGATTTGTTGTTCTTGACATTATTATTACTTATATCATGATTTACATACTTCCAGAATATAAAATATGATTTATATATCATATATATTCAGTATATATATATATATAATAGATAGATAAATGAAATGAAAAACACCGTTCATGGAGACGGTAGTCCGTACGTACGCATGAACGCTATTTTCCTTTCCTTATTGTCTTGAATGGAAGTAGATGACATACATATATATATATATATATATACATAAATCCAGTAGCTTTATAATGTCATATATTTCATTATTATTTCTTATATATACTTTATAATCATTCTTAAATGGTTAACATGGAGAATGAATCTCATCGCGTCGTGGAGACGGTAGTCCGTACGTACGCACGAGCGATGATATCATTTCTATAAATATTGAATTGAATTGGAGTGGATTATACAATATATCAGAATCAATATGATGTTGTAATAACTATGTATAGTTATTCTTTACACCATTATACCCATCCATGTAAGGTGGTGGTGGAAAATAGATTACACCACGGCATGGAGACGGTATTCCGTACGTACGCACGCGCGGTGATTTCTTTTTCCGTAGGATGGATAGATGGTGAAATAAGGATGTTTCATACTTATAATAACATATCAGTATATGAGTGATTCTGATGTTATTACTTCATAATGAAACAACCTAATAAGAAGAAGTGGAAGAAGAAATAAAGATGAAAGAATTGGTAACGGTAATTACCTCTTCTTTGAAGCGCCTCTTTGAGACCTCCTCTTAGGGTACTACAATTGGTCTTTGAGGAAGACCAGAACCTCTAGGATGTTGCTAGGGAAGTGGAGAAGAGATTTTGGCAGGGGTTGGCCGAGCATGAGAGCTCAAATTGGTGTGAGGAGGAGGGGGAGGAGGTGTCCTTTTATAGGGGAGGAGAGGGGCACCTTAGGAATTCTTAAAAATATTAATTTATAATAAATCTAACCCCACTTAAAAACCTCCAAAAATGACTCATATTCGAAGCTTAGATGAGATAGGGTTTTAATCTCATCAACCAATCAAATTTAGACATGTTTGGATCTTATTTTAAACCTTATCAATTAGATTTAACTCTAAGTTAAATAATTTAACTTTTACCGTGTCTTTTTGTTTTCTTTCACTATATGGTTAATACACTTACTATAACATGCCAAACGAACCCCAAATTGTTTATTATTAATATGTATTTCCTTATATAAGTCATTTGGCCGAACCTTAGATTTTTAGGAATAAAATAACAATTAATAATATAATATTTGATTTAAAAACTATTTTGTGTCAATTTTGACACTATTTGATATATGATTTTTGTGAAAGTAATAACAGAATTAAATGTTCGAACCAAGTTGATTAAATCAACATTAATATATCATAGTAACCTATAAAATTAGTGGAATTCATAAAAATTCTCAAATTACATTTATTTTGGTGTTTATAACATCAATTATGTCAATATTTCATAAATAAGATAATTATTGCATCATATTTGTGTCATAAATTAATTAAATTATTTGATGTCTAAAAATTACAAATAAAATACCATTATGTAGGAAATCTTTTTATCTTTCTAATGAATATTTATAGTCTAATTTATCTTATGTATAACCCCATATTAAAAATGATTTACTTATTAAACTTTGATTTTAACTATTTTAACCCTTCTTTAAATAAATTAATAATAAATGTCCTAATCTAATCCAAGTGGGCCTAAATGGTCATATTTTATTCCTAAGTTTGTATTTGGTCGAATTACACTTGTCCAATAGAATTAGGACATGTGTTAGGGTAATATTGATATCATATTTACCCTTAGTTACCCTATTTACTATTAATCGCGGTAAAAATAGTAAAAAGTTACTATTCACCAAAAAATTATTTTTATCTCATTGAACCACATTTTACTTACTGATATCAACCGTGTCTGTCGGATTTTTGAAATTCCATTCACAGAAGCGGTAAAATTAAGTTTTATGTAAAATTCAGTTTTTTTAACTACCACTTAGTAGTTTCACTATTCATCAAAAAATGAAGGTTTTCAGAAAAATGCCAAAATTTCATCCTAAGCTATATTTCATATTCCGAATTCAAAAATGAAGTCTATTTTACCAAATTCATAACATAGAAGTTGAATTAATTAATTTTATAATTAAATCCCGCTGTTAAGACAAATAGCGTGTTTTTAAGAAACAATTTCTATCAAAAGATTGATACTTGATTATGTCTGGTTTAAATGTGAAATTACAACCAATGACCAGCATTGAATTAAATTGTAAAAATATATTCTAAATATACTTTAAAACCACTCAAATTAATAATTTATCACTATTAATTATTTCGATTAAAAAAGTTGTTTTTTAATTATAATTAATAATTTTCACTATTCATCAGAATATGAAAGTTATCCGAAAAGTACCAAAATTTCACCTTAGGCTAAATTCGATACTCCGAATCCAAAAATGAAGTTCATTTTGAAATATAAGATTTACAGAATTTTAAAAAGTGGTTATTACTATTCATAACGGCTAGTTTTAATAATATTTTAATAGCATATCGTTCTTTAGTGAAACTCGTTATTGCGTACTACGCACGCTATCGAGGAAGGTCGTGATTGCGTGTATGCAAGGCAAGTCAAGGATGCGTGTTGTGCAAGCTCCTTTTGGTGTAGCGTACAATACAAGACATTAGTGAAATAAAAAGAATATTTTTCATAAAATCTCGGGCTGTTACATGCTTGGTAGTTTATCATCCTGCAGCTCAGATGAGGTGGGTTCACTCTGCACCCCTAGGACTTACATGACCGACACCTTTTGCTCCTAGTGGAAGGGAAGGTACCAGTAAGGCCGTGGTCAAGGGGGGTCATAGGGCGAACCATCAAGGGGTCCACGTTAGTGTGGCTATGTGAAGAAGCGATCTCCATTAGCGTGCCTATACAAAGAAGCATTAGGAGAAGTAATGCTACGGGTGATTTTGTCCGTGGGACTTTGAAATCACATCATGTGAACCTGGAGGGTCGCACGGGAAGAGGAATTGCCAAGCAGATAAGTGTGCTTCGCGAAGTGGAGTGTTGTGGCCTTAGCATGGGGCAGAGGTGTGGATGAGGGGTGCTTCGCAATGTGGAATTGTATTCTCGGAGCACTGCCTCATGAAGAAGAGGTTCCTCTCGAAGCATGGTGCCGCGAGGCAGTGTGCATCGCGATATTTAGCGATCCTGCCATGGCATGGGGATCACTAGTCCAGGATGGGTGTTTCGCGAAGCATAAACGCTCCGCGGCTGCCCAGGTTCCCTTGGGAATCCCCCTCCTCAGCGAATGCCCTTGAGCTTCGCGAAGGGCATCCCTCTCGGAAGAGGGGCTCAAAAAGAGACAACACGAAGGCGACACATGAAGTAGAAGTACCTCGCGGAGCTCATGATTCCCAGAGCAAAGTGTGCTTCACGATTCGGGAGTTGAAAAGCCGAAAGGTCGGATTGTCCATCGTATGGGCTCAGGGGGAATGCAGAATTTATAGGAAAGGGGCGCCGTGAAGTAGAACTCATGTGGCACAAAGGGGCGGCGGTTTCTTCGCGATAGGCTCGCGAATGTTTGGCCATTGGCGGAGAGGTACCGCCTCGGTTGCTTCGCGGTGGGCTCATGAACGACATTCCATTCATGGAGGGGTACCGCCTCGGTGGATTCGCGGTGGGCTCACGAACATCAGGCTGTTCTTAGAGAGGTACCGCCTCTGGTGCTTCGCGGAGGGCTCACGAACATCAGGCCGTTTGTAGAGAGGTACCGCCTCTGGTGCTTCGCAGAGGGCTCGCGATTGTCAGGCCGTTTGCGGATATGTACCACCTCCGAAGCTTCGTGGGACCACGATGCTCGGGGGTGCTTCACGTCGGTGCTTCGCGAGGCAGCGTGTGTGGATTCTATTTCACTCCTTTATTTCATGGAATATTTTGGCGCCATCAGTGAGATTTTTGGATATAAAAGGCACGCTTTCTAGGCCATTTTGTTTCTGAGAAAGTTGTTTCAGTGGATCCAGAAAAGATAGAAGATTTTCTTTCTTGGAAACTGTTGAAGGATGTCTTTGAAATACGATGTTTTCTTGGTCTAGATGGTTATTATCGATGCTCTTTCCATGTCTTCTCATGACTAGATTCGCCTATGATAGCATTGACAAAGAAGAATAGTGCATTTCAATGAACTGAGGAATGTCAGAGATATTTTCAAGAGTTGAATGTTCTCATTACATCAACACCAATCTTAATCTTTCCAGAATCAAGGAAAGGATACATGGTGTATTGTGATGCTTCCAGAACAGGGTTGGGTTGTGTTCTCATGCAAGGAGACCATGTGGTTTCTTATGGCTCAAGGAAATTGAGGGTGCATGAGAAAAAATTACCCAACACATTATTTGGAGTTGGCTGCAGTCATTAAAGCTTTAAAAACATTGATACATTATCTATTTGGTGGGAAATTTTATGTGTTTACGGATCGCAAAAGCTTGAAACACATTTTCTCAATAGTGAGATTTGAATCTGAGGCAGAGGAGATAGATACATAATCTTCAAATGTTCAAATTTGACTTAATGTATACACCGGGTAAGTGAAATTCAGTGGTCAAAAAATTAAGAAGGAAGTCATATGCTCAGTTGGCAAAGGAAGCTTTAGAAGAATGGAAATTTATGTCATTCATAGACAAAATGCATGTGGAATGTGAAAACCGAGGGGATGTTGTGGTTTTCTTTTCAGCTACGCTTGTTCTCGATATGGTAAAAGTGGTCAAAGAGGCACAGACATATGATGCTGAAGGTCTGCTAATGAGTTCCAAACTCATTGGTTGGAAGACCATTGATGACTGGAAAATTGATGGGGTTCGGTTTTTTGTTTTAGATATCAGATGTTTGTACCCATGGTTTTTTAGAAACAACTCCTTCATGATTACCACCATTAAAGATGGGTTGTACATCCTAGTACACGGAAGATATATAAGGCGCTAAAGGCACAGTTTTGGTGGAGCGACATGACAAATAAGGTGGCTAAGTTCATCTCGCGATGCTTAACTTGCCAGCTGGTTAAAGCATAGCATCAGAGGTCCTCTGGTATGATACAGTCATTACCAATCCCAGTGTAGAAATGGGAGCATATATCATTGAATTTTGTTACAGGTCTTCCAAGAACGGTCTGGATACATGAATCCATTTGGATGATAGTAGATCGTCTAACCAATTTGGCCCATTTTACCCCAATTCATGAAACTCATATGGTGGAAGATCATTCAAAAACCTATATATGATAAGTGGTAAATAGACATGGTTTACAAGTGTCTATCAACATAGATAGAGATCTGAGGTTCACATCTCATTTCTGGAAATTCTTACAACAAGCCCTTGGAACTCAGTTAACTATGAGCATGGTGTATCATTCTTATATGGATGGGAAATCTGAGAGGATGATACAGACATTGGAAGACATGTTGTGGGATTTTGTAATGGATTTTGGTGGCTCGTGGGAGGAGCATATTCTATTAGTGGAGTTCTCATACAATAACAGTTATCAGGCATCGATATGCATGGTTCCGATTGAAGCATTGTACGGGCGTCCTTGTCATTCTCCGCTATGCAGGGTGGAAACTGGTGAAACATCACTAGTCGGGATGAGACTTTTCCAAGAAAAAACGAAGAAGATTCATTTGATTAAAAAGAGGATGGAGATGGCTCAGAGTCATCAGAAATATTATGCAGATCATCGCTGAAGGCCATTGTCATTTGTAGTGAGTGATCACGTCTTTTTGAGAATATCTCCAAGACTAGGACAACGTTGTTTTGGGACATAGGGAAAATTATCTCTTCGATATATAGGCCCTTTTGAGATACTGGAACGGGTTGGAGAGGTGGCGTATCAGTTGGAATTACCACTACGGTTCAGTGTAGTTCATAATGTGTTCCATGTATCTTAGTTGAAGAAGTATCAGCCTGATCCTGACCATGAGATCAGATGGGATCACGTTGACCCAGAGCCAGATGATTCATTGTTAAATATTCTGATGCAGATTTTGGATAGGTAGGATAAAGTCTTGCATGGGAAAACTATCGGCCTAGTGTGGGTTTTGTGGAAACATGGTCTGATTTAGGAAGAGATTTGGGAACGCGAGAAAGAAATTAAGGAGCAGTGGCCAAAAATCTTTCGGTCAAGAAATGGTTTTCTAGTTTCTGGGGATGGAAAGGCCAATGGTTGGGAGAAAGTAGTACCCCCCCAGTTTCGGGTATGTAACACATACTTGATGTTTTTCATGGTATCAAAAGTTATGGGTGACATATGGGAGAATCAGGAGATCCTGGAGTGATGTTTGAAGCAAAGGGGAAGGCGCACAGTCGGCGCATGGTTTGTCAAACTGTGTGGCCAAACCGTGTGTGTCTGACTGAGGTGGAAGTGGCTTCCACATGGTCGGTGCATGGTTTAGGGAAACCATACGATGAGGTCATGTGTGATGGATGGCCGACGCAGAAGCTAATGCACGGTTAGTGCACGGTTTGTCAATCCATGCAGACTAACCATGCAGTGACTTAAATTTAGATCCTAAAATTGTAGATCAAACTCGTTTTGCTTTTAATTTTCTTTTTTAAACCTCCTAAGCGACCCTAACTAGGTATTACTCTCCATTGAAGGTTTGAAGACTTCTCCCAAGCATTCTGGAGGCGATCTAAAGGCCTCTCTTGGAGAATCGAAGCTGGATTCATAAGGTATGTGATCGTTGTTGATCGTTTTCTCAGATAAAATTATATCTACTTCTCTTATTCTATAGTTTTCTTATATCTACACCCGTTATGGGTATATATAATGGTTTTCATGCCAAATATGACAAAATTTGGTCTTGGTTGTGTTAGGAGAAGAGATCTAAGGAGGGTTTTTGGAGTCTTGACCCGGTGTTCTTGAGCGTTCTTCATCCGTGGCTTAGATTCTCCTTTTTTGATTAGGTAGGTGGCTTCACTCTCGACTCCTCTTGTTCGAATCGGTTGGATTAGTTTAAAATTGGTTATTTGAATGGAATCTATTGTGAAAAGTATAGAATAAATCTTCTTTAATGATGATTTATGGTTTTGATGAAATAGTGAAATCTTGGTGAATTGTGTGCAAATTATCTTGGATATTTAATTTTAAAATGTTGATTTTAAATTATGAAATTAATGAAAGAGTAAATTTTTTTATGAGAATTGTGTTTGCAATAAAAAGGGTGTTTTATTGAAATGGTTTTGAAGGATTTAGTTTTCAATAAAAAGGCAGCTTTATTGAAATGGTTTGAATTGTTGAACACACTTGGTTTTGATGGAAATGATTTTCAATAAAAGGTGTTTTATTAAAAGTATGGATTTGATTTATTGTTGGAAATGTATAGTGAGTTTTCATATTTCATTGTATGAGGCCGGGTTGAAATATGACCTTGTGCATGGTGCCAAATGTTTAATGGCACGTGGTAACTATATGTACGAGACTTGGTTGAAACATGGCCTTGTGCTCGGTGCCAAAGGTGTAATGGCACATGGGGGAAACAATTACCTTGTGAAGACTTCATAGATCGACAAGATACTTCTCATGAGTATGGAACTATCATAATGAATCATGCATGGTTGATTTCACGGGTTTGTGAAATGGTTTGGAATGCCAAAATGGGATGTTTGTTAAATGGTTTGGAAACTTGTTTGGTTATTTTTATTGTAAAATAACATGTTGGAAAATCCAGTTTAAATTGAACTTTGATAGTTTCGAGCATGGATGGTTTTTGAAAACTAGTTTATATTTATTTATAAACTGCTTTGGAGAATTTTATATAAACTGTTTTACAAAAATGTGGCTAACTCTTCTATCCTTGTGGCGTGAGTAGGGATGTCATTGGGGAAAACCTACTGAGATTTATACTCACCGCTGCTTTGGCACTTTGGTGCTTTTGTAGATGTTGTTTTTCGAGACACAGGTAATGGTAAAGCATCTCATTACTAATGGATCGTGGTGATGTTTGGGAGATGTTGTGGAGCTTGGATATTGTGGACCACATAGTTGTTGTGTCTTTTGAGTGTCTCATGTTGTTCTTCCATTGTGTACCTTGATGTTTGGTTTTATCTTCCACTGTTGTGTACTCTGATGTGGTTTAATATAAATTAAGTTTTTGATTGGTCTTTCATTGTTTCATGCATCATATAGTGAATGATTAATGGATGGGTTTATTTTTTTAATGGGTAAATCGTCCCCTAATTGTATTTGAAACCCTTCGGGATTTATTTCCAGCCTTTGGAATCTTGGGGATGTATATTAAGTCCATGTAATGACTTGTTTTATTTTAAATCCAATGAGGATAAGCGGGTCATTACAGACAATAATATCCCATGTTCAGTCCACAAAAGTACATTATACGCAATTGTCCGACATGGTTCTATCGTCATGTCATATGAAAGCTCTATACACACTCCCCCTCTGGAGCCTTTATGCAATAGTGGGTTTACTTGTCAAATGTTTAGCATACTAAGAACCCTTAGTACATATCATATACTTGATAACTATCACATAAAAAATAGTTTCATCCTACTAGTAACAAATATTCAAATGAATAAGACAACAATCACAGGCAACAGTATCCAAACAAACATGTGATAAAACTCAACATCTTCAAAAAATATAAGAACAAAACATTTTAAAAAATTAATGATGATATAATTGTCCTCTACATGATTAGGAACATCCTAAATCATGGTTATTGAAATCCTCATTGCGTTTTTCTAAGGAATCGTCAACCATATCATGTCCAAAAATTCATTTGTTCTAACGGCCTATCAATGACGCAAAAAAATAATTCAAAACATTTTATATCCAAATGAAATAAAACCCCCCAATGAAGTAACTCTTTTTCACATCTGTATAATTTCAGTATTGAATATTTATTCCATAAAATCAGTAATTCATTTATCCAGTAGAAAAAATCAAAATTTTACATGCGATAAATGGTTTCTCTATCTAGAATAATATTCAATAAAATAGAGATAATAATTATTTTATAGACAAAGGAAATTTAAATCTTAATATTATTTAAATATTTATTTTTAATTTCTCCATAAAAATTATAAATTATTATATTTAAACTTCATAATGCATGATTTATACCTATAAATTATCCATTTTTAAAATAAATCACTAAGAGAGAGGAGAGATAATGATTGTCATGAAATGCCTGGAAACTATAATAAGGGTTTGGATTGATCAAAGTTGTATTCAATAATCATAAAAAAATTACATTCATGGATTACAATAACTCAAAACAATTTAAAATTGGATGGTAGATTGGATATTTTATTTTTAAAATAATTTTACCATATTCTAGTATTACAGCATTCATAAACCAAAAAAATATCATTATATAATTTTTTATTTAATAATTTTTTAATTTCATAGTATTTAGAACCATCAATATTAAGAGTTACAAAATCTAAATTAGTAAAATGAATTATTTTAAATGATTTAAATATTTTAAAAACATGAAAAAAAAATTTATGATCACACTGTGGATGAAGATGCGGAGAAATTGATTTTAGAACATTTTTTTAAATGTAATTGTATAAGGGTAACATGGTTTTTACATAACAACTCTCCCAGCTATCATGTCAGGGTATAGATTTAAACAATAAAATTTGGATAAAAACATATTCCTACTCAAATGTAGTATTTGTTTACCTTTACACATCATATAATAACCAGGTTTTTCCCTTAAAATAGATTATAATACAATTACATAGTGAAAAGAAATTTCAACCCTTGTGAAATATATAGGTTACCCATATGTAAAAGTTTTAAATATAGGTCTACCATCTCCAAATCTATAGAAAAAATTCTAAACATTTACACATGTATAGAACTACCCTTACACTATTCATGAATCATAATTCTTACCATTATGAGACTAATGGAAGACTCCTCTTACCTTCACACAACTTTTGTAAAACATGAGTTAACTTCATAGAAAAATAGGTCCAATATGAGGCTGAATATATTCATTGGAAATGATTAATTTACCACTTAATTTTTTACAAAATAAAACCAAAAAGTTATTTTATAACATTTTAAAAATTATAATTTTATAATAGGGACTATCGATTCATTATGGTAGGGGAGATCAATGATATACATTATATGTTTTTTATGAATATTGAAATCCATATGTAGGGGTTCATTTATTATCTTATGTTAAGTGAATATTTAATGTTATTATTTTATATCATACTGAGTGACATTGGAATTTACCTAACTATATATTGAATTAGAATAAATAATTAACATAGATTTTGGGTTTTTCAATCACATATTTTTGTGCTATATTGATGGTTGGACTATTTCTTTACTAGATTTTCCACAATCTATGGTTGATGTTTTTTTGCATGTTTTTATACATGGAAAATAAATAACTAATTTAATAATAGTAAAACATGATTTCTAAATGTTAGAGGCTTGTTAAATTGTTATCATAAATCATTATTTTACTTCACAATTTATGTTATTATTAAGGCATGTTTATGTCAAGATTTATGAATTGATAGTTAACGCATTTGTGTTTCTATGTCAGTAACCTATCTTAAATGAATCAGTTATTTAATAATGTAATGAATTAGTTACCAATGGTATTGGGGTGTGTAGTGGATGATGGTGATATATGGATTTAATAAATTTCACCAGTGATTAATGTAACAACACCATCATTTGAAAATAAATGTCCCACTTTAATCCTAAGGATCGGGCATGAAAAAATTTAAGCATAATAAATAATCCATAAATATCTAGTTGGATTTGATTCATCACTTGACATTTTCTATTTTCTGGTAAATGATGCAATATGTATCCAATGAATAATCCCACCAAATCTTCTACACATGCTTTAAAAATATAAAAGAGCATCGATCATGAACTTTTGAGTGCTGGAATGATGACTTAATGATGTCTTATACATCCTAAAGAAGACCTCACCAACATTACTTTGATTTTTATGGATAATATTGATCTTATTACCTAGAAAAAGTTTTTACCTCTCTAGAAAGTAGGATAAGAGAGAGAATATCTCAAGATTTCACTATGAATAGTCATAGGTGTGATCCCCTATCATTTTATTTATATAGAGTTAAGAAATTTCCGTAAAAGGCTCCCAAAACATTGATATTTTACAAACACTATAAATGATAAATTAGAAATTTTTTACTAAGTCATAACTATCATTTATATTTTTACCACATTATTTTAATATAATAATTATATACCATTATAAAAACTAATGAATTAATATGAATTGTCTTTCCCACAAATATTAAATGAACCATTAATATTAAAATAATATTCATTCATATAATATTCTCCATGTATTTATTTTAATACTTTTAAATATATTTAATAAATAAATTCAATACTAATTATTATAACCATTAATAATTTGAATATTTTTATTCTTTGGAGTTCAGAAATAATTGGAATGATCCCAAACCCCAGTTATGGTTCCCATAATGTTAAATATACAATTTCACTAGAATGGGAAAGAAAAATGGATATACTATTATGTGTGACCCTCTATGACATTACCAAGATAGTAGTGAATAATACTCACAGGAAAAGATTGGACTCTAGAAACGCATCATGGTCCTTAAAGAGAAAATTAGTATTTATTGAAACAATAAACAACATATGAACACACACTAAATAATATAATATCTTTTTCATTAGATATCTCATAAAGAAGGATGAAAACTTCTTCCATCACCCTTTCTTGCATTATTATTTATTGATGTAATTGGATGGATTTACCATGGACTACTATGTCCATCAATTTATCAAAGTACTACAATCCAAATCATTCTAGAAGAAGATATTACTTCCTCAACCATGAAGCATCAAATCATATCTTGATCATTCAACCAATACCATACCACCAGTGACTAACCCAAAATAATATACCTCAGCGTTAATTCATTATGATGGTATTTTCCATTAATCAATGTATTTGATAAAATGACACACATTGATGTTGATCTTATGTTAGGATAATTCTACTCATGTGTGTATATAGAAACCTATAATAAAACCCCAAAAAATGTGGCATTCATATTACCAAGTACTTCCTCATAATTCGAACTACTATATATCACTATGTGCAAACTTCATGAGAATATGTCAAAATGCTCATGCCCCCCCCCAACACCTAATAATTAAACCTATATAGTTTCTGGTTAGTATGATGTATCTAGACCATAATACATATATTTAATATTAGTTCTACAATATATCAACATTATTATTATAGTACAGGATCCTATGTAACCTTTTTATATGAAAATTATTGTACTGAAATTACCATTTAATAGTGGATGCATAAATTTCCACAATAAATTGTAAGAAACCATCATCCATAACTCAATGTATCCATGATATGGTAATCAAAAGAACTGATAATGTTGGTTTTAGGGAACATTCTTTTAAAACACACCCACAGACCCTTGATCCAACTTTTTAACCAAACATATTATCTCTCACATTATTAATATCATGTTTCTTCTGAGATTAGAATTTAGTTGATGAGTCTGCCACATCCTCGATGCATGGCTATTATGCTATGTGAGATATTCCCTACATTAGTAATGCAACTAAAGAGATGTAAACCCGGATTATATTCTTTTTGTACACTATCCAGAATTTTCATCTTTTCTTGTTTTAGTAATAGAATTATCATCAAGATAAAAATTTAATTAATACGTGTAATTCCAAAAACATGAAAAAATATTATGGTATTAAACCCAACTTCATTAGGTACATCATTAGTGACAACACACTCGGTATTTGTATTCATGGATTCTACTAGTGTGAATGAACATTTTTTTTCTCATTACCTTAGCCAAACTATGATATCATATCACATTAACCATATTTGAAAACTATTTTCCCCCCTAAAAAAATTATCATTTCTTAACTAAATACCAACTATGTATCCCCTGTACATTCTCAAGTACAGTAAAATAGTCTTTGATTCTTCCCATGTAGTTCTCATAAATATTATGAATATATTCCTAATATAATATATATGATGGAAATAACATATCTTTCACATATCATGGAATATGTGATTGATTTAGCACAACAGTGTATGGAATTCAACTCACCACTTAAATCTCATCCTATGTATCATGAATAACATCTTGGAGTGATATATTCCATGTCACATTGGTTATAATTATTTTACAAATTTTTATAACATATATTTTTCTATACTATTTCTGTATATCAATGATTAACTGAGTCTAATATGCTATTAGATCAACCTCATTAGATCATATTCCTTAAAAAATTGGTTTCTACTTTATTTCAATCACTTGATTATTTTTTTTCTGGTCTAAACTAAATTTAAGACCAATTATTTTCATATGTTACTAAAAATTTTATACTTGGAATGTTATGGTTCTCCCAATAATATTTTCTTGAAAAAATGATAATGTATCATTCCAAAAGAATATGCTAATGGTTATTTTTTAACATTTAATAATGAAATAGATTTCAGTAACTTGCATCCCTTGTTGGTATTCTATGGTATCACAATCCCTTTCTAGTTGCATCATATAGACGGCTTCCATGATTTGTGGTCATGGAATACAAATTTTAATAATGTGATTGTAGAATATTATTGTTGACAATTAAAATTTAAATGGATTTAGGCATATCAACATTTTGTTACCAATTGATCCTTATGAGTACCTATATTTTATTATCCATGTATCATCCCACTTTAATACCCAAAATAGTATTCAAAATAACAACACCCAAATACTTTGATTCATGGAATCCATTATTAAATTTTAAATTATCTTGTATGTATAACATAATTTTCCTATACATGGTACTTGTAGGAATTAATATTCTCAATTATTAATGTATTTTGAACCACGATGAATATAAAACCATCATTATTTTTTCAAACTTCTTATATAGTATATTCCATTCAAACATTCCCTCCACACCTCGTATAGAACTCATTCTAATGAATAGTAGATGTGCATCTATGAAAATGACTAAACCCAAGTCAATATTTCTCCCTGAATCTCATGTGGATATGCACACCATTTTATATTAATGTAGTCTATCACAATACTATAAATTTTCAATCATAGGGATATCTATGTTATCATAAGAAAATTGTAAGATAATTACTTTAGATTCTCTTTGAGGTATTCTTGATATAGGTTTGTTAATATCATAACAAACCCCTTGATTATAAACACATGTTAATATGAAATAATATATTTTCATCATACTATTACATATATGATATCCTTTAGTCATGATATTTTTCATATGGTAACTGGATAGCTCAGTTTTTTTCTCATGTCTTGAAAATAATGGAAGTCACAATAATGTATATGTATCTCAAAATTGATTCCCCATTTATTTACATCATGAATCTGATGTGTACAAAAAAATGTAAATTTAGAAATAACTCCATGCTAAATTTTCTTGATTGATATTAACATCCAAGACTCATCATTGATCCTCTTTATTTGTATCATAGCCCTTATGTGGATAAGGTAATGTGTGTTTTGGATTTACTTCTAGCTATATTATATCGATCGATGAATTCTTGGTCAAGATATTATTTAACATTCTATCTTGAATAATCATGTATCCTCTCACCATGCATATACCATAATGTGTGTTCACATTCCTTAGACACTAAGGAAGTATATGATTTATACATAAGATTATCTTACACTTGGAATAGTTCCCTATCATTAACCAAAATGGTTCTGTAATATTTATGTCTAATTTTTAATTTTAATGGTTTGTTGTGCAAAAAATATGTACATAAGTGTCTCAATAGTACCTAAGGGCTTTTACTCATATGATTCTAAAACAATATTGTGTTTATTCTTCACAACTACTTAGTTTTTCTTAAAAAAGTATTTTCTTCCCCAACACGGTATATAATTCTTAAAATTATATTCATCATGTATTTCCTAGGATTCATATATCACTAAACAATTTCATGAGTATTTTTAGTTTGACTAGGTCAAATACCCTATGAGGGGGGGGGGGGTTAATTAGGGAAAGAAATATAAAAAATAATTCCCCTTTGGCTCTTATTTCATTGTTAAACAAAACAAATTTCTCTCTTTATCTCATTGAAATATATGAACATAACTGAAATCATGATGACAACACAATGATTTTACATGGTTCACCCTAACAGGGATACTTCCCAGGAGCATACAATGGAAATGTTCAAATGTACGAACTACACTAAACCTCACTACCAATTTACACAATTCATTCAAGATATTTTATGCCAAAGATCACTACCTTTTAATGGATTAGGATCTTGTCATAGTATATCCAAGGGTCACTCTCCATGTTAATTCCTCCGGATCACCGCCAATATAACGGATCACCAGTTTCCTCTTCTTTTTCATGATGCTCTTGGATGGGATCGAGTCATTGTTTATGGTTTCTTAGTTCTCTTAATTTTTATGAACGCACACATCTTAAAATGTACTTAAATAATCTGTTGAAGTGTTTTTTATCCCTAGATGAAATCTAATCTTTCGCGTACTTTTAATTATTGGAAATTATTTCATGAACTGTTTTAGTGAATTTTCATAATTCCTCAATCCCTCCATGAACAACCTTGCTCTTCCATGAATTGTGTATCGCATATGCTCCGCGGACCACCTTTTCGGTAAACTACGTTTTATTCTACCACTATGTACCACATATGAGTAGTATATCCAAAAACCACCTCCACAAACTTCCTCAACATAACACCTCTACATACTTATTCACAATGAACATATGCATATTGCTACCATGTACCACACATTCTTAGGTAGACTACTGCTTTCATAGACTACTTACCTTATACAAACCACTTCTTTTCTAGATATTGTTTTCCTTTACATGCTACGTATCCTGACCAAACATTTCAACAAACCATTTCCACTAACACCTTCTTCTTCCATGGAATCTTCTTTGTAATACACTTAAATTTCATGGAATTATTTATTCAGAATCTCTTAAGACTTATCCGAATTACTAGAGAAAATAATTTTCCTTATTAAAAAATATCTAAATAAAAATATGAGTAGTGATTCCTATTTTTGGATATAGAACCAAAAATCCCGCTAATATGACATTTTCCATATATTTAATGTGTTATATCTTTTCCCACATATCATACTGCTTCCGTAAACCATACTTCCTTATGTAGTCTACATACCACCACTCTTCCTACAATGCATCCAAAATCACCGTCACATTTTTACAATCAATTCCCATTACATCTTTTCAAATAATATCCTCATTTCTACCAATGAAAATCCATCCCACATACCACAATTCATTGAAATACTACATACATTTCCATTAATTGGTATTGTATATGTCCCATGTCTTTAGCTTCATGGTTACCTTCCTTTTACAATTATCTTCAACATTTTCTGTACCACCATTTGCATTCCACGAATGATCCTTCATAGTATGAACATTGTTCAATCCAATTTGTAAATATTTAAATTTCCATAATTAAACCCCTGACATTGAAGCTCAAAAATATGGAAAACACTAGAAAACTATGACACCTTAAACACCTACTTTTGAAGACACTAATTTTACACATTTGTTGTCATCTTTCTTTGTCAGCAAACAAAATCACACCAAAAACATACTCTAATGAGTGTGTGTGAGATTTTTTCCAAACAACTATTAAAAATAAACAAAAAACATTTATTCATCAATTGGAATATTTTATTCTTGTTTTAAGAGGACAGATGTGACAAATAATTTGGTTATACTCAAAACAATTTATACTAAAATCATTTACATAGAAAATAGAAGTACTTTACTTCTCACCACTGACTTAGGAACAACCCTTTCATAGATTATAGGAGAGCATACCTCGCATATTATAATGTTTTAATACATAATTGTTTACTAAATTAAAAGAAAAAACTTTTATTGGTATATTGTATTTAATATCTAAAAATTATTACAAAAACATTACATATAATTGATGAATAATCATAAGGAAAAATTGACTACATGATTATTCAATTCAGTTCGTTTCATTTATCGTCAAAAAAACTCTTTCATGGTATAAAAAGAAAAGAAAATAATGTTAATAAAATTTTATTTTAAAAAATTTTAAAAGTTTCCTTTGATGTTACACATTTCATTGAACTTTTCATCTTGCTTTAAAATGATCTCCATGAGAAGAAAAGATTAGACTTCTTTTAAAGTTCTTTTTACATAAAAAAATATACTTAAATGGTATCAAATAATTTTTCACCATCCTTACAATTTTTTAATCTTAAAAAAACTAGAGTAAATAGGTTAAAATAAGATGAAAATGGGATACATTCAAAGATCATGATCTATCATTCAGTTTACACACATCCAGTGTAAACATCACTTATCCATATCTATGATTCACTTTCTCCTCACAAGATTCATTGAGATGATACTAAATGTAATATAATCATTTTATTGATATAATATATACAACATACATCATATGTTGAATATATTGTTAGGAAATTTCCATCATATTAATTATTCAAGAGTCTCCTATAGGAAATTTTAACACCCCCACTTTCTGTGTTGGCATAACAGTTATTGGAATAACAATACCTTGAATTTTGGATATCATAGTATTCTACACAACTAATCTTTGTGAACTCATTTGGAATAGAAAATTAACCTTTTCTAAAAAATATCACAATATTTATTCGGGTCATACTATCAATTTTATAAAAAAATGTCGTGCATGTAGATTAGTACTTTTTATATTGATTATCAATTTGGAAGTGTATTAATTAATTAAATGTAACCCAATATTTTATAGAGTTCAAGAAACCGTTTATAATTGAATTAGAAAACTAAAAAATTTTGCATTCTAGGAAAAATTATCCTTGATTCTCCTCTAATAGTCTATAAGTTATGGATATACCATTTTTCAAAGATTTCTGATAGGAATTTGATTAGACTACTACGATAACTCATAGTTCATTGATCTATTGAGTAAAGTCACATCTTAATAGAATCGTAACCATGATTCCCTCAAATGTGATAACAATTTAGTTTTTTCTAATTTTTAACTACTAACATCAGTTATGTCAACTCATCATTCTTGTGATGACTCCCTAGTAGTTGGAGGCACATCAAATATGGCTGACTGAGAACCATGAACACAATGTTTTATTCAAATTTGAACGATGGATGAAAATTAGAGAATAATATTTATATGATGTTTCTTATTATTAAATTAAAATATAAAGTAATATTCTATATCATAAGTATGTAAAATGTGATCACAATCACAACTGTCCATGAAAAAATAGAAAATATCCATCATATAAAATGATTGTTTTATCTCTGTATGTTTGCTTTTTATTTTAGGTGATCATGCATAAAAATACACATGTATAAAATTATAAAACATAAATATATAAAATTACTATGTTTTAACTCCCCAAGATTCAATTTTATGCTTCTGTTTAGATAATTCAATAGCCTACCTTGCACATAATGTCGAGTTCATGCACACTATGACCTATTGAACTAGCAGTTTAAAAATAAGTTACGAATAGTAATAATCACATTATGAAATTTATCAATTTTATTTTTAAAAATATTTTTTTTTGAATTTCAATTTTCAAAATAATAATTGGTTAAAATTTTGGTAAATTTCTGAAAATTTTATATTTTTGATTAATAGTGAAAAATACTACATTTTTGTTTCAAATCCGACTTTTTCATTTAAATAATTACTATATTTTAGATTGATTTTCAAGTCACAATAGATAAATAAAAAACATATTAACCCAATGTATATCATTGAAATAACTTTTATTATAGAATTAAATATTATTTATTTTTGAATAATTGATCGTCCCTTTTAGATGCCCTATAACCAAATATACGTGATTAGAATCTAATGTAATTTTACCTATTATTTGTATTAATTTTCATAATAAATACATAAATTATTTTAATAATTATGAAAAATTTGGTCTAATATGATCAAAATATTTTTTTTGTGATTAGTAATGTTTGAATTTTATTTACCACAATTAAAGGAAAATATAGTGATTAAATGTCAAAAATATAATAACATTACAATAAAATTATCCAAACACTATTAATAATTTCATTGGATATGTTTTTTTTATAAAAATTAACCTTATGTCGTAAACATAATCCTTCTTAAGCCACTAGTGTCAAAGTAGGCCATATGCTAAATTTTATTTAAAGAAGAGTTAAAATTTTCATATTAAAATTTTAATAACTATATCATTTTTATATGAGGATAGATGAGTGATATGGTTGAATGGAAATATTATTATGAAATATAAATTTTTTATCTACTTAATATTAATTTATTTATAATTTTAGGAAATAAATAATTTTATTAAATTGAGACACAATGATGATGAATTATTTGATTTATTAAAGGAATAATCAAATAAATGATTTTAATAATATTAAAATTAATAATATTTGAAATATTTGATTCCATACACGAATTTTTTGGATGAAATTATAATTTTATGCATGAGTTAATTGAGGTTTATCTTAAGAATATAGTGGTTATGATTTTAATCATAATTGTGAATTAAATAGTTTCAAAATTGACATAAATGATATTTTAAAACAAATAATATTTTAATAAATGATATAAAAGTCAAAAAAATATTTTGATTTTAAAAATGAAAATTATAGTGTTAATTTAGTCTGTTATTATCCAATTTTGGTTTTCGTGTCAGTTTATATTGACTATATAAACCATATAGTTTAAGAAGACATGTAGTCACGGTAAGAGTTAAACTGTTTAACTAAGTATTAATTCAAAAATTTATAGTGTATTTTGGGACCTCAACTAGTATTAAAATAATTTTTTGAGATTATTTAGAAACATACTAATTTTAGTCTTTAAATAACTCAATTTTATGCTATTTTAAATCAAAAATAATTTTATATTAAATTAATTGTTTTGGATTTTTTAAAAGTTCCCCTTCCCTCTCCAATAAAAGGGACCCTATCATTCTCTTTTAGTCACAATACTAATGACCATTGTCTTGAACAACCCATACCCACATATCCTACCAATTTTCGTGAATTAATCCTAGAGTACATACATTGGGTATAAATCTAACATATGGTGTCATTTTTTTCAAATCATAAGGAAACACATGAAGAAGAGGTAATTGTTTTATCAACACTTTCAATGTTATTTTCTTCATCTACTTCATATTTCTATGTTGTTTTCATAATAATGTAACAAATATAGTATCATCTATATAGTGAGATTTTTTTTTGATTATGGTATAACCATACTATTCTTTTATCCATTATACGAATAACAATATCACCACATGTGCATATGTATGACTTACCGTATCCACACTATGCTGTAATTTGTTATTCAACGCTACTTTTTTGGATTAGAATAAAGATGATTTTTATTGATATAAATACAGAATATGAGTTGATATTTATTATGTATAATTAATATACCATACAATTACATTCTATTTAACCATTAGGGGACTAGTATTGTCGCTGGTGCGGACATACAACATATCATCTCGACGATGAGATGAGATTTATTATCCACATTAACCTTTCAAGAATGATTAAAAAATTTATAATTTCTGTAAATATAATAATCCATAACTTAATATAGTTATGTATATGAATTAAATTTATCCTATGCAAAAGAAACAATACTTAAACAAAAAAATATGCTACGAAAAATGATGTAGTTAACACCGAAACCAATTGTAATACAATAATATTTGTAAAAAAATGATTTAATGGGATCATATATGGTATCATAAATATATATATATTCTTATTATAGTTTAACAAAAAAACATTAACCATTTTATTGAAGGGTTATACATGCTTTATTAAATAAAAGTACAAGGTAAGATTTAATTTCACATTCTCATTATTATTCGATGTTGCTTATATGTAAGTAACTATTATGAAATATTCATCTTCAAGGTCCATGTTTTTTAAGAATGTATTTCAAAACATTTTTAATATTCCTATAAATGGATTATAGATATATTGAACCATGTTTGATTTTATAAAACGAATAATTTTTCTCATTTTCTTTACGAGGTAATTTGATTGAAATTTTTGATGAAGTACGAGAAGAATGTTTTTTAACACATATATTTTTAGAGGATTTTTTCTCTTTCTAAAAAAATTATCTTTTTTTAAGCTTCCATTTCAGTATTTAAATATTATTTGCAATTAAAATATCTTTTTTTAAATTCAATGGAATTTTAAATAATTAACCTCAATATAAATATGTATTTATCTAAATAAGTTCTTAATGATTTTTTTTAAAAATCATCTATTTCTACATAATTTATTGGATATTATGTTTAATTGAAGTTGATTCCATATGAAACAACCTATTTTATTTTATTGACGGTTTTATGAATACTTTGAATATGGATGGGATATTTTATACAATTCATTGTTTATAGAGAATGTATTAAGATTTAATGTGTTAGTTTGGATATGAATGTTTACGTTGCATATTTTTAATCCATTTCATAAGAGTACTGAATTGGACTTCGTATGTGATGGGCAGAGCCTACTATATCCCTAAATGAATCATATTGTCTTATGAGACAAATGAGTTTGTGTTTTTACCTCTTTATGTATAGTCTTGGTAGGAGGACTTGATGATATGATTATGATGTCTAGTATTATGAATTATCTCATTATGATATCAGTTATTAATATAAAATGTGATTATTCAACTAGTATAATATCCATGTGAATGTTTTAATGGAATTATTTGATTTAGTCTTTCCATATTTGGTTGAATATTATGTTTAAAAGTTTTTAGGTTTAGTTTTATACATTTCAATAAATGCTTACAGTTATTTATAATAGTTTCCACTATATTGTTTATCCTTGATGAGAATCTAATATCACCCCATTCTAATGATTCATTTTCTCAATGATGAGAATAAGTATATTATATCTAACTAGTAGCGATATTCTAAGGTAGATGAATGATTCCAAAGAATATACTATCTTTTTAATCATTTCATGATTTAATGTAAGACATATGTATGAATCTAGTTTTTTCAAATATATTAAACGGATCAGTGCTTTGTGATATGATTTCTTGGGATCATTCCAATGTAATAAAATAATGCAAAAGCTCTAGGAATCTATGTATAGGTATATACAATTTGTGTCAATGGAAGTTTACCAAAAACCATGGAAACTAGATTTAGAAAAACTATGATCAAGGCACATTACCCTAAGATTAAATTTGTGGATAAGTATATATGAACATCATAAAAAATGGTAAAATAAATATTATGAGGGTATTTATAGAAATAAATCACGATCTAGATACTACAAGTGGACGTGGTTCTAGAATAGATATACCATGGAATAACAACTCTGACAAGGATTTATGGAAATTACTCGGGTAACATGGTATATGAAAACTTGGATTACTACACACCTGGTTTGACACTCATGATGGATATGTGAAGAATATACCATATTTTATTGACAACCCATTTTTAAGGAATATGTCCCCTAAGAAACCATTTTTATAATTATGAGATCTGATATGCATACATGTTTCAAATTATGTTAAATATTTTACTAGATTATAATTATATATTATTATTCATAAATTAATCAATTGTATTCCACGATTTAGAAATGGCACATAGTAGAATTAATAGAAACCATATCAATGCACAAAATACTTGTAGTGATTTCCATCATATTGAAGACAATGATAGTGGAGGTTGTGATAGAACTGTTGATGAATAGATTATAACTATAATGGTACAGTAGACTCGGGTTATGAATAATAACGTCACCCATATGGATAATCCTCATCCACAACATAGAGGATCAATGTCAGACTGCTTAATGAGACAACAACCTCCAACATTCAATGGGCCTACAAATCTATTTTTAGTTGAGTAATGGATTAGTGTCAAAGAGAAAACATTTCATACATTGTGGAGTAACAAAAGGGAAAAAGTATTCATGAAAGTTTATCATCTCCTAAGAGATGCAGATTTATAGTATTAATTAATACAAAACACAAAGTAAGTTGAATAAGTATAAAATATTGAATGGAGGGAATTTAACGAACTCTTCCTATAAGAATACATTCCCCATGAACAGTGAGATGATATGGAAATGAAATTTATATATCCGAAGAAAAATGAGGATGAGAATGTTGAAAAGTATGATTCTAACACAACAAGGTTATAAATGCATGATTTCGAATATATATGTATCCCCATAAATAAGATTGGTCGATTATTTGATGGGTTAAAACCATTCATTTGACAAGAATTGGTCTTGTAATTATTCTCATCATACGAAGGTATAGTCTCACATGCTATCAAACATAAAAAAATTATCTATTTCTTATTAATTTAATATAATGAATGATAAGAAGAGTTATGTTGAACAATATTGAAGATGATGTGTGGAGAGGATGGTAAATTATAACATCCCACACTATGGTAACTGTTGGAAGAGACACCCTAGTACTTTCCTGAAGGGGATGACAATTTGATACAAGTGTGGAGAGAATTCCCACTTATATTGTTATTTAATGTGGAAGAATGATTCCAAGAATGTTCAATGATAAAATTATAAAGAAATTGGACATTATGAAAATTATTTTCTTAAGTGATAAGGAAACATCTCAATGAAAATTGAATGGGAGAATGGATGTGAATATATGATCAAAAAAACTTAGGATGAAGTTCATAATGATGTGGTGGAAGGTAAATTAATTATATCCTAAAATTTAGCAAAATATTTATTTGATTATGGATCATCACATTAATTGATATCATCTAATTTTGATTTAAAAATTAGATATTTCCAATTCTCTATGATAAAGAAGTCGTCACTCAAAATTCCTAATTGAATCCTTATCGAAAAAAATTCATTACTTCTTGTTAGGGAATATAAACATGCCGTAATTTCATATTTTTTTACCATGAATGTGGTTTATTTTTATTTAATCCTTTTTATGGATTGGCATTTAATGTATGATGAAAGCATTTACTGCAAAATGAAGGAAGATACATTTTTTGTGGAAGAAGGAGAATCACTTATCATTAAAGCCAAAACATAGTCTCTTGATTCTTATCTAAATACACACACTATATATTGCAAAATTTGATTCTTGTGGAGGACAATAATGTAACATCGTGGGCTAAATAATGTAATATTAAAATTGAAGAAGCACATATAGTGAAGGAATAAATTTATGATTTTTCTATTTAATTACCTAGGAACCCCTAATAGCATGAAGATGAGTTTTCTATTGATTTTATTCTAGATGCAAGACCAATATAGATTAATCCCTATAGAATGGATATAGTATAATTTGTGTAGTTGAAGAAACAATAAGGTGATTTGTGTAAAAAAGGATTTATTCATACTAGTATTTCTCTATAGAGAGCCTCAATTCACTTTGTAAGACTGTGTATTGATTGTAGGGAAATGAAAGCTATTATGATAAAGAAAAAGTTTCCTCTACCACATATTGATGATTTATTTGATCAAAATTGAAGAGAATTTTTTTTCAATGATTGAACTTTATTTCTGATATAATCAATTATGTGTAAACAAGTAAATAATTCTAAAGAAAAATTTTCAGATGAGGTATGGTTATTAAGAATTGAGAGTAATTCCATTTTGATATACTAATGCACCCTCAGAATTTAGGGATATCCTGAATATATTTTTCAAATAATATCTTGATGAT
This sequence comes from Viscum album, assembly GCA_963277665.1. Classification (NCBI taxonomy): domain Eukaryota; kingdom Viridiplantae; phylum Streptophyta; class Magnoliopsida; order Santalales; family Viscaceae; genus Viscum; species Viscum album. The sequence goes on along the minus strand of OY728133.1, from coordinate 311,320,765 downwards.
TTTTTGTGGTATTAATCGATGATATTCTTATATATTCTAAAATCTATGAATAACATGATAATCACCTGTAAATTTTTTGAGACTCTCAGTTGGGAAGAATTATATAGTAATATTTGCAAGTATGAAATCTAGAATTATGAAATTTATTCTCTTATCCATATTGTCTCCAAGGATAGAATATCTATTGATCCTGCAATGAAAAAGGCACTACATTAATGGAAAACATTGATGATAATAATTAATGCACTCATTATTAACATTTTAGCAGGATATTATCGACATTTCATCTAGAATTTTCCTTGATTGGATAACTAATTAAAAACGATCACATATAAATGATATATTTTTTTAGGAAAAATGGTGAGAATAATGTTTTGAAGAATTGATGAGAAGATTATTCAATGATTCTATCATTACATTAACATCTGGTAATGATGTGTTTCTGATATACAGTGATGCATCAAGTATAGGACTTTGTTGTCCCCTTATGAAGAAAGATCGGGTTCTTTCTAATGCATCAAGTCAATTAAAAATTATCGAGAAAAAATAACAAACTCATGATCCTTAGTTTTATGTATAAATATTTGATCTTAATATATAGTGAAACATTATATATAGTGAAAAATTTAAGATATATACTGATCAAAAGAGTTTGAAATATATTTTACCACTTCAATAACTCAACCTAAGACAAAGGAGATGTCTTGAGCTACTCATGTATTAGGATTTCACAAAACATTATCACCTAGGGAAGGGAAATAATGTGACATACGCATTGAGAAGGAAGGATGATGGAGTTTTGAAAAAAATGAGGGTTGAAAGGGATCACATGTTCATGTATCAAATAAAAATGGATATTGGAATTACCAAGGATGGTTAAAAATCATTACTTTTTCAAATGGTTTCCCAACATTATTTATTGGAAAGGATAAAAACATCTCAGTCTCATGTTGAGTATCTTCAAAAGAAAATTAAAGTTGTGAATGATTTGAGATTTATTGACTTTGTATTTCAACATGGAATTTTGAAAATTTGGAAGTGGCATTGTGTTCCCTCTATACCTGAGCATAAAAAGATAATTATTAGATGATGCTCAAAGCTCCAATTTCATTATACACCCTATGAAACTAATATTTATTGCGATTTTTTAAGAAATATTTTGGTGGGGAAACATGAAGTGGGAGATTTTTAATTATGTGTAAAGTTGTTTTGGTTTTTCAACAGGTGAAAGATAATAGAAAATATCCTAGAGGATACATGAATCCTATTCCTATACTAATGCGGAAAAATAATGATATTATGATGAACATTATTATATGGCTACAAAATATTCCAATATGAAATGATGTGATATGTGTTATTATTGATAATCATACCAAGTCAATACATATTCTTGATATAAGAGAATATTTTCTACTTGAACGCTTAAAAATAAATTAGATTAATAATCATTTAATATAACATGGTATAACACTATCAATTTTTTCTGATCATGATCAATATTTTAAATAAAAAAATGGAAAAGTCTTAATAAGGCCCTAGATATTAATGTTAGTTTGAGTACATCCAACCACCCTCAAACCAATTGACAATCATAACTGACTATTCTTGATTAACAAGACATGTTGAGATATTCTCACTAGAAATTCAATGTATATTGGATCAGTATTTTCCTATAGTAGAATATTCTTATAATAACTGATTCCATTAATGTATTCAAATGTCACCATATAATGAAATATATGGAAAGATATTTCATATACAAACTTTTTTAGATGATGCTAGTAAATGAAAACACGTAGGCCTATAAATTGTTCAGGAAAAAATTGAAAAGGAGAATCTTATTCAAACCGATATGAAAGTATATCAAAATAGGTAAAATAAATATATTGATATCCAAAGGAAGGATTTGGAATTTCAAGTAGAAGTAATGTTTTATTGAAGCAATCTCTATGAAAGGGTGTTATAAAATTTGAAATGGAAGGGGAAATGAGCCCAAGAAAAATCTAATAATTTGATATTAGGGAATAAATTGTGGTCATATATTACCGTTTATAAATGCCTCCATGTATTTCCAATGTTCATGATATGTTCCACGTATCACTATTAAAGAAATACATGCCAGGCCCAATGCATGTACACTCCTTGTATGAAATAGAACTGGAACCTGATCTGTCTGATAGTGAGGATCCGATCAAGATTCGGATACCAAATAATCTGATTCGAGGAATCATATGACTCTATTGGTAAAGTCTCATGGGAGAAACAAAAGAGAAGTGGTGACTCGGAACCATAAAAACATATGATGATGAACCACTTGAATCATTTTATGAAGTGAATTTATAGAAATTTCGAGGAAAAAATTATTTGATGTAGGGGAGAATGTAATACCCCACGCTTCCATCATACGATTTTTTAATTAGTTTAATAGTTTGCGTTGCACGCAACACGAAGTTTGAGTACACTATAACCTACCAAACTATCCATTTAAAAAAAATGTTATAAATAGTATTAACCACCTTATAAAATTTATAAATTTTATTTTTCAAGATAAACCTCATTTTTGATTTCAGAGTATCAAAACTTGCTTAGGGTGAAATATTTGTAATTTTATGAAATGATTCAATTTTTGATGAATAGTAAAAAATAATGCATTGTTGTCTGAAGACAAACATTTTCATATAAATAATTTTTTCATTTTGAATTTATTTGGATGTCACAATAGATAAATTATACACATATTAACCCAATGTATTCAATGGAATAATTTTTATAATAGAATTAGATATAAAAATGTATTAAATGTTTGAATGTCTCTTTTACCTGTATTCAATCCACATCTAAAATATTAGCATTAAATATAAATTCATCACTTCTATAAATTCAATTTTAAAAACATAAATGTTTTTAATAATTAATAAAAACATTCCTAATAGGAACAATTTTTTTGGTGAATAGTATTTTTTGAGTTTTTTTTACCACTATTAAAGTTAAATAGGGTATCTAAAGGTAAAAGAATAATATAATATTTGTATAAGATTAATATAAACATTTCTCTAATATCATTGTTTATGTGTTTTTAGAACAAAATAATTCTTTGGTAAAAAAATATGATCCTTATTTAGAAACTTGATATAGAATAGGGCATTTATTATATTTTATTTAAAGAAGAATTAAAAATATCATTTAAATTTTTTTATAAATATATCATTTTTAATATGAGGTTATATAACTAATATGGTAAACAATACATTTTATTTAGAAATATAAAATTTTTATCTACATAATAGTAATTTTATTATAATTTTAGGAAATAAATAATTGAATTAAATGGTGACAGATTGATGATGTAATAATTGATATATTAAATAAAAAATAAATTTAATGATATTAATAATATTATAATAAATAAAATTTTAAATATTTTATTCCATAAAATAATATTTTGGATGAAATTAACATGATAGGGTTGAGTAAATGTAGTTTTATATAAGGAATCCTGATATTAGTACTTTAAAAGATCATGTATGAAATAGTTTCAAAATTGACATAAATGAGATTTTAAAATAAGTATTGTATTATAAAATGATATAGAAGTCATAAAATTTCTGTTTTGGACAAAATACTTATATATTATTATATATTTCATAAATTATCCAATTGGGGTTCATTTGGAAATTTAGAGTAAATTTATTTACCCTATAGTGTAAAACGATTAGTAGTCATGGTTAGAGTAAAACTATTCAACAAAGGGTTAATTAAAAAATATAATGTTAATTTTGTGGACCCAACATGTATAAAATTATAAGGAGGATTTTTACCCATACCCATCTTAGTCTTGAAATAACTCACTTTGGAGCTATTTTAAATCGAATATATATTTATATTAAATTTATAGATTTGGTATTTCCAAAAGATCCCTTACCCTCTCTTATAAAAGGGAACCAGTCTATCTTTTATTAATACCTATAAATCACTTTTGAATTTAATATACCTTATAAATTATCCTCTAATGTTCTCTCAATTACTTCTAGAGTCCATACTTGGGGCATAAATCTTACCTAAGAATCTATTTTGTTCAAAATAAAATGAAACGCCAGAAGAAGATGTAATTGTTTTGTCAACACTTTCAAAGTTATATTCTTCTTATACTTCCTATTCCTATGTTTTTTTATTGGAATATAAAAACTACAGTATCATCTATATTTAAAGATGTTATTATGGTTACGGGATGACCATATTATTCATTTAACCATCCTATGAATAACATTATCATTATGCATGCGTATGTACAGTTTACTGCCTCCATGTCGTGGTGTAATTTTTTATTCAACAATAAATTTTTTGGATGGGAATTTAGATTTTTATGATGGATATAAATAATTAATAATACATGGTAATGATTCTTTATAATTATTTTACCATCCAATTATATACAATTTAACAATTAAGGGAATGATATTGTCACTCGTGTGTACGTACAACCTACCATCTCCACGGCATGATGTGATTAATTATCCATGTTAACTATTCATAAATGATTATAATTTTATAATAGGATTAAGTATAATATTTATTAACTTAATATAATTATTTATATGGATTAAATATATCTTATGCATAAGAAAAAATTACATACACAACAAAACATGCATACAAAAATGAAGTAGTTTACACCCGAAACTATGGTAAAACTGAAATATTATCAACAAAATGATATTAGAGGATCATATATGATATTAAAAATATATATATAGTAATAGTATAATTTATTAACATTACATAACCATTATACTTGAGGTTAATACACACTCAATTAAAGGAAAGTACAAGGTAAGGGGTTAATTTTACAATCTCATTATTATCTAAGTTTGTTTATATGTACATATCTACATGTAAATATTTATCATACATTTCCATGTTACATTAAAATTTATTTCAAAACATTATTAATATTTTATGAGAATTTTTTTAAAAATAAATTCCCATTATTTATTTTATAAATTTAATCTTTTACTTGTTTTCCTAATAAAGAACTTTGTTTGGAATTTTCAATAAAGCACAAGAAGAATTTTTTTTAACATATAGATTGTGTGTGGTTTTTATTCAATATGATACAACATATAATATTGTATTTAAGGTTTTATGAATCATTTTACAATGGATGTTCTAATTTTATACCATTCATGGTTTATGGGAAATCAATTATGATTTTTTATTTTAGGTTTAATACTAGTTTTTAGGTTGGTTTTGTTTTACATATTTCATAATATTAATAAATTGAACTTAGTAAGTGTTGGATAGGGACTTATATATCCCCTAGATGCATCAGTAGGTCTCACGAGATACAATAGTTTGAGATTTTACAAGTTCATGTATGTTCGTGGCATGAGGCCTTGACAGTATTGTTATGATGTCTAACATTTTGTATTTCCCACATTATGGGATTAGTTATTGATATTACATGTGATTATTCGATTGTAGAATATCCATGAGAATGTTTAATTGGGTTTATTTGATTTAATCTTCCCTTATTATGTAGAATATTATGTTTAAAAGGATTTTGTTTTTGTTTTATACCATCCCATAAATTTTTATTATTTTTTTATAGCTTCCACTATATTGGTTATCTTTAATGAGCATCCAAGATCACCCGCTTCTTATATTCCATTTTTCCAGGATTTGATGAAATATTTTATGACTAACCTATAGGGATATTCTAAGGGATATGAGTTATTCCAAATGATATACTATATTTTTTTCATTTTATGATGAAATGTAAAACTTATGTTTGTATGCAGTTTTTATAGGGATACTAAAATGATCGGACCTTTGGTATTTGATTTCATATTATCATTCAATTTTAGTAAAATAATCCACTAGCTCTAGGTAAATGGGGTTAGGGAATTTCAGATTTGACCATGATCTGATAACAATGGTTGATCCATTAAATAAATAATGAATCATCTAGACCATGGGGGTAACACATCAAGTTGCATCGCTTGTGACTCGAGTTACGTTACTCACCCATCCTATGCGTCAAAATCCATTCTAGTGTGTTTCCATACCTCATCCCTATGTATCTAATTGTTCTAATAATCCATTATATAATAATACTTGCATGAATGTGAGTTATTTTTAGAAATTTTTAATATAGATAAAAAATTATATAGGAACATTGGACCCTATATATATAATGACACAAGGGACTCACATATCATCATTTATTAAACTAATTATTAAATACATGCATTGAAATAATTAAATAAATAAACATACACCAAACATACCTTGGATAGTATATGGATCATGTTCAGTCATTGTAGATTAAACTTATTAATTAAAATAAGTTCATAAATAAAAATTAATCCTATATCAAATCATTTCAACGGGAGTTTTTATTAAATTAAAAATTCACTCTTATTTTTAATTCAGTATTTATTTCATTCGGTAGAATTAATTAATTAATTAATTAATATTCCAATTTTTTTTTTAAAAAAATATTAATTATTAAATTAATTATAATAATTTTTTAAAATTATTTACATATGTATATATATGTGTGTGTGAATCTTTTTGTATCTCATGTACACTAGTTTAGGCCAGATGGCTCTGGTTGATCATCTCTCGACCATTATTGGAAAGCCCCAGACACATCTTGACCTTTTCTGAGCTGGTAACAACCCACCTATCCTATTTTTGGGTCAATGAAGTCAAAAAAATGTTTCATCAACATGTAAGGTACCTGTCTATAGGTAATCGCAAGAGGCTATCTATGGAGGAATTTATTGATGTGGTCTCACAGTGGTGTCAAAACCCAATCTTCCATGGGAAGGATTCCACATGGAAGGTGTCCTATAATGGAACATAATTTTCATATAGATTTTACTTCAACGTTGAAGAATATTTATTACATAACATAACAAAAACACCACTATGACCATATAGGTTTAGTGTTTTTTTAATAGGGAAACATAAACAGCTAGTTCACATTACGTCTACATTATCTTCAACTTATTTTTTCAAAACTAGAATCCCATTTAACATATCATACCTAATACACTTCTTAATTTACATAGGAGAAGAAACATATAAACGGGTGAGCTCAAATTCTTAGTAATGGTGAACAAGGGAAATATGAATCCTATCGTAATAATAAGAACATAACATTTGAGAATCATATCCTTCATATAAAAGATCATAATATCATGTCATGGGATAAATCATAAATGATCAATTTAATCCATATATTCAAAAAATAATACATAAAATATCATTGAATATATATATATATATATGTATATAAAATCATTTCATATAAGTTAGGGCTCATTTTCAATACAATCATAGTGGACTGTGTCCATTACTGAACTGAATTCACTCCTCATTCATGCCCTACATTACTGAACCAAATTTACTTGTCATTTCATTCTGTCCATATCATAAGATATAAATCATTAAGCAATTAATTGGAGGGTTATATAGGTCCCACTCATCTCATAATGAAAAAACTTCATGTGTGATCTAAAAAACATAAAAACATTCACCATATCATATCCCATGAAATAAGATGGGTTTCTTATACGACATTCTATCATAATTACTATAAAACACATGGATTTACTAAATAATATTCCATCATAAACACAATACAATAATATTAATAATAGGGATAGAAATATAACCCTATTTAAATAGTTTCATATTATATGGAAATTAATTTTGAAAAATCTCATGTAATTAATTCATGAAAAAATATACTTTCTTCATCAAAAACATTTTCCTTCGAAAAAATGTCAGTAAATTTTTATAAGAAATAAATTTATGTGAAAATAAAATTTTAATATTGTAATGGAATATTCAAGGAAATAAATAATTATGAAAGTGTAAAAATCGGTTCATTCCATACAAGTAAAAAAATATTCTTCTCGTACTTTTGTTAGAAAATTCAAATAGTATCTCGTACCAAAATGAAAAAAGATACCATTCATACCATTTATTAAAAATTATCCAGTGGGTAACATTGAATTTAAATAATTATAGAAGGATTTAAAGAATATTTTTAAATAGATATTTATGAATCCTGGATTTGGATGATAAATATACCATAGTAAATAATTAAGTATGAACAATCCCTTATAAAACAAGATTTGAAAAGTTATCCCTTACATTAGGTCTGAAACTGTTTGTATGTATATAAACCTCTTGTATAAGGATTTAAAAAATGTTATAAATTTATTCTAGAATCATATTAATTTTTATGATAACTTTTATGATCATATTTTCATTTTTTTGTTAGTAACATGTCATTGTTAATCGTTATTTGAGTATTAAATACTCTATGTTCTAAAGCACATTTTGTTAGATAAGTTTTTATTCCTATTTTCTGGTTATGGATATATTATTTATAGCATGTAATTTGTATAATATATATAATATTTATTATTTATATTCATTTATATAATCATTTGTTAATGAATATTATGTAGAACAATTTACATCTCACTATGGAGACGTAAGCCATATGTACGCCCGAGGGACGATACCGTTACCATAATTAAGTGATACTATTGACATGGAAGGTGTATAGAATCTCAAAATAAATATAATTTTATATTAATCATATATATATATATATATATTAATTACATCCTTATATCCATCAATGTAAGGTGTTGGTGAAAAACGGGTTACACCATGTCGTCGAGAAAGTAAATCGTACCTACACAGGTGCGGTGATTTCATTTTTTATAGGATGGGTAAAAGGTGGACTATGGTTATTTCATAATAATAATTTCCTCTTAATATATAATTAATAATTTAGTTTTTACTTTATAATGAAACAAATCAGAATTTATAATTAGAAGAAGAAAATAAGTTTGAATGAATCGATAAATGATATTACCTCTTTTTCGACGTTCCTCCTCCAAATCGCCTCTTAGAGCACTAGAGTTGGTATTTGAAGAAGAAAAGGTCCTGTATAATGTTTATAGGGACGTTTATAAGGGAAATGGTAAGGTTCTAGTTGATCATGAAGGATCAAAATTAAGTGAAGAGTTGAGATTGAATGTTCCCTTTTATAATTGAGGTGAGGGGAACTTTTGAAAACCTCAGAAATATTAATTTATAATAAAATAAAACCCATCATAAAACCACAAAAATTTACCTATTTAGAATAGTTTATTATAGAGGGTTTTAATCCCATCATCTAACAAATTTAATATAAGTGTTTATGTCATTTTAATAATTATAATTTTAATTAACTCATAGTTATTCTGTTTAATTTTTAACTAGGGTAAACGATATTTCAATATTAATAGAGTGAAATATTTACATATTTTAAGTAAATTAGACTATAAATGAATCATTTAGATTCTCTTAGACAATATAATCATTATTATATATTTTTTAAATTGATTTATGTTTTTTAAATATTTTAACAAAACCTTATTTTGACAAAATATAAATAGTTTCAATTTTGACACTATTTATTTAATGGATTTTGGAACATCTAAAAATAAGAGTTTAACCTCAATAAAAATATTTTATTGTATCCATAATTGGGGAAGGTAATATTGAATATTCATTGTAAATAATTATTATCCCAAATTATTTTTATGAAAATATATTTAATAACATTTATTTCATTTCATCGTTAATAAAATAATTACTACCTTAATTTTTTGTAGTAATTTAATATATGCATTTGTTGAATAAAAAATAAAAATAAATTTATATGATAAATATAAATCCATTATAATTATAAATAATATTTTTAATCGAATTTATCTTCTGAAAACCCAATCATTAAAAATGCATTAATATTTTAAAACATGAATGTGACTAATTTATTTTCACATTAAATGAAATAATATAAGTGTCAAAATATCATCAATAAGTCTCCAAATGGTAAATATGATGCCAAATGAATTATTATTTTCCATATATAGTTGATAAATAAGGTTGTTTCAGGTGTTTAAGACGACTGATGCTTATTGATATTTTAATAAAAATTGTTTTTTTGATTTCTCATCAATTAATTAATTTTTTCATCATCCAATTATAAGCCTTTATGTTAATTATTTATTTCCTAAAAATTACAGATAAATTTTGATGATAAATAAAATCATTTAATATTTAAAAGTAGTATTTATAATCGAATTTATCTTATGTATAATATTATATTAAATATAATTTAATTATTATAGTTAAGTGAAACATATTTCACTTATCTTTAAATAAAATAAATTAAATATCCTAATCTCATTCATGTGGGTTCCAATTGATACCATTTTGGGAGAAGTGTCTTAGGGAAAATTAAAATCATCCAATTATTTTAAGGAATATTTTAGGGTAATTTTGTAATATGTTTTCACCCTTAATTACTTGATTTACCCTTTTATTGTGCTAATAAAATTTACCGATGCTACTGTTCATAATAACCAAAAATAAAATAAATCTATTTAAATAATTTGGACCTATAGAATCCAAATATGGAATCCATTTTAAATATTTCAGTACACAAGTGTTTTAGTAATTAATTTAAATTTAATATCGTTGTTGAAATGAGAAAAAAATGTTTTAAAAGTTAAAATATTCCAAAATATTTAACTGTTTTTACATATGAATTTAATTTAAAATTAAATTAAATAACTAACATTTTATTAAATTTTAAAAATATATACTCTTTTTTACTTTCAATCTATTCAATAATATAATATAACAATAAAATTTATTTCAATGAAAAAAGTTATTTTCAACTAAAATTTACAGTATTCTTACTATTTATCAAAACATGAAATTTATCATAAAAAATCAGAAATTCATCTAAAGTAAATTTTTATATCTCAATTAAAAATAACATGTTTATGTTTTTATATAAAAATTATTAATGTGTAAGAAACATAATTTAGAATGGGTTCTCTATTCAAAGGTGTAAAATTATCCTTTTTATAAAAATGTGTTTTATACATAAAATAGAGTTTTATTCATACCATATTACTAAGTTATCCAATGGATAAATATAATATATATTTTAGTTAGTATATAAAACAAATATATCTCATTAATTTTATTACCAAATTTAATTCACTCAAGAATAAAAATATCAAATTTATTTCTATTTTTCATAAATAATTAATGGATGATGATTTCACAATGCATTTTAATAAGTTGTTTATAATTATTACCACTAAACTAATGGCTATAGTATAATGGTAATTTCATAATTAGGGTGTATCACAGTTCATTTAAACTCACGATTGCGTGAAAAGTGCACCACTAATAAATAATAAATATTTAAACAAAATATTTCCTAAAAACATTTAGATTATATATTCTAACCCCATTAAACTGATCTTTGACCTCAAATTTCATCACATGGAATCAAAAAAAAGCAGATACCTATCAGTCATAGTATCCTTAAGTTCTCATGTCCCTTCTTCAAATTGGTTGTTCCTATATAAACCCTTAAAAAAGTTAGTGTTCTTATTTCGTAGAACTTTTTTGATACGATCCCAAATCTCTATCAGTTGTTCTTAATAAGAATATTCTTTCTCTAGTTGTACGAATTCTGAGATTAGTACATATGAAGGATCATGTACGAACTTTCTCATGAGAGATACATGGAACACATCATGATCTTGAGAGATATTTGTTAGAAGTTACAATTAGTAATCTACCTTCCCAACATAATCTAAAATTTCAAAAGGAACGATATACCTTGATCTCAGCTTTCCATTCTTTACAAATATCATTACTCTCTTCTGGGGAGATATTCGAATAATAACCTCACCACCCACATCAAATTCCAGTCCTTTTTTGTTGTTGTCAGCATAACATTTTTTAGACTCTCATATGCACTAATGTTTTGTTGAATAGATCTGACATTTTCTTACATTTCATCAACATGATCATGTCTTAATAGATTCCTTTCCCCAACTCAATCCTAGCTAATTGGATTTATGAATTTATATCCATAGGGGGTTCAGAATGATCCATATCAATACTGGAGTGAATGCTATTTTTGTAATAATATGCCACCAATGGTAGGTGTTGATCATAACCACCATTTAAATCCAAAGGGAAAGCTCTAAACATGTCGTCTTGAGTTTGAATAGTCCTCTTAGACTGGCCATCTATCTGAGGATAAAACATATTGAGAAAACATAACACTATATCTTGATCGTAATAAAGACTTCTCTTGAACAATGATGTATACCTCGGATCCCGATCAGATATAATGGAAAGTGGTACTCCATGAAATCATACCGCATCATTTACATATATCCTAAAAAGTTCATCAAATGTGAAATCCACTCTAATAGAAATGAAGTATGCTGACTTCATAAGAAAACCAAGTATAACTCATAGATCATTATGGCCTTTAGATGTTTTGGGAAGTCTGTAAATAATGTCTATAGTGATGTTTTCCCATTAATATTATGGTATGGGTAATATCTCTTAGCCTTAACTTACAGACAAACCATGCATTGAGAGATATACATAGTGACACCACTTTTCATGCCATCCCATCAGAAATACTCGTTTAGGCCCATGTACATCACTGTGGTTTCTGAGGGAATATAAAATGAAGAACTATTACCAACATCCAATGGCTCCATCATTAATTTTGATATGGGAGGAATACAAACAGTATTCCTAAATCGTATTATTTCATCACAATCGATGTTGAATTTAGAAACATTACTCACTTTACTCTGTATGTCTACATATTTCATTAGTATATCCTTAATCATAACTTTTATAGATGGTTGAGCATTCATTTTAGAAAATAATATTTCTCTCATTCCATTAAAATTTCCTGACCCATCCTTTGTTAATCCAAAAAAATGATCTTTTGTGATCCTCATCATGGATATACTAGCATGGTATTGTAGACTAAAAGCATCTTCCACCATTTTTATATCCCAAAGAGGTAATGTACTGAGAATTCATAATATTTAATAAACTCCAACCATCTTATTTAGAGCATAATCAACTCCTTATATGTTAATGTATATGATAAAATTTTATGATCAGTGTAAATATCACACCTTTCATCATAATGATAATGCCTCCATATCATTAATGCAAAGAATACCGCATCAAACTCAAAATAATGTGTTGTCTAATTTTTCTCATTGATTATCAACTGTTCTTAGGAATTAGCTATCACCATATCATTTTTCATGAGAACACATCCTAGCCCCTTCATTTATGCGTCACTATAGATCACAAAACATACTCCACTACAAGGAATTCTAAGCATAGGTGCATTGCCTATCCTTTTATTAGATCATTTAAATTATCATCACATTACTCTATCCAAACAAACATAACCCCTTTTCGAGTCAACATGGTGAGTGGATTAGGTAATCATGAAAAACCATTCACAAAACATTGATAATATCCAGCCAAACAAAGAAAAATTCATATCCTAATTAACGTTTTTTGTCTCATACAAATTTAATCAACTTATGTTTTTATAGATCCACATATATCCCTTATTATGAGATTAAGTGGAAAAAAATGAAACTTTTTGAAGCCAAAATTCACCCTTGGTAAATTTCATATACTGATTCTCCTTTCTCAGGGTCTTTAGACAATTCTCAAGTGGTCAAAATGTTTTTCATTGCACTTTGAATAAAAAAGAATATCATATTTAACGGATATAAAAAATTGATATATATAGTCTTTAAATCTCTATTACATAGATACATAAAGATAGTAAAGGAATTAGTAATACCAAAAGGCGTCAGTATAAATTCATAGTTTCTATACCTTGTATGTAATTTTTTCTTTGGTATATCATTTTTTTATCCTTAATTGATGATATTATAAATGAAGATAAATCTTAGAAATGTATTTATTTCCATGTAGATGGTAAAATAAGTCATTAATGTGAGGAAGATGATATTTTTTTTATTTTGATCTTTTTATGTTCTCAATAATCAATACAGAGTCTCATTTATCAATCTTTCTTCTTTAAAAAATATAACTTGTTCTCCCCAAGGTGACGTACTGGGGAATATGAATCCATTTTCAAGATTCTTCTGGTGTCTATTACCCAATCCCAATAACTAAATGGGTACCATTATATAAGGATTCTTTGAAATAATAATAGGACCAGTAATGAGTTCTATTTAAAACTTTACTTCCTGATTTGGTGGATGAACTAAAAATTCCTCTAAGAAGACATCATAAAACTATCATACAATGGGTGTATTCTTAATTGTGAGTTTCTCTCCAACCATTTGAGATAAATATCCTTCATTTATAGGAATCAATACCCATAAGATGGAATAAATTTCTTCTCCGAGGTTATAGTCATCCTTGCGACAAAAGATGATCATAGATTGATCAGGAATATGATATTTGACTTTTCTTCCTTGGAAATTCATATAAGATCCATATAAATAAAGACAATCCATTCCAATAATCACATAGAATTCCATTATAGAAAGGATAACAATATTTTTAGGAAGAATATTTCATTAAACTTCAACTATATGTGAATTATAATCTTTTGGTGCGATTGTCGTGCCATTAAGAGTTCATAAAGTTGACCCAACATCTAATTATTGAGGTAATATGGATATAACCTTAGATAATTCTTACTAAATAAATGATTTGGTTGATACAGAATGAAATATAGCATTTTATACACAATAGTGGAAGATAAATATACCTTTCAACAATTAATTATCATACTCCAGATTGCTGATAGTAATTACATGTGACATTCAATTTCCATTGGACCTAAGGGTTTTTGGACATCAATCATCATCAATAATCATTTTACTAAATAATTGATTGGTATAATTTCCCAATTTCCTTTCACTTGTATCATTGATGTATAGAAGTTTCATTATTTATATCCTTTTATTTGTTCACATCATTAGACATAATTTTCATATAACTCCATCATTCACCATCCTGATGACCTTTTTCTCCACACATAAATCATTTACTGTAGTCTTTAAAATAATTCCTTCCATGTTTCATTCCACACATTGAGCATAAGGGAAAACTCATCCTCTTTTTATTGTGGCCTTTATATTTTCATTTGAAATCTATTTTTCTCTTCTTATCAAACCCATATGACTGATGGGATATTCCAATCTCCATTTAATCTATGAATGTACATCAAAAAATTTCCAAATAGCTATTGAAGTCCCTTATTGTTAATTCCCTTCGAAGACTTGTTTTTGGTCCACTAATAAATCCCTAAATTTTACTCTTAGGTTGGGTAAAAAATCCAAAATCCTACCTAGAATGTCTTGTATAATTTTTTTCAAAAGTACCAATGTATTCATCAACCTTTTTCTTAAGTACAAGGAACTCCATCTCTATATTTGTTCAAAGAATAACAAGAAATCACTTAATGAAAAATATTTTCTTAAACAAGTTTGATTCCATATACTCAATTTCATCTCCTTGACTCATATTCATTGTATGATTCCACCATTTATCAGTATCACCTTCCAAACTATATACTACTAATATTAATTTATCTTGTTTAGAAAATTGTAGAATTGAAAATGACTTTTATGTGGTATTGATCCATTTTTCAAACAATAATGGATCAGAAGACCCTCTGAATGATGGTGGACATAGCCTCATGCTAGATTCAATATAATGTTTCTCCCTCATTTGTTCATTTCGATTTCTTGCATGAGACACATCTTGAAAATGTTTTGTGAGAAAGGCTACAAGAGATTTCATTCCATCTCTGATAGCATTTGGTTTCGCAGGGGGAAAATCATTGCATTTCCCATCAAATTCATCATTAATATGGTTCAATCAGGTTACATCCATTGACTAAAACCAAGAAGCATAGTGTGAGGAACACTATTAATAATAGAAATTTCACATAATTAAAGAATAAAATTTCAATTTATGAAACCACATGTTTTATCCTAGGTAATTAATGAACATATAAAAAAATTAATATGAAGATTGTATCATATACATTGACTTGTCTTTCAGGTTTTTACTATGGGTTTTTAATCCTAGTTTCCAAAGGATAACTATACCATTTATCTGATACCAACTATAACGGGTTACGAATTGCATATTTATTTTAATTACACATTGAATAATATTTATTACATAACATAACAAAAACCATGCCATGACAATATATCTTTAGTGTCGTTAGAAACTGGTAAACATAATCAATTGGTTCATAAAGTATCTATATTGTCTCCTGCATATTTCTTCATAACTAGACTCATTTATGAAATATCAAGATTAATACCCTTCATCCTAACCTATGGATAATAATCATATGAATGGATGATCTCAAATTATTAGTAAGGGTAAACAAGATAAATATCAATCATATCATAAGCATAAGAACATAACATTTTAAAATCTTCTCTTGCATATAAAAGATAATAATATCATGTCATGGGATAAATCATAAAAGTGAAATGTAATCCAAATAGTCAAAACAATGGACTTTAAATTTTTTAGAATAAAAACATAAGCATATAAAATCATTAAATACTAGTCAAGGCTCATTTCTAAGACCATCATAGCAGGAAAAGTCCATTACGAAACTGAGTTCACTCCTCGTTCCAGCCCTGTATTACTGAACCAAATTTACTTGTTGTTCTAGTCATAGCTATATGATGGGATATTAATATTTACCCGACGAATTAGAGGTATATATAGGTCCCTCCCATCTCATAAGTAATCCACTCTTACTTGGGACACAAAAACATAAAAACATTAACTATAAAATAACATGTGAAATAAAATGGGATTCTAAAACATCATCACATAATAATAGATATAAAAAAGATATTTCTTATATAACCTTAAATAATAAACAAAATAAAATCATAGTAATAATAGGGATATAAATATAACCTTATTTAATTAGTATCATCATAGATGGGAAATAATATTGAGAAAACACTACAAATTAATTCTTGAGAAAAATATCCATTTATCTTAAAAAACATTTTCCTTCCTTAAAAGTCCGCACTATTTTATAAGAAATAATTTTATGTATATATAACCTCTTAATATTGTAGGGTAATTTTCAAGGATACTGGTAATTATGAATGAGTAAAAATACATTCATGTCATACATGTTTAAAAACCATTATTCTTATACATTTATCAAAAAATTCAAAAATTACCTCATACCGAAAATGACAACAGATTCCAACCATACCATTTAGTAAAAATTCACCAATGCATAAAATTTAATTTAATCAATTATATAAGTATATAAAGAGTATTTTCAAATATATATTATGGAAACAAGATAATGGATGATAAATATATCATATTAAATACTAACGAATAAACAATCTCGGATAAAAAGGATATTTGAAATTGTATCCCTATGCTTTGGTCTGATTTGCTTCATATATATCCTAATCTCCCGTAAGATGATTTCAATAATGATACTAATTATTCCATAATCATTATCATTTTTATGATAACATTTATGTTCAATTTTGGTTACATTTTTAGTAACATTTCTTTGTTACTCGTTATTCGGTTATTAACCTCTTTATGTTCTTATAAATGTTTTGTCAGATAAGCTCTTATTTCTCGTTTTATGTTATGGTTATATAATTTACAGAATGGTATTAGTATAATATATATCATATTTATTCATTAAATTCATTTATATAATCATGCTTTAAAAAATATTACGTAGAAAAATTCACATTGCATCATAGAGACGGTAAGTCGTACGCACGCACGAGCGATGATATAGTTCCCATAATTGTTGAATGGTATTGAAGTGGATGATTTATAGTATCTAATAATAAATGTAATTTTATATAAATAATATATATATATATATATATATTAATTCTATAACACACGAGAATTTTATTAGAAATATTTTGTTTTAATGTTTTATAAATCATCAAAGGAATGTTTTACCACACACAACACTTTCTTGGCTTTCTTTACACGCAATCATGACCTTCCTCGATAGCTTGCGTCGTACGCAATACTATGTTTCACTAAACAACGATATTCTATTAAAATATTATTAAAACTAGCCGTTATGAATAATAATAACCACTTTTTGAAATTTTATGAATTTTATTTTTCAAAATAGACTTCATTTTTGGATTCGGAATATCGAAATTAGCCTAGGGTAAAATTTTTGTATTTTTCTGAAAACATTCAATTTTTGATTAATAGTGAAACCACTAAATGGTAGTTTAAAAAACTGAATTTTTCATAAAACTTAATTTTACTGCTTCTGTGAGTAGAATTTCAATAATCCGAGAGATACAGTTGATGTCACTAAGTAAAATGTGGTTCAATGAGATACAAATAAATTTTTGTGAATAGTAACTTTTTACTTTTATTTACCACGGTTAAAAGTAAATATGGTAATTAAGGGTAAAAATGATATTATTATTACCTTAACACATGTCTTAATTCTATTGGATAAGTGTAATTCGACCAAAAACAACCTTAGAAATAAAATATGACCATTTAGGCCCACTTGGATTAGATTAGGAAATTTATTATTAATTTATTTAAAGAAGGGTTAAAATAGTTAAAATCAATGTTTAATAAGTAAATAATTTTTAATATAGGGTTATACATACGATAAATTCGACTATAAATAATCATTATAAAGATAAAAATATTTCCTACATAATGATATTTTATTTGTCATTTTTATACTTTAAATATGTTGATTTATTTATGACACAAAGATGATGCAGTAATTATCTTATTAATGAAATATTGACATAATTGTTGTTATAAATACCCAAATAAATGTAATTTTAGACTTTTTATGAATTCCACTAATTTTATAGGTTAATATGACATTCTAGTGTTCATTTAATTAACTTTTTTCAAACTAATCATTCTGTTATGATTTTCAAAAAAATCTATTACTAAATAGTGTCAAAATTGACATAAAATAGTTTTTAAAACAAATATTATATTATTAATTGTTATTTTATTCCTAAAAATATAAGGATCGGCCAAATTACTTATATAAGGTTAAAAATATTAATAATAAACAACTTGGGGTTCGTTTGGCCTGTTATAGTAGGTTTATTAACCTTATATTATAAGAACACAAGAAAACACGGTAAAAGTAAAATTATTTAACTTAATGTTAAATCTAAATGATAAGGTTAAAATAGGAACCTAAACTTGTCTAAATTCTATTGGATGATAGGATTTCGACCCATACCCACCTTATATTCGAAATAAATCAATTTGGAGCTATTTAAAACCGAATTTGATTTTATAATAAAATTATATTTTTAGTTTTTCCAAAGGAACCCCTCTCCTCCCTTATAAAAGGGAACCTCCTCCCTCTCTTCCTCACACCACTTTGAGCATCCATCCTTAGCCAACCCCTGAAAATTTCTCCTCTCCACTTCCCTAGGAACATCCTAGAGGTTCCGGTCTTCTTCAAAGACCAATCTCAGTGCCCTAAGAGGAGGTTTCAAAAGGCGTGTCGAAAGAAGAGGTAATATACGATACCGATTCTTTCAACTTTATTTCTTCTTCTACGTCTTCTTATTTAGTTGTTTCATTATAAAGTAATAACATCAGTATCACCCATATACTGATATGTTATTATATGTATGAAACAACCATATTTCACCATCTATCCATCCTACGGAAAATGAAATCACCGCGCGTGTGTACGTACGGAATACCATCTCCACGCCGTGGTGTAATCTATTTTCCACCACCACCTTACATGGATGGGTATAATGGTTTAAATAATAACTATATATGGTTATTTTAAAGTTATATTGATTCTGAAATAGTATACATACACTCCAATACAATTCCACGATCATGAGAATGATATCATCGCTCGTGCGTACGTACGGACTACCGTCTCCACGACGCGATGAGATTCATTCTCCATGTTAACCATTAATGAATGATTATAAAGTATATATAATTAGTAATCATGAAATATATGACATAATAATGATACTGGATTTATGTGAATATATATGTATGTCATCTACTTAATTCCATTCAAATCAATAAAGAAACGAAAACAGCGTTCATGCGTACGTACGGCCTACCGTCTCCATGAACGGTGTATTTCGTTCCATTTACTGATATATTATATATATGTAAATTCTGAATATATATTATATATAAATCATATTTTATATTTATTAATTAATTAATCATTACCTATGTAATCATATGCATAATTACAAGTCAAAACACAGACGACAAATGAAATGATTTTACCCAAAATGCTCTTTAACATGGAATTTACAAAAGAACGGGTAATATAAAGTCATAAGTGAACCATATATGATATCATAACAATGAGTATGATTCTGGAATAAGTCAATGACATTATTTAAATCATTATACAGGAGGTTCGGACACTTACTAAGCAAATCAGTCCTAAGGTAAGGGAAAATATCACAATCTCATTTTTATCTGAGATTGTTTATACATTGGTATTTATTGGGGTGTATTTTATCTTCCACATCCATGTTTCCTCAATATGTAAAATTTATATCCTTCTACAATAGTTTATATCCAATTTTACCCTTCGGTGAGTTTTTAGTAAAAGATATGAAAGGAATATTTTGACGTTTTTCGTACGAGGTACTTTTTGACTTTTCCGACAAAAGTACGAGACGAATGTTTTTTTAACTTATACGGCATGAATGGATTTTTAAAACATTATTTCCAAGAATCATACTTTACAAGTTATAAAGTTTATTTTTAATAAACTTTTTTTCTTAGAATTGTATGACATTTTAAGAAAGGAAAAGTGTTTTTGAAGTAGAAAGGATATTTTCCTCAAGAATGGAGTTCAAGGGTTTTATCAAATTTATTTTCCATATAAGATAATAAAGGGTTCTATTTCTATCCCTATTATTACATTGATTTGATTATGTTGTGGTGGAATTATTTTTATGAATTCCTTTATCTCATATGAATTTTTTTATGATGTCACGATGTTTAAGAATCCCATTTTTTATTTTATGGTATATGCTATGATGTATGGTTTATGATTTTGTTGAACACATAAGAATGGTATCATTATGAGATGGGTGGGACCTATATATCCCTCCAATGAATTGGGTAAAAATTTTATATCTCATGAGATTAACATGGCTGGAACGGGAGGTTAATCCGGTTCAGTTAAACAGGACTGAAACGAGGAGTGAACTCGGTTCAGAAATGGACTTTGTCCACTACGATAGTCTTGGAAATGATTCTTGACTAATAAGAAATGATTCTCTATGATTATATGTTTATGCCACAAATTTTAAAGTTTTAAGTTATGATTATTGAGAATACATTTCACTACTATGATTTATCCCATGTTATGAAATTATGATCTCTTTTGCAGGTTAAGACTTCCAAAAGATATGTTCTTATGTATATGATATGATTGATATTTCCTTTGTTTACCCTTAATGAGCATTTGAGCTTACCCTTTTGTATGTTTTATTTCCCCAGGTCAGGAAGAAGGTTTTTAATTAGGATATTCCAAAAAGGGGCTCTAGATATGATAAATTAAATGGGAGGAAAAGTCGATGCTTTATGAACCAGTTGTTTATGTTTCCCAATTTCTAAAGACTCTATAACTATACGGTCCTCTCCTGGTTTTGTTATATGTTGTATTAAGTGTGCTTCAATTTTAAAGTATTAACCATGTATGTAAAGTAAGGGTTGTTATACTTGGTCTCAGAGGAAAGGTATAGACAACCTTTGGAAACTAGGATGTGAAAGCCTTAGTAATGTCCCTAAGGATAAGTCTAACCATAGAACACAATCTTAGTGTTTTATAAATGTCCATGAAAAACCTATGATAAGACCTTAAGTGTGAAATTTTATTCTTGATTATGTGGTTTTCCTATTATAATTAGTGTTGCTCACACTATTCTTCTTGGTTTTAGTGAATGGTTGTAACCCGAAGAAACCGTGTTAATACGGAATGCGACGGGCAATGCAATGATTGTCCCCCTGAGCAAACAAATGTTATGGGAGCTAGAATGAAAAATCTTGTAGCCATGCTCACACAACATTCTCAAGATATGAATCATGCAGGACTTCCAAATGAGCCTAGGAAGGAGCAACATTCTGTTGAACCCTTCATGAGGTAGCGTCCACCTTCATTATGCAGGTCTTCTGATCCATTAGTGGCTGAACAATGGATCAGTACCACTGAAACGATATTTTAAGTTCTCCAATGTTCTAAACATGATAAATTCATCTTAGCAGTGTATCGTTTGGAAGGTGATGCTGATCAATGGTGTAATTTTATTAAGAATACAAGGCAAAGGGATGAAATTGAGTCCATGGAATGGGACGATTTCAAGAACTTATTTTTCAATAAGTACTTCCCTCGTATTCTCTTAACAAAGATAGAGAAAGAGTTTCTTGAATTGAAGCAAAAGGATGATGAATCTATTGGTACCTAAGAAGCAAATTTAACAAGACTTTCAAGGTACGCTTCTGGTATTATTTTCCAACCTGAGAGTAAGATCGATCGATTCATTACTGGCTTAAAACCAAGTCTTCGAAGGGCGTTAGCCATAAGGGACTTCAATAGCTACGAGGAAATCGTTCGATGTTATCTCAAAGTTGAGATGGAGATTGGAGTAACCCATCAGTCATATGGGTTTGATAAGAAGAGGAAAATGGAATTCAAATGAAAATCTAAAGAGCACACTGAAAAGAAGATGAACATTCCCTTATGATCAAAGTGTGGAAAGAATCATGGAGGGATTTTTCTTAAAGGGACAAGTAAATGTTTCAAATGCGGAAAGGATGGTCATCAGGCATTTGAATGCCGAAATGATGGGAAAAAGATTTCTAATGATGAAAACAAAGGAAGGGATACACATAATGAACCTACTACACTTTAATGTTTCATGTGCAAGGAGGTGGGGCATTATGCCAATCAAAGCCCAAATCCAAGGGTTGATGATGATGGTCAACGTCAACAAACTCTTAAGGCTAAAGACAAAGGAATGTCACATGCAATTTCTATCAGCGATGTGGAGTACGATAATGATGTGGTGAAAGGTACACTTACCATCCACTCTAAAGTAGCAAAGGTTTTATTTGATTCTAGATCCACCCACTCTTTTATTTCTGAAGAATTGTCTAAGGGTATCACCGTATTACCTCAAAAATTAGATGTTGAGATGGATGTGACAACTCCTAATGGCACAACAGTATCATCATAAGTTTATAATTCTTATCCGATTGAATTTTGTGGGAAAATGCTTCCTGCAAATCTTGTGATCCTTCCTATAGTGGAATTTGACGTGATTCTTGGAATTTATTGGCTTTCTTTATTAGGAGATCATATCAATTGCCAAAGAAGGGAAGTCACATTTCATATTCCAGATCAATCTATGATCGTCTATCGATGGAAGGATGAACATAACCTTCCAGTGAAAATTTGTTCCATCTTATGGGTCTTGATTCCACTAAATGAAGGTTATCTATCTCAAATGGTTGGTGAGAAAATCATGATTAAGAATATGCCCATTGTACGGGAGTTTGACAATTTTTTTCCAGAGTAATTGCCAGGCCTTCCACCAAATCGTGAAGTAGAGTTCTCAATAGAACTCGTACTGTGTGCTTTGCCTATTTCAAAGACACCTTATAGAGTGGCCCCAATTGAGTTGCATGAATTGAAGAAGCAACTCCAAGAGAATCTTGATAAGGGTTTCATACACCCTAGTGCGTCACCTTGGGGAGCACCTGTTATGTTTGTTAAGAAGAAATATGGATCAATGAGACTCTACATTGATTATCGAGAACTTAACAAGATCACTATCAAGAACAAATATCCTCTCCCACGCATTGATGAATTATTTGACCAACTACGCAGAGCTCAATACTTTTCCAAAATTGATCTTCGTTCAGGGTATCATCAATTAAGGGTCAAAAGGGAGGATATTCCAAAGATGGCTTTCTGTAAAAGGTATGGACACTATGAATTTATAGTGATGCCATTTGGTCTTACTAATGCCCCTGCTATCTTCATTGATATGATGAATAGAGTCTTTAGATACTATCTTGATCATTTTGTGGTAGTCTTTATAGACGGTATTCTTGTCTATTCAAAGAGCAAGGAAGAACATGATGATCAGTTGAGATTTATATTGAAGTCCCGGAGAAATGAGAAGCTTTTTGCCCAATTTAACATGTGTGAATTTTTGCTTCAAAAATATTCATTTTTGGGTCACATAATCTCAAAGGAGGGGATATCTGTGGATCCAGCAAAAACAGAGGTTATCGAAAGATGGTCTAGACCAACAACAGTAACTGAGATCCGAAGTTTTCTTGGTTTGGCTGGATATTATCGATGTTTTGTGAAAGATTTTTCACGATTATCTAATCCACTAACCATGTTGACTCGGAAAGGAGTTATGTTTGTTTGGAAGAAGGAATGTGAAGAGAATTTCAAGGAGTTGAAAACAAGGTTATCCAGTGCAACTCTGCTCACACTACCTTATAGTGGAGAAAGGTTTGTGATCTACAATGATGCATCCACGAAGGGATTGGGGTCTGTTCTTATGAAAAATGATATGGTTATAGCTTATGCCTCATGACAGTTGAAAATACATGAGGAAAATTACCCAACACATGATTTGGAATTAGCTACGGTAATATTTGAATTAATGATTTGGAGGCATTATCTTTATGGATAAAAGTGTGACATTTATACTGATCATAAAAGTTTAAAGTATATTTTCACACAAAAGGAGCTGAATATGCGCCAAAGAAGATGGTTGGAGCTGATTAAGGATTATGACTACTCAATTCATTACCACCCTAGGAAAGCAAACAAGGTGGATATGCATTAAGTCGACAAGACCATGCTAGCTTATCCATGATGAGGATCACAAAAGATCCAATATTTATGGATTTACAAAGGATGGATCTTGGAATTATAATGGAAGGGGAAAATATTATCTTTCTAAAATGAATGTTCAACCATCTATACATGTGAAGATTAAAGAGGCACAAAAAGAAGATCTCAAGTTACAAAAAAAGGTGAGAAATGTTCCTGAATTCAACCTTGATTGTGATGGGATAATAAAGTTAAGGAATCAGGTTTGTGTTCCTCCAATCCCTGAATTAAAGAAGGAGCTGCTGGATGAGGCTCATAATTCTTCATTCTCTATTCATCCCGGATGCACAAAGATGTATAGTGACTTGAAAGAGTACTTCTGGTGGCATGGCATGAAAAGAGATGTTGCTGAATATGTCTCGCGATGCGTGGTTTGTCAGTAAGTTAAAGATGAGAGACAGAAGTCTAAGGGGATGTTACAACCATTACCCATAACCGAATGGAATTGGGAATAACATCACTATGGACTTTGTCACAGGACATCCTAAAACATCCAAAGGCAATAATGCTATCTGGGTCATAGTTGATCGTCTCACAATGTCTGCACACTTCATTTCTATTAGAGGGGATTTCTCTCTGGATCAGCTTGCCAGGATATATGTAAAGGAAGTGGTAAGATTGCATGGAGTACCACTTTTTATTATATCTGATCGGGATCCGAGGTTTACCTCAATGTTCTGGAGAAGACTTCAGCATACTCTGGATACAGAGTTGAGTTTCAGCACTGCTTATCATCCTTAGATGGACGGTCAGTCGGAGAGGACAAATCAAACTCTAGAAGATATGGTGAGATATTTCTCTATGGATTTAAAAGGAGTTTGGGATCAACACCTACCTTTGGTGGAATTTTCATATAATAATAGCTTTCACTCTAGTATTCAGATGGCTCATTATGAAGCCCTCTATGGAAAGAAATACAAGACTCCAACTTGATGGGATGAAGTTGGGGAAAGAAAGCTATTACGACTTAATCTTGTTGATGAGATGGTAGAAAAGGTCATATCTATTCAACAACATATAAGTGAAGCTCAGAGTCGACAGAAAAGTTATGCCGAGAACCGAAGAAAAGACTTAGAGTTTGAAGTGGGTGATAAAGTGTTCTTACGAATATCTCCTTGGAAGAGGGTCATGAAATTTGGAAAGAAGGGAAAGCTGAGCCCTAGGTATATCGATCCTTTCGAAATACTGGATTGTGTTGGGAAGGTAACTTACCGATTGGCGCATCCACCGAATCTCTCTCAAGTTCACGATGTGTTCCATGTATCTCTCCTGAGAAAGTACATACCTGATCCTTCACATGTACTCAGCTCAGAAGTTGTACTGGTGGAGCAAGATCTTTCTTATGATGAACAACCGATAGAGATTCTGGATCATAGCGAAAAAGTCCTACGAAACAAGACCACTTGATTGGTGAATGTTTTATGGAGGAACCACCATTTAGAAGAAGCCACATGGGAGCTTTAGGAAATGATGAGGGAGAGGTATCCTCATCTGTTTGTTACAAAGTGATGAGTTTCGAGGGTGAAATTCATTTTATGGGGGGTAGAATGTTACACCCGAGACTTTTATGAGAAATATTTTGTTTTTATGTTATATAAATCATCAAAGGAATCTTTTACTACACACAAAACTTTCTTGTCTTTCTTTACACGCAATCACGACCTTCCTCGATAGCTTGCGTCGTACGCAATACTGAGTTTCACTAAACAACAATATGCTATTAAAATATTATTAAAACTAGCCGTTATGAATAATAATAACCACTTATTTAAATTTTATGAATTTTATTTTTCAAAATGGACTTCATTTTTGGATTCGGAATATTGAAATTAGCCTAGGGTGAAATTTATGTATTTTTCTGAAAACTTCCAATTTTTGATGAATAGTGAAACAACTAAGTGGTAGTTTAAAAAACTGAATTTTTCATAAAACATAATTTTACCGCTTCTGTGAGTGGAATTTCAAAAATCCGAGAGCCAAAGTTGATGTCAGTAAGTAAAAATGCGGTTCACTGAGAAAAAAATAATTTTTGGTGAATAGTAACTTTTTACTTTTATTTACCACGGTTAAAAGTAAATAGGGTAATTAAGGGTAAAAATGATATTATTATTACCCTAAAAAATGTCCTAATTCTATTGTATAAGTGTAATTAGACCAAAAAAAACCTTAGGAATAATATATGACCATTTAGGCCCACTTGGATAAGATTTGGACATGTATTAAAAATTTATTTTACAGAAGGGATAAAATAGTTAGAATCAATGTTTAATAAGTAAATAATTTTTAATATAGGGTTATATATAAGATAAATTCGACTATAAATATTCATTATAAATATAAAAAAATTTCCTACATAATGATATTTTATTTGTAATTTTTAGACTTTAAATATGTTAATTTATTTATGACACAAAGATGATGCAGTAATTATATTATTAATGAAATATTCACATAATTGATGTTATAAATACCCAAATAAATGTAATTTAAGACTTTTTATGAATTAAAATAATTTTATAGGATAATATGACATGTTATGGTTGATTTAATTAAATTTTTTCGAACTAATAATTATGTTATGATTTTCACAAAAATCAATTACATAATAATTTCAAAATTGACATAAAATTGTTTGTAAAACAAATATTATATTATATATTGTTATTTTATTCATAAAAATCTAAGGTTCGTCCAAATTACTGAGATAAGGTTATATATATTAATAATAAACAACTTGGGGTTCATTTGTCTTGTTATAGTATGTTTATTAACCTTATAGTATAAGAACACAAGAAGAGACAGTAAAAGTAAAATTATTTAACTTAATGTTAAATCTAAATGATAAGGTTAAAATAGGAACCTAAACATGTATAAATTATATTGTAAGAGAGGATTTAGACCCATCCCAACCTTATCTTCAAAATAAATCAATTTGGAGCTATTTAAAGCCAAATTTGTCTTTATAATAAACAATATTTTTAGTTTTTCCAAAGGAACCGCTCTCCTTCCTTATAAAAGGGCACCTCCTCCCTCTCTTCCTCACACCACTTTGAGCCTTAAATCTCGGCCAAACCCTGCCAATTTCTCCTCTACACTTCCCTAGAAACATCCTAGAGGTTCTGGTCTTCTTCAAAGACCAATCTTAGTGCCCTAAGAGGAGGTTTCAAAAGGCGTGTCGAAAGTAGAGGTAATATCCGTTACCGATTCTTCCAACATTATTTCTTCTTCTACTTATTCTTCTTTAGTTGTTTCATTATAAAGTAATAACATAAGTATCACAAATATACTGATATGTTATTATAAGTATGAAACAACCCTATTTCACCATCTATCCATCCTACGGAAAACGAAATCATAGCGCGTGCGTACGTACGGAATTCCGTCTCCACGTCGTGGTGTAATCTATTTTCCACCACCACCTTACATGGATGGGTATAATGGTGTAAATAATAACTAAATATGATTATTGTAAAGTGATATTGATTCTGAAATAGTATACATACACTCCAATACAATTCCATGATCATGAGAACGATATCATCGCTCGTGCGTACGTAGAGACTACCGTCTCCACGACGCGATGCGATTCATTATCCATGTTAACCATTCATGAATGATTATAAAGTATATATAATAAGTAATAATGAAATATATGACATAACAAAGAATCTGGATTTATGTGTATATATATGTATGTCATCTACTTAATTCCATTCAACTCAATAAAGAAACGAAAACAGCGTTCATGCGTACGTACGGCCTACCGTCTCCATGAACGGTGTATTTCGTTCCATTTACTGATCTATTATATATATGTGAATTATGAATATTTATTATATATAAATCGTGTTTCATATTCTATAATTAAGTAATCATGACCTATGTAATCATATGAATAATTACAATTCAAAACACGGACGACAAATGAAATGATTTTACCCAAAACGC
Organism: Viscum album; assembly: GCA_963277665.1. Taxonomy (NCBI): domain Eukaryota; kingdom Viridiplantae; phylum Streptophyta; class Magnoliopsida; order Santalales; family Viscaceae; genus Viscum; species Viscum album. Next base: position 311,291,934 of record OY728133.1, on the reverse strand, counting down.
TCTTTTACATGGAATTTACAAAAGAACGGGTAATATAAAGTCATAAGTGAACCATATATGATATAATAACAATGAGTATGATTCTCGAAGAAGTCAATGAAATTATTTAAATAATTATACAAAAGGTTCGGACACTTATGAAGCAAATCGGACCTAAGGTAAGGAAAATATCACAATCTCATTTTTATACGAGATTCTTTATATTTTGGTATTTACTGGGGTGTATTTTATCATCCACATCCATTTTTCCTCAATATGTAATATTTATATCCTTAAAAGTAGTTTATATCCAATTTTACCCTTCATTGAGTTTTTAGTAAAAGATATGAAAGGAATTTTTTGTCGTGTTTCGTACAAGGTACTTTTTGACTTTTCCGAAAAAAGTACGAGAAAATTGTTTTTTTAACTTATACGGCATGAATGGATTTTTAAAAAATTATTTCCAAGAAGCATACTTTACAAGTTTTCATTTTTATTTTTTATCAACTTCATTTAGTTTAGAATTGTATGACATGTTAAGAAAGGAAAAATGTTTTTGAAGTAGAAAGGATATTTTCCTCAAGAATGGAGTTCAGGTGTTTTATCAAAATTATTTTCCATATAAGATAATAAAGGGGTCTATTTCTATCCCTATTATTACATTTATTTGATTATGTTGTGATGGATTTATTTTTATGAATCATTTATCTTATATGAATTGTTTTATGGTGTCACGATGTTTATGAATCCCATTTTTTATTTTAATGGGTTATGGTATGATGTATGGTTTATGATTTTGTGGCACACATAAGAATGATATCATTATGAGATGGGTGGGACCTATATATAACTCCAATTCATTGGGTAAAGATTTTATATCTCATCAGATAGACATGGATGGAACGGAAGGTTAAACTGGTTCAGTGAAACAGGACTGAAACGAGGAGTGAACTCGGTTAAGAAATGGACTTTGTCCACTAAGATAGTCTTGGCAATGAGTCTTAACTAATAAGAAATGATTATCTATGATTATGTGTGTATGCCACAAAGTTTCATGTTTTATGTTATGATTATTGGGTTTACATTTCACTACTATGATTTATCCCATGTTATGAAATTAGGATAACTTTTGCAGGTTAAGATTTCCAAAAGTTATGTTCTTATGTATATGATGTGATTGATATTTCTTTTGTTTACCCTTACTAAGCATTTGAGCTGACCCTTTTGTATGTTTTATTTATCCAGGTCAGGAAGTAGGTTATTAAGTAGGATATGCCAAAAAGGGACTCTAGATATGATGAAATAAATGGGAGGCAAAGTAGATGCTTTATGAACCAGTTGTTTATGTTTCCCAGTTTCTAAAGACTCTATACCTATACGGTCCTTTCCTGGTTTTGTTATATGTTGTAATAAGTGTGCTTCAATTTTGAAGCATTAACCATGTATTTAAAGTAAGGGTTGTTATAAATTCCATCAATGTACCCATCCAAATAATGTGGTAGTGAAAACGGGTTACACCACAGTGTGGAGAGGGTAAGACATACGTACACACGTGTGGTGATTTCATTATTAATAGGATGGAAAAAATGTGAAATATGGTTGTTAAATAATAATAATAATCTCTCTAAATATAAGTAAGACTCGATTTATTAATTTATAATGAAACAACTCATGAGGTAGAAGTATAAGATGAAAATAGTTTGAAGGAATTGGTAAATGATATTACTTTTTCTTCGTCGATCCATCTCTATATCTCCTCTTAGAGAACTAGAGTTGGTCTCTAATGAAGACCAAAGAAACTATTATGTTTATAAGTAATTTTACATGGGATATTGCTATGTATTGTTTATTTTTTATGATCAAAATGATGTGAATAGTTGAGAGAGGAATTTCCATTATATAATTGAGGTGAGGGGACCTTTTTGAAACCTCAACAATATTAATTTATAATAAAATCAAAACCCACCTAAACACATAAAAAATGCCCCAATATAAAATATGAGATGATATAGGGTTTTAATATCATCATAAAATAAATTATATACACGTTTTTATGTCAATTTAAGCATTTTCATTTTAATTTACACTTTGTTATTCTATTAGGTTTTTAATTTTGGTAACAAATATGTCAACATTAAAAGGGTGAAATATTTACATATTTGAAGTCAATTAGACCATAAATGAACAATTTTTACATTATAGACATATATAATAATTATTCTACATTTTTATATATATTTTTTTTATTTTTAAAATAATTTATGAAAACCATATTTTGACAGTATATCAATAGTTTCAGTTTTGACACTATTTATTTCATGGATTTTTTAAAATATAAAAATAATAAGTCAACCTAGATAAAAATATTTATTAATATCTTTAAGAGGTCAAGTTAATCTATAAAATTCATTGAACATAATAATTATAAAAAATTATACTTATTAAAATATATTTAATAACATTTATTTTATCTTTTCATTAATAAAATAATTACTACCTAAATTTTGTATAATTATTTAATATACATATTTTTTGAATAAAAATAAAAATTAATATAATATGATAAATATAAGTACATTATATTTAATTATAATACTTTTTTTCTAATTTATCTTCTGAAAAACCCAACATTAATAATGATATAATTTTTATGGACATTAATGGGACAAATTTATCGTCACATTATATAAAATAATATAAGTGTCATACTATCTTATATAGGCCTCAAAATGGTCAATAATTCGTCACATGGATGATTATGGTCTATATATACTCATCCAATAAGGTTTGGTCAAGTTTTGTGGCCTTTTGATAGTTATTAATATTTGATTAAATATTTTTTTATTGATTTATCGTCAACAAATTAATTTTTTCATCATCCAAGTATATGACATTAAGGTAATTTCATATTTCCAAAATATTACTAATAAACTCTCAAGATACAGAAAACAATTTTTTCTATCAAATTATTATTTATAATTGAACTTATATTATTTATAACTTTATATTAAAAATAATTTAATTATTAAAGTCTGAGTGAGACATAGTTCACTTTTCATTAAGTAAAATAAATTATATTTTTTAATCTCATCCATGTAGGTTATAATAGATACCATTTCAACCCAAGTATATTTTAGGGAAAATTATCTTCAAAAAATTAAATTAATACAATTGATATGGTAATTTTATAATATTAATTTTACCTTTAATTACATGATTTACCCATTTATCGTGTTAATAAAATTTAGCATCCATTTTTCAAATTTCAAAACAGAGATGTTGCATTAATTAATTTAAAATTAATCCTGTTGGTGAAATGAGAAAATTAGTTTTTAAAAGTTAAAATATTCAAAAAGATTGAAATATTTTTACATCTGAATTTAATTTAAAATTAATTCCAATGACATAAATTATATTAAATATCAAAAATATATTCTATTTTTAATTTTCAACTATTAAATAAAATGATTTAACAAAATAATTTATTTTAATGAAAAAGTTATTTAAAATTAAAGAATATCATATTTTTACAATTCTTCTAAACATGAATGTTATTAGAAAAATATCACAAACTCATTAAGAGTAAATTTTTATATCCCACAAAAAAATAATATATTTATGTTTATATTTAAAAAATATTAATGTTTCAAAATATTAATTTGAAAGGGGTTCTCCATCCAAATATGTAAAATTAACATTTATTCAAAAAATGATTTTTTTCATAAATTAGGGATTTATTTTTACCCTACTACTAAAATATAAATTTGATAAATTTGGAACATTTTTTTTTATTATTTAACACATATATATCTCATTAATTTCATTACCAAAAGTTATACACCCAGAAATACAAATATCTACTTGATTTAAATTTTTCATAAATAATAGAGAGCCTATGAATTCATAATTTATTATAATAAGTTAGTTATAATAATTATTGAAAACCTAATTGCTATGCTATAATTATAATTTTATAATAAGGGCATCTCGCAGTTTATTTACACTCATGATTGCTTGCAAGGAATGGTACTGTAGAATAAAAAATATTTAAAGAAAATATTTCATAAAATAATATAGTCATTACTTGGAAAAATTCAAAAGATTTTTATAGTGGTATGTTGAAGTAAGGTCGAGGTAGCTTGGTGCAATACATGTGTCGTCACATGTTTTGGCGAAGGGTATGTAGCTCAACATGGTGTCATAGTGAGGAATCATTTACTGGGGTTCTGATTGTGGTTGACCAAGAATCTCATGGGATTCGGAACAATGGTTGGGTTGAACATGGGATTATGAATGGTGGGATTCCAAGGAAGAAGATGGTCATGTGGAGATCTGGTGGTCAAGAGTGGTGGCTGAAAGAAAATCATCTTAGAAGCTCTAGGACAAATCCTGTCAGCGTGACCCTTAGGTGGGAACTGTGATTTTCCACTTTCTAGTAGGCAGTGCAAAGTGGTTATGATAGAGAGAGGCATGCCTTCTTGCGGATAGAAATCGGCCTTGGGAGGGTTTCCCAAGGGAGTCATTGATGAGGAAGAGGATTCCATGAGGTTTGTTGGTTTTTCGAGGTAGGGTGTAACTATGATGGCAGTAGTGGTAGATACACATAGCATCAGTTCCTACTATGGATTAACCTAGCTTCCAATGGAAGATAGATACACTTTTTTCCTTTTTTTTTATTGGCTTCATTGACAATCATTTCACACAACCAATTTTTTTATGTGTGTGTTTTTTAATCAGTCCAAAATCCACTAAAATTTTGTCATCGTACTCATTTTTTAAACAAATATTGTTTTATAAGACAAAACCCTCTTTCATGGGGTTTTTAAAATTATTATAATAATATTTTTTTAAGCATCCACAACATGTTGTAATATTTACTAGCATAAGAACACTATTTGGTCCATTGAGAACTAGTTGGAATATTAGTGTGTGTTCATACCATACTAAAAAATTCCATTGATTAACAAAACAAATATATTTATATAAGTTATCAGGTTTTTAAACATGGAAAAATTATGATTCAATTTCAATTAAATACTTAAAATAGAATAAACTTGGTCATTTGATGTTGGATTGAACCATCATCTTCTGTATTGAGACCTTAATGATTCCTTCTTCAAAGTTTAATGAAAAAATAAATCATACATTAGCATAAAAGTTTCCTTAATTTCTATAATACTAATTGAGAAAAACACAGTAGAAGGAGGTTGGCAAGAGATTTAATAACGTTCACTAGTGAACAATGTAATAAGTAAATTGATGGTAATTCACTACCCCTGTTTAATCCAGAAGATCACACAGGAGTAAATTTATTCATGAAGATTAAAACATAAACATGACATTATATCTGATGACATGGTCAACATTTCTTATCACTGTTGATAGCATCTCACAGATCCAAATAAAAATACCTCTAGATCATCCACACATGATTATAACCCCTGTAAGAGAATCAATCATAGATTTATATGTGCAAGTTCAGTGATCTAATGATGTCTTCAATGTCATGATAATCACCACTTCAATGTTCCATTGATATATGAGGGAGAGCTCAATCTGAACAACTAGATAAAGAGATTCTATGTCTTCAAAAATGTATAGGAGAGAGAATCTCTCAAGAGCTCACTATAAATAGTCAATAGTGAGAGATAGTTTTCTCATATTTAATGAGTGATAAAAATTACTAGGAAATACTCCCCAGTCCATAACTATTACACAGACAATATAAATGATATAATATTACTTCTATACAAAGTCATAAATATCATTTAAATTTTTATCACTTTCCTGTAATATAATAAATAAAATTTATGATAAAAATAGATCAATTAACTTTATTTTTCATTCAAAAAAATATAAAATAAACCATGAATATTCAAATTATATTTATTCTGGTAATATTCTCTATATGGTTACTTTAATACATGTAAAAAAATTTAATTAATTACTTCAATACAAATTATTCCAAACATCAATACTATAAATTTTTTATTCAATAGAGATTGTACATCCTTAGATAAATCTCACACAATAAATGGGGAACCATGTAAAATATATATATTTACCAGAATAGGGTAGATTATGAAATATTCTATTTTTTGGGACCCTTTAGGCCATTACCTCGATAATAGTGAGTAATATTCACTGACCATGTTTGATGTCTAGTAAACCATCAGGGTCCCTATTGTGATGTGGAGTGGGCATAGAAATTCCATGATACCTATTAACATGAACTATGTAATATAATCTCTTTGTCTATTGATATTTCATAATGAATTATACACTCATATTCCATCATCCTTTCTTGCATTATTATTTGTTGATCTAAGTGGATGGATTTAACTTGAACTACCATAAACATTGATTTATCAATGTAATATCATCCTGAAAAAATGGATCAGATATTACTTCCATAACCTGAAGGAGACAAATCATATAACGATCATTAAACCAATTCCATACCCCCAATGACGCACCGAACATTAGCTACCTGGAACTATTTAATTTTCATGGTTTTTTTCATTCATAAAAGTACATGATCAAATGACCCATATTGATAATGATATCAAGTTATGATAGTGATACACAAGTTGGTATATTGGAACATCCAGTGAGACCCAATACATGAGGTTTTTATATTAGTTGGTCTTTCCACGTGATCTCTAATACTATATATGAATAAGTGAAAAAATAATGAGAATAAGTATCAATGCTTATGATCCCCCACCACATGATAGTCAAACATAAAATGTGTCTATTCAATATGATATGTCTAGATAGTAGAACATGTATATATTATTAATTTCACAGTATCTCAAGGTTCTCATTATATCCTAGAATCTTTTATAGCCTTTTTATTCAATAATTAATCTATGGACATTATAATTTAATTGTGGAAACACTAATATGTACACTAAAATTGGAAGAAAACATCATGCATAACTCATCATATTCATCTTATGGTAAAAGAATTTACTGATAATTTTGGGTCTAGGATATACAATTTTACAATAGTTTCATGTTAATGATAATTTTTTGGGGCCCAATGAGCCCATTTTTTATTAAATTTTGAGTCCTTGTTTTAAGGCCTAGATTCCATGATAACTATTGTTTTATTGATTCCGTTTCTAGATGATTTGGATGTGGACCCTGGATATGTGATATGATATGAGAATGGGTTAGATGGTAGATTGGTGAGAAATGTGAAGGTGTTTCTAAGGTTGTGTAACTAGTTAATATCATTGATGGCGGAATGAATGATGATATACATAGTGGTGTCCAAGATATCACTTGGACTGATATAGTGAGTTGATGATGGCATTCACATTGTATGATGAATTGATTTATTTATTTCATTCCTATATATAATTTATTACAAAGATGGTTGTATGGTTGGGTTACTTAAATTTTTACATTTCGTTCCCCATAACTTAACATAGCTAGTTGTGCTTGGTTTATACAACATTTAAGGTAGCTTATGATGAATCATAGTGTACCTATAACTATGGAATGATAATGGATATTAAATATTTTAACCCATGGGGTTAGGGGATTAAAGGGTTCCTTGGAATAAATGCTAGTAAATCATGAAGTGATAATTGTGTAACGGAAAATATGGTTATCGTTCTTACAATCTTATAGGTTATCTAGTCCATAGTGATAGAATCAGGGTGTCTATATATATAATAGATAATGGGGATTCTAATAATAGGTATTTTCCCATAGTGTAGTTCATGGGATATATATATATATATTTCTTATGTCTTGTGATTTCATATGTCACCCCAATAATATCGGTAGGGAAACCAACACCTAATGGACATTGAGGTTTTGTTTCCCTTGAATTCATTTCGGGGAGGAGTGATGAATGATTACACCATCTCCCCCCACTATAATATATATGTGTAGTATTATGCTCTAGTATTCATAGATTTTTCCTACCCATATATGTTTGTAGAGGGTATAATGGATTGATCTTATTTCAAAAACATGTATCTATAGATACAATATCTTAAATATTACTGTAGTTATGTTGTGTATAGGCTGTGATGGATTGAGGTATATTATAAGACGTACTAGTTATGGAAGATTTCAAAAAATCTACTCTGTTTCTATATGGATATGAGGATGATGTTGATTATATTTTTTGATGCATGTGGTGTGGTCTACATTAACACATAATGATTAGTGGAGAAAGAGGTCTCAAGACACGTGACATTGGCATGAGAGATGAAAACCAATGAAGAAGTCATAGAAGGGTACCTTTATTTTTATTATATGTTGTGTATTTAATTCTTACTGGTATGTGATACATGGTGAGAGACCCATGGTATGCCAATGAATTTAACATACCTTATTAGGTAATGAGTCAGATTCATTATTTAACCCTTTGTTATTAGTATAATTTATTCATATTTTCATAATATATTTCATGTAGGATCGTACTAAGTATACATGATATTTTCACCCATATATGTATCATATATTTTTCACGTTCGCGGGTGCTAGTTGGTGATTAGGTTGAGCATTACTAGCTCTTAGATTTTCTCCGAGTTTTTTGGGCATCTTTTTCATTGATGGAGATACATATTTGTACATGAATGTTCCTTTTTTAGTTACTTCAATTCTATATGACATTACCATCACTTATTGTGATATTTTATTTATTATGGGTAGAAGTTCTTTGGTGGTCTTAAAATATCCCTCATTCCTCATCTTCTTATCAAAAGGTAATGCCTCATATTTGTGAATATGAAATACCATCAATGAAAGACACCAATCTATGGCCTATGAGTTTCCAGATTCTGGAGTCACTATATATATTCTTCCATTGCTTACCTAATGGGCGTACCATTGGGAGGGGGTGTCATGAAAATAAGGTTTTTGATGTTTTTTTAAATCATGTGTACAAATAATTAATTTGGAGGAATAATAACTATATATTTTTTTACCATTGAATTTAATTGAAATGGGAAATAAAATGCAACATTTAGAAGAGGAAGATTAATATTACCTTTCTAGTGCGGAAAATAATGACAAGAGAATGACACTATATCAACTCAATCTAATGTGTCCAAAATAGAGAAAAAAGTGATAGAAATGGCTATTTTATCCATGATTACACATAATTTCATAAAGAATCACATCACATGGATTACAGTTATTTCATAATGATTCCATTGGACTATTAATGCGAATTTTTTAAAGAATTTGATATATATTGTTAGATAACTACAAAAAAAACCACATATAGAAGTGCTGATATTTATCATGGATAGAAATATCCACTCATAAAAATCATCTTTATCAATGCTAAAATAAGCACTGTTAAAGGAATCCCTCTATCAGGGCTAAAAAAGAACTGATAATGGAATCCCTTTATCAGCGCTTTATTTTATCATTGTTAAAAGGTAACCTTTATCAGTGCTTTATTTTAGCGTTGATAAAGGAAAAATTTATCCATCCATTCTTTTTTGCACTGATACAAGTTTCCCATTATCAATTCATTTTTAACGATGATAAAATTTTACCTATTTCAATGAATTTTTAGCACCAATAAAGGTTCAGAATAAAATGAAAAATTCAACTAATAAAAATAAAATGAATAAATTAAGAAAAATATGAAACATTTTTAAAATTAAATAATTATTGATAAAAATAAATAAATTTAATATATATATATTGTAAATAATAAAAAATAATATATAAGACATATTGACATATAAAATGAATAATTATAATATATATAAAGTGTTAATTAAAAACATATTAATGTCTTACTCATTTTTTTTTTTTTCAATTTAACCTCTTTCAAACGTTGTGTGTTTAATTTATATCATGTATATATATATATGTGTGTGTGTGTGTGTGTTAATTAAATTTTAAACATAAAGGAACAAACAAATATATTTACATAATATATATAAACACATAAACCTAATATTTATATAATTTATTATGTTTTTGTATATTTTTTATTTTTATTTTTACTAGACACATTTAATATATATAATGTTTTTATAAGTCAATTTTATATATTTTTTTCAAAACAGTAGTTTGGGTATTAAATTTTTATGTTTTTTTTGAATTTGATCAATTTATATAATTAATTTATATATATATATATATATTAATTTATTATGTTTTCGTATTTTCATTACGTATTAATCCACTTCAATAAATATATATATATATATTAATAATATATATTTAATTGATAAAAAATATCCATTTTTCAATATTTTTAATGTGTACACATTTTGATTTATTCAATTTCACTCTTGTTTAAAATTCTTGTATTTAAGATTATATATCCACAAATAATGTTAAAAATATATTTTAAAATTATTATTCATAAATTAATGTTTCTATAATTTTAGATTTACTATATTTATAATTATAAAAAATAATTAATTTATATTTTTGAATAACTATTTTTTAACTTATAAATAAATAATTATATATATTTAATTAATAATTTTATTATAAATTTAATTAAATAATTATTAAATTATGATAAGTTTATTTAAATAATTATAAACTAATTTTAAATTTATTTAAATAATTATAAAACTATAATAAAGTTATTTTTAATAATTATAAAATTATAATAAAGTTATTTTTAAAATTATAATTATAAAACATTTATCATTTCATTTTCAGCACTGATAACGAACTGTCTTTACCAGCACTAAAAAACAGTGTTAAAAGATATTTTTATCAGCACTAAAATTTTAACACTAATAAATGTGTCTTTTTTCAAAAAATATTTATCGTTGAAAAAGATAGATATTTATCACTTCTAAAAAGAAATGATAAATGTTCATTTTATCAGTGCTTATAAATTTAGCCATCATAAAAGGGATTTTTGTCAGAACTTTTAGGGAAATTTTATTAAAATCATCCCTGGTCTAATGAAAAAATACATTAACCACACCTCAATCACTCACGAATCTCAAGCTCTCGTGGAACTCCTATACTGTTAGTGTTACTTCTCTATGTTCCCTTGGATTAATCTAGTCTAGAATCCAATGTATATTAGTTTCTACTCTTCCTCAATCATTGTTTGATGATTTGGATTCTATTTTTTTTGTGTTTTTTCCCTCTTCTTATACAAGATATACCCTACATTTCTTCTCTTCACTAATTAAATATACATATTGTGGTTCTATTTCATCATTTTTCTCCTTTCTTATGTATTTTTTGTCCAAGCCATTTGTACATTGACACAAACGTAGATGGTTTACTCACCTCTCAACATTAACAAGGATACCTCTCATCCCCCCTCTATTTTCTTTTCATATGAATAATATAGGGTTCCAAAATCTAGGTAGTTTCTCAATTTTCAGTCATCATATATAATAGATTTTAGATTCTAGAGGCTTAATTATGAGGGATTTTAGGGATTAGCGGATACCCATTTGTGGCCTTCATTTATGGGTGATAGAAATACATGGACCAATGTAATTGTAAACATCATTAACACATGGTTTGTGGATTTAGGTTATTCATATATATTTTTAAACCATGAAATAGCTTATTTATATTTTTTATTATGATGAATATTTTTTTTAATTCAACAAATTTGAATTAATTAGTCATGTTGCGAAAACTATTTTAGTGTTGGATGTTGTGATAGTATTGTTTTGTTAATTAATTCTTGATTATTATTAAACATATATTATTTGTTACAAAGAGGATGAATAATTTCTTTTGACAGAAAATTATTCTCAACAAATATTTTATAAATATACTAGATTATATAGATTTGAGAAATCATTGGGTAAATGGACATAAGAATACCCAATAACATATACATAGTGTATTTCCCAAAATTAAGTGAGTTATCCATGTTTATATAGTTGATCATGAACACTATGATATTTTATTTATTAATATATTTACTAATCAGAATAGAGCGATAATTAATTCATAGGATAATAAATAATTTGAAAAGTCATCTAACATGGTGAATAACCATAATGAGACGAAAAAAAATTTATGATATAATTGGTTGGTTTGTATCTTTGTGTCCTATAATTTAGGTAATTTGTTATCCTTGTACGAAATGCAGAAAATAAATATATTTTATTTACTGATATCCTTGAATAATAATTGAAAATTTAAGATTATATATTTGTTTATTAGAGGATATGACATATGACCAATATAGATTTCGGTAGGGCATTAAATATATGATATTTTTTTGATGAATTTATCAACTTCCCCAATACTTTTTCCCATAAATTATATATCATAAGGCAAAGCATAGGTAGCTTGAAATAATTATAGAAATACTCAATAAAAGTACTCTGGCCTGGTGAAATTATCAGTTTCTAGGAGATGAAGATCAATGATCAAGTCAGAAATTATTAAACATAGAGTCCCTATAAAGGAATATGATCCACCTATTGAAATTCCACTTCCAACCCTCTCTTATTATTTGATCACTGTTTATCAATGGGTTACTATACTGGTACTCCTTCAGTGATTGAGTGTCCTCTAGAATATTTGCGTGATTTCAGGATAGTGTAATCTCCTCAAAGGCTATAATAATTTTTGTAGGGATACCTCTCTCTATTATTATATTTTACAGCAGGTAATATCATTATCAGTCACAAAGTAGCACATTCCTAGAGATATATTTAGATATACATAAGGATATGTTTTATAATTTTCAATGATGGGAAGTATCTATCCCCTATGTTTTTATGGTAAAATATTATAATAAAAAATATAGCATTTCATTGAATACAATCATTTAATTTATAATAGTAAAATAATTCTTATCAATACTGATCATATTTTTGAAAATACACCCTTTAAAGGGAATTATTTTATTGTAGGTATCATCTAGTGGATTAAAAAATATCCATAATTGGAGGGTGAGGAATCATTGAGTAAATAAAAGTGATGTCCAATGTAGGCGGCATCAGATTCATTTCATAAAGACCATTAGTATATAGGTGTTCAAATTTCTCTTCAATTGAGGAGACATTTTGAGTGATTTGTTTAGTGTAGGTTCCTAGGATACATTAATTCTTAGACGCTTGACTGTCTTCTATCTCTTTATGATGGATTGGACTCCCTATTTCAAACTAACCTTCCTCCCATAATTGTGGATAAAAAGTTCATTGATGACATACCTCTTCTATAGTGAAGGCAGGAAGACAATCTTTAAAGAGGGAATGAGTAGCCTTATATCCATCATCAAGAGATAGAAGGAAATCAATCTTCTAAAGATGGATTAAAAAGTCATTGAAGGTTAGTTGAACTATATTATTGATTTATTATATAAATTTTCATGATGGTAACAATTTTCATGCAAGATTCTTGAAATTGTCTGATTGTTATGATGGATGTGTATTTCATTATTGTTATTCAAGATAAACTAAATGCATTACTACTCATGAAGACAATGTCTTCTGAACAACTTGGTGTTGGAAATCCCATGCAAGAAATGTCTATTGATAATAAAACATTAGAATTATTAGGTTATCAACAACATGTTGATGAAAAAAATGATCCAACATCATATTTTTGAATAAAATTATAAAGGAATGAATTCAGGGTATAAAATTTGAGGTTGTTAAGAATAAATATGGCCAACCTATTGACCCCATAAAGTAAATGTTCAATAGTTATCTTGGGGTCACAACAAGGATGAATGTTCTAATTATTATCAAATCATGGTCTTGCATCCAAACTGTAAGGAAGTAAAGCCTTTGGAATGATATATTGGTAATGATGCAATATACATTCTATATTTTATGGAATAATTATATAATGAAACATGGATTTAGTTTTCAAAATTCATTGAAGCCTCCATTATTTTTTGACGATTTCCAAAATAAAATTTTCATAATTGATACTAGAAAATACCATAGAGGATTACATACTCTTCTAATGATGTTATATCATAGGGACACTGAGGCAAAAGTGAATCCACACCAACCACTTAGATATGCACCGATTATAAAGTAGAAAACATGAACTAAATACAATAATCATTGAAATGATAAATAATTTCAGGTGAATTAAGCTAGATAATATATTATTCAAAATTATTTATTTTATCCAATGTGATTCAAAATTGTAATTTTATGAAATAAATAAATTTGTAGTAAATAAAGGAGGTGCATCCAAACCAGTGTATCCCTGTCATAAAAGAAGGATGGTGTATTCTTTATTTGAGAAGAAATTTGTTAGTATTTCAAATCATAAATAAAAGTATAATTATATGATATGAAACAAAATATGTTCTTTTATTTATATTTAGATTAAAGAATCAACATTTTAAGCCTCTTTCATACAACATCATGTTCTCTAGAAGGAATATTGTGTTAATAATGAAGTTATATTAGTTGATAAAAACACAAAAGCAGTATAGGAATCATGGGTAAGTATGAAATAATTGTATTTAATTATGATCTATAACAATATTGCATAAAAATAATTATGTTCAATTTTTTTATATGTAATAGACACAAGAATCAGAAATAGCTATACCGGAAGAATAGTGAATATCATTATATTTGTAGCGACATGAAAAATATTGTTTCCTTAAGGGAATAGGTTTTGAAGTCTATACTCAAAAATATTGTAGATGGAAAAACAAGAAGATGATATATATAATATAATTAAATTAATTCAAATACAAATTGACTAGAAACATGATATTATTTTTTATTCTGGTTTGGTAGAACAATTTATAAGAAAAGAACAAAGTTAACTGGTTATGGGGAAATGCTCAAAAAATTAACCAATTTATCCCACTAGAGTTGATGATACTAATGCCACACCTAAAACACATTACATACCTGAGGCAATTAATTTTTTCATTAAAAATTCTCTAAATTGTGAATAAAACTACTTCTGATAAATTTAGTGTAATAAAAATTCCACAGGGTCGAATTGAATGTGATTTTTGTTTGTCAACACCCATTTACCACCATGTTGTGATGGATATAGTCTATAATATCTTGATATATAAGATAACCAATAAAATCCTCCCAAAAATGAAATGAGATTGAATATTCAGGTAGCTTATGAGACGACTTCTATGAATCTTGTTCCACCTTATGGTCATGATATTACAATAGTCAAAGTTTATATTGGATCTTTCATAGCTTTGTTGTCTAATCATATAAAGACACATGGGTTATGTATTGAAAAAAATCATTTGAAAAAAAATTAACTATTTAAGATAAAATGTCTGAAGTGAGATATGATATTACCAATTGATAAATAAGAGGATAAATGAAATTTTGAATGATGAAAATATAGTGAATCAACCAAGAAAACAAAAAAACATTACAAGAGTACCAACCAACTTTCACTTACATAGAAGTATTTATTATCATTAGAAAATCATACAGAAAGAAAATTTAAACATAAAAATATGTTTTACATTTAATTTGAAGAATAAATATACAAAGATTTCTTAGAAAAAGGAATTGGTCTCGAGACTCTAAATGAGATTCTCAAGCATAAGTATTTGTGTTTCTAAATTGTGAGTACATACATAAGAAATATTTTAATAATATGTCTGTCCAAATAGTAATCTAAATATGATTATTAAAGATAATAACTACTCATATTTTGTACAGGTGTTTATCTTCAAACAAAATTTATGGAAGGTCATGTGAATCACTATTTGGATTAATTAATACTTGTATCATTTCAACACCATTAATTAATTTGAATTACGAAGAAATTAACAAGAAAAATGATGATTTACTCAAATCGTATAATAATAAATAAGCAAACGAAAGACTCTTTTTTATCTATACACAACATGGGTAAAACTCTACAATATAATCACATAATATTTTTATTTTTATTTTTCCATAGTTAATTGATTTTGTTTTTTAGGAAGCAGTAGATGCTAATGGAAATCAAAAAAGACTCAGAAAATATTTATTTTTCAGATTCAATGCATGAATTCCCAACCAATAGACAACACACGGTGTGAATTGTAAATATTTAATACAAAAACATCAATATTTTATAGATAAACTTCGAATAATTTGTTCAATCTGTGTTTTAATTAGAATTTTGTTATAATAGGGAAGTCACTAAATACTGGCCAGATCATGGCCTGATGTTGGTGTCTAAAAATCAAAAACCTATGGACTTTTACAAATGGAAACAAATTAAGGAATACGATGAAATATTTTATAGTCAAAATATATTCAAACAATTGTCTTATTTTGGTTAATGTTTATGTAGGGTCCAAAAATGATAATAAAACTGATTATGGATATTATCATTAAAAATATATGAGAAAAATCATAAAGCATGAAAAGACAAACATCCTCCAATAGGTAATTTCATAATCTAATTACACTTTCATTAAATATATTTCAGAATCACTTGTTTGTTTATACTTTCTCAGTACTAACATGATTTAAAAAAATGCGTTACTAAAAAGAATAAATATATTTTTATAGAGATGAGTGGGAAGACTATGTTTATTCAGAATGTATTCCAAAATAAAATTTAGATTATTAACAATTTTTTTGTGATCTAGTATAATTTATGAACTTCAAAATTTATTTGGAGTGTGAATTATTAGTTCTAGAATGATTATATATTATTATTTTTCTCTTTCTCAAGGAGAAGAGTAACCGAGGAAATAAATTTGTTTAGAAGCAATGGCTTATGAAAAATAAAATTGTTTAGAAATCGCAGAGATGGAGGTGGGGGTGGAGGAGGAGGTGTGTAAAGTGGTGGAGGTGTAGGTGATGGTGTAGGAAGATTTGGAGTTGGAGGCTATCGTAGAGGAGGAGGAAGAGGCGACAATCGAGGTAGATACTATGGAATATGGGGATAAGAAGAACTAGCTTGAAAACAATAAAATTAGTGGCCAATGAAATATTATAAATTTCAGACCACATATATGTTTGAGAAAAAAAATTTAATGTTCATACAACCCTGGTTTCTTAAGATAATATCCATTAGTAAAATTTCCAATTTCATATGACCTTTTCATAAAAAAACATGTGGCATACTCAAAACTGATAAAAAAAATCATATAGTTTTGGTACATTATGATAATTATCCATACATCATTTTTAATAGGTAGGGATCACCCTCATCTCAATCTGATGTACAATGTGACTAGTAAGACTCCAACTGCCCGATATGTGTTTAAAATTGACATTTTAATACAAAAATGTTTCAATCACTAAAAATTGATCAAAATGCTATTATTGTCTTTAAAATTTGTGAAAATTATTCCTAAGTCATTTTTGAAATGTATGAATTAGCCTCATGTCAAACCCACACAATATTCCTTTCGTATGGCCTAATGTCCGTGTTTCTGATATAAAATTACATTAAAAAACATAATAAAATACTAAAAATGGACGAAAAAACATTCTAAATATTTTGATACATTTGTAAAATGATACATTAGTAATTTGGAATGTTTATAATTCAACCACACCTCAATCTAATGCATGATTTTACCATTATGACTTCAGCTGCATCTTTTTTATTCAAAAGTGACAATAATTTTAGTGAAAAACTGAAATACTCAAAACCAAGAAAATTTAGTCATAATTTTTTGGTACATTAGTAAACAATAAATTTTTTATTTTTGATATTTCGGTATCACCCACACCTTAATATAATTTAGTATGTTACCGGTATTACTCCAAGTGTCCATCATAATTTTTAAATTGAAATTTTAATACAAAATTAGTTTATCTTAATGAAAATTTAGAAAACAAACTCGTATTATATTGATAATTTCGGACAACAATTAATAATTCATTTTTGATGTTTATGAGTCTATATCATGTCCAAACCAAAAACGATGCCACCTATATGGCTCAATGTTCATGTTTCCAGTTTAAAATGACATTTTAGTAAAAAAACACGCAAAAAGTACTCAAAATTGAGGAAACTAATTCTGATTGTTTTTATACTTTAGGAAAATTATCCATGAGTAATTTGGGACATGTATCGTTAAACCACACCTCAATCTGATGAAAATTCTGACTGTCATGACCCCAAGTTCATATTTTTTATTCAAAATTGAAATTAATATTAGTGAAAAAACAATTAACATAATCAAAACTGAGAAAATGCATTCAAATTGTTTTGGTAATCTAGGAAAATGATCCATACATCATTTTGGTTCTGTAGGGATTACCCAAACCTCAATATTATCCACTATGTTACTGGTGTGACTCCATGTATATGTTATTAGTTCAATATTGAGATTTTAATACAAAAAAATTTCACTGACTGAAAACTAAGAAAATGCACTCATATTGTCTCGATAATTTAGGGAAATGATTCATAATTCATTTGTGAATTGTTTGAGTTAGACTCATGTAAAACCCAAGAATGATGCCACATGTAAGGATCAAAGTCCATGTTTCTAGTTTAAAATGACATTTTTTGTAAAAAAACACATGTGGCATAATCAATACTAAAGAAACACATCCTGATTGTTTTGATACTCTACAGAAATGATCCATGTTTCATTTAGGACTTGTATAATTCAATTTCACTATAATCCAATGCATAACATGACCAGTTAGACTCCAAGTGCATCTTTTTCATTCAAAATTGACATTAAATTTATTAAAAAAATAACTAACATGCTCAAAACCATGAAAATTCAATCAAATTATTTTAGTACATTATAAAAATGATCAAAATGACATATGTTACATGTAGGGATCTTCCAAATCTCAATCTGAAACATGATGTGACTTGTTTCACTCCAAGTGCTGGTTATTAATTTAAAATTAACATTTTAATACGAAAAATTTTCACTCACTGAAAACCAAGAATACATGTTCGGGTTAACTTGATAATTTGGGGCAATGATTCATAAATCATTTATTATTTGTATGAATATGTATCATATCAAACTCACACTTGAAAATAAATATATGTCTCAAAGTGTGTGTTTCTAGATTAAAATGACATTTCAGTAAAAAAAGACACAGTACACACTAAAAATTGAGAAAACACATGACATTTTTTTGATACATTATGAAAATGATCCATGAGTCCTATGAGATGTTTATCATTCATCCTATCCCCAATATGATGCACGGTATGATCTATTTGACTCCAAGTTATTCTTTTTATTCAAGAATGACAGTAATTTTAGAAAAAAACAACCGAGATAATCAAAACAACAAAACACATTCAGATTTTTTGGTACATTGGGACAATGATCAATTAGTCATTTTGACATATAGGGTATAACCACACCTCAATTTGATGCATGGTTTTATTAGTATGACTCAAAGTTCATCTTTTTATTCAAAACAAAAATTAGTTTTAATCAAAAATAATAACCAACATTCTCAAAACCGAGAAAATACATTTTAGTTGTTTATGCACATTAGGATAACTTTCCATAAGTCATTTGTCATGTATGAATCACTCGAAACTCAATTTGAGTCACAGTGTGACCGGTATGACTCCAAATGTAAATTTTTATTAAAAATTAAAATTAATTTAATTTAAAAATAAATTTTCATACTCAGTAGTTGTGTTTTCTTTTTCTTATATTTATGTTAGAAAATTTCATTCATTTAATTTATATATTTGTTTCTTGTTTTTGTATTTTTTTTTCTACTAATGTATTGTGTTTTTGTAGCACACTACACATGTTTCTTTTGATGCATTGTGTTGTAGCATTACACATCTATTTTCACCTTTTTCAGCACTACAAAATTAACAGATAAAGATTATCATTATCAACACTTTTTCAATCATTGATAAAAGACACCATTATTGGTGCTTATATTTGAACTGATAATGTCTATATTTATCATCTTATTAAAAATTGATTATTAATAATACATTTATCCACACAAATAAAAGGGCTGATAAATAGTGTTTTTTAATAGTTCTTTCAAAAGCACTGATAAAAGAATGATTTATCAGCACTTTTTATTGCTGATAAATATTCTCTTTATCAACACTTTTTTAACACTAATAAAAACCATGGACTTTTAATAACTCTATGGTAGTTAATTCTTTTCTATCAATAATAAAAATTGATTCTATAATTGTTAAAGGCATGTTTTGTATTAGTGGAAAACCCATATTAATTGGTAATGATTTATCATTGGAATTTGAAGAAATTGGAAATATAATGCTTACATGAAATGAGTTCAAAAACAAGGAATGGATTTTTATATAATGATTTTGTTAAGATATCTTAAATTAAATTCATCTTTTTGAGTTTGGACTTGAATTTAAATTTAATCAAAAGTGTTAATTAATTAGAGGAAATTATATAAATTCAATTATTAATGATATATAATAAATAGATATTTTTATTAACTTTAAAACATAGAGAATAATTTTATTTTCATAGTGGAAGAATAAAATTACTTTCGGAACTGAAATATTGGGAATATATATTAAAAAGACCATAAATAATATTTTGAAGATAATTTTTGTGATATAAATTCAAAATTTGAATAAGGATAGATAAATGATGTGTAGTGGACCAATTTTCCCATAACATTACCTTTTATTATATAAATGTATGAGTAGGTATATGAAATCTATAAATATTGTTATACATGTACTTTATGGAATATACCCATTAATTATAGTATGAATTCAGATTAATGAATTGAATTATATTTTACATCATGAAGGGGTTTGAGGTTTAAATTGGTCATTATACCTTTAATAAAAACATCAAATGAATTTATGATTCATGATGTGAATCGGTATTTCATATACATCTGTATAAAAAACATAATTTTATATGGAAGTTGAATTAAATAATTCATATTGTGAATTAGTGCATCACGCCATGAATACTACTTTTCCATCGAAGAAACATGTTGGTGATCCCCATCATTATTCTATTATCATTCACATTGCTAGTATTCTGTAAAATATTAATGGTGATTTTTAAAAGGTCTTTGTAGCCCATTTATTCAGATTCATCCCTCACCTTATAACAATTTATAATTTGTGATAGAATGTTAGTTTTCCTCTTTCCGTTGACTCTTATTTACATCCCTTTATCTACATACATGTTGTGTAGGTGTTTTTCCTTATATATATTTGGTTTTTATCTTGTTTAACTAAATACAGATCAATAAAATATGTTTTTATATCCAGCTTCATACTTTAATTATTCAACACCATGTATCCAAATTATTATTGAAGTTGTATATTGAGGTAAGGTATATACTATCTCTATTTGAGATAATGTAAAATTTTAAAATTATAATGGTTTAAAACTTGGGTAATGAAGGAATTAACCTACTAATTATATAATATTGTTATCATTAAAGAAATAATCATTATTTGAAGGTGGGGTATTTTAGTTCCCTTGGTAGAGAGGGTACCAATTCTGATGATCTCAGTCTCCTTAAATTAGGCTTCCTATATAGGTTTTTCCTATACATAGGGAATAAATAATTTTATATATATTTGGGGTACCATGTAGTTTAATGTCCAACGGTTGGGACTTTTGGATCCCCAAAATTGAGGGAGAAACCCTAATATAAATTTGAATGTCATTCTATTACGATCATCCATTATCTATTGATTTTTCTTGAATCTATGCGTAATTCCTTTATGAATATCCTTAACCAACATGATCTATTCTTGATGTGAGAAACATGCGGCATAATAGGTTTCACTCCACCACCTAAGGATGGAAGGATCAATGAAGAGATCATTATTGGGCCATGTTATTTAACATCCTGAGGTGAGAACGTGGGTGGCTCGATGTGAATGGGATAAATGTTGTTTGTATATGTAGTTTTATGTATTGTATAAAGGACCCTGATAGAAAAATTTTCTTTCATGTTTTAGGGATGAAATATCAATGGAATATGGTGTAAATATGGGCTAATTATTTTGGGATATCTATAGTATTTCCCAGACATGAGTGGGGGAAGAAGATGAAAACCATGATTTTGAAAGTCCTTGAATCAGGAGGGATGATGTAGGGCTTAAGATCCAATGGGAATAAAGAATTATTAAAAGCCTCTATAGAAGATGAATTTTCCATTGGTTAACAATCCATTTTTTAGGAAACATATTCAAAGCCACTGGGGAATTGTGTGCATAGTCAAGAAACGTTGCACTCAAGACACTGACTATCCAATTCCAATAGCCATGGGTTATTCGGGGGATACAATATTTCCCAGTTAATGATGTTAGATGGATGAAAAAGGTATATTTGGGTGTGTGGTAAATATCCAAACCATGATTAGATATGTGGTATTAAATATTTTACATATATTGGATACGTATGTAGGGGTCATGATCATTTGACTATTATATATTGGGGGATCATTGTTTGTAATCGTCCACATAAATTTACACTCTCATGCAGAGAATGGAGTAATTTTTTTTACATGGCTATACCCGGGAAGGCCTAGGAATCACTAC
This sequence comes from Viscum album, assembly GCA_963277665.1. Lineage (NCBI taxonomy): Eukaryota > Viridiplantae > Streptophyta > Magnoliopsida > Santalales > Viscaceae > Viscum > Viscum album. The sequence continues at coordinate 311,269,551 of OY728133.1, read as the reverse complement.
ATATCTTGTTATATCGATAATCATGCCACACATAGGTCGTGATATACCTTACAGTTTAATATAATGTGGTTTTGACTTATTTGGCCATGTTGATTGACATTGTGTTATTATGGCTTATGAATTTTCATGTGAAAGATTGACCTATACATGGGGGAGATATTTTTCCCCTGGTAGCATGGCTAGGATATGGGATCTAAGCAACATTGTATATTCTGCAAAGGTAATAATCAATCCTCACATAATTCAGAAAACACAATCCTTGTACTGGTCTGACGTTTGTATAGGGGGACATTGTATTTTTGAAGTGAGGATGGGGAAAGATATAGAATCTAGGTGTCACTACATATCCTATGAAGATATAAATCAATCCACATGTACTTCTGATATCCCTTATTGTTTAATGACATACGGTAAGGATGAGTGTGAACCGACGTGAAAAAGCATGATATGGGTGATGTGTCTTGCATAAACCTTAGAGTGGTTTCTTACATAACGTAGTTACTTATAAATAAAATAATCCGTAGTTATGTTTATTTGTGAATTTTGGTGGTACCAGGATGAAGAATCAGGGCATCACTATGTGTCCTATGAGGGAAGGAATCATACCATACTTAATTTTTGGGGTACCCTTCTTTTTTACATCATACAATTCATACATTTCATGGATTCCCCTCCTCAAGTCTAACGTATACATAGGGAAAATGGGAATTGTTGATCTTGGATTATGGACAGACTAGGTCGTATGATCTAGGCATCACTATATTTCTTACAATGGTAGGAATCAATCCAAACATGGTTCTAAGATATTACCATTGTTTGGGTCTATCCCATATATAAGAAGGGGCATATTTATCATTGAATTTCATGAATTTTACCCATGCACGATGATTTAATATTCATGGAACAATTATCTCCATACCGCTTAATTTCATGAGGTTGGGACATTTTAGCCTTGTGTCTTAATGTCATGCAGTTAGGATGAAGGTTTTTTCTATTTTAATGTCTTGTTTCATAGACATATGTGGCAAGAAGTGTAACATTGTGCATCTAAGGTGAACTTTTTATTGTTACACAATGTATTTCTTTAGGGAACACGCATTGGTAGAAGCTGTGAGGAGCTACCCTCTATTGAAATTAAGGCATATGATCTGGTATAATAGACCATATCTATGACATATGGTCCTACCCCTTTTTTCACCAATTTCATATGATTTTTTCTAAGTATATTCAGAGTATCTGGACCAACACCATCCCTCATTCATAGAAATATTTAAGATTAACCTTTTTTTCGAAGGCTCATGTGATCCAATTATTGTAAAATTTGAAATGGTTCAAGGTATGAAATATTTTCTCATCGAGTTATTCCAACTCATCGAATAACTTCTAGGATTGTTCATCTATAGACATTTGATAAAAGGTAGTGATATATAGTGATTGTAATATAACATTAATGGGTTTAACTTCCTCCTTCTTATATTCTAATGAATATAGGGTTTCTTGAGTGGTGGTACGAGTCGTTGCCTAGTAAGCCCACAGAGCATGAAGGAGATCTTTTGGAAATGATTTCTTGTCTATGTCTTCCATGTTATGGATAATGATTGATAAGGTCTTATTGAAGCCCTCTATCTGTCCGTTATTATTTTTAATGGGGATAATGTTCTCCATCCAGATGGGGTATTGGACTTACCTAATGATTTTTTCTATGAGTATCATGTAGTCATCAGCATCTAATTTGGAAAAATGTGTTGGTTGCATCCTTCTGGAAACATGCTTCAAAACTTGGTGTTCTTGTGACATGATTAGGTGGTGAGTGAATACATTTGGATCGAAGCCTAGGATTTCAATATAACTCCTAGATAAAACATCTTAATTCTACTTTAGGAAATGGTTCTATAGATCCCACTCTTTGGAAATAATGGTCGCAATAATTAGAGTAGGTCATGGGTCTCCTTCCGTACCCAAATTGATTTCCTTAAGTTCATTGATTGTGGAAGAGACGCCTTCCTCAAATAATGGAGGGGAATCCCATATATTTTCATTATTTCTCTTCTGCATCTTCATCATCTTCCACTTCGTTTTCTGAAGAGGATACAATTCATGAGATGATAGTTCTATAGTCGAGGGAAGAGTTTTAATTTCAGAATACTAGAGGTTAAGTCACCTATTCTACCTTGGTCGACAGTGTGGGCCTCATTGGAAAAGATGTAGTTAGGGGTAAATGATTTTTCTCATCTTCTTTTAGTTATGAGACACTTTCTTCTATATCAATGTGTGAGGTAGAAATATTCACAATTTTGATGATAGTTCAAAGCAATTTATTACTGAACCCCACCACTATCTTGAGATTTCGTGAGATTTTCTATATTATCAAGATTGGAATCTATGGTTGAAATCATGAGGAATAACAAATATGCATCTGAATTTGTATTTTTTTCACTCAATCTAATTAATGGGAAATATGTATTATTCCTCGTACTTCTCGAGGGGATCAGCGTGAACTATTTTGAAACCATTTTGAGTGGAAATAAAATAATAAAACATGATTAGTAATTTCTTCCCCTTTGGCTCATTGAACCCTATATCAATGTAGCAAAATTCATATAGGTCAAATAGGGATTTATCAACATTTAGTGTCCCGATCGTTCTGTGATTTCAATATTTGATATACTGATAGTAAGAGGAGGGGATTTGTGGATGTTGATTCATCTAGGGCCTTCCAAGTAGGGCATTAAAGGCCATATTATTTCATACCACCAAAAATTCTAGATGTTCTATGGGGTCACTGAACTGGGTTTTAGGCATGTTTTGGCCAAACAAATTTTGCTCATTTATGTCGTTACCCAATAAAGTCATGGTGTAGGGTGTTATATCATCCTCATTGTAGCACAGATAATGAGGTGTATATAGTGGGATAATACTTAATCCATAAAAATTTTGAATGATGACATTTTGGATATTGACACAATTAATCCTTCCAGACACATATATTTGTTTGATGATTACTTTTACGATGGCATCTTCATCTTGATTTGTAGATGAGCTAACTATGTGGAATTATGATGGATTGTTTTCTGTGAGGTATAATTCTGTGGTAGATACCATATCATCATATTATATGGGTCTTATCAAAGCATTGATCAATGATTTTTGGAGATCTACTAAAATATTTTGTGCATCCAAGATTGTATGTTTAGATGGTACCAATGCTAACTCCTTCAGAATTTCATATTTATGATCAAAAAGTTCTGTTCTTCCTATCCCATGGATTCTATTTCATAGTTTCTATTGGTTATTGAGCATTTGATGATAATGGGACGACCCTTTGTATTATATCTGTAGAGGATTCTATCCATTTTTAATTAGTTCAAGACGTTCTTCTATCCTACTGATGGAAATTAGCCACACGTTCATCCTCTGATTGATATAACAAAAATAGAGGACTGGGGTGTCTTCATGTGGGGTTAGAAGAATTTTCTTATCCCTATTGAGTCCATTTTAGGGTCGTTCTATGGGTTTCTAAAACACTGACAGTTTGAGCTAGGGTGATTCCATAAGCTTGATTTTATCCATAGTTGTATATCCCTTAACATCATTGAATTCAACAGATAATTCCTCTAGCCCCCTGATTTGGTGTGTGGAATTCTGTTTGATAACAATAGTAATCATCATATATGGGATCCATTAAGTGGATGACATTAACAGAGCTAAAAATTATCTCCACTTATGATGATGAATTTTTCTCATCCTCTGCTTCTGGTGGTGTCATTTTGTTGTGTGGTTCCAATACTCTTAGATCTGATGGATTGAAATATTATAATTTCAAAGCCATATTTTTCTTTGATTCATGTTTATCTCATACTCTTTCTTTCTTCTGTTATTATTGGACTACTTTTTGATGAGTCAACCATTGGGGGATTTTAGAGCCAAGGGTGTCAATTATATTTCCTCAGAAGATGTTATAGGGACTATTATTTTTATTCACTATGATTAGAGGATACTATGGCCACAATTGATTATTTTCAATGTCATCCAACTATCAAACATTTTCTCTTTTTGTTAATAACTCTTTTCTAATCCCCTCTTATCTCCCAGTTAGAAGTGTAAGAATATGCCACTTACACTAGCGGTGGTCCCAACATGACATTTCTATAATCTATCATTTTTTGCTGGAGGACCATGAATATAGACCACTCTAAGATGTCATCACCCATTATCCAGTGAAATAGAAAATAATCTGGACAATCATCGTGACCTACTTCATCCTTCCTCTTCATATCAAGATATCAATGAATGTTAAAATTTATGGTGGCTATAATGTAGCCACAGACTTGGTCATCACCGAACAAAAAAAATTATTCCTTAATTCCTGAAATTGATTACTCATATCCCTCACATTCTCATTGTTTTTAGGAAGTGGTGAATGTTGACGTCCATGGGGCCTCAGATGATTTGGTGTGGGTCTGGGATCCAAATCCAGAGAAAGGGGTTGCTTGAGTGTGACATAAGGCATTTCATCTATTTATTCTCTTTTGACTATGGATGATGGTGCTAACTAGGAATTGATATTACTCTATTTCAAGTAATATTGTATCCTTTGAGTGATAGTGCACATGTCTGGTTACCAACATTAATATATCACTATAATAAGTGGTTCTCACAGCTCATAACGGAGGTTTTTATTCCCATATCCAACATCTAATCTTGGGGGAGTGGTTAGTTTAAGGGGTAAGTTAGAAATTTTCAAATGAAAATAATGACTGAAACTCTATCATTATCTTACTGTTTGATGTTCATGAGGTCCCTGACTATTGTTTTTGGTAATGTCAAGATGAACTGGAATAGGAACAGGTTCCCTAGATCCTCCTATCCTATTATCAAGTCATCTAGAATACTAGTGTACCACACAATGGCTGAACCTTGTTGGGTTCACACAATGCAACTGAGATTCACAAATTTTTATTTATCATGGGTTTCCATCATGGGATCATAGTACAATGTGTAGTGTATTAGGTGTTGCTCTTGGTAAACTAATCCATTGAATACTAGGGACGTGGGGTTCCCAAAAAATTGTGGCAGTGGAACATTGTTTACCCAGTCGGGGTAAGGTTTTTATTCATATTGTATTTGAGCACTCTAACCATCCATTTCATCTTAAAAAGTCATCAATTACTCGGTGGTATTTCTGATCCCTTGATTAAAGTCCTATTGAACTTAGCATGAGAGGGTGCAGTAGGGGGAATTGTTGGTTAGTCTAGTGCTTCAAAAACATGAGGCAGATACCCAAGAGGGGTAAAGCTTGGTGAATTACCTAAATCTGGTCTGATTACATCCCTTCTGGAGGTAGAATTGTGATATCTTACTCGGACTTGGTTTAGGTTGACTGATGGTACTGGGGATGGATTGAACTTTCTTTCTAACCATTCATCATTTTTTTGGATGAGCCTCTGGGGAAGTGGTATAAATTATAGAAGTGTCTATTGACTCTCCACCTAAGGAACATACCTAGTAGGAGAAATTTTTCGTTGAAGCTCATTTCTTATTATCCTTAGCTATTTCATTTCATCTTGAGGTTGAGTTAATCTCCCATTCAGAGTGAGGGAATCCTTCTCATTGGGGAGAGAAGCGGGGTTATAGGAAACATTGTTTTTATTCTTCTCTTTATTGTGGATTTTTGAAGGAGGTAATGATGGATTTTTTATGGGCGCACCCAAATTGAAGGTGACCCATTGGTTCTGAGTACAAACACCATCATGATAGATGTGGACTGCCTCTAGAACGGAACCACCTTCTCTTGCATCCTTATCATTTGGATTATCTTTAGTATGTTCTGCGAGAATTAAATCCATGGCGTTCATCAATGAATACCACATTAGGGTGCAATACAGGTTTTTGAATGTTAGGATGACATCTTTCATCCCTTGTTGGATCTTCTCATTCCATTCTGGAACACCTATTGAGTTCCATGGTGAAGAGAGACTCTAATGGAGCCTCAACAATGACTAGGAATACGCCTCCATCCTGGGGTACATGAGTCACAAGATGGGATAGAGTGAGTAACCTCTCTATTTTTTTGTCCTCCCTTGGAAAAAAAATACTGACTTCTTCCGAGGGTGGTTGAGAAAAAAATTCCCCCAATCTTACGGGATATGGTTTCTCTAATATTATCGTTTATGTGTCTCTCCCTAGATTGTTTAGTTTTGTGGGGGGCAAATTGTGTCAAAAATTCCCCCATCCTTGTGGTATGAGGTTTCTCTCGTACTGCGATGATTTCTCCTATTATCACCACCTTCTTGATCCAGCACATTTCAATGCGGACGTGATCTAGATATGGGGCCAAATCTACACACGAATTACATTCATCCAATTACATGATAATTAATCATTTTTTGGATTACCTTAGGAAATAATCTTACTCAATATTCTCATTAGAATGGCCTAAGAGCTTCTCTCTGATTTTCTTTCGTTGGGCCTGAAGCTTTTGAGACTTACTCAAGGTCAGTTCATGCTGTGCAGTCGACCGTTCCCTAATAGTTACTTCAATTGGATGTCATATTGGGATTATGAAATAGTAGGATGTCATATCTAGTGGGTTATCCAAGGTGAGACATGGGGTGATGTGTCGAGCACCATGTTCTCCCCGCCCTCATATGTGGACACCAGATTCAGTGTCACTAATGAGGATATTTAATTAGCATAGTGCGTGGATGCATTCCCAATCAAGGTTTTTATTTCTTATTTATGATCATGGATGTATTATAGATGGATGGGCTTCAAGTTCAATGTTACTATGAAAATAACCTGATATACATACATAGTCTTCATACCCATCATATTCTATAAATTTCATTTTCAACTGGTTGGGTGTTTTCCAAACATTAAGGAATATCTTGTAGCTACATTATTCTGAATGAACTTCTAGAATTTTGAACTAGGATATGTTTATGAACTAGAACATAATGGGTATGTCATTGATGGCTAGTTATCTTCTCATGATATACATTTTATGTTGTTCTTATTCTAGTACTTATCTACTTATTTTTCACATATTTGATTCATTGAGTGGATTTCATCCTACGAAGTAGGGATCAAAAGGGTTTTGTTGAAGTATGAATAGTGCAGGGTGGATTAGAGGATGCGAATTTCCCCATGCCATCTCCAGGATAAGGAAAGATGTCACATGATGTTGACAAGGTTCTAGTTCCTCTAAACCTATCCTTCTAATATCCTCAAAATATGAGGGCTTTATCATATTTGGACAAGACGTGGAGGACATTCTTGCCTATGTGAATTTGTATTGCATGGAGGACCTTTTCAACTGAGGATATGATTTTGATGACTACCATCACAGGTTAACATCTTACCATAAGGAGTTTTTCCTTGTTGTGTACCCTGAGGAGGACCTCCAAGGTGGACCACAGCAAGAGATGACATTTTTGTAGTTTGTTGTTATTGATGGGAGGACCATGTAAATGGATACCATCACAACAAGGACTACCATTGTTGCATCATTTCTGGATGTAGGGAGTATATCTATAGTTCCAATTCTACGGAGAACCTTCAGGATGTACTCCAATGAGGGGAGAACATTCTCTTTGCATGATGTCACTATGGGGAGGACCTTCATTGTTACTTCCATCATAGAGAGGACTACATTATATCTCTACATCTGAAAGGAGGGAGAATAATATCTGCAATGTATACCCTATGTAGGGATATCATGATGGGAAAAAAAGGGGAGGACCTTCTTGTTCTTCAATATTCTGGTTAAGGGAATTTCTACCCTGAAAGTCATTATAATATAATCTATCACAATTGATCCTTTCTAGAACATAGAGTATTCTACCATGGGTTCTCAAAGGAGGACATTTAGTTATGTTGGTAGCAAAATTTAGGGAAGGGACTTCACAAATACTACCAAATATTCAATAATTATGTAATAAATATAAGATATATTGATCAGTTCTTGATATTTGTTTTATGGACTATAAAAAACAATGTTTAATAGAGTAGAATTATGAACACAATCTCCATTTTCTAGTTGGATTTAGTACCCTTCACTCTTGTGTTCTCTCTTGCGAGGAATTGGGGAAGCCTCTTATTGGTAATGACCTTCATATATGGGTCCCCATTTGGTTGGTGCCTATGTTGTCATAAATATATTCTGATGAGAAAAAAATAATTATGGCAGGGATATATTTATGTCCTAGAGCAGCCACCATGTAGGACCAGGGTCCCCTTGTTGGAACGAGTGTTTTTTCTAGATCTGGTTGTCTTTGTTTCACAAAATATAGCACTATACTCATCTTGACTGATGTAGGGATTCAAGTCTGAACCAAAGTAACCATATTATTTTTTGGATAAATCACCCCACCCAATGAGATGAGATTATTGGCCCAACCATTCACCTTTTTCGTAGAAACAATGTTCTCATGATAGAATTAAAGGCTATTTTTTAGAGTCGTCATTTGATCTTCCATCATTTCCAATATGTGTTGAGATATGTATTAGGAAGGAATGTGTATAAGTGACCATTCTGATGATGGAGCAAGAGTTTGTGCTTGCTCAAGTCCTCCATGTGATGTCAGTGTGTACTGGGAGTTATTCTATTCCAGGGTAGAGAAATATGTTTAACCATGACTTGTAGCCCCGATGATCTAGAAACATTATCTGGTTGCCAATACATTTCACTAGTGGAATTTATATTTTCATGGAATAATTTGTGTCTTCTTGTTTTATGATGTATTTGTACAATTTAATTTATGTTCATCCATAGGAATATGACACAACTTATATTTTCTTGCCTCTCTTTTAGACTAGTGGGCTTGATATTGGTATGGAATAATTTTAATCCACATATTGACTTGCACTATATTTGACTAGTCAAATCCATATTCATTAGCAAGGTTTCATACCTACCCAATGTTTTTTCACAATTTAGATGGAATCAATTTATACATTAGTATAAATTTGGGACTTCCAGTATCTAGTTACCATCCTATTTAGATGGTGGGATTCTTATGCATCGGTGTGGATTTGCATCTGTCTATAATTTTACACCTTATCTATATGAAAGGACCAGTGGGAATTGGAGGTAATTTTCACCGACTTGTATTATAGAACCATATTTCTCTGTTTGGTTTTAGAAGAAGAGGATATGTTTTATGTTTTCTCATGTTATGTCGCTAGTTTAGTTGAGTGGAATCTGCTTCAAGAACCAGAGTAATGACTTACTCCTGATTACGCATTTGCTTCCTTTGGTGGGAAGCCCGAGGGGCCAAGGTCTATTGTTTTTCATTAGGTTTCCTAAGCATGAGATCCTCCTCAGTGTGAGGATATTGGGTTGTATGCCACTGGTGGTCACATCCTTAGGCAGGAGGCTTCGAGCAAGCTTCTAGCGTAGCTGGGATGATGTTATATGTGTCGACTTCTTCTTCGATTCAATGATAAGGGAGGAAAAAAATGTCATGTTCTGGGGACAGGATCTCGAAGCGATATAAGATGGATAGTGGAGTTGACAAGTGCTAGATTTCTAACAATAACTAAGGAGACTGCATGAGAGATTTCACTGATTGGAGGGCCTCCCATATATCATCCACCATGTGTGGAGTACTATTTTGGTGCTATTCTTTGATAAGTTCATTAGAAACCTAGTATTTAAGATGTTCGGTTAGTGACAGAGTCATACTCTATTTTGGTGATTTGTATGCCCGTGTGGTCATTTACATGTGTGTCTAAGAAAACCGTGGTATTCTATTGGATTGAAGTCTTTTAGTGTAATAACTATAATAGATGTCACATTAATAGATAGATATACCACACTAATGTAGCATTTCATGATCCCATTTATAATTTATGATCTTGTATATCCTTTTTCCTTTTGAATTAAAAAGTGGCATGAGTTGAGGTAATTCACCACCTTGGTTAAAGATTCATGTCTGAGTCTCCAATTTTGATTCGACATTATTCGCATCAGACCAAGGAAAACTAACTGATCTCATTTATAGTAACCAAATGTTTTTGTAATGGAGGGTTTCATGTCGGCTTCACCATTTTTCTTTCGGCCTGATTTATGTCATGTCTCTTTTTGTGGGATTTATGGTCCCATTGGGACTAGGTATTATATCCATTTTTATATCCCAATGGATGTTCCATAATTGACTAGTCCTAGGGACGATTTTAGGGGTTATGTGATTTGTGAAATTGACCCATGTCGAGTATGATGTCCTAGTATAGTCTCCAATGGGTTTATTTGTGGGGCTAGAAACACCCAATGACCCTTTTACCCATGAGTCATGTACTTTATTTCCAATTGCAGGAACTCATTTGATGATGATTTGGCCAATGATACTTAAAGACTCCATTGGTCAAGTGAACGAGAAGTCAAGATCATCACACCCTTTGGGGGGAATTATTATATTTTTTGAGATTCTTATATATTTAATAAATGATCAAATGTTCATGAATTATTTGTTCTTTCCAAAAAAATGTGTCCACAAATTACCCTTATGTGTTCAGGAATTATTTTTTGAGAATCTTATATCATGATGAGGAGATCTAGAGTTTATCATCATCCATGGGAAAATGTTGTTTCACATTCATGATCAAACCCATAAGATAGAATTCCTACATATCCTCATTAGAGGAATCAAAACCTATGTATTTTGACACCACTTAAATTGACACATCACCTTCTAAAGCCATATGATAAAGACCCATCCAAGTAGTTTGACGTAATGTAGTGGGTATGTCTAGGAGAAAAGATCCTAGTAAGTATTCAATGTGAGTCTTATGCCGAGGTGGACAAGGATATCCCAAAGGGATATCGCCTCATGGGTGAATATGATTGTACAATAGATATGTCCAAGTGAACACTATGTTAATTTGGGGTGTCGAGTTTGGACATCAAGGAGACATCTAACATATCATTCATTGTTGGGAATAAAAGCCCTCCTAGTTAGGCATGGGTTGTGACATAATCCCTTGAACGACCCATTTCTGAGGGGCTTGATTGAGGCTTACACTAGGGAGTGACCTACTATGTTGGGTACTACTCCTAAAAAAGAATCCTATGAATGTTTTATGGATGTTTATTTAGACTGACCTCTAAGGAGAATGTCCCTTGAGCTTGAACCTTATTAGGGAATCCAACATATATTGATCATATCAGAATCAAAGTCATTGTAGTTCATTCGGCTATGGGATTACACCTAAGATGAGGCACAACTTTGGGGTTATACAGATGTTATGATTCGAACTAGCCTCTAATCCCTTGAGACTTACACTCGGTGTGAGAAACAAGAAAAGGAAGTGGATCTGAAGATTTCATGTAAATTATCATCTACAGATAAATGGTGATGGTGAAAAATGGTAGAGAGAGAAAGGGGATTTGAATGTTCCAATTTCCACTCATGTGTCGATATATAGGATATTAATGTCTGAAAATATATTTGTACCCATCTTAAAATAAGCCTAAGAGGAGAAAAATAGCTACCTCCCATTGAATGTTAACGAAAATTCCTCAGGTGGTGTCCTTGTAATGAGTTTTGGGAATGGGGAGAAGAAATACTCCTCATAATAACAAAATCAATCATGATCCCTTTGACTTTTCATTGTCCCAAATTGAATGGAAAATCTAGTGATTAGCCTTCATCCCTCGAATGTGGATGTTTATGTCTGTGTCCCATGGTTGGACCCTATGTTACCATGAGAATGTAAACATATGTACATTCTTGGAGTATACACAATCACGAGGACTTCCCATGTGAACCCTCTTACCTTGGGTATGTAAGCTCAAATGAGCATGATAAAGCGCTTAGTGGTTTTATCATACAAGTCTAGTGGATTTAGAATAGGCTTTGGTCAAATTCCATTGGATTGGATTATGAAGAGGCAATGGATGTGGAAAAGGAAAAGGAAGGAGATGATCAAATCTAGAGAGTGGAGGGTACCCCATTCTGCAAACCATTTTTTCCATGTGGGAAGGGGGCCTCTCCACATAGCGTGTTACTACGTGGGAGGATGCAATGTTCATGTACCATGATGGTACATGAATTATAGGTGGTTTGCATAGAATTTTTATACACATGACCTAGTTCCAACCACACAATGGAATAATACGTGGCGTAGAGTTCTGTAAACATAGTGAGGTCCTACACAGCGCTGGATTCCCCCAATATAGCCTTATTCTACATGGGGAATTGGAGTGAAGAAGCTACATTAATCATTCTGTTCAAGGTAAGTTCATATGCTATCAGGATGTGGTTTTTAGCTCGCAAATAAGGTTCACGTTCTATACAATAATGTTAGCTTTTCATCTTTTTATGTTACATGGTTTGTTTATAACTATGAGAAATTTTCATAAGTGGTCTAGAACTGATCAATCAATCTCTTTAAAAAATTCATCTCACATGGCTATTCAATTCTCTAAAGTCTAGTCTCCATTTTTATCATCTCCCCTTGGGGTAATTTTATAGAGTGATGGGAATGCTAGATCTATGGATCTATCCGCACCTTTTATAGAATATCATGTGGAAAATTCTTGGCCCACGAACGACTTAGTAATTAAAGCCATGTGGGGTAGTGGTTCATGGTGGGGTAAATCACCACCTCAATCCCTAGAATGACATTATCTTGATTGTGCGGAACTACTAGGTTTTCCATATCCACAAGCTGTTGAGTTTGTGGGGATGGTATGCGAGGGTGAGTTTCTCCACCACCTTTTCTCCAATGAAATGGTTCGTGTTGGGCATCATACACAAGGGAGAAATTATTCACATTGAATACTCCAGCAACATGGATCATGGTACGTGGCGTCATTGTCTTCATTCCATGTATGGATCAGTTCATTATCCAATGCTCCATGGGCCAGTGCCTTGTGGATTTATGTGAACTATCAGTTCGTGGTTGGTCCATCCCACATACAATTTTTGGGATTCATTAAATGGATGAATTATATTCCTTTTCCGAATTTTTATTCTTCAACAATTTTTCTTAAATTCCTTGTCTAATTTTTTTTCATTCCTTTTCCAAAATAATTGGAGTGTTTACTCCCCCTTCTCAATGTTTTATGAACCCTATAAATATATTTTTAATGATATGGGAGGGAGATTTAAAAATATCATGTACATGCTTACCCAACTGTCTCTTTCTACGAATGGTAGCCTGAAACATGTGGAATATCAAACATACACCATGAATGAGAAACTAGATATTGAGTCCTTTATGAAGTACCATCGATGTCTTATAGATCTTTCTAAAAACTTGTCTTGGAATATTGGGTTAACTTAATGGAGAAGATATATTATGTGGCCCAATATTTTGAGAATGTTAAATTTACCTTGTTTTTTATCATTTATATCAAAAGGATGATCAATGGTGTGAAATTTTAATCACAAAGAAACATCCATTATGGGAGATGTCAATTAATTTTTGATGATTTTGGGTGAACCATCAAAAAAAGCGGTGAAAAATATACATCATGGGAAGCATTTTTTAACTTCATAAACTTCACGAACAACAAGTTGTTTATGATTGTTTTTCATGAACTATAAAAGAACTCATGTTAATGATGATAACATTCACACAATGTATTTATATTTACAGAGGTATCCGATGTTCATGAAATTTATCATAGTGATTAATAAATTGGTAAAAAGTGTCATCATAATTCCACAATTCCTATAGATTTCTCCCTCCACCACTCACATAAAGGGACAAAACCATTAGACTTCTTCAAGATGGGATTATTTTTTGAAACTTATACCATTTCAGAAAAGGTGAAATGTATTTTTACAGGTATCCATATATTGAGAAAACACCTCACAAGTACAAAACAAATGTCATCACCCATCCTAGAGGGGACCAAGTGGGGACTCCCCCAAGCATTCCTCCAATAGGCCAAGGGCAGGTGGCTACCACAGAGTAAGCATATCCCTCAAATTGTAGGAATTTTATTTTCCAATGTATGTTTACACACACACATCTCTATGCCAAAAATGTTGAAATTTAAAAACACTGTGTAAAAAATGCATATAAACCACTAAATCCTAAATAGAGTACAATAGTAAATGAAAAAATGGTAAACAGGGATAGAATACAATCCCAACCAAATAAAAGAGTATGTAGCCACATGTTATTGAAAATCATCTACAGAACCCTGACATGATCCAACCTGAAGGCACCAGTTCTGGGATTGTCATCTAAAATGTTTTCAAAACACACAACGGCCAATTCAGTCTCACAGGGCACCACCTGGTCCCGGTCTTCCTAGAACTCTGTCCATAGGTCATTTGTCTGCATAAGACATGAAATGTTCAAGAAAAGCCTATGCAGGGGTGAGTACAACTATACGTAGTTGGACACCCTATAAACAAAAAGTAATATCATAATGAACATCCCACATAGTATTCCACAATGGAAAATATACCACAAGGAATATACCACATAGTATATCATGAATGAAAATGTACCATGAGGAAGATACCCCAATTTATACCACAATGGAAAATATAGTCAGTTCACAATGGTATACATTGATAGAACACTTAATAATATTACCAGGTGTATTCCATAAGACACCTAGAATCTATAAGACACAACATCTAAATATGACACATAGTACCTTTAAGACACATTGTCTTGATAAGACACATATTCTCTATAATACACACAGTCTGTATAAGTCACAATGTCTCAAAATCAAATCCATACACATGATTCAACTAATAGTATGCTCATTCCTAGAGAACACACTACTAATGAAATTAGGTCATCTACACAATTCTATAAATACAAACATAGGATATCTCTAAATGAACTTCTCATTGCATGGGTCCCATTACTGTAGATGGATCATCAAATAGATGCACAGTTTAAATGTTATGGACATTTCAAGAAATATAGTCCACAGAATCAGATCTGATCTGGGACCAAAATGGATCTAACTCAGACCACCGGGCTGACTCAACTAATTAGGCGACCCGACCCATCCAGATCAGTTCATTGGGCCTACTGGGCCGCCGCCCACTAAGCTGTCTTGCCCGGCCCACTGGACCACCTGGATTGGCCAGTTAGAGTGTAGCCCAGCCCGACCTGCTGGGCCTATCTGGACCACCTGAACCACTAGCTAGTGAACCACGTATTCCCCCTACAAACACTCCCCCATTGTGACAGCTGAGTCTCCCGTCAAGTTTCCGTGTCTCCAACCTGTCCAAGATGATGCGTCAATATGGCTCCATCATGGCGTGTGCTCTTGGTGCACGAGCCTCCTCCCACACACAACCACCACCATGTGACACTATTGGCATCAATCTCTGGTGACCCCTTCCATGGACCATCTCTCCTCCTCTAGTTTTCTGAAATCTACAATGTTCATAGATCTAGGTTTCAACATACCTGATCTACACAGTTTCATCCTTTTTTGATGTATTTCCTCTTATTCGGGGGGTTTAATTGCATTCAGAGCCTCCCAACAGGTCCAACCATTTCCATGGGGGTCCAATGAAAATCAACGTCAAGAATGGGGGAGATAAAATCACAATAACTTCTTAAGAAATAAAATTTAACCTTTTCTAGTTAGCCTCAATTTTTTTTCATTATAGGAAATAAACAATGAGGAAAAATAATATTCTGCAATGAACCCCGCTCTTTTTATACATCCTACAACGATCAAAAAACAGGTCAATATGTTAGTCAATTGACCTGAATTCCTTATTAAAACCATGAATGTTGACAACAACAAAGAATAAAATGCCCTTCCTCGAGTCGGAACAATCATTGGGGAAGAGTGAAGCAGCTTTGTCATCGTCTGTTGATCCTTGCTATGCCGAATCCGAGGTTGAATCGATCTGTTGTCATTCACCATTTTTATTATCCGAAGATAATTCTTCCAATATCAAACTAATTTAATTTTTATGGAGACAACAATTAATTTCATTAAAAAGGATGATTAAAAAGAAAATCTTGATATGTCGAATAAAATGTTTTTATTAAAATGTTTTTATTCCTGTTACGTCGGGACGTAATATATTTTTTACAGTTTACTCTCAGCGAAAAAAATTAATACATTCCTAGGGTGAAACTTCTATTTTGAGTTCAATTTTTCTCTTATATTTATAATTCGAGCACCCATTTAGGTGTTATTCCACTATTTTATGAAAACTGTGTGCACATTCTATAAATGAATAATATTTTTATAACAAGTGTTCGAGGCAAAGAAGACATAAGAATTCTATGTCGCCTTAGCGCCTGATCATAAAATCAATCCATATAACATCTAAAAATAATACATGGGAGTCATTATATTCTCCCCTCCATGGGTTTTATGTAGCTAAAATCCAAAACAATGTGATACTCAAAAAAACAAGGGTACTAAGCCATGATTTGAGCCTCATCCTCCCACATGCTATCTTGGAGATTCATATCCTACCCCGGAACACGCACTAGAGGAATTGACCACCCTAAAAGGATATTATCATATTGATAGTCTATCTCCACAGGGTACCTAGAAAAATTCACCCCGTCATCAATGTTAACATTGCCTCAATTAATGATGTCTGACTGGTCATGCAGATACCTCCTCAATTGTGACATGTTGATGTCATTATTAACATGATCTTACAGTAGAGGTAGAGAAAAGTCTAACCTCAACTCTCCATATCAACATAGTATCCAGAAATGGCCGATGAACATCTTTTATAGCATGACACCCTGTACAAATCTCTATAATCCATGTAAAGGTGAGACCAAAAAGAACATGTGGTCTCATTCCTTGAACACCAATGGCCTCTGTCGCCAATCATCATAACACTTCTGATGACTATGGGAAGTCATTATATACTCTTGTATGGTCTAAACCTTCTTTTTAGTTCAATTCACCAACTCTAGGCCCATGAGTGTTGAATCTCCTCAGTCCATCCAACAAAGAAAAGACCTATAGGGTCTCCCGTACAAGGTCTCTAACGGCACCATACTGATGGTGGAATAGTATTGGTTTTTGTACACAAACATCACTAGAGGTAGTTGATCCTCCCAATTTCAGACAAAATAGAATATGCATTATAATATCATATATTCAAGAACCTAAATGGCATGATCCATCTAGCCATCCTTCTATAGGAGAAACATTGTGCTAAAGTGTAACTGAGTCCCAAAAGCCTCGTGAGATCCCTTCCACAACTTGGATATGAAGTGACCATCATGATCTGATAAAATCATCCATGGAACTCCATGGAGTCGAACTATATCTTGTTTGTAGAGGCATCCCAGGCCCTCTACTAAACTCTACTACCGAATATCAAGGAATAATACATACTTTGTGAGTCGAACTACTCCAGGGAAAAACTGATATTCTAAATTTAACGGCGCCCTTGGATTTATGATCTGGGCATCATTTTTGGATTTATTCCTCTTTTTTAGGAAAACAAATCACATGTTCTATTAACAATTTAATATATTTCATACAATTTTTTCAGAAACACCAGACAATGGAATCATACACCGGATCTTGGTCTGATCTCGAAATCGATCCACATAACATATTAAAATAATACAAGGGAAAATCCAAGTTGTTACAAATAATATGTGTGGTGGAGACAACTTTTTTGAAGGATCATGAACTTCCTGAGAGATGAAATAACCAAAATAACTTTGTGTTTTGTGATTTAATTTTCCATCATTAAACAAACTAATTAGAACTAAGACATTACCCCAAGGTAGGGTTTCCATTTTTCACAAATATCCCTATCATTACCCACATGACCTTCACAACACCCACTTCATGGGTCCCTTCATGGGTCCCTTCATGGGTCTTCCTCTCAATGTACATACCTTCGTGAATGACGAGTTCTCAATGACCTTGTACCAAAATGACTCTAGTTCAATTATTCCATGATCCTCCACAAAATCGGTGTCATCTACCCTAATGTCCAACCAGTTTTCTTCATGAATGATTGAGATAGTTTTCAGGCCTCTAACTCCTAAGCATATAGACCATAATTCTTCTTCCCCTAGTTATAGGAAACATAACATCAAGATCTCCATTTTGGTCATCATCGTTTTAGTTTTTAAACATGGAACCACCTAGAGGTTCAAATGCAGTACGAACTTAATCCCCTATGGTTGAATCATCAAGGAAAAAAGTTTGTGTTCCCATTAATGAGGCCTCATATGGGAACTGTCTCTATTTACTGCAAATGGTATCCCAAGATGTAGTACCCAACAATAACTGAGCTCCATGATGTAAAACTACTTAGCCCTGCATTATTTTCATATGACATTAAAATGAAAGACAATTCCCTCAGTACATGACATAAAATTGTAACACTACACTATGTGGTGGACAAATAATTCCCCATATATGAATTGAATGTGATGACCCCACACCTCCTACCCTATGTTTTTAAATACATGATTCCCCATGTATGGTCTTCATTGGAAGAAACATCCTTTCCCACCATGGGATGAGCCACCTATAATGGGAATCTCACATGTCAATGACCTGCCCCATAATTCCCCATCATGGGATGATCTTCAATTACTAGTAAGATACCATGAATATCCCCTGAAACCATGCTCCTCCACATTGGATGAAACCCCCATAGCAAGGATAAATTAAACCCCATACATGGTATGAAACCCCCTACACCTAGGATGGAGTCCCTATGGTTGGGGTGAAACCACCACACCTTTGATGAAACCACCAATCCTTGGATAAAACATTCATGATTCAATGCATTGGGGCCAACCTGGCTAGTGGAAGGCCAGGTGTGACAGCCCCTAGATAGCATCTAGTAGGCTAATGACTAGAGACAGGTTTCAAGAATGCATAACTGTAATGGGAGGCCTCTGACTTATGTAATTGTATGCACACACCCAACCTCTCCATAAAAATAAAATGGATTATAATACGGACTACACCATCTAGTGTATAAACATTAATGCTATAATCTCTTGGGAATACAATAGACTATGAAAATTTAATCTAAATCAGAAATAAAAAAAATACGCAACCATAAATAATTTCCCAATATATAAACCAAAAAAATAATGGAAAGACTATGATATCCCACATCTATATCCCTTTGTAATCCCAATCAACATCATCGAGTTCTCACTTATATCTAGTCATGCCCATATACTTCGGGTCACGTCTATATACCTTGTAGTGTTCGAGTATCGGGATGTCCCCATGGGCTCTTAGTCGTGCTCATGTTCCTAGATGTTCTTGTGCACATGTACATCCATAGTAAACACTGATCTTCCATTTCAACATCAAATGGTGTGTGATAGGCACCACATTTGTGAGATCCATATCTTCTTCAAAACCCAAGACATCGTTGCCAAGAGGACAACAAGATTTTTGTTTTGGGACTACACACTTTTTAATATGAATTTTTTATAGAAACCTAGGAAATAATCATTCATATTTCATTTTTATCCACACTAAAACATTTTATTCTTTTATTTGTTATAGGGGTTCTAGATCTAGGACCATCTATTCATAATCTATCCCAAGTTGCCTGATTCTTTCCAACCGAACACCACATAGCTCCATCTATTACACTACAACACAACTATCGTAACTCTAAATCCCAAATCCATGATGGAATCACCAAGAACCAATAACCCATCCTGATATGTCTTTAAATAACCAATATTTTCATTGGTAAATCAATTTCCAAGCATCCGAGGGTTTTATTGTGTTTGATCCCACCATGTAAATTTCAAACTATGACACCATGTTACAATGGTGAAAAATGTAAAGAACTATAAGATAAATTTACATAGAAAGGGTGAATCAAAAATTGGAAGATGAGATTTCAGTCAATGATCATAGAAAAGGGGATCCATGAATTGTGTCATGGAATAATGAAAATACTTTGATTTAAATGGGTTAATTAATTCTATTTGAATCATGTGAAGAATGGATAAACACAGATCAAATAAAAATATAATTGTAAATCCATGGTTGTGAAATTTAAAAGTGTATAAACCCACAAATCACAATCCCTAAATATATTAAACCCCAATATTTTGTAGAAAAATATATTTTCCAGTGGTGAGGATGATCCACTATGTTCTTTTCCTCTTGATCCACCATGATCTGGTGGCTATTCTTCGTCTGATCTCGATCAAATAATAAAGAACACCCATTTCCCATCTCAAATCCACAATGGTTTATGTGGATAACCATATAAATTTTTAATAATGGAAAAATTATAGTGTATTATATTTTCATCATTTAAAATAAATAAATAAAAAATTTCTTATTTTAATTAAATTTAAATATTAATGGCCACCTCTCTTTGAATGTCCAACATCGACCAATATTATGTTGCCCCAAGGGTCAACCCACATTATGGAATCAACCATGGACTCTGATTTCCCATCCATGTTTTCAAATAACATGAAATTCATTTATACTTAAAACATGAACACATGTGCATTAAAATATATTAAAATATATAATATAATAATTTTTGGGTCTCACGACACACAAACATTGTGCCATCTCTGAGGAAAAATCTAGATATATATATATATATATTCCAAGGAAAATAAAATAAATCAAGAGTCGTAACATTATTCTATCCTTCATGGATTTTCTCCTAGTAAAGGAAAAGATATAAAAATAGGTGGGGGTACATAGTCCACATCTGAATTATATGCTCCTAGGAGCTCTCATACAACTCATGTGCGACCACCTCACAAAAACCAATAGAATTTCGGATCATCACATGACCCACTTCAAATGATCCTTGGTCACCATTGGGAACCTTGTGAAGGTGAATCCATCCTGGTTGTCTAAATCTCCCCATTCAATAATTTTCATACGGTCATGCATGTATCTCCTCAGCTATAACACATGGAAGACATCATTCACTCAATAATTTTTTTAGGCTAAACCTAATTGGTAAAAAAACCACCAACCCTCCATTGGATCTCAAACATCATGATGAACCTAATAGATCATTTTACATAGATAAAAAACAAATGAAATACTCATCGTGGGGGGACACTCAAGAAAAAAATCCTTTAAGCTCAAAATCCATCGGACCATAAAGTAAAAATATGTTAGCTTTCATATAATCCAGGATATCCTCATATACCCGTCGATAACCTAAACATTTTCCATTGTTTTTTCATAATTTATATGCCAATAATGGATGTCAATTCAATATAATTCTCTCAAAATGTTGACCACAATTTTCTAACATATAGAGCCTCACAGTTTTCCATGTTATTAATAGAGTGATAGTTGTTATTATAAGAAAACTCTACTAGTGGAAATTTATCCTCTCGACTCAAAATAAAATCCAATATAAAATAATTAAATATTCCCACTAATAAATGGATAATCCTCTTAATATTCCCATCTATATGTTGGTGAAATTTCATAATCACCCTAAAATGGGACCATGATGGACTTCTAAAATCCTCAACACAATACTGAAGTGAAATGAGTATCATGGACAGAGACAATTGTCGAGTGTACCCCATTAATTTAGATGATCTAATTCATGTGAAACATCCCCAAAATCTCCACCGAAAATTATTTACAAATTTAAAGGAACTGTCCCAACATTGTGATCCTTTAAACAATAATATAGATAACATCATGGACTCTATTATCCATTGAAACTGAATAATGAATTCTATGATTATTCCATACCATTTCCAGTCTAGGGTCTCATCTAGTAATTTTATGCCAACTAGTACCTTGTTTTTAGCCTTTATCTACTAAAATGTTATGTACTAAGAGATGAACTTAGCTATGATTAACATCATGTGATACTACCAAAATTTCCTTTGAAGTTCCATGTATATATTTTCAACACCATGATGTAAATCAATGAGGAAACTATAATACTCCCTAATCACCTCCTCAAATAATGTTACTAGAGCCCCAATTTGTCCCTAGTAAATGGTTATGTCATCACTTCCTTATGAATATCCATTTGGTGAATCTCATGGGAATATATGGTAACAAATGACCTCATAGTTGATGTCTCCCAACTATAACTCTCTCACATGATGAAGAAGAAGTGGAGTCAACAACATCTCTTGATGAAACTTTTCACCCCTCTCCTCCATCAAGGATATTTTCAATGAAGCCAATTATTGAGATGTCTCCTCCACTAAGTGATATTGAGACTTTAAACTTAGTGTATTTGTGACCTCATTTCACATTCCATGTCTATAAAATATCTCTAATTTATATGAATGTAGAAACAGAAAAAACACCAATATAATAGGTACAAATCTCTCATAGATAAGATATAATGTAGGCATTGGTGGTCCATGTGTACAAAAAATCAATGTAATACAATATTTTTTCTCCATATATCCATTGTGATGATTACCCCTACTAAAACAAGTCGTGATTCACATTGTTTTCCTCATGGAGTATCAAATACCTCTACACATATGATATCACTACCTACCTCTACACTAACAACAAATTGAGCCCAGATATAGAGGCATTAAGAAATACTATACAGTTTATACCGTAATCTTATATTCTCAAAACAATAGCACTAGTCAGCCATAGCCTCAAACTAAAAAAGTCTCTTTTACTATTCTTATTCTCAAAAAACAATATACCATTCCATGTTATGGATGTAAAAGTTGATCAAATCAAAAATAATTATACCACAATCCTCATGAATCTAGAGTTGAATATATGGTAGCTTCCTATAAATCTACTAATCTCAAATCATTTCGAGAACCTTTGTCAATTATCTCACTGATCAAACTAGGATGCTGAGTCGAAATTGATGTCACCAAAGAAGACTACCATGAACCAATAAAAACATGATTTGGAGGACCCAATTCATAAGTCCCATACACTTTGTAATGGAATTTAAATTGATGAAGGATATAACCATGAACTCAAAGAGATCATATAGTCTCTTGTTATAGATGATTGAAATATCCTCCTATCACACATAGATCTAGAAATCATCCACATTGAGGTCTAAATCTGAGAACCACATCACCCCAATCCAGTAGTCTAAGTAGTTGTCAATTTTTAAGGGTAGATACTCCCCCTTAAAATCACCCAATTCTGGTGACATCAATCACTATAAATCCTCATTTTCCAATCCACATTCACATAAAATTCTATAAGGTATCCACAGTGGACACATGGGGTCTTACAATCCCCTTCATATCAAACTCCTCGAACTAAACCTCCATCTCTCACAGCTACACATGTTTATCTCATATGCTATCATATATATTGGCCCCCCACTAGTGAAATAACATACATAAAATTAACATTCAATTATGATGTATAAGAGAAAATACTCATTGAAAAAATTCATCATAACTTTCCAAAATCACAAGAACTAAATGTTCATATCATTCACTACCCAAACATACATTAACAACATCTTATAGAAATTTTATTATATCCTATTTCATATGATCTCCTCATAATTTTTATGGTATTTTCTCTCACCAATGAATAAATATTATACCCCAATAACTTAAGAATATTAAAACCCTCACTGATAGTACTCAACTAGGAAAGGATAGTATGTAACCAATATATACTAAAAAACATCATAGGGCCCACTTCCAGCTATATAAAACTTTTACATGAGTTTATATCTCCTATCAGATTCAAGCCACAATAATATTAAAAGTGTGTGATAATTTATTCTATCTATAGGAGACTCAAAACACAATGTTAGGGAAATGAAGAAATATCAATTATCTCTAGGAATCAGACAAGGGATATATACATGGAAAATGGGCTTTCAACCATGTACTAAAACAGAAATATGATCAATGATGACATATGTCATACATCAATCACACACAATGTATTGAGGTTAAAATAATTTATAGGTTATATAACTCACTATACTTCTCCTCTCCCTACTTAACCAGGCACTTTTACTACACCATATCACATCAAGAATACCAAAAACACACAATTTAAAGGAACTCATCCACCACACATTGACACTATCTTCTATGGGTGACACCGACTCAATCATAATGTTATAGATTGTGTCACAAGGATGCATCTTGGTGGGGGAATAGTCTCCCTTCCTTATGTGATCAAATACAAATAAAACATCACAAAAATAGGGATCTATCATTTCCCAGTGGTTCCCAATAAAGGTATCACCATGATAAACACCATTGATAGGATTATTAATCATGTTGAATCCTTTTACTAATTGTTTGTTGTAGTATTATATTTCTCTAAGATGCGGTATAACCCACCAAAAAACCTGTAAAAAAATTATCTCTGAAACCCATGAATCACACACAACACAAGTGTTACAACCACCATTACAACCAATGAATATTTATAATCCATGATGATGATTTCTCACTAGATTGAAAATCCAATATGTTGGGGTCTTCAAAAGGTAAAAAACATGTACCACTACCATGTGAAAATCCTCCACTACCTCAGGGTCTGTATCACCATGATACCCCAATGGTGCCTATCATTTTAACTCATAAATATTAGTAATCATGTTTGTACCATTTTCTGGTACTGATGGTGCCATCCACTTCTCATCTTGAGGATGATCATCTACCTCAACCACTAGAGGAGGGTCCATGTGATTCACAATAGGTGGTAGAACTACTTGTTGATAAATAAGAGTTAAAACATCATGTATGGGTCCCTAAACTAAGCATCATATCTCAACTAATTTTTTTCGTGACAATGTCTAATAATACTAGATAGCAGTCATTTCAGGAAGTTCAAGAATGATATCAAGACGTTCAATCGATAAAGAGCTTATCTAGGGAGTTAAATCAAGAAGGGTAATCTAATAATTATATCCTATATTATGTGTGTATCAATGGTTCTATGTTACTAATAACTTGATATTACATTTCAAAAAGAATGTGGCTAGAGTCATGGTGAATTGTAACTCCCAAAAAGTTTATAAATGGAATTCCCTTTTGGGATTGAATTAAATGACCTATTATGTATTATGGTTATAAAAAACACAAGAATTTATTTGTTTTTATTATATCCTAATAAATTTTAAATTCCATTAAGTATCATAATTTTTGATAAAATATCCATTAAATAGTGATCATATAATGAGTATAAAAATAGGGTTGTGATAGTTCCAATTAATATAAAGAAAATAAGATATGACCTCATCATGTCAGATCATACCCTATGAAGCACATAAATCAAAACATAAGAAGGAGATGCCATCATTGTGATTTAACATTTACCAAGACAAAGATAATATACTTTATGTAATACCTAAGTGAAATTTTTTCATGAGAAGTTCAGCCTCCTCAATATCATGGTTCAAACCATGTACGTCGAACCTCCCCATGAAATTCTCGCAATCATGCACCTCACCCCCATGGAATTTGTAGGTGTAATAAAGATATCTTTATCAAGGACCTAATATTATTATTTTGAATATTGTATATAATAATGGTTGTGTTTACTTCTTATTTTTGTTAATTTATTAATTATTTTGAAATTGATACTTTACACACAAATTATATTTTTGTAATATAAATTTTCAACTAATATAGTACTTTTTAAGGAAATGATTGATTTTTAAAATATAATATATTTTAATAAAACAATACAACTAAATATTTTTTATTAAATATAAATGATAATATAATTTTTATGAGGTCTAATGTAATTGTTTTAACATTTTGAAAATTGTTATTGTAAAAAAACTTACATTTCTTAATAAATATTGAGTCGTGATTTTAATGATAAAATTAACATATTTATAAATTTATTTGTAAAAAATAAATATTATTTTATTAATATTCATGTCTAAATTATCAAAGAGTGAATTTTTCATAATTTTCAAAGATAGTTGAATTTTTGGTTAATAATTAAATATGGAATATATTTACATTATGTATTATGAAATCATAACAACCAAAAAGTGTGTTAATAATTTAAATAAATGGTATATATGACCAACTATATGTTCCCTCTTTAAAATAATGTAATTTTTATCTTATTTTATTAATTTTATAATTTTTTATGAACCCTCTGTTACGTATATTGTATTATAATGTTTTAAAATCATTTGTTCAGTAACCTGAATCACTGCCACATCACCCAGGGTAATACATTACATAGTTCAGACCATGGCGTATAAAATAAATAAAACTATTCTATTTACTCAAAAACTTTTGGAAAAAATATTATAGTGTATTTTTTTTCCATTACATTATATATATTGTCCAAAACCTATGACTGAGAAATAATAAGAACTTCCCTCTCTTTTCATATATAAAAATTCACAATCTACCTTTATAATTCACTCTAAAACTATATATAATGTTATTAATATATCTTTATCTCTATATAGACATCCCTAGGTTCCCCAAATCTCGCAATAATCTCTTAAAATGATTTTACAATCACCCTCTCAAGGTATTTGACCTCTCTCCCTCTCTCTCTATTCAAGAACCTTCATCATATTTTTCCTTTAGAATATCAATTGGTTTTTCTTTAATGAATTTATAAAGATAAATATAATTCATAATTTATATCCTAATAAATATATATCATTTATCACATTTCATTATAGCATTTACCTAAGCCGTTACAATGCTGAAATTTAGTAAGGGATTTATCTCTTCTCTTTTCCATTCAGGTACCTTCTTAGTAATTATCCCTATAAATGTCAATTGGTTTTATTTTAATGGATATATAATTATTAATATTATATTTGATTTATGTTCTAATAAATTTATTTTATTTATCTCAACTAATTATAGCCTTTACAAATTCTCTTATTATGTTGAAATTTAGTAAGGGATCCTCTATTTCTTATATTTATTCATGCACATTATTTACGTAATGAAATTTTATTCAAATTCATATTTATGGGATAATATATAACAGATATCTAATTTTTCCCTTTTAATTTCATAGTTATGTGTTACCCCTTTCAATATTATTTTTCAATCACATGATTCATTATATAGCCCTATTACACTACCGAATTTATGCTTCAATTTTTCCATGTCATGTTTTTTTCAAGAACCTCCCCATATTATGCATATTAATTCCTAAATTTTATTGTAATATTATCTTATTAAATATCCATAATACTATATATTTGAAATAAAATTGATTATACAACCCATTATCTCTAATATAACCATTTTCTTGAATTTTTCGGCATCGTTATTACACTATTGAAATGTCACTGCAATTTTCCATGTAGAACAACTGTGAGGTGTATATAGGTACAAATTTCCACATAAGGGTATTCTCCTTGTTTGCCTATACCTAACATACATGGGAATTACCTGTATTTTACCATCATTCAATAAACATGGGATTAAATGTGATGAAATATGTTCTTATGATATATGATCTATGTGGTGCACTTAAGCATGTACATGATACGATTATGATGGGTACACACATATGGTGATTTAATTAATTTGGAAATATTTCAATCGCATGAGATTCCCTGTGTGGTGCATGTGAGTTTATACTAAATTCATTATGTTATGAATACATGCTGGATGACCTTGACTTGTTCTTATTATTTCGAGTTTAAAGTTGTTTCTACATTCCCATGTTGCCAGTAGGTTATCTTGTTATATATGGATCATTATTATTGTTATTGATTCAATTCATTTTTTCCCTTATAAATTCCTATTGTCTAAAATGTAATACTTTATTTATGTTATAAATTATTTATTCATTTACTGGGATTTATACATCAACCCTTTCTTAGGTATATACCCAGGTTATCCCATGAAATTTTATGAATGATTGAATATTTTGTGCATGTTAAGTAATTTTTCAATAATTCCAATGTACCGCCTATTTTTATGTTGTATTATAAGGTACATAACTCCCCAACATACTAAAATTATGAATATTATGGGTCATAATATTTTTATTTTTATGTAATAAATCATGAATGATTGTGTAATAAATGCAAGGTTTCTCATAGTTGGCGTCATTGGGAAAAAGGTTAAATAATCCTTGAGAATTCTCATATATGAGTTTTGGATGAAGAATGGATCTCCACCCAAGGGATTTATGAGTAAAGGGATTACACTGGGGATGGAGGTGTGCCTGATCCAGGAGGTTTATCCTCCCTTGTAGTTCCCTGATATGTATCAATTATTGTCCAATAGAAATAATTCAAGACCACTATTGTTTGTATCATATGAATGCTTAATTTTTTGTTGAGATTAGGATAAGAGAACTATATATAATTCTATAGGGTTAAATACATACCTATGAATACATCCATACATATTGGTAAATTATAGAGTAAGTAATATTCAAGAAAATACTTCCCTATCAATATACTACATGTATATTTGGATTTAGAAAATATGTACCTAGGGGTAACACCTATAAAAACCGTATTGATCTAGACTCAATTGGGAAGTGGGGCATGAAAATGTTCCTTCCATCACATTAGGTTTAACAGTACTAGGGGATATAAATTCGTAAAATTAAAATCTTTTTATGAACCATTATTAATGGGGAAAATTACATTAATAGTCTATGTTATGTAATAGATTGTTGATAACATTTATTGAAGCCTTTAAAATGAAATGTTAATGAAATTTAATAAATAATTCATACATTTAATTTTACTAGATACCTATTTATGTGTTTAATTTTTTTAATATATAATTATCCCTAATTTTATATTTTTTATATCCAATACCAATAAATCGGAGGAATCGAGCAAAAACCCAATGTAAAGGGTAATGTGATGACTTCCTAAAAAAATATACAACACAGTGAGAGTAAGAATCATGAATTTTTTTTATGATTTTGTCTCAATTGTCATGGGTTATGAATATGAACATGAATTAGGTGGAACACCTAAATCCCTTAAAGATGGAACACGCTAAAATTGATACCTTTCTACGACAAAGGCATATACTTTGAATGAATCATCAGATCCCTTTATTATGTATAAATGGATAAAATCCATTTATAAGAAATTGTCCATCCTTAAATGATTTGATAAATATAATATTATACAGGTTTTTTATTTTATGGATGGAGAAGATGATCAGTGGTTCACAGTGATCAAGAATATGATGCTTTTGGCATAGATAAAAGACATATAGTGGAAAGAATTCAAGAATTTTTTTCAAAAAAGATTTTCCTTATACTCTATTCCTTAAAATGGAATGGTATTTCCTTATGCTCAAGAAAAAAGATGATGAACCCATCAACGTGTACATAGAAAATATCACCGGAATAAAAGATATTCCTCCAACATTTTCATTACCCCCAAATGCAAATTTGACCACTAATTCTGTGGGTTATAAAATATCCTATGAAAATACCTAAATATTTGGGAAATTATATGCTATGAATAAATTTTCTGATGTTTCCTTAAATTGACAATATAGATCAACAAATCTGAAGGCTCTCATAATAAAAATATAATGAAAGTTGAGATTAATTTTAGTGATGCAATGGAAAAATATAATGGTTGTAAGAAATTTCTAAATTCCACATTTCAAAAATATGGAAATATGGAACACATTAATTTCATGAAGGGGTGAGTAAATTATTTAGGTTTGGAATTGAATGGAAGCTATCTAAAGATTTCTTATCAGAGAAACCCACCCATGTAATGGATGGGAAGAGTGGTATAGTCAATCATAAACATTATTTTCAATGTTTCAACTACAAGAAACAAAGAATCATTGTGAAACACATCCCAAAAACAAATATATTTAGATATAATTAACACCAATAACCTCTGAGTCAGAAAAAAGGAGTGTAGTCCACCACAATTTCTGAGGTGGATCACAATAATGAACAGGAAACATGTATGCTAATTATTCAATTATAAATAGTGAATTTTCTTTTTTATTATGGTTATACGAAATATATCACATAAAAAATGTTTAGTAGAACTATTCGAACACCACCAAAATTCATGGATGTCGAGTTGTTAGTGAAAATAGAAGATGTGAAAATTATTTCATTCTATGTATATAACTCATACCGTGTCAAAAGAAATGTTTTATACTTCCATGAAAACCATGTGATACTCTCTATTGAGTAATTTTATGAAATTATAGGTATAGGTAATATTTAATTATATTAGAGAATATAAAATTTTGTGAGAAGGAAATCAATAACATTATTTTGAATTATCCTCCAATTTTGTTCATGTTAAAGGAGGAGGTTGAATCATTTTCAGCACTGAAATCCCAATATTTATTATTATTAACATACGAGTAAGATTATATTTTTCAAATGATTTATTCTAATGAAAAATAATCCTTAAATACATGCCCATTGTGCGGGAATACACTGAATGTTTTCTCAGATAATTTCATGGGATTATTCATATATAAGATGATGAGTTTTCAATTGAGATTATACCTGGTTATTTTTCAATCCCCAATACTCTATATATTATTTTTTGTAGAACATGAGAATTTAATGAAACAAATATAGAAGAATATGAATAAAGGATTCATATTCCCAGGTGTTTTATCAAGAGTTCCAGTAGTCCCCTTCATTAAGAAGAATGATGGGTTAATGAAAATTTCCATTAATTGTCATTATCTCAACAAAATAAAAAAAAAGAACAGGTATCCTCAGACATAGATTGATGATATATTCAATCAGATACATGGAGACTAATACTTCTCCATGGTGGATCTTTAGTTGAGTAGTTATCATGAAATGATGAAGATGGATAATAACCGCAAGACTACATTCCATACATGGTACATGCACTATGAATTCATAGTAATGCCATTCAGACTCACCAATTCTCTTTTAATCATTATGTACATGAGGAATAGAGTCTTTAATGATTACCTTAATAAATTTTCTATATTATTTATAGATTATATTATAATATACATTAAAACAAAATAGGGGAATTCGAAGCATATGAGAACTATAATAATGAACTTATGATTGTAGAATATTTAGAAAATGTACAAAAAAATTTGAGTTCCAGTAGAAGGATGTCTCATTCATAGGGAACACTCCCCCTGTAATAAGAAATAATTTGATCCTTAAAAGGTATAAGTAATTAAATGATGATTGATACCAACCACTACAACAAAAATATATAGTTTCCGTTTATTGGATAGGTACTATAGATACTTTGTGGGAAATTTCTCATGATTTTTATGACCGAAAACCTTTCTAAATCAGATGGGAGTCAAGTTATTTTTGAATAGTTAATGTGTATATATCATCAATGATTTTAAAAATATGCATATCAAGGCACCTGAACATATGTCCCCAAATGTGGGAATATTTTTTTTGTATACAATGATTATTCTAATAAGGGAATGGAATTTAAACTAATGCTTAATGAAAAAGGATATCCTATTCTTCAAGGTAATTGAATGTTCATGAATAGAACTACCCAATGTATGATTTTTAATTGGTTGTAGTAAAATTGTCATTGAAAATATTTATTATTATATATTTGGGGAGAATTGTGATATATATACAGATCAAAAGATCAATAAGTATATATTCAGCAAGAATGATTTGAATACACACCATAAATGTTGGTTAGAGAATATTGAGGAATATGATTTCTCAATCCAATATTATCCTAGTCTGTAAAATAAAGAGGCAATCACACTAAGAGGAAAAGATCTATAATTTTTACCATTGATGATAATTGATAAGGATATGGTCTTTTTAAATGTCAATTTCATGGAAAGAGGAATAAAAATGGAAGGAAATTCATTAATCCTTTCACAAATGATTTATCTGCATACCCTTATGGAGAATATAAATGATTCACGAAGAGAAAATGAATAAATTCAATAGAAGGTGGAAGCTATGAAAAAAGATAAATCCTCATAGTTCAAAATTAATGAATAATGAGTTGTACGATTTGGTACATGAATATGTGTATGATAAAATCTTGAGTTTAAGAAGGTTATATTGGATGATGCACATGGCTTGAACTTCTCCAACCATCCAGGGATTAGGAATATGTATCATGATCTTCAAGAGAACTATAGGTGGGATTACATGAATAAGGAGATCCCAAAACATATATCAATGTGTAGTGTATATCATCAATTAAAAGATGAAAGGAAATAATCTATGAGTATGATGAAACCATTACACATACAAACATTGAAATGGGAAAACAT
This sequence comes from Viscum album, assembly GCA_963277665.1. Taxonomy (NCBI): domain Eukaryota; kingdom Viridiplantae; phylum Streptophyta; class Magnoliopsida; order Santalales; family Viscaceae; genus Viscum; species Viscum album. The sequence continues at coordinate 311,237,433 of OY728133.1, read as the reverse complement.
ATCCAAGGAATATGTCACTGGTATTCCAAATAAATAAAGAGGAAATGAATCTGTATAGGTTGTTAGGGATTTTCATACAAATATTTCTCACTTCATTGCAATTTTAGCGGAATTATCACTGAATAAACATGAAAGAATATACATTAGAGAAGTTTTGAGGCTGCATGGAACACCACTATTTAATATATCTGGTCGAGACACAATATTTACCTCTATTTTTTGGATTAGTTTTTAAAAAGATCTACATAATTAGTTCAACTTCACAACGAATGATCCCCCTCAAACAAATGGAAAATCTGAGCAGACAATCTCGACACTTGAGGGAATGTTTAGAGCATACTGAATGGTCATCTGAGGAGGATGGGATAAAAATCTTTCTGTGGTCAAATTATCATATAATAACAGTTTAAATTTAAGAACCCAAACCACTCTCTATGAATCCCTTTATGGAAAGAGGATTATAACACTAGAATGTTGGTATAATGATGGCGAACACAAAATATCGGGTCATAAAATGGTTTAGGAAATGGTGTAAAAGTTCAAAACTATTTAGAATAAAACTAGAAATGATTATAGTTTATATAAGTTTTATTCCCCCAATCATTGACCAGAATAAGAGTTTCAGGATAGTGATAAGGGATTCCTCTGGATATCTCCATAGAAGAAAGTCATGAGATTTGGGAAGAAGGGAAAACACAGTCCAAGATCCATTACTCCCTTTGAGATCCTTGTTCATATAGCAGTATTGGAATATATAATATAACTCCTACCATACCAATCTCATTTTCATGAGGTTTTCCATGTATCCCTATTGAGGAAGTACATTCTAGGTCCCTTACATGTGCTGAATACATATGTGTTACCACAAGAGTATGATCTTTAATAATAGTAGTAGAATATAAATTATCACTCCCACCTATCATATATCATTTATATGATGTGTTCCATATGTCCCTCTAGTGAAGGTAAATATGAGGCCCCTTACATATCTTGAATCTTTAGGTGGTACCACTAGAGAACAAACATTCATATGAAGAGAAGCTGTTTAAGATCTTAGATGTTAGAGACAAAGGTCAATGAAATAATTCAATGCACCTGGTAAAAGTTCTATAAAAAATAATAATTGTGAGGATGAAATGTGATAACTAAAGATGTTGATGAAATGAGAATACCATAATCTATTTTAGTATGATTAATGAAATTTTATAGGGGGATGTTTCGGAAGGGGGTTATTTTAATGAACAAATATTTTATAAAAAATCCATTTGTGATTAAATTAAATTACTTATTATATAATTTGGATATAAAAAAACATGAATATATTTGGGTTTATTATATCCTATCATATTTAGAAGTCCATTTAGCATTATAAATTCATATAAAATATCAATTAAATAGTGATCATTTGATTTGTATAAATATAGGGTTAACATAAATCTAATTGACACATACTACATAAGAAATGGAATCAACCACCAGGATCATACCCTATGAAGACCATTTATAAAACTTATGGGGGAGGTAGTATTATTGGGATTGTCCCCTAAGTAAGACCAATCCAAAACCCAATAACTAAAGCACGAGTGAAACCATTTTCGGGAGAAGTTCAAGCTCATCAAGATCGTAACCCAAAACATGTATATCGTACCACCCAATGGAAATCCCACCATAATTCACCATACCATCAGTATGTTTTCTAGTGTAATAATGGTATATTTGTCAAAAAAATATTATTATGAATATGAATATTATATAGAATTGTTTTTATTTAGAGTTATTTTAATTTTTACCTTATAAATTATTTGTGATATTGATGTGATAAAACACAATCTTTTTGCAATATGAAATATCAATTATGACATTTGTTTTTTAGAATTCAAGATTTATAAAAATAAATGATGTTTTAATAAAATAGAAAAAAATTATTAAGTATATTTTATAATATAATTTTCATAAATTTAAATGGAATTGTATTAAGGGTTTGTGACCTATTGTTGTCCAAAACCCATAAATTGTCTATATATATCAATTATATTTAAAACTGAAAATTCAAATATTTAGAAAATTATTTTTATTCAATAAAAATTATTTTTGGAAACATAAAATCCAAATTTTCCATGTGTGAATTTTTCATAATTTAATGAGACATTCGATTATTCAGGTAACAACTAAATATGGTATAAAAATACGACATGTATTATGACATATTAATGACCCAAAAGTGATGTAATACATGTATAAAATGAATTCACTACCCAATATATGTTTCCCCTTTAAAATAATTCAATATTAATTTTATAGATTAGATTTTATAATGCCTTTATAAATCTTTGAAAACCTAAATTATCATTATGGTTTTAGTAACATTTATATACGGAAATGGTAGACTTTTAATTCCCCAGGGGTCATATTTTAATGAGTTTAGAATGTGAAATATTAAAATAAATAAATCCCATACTATTTGGAAGAAACAACTGGAAAAACCATGGGATGGTTTTTGGTTTATATTACTTTATTATATAGAGTCCAAAACCTATGATTAGGAAATAATAATAATAACCCACTTTTTGTACTATATAAACACAGAAAATCTAACATTAATCATCAATAAAAAACTATGTAACATGTCCTTACACGAAATTCCCATCTCTATACTCATCCCATTGTCCCAAAAAGCTCTCATGAAGATCTTACGAAGCTTTTGGAATCTCTTTCTAAAGATAAGGGACCTCACTCTCTTCATTTCAAATCATGAACCTTAATTATATTTTGAATTATGAATCTAAATTTGTTATGTTTTAAATAATAAATGTGGAAAACTATACTATAAAATTTATATCATAATAATTATAGATCATTTATCCCGCCTCATTATAGTATTTACCTAAGCTATTACAAACCAAAAATTTAGTAAGGGATTTCTCTCTCTTCTTTTCCATTCAAGAACATTATTTATAATTAGAGTTTTAAATATAAATTGGTTTTTCTATATGTAATATATAAATATATCTATAATATTAATTCTTTTACATTAAAATGACATTTCATTTTATTCCTCTCGTTACAGCATTTACCTAAGTCGTTACTATGTGGAAATTTAGAAAGGGATCCTCTTTTTTCCCCTTTATTCGAGAACATTATTTTTGTATTTAAATATTTATTCCAATTTTTAATGATGGGATACGATATAAAACACACCTCTTACTTACCTTATGATGTAATATAAATTATTTACCCTTTCACTCTAATTATTATGTCCCATGATTCATTATGTACCCCTGTTACGCTGAATAAAATATCCTACAATTTTTTCATTCCAATTTTTCGAGCACTGGCCTTATATTATGCATATTACTTCACAAATTATCTTTTTATTTTATGTCATTACATATACATCATATTTTTAATTTAAATTCCATGTTTTGAGATTCCCATTTCACTCTCATTTTACCTTTATATAAATATTTATGTTTTGTTTTTACACTATCGAAGTGTCATATTGATTTTCCTTGATGAATATCTGTAAGGTGTATACCCATACCCCATTCTACTCAGGTTTATTCTCCATGAAATTCCTATAATTCATTGATTGGTGACTTCTTTGAATTTATAACACAATACATATGTTTATGATTTTATTTGATGACATAATGTCATATGTTATTTGATCTATGCTGTTCACAAATGCATGCACATGATATAATTATGATCAGTGTACCTAGATATAAATTTAATGCAATGGGTAATGTTTTAGTCTCATCATATTCTATATATGGTTTATAGGATGTTATCATTATCAAATTATGATATGATGTCATGGTGTTTAACCATGATTTATGCTTATGATTTCATGTTTAATCTTGATTCCAAATTCCCAAGTTTTCATTATTATATGATTATATATTATTCCACATATTTAATGATTATGATTCTCAAACATTTTGTGTCCCTATCAAATTCCAATTTTTTAAAAAATTTACACTTTTTTCAAGTTATGCATTTTTATCCCCAAAATATGATTTATAAATATCCCATTTATTATTTATGCCCCTAGTATATCTCTTTTAGTTTTTATAATGATGGAATATTATATTAATGGGATGGAATTTCTAAACAATTCAAATAGAAAACATGTTTTTGGTTGTATTTTAAAATACCTAATTACAAAAAGTGTCTATACTTCTTTATCGTTTGTATTTTAATATATGTATTCTTATGTATTAAATCATATATAAATGTGAAATAAGTACACTGTTTTCAATATGAGTGGATATATTGACTCTCACATAAAAATTGGATTACCAAGCCTGAAAGTTGTACTCTAGACCCTTTGACACCATTTCCCTATGATTCATCCTATCCTCTCTATGGGTCCCACTTGAAAACTGACCCAAGTATTAACTCCTTTTATAATACTATTTTCTGACCCAACCCACCAAGGAAAACCCTTAAAATGGGTGGTCGAGTGTGACAACCCCAATCCAACCTCTAATAGGCTAGGGGTTGGTGACATGAACAAGGAAAGAAATAACTGAAAGTAGAGTCCTTTTACAAATGTACATGTACCCACACACCAAACCATCTATAAGAATGAAATTTAAATTTATTATAATATGTATTAAAATATCTAGAGTACATCCAAGAATGAAAAAAAAACTCTAAGGAATATATTAATGTAAAATAATTTATCCACAACTTAAAGGGAGAAACTATACTCCCAAAAAAATGGAGTCTTGATTGAAATGAAATAAGAAAAAAAGTAAACATAGAGACCATAGATCATGATCTCGATATTCAACCATTGAACACATCATGTATACCCATGTATCACTATACTCCACTAAATTTGTCTCCAAAATACATTCCATATAGATAAGAAGAAACATTTGTAGTAAAATTTCATGTAGGTGATGAGTATATACAAACCCAGTAGGACTCCCTGAAAACCACAAAAAGAGAAATAGACTAAAAAATTTTAGTTAATATAAACTAAAAACTCCATCCAATAAAATAAGATAATAAACCATAAACAATCACATAATCTCAAAAAAAAATTCCCAAACATGAGAGATATTGGATCTCCATCTCCAAAACACATCCAATTATGATAAGTATACTTGCTTCTCCAAAAATTCATATTTCATGCTGATCATCTCCCATGTATGTTCTATAAATTAATGTAGAGGATTAATACCTCGCCACATCATGACATCATGTGGTGTGTAATCTCTATTAGAGGACCTACGACCTAATATGATAGAGGGTTCCACTCTGTAGACAGAGGAACCACACCCTATGGGGACAGGGGTAACACTTGGTTGATTTTTGAAATAGAGGACACACACCCTAGTGCAACATGGGGGTACCACATAGTAGATAGATAAACCATGCCCTGTTGTGATAGGGTGATACTCATTAGATATAGGAATCATGATTCGATGTGATGGGGGGTAACAATCCATTGATGGAGGATCAATTACCTAGTTCATTAGGTTAGGGGGTTTCACTATACAGGTAGAAAAAATATTAGGGACATGTGTTATAGTGTGATAGGGGATACAAACCCCATCATGTATTTTATGATCTCGTGTGATCACTGGAAAAAACCAAGAATCACCTGAACATTTTTCTTGATCACAACACCCCACATCATGTCCGAAAATACACAATGAAGTCTTTCATCATGATATATGTGGAAATTTTCTCAGGATAGTCTATCCAGGTGAAAAAATATAAGTAATTATTAAGTATATATTTATGGTGGATGTCCCTTTGAAAAGTACAGTGTGGGAACCTAGGGTCGGACAGTGCGTTCCTCACATAGAAATTGGGTCATGTACTTTCCAACATATGACATGGTTGGACATGTAGTACTACACGATGTACCATGGTACTACATGGTATTTCACTAGAACATGAAGACAAAACCAGTTTTCCTAATCTTTAATTTTTACATAATCCAATTCCTCTGAACATATGGTCCTTCTGAGGTACATCAGGTCGTGCCCATGTACCATGTTGTGTCTGAGTACAATGAAATTCCCATGTACCTGTGGTCATGCATGTGTGCCTGGACATGCCAATGATCATTTGGTCTCTGAGTACATTCGTAGCCTTAATAATTGGGTCACAAAACAATTGATAGGGTCTACCTATCATGTGATCCTTATCTTCCTCGAAAATCTAGCCATCGCTAATAGGGTGGTTGTACAACATGTTTTCCTAGACAACATGCAATGTTATAGGGTTTTCATAGAAACCCATGAATGCATCATGCATCTTTCCATGCTCCCTATGGAACAATTTCTGATGCTTTTAACATTAATTTTTCATCATTTGGGGCCATCAATGCATGATCTATCACTGGTGGACAGATTCCAAACACCTGAACCCCGCCCAACTCCATCTTTCAAACCACCAAACTTCCATCTAAACATAGGATCCCAAATACATGGATGAATCTCCCACAACACATAATATATTCTAATCCATCTATTAATTTCTAATCTATTATTTTTTTTACATAATCATCATTAATTTTGGAGTTTTATCCAGCTTAAAATCTCCTTAAAATGTCGAATTGTGACCTTGTGGGGAAACGATAAAGGACACAAAGAACAATGGGTATACATGAAATCAAGAAATGTTATTATAACATTGGATGATGTGATTTTAAAATTTTTCATATAAAGAGGAATCCAAGGATGATTTCCTAGAATAGTTAAATTAAATTGATTTAAATGATTTAATTAATTCTGATGGGATCATGTGATTAATGGATAATCACTCATGAAATAAGAAGATAATTTAAAATACTTTTTCATAATATGGAAAAGGGTATAAATCCACAAATAAGGATCCCAATTATGATTTTATATCAATATCTGGTTAATAATTTATTCTTCAATGATGGAGAAGATATGTTGCATTCTTTACCTCTTGATCCACCTTTATATGATCTTCATTCATCATCTGATCCTGATCCACAAATCAAGAATGCTTATTCACCCACTCTCAATTCCACATAGGTTTCTCTTACTAACCCTGATGAATTTCTATAATTGTATTTTTATGTAAGAATAGATTTTATTTATTTTAAAATAAAATACCTAAATGAATTATTTATTTTTATTAAATGCACACTCAAATAGACACATACTTTGGAACGACTGATAACAAAGACCCATAGGTGGTGCCTAGTGTAATTGTCGAATTTTTTAATCAACCATGGTTTGGGATATCCCATTTTATGTCCCAAATAATGGGAAAATCATTTATATTTAAACGATTTATGTGTCTGTTTTAATCTATATTAGTATTTTTAATATATTAATTTTGGGGTCCCCTAGAACCCATACCCCACATTGACTCTAAAGATAAGTACATATATATTAAATTATAATGACCAGTCCAATGAAATGATAATTAACTGTGGAATAAAACTACATGGATTCTAAAACCTCTCTCCTAATAGGTTATTTCTGATGCCTCCATTATATCCAATGCAAAAAAGGAGATACATCTAGTATACCTCCATGAGGATGAATCCCAACGCCCTAAAGTTCCCATCAAAACTAATTTTTCCCCATTAAGTTCTTCAACTTCATATTCTAGTAATCTACCCCTTGTTAAACACTCAACCATACATATATATATTCAAAATAAATTAAAAAAATGACCTAAATATTTCCATAATACATTAAAATTGTGACTTACCTATGCCAATAAGAAATTAAACTTGTGACCTACCTGTCTCCAAAAGACATTAATCATGTAACCAACATATACCCACAAGATGTTAAACCTATGATCAACCCCATAAAATGTACAAGATCCAATACCCTATGAAAAATACATGGGATACATAACTATTCAAGCCTTTTATGCTTTATAATCATAATAGAAGTCTCCCTATTGAGGATAAAAGACATCTCGGGTTGTCCACAGAAAATTCCTCATATATGAGATTCCCTCAACGTCATACGATGAATTATTTAATATCTATAAAACATAAATAAGATCTCTCAATCATTATTATCTCAAAACCAAAGGTAAATTACCTATTTCAATAGTAAGAAAGATAATTAACTAGCATCAACATCGAGATGGATACGAAAACGAGCTTCATGAACATGTCTTAGATTATTGATGGACATCTTGATTTGGCGACGAGATCTTTAGAGGAATCCATATAAGGGAGGACCAATATTACATTTTCATGTTATGATCATGGATCTAACATCATAAACCCTAGTGATAGAGTCCTATGAAACTGGAAATATTGAATTTGGGGTGAGAACAACATGTCACTATACCCAAATGTGTGGCCTTGGTTGAATGTGTTAGAAAAAAAGGAAAACATGACATAAATATCTTCTAAAAAGATGCCAAATTTCCATACAAAAATAAAACAATTTAATAGATTAATGTCTCTTAAAAAAATATGAATATCCATTATATAATCACATTGGTCTAGTTCTTTTGTATATGTGGATACATAGAAAACTAGTTTATAAGATAACTAAATCATCTTGCACTATGTTCTTTACAACAAGTACCTTTATAAGACAAATCATACATAAAAACATTATTAATAAACAATGTAAATAACACACAATAAATGGTGATATGAGATGCTCATTAATATTTAAAAAGTTAGATATCAACATAACATGAACATAGAGGGGTAATAACATTATAATAGCATCTAGAAAACATACCATTCATATCATATATCATTAACATGAGTCATGAAATAATGATTTGTGGTTCAAAAGACATGAATACTAAAGTAATCTAATACCATGATACATTAGTGAATATAAATTCTATAAGACATTGGTTTGTGAAATACAAAAAACAATAAAAAATATTATGTAATGTTAATAGACCAAAATGAAGGTATAAGGTCATGCAATAGAAGCCATTTGGTCAGTGATTTAAAATGTTTTATCACCAGATCAACGTAATTTTTTGATATCTAGTTATATGATCTCTAATAGAGGTATACAGATCTCATTTTAATGATTAAAAGTGAAAATTGAATAAATTATTACATTATTTGATTCGATTCATGTTCAACTATAGCTCATCGTTGGAGACTATTTCATGATGGAACAAACGTATGGCCCCAATAGATTTTCTACACACAGTTCAGGAATCTACATGAATTTGGATTTTTTAATTTCTTGTGCTAATGTGTGGCTCTGAAAATTCATTAAATGTTGTGAAGATCACATCAACTCCATTACTATGATATGTGAATACATCCTTGGGTCAATGTCTTGGTTGATTTCTTTCCCCCTCAAGGATGCATGAAGAGGATAGAGAATCTCTTAATTCATTCAAATGAAATTTACACTAGAATAGAGATCCTCATATTCTTATATAGTGGATGTATTAAATACCTAGTTAGGGATCCCCAACCCACATATATATAATTTCCACTAAATAAATAATAATAATTAATTATGATGAAATAACTAAATCATAAATATTTTTTATATTTTATCACATACTTCTAACAGATATTAAATATATTAGATGATAAAAACTGAATCCATTAACTCAACTCGTAATTATCTCATATATTAAAATATCCTTGATTATTGAAAAAATATTCCATCACATAATATTATTCAATGGTAATACTTTAACAACTATAAATACATTAAAAAGTCAACCCAATTAATTTTTACTTGAATAATAATGAATTCATTTATTTGACAATGATCAAACATGGACAACTCTCTAACCCTATAGTGGGGTCCACCATGTCCTATATATATATTCACCACAATAGAGAAGAATCTTGAATTTTCTATTATTTGTGACCCTCTAGGCCCTTATCTCAATAGTAGTGAATAAGATTCACAGACTAATAGTGGAGTCTAGAAACATGTCAAGCCCCCTAAAGTGTCTTGGAATATTTAATGAAATGATAACCATATTTTAAACTCATACAATATAATTTAATCCCTTTTTCATATGATATATCATAAATATGTATTCACACATGTTTCATCATCCATTTATTTATTTAGTAAATTTTTATCTAACTAGAAATATATACCATCGATTAACATGGTAATGGAATTTATGACGACACTACAATACTGATAAACTAGTCCCAAGACATCACTTTGTCAACTACGAAGAGAAAATTCTATCTTGACCATTCAACCAAATCCTGAACCCCTAACATAGTGGTTTGTATCCATGTTCTCTAATCATCTGAGCTATAGGCCCCATATCCACTGGGTCTATTCCTGTTTATACCCACCCTCAACTCACCCCTTTCCTCTCCCCAGTCATTTCCATTCTAGGTTAAGAAGATTTGAAAGATCTATATAGACAATAGTGAACAGAATGGTTCATTGAGGTAGTGTTATTGAGTGATTTAATTGGGTTTTTGATTACGATGACCATATTTTCTTTTCTTTTTGATTATATATAGTAAGAATGAGAGGTGTTTTGCTATTTAACATCCTGGCATTGAGCTATTTTTCCGCAGGAACTCCCCTATAGTATTGTCACCATAGTTGACTTTAACCACCATGTTCAAGATTTATTGGTGTGGTTCCTCTATTCTTAGGACACCATAATATAGAAACATGAATGAATAAAAAAAAGATTGGGTCTTTTGTGAGGCCTCTTATCTTATTGCTATCTAGGGAGGGGACATTGCTGCCCTACTGTATCCCATTCAATCCAATGTAATATAAGAAAGGCTTTTGGATTTTTTCATGTTGTCAAAGGATTGAATGATGAAAAAAATAGAAGATGTCAAGTGCATGGTGGAATTGATCGGGTCATGAACAAGGTTCAAATATACCAGTCTGTTAGGATTCCTCATCTACATGAGTCACTGAACTTCCACTATACACCTATTTACCACCAATGACAATCCCAAACCATGATACATCTACACTACATAAAGTTTAAGGTTTTTTCATTGAATCAATGTCTGTAATCAAATGGAACACATTAATAATGATCTCATGTTAGGAGAAAAATACACATTTTCATAGATAGGAATAAATTACATAACATTAATATTGATGTTTTCATATTGTAGGGATTTTCTTCCTGTTCTCACCAACTATAGATCAAAAAATTTGATTTTCATGTGAAGAAACCTCAATTATAATTAACCCTCAACACTTGACAGTCATACATCATAACTTTCTCGTTAGTATAATTTATCTAGACCACATAACACAACATCAAGAATAATTTCGTAGAATATCTTGGTTCTCACTCTAGCATGGGAATTAAAATAACCTTTCTATATGAAATGTAATTTATGAAAATTTCTATAAATATATTTGACATAAAAGTATCAACTCATCCCTGTTAAGATAAACATATGTATATGTAACAAATCATATACTTGTAATGGTAGTGAATGTATGGGAACAAGAAGAGTCTAAGTGGCCCAATTTCAACACTCCCACATTTAGTATATACACCTTCTAGAAAGGCACAATACTATTACTTCAACATGATAATAAAACTTCTAAAGAGAAATGTATTTACTCAGAGGGTCTTCCAAGTTGTCCACTTTTTCTACACTGCTAACTATGACGTCACATACTTGAGTAAAATCCATCAAGATATAATGCTTCTAAAGTACATATCTTGAAAACTAGTGTGACTTGGGTTCTATATAAGAATCCATTGACATAATGTTATCCCAATAAACTAGAACATGAATTTTCCTTCTATGTACAATAACAATGTATTAGATAATTTGTTTTATCTAGACCACCCCCTTAGCTAGAATAGTTTCCTCTATAGAGTCATATTTTTCTATAGGGTCATCTACCATGGGCTATTTTGAGAATATATAGCTCACGAACCCTCCATTCATGAATAATACATAGCCTAACTATGATTTGTTATCATCATGATATATCTCGAAGTAACATCATTTTGTCCTATTAGTACTGGTATGACATCTCCTCCATACACCGTTGACGTATCCTTTGTATTCCTCACATACATTATGATATTTTTAAATGACTTTCAATTCATCTATTGTGAATTGTATTGATACCTTACCACCTTTATTAAGGAAAAACAAATATAAAACCTTGTAAATAGAATAACATACATGTTATATCTCACTATAGAGGCGTAAGGGATTCTACTCATTCATTTAATTCCATCCTGAGTTCATGGGCACATATTCTTGGGGAGATTGATACCATATGACATGACTAAGAACACTCTCATGGATTGTTCAATATTGCACCTTTTAATTACCATTTCAAAATATGTACTTTGACTTATTCAAATCAAACATTGATATCTATCTCAATAGATCTAAATCCCTAGAACTACTATTCTTAACCTAAATCTATCATGGAGAAGGATTCATTTGACTATGCATTAACTAACCGTAAACCATGAACATCATTTTATATAATTAATATTTCATCATCACATAAAACTAGGAAAATTTTGACATTCCAAATATCCTCTTTATATACACAAGGATCTCTTTCATTTTTGAAAAAAAAACAAATTTTATTATGTCATCATCAAAATTAATATTCTATTATCATGATCCCTACATTAACCAATAAATTGATCTCAACCATGATTCCACATTAATGTAATTATTTGACTTAATAAACCATTTGTTTTTTGTAATATTGACATATTCAACTAACATCCCATTTAGAAATTAAGTTTACACATCTATTTTCCAAGTTTCAAAATCGTGGAAGGTTTTCATTCCATGAAATATTCTAAGGGATTTCAGAATTTCTACTACTGAGAAAGTTTCATCATATTCTATTCCATTAAAATACCTAACACCCTTCTCAAAAAATATTGCCATATAGATTTGGATTTTTTCATCGATATATATCTTTTTATGGAGTACCAATTTTCACCAAAAGGGATTCAAATTAACTATATTGTCTACCAAAATACGAACATGATTTTGGTGTACAAAAATCATATATAAATTCATAGATTACATCCATTTAGAAGCATACTTTCATTATACTACTTCCAGGAATGTTAGAGGGTCATCATCCACAATGAGTAATGGGTCACCTAACATAGTCACAAGAAACAAATGACGCTTGGGTTCCCAAACATCTTGAGATGGCCTATACAGTACTTGTTTCTCGAGAACATATACATCTCCACCTTTATATTGTGGATTGTTCTCCCATAAAAAATATTTTTCATCTATATAATTATGTTAATCCAATTCATTCTTACTCATACTATTTATATTGGAAATGTAGTCCCTATCCAGAAATGTGGCTTCTCCTTCCACAATCACTTTTCTATCTGATGGGTTGTATAGGTGATATCATTTCTTTCATATTTATATAGCATATAAAGATTCACTTCATGAATAAGGAAGAAATTTTTTTACTTGGTATTGTCCTAAAAAATCCCACATCCACACACACATATGTGGGATGAACTTGGCCTCTTTCCATTCCACAACAAAGACAGAATCCCATTATTTTCTTTTGTTGTTACCGAGTTTGGAGTATTTTGTAATGCCTACAAGGAGTGTTTATAAAATTATAAGGGAATTGTTTCCCGACTAACCACTAATGTGAACTTGTCTAGAAAGGTCTAATTCCTCCTTTTAGTAACACTATTCCACTATAGTGTATAAGGAGGAGTGAGTTGGGATACTATAACAATCTAATTCATCTGATCAATGAATGATTTGTTAAGATATTATCCACATCATTCTTACGGTTGTTTCTTAATTATCTTACCAATATGGTTTTCTACTTCATGTTTATATTCATTAATCACCGGAAAGGAATATTATGTATACCTCATTAAGTATCTAGATCAACACCAACAGTAGTAATAGGTGAAAGTAATGATGTTTGAAAACCCACCCATTTTCATTGAATGAAATGGACTATATTTGTAAGTATGAGTAAATTCTAGTATATTAGTGGTGGTTAATTCTATCCTAGAATAGGTTGTTTTGAACATTTTCACATATAAAAAAGCATCAAATACCTACATGGGTTTTAACATAGTTGAGTCTAAATAACAATCATGATGTAATTTCTATAATCACTTTTCATTTTACATGACCAAGCCTGATGTTCCATATATGGGTGTTCTATGATTCATGTTTTCTAGTTTTATCATTGAGTTCTAGTAAAGGGTTTTCGAGTTCATGTATATATAATCCATTGTTAATATATTCCAAACCAAATCATTATCAATACTTACAAAAGAGGCAAATTTTTTTCCAAATATGAAATAAAATTTAATTGTGTTCATAAATGACAGTATGATTTTTTTATGGTTACCAAAGTTTCATAAGAACAATTATTAAATATTGGAACCAATCACTAGTAAAAGTTAGGTGATAATACCCCACTACCATGGATTCTAGACTCGCACCATTTTATTCCCAAAAAATCACCTCACATTTTTCAATCATCATGAATCCCCATGGTTCCTATATATGAATAAATTTTTTTGAGAAACATATAGTACCTGATTCCAAACATATAGATAATGATGGATTTCATTAAATGACAAATTTACCTAATGTAAAAGTGTCTCCTTGTTTATTATTCACTTTTAAACAGCTCTTCTTCAAATAGATTTTCTTTCCACAAGAAAATAAGTCATTCTCCTACTTATTTCCCTTTCTCTTTATCTACGGTCTTTTGGAAGAATGGTGCTTTGTTGTATTTGACTTTGATTTATCTTTTGAGGAATTAGCCTATAACATTCACCCAATCGTTCACTATAAGGACTGAAGAGTAATTATTCCTCATATACTTATCATATTAGAGATCTAAATATATAATATCTAGAAGTTATTTTGATGTGATCTTCAAATTATAATAAACAATAAAAGTCATGAATCTTTGTATTAAAAAGCAAATAATGAGATTATTCTCTATTTATTTTTTTAGTTTGAACACAATATATTTAAGTCTCTTAATATTTCATGTCATTTTGATTACATTAGGTTCAACTTGATTCCCTATGGATATCATGCACCTATATAGTGTGATAGATATCGGATATAATTATTGCTTTGATTTCTTCTGATATATTTCATAGAGATGATTTATCATAATCTATTCATCTTCATCCTCATGCATTTTATGAAATTAACTAGATTCGAATGACAATATGATACACCATAAGTTTTGTGCATCATCATCATTCCTTTTTACTGTTATATATCTTCCTTGAAAGCTCCCCGAGGAGGCTCAGTTGGAAGTGATGATTCCATCACATAAAACATCTTTTCATGGTATAATACAATGCACATGAAACTACACCATTACTTTAAGTTATGGTCAGATATTGTATTTTTGGTATCCTGTATTGATCGTAATTATAAGGTTATATTTGGGTTTTTTATTTCAATTTCGATCAAGAACAAATATTTAGTAGTAAGAGATTTATATTTATTAATTTTTAAACATTTTGAATAATAAATTATTAAATCATAAAATGTATCGAACTATTTTATTGAATTCTTGTTAACATTTGTACTATAATCTAAACATGCTTTCACTTGAGTATTCTAGTGGAAAGGATACTTGAACCTATCCTCATATACTATAAGCTATGGCTGCCCCACTAATCAAACAACTAAACATAGAAATTTGACTAGCCAACCACATTAACTAATGACTTCTTGATATATTTAGGGAAGTCCCGACATAGAAAATCATAAATATTATTTAATTAACACTTTCCTCTAATGTTCAAACATGCTAACTAAGGAGACTAATTTTTTTACCTACTTTAGTCAAGTCATCCCATTAATCTCTTATGAATTATTTGGTAGTAGGAGGCACCCTCAACAATAACTAACAAGATCCTCGTACACCCATTTTTCTTAAAATTCATATGTTAAAATGTTTTGGCATCATAATAATTCATGGAGGTATTTTTATTATTTTTCTATATTTGTAATCGATTTATATTAAATATATTTATAATATATTTTCACCCTCACAACTAAAGATGAATTTAATAGACTACATTCATCGTGCCTTAATAAATTTTATCTAGTTATTAATTATATGTGTAATAACACTCATGAAATTTCATACAATAATATAAAAATCATATAGGAAAAAATTTAATTTACTGGTCTTGAGAATCCAATCATTGTTGATCCATTTAATATTATTGAATCATCTATGAAATCAGGGTATCATACATCAGTTAAATATTGACTCCTGTCACATCTCTCCCAAATCCGGTATATTTACAACTCTTATGAGGTATTTACTTTTATTGAAATGGCATGTTCCTCACATTATCCATGTCATAGTACAAAAACACTCACTCATAGGTGAGGGAGAATCAGGAGTCCAAAATACAGATAACTCAATTTTTTATGGAAGTGAAGAACCTTATATATATTAAATGATAATAAAATTGATAGTTCAAATAATATTATCAAATTAACTACTAATTAAACACATCGCACATATTAAATAATTATTTATATTTTCTAGAAAGATTTAGGTTAGGTCAATTTCTCAGTACAAGTTAATATGAAAACTACATCCATGATAAAATTAAATTATAAAAAATCTAAATTTGAGGTATAAAATATGAAATAATGAATTAAATAATTAAACAATTCAAATAATTTATCATCACCATTCCATAAATTAATTATTTTTTTATTCCAAAAATTAAATTAGTCAATTAATATCATTTAAGGTGATGAGAAGCCTCACGCGCAACCGATTTCATGTCGGTACTAGGGAACATGGTGTTGGTCAGATCCGGGGGCCTCGAAGGTGGAAACTATCATCCATTAATGGGGTTATGGTGTTGGATGTCAATAAAACATGGTCTATTGGGGTTTTGGCTAGGAAAGTAGAATAAATCAATAGATGCGACTGTTCAATGGGGTTCGATGTGGCTGGGAAGTGCGACTGAAGTAATAGTCATCATGCCATAGATGGATTAGCTTAAATGAAAGGAGGGTAAATGATAACATGTAGTGGATTTCAATTATATTGGGGGAAAAAAATGGAGGTGGTCATATAGAGATTGATGAACTATGATCGACATGGAGTTGGTAGTCCTGGAATAAGTGCTCAGCCACTCTAGACACACCAAAGTAGGATAGTGTTGCCACTACAATCTAGGGGATATTGTTGAAATATGAGGTAGGGAAGAGACCATGGGGTTGGAATGTGGGTTGAATTAGGATCGATGTTGTCCCCTTTACAACAATTTTTTATGTTTTTTTAAAGAATTGGATTTCCTAGGAAGCATGTCTTGCAAGAAAACTCATCCCTTTACCCATTGATTGATTATTATTTTTAAAAAATACAATGTATAGTATTTTCAATTGGTTTAATTCTTCATTCCATTGGAATTCATCAAAAAAAATGTGGGTGTTTTAGAAAACATTCCATACAAAATAATAACTATTTGTAAAAAATTGTTTCAATTGGAACCTAATAAAAACTAAATTTCTCAACAATTTAATCATGAGAATATTTTAACATATTCCATTCTTCAATTTTTAAATATATTCATTTAAAATTTTAATCAATACAAATAAATTTTAATGGAAATTTCGTGGACATCCTGAATTGGATATACATTTATTACATTCCATTATGACCAATTTAATGCATTCTACATAATTTATTGAAAATTAATTTTTACTTGGATTAGAAAAATCACAAAATCATGTTAATAACAAATGATAGTTCTAGATAACATAATAAAATATGGTAGGATGTGGGTATAAAATTGTTATAATTGGAGGTATGATACTCCATCTTTTCTAATGATCTCAGCCCGGGAAGAGGATTGAGGATCTCGTGTCAAGAATTGAAAGAAAAAATATTAATAAATGCTTACTTGCGTTGATTTGATGTGAGTTTAACTGTAGCTTGTCTCCAAAAAATTGTTTCATGTATGATCCAAATGAAAACCCATATATATATTCCACATGTTCTTCAATAATTTTTTTGAACACCAAACATTGAATTTCATGTTCTAATGAAAATCTATGTGATTCCATTGACATCACAACCATCACCTCAACTCCATTGCTATGATTCAGGAAGAATTCCTTGGATCGATTGATTGTATAGTGTATCAATCTCAATGATGTTGGAAGAGGATATTGTATCACTCAATATATTTGAATGAATTGTATACTCTAAATGATATTATTGTCTGCTTATATATTCGATGTCTAGAAAAACTAGATAGGGTTCCTTGAACCCTTGAATATTTAATGTCCAATAAATAAGTAATGAATGAATAATTATGATGATCTAACTACATCATAAATATTACTTATATTTATCAAATTATTTTATTATATATTAAATATATTATGTGATAAAACATGAGTAATTAAATCAACCCCTAATTCCCGATAAAATTAAACAAACCTTTAATATTAAAATAATATATATTTTTTGTAATATTTTCTTCCATTTATTTACATAAATACATGTATATAATTTAATTATATCAAATAATTCCAATTATTATTTACTCAATGAATAATAAATTAATTTATTTCTCAGTGACAAAACATGGAAAACTCTTAGACCCCACAGGGGATCCCACCATGTCCTATATTCATAGTCATCAGAATATGGTAAAATCTTATATATGCTTTTTTGTGTGACCCTCTAGGACCTTATCTCAAATAAGTGAATAATATTCAAAGACCATGTATAGATTCTAGAAGAATATAAAGGCTCCTAAAGAGACATTGAATATTCATAGAAATGACATCCATCTGATGATCACATATTGTGTAATATAGTCTCTTTGTCATTCAATCTCTTGTAAAGGAGGATGCACAATTGTGTAATCATGCTTTAGTTGTTTTATTATTATTTTATATAACTAGATGGATTTACAATTGAATACCATGGACATGTACTTAATGAATATACTACAATCCTGATCAACTAGGCATGAGATATCACTTCCTTAACAATGAGGAGAAAAATTAATAACGGATGTTTCAAAAAATACCATACCACCAATGAAGTACCCATCAAAAGCTAGATATCCCCAACATTAGTGTCATAATTTCTTCCATGAATAAATGTATGTGATAATATGAAACACATTAATGAAAATATCAATTCAGTTGACTAAAAAACATGTTTGTAAATTGTAAAACCCAATGACACTTGAAAAATGTGGTGTTTATATTTGAGGGTCTATCCTCTGGATCTCACCTACAAGAGATCACCATGTGTGGACTTCATGTGAATAAGTCTCAATGCTTATGATCCCCCATTACCTGATAGTCATACGTGTCGAGTCAATATGGTTTCCTTATGACTTTTCCATATGTTTATGTTTTCTAAATAACAAACACAATATCTCAAGGAAAATATTATTTCCCTAATGATTTTTCTTAATATGAAAATTTTTCCTTCCCCAAGGAAATTTTCTCCTATATTTGTTTTCATTTTTCATAATTTAGTTTCACTAAATCTAATACTTTTTATTTCTAAGTGTAAAATTCAGTCTCACTTCTATAACATCGGAATCCTATAAATATTTAAATATATAGTATTCTGTTTTCAGGTTCCAAATTCAGATTCTCAATTCTCTGAAATTCAGATTCTTAATTCTCCAAATTCAGACTCTGAATTATCTAAAATTCAGACTCTGAATTCACTAAAATTTAGTTTCCAAATTCTCGGAATTCAGACTCCAAATTCTTGGAAATTGAGATTGTGAATTATCTAAAATTAAGATTTTTAATTCTATGAAATTTATATTTTGAATTCTTCGAAATTAAGATTACGAATGCCTCATAAATCAGACTCTGAATTACTCAGAATTCTGACACAAAATTCCATAGAATTTAGAATCTTAAGTATATAGAATTATGACTCCAAATTCCTTGAAAAACAGAATCCGAATATCCTTGTAATATTTACTTTAACGGATTATTTTCATAGAGTCTGATCTTTATTATTCCGTAGACTCTAAAAAATAGAATTGGTAGATCAATCAAATTTACTTACCCTTGTTATAGTTATAAAATGATTTCGTGAAGCCTGTTTCTAACTAATAGTTGTTGGAGTCAAAAGTTTATAGGTCCCTCCAAAATTCAAGGAAAATATGACCATTTGAGGATGCAGCCGACCAATGAAGAAATGACTATAAATAGGAGCCCATCTGAACGAGATCAATATGGTTCTACAAATCTAGAGATTACATTCTGTTGAAGTGATTTTATAGAGAGAGAGACTCTCATGCTTTGTGAATATTGAACATCTTGTTCATATTTCTTCGTGTTACTCCTATTGTTGTTGTGTACAATATAGGGCTTTCGGGGATAGGAAGATAAAGGTGCTGAATACCATAATGTTTGAGGTCTTCATTGATAAATAAGACAGAGGTGATGACAACCTTGATGATCGAGGGCTTGTGGGGATAACATGATAGACTCGAATATTCCTATCATGGGATTATCCTAGTGTGGGTAAGACAGACTTTCTTGAATGTATAAATCAAGGGACCTTTATCCAAGGTTGTTTTATACCTAGTATTTTAGCGAAATGATTATATACATGTTAGCTGTGTTGTTTCATGTTTATTTTCCATTGCATTTGGATTAATTAGGAAATTATAACTATCTTATACTTTCATGTACATGTACTCTAATTAAAAAGATTCTATACGCTTTAAGGTAGAATCGTTTCCCTTGTAAATTTTTCTTAAGATTCATTTCTAGAATCATATTTCCATAATCTATCATGTTTATAGAACTAAGTGGTCTTCGGAATTTACCATTTTTAACTTTTTTAAACAAAATAATGTTTTAATTAAACTGTTAAAATTCCCAATGTATTATTAAAGGATACAATTAACCCCCCCCCCCTCTTGTATATTGAGAATATAAATAATTATTTCGATCCTATAATTGGTATCAGAGGAGGTATCTGAAATACTTATATTCACATATACTTTTTCTTTCTCAAATTTTCATTGTTAAATATTTTCCTTGCTTAGGATTTTTATCCTTGTTTACAAACTTTTTCTATTAACATGTTTTTGTGGAAAGATGTTTTATTTTATATGGTAGCAATGAATACTGGTTCAATTGACAATCTAAATCCTACTAGACATCCTATATTTGATGGGAATGATTATAAATATTCGATAGATCGTATGAAGACTTTTATTATTAACACTGGAGTTGATAACTTTGTTATGCTTACTTGAGATTACAAGATTCCAGATAAGGTAGTCATAACTTTTACTAACCAAGAGAAGTTAGAATATCAACTAAAGTAAAAGGTATGCAATAATTTGTATTGTTTCATGACCAAAAATATATATAGCCAAATTTATTCGTGTGAAACTGGAAATTGTTTTTAGAAGAAGTTGTAGGTTACTCATTTTGGTTCATCCACGTTTATACAAACAAGAAGATATATGCTTAGTACAGAATATCATGGATTTAAATTTTCTTATCGAGAACTAGTGTGTCATGTACAACAGAGGTTTATGAATATTGTTAATAGTTTACAATCGATGGGTGAAAAAGGTTTAGATGACGACGGATATGGGGAAATGATTATAGAACTTCATGCCTAATGATGGGGAATCTATGAGAACAGTTATTAATGAGAATAGGAATGTATGTCAGATTACTCTTGTTGAGATTTTTGGAACTCCTCTTCAACACAATACAAGAATGATAAGAGTTCTTAATTTGAATAAAAATAAAAATGGAAATAGAAGTGTACCTTTTACACATACAAATCAAAGACTCCATAAAGGGTTACTAGATCCAAGTCGAATAAGGTTACTATTTTATCTGAATCAAGTGAAAGGGAACATTCTGAGAGTGAACTAGCTAATCTTGCTCGATGGTTGAAAAAGATAGTTGGGCAGAAATACTTTCAATATAGATATAAGAATAAAGTGAGAATGGAAATGAATGAATCAGAAGTCACTTGAGATGAATGAAAATGAGAAGTGTCTATCACCCAGCGCTTCCACGGTACGCTTCTTTTTGAATAATACAGTAGTGTGTGTTGTACGCAACTTCGAGTTCTAACATAGACCACAACCAATCAAACAATCAGTTATGAATAGTAATACACACTGTTTAAAATTTTATAAATTTTTCCTTTCAAAATTGACTTCATTTTTGGATTCGGAATATCGAAATTAGCTTAGGTTGAATGTTTGGTATTTTTCTGAAAACATTCAATTTTTTATGAATAGTGATAAAACATTGAGTTATAGTTTAAAACCAAATTTTTATTTAAATAATCATTTATATTATTTCAATTTAATTAAGGAAAAAAAAGATACATAATACCAATATAAGTTCAATTTAATTCATTGTAGTGAGTTTAAAATAATTCTAGATATATAAAAATGTTTTTGAGCTTTTCACCTTCTTTTACCCACCTCCTAGAAGAATTTGGAAATTAACATAAAACGTAATTTTACTGCTTCTATGAGTGGAATTTCAAAAATCCAAGAGACATGATTAAAATCAAGAAGTAAAATTTGGTTCAATGAGATGGAAATAATTTTTGGTGAATAGTAACTTTTTACTTTTATTTACCACGGTTAAAAGTAAATAAGATAATTAAGGGTAAGAATGATATTAATATTACCCTAAAACATGTACTAATTCTATTGGAAAAATTTATCTTGACCATAAACATCCTTAGGAATAAAATATTATCATTTAGGTCCACTTGGATTAGATTAGGATATTTATTGTTATCTAATTCAAAGAAGAGTTAAAATAGATAAAATCAAAGTTTAATAACTTAAAAAATTTTAATTTAGGTTTATACATAAGATAAATTCTATTATAAATATTAATTAGAAATATGAAAAGATTTCCTACATAATGGTAATTTATTTAAATATTTTAGACTTTAAATAATTTAATTAATTTATGACACAATAGTGATGCAGTAATTACCTAATTAAACAAATATTAAAATTAATTGATATTATAAATATCACAATACATGTAATTTGAGACTTTTTATGAATTAAACTAATTTTATAGGTTAATATGACATATTATTATTGGTTATATAAATTTTTTTGAAGTAATAATGCTGTTATAAAATTATCAAAAACAAAATACCCATTAGTGTCAAAATTGACATAAAAGTGTTTTTAAAAAATATTTTATATTATTAATTGAAATTATATTCATAAAAATATAATGTTTGGCCAAAGAACTTTTATAATGATATTAGTATCATTAATGGACCACTTGGGAGTCTCTTGGAGGTATATAGTAAGTTTATTAACTATATAATATAAAAATACAAAGACACATGGTAAATGTCAAATTATTTAACTAAGAGTTAAATATAAATAATAAGGTAAATATTGTGACCCAAACCTATCTAAAATATATTGGATGACATGATATATACCCATACACACCTTTACCATTAAATAATAAACTTTGTAGCCATTAGTAACCGAATATTAATTTATTATAAAATATTATTTCTAGCTTTTCCATAGGTGTCGATCATCCCTCTTATCAAAGGGTACTCCCCCTTCTCTATAATTTACTCCATAAAATCCTTTTGTCTCGGCCAACCCATACCCAAATATTCTTTCAAATTCCCTAAATTCATCCTAGAGGCCTTCGTTTGATCAGAAATCCATCTTAAAGAGAATTTTTGATCAAATCAAAAGGAAGAACCCGAAGAAGAGGTAATGTTTTCACAACCCTCTTTCAAGTTCCATTCTTCTTAAAATTATTCTTTTTTGTTATTTACATTATAAAATAATAACTCCAATATATTTTATGTATTGTGATATTATTATAAATATGGAACAACCATATTCAATATTCTATCCATCCTTTGAATGACATTTCACCATACGTGCGTACGTACGGCCTACCGTCTCCACGTCGTGGTGTAATTGTTATTCAATACATTATTATTTGGATGTGTATAATAATTATGTGTAATTCATTTAAATAATAAGTATAATGTGATAATTATTATTTATATTTGATATACCATCAAATTATATATGATTTTAATATCAAAAGAATGATATTCTCGCTCGTGTGTACGTACGGACTACCGTCTCCACGAACGTGATGAGATTAATTCCCCATCGTATCCATACAAGCCTAATTATTTTTTTATGATTAAAAATAATGTTTAAGGACATGAAATAATTCTGTATATTAATAAGATACAACCTATCCATTACAATCACGACTTATGTATCAAAACATATAAAAGAAAACGAGTAAGTTAACACCTGAAATGACGATAATACTAAGATATTATTAACAAAGCAATGTTAAATATCATATATGATATCATATTAATGTATATTATTATTTTATAATTCAATAACAATGATTTAACCATTATACATGAGGCTAATCTACCCTCAACCAAGGAATATGTTCAAAGTAAGGGGTTTCTTATCTCACTTTTAATTTAGTTAGATTTCCATTGTTCACCACTTATTTATTGCATGTGGTGTGTGTGTTTCCAATGATTGTATTCATTGTGTAATATACTTTACTTTATTGATATTTACATAATCATTTTATGATCCTTATTTAATGGGTGTAAGTTTCGTATGTTACCAAATCGATAAGGGATTTTGAAATTTCAATTTCCACTCATTAGGCTTTACGCAGACTTCATTGATTATTTTACTCAGTGATTATGTGTGGAATCACTATTCATTTACTTATGTCATAATTTCCACTAACCTTTCTGGGGATATAATTTTGATACACATAATCACTCCATTGATAAATTCTCAAGTCATCGATAGGAACATGATAAGAGTAATTTTAACTTAATCTCCATTTGTTGAGTTAACTATCCAATTCATTGGTGTTGTTTTTACAATAATATGTGTGAATGTCCTATGATTTATTTACACTGAATATCCAATCATATTGAGTGTATTTATATTTGTCACATAAAAGTTTGTCATTGAAGTATCCTTAACCGAAGGATACAATCTTTGTAAGAGATTTCATCTCAATTTACATTCCATTGAGACTTTTTTATTGTTATACGCAAAATCACTTTTATATGGTGTATATTATGTACTTTGACATAGTATATAATTAATCCCTTTATTCTCATCTTATTACAATGTTTTTTACCTCAATTTTTTGTATTCAAGTGTCTCTTTTTTGTTTAGGAACTCTAACTTAAATAACATTTTAAATGTTTTAATGATTTATTATTCTAAATCTTTCTCATTAATGTCCATGTTTTAAAAATGGTTTTAAGAATTTATTTATATGGACATTAATTTTTTCAAACCAAAATTCATTTTAAATGTTTCAAAGTTGTATGGGACACATTGATTCAAAAACTTATTTTAAATGGATTTTTGACAAATAGTGTCTTTTAAATGTTTTCAAGAAAAAGGGGGATATTTCTCTAAATAGTTTGATTATTATTTCAATCTAAGTTAATATCCTTCATTATTCTCAATTGAGGTTAATATCATATAATAAAATCTTCCATATTGTATCGAATGAGTTATGTTTGACTGTGGATGTGCAATTTTTATACCATTAATGGTTTGTGGTTAAAGTATTGACATTTCTTGTGCTAGTTTTAATATGAATGTTTATGTTATGTTTTAAAATTTTCATATGAGGAATGCATTGGACATAGTTAGTGATGGGTGGAGCCCGCTATAGCACATCGATGCATCGGTAGGTCTCATGAGACGAACTAGTGTCTTGGCACAAGGCCTTGAAAAAAATTTATTTGTAGTCTAGGCATGAGGCCTTGACTATGTGGTTATGACAGTATGGCATTATGAAT
This sequence comes from Viscum album, assembly GCA_963277665.1. Classification (NCBI taxonomy): domain Eukaryota; kingdom Viridiplantae; phylum Streptophyta; class Magnoliopsida; order Santalales; family Viscaceae; genus Viscum; species Viscum album. Next base: position 311,211,610 of record OY728133.1, on the reverse strand, counting down.
TCTGTCATTGTGGAAGGGTTTTTTATTATTGCATATGATTAATCGACTAGTAGAATACCCATGTGAATAAGTAAATGGAATTATTTCATTTTATTTCTACCATATTATACTGAATTTCATGTTTAAAAGGCTTTTGTTTTTGTTATACATTTCCTTAAATGTTTATACTTATTTATGAATGTTTCCGCTATATGGTAATCCTTACTGGGCATCTGAGCTCACCCATTTCTATGTTTTCTTGTTCCCAGGATGTGAAGAAGTATTTTATGAATGACCTATAAGGATAGTAGGAGGGGATATGAGTGTGGACTATGGAAACTATGTTGTTGTAGTTTTCATTTTATAATGTAATGTAAACATTATGAATGTATCTAGTGTTTACAAGGCTACTAAACTAATCGGTCTTTCGAGAGTTGATCCTTTATGATCATTCCAATGTTATGTAATAATGCACCGACTCTGGGTAACTGGGGTTAGGGCGTTACAGTTGGTATTAGAGGAAGTTTATTACAAACCATGGAATCTTGATTTAGATAAACTCTGATTAGAGCACATAGCCCTAAGATAGAAATTGAGGATTAGTATAGAATAACTTCCTAGAAATTTTCTATTGTATTGATTTGGTGAGTTTACCATGAAATACATCCATGTCTGGATACGAGCAGGTAGAGGTGGCTCTGGAACAGATGTACCTATGGGTAAAACCCGAAAACACAGCTTTAAGCGAGACTCGAACAAGAACTGGTGTACAAAAACAGGCCTTGCTGTACTCTTTATTACAACACTCCCCGTGTATATTCTTAGGATAATTTATATTTTTTTACAAACTAATTTGATGTATTTGACCATGGTTAATTTTATGGTGTTTCAAATTGATAATATGGTGTTACGATATTCTCTAAATGATTTTTTGACTACTGTTACTCACACAATTCTTTCTGGTTCTAGTCAATAGCTAGAGTCCAAGTAAGTCATAGTAACATTGAGAATGATGTCCAAGGTGGGAATAGTGGTGGAAGTGAGAAACAAAAAGGAATTTTTATAGGAGTAAAAGATATATTGTTCATGAAAAATCAGTTTTTCAAAAATATGATCAACAAAATATATATTAACCAACTCCCAGACTCAACAAAGAATAGAAAGGTAATGAATGATAAGAGCTCCAGTAGTGGAGACCATGGAAAAAAGAATCCTAAATTTCCATAATGTAGGAAATATGGAAGGAGACACCCCATAAAGTGTCTCAACAGAACAAAGAAATGATTTACTTGTGGTAAATAAAGACATAAAGTGAAGAATTTCTGAGGAAAAACGAAGAGTAGTATGCAATAAAATAAAATTGGTCCCAAGAATCCATTTAGAGTCATTTGTCATAAAGGTAGGGGACCTAGCCATTACCTGAGTAAATTCCCTATTCTATAGGATATTTTCGTGGTCAAAGAAGAATCTATGTGGAAATAATTGGTTGGAGAAATATTTAAATTTATTGGTGATCCTTGTTGATGGGATTACTTTGGAATAATTTTCTCTTCTATTTGTAGCCCCACAGTTTTCCATGTGACAATTATATTTGTGGAAGACTTATCTTTTCCCTCGTGGATATAGTTATAAATATCCATTTGGTTTTATATGATCATTGGGTTTGAGGAATTTACATGTTATTATATTTTTGGGATGAAAATGCAAGGTATGAGATAACATTTCTGGTTAAAATTATGTTATGGTTATTTTGAGGAATTTATCTCATTTTGGTAATGTTATAAAATAATGTTTTTGAAAAGGGACAACACACAGACCGTGTGAAAACCCATCGCATCAGAAAAAGCTGTGGGAATCAAACCCACAACAAACGTGCGACTATGATTTATCACCTACCACTGGAATATGTGAAGTCCCTGGTTAGTGTGACTAATTATTTTTTGTTAAATGATTTAATTGATTAATAATAAGTTGATTTGGGTTCTTATGACTTATCAAATGAATACCCTTAAAATAGTAAAATGATTTGATGATTAAGTTATAAATGTTATTTTAGAAGATTTTCACTTTTTTGGGAACACTCTAGGGCCAAGGAAAGTAGAATACTATAGGGTTTCATTTGAGGAGTAATGGTGGATTTTTTATCTACGTTTTTATTGTGTATTTATAGTGATTTGGGTTATTTATGGAAATTATTAACCTATAATAGAGAATTTGTGATTAGGTTAATTACTTTTAATTATGTGACTTTAAGAGTAGTTGGTGTCATTTGGAGATACAATTTAATGTGGGAGACTACCTAACCAAATTATTCTATGTTTTGGGATTCAATATTAGTTTTTATTATATTGAAGGATTTTAAGGACAATTTTTTATTGAATGGTATTTATTTAACTTTATGGTATTGTTGGTTTAATTTTAGAAATTACAATTAGTGTTTCTTTATCTAAAATAATATAGTTTAAGGGGATCATCAAATATTGTACTAACCATATTGGTTTTGATTAACCTCTAAAGACATGGTAAATATATATTTTATCCTTCGTGGATCATGTGATTCTATAGAAGATTATTATAGCTCTTCCAGTGTGACCAAGTTTTCTTGAATACTCATCATTTAAAAAAATGAGTTAGTGGTTGAAATTTATTATTGAATGAAACTCTACTTAAAATGTACGTATATCTCTTTATTCTCTTAGTCAATCTTGTAAATGAATTCTTCATCTCTATGTAATGTAACTTAAAAAATTTTGTTCGTATACATTTCTTATAGGGAAACTAATGACCATTTTTTCCATCACATGTTTTTGGATTTCATGTTATTAACTTTCTCCTGATAATGTTTTCTATCCCTTTCCATCATAACTTGACACTTATTTTATCTTCCATATCCATGTTTTCTTACATGGAATCCATGTATGTGTTATCTTGGGTGACCTTTTTACTCCTCTTTCTTTATTTTAAGGTGATAGTTTTATTGAATCTTTTTCCAATTTGGGACATTACATTATATTCCCAAGCCCGATTTTAAAAATTTCAAGGAAAAAGTTATTTGGAGTGGAGAATTTAACACCCCAAGCTTCCACGGTACGCTTCTCTTTGAATTATACAGTAGCGTGTGTTGTACGCAACTTTGAGTTCTAACACACACCACAAAAAATCAAACTATCCATTAGGAATAGTAATGCACACTTTTTGAAATTTTATAAATTTTATCTTTTAAGATGTGCTTCATTTTTGGATTCGGAATATCAAAATTATCTTATGGTGAATTTTTTGTATTTTTATGACAAAATTCAATTTTTGATGAATAGTGAAAAAACATTAAGTTATAGTTTAAAACCAAATTTTTATTTAAATAAATATTTATTTTATTTCAATTTAATTATTGTAAAAATAGATACATAATACCTATATAAGTTCAATTTAATTCATTAGTTTTAGTTTAGAATAATTTTATATATATATAAATTTTATTAAACTTTTCACCGTCTTTTACCCACCTCCTAGGACAATTTGGAAATTCACATAAAACATAATTTTACTGCTTCTATGAGTGTAATTTCGAAAATCTGGGAGACATATTAAATATCATGGAGTAAAATGTGGTTCAATGAGATGAAAATAATTTTTGGTGAATAGTAACTTTTTAGTTTTTTTTACCACAGTTAAAAATAAATAGAGTAATTAAGGGAAAAATGATATTAATATTAACCTAACACATGTCCTATTTCTATTGGAAAATTTTATCTCATCCAAAAACAACCTTAGGAATAAAATATTATCATTCAGGTCCACTTGGATTAGATTAGGATATTTATTATTATTTAATTCAAAGAAGAGTTAAAAGAGATAAAATCATAGTTTAAAAACTAAAACATTTTTAATAATGGGTTATAAATAAGATAAATTCAATTATAAATATTTATTAGAAATATAAAATTATTTCCTATGTAATGGTATTTTATTTATAATTTTTAGATACTAAATAATTGTATTTATTTTTGACACAATTTTGATGCGGTAATTACTTAATTAATGAAATATTAAAATAATTGATATTATAAATATAAAATTAAATTTAATTTGAGAATTTTTATGAATTAAACTAACTTTATAGGTTAATATGACATATTATGATTGTTTATATAAATTTATTTTGAATTAATAATGCTTTTATGAAATTATCAAAGACAAAATACCCAATAGTGTCAAAATTGACATAAAAGAGTATTTAAAAAAAATTATATTGTTAAGTTATATTATATTCTTAAAAATATAAGGTTAGGCCAAAAGGATTATATAATGATATGTGTATCATTAAAGGACCACTTGGGTGTCTCTTGGAGGTATATAGTATGTTTATTTACTATATAATATAAAAATACAAGGAGACATGGTAAATGTCAAACTATTTAACTAAGAGTTAAATATAAATGATAAGGTTAATATAGTGACTCAAACCTATATAAAATATATTGGTTGAAAATATTTTGACCCATACCCACCTTAACCTTTAAATAATCCACTTTTGAGCCATTAGAAACAGAATAGGACGTTATTATAAAATAATATTTCTAGTTTTTCCAAAGGTTCCCCTCACCCCTCTTATAAAATGGTACTCCCCCTTCTCTCTAATTTACAGATTCAAAACCATTTGGCTCGGCCAAAACCTACCCAAATATTCTCTCAACTTCCATAAATTCCACCTAGATTCCTTATTTTGATCAGAAATCCAACCTATGGAGCTCTTTTGATCAAATCCAATGGAAGAACCCGAAGAAGAGGTAATGTTTTCACAACCCTCTTTCATGCTCCTTTCTTCTTCAACTTATCATTTATTTGTTATTTCCATTATAAAATAATAACTCCATTATCTTTTATATACTGCTATATTATTATACATATGGTACAACCATATTCAATATTATATCCATCCATTGAATGACATGTCACCATACGTGCGTACGTACGGCCTACCGTCTCCACATCGTGGTGTAATTGTTATTAAATAAATTATTATTTGGATGGGTATAATAATGATGTCTAATTAATGTAAATAATAATTATAACATGATAATGATTCTGTATATATGATATAATATCCAATTATATATGATTTTATATCAAAATAATGATATTATCGCTCGTGCGTACGTACGAACTACCGTCTCCACGAACGCGATGAGAATCATTCCCCATCATATCCATACAAGTATAATTATCATTTTATGATTAAAAATAATTTTTAAGGACATGATATCATAATTTATATGAATAAGATACAAACTTTACATAATTGAGACGACTTATGTAACAATACATATAATAGAAAACGACTATGTTAACACCCGAAACGATGATAATACTAAGATATTATTAACAACGCAATGTTAAAAGATCATATATGATATAATATTAATGTATATGATTCTTGTATAATTCAATAAAAATATTTTCACCATTATAAAGGATTCTAACCTACCTTAGACCAAGGACAAATTACAAAGTAAGGGGTTTCTTATCTAACTTTTAATTCAGTGAGATTTTCATTTTTCACCACTTATTTATTTCATGTGGCGTGTGTACTGCACATGATTGTATTCATTGTGTAATATAATTTAATTTATTTATATTTAAAGCATCATTTTATGATCCTTCTTTCATGGGTGTATGTTTTGTAAGTTACCAAATCGATATGGGAATTCGAAATTTCAATTTTCACTCATTCAGCTTTATGCATACTTCATTGATTATTTTACTCCAAGATTATTTGTGGTATTACTATTTATTTTCTTATGTCATAATTTCCAATACCATTTCTATGGATATAATTTTGATACACATAATCACTCTATTGATAAATTCTGAAGTCATCGATATGAACTTGATAATATTAATTTTAACTCAATCACTATTTGTTGAGTTAGCTATCAAATTCATTGGTGTTTTTTTTACAACAATATGTGTGAATGTCCTCTGATTTATTTAAACTGAACATCCAATCATATTGAGTGTATTTATATTAGTCACACATAATTATGTCTTCAATGTATCCTTAACATAAATATATGGTCTTTATAAGAGATTTCATCTCAATTTACATTCCATTGAGACTTATTTATTGTTATACACCAAATCACTTTTATATGGTGCATATAATGCACTTTGACATAGTATAGAATGAATCATTTTATTATCATGATATTACAAAATTATTTTACCTCAATTATTTTTATTCAACTGTCTCTCTTTTAGTTAGTAACTCTTACTAAAATATCATTTTAAATATTTTAAAGATTTATTATTCTAAAAATTTCACATTAATCACCATGTTTTAAAAATGATTTTAAGGATTTGTTTATATGGACATTAATGTATTCAAATAATAATTATTTTTAAAAGAATAAAAGTGGTATGGGATACTTTGATTCAAAAATCTATTTTAAATGGCTTCTTGACAAATAGTGTGACTTTTAAATGTTTTCAAGAAAAAGGGGGATATTTCTCTCAATAGTTTGATGATTGTTTTAACACATGTCAATATCCTTCATTATTCTCGATGGAGGTTAATCTAATATAATACAATATTATATATTGTATCGAATGAGTTATGTTTTATTGTGGATGTGATATTTTTATACCATTCATGGTTTGTGGTTAATGTATTGACATTTTGTATACTAGTTTTAAGAAAAAAAATTGTTATGTTTCAAACATATAATATGATGAATGCATTGAACTTAGATAGTGACGGGTGGAGCTCACTATAGCTCATTGATGCATTGGTAGGTCTCATGAGACAAACTAGTTTCCTAGCACAAGTCCATGGCAAAATCATATTCGTAGTCTTGGCTTGAGGCCTTGACTTTGTGGTTATGATAGTCTGGCATTATGCATTCCATTATTATGAAAGTGGTTTTTGATATTGCTTGTGATTATTCGACTAGTAGAATATCCATGTGAATAAGTAAATGGAATATTTCATTTTATTTCTGCCATATTATGATGAATTTCATGTTTGAATGGATTTTGTTTTAGTTATAAATTTCCTTAAATGTTTATTCTTCTTTATAAATGTTTCCACTATATTGTTATCCTTACTAGGCATTTGAGCTCAACCCTTTCTGTTTTTTATTATTCCCAGGATGTGAAGAAGTATTTTATGAATAACTTGTAGGGATATTATAAGGGGATATGAGTGTGGTCTATGGAGACTATGTTGTTTTAGTTTTCATTTTATAATTTAATGTAAACATTATGAATGTATCTATTGTTTCCAAGGCTACTAAACTAATCGGTGTTTTGATACTTGATCCTTTGTGATCATGCCAATGTTATGTCATAATGTACCGACTCTGGGTAACTAGGGTTGGGGCATTACAGTTGGTATCATAGGAATTTTATTATAATCCTTAGAAACTATATTTAGATAAACTCTGATTAGGGCACATATCCCTAAGATAGACTTGGAGGATTAGTATAGAATAACTTCCTAAAATTTTGGTATTATATAGATTTTGTGTGTTTTTCAAGAAATACATCCGTGTCTTGATATGAGCAGGTAGAGGTGGCTCTGGCACAGATTCACCTAAGGGGTAAAACTCGAAACACCGTTTTGAGCTAGACTCGAATAGGAACTGGTGCACAACAACGGGCCTTGCTACACTCTTTGTTACGACACTCCTAGGGGATATGCTTAGGATAATTTACATTTTCTTTACAAACCAATTTGAAGTATTTGACCTTGGTTAATCCTATGTAGTTTCAAATAGAGAATATGGTGTCATGATATTCTCTAAATTATTTTATGACTACAGTTACTCACACAATTATTTCTGGATTTAGTCAGTGGTTGGAGTCCAAAGAAGTCATAGTAACTTTGAGAATGATGTATAAGGTGCGAATTGTGGTGCAACTGTGCAAACAAATTGAATGTTGATAAGCGTAAAAGATATCGTGTTCATGCCAAATCAGTTTTTCAAAAATATGATCAACAAAATATATATTAACCAACTCCCATACTCCACAAAGAAGAGAATGGTGATGAATGATAAGAGCTCTAGTAGTGGAGACAATGGAAAAGGAATCCTAAATTTCCATCATACCGAAAATGTGGAAGGAGACACCCAAAAAAGTGTCTCAATGGAACAAATAAATGCTTTACGTGTGGGAAAGAAGCACAAAAAGTGAATAATTTCTGAGGGTAAATGAAGAGTACTATAGGAGAAAATAAAAATGGTCCTAAGAATACATTTACAGTCATTTTCCATAAATGTAGGGGACCTGGCCATTACTCGAGTGAATGCCCTATTCTATAGGTTATTTTCTTGGTTAGAGAAGCAGCTATATAGAAATAAATGGTTAGAGAAATGATTAAATGTATTAGTGCACCTTGTTGATGGGATTACATTGGAATAATTTTATATTATATTTGTAACCCTACAGTTTTCCATGTTAGAATGATATTTGAGGAAGACTTATCTTTTCCCTTGTGGATATAGTTATAAATAACCATTTGGTTTTATATGATCATTGGGATTGAGAAAATTACAAGTTATTATATTTTGGGATGAAAATTCAAGGTATGAGATAACATTTCTGGTTAAAATTATTTTATGGTTATTTTGAGGAGTTTATCTCATTTTGGAAATGTTATAAAATATTATTTCTGAAAAAGGACAACACACAGACCGTGTGACAACCTATCACGTCAGAAAAATCGTTGGGAATCGAACCGACAACCAAAGTGCGATTGGGATTTATCGCCTACTACTAGACTACGTGAAGTCCCTGGTAAGTGTGACTAATTATTTTTAGTTAAATTATTTTATTTATCAATAATATGTTGATTTGGGTTATTATGTATTATAAAATGAATACCTTTAGTATAGGAAAATGATTTGGTGATTAAGTGATTATTGTTATTTTGGAAGAAGTTCTCTTTGTTGGGAACACTATATGCCCATGGAAACTAGAATACTATGGGATTTAATTTGAGGAGTAATGGTGTATTTTTATCTAATTTTTTATTGTGGATTTATAGTTATTTGGGTTATATATGAAAATGGTTAACCAATAATAGAGAATATGTGATTAGGTTAATTACTTTTAAGTACGTGACTTTAAGAGTAGTTGATGTCATTTGGAGATACAATTTGATGTGGAAGACTACATAACCAAATTCTTCTATGTTTTGGGTTTCAATATTTGTTTGGATTACATTGAAAAATTTTAAGGACAATTTTTTATTGAATGGTATTTATTTAACTTTGGGGAATTATTGGTTTAATTTTAGAAATTAAGATTAGTGTTTCTTTCTCTAAAGGAATATCCTTTTAGGGGATTATCAATTCTTGTACTAACCGTTTTGGTTTTGATTAAACTCTAAAGACAAGGTAAATATATAGTTTATCTTTCGGGGATCATGTGATTCTATAGAAGTTTATTCTAGATCTTCCAGGGTGACCAAGACTTCTTGAATACACATCGTTTAAAAAAATGAGTTAGTGGTGGAAGTTTCATAAATAATGAAACTCTATATAAAAATTAAGTATATATCTTTATTTTCTTAGTGAATCTCAGAAATGAATTCCTCATCTTTATGCAATATAACATAAAAAAATGTTCGTTGTATACTTTTCCTACAAGGAAACGAATGACCGTTTGTCCCATCACAGGTTCGTGGCTTTCTTGTTTTTAAAATTCTCTTTATCATATTTTCTATCCCTCTCCATCACAACATGACACATATTTTATCTTCCATATCCATGTTTTCCTACATGGAATCCTAGTATGAGTTATCTTGGATGACCTTTTTACTCCTCTTTCTTTCTTTTAAGGTGATAGTTTTATTGAATCTTTTTATGATGTGGGACTTTCCATTATATTCCCAAGCCCAATTTTAAAAACTTCGAGGATGAAATATTTTGAAGTAGGGGATAATGTAACACCACAAGCTTCCAATGTATGCTTCTCTTTGAATAACATAGTAGCGTGTGTTGTACGCAACTTCAAGTTCTAACACACACCACAACCAATCAAACTAGCTGTTATGAATAGTAATACCCACTTTTTAAAATTTTATAAACTTTATCATTCAAAATGGACTTCATTTTTGGATTAAAAATATCTAAATTAGATTAGGGTGCATTTTTGGTATTTTTCTGAAAACATTCAATTTTTGATGAATAGTGAAAAACACTGAGTTATAGTTTAAAACTGAATTTTTATTCAAATAATTATTTATTTTATTTCAATTTAATTAAGGTCAAAATACATACATAATACCTATATAAGTTCAATTTAATTCATTGGAGTTAGTTTAGAATAATTTTAGATATATAAAAATTTTATTGAACTTTTCACCGTCTTTTACCCACCTCCTAGGAGAATTTGGAAATTCACATAAAACATAATTTTATCGATTCAGTGAGAAGAATTTTGAAAATCTAAGGGACACAGTTAATATCAAGGAGAAATATGTGGTTCAATGAGATGAAAATAATTTTTGGTGAATAGTACCTTTTTAATTTTATTTACCACGGTTAAAAGTAAATAGTGTAATTAAGGGTAAAAATTATATTAATATTACCATAACACATGTCCTAATTCTATTGGACAAGTTTATCTCGACCAAAAACAGCCTTAAGAATAAAATATTATCATTTAGGTCCACTTGGATTAGATTAGGATGTTTATTATTATATAATTCAAGGAAGAGTTAAAAGAGATAAAATCAAAGTTTAATAACTAAAAAAATTTATTATAGGGTTATACATAAGATAAATTCGATTACAAATATTCATTATAAAGATAAGTAGATTTAATACATAATTGTATTTTATTCATAATTTTTAGTCATTATATAATTTAATTTATTTATGAAACAATGGTGATGAAGTAATTACCTAATTAATGAAATATTAAAATAAATGATATTATAAATATAGAAATAAATTAAATTTGTGACTTCTTATGAGTTCCACAAATTTTCTAGGTTAATATGACATATTATGATTGGTTATATAATTTTTTTAAAGTAATAATGCTGTTATAAAATTATCAAAAACAAAATACCCAATAGTGTCAAAATTGACCTAAAAGAGTTTTTAAAACAAATATTATATTATTAATTGATATTCTATACCTAAAAATCTAAGGATCGGCCAAAGGATTTATATAATGATAAGTTTATCATTAATGGACCTTTTGGGGGTCTCTTGGAGGTATATAGTATGTTTATTTTCTATATAATATAAAAATACAAAGAGACATGGTAAATGTCAAACTATTTAACTAAGTGTTAAATATAAATGATAAGGTTAATATAGTGACCCAAACCTGTCTAAAATATATTGGTTAAAATTATTTCAACCCATACCCACCTTAAACTTTAAATAATCTACTTTCTATCCATTAGAAACCGAATATGAATTTATTATAAAATAATATTTCTAGCTTTTCCAAAGGTTCCCCTCACCCCTCTAATAAAAGAGTACTCCCCTTTCTCTCTAATTTACATCTTCAAATCCTTTTGGCTTGGCCAAACCCTGCCCAAATATTCTATAAAATTTACTAACTTCAACCTAGAGGCCTTAGTTAGATCATAAATCCAACGTAAGGAGCCCTTTTGATCAAATAAATAGGAAGAACCCGAAGAAGAGATAATGTTTTCACAACCCTCTTTCACATTCCATTCTTCATCAACTTCTCCTTTATTTGTTATTTACATTAAAAAATAATAAATACAGTATCTATTATAAACTATTATATTATTATAAATGTGGTACAACCATATTCAGTATTCTATCCATCCTTTGAAATACATGTCACTATACGTGCATACGTAGGACCTACTGTCTCCACGTCGTGGTGTAATTGTTATTCAATACATTATTATTTGTATTTGTATAATAATGATGCGTAATTCATGTAAATAATATGTATAACATGATAATGACTAATTATATATGATATAACATCCAATTGTATATTATTTTAATATAAAAATAATGATATTCTCGCTCATGCGTACGTACGGACTACCGTCTCCACTAACACGATGAGATTCATTCCCCATCGTATCCATACAAGTCTAATTATCATTTTATGAATAAATTTTTTTAACGACTTTATATCATTCTATATATGAATATGATACAACCTATACATAACAAACACGGATTATGTAACAAAACATATAAAAGAAAACGAGTAAGTTAACACCCGAAACAACGATAATACAAAGATATTATTAACAAAGAAATGTTAAAAGATCATATATGATATCATATTAATGTATATGATTCTTGTATAATTCAATAAAAATTATTTAACCATTATATAGGAGGCAAACCTACACTCAACCAAGGAAAAAGTACAATGTAACGGGTTTCTTATCTAACTTTTAATTCGGTGAGATTTCCATTGTTCACCAATTATTTATTGAATCTGGTGTGTGTACTGCCCATGATTGTATTCATAATGTAATACACTTTAATTTATGGATATTTACATCATCATTTTATAATCCTTCTTTCATGGGTTTCCATTTCGTATGTTACCAATTCGATAAGGGAATTTGAAATTTCAATTCCCAGTCATTCGGATTTATGCATACTTCATTGATTATATTACTACAAGATTATGTGTTGAATCACTATTCATTTGTGTATGTCATAATTTCCACTCCACTTTCTATGGATATAATTTTTATATAAATAATCAATCCATTGATAAATTCTCAATTCATCGATATGAACTTAATAAGGGTAATTTAAACTCAATCTCCATTTGTTGAGTTAGCTATACAATTCAGTGGTATTGTTTTTACAAGAATATCTGTAAATTTAATCTGATTGATTTACACTAAATATCCAGTCAAGATCAGAGTATTTATATTTTTCACATATAATTATGTCATTGATGTATCATTAACCTAAAGATATGGTCTTTATAAGAGATTTCATCTCAATTTACATTCCATTGAGACTTCTTTATTGTTATACTCCAAATCACTTTTATAGGGTGTATATAATGTACTTTCACATAGTATATCATGGATTCCTTTATTATCATGATATTACAAAGATTTTTTAAATTAATTATTTGTATTCAACTATCTCTCTTTTTGTTAGGAACTCTAACAAAAATATCATTTTAAATGTTTTAAATATTTATTATTCTAAATCTTTCTCATTAATGTCCATGTTTTAAATTTTTTTTAAGGATTTATTTATATGAAAATTAAATTTTTCAAATCAAAATTCCTTTTAAACGTTCCAATGTGGTATGGGACACTTTGATTCAAAAATATATTGTAAATGGCTTCTTGACAAATAGTGTGACTTTTAAATGTTTTCAAGAAAAAAGGGGGATATTTCTCTCAATAGTTTGATGATTATATTAATCTATATCAATATCCTTCATTATTCTCTGTTGAGGTTAATCTGATATAATACAATATCCAATATTGTATCGAATGAGTTATGTTTGACTGTGGTTGTGCTATTTTAAAACCATTCATGGTTTGTGGTTAAATTATTGACATTTCATATGCATGTTTTAATACGAATGTTTATGTTATGTTTCAAACATTTCATATGAGGAATTCAATGTACTTTGTTAGTGACGGGTGAGCCCGATATAGCTCCACGATGCATCAGTAGGTACCATGAGACTAACTAGTATCTTGGCACAAGGCCTTGGAAAAATCTTATTTGTAGTCTTGGCACGAGGCCTTGACTATGTGGTTATGATAGTATGGCATTATGCATTCCATCATTATGAAAGTGGTTTTTGATATTTCATGTGATTATTCGACTAGTATAATATCCATGTGAATATGTAAATGGAATTTATTCATTTTATTTCTTCCATATTATGTTGAAGTTCATGTTTAAAATGCTTTTGTTTTAGTTATACATTTCCTTACATGTTTATGGTTATTTATAAATGTTTTCCCTATATTGGTATCCTTATAGGGCATCGAAGAGCACCCCTTTCTAGGTTTTATTATTCCTAGGATGTGAAGAAGTATTTTATGAATGACTTGTAGTTATAGTATGAGGGGATATGAGTGTGTACTATGGAGTCTATATTTTTGTCTTTTCCATTTTATAATGTAATGTAAACTTTATGAATGTATATAGTGTTTCCAACGCTACTAAACTAATCGTCATTTTGAGACTTGATCCTTTGTGATCATGCCAATGTTATGTAATAATGCACCGACTCTGGGTAACTGGTGTCGGGGCGTTACCAAGGGAAAATAAGGGAAGATTTTCTTATTCTTTAGTGAATAAATAGAAAGGAAAATCATTCTGATAGGAATAGAAAAAAATCCTACAATGATAATGCTAAGAAACTTTGGAAAGCTAGTGACACCTGGAGTGCCAATGGTGGTGACTCTTCTAATGAATCCTCATAGTATTAGTCTTCTAGTCTGAAGAATCATGGTTTACATGCCACGTTACCTATTGAAAATTATTGTTTAATGGGAAAGGTAAAAAATGATGAATCCATAACCGATGTATCCTTGAATTCTAATTATAGTGATAGTAAATATTATGAATCATTGGATGAAGAATCTTCTTAAAATGAAGATACTACTTTACCTACTTATAAATATGTTTCTAGGTTTTCTGAGATATTTTAGAATGAAAATTATAATGTCGTGGAAAATATTGATAAGGGAAATTCTATAATTTCTATTCTTAATAAAGAAGTATCAGATCTTTCTAATGATCTTGATAAGAAAATTTATGATTTTGAATGTATTTAAAAACCCCATGCGGTAGTTAATTCTGTGAAAGATATGATTTCTAAGGATCTAGAAAAAGTAATTTCTAAGAAAAAAGTTTTAAACAATTACACTACTGCTAAAACTAATGCTTTTGAGGATAAAAACATAGTTATTATACTGAAGTAAGAAATATTTTCCTTGAGGAATTGTTTTCCAAACTTTACCTTGGGTAAGGAAGACTTTGACAAGATATATTCCAAAATTAAACCTCTAAGGAATAATTATGGATTTGGTTATACTCATTCAAAACCAATTATTAATGATAATTATTTTGTTCCTCAAAGTGCTCCATTATACACTAAGTGTCAGTGTTTTGGGCATTGAGCCAAAAATTGTTCCTTAACAATATTCCTTTTTTAGGTGTTCATAAATCTTATTTTTCAAAGAAAATGTTGATTCTTATGATATTGATTTCAAAATTTTCAAGATACAAGAATTTTGGGGTTCCAAAAGTCTAACACTCTTATTTTCAGTAATGTAAAGATAATACCAACAGAAATACATGGTACATAGATAGTGTATGTTCCTATAACACTATTGGTTAAAAAACTTCTTTCAAAATACTATCAAAATTACGGGAATAAAATTAACTTTTGAAGATAATGCTCTGGGAAAAATTATTATTATAGGTAATATTGTTCTTCTTGAAAAAACATTGATTTCAAATGTTTTATTTGTTAAGGGACATAATCACAACCTTATTAGCATAAGTTAATTATGTGATGAAGGCTACCTTGTGATTTTTACGAATGAAAAGTTTTAAGTACATAATTCTAAGGAAGAGTTTATTATTACATCTCGTAGGCAAGATAATGTATACAAATTAAACATAATTGAACATAAAAGTCAAGATCAACCTTGTCTAAGTACAATGGATGATCATTCTCGGTTATGGAATAGAAGGTTAGGACACTGTAACCATAGGAACCTATGAAAACTCTCTAATATAAGACTAGTTAAGGATCAACCAAAGTATAGATTTGATTCTTAAAAAGTTTGTGATCCATGTCAATATTGAAAGAAAAATAAATATTGTTTTAAATCATAGAGTGAAGTATAAACCATTGATGCATTATAGTTGGTTCATATATATCATTTTGGACCAATAAAAACTGAATTCATTAGAGGTAAATATTATCTATTTGTCTTAGTTGATGATTAAACTATATTAACATGGGTTTATTTTCTAGCAAGGAAATGAAAAGGATTTTATTATTTCAAATGTTTTAGAGCCCAAGTTAAAAATGAGAAAAAATATTCCTTTTATAACTATTCATAGTGATCATGGAGGAAAATTTCAAAATTCTGAATGTGAAACTTTTTTAGTTGAAAAGGAATTACTCATAACTTCTCAGCACCAAGAACTCCTTAACATAATTGTGTTGTTGAAAGATGAAACATAATTCTTCATGAAATAACAAGAACCATGTTGAGTGAATATTTAGTAGCCAATCATTTTTGGGCTGATGTTGTATGTACAGCCTATTATACTATAAATCGTGTTATGATAAGACATTTTCTTAATAGAAATCTTTATGAGTTATGGAATAGTAGAAAACCTAAACTTTCATACTTCATTGTTTTTGGTAACAAGGTATTAATTTTGAATATTAAATATAATTTACATAAATTCACACCCAAATATGATGAAGGAATCTTCTTAGGCTACTCAACAACTTCAATGGAATATAGTGTTTTTAATAAAAATACTTGTACCATTGATGAAATAGTACATGTTAAATTTGAAGAAACAAATCCCTTTGTTTTTGTTTTCAAATGTCCTCAATCTTCATCTTCAGATGTGTTTTTAAAAACTGATTATGAACCCCTGATAGAAGACCCTTTTGATAAGGAAAATTATCATGATGTTATTTCTGAATCATTTACCACAGGATATTTCCTACCATATGTTGATGAACTAATTTTTCAAAACCCAAATCAGTAGTTTCTTAAGAATCATCGTAGTGATGATGTAATTTGTGATGTAAATCAACCTATAAGAAATACAAGTCCTTTAAGAAATGAAGTAGAACATTTAGTATTCCATTCCCAATTTGAACCAAAAAGCACATATAAAGCTTTAGGTGATTGTGATTGGATAATATATATGCAAGATGAGCTAAATGAATTCGAAAGGAATAATGTATATACCTTGGTTGAATGATCTAAGGAAGCTTCTATTATTAGAGTAAAATCGTTCTTCATAAATAAATTTGATGAAAATAGAATCATAGAATGAAATAAAGCTATATTGGTTTCTAAAGGTTATAATCCACAAGAAAGAGTATACTATGAAGAAACATATTTTTTAGTAGCTAGACTTGAATCTATTCATATTGTACTTTCCTTTGCAGCATTATTTAACTTCAATATTTTTCAAATTGATTTTAAATGTTACTTCTTTAATGGTTATGGTCAAGAGGAAGTTTTTGTTGAACAAACTCATGGTTTTGAGGATGAAAAACATCCTGAACATGTTTTCAAACTTACAAAATATTTATATAGACTTAATCCCTCCGTTAGAGCTTAGTATGATAGGCTTACATGGTTTTTGTTACAAAACAATTACATTAAGAGAAATGTTGATCCAACCATTTTTATAATGAAAGGTAAAATGAATGTTTTGATTGTTGAGATGTATGTTGATGAAATTATATTTGGTTCAACTATGAAATCTCTAATGGATTCCATTGTAGATCTAATGAAATATAATTTTGAAATGAGTATGATGGTAGAGTTATCATATTTCCTTAGATTTAAAATTTCTCAAAAACAAGAAGGATTCTATATATACCAACATTATTATATTAAATATCTTCTTAAAAAGTATGGATATGACAACACTAAGTGTATATGTACTCCCACTGGTACTTAAAATTCACTTGATCTTGATGAAGCCAGGAAACCAATAGATCAAACATCATTTATATGTATGATTTGAAGTATAATTTACATAACATCTAGTCATCCAGACATAATTTTTTCAGTATCCTTATGTGAAAGATATCAATCCAATCCTAAGGAATCTCATATAAAGGCAGTGAAAATGATTATTTTTCTACTTAAAGAGAACCATGTATTTAGGACTCTTTTATTCTTCTAGACATGATTTTGTTCTTAAAAGTTCCTCGGATGCTGAATTTGGTGGTTGTAGAATGGAGAGGAAATGTACATCTGGAAGTTTTCATTTCAAAGGAGATTCATTAGTTTCTTGTTCATGCAAATAGAAACACTCAATCGAACTTTCCACTAATGAAGTTTGATATGTAGCAGTTGGAATTTATTGTGATTGTGTATTTTGGATGAAACACACACTCACATACTATGGTATGAGTTTTACCAAAACAAAAATATTGTGTGATAATAATATTACCATTTCCATAAGTAAAAACCCTTCATATCACTCTCATACACATAGATATTGGGCATCACATTCTTAGGGATCACACGCAAAAAGGAGATATCATTATTTAATTTATCATAACACAAGATCAACAGGCTATCATTTTGAAAAAATCTTTACCCTCTGATATAATTGTATATATCAAACAGAATTTTGGAATGATAACCATACGGTAATCATCCATATTAACTTTTTGTTGAATCCAATCTCCTTACATATAAAACAAATTTTCATTGGGGTAGTAAATTTTCTTATTAATCATGTTTTTTTTGTAATCATTTTTTTTTCATAATCAATTTTTTTCCCATAATCATGTTTTTTTCATAGTCACATTTTTTCCATGTAATCGTGTTTTTTTTCGGAAATAATTTTTTTTGTAATCATTTTTTTCGTATTCTGTATTTTCATAGTTTAAAATTTTTGTAATCAAAATTTACAAAATCTAAAGTTATTCAAGAAGTACTTTTCCACATTATGAATAATCTTCATAGCATTATGAATGGTATATTTTCTTTTAAAGATTTGGGTAATCATCTTTTAATTATTTGTATTTTCATTTTAATTTTTTTGAAATCATATATTTTTCGTAAATCCAAATGTTTTTATTTCAAAAACCTCAAACTATCAGAACCTTTCAAATTCCTTCTTCGATTTTCATCTCAACCATCAGATTTGATCAAAATTTTTACAATCATTGGATCAACCATAGAATTTGAACCATCGCCTAAATCAGCTATATAAGGCCCCCTAATGGTTATCCCACATCAATTTTTCTAGATTTTGTTTACTGAAGCTCTGCCTTTGTATTTTAATTCCATTCTGAATCCTCAATGTTTCCTTAGTTCTGAATGTCTTCTAAAACCTCTCCTCAGAAAGAAATGTGAATTGTTATAGAAATATCTAAGTGGTATATTTCCAGAGAAAGGATGTTTGGTCCAATTTTTTTTGATAACTATGAATTTTTTATATCTAAGAATGTGAAGTTGAATGACTGCAAATGTTGTATGTATCAAAACCAATAGCACAGGATCCGGTGTATCTAGAGCTAACAGTAGAGTTTTATGAAATAGGTAGTTTTTTATTGAAGGATGGAATGATAAATTTTCATTCATGTGTTATGGAAAGACCTACTCTCTTTTATACAGTAAGGCAGTGAGTCAGATTGGTATTACATACGAAGGGGAAGCAGAGTTCTGTACTAACAAATTACCTAATGAATCAGGTTCTTTTAATAAAGAGAATGAAATATAGTGTCTTGGATTGAAAGGATTGAAGACTTCGAATATCATTCTCCTATATACAAATTTGTAGATTCTTGAATTGTGTGTTCAAGGATTTATAAATCCTAGGAAAGTTGATAAGGATACTCTGATGAAGAGTGATATCTATATGTTGGACATTTTGTTAAACCTCAGAAATATAAAATTGGTTATGTATATCATGGTAACGATTGAGAATATCAAAAACAGGAATCTGAAATCTCAAATCATTATGTATCCAGCTATTCTCTCAAATATTGTAGTTCTTTGTTCAGAGTCATTCAAAATACCATATAGTTCCAATCCAATAAATTAAAAAGTGATGTTTCTAAGTGATGACAACTTATAGAGAATGAAAATTGGATTTTACTAGGAATACATACAATTCTATGATATTTATGAAGATGAAATAGAATCTTTGTCAAATAATATGGATGTGGCTGAAACCTCTAAGAAAGGTGGAAGGAAGTGAAAGGTTAAGGATCCAGAAGTGAAATAAAAAACTCTTGTGGCCATGAAAACTCAATATGAACCTCTAAGTCCAAAGAAGAAAAAATTATATCCTGAAGAAGTAGTGGATAAGTGGAGAGATTATAAGAAGAACTGGAAGGAAGGGGATCTTATGTTTTTCTTGGATGCTGGTGAGGAAAATCCTTAAAGATAAAGGCTTCTAAAGAGCTTGAGAAGCAATAAAAAGAATGGATGGAATGGAAGAAGTTATCTGAAGATGAGATTGTACAATCAATTCTCAAAGATTCAAAGAATGAATCTAAGAAAATTCATGTTACAGAATCCATTTTTGATAGAAATATTCCCAGATACTCCAGGAAGGAAATTGGTGATTCTAGAATTGTATCAGAAAGAAGAAATTGTTCAGGAATAGGAAGTGGAAATAGAAGAAGATGATGAATATGTAGAAGAAGAAGGCAATGAAACTGATGATATCATAAATCTAGTTGAATATTATCTTGGGAAGGAAATTCCCTCTATGAAATTATCAATCCAGACATCCCATGCCGAGTCCTCAAAAATTTATACACCATAAAAAGATGAGAAGTGTGAAGAAGAAGTGAATAATACAACTGATTATGAATGTATTAATCAGGATTTTATTCATTCAGAAGATCTAGTGGCTGATGCAGAGAAAGAAGACTTTGAGGAAGATAAGATTTTTCAACTATTAGATAGTGAGCAGGAATCTCGTATAGAAAAATACATCATTCTGAGACTAGATAAGGGAATGTAGAGGGTTTTAGATACACCAAGTAAATCAATGGTGAAGAATAAAGATGTAGGTGCTTCGTCAAAGTGGAAGTCCAAGGATATAGAAAAATAATCCTCACCAACCACACATTCGGATTCAGAATCATCAACCCATGGACATGATTTTGTTGTCCAATCATTGAAGAAGATGGTTAGTACTATTACTTTATTTACAATCATTGATTCAAGATTCCAAATTCTTCATTCTATCATAAACCAGAAGTCCGATTTAGTTTCTATGGGGATGGGAATATGTGTTGCACTAGAAGTAGATTTCAATACCTTCTTCATTGGTTATGTGGCTCAAAAAAGATAGTGCAATAAGATGACAAGGTGGTCAAAGAAGACGAATGAAGAAATGAGAATCCTTTTAGAATTATATGATATTTTCAAGGAAGCATTTGATAACGAATATGAGAAGAAAAAAGATCTTAAAAATATTTTTGATAAAAAGGTATGACTTGAAGAGACTACTCAGAAGAAGGAAGTTAAAGATTTTAATGGAAAGATTAACTTTTTGGCCTTGAATTGGAAGAGGAAAAGAGATATTAGAATGGAGATTGAAGAGAATCTTGTTTTGCAAGAATAACTATTGAAAGCATAGGCATAGATTTCTAAAGCTAAGGGAGAGAAAATTCAATCCTTAGAGATGAAAAGTGAAGACCAAGATCAGTTGCTTAAGGGATCAAAAGAGGATCACAAGGAGCTCAAAAAGATAAAAACTATTGTGAAGAAGCTAATGCTGAAGAAGAAAGAAGGATAAGTTTATTAAATTCTAGAATTTTGTTGTATTTTCCTCCTTATACAAATACATCTAGTGTCAATGAAATTTTTATTGTCCTCCTTATTTTTTGTTGTTTAGCACTAATGTTTCAGGGACAAATTTTTCTATTCCCTATATTTCTTTTTAAAAATCCCAAAGGGGGGGAAAGGAATGTTAAAAATAATTCAATGTAAAGAAGGGATTTTTATAAGTAGGGGGGAGCTCATCTTGAAGAACTCTCTTATTAATGATATTTTTATAATACAATTGTATGAACCAAGACCTTCTTTTCAAGTATTTTATTCATTTTTTCTGGTTTTTTTAGAAAAGAGGAGTTTCTGGGAATTTTTTAATTACAAGTCATGTACTTTTTAACGGCACACCGTGTACCTCGATGTCGCGTGAGTCTGTGTGCTGGCTGTGTCCGGGCCACACACACGGTCATGTGGGGTGATGTGGAAGCTGCTTAATGAGGAGTACAGAAAGGCCTAGTACACGTCGTGTACTCCAAAATTACATGTTGTGTACTTTATTTTTTTATCATTAAACGGACCGGGCTAACGTCTGACCGCTAGAATTATCTTCTTCTAGGTCACATTTGACTGAGATATGTCGTACATCATCGGAACATCTTCGAGCCCCCGAGCCACTATCTGTTCTTAGAATAGGCCGTTGTCGATTGCGTTGGAACTGCAACGGTAAACTCATCCTTCTTCTAGAGCCTCGTTTTCTAATTCCACCTCTTTTCCAAGTTATCGTGGGTTGAACATTTTGTTCATTTTCATAGATCTATGAAGTTATAATGATATTAAAGCCTCCTAGTTCAATTATTTTTATCTCATAACCCTAATGTAGGTGGTTTGTGCCTTTCCGTTCAAATTCATTGAGTATTATGTGCAAATTCTACCAATACCCTTGAAAAGGGTAATGCTTGTTTACCGTTTTCCGCCATTGTATTCCTACCTTGATTTTATGCTTGTGTAGAGGTAATTTGGCTATGTATATGGATAATTTCTATGCTTGGATGTTATTCCCATTCTTTGTTCTGTTTACGACCTTTTTTCCTTGTTCAGCATTGGGCCGTTATACACAGTTTCCATGCCTTATGACCGTAGGATAGAGTGTTGTTCCGTGACATGCTTGTTATACTATAGACTGGTTATCCAATTAGCTATGTAGGATTACATTGGCCTTAAGGCATTATTATTCACTAACTGGCATGGGCCCGTGAGAACCTAGATCTATGGGCTATAAGGTGATAAATAAAGTGAGCTTCCTCAGAGAGTCTTGGACATTATAAACTATAGGGGATAGACAAGTGAGCTTCCCAGATAGTATAAGACATTATATACTATAGGGGATAGATCAAGTGATCTTCCCAAAGAGTGTTGGAAATTATAGACCACATAATGATAGACTGAGTGAGCTTCCTCAGAGAGTCATGATCTATATAGACTATACGGGGATAGACTGAGTCAGCTTCCTCAGAGAGTCTTTGTTTTGATTGAATTTCCTTAAACCATTCCAGGATATAGGGGTTAATTGACCGAGTGATCTTCCTCAGAGAGTCTGTGATTGAGTTGATGCTACAATAGGATTTTCTGAGTGATATTCCTCAGAGAGTATATAGACCTTGTGGCTATAAGGGGAATTGACCGCGTGATCTTCCTCAGTGAGTCCCTGACTACCTTATACTATAAGGGGAATTTACTGAGTGTGATTCCTTAGAGAGTCTTATATTTTTCGTATGATAAAACCAGAGGGGTTAGGCTGAGTTTACTACCCATAGGGTTATTGGTACTTCTTGGATATGACCAGAGGGGATAGTTGTGAGTACTTCCCAGAGGGATTCCTATTTTTGGTTTGATTTTTGCTTCAAAATTTCTGGTTTTATGTGGATTGTTTACAGCTATGTATCATCCTATTTACTACTTATTGTTTACTTATTACTGTACTATTACCTTCTATATAATCACTGACTGTTAGGAACCGATCTTCAGGTGGTTACTTATTGATTTTTAGTCCCACACCCTGTTTGGGTCATGCTATTGGCCCGAAAAATATTATATTGATGCCGTTATAGACAAGGGAAATCACCCTTTAACTTCGGGAACATGATTGCATTTGAGAAAGAGAGCATGTGACCAATCCAAGACATGCGATGCTGAGGAGTTTCTTATCTAATTTTTTTAGTACTTTTTTTTAGTATTGTATTCATCATTGTGACCTATTTGGATGCTTTCCTAGACATGTGTATCATTCATTATTTCTTATATATATGTGTGCACCAATTATTTATTGTTTTATTCCTCTGTTGTTTAATGTTTTTGGATATTTACTACTTCAACTATGTTATGTGATGTTTACATCCGATGTGTTCTCTGCCAATGAGGGCATAGATTACCCACTAACACACCTAAGGCCCTTGCTGCTAGTCGTAGCCTCTGGCATTCAGGAAAATGCTCTTGAGGTGATGTGACCAACTAGGTACGGGGTGCCTCTGGGTGGCTTCTGGAACTGGGATATTACAAAGTGGTATCCGAGGAATTATTTTCCATTGACATACCGTTTGGATCCTATAGCCCAGGATTTGATGGAATAGGTATTTGGTAATAATCTATGCCCGGGTGTAGCTAACCCTTGTATAGGTAAAAGACAATCTACCTCGTTTATTGCAGTTTCTTTAGGTTTTGTGATTTTTATAGTTGATATGATTTTACCATGAGTGAATCACATGATTTGTGATGTTATTGTTGATATTTTTGAAGTTCTATTTCTGTTGCAACCCGATGAGATGAGGATATTCCATCTCATGCATCATATAGGTACTTGCTAGAAATCAGATTCCATGCATTCTTGCCATGCCATCTAGGATGCATTAGCAATTACATGTTTATGTGATAGATATTTTGTATATTATGCATGTTGTTGTGATAGATTTTTTGATATAATCCTTGTTGTTTGATTGAATTTTAGCTTGTATAGTACTTTGCCTAGATGAATGTCGAACATTGGTTCTTGAGGTTTTATGGGCCCTCATGGACCAGAATTTGGAGGAACATTGTCTTCATTCCTAGTTATGACTTGTATAAGACTCCTAGCATTGATTTGCAGGGAGTATGGGCCCTAACGGATCGCAATTTGGCTCCTTAACTCTTGTTTTCTGTGTTTTCTGGGCTTCAGAGAAGTTTCGTAGCTACTGACTAGAAAAACATAGAATACCATGCATGTACTTTATTAATACACACCGTGTATTTTTTCAACCGTGTCACTAACTGTGTGGGCAGAAACATGGGGTTGTGAAAAATCATCAAGAACACTCTGTGTATGGTAAGTACATGTTGTGTTGTAGTGACCGTCTGTCTACCCGTGTGACTAATGACAGGTATGGATGAAACATTGACTATACATGCCATTTCTTGTTATCACACACCGTGCCATGTATCCTATGTACCCAGCCATGTCACAAACAACACTGGTCAATGAAAACCTTCAAGTACATGCCGTGTTATCAGGGAGAATGCCATGTAGATTGAACCGTTTAGCCGACTGTGTAACTAGAAACACGAGTCGTTGAAACCTTGTCAAGTACACATCGTGTCCTTAGTGAACATACCATGTAGTCTATGATCAAGAGGACCGTGTTGGTTAGCCATGTAAGGAGACTTGTGTAGGGGAATAGAGTTTAAGTACACACCATGTGTGGGGACAACACGCCGTGTGGTTGGGGAATTACACGATAAGTTGTGGCAGAAGTACACGCCCATGTGAATGGAATAAATTAACACGTCGTGTAGTTTTTTATACACACTGGGTAGTCATGTTTTGAAAAATTTTATTGTTTCTTTCTCATGTTCACATCATGGACCCTTGTGTTCTGAGTCTTTGGTAATCCTAGTCTAAGGTGTGCATTTGACCTTTCAGAGCTATGCCACTGAGAAATCCTCTGGTTGTATGCCAGCTGCTAGACGGTGATCAGACACCAGATATGGCCGATCAGGGCCCTCCTGCAGATCCTCCTGCTATGCTATCCTTGGCACTAGAAGTTATACCAGTTGCAGGCATCGATGCACAGTTTAGGAAAGATTTTATGAGGATGATGAAGACCTTTTAGGGGCGCCGCCTCCTACCCCGTTGATGGTAGATTTGAAGTGGGTTTTCCAACAGTAGTACCTTCCTACTTTCTCAAGGGATGGAGGGCTCAAGCTACAGATTCATGGCTTGAGGACACACTAACAGTTTTTCATCATCTGGAGATACCTCTATAGAAGAGGGTGAACCTCGCTACCTATATGATTCGAGACTCCTCCAAGAGGTTGTAGTAGGTGATCTCACAGTTAGGGTGCCAAAAGAGTATGACTTGGGATGAGTTTCGGTACATATTCTATGATTACTTCTACTAGGAGACCTTGAGGGCTGATCGAGCCCGGTAGTTATTGAGTTTGGAGTAGGGTACTCTATCTGTTATGGAGTACACATGTCGCATTACTGAGCTGAAGAATTTCACACCTATTATAGGAGGTGATGAGTTGTTCCTTGTGAAAAAGTTAGTGTATGGTAGGAGGAACAACATTCAGTTTCAAGTGATCATCTCCAGGTTGACTTTGATATCATCAATCATCAACCAGGTGCAAATAACTGAGCGTAATCTGGGGGATTCTAGAGCAGTGAGTCAGGGTGGTTCGACTTCCAGAGTCAGTGTTCCTTCTACTAACAGCAGGTTGAGCCACATGGAGTCTGGTCGAGGAGATCAGAGTAAGTAGAA
The DNA here is from genome assembly GCA_963277665.1 of Viscum album. Lineage (NCBI taxonomy): Eukaryota > Viridiplantae > Streptophyta > Magnoliopsida > Santalales > Viscaceae > Viscum > Viscum album. The sequence continues at coordinate 311,185,372 of OY728133.1, read as the reverse complement.
CGTATCTTCGGGAAGCCTGGTAGTTTTCTATCAATGCGAGTGGAGCAGGCATACATGGCCTCAGTTCTAGAGAGATCCGATGGAGTGTTGACCTTGCGACAAGATGGGCCATCTTCAATGTTTCTATCAGTTCTTATGACCTATAGATATTGGTAGGGGTTCTTCTATGACCCCTCGTATAGGGGATGCATCGCCAGTTTCTCACCAATTTGGGAACTGGAGTTCTTTCAGCCATTCAGGTCAAGGTGGAGGTCGCGTTCATGGTGGTCAGTGACCAGCTTACCAGTGAAACCAGATAGGATCAGCTCAGAGTGGTCAAGCAGGGTCGCAGGGCCATGGTACAAGCTAGACTTTTACAGTGGAGAAGACCCATCAGGAGAAGGATCTCGGCCCTTTTACAGTTCGAGGTACGATCTTAGTAGCCTCAGTTTTATCTTCGACTCTTTTCGATACTGGTTCTACGCATAGCATTATCTCTATTTCTATTGTGGAGAGCCTGTGGCTCTGCATCTTTTCCTCTACCGATACTTTGAATCTAGACACCCCATTGGGGACTAGAGTGGTTAGTGTATGTCAATGCAGAGAGTTCCCTCTTGAGGGTGCAGGGTGTCTCATCTTATGTGACCTCTATACCCTAGAGATGAAGAACTATGATTTTATTCTCGGAATGGACTATATAGTTCCCTTCCAGGAAGTCTTCGACTATTATCACCATAGGGTGATTTTCGTATCACGAGAGGGTGGATACATTCTTCATAGAGGCGAGTGGGATGTACAGGTGAGCAGTGCGGGTCCAGAGCATCATGGGTTGGGAGGAGTTACATCCCATATCACTAGTCTTTATCTGGATGACCTGGGAACTTCACAGTTAGACTTTCCACCAGTGGAGGACTGTTTCAGATATGTTTTTCCAGATAAATTTTCAGGTTTTCCTCCAGAGCATGAGGCCGATTTCTTTATTGAGCTCGGGCTAGGAGGGACACCGGTGTCCATTCCTCCTTATAGGATGGATACACCTGAGATTAAAGTGCTTATGAAGTAGTTGGAGGAGTTGCATGCGAAGGGTTTCATCTAACCCAGTACTTCTCCTTGGGTTTCGGCTATCCTGTTTGTGAAGATGGCCAACGGTACCCTCAGGCTTTGTGTGGACTATCAGAAGTTTAAATTTTTGATGGTCAAGAACCGATATCCCTTTCTAAGGATCGATGATCTATTTGATCAGATTTGAGGATCCCGGGTGTTCTAGAAGATTTATTTGAGATCTTGTTATCATCAGTCGCGCGTTAGACAATCTGGTATACCTCTTACGGCCTTCAAGATTAGTTATGGTCTATACATGTATATGGTTACGCAGTTTGGTGTCACGAACACGCCTAGAGTTTTCATGGAACTGATGAAACGAGTGTTCCAACCATACATATATTCTTTCATGGTGGATTTCATGGTCAACATCTTGGTGTACTCTCACACTCGACACAACCATACTACTCATCTTGAGATCGTTTTGAGTACACTAACTGAGAATCATTTATATGTTAAGCTCTCAAAATTCCACTTTTGGATGGACCAGATTCAGTTCTTGGGTCATGTTATCTCAGAGGAAAGAGTATCAGTAGACCCAGAAAAAGTGAGATCTATATTTTCCTAGGAGAAGCCAAATAACATCTTTGAGGTGCGAATTTTTCTAGGGCCGGATGGATACGACATACTTTTCATACTATACTTTTCATGCCTATTACCACCACTGACATTTCGGACCAAGAAAGGGGCGATGTTCTTGTGCTCAGATTCTTATGAGTCAACATTTCAGGAGATGAAAGGGAGGATGACTTCAGCTCCGATACTAATCTTTCCAGAGTTAGGAAAGGGATATACTATTTAATATGATGCTTCAGGTATCGGGCTGGGAGTTATGCTTATGCATGGAGATGGAGTTGTTTCTTACGGGTCTTGGATGTTGAGGCCACATGAGAGGAATTACCCGACGCATGATCTTGAGTTAGCTGTCGTTGTTCATTCCCTACATTGTTGGAGACATTATCTTCTGGGAGATCACTTTATGGTGTTCACTAACCACAAGAGTCTCAAGTACATCTTCACACAGCGTGATCTGAATTTGAGATAGTGAAAGTTGGTTGAGTACTTTCAGTCTTTTGACTTTGAGCTTTCCTACATGCCCGGGAAGGGAAATGTTGTGGCATATGCACTGAGCAGGAGGACATAGATACCTAAAGGTCAAGAGTCCAGTATTGAGTGGAAGATTATGGAACAATTCTCAATGATGAATTTGGAGGTGCACGACAGTTAGGGATAGAATTTTCTATCTTCTGTAGATGTTACCTCTACTCTTTTTGATCGGGTATGAATAAGGAAACTCTCAGATTCTAAAGCCCTAGTCCTATGGGATAGCGTGTCAGGAGAGGACCCTATACCTATATGGACTATAGGTGATGATGAGACCTTGCATTTCCAGGGACGTGTATGTGTTCCAAAAGAAATACGCGGGGAGCTGAGGCGGGACATTCATTCCTCAGTTTGGTCAGTTTGTCCTGGTGTCACCAAGATGTATCATGATTTACACCATCAGTATTGGTGGCCAGGTATAAAGAGGGACATTGCTGGTTTCTTCATGAGGTGTTCCACTTATCAAAAGGTGAAGGTGGAGCATCTGAAACTAGCAGGGCTTTTAAAACAGTTACCCATTCCTCGAGTGGAAGTGGAATTATGTTTGATGGATTTTGGGACTAGGTGGTCAAGGTCTCCTCAAGGGAATGACACAGTATGGGTTTTCATTGACAGACTCACGATGTTTACTCACTTATTTTCAATCCAGGATACCTTCAGAATTGATGAACTGGGACAGTTGTACATCTGAGATATTGTACATCAACATGGAGGTCCAGACTCTATTGTTTCGGATAGGGATGCTCGTTTTACTTATCAGATCAAGAAGGGGATTCATAAGTCTTTCGGTACACTAGTACATTTGAGTACAGCATAGTATCCCCAAATAGATGGCCAATCTGAGCATATGATTCTGGTGTTTGAGGATATGCTCCGAGCATGCATCCTAGATTTTGGAGGTTTTAGGGAGAATCATATACCGCCTGTGATGTTTTCCTACAACAATAGTTTTCAAGAAACTATTCAGATTGTACCTTACGAGGCTTTGTATGGTAGGCCTTTCTAATCACCTTTATGCAGGTTGGAGGCAGGGGAGGTAGCTTTGATGGGACCTCATCTTGTTTAGGAGAACCCAGAGTAGATAGAGTTGATTCGGAAGAGGATGGCTTCGACATAGTCTCAACAAGAGTCTTATGCAGATCAGTAGAGGTGACCTCTGGAGTTCGAGGTCGGGGATCAGGTTTTCCTGCCAGTCGCACCGAGGATGGGACACTAGAGGATTTGGTGATAGATTATGCTTTCACCAAGGTATGTCGGTCCATTTCAGGTGTTGGAGAGAGTTGGGTCGGTTGCCTATCAGTTGCATCTACCTAAGAGCTACCGGGCTATGAATGAGGTCTTCCATGTTTTTCAGCTCCGACGTTACATTTCAGACCTGTCTCATGACTTTCAACCTGAGGAGGTTGATCTTGAAGCAGATACATCATTTGAAGATCATCCTATCTGGATTTTTGATCACAGTATGAAGGTTCTCCATGGCCGGTATATTCCACTGGTATGGGTGTTATGGCAGCACGGTTGAGTACAGGATGTGACTTGGGAGAGTGTGGCCGATGTACTTTGCAGTGGTCGGAGATGTTCTAGGATTCTTATTCTACACCTCTATTAGGAAATTAGGGGATGAATTTATTTAAGGGGGAAGATTGTAAGAACCCATACCTTCTTTTCAGGTATGATTTTCTTTTTTCTAGAGTTTTTGAGAAAAGAGGAGTTTCTGGAAAATTTTGAATTACACAACATGTACTTTGTAAGTGCACACCGTGTACTTCGATGCTGCATGAGGTCGTGTGTTGTCCATGTCTGGGCCACACACATGGTCGTGTGGGGTGATTTAGAGGCTACTTAAATCAGGGTATGGAAAATCCGAGTACACGCCGTGTACTCAAAAATTACACACCCTGTACTTTCTTTTTTCATTAAATGGACTAGGCTCACGTCTGACCACTAGAATCGTCTTCTTCTAGGTCCGGTTTGATTGAGAGAATCCATATGGAGCCAGAAACTCTCTGATCCCTTCTTCCTCCATCTATTCACTGAATCGACTGTCGACAATTTCATTGGAACCGCAGCGGTAAACTCTTCCCTCTTCTAGTGCATCATTTTCCATTTCCTCATCTATTCCATGTTATCATGGGTTGAACGTTTTGGGAATTTTCATAGATCTTCGAGGATATAAGGATATTCAATCCCAATGGGTCAATTATATTGATCTCCTAACCATAAGGTAGGTGGTTTGTGCCTTTCTATTCATTTTCTTTGAGTATTATGTTCAAATTCCACCAATACCCATGAACGGGGTATTGCGTGTTTACAGTTTGGCCCTTGTTGTTTTCATTCCTTGATTGTATGATTGTTTAGAGGTAATTTGGCTATGTATAAAGATAATTTCTATGCTTGGATGTTTTTCCCATGACATGTTCTATTTACGACCTTTTGGTCTTGTTCAGCCTTAGGCCATTATACCTGTTTTCCATGCCTTGTGACTATAGGATGGAGTGTTGTTCCATGAAATGCTTGTTATATTGTAGATTGGTTAGCCAAAGTAGCTCTGTAGGTTTACATTGGACTTATAGAATTATTATGCACATAATGGCATGGGGCCATGAGAGCCTAGTGATATGGACTATAAGGGGATAGACTGAGTGAGCTTCCTCAGAGATTCTTGGACATTATATACTATAGGGGATAGACCGAGTGAGATTCCCAAAGACTATTGGACATTATACAGTACAAGGGATAGACTGAGTGAGCTTCCCAGAGAGTCTTGGAAATTATAGACCATAGGAGGAAAGAACGAGTGAGCTTCCTCAGAAAGTCTTGAGAATTATAGACTATATGTGGATAGACCGAGTGAGGTTCCTCAGAGAGTCTTTGTTTTCTTGAATTTCCTTAAACCATTCCAGGTTTTAGGGGGGAATTGACCGAGTGAGATTTCTCAGAGAGTCTATGATCTACCTGAGGTTATAAGAGGAATTAAACATGTGATATTCCTCAGAGAGTCTCTATACTATGTGGATAAAAGGTGAGATGACCATGTGATCTTCCTCAGAGAGTCCCTGACTACCTTATACTATAAATGGAATTGACTGAGCTTGCATCCTCATAGAGTCATATATTTTTTTATGACCAAACCAGAGGTTCTAGGATGAGTGTACGACCCAGAGGGTTGTTGGTACCTCTTGGATAGGACCAGAGGGGTTGGAAGTGAGTACTTATCATAGGGATTCTTTTTTGTGGTTAGCTGTTTGCTTCACTACTGCTTGTTGGTCTGTGGATTGTTTACTGGAGTGTATCATCCTGTTTGCTGCTTACTATTTACTGCTCACTATACTATTACCTTCCATATACTCACTGACTGTTAGGCACAGATCTTCAGGTGGTTTCCTGCTGGGATTTAGTCTCCCACCCTTTTCGGGTCATGATTTTGGGCCCAAATAGATTATATTGCTATAGGTATAGACAAGGGAAAGCGCCCTACAACTTCAGGAACTTGATTGCATTGGAGCAGGAGAGCATGGGACCCAGCCGAGGATTGTAATGCTGAGGATTTTCTAATCATTTTTTCATTTTTACTTTGTTTTAGTATTTTATTCAGCATTGTGACCTATTTGGAAGCTTTCCTTGAGATATGTATCATACATTATTTCATATATATGTTTGTGCACCAATTGTTTATTTTTTTAGTCTTCTGCTGTTTACTTTTGTTGGATATTTACTACTTATGCTATTTTATGTGTTGTTTAATTATGTTTTGTACTATACCAATGAGGGCATAGTTTCCCCACTAACACACCCAAGTCCCTCACTGCTAGTCGGCAGCCTCTGGGGTTCGGGAAATGCACTTCAGGTCATGTGACCAACCGGGTACGGGGCATCTCTGGGTGGCTTCCAGAACCGGGTTTTTACCACAAAAAAATGAAAAAGCTCATTCAATAAATCAAGAATATGATCCTTATTGTTTCCAAAGCCTAACAGGGTGTTATTCATATTCCCTATAATCTATAAGTAAATAAATATATGTTTTATTTAGTCGATACATTTCTATTCCCATATATTCTTTTTAGTAAGAATGTTTGTTCTTTCCCAAAATGGGGAGATTATTGAGTCAATAAGGTTTCCGTATGACTTTTCCATTCCTTTATGTTTTGAAAATCACAAACACTCTATCTCAAGGAAAATTTTATTGCCATTAAGATTTTTTCTTAATAAGGACATTTTTCCTTCAACAAGGAAATTTTCTCCAGTCTTAGATTTCATTTTTCATGATTTAAATTTAGTAAATCAAACAATTTTTATTTATATGTGTATAATTTAGTCTCACTTATAAAACCTCATAATCCTATAAATACAAAGATATAAAGCATTTTTTTTGCAGGTTCTAAAATCAGACTCCGAATTATTTGAAATTCAGATTCCAAATTCACTAAATTCAGACATCATATTCTCTGAAATTCAGACACCGAATTCTCTGAAATTCAGATTCCAAATTCTCTGAATTCCTGCTACGAATTCTTTCAAATTAAGAATCTAAATTCTCTGATATTCAGCTCTTGAATTCTCTGAAATTCAGATTCCGAATTCTATGAAATTCAGATTAAGCATTCCTTAGAAATCTGACTCTGAATTCTTCAGAAATAGTATTTTGATTCTGAATTCCATGAAAAATAGAATTTGAATATACTTGTAATATTGACTCTTAATGTTTATTTTATTAGACTCAAATCATTATTTTTCCTTATACTCCAAAAAATATAAATGGTTGAGTAATAATATTTACCTACCCTTGTTATATTTATAAAACAATGGTGTGCATTTTATTTCTAACTAATCATTGTTTGTGTGTCATGTGTACTGGTCCATCCAAAATTCAAGGGAAAATATGATTGTTGGAAGAGGGGTATGACCATTGAAAAAATGCCTATATACAGGAGCTCATTTGAACGAGCTCAACATGTTTCTACAACTCTAGAGATTACATGCTGTAGAATTTATTTCTAGAGAAAGATACTCTCATGCTTTGTGCATACTAAACATCTTGTTTATATTGCTACGTGCGACTCTAATTGTTTTTGTGTACAATAGAGGGATTCTGGGGATAGGAAGATATAGGTGATGGCTAACTTAATGTTTTAGGAATTCATTGATAAGGAAGATAGAGGTGATGACTACCGTGAAGTTCGAGGGCTTGTAGGGATAGAAAGAAAGACTCTGATATTCTTATAGAGGGTTTACCCTGGTGTGGGTAAGATAGACTTTCTTGAAAGTATAAATCGAGGGAAATTTATCCAAGGTTGTTGGATCCACTACTATTTGGGTTAAGAGATTCTATAATTGTTACTTGTGTTGTTTCAAGTTTACATTCTGCTTTATTTTTATTAATAAGGAAAGTATAACTATCTTATAATTTCTTGTACTTGTACTCTGATTAGTAAGATTCTATATGCTTTAAGGTAGAATCATTTCCCTTGTAAAACTAATAGGTCTTGTGAATTTACCTTATTTAACTTTGTTAAACAATATAATGTTCTATATCAACATTAAATGATCCAATGTAATTTTTAAAGGTTACAATTCACCCTCCCCCTCTTGTATATTGAGCATCTACATCATTATTTTGATCCTACAAAACATCAATGGTGTTTAGTAAGTATGATGTATCTAGACCACAAGAAATATCATTAAGATTACTACCATTATTCTTATAGGATCACATTATATCCTAGGAACTTCTTTAATCATTTTATGAAAAATATAATCTAAGAAAATTTCGATATATAGTTGATGCAGGAGTATCAAAACTATTCTGGTATGATAAACACATGTATATATATCAAAATATATACATGAAATGGTAATCAATATACATACACATGTTAGGTCTAGGGAACCCATATTCAACACAAGATAGTAATAACATGTTATGATTGGGTTAACCGCCCATGTACCCACATTGGGATTTTTATAAAATCTCATGTACCCTCATGTGAAATTGGGATAACCTCATGTTTACCCTCTAGTTTCAAGCTACATATAATATCCCATATACCCTATTTTTTAGGATTGATATATCTTCTAATATAGAAATCTTTTTTGGGTGTTGGTATAACTTCTATTGTACTGTTTAATCTCATTAAACATTAATCCCCTCCCAATGCATTAGAGGGACATATATTTCATACCCATAAAATAATATATAAATTTTCCATTCATAAAATCATAAAACATTAATCATATCCTAACCCATAAAAATAATGTTTCATAAAAATTTCATCATAGAATACCCCATGGAAAGAAATGAGTTTCATAAACATTTCATCAATTCATCATATCATAACCAGTGGAAAAGTAATGGGTTTGACAAACATATTTTCATTATAATCATAAAAATAAACATAATAATAATTATTATAGATAAATAATATATAAGGAACCATTGTATCATATCCCGAGTAAAATATAAACAACATAAAAGGTTGTCCTCGTCGATGACTGGAAATTCTATCAAAATATCATTAAAACATTTTTGAGGAAAATATCCATTTTAGTTAAAATCACTTCTTTAAAATATAAATATATAAAAAATATTAATGGAATAAATTCATTTAAAATAACATTGAATAATTTTAATGTAATCATAAAATGAATGAGTGTTCATAATGGTTTAAAATTTCTTTAATTTTGTACACATTAAATCAAATATTTCTTTCAAATTTTTAGTAAAAAAGTCAAAACAACCTTATTTAGAAAATGACAAGAATATTACATTTAAAATTTTTTGAAAAAGTAAAATATGGTTAAAATTTTATTTAAAAAATCATTGGATAATATTAATAATTTATTTTAAATAATTTTTATAAAATATGGACATGGAAGAAAATGGATTTGTGATTGAAGAGAAATATAAATATGATTTATCTTTAAAACATTAATTTTGTATATTTATATATATAAGTGTAGAAAATTAATAGAAAACTTTATTCTCTATTAAAAACTATAATATAAAATATACATTATTTTCTTGAGACTTAGATCATAATATTTCATAATTATAAAGTTAATAATAATCAATATCTATAAATAATGTGATTATTACATAAAACATTGACCAATTTTGTATCAAATTAATAGAATAAAATGGATACATATATCACATATTTTTCATAATAATAATAATAATATATATTCATAAAAAATATATATACACCACAAAAAATAAAAAAGGGATTTATACAGCGTGTATCAAATATAAATAAAAGTGAGATGATATATCCATATCGAATGTCTTGAATTTAAACATACATGTCTAAACCTTTTATATAAAAGATATATATTTATTATAAATATATTACATAACCATAAAAAATTACATAACATTTATTATTTACTTATAAAAATTTATTACCCATTAATTAACAACTTATTATTTAAATTGTGTTTCGATTAATAATTGCATTGTTTTTCTTGTATGTTTTGGTTTGGTATATTCAGTCCATTATTTTATCATGGTTTAAATATATAAATAATTTTAACCATTATTTATATATAATATATATTAATTACATATTTATTTAGATTAATCCATGAGATTCAAGGATATAAAATGAATTATATCATTCTTGGAGTGGTTAGGTTGTACATATGCATGAACATTGATTCTAATTTCTCAATGGATTGAACAAAATATAGAGAAATAATATATCAACATTTTTGAATATTTTTTATTTAATGTATATAATATATATTCACTATTTTTTTTATTTATTAATATCAATATAAAAATAAAATGAAAAGTGTCTCGCGTCACTTTGTGGAGGTAGTAGTCCACACGTACGCACGATTGATATTATCATTTTATAGAATATTGGAATGAAAGATGGTAGATATGATACAAAAACTTAATAATTATTAATATTTAATAAATAAAATATATATTTTTTAAATTAATATTTATATATATTCATGAGATATGGTGATGGTAAATGAATTTCATTGGTTCTCTAGGCGGTAGTCTGTCGTAGACATGATCAATGATTTTATTTCACATTAGATGGAAGAGGATATGGATGATGGATATAAAACTAAAAAACAAATATTTTTATGGTAGAAAATTATGTCTGAATATCATAATATTTTAAAAATATTTTAAGGAGGTGGAAGAATAAATAAAATTAAAATTATTAATTAAGAAGGATACCTCTTCTTTGGAAACATCTTTAGGTTAACACCAAAAGTTTTCATATGATGGTTTTATAATAAAAAAATGGCCACTATGAAGTGTGTAGGGAATTAATAAAGGTATGTTTATAGGAAATATATAAAACAAAAGTCATTGTGTGTGTGAATATGATAGGAGACATGGAGTCCTTCATTAATTAGTGGAAGGAACCCACTTCGAAACTACTCGGAAATTTCCTAAAAGATTCCATGATGATAAAGTAATTACCAATAAAATTACATTGATATAACCATATATTCTAAATTTTTATAGTATAAGGTCATAATATGTCAATAAAATAAGATTATATTGGATTTATTGAAACAAATAACCTTATATTTTAGTTTAACCCTCATAGTGAACTCATTTTAACCCTAACCACGGTAATTATTTTTAATGCTTATACTATTCCTTTTTCCTAAAAAACAAATTGCCCATATTATATAATATTAATTATGATGGCTAAAAATTTGGAAAATATTTTTCCAAATTAAATCTATAAAATTAACACAATTTAATTTAAAATTAAACCCACAAATGCAATTAATAAACTGTTTTCTAATGAAAAAGTTTAAAAAATATTTAAAAAATTTATATAAAATTTATAGATGAAAGTAATTCCAATGAACTAAATTGGATTAATTATAATATAATTTAAATAATTATAAATTTAAAAAAATTTAGAATATAATTTAATATTTAGAATATATTAAACTTAAATTAATTTTTCGATAACAATAAGCATTTTAATCTATTCATTAAAAAATTAAACTTTTTAGAAAATTGTCACACGTTCCCCCTAAGGTAATTTCTACATAATGATTTAAAAAAATTTGTTCATTTTGTAAATAATTTATTTAATAGTGGAATAAATTATTTATATTATCTACTCAAAAAAATCAATAAACTCGTTTTTGAGGAAAAAATGATTGATTCAAATATATAATGATTTTAAAACAAAATATATTTTGTTTATCTATTTAAATTAAAAAAATTAAAAAAATATATTTATTAGTATTTATAGAAGTGATTTTAATTTCACAGTTTTAAATATATATATTAAAAAATAATATTAATAGTATATAATGATTTGATAAAGTTCAATGTTGCATGTAACTCAAGATATCAAAGAAATTAAATTTATTTGAAAAGAAAATATTTCATAAAATATCTGTGCGATACAGTCTACCCCCTTATAATGAATTATTATATTGAAATTATTTCACACTAATAAAGAAAATAAATATAAATATACCTCTTCATATCCCAATGTTCCCATATAGCATCATCATGTTGGTGGTTTCACTATAATACCATAACAAGGGAATTGTTCTTATTTCATCTCACTTTCTCTCTATGATCTGTATTCAATACAAAATTTTATTTATTTTATAGATGGTATTAATAAGTACAACCACTATGTTCAGTTATCATTAAGGATCAATTATGTACTTCCTCTAGGTAGATACATGGAACACATCACGGGCATGGGAGAAGTTCATTGGAAGCGTCATGCAATTGGAAAAAGTATTTACATGGTCAAGAATTAAAAAGGGGAAAATAGATTTTGGGATAAAATTAGATTTTTACCATTTCATATCACCATATTCATTGGATAAATTCCAATATAAACCTTCTCACCAACTTCAAGCTCCATACCTCATCAAAAATTTTCAGCTCAACTTTTATTTCATCTTTGAGCTATCTTGAGTGAATGTTGAATGGATATAACATTCATGGAAATTTACTGAGATAGATTATGTTAAAATTTCTTTCATCCCTAAAATTTTATCAGTTTTAATGTTCTTCACATATTTCCATAGATTTCTTCATAAGTATCCATTAAAATGATTGTGTGGAAGCTTTTGTTATAAGAAAAAAAATAGTACGGTATTGATCCCAACAACATTTTAAATCTATATACTGAGACCTCCACATATCCTATAGGGTTTCAATTATTATCTAAAATTTACCATATTTATTGTTGACCTCACTTATTTTGATAATCTCAATCATGTATTCATATGTGTTGAAAATCCCAATTATGTTTTTATTCTCTATGATATCTTTAAGTATCATTGATCTATACTTTAATTCTTTCAAATCTGTGATCAAACCAATAATAATTTTTAAAATAGTCTTTTAAATATGTTAATTCTCATTTATCCATGTTCATACAAGTTATAAATTAATTCTAACACAATCGGATGTGTTCTGCATAAAACAGATAAGTAATCTGCCTATAGCTACTGATAAAGAGCTACCGGTACCCAGTCTACCGATAGACATAGTCTACCGACAGACAGAGTCACCGATATACTTAAACACAGAGCTACCGATGTACTTATAAATGTAAGCTACTGACTTACAGACAGCTACCGATACAAACATAGAGCTACCGGTGTATGTATAAATAGCTACCGATGGAATAAGAGTCACCGATGGACGAAGCTACCGATACAGACTCACAGCTACCGATATCGACGCATGGAGCTATCGACGCATGGAGCTACCGACGCATGGAGCTACCGACGCATGAAGCTACCGACGCATGGAGCTACCGATAAACAAAGTCACCGATACAAGCATGTACCAACCGACGCATAGAGCCACCGATAGCGTCAAAGCAACTAATGACATTGAGCTACCGATGTCCAAGCTACCGATGCTGATTACCTACCGATCACTCGACTCACTGTTTGAATTTCTTTATTTATCTTTATTTAATCTATCCAACGGTCATATCATGTACATTTTAATGATTTGTCAAATATCTGATAAAGGTTGTCGGATGTCAGGAACCCGTACCTCGTACCTACAGAAAGGAAATCTTTTCTGTCCCCTGCTGCCCGTGAGATAAATACAAGAAGACTATGCTGCCCAAGAAGTGAATCAAAAAGAGAAAAGTGTGGTGGATGGAATATACCAAAAACACAAGAACGAGAAGAACACAGAGAAGCTCATAGAAAATCAAGCATACTCGAGAAGTGTTCTGTGCATATAAGAAGAACACTGAAGAACTTCAACCACGACATTTTCACTATATGTGAACCTGGAGCATACGACACTCTGTTTCTCAAACAGAAACGAGAAGAGGACTCAAACTCACTTCTGATCGAATCCAAAGGAGTCCAGAGCTACACTGAAATCACCAAAACCATCTCTAAACTCTACATATCTTGTTCTGTGATTTATTATTATACTTTTCGAGCAGTGTGTGTTATCTGCTGTATCTAACACATACACTGTCTCCTGTACATAAACTGGAGGATTTGTAAATCCTTACCAAATTCATGCATCCTATTCTTTCCCACGAATAACAGTGGTAGAGGTCATGTGTGACCTGGATAGCTTGTTGCTGTTGTACTGTTTCCCACGAAGAACAGTGGAAGAGGTCTTGGACCTGGACAGTTGTAAACTATTGAACCCCGATCTAGGGTGTGGATCATTTTTATATATAAACTTTTGAGAGGACTAAGTCTCGGCTTGAGACTGAACCTCTTGGTTACATTTGTTGTGTCATCTCTTTCAAAGTTTTAATCCGCTGATAATCACTTTAAAACCAATACTTTTTTAAAGATACTTTGATAATTAAATTAGCAAGTGTTTATGTTAAGTGTAGATTAGTAAGTTAGTTTCAAAAGATAATCACACACTCCTGTGTTGATTAACTGGGAATTAATCAATCCCTTGAGAATCTAACAGAACCTCTACATTAATATAAATTCACTACAGTTTAATTTATTATTTTATTTGGGGGTCTTTAAGACAGAGTTTTTAAATACAGAAATTTTAATTGGTAATCAATTCACCCCCCTCTTGAGTAAACCACTCCGACCAACACTTGGTATCAGAGGATTGAAAATACTTTCTAAAAGTACTCTGATTTTGAACGTTGATTTTAGTTGTATATTAAAGGTCTTAAAATTTCTGTTATATCCAAATTTTTATCTCTTTAAAATTTTCTCATCATGGACAATAGACTTGAGGGTGCTGCTACTAACCGGACAACTTTCTTCAATAGAACTAATTATGCTCAGTGGAAACTGAAAATGAAAATTCATCTAGAAAGCATAGGTTTTGACATTTGGACTGCTATTGAATCAGAATACAAAATTCCCACTACTGCTAGATCTACTTGGGATGAACCTACTAAGACTGCTTACAATAACAACTGTAAAGCTATGAATGCCTTGTACTGTGCTCTAGGAGAGGAAGAGTTTAATAGAATTTCTTCTTGTAAAACTGCATATGAAATTTGGGATACCTTAGCTGTTTCTCATGAAGGAACAACTAATGTTAAATAAATGAGATTGAATACTTATACTATCAAGTATGATAATTTTAAAATGAAGCCCGACGAACCCATTTCTGACATGTATCTCAGGTTCAATGAAATTGTCAATACAATGATCTCGCTGGGAAAGGATGTCTCATCGAAGGAACAAATTATGAGAATTTTGAGATGTCTACCTGATAGATGGAGAGGCACATCTGTCTCAATCAGAGAATCATGTGACATTGCTGCTCTACCTGTCAAGGAACTAATCGGCAAGATGATGATGTTTGAAGAAGAGCTTAAAGAGAATAAAGAGGAAGAAAATGAACCTCCAAGAAAGTTTGTCGCTTTCAAATCCTCAACTTCAAAGAATAAGGACAAAGAAAAGCTTCAAGCTGTAGTTGAAAGTTCAAGTTGTGAAGACAGTGAAAGTGATTCTGAAAGTGATGCTGAGATGGCTCACATTGCTAGAAGATTTAAGAAATTTTATAGGAAAAAGAATTTCTTCAGAAAAACAAATTATAAGGGTAAGTATGATCACCAAGGTAAATGGAAAAAGGATTGGAAGAAGAATGACAAATCAGATGATGTTGTCTGCTATGAGCGCAAGCGAAAAGGACACATTAAAGCCGACTGTCCAAAGCTGAAGTATAAATAGAAATATGATTATAAGGACAATAAGTTTATGAAAGCCATGAAGGGTACTTGGAGTGCTTCTGAGGATAGCTCTACTGAATCTGAAAGCTCTAAAACTGAACACAAAAATAAGGCAAACATGTGCTTTATGACAAACACTTCTCAGGTAACTGCTGAAACTCCTGCTTTAAATTATTACTCTGGAGATAATGCAGAATCTGACTCTGATTCTAGAACAATATCTAAAAATGAATTGTTTGATTACTGTGATATGCTGGAAGAGACATGTAATGAACTTATGGATAAATACAAGTCATTAAAGAAACATCATGCTCTTACCACTACAGTTAAAACCGAACTCACTATTGAAAAGGAGAAGAATGCTCAACTGTTAAAAGAAAACACTGAACTGAAACTATCTAATGAGAAACTCAAGAAAGACTTAGAGAAGTTCACCAATGGAAAAAATACACTAACACAGATACTAGGAAAGAAAATAGCACCTAAATATACTACTGGTATAGGATTCCAACCTGGACAGAGGAAAATTGCCAAAACTAGATTAATTTCTAAATCTGGATAGAATGAAGGTAATTCTGGAACTTCATATGCTTCAACCAGTTATATACATAGCTATGGATCTAATAAAGTTTATCTTTCAAAGCATGTCAATTCTTCAAATTATATGAGACCCATTAGACAAATATGGGTACCTAAAGTGTTATTGGCTATCCTTTCTAGACCCAAGAAAATCTGGGTACCAAAATCATCTCCCATCTGAATCTGTTTTGTAGGGAACTTGCTTAAAGAGCTCCTGTAAAGAGACCTGGTATTTGGACAGTGGATGTTCAAGACATATGTCAGGAGACTTCTCTTGTTTCAAGAGTTTAATAAAAGTTGATGGAGGCTTTGTCACCTTTGGTGATAATTCAAAAGGAAAAATCATCCGCCTAGCCCAGATTGGTAACACTGATTCAATTTTGTTTTCTAATGTTTTATTTGTTGATGGCCTTAAATACAATTTATTAAGTATTTCTCAGTTATTTGATGATGGTTTTCATGTTAAATTTGAAAATGATTCCTGCAATGTTTTTAATTCTAAGAATGTTTTGGTATTTTCTGCCTTAAGAAATGAAAATGTTTATGCTGTTAATCTGAATTCTTTAGCTAAGCAGAATATTACTTGTTTGAATGCTTTTCATAAAGAATCTTGGATATGGCACAGAAGATTGGGACATTGCAACATTCACTCACTTAGAAAAATCTCTAGAAAAAACCTACTTAGAGACCTACCTACATTAGAATTCCCAAATGATAGAGTGTGTAACCCCTGTCAAAAGGGAAAACAACACAAAGTTTCTTTTAAATCAAAGAAAGAAGTTTCGACTTCTCAACCACTTGAACTGGTTCACATGGATCTGTTTGGACCATCAAGAGTTTCTAGTTTAAATGGGAAGCACTATGTTTATGTTCTTGTAGATGATTTTTCTAGATATACTTGGGTATATTTTCTAGCTCACAAAAGTGAAGCATGTTCTTATTTCGTTAAATACTCTAAATCTGTAGAGAACCTTAGTGGACTTAAGATTAAAACTTTGAGATGTGATCATGGTCGTGAGTTTGAAAATCAAGATTTTGAATCTTATTGCTCACACAATGGCTATACTCATAACTTTTCTGCCCCTAGAACACCCCAACAGAATGGTGTAGTAGAAAGAAGAAACCGAACCCTTCAAGAAATTGCTAGAACCGTGCTCAATGAATATGACCTGCCTATTTATTTTTGGGCTGAAGCTGTTAATACAGCCTGCTATGTTATTAATAGAGTCTTAATCAGACCTGTTCTTAAGAAAACTCCTTATGAATTGTGGAACAATAGAAAGCCTAAGGTTAATTACTTTAAATTTTTTGGTTGCAAAGTATTTATTCTGAATACTAAAGATAATCTGGATAAGTTTTCTTCCAAAAGTGATGAAGGAATTTTTCTGGGTTACTCTATTTCAAGTAAATCCTATAGAGTATTCAATAAGAAAACCAAATGTGTGGAAGAATCTGTTCACATCAAGTTTGATGAAACTGATCCACATGAGTCTAAAACCTCTCCTGAAAATCCTGAAGAAGATTTTTCTATTCTGGACATTAATGATAAATCTAAAGAACCTGTTATAAAAACATCCAGTTCTGGACTTTTTCCAGAATCTGAATCTGTTGAACCCGAACCTATAGATGAACCTGAAATTTCTAGTCCAACCTTTACCAGATCAACGAGGATTCTAAAGAATCATCCTTTAGAAGATGTTGTTGGTAATCTTGATAGAGAAACACAAACTAGTGCTTCTCTAAGAAACCAGGTTGAACATCAAGCTTTTCTTTCACAGTTAGAACCCAAAAATATCAATGATGCTATCAATGATGAATTCTGAGTAATATCTATGCAGGAAGAATTAAATCAGTTTTAAAGAAACAAAGTCTGGGAATTAGGTGACAGACCTAAGGACACCTTTACAATAGGCACAAAATGGGTTTTTAGAAATAAAGTAGATGAATCTGGAAATATAGTTAGAAACAAAACTAGACAAGTTGCACAATGATATAGTCAAGAAGAAGGTATAGACTATGAGGAAACTTTTGCACCTGTAGCTAGATTAGAAGCCATTAGAATCTTACTTGCATATGCTGCACATCTGGATTTCAAGTTATATCAAATGGATGTGAAAAGTGCATTTCTAAATTGTTTTATAATTGAAGATGTTTTTGTAGAACAACCACCTGGATTTACTAACCCCCATTTTCCAAATCAAGTTTTTAAACATTCTAAAGCTTTGTATGGTTTGAAACAAGCTCCGAGAGCTTGGTATGATAGACTTAGCAATTTCCTTATTTCAACAGGTTTTACTAAAGGGATTTCTGATCCAAAACTTTTCATTAAAAGAATTTCTAAAGATGTTTTAGTTGTACAAATATATGTTGATGATATTATTTTTGGATCTTCTAAACACTCTTTATGTACTGATTTTTCAAAAAGTATGCAAAATGAATTTGAAATGAGCTTAATGGGAGAGCTTAAGTACTTTCTTGGATTTCAAGTATTTCAAAATGAAAATGGTATTATTTTGAATCAAAGTAAATATAAAAAGGAACTTTTAAAACGTTTTGGTCTGGATAATATCAAGGAAAGTGAAACTCCTATGAGTACTACCTGTAAATTGGATGCAGATGAAACTGGGAAACCAGTTGATCAAACAAATTACAGAGGTATGATTGGTAGTTTACTTTATCTTACTGCTAGTCGACCTGATATTATGTTTAGTGTGTGTATGTGTGCTAGATTTCAAGCTAATCCAAAAGAATCTCATTTTCTTGCTGTTAAATGAATTTTTAAATATCTCAAACACACGAATAACTTAGGTTTGTTTAACCCCAAAGGACAATCCTTTGAGTTAATGAGTTATTCAGATGCTGACTTTGCTGGTTGTAAGTTAGATAGAAAAAGCACATCAGGAACATGTCATTTGCTTGGAAAATCCTTTGTTTCTTGGTGTTGTAAGAAACAGAACTCAGTTGCATTATCTACTGCCGAAGCAGAATATATAGCTGCTGGTAGTTGCTGTGCACAAATTCTGTGGATGAAACACACTATTCTGGACTATGGATATGATTTTAAACATGTTTCAATCAACTGTGATAACACCAGTGCAATAAACATCTCTAAGAATCCTGTATCTCACTCTAGAACCAAACACATAGATGTAAGACACCATTTCCTAAGAGATCACTATCAAAAAGGTGATATTTCTCTTGAATTTATTGGCACTGAACATCAATTGGCTGATATTTTCACTAAACCTTTAAGTTCGGATAGGCTAAGTTACATAAGACACGAATTGGGAATGTTTAATCACTGATGTGAAAATTCTCACTGATGTGGAAATTCTCACCGATGTGAAAATTCTCACTGATGTGAAATTCTCACCGATGTAAAATTCTCACCAATGTGAAATTCTCACTGATGTGAAATCTTCACCGATGTGAAAATTCTCACCGATGTGAAATTCTCACCAATGTGAAAATCCTCACCGATGTTGAAACTCACACCGATGCAATGTTTTAAAACATCTGTCTACCGCCAAGAATACGAATCGTTTTATTTTATTTTATTTTTACTCTATTTTAGTCGTTTATTTGGAATTCCTAAATGATAAAACTAAGTCTAAGCCACTTCTTACCTCACCGAGCTCAAAATCTCTCACCTTCGAACCTTTGCTCCCAAATCGGCCAAGAACCCTAAACCCGTGATGGAAAAAACTAAGCTTCCTACCGTCAGAGATGAAAGTGTAGAACCAAATGCGAAGAAGCATAAGACACAGCATAAAGCCAGTGTTAGTGAAGTCATAACTAGATCGGGAAAGCGACCAGTGAATCCTCACTTGCAGAATAGAGACATAGTAATCGAGAAGGAACTGTGCGTGGAATGGCTACTGCCTAGCAAATCGTTAGTACTCGAGATTCTGGAAGACCAGAAATGGGTGGATTGTTTCTCAAATAACAATGGCCCATACTACCCGAAGTTGGTAAAACAGTTCTACAAGTTTGTAACCTTCGAGAAATCTGAAAATGAGAATCGGGTAAGCTGTTTTGTAAATGGAAAAGAGATGTCTTTTTCTTCAGTAGAGTGGGCTGAGAGTTTGAAAGTACCACATGAAGGTGTCTCTGGGTATGTATCAAGAGCAATGCCACCTAGAAGTGAAATCTTTGATTATGAAACTGCCTTACAAGAGCTGACCGGTAATGGAAATCAAAGGCAAGTGGTTGCTGCTGAAATGGATGGAGATAATCGACTGCTCTTCAAGTTTGTTCAGCATGTGTTGATACCGAGGCGAGGAGATTTTGCAAATCTGAGATATCAAGATATCTATCTTCTTCATTTGCTAAGAAATGGTGTAAAAATCAATCTGTGCAGATTGTTAATGCTTCAAATGGAAGACATGATTAGACCAAAGTCAAAGACTAATGCTTTATTCTTTTCCAAGCTGATTTCAGTAATGATAAAAGGGAAAGGAATAGCTGAGTCTCAGGATGAGACAGTTGTAGTCATGAACAATTTCTGCATCACCTAGACTGTTTGTAAGTACATGAAAATTAACTAGAACCCATGGAAGGGAGAATGGGTCAGTGATGATCAGAAGATATATGATAGGTTTAATCCTGTGGATCATCCCTCAAGACCAAAGGATATGAGAGATCCAAGTCTGAGACCTGATGAAGAGGAACCTGTTTATAGTGATGAAACAAAAGAAGAAGAAGAAGAAACTCATATGGATGTTGGAGGAGATACAGACTTGCCCCCAAGTCCTGCTGCAGAATTGGTTTACTCTAGGAAAGGAAAGGTAGAGGAAATTTTTTCTACTTATGAGGAAGACCAGTCTGTGCCTCACCATGAAGAATAGGAAAAGGAGAATGTATCTGAATCGCCTTCTTCAGGTAGTTTAAGTATGAGTCCTTTGATTGGAAACTCAGCTATGCCGACTGCTGAAGTAGAAAGAGATACAGAAGAAGTTGTACCTGTATCAGAAGATCTTCTAGATGCTGCACCTGTGGAACTTGTAGTAAAAGATTCTGATGAAGGGAATCCAGCACTGAATGCTGTTGTGATACATGAGAATGCACCCATTGAGGGGGAGCATCAATCTGTTCTTGGAAATGTTACAGTAGCTGTTGAGCTTGGAGACTGGGTAGAAGACCCAGGGTTTATAGTCTGTGGATTGGATTATCCGGATTCTGAGAATGAGATGTCTTTGAATAGACCAAAGACCAATTATGATCTTGCTTCTGAATTGTTTCCAGATGATGTGGTCAGATTTCATGATCTGAATAAGCTGAAAGAGGACCTCAAAACCAGTTTTGTTGAAGAAGTGAAGTTAATGGAAACCTCCCTTTCATCCTCAGTCAATTCAATAATGACTGATTCTGTAGTTAGTTTGGCCTCAGCAAGGGGATCTGCTGCAGTTTTCCCTAATGATTTTGTCTCTAAATCCGATCATGAATCCATGAAGAATGAGCTGAAAGAATCATCCAGTGTATCAGTTGCTAAGATGAAGCAATGCATTTATGAAGAAATGAAAATGTTAGAGAGATCCTTCGAGCTATCTCTGGCTTGTAATTTATCTTCTTTTATGTCTGAGCTTATGGAATAAGTGAAAGAGTGCCAGACTCAGTCTTCTAGAATCGAAGCAGATCTGGAAGCTCTCAAGACAATAGTTGTTGCTTTGGATTCTTATATGAGCTCCAAGTCTCAAGCTGACAAGGACCTAGCTTATGTGAAGAGTGTAGTAAGCCAGTTTGTCTCGGTGTTTGAAAGTTTCAAAACCTCAGTGAAGGATCATGTTCAATTACAGGACTCTCAAGTTCAAAGCCTAATCAGTGGTTTGTCTAAGAGTTTCAAAGAAACTATTTCCTTCTCTCTTGGCCCTCTCACATCCAAACTATTAGTTGATCTGAATTCAGTTCGAGCAATGTTGAAGGAGGAGATTGGTTCTATTTCAACCAGTGGCTCTGTGGACTCATCATAGTTGAACCGAGTGGTGCTTTCTTCAAGAGATTCTGCTAGAGAAATAATGAAGATTGTTCAAGATTATATGAGAGAAGCCTCTGCCTCTCAGGAAGCCATCAAGAGAAAAGTGGACTACTACTTCACCAGAATTTTCACCAAGCATCAACTCGAACACCACTTCAAGCTGATGTTGGAAAACATGAAGCTCCCTCCAGTAACTCAAGCTTTTAGAGAACAAGTGAGCCAACTAAGACAATTGACTCCTACCTTGGAGAAATTCATGGAGAACAAAGATGATTTCATCTCTGCTATGGAAAGAGGACGAGGAATTATTATGGATTTTAGAAATTTGTTGCTGCCCTTCTTGCATGTTGATGCCAGACCAGTCATCGTACCTCCTGCATTGCCTGCTTCTGCCTCAGCTGCTTCCACAGTCCAGCTGACTCCTGCTCAAGCTATTCGAAGCCTCACACCAATGATCACCCAAAGATCTTCATCCTACAGGCCTGACTCTGTGTCAGTGGCCCAGCCTCCTTTGATCTTTTCTGGAATTCCAAAACCTTCACTTACATCCTCACCACCCGAACCTTCTTCTGATCCCAAAGGAAAATCTCATGTTGCAGATGACGATTGATCTAGTGGCCAGGATTTTTGATAGGAATTCATTTGTATTTTTTTTCTGTACTTTTTGACTGCTATAATACAGAAGAACTCTTTTTTACTTCTCATGTTTTATTTGTCTTCTATATATGCTTTCCCACTTTTTGATTATCACAAAGGGGGAGAACAATAATAAGAGGGGGAGAACAATAAGAGGGGGAGAACAATAAGAGGGGAAGAACAAAATGAGAGAATGAGAAATATTTTCAATGGAGAAAAATAACCTTCTTTTCAATTTTATCTCTGATTTTATTATGTTTCTTTTTTCCTTCGGTACCTTATGATTGTTACCTCTGATAACATATGTCTATATCATACTATTTCTTTTATCTCTGATGTTGTATTCTATGAGAAAATTGAATTCAATATTATACTCTTTACTATTATGTTTTCACTATGTTAAATGCCCATATCATAAATTGTGATTATCAAAAAGGGGGAGATTGTTGACCTCACCTGTTTTGATAATCTCAATCATGTATTCATATTTGTTGAAAATCCCAATTATGTTTTTATTCTCTATGATATCTTTAAGTATCATTGATCTATACATTAATTCTTTCAAATCTGTGATCAAACCAATCATAATTTTTAAAATAGTCTTTGAAATATGTTAATTCTCATTTATCCATGTTCATACAAGTTATAAATTAATTCTAACACAATCGGATGTGTTCTGCATAAAATAGATAAGTAATCTACCTATAGCTACTGATAAAGAGCTACCGGTACCCAGTCTACCGATAGACTTAGTCTACCGACAGACAGAGTCACCGATATACTTAAACACAGAGCTACCGATGTACTTATAAATGTATGCTACTGACTTACAGACAGCTACTGATACAAACATAGAGATACCGGTGTAAGTATAAATAGCTACCGATGGAATAAGAGTCACTGATGGACAAAGCTACCGATACAGACTCACAGCTACCGATACCGACGCATGGAGCTACCGACGCATGGAGCTACCGACGCATGGAGCTACCGACGCATGAAGCTACCGACGCATGGAGCTACCGATAAACAAAGTCACCGATACATGCATGTACCAACCGACGAATAGAGCCACCGATAGAGTCAAAGCAACTAATGACATTGAGCTACCGATGTCCAATCTACCGATGCTGATTACCTACCGATCACTCGACTCACTGTTTGAATTTCTTTATTTATCTTTATTTAATCTATCCAACGGTCATATCATGTAAATTTTACTGATTTTTCAAATATCTGATAAAGGTTGTCGGATGTCAGGAACCCGTACCCCGTACCTGCAGAAAGGAAATCTTTTCTATCCCCTGCTGCCCGTGAGATAAATACGAGAAGACTACGCTGCCCAAGAAGTGAATCAAAAAGAGAAAAGTGTGGTGGATGGAATATACCAAAAACACAAGAACGAGAAGAACACAGAGAAGCTCATAGACAATCAAGCATACTCGAGAAGTGTTCTGTGCATATAAGAAGAACACTGAAGAACTTCAACCACGACATTTTCACTATCTGTTAACCTGGAGCATACGACACTCTGTTTCTCAAACAGAAACGAGAAGAGGACTCAAACTCACTTCTGATCGAATCCAAAGGAGTCCAGAGCTACACTGAAATCACCAGAACCATCTCTAAACTCTACATCTCTTGTTCTGTGATTTATTATTATACTTTTCGAGCAGTGTGTGTTATCTGCTGTATCTAACACATACACTGTCTCCTGTACTTAAACTGGAGGATTTGTAAATCCTTACCAAATTCTTGCATCCTATTCTTTCCCACGAATAACAGTGGTAGAGGTCGTGTGTGACCTGGACAGCTGGATGTTGTTGTACTGTTTCCCACGAAGAATAGTGGTAGAGGTCTTGGACCTGGACAGTTGTAAACTTTTGAACCCCGATCCTGGGTGTGGATCATTTTTATATATAAACTTTTGAGAGGACTAAGTCTCGGCTTGAGACTGAACCTCTTCGTTACATTTGTTGTGCCATCTCTTTCAAAGTTTTATTCCGCTGCTAATCACTTTAAAACCAATACTGTTTTTAAAGTTACTTTGATAATTAAATTAGCAAGTGTTTATGTTAAGTGTAGATTAGTAAGTTAGTTTCAAAAGATAATCACACACTCATGTGTTGATTAACTGGGAATTAATCAATCCCTTGAGAATCTAACAGAACCTCTACTTTAATATAAATTCACTACAGTTTAATTTATTATTTTATTTGGGGGTCTTTAAGACAGAGTTTTTAAATACAGAAATTTTAATTGGTACTCAATTCACCCCCCTCTTGAGTAAACCACTCCGACCAACATTTATGATGATGATATTTTGTTTTAAAACATAACTCCATATCCAAATACTATTGAATAATACACCAAAACTATGTGGTAAACCTCAGATTCCAATAATATACAATAGAATGTGGTTTTCATGTAACCTTACCACATAGTTTAGGTATGACAAGGAGAGATTATCTAGATAAAAATATTCTCTAATAGTGATCAATTGAGATGACATCATAAGGAGATCAAATACAAACATTATAACATTAATCCCTTTGGGTGTTTTGTTGAATCTAATGATAAAATCAATGGTGATATTTTCCAATTTCCATTTTTATATGCGTATGGTCATATCATATCATTATAATTTTACCTATAAAAATTTACTTCCCGACATACCTAGAATTAAGATAAAAACACTATAATATCTCCTTTCATGTGTCCCCACCAATAAAACACATTCAACTCTCTATACATCTTTTTTACTTACAAGATAAGACGAGAATGAATAACTATGAGATAAATATAATAAGTCCTTCTTCAAATATGATATGGATTAAAAACATAAATGGTTTTTGAACCATACAATTTATTCATAATAAATGATAAACATGGAAAATTTTATAACATTGTTATATAGCTATAAACCATCCTTTTGTTCCACTTTGATCATCACTTGGAGAAATTGTAAAACATTCTGTTTAGAAGTATATGATTTTACACCTTCCTTAATTATATCTTGACCTGTCATTAATAAATCGAGTAGTATTAGATCTTTTGGAATCAACATAAAAGATAATCTAGGATAGTTTATTCAAATCAAATCATTTATCGTATCGTTCAATTTCCTAGGGTGGTAATATATAAAGTTATCAAAATTTTCAATCATCTCCAACCATCTCCTCTAGTGTATATTCAACTCTTTGTATGGGAATATATATTTTAAAGTCACATGATTAGTAAATACATAATACCTTCCTCCATAACGTTAATGCATCTATATATTTAATGAAATAATTACCCAAACTAAATCTAAATCATGAATTGGGTAATTTTTATCATGAACCTTTGATTGTTGTAATGAATAAGCTAAAACCATGTTATTTATATGATAATGAATCTCAAGCCCTTATTTGATGAATAACTATAGTTTAAAGACCATTCTCTATTTTAGGGTAATTTAATTGTAAGATCACTAATTGGCCTTCTCTTTAGTTCCTTGTAATTTTCTTAATTCATCTGTATAGAGGAATTTTGCCCCCTTCTATGTTAACATGGTGTGTGGATTGGATATTCAAGTGAAATTCTCCAGAGACAATATCTAATAACAATTCAATTAATGAGAACATTAGTTCAAAAATATAATAATTTATTTAATCCCACTTTTAATAGCCCCTAAAGTTTATGGATCAATTAATATACCATCTCTTTAGATTATATGTTCAAATAATGAATCTTTTTTATCCAAAATTCACACTTTTTAATTTTTTCATACAATTTCTACCTATTAAATATCTCCAATGAAATTATAATGTAATATTCATGTTTTTAATTTCACTTTTAATAGATAGTAATATCATCTATAAAGACTACCAAAAACAAATTAAGGAAATATCAAATAATTATATTCATTATAACTAAGATGATAGTGAATGAATTGTTAGGAAAAAATGGAATCACTATATATTCATTTTATCCATACATTGTGAGGAATTATATATTTAGTATAACATACTTCATAATCCTCAATTATGGATATCTATAATGAAGGTTAATCAATAAAATTTATTGATCCCCATGAATTTGATCAATGAAGTCATGAATATGAGGTTGGGGATACTTAATATTTATTTTGTTCAAATTCAAATTATCATAATCCAAAAAATTCACATTGATCCGTCTTTATTTTTTAATAAATAATAGGTTTTTCCCATGGTGACAAAATTGGATGAATAAATCCTTTCTCAGTAATATTATAGAGTTTCATCATTAATTATTGTAACTCAATCAGGGACATTCAATAGGGAATCATTAAATTGGTTTAGAACTAGGTATGATTTTTATGGTGAACTCAATTTCCTAATTGTGTAAACCATTATAAAACTCTTAAATAAAGATATTATTAAATTTCCAGGAAATAATTATATCATCAATTTTGAGTTTCTCCCCATCCTCATAATAATTGGAATAAAGACCCATACAATTAATGTGATTTCCATCAGATGTTCATATTTATTATCTCAATGATAGACAATCATTTTTGCGTTTGAAATATAAAATTTAAATTTCCTTCTGTATAAATTTATGTGTTATTTTGGTAGACAAATCCAATCCATTTATATAAAAACATAAAATT
Organism: Viscum album; assembly: GCA_963277665.1. Classification (NCBI taxonomy): domain Eukaryota; kingdom Viridiplantae; phylum Streptophyta; class Magnoliopsida; order Santalales; family Viscaceae; genus Viscum; species Viscum album. The sequence goes on along the minus strand of OY728133.1, from coordinate 311,158,215 downwards.
CAACTAGGGGATGGATAATGGGGTTTGCAGGAAGCACATTACTATAAACATAAGCTAGAGAGGAATCATTAAATTGAGATGAAATAATCATGTCATTGTGGTTTTTAACTGTTAATTAAATATCTAATTTTTTTAGATAGTATTGTGATACCCTCTTAAAAATCATCAGATATAACAGAGTGGGTAGTTATAAAATCAAATAAGACATTTATACTTCTATATTGGATGGAATGTGTACCATTCGCCATGTCATTACATTAACCCTTATTAGAAATAGTTTACACATGATATTTCCATTTTTCTCTCAGCTGAAGTGGTTACTTATATTTATCATCTTCATTAACCATTAGATTTAAGTACCATTCTACATTATACCCACACTCCTTGTATTTGAAACACTAGAGTTTGGGTGCTGTATTTGGTGGTGCTTTCACTATATTCACATCATTAGGTAACTTCTTCCCATCACATAATAATTAACATGGATTCTTACCTTCCTTTACCCACATGAAACATTTATTAGTACCCTTTATATAATTTTCTATATGTTTTCTTTCCATGTTTTGAGAATAAAGGAAAGATCATCATCTTCCCTCCATGGTTTGTAGTGTATTTTTTGAAACCCATATTTATCTTCTTATCAAAATCAAGATATTTGTGGATGACTCCTATCTACATTTCCACCTTGAGAATACATCGAATGATTTTATAATAAATAGTAATGATCATTTTAGATTACTCCATTTATATATATATGGATTCAAGCCATCAAATATTCAATTAACCATTAATTTTTTGTATGATAAAATAAGATGCATACCTCATATGCCTTGTAAAATTTTCCTCATAGCTACCAATGGATTCATCATCCTTATTCATTAGCATGTGTAATTATTTCACTATTTTTGTATAAATAATATGAATAAAGTAATCATTGAAAAATAATAACTTAAACTCATATAATTACATAGATAAAATTCATTATGTTTGATTATATTCTTTATTAGATTCCTCCATTGGTTTACATCTCCTTCTAATTGAATGATGACCACAATCAATTTTCCATTCTCCAAACATTGGATAATAGAAAATAATTTTCCTAACCACTGATCAATTTCTCAACAACTTCTAGATAATTAGTACTAACAAAATAAGGTGGATGTTTCCTCGTGAATAATTAAATAGAATACTATTCTATGTTTTATAGGTTTGAAAGTTCATCATTTTTAAATATTTAATCATTTTTGTGATAAAAACAAAATAAATCATTTCATCTCCAATAAAAAAAAATCTTTAGAGGAAAATCATTAAATTTTAAATTGCATTCTGCATTAACATGGATATTCTGAGTACCATCCTATAAATAAAACCAAAATACATAGATAAATCTATAATAATCATATTGGGGAACAACATAATAATGAAAAATCACTTATATTGTTTTGAAATCATGACAACTTTTTAATATGTATTAAATTATTCATTTCATAGGTTATTCAGGTTCATTATTCTAATACATCATTATTGTTCATTGGGTTTTTTTTATTTTCCAAAAAACATCCCCTTGACGTGTCAAACCAAGGGTAAAACACGGCTCATTGTTATATGTCAGGTGATGATCATATCTAGTTCAATGATACCATTTAGATTTATCATCACTAGGTACAAATATACAAGAAAAAAAATCCACATGTAGCCTCCATATAAGTATTTAATTTCTAAAAACCCACTCAATATATCCTTCACAAAAATTTAATTCTTTGTTCTTATTCTTAGACTTATCCTTTGATATATTCTTAGGGATCTCAGTAATGTTTTCTCATCCTTGTTTACAATTGTTAATTAAGCCTTACCAAAATAACTTTTGTAAATATCCATATATTACATTAATAAACATAAAAAATTAGTATTTAAATTTAATTATATAACAAGAACATACATTCCATAATTTTGTAGGACATGTTTCTTTGGAAACATTGAAACATTGAAAATTGGATCAGGAGATAACTATATAAACACCAACTATGTTATTCATAACTTGTACCCTTCTTAGAAATATCATACATAATAACTAACTTTCTAACCTGGGGAAATAAAAAATCATAAAGGGTGATCTCATATACACAATATTGGTAATCCAAGGATATATGAACATAAAATGATTATATGAGTGTTAGAACATGATAATAGCATTTTAAATCTATACCTTTCATATCGTATATCATAAACATGATCCATCGAATAAATTCGTACAATTAATAAGACATGAATCATAATATAATCATGGAAAATGATCCGTGATATCATTACATTATTATGAGAGAGTATTTTGGCTACCACATCATTATAGAAAACATTATGTCAAGGCTACAACCAGGACATTCATAACATGTTAGTCATGGGATAACCACTCGTGTGCCTACATTGAGTTTGGGATAACCTCATTTTATCCTATTTTTTTCTTGGTATAATATCATATGTACCGTCTTTTTTAATTCATTAGATAACCTCTCATGTACCATCTTTTTCAGTATTAGTATAACCTCTCACATCACATCTTTTTTTTGGGATTAGGGTAACCTCTCATGTACCTTTTGAGCTTATAAAAAAATATCATTACCTAATGAATTGGAGGGAGATATATTACTCACTAGTCACATAATCCATTAAATTGTATTCCATGAGAACATGAAACCTTAATTATTTCATAAACCATGAAAAATAAGTGGGTTTTATTAACATTTCATTATAGAATAACGAATGGAATGAAACATTTTTCATAAAAATACAATCAATTCTTCATATCAATTACCTATTAAAAAATGATATGTTTAATAAACCTATTTCATCATCATAATAACTATAAAAATAAGCATCAACAAACCAAAAAATGAATTATAATTGGAAAATTGGACCATATATCCAATAAAACATAAACAATGCAAAATATTATTATCCTTGATGAATATAATTTCCAAAAAAAAATATCATTAAAACATTCTTGGGGAAAATTCCATTTCTATTTTAAATAACTTTTTTAAGATCTAAAAACATCCCAAATAATAAGGAAAATATATTATTAGAAAATTTCCTTGAAATAATTTAAAAAAATTGAGTGATCATGACAGCATAAAATTATTTTCATCCCAAAAATTTTAAAACAATGATTTCTTTCACTTTTTTGTTAAATGACAATAATACATCATTCAGAAAACAATTAGAAGGTGAATTTAAAATATTTTTTTAAAATACGAGTAATGGGTAGAAAATTTTAAAAAATGTTTTGATAGTTGTAAAAAAATATTTTTAATGTTTTTTGAAAATAGGGACATAAAATAAAAATTATTTCTTCCCAAGAGAGGAATAAATTCTATTTTTCATAAAAAAATTGTTTTTGTCTCTTCATTTATTAAATATTGGAAAATGAAAATAAAATATTAATTATATTTAAAAAACATAAGAGAAGAAAATAAATTTTTTTCTTAAGAGTTATATCATAATATTTTATCATCAAAAATATACTCAGAAACAATCTGGATAAACAATGTGATTATAACAAAAAAATGTTTACAACATGGGAAACATTTGAATCATGAGCCCCGTGAATGAAATAACTACATATGGATATTTATATCAAATAATTTTCATGATATTAATCATAAAAACATATTCATTTATAGTATATATACAGCACACACAAAAACAAGTTGTCTACAAGCCATGTGTCCTACATAAATAAAAGAAGAAAAATTCCATTACTAAAGTCTTGAAGTTATTTATACACATTTAAAACTCCTATATAATAGATATATGTTTATTATAAATCTATTACATAAACATAATCATATATGTATTATCATATATGATTTAATTATGACCTTTGGTTTCCTTTTTTGTTAATAATTTTCTTTTAAATCACATTTTTTAATAAATGCTTCATTTTTCACGTATGTTTTTGTTTGATATTTTTGTCCTTTAATTTTAAATCATGGTTACATCAAATTAATATTGTTAAAAATAATATTAATTTAATATATATTATTTATTTATGTATTTATATTTATCCATTACATTTAGATATATAAAATAAATTATACTATTCATGGAGACAGCGGGTTGTATGTATGAATGAATGTTGTTTACATCTCCCAAAATAATGGAATGATGGAAATTTAAAAATAATATCACCTTTACAAATAACTTTTACTTCATGGATATCATAAATATTAAATATATCGAGATTTATTACCATCAATATCAAAATAAAATGAACAAAATATTACATCGCTTCATGAAGGTAGTTTCCAGAGGTATGTATGATAAAGAAGTAACATTTCCAATAGATTTTAACGTAATAAGTGATAAGACATTTTAAAATTTTAGAAGTATAAATATTTCATAAATATCATATGTATATGTTAAATCCATCATTATAACAAGTCCTAAGTGGTGGTTATGAAAAATGAAGTACATCGGTTCAGGAGGCGGTAGTCCTCTATACACATGAATGAAGATTTCATTTTTCATTTGATAGAATAAGAGATATATCTTGGTTTTCCCACAACCATAATAAATCAACAGTATATATATTTGATAATCCTATTAATATATCATAATATTTGATGAAGATATAATAAATAGGAAAGGGCTGCCATCCTTCCCAACACTTCAAAAAACACATCATGTGGCCCAAAGGGCTTTCCTAATCTTCATGGGCTGGTGAAAAGTGAATGGGAATCACAAGAACTCCTTTTTGGAATGGTTTCACAAAAAATAGATATAAAACAGAGGAATAAATAAAATCTTGACCCAAAATAAATAAACTTAATTCCAAATAGGTCATAATAAACTATAATGATCCAACTAATTTTCATATATATAAAAACATCTAAAAGTTAAGATACGTGTAGGAAGGACAAGAAGGAACAAAAATAACTACTGGGAAAACTATTACAAACCAACCAACATGATCTGAGCCTAAAACCAAGTCTGTGAAACCTCTCTTTTCTTCCCACCTACCAAATCATCCCACAACATCTACAATTAAAATGAAGGATTCAAATAAGAACCTAAAACTAAAATATTTTAATCATGAGCTAAAAATCCCAATAAGACACCAAAACCCACTGAAAGGTAGGCATTTTATTTCATAAGGCAATTCATAACTTCTAGTATTAAAATAATGATAAAAGTTAATCTTATATATATAAAATATATGTAATTCAAAAAAAATCCACAATCCTCATTGAAATGTTTTCCATTTTCATTTCAAAACTAAACACATTCCATTTGATAAAACTAAATCTGACTCAGACATTTCAAAACAACAGACACCATTTTAATTTCTCAGCATACAATTTATACTGATTTTTTATATTGTCAATAGATTATTTGATGAAAATTATCCACCCATTTGTCTATTTAAACAAAAATTATTTTTTATATTCACACTGTATCACTCACAGAAGAATAATTTAAACCACAAAATTGGTTTTCATGAACATATATGAAAACACCTTTTCAAAGGAAATAACCCTTCTCACATGGGTTAAGAACAAAAAGAAGACCCCGCATACATATCACAAGGCATATAAAACTTAAACATAAGAATAGTCAGTATCATATTAATAATATCATGGGAAATGGTATTAAAAACAATAAATAAAACTCTGTTTGAAAAATATTTCACCATGAAATACAACGATTCATGGTCATATTTGACGTCACTAATGTACCTTGAAAATTAATGTATAATTGTATAACCTCTTGAACTAGTTACCAGTATATGGTAATTCCATAAAAATCAACAAATATTCCAACACATGCGTCATTATGATGATAAACTGACACCTAGAAATTATTCCTAGCATTACTTGTTGGAAACTGTATGTGTGTGAACCAACTAGAGGAACACAATTGATATTTCACTTAGTAACCATCATACGATGACCAATAAAGGAATTGATAGATATTTTAATCAATACAAATTTACCCACAAGTCATCAATATAAATACACTGACCCAAAAACACAATTATGAAAATACTCATACACATAACATGCCCTCGTGGAATAAAAGGAACAATCCCACACAAGGACTACAGCAAGAATAACATAGTGCGCATGGGGAACATAATCAAGGGGAAATTAGGGGTTCCTTCCATGTACAATATTAAAAAACAATGTTTTAAATGGGACATTAATACCAAAACACATATTTTGATTCCAACCCCCTTTCACATTAAATAAAGACATTACAAAAACCCTTTATAAAATAATGGAATATACACGAGAATTTAAAACATTTCAAAGACACCTATTCACAAAGGATTTATTCTTAAGAAAATAAAAAACATAAAAAGAAGAATTTATTTCCATAAATAATTTAATAAACACCACTTAATGAATTTAAATAATCCCAAATAAATCACCCTTTTCATTTAAAATGTCTCAATGCTACCCTTCAACAATTGTATTTGTCTTTTGAAAACCAAATAAAATCTAAAAGGCATATTATTTCCCTTTAATTAAATTTAAAAAAAGGCACAATTTCATTTCAAAGAGGGGGTAAACCACATAAAAATTATAAATTTCCATTTTAAATATATTAAAACACCAATTTACAAATCATTTTGAGGTCAAATCCTCAATAAAAAACCAAATTATTTCTACAAAAGTTTCACTCACACATTAAAATCCAAATTTGGGTTTAAACCCATTCTTTCAAATGAAATCATTTTAAAAAATCTATATTAATTTAACAAGAAGATTTAAATATTATAAAATTCCTTTTTAAATAATAAAACATGGATTTCTCAGGTAAGGCCAATTGTTACAGGCCTAAAACCCAATGAAATGGTTTCAAAACATGAAAATCCCAATGTGTTTAATCATAATTTCATAAAATCAGTCTTTATAAATCATATGAGTAGTAAAAAAAAAAGAAGAAACAATTTTATAGTAAAAGACACATAAAATAAGTAGTGACTTTGATGAAACATCTTGAATCAGGTTTCCTTCAATGGAGGCCACACCCATGGGAGAAGTAATGTTGTCTGTAATACCAGTAAACTAAAATGCATATCTTTATAACCACATAGAAGAAAAAATAGAGACACATGTTAACTAGGGTTCATGGGGAAATCTAGAAAGAATATAGGAGATATGGGGATGGAATAAGGAGGGGAATGTAAGAGAAAATCACCTCAAAATACCAATAGGAGGGAATTAATCCAGGGAGGTTGAACACCTCAAAACGCTCAAAGGGTTTGTCGACTTGTGTGAGTGAGAAGCGGGGTGAGAGGCCTATTAATTATACAGTGAAATTATTTAAATAACCTAAAAATTGACACACCTATGAAAATCTCATAGCATGAACATAGAGATTGGAAAACTACACAATAACCATGAAGGTTCCACTACCTACCAAATACAATAATCAGCATAGTTACTACGAAGAGGCCCCATGGTTTGACAAATTTTATTCCTCACTCTAGGACCACCCCATGCATCACACGGACTCCTAGGGTTCCACAGACATTTTTAAACAATGCGAAAAAGACATGAAAATTGATCTATCATGAACTAGTTATCTGACTGCACACTTTATGAAATTTTTCCATACTATGCACAAGCCATGTGGTACACATCAAACACATTGAGGTACCTCCAAATTTTCTCCTAGAGGATTAAAATATTAGACATGATAGTGTGAATCCCATGTGAATAAATTATATTCTATTCAAAATTAACAGATAAGGCTCCTCATGATAGAAGAGTTCATGGATTCCCCCTAACCCTGCACATTAATTATGCAGAGTAGGAAAACCTAATAAATTTTAAAGTTAAAAGATAGTAATCTTTGGGGATAGAAACTGTACCTCTACTTATCAAAAGAAACAAAATAACAAGATTATGACACGAGGGTTTCACAAACCTCATACCATGCCACTTTATTTCCCCATAAATTCTCAAATGAAACAAAATATAATATAAATTGAAGATCCGAAAAGGAATAGACCATATAAGACACTTACCATGACTTAGAATCAATGCCTACTATGATGATACTAAAAATATTCAAACTTATTACAATAATAAAACCATATGTCACCATGTAGAACCAAAATAAGAACCTCAAATAGGAAACCCTACAAAACATGGGATACTTAACATTGTCTCCCCGCCATTTATAATTTCTTTAACATGTTTGCACCAAATAACCACGACAGGGAATTTATCAACAAAAAAACTCTCGAAAAAACTATGAGAGGAATGTACACAATATCAAAAATAAATCACAACCCAAAAAATGGAGACACCCAAAATAACGTCAAAGCAATTACAAGATAACTTACATGATTCATCATGAAAAGTCCAATAACCATATGCATATTAGAATACCACACCCATTGAGTATCTAACATTCCTTATTTAGTTAATCATGCAACCAAATGAATCTCTCAAGTCAAAACAATGATAATTACTTTGCACATCCATAAGAAAGTGTAAACCCACTATCCCTATAAAATTATATCCTAATCAGCTAGGCTCAAATGAATGACACTCACAACCCAACCACAAGACACACAAGAGTGAGGGGAGGGAGGTAAATCCTTCCACCATGGAAAAAACATTCAATAAAAAATAATATATAACATCTTTCAAAAAAGACCAAATTAAATCATCAACAATTACCACCCCAAAAAGTTAAATACTTCTAAAAAAGTACCCTTCTCCACATCCCACAAAATAGAGGTTAGAACCTCTAATTTAAATGTCCAAAAACAACCCACCAATCCATAAAGGGATTAATCTCAATACCTCTTACAAAATCATGATTAAAAAATATTCATCACAAAACAAATTAGGAACCAACAACTCGGACTACCTATGACATAACTAACCAACATGCTCTTAACCACAAGGCTTTAAGTATCCCAAGAGAATTGAGGGTCACCCCAATATCATAAATAACATCTTTACATTCAATCATGATGAATGTTCCATATCCACCATTGGAATTTGAGTTTGTCTAGGAACTTATAGAAAACTACATGTTTCTTCTATTTTAGGGTAAAATAGATTCATCGACATGAACTACCTATATTTATGTATTAATACAAAAATCATGTGATTCCCTTATAAAGAAGGAATGAAATAAAACAATATTTTTAAATTCTCTATTTTACCAAGTAATTTCGAAACCCCATTCCATGAAGGATTAAATTCAAAAATAGATTCAACAGAGGATTTAAATCAAATCCACCTCATTGGGACAGATATATTTCCCAAAACAAGAAAATCCCCAAATTTACCCTCAGAATCCCATTCCACATTGAAATCCAAAAAATTGAAAATTCTATTGGAAACCTATTTTTATTTTTCAAAACAATTTTTGGACTTGTTAAAAAAAATCAATTTAATGTACATAATTTTTCAAATATACCACATAATCCACTATTTTCATAAAAAAATTAAAACCATTAGAATTCACTCTTCCAATTATTCACTAAACCTATTTTTTAAAAAAAATATTTAGAAATACATTTTATTTAAAAAAATGTTTTAAGAACTATTATCATTGAAAGAGAAGAACACGCATCCAAATAAGGATCACAAAAACCATGTCCAAAATGGAAAAAACATACATTATTAAACCTAAAATATTGGGAAACCACTTTAGGGTAAATCTAGAATCAAGTGTAGTACAAACATGGTAACTAAAGAGAATCAATTTTATGTATTCCTTTACCACCATGGCATGGGTGATAGAGTTTCAACCATGAAACACAACTTATAAAACTGTTTATTTTCAACCACACATGAACCACATAGTTTCATAGATAGCGTGGACAAACTTTTGAACACAAATTTCCTTCTGGATCGAATCAAAAGAGTGGTCCCCAATATCACTCAACCATCAAAGGGGACCCAACCACTTCAATAACATTAAAACCCACAAGAAATAGCTAAAATCAACATCGAATTCACAATTTAAAATTGAAAAGCTCCAAGAAGTATGAGGTTTAGGATAAAATGAACTAGCTAAACTCTTCCCATCTATACTTATAAAATTTTAAAATCCATAATCCCCTTTCTACTAGGACATCACAAAATAATAAGGGATATTATCGAATCTATGTTTAATACTCAAGGAAAACAAAACTAATGCATTTGAAACAATTTTCTAATGACTTGGACCAATATTATATCCTACTGGGCACATGACTCATTGCAACATAAGGGCCCAAGGGAATTCCTAATCCCCATGGGCCAGTTATAAATTCTATGGCATCATAGTAACACATTTGGGATTGGTTTTTTCCTAAACAGAGATAAAACAATGGAATAAATATAATCAATTTTCAAAATAAATAATCTATATTCCAAAATGGTCATAATAAACTATTATGACCCAACCAATTTTCATATACATAATCAATATCCAAATGAATAGATACAAATAGGTAGGATAATAATTAACAAATATAACAAAAATGTAAACTACTATAAAACCACAAATGCATTTCGAACCTAAAACTATTCCCATTCAACCATCGGTTTCTCACCACATCCCAACTCATCCCACATAGGCCTGGATGATAACGAATGATTTAATTGAGAATCTAGAAACTGAAATTCTTTAGGTGTGATCTAAAAAACATTGTAGGTCACTACATCCTTCTAAAAACTATGAATTTTTTCATAAGATAATTCAAAATTGTTACTCTAAAAATAATTATTAAAAATATACCGAAGATATATACATTGCCTAGAATTCGAATCTATTCCACAATAAACATTTAAAAAAATCCATTTAATTTAATTTATAAAATTGAAAATTAAAATTTAGTTGAAAAAAATTCATCATCCCAAGCTGTTTCCTAACAACACTCATTGTTATCATTTCTCAAAAACAAAAAAAAACCTTTTTTGTCTAATAAAACTTTTTCTTTATAAATATCTCACCCACTAAATCCATGTTTAAATCAAAATATATTTTTAAGATCAATTTGTTTAATTAACATAAGTTTCTTTAATAATCAATATAGGTTTTCAAAAAATTCATAAAAAAATTTCAATGGAAAATACAATACTCACTTAGCATTATCACAAAAATGTGACCACATATATATCACGAGGAATATAAAAATGAATCATATGAAATGAAGGGTTTTCAACAACTAGATAAGTGGAAATGATATAAATGAAAACTATTCCAAACTCATCTCAATCAATAACTCACAAAGAATGAAATTGTGTCATCATCCTATCCAAATTCTCTATCATGCCAAAAATTTAACCAAATATGGGTATAACCACTTAAACTATCTACCAACATATTCTTAGTCCATAACAACCATCCAATTATCCCCCATAATAATTATTGTAAAAAACACTCACCTAGGAATTTTTATAGCATGATTGGTGGGAAACTAGAAGTGTGTGAACCAACTAAAGGAATATGTAAGATCTTAATCTTAGTACCCAAAATCTCATGACCAATAATAGATTTGAAGCACAGTGATAACAATCCAATTCTTCCTACAAGGTATAACTATATCTACCGTCACCCCTAACACTCATTAATGAAATTTACGGAATAAATAACAATATGTCAATTAATAATAAGAACATTACCACATAATGGGAGAAACAAGAATAATGTAGTGATCATAAACCCATGAAAGGGGTACACATGCAAGGGGAAATCAAGGGAACCATCCACAAGAACCATTTAAAATTTAAGGTATAAATATTAATTTAATACCAAAACATGGATCAAAACATCAATATCATTTCCCATTCATTAAATACTTTACCAACACCTTTTGGGAAACAATGTTAAATTCAAAAGAATTGAAAACATTTAAATGTCACCCATAAATGAGGGTCATCTTCTTTATATAACCCCAAACATGTCAATATTCTTTCATTTCAGTAAATAATTGCTTAAACCCCACATAATTCATTTTCTTAGGTCCAAATATATCACCAATTTTTTAAAAATGTTTCAAAGCTACCCTTCAACAGGGGTATTTCACTTTAAAACCCAAATCATGGCTCAAAAAGATAATTATTTCCCACAAAAACGTGTAAAAACAGCCAATATGGAATTTCTAAAAGGGGATAAACTACACCAAAATTTCTTTTTTACATTTAAATTACAATAAAACATCCATTTATAAATCATTTTTAGGTACACACATCAATTGAAACCAAAATTCTCATTAAACTTTTGTTTCCCTCATTGAAATCTATGCCCTATTTTAAATCCATTTAACATCATGAAAACTATTAAAAAATTCAATTGTACTTTTAAATTATATTTATAATAATAATAATTTTCATTTAAAATAATAAAACATGAAATTCACATGTAAAACCTATTATTCCAGACCTAAAACTCAACGAAATGGTTTCAAAACACCACAAGTCTTTCAAATATAATCCTAATATATTAAAATGATTATTTATATATAATGAAAATAATTTTAATTCTGAAATGATACAATTTTATAGTAACATAGTCTTCAAAGGAGAGGGAAACAATATAAGATGTCATGAAACAAGTATCCTTCATTGTGGATCACAACTATGGGAGAAGAAATAGCGTCAAATACCATAGACCCCAAAATATTTATAATTAGAACAAACAATAAACCTAAACTCAAGAAATATTATAATAGGGTTTATTGGGTAATATAATACCAATATATTGGAGAGGGAGAAATAAAAAAGGTGGGAAAGTGAGCAGAAACGTACCCCAAATCTGTTGGAAAACCCCTTTGTAATTGAAGAAATCAAAAGACGATGAAGGAGAAGCCCCAATAAAGGCTCAAAGGGTCAATGGATTAATCTTAGAGAGAAGATTGTGATATACATGTTTATTTGTAATGTAAATTTAGAAATTATTCACAAAATTAAACACCTGGAAAACTCAAACGGTTCTGACACACAGTTTGGAAACATTGTCAAGAACTAAATGGGTTTCACTACATCCCCAAAATATTAATATTCTTGGTTAATAATGAGTAGTTTCATGGTTAAATAAACTATGTGACTCACTCAAGGACAACTCTAGTGTTTGAAATACCTCCCAGGGTGAACAACGTGGTTTTTCAATCTGGGCGCAATCGATGAAAATGTCTCATTCTGGAACTATAAAGGCAATAGAATTCTGGTTTCATGGTTTATGATACCTTGCACATATCATGTGCCACAACTAAAACAGATCAAGGAACCTAAATGGTTTCCCCTAATGGTCACACAATTTATAATTAACTATTCACATCAAAATCTAATAAATTATTTACAATTCAAAATGAACTGAAATTGATCCTAATGAAGGTATGCCTCTTAGTTTCCCCCCTAATTTTCACCTAAGCCTTTCACAATAGGAAACCATTAACAATTCCCATATTCATAGTGATAACTACATGTATAACGATCCTTGATCTAAAATTATCAAAATAAAATGAAAAGAACCACACCATGACATGTGCGGGTGTCACAAACATTCCACGATGCCACTTTTTGACCTCATAATGTCCCAGTATAAATGATATACACTATGTAACACCCCAAGCTTCCATGATACGCTTCTCATTCAATAATGCAATAGCTTGCATTGTACGCAACTTCGAGTTCTAAAACACCGCGACTAATCAAAGTAGCCGTTATGAATAGTAATAACCACTTTTTAAAATTATAGAAATTTTATATTTCAAAATGGACTTCATTTTTGGATTCAGAATATCGAAATTAGCCTATGTTGAATTTTTGGTATTTTTCTGAGAACTTCTAATTTTTTATGAATAGTGAAAAATACTTAAAAACAACTTTTTTAATCAAAATAATTTATAGTGATAAATTATACTATTTAGTGGTTTTAAAGTATAATTAGAATATATTTTTACCATTTTATCCAATGGTGGTCATTAGAATTAATTTAACATTGAAATTGGACATAAACAATTGCCAATCTTTTGAAATAAATTGTTTCTTAAAAACACGCTATTTGTTGTGACAGCGGGAATTAATTATAAAATTAATTAATGCAAATTATATGTTTGGAATTTCATAAAATAGACATAATTTTTGAATTCGGAATATCAATTATAGCTTCGGGTGAAATTTTGGCATTGTTCTGAAAAACTTCAATTTTTTATGAATAGTGAAACCACTAAGTGGTAGTTAAATAACTGATTTTTCGTTTAAATGAAATATTACCACTTCTGTGATTTTATTTTCAAAATTCAGACATACATGGTTGTCATTAAGAATTAAAATGTGGTTCAATGAGATTATAATAATTTTTTGGTGAATAGTAACTTTTAAGTTCTTAATCGCGATTAGAGGTAATTAGTGTAGTTTAAGGTAAAAATAATGTTTTAATAATATGATATGAGATTGACACTTGTCCTACTCCTATTGGATGAGTCATGGCCGACCAATACAACCCATGGGTCAACTTGGAGACCCCATTAAGCCACTTTAGTTGTAAAATGACATTAATATATATTTATTTAATGTTAAAATTAAATTGACACAAACATGAGTTGTTTTACTAAAATAGTTTTTAAGTGGGGTTACAGAAGTCCAAATTTTGACTATAAATATTAATTAGAAATATAATAATATTTCCTACATCATAGTATTTTTTTTATAATTTTTAGACGTTAAATAAATTAAATCATTTATGACATCATTATGATGCAGCGATGACCTTATTATTTAACGATTTAAATAAAATGAGAAGATAATGCAAAATACAAGGCTTAAACTTGTCCAAATCCTATTGGATGAGAAGATTTAGAACCCTTATCACCTTATCCACGAATTATAAAAGTATGAGACCTTTAGAATCCGAAAAAGCATTGTATAATAATGTAACATTTCAATCTTTCCAAAAGAGCCCCTCCTCTCCACTTATAAAAGGACCCCACCTCTCCCACCTCATTTACACTTCAAAGCCATTTGGCTCGTCCAACCTCTGCCCAAATACTCTCCAAACTTCCCACTATTACTCCTAGAAGCCTCACTTTGGGCAGAACTCTCCCCAAGGAAGCCTTTGGCTCAAATCAAAAAGAGTTACCCGATTTTAGGGTAATGTCTTCTCTAATGTTGTTTTGTTTTATTTTTCTTCTACAACCCCATAACTCTTTTTATTCATTTCTTTTGTAACAAAACCAGTATCCTCAATATACTAGTATTTTGTTATAAGAAGGATTCGAGCTACACTTACACACACCTACATCTAATGGTTAAAGAATATACGGTTTCTGTGGATGGAGAATTTCTGCCTCACGAAACGATGATTGTTCAACACTCATATAACACCTTCAAAGGTGGCCATTAAGATGTCACTATTTTTATATATGATATATAATATGTTTATGTTTTACTTATGATTCTGTATTTATCATTTATGGCATACTTTATGATTACCATTATGGGTAAAACATGATAATTTCATTTTAGGAAGTGCGGACTACCGCCCCCTCAAAGTGATTTGAATCGTTAATGCCATATGTGGGATGTATAAAGGATGGAGTAAATGGTATTATACGCTATATTATACTGGAATTTTATTATGCATTTATATCATTATGATTTAGTTCCATTAAATATGAAATTGAAATGAAAGTAGCGTTCATGTGTACGTACGGCTTACCGTCTCCATGAACGGTGCATTTCATTTCTTACCTCTAAATGTTACGTAATATTATGATTGAATGTATATACTGGATATATATGATATATATGACATCTAAATAATGAATATAATTATGGAGATAATGGATATTCTACCACATAATCAACTTGTAATTATAAGAAGTTTATTGTTGACTCAAGTACCAAAGATCGACAAAACGACCGTTATTAACTTAAATAATTACATAATGTTCATAACATGGTAATAAGTGATATAAATGGAATAATGAACATAAAAAAGGTTCTTAAGTAAATAGAAATTAACTCTAGTTTATTATTCAGGAGGTTAAAGAACGGTCGAGTCAGGACAAGACGCAAGGTAAGGGAACTTCTTAACCCAATTTCTATTCTTTGGGTTAATCTCCTACATTCAAATTTTGTCATGATATTATTATGTATTATTTTGTATTTTTACTTTATTTATGTGTACCTATAGTGAATACACATAATAGATCTATTTTATTTTAAAAATGATCTTTGTAAGGGAACTTCTTAACCCAACTTCCATTCTTTGGGTTAATCTTCTACTTTCAAATTACGTCATGATATTTTTATGTCCTATCTTGTATTTTTACTTTCTTTATGTGTAATTATAGTGAATACACATAATAGATCTTTTTTATTTAAATGACCTTTTTAAGGGAATTTCGTAACCCAATTTCCATTCTTTGGGTTAATCTCCTACTTTCAAATTATGTCATGATATTATTATGTCCTATCTTGTATTTTTACTTTCATTATGTGTACTTATAGTGAATACCCATAATAGATCTATTTTATTTTAAAAATGATCTTTGTAAGGACTTCATCTCAATCTCCTATTCATTGAGGCATATTTCGTTTTATACACAACTTTATTTTATACGGTGTATAAACCCCTTTGACTTTTACATTTATTCAAAAGGTTTTATTTGATAATTATGTGATTTTTAAATGATTTCAAAAAAGAGATATTTCTCTCCAATATATGAAAATCCAGTGCAAATGTATATGTACTTAACGCAAGCTTAAAAATGTTTTTAGAAAACCCGACTCTCGAGTGTGGTAGACAGGAAGGGATTGGGCGTGGACCCATCATGGCCTGTAATTAGTCGAGCAGTCTCAGAATTAGTTATTTTGTCTTCAGAAGCTTGCATAATGTTTTCAGAAAAACACTAGAGTATATTTGAGCAATTTTAAACGTAAGTATCTTCTAAAAAAATAGCATCGGTAGGTCTCATGAGACAACTAGACGTGGAATTGGCCGAGGCCCTTTCCCCATTTGATTTGTGATTTTGGCCAAGGCCTTAATCATTTTAGACGTCTTGGCTGAGACCTTGACAAAATGTTTCAGAATGTCTGGCATTATGCATTCCACCATTATAAAAGTGGTTATTGATATTGCATGTGATTATTCGACCAGTAGAATATCCATGTGAAGAAGTAAATGGCATTATCTCATTTTACTTTTTCCATATTATATTGATGTTCATGTTTAAAAGGCTTTTGTTTTAGTTATTCATTGCCTTAAATGTTTATGTTTATTTATGAAAGCTTCCGCAATATTGTTATCCTTACTGAGCATCTCAGCTCACCCCTTTCAATGTTTTAATATTTTCCAGGATGTGAAGAAGTATTTTATGAATGACCTGCAGGGATAGTCAGAAAAGGATATGAGTGTGGACTATGAGAGCTTTGTTATTAGTTTTTCACATTATGATATAATGTAACATTTATGAATGTATCTAGTGTTTCTATGGCTACTAAACTAATCGGTCTTTCGAGACTTGATCTTTTGTGATCATGCCAATGTTACGAAGTGACGCACCGGCTTTGGGTAGCTGGGGTCGGGGTGTTACAGTTGGTATCAGAGGCAGTTTAGTACTAACCTTCGAAGCTAGATTTAGATAAACTCTGATTAGAGCACATAGCCGAAAGATAGACTTTAAGGATCAGTATAGACGAACTTCCTATAATTTTGGTATTATAGAGATTTTGTGAGTTTTCCGAGCAATACGTCCCTATCTGGACACGAGCAAGTAGAGGCGGCTCTGGCACAGATGTACCTAGGGGTAAAACCCGAAAACACCGCTTTGAGCTAGACTCGAACGGGAACTGGTGCACGACAATGGGCCTTGTTGCACTCTTGGTTACGACACTCCTGGGGGATATGCTTTGGATAATTCTAATTTTCTTTATAAACTACTATGAAGGGTTATGAGTATATACTTCCTCAAAGAAAACATTTTTTTGGATTATATCCATAAATAGTTCAATTTATGTTAAGTATATTACAAGTATGGAATTATGTATTTTGATTTATAAACTAATATCGTTTATGCCATTGTTTAGAAATGGCGCCTAGTGGAAGGAATGGAAACCGTATCAATGCACGCACTCCATGTAGGGATTTCCCTCCTGCTCAAGATAATTATTGTGGAGCTGGAGATACAACTGGTGCTGATCAACTTATTACCATACTGGAACAACACACTCAGGTTATGAATAATAACCTTACTCGTATGGAGCACCCTGATCCGCAACGTGGAGGATCAATGTTAAACCGCTTCATGAGGCAACAACCTCCAACATTTAATGTGGGTACAAATCCATTAGTATCTGAGCAATGGATAGACTCCTTAGAGAAAATATTCCATGCCTTGGGGAGTAGTGAAAGGGAAAAGGTTATCATGGAAGTTTACCGCCTCACTGGAGATGCTAATCAATGGTGGTCATTGATTCAAAACATAAAGGAAGATGATGACATATCGAATATGGAATGGAGGGAGTTCAAAGATATTTTCTTAGAAAAATACTTTCCTCATGACCATAGAGCAGATATGGAAAGGCAATTTCTGAGTCTGAAACAAAAGGAGGATGAGAATGTCGCAAAGTATGAGGCTAACTTTACAAGGTTAGCGAGGCATGCTACAGATTATATACATAACCCAAGGAGTAAGATTGATCGTTTCTTTGATGGGTTAAAACCATTTCTCCATCCTGCTTTAGTATCACAATCCTTCTCATCATACGAAGATATTGTCTCGTGTGCTATCAACACAGAAAAGGAATTCTCTAAGTCTTATGACAACAAAGTAAAGCAAGAGAAGAAGAGAACGGTGGAATAAGATACAGATAAAGGGAAAAAGGGAAAGAAGGATTTTACATTATGTGATAATTGTGGGAAGAATCACCCTGGTACTTGCCTAAAAGGAATGGGAGTTTGTTATAAATGTGGATAAAAAGGTCACCAGGCTCATGATTGCAAGGGAAAGAAAGAGGCTATCAATGTTGAATTATAAAATTGTAGGGAAATGGGGAATTATGAAAATGAATGTCCTAAGAGTCAGGGAAACTTACCTTAGAAAAGGCTAATGGATCAAGGCCAATCTTATGCTGTGACTACAGTTGAAGTGGAATAATTAATGTATTCGTGCTTTTGGACTCAAGGATTATATTCTGGTTATAATAATAATGTGATATATATAAGGATTGTACTGCAGTACTTGTTTTTTTTCATTAAGGTTTTAATATGATGAAGGTAATCATATTTTTAGTATGTGACAATAAGAGAAACTTTACATTGTTTGGGGAATCTGATGTTACAATTGATTTTGGAAATAAGAGACCTTTTAGAGAAAGTCTGGACAGAGGTATTTTGGATAACTATAAAGGTTGGAGTGGATTAAGTTGATCTTTGGATAGTATTGTTTAAGGTTAAAAAAATTTATCACGATTATTTTTGGAATATTATGATACTATAGTTTTAGGAAAAGGACAACCTGCAGGGTGGGGCATAACCTGTCGCGTCGGACAAAGCTGCAGGAATCGAACCCACTATCATAGTGCGACAAGCCTTTATTTCCTACCACTATCCTACAGGAAGTCCCTGGTTATTACAAAATAGTTTTACTAATCTAAATGGTATGTGTTAACATTTGGAACCTTATTCAATTAGGATAAATAAAATATTTTTGAGTTCCGTTACCATTTGGAGTAAAAGTTGGGTTTGTGGTAAAAATTTATTAATGAATGAATGTATACATAACAAGTATGTATATTCCCTTACATTCTTAGTAAATCTCCTAAATAAATTCCTCAAAATTATAAAAGGTAACTTAAAACAAAAATGTTGCCGGTTAACTTTTCCAACTGGGGATTCAATGACCATTTAACCAATCAGAAGTTTGTGATTTTCTTGTCGTTAAACATTCTCCTAATCCTGTTTTCTATACCTCTCCATCAGACCTTGATGGTTTGTTTCTCCTACATATCCATATTTTCATAGAATCCTAGAATAGGCTATATCGGGTGACCTTTGTACTTATCTTGATTTCTTTTAATGTTATATATTTATTAACCTTATTTCCGATGTGGGTTTTCCACAAAGGTATTTTCTATTTTCAACCTTTTATTTTCAAAGAAAATTTTCAAATTGTGAGGACGCAATTTATTGAAGGAGGGGAGAATGTAACACCCCGAGCTTCCATGATACGCTTCTCATTCAATAATGCAATAGCTTGCATTGTACGCAACTTCGAGTTCTAAAACACCGCGACTAATCAAAGTAGCCGTTATGAATAGTAATAACCACTTTTTAAAATTATAGAAGTTTTATATTTCAAAATGGACTTCATTTTTGGATTCGGAATATTGAAATTAGCCTATGTTGAATTTTTGGTATTTTTCTGAGAACTTCTAATTTTTTATGAATAGTGAAAAATACTTAAAAACAACTTTTTTAATCAAAATAATTTATAGTGATAAATTATACTATTTAGTGGTTTTAAAGTATAATTAGAATATATTTTTACCATTTTATCCAATGGTGTTCATTAGAATTAATTTAACATTGAAATTGAACATAAACAATTGCCAATCTTTTGATATAAATTGTTTCTTAAAAACACGCTATTTGTTGTGACAGTGGGAATTAATTATAAAATTAATTAATGAAAATAATATGTTTGTAATTTCATAAAATAGACACCATTTTTGATTTCGGAATATCAATTATAGCTTAGGGTGAAATTTTGACATTGTTCTGAAAAACTTCAATTTTTGATGAATAGTGAAACCACTAAGTGGTAGTTAAATAACTGATTTTTTGATTAAATGAAATATTACCACTTCTGTTATTTGATTTCCAAAAATACAACATACATGGTTGTCATTAAGAAGTAAAATGTGGTTCAATGATATTAAAATAATTTTTTGGTGAATAGTAACTTTTAAGTTCTTAATTGCGATTAGAGGTAATTAGTGTAGTTTAAGGTAAAAATAATGTTTTAATAATTTGATATGAGCTTGAAACTTGTCCTAATCCTATTGGATGAGTCATGGACTACCAAGACAACCCATGGGTCAACTTGGGGACCCCATGGAGCCACTTTAGTTGGAAAATGACATTAATATATATTTATTTAATGTTAAAATTAAATTGACACAAACATGAGTTGTTTTACTAAAACAGTTTTTAAGTGGGGTTACACAAGTCCAAATTTTGACTATAAATATTCATTAGAAAGCTAAAAATATTTCCTACATCATAGTATTTTTTTTATAATTTTTAGACATTAAATAAATTAAATTATTTATGACATCATTATGATGCAGCGATGGCCTCATTATTTAATGATTTAAATAAAATTAGAAGATAATGCAAAATCCAAGGCTTAAACTTGTCCAAAGCCTATTGGATGAAAAGATTTAGAACCCTTATCACCTTATCCACGAATTATATAAGTTTGGGACCTTTATAATCCGAAAAAGCATTGTATAATAATGTAACATTTCAATCTTTCCAAAAGAGCCCCTCCTCTCCACTTATAAAAGGCCCCCACCTCTCCCACCTCATTTACGCTTTCAAGCCATTTGGCTCGGACAACCTCTACCCAAATACTCTCCCAACTTCCCCCTCTTAATCCTAGAAGCCTCAATTTGGGCAGAACTCTTCCCAAGGAATCCTTTGGCTCAAATCAAAAAGAGTTACCCGATTTTGGGGTAATGTCTTCTCTAATTTTGTTTTGTTTTATTTTTCTTCTCCAACCCCCTAAACTCGTTTTATTCATTTCTTTTGTAACAACACCAGTATCCTCAATATACTAGTATGTTGTTATAAGAAGTATTAGAGCTACACTTACACACACCTACATCTAATGGTTAAAGAACATACGGTTTCTGTGGATGGAGAATTTCTGCCTCAGGAAACGATGATTGTTCAACACTCATATAACACCTTCAAAGGTGGCCATTAAGATGTAACTATTTTTATATATGATATATAATATGTTTATGTTTTACTTATGCTTCTGTATTTCTCATTTATGGCATACTTTATGATTACCATTATGGGTAAAACGCGATAATTTCATTTTAGGAAGTGCGGACTACCGCCCCCTCAAAGTGATTTGAATCGTTAATTCCATATGTGGGATGTATAAAGGATGGAGTAAATGGTATTATACACTATATTATACTGGAATTATATTATACATTTATATCATTATGATTTCGTTCCATTAAATATGAAATTGAAATGAAAGTAGCGTTCATGCGTACGTACGGCTTACCGTCTCCATGAAAAGTGCATTTCATTTCTTACCTCTAAATGTTACGTAATATTATGAATGAATGTATATACTTGATATATAGGATATATATTACATATAAATAATGAATATTATTCTGGAGATAATGGATATTCTACCACATAAACAGCTTGTAATTATAATAAGTTTATTGTTGACTCAAGTACCAAAGATCGACAAAACGACCGTTATTAACTTAAATAATTACATAATGTTCATAACATGGTAATAAGTGATATAAAATAAATAATGAACATAAAAAAGGTTCTTAAGTAAATATAAATTAACTCTAGTTTATTATTCAGGAGGTTAAAGAATGGTCGAGTCAGGACAAGACGCAAGGTAAGGGAACTTCTTAACCCAATTTCTATTCTTTGGGTTAATCTCCTACTTTCAAATTTTGTCATGATATTATTATGTATTATTTTTTATTTTTACCTTATTTATGTGTACCTATAGTGAATAAACATAATAGATCTATTTTATTTTAAAAATGATCCTTGTAAGGGAACTTCTTAACCCAACATCCATTCTTTGGGTTAATCTTCTACTTTCAAATTACATCATGATATTATTATGTCCTATCTTGTATTTTTACTTTCTTTATGTGTAATTATAGTGAATACACATAATAGATCTATTTTATTTAAATGACCTTTGTAAAGGAATTTCTTAACCCAATTTCCATTCTTTGGGTTAATCTCCTACTTTCAAATTATGTCATGATATTATTATGTCCTATCTTGTATTTTTACTTTCATTATGTGTACTTATAGTGAATACACATAATAGATCTATTATATTTTAAAAATGATCTTTGTAAGGACTTCATCTCAATATGCTATTCATTGAGGCATATTTAGTTTTATACACAACTTTATTTTATACGGTGTATAAACCCCTTTGACTTTTACATTTATTCAAAAGGTATTATTTGATAATTATGTGATTTTTAAATGATTTCAAAAAAGAGATATTTCTCTCCAATATATGAAAATCCAGTGAAAATGTATACGTACTTAACGCAAGCTTAAAAATGTTTTCAGAAAACCTGACTCTCGAGTGTGGTAGACAGGAAGGGATTGGGCGTGGACCCATCAAGGCCTGTAATTAGTCAAGCAGTCTCAGAATTAGTTATTTTGTCTTCAGAAGCTTGCATAATGTTTTCAGAAAAACACTGGAGTATATTTGAACAATTTTAAACGTAAGTATCTTCTAAAAAAAATTGCATCGGTAGGTCTCATCAGACAACTAGACGTTGAATTGGCCGAGGCCCTTTCCCCATTTGATTTGTGATTTTGGCCGAGGCCTTAATCATTTTAGACGTCTAGGCCGAGGCCTTGACAAAATGTTTCAGAATGTCTGACATTATAAATTTCATCATTATGAAAGTGGTTATTGATATTGCATGTGATTATTCGACCAGTAGAATATCCATGTGAAGAAGTAAATGGAATTATCTCATTTTACTTTTTCCATATTATATTGATGTTCATGTTTAAAAGGCTTTTGTTTTAGTTATTCATTTCCTTAAATTTTTATGTTTATTTATGAATGCTTCCACAATATTGTTATCCTTACTGAGCATCTGAGCTCACCCCTTTCAATGTTTTAATATTTTCCAGGATGTGAAGAAGTTTTTTATGATTGACCTGCAGGGATAGTCAGAAGTGGATATGAGTGTGGACTATGAAGACTTTGTTATTAGTTTTTTACATTATGATGTAATGTAACATTTATGAATGTATCTAGTGTTTCCAAGGCTAATAAACTAATCGGTCTTTCGAGACTTGATCTTTTGTGATCATGCCAATGTTACGAAGTGACGCACCGGCTCTGGGTAACTGGGGTCGGGGCGTTACACACTATAAATAGAATATCCCAAGAGTAACCAATCAAGAGATCCTATTATCATGAATTAACATAAAATACAAAAATTGAGATCATCAAAAAACTATAAAATTGATCATCCATAAGGTGACCAAACCTCACCAATAAGAACCCTAACAAAAAAAACTCATATAAAAACCCTACAAATCACTGGAGGCATAACATGGTATCCTGACCATTTAGAATCCCTCTATCTTGGTAGCATTAGATAACTACTACCGGTAAAATATTCTCGAACAAAAAAATTGAGAAACTACATGATGAACACAATATCAAAGAAAAGAACTTCCGAACACAAAATTAGTAAGAACAAAAATAATATTTTCAAAACAATGACTAGAGAACTCTCCTTGGGTAAAAAAACATGTGGATAACCTTTGTTCAAACACTGGATCACCCTCATATGGTTCATTCAACAAAACAAAAACCAAAACATTCATATTAGTATACCACACTCAAATGATGTCTGTCACACCCTAGTTACCCCATTCGGGCACCAAATGGCCTTTCTCAAGTCCAAATAATGAGCACAACTGTGATAAAAAAGAGAGAATGCACACACATTATCTCAATGAAGTTTTTCATAAACAATGAGAACCAAGGAAGTAACACTCACATCCCAACTAAAGAACACCCAAGAGTGAGTAAGAGGGCGGTAAATCATTCCACAATAGATAAAAACATGTCTTAAATAACGTTAAACCCATCAATTAAAACATCCCAATGGAAATAGTCCAACAATACTACCCCAAAAGGGTAAAATTCACAAAATGATTCACAATCAAAACCCACAAAAATAATGTCACCACATAGAATGGAAAAGTCGAAAGAAAACCAACCCATTCTCAAAATGATCAAACTCAAGACCTTTTCCCAAAAACAACCTCACAAAAAATTCTTCTTGAAACAATGGTGAAACCAACAACTCACCTGACCTTAGCAATAACCGATCAACAAGCTCTTACTCAAGGGGTTTCAAGCATCCCAAGAGAATTTAGGGTCACCTCAATCTATTCCAACCACGTATTTTCTATCAATATCAATGAACATTGCATATTCACCACTCCAATTAGAGTGTGGGTAGGAACTGGAAATGCAGAACCCTTTTCAGCCATCGTAGGGGACAAAAATAACTATGACATGGACTACCTAGAGTTATCTCTTAAAACAAAAACCATGTGATTCCCTTACAAACTAAGAATTTAAAAATCCTTTATTTTGAAATTAATCCTTTAAAAATGGAAAATTAAAACCACCTTCCACCATGTTTTTTAGAAAAATGATCCCAAACAATATTTAATAAAACCACTTTGATGGAAGACACACATTTACCTAAAGAAGAAAAGAAATAAAATTCTTTTCCAAACCCATACTCTTTGAAAACCAAGAATCCATAATTATTTTTGAATCATGTTTTCCTACATTGAAGAAGTTTCCTAAATTTATTCAAAAAAATATCTTTTTTGTATTTTTTATTTTTCTAATATAATAAGTGAATCCCCCATTTTCAAAAAAAAAATATAAAACCGTTGTAATTTACTATTCATAATATTTAAAAATTAATTTATGAAAATAAACACTTTCAATAAAACCCTTTATTTTACAATTTAATGGTTTCAGATCAAATCACACTCAAATCAGTACACAATCACCCAAACTAGGATAAAAACCCACCTACCAAAAGGATAAAAAACACCCCGTATTCCACCTCCAACATGTGGAAACCACATGTTGAGAAATCCAGAGTCATGTGAAGTCCAAATAGAAAAATGGGGATAAAAATTATTCTGCATTAATTGACTAATAGGTTTTTGGTGGATGGGTATCAAACATGAAACAGACCTTCTAAAAATGGATGTCTCATCCACATGGTCACTGCATGGTTTCCCATACTGTGTGAGATAACTTTGTAGCATGACTTCAATTATATCACATAGTTAACCAATGGTCTCTAATATCACTCAATAGTCAAAGGGGAACTAAAAACATCAATTATATAAAAACCCACCAAAAATGGCTAAATGAAACCTTAAATTCACAATTGTAAACCAAACATTCCAGGGATAGTTGAGGTTCGGGATAATAAGAGCACGATAAACTTTCCCCAACTTTACTTGTAAAGCTATGCTATCCTTAATCAATTTTCTACTAAGAAATACTTGAATAACAAGGGATATACAAGAAGAATAGGTTCTTACTAATAGAAAACCAAAAACTACGTCTTATACTATTTTTTAAAGAACTGGAAAGGGCTTATATTCTACCTAGAACATGACTTAGACTATCACAAGGCCCAGAAGGCATTACTAATCCCGATGGGATAAGGACATGAAACATGGAATCATACCAAAACTTTTGAGAATTTTTTCTCCAAAATAAGAAAATAAATAATGGAATAAATAGAATTAAGGTCCAAAATAAATAAACTACATAAGAAAAATGTCATAATAAATTACCAAAATCTATCCCATTTTCATATACACAAACAGGGTCAATATGGGAAGATACAGAGAGGTAGGACAACCATAAATAAAATTACAAAAACCAAAAAACTTGAGCTAATTCAGAAACCAAACCCAGGCAAGATGTGGATTATCACCACCACCCAACTCATCCCACATCATCCATAGTGAACAAAAAGGATCCAAATAAGAACTTGGAAGCTTAAATTTTTATTGTGTGAGATAAGAATCCAAGAAGTTCAACATAACCCATTGAAATATATGAAATTAATTTCATACAGAAATTCATCATTTCTAGTGTGAAAATAATGAAAAAACATAATATTTACATATATATATATCATGTAATTCAAACAAATTTAACAATCCACATTCAAAGTGTTTTCCCATTACATTATAAAACATAACACATTCGTTAAAAAAAATATTCCCCAGGACAGTCAATTTCAAAACCACACAAAATTTCGTTAAATTTTCACATGTAACTCACACATGTTATATCAAAAAAATGTTGTTTCTTGGAAAAAATTTATCTAGAGAAATCCTTATTTAAATATAAACACATATTAAAATAAACATTAAATCACTCAAATAAGTGTTTTTAAAAACTAAAAACAGGTTTTCAAAAATATCATTGAAAACTCATTTTCAAAGGTAACAACCCTTCTCACGAGTTAATCGCAACAGTAAGGAACAAAATATCTATCACAATTCATATAAAAATGAAACAGAAGATAGTAATGTTTAATAATAATTATATTATGGGAAATGATATTACCACACACTATAGAATACTACCCTTAGTATATAACTCACTAATAAAGATAATGTATTATGGTTCTTCCTAAAGTCACAAAGGTTCCAAATATATTACCAAATAATGTTATAACCACCCAAAGTAGCCACTGGAATATGTTCTATCTATAAAATTCATCCAATTACCAAGAAAAGAATCATTGAGATGATAAATCCCCTATATACCTTGTTCCAATCACAAATGGTGGGAAAATACGAGCACATTAAACAACTATAAGAAAAATATAGATCTTTCACTCAGTACATGACCCCCAATGACCCATAAAGGAATTGAGTCATAGTGTAAACCATAAAAGTCTACCCTCAATGCTTAACCATAACAACCCTCACCCCTAAAACCCAATGATGAAAATCTCGATACACAAGGGTTATCTTATTTCTAAAATCCAATAGTTGGCTAATGACTTTCATTTACATAAAAAATACCATAAAACCCACTTAATCTATTTCATTTAGTCCAAATAAATCAACCATCTCTTTTAATACATTTCAAATCTACCATTCAACAATGGTATTTCCCTTTGAAAACCAAAATCAATGCCAAAAGGTCAACCATTTCCCAAAAAAATGTTTAATAAGACACCATGTAATTTAAAAAAGGGTTTAAACAACATAAACATTTAAAATTAACCATTTAAATACATTAAAACCAATTTAAAAATAAGTTTGAGGTATACACCTTAATTAAAATGAATATTTCATTTAAAACCATCATTTTCACTCATTGAAATATAAAATGTTTTTAAGTCCAATTTACCCTGGAAATACCTTTGAAACCCCATCATCATTTCATAGAAATTTGAAAATAATAAACATTTTAATTTTAATAAATAAACATGTAATTGATATATAAAAGATATTATTCCGAGCCTAAAACTCAATAAAAAATGGTTACAAAATACCACATAGTTATCACATATAATTATAAATTCATAAAATGAGTATTTAAATATCACAATATCTTATAGAATTCATAAAATTAAACATTATCTTTGTAAAACCAACCTTGAAAAGTGATAAACAAAGTAAAACATCATGAAATATGTCGTATTCAATGGGGGACACACCCTCAGGATAAGTAATGATGTCTATAACAAATAGAAACTATAGTCCCTATCTTATGAACCATATAGAATACTAAAATTGAGCCACATTATGACCAAGGTTCTTGGGGGGAGCTAAATCTATGACGGAATTGGTTTATTAGGTAGAAAGATGGAAGTAGAGGATAAAATTTCCTCAAACCTCTTGGAAAATACCAGTGGAAGGGTATTAATCAACAGAAGAAGATTGTGAAACACATCCTAGGGAACAAGGGTTGGATAAAACATGTCACTGATAAGATTCCTAAAAACTTTTTATTTGGGGACAGAAATTTTTCAATTACCCAAAAAATTAAACACATAAACAACTAACATATCTTTCATACACATTCAAAAAACATCTACCCCAAACCTATGGATGCTATTGCCTCCCAAAAGCATTATACTAAAAAGGTACTACTAAGAGGCCACAAGGTTAAAAAGACTACGAACCTCACTCTAGGACCACCCAATACTCATGCAGTATCATAGGGTGACACAAAAGGATTAAATAATTATATAGAGGCCATGAAAATTACATTGTTTTGAACTATATATCCAACTACTAGTATGTTGCATGGTTTACCAAACCATTCACACGTCTTGTTCTATACCTCAATCAAATCAAGTAGCCCATATGGTTTATCCTAGGAGTGTCACAGTTTGGATATAACCATGTACGTCTCATGCTATCAGATTGTGTGTTGTTCAAAATAGGCTAAAAAGGCTCCTTACAAACGAAGGCCGCACAGTTTTCCCCAAACCATGCACCTTAAACATGCACAGTAGGAAAACCTCCAAAATTTCCATGTTATGATCTAAAAAACCATATAAATGTAACCCATACCTCTAAATATTAATATGACATTAAAATAACCACAAAATTAAATTTTGGGTATCACATAATATTTATAATAATTGGGATAATAATTCTCAGTTTAGAAGAATATCTATTCTTTGTAGAAACTCTTTGTTTAATCACCAAAATCCTTCTACAAGGAATTAAAAATAAAAATAAGGACTCTAATACATGGGTATGTATGTAAGGAATGGATTTATATAGGTATTTTCTGAAACAAAATTATTTGGCTGTGATAATATGAGAGGAGAAGGGATGTCCTCTTATAAGTGTGTAAAGGAACCCACTTGGAATCTATTTGTAAATTCCCGAATAGAATATAAAATGATAAATTAAACCTTCATTAATGTTCTTCTAAATGACCATATATTAAAACATATAATATTATATTATTTTAATATGACGAGATAATATTTTATATACATGATTTATTGTAAAAAATAACCATATATATATATTTGGTTTTACTACCGCCCCCCCCCCACTAAAAACCCAATTTAAACCTTAAACACAATATTACAGTTTTTAGTATTCATTTTGAGAATATAATATGAACTTATTAAATAATATGAAAATTATTATTTGAAATATATAATACATTTTTATTTATTCAAATCATGTAATTGGTAGTATTTAATTTGAAATTAAACGTGTAGATGCAATGAAAAATACGCCTTCCAATGAAACATAATTCAAAAGTATAAAAACATTATAGCAAAGATCCACTTAAAATCAACTCCAAATAAATGAAATTGGATTAATATTATATAATTTAACAAATTTTACATTTAAAATAAATTAAAAATATTATATAACTTTTTAAATAATTTAAATGAAATTGCTGTTTTTTAAAAAAATTTGAACTTTTCACTATTCATCAAAAAGCTCACACTTTATGAAAATTATAAAAAATTCACTATAAGATAATTTTTTACATGATGATTTAGAAAATTTGGTTCTTTTTTTCAAATAAATTTTATAAAAGTGTTAGAAATAAATTTTAATTATTTTCTAAATAAGAAGTATATTCATTTGTGTGGAATTATTTTTTGAAAATAGACAATCATTCTAACATAAAATATATTTTATTTATCTAAAGTAATCGAAGAAATTTTTAAAAATGTGGTCACCAATCTTCAATAAAAAATGTTTAACATCTAATTTATAACATTATTTTTTAAATAATAATTTTAATAGTACATCATGGATTGTTAAAACTTAGTGTTATGTGTAAAGAATGTTATCAAATATATGAATGTTTTTTGAAAAATGTATATTTCATAAAAAATTTGCATGTTCCATCTTCTCCCACAACTGGGAATATATGATGAACATCAGGAATCATCATTTATAAGAATTCATCATCTAGTATGTAACAACCTGAGATTTTATGAGAAATATTATTGTTAATTACTTTGATGTCTTGTGTTGTACGATACAACAAGATTAGCTTGTACTATACGCAACACTGTATTAGCATTCAGTATACGCAACACTATTCATGGCTAGTGTTACACACTATTTCAAGTTCGTTTTGTGGAAATTATTATATGAAACATTAAGTATAGTTTTTGTTTAATGTATAAATGAAATAAGTTTTCATTATGTTATATGCAACACCAAACGAAGATTTTATGACACACATCCCTGACTTTCCTTACATTAAACATAATCAAGACCTTATTCGATAGCATGTGTATTACGCGATACCAAGTTTCACTAAACGAGATGTTATTATAATATTATTATAAACTAGCCATTATGAATAGTAATGTCCACTTTTTGAAATTTTATCATTCAAAATGGACTTCATTTTTGGATTCAGAATATCGAAATTTGTTTAAGGTGAAATTTGGTATTTTTCTGAAAACTTTCAATTTTCGATGAATAGTGAAAACACTGGGTTACTATTTAAAAACATATTTTTATTTAAATAATTATTTATTTTATTTAACTATATTTTAGGTAAAAATTGATACATAATACCAATATAAGTTCAATGTAATTCATTCAAGTCATTTTATAATAATTTTAGATATATAAAAAATTTATTGAACTTTTCACAGTCTTTTACCCACCTCCAATGAAAATTTGAAAATTTACATAAAACATAATGTTACCACTTATATGAATGGAATTTAAAAAATCCGAGAGACACGGTTGATGTTAGTGAGTAAAATGTGGTTCAATGAGATAAAATTAATTTTTGGTGAATATTAACATTTTACTTTTATTTACAATGGTAAAAATTAAAAAGGGTAATTAAGGGTAAAAATGATATTATTATTACCCTAAAACATGTCCTAATTCTATTGGATAAGATTAATTCGACCAAAAACAACCTTAGGAATAATATATGACCATTTAGGTCCAATTGGATAAGATATGGACACCTATTATTATTTTATTTAAAAAAGAGTTAAAATTGTTAAAATTAAAGTTTAATAAATAAAATATTTTCAATATAGTGTTATAAATAAGATTAATTCGACTATATATATTCATTAGAAAGATAAAAATATTTCCTACATAATGGTATTTTATTTATAATTTTTGGACTTCAAATAATTTAATTTATATATGACACAATGATGATGCAGTAATTACCTTTTTATGGAAATATTAACATAATTGATATGATAAATACAAAAATAATTGTAATTTGAGACTTTCTATAAATTACACTAATTTATAGGTTATTATGACATGTTATTATTGATTCAATTAACTTTTTTCGAACTAATAAGGTTGTTATTATTTTCACAAAAATCAATTACCAAATAGTGTCAAAATTGACACAGAATAGTTTTTAAAACAAATATTATATTATTAATTGTTATTTTATTTCTAAAAATCTAAGGTTCGGCCAAATGACATAGTTAAGGATATATATGTTAATAATTAACCACTTGGGGTTCTTTTGTCTTGTTATAGAATGTTTATTAACCATATAGGGTAAGAAAACAAGAAGACACGGTAAAAGTAAAATTATTTAACTTAGAGTTAAATCTAAATGATAAGGTTAAAATAGTAACCTAAACATGTAAAAATTATATTGTATGAGATTATTTCTAGATATCCCCACCTTATCTTTAAAATAAATAAATTTGAAGGTACTAAAAACCGAATATGACTTTATAAATAAATAATATTTTGACTTTTTTCAAAGGTTCCCCTCTCCTCCCTTATAAAAGGGCACCTCCTCCCTCTCATCTTTACAAAACAATGAGCCTTCAATCTAGTCCAACCTCTAAAAATTTATCTGACACACTTCCCTATAAACATCATAGCAGTCCTGGTATTCTTCAAATACCAACCCTAGTGCCCTAAGTGGAGGTTAAGAAGAGGTGTGTCAAAGAAGAGGTAATATCCATTACCGATCCTTTCCAATTTCATTATCTTTCAACATATTCTTCCTTAGTTGTTCCATAATGAATTAATAACATCATTATCACACATATAATGATATGTTATTATAAATATGAAACAAAACTATTTCACCTTCTATCCATCCTACGGAAAATGAAATCACCGCGCGTGCGTACGTACGAAATAATGTCTCCACACTGTGGTGTAATATATTTTCCACCACCACCTTACATGGATGGTTATAATGGTGTAAATAATTAAATATATATGATTCTTGTAAATTAATAATTATTCTGAACTAGTATACATGAACTTCAATACAATTCCTCATTCATGGGAATGAGATCATCGCACGTGCGTACGTACAGACTACTGTCACCACGACGCGATGAGATTCATTTTCCATGTTAACAATTGAAGAATGATTATAATGTATAAATAATAAGTAATAATGAAATATATGACATAATAATTCTTCTGGATATATATATATATATATATATATATTTGTTTCATCTACTTAATTCCATTCAATTCAATAAGGAAACGAAAATAGGCTTCTTCCGTACGTACGGCCTACCGTCTCCATGAACGATGTATGTCTTTCCATTTATTAATCAATTATATATATGTATATTCTGAATTTATATTATATATAAATCATGATTTATATTTTGGAATTAAGTAATCATGATCTAAGTAATCATATGAATAATTACAAGTCAAAACACGGACGACAAATGAAATGATTTTACCCAAAATGCTATTTAACATAGAATTTACAAACGAATGGGTAATATAAAGTAATAAGTGAACCATATATGATATCATAACAATGAATATGATTCTGTAATAAGTCAATGAAATAATTTAAATCATTATACTAGAGGTTCAGATGCATACAAATCATATCAAACCTAAGGTAAGGGATAAAATTTTCAATCTCATTTTTTATTCGAGATTGCTTATACCTAAGTATTTGCTGGGGTTACGTTTATCATCCATGACCATGTTTTCTAAAAAATGTTTTTAGAAAAATGGTTACTATTCTTCCATGAATTTGTAATGTAATTTTTACCCTTTATTGACTTTTCACCACATTGTATAAATGGAATCATTCCTTTAGTTACCATATAAGGTACTTTATGACTTTTCCGACAAAAGTACGAGGATATAGATATTTTTAACTTATACGGAATGAACATATTTTTAAAATTTCATATCGTATAATTTTCAAGAAGCTTCCTCTACATGTTTTGATGGTTATTTTCAATAAAGTAATTTTCTTTTAAAATTGTGTGGCATTTTATGAAAAGAAAAATATTTTTAATGACAAAGAATATATTCCTCAAGAATTTATTTCATGTGTTTTATCAAAACCATTTTCCATCTATGACGACATTATTGAATATGTGTATGTTTCAAGTATATTGTCTCTATGATTTACATGGTTTCACTTTTCTAATGATTAAATATCTAATTGTTTTATATAGATTATGTGATGATGGGATGATGTTTATGAAACCCGTTTTATTCTTTGGGTTATGATGAATGTTTTAAGTTTATTTTGTGGCACATTTAAGAATTATTTCATTATGAGATGGGTGGGACCTATATCTCCCTCCAATAAATTGGGTAAATTTTTATATCTCATGAGATAGACATCGCTAGAACAGTGAGTTAATCCGGTTCAGTAATACAGAACTGGAACGAGGAGTGAACTTGATTCAGAAAGGGACTTTGTCCACTAAGATGGTTTTGGCAGTAATTCATTGGATACTATGGAAATCATATCATGTTCTTAATGTTTGCCACAATCACATTTTTTATTCCCATTCTATTTTATCAAGATTACTGTTTCTTTATGATATATGCCTTACATATTTCCATGTTTTATGTCATTGCTCAAGATCTTGATGTTTAAACATTGTGTTCTTGTTATTAAGTTCAAATGTTTATGGATTGTTTTATTTTATCCATGCTTACCCTTACTCAGCATTTTAGTTCACCCTTTATATGTTCTCTTTCCCCATGATATAATGAAACGTTTTTAGGTAAGAAAACAAAAAGGGATGATCTTTTTGGGAGATGTTGAAGATCTTACACAATGATTAGAAGATTATGTTCCGAGTTTACAAAGACACTAAACTATTATGGTCCTTGAGTGTTGGTTTTTGTTATGTATTAAGTATTCCACAAAATTAATGTATTGTCCATGTACGTCACGCTTTGGGTCTCTATAGTTGGTATCAGTGGAAATGTTTAATTAACCATTAGAAACTAGGATGCAAAAAATTTAGTGAGATCCCTAGAGATATTTCTAAGTATGTCTAGGGATGTCCTTAAGGATAAGTATACATATAGGTTATAGTCCTAGAATTACGGTAATTATGTTATAATTAAACCTAAGATGTTAGATATTGAAGGTAATCCCCCTTGATTATGATTTTTTCCTCTCACACAATTCTTTTTTAGTTTTAGACGATGGATGGAACCCGAAGGAACCGTTTTGATCAATGTATTGGACAATGAAATGATTGTCCTCATGAGCAAACCAATGTTATGGTAGATGGAGTGAACAATTTTATTTCTATACTTACACAAGCTATGAATCATTCTGGACTTCCAAATGAGCAGTGAAAGGAGCAACATTATGTTGAATCTTTCATGAGGCAGCATCCACCTTCATTCAACGGGTCTTCTGATCCATTAGTGGCTGAACAATGGATCAGTACCACTGAAAAGATATTTTCAGTTCTACAATCTTCTCAGCATGATAAAGTCATCTTAGTATTATATCGTTTGGAAGGTGATGCTCATCAATGGTGGAATCTTATCAAGAATACAAGGCAAAGAGATGAAATTGAGTCCATGGAATGGGATGAGTTCAAGAACTAATTTTTCAATAAGTACTTCCCTATTATTCTTCAAACAAAGATAGAGAAGGAGATTCTTGAACTTAAGAAAACAGATTATGAATCTGTTGGTATATACGAGGTGAATTTTACAAGGCTTGAAAGGTATGCATCTGGATTTATCATTCAATCTGAAAGAAAAGTTTATCAATTCTTCAGTGGCTTAAAACCAAGTCTTCGAAGGGCATTAGCGATAAGAGACTTCAGTATCTATGATGAAATTGTTCGTTGTGCTATCAAAGTAGAACTAGAATTTGGTGTTATGCATCCATCTCATGTTTTTTGACAAGAAACTAAAGATGGAGTTGAAGGAAAAATCACATAACAATGGTGAAAAGAAGATGAATGTTACTTTATTCTAAATGTGTGGAAAGAAGGTTGGTGGAGATTGTCTAAAAGGTACTAAAAAATGTTTCAAGTGTGGAAAAGAAGGTCATCGAGTGCTGAGTGCCGAAGTAAGGGGAAAACTGTTTCAAATGAGGTGAATAGAGAAATGAATTTAGAGAATTCTCCACCAACACCTCAATGCTTCAAGTGCAAGTAAATGGGTCATTATGCTAATCAATTCCCTAATCCAAGGATTAATGATGATCGATGTGAGAAACCACTTAAGGAAAAGGACAAAGGGAAGTCACATGCAATCTGTATTTTTGATGTTGAATATGAAAATGATGTTGTGGAATGATTAAGTGTTTATGTAATGCTATTTCAAAATAGTATCTTGGAATCTCATTTATAGTACTGTGGAATTTTGGAATATCTAAGTACTGGTTTTCAATAATTGTATGGTACCGGTAACCATGAAAAGTGATTGAAATATTTTTTGAAAGCAGTAGATATGAACATAATGAAGGGATATGAAGAAAATAATATGCATAATATTATTCATGAGCTCATGACTAAAATAAGGACAAAGTGGTATTATCGTTTGAGTATATAGAAATTTTTTAATTTTGGGATGTGGAAAGAGTTAACTTTTGACAGCATTCATGTTTTTACTAAGGTTCAATGGATATTAATTTACCAAGATAATACATGATTAAGGAATTCACATGTTTGGAATGTGACCAAAAAGTTATATCATATGATAAATAATGTTATTCACATTATTATTATGTGACCCTTCCATTAATCATTTTCTATATACTATGAGATTGGACAGATGTATTTTGGATAATCCTAAAGATTGGAGAATTCTCCACCAACACTTCAATGCTTCAAGTGCAAGTAAATGGATCATTATGCTAATCAATGCCCTAATCCAAGGATTAATGATGATCGATGTGAGAAACTACTTAAGGAAAAGGACAAAGGGAAGTCACATGCGATCAGTATTTGCGATGTTGAATATCAAAATGATGTTGTGGAATGATTAAGTGTTTATGTAATGCGATTTCAAAATAGTATCTTGGAATCTCATTTATAGTACTGTGGAATTTTGGAATATCAATGTACTGGTTTTCAATAATTGTATGGTAATGGTAACCATGAAAATTGATTCAAATAATTTTTGAAAGCAGTTGATACGAACATAATGAAGGGATAAGAAGAAAATAATATGGTTAATAGTATTCATGAGCTCATGACTAAAATAAGGACAAAGTGATATCATGGTTTGAGTATATAGAAATTTTATAATTTTGGGATGTGGAAAGTGTTAACTTTTGACATCATTCATGTTTTTACTAAGGTTCAATGGATATTAATTTACCAAGAGAATACATGATTAAGGAATTCACATGTTTGGAATGTGACTAACAAGTTATATCGTATGATAAATAATGTTATTCACATTCTTATTATGTGACCCTTCCAGTAATCATTTTCTATATACTATGAGATTGGACAGATGTATTTTGGATAAGCCTAAAGATTGGAATTAATTAAGTTAGACATAAGATAGTATTATTTAAGTCTAGAACTTTTTTTGATATTATTGCAGGAATGTTATAATAGTGTAGTTTTAGAAAAAGGACAACCCATAGGATGGGCGACAACCCCTCGCGTCGGACAAGGCTATGGGAATCAAACCCACGACCGATGTGCTACCGGCCTTTATCATCTATCACTGGCATATAATAAGTCCATAGTTAGTAAAAACTAGTTATATTTTATGAAGTATAAGTCAATTTTTGTAACCATATACGAATTATATCACCCTAGATGGACTTATGTATATAACTTTTTCTAACCTTATGTTTGAGACAGATGGAATGGCCTATCATTCTGTCGCATGATCCGCTAAAACATCATGGAAAACAAATTCAACTTAATTTATTTAAGAGATGAAGTGGAAATTGTTCAAGACATGAACAACAATGAGATTGTACCAAAATCATGTAAGAATTTATTTTAATTCAAAAATTCTTCAACATTAGGGAAATTATCTTGAAAGCCAATAATGTTGTCTTAGTACTCTTATATCTGATGAATCAAATGGTACCTTAGATCATCACAAATCTATGGATTTGTGATTGTTGCCTTTTTCATAGCCATGTTCTCTACCACTCTCCATCAGAACATGATGGCTAGATTTCTCTTCCATATCCATATTTTCACCTACGTTCTCCTATGTGGAAACCCGGTGATGAGTTAATCTGGGTAACCATTACATTTCTAAATTTCATTTTTAAAATAAAGTTTTAGTATTCCTTTTTCCAATGCAGGTTTCTATGAAAGAAACTTTCAAGTAGTAAACCATTTATAACCTCGACGAATTTCAAGGGAGAAATTCATTTTTATGGGGTAGAATGTAACAACATGAAATTTTATGAGAAATATTATTTTTAATTACTTTGATGTCTTGTGTTGTATGCTACACCAATATTATCTTGGACTATACGCTACACCGTATTAGCTTGCAGTATACGCAACACCATTCTTGGATGGTGTTACACACTATTTCAAGTTCGTTATGTGGAAATTATTCTACACAACATTAAGTATAGATTTTGTTTAATTTATAAATGAAATAAGTTTTGATTATATTATACAGAACACAAAATGGAGATTTTACTACACACAGCCCTGACTTGGTTTACATTACACGCAATCAAGACCTTCTTCGATAGCATGTGTATTACGCAATACCAAGTTTCACTAAACGAGATATTATTATAATATTATTATGAACTGGCCGTTATGAATAGTAATACCCACTTTTTGAAATTTTATCTATCAAAATTGACTTCATTTTTGGATTCGGAATATCAAAATTTGCTTAGGGTGAAATTTTTATATTTTTCTGAAAACATTCAATTTTTGATGAATAGTGAAAGCACTATGTTACTATTTAAAAATTGAAATTTTATTTAAATATTTAATTATTTTATTTAATTATATTTTAGGTAAAAATTGATACATAATACAAATATAAGTTCAATTTAATTCATTGGAGTCATTTTATAATAATTTTAGATATATAAAAAAAATTAAACTTTTCACTGTCTTTTACCATCCTCCTAGCAGAATTTGCAAATTTACATAAAACATAATTTTACTGCTTCTATGAATGGAATTTAAAAAATCCGAGAGACACAGTTGATCTTAGTAAGTAAAATGTGGTTCAATGAGATAAAAATAATTTTTGGTGAATAGTAACCTTTTACTTTTAATTACCATGGTAAAATGTAAATAGTGTAATTAAGGGTAAAAATGATATTATAATTACTCTAACACATGTCCTAATTATATTGGATAAGATTAATTCTACCAAACACAACCTTAAGAATAAAATATGACCATTTAGGTCCACTTGGATACGATTAGGCCAATTACTTTTATTTTATTTAAAAAAGAGTTAAAATTTTTAAAATCAAAGTTTAATAACTAAAACATTTTCAATATAGGGTAATAAATAATATAAATTCTACTATAATTATTCATTGTAAAGATATAAAAATTCATACATAATGTTATTTTATATATAATTTTTGGACTTAAAATAATTTAATTTATATATGACACAATGATGACACAGTAATTACCTTTTTAAGGAAATATTAACATAATTGATATTATAAATACACAAATAAATGTAATTTGATACTTTTTATAAATTCCACTTATTTTATATTTTAATATTACATGTTAGTATTGATTTAATTAACATTTTTCGAACTAATCAGGTTTTTATGATTTTCACAAAAATTAATTACCAAATAGTGTCAAAATTGACATAAAATAGTTTTTTAAAAAAATATTGTATTATTAATTGTAATTTTATTCCTAAAAATATATAGTTCAGCCAAATGACTTAGATAAGGATATATATAATAATAATGAACCACTTGGGGTTCGTTTGGCTTGTTATAGTATGTTTATTAACCATATAGTGTAAGAAAACAAGAAGACACCGTAAAAGTTAAATTATTTAACTTAGAGTTAAATCTAAATGATAAAGTTAAAATAGTAACCTAAACATGTAAAAATGATATTGGATGAGATTATTTCGACCCATACCCACCTTATATTTTAAATACATAAATTTAGAGCTATTAAAAACCGAATATGCCTTTATAAATAAATAATATTTTGAGTTTTTCCAAAGATGCCCCTCTCCTCCCTTATAAAAGGGCACCTCCTCCCTCGCATCTTTACACAACATTGAGCCTTCAAGCTCGTCCTAACCCTACCAATTTATCTTCTCCACTTCCCTAGAAATATCCTAGAGGTCCTGGTCTTCTTCAAATACCAACCCTAGTGCCCATTGAGGAGGATAAGAAGATGCGCGTCAAAGAAGAGGTAATATCCATTACCGATCCTTTCCAATTTCTTTCTCCATCAACATATTCATCCTTAGTTGTTTAATTATGAATTAATAACATCATTTTAACTCATATACTTATATGTTATTATTAATATGAAACAACACCATTTCACCTTCTATCCATCCTATGGAAAATGAAATCATTGCGCGTGCCTACGTACGGAATACCGTATCCACGTCGTGGTGTAATCTGAATTCCACCACCACCTTACTTGGATGTGTATAATGGTGTAAATAAATAACTATATATGATTCTTGTAAATTTATAATGATTCTGAAATAGTATACATACACTTCAATACAATTCCTCGATCATGGGAACGATATCATTGCTCATGCATATGTACAGACTACTGTCTCCACGACGCGATGGGATTCATTTTCCATGTTAACAATTCAAGAATGATTATAAAGTATAAATAATAATTAATAATGAAATATATGACAAAATAATGCTTCTGTATTTATGTATATATATATATGTGTGTGTCATCTACCTAATTCCATTCAATTCAATATGGAATCAAAAACAGCCTTCATGCGTACGTATGGCCTACCATCTCCATGAACGATGTATGTCTTTCCATTTATTAATCTATTATATATATGTATATTCTGAATAAATATTATATATAAATCATTTTTTATATTCTGGAATTATGTAATCATGCTCTAAGTAATCATATGAATAATTACAAGTCAAAACACGGATGACAAATGAAATGATTTTACCAAAAATGCTATTTAACATGGTATTTACAAACGAATGGGTAATATAACGTCATAACTGAACCATATATGATATCATAAAAATGAATATGATTCTGTAATAAATCAATAAAATTATTTAAATCATTATACAAGAGTTTCGGATACATACAAAGCATATCAAACCTAAGGTAAGGGATAAAATTTTCAATATCATTTTTTATCCGAGATTGCTTATAGCTAAGTATTTACTAGGGTTATGTTTATAATCCATGAACAAGTTTTCTAAAATATATTTTCATAAAATGTTTACTATTCTTCTATGAATGTTTAAGGTCATTTTTTGCCTTTATTGAATTTTTACCACATTGTATGAATGGAATCTTTCCTTTAGTTACCATATAAGGTACTTTTTGGCTTTTCCGACAAAAGTACGAGAAGAATAATATTTTTAACTTATACGGTATGAACGGATTTTTACGGTTTCATATCGCCTAATTTTCAAGAAGCTTACTCAACATGTTTTAATGGTTATTTCCAATTAAATCATTTTCTTTTAAATTTGTGTGGAATTTTGTGAAAAGAGAAAAAAATATAATGAGAATGGATATTTTCCTCAAGAATTTATTTCAAGTGTTTTATCAAAACCATTCTCCATCTAAGATGAAATTATTTCATATGTGTATGTTTCAAGTATAATGTCTCTATGATTTAAATGGTTTCAATTTTCTTATGATGAAATATCCAATTGTTTTATATAGATTATGTGATTATGGGATGATGTTTATGAAACCCATTTTATTCTTTGGGTTATGATGAATGTTTTAAGATTATTTTGTGGCACAAGTAAGAATGGATTCACTAGGTGATGGGTGGGACTTATATCTCCCTCAAATACAATGGGTAAAGATTTATATCTCATTAGATAGACATGGATAGAATGGTATGTTAATCCGGTTCAGTAATACAGAATTGGAACGAGGAGTGAACTCGATTCAGAAAGAGAATTTGTCCACTAAGATGGTTTTGGCAGCAATGCCTTGGCTACTATGGAAATCATATCATGTTCTTAATGGTTTCCACAATCACATGTTTTATTCCCATGCTATTTTATCAGGAATAATGTTTCTTTATGATCAATTCCTTACGTATTTCCATGTTTTATGTTATTTCTCAAGATCTTGATGTTTAAACATTGTGTTCTTGTTTTTATGTTCAAATGTATATGGTTGGTTTTATTTTATCATTTATTACCCTTAATGAGTATTTGAGTTCACCCTTTATATTTCTTCTTTCCCAAGGATATAAAGAAACGTTTTTAGGTAAGAAAACAAAAAGGGGAAGATCTTTATGGGAGATGTTGAAGATATTTCACCCTGATTAGAAGATTATGTTCTGTGTTTCCAAATACACTAAACTATTACGGTTCATGAGTTTTGGTTTTTGTTACGTATTAAGTATTACGCAAAATTAATGTATTTTCCATGTACGTCACTCTTTGGGTCTCTATAGTTGGTATCATAGGAAAGGTTTAGTTAACCTTTGGAAACTAGGATGCGAAAAATTTAGTGAGATATCTAGAGATATTTCTAATGTATATATAGGGATGTCCTTAAGGATAAGTATAAATATAGGTTATAGTCCGAGAATTACAGTAACGATGTTATAATTAAACCTAAGATGTTAGATATTGAAGTTACTCCCCCTTGATTATTTTTTTTCCTCTCACACAATTCTATTTGTGTTTTAGACGATGGATGGAACCCGAAGGAACCGTGTTGATCAATGTAATGGAAGATGCAATGATTTACCTCCTCAACAAACCAATTTTATGGGAGATGGAGTGAACAATCTTATTTCTATACTTACACAAGCTATGAATCATTCTGGACTTCCAAATGAACAGAGAAAGGAGAAACATTTTGTTGACTCCTTCACGAGGCAGCATCCACCTTCATTCTGTGGGTCTTCTGATCCATTAGAGGTTGAACAATGGATCAGTACCACTGAAAAGATATTTTTAGTTCTACAATGTTCTGATCATGATAAATTCAAATTTGTATTATATCGTTTGGAAGGGGATTCTGATCAATGGTGGAATCTTATCAAGAATACGAGGCAAAGAGATGAAATTGAGTCCATGGAATGGGATGAGTTCAAGAACTTATTTATCAATCAGTACTTCCCTCGTATTCTTCGAACAAAGATAGAGAAGGAGTTTCTTGAACTTAAGAAAGAGGATGATGAATCTGTTGGTATATACGAGGTGAATTTCACAAGGCTTGCAAGGTATGCATCTGGATTTTTCATTCAATCTGAAGGCAAAGTTGATCGATTATTCAGTGTCTTAAAACCAAGTCTTCGAAGGGAATTAGTGATAAGAGACTTCAGTAGCTATGAAGAAATTGTTCGTTGTGCTATCAAGGTAGAACTGGAATTTGGTGTTACACATCCATCTCATGTTTTTGACAAGAAACGAAAGACGGAGTTCAAGTAAAAATCTCAGAACAAGGGTGAAAAGAAGATGAATGTTACTTTATGCTCAAAGTGTGGAAAGAAACATGGTGGAGATTGTTTAAAAGGTACTAGAAAATGATTCAAGTGTGGAAAAGAAGGTCATCGAGTAGATGAGTGCTGAAGTTATGGGAAAAGGGTTTCAAATGACATGAATAGAGAAAGGAATTCAGAGAACTCTCCACCAACACTTCAATGCTTCAGGTGCAAGGAAATGGGGCATTATGCTAATCAATGCACTAATACAAGGATTAATGATGATCGACGTGAGCAACAACATAAGGCAAAGGACAAAGGGAAGTCACATGCGATCAGTATTTGCGATGTTGAATATGAAAATGATGTTGTGGAATGATTAACTGTTTATGTAATGGGATTTCAAAATAGTATCTTGGAATCTCATTTATAGTACTGTGGAATTTTGGAATATCTATGTACTGGTTTTAAATAATTT
This sequence comes from Viscum album, assembly GCA_963277665.1. Classification (NCBI taxonomy): domain Eukaryota; kingdom Viridiplantae; phylum Streptophyta; class Magnoliopsida; order Santalales; family Viscaceae; genus Viscum; species Viscum album. The sequence continues at coordinate 311,114,090 of OY728133.1, read as the reverse complement.
TATGGTACCGGTAACCATGAAAAGTGATTGAAATATTTTTTGAAAGCAGTTCATATGATCATAAGGAAGGGATAAGAAGAAAATAATATTTTTGATAGTATTCATGAGCTCATGACTAAAATAAGGAAAAAGTGATATCATGGTTTGAGTATATAGAAATTTTGGAATTTTGGGATGTTCATATAGTTAACTTTTGACAGCAATCATGTTTTCACTAAGGTTCAATGGATATTAATTTTCCAAGAGAATACATGATTAAGGAATTTAAATGTTTGGAATGTGACCAACAAGTTATATCGTATGATAAATAATGTTATTCACGTTATTATTTTGTGACCTTTCCATTAATCATTTTCTGTATACTATGAGATTGGACAGATGAATTTTGGATAAGCCTAAATATTGGAGTGAATTATGATAGACATAAGATAGTATTATTTACTGCTAGAAATTTTTTTGATATTATTGCAGGAATGTTATAATAGTGTAGTTTTAGAAAAAGGAAAACCCATAGGATGGGCGACAACCCATCGCGTTGGACAAGGCTGTGGGAATCGAACCCACAATCGATGTGTGACATGCCTTTATCACCTTTCACCGGCCGACAAGAATTCCCTGGTTAGTAGAAACTAGTTTTATTTTATGAAGTATAAGTCAATTTTTGGAACCATATACGAATAATATCACCATATATGGACCTATGTATATAACATTTTATATCCTTGTGATTGAGACAGATGGAATGACCTATCATTCTATCGCATGATCCACAAACACTTCATGGAAAATAAATTCAACTTAATTTATTTAAGAGATGAAGTGGAAATTGTTCAATACATGAACAACAAGGATATTGTACCAAAATCAAGTAAGAATTTTTTTCTAATTCAAAAATTATTCAACATTAAGGAAATTATCTTGAAAGCCATAAATGATGTCCTAGTACTCTTATATCTGATGAATCAAATGGTACCTTAGATCATAAAAAATCTATGGCTTTGTGATTTTTGTCTTTTTTATATCCATGTTCTCTACCACTCTCCATCAGAACATGATGGTTAGATTTCTCTTCCATATCCATATTTTCACCTATGTTATCCTATGTGGAAACCCAGTGATGAGTTAATCTGGGTAACCGTTACATTTCGAACTTTCCTTTTTAAAATGAAGTTTTAGTATTCCTTTTTACGATGCGGGTTTCTATGAAAGAAACTTTCAATAGTAAACCATTTATAACTCTGAGGAATATCGAGGGCGAAATTCATTTTAAGGGGGGTAGAATGTAATAGCCTGAGATTTTAGCAGAAATGTTATTTTTAATTAATTTGATGTCTTGTGTTGTATTCTACACCAAGATTATCTTGTACTATACGCAACACCATATTAGGTTACAGTATACGCAACACTATTCTTGGCTAGTGTTACACACTATTTCATGTTTGTTTTGTGGAAATTATTCTACGCAACATTAAGTATAGATTTTGTTTAATGTATAAATGAAATATGTTTTGATTATGTTATATGCAACACCAAACGGAGATTTCACTACACACAGCCCTGACTTGGTTTACATTACACGCAATCAAGACCTTCTTTGATAGAGTGTGTAGTACGCAATACCAAGATTCACTAAATGAGATATTATTATAATATTATTATAAACTAGCCATTATAAATAGTAATACCCAATTTTTGAAATTTTATCTTTCAAAATGGAATTCATTTTTGGATTCATAATATCAATATTTTATTAGGGTGAAATTTTTATATTTTTCTGAAAACTTTCAATTTTTGATGAATAGTGAAAACACTAGGTTACTATTTAAAAACCGAATTTTTATTTAAATATTTATTTATTTTATTTAAATATATTTTAGATAAAAATTGATACATAATACCAATATATGTTCAATGTAATTCATTGGATTCATTTTATAATAATTTTATATATATAAAAAATTTATTGAACTTTTCACCGTCTTTTACCCACCTCGTAGGAAAATTTGCAAATTTACATAAAACGTAATTTTACCGCTTCTGTGAATGAAATTTCAAAAATCCGAGAGACACGGATGATGTTAGTAAGTAAAATGTGGTTCAATGAGATAAAAATAATTTTTGGTGAATAGTAACTTTTTACTTTTATTTACCTCGGTAAAATGTAAATAGTGTAGTTAAGGGTAAAAATGATATTATTATTACCCTAAGACATGTCCTAATTCTATTGGATAAGTTTAATTCCACAAAAGACAACCTTAAGAATAAAATATGACCATTTAGGTCCACATGGATAAGATTAGGACACTTACTTTTATTTTATTTAAAAAAGAGTTAAAATTTTTAAAATCAATGTTTAATAACTAAAACATTTTCAATATAGGGTGATAAATAAGATAAATTACACTATAAATATTCATTGGGAAGATAAAAATATTTCATACATAATGGTTTTTTATTTATATTTTTTGGACTTTAAATAATTTAATTTATATATGACACAATGATGATGCAGAAATTACCTTTTTAAGGAAATATTAACATAATTGATATTATAAATACACAAATAAATGTAATTTGAGACTTTTTATAAATTCCACTAATTTAATAGGTTAATATGTCATGTTAGTATTGATTTAATTAACTTTTTTTGAACTAATCAGGTTGTTATGATTTTTAAAAAAATCAATTACCAAATAGTGTCAAAATTGACATAAAATAGTTTTTAGAACAAATATTATATTATTAATTGTTATTTTATTCCTAAAAATCTAACGTTCGGCCAAATGACTTAGATAATGATATATATAATAATAATTAACCACTTGGGGTTCGTTTGGCTTGTTATAGTAAGTTTATTAACCATATAGTGTAAGAAAACAAGAAGACGGGGTAAAAGTTAAATTATTTAACATTGAGTTAAATCTAAATGACAAGGTTAAAATAGTAACCTAAACTTGTCAAACCAATATTGGATGAGAGTATTTTGACCCATCCCCACCTTATCTTCGAAATAAATAAATTTGGATCTATTAAAAACCGAATATGACTTTATAAATAAATAATATTTTGAGTTTTTCCAAAGGTTCCCCTCTCCTCCCTTATAAAAGGGCACCTCCTCCCTCACATATTTACACAACATTGAGCCATAATTCTCTTCCAACCCATACCAATTTATCTTCTCCACTTCCCTAGAAACATCCTAGAGGTCCTGGTATTCTTCATATACCAGCCCTAGTCCCTAAGAGGAGGTTAAGAAGAGACGCGTCAAAGAAGAGGTAATATCCATTACCGATCCTTTCCAATCTCTTTCTCCTTCAAAATATTATTCCTCAGTTGTTTAATTATTAATTAATAAAATCAGTGTCACTCATATACGTATATGTTATTATTAATATGAAACAACAATATTTCACCTTCTATCCATCCTTTGGAAAATGAAATCACCGTGTGTGCGTACGTACGGAATACCATCTCCACGTAGTGGTGTAATCTGTTTTCCACCACCACCTTACCTGGATGGGTATAATGGTGTAAATAAATAACTATATATGATTCTTCTAAATTTATAATTATTATGAAATTGTATACATACACTTCAATACAATTCCTCGATCATGGGAATGATATCATCGCTCGTGCGTACGTACAGACTACCGTCTCCACGACGCAATAGGATTCATTTTCCATGTTAACAATTCAAGAATGATTATAAAGTATAAATAATAAGTAATCATGAAATATATGACATAATAATGCTTTTGGATTTATGTATATATATTTTTATTTCATCTACTTAATTCCATTCAATTCTATAAGGAAACGAAAAGAGCGTTCATGCGTACGTACGGCCTACCTTCTCCATGAACAGTGTATGTCTTTCCATTTATTAATATATTATATATATGTATATTCTGAATATATATTATATATAAATAATGTTTTATATTCTATAATTAAGTAATAATTATCTAATTAATCATATTAATAATTACAATTCAAAACACAGACGACGAATGAAACGATTTTACCCAAAATTCTATTTAACATGGTATTTACAAACGAATGGGTAATATAAAGTCATAAGTGAACCATATATGATATCAAATAAATGAATATGATTTTGTAATAAGTCAATGACATTATTTAAATCATTATACAAGAGGTTCAGATACATACAAAGCATATCAAACCTAAGGTAAGGGATAAAATTTTCAATATCATTTTTTATCCGAGATTGCTTATACCTAAGTATTTACTAGGGTTACGTTTATCATCCATGACAATGTTTTCTATGAAAAGTTTTCATAAAATGTTTACTATTCTTCCATTAATGTTTAAGGTCATTTTTACACTTTATTGACTTTTTACCACATTGTATGAATGGAATATTTCCTTTAGTTACCATATAAGGTACTTTTTGACTTTTCCGACAAAAGTACGAGGAGAATAATATTTTTAACTTATACGGCATGAATGGATTTTTACGGTTTCATATCGCCTAATTTTCATGAATCGTCCTATACATATTTTCATGGTTATTATCAATAAATTCCTTTTATATCAAAATTTTGTGGCATTTTGTGAAAAGAAAATGGTTTTTAATGAGAAAGGATATTTTCCTCAAGAATTTATTTCAAGTGTTTTATCAAAACCATTTTCCATCTAAGTTGACATTACTTCCTATGTGTATGTTTCAAGTATAATGTCTCTATGATTTAAATGGTTTCACTTTTCTTATGATGAAATATCCAATTGTTTTATATAGATTATGTGATGATGGGATGATGTTTATGAAACCCATTTTATTCTTTGGGTTATGATGAATATTTTATGATTATTTTGAGCCACAAGTAAAAATGATTTCATTATGAGATGGGTGGGACCTATATATTCCTCCAATACATTGGGTAAAGATTTATATCTCATGAGATAGACATGGCTGGAATGGTAAGTTAATCCAGTTCAGTAATACAGAACTGGAACGAGGAGTGAACTCGATTCAGAAAGGGACATTGTCCACTAATATGGTTATGGCAGCAATCCCTTGGCTGCTATGGAAATAATATCATGTTATTAATGGTTTCGACAATCACATGTTTTATTCCGATGCTATTTTTTCAGGACTAATGTTTCTTTATGATCTATGCCTTACATATTTCCATGTTTTTTGTCATTGCTCAAGATCTTGATGTTTAAACATTGTGTTCTTGTTTTTAAGTTCAAATGTATATGGTTTTTTTTATTTTATCCATGCTTACCCTTACTGATCATTTGAGTTCACCCTATATATGTTTTCTTTACCAAGGATATAAAAAAACGTTTTTATGTAAGAAAACAAAAAGGGGAAGATATTTATGGGAGATGTTGAAGATCATTCACCCTGATTAGAAGATTATGTTCCGAGTTTCCAAAGACACTAAACTATTATGGTCCTTGAGTGTTGGTTTTTTTATGTATTATGTTTTCCGCAAAATTAATGTGTTGTCCATGTATGTCAAGCTTTGGGTCTCTACAATTTGTATCAGAGGAAAGGTTTTGTTGACCTTTGGAAACTAGGATGCGAAAAATTTAGTGAGATCCCTAGAGATATTTCAAAGCTATGTCTAGAGATGTCCTTAAGGATAAGTATACATATAGGTTATAGTCCTATAATTACGTTAACAATGTTATAATTAAACCTAAGATGTTAGATATTGAAGGTACTCCCCCTTGATTATGATTTTTGCCTCTCAAAAAATTATTTATGAGTTTCAGACGATGGATGGAACCCGAAGGAACCATGTTGATCAATGTAATGGACGATGCAATTATTTTCCTCCTGAACAAACCAATTTTATGGGAGATGGAGTGCACAATCTTATTTCTATACTTACACAAGCTATGAATCATTATGGACTTCCAAATGAGCAGAGAAATGAGCAACATTCTGTTGAATCCTTCATGGGGCAGTGTCCACCTTCATTCAACGGGTCTTCTGATCCATTAGTGGCTGAACAATGGATCGGTACCACTAAAAAGATATTTACAGTTCTACAATGTTCTGAGCATGATAAAGTAATCTTAGTATTGTATCTTTTAGAAGGGGATACTGATCAATGGTGTAATATTATCAAGAATACGAGGCAAATAGATGAAATTGAGTCTATGGAATGGTACGATATCAAGAACATATTTTTCAATAAGTACTTACCTCGTATTCTTTGTACAAAGATGGAGAAAGAGATTCTTGAACTTAAGAAAAAGGATGATGAATCTGTTGGTATATACGAGGTTAATTTTACAAGGCTTGCAAGGTATGCATCTCGATTTATCATTCAATATGAAAGAAATGTTGATCGATTATTTAGTGGCTTAAAACCAAGTCTTCGAAGGGAATTAGCGATAAGAGACTTCAGTAGCTATGAAGAAATTGTTTGTTGTGCTATCAAGGTAGTACTGGAGTTGGTGTTATGCATCCATCTAATGTTTTTGTCATGAAACGAAAGATAGAGTTCAAGGAAAAGTCTCCGAACAATGGTGAAAAAAGATGAATGTTACATTATGCTCAATGTGTGGAATGAAGAATGGTGGATATTGTCTAGAAGGTACTAGAAAATGTTTCAAGTGTGGAAAATAAGGTCATCGAGTAGCTGAGTGACGAAGTAATGGGAAAAGGGTTTCAAATGAAGTGAATAGAGAAAGGAATTCAGAGAACGGTCCACCAACACTTCAATGCTTCAAGTGCAAGGAAATGGGGCATTATGCTAATCAATGCCCTAATCCAATGATTAATGATGATCGACGTGAGAAACCACTTAAGGAAAAGGGCAAAGGGAAGTCACATGCGATCAGTATTTGCGATGTTGAATATGAAAATGATGTTGTGTAATGATTAAGTGTTTATGTAATGGGATTTCAAAATAGTATCTTGGAATCTCATTTATAGTACTGTGGAATTTTGGAATATCTATGTACTGGTTTTCAAGAATTGTATGGTACCGGTAACCATGAAAAGTGATTGAAATATTTTTTGAAAGATGTTGATATGAACATAATGAACGGATAAGAAGAAAATAATATTTTTGATAGTATACATGAGCTCATGACTAAAATAAGGACAAAGTGATATCATGGTTTGAGTATATAGAAATTTTTGAATTTTGGGATGTGGAAAGAGTTAACTTTTGACAGCAATCATGTTTTCACTAAGGTTTAATGGATATTAATTTTCCAAGAGAATACATGTTTAAGGAATTTAAATGTTTGGAATGTGACAAACAAGTTATATCGTATGATAAATAATTTTATTCACGTTCTTATTATGTGACCTTTCCATTAATCATTTTCTGTATACTATGAGATTGGACAGATGAATTTTGGATAAGCCTAAAGATTGGAATGAATTAAGATAGACATAAGATAGTATTATTTACTGCTAGAACTTTTTTTTGATATTATTGCAGGAATGTTATAATAGTGTAGTTTTAGAAAAAGGACAACCCAGAGGATGGGCGATAACCCATCGCGTCGGACAAGGCTGTGGGAATCGAACCCTCAATCGATGTGTGACATGCCTTTATCACCTATCACCGGCCGGCAAGAAGTCCCTGGTTAGTAGAAACTAGTTTTATTTTATGAAGTATAAGTCAATGTTTGGAACCATATATGAATAATATCACCATAGATGGACCTATGTATATAACATTTTCAATCCTTATGTTTGAGACAGATGGAATGACCTATCATTCTATCGCATGATCCACAAACACTTCATGGAATACAAATTCAACTTCATTTCTTTAAGAGATGAAGTGGAAATTGTTCAATACATGAACAACAATGATATTGTACCAAAATAAAGTAAGAATTTTTTTTAATTCAAAAATTATTCAACATTAGGGAAATTATCTTGAAAGCCAAAAATGATGTCCTAGTACTCTTATATCTGATGAATAAAATGGTACCTTAGATCATAACAAATCTATGGCTTTGTGATTGTTGTATTTTTTATATCCATGTTCTCTACCACTCTCCATCAGAACGTGATGGTTAGATTTCTCTTCCATATCCATATTTTCACCTATGTTCTCCTATGTGGAAACCCAATGATGAGTTAATCTGGGTAACCGTTACATTTCTAACTTTTATTTTTAAAATGAAGTTTTATTATTCCTTTTTACGATGCGGGTTTCTATGAAAGAAACTTTCAAGTAGTAAACCATTTATAACCCCGACGAATTTTGAGGGAGAAATTCATTTTAAGGGGGGTAGAATGTAACAGTCCGAGATTTTATGAGAAATATTATTTTTAATTACTTTGATGTCTTGTGTTTTATGCTACACCAAGATTATCTTGTACTATATGAAACACCGTATTATCTTGTAGTATAGGCAACACTATTCTTGTCTAGTGTTACACACTATTTCAAGTTCATTTTGTAGAAATTATTCTACGCAACATTAAGTATAGATTTTGTTTAATGTATAATTGAAATAAGTTTTGATTATGTTATACGCAACAACAAACATGGGTTTCACTACACACATACCTGACTTGTTTTACATTACACGCAATCAAGACCTTCTTCGATAGCGTGTGTAGTTCACAATACCAAGATTCACTAAACGAGATATTATTATAATATTATTATGAACTAGCCGTTATGAATAGTAATGCCCTCTTTTTAAAATTTTATCTTTCATAATGGACTTCATTTTTTGATTTGGAATATCAAAATTTTCTTAGGGTGAAATTATGATATTTTTCTGAAAACTTTTAATTTTTGATGAATAGTGAAAACACTGGGTTACTATTTAAAACCCGACTCTTTATTTAAATATTTATTTATTTTATTTAACTATATTTTTGGTAAAAATTGATACATAATACCAATATAAGTTCAATTTAATTCATTGGAGTCATTTTATAATAATTTTAGATATATAAAAATTTTATTGAACTTTTCACCGTCTTTTACCCACCTCCTAGGAGAATTTTCAAATTTACATAAAACACAATTTTACCCCATTTGTGAATGAAATTTAAAAAATCTGGGAGACGCGGTTGATGTTAGAAAGTAAAATGTGGTTCAATGAGATAAAAATAATTTTTGGTGAATAGTAACTTTTTACTTTTATTTACCAGGGTAAAATGTAAATAGTGTAAGTAAGGGTAAAAATGATATTATTATTACCCTAACACATGTCCTAATTCTATTGTATAAGTTCAATTCGACCAAAAAAAACCTTAACAATAAAATATGACCATTTAGGTCCACTTGGATAAGATTAGGACACTTACTTTTATTTTATTTAAAAAAGAGTTAAAATATTTAAAATCAAAGTTTAATAACTAAAAAAATTTTAATATAGGGTAATCATTAAGATAAATTACACTATAAATATTTATTAGAAATTTAAAATGATTTCCTACATAATGGTATTTTATTTATAATTTTTTTACTTTAAATAATGTAATTTATATATGACACAATGATGATGCATCAATTACCTTTTTAAGGAAATATTAACATAATTGATATTATAAATACCCAAATAATTATAATTTGAGACTTTTTATATATTCCACTAATTTGATAGATTAATATGACATGTTATTATTGATTTAATTATCTTTTTTCGAACTAATTAGGTTGTTATTATTTTTACAAAAATCAATTACCAAATAGTGTCAAAATTTGCATAAAATAGTTTTTTAAAAAAATATTATATTATTAATTGTTATTTTATTCCTAAAAATCTACGGTCAGTGCAAATTACTTAGATAAGGATATATATATATATTAATAATGAACCACTTGAGGTTCGTTTGTCCTATTATAGTATGATTATTAACCATATAGTGTAAGAAAACAAGAAGACACGGTAAATGTTAAATTATTTAACTTATAGTTAAATCTATATAATAAGGTTAAAATAGTAACCTAAAATGTCCAAATTATATTGTATGAGATTATTTAGACCCATACCCACCTTGGATTCGAAATAAACCAATTTGGATGTATTAAAACCTGAATATGACTTTATAATAAAATAATATTTTGAGTTTTTCCAAAGGTGCCCCTCTCCTCCCTTATAAAAGTGCACCTCCTCACTCTCATATTTACAGAACATTGAGCTTTCATGCTCAGCCAACCCCGGCCAATTTCTCTTCTCAACTTTCCTATAAACATCCTAGAGGTCATGGTCTTCTTCAAATACCAACCCTAGTTCCCTAAGAAGAGGTTAAGAAGAGGCGCGTCAAAGAAGAGGTAATATCCATCACCGATCCTTTTCCAATTTCTTTCTTCTTCAACATCATATTCCTTAGTTGTTTCATTATTAATTAATAACATAAGTATCACTCATATACGTATATGTTATTATAAATATGAAACAACACTATTTCACCATCTATCCATCCTACGGAAAATGAAATCACCGCGCGTGCGTACGTACGGAATACCGTCTCCATGCCGTGGTGTGATCTATTTTCCACCAGCACCTTTCTTTGATGGGTATAATGGTGTAAATAAATAACTATATATGATTCTTGTAAAGTGATACTGATTCTGAAATAGTATACATACACTTCAATACAATTCCACAATCATGGGAATGATATCATCACTCGTGCGTAAGTACGGACTACTGTCTCCACGACGCGATGAGATTCATTTTCCATGTTAACAATTCAACAATGATTATAAAGTATAAATAATAAGTAATCATGAAATATATGATACAATAATGCTACTGGATTTATGTATATATATATATATGTCATCTACTTAATTCAATTCAATTCAATAAAGAAACGAAAACAACATTCATGCATACGTACGGCATACCGTCTCCATGAACGGTGTATGTCTTTCCATTTATCGATCTATTATATATATGTATATTATGAATATATATTATATATAAATCATGTTTTATATTCTGTAATTCAGTAATCATTATCTGAGTAATCATGTGAATAATTACAAGTCAAAACACGGACGACAAATGAAACTATTTTACCCAAATCGCTATATAACATGGAATTTACAAACGAACGGGTAATATAAAGTAATAAGTGAACCATATATGATATCATAACAATGAATATGATTCTGTAATAAGTCCATGACATTATATTAATCATTATATAGGTTGTTAGTATATGTACGAAGCATATTAGACCTAAGGTAAGGGATAAAATTTTCAATCTCATTTTTCATCCGAGATTGCTTATACGTAAGTATTTATTGGGGTTACGTTTATCATCCATGACCTTGTTTTCTAAAAAATGTTTTCGTCAAATGTTTAATATTATTCCCTGAATTATTAAAGTCATTTTTACCCTTTATTTACTTTTTACCCCATTGTATGAATGAAATCGTTCCTTTAGTTACCATATAAGGTACTTTTTGACTTTTCCGACAAAAGTACGAGGAGAATGTTATTTTTAACTTATACGGCATGAACAGATTTTTACGGTTTAATATCACCTAATTTTAGAGAAGCTTCCTCTACAAGTTTTCATGGTTATTTACAATAGAATCCTTTTCTTTTAAAATTGTGTGGCATTTTGGGAAAAGAAAATTATTTTTAATGAGAAAGGATATTTTCCTCAAGAATTTATTTCAAGGGTTTTATCAAAACCATTTTCAATATAAGATCACATTACTTCATATGTGTATGTTTCAAGTATAATGTCTCTATGATTAACATGTTTTCACTTTTCTTAGGATGAAATATCCAATTTTTTATATAGATTATGTGATGATGGGTTGATGTTTATGAAACCCATTTTATTCTTTGGGTTATGATGAATGTTTTATGTTTATTTTGTGGCACAAGTAAGAATTATTTCATTATGAAATGGGTGGGACATAAATCTCCCTCCAATGAATTGGGTAAAGATTTATATCTCCTGAGATAAACAAGGATGGAACGGTAAGTTAATCGGGTTCAGTAATACAGGACTAGAATGAGGAGTGAACTCGATTCAGAAAGGGACTTTGTGCACTAAGATGGTCTTGGTAGCAATGCCTTGACTACTATGGAAATCATATCATTTGCTTATTGGTTTCCACAATCACATGTTTTATTCCCATTCTATTTTATCAGGACTAATGTTTCTTTATGATCTATTCCTTACATATTGCCATGTTTTATGTCATTGCTCAAGATCATGATGTTTAAACATTGGGTTCATGTTTTTAAGTTCAAATGTATATGTTTGGTTTTATTTTATCCATGCTTAATCTTACTGAGCATTTGAGATCACCCTTTATATGTTTTCTTTCCCCAGGATATAAAGAAAGGTTTTTAGGTAAGAAAACATAAAAGGGAAGATCTTTATGGGAGATTTTGAAGATCTTTCACCATGATTAGAATATTATGTTCCGAGTTTCCAAAGACACTAAACTATTACGGTCCTTGAGTTTTGGATTTTGTTATGTATTATGTATTCCAAAAAGTTAATGTAATTTCCATGTACTTCAAGCTTTGGGTCTCTACATAGTATCTGTTTTAATTCCTCATGAGATAATGTGTAGCATTCAGCATGTTGGGAATCATCTTCATCAATCATGTACTAATGGTTATCCTTTATATTCCCAAAGGAATCATGTTGTTGTAAAAAATAGAATACACACCACCACCAATATAGATATTGGAAGAAGAAAAAATGGTGCAAAAATACAACATGACAACACTTTTTCCGCTACGACCACTAATACCATGACTCATGGGTACCCTCACCCAATATCTCCCTCTAAGATCTTTTAGAGAATGGTTATTAATTCCATTGTTCATTTCTATGAACAAGAAGGGGTTATAACAATTAGAGATATTTCTTGATGGGACCTCTAATCTAAAATTCCAAACCATCATTACATCCCTCAATAGCTATGTAGGGAAAAATATACCCTCTTTTCTTGGACAAAAGTTTTTTATTATGTTTCCCCTCAATATTATAATAGTTATTTTCCAAAAAATGATGAGGTTGGGCCACACTAGACATACATACTATAACCACTGTGCTGGGGCCACCCAAGAGGGGCCCCACCGTTCAATGCTTCCAACAACATTGGGATACTGCATATGATGATGAATAGGTTGTTGAAATTCCTACTCTGTTGACCCTAGTCCGAAAAATCATGTTCTAGTGTCAGTTATAGGATACAAATCCTATTCCCCATGATGCCTCTATAATATATCTAGTGGACCATTCCACTATTTTATGTACCTATAACAGTAACAATCAGCATTTAGGGGAACATTCACACCAATATGGTATAGATACCCCCAACAACTTATTTAATGGGTTAGGCATGCTCTACCAACTTTAGAAGCCATCAGAACCCATCTTGGACCACCCCGTGATGAAGAACATCACCGAGGGGGGACCTCCCCATGATGTAATCAATAAATATGTAAGTATTTCCTATGATAATAGTTTCTCCAACCTTGATGATTTTTCCTAATGTAGGAGGGTATACAACTGAAATAAAGTTCATACTCTTAGTACCAACTGCAACATGCATGGAAATATCTCTCATGGACTGAAGTGTCTCACACTTGGGGATCCCCCACCAGGGAAGAGATATGGACATGGGTAAGTATTCCTCATATCTAACCTCTTAGGGTTTCAGATTATGGATGATTCAACAAAAGTGCCTCCACCTCTTTTGAAATATCTCAGGTCAAAGGATTGTCCGTTGAGGTTATCCATATCTACTATAAAGATCCAAAATATCCCCAAATCCCAATATAAATACCTTCAAGTGGAGTACTACTTATCTCCCTTTTATGTAATCTATATGAATCCATCATTTCCACCATATATATCCCTTCTCTCGCCCTCAACCATTGAATTTAAAGAGATGTTTTAGTCAGAATTCGCCAAATATATGAAATTGATAATACTTATGATACAAATGGGATTTAAAAAGATGACCTCACTGAATATCTAGACACCAAAAACAACCCATCAAACAATTATATGTTCATGAATCTGGCCCCACCCCCAAAAAAAATTCCATAATTCCATTTAAAATTGGAATTTTTCATGCCACCACTATATGAGCATCAATATCAAGATATATCCACATCACTTAATCCCCTGAATTTTGTGTCCATCACCAGCTGGGGCATGGGGGATCAAGAGTAGTATGACCTTACTAATGATTTATAGAAGTAGAAATCTTGTTGGAGATTATGTGTAATGTCTAACTTCCAATCCTATACTATCCACCGACAGAATTAAATTTCACCTTCCAAGATTCCCACTCTAAGGATCGCGTAGCATTTCTCCATCCTGAAATATAGATGCAATCCAATCACCTTTAGGATTTTCATTTGAAATATCCTTGTAATGAGGAGAACCTAATGGATGTTCATAATCAATTCTAGAGGTTTGAAATTACATCAATCACAATATCTCAATTCCACAATTCATATTGATTTCTCTAGACCTTCTAATAGACCAATTTAATAATCCGACCATGATTTTGTGAATCACGTAGGAAGTGTATGCCCACATGAATATTGAAGGCATGAGGGTATACGATTCCCTTTAATCTAACCCCATTTTATAGAGACAAAGATTCTATCAGAAATACCCACCTATTGACGGATACAGGTCATATATTTCCTTAATCCTTTTGAATATATTTAATATAATCCCTTCTGTGTGATAAAAAAAATTGAGTTCGTGATGTAGGGAATAAAGAAGATCTACACTGAGTTGGAACATTCCATTAGTCAGACCATCTAATGGGTGCCCTGACTCACCAACAGAGACATTCATTGGTCCTCAAACGCCTTTCTAGGGATACATTATCTCATTCCATTGGATATATTGACAAGGTCATGGTGATTTCTATACCCATTAATCAATCCAATACGACACTGAAAATAGAGACAGATTCCCATTATTCCTCTATAATCCACATTTTTAGGGCTACAAGAGGCTTACTGTTGAACTTATCATCAAGAATATCCTATTAAAAGGTAATTCTTGAAGGTATCTCATTCCCCTTCTAGAGGAGTAGACTATTTAATTTGATCATGCACATAATCTTGTGGTATGTGGCTTTGTGCATCCAATCTATGTAGATGAAGGTCATAATAGTGAAATCCCAAGGTAAAATTCACGTACCCCACCTGAATGATGTAATTTCAAGCCTTCAAACCATGATATATTTGAATCACAATCTAGTAGGCTGACCAAAGAACAAGAGACTTCCAACCTTTGACATGTTGACATAATAAAAACTCTCAATACCATCATTGAGGCATTTTTGGAATAATAAGCTTTGTTCTTAAGAAAATTTAATTTTTATCTGACATGGGTGGACCCGATGTACAATCCTACAGAATTTGGAAATTGGAACTTTATATTATTTAATAGGATTGGGGAACTTTTGTACCATCTATATCTATTTTCCTTACAGTGGGGTCTAATACTAAGAAACCTCAAGAAACAAGATGTACTGAAACACCATCACTTTATCTAATCTCTAGATGGAACTTCTTTTACCTAGTATAGATTGATACCTCTAGGGTTCATAGAAATTTCGGAAACCTCTATAGAAAATTTCACTAATAGTTTAGTTCAACCATGCTCACAACTAGTATCTTCATACTCATAAAATTAAATAATATGAATGATTAGTGAGTTTATGATTTCA
This sequence comes from Viscum album, assembly GCA_963277665.1. Lineage (NCBI taxonomy): Eukaryota > Viridiplantae > Streptophyta > Magnoliopsida > Santalales > Viscaceae > Viscum > Viscum album. The sequence continues at coordinate 311,098,425 of OY728133.1, read as the reverse complement.
TTTAATGATGTAATTGAATTATGTATTCTCTCAATTTTATTATTTTGAAGAAAATATATTTTTAATGTTTCTGGAGAATGATCTAGATAGGATGGTTCTCATTCATATCCCCTTCAGATCTCCAAGGGGATTCTGGGAATTATATTAAATGCGACAGTTATTGGAAGAAGCCTTGAAGTGGCCAAGAAGTGGAAACCCCCATTGAATATCCTAGACATGAAATGAAATATTTTGAAAGTAGAAGTTGGAGCCTCCATATTGTCTCATTTCCCATAGTCAGACCACCATTAGGATCCTCTGTAATATATGCCTTTATATACACAACCTTTCCATGAGAATGATTCTCATGCCCCCCATTAGGGGTTATACCCCAGGGTTCATTTCACATAGTAAAATAAAAAGATATATTCCTTGAATGAATCTCATGTTTTGCGGTACATAATCTGGACCTTGGAGAAGCAATTCCGGACACTTACTGAATTCCATTGTCCTTAAGAGGTAACATAAATAATTGTTCCAACTACATCTCGGGCCATAGTGTCCTCAGATGCACCAACAAAGGGTATTTCGTCTTGAAATTTTGGTGTTATGACCTTGTAGATCATGGCCTAGTGGATTTATTCAAGGTAACATCATAGGTATCACATGTCTTTTTGAATATTTATTTTGATAAAGAGGACATTAGGGAGTGGAAATCGGTGTCTGGAAGAGGTATGCATAAGTACAGTGTTGGGATGGCATGTAAGATGAATGCTCACTCTCATGACTTTATTTATTCCCAATTGAGAAATACCGGACCAAATTTTGTTTCTAAACCCCCTAAAACTACCATATTTACCATATTTCCAGCCAAGTCTTGAAGAAATAGGTTTTGGTACAACCAAGACATCTAGAACCACCAATTGGTGCCAATGTCTAATTTCAATCTTAGAAAATTCTTCCCCTTAATCTAGGGGGAGAGATGGGAATCTAAATTATCCAATAAAATCAGGATAATGATGAATTGGTAAATTAATATGTAAATTTAGTCAGAATGATATATTATTTCATGATATATGGTGATGAATAAAATCCCACAACCCCTTTAGGTATCACTAACCAGCATCATCAAGGGATGGGTAGGTGTCTTGCTATCAAATAGAATTATCTGAAAAATATCCTAAAAATGATATTAGATTCTTCTAATACCATTAAAAAGTAATTTCTTAGGTCACTACTATAATATCCATCATTGACCACATAATTGGATTCACCCCATTAAACAACTATATTTTTTGATCATGTTACTCAACCATAGTGGCCCAAATCCCAATAGGCAGTCGATCAAGGATCGACCCTAGACATCCATTGCTCAACATAATTCTTCTTCCTAAAAATGGGGTACGGTGAACACCATCCATGATCCATATCCTCAGATGACTATTCCCATTTTTCATCAATCCATAGAGTGTCTTCTAGTAAGAAATGTTTTATCCCACTTTAAAACTATGATGTTCCTAAACATCTCTCAAGCATACCTATGATACTCTATATTATCGATGTACTCTGTAGATCAAAAGAGATGCATGTGGATATCACCATGGCCATAAATATCCCTATTTAGATCAAGACTAAGGTAGCCACTACTAAGGACAATCATGAAAATAACGCCAAGCAGGAAGAGTGTAAACCCATAATTTCTTTCTCAAAAGAGGATGTGGGTATATTTATCTAGGGACACATACACCATATAAAATTCACATACTAGTATAATGGTGTGTAAATCCATTTAAACCTAGTAGAAATATAATTGAGGAGAAACATTAGTCTGAACATCATGTTTCAAAAAATAGGGATCAAAGAGATATATTTGACCCCCTACAACCAGATTCTGTAGAATGACTAGATAGAGAAGAATACAAATGGAATGATCCATCTAGAGACCCAATTTAGTGACATGGTTGCATAGAAGTAATCATTTTTATAGTCATTTCATAAAATTATATACTAGGATGTATCTGGATTCATTCAAATGGAGATTTTTCATTTTAATATCATTAGTGCCTTACATACTAACTCAATGGTCGATTATGGGCGCTCTTTGGAGAAACTACTCCCATTAACTATTGTGAAGCATTATTCATAGATAATGATATTTATAAGGGTAATGGAAAGAAAATTATGACCAGATAGATAAAATGCATTGTTCCCCCAAAGATGTTATAACCACATCAGCAAATCCTTGGGAGTATTTTAATGATATATTTATTTAACTTGTACCCTGGTTGGAACTAATGATTGAGGAATTTGGAGACCATTTCTTTTCTCCAAAAAATAGGTAATCTATACATATCTCCACATATTCCTATAATGGATAGGAATCATTGAGTCTGGATTAGCCTACTCTTATCACATATTAGAATTTTTTCCCAATGGAAAGATTCCCATGACATGTTGTTTGTTTTGAAAGGTAGTGATATCTCTATGTAAGTGCACCCATCATAATTTATTTAACAATAGAGGAATACCAAACCACCAAAAAATTTATATACATGGATATCTAGCTTTAATTTCCATGATATTAATAGTTTAGGTACCCATTTTGATTTATAATACCTCTATAATGGAAAAAAGAAGTGTCGCCCCACAATCCCCATTTCGTAAGGGATCACCCCATTCCACTAAACCCCTAGTTTCATATGATGATGAAGACCTAGAATATTCCCCTCCTACATTAGAAGAAGGAATATCCACCACCATTAATGACATAACTCAACTTAATATTTTCATAATGAATTACCAGAGACATATTCTTACTGGTGAAATCATGAACCCATAAGAACAAAAACAATACTTGGCAATCTTGAAGTGTCACTAGGATATATTCTAATAAAGCTATAATGAAATTCCACTCCTTAACCACTAGTTGGTTTCTCACCACCTTGGGATCTCATGGGGTAATCATAGATATAATAAACCTATATTGAAGTTTCACCCCTACCATTGTTCCCTGTTTGAGGTAGAAATTGAAAATACAATCAATGCTATCATCATCCGGGAAGTCCAATGCCAAAAACAACTGGACAAAATTGTCTCATTTGGGATGTAGAATGGGAAGATAAAATATTTTATCAACATTTGGGACCATATCCACCATTGTATGATGGATTATTTACCCCTAAAAATTCCAAATATAATGATCTACACCACAGGTTCCATCCCATATTTATCCTTTATGGATGGGTATCATGGGTACAATCAGATCTTAATGGAAGGCAAATATGATGAACCTAACTCTTTTAGGGAACCTCCAAGAATATTTTTATAAAGAGTGATGCCATATAGATTGGATAATTCTAGGGATAACTACCAATTAACCATAAAAAATATCATTAAGGTTCCCCTTGGGACACTAGTAGAGTACTATGTGGATAAGTTTGTGGTTAAATCCCACTAACACTAAGACCATCTCAGAGTTCTTGAGAATGATTTCGATTTTATCTAATCCTATTTCTTCAAAATTAACCACTTGAAGTGTGCATTTGGGGTTCCCACTATAATGTTTATATACTTTGATTTTATGTATATATTCATCAAGATCGTTAAATGGTATATTTAATCCATTATCCAAAAGCCTTCTTTAAATACCATTTAGGAACAATGAGTTATCTTGGGAAAAATTTCCTATATTTGATGATTCATCACTAACATGGATGTTAAATTAAAACCCTTATACTAGATCATGAAGAAATTAATCCTATAGTAGTTGGTTGAAGATTTCTATAATATATTTGATGAAATTTCAAGGTTCCTTCTACAATGTCTGGTCCTGACGCCACGAATCCCTAGGAACCCATGGGTGCTTTATGTGACCTCCCTAGAACAACCTATCGAAGAGCTATGGGATCAAAATAATAATGTGGGAATATGAAAAAACATCATGAATATTTTGTTCATGTTTTTCAATAACAAGATCATGTATTTCTCCTTAGATAAACACTGCATGGTCATGTTCATCACATTTAAAAATTTGTGGCATTACATGTAGCGCCATGATATACTGTTATTGTCTCATATTGATCATATGTAGTAAATCCTCAATCACATCATGAATAAATGTTGATTTCCATTTTGAGATATTATCTTGTAGGAATTTGATATTATGTTTAACCCCCATAATTAATTCAATGTTCAAGCATTGGAATATTTCTTGGCATCCCATCTGACTCTATAGAAATCACTGACATGTGTTGCATTCTTAGAGAATGTCATCCACCCCATCAATCAAACCTCACCATGTTGGTAGATTAATTTTGATGGTACCACTTGGTTTCAAGTTGTGAGATGTTTCAATATAACTAATATCAATAAATAGGGCCACAATAATATCCTCATCACTCCCACACATGCAATATTTTCATACATGTTCCTATTTCTGAATGGAAGCATTTACATTGAGACTATATATCAACCCCTTATCCCTGATATCATGATATACCTTGTGATTGGAAGTCTGAAAATATATAAAAAGGGGGACTTAGAACTAGTCATCATGTAGATTAATGGAGATCATGTCATCCGAAAAAAGAAACACATCCCCCTACTCAACCAAACCCAAGAGATAATGGCTTAGTTCCCATCCTTGATGAAGGTGAATCATTACCCAAAGTATCATAACAACACATCCAATGCCATGGTAGGTATGAATACTTCCCTTATAGGGTATGAACAAGATTATTTGGTCATTCATGTGGTCCATCATTTATTCCTTGTCCCTACACCTGTAGAAATTATGAACAATGGTTAAATAATCTACTAGTATGAACTTTTGTAGTAGGGATCTAAAAATCCCCAGTAGTAGGAGAATAACACAATTAGATGGATCGGTTTTTTATATTCATCGGATGACCCTACCACGAGAATGAGTTGATAATGATAAAATATATCATTTCATGGTGAAGTATACCCATAAGGGTGTCCCCAATCCGGAAAAAAACCCTCTATAACATGGTTTTGATGGAATACATCTTTGTTTCATCAAAGGATATGATATTATTTTGGTACTATAACTAATTAATTCCTGATAATGTGTATCCCATCATGTAGGGTTAAATCATACCAACCAAATCTAAAGGATGGGGTGATTCTGGCCCACCATGGTCCACACCTTTATTGAGTTCACAAAGTGGTGGGAATAATTATAGTTTCATGCCAACTATGTGAATCAATCAATGGAGTATCTCATTACCACCATGTTATCCTGGAACATTTCTGTACAATGTCACAATATTTTTGGCTCCCACACATTGACAACCTCTAGATAGTACAAGTTCATTCTAACCTCCACCAACTTCTCCTAAATTTGATCGAAAGCCACACCTCTCAAAGACATCAAGATATATTCCATGATTTAATTTCCAAATTACAATATATTCCATTGATTTTGGATTCCACATACCATTCTCATATATAATAGTATTAAAATTCAATATTTTGAGCTAATGAAGATATATTCCAAGTACATCATCTGATAAAACTACACATCTTTTTACCACCCACAAAAATGGGAAAATTGAGGAATTAAAAAATAACCTCTCTAACATCCAACATAACATGGTAGGATAAAATAATATGGTTTGGCTTAACAAGCTCCCTAACCCCCTATGGGTGTATTAGACCAAAACTCTCAATTAAACCTAAGAAACTCCATAATAATGAATTTGTGGAATGGAGGTGGTATTAATTATATAGGTTTAGCAACCATGGAAAAAAATTTCCATTTATGGTAAAAAAATTCAAAAAAATAGAGACAACATTGTTTTGGATGAGATAGATTCCATCAACGAAAATATGATTCAACGGTTCATATCCTATAAAAAAACAAACATGGGATGTGCAGTCACTCAACAAGAATTTTCACCTTCATTCCTTCCTTTATGGTGACATACGGTTGGCTATAAAAGAAACGATGATGCCCAAATAACTGAACTGTAACTGAAACTCAAATGGTAAGGACCATACATTAGTCATCAATCCTAATCTAATTGTTCTTACTAATTGTTCATTATAGATAAGGAGCACATCATCCCCATGCCAATATAAGGTTCCTAATGTGTTACATTATATGAATGAACTAGATACTTAGTAAATGTGCCATGAATTTAAACTATAAATACAATGTCCTATTCATATTATTTTAATCTATATAAAAACACTTGTATCACATGTTATTAATCTATAACCATACCATATACAATAAGTGAAGGATTCCACAAATGATAATTGTGAGAGGATTCATGTCAAGAATGTATGTGGCTTTATTTCATACCCCACGATATATATATAGTGATGGACAGAACAACTTTTTTATACATGTGATTTGAATTCACTACCTTTATTTGAAGATCATGGGATACCTCCTATTAAAAAAATTATATTTCATATGCATCAAACAAAGGATACATCATGATATTATTATTAGACAATTCCAAAAACCCTATTAGCCTCTTTGTTAGGTGAAATAAAAAATTATATTCAACACAAAAATGGGTTGAAAAGACCCAGATTTTTTTATAACAATCCCGATAACACACCCATGGGGTATAAATTCTGATCACATTTCCTTGGAATATTTGGTAGATGATATTACATCATGTTTAGATATAAGGAATACACACCCAGAATCTCGATGCATTGCCTCATGTCCAACATCCCTAGCACATGACGTTAAAATGTTTCCTTACTGTATGCCACATACATAGGATTCCATATATCATAAATGTGTTATAGACCTTACTCCTAGTTATATGACATTAAACTATATAGAATAACATCCGAGTCACAAGATATACGACTTAATGACAACTTCCTAGCCATAAAACATAAAACTATAAGGTAACCTCATCAAATCAATATGACACGATCCTTGAAAAATAATTTCCATAACGTATGAAGTTAAATTTTACCTCCATCATCCTCATCATATGATGTTAAGATACATAGTTCACATCACCATTTCATAAAAAAATTATATAATGCCTTTAGTGGTCATTTGAGAGAGAATGCCCTCCTAGTAGTGGTCTCCAACCACACTATCTATTAGAACTATGTATGGATTGATTTCCAATCTCATTGTATATTTAGGTATGCTCATACACATTATCATGGTCCCAAACTCACTATTGACGAATTTCATAACTATTCCCCTAAGGATAATTTTCAGTATGCTAACTGCTATGCCTATTCATCACATTTGAGCACATGGTGAGATTGCTAAAATATATTATGACTCTCCACTGAAAAAATCCTTATAGCCACCTCCAAATATTTAGTATACCTAGACATGGATCCTGATCATCCTAACACATCCAAATGGTCTCCCTACTATGATAGAGATTAGCCAAAATAGGCTCACCTTTTGCCTGGGTTCACATCTCGAGGTCCCCCATTACCATAAATGATAGTCCCCTTGTTTCGAAAATGACTATTATTATTACTAGTTTTGTTTTACCCAACATCTATAAATGTTGTTTTGAGACATATTGTTTGACCACGGTAAGAATTCATCCCCTACCCATCGATTTCTCCCTTTATGAGGTCTAGATCCATGATTTTTTGTCTTACAAACCATTACACCATACTTTTTTTGGTGAGATTTCAACCCACTTGGTGTTATCACCCTATGTGTTTCTATATAAATACCTTTGAAGTAATAAATCATTGTATATTTCCTAATTCAGACTCTTATAAACACTTTTTCACTATCCTTTTTAGTAGGGGAAATATCCCCCCACTCCTTGTTTTTTAAACATAGCACGGATCATGTGGTTTTGTAAATCATTGTAGGATATACCCTAGTGTTCATGGAATACCCAAACATTCCTAGAAATTATTTTTACCTTATTTTGTCCAATAATCATGAAATTATACTTTTTCAACCAAGTACCATGTGTTCTATGTGGTTTTGTTCCTCCATTAGCACTTTTAAAATTAATTCACTACAATTTCATGCCACACCACATATTCAAGGACATGTCACCATTTTTTTGGTCCTACAATCATGACCTTATACTATGTAAATAAACACCACATATTTCAATTATTTTAGGTCTTCCTTGGATCATAATGGCACACCTCCCGCACTATATATCATAACCCTATTATGTTAAATTTCATGCCAAACATCTTAACCACAGAATGTTAAACTACATTTTTCACATCCCCATTTCATGATGTGAAACTACAAAATGCATTTATCCTCCAACTGATAAGATTACCACTTCTAGGTATCACTAATCTATCATTCCATGTGGAATAACTCAATAAGTCATGATTCCCATTTAATTTATTGGGATAAATAGAGATATCCATATCCTATATCCTTGGAACAGCCTAATCACCAATGCACCATAGAAATTATGCCCCTGAGAAATGGTTGGAATCTCACTTTCTTGTGCACCCCCTCGGTTTGATCCATTTTATGGTACCATAAAAAAGTTGTTGAAGAAATAATCAGCCAATTTAACAACATATCATTAAACATAGAGCCTCCCTCAATTTGGATCCCCACCATTCCCAACCCCAAATAGAATCCCCTAAATAAAATGGACTCTAGATAATATGTATCAACTACATTCACGATTTACATGCCTCAAAGGATTTTTATTAACAAAAGTTATCACCCATGTTTCAAACCTAATCAATGGTTGAGGCCATTTTCACCCCATTCATTACTGTTATGGTGGTGTGACCTATATTTCGATCATGGAAAACAGTAACCCTCACCCATTGGTCACCACCCCTCTCATGAATCTAATCCAAAGAAATTATTATTTATCTAGTTTCCACCTCCATTTGATTTAGTTTAATTTTGACGACCCTCATGTTACCTTTTGTGAACCCATTCATGTTGATCATGAAAATCGGCATTGTCGAGACTCTCAAATCATCCCCAATCTCTCCCCGTGTGGGTCTCTAATATGTTACTAGGAAGGCTCCATACCATTAATTATTTTAAAAATTTGAGCATGTTTGATATTCTATTAGGAAAATTGTCAGTATTTCCCTTTCATGGTCAAATATACCACCATTATAGCCCATGCATCCTAAGGATCTTTCATGTGGTCCATACCCCCCCCCCCCGCCACAATCTCCATTTCATGTCCTGTTTTCACATCCATTTTCACACAAAAATATCCTATAATAGTTCATTATTATAAAATATATATGACCTTAAACTATTCTTTGTTCAAGATATATGACCTTTAACATATATTCACAGTCGAAGCTCGGTGGCCTTAAACCTCAAAGCGACATAGTCCAAGATTTATGGCCCTTAACATGGAATATTGGACCTTGATGTATGAAATTAAATTACATAATCCTCAATAAAATCAATTTAAAATGATGTTAAGAAACAAAAAAACCACATTTGATTCCCCCTAACACCTAATTGGTTGGCACACATGTTCATCCTTCTAGCTTGCATGCTTTTCGTTGACTTTACCCACCTCGACCCATACAGTTGATGCATTATAATGTAGCCTTGAGAGTGTTTGTATTCTTCTTGATCACCATGAAAAAAAAATATAACACTTTATTTCCTATTAATCCCTATTATCATCTACATCATGTTTCCAAATGGTCTTACCCACTATGTTGATGGTTTATAGCCAAAATAGGCTCTCCTCCCATATGTATACATAAAAGAAATTTAGTGAATTACATCATCCAGATCCCAGAAATATAGGTCTGAATGTGGTCCAATGAAATGATCCATCTATATAGTGAAATAGTATTAACATACATGGATATTAAATCATTTTAGATGATTATTTATAACATTACTTAAATAAATTCTCAAGGACCCTGATAGTTTAGTGTCTTTGGAAACATGGAAAAAAACATTCTAACATGGTGAAAGATCTTCAGTGTTTCTCAAAAATATATTTCCCTTTATTAATTATATTTATATAAATTCTTCACACCTCTAGTAATGTAATCATAATAAAGGGGTGATATCGATTTCTCAGTACGTGTAAAAAAATCGTTACATAATCATAATAAAAGAATAAACTTTTTAGTATATGAGAATATCATTTGAAAATAATACACTACTTATCAATATTATATACATGAGTCTTGGAATAAAGATTATCATTTCATAAGTCTTGAATTATAATATAATCAATATCATAATTCATGATATCAAACCATTGTAATTAGATATAGATTTTTTGGAAGACACGTAAGCATATAAAATGATTTTCATAATAATCATGGAATCATTTCCATGCAACTATTCGTTGTATGGGTTCACTCCCCATACAATCATGGTATTCATTCTTCACTCCCATGAACATATTAGTAGTAACATTCACTCCCAAAACTATCTTATAATAAAAATTTCTTTATTGAACTGCGTTTACAATCCCGGTACAACCATGTCTATCTCAAGAGATATTAATATTTACCCAATTCATTAATGGGAGATATTGGTCCCACTCATATCTTAATGAAATCATACATTATTATCTAAAAAAATCATAATTATCATATCATAATCAATTAAATGAAATGGTTATCACAAACATGCAGTCATATCATAACCTGTGTAAAAGAGACATAATTTTTAATCATTTCATCAAATCATAACATAAAAATAGAGTGTGTTTCATAGGAATATAACCCAAGAAAGAGATATGGGGTTCATAATCATATAAACCATGAAATATAAATTAGTTTCATAATCAACATGATAAAAAAACCATTTATAGAAAGAATATGAATGGAACCTTTGGGTAATCTTCCCATAAAGGTAATATTAACATAGATAAATGTCTTCTTAGATGAAAAGTAATTTGGAAAATCTTATAAATAACATTTACTGAGTAAAATATCATTTAATCATTGAAAAATTATTTTTAAAATATAAACTATTTAATAAAATCTTTTAAAACAAATTAAGGAATTATGAAAACATGTTGACAACATTTATTGTTGAAAATAGATATGGAATGATATAAAGTATGCTCTGAGAAAATTTTGACAACCATTTTCAATAAATACATATAAAATAATATTGAAGATATTTTTGAAAAAAAATCATAAAAACATATTAAATATTGTTGAAAAATTTTTAAATCTATTTTCCATGGAAAAATATAAAATAATATTGGAAATTTTTTTGATACTATTTTAATTGAAAATACAATATAAACTAATAAAGAAGGATTCATAAAATTTTGAAAACTTTTTCTTTTAAAGATATATTTCAGTATCTTAAATAAATCAAAATTACATATTGAAAACTATTTTTATTGAAAACTTAAAATATAAGCATTAGAAAATTTTAAAAATCACATTCATTGAAAACTTATAAAAGAAGAATGAGCACATTTTGAGATACTTTATCATTGAGAACATATAAAACGAGAATGAAAATATTTTGAAAAAAAATAAATTTTAAAACATAGAAAATATTATTAAAAACAATAAAAAAAATTATTCAAAAAACATTTATAAAAACCTTTTTAGAAATAACAAAGATTTTTGACAGAATAGAGAGGTAAAGTTGAAAATTATTAAACACTTTCTTAATTATATAATGTAACAAAGAATGTATAAATGGTACCAATAAATTATTATATCATGAATAAAAATTTAATAACTATCTTTAATAGTGATCTTGGAATATGGATCATTATATTTCATTAATTGAACATTAATTATAAATAATATTGATAAACAATGAGATTTTTTAAATAAACGCTTACCACTAGGTAACATTGAAACTTAGTCCCCATGTAAGAGAATATAATTATATTAATCTTTAAATATAAATATATGAATTATATTCATTATATAACATTTCCATTTTAATTATAAAAACCATGTAAAAAAATATAGGTGTGAAATGAAAATGTGTATCAATGAAGGTAGAATGAGACAAAATTACATTACTGATTTGGTAACATTTGTAACATAGCAACCATTATTGAAATATTAAAAATGGATATGTAAATATAAATAAATATACATATATGAATAATTTATGAAATCCATGGGTGGGATACACACCACATATAATATATTGGATGTGATCATTTATTGTTCCTCATAGAAATTTAAAGTGAGACGAGAAAACCCTTACCTAAAGTATTGAATTAATTCATTAATGATAAACCATAATGTATGAAAAGTTTGTGTTATTTATAAATCCATAACATAACGATATTCATATATATAATACCAAATATGAATTTTTATGACATTATATTACTTTTTTGTTAACTACTACATGTTAATGTTACGTTTTAGGTCATATATACTTTGTTTTTCATAGACATTTTTAATTTTTATTAATGATTATACTATTAAGATCATGATTTAATTATTTAAATAATTTAAAACATGATATAAATATCATATTTATTAAGTATATAAATATTTATAATAATCTATAAATGAGTGAAATATGAAATGGAATACATTGTCCGTGGAGACGTAGGCCATACATACCCATGAATGTGGTTTCTATTTTATAGTAATATTGATAGAAATAAAGTAAATGAAATATATATATATATTATAATTTTTGAGTAATTATAATTTCATATTTTTCATATAATTTTATGAAACACATCCATAATATTTTATATGTAATGTGTGATTGAATCACATCACTTTGAAAGGGGGGCAGTCCACACATCCACTAACGACGTTATAGTATTTACAAATATTGGAAACAATGAATTTATGTTTTATATAATAGTTCAGAAAGCTTATAAAATCCTAAATATCATATATTTCATATAAATATAGTATGTCCATCATAATTTAAAACCCTGATAGGTGGTAATGAAAAACAAACAATATCATTTCGTGAGGTGGTAGTTCTCCAGACACAAGAACGGTATGTTTGTTACCGATTTGATGGAAGTGTATGAATATGTTGGTATAAACCATAATATAAAAACATCTAGGTATATTTTTTATGATTATTATATTATTTATATAGGTAATAATTATAATTTTGTTGGTAGAGAATTAAAATAATGGAATGTATCATGAGGAAGGATATTACCATTTCGTTGCGTAACTCCTTTTAGTTTACACCAAAGGGATTCCTCAGTTGGGTTTCTTCCCAAAGGGGGGATTAGTTATGGAAGAGATAAATATCCCAATCTTATTTGAGTAGTGTTTTTTCAATACAAGAGGCTTGTGATGTGTGAGTAAGAGGGAGGGGTGAGTTCATTTTTATAGTGGAGGACAAGTTTCGTTCTGGTAAATTTTTTTAAAGGGAATTCCACCCAAGTTTATCCATGAAAATTTGATACATAAATGAAAATAATTAGTTCATAGGTAGTATAGGGTATAAATATTTCCATTAAATGTATTTTGGACAGGTTTATAGGTTATTATTTCCTTAAGTGTAAGGCTTAGTCCCTTTCAAAGATTAATTTTCTCTTAACCATTGTAAATTATTTTCATTATATTCATTAATATTTTATGAAAATATATACGTTAAAAATATTTTAAATTATATATTTTCATTGATTCAAGTGATGGAATAAAATTTTCAAGATTACAATTATAGAAGTGGTAATGATTAATTCAAATTTAATCCTACAGATGGGATGACAAAGTGGAGTTTTAAATAAAATGTTCAATGGTTTTGTATGTTTTTAGATCAAATTTTATAGTAAAATTGATTAAAATGACCTATAATGGATTAATTAAAAAATAATTAATATAAATAATCATTTAAACAAATCATAAAAATAATTTTACAATATAAATAAATCAAACAAATATGATGTTTTGAATTAAAATTTAGTATTATTCACTATTCATCAAATATGAAACATCATAGAAAAATTCCAAAAATTCACCCTAATATATTTTTTATATTCTATATTAAAAAATGAAGTATATTTTTCAAACAAAAAATAAAAATATTTCATATTTATTATTTAAAATGGGTTTTCCAATAAAATGAAATAAAATTACTTTTTAGAAGAATGTATATTTTAATTCATAAAATTGGATTTTTTATTATCTTATACCTATAGAATATGTTGGATGGGAATATAAAATATTTAAATAATATATGATAGATAAATTTTATTAAAAACATTTATCAAAATTGTTTTTTTAATTTATTGAGAGAAAATTCTGTGTGCGTGTTGAACAATAATTTTCTTATAAATGTAATTTTTAATTTTAAAATTGTTCTTATATTAACATATTGTAATTTATAACCCCTGGATTAATTTTATATATATGTGTAAGTCATATTTTTATAATTTTTTATATCTTATTTGTAACATCCACTCCATCAGCTAGGTGGCAATTATAATAATATTTATAGTATGTTGTATATTGGTAAAACTAGACCTTTCATGTAACACATGCTATCGAAGGGAATCATTATTGTGTGTAATACAAGACAAAAATAGTGTCATGTGTATCAAAAGCTAATCTATGTGACTTATTCAGTAAAAAGTGTACATGGTGTTGCATGTGATGTAAGCCACACATTGGGATTGTGTATAAAAAATATATATTCTGCGTTGTGTAAAAAGAAAAAAAAATATAAAATTAATTCAAAAAATAATAATTCAATAAATCACAGGGCTGTTATATTCTACCCATATTAAAATTAATTTCTCCCAAAAATTCCTTTTTGTTGTTAAACTTTTTATACTTTAATTTTCCATTCATTGAAACCCATATCGTAAAAATGAATACTAAAACATCTACTAAATATGGAATGTTGGAAACATAACGGTTACCAAATGTAATGCATAACTAGACTATGACATACGAGAACATAGGTTCAAAGTAAATATTGTACATGGGAGAAAAGTGTAAATAAATATAGATATTTTATCATATTGGATTTCTCATGTAATATTTCTAGATATTATGTTGATTTATTTTGAGATCAGGCACTAAGATGATATCTGATTGTATGAATCGGTGCAACTGGAACAAATGTTTATAAAATATTGAAATTTTTAGTATCACACGAACAATGTTTTCTTGAAAAAGTAGAATAACTCTAAAATGGGATACCATATTAGAAATTCAAGGGCCCCATTGAGGTTATAATGGAAGATAAACACTAGGAATGACTTAACTTTAGTCATTGTGGGACGCCTGTAGAATAAGTCATCGAGGACGTAATCATAAAAAAATAATTTAGTAATTAAATAATTTTGATTCAATGAAATTATTTTTATTATGTATTTATCAGAAATTTAGAGTGGGAATCATAACCATAGAACATCTCATGAGGTGTGGAGAAAGAACTCTATAGAAACCATTAGTGGATGATAATGGTTCATTAAAACGATGAACCTCATATTTGAGGAACCTTGACAACAATGACAAATTTGTTTCATTCTTCATTAGCGAACAAACTGAATCAAGGTATAAAATTTTTTTTGAGTTGTTTTCTCCATTCTTCAATTCTACTATTGACCCAGAACAGTCAATAAATATATTTTCCCATGGATTTAATGATGTTTTTGGATGGGATATTATCTATGGGATAATCAATAGAGTTGTCAATATTACATTTTTTTATCATTATAATGGGAACTAATTGATTTTGACAATAAAATAGGTCAAGGATTGTTCCTCAAGGTTTCTCTATGTGATTTTATAACTATATTTTTCTCATTATTCACCTTTGGATCCCTATGGTCATATATCGACCTTTATGGGAGGTTTTCAATGTGATCGGACCCCCACAATTATAGGGAAAGAAACAGTAGAGGCCTAATTAGTGTAGATAAGGACCTGAGGAACCCATAACTGCAACTATTTTTAATTACTAGAATCGATGGAGGATTTACAGCTCATGTAAGAGGAGGTGGTGGCAGACAATGCATGGAAGCATGGCATGACCAGTCGAGGCAGCCAATATTATTGGCAATAGAGCCATGTGGATGAGGTAGAGGCTATGTCGAAGACAGAGGATCCGGAAAAATCTGAACACACTAGTGGACATATGGTACACATCTATAAGACACATGGTTGGAGGCCGAGGAACCATATAAGTGTGTGTAGGATGTGTGGGAAGTGGACAGGTGGGTCATGTGCGGCTGGATGGACATCCTATGTGGAAGCATGTAGTACCACCATGCTGGGCTGACTGGTCTGGCTGCATGGGTGGGGCGAGGTGGGACAACTCTTATTCATGTTAGACAAAGGCTGGACCCTAGGTGAAATGGGTCGAGTTGCGCTATGGTCGACCATGATCAGTGATAGTTCCAACTGACGTGGGAGCATCTTTCATGCGACCAAAACTATATACAATAGACCACCATGGATAGTTAGCTCTAGATGGTGGAACAATTTTCCCGGTCAGTCAATGTTTATTAGTCCATTGTGGCCGGTTTGCAGAGTGGTCAACTTCCACAGTTGGTGGACAGACCGTGTAGTCAGTCCACATGCCCAGTGACCCACATTAAAACCTCAAACGCCCTTAACAACAGAAATGACAATTTAATCGATGAGATGTCTATGAAATTAAGACCATGAAATTGATAAGATACTTTTGATATAATTTGGAGAGTTTTTAGTTTGGAATAGTATAGATTTAGAGTGTTCACTTGGTCCATTCCTTGAGTTTTCAGTATGGAATTTCATCCACATCACTGGATTGTAATCTTCTCCAGAGGTCGAATCTCAGATAGAGTATGATATCCCACATTGGGATGAGAGTGTGATCCTATATCACCATAGTGGTGTTTTTTTTGGAGTTAGTGTAACTACCAAAACAATTGTACTGGTTCTCTATCTAGTGGGCCACATTAGAAGGGTTAGTTTTAATCCACAGGGTGTCTAGGAATGATCCTCTAAGTTGTGGGTTAATTAAGGTTAGGTATGTGTTATTCCCTAGTGTGTCTTTAAAGGACCCCCTCTCTATGTATCACATTTTATGTTGACCAATGATTTATCTCTGGGTGGGTCCCAAATGAGATAGACCTCTTCATGAGTGTCTCTAATGATATCATGGATCAAGGAGTAAGTTATCCTTGAATGAGAAATATTTAAGTAGAATCCTATTGCAGGTAATTGGTTGTGGCTTACCTCTAGTATTTTTTTTTGGATTGAGTATATATATATATATATTACCTTGTTATATGTGTTGTATAAATATACCTATTTAAGGATGATTGTACTTTTCATTGTGGTGTTTCTTTTTGGTAGCCTTTTCTGGTATCAGGGTGTCCTACTAAGTATTTTTATACTCACCCATGAATTTTCTTGGCCAGCATGGGTCGTGTCTAATAAAGATGATCACCCATTCGATGGATTCCTATGGGCTCCAAGACCAGGCGGTGCTTTATGAGACCAGAGATGCTGAGATGTGTTCTTGTGACTTCTCACGCAACACTCCTAGTTCCTCTTTTAATAGAGGTTATTCTTGTGGCTGTAGACTATTTTTTAGGGATTTTATTTTTTTTCATTTTTAATTTCATGTACATTTACTATTATACTATAGTTTTAGGATATAGTGGTTTGCAAGAATTTATTACATAGTGTTTTTACAATTCATAATTTGGGTCGTGGAGATGTATGTGTGTGTATAGGTATTTAAGGCAAATGCCTCCCATTTGTGGGATATACCACTCGGTGCTAGTCACCATCCCTTGGTCTATTGAAGGTTGTATTGGAGTTGTCACAACCTGGGCACTTTTGGGACAGGTTGTGATAGAGTGGTATTCGAGAGGGTCAGTTCAAATTTAGGATCAAGACTCTATGGGACTGGTTTGGGGAAATAGAGTTATGTGTTTAATGCTTGTCTTTCCAACTAGGGAATCCAGTGTAAGTGTGGTGGTAAACGTATCCATACAATAGGATTTTGAGCACCGGAATTTTGGCCCGGTTCTTGAAAACATTGGTTGTAGGTGAAAAAATTGTACATGCATTATATTGGAATGGTTGGGTTTTCTGTTTTCTTCTAGAGTCATCTATCCATATAAACACTATTGACTATGTTACATCTTATTTTATAACAGCAATATTCCATGTATACAAAAACCAATTATTACACCATGTGATCATGAGGATGATCCTATTATTGATGAGACATTAGTATAGGGGCATGTACTGGAGATAGAACCTTTAGGTGGTTTAACATAAATACCACCACCCATTAAGAAACATCAACTACTAGCCCTACCAGATGAGAATGCACATAGGATGAGTGCTACAAGTGTTTTTGAGGTAGCGACCTCCCATGTTTTTGGGTGATCAAGATCCTCTGATAGATAATGTTTGTTAAGTGGTTGTAACCTATTTGTTTCTTCCTTATGAGGATTCCTACTGATCATATTATAGTACATTTTGAGATTCTTATTCAGGGCTCTGTGGGGTGATGGTGGACCATAGTGACTTAGACACATGACAAGACGACTCTATACTGGATATACTTCTAGTGTATCTTCATAGAGGGGTTCTATCCTGCCACATTACAATCATTGTGCATAAAAGAGCCCAACATCTATAGTAGGTCAGTATGACCAATGGAGAAGTATTTGGTGATGTTTACTGATCACTCATGCTACTTCATGAATATGCATTACGGTATGTTTTTCCGGGCATGGACCTTCGAGAAGGGTTTATTATGGGACATCAGGGATTCAATGGATTACATTAGCATTTACACCTATGCTGGGGTAATTTAATGATCCTTTCTAGTGAAGATCTTTCCAGAGGAGAAGAATCTAGTAGTTGGAGTTTTAATTGGGAACCGGGTAGATGAGAACTCATAAGAAAGTAGCTGACTCTAGTTTCAAGTTTATATGTTGAGCAGGCACTTCAGGAGGCCATCCCCGAACATAGGGTCAGTAGTGTTGGGATCCTAGGGTAGCTAGAATCATCCAGGGGATAAGCAGTGTTACTCAAGTGGCGATCGAGGATATCTGGCTCAGAGTTTATTGAATAGTCATATATCTGATCATGAAATGGTCGAGGGTCCACCAAGGATGAGTTAGAGAAAGGATCATGGTGTAATTTATGGTGATGGACAAGGGAGAGGAGTACTCAAGGCAACATGAGGTGGTAAGAGGATCGAAATGTTACCACCACCACCCCTGGTGGTCCATGCTAGGCTACGGGAGCTCATGGGAAGGGATGAGGCCAATTGTAGGAAATGGAGGCATATTACCCTATGGATCCAAGGTTTATTCAAGGTACGATCTTTTTATTTTCCACCTTAGCTAAAGTCTTCATAGACACATGTGCTAGTTTTTCCTTTCTTAACACAAATCTTGTTTGATACATAGATATTCCGGTTGAAAAGTTGACTTTACCTTTATTTTTGGATACTTCTATGGGTGGATATTCGATGGACATACACTGGTTTTGAATGAGTGACCTAACTCTTAGAGGCGAGAGTTTTGATTGGGAACTCTTGGTAGTGGTGTCAAGGACTTATGATGTTAATCTTGGTATGGATGGGTTAACCATAGTTCATGATCAAATTGACTATTTTTGGAACAAAGTGAAGTTTTTACACAGTGATGGACCATGTTTTCCATTTATGGTGTTAAAGAAACACATGCAGCACAACAAGAACTCAGACATTGGAGGGTACAACAAATCACTCATTAGTTGGCTAGTCTGACCATTAGTGGAGTTGATAATATGAGTCTTTAGTTTCTTCTAGTGCTGGTGGAGTATGAATAAATATTTTGTGAGGATTTTCCTAGTTTACCTCCCTAAAATAAGATAGACTAGTTAATTTATCTATACCTTGGTATGTCACTGATATCTACACCTGCATATCAGATGGCTACCATAGAGCCTCATGAACTAAGGGTACATTTGAAGGAATTGTAGAGGAAGGGGTTCATGAGACCTAGTGTTTCACCCTGGGTAGCCCCATTTTTTTTAAGAAGGCATATTTGATATTGAGGTTATGTATTGATTTCCAGTACATCAAACTGGTGACTGTGAAGAATAATTATCCACTATCTAGAATTTCTGTCCAATTTGATCAGTTGTAAGTGGTTTGATGGTTCTCAAAGAAGGGCGTTGTAGAGTTTGTATCTCATTGAATTATTTTTTAGGAATTTAAGTTATATCACGAGGTGCTAGTGGGTTTGGATTATCCCATAAATGTGAAAAAATAGAAGTGGGATGTGATATCAATGGAATTCATGATCGGTTTACCACGTATGTCTAGGGGACATGATTCCATTTAGGTGATCATTGATCA
Source organism: Viscum album (assembly GCA_963277665.1). Taxonomy (NCBI): domain Eukaryota; kingdom Viridiplantae; phylum Streptophyta; class Magnoliopsida; order Santalales; family Viscaceae; genus Viscum; species Viscum album. The sequence goes on along the minus strand of OY728133.1, from coordinate 311,078,207 downwards.
ACTAAAAATTCAGCCCCATTATATATATATAAGAGATTAATTCAGTATAGATCTTTAAACAAATCTATGTGCAATAGGTAGTTCTAATATATAGATTTCCATCAACAATAGTTTCATACAATGATGCTCGCATTACATCTCTATTGTTGAATGGATTTTAGTACATGTTTTTGGCCTAGTTATGCTTGATCACAGTCTAAGAACCATTTAGTTTTTGGAGGAAAAGATGTGAGCTTGCCTGTTAGACTCTGGCCATAGTTTATAGGATCACCTACCACAGGTGGATTTTCTAGAAAACAATAGATATCATTCAACCATTGGTATGGCACCATTTTAAGTCTTATGATGGGAGACCAAGTAGGTCACCCCGTTCCAGGACTAACCTAGGAGATTCGGTACTCAATTTCATATAATTGTTGAAAACTACTACTGAGAAGGTGTGAATCATATAGGACAAGATGAAGACTACCTAGAGCTGTCAGAAGACATATGATGATAGGAGGTAGAGGACTGTGGAGTTTGAGGATGAAGACCATGTGTTCCTTCAGGATTCACCTTGATGGGAATTATGGTGTTTTTCCGAGTTGGAAAGCTATCTTCTATGTTCATCGGCCCTTTAATGATACTACATATAGTTAGTGAGGTGGCATATCACATGGATCTACCTCGATAGTTAAAGAGGGTATGTGACGTCTTCCCTGTGTCACATATGAGGAGGTAGATTCATGAACCATTGCATTTCATCAACTAGGGAGAGAAGAAAATCATGTACGGATAATCCTTCTCAATGTAACTAATAAAGACCAAGGATCTGATGCAGAGGATCCTTCATGGGTGAGATATTACTTTAGTGTGTGTCCATTGGTGGAATGAAAATCCCCTAGAGAGCACATAGGAGTGGGAGTCTTAGATTTCTTCTTAGTACCCTCATCTATTTGAGTTGCTCGTGTTTTGGATTTTCTATACATAAAGACCCTAGGTGGGGAGAATGTAATTTCTCATATTTTCGATGTATTACTTTTAGATATTATAATGACTAATGTTAAGACACATCACTGATATGGCATGCAACTCCTAGGCCGAGTGTTCCTAGAACAAATGTTTGAAAAATATTAATGTTTTTAATAGCACGCAAGGGTTTTTTACAAAAAAATAGAATAACTCTTAGAATATATCCCAAAATAGAATTATGAGGGTATTTTTTATCTCAAAATGGTATCTTTACACTAGGAATCACTTAACATTAGTTAGCATGGGTCAACTAGGAAAAAATTAATAGAGGATGTAACTGTAAATAAATTAATTAAATTGCGAAATTATTTTGAGGTAATGACAGTCTTTTAATTAATTTTTTATCATAAATTCAGATTTAGCATTATAATCCTATAATTTCTCTCAAGGAATGTAGAAAAAACCTACAGATAAATAGTGGGTGGATGATGACGGATCGATCGAACAATGCACCTCGAATTCAATGATCCATTCCAATGATGACAATTATGCTTCCTTCATTCTCAATGATTTATTTGAATCGTGGTAGGGATGGTTTTTTTTTGAGTCATTTTCAACATTATTTAATTCTATGATTAAGGTATTCTAATAAAAAAACAGATTGCCCCACAGATCCACCATTGTTAGGAGATGGATTATTATCTGTAGGACTACTGATATATTGATCTTTATTCCTATTCATTTATCAATATAATGGAAATATATTGAGGATAAAATTGAAGAAATAAAATTTTTATTCTCTTAGGTTTTCTCTTTTTCCCTTTCTCCCACTACTCTTCACGTTCTTCACCATTGGATCCTCGTGGTCATATCTCAACCATATTGGGTGGTTCTAAATGGGATTGGACCCTTAGATTGAATAAAATTAAACAACAAAGCTTATATAAGTGTAGATATGGAAAATAGGAACACAAATCTGTGACATTTTGTAATTCTTGGAATTCGAGTAGGATTTCAGGCTCATGGAAGAAGAGGAGAGGGATTCCTTCCCATGAAATAGTGTGTAAAAACCAGTGATGGTGGCCGGTGCTGCGGGAGGCTGAGCTGCATGGATTTGGCGGACATCTCATGGGATCAAATGGGCCCATTAGAAGTGGACCACAGAGGTGGCCCTATTGCAAGAGGTAATGGAACCATAGAGAATGAGAGAGGTTGTGTGGGATGCAGGAGGTGATGTAGGATACAACCAGGCAGCTCGCGTGCAAACATGTTGGGCTGAGTAAGCAGGGCCGACCGGGCAGGGCCAGGTTGGCTGAGGGGAACCCTGGTCAAACCCAGTGTTACAAGGGCATATCCATGCCATGTTCGACAGTGATGGTCAAGTTTGAGCCACTAGAGATATAGTTGTCATAGGCATAACAGTCACACATCCACGACTACAAATGGTTGACCATACTGGTCTTCCATGTAAGGGGTACTGAATTCCATGGTTGGTCTATGGAGGCCTGTCCATGGGGTGTTCGACATCCACAGTCGACTGCCACGGTCGGTTAACCGACTTCATGGTCGGTCCCCAGGCCATGTGACCCCCTTTAAAATTTAAAATGGTCATAAAATTGAAAAATAGCATCCAATCGATGAGATGTTTATAGTGTTGAGACCCTGACATTGATAAGACATGTTTTTGACAAGTGGTGACGTTTTAGTTTGGACCAGTATAGGTTGAGAGTGTTCCCTTGGTCCTTCCCTTGATGTTTAAGTATGACATTACATCGACATCGCTGGATTGTGATCCCCACTAGAGGCCAACTCCCAAATAGAGTAAGGAATCCCTCTATGGGACTATAATGCTATCCTATATCAATCCATGCAAGGTTTTGTGTAATAAACGTAACCACCGAGAGTAGGGAGTTGATCTTCCATCTATTGGGTCACATTATTAGGGTTAGTAGTGTTCTCTATTGTGTCTTGGCAGGACCTAAACGTTGTGGGTCGATCCAATTTGGTTACATGGTATTCCCCAGTGTGTCTGGATAGGATCCTCCCTTTGCGTATCATAGTTTTCCTTGACCAATGTGTTATCTTTGGGTGGGGACCAAATCATCTAGACCTATTTGTGAGTGTCACTGTTGATATCATGTCTCGAGGAGTGAGTTCTCCTAGAAAGAGCATGCTTCGACCAGAATCTGGTGGCTAGTAATTGGTTGTGGATTACCACTAAAATTAGTTTCTTTGAGCGATTATATACATATTTCATATATATATATATGTGTGTGTGTGTGTGTGTGTTTTTTTTAACATATACCTATGTATTTATGACCTTAAATTCATTTGTGTTATCTCTTTGTGGACTTCCTTTGTGTTTTTAGGTGTCTTACTGAGTATTATTATACTCATCACTACATGGGCGTTGCCCACATATTTTGTGTCTTCTGCAGATGATCAGCCATTTGATGAAGACTGAGGAATACCAAAGCCAAGCGGTTCATTATGAGAACGGATAGACTGGGTTGTGTTCCTACAGATTTTCAGACAGTAGTCCTTGCACCTCTTTTCTTACATGTTGGTCTTCTGGTTAGAGACTCTTTTTTTGGGATTGTATTTATATCTATTTACACTCCTATAATTTAATTGTTTTACATTGGTTTTGGAATATAGTTGTTTTATTTCATGTCTTTATTTTTTTATATTTAATAATTATTGGCATGGATATGTTTGTGTGCAGATAGGTAGTTTCAGATAATGCCTCCCATTTGTGGGATATGCCTAATTAGTGCATGTCACCAGCCCCTACCCTATTGGATTTGGGTTTGGTTAGTCATGTCATTGTCCCCTATGTGATGGTTAATGATATATATTGATAAAGATCACTGATAATAATAAATTAGGTGATCTATATAATGTTAACAACACAAAACCATAAAGTGAAGAAGTCTGAAAGAGGTTTTTGATATCATAAAAAATGATGATAATTAGACAACATTTTATTTCAATACCCAATTTCTGCTGTTGATTTTTTTTTCACAACAAGATATACATACATGATATAATTATTTTTCATAAGTCAAATGTTACCCTTTGGTCAGGACAGGAAAAATTTACAAATCACATATTTCTTGAAATAGGAAGGAGAATTTTTCATTACTGAAGCACTAACAGATCATGAGACCCATGACAAGTCATCCCAAATTTCCTTAGTTATCATCAACAGAATTTGGTTAGAATAGGTTATCCATTATTCATAAATAACCATGTGGTGAGATATTACTTTAATTAATCAAACATCATCTAAAGTTCAACTTAAAAATTCCATAGATGGTTAACCATTCCACCATTATGAGAGATGAAAATACAAAACATTTGAAACATTGTATGAAATAGTCTTATCATTTATCTCCCATATATCAAAAAGTATCTCTTGGTTTCCACATTCTAAACATTTCAATACCATCCAGATATATTCTATTTTAACTTGGTATCAACCAAAATTACCTTAAATACTTTTGGAAAACATGCATGCTTAATTACTCTATAATATACTATATATATTCCTTAGATCAAATAAGTTTTAAAATTAATCAATTAAAAGATTGACCACTTTTAAAAAAATCAATAATCAGTTCCCGGGTAATCTGTACTATCCAATTTACTTTATCTATATCAATTTTCCCTTCATTAAAGATAAACAAAATTGTCTCAACATCTTGAACACATTATGGGTCACCCTCCCTTATTTCGAAATATCATCCTTCCATTAAATAACCATTAACTATATCCTTTTCAATCCGTAATGGGATCTTATATTTAAAATACATATATATTTCATGAATTATATAATTTAATCTTCAAATTCCAAAAAATATACACATCAATAATCCAAATTTATTATTAATCCATTAATAGGTCTCCATAATATTATTCCTAAATACCCCTAAACCTATAATATTAAATAATAATACTGTCATAAGGTTCCTCAACCTCAGGTTAATGATTCTTCTTATGTTAATTTTAACAATATTTTCATAACATAGCATACATTTCAAATGTTTTTTTGTGGTCTATATATCTTCAAAAGTATAACCAATACGTGTACTACCTTTTAGATTCCCTTAATGATATCATATGACATCGATTTGTATAATTAAAATAAGTTACACATCTGAATCATTCATGGTTAAACTAGTACATTCTAAAACCTACTATTGACTAAAAATAGAATGCATAATGTGATAAACACTAATCATAGAAGAAAGCCACATAATCATGAAAAATTCACTCATAAGATATATAGATCATAGCACTTGTTGCTTTAATATATGAATCCTTTGGATTATACCAGGTTATGGGTATTCACCTTCTACTTAAATATATCATGGTGTTCCATCAAGAGTTTGTAAATTCAAAATTCATATCTCACATGAGTGTCAAACCTGGTGTGCAGCAAGGCTTATTGTCATGTACCAAGTTAAGATGATGTTAGGCCTAGTGAACCTTTTGGAGTTTTAACCACTAGGTTCTTCTATTCCAGAGACACATCCACTTATAATATACCAATAGAGATGTATTTCTATGAAACCACTCACTCTATCCCTTACCAAATTTCTCGGACCTTTTCTTATGCTTTTCCTTTTTCCATGGACACATCCATAGAAACAACCCTAGAAATATCAATAGAGATATCCCAAGGTATCTCACTAATTTATTTAAATCATTGTTTCTAAAGGATCAGAAAATAATTTCGTTTGATACCAACTATAGATACATAGTATTAACATACATGTAAATTACATGTATTTATATGAATATTCAACAATATACTGAAAGTCATGCCTGGGGACCGTAATAGCTTAGTGTCTTCAGAAACATTGAAAAAAATGATCAAAATTTCTGAAAGATATTCAATTTTTTTTCAAAAATATATTCCCCATTCTTTCTTCTTCTTAAAACATTTCATCACATCTTGGGGAAATGGAAACATAAGAACGGGATGACCACAGATTCTCAGTTCGGGTTAACAAAAAAGATACATAATTATAACAAGAGAATGAGGGTATGAGAACATCAGAATAAAATTTTAATATCATACCATACATATCAATATAATATACATGAGTCATGGAATATATATTGGAAATTTATTATACATGAATCATAAGGGAATCATGATCAGAATCCATGAAAGCATAAAATAGGAATAATACATAGATTATGTGGAAGACATGTAAGAATATAAAATTATTTACATAGTAGTCAAGGAATCACTACCAATGCCATATTTATAGTATGGATTCACTTACCATACCATCATGGTAGTTGTGGTTCCCTCCCATCACCATCTTTGTAGTCATGGTTAACACCCAATACCATATTTGAAGACAAATCCCTTTATAGAACCAAGTTCACTCTCAGTTTTAAGCATGTCTATCTCATGAGATATAAATAATTGACTAATTAAATGATGAGAGATATAAGTCCCACATATCTCATAATGTAATCATACTTTTTTTTCCAAAAGATCTGAAATAATCATATCATAACACAAGAAATTAAATGTGATTCATAAACATGTAATCAAATCATAGCCTATAGAAATGTTACAAGCTTCTTAATAATTTCATCAAATAATTACCTATTAAAATAAGAGGGATTAAAATGCATATAACCCATGAAAGAGATATGGGATTCAAAAAAAAATAACCTATGAAAGATAAACTAGTTTCATAAACATGATTACATAATAAATTATATGTACATAGAGATAATATTAATAAACCCTTTAGATAATTTTCCCATAAAGTATTGAAAACATCAATGGATGTCATCTTATAAGGAAACTAATTTTCAAATATCCTTTTGAAACATTTCATGGGTAAAATATACTTTATTCACTCGAAAATTAATTTTCAACATAACCCCATTTGAAAATCTGATTCTTCTAAAAAAATTTATGGAATCTTGAAATAAAATTAAATAACTTTTGTTTGAAAATATATTTGAAAACATTTTGAAAACATTTTCCTGTGAATTCATAAAAAATAATATTTAATTTTTAAAAAAAACTATTTTCTGTGAAACATAAAACAAATATTGGAAAATAAATGAAAAACATTTTCCTCAAAAACTTATAAAATAAACATGAAAACATTTTTTGAAACCTTATGTTTCAAAATGATCTGAATAATTATAAATAAGGCATTAGAAAATATTATAATCCTTTTTCTTGGAAATTTATTATAAAAAATATAATGAAATATTTAAAGTATTTTAAAACCTTTTTCCATGAAAACATTTAAAATATCAATTAAAAAATATTAAAACATTTTTCTTAGAAGAATTATTAAATAATCAAGAAAACCTTTGGAAAATATTTTTCTTTTAAAACTTATAAAAGAATTATGAAAATATTTTGACAAACACTTACATTAAAAACATATTAAAGAAGCATGAAAAAAATTTAAAACATTATTATTTGAAAAATTATAAATGAAGAATGAAAACTTATTAAATAATTTTAAAATATTAATTATTTTTGAAACCCTTTTAATAATTTTTTTTGAATGGTCACATATTTTTTACTGAAGAGAGTTAATGTGGTGGGTTATTAAAAACACTTTTTTGAATTATATTATGTACCAAAAGTGGAAAATGGTAATAATGCATGATGACATCCCGAATAACAATAGGAGTAGAAAATTAATGATTTTTAATGAGATATGGATCATAAGATATTCATCAATGGAATCATGATCATAAACAATCTCAATAAACAATGATTGTGTATCAATAACCACATAAAACTTATTAACATTGAATAATACTCAAAATGTAAAAAAATTAAATTAAATGAAGATTAAAATAGAGTTTATTATGTATATTAATGATATAAAATTTCTAATGGAATTATATACACCATGTAATAGAATATTGGTCTGTAATAAAACATGCATCTCAAAGATGGTAAATTGAAAAAAAAATTACATTACTGATTAGGAAATATTTCAAACACATACACCATGAAATAAATATAGTCAAATAAAAATTTAAATACAAATAAATATATGCATAATAATCCCATAAGGCATAGAGGATAATTATACACACCAAATATATGAAATAAAAGGTGAACAAGGCTTGTGCCTTATTGAAATTAAAATTGAGATGAGAAACCCCTTACCTTAAGTCATGACTTTCTTCATACACATTCAATCCTCCTATATAATAAGTAAAAGGGTTTTTATAAATATGTAAAAAAACATGTTAATATATGTAATACCATATTTTATTTTATATGACACTATATTTATTTGTTTATTATGAACTCCAAGTTAATGTTACATTTTAGGTAATATCTTCTTTCTTTTTCATAAATTTTTTGACATACTATTCTTGATCTTATTACATATATAATGGTTTAATTATTTAAAAAATTTAAAATATGATTTAAATATCATATATATTAATTATTTAAATATTTAAAATAATTTATAAATTATATAAATATGTAATGTAAGACAATTTCGTTGAGATGGTCGGTCGTACATACTGATCAATGAGGTTTTTGTTTTTTGTATAGTATTTACTAAAAGTAAGTAAATAAAACATATGTATATATATTATTATAGTATAATTATTATTTAATATATATAATATATGTTTACCAAACCCATATTTTATATGTTCCATGTTTTTTTGAATGAATCAAATCGCTTTAAAGAGGTGGAAGTCCACATGTCCAGAGACAAAGTTATCATATTTACCCAAAATGGAAAGCACGAAGGTATGATTCATATAATAATTGAATAAGATTAAATAAATCATAAATATGATATATATCATATAAAAATACATTTTTCATCATAATTACAAACAATAAATAGTGGTAAAGTAGAAATTAACACAATCATTTTGTGAGGTGCTAGTATATCATACACAAGAATAATAAGTTCGTTACAAATTTGATAGAAGTGTCTTTTATTTTTAGGTCAAACCATTAATTGAAAAACATATCAATATATTTAGGACAATTAATTTATTATGTGAACATTTAATAATAGGAATTGATTTGGGTTATACAAAAAAAAGGGGATTGAGGAAGGATGTCACCTCTTCTTTGGGTAACTCTTATTAGTTTGCACCAAAGGGATCCTTGGATGGATTTATTCCCAATGGTCGGATTTGAGGATGGAAGGATTTATGTTTGGATATTATGTAATTATATTTTTTTGATACAAAGTTCTCTAATGGTGTGAATAAGTGGGAGGGGTGAGTTCCTTTTTATGGTGGAGGAGGATTGTCATTCTTGTACATTTTATTATAAAAAATTACACACACCTTTTTACTATGAAAAATGGAACTAATAATAGAAAATATTTTAGTAGAGGAGTATAGTGTTTAAATATTTCCATAAAATATATGATTTAAAAATTTCTAGGTCTTTTTGGAACTTATTATTATGTTTTAGTCCCTTGTTATGATAATTTACCTCTTAGAAAGTGTAATTAATTTTAATTACTTTCAATAATAATTTTTATCAATAAATTTTTTAACCTTATTTGAGATTATATTTTATTTTTATTAAAATTATGGAATAAAATTTAGAAATTAAAATCATAGAATTTTTACAAATTAACTCCAATTTAATCCCACAGATGGGAGGACAAAGAGGGGTTTTACTGTAAAAATGCTCAAAAATTGGTAATTATTTATATCCAATTTTAAAGTGTAATTGAATAAAATCACCGAAATTAGACTAATTCGTACATTATTTACATAATATAACTTTAAAACTAATAAAAAACTAATTTAAACTTATAAATTAATTAGATAAAAAAGTTCTTTTCAATTAAATATCTGTATTATTCATTATTCATAAAAAATTAAACTTCACATAAAATACCAAAAACTCCCCATAATCTAAATTATATGTTCATATTTCAAAAATTATGTTTATTATGTAAAATAAATATTATAAAATATTCAAATATCATACTTAAAATATGTTCTCTATTGAAATATGGTGGAATTGCCTTGTATAAGAATACATGTTTTTATTCATATAATTGGATTTTTTCTTATATTAAAATTATAAAATCTATCGTATGAGTATAAAAAATATTGTTTGAAGATATAATATATAAATTATAATTAAAATATTAATCATAATTTTTCTTCATTTTTTTATATTTTTTTCAAATAATAATTATTTTCTTAGAAAATTTAATTTATTATTTTTAAATAGTTCATACATTCAAATCTATTAATTGATAACAAAAGGTACCATTTTATATATGTGTGTGTAAATAACATTTTCGTAATTTATTTAATCTTATTTGTAACTTTTATTCAAACATTTTGGTTGAAATTCTATTAAAATTTGATTAATAATATTAATAGTATATTGTGGTTTAATAAAACATGGTCTCACGTGTTACAAAAGCTATAAAAGGGAATCAGAATTGTGTGTAATAGAAGACAATAATTTTTTCATATTCTGTAATCTAATCTATGTGATGTGTGTAATGAAATATTGACATGTTGTTTTGTATAAAGCAATCCACACTTACTAATTTAATATAACAATAGCTATTTACAGTGTTGTGTGAAATGAGAAATATTAAAATATTAAATTGAGACGAACAAAACAATTTAAAAAAACATGGGGTTTTACAGTCTTTGAACTAGAATTCCTTCATTTTTACTCTCATATAAATGAAAAGTCATATATTTCCCTCGTTTTTATTTCACCATGTATGACTCATGTAGTCATAAATACTTATAATCAATTGTTTTGTTGATAAGATTGGCATACATAAGTAAAGGATATTAAAAATGAATATATTATTTCTTGGAGGAGGGGTGAAAAGGGGGATCTCTATCCAAATACTGGATCCTCTCCTTTATTATTGAAAAATGGAAACCCCTATGGCTCAACTATATTTATCAAAAACTCTAATATGAAAATCTTATATCGATTATCCAAAAGCTTCTTCTACCACTCATAAAGCTCTATTATTTATTCCTCAGTGGATGGATTATCTTTACTAACTTTGATATATTCTAGGACATATTCATCCCCACACTACCTCTATGGGTTTGATACATCATACACCTCATCCTTGGTAATCAAAAATTATTCCCTCAGTTTGATGATGATCTATCCTTGAATATTTAATATAACCTCATATTTCTATGCCTCACCTTACATACATGTAAACTCTAGTTCTAACACCCAGATAACATTAGTACCCATAGGTTTTTCATTATAATATAAATCATAAAACTCTTTCCAATATGTACATACTAAATCTATGAGAAGGTTCTAATACATAGCATGGTGTCTGTTGGAGTCTACATTGCTAGTTCCGATGTTGAAAAACCAATAGTAAAGAGATCCCATCTCTCTAGGAAGATCATAAAAAAGAGTGAGAGTAATGAAATTCCACACACACAACCAATACCTATAATAGAAGACACAATCCTCTTTAGAAACATTCGAGATGTAATACATGATGTCCTCAAGTGACACATGATCATAAATTGTGTTGGTCACTGACATGTCAATTATATGATCATCCATAGGCATCAGCTCAAATGGGATATGACTTTATTATTTGTGAACCCATCCTTCTGTAGATCCTCCATAAACAATTATTCCCCTTAAAACCTCTTAATACACCACAGGGTCATGCTCAACCATCAAAACCTCCTTAGTTATCTCTGTTGGTGGAATGATTTCAACCTCCTCTGTTGTGGACAAGGTCTCATCCATGAACCCCTGCAGTGCCTCTCGAGACGTATCAATATTCATAGCCTTATCAAAATCCCTTCTTGAGGCTATATCACAAGATATTACTTCCTCCAATATAGTCCTCCTATTTCAAGAATCTCCATGAGATTTTGTCTCCCCAACATGGTTTTGATATCCACTTAAGACACAAGGTAAGAAAAACTAACATGTGGGATGAGAAACAGTGGTATAGAGATAGTATAAGACATACATGAATTATATAGACTAGCCAACATGGAATGAATTTCCACTAGGTTCCCCACTAGTGTTATTTCCTACCTAGTAAACATTTATCTGGAAATATGAATATCATCCTAAAGAAGATATGTTGGATCTATTTTAAAATATAAAAGAGATTAATATCAAATCAATAAATTTTTCAAAATAAATAGGGAAATATTAGATTGTATAAATTCATTCCTGGTAAAGATGACCCATCATTATGTCCACATGAATAGCCTCAGTCACAAATTGTTGGCTTCTTGTGACCATACTACAAGATAGGGGTTCCAAACCATCCCCTTCAGATGTGAGTCCTAACTGATTCCCTCTAAAGATCCATCACATATATCTCCATAATTCGTATATTTTGATCCCTGAATAGATTAATGAAAACAATTTTGAATGCCTAAAAAAGGAAATTGTTGAAAATATGTGGCAAAAACAGAATTTTACCTCCTCAACATAAGTAAATCTTTTCCTAGGGGAATCTATATAGGAATCACTTCACAAAGATTCCTCCTCAACCAATATTCACCTTCAACTACCCCAATGGATGATTTAACTATAATAAGATCATGAGGGAAATATATTCCTAGAAACACCTTCACCTGAATAGTCATCTTTTTTGCGACACAATGGATGATTTCATCCAACTCTATAATGTATTGAAACACTTTAGATCAGAGATCCATGAATCCTACCTTGGCATATCCCAACCTAATGGGGAAAATTTTCTTATCCATATGGTGCTTCCAAATTTTGTAGAGAGAAAAGGTACATCATAACAATTCCATGTTCCTCCAAACCTTATAGAAAACAATGTCATCAGGGTCCTCTACGTGTCACATACATATCCCCAAAACATCAACTTTTTCCCCCATAAATTCTCCATAGGATCCAACATCTTTCCATAACCTCTTATCTGTAATCCTTATACATGATTCCTTGACCCCTTATATAGATTCACCTCATTCACGGCTGGGAATAGTTGGAGAAATAGATCCCCCCCCCACTTTCACAACTCTTCCTCCCCCATGTGTACCTTTGGTTGTAGCATCCCCCTAGCCCCATAAATATGAGTCCCCTTATTCAGAATCCACAAGGGTGGAAAGTCGGTTCATCATCACCCTAGGTTATACAATCTCATAAATTAGTACATACTCATGTAATATCTCATAAATATCATTCAACTACAGAGTATCATTCATTCCTTTACCATAATCCCTTGTGAAAATTTTCCATATTAATTTTAGTTTCGGTGGGTGGATATGTATGAGTAATTCAGTGCACACCCTTAGGGGGACCTTTAGAGACACCTGAATTTATTGAAAAATTTGGATGGAGCATATGGTTCACAGACCAACTTATAATCCATCATTTCAACAAATACCTTATCTCATAAATTCAAAAATTCTGATCTGTACTCCACCATCATTTAATACCACCACTATTAGAATGGAGAATATGTGAAAGAGGAATCAATATTCGAGCCTAATCATCACAAGCACACCCACAATACACATCAATATAGGTTGATAAGCTATAATGTTTTACTAGTAAGGTCATACTTTTTTGGATATGATGTTTGGTTTGGATATTCATATCCCCTCATGTTTTTGTCAACCTTTACATATAGAAAAAAATGGGTTTCATATGTAGAGGGGATTTTCCTTTTACCAATGCAGTGTAACACCTTGTAAAAATTCATCAACTCTATTTTAAAAAATTTTATTTTATCCCCTCCTTCGAGCATCTTTACCATAATAATCATGCTATGATGAACCCACATGTGTCGGTCATAATCCATCAAAAAATTAGCCTTATGATAAATACACCAAAATGTACACTGGAGAAATAGACTTCATAAAGAACCCCCACATGTTCTACTAGATTGCATATACCATTCTATAATATGAGTGATCCTTCACTCACTATTACATTTTTAGGTACCGACAAGACCACCATTGGATCTTGTCCGTGTGATTTTTTTTTAAAATATGATAAACTACTTCTTGAAAGGGATGTAATGTAGCCAAATCTTTTTCATGCACTCTAATTGTACCAAATGCAGTAATTCCATTTCTGTTTCCAAAATATGCTTTTGGTCCAAGAAAATTTCCTATTTAGTGGTGAATTAATGATACATTCATCCTCAAATTGGGATCATAGAAATCAGATAAGCGTCCAATAAGATGAATCTGAACTCGCATTGGGTAAGGTGGAATATTTTATCCCTTTTAAGATTCTTCTTAACAAGTTTGGAATTATATTTGAGTGATAGTAAAATGTAACTTTGAAGCACAATTCACTTCATACAAACCCACCCCCTTTTTCACTGCCTTGAATATATTGCAATATTATCCTGCCAAGAATGTCTAGTCACACACATCCATGAAGTTTGAACCATAACACACATCCCATTCTTATATTGGGAATTTGAGATTATCTACCATTACCACAATGATAATTTTCTCATATAGTTTTCTATGTATATGCAATAATCACATCCCTAGTGATTTTGATCAAGTGGTTCAACTATGAATGGAAAGTAATCAATCTGTGGTTCTCCATACATTGAACCCCATTATCTATGTTTCATTGTTATAGATGATGAGAGCTTAAAATCTAGTAATTATTCTCATCTCAGTCAGCAAAATGGATAAACACATCATCCCTTTAAAAATACATACAATATTTTTCTCTTTCATATAAAAAAATCCCACTATGACTCTATAAGTTATTTAGTAAATGTATATTGATCAAACACAATTCTTAATAACTCCATAATAGATATTTTTTCATCCATGTACCTCCATAAATCATCCATGAATATAGCACCTTTAGAAACTATCTTTGGGACATTGAATGTTATGATATCTAGAATCATTAAATTTGGTACAAGGATATCAGTTTAATAAATGATCTCTAACTCTTGAAATCTAGTTTTTGAATGTTATGTTTTAGGAAACTAAAAGGATTATTGAGTGGTAATGAGTAAAATCACTGAATAGAGGGGATGGAATTTTGCTTCATGACTTTATATTAATGGACTACCCTTCATAAAATTTCATGACCACCTCTGGTCCCCTCCCCTATTTATAAGCCCAGGGGTTGAGTTTTATTTCATAAACATGGGGATAATATCACTAATTTCCATTAGATTTACATGAAAATCAGACCCTCCTCCCCAACCTCAGCTACCATTATAAGGAGGTAATTCTTTAGTGCCCAATAAACACCCATTATGGGAGACATAAAAGAATTCACAGATCATTTGGGATGAATCCAAGGAAAAAAAGGTTAAAAATACACCCATGGGGTTGGATTCATTAAGGTCATACCATTAAAAAACAACAATTCTTTTACAAAGGATTTACAATCATGGAGAAATAATTCATGTGAATTATGGTAACCTTCAAAAATTTTATATTTATTTTCTTAAATGATCGAGATCACCGAGATGTGGTGAATCAGCGATCACTATTAAATTAATAAGATAGTTTCTTAACATCTTCTTAAGACATCATTCTTATCTTCTAAAAAATTGTTAAATATATGTTCCACTAAACTATAAATATCAACCTAAACTTTCATATAAAGATAATATAAATAAATAGAATGAAATGATATTTACAAGGTTTGGTATAAATATATAATACATTCCATGTTATATATCCCCAAAAATATGGATTGTAGTACAAACATCATTTAAGAATTAAAATTCCTAACTAGAAAATTATTTTAGGTCCCACTAGTAAATATTACTACTATAGTTAGTTATATCCCAAACTATATTTTTTTGGTATCCTCCATCTTCACATATTGTAATACACCAGAGCAGACAATTCTCTTTAGCAACAGGTTATACTCCCAAGCTACAATATTCTTCCTTCATCTTTTCTGATCCAGTTTAAAAATTTATTCACTTCCTCCATTAGTAATCCAGATCAACATCACCTCTATATAATATTAAATAATGAAAAAAAATATTTTGAATGTTTTTTGTTTTTTGAAATGTCTTAATGTTCTTTAGATAATATGAATATTATCAAACTCAACATTCCAGAATTTTTATTGGTAAAAAATACATAAAAAATGACAGTCTATTCAACCTCCATCCAGAAACCTATTTCTGGTGGTGTCTTCCCGATATATCAAGTCTAATCATTTTATCTTCCTAATTTACCTGGGTATAATCCCAATTGGAAACATAAAATGTCTCTGATTAATAGATATTTGTTCGATTGGACTCAATCTGATAGAACATTTATTAATGTTCATCCATCCAAGGAAACTTATCCAGTATTTTCAAAATCAACCTCAACAAAAAAAATTGATGGTGATCTCAACTTTTCATTAAAATTTAAGAGAATGATTTTTTCACACTATATAATAGTGACTACATATGATGTACTATGTAAATTTATTTATAGGTACTGTATAACTGAATTTGGAGAGAAACAATTTTCTTTTCTCGCTTACAAAAATTCCTAAATCCCAAATTTCATGATTATTTCAGATTTATATTGAAATATTTCAACTCCTATAAACAATTATAATGATATTTTGAAAATATATAAATCTTCACAAATCTTCTAAAAGACTACATCTTCATTCTGAAAATGATAATATATAAAACTCATCATTTTTCATGTCCCCTTCTCCCACTTGAATCCAACTCACTCATCAGTTTTCATTTTGTAAAATAGAATGTATCAAATGAATTTTATGAATCTGATGGATTGGTGTAAAATAATTTTTTATTATTCAAGGCCTAGTCAAAATAATTGAAAAATTTTTCTCTTAACAAAATGGATGAAAAATATCTTGAATTCTCAATCTGATGCTTCAACCCAATTGAAAATGTTTGACAACATTATTGAAACTTATAAAGACTATTGTTTCATTCAACAAATTTAGAAGTAACTCAACAATTTTCATATTTTTCAATCACATTATCATTATTATAGAACTCATTATACGTTTTCTTAGACCTATTTTGTGTGTTTAATGTTTTGTATCTGATGGAACTCAGATTTTAATTCATTATCTGTGTCCAACACTCATCTATTGAATCACTCTAAAAATTTTCTCATAGATCAATGTCAAAATAGTTATATTACTTTCTATAACTCCACAAGTAATGGTTCATATTCAATATCATTTCATCTGATGAATTGGTTCTTCTGATTGGTTGGCCCATTTAATGGATTAGTTGGTCAATATTCTTTCAAATATTTGACCTAAGAAAATCTACAATTCTTATTTTTTTTAAAAATAATCCATCAAATAATCTTCATCCCAAAAATGACTTCCAGGTCCATCAAATAAATTATTTTTGAAAATCCAATATCCACTTCTCCTATTTTACAAAACCCATCTTTTATCATGATACATCTTCTTGATTTAGTATCACTAAATAATCATGACAGTATTAATATAATTTATTTACATGGAACCTATGTTCAATCATTTTCCACAGGAGATCTATGTACATGTGGTTTTTTGGAAAACAATTTGACCATTTAACCTCATTTAAAACATTCAAATTTTTCCCCATATATATATTGAAAAAAATTAAACCAAAACCAACTTGGGGATATAATATCCCTTGTTTTGAAAACCTACACAAAACATCAAATAATTTCATCAAAAATATTTAAAAACATTTCACTCCCTAACTAATTTTTTTCTATTTTATCTCTACAAATACTTTTCTTCGTCCCCTTACTTACAATAAAATTAAAAGGGTACAAGAGTGAATATTTTTCTTTATTTTAAAACCATGTAACTATTCTTCATAAAAACATAAGTATCACATGAGGTCATTTCAAATTAGACTTTAACTAAAAATCTCTATATCTAAAGAGGCGAACTCAGTTTGGAATACATGATTGTATATCCAAGGTGATCAATGTTGTTCATATCACAATTTTCCTATAATACTATTTCATGATTCTTTTAACATTTTAATTTCTATTTGAAATGTATAAAATTTTATTGGATAAAACCCGCATAAACCCATATGAAAAAACATATCAAAAATCACAAGTGTATTAAAAATATGTCCTGAAATATAATCTTTCATAACCTCATCACATTATTTTGTAGTCAGAGTAAGTGACTAAATCATCCTATTTATATTTTATCACCCTTAAGGTTATCACTCAATTTCTTATATTGGATGATAAGTTCCATGATGAAAATTATTCTTTCTATAAAACATATACAACACTCACCCATATTCTCGATATCAACTATTTCAATTCCCAACAAATGAATACAAGTAAACTGGTGTACAAGAAATAAAGAGGAACCATAGTAGTGTCTTAGAAGAATAATTAATACTAAGAATATTCTATTGGTGTTGTTTTTTTTTTGTTTTTTTGTATTTTAATTGTATTTACAATTCTCCATCAATTCAACCTTTCCAAATTTTATAATAGATTAATTTTCATCTAAATACTCTTTATATGAAGCCGAAAACTCTATTTTACATATTTAATGTTTGTATTACATATAGTTTTTCAAATATTCTTCATGATTTACTTTTGGTATAGACGTATATTCATATCAATTTTAGTAATATTCCATTGTTTCTCACATAAATTTCACTTTTTATAAATCATAGAAACACCATTTGTTTGTTTTTTTAACAACTTTGTTCTCATCCTCAGAAACATTTTTATTCATCTTTTCTTATACTATTTTTTCACTTTATATCTATCTAGGAATGTACATTTGATCTAGAAAAATATCTAAGAATTCATTAAATTATATATTAAATTTATTAATTTTATCAAATTTATTAAAGTAACCATATTTTTTTGTTTTTCGTTTTCCATTGTTAAGGATTCCACATTCATTACCTTCTTATTTTATTTTCTAGTTACACATTTTTTTATGAATATTTGTTGTTATTTTTTCCACATAACTCCCCCAATATTCATACATGTTTACTAGTAAGTACATTTTGTATCAACTTGAATAATCTACGTGTCTAAAATTCCACAAAAAATTATGACCTCTAAATCCTGGTATTTCAGACAGATAATTAAACTGCTTATAACATTTTGGTTGATTTTACAAGATATGAGTTGTTTCGTTCAAGGAGATTATTTCATGATAAATTATATTATTTCATGAGGAAATTTATTTTCCCAAAAATCTTAAATTTTATACAATTTTAGTTAACAAAATTATATGTGTATTATGGATGTTTAAGAGATGAATCAACCTACATCTATAAATATTTATTTTAACCATATTTAAAAGATTCACATTTAAAATAAAATTCCATGGTGAAACCTTCACCCATATTTAATATCTCAGACTATGTTATAAGAAGAATTGATTATGTTTCTAACAACCCCTTTTCCTTCTCATCCAAATTATATTTTTAGAATTTTTATAATCTTATCATATTAATCCATATTTATCTTATTATTATTACTTTCATCAATAGGGGTAGATTCTATAATTTTGAAATTCTCAATGCAATACGATTGTCCTTCATAAAATTTCAATTTTTTTTCAAGCTCATGAATATTCATTTTATTATGACTAATAAAATTGAGATCAATTTACTTATTATTTACCAATACCAATTTTAAAAAGATATTTCATTAACATATTTCTTCAACTTCAGTCATTCTATCTTGAATTAAGGATACTACTCAAGCAATTTTTCCAAATTTTCTTTAAGAATCCACTTAAGTTTTGTTCCTTATTCAGAGTCATAATCAATTCATGATCAAATAATTCCATTATGAACCTGGGAAAGGTATTTAAATTTATGATAAATTTCACTAGAATATGAGGATTCAAACTTATTTCTTTTTTTTAGATAACATCAATACTTCTTGTCATTGTAAATTTTTTCCTTATGTTTCCGAATAAAAATTCAATTATTTCCTATCATCTTCTTTAAACTAATACTATATTATTTTTATCCAAGTGAAATGTTATTAAAAATTTTGTTTCCCTTCATAGTTCAAACATTTGATTGAATTTTTACCTTTTCCCTTCTAATTTCCAAGGTTAAATATTTTATAAAGGAGAGAAAAAATTATGTTTAAATATTTTACTTCTTTCTACTATTTTTAATTACTCGATTATTAAAAAACCTCATTATCCTTATTCTTTCCTTTTAATAAGGTTTTGAAGACAATTTTTTCTCATCAATTTTACTAAAAACTCAATATTTTATAATTTAGAATGCCACATGAATATTTTAAACATATTATAAGGATAAATCTTCACCACCTTCTAAAGAGAAAACATTGGTGTCAAATATATCTTGAATGTTTCTCGACAGTTTCTTAAAAACAATAGAATATTCATACTTCACACCAAAACCTATGATGTTGCATATAATAAAAATTACACTTCTAATATAATCATCAATAAATTCTTCATCATCCATATTTTTATATTAAAATTTACTCATCCTTATTTTTTACATGTATTAATTAAATTTGTAATTATTTTATAGTTACTTATCAACTTATCCAACATTTTCATTGTTGTTGGAAGGCCAATAATATTTATATAAACATCGAATATAGAAGAAATAAAAATTGATTTTTTAACATCTCCATCATCTTCAAAATTTATCTAATGAACAAATTTCATATAAACCTAATTAATTAGATGGAATTCCACCATTTCTACATATCTAAAATCAATAATAAGAAAAGTAATATGGGGTAACATTCTATTCTTACAATAATGATTATTTATAATATAAAAAAGGAATACCCCTGAAATGTCCCACAATTGATGTATAATTTTTTTAAATTATATGAAATTATTTCAAGACCACATGCTTTTACAACATGTGATTCTGAGGCCCAGTGATCCCAGAATAGAATTTTGAACTATTTTTAGTGAACTAAAGTAAATGTGTTAGGGGATTTCTCTAACTTTTGACCATGTTCTCAGATAGAAAATCTGAGGGAACTATTGAACTCAGAATATTAGTATTGGATTAGAATGGGAATAACTTCTACCGGTAAGGTTTGGACGGAAAAGTTTTTTTTCAAACATTTTGAAAAATAATAAAATATCATAAAATAAGTTATTTTATATATTTTACCAACTGTTCAGTATAGAATGGTGATGATACAGTGTGGTGATGAGGCGGTGTGGAGGCACATTAAATAAAACTAATAAGGTCACAATTTTGTGAAAGCAAAACAGCTATGATGTTTCATAAATGAAACATCATAACAACGCGACGTCATTGTGTAACAGAAATGTTGCAACGTGTTTTATTTTAATAACATGTTGGTGAAATATGTTGGTGGAATTTCCTCAAATGGAGACTGTTGAACCTCACTCTCCCTCTCCCTATGATGGAAAATACTATCGAAAAATCTCGTCATGATATATTTTATGGATGATGAACTACGTCAAATGTTAATGCAATGAGCTTCAATAATAGCTCGAAGCTTCATCCTGTGTCCATGACAAATTCTCAAACCATGTAAAATTGTTTTATTAAATTCTTTTCCTTGTTCTTTTTCTAAATTTATCAACGCGGGTCAGCACATGAATATGTTGACCCATGGATCATTCATCAATATGGGATGGTTTCATTTCTTGGGTTTATATAGTGGAATTGGTATATTGTTGATAGAATGTTATCCCCAAACCTCCCCCTACTTAATGCTTCTAATGAAGAGGGAACAAGGCGACGCAAACAAGGCCAAACCACCTTCTACATTGTGCTCTATAGGTCAAAAAATGTTTAAAATTGGATATGTAAATTTCTAGACCCTCAGAATGAAGGTGGAAACCCTAGAGGTCTAAGGGAACAAGTGGTTTGGATATCAATGCATCAGAGCATACCTAGTGGCCCGTGGAATATGCATCTAGCACGGCAGCGGCTGCTTGTGGGAGGCGGTGAAAATGGGCCGCGTATGCGGGTGGAGCGAACATCCATCACTGATGTGCACCACGGTGGAGAAGGCCTAGGATCATCAGGTGGGGAAGTCTCCTAGATGCAGTTCCAGGTTGGAATCGTGTAGAAGTGAGCAGCCCTATCCTTGTAGACAACATGAGATCAAAGGGGGGTTTGAATCGAAACTGAACATCCACACCCCTCTTCTGGTTTGGGAATAATCGGACTGGATGAGCTAGTTAGAGCTACCCAAGTGGCCCAGTTAAAATTTTGAGTGGTTATGCCTTAGCGGAGTAGCTGAATGAAATAAAACTGGGCCAAATGGCAGACCGGACTATGAAAATAGACCGACCCACTAGTGTATGTCGAGCTGAATAAATTTTGGGTCACTGGGTGACCAAGAGGACTAGACCTATGACCAACTTCAGACAGATCCAGTAAGTCCCAATGGACCAAGCAGGAAAGGTGGGTCATGTGGGACCTCAGGGTAGCAATGGTCGGGTTGGTCTGACTGAGTCAGACTGAGCCTGGATGCAACTGACCATTATTTACTAAAAACCTAGTATCTTACAAACAAGTCATCTGATTGACGATCCATTTTCAGCGTTGGGACACTCACGACAAGGCTGTACTTTTGAGATACTCTAGGTGTGTTTTTAAAAAGGGTGGAGTACATCA
The DNA here is from genome assembly GCA_963277665.1 of Viscum album. Lineage (NCBI taxonomy): Eukaryota > Viridiplantae > Streptophyta > Magnoliopsida > Santalales > Viscaceae > Viscum > Viscum album. The sequence continues at coordinate 311,055,666 of OY728133.1, read as the reverse complement.
GAGTTGGATCATACTCAAATTCAACTAGGCCCTTAGTACAAAAACACTTATATCATACAGTACGAGTGTCTGTTTGATTTTTTTTATGTTTTGTTGGGACCCTTTTGATGAGACGGTCCATTGAGATACTCTATTTTGGAATTCATAGAGGTTGAGGTATGAATGATGGAATGAGGATATGATTCTATAGAAAGAAACTGTGCTATGTAATGGAATCAAGTGGCTAGGTATGATGTGATAAATAAAGAGTGACCTATCATGGATCATCAGAAGTTCTACCATTCATGGAGAAACATAAGAGACACCCATTGTGGATCAGAAATAGAGAAACCCTTCACGGATCGTCATGAGAGAGTCCCTTCATGGATCAACAGTAACTTGACCCGCTGTGATCATCCATAGAGCAACCCATCATGGATCAGCAGTAGAGTGACCCTTTGTGGATCAACAACAGAACGACCCATTGTGGATCAGTAGTAGAACTTTTCAAAATACTATGATGATCTAGCTTTATGACTATTAAAATTTACTTCTTACGTAAAATTAAATCTTCTGTGAGCTGTGTCTTTTTCTTTTTTCATTACTTTGAGATCTTTTTGTGTGGTATTTTTCCCTTTGTGTATTTCTATGATACTCGAGTTAGTGTCAGGGTCCCTACAAAGTATTGTTATACTCACCACAACACAGGATTCACTTTTACCAATTATGTCTTTTGAAGATGATGGAAAACATTGACTAGGAATTTTGGGATCCAGGGTTAAATAGTGCTCAAAGGTGGATTTATAGACGTGGTGTGTTACTGTGACATCCGATAGTGAGTTGTACCTACCCTTTAGGTAGGATCCTTGGTGGATGACTTATTAAGATTCAAATTCTTTTTTGTACATTCCTTTCTTTTGGGCTTATAATCGGGCCACATTACTTTCATTTAAATCCTTTTACTCTCAGTTGTGGTACTTTTTGCTGGTTGTAATACATTATTTCCTTTGTGGTTTTTTTGGTGCAGTATTCCGGATCTCTATGTGTACATGTTTAAATGAAATACCTTCCCATTTTTTGATATTCTTTTTTTGTTCTAGTCACCAGCCCCTGGCCTATGGAATGAAGTCTTGGGGTAGCCATGACATGGGACCCAGGGGACAGGTCATGACAACCCCTGTTGTTTAATGGATTAAAATTATCAATTATCAGTGTAATATATTTTTTTGGTAACCTCCCTTTTATACTAATTAATGTTACCTAAACGATGTAGATCACATAGAGCGGGGTGACATAGTGATCAAAATTACTTTTATATGATTTTTTCATAGCTTGTTCTTATGAAAAATAATTATCCTTTGAAAAAATTGTTAAAGTTAATATCCAATCAACTATAAATATCAACATCACCATTGTATTAAAAAAATATAAATAAAGAGAATCACATTATATTTAAATGGTTTTTTACAATAACCATCCCCTTAACACGTTGTATATCCCCAAAAACATAGATTATTTTACTAAATTCATTCCAAAATCCAATTGAAATAAATAGAATACACTTTTACAACAATGTATTAAACATTCATTAAAGAGTTGGTTATACACCCACAAATATCTTTTTCATTTTCTCTTTCATTACAAAAGTTTATACACCAAAGAAAAAATACATCTTCAACAAATATTTATACATACCGACTACAAACTTCTTTCTTCTTTTTACTAATCCAATTTATAATTTTATTCACATACACTAAAAGAGAAATATATCAATTACACATGTGTACAATATTTAGTAATATCCTCAATTATGTTAATAATTTATTTGTATTGAAACTTAATTTATATATTTAGAATATTTGAATATACTCAAACTAAGTATTTCATAATATCTATTTGGAAAACATATGTAGAAAAATTCACTCTCTTTGAACTTCTTCTGATAACCTCTATCTGATAGACTCCATCCGTGTTAGAAACTCCCACATAGTTCTCTTTCTAAATCAACTAAGTAAAATAAAATTATTTGGGAACATGCTATTTCTCGGAATGAAATGAGACTCTATCTGATGGATCTATAATGAAATTTCGTCCATTCAATGAGACTTGCTCTTGTAATCTCAAATTCAAATTGAATGAAAAATTTTCTTATGTTCACAACCTTTCATAAGAATTTCATAGCATCATCTTTTTGTACACATAGATATTTCCTTCATATGATGTGTCTTTTACATATATTTTTAGGTTTACTATAAGTGAATTTTGAAGGAAACCCATTTCTTTTCCCACTAACTCCAATTCCAAAATTCTCCATTTCATGTTCATTTGAGCATCATATTTGACCATTTGAAATCATCTAAAATATTTTGATGACTTCTCGATACTTCTTGAATCTTAACAACTCTCCTAAAACTATAAAACTATAGTCCTGAAATGATGATCATGAAAACTCATCATCTATCAAATCCTCATATTGCAATTAATACTTACTCAATTATTTTTTCACCATCTTTAAAAAAATTGTCATAGGAATTTTCTACATTAGATCAATTGGTGGAAAAGCATGGAAAACTAGTCTTGACCTAATTGAAAGAATTCATAAATTTTTATCTTGAAACACTAAAGAAAGAACTTGAACTATCACTTTGATTATTTAATCCAATTAAAATGATTTAGTACATTTCCAAAACATTTAATGAATTTATTTTCTTGCAACCAATGTAGTAGCAACTAAATACATCTCAAATTTTCAATAAGATTATCATTATGATGACACTATTTACAAATTTTATCTATCTGATCATATTAGTATGATGTTATGCATCATATGAGACATTGATTTTGATGTTATATCAGTGTCAAAGAGGAATCTGATAGATTGGGTTATGCATCTTTTCTAATGTATATGTATCAACAACGACTTCATAAATAATATAACTCATAAATTGATGGTTCATTTGATGAATCAGTTCATCTTGGGAATTGTTTTTTTAGGATTTATCACCCACTCCATTGGATCAGTGGATCATTATTTTTACAAATACTAAGAATTTAGAAAATTCACACTTAAATATTATCTAGGAAACACTCTATCTGATAAACTACATCTGGTAAAATACTTCCCAGCCTGTCTGAAAAAGACTGTTTAGAAACCAAATCTCTAATTCATTCCATTAAAAACCACAATATTGAATCATGAGACTAATTCTTGATTTAGTATAATTAAATGATGACCAAATAATGTTCATATTTCATTTACTCAAATCTTGTATCTAATCTTATGTTTCTGGAAATGTTTTTCTGGATGTTTTTTTAACAATTTTACCATTTATCCCCATTATAAACTTCTAACAATCGAAATACTGATATATTTGTAATAAATCCAACTAAAATACAACATGGTACTTACATTAAGATTGTTTGTGTAGGTGTCCAATCTTCTTGAATACTTACTCTGATTGAAAGTATTCATGAAAATAGAATTCCAATTTTCATACAACCTATAAATACCACCCTCTATCACTCACTTAAGGGGACATGATTTTTAGTCATCTACTGGAACCTATGATTTATCAAAACATCAACCACCACATGAAAACATATAAATGGATTTCTATAGGTGGATATTTTTCATGAACAACAATCCATGATACTATAAAAAATTATTAGAAAAGTGCGGATAACTTTCATGATGATTCATGGACATCATTAGAGAGTAAATACCACAATCTTAATAATGTTTCATGATATTATTATACATTTTGAATCCAAATCCATGATAATAAATACATTATCAAGAGCCAAGGACACAATGTTTTGTGAATATTTCCCCTTAACAAACCACCAGACTATCAAGAAAACCATAACATTGAAAAACCAACTTCAATTATCCCTACATGTTTCCTCTTTTAATCATACATACCGTACTGAACGTTGAGTTCCTGATGATCCTATACCAACCTGAACATCGTTCACTTATGCCAAAATCCATGGCACAACTAGTATCATCAACCCTCACATTTGGCCTCTTTGAGTCAAGCCTAGAATGGATGATTTCTATGCCACATGATCCTATGAATAGGAACCCTAATTCATATTACTCCAAAACATAGGAACTATAACATTTAGATCCCCATTTTCCACTGGACCATGGTAGTGTTTACGCCATACCCCACACAGAGGTACCTATACAGTAGGCTTGAAATACAAATTGGTGGAATCATTAAGGGAAAAAACTTGCCTTTCCCTTTGATGATAACATGTACTATATCATTATAGAATACCTATATATTTTCCCCCTTTTCAAAGTCCCCAACAATGTTAATGTTTTAAGAATCTAATATACATAAAAAATTCATAGAACTAGATGTAAAAATGTATCCCTACATTTTTTGTTGAAATAAGGATGTCTCATGTGTAACTAGCATGAGATGAACCCACACCCTCTACCATTTATTATAAATATAGGATGCCCCATCAAATATCATCATTGGATATAACCTCCGTCCAAACCATGGGATGGGACACCTATAATTAATAACCTACAATTCATAAGACACACACCAAACATCCTCATCATGGGATGATCTGCTTATGGTAGGTATCACACAGGTCTAAGACCCCACCCCATCATCCATCACCTTGGATGAAATTAAACAACCAATGATTGAACCACCACATAATAGATAAAACCAAGAAAAAACTGGACAAAACTATATGTAATCCATAACCAATCCCATTCCTCCACTCCTTTACTAATTTGAGTGACCTTACTGCATGACATTAGACTACATGGAATGGTCCTATCACACATGAAATTATAATATGTTATTAAAATATGTGGGATGTGATTCTTGTATCCTAAAAGGATATATAGGACACCTAAATGATGTTAAATCCTAAAAACGTGAAACATTTGGGATACCTCCATGTGCTTCAATCCATAAAAACCAAAATTAATATCAAATTTAAATGACATACACTCACAATAATACTATTGTAGGTGTGATCATTTAACCCTTGAATCATAGTAAACCCCAAAAACCTTTTCCCCCAAGACATTAAACCATTGACCTACAGTTCACCATAAAACATTAAACCTGTGACCAACCTATCCCCACAAGATGTTAAAAATATGACCTTTGTGTCCCCATAATACATTAAATATTTGACCTACCTATCCCAAAAAGATGGTAAACCTGTGATAAACTCCACAAAATTAAAATATCACTACCCTATTTAGAAGACATGGGATTCACAATGAATCAATCCTTAGAATCTTTATGATCATGAAATATGTCGCCCCGTTATAGATATGAGACTCCTTAGGTTATTTACCCATGACTCCATATATATGAGATGCACTCAATACTGAATGAGGATGAATTTTATAGATGTCCAATTTCCCCACGAACCATAATCTTCATCCACTAAAAACCAAATTTATCTTCCCTATTACGATATTATATTGTGTAATTAACCAGTATTCACCTTGAAATTATTCTACGAATGTTGTTCAAAAATATATCATAGATATTTTATAGAGACATGGAATATGTGAGGATCTCCAAGGAGGAATCCATGGAAGGAAGAGCTTACATACCATCATCCCATTTCGATCAAAGAACCAGAACCATTATCCCTAGAGACTGAGGATACCCTTCATTGGAAAATGGGAATATTGGGTAAAAACATCACATCTCTATTCCCTGATGCATAGCCCCCACCAATAGTATCATAAAATATCATTGATAAATAATACCTAACTAAAAGATGAAATATAAGAAATAGAGTGTGAAAAAATAAAGGAGTTATTTCATAACATGTATTTCCGTCAAAAAAATCAAAAAAGTTGAGATATAATTCCTACAGCTTATGAAAATTTATTTTTAATCTATCCTGAAATATGAGTAGACATTAACAATTATTCCAAAATATTCATTGGGTTTTCATATCAACAATGATAAAACTATATATATATATATATATATATAATTTAGTGGGTTAAAACCACACCATTAAAAAGATATAGCTATATTAGACTTCAGGAGATATGAAGATGTAGTTATATGTGCTCTCAAAATTAGAGATGGTGTAAAGATAATGGTCCCATGGACATGGAGATAAGAAGGGAAGAATATAATTTCAAGCTGGTGGATCACATGTTGGTGTATAAAATAAGATCCGACCACCCACATTTAAAAAAAATTAGAATGAAAAATCATGTTAATTTATTTAAGCGGATTGAGAAATGTTTTAGTTAAAGGGGAGAATTCCAGAAAACTCATGAATGACCAATAAATAATAATAATCCAAAAAATGAAATATAGGAATGGAAGGGACCTCCCAATGCACCATCCTTGGGGAAATGCCTCAACCATATGGAAAAGGGGTATTATAAATGTCAGTTCACTAAAAAATTGTTCATATGGGTTAATAAACATTAGTAACAACTAATTCTACAAGAGAAGTGAAATATTATTTTTCATTATTATAACAGAGGTTTAAAATTGTAATTAATTCATACAATAAAAAACTCATATTTAATCTATAAATTAAAAGGTTTTATTTCATTATATTTATACACGTTTATTTATATCTTATAGGTTTTCTAGAAGAATTAAATAAAAATCCTAATTCTTTGAAGTATAACTGACAATAAAAACACCATGTTGGGCAATCAATGAAATCCATTGGTTTGACTCATCTCATGTTTGTGTCTTTTGGAATATTATTGAAGAAACTAATGGTTGAATTTTATACTATATTGGGAATTTAATCGATCTATTTGTATATATCTCACATCCATAGTTGGTAAAATAAAATCACTTTCTATATTCTAAACCATATCAAGATTCAATAATTATTCAATGAATATCATGATTATCCTTTAGAAAACACATAAATAGTGGGGGTGTTGATACCCAATGTAGAAACAAACCTTTCATAAATTCTTTAGTTGAAGGAAGTTATAAACCCTTAGTAAATTGCCTTTGTATGAGAATATACTGATGTGTTTTTCAAAGAGTATCCCAACCTTCCCCTTGTTATTGAGGTAGATTTCAAAATAGAGCTTATAATTGATGCCAATTTTATCTCTAAAACCCCCTACAAGATGTACCCAGTTGAGATGTTGGAGATAATGAAGATGTTGAAATTGGATTTACACCAATGGTTCATATAACCAATTGCATCACCTTGGGGTGCACCCGTTCCCATTGTTAGGAAAATAGGATGTATCAATTAACATGTGTATCAATTAATTAGATACCACCAATAAAAACATAAATAACATGTATACTTTTCCAGGAATTGATGAATTGTTTGATAATATTTGAGGATTTTAGTAATTCTAAATAGTGTATCTTCATTATGGATATTGTCAGTTAAAGGTAAATAAATAAGATATTCTGAAGATAGACATCCTTGCAATTTATGGAAACTATGAGTTTATAGGGATACACTTCATACTTAGAAATTAACATTTGATCATTATAGATTTTATTAAAATATTATTAATAGAATACCATGAAAATATTTGGAAGTATTTATTGAAAATATTTTCATTTAATCCCATATTATAGAGGAACATGAATAAAATCTATGGATTGTGATAATGGCCTTAATAAATGATCAAATGAAATCTATGTTAAGAAATTGTGACTTTTTGATAATGTAAATCAACTTATTGGGGATGTTATCATAAGTGAGTGAAATTATGTGGACCCTTCTAAGACAATAGAAACTTAGGAATGGACCAATACCCGAATTCCATTAAATACCGTAGTTTTTATGGCTCATCAAGGTACAACTAACGTTTTGTGATAATTTTCCCATGGTTTCCTATACTTCTAACTGTGTTAATATAGAAATTAGAAAATTCAATATAGAATAAATAATGTGAGGAATGATTTAATGAGATCAATAACTAAATAATAATTATATATATACTCACACTATGATCTAGTGGGGAATGTTTTGTGATATAAAATTATTATTCAAAAAAAGTTTGGGTTGTGTATTCATGTATAATAATAAATTTATATCCTATTTCTCACAATAGTTAAATATCAATGATTTGAACTACACAAAACATAATAGGATGTTAGTATTAGAGATATTTACCTAAAATATTTAATGAAATTTTCTATTTTCTATGAATTGTGACATGTTTTAAGACCATAAGATTCTAAATTATATAGTCATATAGAAATATGAAAACATGAATCAACTAATATGGTTATATTTTATCATGTAATATGATTTCTATATTATGTTCCGTCCTAGAAAAGTGAAAAAAGGTAGCAAATTCGGTTAGTGGAACACAACCTACTACACTATTTATGATGTGGATTGAGAAAGACCATATCTTCATGGATGATGTTTTGTGAAATGATAAATTAAATGAATATATTCAAACATGTCCAAATTATTACCAAACCATATATTTATGATAATATCAAGTAGGTAAAAAGGGATCATCTGGAGCATAAAAAAAGGTGGAAATAGTAAAAGATTGTAAGCTTCAATAATCCCACATTAATGAAGATGATGTAATTTATGTTGGAACTAGAATTTATTTTCCTGGATCAGATGAGATAAATAAAGGTCAATTGGATACATCATATATATCATCTTTATCCATCCATACAAGAAATGTAACGATATACCATGATCTTATAGAGATTATCCGACGGGAAAACAAGAAAGAGGATATCATTGAGTACACCTAAATGTGCAAGGTATGATAGAAAGTTAAATAAAATCTATATAAGTCCTAGGATTTGACTCCACCATTTCCCATACCTATATGAAATTGTAATAGCATCACTATATAATTTTCATTGGACACATAATGAAATATAAAGGATGAAATGTGATATGGGTTGTAGTGGGCCAAATCACCATGACTAGAAATGTTATTGCTACTCAAGTTGATATAACTCTTAATAAACTTGATATTATATATGAAAATTATGTTGTGAAGCATTATAGGGAACCAATTTTAATCATCTTCAATTATGATCAATGTTTGACATCAAAATACTGTAAAATTCATCAACATTCAAAAATTAATTATATGAATTTCAGTACGTATTATCACCCCCAAACTAATGGAAATTTTGAATGGACTATTAAGACACACGAGGGAATTTTAATATTCTAATAAATGTAATTTAATTGTGGGTGGGGTCAAATTCTCCCATTAGTTGAGTTGTAATACAAAAAAACATTTCATAAAGAATTAAAATGTATCTATATGAAGAACTAGTTGGGTAGATATGTAAAACCCCTACTTGTTGGGATGATGTTGGGGAACGAAATATACTTTGACCTAATCTTGTGTAAGAGATGAAAAAAATCATTCAATCCATCCAACATCGTATAATAGCATCCTAGAGTTGGTATAAGAACTAAGTTGACAACCCTTTAGTAGACATGGATTTTGATGTTGGTGACAATGTTTTCCTTTGAATATCACCCTAAAATAGAGTCATGGGGTTTATAAATTAAGGAAATCTCAACCCTCTGTACATTATACCCCTTTAGATCCTTGATTACATAGAAAAAAATGGACTATCTATACGGACCCGACCTTAAACATTAATTATTATTGAATTAAATGAATAATTCACATTGAGGATCTTTTCAGGTTTAGAGTTTTAGATAATTAGGACATAACTATTACATCTCAAAGATTACAATGTAGACATATCTAGTCTTCTTCCATTTTTTTCACAAAATAAAAACTCTTGAACAAAAGTGTCATGTCTAGTTTCTTGTTTTAGATATCATGTCATTTCCTAGATCCCATCCTTGACCCTATTAAACTTTATGTCCTGTGAAAAACATTTCAAAAAAAACCTGGGATGAGCATAAAAAGCTCAGTAAGGGTTATAACAATATGGAAAGAAAAGATTAGTCCATTTATACATAATAATCAATGAAATTTTACTTTACTCATAAAACAGACGCAATTTAATATACCTCATGAAATCATAGGATTTACGAATAAATCATAGAAATCATAAGACATAAAGGTAACTTGAGGCATTCAAAACATTCTTACGTAGGGAGTAACCCTCATGGTTACGTTTGGAATACCCATCACAGTATATTCCCTATATCTCTTCAGAGAAACCTTAACATTTAACTCCTTCACGTTACCCAATGCATTGAAGAGCTATGTCGGGCTCACCCGCCCTTAGTTTATCACGGAACCACCCGTATTCATAAACAATGCCCAAGAACCATAACATAATCATAGAACATAACTTAATCACAATGAAAAGATAACATTCCCACATTGTAATAACAATATAACATTTTAAAATATTGAAATAATTAATCCATTTTAAAAACCATTTTCAAACCCATTTAAAACATTTAATAATAAGATTTTTGAATCAAAGTGTCTCATACCACTTTGGTGATTTTGACATTTTAAACCATTAATATCCATATAAATAAATCCTAAAAACATTTTTAAAACATGGATATTAATGAGAAGTATTTATAAGTATAAATCATTAAAACATTTAAAACAATATTTTAGTTAAAGGGTTTTTAACATAATAAGAGACACTTGAATACAATAATTTTGGAATAACATTTAATCATAACTTTATAATATCATGAGAATAAATGGATTCATGATATAATATTCCAAAGGACATTATATACACCATATAAAAGTGAATTGGTGCATAACAACAATGAAGTCTCAATAGAAATTCAAAATGAGATGAAATCCCTTATAAAGAAGGTACCCATAAATTAAGGATAAATCAATCTCATAATTATGTGTGAAAAATATAAATACACCCAATATAAGTGGATATTATGTGAAAAACAATAAAATGACATTCACACATATTCAATGGATGACATATTCAATAACTACAAGTTGAACCCAAAGAAATTGAAATTGGGATAAGAAGTTCCCTTCGTAAAAATTCGACAGCCTAACGGCATCACTTCCAACTTCAGAAAATGAGTTGATAAGGCATTAAAAGGGTATCACATCACTTGGACATAAAATTTACATCAATAAGGATATATAAGAACATATCCCAAAATTACAATATGTAAATTAAAAGACCCAACAAACGAAGTCTTTTGAAAAGAGGAGGGTGAAAGGTTCCCTTACCAACTTGGGTATCTTTCGAAACATACACCCCATGAAAGATGGAAAATGCAACATTGATGTAAATACTCATAAAAAAAAGTATATTACACAAACAGTAGAATAATGGGTAGTACATATACCACTAAAAGGAAATGGTGGAAAATGTAGCATAAATCTCACCGGAATAAAAGTGAGATGAAGAATCCCTTACGAAAACTTGGAATCCTAACGGCGCCACATAAAACATCAAAAAATGGATTGATTAGATCAAATAGGGTCTCTCATAATATTAACATAAAATGTAAAGGAAGAAGCATATAAACGAACATCCCCCAAAATAACAAATATGAGTTTAAAATAAGTGACATAAATGAGATTACTTAAAAAGAAAGAGAGAGGTTGGATCTCTTACAAAAATTCGGTAGCCTAACGGCGCCACTCAAAACTTCCAAAATGAATTGATGAGAGAAAATACGGTGTTTTATCATATGAAAATAAAAATTAAAGTAAGAGTAATATAAAATAAAATCCCAATCATTAGAAAATCTGCTTAAAAGGAATGACATAAAAGAGTATACTTAAAAAGAAAGAGTGGGGTAGGATCCCTTACCTCAAGTCTGACTTGTCTTGTTTGTTTCATTATATTCCTGAATAATAAAATTTGGTCAATTTATAATTTCTTAAGTACCTCCTTTACGGATTATTATTCAGTTCATATCACATATTATAATGTTATAATAATTTTTTAATAATGTTAGTTCATATAAGACATTTTTGTCGATGTTTGGTACATTAGTCAAAAATGAACTTGTTTGAAAATGATTGTCCATGTAGTTATAAGTAAATCATATCCAGAATAGTATAAATGATTTAAATATCAAATATATCTAGTAAATATTCATTTTATACTATTCCATAAAATTTTGAGATAAAAAGAAATGAAATGCACCGTTCATGGAGACGGTAGGCCGTACGTACGCAAGAACGCTACTTTCATTTCATTGACATATTAATAGAAATAAAAATAATTGAGAGATATATATATTATAATTCCAGTATAATATATATGTTTTATAGGTCACATAATTTCATTAATTTCATTCTTTATACATTCCATGTATTGCATGAACGAGTCACATCACTTGAGGGGGAGATAGTCCACACTTCCTCGTAAGAAATTATCGCATTTTCACAACATGCAAAGCATAAAGGTATGTTTTAAATATAAAATACAGAATCATATAGAAAACATAAATTCCATATATATCCTATATAATATACAGTGACATCATAATGGCCACCTTTAAAGGTGTTAAAAGAATATTGAACAATCATCGTTTCGTGAGGCTGTAATGCGCCATCCACAGAAACAGTATGTTCTTTAACCATTAGACGGTTGTGTGTGTAATTCTAGCTCAGATACTTCTTATAAAAACATCCTAGTATATTTAAGATACTGGTGTTGTTACAAAATAATGTAATAAATAGAGTTTAGGGGGTTTGAGGAGAAAAATAAATCATAAGAACACAAGAGAAGACACTACCATTAAATGGGGTAACTCTTTTTGATTTGAGCTTAATGGCTTCTTTGGAAGGACTTCTGCCCAAATTGATTCTTATAAGAGAAAGAGAGGGCTGTGGAGAGATAAATGGGCAGGGGTTGGCCAAGCCAATGGCGTGAGAGGTGTGGGTAAGGTGGTAGAGGTGGGGGCCTTTTATAAGAGGAGAGGAGGGGCACTCTTGGAATGTCTTGAAAAGTCACATTATTATAAAATGTTTTTCAGATTTTAAAGGTTGAAAATTTATATATTTCAAGGATAAGGTGATAAAATTTATAAATCCACACATGCAATAGGTTTTTGACATGTTTATGTCTTATATTTTACATTATCTTTTCATTTTATTTAAATCGTTAAATAATGAGGTAATCACTACATCATCATGGTGTCATAAATAATTTAATTTATTTAATGTTTAAAAATTATATAAAACATATCATGAGGTAGGAAATATTTTTAGATTTCTAATTAATATTTATAGTCAAAAATATGACTTGTATAACCCCATGTAATAATTGTTTTAGTAAAACAACACATGTTTGTGACATTTTAATTTAAACTTAAAATAAAAAGTTATTAATGTCATTTTCCTACCAAAGTGGCTCCATGGGGTCCCCAAGATGACCAATGGATTGTCTTGGTCGACCCTGACACATCCAATAAGGGTAGGTCATGTGTCATGGTCATTTCATATTATTAAAACATTATTTTTAACTTAAATTACACTAATTACCTCTAATCGCGATTAAAAACATGAACGTTACTATTCACCAACAAATATTTTAATCCCATTGAACCACATTTTACATCATAATGACAAACATTAATGTCAGACGTTTAAAATTATAATCACATAAGTGTTAAAGTTTCATTTAAACGAAAAATCAGTTTTAAACTATCACTTAGTGGTTTTACTATTCAACAAAAATTGAAGTTTTTCAGAAAAATACCAAAAATTCACCCTAAGATATATTTGATATTTCGAATTAAAAAATGATTTTTATTTTACAAAATTCAAAATATATAAGTTATATTAATTAATTTAATAATTAATTCCCCCTGTCAGAACAAATAGCGTGTTTTTATGAAACAATATATATCAAAATATTGACACTAGTTTAAGTCCAATTTCAATGTGAAATTAATTCTAATGACCCCTATTGGATTAAATGGTAAAAATATATTATAATTTCAATTTAAAACCTATTCAATAGATAATCTAATCTTATAAATAAATTTGATTAAAATGATGTTTTGAATTAAAATACAACATTTTTCACTATTCATTAAAAAATCAACTTTATCGGAAAAATACCAAAAATTTACCCAAAGTAAATTTTGATGTCCCGATTCTAAAGAAGAATTTTATTTTGGAAAATATAACGCATAAAATTTTCAACAAGTGGATTTAAAAGAGGTTCTCCATTAAAAGGCGGTTAATCGTCCTTTTAAATAATATTATAATGTTTATGCTTAAAGTTGGATTCATTCTCATTTTTAATCCTCTAACATTTATTATAAAAAGTAAAAATATTTGACAAACATATATAATCATTTTGTATTTAATTCTGTTCATTCCCACCATTACAACGTCTAGGTGTTAACTACCATTTAAAATAAAATTGTTTTATTATTAGAGTGCAATGTAAGATTTCAAAAGAACTCATTGTTGCGTATTGGGTAAGCCATCGAGCATAGCGTTCCCTTTAAATTAATATTATCATTTTATTCACAAATAGGGATAAATATAAAAATGTCATATTCTTTATTTACCTGGGGTGTTACATCCTTCCCCACTTTTGGGAATTGTGTCCTCGCAATTTTAAAATTGGGCTCAGAAACTTCATTGGAAGTCCCACATCAGAACAAGAGTCGGTAAAAAATCACTTTAAAAGAAATAAAGAGAAGTACATAGGTCACCCGATTTAACCCATACTAGGGTTCAATGTAGGAAAACATGGACATGGAGGAAAAAACAATGGGTCATTTTCTGAAGGAGAGTGATTGAAAACATGTTTAGGATAAAGTTAACCACAAGAAAATAAAAAACTTGTGATTGGTTAAACAGTATTTGATTCCCCAGTAGGAAAAATTAATAGACAACATTTTTTTAAGTTACTTTTCATTGAGGAATTAATTTATGAGCTTAACTAAAACATAAGGAAACATACTTACTTGTCTTGTTGACTTTGAACTGTTACTAGATTTCTTACGTGAACTCATATTTTCTCCAAATTACGGGTATTTAGGATGACTTGTTCACATTAAGAGAGCTATAATAAAATTCTAGAGAATCACCAAATCCGAAATGTACAACTATATATTTCCCATGTCTTTAGACCCTTACCAAATCCAAAATTGTTAGAACAATATCAGATAATCCAGAAAAGGATAACCCTTTATAAAAAGAGAATCTATTCTTAATATCCAAGATTTTTCCAACAAAACCCAAAGTTCATCGAGGAATATTCGATAAACAATTTGTCCATAAAATTCTTCAACATAAACCAAACTATGATTGAAACCCAAATATTTGAAGGATTTAGTCACATAGTCTTCCAAGGTACAAATTAAAACTTATATCCAAATAACATCAGTTTCTCTAAAATTCTCATATTGAAAAATAATTAACCTAATCACATATCCTCCATGATAGGTTAATAATTTCCATAGATAAACAAAAATCAACTTATTCTAGATTCATAAGATCATCTAACTAAAAAGAATTAGTCAAACTAACTAAGAACTTCACAAAGTCTAGTGGTAGGTGATAAATACCAGTCTCACTTTGGTTGTGGGTTCGATTCCCGCATCATCGTCTGACGCGACAGGTTGTCCCACGGTCTGCGTGTTGTCCTTTTAACAAAACTATATAATTCTTATAACATTCCCCAAAAAGAGATAAAATCTTCAAAAATAACCATAACATAATTTAACCTCATGTTTGTCTCATGTCGTTCATATTCCATCATAACATATAGTAACCCATAATTACCTCAAAAGTAAGGATCATATAAACCCTAATGGTTACCTTTATAATTATTACCTGAACATCCACGTTGAGTTGGTTATCTTGTACATGATGCATTAAAGAACTCACCAAGGTTCAAGTGGTTGATCATGACTCCTGATAGTTGGTTTAGAATAATCACAAGATTTCTCATTGAATCCCCCATTTCACCCAGTCTCTTAATAAGAGAACAACCACAGTTTCCTTCAAACCCATTCTGACATTGGTGCCTGCTAGATCCATCCATTTACTAAAACCAAAAATGTCAGGGTGAGTATATCAACAAAATCATCATGTACTAATGAGGAAGATAAACACTAAGATATACTTACACATTCACTTTATCTAAAAACTATGACTCTTTCTGGAATCCTAGCCATTATGGTAATGTCACTTATGCTCAAAGAATACCCTAACTTCTAAAATTATCTAAACCGGCCTCTGATACCAACTATAAGGACCCGACTTTAAACATTACTTATTATTGAATTAAATTAATAATTCACATTGATGATCTTTTCAGGTTTAGAGTTTTATAGAATTAGGACATAACTATTACATCTCAAATATTTCAGAGTAGACACATCTACTCAGCTTCCATTTTTTCACAAAATAAAAACTCTTGAACAAAAGATTCATGTCAAGTTCCTTGTTTTAGATAGACTGACATTTCCTTAATCCCACCCTAGACTCTATTCAACTTTATGTCCTATGAAAAAAACTTCAAAAAAACTTGGGATGAGCATAAAAAGTTCAGTAAGGGTTATAACAATACGGAATGAAAACATTAGTCCATGTATACATAAGAATCAATGAAATCATACTTTACTCATAAAACATAAGCAATTTGACATACCTCATGAAATCATAGGATTTATGAATAACTCAATGAAATCATAAGACATAAAGGTAACTTGAGGCATTCATAACATTCTTACGTAGGGAGTAACCCTCATGGTTATGTTTTGAATACCCATCACAGTATATTCCCTAAATCTATTCGGAGAAACCTTAACGTTTAACTCCTTCGCGTTACCCAATGCATTGGAGAGCTATATCGGGCTCACCCGTCCTTAGTTTATCACGGAACCACCCGTATTCACAAACAATGCCCAATAACCATAACATAATCATAGAACATAACTTAAGAACAATTGAAAGATAACATTCCCCCATTGTAATAACAATATCAAATTTTAAGATATTGAAATAATGAATCTTTTCTAAAAACCATTTTCAAAACCATTTAAAAAATTTAATAAAGAGATTTTTGAATCAAAGTGTCCCATACCACTTTGATGATTTTAACATTCTAAACCATTTATATCCATATAAATAAATCTTTAAAACCATTTTGAAAACATGGATATTAATGAGAAATATTTATAAGTATAAATAATTAAAACATTTAAAACGATATTTTAGTTAAAGGGTTTTTAACAAAATGAGAGACACATGAATACAATAATTGAGTAATAACATTTAATCATAACTTTTTAATATCATGAGAATAAATGGATTCATGATATAATATTCCAATGTACATTATATACACCATATAAGAGTCAATTGGTGCATAACAACAATGAAGTCTCAATAGAAATGTAAAATGAGATGAAATCCCTTATAATGAAGGTATCCTTAAATTAAGGATAAATCAATCTCATAATTATGTGTGAAAAATATAAATACACCCAATATATGTGGATATTAAGTGTAAAAAAATCAAATGTCATTCACACATATTCAAAGGATGAAATATTAAATAACTATAAGTTGAACCCAAAGAAATCGAAATTGGGTAAGAAGTTCCCTTGCTAAAAATTTGACAGCCTAACGGCGTCACTTCCAACTTCAGAAAATGAGTTGATAAGAGATTAAAAGGGTATATCATCACTTGGACATAAAATTTAAATCAGTAAGGATATATAAGAACATATCCCAACATTAAAATATGTAAATTAAAAGACCCAACAAAAGAAGTCTTTTAAAAAGTGGGGGGTGAAAGGTTCCCTTACCGACTTTGGTATCTTTCGAAACATACACCCCATCAAAGAAAGGCGATACAACATTGACATAAATTCTCATAAAAGAAAGTATATTACACAAAGAGTTGAATAATTGGAAGTAAATATACCACTAAAATGAAATGGTGGAAAATGTATCATAAATCTCACGGGAATAAAAGTGAGATGAAAAATCCCTTACGAAAACTCGGCAGCCTAACGACGCCACATAAAACATCCAAAAATGGATTGATGAGATCAAATAGGGTCTCTCATAAAATTAAAATAAAATTTACAGAAAGAGGAATATAAAATAACTTCCTCCAACATAACAAATAAGATCTTAAAAGAAGTGTCATAAAGGATAATAATTAAAAAGAAAGAGAGAGGTTGGATCTCTTACAAAAATTTGGCAGCCTAATGACGCCACTCAAAACATACAAAATGGATTGATGAGATAAAATAGGGTGTCTCATCATATGAACAAAAAAATTAAAGTAAGAGTAATATAAAATAACATCCCAATCATTAGAAATATGAGCTTAAAAGGAATGACATAAAAGATTATACTGAAAAAGAAAGAGAGGGGTAGGATCCCTTCCCTCAAGTCTGACTTATCTTGTTCGTTTCTTTATATTCCTGAATAATAAACATTGGTCAATTTATAATTGATTGAGGACCTCATTTAAGTATTATTATGCAGTTAATATCACATATTATATTGTTATAATAATTGTTTAATAATGTTAGTTCATATCAGACGTTTTTGTCGATGTTTGGTACATGAGTCAAAAATGAACTTATTTGAAAATGATTGTCCATGTTGTTATAAGTAAATCATCTCCAGAATAGTATTAATGATTTAAATGTCTTATATATCCAGTAAATATTCATTTTATACTATTCCATAACATTTGGAGATAAAAATAAATGAAATGCACCGTTCATGGAGACGGTAGGCCGTACGTACGCATGAACGCTACTTTCCTTTCGTTGACATATTAATTGAATTAAAAATAATTTAGAGAGATATATATTATAATTCCAGTATAATATATATATTTTATAGGTCCCATAAGTTCATTAATTTCATTCTTTATACATTCCATGAATTTCATGAACGAGTCACTTAACTTGAGGGGGGCGGTAGTCCACACTTCCTCGTATGAAATGATTGCATTTGCACAAAATGCAAAGCATAAATGTATGTTTTAAATATAAAATACAGAAGAATATGGAAAACATAAATACCATATATATCTTATATAAAAAACAGTGACATCATAATGGCCACATTTAAAAGTGTTAAAAGAATATTGAACAATCATCGTTTCGTGAGGCAGTAATTCGCCATCCACAGAAACAGTATGTTCTTTAACCATTAGACGGATGTGTGTGTAAGTGTAGCTCGAATAATTCTTATTAAAACATCCTACTATATTTACAATACTGGTGTTGTTACAAAATAAAGGAATAAAAATAGTTTAGGGGGTTGGAGAAGCATAATAAAGCATAATAACACAAGAGAAGACATTACCTTTAAATCGGGTAACTCTTTTTTATTTGAGCTCAAAGGCTACCTTGGAAAGAATTTTGCCCAAAGTGAGTCATCTAGGAGTAATTAGGGATGTGGAGAGACAAAATTTGCAGGGGATGGTGATCCAAAGGCTTGAGAGGTGTGGGTAAGGTGGTAGAGGTGGGGGCCTTTTATAAGAGGAGAGGAGGGGCACTCTTGGAATGTCAGGAAAAGTAACATTATTATAAAATGATTTTTGGATTTTAAAGGTCCCAAAATTATATATTTCGAGGATAAGGTGATGAAAATTATAAATCCACACATCCAATAGGTTTTTTACATGTTTAGGTCTTAGATTTTACATTATAGTTTCATTTTATTTAAATCGTTAAATAATGAGGTAATCACTACATCATCATGGTGTCATAAATAATTTAATTTATTTAATGTCTAAAAATTATAAAAAAATATCATGACGTAGGAAATATTTTTATATTTATAATTAATATTTATAGTCAATGATATTACTTGTATTACCCCATGTAAAAATTGTTTTAGTAAAACCACCAATGTTTGTGACATTTTAATTTTAAATTTAAATAAAAATTTATTAATGTCATTTTCCTACCAAAGTGGCTCCATGGGGTCCCCAAGTTTAACCATGGATTTTCTTGGTCGGAAATGTCACATAAAATAAGGTTAGGACATGTGTAAAGGTCATTTCATATTATTAAAACATTATTTTTACCATAAATTACACTAATTACCTCTAATCGTGATTAAAAACTTAAAAGTTACTATTCACCAAAAAATATTTTAATCCCATTTAACCACATTTTACATCCTCATGACAACCATGTATGTAGGATTTTTAAACTTCAAATCACACAACTGGTAATGTTTCATTTAAACGAAAAATCAGTTTTTAAACTACCACTTAGTGGTTTTACTATTCATCAAAAATTGAAGTTTTTCAGAAAAATACCAAAAATTCACCCTAAGATATATTTGATATTCTGAATTCAAAAATGATGTCTATTTTAAAATTTTAAAAACATATAAGTTACAATAATTAATTCCTGCCTTCAGAATAAATAGCGTGTTTTTACAAAACAATATATATCAAAAGATTGACACTAGTTTAAGTCAAATTTCAAGGTGAAATTAATTTCAATTACCAATATTGGATTAAACGGTAAAAATATATTATAAATTCACTTTAAAACTAATTCAATAGATAATATAATCATATAATTAAATTAGATTAAAAGGAGGTTTTGAATTAAAATACAAAATTTTTCACTATTCATTAAAAAAATGAACTTTATCAGAAAAATACCAAAAATTTACACAAAGTAAATTTTGATGTCCTGATTCTAAAGAAGAATTTTATTTTGTCAAATGTAACACATAAAATGGTCAACAAGTGGATTTAAAAGACGTTCACCATTAAAAGGTGGTTATTCGACCTTTTAAAAAATATTAGAATGTTTACCCTTAATGTTGGATTCATTCGCATTTTTAATCCTCTAACATTTATTGTAAAAAGTAAAAATATTTGACAAGCATATATAATTATTTTATAGTTAGTTATGTTCATTCCCTCCATTACAATGGCTAGGTGTTAACTAAAATTTAAAATAAAATTATTTTATTATTAGAGTGCAATGTAAGATTTCAAAGGAACTCATTGTTGAGTATTGGGTAAGCCATCGAGCATATAGTTCTATATGAATTAATATTAACATTTTATTCACAAATAAGGATAAATATAAAAATGTCATATTCTTTATTTACCTGGGGTGTTACACTATCATCTTTCATATCCACTATATATGAATAAATTTCATGATTTTCTCCTTGAATCAATCTTAAGGAAGTACATACCTGGACTCCATCTTGTACTATATCCATATGTGTTACAAATAGAGAATGAAATCACTTATATGGACCAGTTGGTGTAGATATTGGAATGTAGAGAAAATGTTTTACACAAAAAAATAACTCATCTCTTAAAAGTGATATAGAGGAATTGTAAATATGAATAGGTGACATGAGAACTAGAGTAAACAATGAAAAAAAGTACACTAAAATATTTTCAATTGTGAATATGAGTTGAAATTTTGGGGATAAAATTTCAAAATAGGGGAAGAATGTAATGACCCAAGCATAATTAGTGAAGTTTGTTTACTGAATATTTTTTTCCATATTATATAATAATATAAAAATAAAACAGATAACTAAAACAAAAATAATTTATTTTATTAATATATATCATTATATTACTCAACAACTAAACCATTTAAAATTATAAACCATATAATGAAAAAAACTTTAAAAAAATAAATTATAATTGAGTTTTTTTTCATTAAAATATTCTAGATTCATCACCCCATGGTTATACTGTGGAAAATTGAAATGAATATTAATAAACCAATAAAAATATTAGAAAAATAAAATATAAAACCTTGTGAGAAATTGTGGTGAATGTTTAATGAAGCAATGTAGTGGTATTTATTGGATGTAATATGACTGCTAGAAATAGTATCCAGTCAATTGGGAATAGTAATTCAATCATTGAGAATACTATCCCGACCATTAGAATTTAAATTTAACATCCTAATAATAAAATTTAATATAAATAATTTTTATAATTTTTATTTTAAGAAACTATATATATTATAATTCCATAAAATAAATATCAAAATTAAACTCAAAGAATATATCAGCACATTTTTAATAAACTGGATTTTAATGTATTTCTAAAATTAATAATTTTTTATTTGAAAAATTAAAATAATCGAGGTTATAATACAATTTTGATAAAATGTATATAACATTTGGAATCATCACATCAACATTATCTGAGGGTGTTTTTTTAGTAATTTTATAATGTACTTCAGTTTTTATGTAATTAGTAAAAATATATTTTCTTGAAAATATCTGTATTATAAATTATATCTTTCAAGAAAAAAAATTAAAATTAGTTCTAAAAAATTTGGGTCATATGAAAACATATTTTATATAAATAATGATTAATTTAAATACAACAAACCTATTTTCCGGAACTAAAATTGTTTTTGCAATGTCTAGAGAATGATGTAATCTAGTAAAATAACAATTTGTCATTTTTTGACCTTACTTTTTAATAAAATAATTAATTTTATTTTTGAAAGACTTAATATCTCTAATATAATATTATTATTTAAAATATGACTTGTAATATATATAATATAACTATTACCATGTTTACCATTGATATTATATATTATTCAAAATTTTATCTTTAAAATACCCCTCTCCTCAATTATAAAAATCCCCCCATACCTCTCTGGGAAAACCACTCCTCCCTCCCTCACTAAAGAAAAATATCAACCAAAATCACCTATCTCAATCCCCTTTAATCCATAGAGATGTTTTAGATTAAAAAAATCTATGTATTCAGGGATATAGTGCCATAGGAATGAAGGAACACTGACAAAGGGTAATTTTTCATCAATTATTCTTATAAAATTCCTCTCCTCGTCATCATTATCTCTATTTCATTCAAAACCAAATTTTCTAATATTAATTTAGTAGTTTTTCAAAATTATATTAATTATCATAACATACATTAAATGTTTTATTTATAAATTCTTTCTATTTCTTACTAATATTTCTTCCACTTTTAAAATTTATTCGTCAATGGTCGGTGAACCGCCTATGAGGATGTTTCCAACTCTATAATTATCAGAAAATAATGCTGATCATAATAATTTATTTATAATATATTAATTTATACATATAATTATTGATAATTTTAATGACTTGGATCTGCCATGTATTATTTTTTTATATTTTTTTATTATTTTCAAGACCAGGAGTTGAGACTGCATGAGATTCAGAGATCTTGTGTCACCCGAATAATTGTTTGTAATATATTCAATATATTAAATAACACATAAAATTGTTTTTTCTGCAAAATAGGAAGAAATCCTGAAGTTAAGGGGTTCATATCAAATATCAAAGGGCACCAGTAAGTTCAGAACACATGTTTTACCTAGGGGTGATATAATATTTTTTGGCACATGTCGTTTATGAAGAAGTCATTACAAGCATAAATAAAACAATAACTAGACTTTTTCATTAATTTATTTTTATTTTGAGGAATTGAATGATTTATCCTTTAAGTATATGATTGTAGGATTTCCTCAGGGTTTTCCACTCAAATGATGTTGATTCAAATGACTGGTGGATGACTTTCTTGGAGAATGATGACATATCAGAATCAAATCGTGGATTGTTTCACCAATAGAGTTTAGGGATCTCATAAAATATGGAAACACAAAAACATTCTTCTTCCAAGATCAATCCATACTCTAGGTATGATTTTTTTTCCATTTAATTCCTCAAATAAAAAATGAATGCAGTTCAATTCCATAAATAAAATTGATACACACATCATTGGTAGATTTAAATTGATAGATTAATTGTTCATGTTTGTTTTATATATTTTCCAGTTCTTTCATCTATTTACATCAAAACGAATTGAGTCCAAAATAAAAATATTTGATGTTTAATATTCAAAATTTATGGACGATTTATTTCTCCAAAATTTATTCCTCGATCACCATTGGTATTTACTTTGGCTAATATTTCAACAAATACTCAATTATCAATTGTTTTATAACAATTATTCGGTGCAACTGACTGAAACCACAGGTACAACACATGATGGAGGTTTTATTTTGAGAATTGGAAATTATGGTGTCTTGATCAAGTGATAAGAAGACTATTTTAGGATTCCTCATCTACCAAGGTGTTGAACAAAAAAATCATATGTCGAGGGGTATGCTTTCAATTTGTTTTAAGGGAAAGATTCTAATGAGCATGTGGTGGAATGTCTGGGTAAACCTTGATATGATATATAGGTATTTATTTTTGTTGAGAAATAATATGGAAATGGTGGACTATGAAGAATGGGTGAGAAACCTTGGGATCTAAAAAATCATAAGAAACATGGAATGTTAGTCAAGATTACACATTGTCGGGGCCCATTTAACGGAGGCTGGGGTTTCAAGTTTAAGATAAAGATCACATGACATGTAGCCCCTATCACAGGGGATGTGAACATTCCAATATGTCTTGTCATGTACTGTATAATGTACATAGACATGGGAAATAGTACACGGCCAGAGGCACACCTTGTACGCGGACATGGACATGACTGAGTGTAGACTGGTTAGTACATTAACATTTCCTCCACACATGGACACGTCTAGGTGACACAAGAAGAATTTTGTGTCTCTTCAAAAAATGTAACTATTTGACATTCTGTGTATATGTATACATACATTTTGTTTGATTATTTTCCTCACAGGATGAAATTGGGATAGCCAGCCACACTATGTAACCCTTGGTTCAAGTCATGTTCCCCAATTATGAGTTTTTTATCTCTTTCCATACTTAGTTTGGATCCGTATATGTTGAGTTTGTTCCCTTGATCCTTTCCCTCAAGGGTATAGTCTGTCATTTCATCCAAATAATGGCATTGTCATCCTCTATAGAGTTTTATTCTCTGATAGAGTTGTGATTTCCCTCCATGACACTAGAGTGTGATCCTCTACTCCCTTTTGGTCCCATGGTGGGGTTTGTGGAATCAGTGTGACCTCCTTGTCTATGGAGTTAATCCTCCACCGTGTAGGTCATTTCAGTAGGGTTTATGGTATTACTAACATATGATCTATTATGTAGTTGGTTGATATAGATTTTATTTTTGGTGTCCCCTGGGGGTTCGAGATGTGACCCGTTTATCTAAGTATCAATCTCTTATTAGACCCATGAGATCTTTAAGTGGGGCCAAATTCCAAAGACCCCTTCATCGAGTGTCTTTGATGTTATTATGGATTGGGGAATGATCTATCCTAGAATGATCATCTCTTTTATTAGAATAATGTTTTCGGTAGTTGGTTATAATCTCACATTGGATTGGTGTATTTATAGAGTATATATGGATTCTTTAAAAATAAGTTTATTTTTATATCAATTATTGAGTTAATTATACTTAGTGCTTCGTGTTTAAATTTTTGTGCTGTCCTACATAGTATTATTATACTCACCCTTGTATGGGATTTACTGAAACATTTCTATCTAATTCAGATGAATTAGTTTTTAATGGTTTCCTAGGAGGATAGGGATCAGGTGGAGAATATATTTAGTATGTCATACCAAGGTGGTTTCTTAGAGATTGCACTTGACTTTAGCCTTCTCCCATAACGTAGGTTGGACTCTTTAAAGTTCCTACTTGGGATTTTATTTGGGTTTTTTTCTTTTAGTACATTCCTACCGTACACTATTTTAGGATGATTGACGTATCAATGAATTGTTTTAGTTGTTTTAAATTTATCATTTCATTGTATTGGAGATTTGTACGTGTGTATTTGTACTTTGGGATAATGCCTCCCATTTGTGGGATATTCCCACTTGGCATTGTTCTCCATAACTTTTACTATTCTGGGTGATATTGGATTGTAAAGGGTGGGAAGTCGGTGGTTCAGGTTATAAAAGAGTGGTAATAGAGTATTCAGTTCTACCTTAGGACCATATTCATTTATATTTGTTTGGGTCAATAGTGTTTAGAGTTTTGAGTTTGGATTTTGGGTTATGGACTCCAGTTTTGTTGTAGTGGATGATGCATCTATACACCCAGAATCTGATCAACTACCTTTTGACTTGGTATATGTAAAAACGTTGTTTTGGGAAAAAAATAGATGAATCATATAGGAATGGTTGTTTTTTCAATTTCCTTCTTCAGTCAAATCCGATGATATAATTTTTGATTGTGAAACATCTTATTTTATTCATGTGTGACTCTACATAGATAGCCAACAAGGATTCCACCATGTGATCTTGAGGATGATATTCCATGTGATGATGCATTGATATATGGGATTATACTATAGGTAGCACCTCCATGGGGTTTAATTTCTATGCCACCATCCCTTGAGTAATATATAACACTGGATGTACTACTAGAGAATGCTTGTAGGTTGAGTTTGTTGCATGATTTTTTGATGTATCTAACTCCGAGGATTCAAGGAGACCTATAAATTTAAGTGTCTGTGGACTGTATATAGGGAGTTCCAAGTGTTTCCCACCTTATTATGACATCTACAGAGAGGAGTTCTGGCCTCCCGACAAGTATTCTTTAAGGATTTTATGAGAGAAGGTTGAGCTAAGTGACTCAGTCACATGATGATACTACTCTCTATTGTAATGACATTGAACATCTCTTTGGGAAGAAGTTATATCCATTAATGTTGGATCGATATGCATACTAGAACTTCAACACCTATAACTGGGTAGTTTGATCTTGGTAGAGTACTCAATGAGGATAACTGGTCTATTGTGTTACTCATAGGATATTGTGTGAGATCTTTTCTTCAGAGCTCAGACTATTGGGTATGGATTACACCATTACATCATGGCATTATTGTTATCTATTTTCATTCCATCAAATACTAGCTTTCATGATAAATCCATGGTATATGAAATATTTATGGTAGAGAAGGCACTGATAGTGACAACTAGTAGTGGGTACCCAATAGTTGAGACCTCAACAGTAGAATGAAGATGGTAGTAACAAGAATCAAAGAATTCCATCCTGTTTGGGGGGTGATCTCAAAACATAGGGGAAATTTATGATGTGATCCCAGTTTGGATTTCATTAGCTAAGGGATAGGTTGTGTTCCTCCTATGATAGTTAGGGACATCTAGCTTGGGATTGTCTGACTTGTCATATAGTTGATCATGAGGTGGTTGAGGGACCTCCTAGAGGGGGGAAAAGGTAGTATAAGGTGGTATGTGGGGTGGTATATGCGGTAAAAGGGACAACAAGTATAAAAGTGGTTTATCTAGATTTGACCTATTACAACCACCACCCTTGGTGGTCTGCGCCAGTCTCAGGGAGCAGGTGGATGAGGAAAAGGACAACTGCTGGCTATAGAGTCCTATGAACTCGAGAATATACGTATGATATTAGGTAAAATCTATTCCTTTTCTACTATATTGTATTAATTTATTGACAAACGTGAAATTAATTCCTTCATTTATAATTCCATTGTTTTTGAATTAGAGATTTATTTTATCAATTGGGTTAACCCTTATGGTTAGAGACACCAAAAGGTTGTGACTCAATGATTAAACACATGTTCCAACAGTGTGATACGACGCATGGAGGAGATAGTTTTGTATGGTATCTCTTCATATTATCAATGATCCCTTTTGATGTTATATTAGTTATGGACAATCTATCCATAGTTCATGCCTAGATTGACTATTTTATATAGAGGATGCGGTGTGTCTGTAGTGATGGAATGAGGTATTCCATTGGTGGTGAAAAGGATAACTTTGAAGATAAGGACGAGGACATGAATAATATATTGTAACTGATTACTCATAAATTTTCTAGTGTGTCTCTTCGACAAGTGGATTATTTGGGATATCAGTTTCCTACTGTGGTGGCGGATACAAGGAAACCTATCAGGAGAATGTAAATGGTATACCTCCACACTGAGAGATATACTTCTCCATAGAATTCCATACTAGTAAGACACTGATATCTTCACCAACATATAGTATCTCTCCTAATTATCTTAGAGAGATAAGGCTACATTTGGATGAATTTATGGAGAAGGATTTTGTAAGACCAACTATTTCCCCCAGGACAGTCCTAGTGTTGTTCACAATGAAGGTGGACAGGAGCATCAGGGTATGTGTGGATTAAAGGTTCTTGAATCATGTGACCTTGAAGAATATGTATCTACTACTGATTATGGATTACCTCTTTGATTATTTGAGAGGGTTCTGATGGTTCTCAATGACTGACATCATATCACACTTTCATGAACTTCGATTACAAGATAAGGATATACCTAAGATGCCATTAAAATTTTTCTAGAGTCAGAATGAATACATGAATATGTCTTTCAGATTATCATACATCCCATCTAAGTTCATGGGACTCATAAACTGGATCATTCATTATTTCATTGTATGGTTTGTGGCGGTATTTTTTGATGAAATCCATGTGTATTTGGTGCATGAGGAAGAGTAAATGAGACACATGTGGATGGACTTGGACACACATTGAGAGCACCATCATTACGGGAATATCTCAAACTGTCAGTTTTTTTTTCAACTGGTACAATTTTAGGGACACTCCATCTCATATTCTAGAGTATTGGGGGATCAAACAATGGTTGAAGAATTAATTTCATGGGAACCACCAAAAATTGTTAATGAGTTGTAGTGTTTCCTTTAGTTGGTAGGGTACAATTGTTGGTTTGTACCAAATTTATCATGAGTGGAATCACCCTTGATTGATTTTCCCTAAAAGGGTAAACCTTTCATGTTGAATGAAAGGTTTTAGTAGTGACTTTAGGAGCTAAAAGTGATGTTGACATGTTCTTGGACTTGATATTCCCATACAAAGGTGTCATGTATGTTGTGTTCAGCAATTCATCAGGTACTGAACATGGTTGTGTTCAAATATAGTGGCAGGTATTTATTACTATGACTGTCACCAGTTCAGTCCATGTGAGATGAACTATGTGACCAATGGTCTTGAGTTAGTAGTGACATTATTCACATTGAAGATGTGGAGACACTAGATAATGGGAGACTAGTTTATGATTTACACTTACAATAAGATACTCAAGTAAATATTCCCATATAAGGATATTAACTTGAGACATAGGTGATTGATATAGTACCTCTAGGAAAATGAATTTGATAATTTATATATTATTGAAAATTTGAATGTGGTGGTAGACTCTATCAGTAAGAGATCTTGTTCTTATTTATTTGGTGATACTTTCGAGCTGTTAGCCATATTCCAATTATTATCCATGGAAACATATGGTGATTCATTTCATTAGTAGATGGTTAATTTCACACAACATTTATAGTGTTTCCTAGAAGATATGTGTAGAGATATTGACTATGAGACCTTATGTATATAGATATCCATAATAAATCCTCTAAATGGATATTCTGAAGGTTGGTAGCATGATATCCTTCTAAGAGGATAGATGAAGGTACCATTGACATTATAAGAGGATGTGTTGTAGGATTTTCCTAAATCCCCATCAGTGTTACTTAATGGTGTAAAAAAAATTTACCAGGACCACCAATGTTAGTTTTGTGGCCATGAAGGAATAAGGGAGTTGCAGAGTTTGTGTCTGGATGCCTTACAAGTTAACAAATGAAGGATGATCCCAATGTTTAAGAAGATTTTTTGAAACCCCATGCAATTCATGAATGGAAGGGGGATTATATTTACATGGAATTAATAAATGGATTATCATATACATCTAGGGGACATTATCCTTTCTAGGTGATCGCAGATCGAGTCAACAAGTTATCCTAGTTCATAGCCATTCGATAGTAATGTTTAGTAGGGAGCATGGGATTATTCAATGTTTAAGAAATAGTCTATCTCCTTTGAGTTACATTAATAATTTTTTCTAAACATTCCTCTTGTTTCAAATCATAGTTATGCTTGTTTTTATAAGAGGATTTTTGGACTTTGTTATGCATGAATAGGTCATTTCACCCGTACACTAACAACTAGATTGAGAGGACCATTCAGGTCTTAGATTCCATGATATGGCATTTCATATTAGACGTTGGCCATAGTTAGGAGGATCTCATACACATGGGGTATTTTTCATATAACAAAATCTACTATTAAACCTTTTTCATGGCACCATTCAAGGCTTTGTATAGGTGAAAATTTCATAAACCACATTGTTGGACAGATCCATATGAATCAGAACTCATGGGCCTAGAATTAGTGAGAGCTACAACAGGGAATGTTAATATCATACATGAGTAGATGAGTAATACAATAACCATCATAAGTATTATACATACTGGTGGCAAGGCTTCTAGTAATAACCCATGCTGTAATAAATAAAATTTATCTTTTTGATAAATGTCTTATTAAGTAATATGGTTATAGAAAACATTTGAACTTATTTTGTCTTATTATATCCAATTGTAAATAAAAGTTCATTATGTATCATTTCTTTTAAAATATATTCATTGATACTTGAGAAAATTATTAGTATAAATATAGGGTTTTAACAAATTTTATTGAGACAGACGAAGCACATGATGGCCTCAACTTGTTGGATCATACCCTATAAAGCCCATTTATCAAAGCATTTGTGGGAGATAGCATTTCTAGGATTTCTCCATGACCAAGCCCATGTTGAGATCCAACAACATAATCTTTATTTAATCTATCTATAAGATAAGTTCAAGCTCATTGAGATCATGACACAAACCATGATCACTAAACCACCCCATGAAAGTTCCACCATCAAACACCTTGATCTTAGAGAGTTTGACAATGTATTAAAGGGACATGTATCAATACTATATAGATATGAAAATTTGCAATATTTTTTATGGAATAATTAATATTTTTTTATCCTATTATTGTTACTTTGAAAATGGTTTTTATTTTCACATAGTATAGATAAAAAATTATTTTTGATTAATATTTATATTAAAAAAATAAATTATGAATTTATTTATTTTTTGAGAAAAATAATATTTTTATACTATTATTAAAAAAAGTTATCAGATATAAATTATAATATTATTTATATGAATTAAAATATAAATTATATAAGGGTTTGAAAACTATTATTGTTAAAAAAACATGATAATCTTTAATAAAAGTCCATTTTAATTTAAATGTGAAAATTCACATATTTCAAAAATTATTTACAAAAACTAATAATATTTTCTGAATTATATAGTTGAAATTAACAAATAGTTATTTTATCATAAATTTCATAAGACGATCAAATTTTTTGGTAAAAATTAAATATCGTATAAATATTCATTGTATTTTATGAAATAATATGACAAAAAAGTGATTTAATAGTTACAATAAATGGAATCCACGACTAAATTATTTTCTTACCTTTAAAATAGATTTATATTATGTTTGTTTGATTTATTTTTAATTCCATTAGCGATCCTCCAAAACCTATAATATATTTTAGGGGTTTAAAATAATTTCATTAAGTGTGTGACTCACCACCACATAATAAAGGGAATTATTTTAATATTTTAGGAACATGGACATATAAAATAATAAAAACCAATCCCATTGGGATGAAAAACATGGTTAAAATCCATGGTATGGTTTTTGTTTTTGGATATTTTATTATGTGGAGTCCAAAGCCTAAATAATAAATAAGTCTCCCAAATTTCCTATATAAACCCAAAAAATATCCCAATTATATTCACTAAAACTCTTTTTCTAACTTTCATACTCTTAGCTCTACTCTATATAGTCCTCCAAATGTTCCCCTAATCTCTCAAGAATCCCCCCAATCTTTTAGTGTCACACACTCAAGTACGAGATCTTCAACTTCTTTGCTTCCTTTAAATTGAATCCCATTCATTGAAATTAGACTTCTTAATTTATATTAGTTATATTTTCATTCATTTAAAATCATTACAATACTTTATAATGGATTTTATATGAATTATGTGTTATTTATACTCTCTTATTTTGACCCTTATCTAAGTTATTATGATTTTGAAATTCTGTAAGGGATCTTCCAATCTCCCCTATTTATCAAGAACTTCTTTTGTTATGTATTTATATTTTTTTTGATTATGTTGGGATATGTTATTAAATATCTACCTTACTTTTAGTTAAATTTATAAATAATGAGAGATTCCTTTCAAACTATTTATGCCTTCCATGCTCCATTATTTACAACAGTAACTATGCAGAAATAAATTTTGGATTATTTTCTTTATTTGAGTTTATTAATTACCTTATTCCTTGTATATCAATTTTATAATGTTGGTATATGTTTTTATATTCCCTATTAAATTACATTTGACTTATAAGTGATGATACACTCATTTCACTCTCATCATCACATTTTATGAATCATTATGTTATGTTGGAATGTTGCTAAAATTTCACTATGAAGTTTCCATGCCAAAGAAATTTTGTAGTGAACACCATACCCATTTCCTATTAAGAGTGTTCACATATAGGAAAATATAAAATTCTTATTAGGGGATTACTTATATTTATTCCACATTCCATTATCAAAAAATAAGTTACAATTAATAATGAATCCATGTGGTATGATCTATGTGACACACACAATCATTAAAATCAAATATATGAGGTGGGTGTGTCCATTAATATATAAAGATAAAATTAATTGGGTATTGTTTAGTATCATGATATATGATTTTGGGATAGGTAGTGTTCTTGATTCACCTATGGGACATTTTTAGTGATAAATTCATGGTGTTTTAGCCCTGATATATGTCTATGATGAGGTAATTTTGTTGTTTAAACCTTTCCCACATCATTATTATCATGTTATATCAAAAATTATTATTCATGTTCCTTTTATGACCCATTTATATGCCTATTTTCTAACAGTTATTATTTTCTTCCAGTTATTCCTTATTTAATCCCTTACTGGGATTATATTTCACCCCATTCTTATGTTTTCCCCATGAAATCCCATGATGTTTTAAAAACCAATGTAATTTTAGAATAATGTAAATGGATTTTCAAATAATGTTGTCATATCATGTTTTCAAGATAATATTCTATTCCCATAATTTCCAAGACACTAGAATTCTCGATATTTCGGGTTATATTAAGTGTACTTTTATGTAATAAATCATGTATCGGTGTGAAGTAAATAATAGGGTTATCATAGTAGGTGTCAGAGGAAAACTTTTACATTTTTGGGGATATGAATATGAAACTATAGGGTAATCCATATGGATAAGAGTAATTATATTAAACAATCAGTAAATTTTGGT
Source organism: Viscum album (assembly GCA_963277665.1). NCBI lineage: Eukaryota > Viridiplantae > Streptophyta > Magnoliopsida > Santalales > Viscaceae > Viscum > Viscum album. Next base: position 311,022,602 of record OY728133.1, on the reverse strand, counting down.
TTGTATAGAGAAAGTCGAATATTTCGAAAATATATCCATGTATGGATAATACAAGAGGACAGATTTATGAAATAGATGCACATGGGGGAAATAACTCTGACAAGGTGTGTTGGGCCTAACTCTAGGTATCCGAGTACACAATAAAAGGAATTACTATGCACTTGGTTTGAAAATAATGGGAGATATGATTTGGTAATTTCATAATATCATTACGAACCATTATTAAGGCAACAAAAAAATCTCATTAGAATATATTTTAAGAAATAGATCATGGATAACATATATTGAAGTATAGAAAATCCTAATTTATGTAAATAAAAAAAATTTATATATTATCCATTTAATTTCATTTTGTTTTCCATTATGTGTCTAACAGTTTAAAATACTTATCCATATTTTTCCTTTTACTCTAGAAAATGGCCAGATACATGAGTAGTAAGGTAAAAAATCATTACAAAGAGCATTGTGATTACTATACCAATAAGATGCCTAGAATCATTGGAGAAGGAATCACAAAGTTTATAAAGATATTCCCTGAACTGAATTAGTTTCTAAATCAAAACCTGGATTAATAGGAGCATCCAAACCTCCCTAATAGAGAATATACCCTAATAGATATCTTTATTTGAAAAAGGCATCCTACATTCAACGGATCATATGTTACCTTAATAATGGAACAATGGATCAATAATCTTGATAATATATTCTTCATACTTCAATGTTTCAAATAAGAGAATCTTCTTCTGATTTTTTTCATTCAGAGAGTGAATTTGATTAGTGATGGAAATGGATCAATAATTTGAATCATGAGGAAGAGATCGAAGAAATGGAGTGGAAGGAATTTATTGAAATTTTTTTTTGATAAATATTTTCCTTGCACAATTCTTAAAATATAAATGGATTTCCTTACCCAAAGAAAAGGACAACAAGTCTATCAATGCATGTGGGGAAAACATCACATTACTTTCACAATATGCCTCCAGATTTATTGTTTCACCTAAATTAATGTTTTACCACATCTTTGGTTGGATAAAACCAAGTATATGAAAATTCCTATAGATCTATGAATTTTATAACTATAAATAAATTGTCTCATGTTCCCTCAACGTCAAAATGGAGATCAACAAAATCCTAGTGGTATCATTGGGATAAGAAGTGGAAACTGTTGTTTAATTTTGGTAGTCATATGGATAATTCATACTATACTAAATTTTTTTTTCATCCAACATGTTAAATTTGTGGAAAGAATCACCCCGAAAAATTATTAAGAGGGGATAGAAATGTTGTAGGTTTGGGAAGAACAGGAACCTAGATAACTTTTACCGATAGGGAAAACCCATTAATGCAATGGAGGAAATTAATGATGAATTCAAACATCAGTGCATTTTTCATTTCTACAAATTCAAGGAATCTGGTAACTTTATAAACCAATTCACTATGCCAAGGGTTTTCGGAGACATCCAACTACCTCCAAGTAAGCAATGGTGGGATTTTCCTATCACAACTTCTGAGGTGGATCCCAACAATGAAGTATTAAATGATACACAATTTATTCATTTAAGGATAGTGAATTTAATTTTTTATTATATTTCTATGTATTCAATCATATTATGAATATTTATTGAACTATTTAGACACCATCACAATTCTTATAAGTGGACATATTGGTGAAAATATAGAATGGGAAAAATACTTAATCTCGATGATATAACTTCTCCCATATAACAATTTTTAGATGAACATTCTAATGAACCTTTTCATAATCTCTTGGGTATAATTAGATGAATTAATGGGAATGAATTGGGTTTCCATATATGGATCCAACATAAATTATTATGAGATTGAAGTAAACTAGTTTAATGTGAATTGACCCAAATTATGCACAAGTGAAAAGAGGATGATAAATATTGTTTATCACCAAAATCTCAATCATGTATATTTCTTCCATATGAGAAATCATACCTGGATAAAATTGTTTAGTATATGAAAATAATTATCCTTGAATACATGCATATTATGAGGAAATCTGGTGATGTGTTTGTTAAGGAATTTTCCACTCTCCCACCTTACTAAGTGGTTGAATTTTAAATCTATCTTATACACAGAGAATTACAAATCTCTAAGACTCTATATAGAATGGATGTTGTGGAACTTGAAGAGTTAAATACAATGATATCAAAAATTCTGGATAAATGGTCCATATGCCCAAGTGATTTTCTAGGGGTCCACCAGTCCGCTTCATGATGAAGAAATATGCGTCAATGTTCCTTTTAATTGATTGTTGTGATCTCAAAAAGATAATGATAAAGAACAAGAATCATCATCCATGTATTGGCGAATTCTTCGATTATCTACATAGAGAACAATACTTCTCTAAGGATGACTTGCAGTTGCCATATTACCAAGTTAGGGTGATGAAAGAGGATATCTCCAATACTTCCTTTCATACAATGTAAAGGCACTATGAGTTCATAGTGATGCATTTAAAGATCAATAATGCTCTAGTAATATTAATTTAATTGAGTAATACATTCATTTTAGATTACTTATAAAAACTTTTGGTAGTCTTTATTGATGATAATATAAAATACTCTAAAACCCAGGAGAAGCATGTAGGGGATCTAAGTACTATGCTACAAAAATTATAGAGGAAAATATCCTTGCAATGTAAAAATAATATCATTTATGGTTAATGTATGTCTCGTTATTGGGTAATATCATCAAAGTAATGGGATACATAGGGAACCTTCAAAAATTGATGCAATTGATGGACGTTTATGGCCAATATGATGGACAAATATACATAGATTCCATGGGATAGTTAGGTATTATCTCCAATTTGTGAGACATTTCTCACGATCCTCATACCATCTTACCAAGATAACTCATAAGAGAGTCAAGTTTTCTTGGAATGATAAATGTCAAGTGGGATTATGGAACTATAATGGAAGATTATCACATCCATTATTCTCACACTACCCACAAGTAGAGAAATTATCATAGTATTCATTTATCATTTAAAAAAGGGATTGGGATGTGTGTTAATACCAAATGAAAACATATTATCATATGATTTATTTCAGTGGAAATTTTATGAACTTAACTACCAAATGCATGATCTAGAGTTACATATAGTAATCATATCTTTGAAAATATGGCAGAATTATCTCTTTGGGAAGATGTGTGAAATATATAAGGATAAAAAAATACTCAAATATATATTCACACTGAAGGAGCATAATATGATTAAACAAAGATAGTTAGATCTGATCAATGAAAATAACGGTTGAATCCACTAACATCATGGTAATGTGAATAAACTGGTGGATACTTTATGTAGAAAGGATCCAAAAATTATATAATTAATTTGAATTGAGTGGTATATAATATTCATATATTTGATGAGAATTAACATGATAATCATGAGGAAATTATCATCATCAATCTTTTCCCAACTGGTTTCTCAACCATGTCTTTTGGAGAGGATAAAGAATGATAAGAGATATAATATGGGAATTCAGAACATCATGGAAACTATAAGAAAAGTTAATTTATTGGATTTCAATATTAATGAATATGGAATAGTGATATTTCAATCAAGACTATTTGTTCAATAAAATCATGATCTAAAGTAGATACTACTGGATGATGAACATAATTATACTTTCTCAATTCACTCAAGAAGCACAAATATGCATCGAGATCTCTGAGAGAACTATTGGTGGGACAACATGAAGACAAAGATCACTAAATATACATAAAATTTACAAGTATTTCTTCACATGATGTATTAAATGATGAAATATAATTGGATGATTCAAACATTTACAATACCAACATTTAATGGGTAGATCATCACTATGGAATTTTTCACTGGACATTCTACGACATCTAGGGGAAACAATGAAATATGGTTTTTTGGATCTTCATATAAATAAAACTCACATTATTACAATTTGAGAGGAATTATCACTAGATAAACTTATGAATATATACATAATGGAAGGGGTTATGCGTCATGGAATACCATTATCGATTATATCTAATTGAGATCTGTGATTCAACTCCAGGTTCTATAAAAGTGTCCAACATGATCTAAATAATTATATGAAATTTATTACATATTATTATCCTCAAATTGATTTCCAATATGATTTGACTATATAAACACTAGAATACATGTTTTGTGCATGATCTATGAACTACAAATGATGATAGACCAACATCTTACTAAGGTAGAGTTCTATTAGAAAAGCAGTTTCCACTCGAGAAACCAAATGGATCCCTATGAATACCTTCATTGGAAGAGGTGATAAATTTCTTCATATTGGTATGATGTTTGGAAATGAAAACAATTAGGTATTGATATGGTCAATAAATGGTGGAAGATGTTAAACCCATTTATCAAAACATCATGGTTGGTCAAATTCAACAAAATAGATATGCTGAAAATCATTGAAGAGACCTGGAGGATGATGTTGGAGACATGTCACATTACTCTTCATATCTCAATGTAATAAATTTGTGATATTTTGAAAGAAGGGAAATAAAATACCAAGATTGATCTTCCCCTTTGATATCCATGATCACATTGGAGTGGTGGCTTATCAAGTAGTAATCCCCTCGAACCTATCTCAAGTAAATGATTTATATCATTTATCCCTATTGAAAAAGTACAAACCATACCCCACACATGTAATAAATTTAGAGTTACTATCATTTTAGAATGATCATTCTTATGATAAGCAGCCAGTGGATATATTTGATTATAGAGAAAAATATTGATGAAATAATGCAATGCACCTTTGAAAATTGTTGTGGAGGAGAAATATGTTTGAAGATATAACATGGGAACTAGAGGTGGTGATGAAATACAGTTACCCAAATCATTTTTAGTATAGGAAATAAAACATTTGATGGAAAAATACTTCAGGGGGGAGATTTTAATGACAAGAACTGTTCTAAATAAAATTCCCCTTTTTGTTAAATTTATTATTAAGTAATATACTTAAAGAAAATACATAAAATTATTTTTTTTATAATATCCTATTGTATTTAAACTAAAATTAATTATTATTAGTATTAATAGTATGTTCATTTAATATTGAGAACAAGATTAGTATAATTGTGTTGTTTTAACCAATCTAATTGACAAAAACAAATGAAGTGATAGCCTTGACCAATACAATCGAACCCAATGAAGCCCATTTATCAGATCAACCAAGGGATATATCATATTTGGTATTTTACATTGACCCAATCCAATCTGAGATCCCATAACATAAGCATGAGTGAAATAGTTTACAGGAGAATCTCACACCCATCAATATCATGGCCCAAACAATGTTCACCGAACAACCCCATGAATGATTCACTATCACGTACCTTACTATTAGAGATTTTTGGTTTATTAAATGGATATTTTCTAATACCATATCGATATTAGTACTTAAATTATTTTTTATAGAAAAATGAATATATTTTCATCCAATTGTTGTTACTTTGTAAATTATTTTAATTTTGATACAATAGAACATAAATAGTAATTTTGTTACACATTCATATTAAATTAATGAATTCATGAATTAATGGATATTTGGAAATAAATTATATGTTAACATTATTATTAAATACTTTTTATTAGTTATAAATGATCATATAGGTTTATAAAGTCAAATGTAATTTTCATTAGTGTTTTAAAACTGTTATTGTCAAAGAAAAACATAGTATTTATTAATAAATTTTGATTTTATTTTATAATTATAAATTCAAATATTTAGAAAATTATTTATATAAAATTAAAAATATTTTTTTAATAAAAAATGTGAAATTATACAATGGTTAATATTTAATAATTTTTTGATCAAGTTAAATTTTCAGGTTAAAATTAAATATTGTATAAATATACTTTATGTTATTTGACATTATAATGACCCAAAAGTGATGTAATAATTACTCTAAATGGAATATAAAACTTAATATATGTATTACATTATAATTATTTTGATATGAATTTTTTGATTAATTTTTTAATTCCATTATAAATCCCACAACACCTATAATTTATTTTCAGGTTTTAAAATCATTTTTTAAGATTGCGACTCATCTCTATATATGGAAGGGCGTTATTTTAATAATTTAGTCTCTTGACAATATAATATAAAAAAATTCCTATTTGGTATATTCCATGGGTAAATACCATCATATGTTTTGTGGTTTTGGATATTTTCTTATATAGAGTCTAAAACAACAATAATAATGAAATCCCCTTCATTTCCTATATAAACCCATATATGATCCCGATTCTCTTCACGAAAACTCAATTGATCACATTAGTACTCTTACATACACTATCTTAATTCATCCTGTTTTTTCCTCAACGCTCTCAAGAAGCACCTTCTAGGATTTTGGAGTCACACACTCAAGTAAGGGATCCTCACGTACCCCTCCTTTCAATTCAATAAAATTATTTGAAATTGGATTTCTTAATTTCAATTTGTTATATTTTAATTCATTTATAATCATAAAATTATAATCTAATATCTTTTATCTGAGTGACATATCAATTATAGACTATCATCTTTACCCTTACTTATGTTGTATCTATGCTGAAATTCCATAAGGGATATTCCACTCTCCTCTTTTAATCAATATTGTTTTTGGGTTCTGTCTATAATTTCCCTTTTATTATGTTAGGATGTCTTATTACATGTCCAAATTACTATAAATTTTAATTATAAATTATTAGATCTCCCTTTAACTATAATAAATCCTTTTATGATCTTTTATTTACACTTGTTACCATTCAAAAATAAGCTTTGGATTATTTTCATTATTCAAGTTTATTCATTACCTTAATCTATTTATTTAAAATTTCTTATGTTGGGATATGGTTTTACATGCCTCTATTACATAAAATTTTATGTATATTTTATGAGAGATCCCTTTCTCTCTCATTGACCCATCATATGAATCTTTATGTGATGTCACTATGTTGCCTAAATTTCATCAAAAATATTCCATGCCAATGGAATTGTGTAGTGAATACCATACCCATTTTCTATAAAGGGTGTTTACATTTAGGAAAATATAATTTTTCTGGGGACTTAAATATATGTATTCCAAACTCCTTGATCATGGGATGATGAATGAATACATGTTTTATGATCTATGTGGAACACTTAAGCATGATAATGAAATAGATGTGATGAGTTTGCACCAAATTATTTTTTTCTCCAATGCACTAGGTAATGTTTCAAATCATGATACACAATTTTGGGAAATGTAGTTAACCTAATTCCTTTATGAGACAATGTCCTCCATGATGTATTTGAAATAAAGACTTGACCAATGTTTATGTTGCAGTATTCTTTTAATTTCAAAATTTCCCATGTTATTATAATAATGCTATATGTAGACTTATTATTCATGTTTCTTTTAGGTCCCATTGACATGCCTATTTTCTACCATGTTGTATTTTCCTCATATTATGAATTTTCTATTCCCATACTATGCTTTATACCTAAACCCTTTCTTATTTTTGTCCCTAGGATATCCCTTGCAGTTTTAAAAAGCCATGGAATTTTAAAATCATGTTAAGTATGTTTTCAAAACATTTGATGTATTTCACATTCGAGATGAAATGATATGTACCTAAATAAAAAATAAACAAGACTTATTGATCATCCAGGATATATTAAGTTTACTTTGATATGATAAATCATGTTTTAGTGTGAAATATAAAACATGGTTGTTATACCTATGGAGTCTTTGGAGGGAGACCATGTGTTGCAGAGAGTCTGACCTCATTGTGGATTGTGGAGATTTGGCCATGGTGGAATGTTATCTCTATGATTCTTTAGTCCATTATACATATTTAATATGGATGGTGATGTGCAATACCACTTATATCTACCACTTTAGTTGGACTGGTTACATGATGACTTCCACATGTCATAGTTGAGGGGATACATGCACAACCCATCACACATTATCTACTAGGGTTAGATGGACATAGAGGAAGGAGTTAACTTTATTAAGTACCCAGTTGAAGTTAAGTATCGGATGAATATGATCCTTCATTGGTGAATTATTCAACTTTTATTTGTCTAGTTGTTGCACTGGAATCTTCTAGAGATCACCTAGAAGTGGGATATTCAAATTCTATATTTGTACCCTAATAATTTTTAGTATGTTTTTTCTCTTTTTGGGATGAAAATACCAAATTTGTAAAGAATTTAATGACACATACTTTATATGTATTATTTTTGAATATTATTTGGATTATTTTCAAGGCCATGTGCAGAGACCGCGTGTCATTCTAATCTGCTATATGCCCAAAATAGATTTTTAAAATATATTAAATATATAAAATAAAACGTGTACCTGGTGTTCATGAAAATGTGGAATAACTACTAAATGGGGGACTAAATTAGAAATCTTAGGGCACCATTAAGTTTAGAATTCAGGTTTTTAAGGGAAAACAAATTGGTCTTTGGCGCAGGTAGTTTTTGAAAAAATCATTACGGACATAAATAATATATAAATATATATATTCATATATATATATATATATTGATAAAGATACTAATTTCACCTTTATGTATACGGTAATAATATTTCATCAGGGGTGGATACTCAAACACTTTAGATTCATACTACCAATGGGAATATTTCTTTGAGTATGAAAAAGGATTCACAATGGATCGCAGATAATTGCACTATCAAAGCTCAAGGATCTTGTCAAAAAAGGTAATGCTGAAACGTTCATCATCAAAGATCAATGAAAACTATAGGTAGGATATTTCTCATTTTTATTTCTATCCCATTTCTCAATCCTATATTAATGTGGATCAATTCCATGAATATAGTTCATAATTGCATCGCAATTATAATTAAATTTATGGATTAATTGTTCTTATTCATTTTTTATCTTTTCCACTTTGTTCAAATACTTATAGAACAATAAATCAAGTCCAAAAAAACAATGATTGAAGTTTCTTCCTCCCATTTTTTGGATGATGTTTTTTCCGTCAATTTACTCCCTCAATTATTGTTGGTATTTTTTTTGGACAATAGTTCTACGAATACCAAGTTTCTGATAATTGCACGACCATTCATCAGCAAAACCGGCCAAAACCCCTTGTGAGACTTGATAAGGTGGTTGTAGTTTGATAATTATTGATAAAGGTGGATTTATCAAGGTAAATATATATCTGATAGAGTGTTCTTCTTATTCCCAGGTGGTGTAGGGTGATTCAAACTATATGGTACTATTTCTGATTCATTTTGAGGGACTTATTCTAGTAAAATATTGATGTATGGGTTTCTTCAACCTTGATATAAGATAAAATGAGTGATTATAGAGATAAACAAGGAGGAAATGGCATTCAAGGATGAAAGGCGTTGAATCCCCCAGATTTGGAAATTCCCATGTAGAATATAAGTAATGATTAAACACCATGTGGGACTGATTTAGTAGTGGTTAGGGTTTTGTATGAATATAAGAACCATAAAACATGTGACTCCTATCATATGGCATGTGAATCTTCATATATGTATTATAATATACTTTTTAAGGTACATGGAAAATAGGAAAAATTACACTGATAGGGGCACATTGTGTACTCAGAAACATGAACATCGAGTTGTACACAGTCCGGTACATGGACACGACCACCATACACTTACACGTCTAGGAGACTCAAGTAAGAAGTAACATGTCTCTACTCACAATGTACTTATTCATGTTGTGTATGTGTATACATTCATGTCACGTGATAATTTTCCACACTAGTGGATGTTGGGATAGTAGAAACGTTATATACCCCTAGTATATGCCATGCACACCCATCAAGAGTGTTTAAGGTATTTGATTAATTAGTTTGAATGAGTATAGGATTTGTGGGTTCCCATGGTCCTTTCCCTCAATGGTAAAATGTTCTAACTACATCCACATCACATTATTTCGATCCCCTATAAATAATAAGATTAGATATAGTTCTTGTGTACCTCTATATAAGTCAAGGGTGATCCTCTATCACCTTTTGTTCTATATTGGGAATTTGCGAAATTAGTGTGACCTCCCTATATAGTTCATTTATCCTCCATCTAGATTTCCATATCATTAGGGATTCGAGGATCATTGAAATATTGCTCCAAAAATAGTGTGTTGATATCGGTTGGGTTCATGGTGTCCCCTGGTTTGGGATGTGACACCCTATCTAAGTATTAGGGTCTTCATAGACTAGTGATATTTCTTAGGCGGGGCCTAATAAACTAAACCTCATCATTGAGTGTCTCTGTTGGTATCATGGCTCATGGAGTGGACCTTCTCAGAATGAGAAATGCATCAATACTAATCATATGGTTGATAGTTTGTTATGAAAGCCTTGTGGTGTGGTGTCTTTAGTAAGTATATCTAGGTTATTATATTATAAATTCATTTTAATAACTTGTATTGATGTTTTTATACGATGTGATTTATGTTTAGTGTTTTTGGGTGTCTTACTGAGTATTTTTATAATCACCCATGCATGGTCTTGGACCACATGTGTCATGTCTTATGCATACAACAACCTTTTTTAGAGTGACTTGGATGGACAGGGAGTGGGTGGAGCATAGCTTGAGAATGTCAGACCGAGGTGGTTACCAAGACCATTCATTTTAAATTAATTTCCACTCGCGGAGAATGGTGGACTCTGTATAGATTTTGGATGGGATTTTATTTTTCCCGTTTTATTTATTTTCAGTAATTTTTTGTCATACTATGTTATGGGATCCTATTTGTGTGCATTCGTTATTATATTTATTTTACATTTAAGAATTTTTTCATCATGGAGATGTGTGTATGTGTACTGTTACTTTTGGCTAATTCGTTCCATTTAAGGAATATTTTTACTCGGTGATGGTCCCTATACCCAAACCTATTGGAGGTGTGTTTGGGGTAGTGACAGGTCATACTTTGGTGGGTTGGGTTGTGATAATAATTTTATATTGTTCATCATAATTATTTATAAAGATAAATAAAGAGTGATCATTAAATCAAATAATGACAATATATTTTATGGAATATATGATATCATAAAGCTCAACCTTTAATAAAGGGAATTATGGAATAAAATATAATGATAATAATTTATATAGTGTAACAAAAAATTATCATATTTTAGTTATGTTACCATGTTTTAATAAACCAATGTCAATTATTTATGAGGTAAAAATTTGAAAAAAATAAATCAATATTCAAGGTAAGGGTATTTTTTAACCCAAATCCTACATTTTAGGTTATCCAAATTTCAAATAATTTTCAGTAAGAATATTCATATAATGTAAAAAAAATAATTTTTACTATTCTTTCCCTATTATTTCTTGGTTATAAATATTCATAACCTATAAAAATTATTTCTAATCCAAATTTAGAGATTTTTCAAAATGTTGTTATTTTCCAAAAAACATCACATTTAATTATTTTGAGTTGTTTATTTTTTACTCAAGAATGATGCTATATTATACCTAAAAATAATTCCCTTTATTTACTGGGGAACCTTGAAAATTATTAAATGAAGTGTGGTATATGAAATCCTTATGAAAGTCTTTCCATTCTATGAGATTATTTCATGGTTATGATTTTCAAATGTCTTATGTGGAATTTAAGATTGTGATCATTTTATTAATTGATGGGTTGGCCTAATATTATATATCCCTCCATTTCATTGGTTAATGTGAAATATATCATTATATTATGTGTATTATTTAAGATCATGATGATATATTTTTTCACAATTATGATGTTATGATTTATGAACATATGTTATGTGTGAACATGATGATGGATTTTTTCACAAATAAATGTGTTTTTTAAAAATAATTTAATGATGTTTAATTTAGATTCATATTCAAAATTCCATTCCAAAATCAAATTTTTATCTAATTATTATTATTATGATGCCATGATTATGATATGATTATGATTATTATGCTCATCCATGAATAGATGATTCCAAAATCTTATTCCTTCTCTATTATCCCTCTCTTTATTTGGATATTATCTTAAATATTTCATTGATGAATATACCAACGTGCATAGATTTACCAAAGAAAAAATGAGAGAATTTATGAGGATAAAAGAGAAGTATTTAAATAGTGTTTTATTATTATTATGGGAAAGTGATGTGTGTACATAATTTTCCCAAGATAAAAAACCCTTTGTTCTTTGAATGCATTACTATTATGTTATTTATTATAAAAATAATATAATAATAATATAATAAAAAAATTAATGTTATATTCTTCTCGATAATTCCTAGGAAATAAAGTTCGTCCTTGCATGGGAGCATTGGGTTGCATGTTCATGTTTTGGATGTCATAGTGCCAAGACATGGTTTCTTCTTGTTGGTATAATGAATCAAGCTCTCTATGTGGGAGAGATACTCATGCTCAAGATGAAATTGTAGGACCTATAGTGTGATGGCCACATATAATACTTGGAATCCATTGGTAGAGATGATGAAATTAAATTGATGAAAAATATTATTTTTCTCATGACGTCCAAAACTCCAATATTGTTGAGGGTGGATAATAAATTGATGCTTATGATCTAGAGGATTACAACAATTAATTTTAAAACCTCTCATTCAATCCCACACATTCCTTAATTTTCCAAGAGACTCCAAATAAAAAAAAATTAGAGGGGAGGTTTGAAGGTCATATAAATTAAATGAAAAATATAACACTCAAATAATAAATATTAAAGGAGTTCTAGAAGGATAGGATCACCAATTATGTCCAAAAGTAACACTACTGTTGTGATATTCCGTAGAGAGAAGGATAATGGGATTAAAATCATTAAAATTATGCAGCCAATGATGTTTATGGAGAGGATTCAAGTGATTTCATGACATGATTACATTATCTACACTGATTATGATCTAACCATTCATATAAATATACCTTCCCAATAATAAAAATGTATAATATGAATGCATGATCCTTAATCATTAATTTATCCCTATCACCTTCAAAACCCTTTCATGTTTTTCTGGGGATCATCTTTTTTCCCTAAGATCATCCACTGACTGTGTTAGTTTTAAAGCATTCTAAAAGAATCCCATTTCATTCCTAACACTACAAAATCTCAACATATATCAAAAATAAAATTTAAATCCTAAAATAATCCCCTATGGTACTCCTAAAAATCATACTTCCCCTCCTCCAGATGTTATAGAAAATAAATTTTGGTAAACATAGAATACTATAGATGTATTAAGGCTACCTAGTCTCATGTCTTCTCTATTTCAATACCATGTTTATAATTCACTAGTATAATAGAATAACATAACCTAGAAACATATTCAGTATATCATCCATGATAGGACTTGGCATTTGAACAAAGGTATAATCCATGTCAAACTCTAGTATATCATAATGAATTATCTAAAAAGAGAAAATAATGTATTTCACCGTTTAATATTACACTTTTACATTAAAGATATGAACTTGGAGTTATACCCATCCTATTTATTGTTAAATTAAAATTCTTCCAATTCCTACACATCAATAATTAATTAGTGATTCTTTCTAAATGTTTCAAGAAAATATGAGATTTTTTACTCAATTTAGGCTATGTACAGTATGTTTTATATTTTATTGGTAATTTTTATGTGAAAAAAATAACTTTCAGTCACATCAACTATATCATCTGTTTTATTAATGTGAAGATAATTCCAATATGTGAAAATTAATTATGAATCATTATATTAATGTTTAAAAACAATATTATCTTTTTTCTTAGTTTTGATAATGTGACACATGTTTTAAACTTAAATGAATCATTTATATAAAAAGCATGCAATTTGAGACATAAAGAAAATATTTTATGTGTGATTGAGGATTGGTAAATTCCTATACCTTAAAAATCATTTATGCATCATTTTACTAAATTTTGAAAATATTTTGAGCTTTTTTCCTATTTTTGAAAACATAATGTGAATTTCAATCTAAAATTAAATTTTTATATTAATGTATGAACATTGATCCCTAAGAGACACATCTTATTTTTCATTGATGTGATATTGATTATTATACATCACAAATGAATTATGGAAATTTTTATAATATTCAAAAACTATATGAGATCATTTTCATGGTTTTTTACTATGCTACTTGTTTTTTATGCTACATTATGTTTTATATATCAACTCAACTCTCAATGTTTTCAACTTCCAACCCAAGTTGAACTTCAATCATAGTTAATTACTCATTTCTAAATTTACAATTATATTGTGATATAAATGAGGAATATATATCAGTATTTATAGTATCATTCATTTCCATGTGTTTTGTTGAACCAAATATGATTATAAAGGAATTCATCTTGATTATTAATCATGAAGGTGGAAGTGAAAAAAAATCGGGAACAAAAAATTTGCTAAAAACTCCTCAAATTATAATAAGACAAAAAAGATAAATAATGAGGCTATGATAATGGATTTTATATTTTGTGATATAGGTAATATATCATCAAATTTTTGGGCAGAATGATCCTTCTACCATTTCCCTATTGGAATTATCTAAGCTACAACCAAAAAGTACAACATATCTTTATCCTTAGTAGATTCAAAAAATTTATTGACTATACTATAGACCATATATCATAACCTTACATGATACTTATCCTTTATAAAAATATCAGTTGTTTCATAATTTTATGTTTCATCAACATATCAGGTTACAGTTTCTACCAAGTCTTATTAAACCTTAAAGGAATAAAATTAGGAAAAACTTTAAGATAATTAAACATAAAATAGGGGAATGAGAATATACCCCTTATAAACATATAAACATATAGTAACTATATTAATATCGACTAATCACATGATAAAAAGGTTTTAGAATTGTTTTTGAAATGTTGAATTGAATATCGACATCATTTTTAGATACATGTGGATTTAAATTTATCAAAAACGATTTACAATAATGTTATTTCTTGTGATTAGGATGATTTTTTTTGTTTCTATGATATTAAATACCTCAATAAAAACATTCATATGGTTATAATCATATAGAGGAACCATAGGTGGGGTAGGATCATCAACTTTGTATTCTTTCTCAAAAGTGATGGACAATATATGCTGTGATTAAAATTTATTTTGAATGATTGGATGATGAAATATAAAATAGTGGATGTAAATTTAAAACATAATATTTGAATAAAAATATAACTAATATATTTCCAATTATATATTAAATTTATTTTAGGAAAAATAATATCTATAAATTAAGATAATAATTATTCACATTCAAAATCAATCTCTAAGGTTATAACCTATATTAGATAAAAAACATAACATGTAATCACATCATTTTGACTTTGGAAAATATTATGACACTATATACTCTTCCCACACATTTCTAAAAAAATTTACTTCTTCTTTTGAGAATGTAGACTATCTAAAATCACATTAGTATTGTGAAAATATAGATAAAAAATATTAAAAAATATTTTAAATGAAATTCTAATTACCTTCAGAAATTAAATATTCAGGGATGCTAGTTTACTAATGTTGTATACTATCAATCATAAATTGAAAATATTAATCAAAAAAATAATTTTCATTATTTTTTTAGACACCATATAAATAATGAATAAAATAATTAATTTATTAGAAATATATTTTGATAGTGAAGTATTATAATTTAAACCATGATTTGTTTCAATTTGATGAAATATTTAAAATTCTTGTGTGCATTGACTAACCTAATACCCTGATTTAACTGAAATTTACTGATCACCCTATCATAAAAAATTATTCTTAAAAAAACTAATTTCATTATGTAATATTACTTTTCTCCATAATTTTTGAATGCTTCAAATAAAAAATTCATAATGGACATCATGTGTGGCTGATTTGTTTGAAATACCTAATTTGGATGAAAAAAAACCAACATTTGGTGTATCTAAATTGATTATAATTAGAATATTGTACATCCTAAAAATAAATAAAATTATGTAATGAAAAAAAAGAAATATATTTTATATTATTTGATGGTAGATTATTGTGGATGTATTTTAGGCAAAAAGAGGATTATGTAATCTATTTTTTATTATCAAATGTATTGCCTAGTTATTCATTTTTTGAATCATGTTCTTCCAATTCCAAACAAGTGTTTTCTGTAGAAATGATATATGGATTAATGATTCCAAATCTCACTTCACTAGTTTTTTTATTTATATGGTAGAAATATATATGGTTGTAAGAAATATGAATAGTTATTAACAATATTTATTATATGGTATCATTTTTTGGAAAACAAATTATGAAAATGTAAATCTGTATGTATTCTAACCTAATACATCTATACATTCAAGCTTAATAATTTCATTTATGCTCTTTAGAAAAACCTAATCTATAATGGCCAATCAAAATATGTCCTCATCATTTACAATTTAGGATATATTTTCTTCTTTTAATGCCATATCCATATGAACATGAAATGATTATATTTTTGGAAGTGGAATTGGTCGGTGAAAGTACTCTTATAAGGTCCTTTTGTTTTATTGGTTGAAAAAAAAATATCATGATCTGACCTTCTAATATCCCATTATTTTGTTGATCTATTTCACCATACCTCATTTAAAATATTTTTTTTGTCAACATTTAGTTTTTTTCATTTGATGAAAATTATTAAGGACAAAAACCAGGTATCATTTTAAATTTAGGCAATCATTCTATAAAAGATCTAATAAAATTATTTATTGTGATATTATCTAGAACATCAAGAGGAATATGAAACTCGATGCTTCACTCATTATATAATTCAATCACAGATCGCTTGTGATTTTTTGGAAGTTTTTAATTATATATAATGTCTCCTTGTATATTATTCACTATATCCCTCAAAATGTGGAATTGTCATAGTTTTTTATATATGAATTAATTACAATTTAACCTAGATAAATATTAGTAATATTATGTGATTTAATGTTGTCTCATTCCCATTTAAGATAATGATTTATGGAATAAGAATCTACCTTGGTAATTATGAATGTTAAGGGGAATGGATAACATCAAATCTAGTGGTGTCCATGTAGCTCTTCATCTACTGATCATTATTCTTTGATCGATTTTCATTAATCATGTCACATATACTGGTCAACCAAACCAATCTACAGAATAATATATTTTAAAGAATATATTTATAAGTAAATTCATTTAACTATCTCATATTTATCTCTTTCAGACATTATCTTCTTAAAATATGTTAGGCGGATAACTCCAAAACCATCAAATCTAACATAACCATCTTTTTATGGCTAGCTTAAAGCAGCTAAATGTAGTTATTATTCATGAACAGTGAATACCAACTATTAGGTCTAAACCATAAAAAAATATTAAAATAAATAGATATTTTTATGTAATACTACTATATAAAATAAATAAATTCAATTAAATCATTCTTACCCATGATTCACATACTACATCTATGTTTTCATCTTATATTTTTTCCTTTTTATATAAATGAGCCTCCTATAATTTAAACTAACATGGGAATGAAGTGGATTTGTATTTTTATTTATAAGTCTATATATATATAATTGAACATTTATTTTTTCATATTAAATAAAAATTATTCTTTAGATTTAAAATGTATACCATTTTCTTTTCATGTGAAGTGTACCCCATCCAATATTTATAGTAGCGGTACAATGTTTTTGATGCATGATTATTATTTTTAGTAATCCTTTATTATTTTATAAACAAACAATTTTGAATAAAAGTGGATAAAATAAATATTTTTAAATAAAATATTATTTTTTACAGTTCACATGAAATAACTCCTCATAGTGAAAAATAATAAAATATTTCCAAGTTTCCAAGTTTATAATGTGCACATACATAGCTGGTTGATGGGTGTCTAATTTATCCCCAGAAAACCCTTAGATTATTCTTCATCAGAAGTGTCTGGAAGGCTATATGATATTTTCTGGAAATCATTTGGAAAATTTTATGAAAAAAAATCATCTACAATAAATGAACACTACAATGGATAATGAAAAGTAAATCAACATTTAAATATATAATTTTTCTATAAAATTTAGAAAGTATATCATAATATTACCCTAATATCTTCCAAAATTGTTGTATTTAATGCTGGCATGATATTATCAAATGTATCAATATCAACTAGAACATGACTTCGAGATGTTAACCCAATGTAACTAATAAACACTCACATGGTGGAGTGAATAGGTTAGCAGTGAGGATTTTATCAAACCTCATATTTTAAACATTTTCTTCCTGCTTGATATTCATAATTAACATGATGATGTTGTGTCATAGTTTTCTTTATCTATATACTATCCTTGCCCCAAAAATTTAAAAGTTTCATAATCAACTATTTGTTCTTCATCAGGATTGGTAACATCACCATATTGTGAATTCATTTTCTATATGAGTATTTAAAAACAATTATTTAGATTACTTAAATGATGTAGAGAAAAAATAATATTATGATAAAATCCTAGTATATTAATAAAAAAAGAAATATTAATTAAAATATATTTTTTCTTTAAATATTAATATGATTTGAATACAATATAGAGTATCCAAATACCCTCCTTATTATCCCCTCAAACATACATGAAACTTTCTATATTGGGAATGTAGAGAAATGATTTTGATATCTAATATAATGTGTCAGACTCATTTTAATTTTCATATGGACATATGGTTTTTTTAGTCGTGAAAATAAAAATTGACTGATTCAATTTTTTTTTTGAATTCAGGACATAAAAAAATTCACTTCATTGTTATTTCATTATTAACTAGAAATTATTATACCCTTCCACACTAAAATTAACCTTCATAAAGCCTAATTCATAAAATTTAGGAACAATTTTGTTATAAATTTGTTTAAACTGGGAAAAAAATTGAATTGTTATAGAATAAAACACTTTTATTTATTTTTTTATTCCAACGTATGAAATATTCACATAAATTAGATTACCATACTCAGAATTAAATATATGTATTACATCAACCAAAAGTGAATAAATAATATTTTTATCTCACTACATTCATATTTTGTCCCTCATATACAATGTATAACTATTAACTAAAAAAGTAGTGTAAGTGATAAAATTTACATCTGTTCCTCTTGATAACCATCAAATTCATTATACAATTGAATTTTAATTTATAGATAACTTCATATAAATATGAAATTGAAACCATATTATAAACTATTGATTATGTGTATATAGTAACCATAATTTATCCCTTGAGGTATTCAAATGTATAAGAGTCACTTTTTGGGAGTTAAAATATAGAATAAAATATACACTATTATGTAAAATGTAATGGTTGTATTACTCCCAGTCTCTAATCGTCATTTTAACAATTTCACTTTTGTAAGTACCTTTTCCAAATTTAATCCATGGTGATGAAATTTATTGAGAGAAATTATATTGACTTCTTAAATGTAATCCATAAACAATTCAATAGCATGTTCAATAATATATCTCCCAATAGTAGAATATTATAGCATTCATATATTGCTAATATTCCCTTTTCGAAGACTTCATATACTATTTTGTGGGGGTAAATCCATCTATAATGGGTAAGACCATATAATTGAATATCTCTAACTAGGTAAGTTATTAGGAAGACAATGATGTTAATGAATGATTATGGGAAGAAAAACGTAAATTAACATAATATGATTTTAATTTCATTATTCATCATTAGAAATTTAATTGGGTCTATAAACTTAATTTATATTCAATTGAAAAAAGAATAAAATTTTAGTTGATGTATATCCTATATTTTAGGAAGAATTAAATGTAAATCTATAAGAATTAAATATTACATCAAAACAGGACATTCATGTGATTTTAGACCCTATATCTTCGAATTATCCATTGAAATGACATTCTAGATATTTGATGAATACCCTTTTGGATATTTTATAATATTAAGGATGTTTAAAATTTGATTTTATTTTTAGATAGATTGTATTATTTTGGAAGAGGTAATATTTCTCTTTCATGTCTAACATATCCTCAATTAAATTTTTTTCTGGTATATTTAGTGAGATGCCAATAAAATTTTCACATAAATTTTTTTATATGTTGAGAACATCAAGAGAATGTCTGATGTATAAAAAATTCAAATATCGTGATCCAAAGAAAATTTTCCTATATTTCAAATCTGATGTCGTAAGGTTTATCAAAAAAAAATTTACTAAAAATAGTTGTTATATCATTTTCTTTATCGATTAGTTGATCACCTATTAGTGGAGATATCAATATACCTCATTCTGTATTTCCATTGAATGATGTAGTCCATGATAATTATTTAGGTCATTAGTGTGAAAAAATTTTGATATCCTAAAAACATATTCTTCAGGTAATGTTTCACCCTTACTAAGTGTATACATTTTTCACAAATATAAAACCCCAACATGACATTAATACTATATCCAGAAAAAATCTATAAATAGGAAAGTCGTCTGTCATCCCAGCATAATATCCTCAATTATATAATCATCATACAATATAACACATATATCCCTCATAAACTTCATATATTTAATCAATAGAGAAAGATAGACATCAATATCATTACTATGTTATATTGTTCTGGATATTCTAAGAGAAAATATAATGCATTTTTTCTTCATTCATAACCATGGTTGAATGTTATAATTTACAAAAATAACTAGACACGTACTGTAAACACTAATTTTTCTGTTGAAAGTATTTATTCCGATTGTAGATAATGAAAAATAAAAGTTTCTTGACATAATTACATATTTTGGATACTCATAATCAATTTTATTCCATTGAGGGAAGTCTTTTATATGACATAGTTTCCCGTATCTGGTTCTTTTTTCTATGTGCTACGTTAATTCTCTAGAGGTTTCCTAACATTTATATAGTATCCCAAAGCTTATAATGATAGAAAAGTATCATACCATATTCAATGTACATGAGTCATCTTTCGTTTACTGTTCTGCACCATACATCAGATATTTTGAGTGATTCAGGGTCCATGTGAAATAGTATAAAATCATTTCTAAATTCATTTGTTTTTAAGAGATCATACACATTTGACATATCATTATTATAGAATCATATTTTCAAAAAATAATTTTTTTTGTGGCATATCATTTAAGAGAACATGTTTTCTGTAAAGGTAGTATAACTCCATCCTCTTCTCGATTTTAAATTATATAACATCAATCGAGTTAATAAAGTGCTAAATTTAATACAAATAATATAAAATGGTCTCTTTTCGTAGCTATTTAACTTCTCAAGAAACATTGGAAAATCAAAAATGCCATCTTCAATTTTCATTGTAAATTCTTTTATATGATCTACATCATCATTTACACTATTATCTATATATAAGGATCAATGAATCATAGAATCATCCCCGTTAGTATATACATTTAGTTATTCCTCATATTTAGTCCAACATTTATAAATTCAATATATTCTTTGACAAATCTATTTTTTTTTCAAATCCCCTGGATGAATTGGTCTTTAATAAAAAAATATTAAAAATGGATAATTGATTTGAGAAGGTTCATATACATGATCTATTCAAAACTCAAGTATGTATTTAACCCCATCATCATAATACGTTTTCATATGACTATAATCCATCCATTTTCAATTTATATCCATTTTATTAGGTTAAAAATGACTTTGTGTAATAAATAAATAAATAAATAGAAGTTATTATTACTCAAAGAATAAATTTATAGATAATTCCATGAAATTTTACTATTTTCCTAAAAAAAATTCAAACTCTCATTAGAAAATAAAATAATTAATAAAAACAAATTTTTTATTGAAAAGATGATAGAAATTATTGAAATTTTAATGTTAATATTAGTTTTATGATAAAGTTTCACATAGATAACATCCTCATATAACAATAATTTTGAGTGTTGGAAAACATTTAGGCTGGTTTTTGGTATATTTAAACTAAGAAATTGAGGATGGGTAAAATAATTCAAGTGGGGAGATCATTCTAGAAAATAAATTCCAATAAGGGGAGCCCACATTGGATGATAGCCACCATGATCCAATTTTCCCCTTTATTATATTATAATATCAGTTTAATAATAATGATCATATAAGGCTACTAAATTTAAAAGAATCCCATCATTTTAATGTTATTAGTGATTATTCCTAACAAGATATCATTTTACCCATGGTTAACATACATATAAACATCCTATATTGGTGGAGGGTTATATTCTCCCCAAAAGAGGGAATATGAATCGGAACATTATTCAATAATAATATATGATACATGAATCTATTGTTCTAAAATAATATGTGTTGAATTATATATATTAAGATTTTTTTGTAGTGGTAAAAATTATTGATTAAAGAGAATGTGCGATATCTATAAAATTACAAAGAATCTAATTACATTTTCTTTGATGAAAAACACATAGACCATTAATTCCCACTCATAGAATTATTAATGGTTATTAGTTTGGATGAAATTGTAAAGGACAATGATTTTTTCAATGATAAACCTTAAAACATTATTGTTAAACGATTTTTTATTTATAGATAATAAATTCATGTTTACTCTAACAATAAAAATCAATTTTTGATGGGAGTAATAAATTAAAATTGCCAGTACAAACTATATGATTCCATTTTACTTAAGTATGAAATTCCTACTGTATCTATGAAGCTTTTAGGTACTTTTTTTATATCCATTATACATTGAATATTTATACACGTTGATTTAAAATTTGGTTGAGAACCTTTTCATTTTTCAAAGTATCATTGCATTATATGCAATGAAGATAATTCAAAATTATTTATTCCTATTAAATTTCAATAATTTATTCATATATTTATTTATTGGAAGTTTATGGGAAAAAGAAACCATTATTGATGTTTTATAGGAAAAAATATAATGTTTTACCAAATTAAAGAAGGAAATGAATAAATTTAGTTAATAAACATTTTATTTAGGAAGTAGACTTCTATATGTCGTGATCATTTTATTCTAATCAAATCCTTTTATACAAAATTTTCAATTAAAATATAGAGTGATAAAAAAATAGTTTTTAGTATGTTGTTTCCTATAACTATTTTACCAGCATCATGAATGTTATCTGTTGTGTATCTGTGACACATCATTATAAGAAATTATAATATAATAATTCACATGGATGGATCCATATTATAGATAATATTTTAAATTCCCTTAATGATATCATGGAGGAAGATTCCACATGTAAGAATATGATAAAGGTAATAATTATATAAATTTTTTTTATTAAAATTTAATAATTTGAGATGTTATAAGTGAAGGTAAAGATATAGTGGAGAATAAAAAATATAGTTGTAGGGCATTAATGACTTGGGGAGAATCTAATATCCTTTATTTTTGTGTTATATATCTCTATAAAAATGATTGGATAAATAAATTTACTACCTCAATATCATTTATTTTATACTTAAATCACACCTTCTAAACGGCCCTTTAATTTCTAACATTGTGAACAAAAACTGAAAACATCCACTACTAGTCTTGAATAATTAAAAACACCCAAACATGAGTCTCCAAACCCATTTTGAAATAATGGGATAACAATGAAAAAAGGATGGAATTAGAAACCTAAAACCTAGGTAATCAAAAACATCATCATTTTGTATAGTTTAATCCACTATGGATGGAAAATGTGGGTAGTATGGTACGTTGGAAATGAAGAATTGATAATTATGGAACAATACAATAATGACTAAAGAGTATTAGAACGAATCATAAACCTTAGGTTTTATGAATATTGATTCATCCAAGAATTTCATTGGGGATAGAAGGTAGTGGTCAAGTTCCACGAGAGAACAAAATAATTGAACGAGTTGGTCTCTCTTAGGGTTGAATTTAAAAGATCGTGAATGGCTTTATAAGTTAATTTCTAAAAAAATTAAAATAAAAAAAAATATGAAATGAATATGAATTAAGAATGAACAAATTATAAAAAAACTAAAGAATTATTAACATTATTAATGAGTAAATAATACAAAATCCTTTAATGTTAAAAATGAAATAAGTTGAATAATTAATAATGAATAGACCTAAAACTATTTAAAAATTGTATATTTTTTAATTATATAAATTAACAAAAAATTAAAATTGAATATATATTAAAATTTAGATTAAGACATATTAAATATGTTAATTTCAAATATATTTGAACAATTTATGACAATGAATATATATTAATAAATAAATATTAAAAATGATCAAATTCCAAAAAATAATAAATGGATAAATATAAAAAATGAATTAATCATTAAAAAGGTAAAAAATAATTTACATTATAAGTGAATAAATAATATTCAATTGATTAATGTTAAAAACACTCAAATTTTATAATTAAATAATAAATAAAATTAAGAAATATTAAAAAATGAATATGTGTTATTGATTATATAAATTAATAAAAAATAAAAAAAGAATATATTTTAAAATGAAAACAAATACATTTTACATATATAAATTACACACTCCATATTAATAAAATTAATTAGTAATGAATAAACATGTAAAAATAAATATTAAAATTGAAAAAAAATTATTAATATATTATATGTATGAAAAAAAAGAATAAATTATAAGAAATTTAAAAAATAAATAACATTATTGAAAAAAATAAAAAATAAAAAACTAGAAGAAATTTATTAAAAAGTAATAAATAGAATATATTGAATAAAAATATAAATAATAGATAAAATTTACTAATTAAAACATAAAATATTAAATATATTATGCTAGTAAATAAAATTAAAAAATAGATATTAAAAATGGAATAAATTACACAAGTATTTTGTTTGTTTTCATTTCAGTTTAAAATTGTATTAATTATGTATATTTATGTGCAAAATTTGTTTATGTATATAACATAAGATTGATATTGCTTAAATTAAAAAAATAAATTAAATCATAATATATGTAACAACTATTACTCTATATTAATTTTTCTTTATATATACTTAGTATTAATTTTTAATTATAATCCATTTTCACTCAAAATATGACTTATTAAATATACATATATTTTTTTGTATATAAATCATATTTAAGGAAACATTATTTACTGATATATATATATATATATATCAATATATAATAAATTTATTTATTAATAATATTAAATAAATTGTTGAAAAATTATGTATTAAAAATATAAAAAATCAATAAATTACAAAAACAAAAAACAAATAAATAATAAACATATATAAATTATTAAAAAATTTAAAATTACATAACATTATTTGTAAATAAATAAATATAAATGAACAAATAGTACAAATTAGTGAAATTTAGTTAAAAATGAATTCATAAATAAAATATTGAAATTATAAATATGAGTTATTAATAATATGAAATATTAAAAAAATGAAAATTAAAACATAAAATAAATATTAATATACCTATATAAATTATGTAAATTAAAAATATATTAAAAACATTAAATATTAATGTATAAATATTTATAAATAAATATTAAATGTCATTAAAATTATAAATGTATCAATCAAAAAAATTAAATATATACACATTATAAAAATATAAAGATAATTATTAATGAATTTAATAATAAAAATGATTCTATTAATATATATATTTATATTTATATAAGTAATACATATTATATATATTAAATAAAAATATTAAAAAGGTATAAAATGTAATAATTAAGAATAATAATTTATAATATATTAAATATCATAAAATGAAAATATTAAATGATAATATTAACAATTTATTATTAGTGTTTATTTTTCACTGTAAAATTAATTTAATTTCATATATATATGGTGAAATTATTATATAACATATTACGTGTGAATCCATATTTAGTAAATATTATTAAATAATAAGTAAATATCATTTAATCGATATATATATATATATATATATTTAAGAAATTACACTAATATAAACAAATATAATTAAAGGTCTATTATTTTTAATTAGCAGTTTTTTTAACAAATATAATTTTTTTCCTTTAATATTAAACAATTTTTCACTAATAATTTGATTTCATAAGTGTAAACACATAACTGGAATATAAACATATTTAATATATATATATATATATCAATATCAATATTCATATATATTGGATATGTTCTTTAATAATAATATATATATATATACATATTTTATATAACATTTTCAATAAATATCTTATATATCAAGGGTAAACGTTTATTTAGTGTTATATAAATCATATTTAAAAAATATATAACATTTATGTCAATATAAAATATTTATATATTGATATTTAATTTTTAATGATTTATATTTTTATAAAAAATATACTTTATGTCTTTCCTTTTATGCATTGATAAAGGGTAACATTTATGAATGCTAAAAGACACGAATATTTGACATGGAATTTCATGCTTTCTAGAGTCGGTGCATTACATTATTACATAGGAATATTTGACAAGGAATTGCGACTTGAAGAGACGATCAGTTTAGTAGTTTTGGAATATAGATTACATATATAAACCATATATTGTAATTTTAAACATAAAATACAACATATAAAATACTTTGATAATTCCACTGTTCTCCTAGAATAACCATTAATATCAAACATAATATAGATCTTGGTATCCTATGAAAAGAAATGCATAATAAAGGGTTGATCTCAGTTGTTAAGTAAGGGTAGGTGTAGTGTAGAATCTAATCATTATTTATCAAAATAATTATGGAATGTTGAATAACTGAAACACATTCTGTTTAAACATAGTCTTGATAATAATATAAAAAGAATAGATTATAACATATCAAATAATCAAATGAGCTAGAAAACATAACCCTAGATATTATACTAGTCTAAGAATCATATAGAATATCAATAACTTATATCATAATGAGTAATTCATAATAATAGATATCATAAACATACCATCAAGGCTTCAGCTATGAAACCGTAAATAAATGCTTAAAAACCCTAACTATATTATATTATTTGACCAACAAATGCATCAGGGGGCTATAGTTGGCCTTGCCCGTCACATACTCTATAAAATGCACTCTTCATATATAAAGGGTGAATCCTAAACAATATAAACATTCATATTAAAAATATAATAGGATATTATAATACATTAACCATAATCCATGAATGGTATTAACATGGGACATACACTATCAAAGATATCCTAAATAATTCAATTAAATTGTGTATATTTTTAGAAATGAAATCAGCCTCAACAGAGCATAAGATCAAACAAATAAAGATTAAATATATGAAAACAATCTAATAAAATTAGTAGTAATTTCTTCAGAGAAATAACATTTATTCTTTCTAAATAATTTGTTTAAAAGCTACTCATTTATAAAAGAAAAAATTATATATACAGAAAATACTTTGTAAACATGTAAAGGATGCATCAAAATAGTAATACATCATGGTGGGGGTAAAATACTCTAAAGTAGTATCTGATTAAAAAATATTCCTTCCATATTTTGTAAAATAAAAATACATTATTTAGAAAATGAAAAAAATAGTTCACCCAAATTGTATTATAAAAATTCCATCATTGGTAAAAATACATTAATAATTTTTATGATAATAGTAAAAATATTTTGGAATAAATTTTTAAGATACATTTACATGGATGATAAATATTTCCAACTAGATACTTATATATAAACAATCACAAATAGTAATGACATTGTGAAATTAACCCTTACCATATATATGATTCCATCCGCATGTGTCTAAAACACATGTATATTGGTTTTAAAGAAATTATTAACTTATAATATATTCATAATATTATTTATGATATCATATATGATTCATTTATTACATAATATAACCCATTAATTAAAAACTAAAATTTAACACTACATTTATGGTAATAACTACTATGTTTATCGTACATGTTATGACTTTTAATTCTTGATACTATTACATAGATCATGATTTAATTTTTTAAATAATGTAAAAAATTATTTAAACATCATATATATTAAGTATAATATTATATATGAAAGATATAAATATGATATAGAATACACCATTCATAGAGGAAATAAGTGAAACGTAAGCATGAAAGTTGTTTCCATTTTATGTCATACTGAATAAAAGAAGGTTAATGAAATATATAAATATTATTCCATTATAATTATTATGTAATATATTTTTTATTTATTAATTATATATATATTTATAATCATTTTGGAATGGTTAACGTGAAATACTAATCTCATCCCATCGTGGATATGGTAGGATTTATGTATGCACGAGAGACGTGTCACGACCCGTCCTCGGGGCCCGTGCCGTGACTACCCCAAGCCCGCCTTCCATAGGCCAGGGGCTGGCAACTAGCACCAAGGCGTAAATCCTGGTAAAAAGGGAAGGCATTGCCTTTGTAAAGTAAAAAAGCACCACAGAGTAAGCAAGCGGAAAAGTAAAGACTAAGTAAAATTAGAGTACCACTGTAAGTGCGGAAATGTAAATGGACCAGTATACAAACCCAAAACTGAAAGTAATGTACAACTCGAAAGGGAAAAAAGAAACTGAAAAGTAAAAGCCACTACACCGAGCTGTCCACTGGAAATCCCACCTGAAGGGTGGGTACAAATAGCTCCCATGCTCCTTGGGTCCCGCTGTCCGCTCCGAGTACGTTCTGCCCAGTGGTCCACCTCCAGGTACCGTCCTGCTCTGCAAGCCTCAACCATGATCAACGTTGTCTGTCATCTGCAACCAACACAACGTAGTGCGGGCATAGCCCGTGCAGGGGTGAGAATAAGCTACTCAGTAGGGACCCCGAGACCCCCGAAGGTCTCCCAAAATCCAAAAAGGATAAACCACAAAGGAAAGATACAATCACGAAGTAACAACCGACACTTCTTAGGTATATGCCCATTACCAAAGTCATCAATCCCAATACGCTCCAACCTCCATTCCCAAGTACGACTCAGTCCACACAGGAAAGTATACATATTCCACACAGGAAAGCAAAACGTAATCCACACAGGATAGCACAACACAATCCACACAATAAAGCAAAAAGGATTCAGCTCACACATGTATACTTCTTCGAAAGACGATAGAGATGATCACTGATCCATCTAAGTCGCCGGACCCACAAAGGATCGATAGGTACTAACCCCCGCAAAGACCCACACAGGATCAGACCCACACAGGATCTATAGGCGCTGGCTCACAAAGAACCGCTGAGCGTTGACCCACACAGGATCAGAACCACAAAGGATTGGTAGCACTGATCCACATAGGATTGTTGAGTACTATAGTCGTCTTCATCGAATCCACTGAGGATCTCTGCACAGTCGTCGTCGTAGTAGCAGTCACAGCCAGCACTAGGGTTCCCGCACATAGCAAGCTCGTTCGGGAGGGTCTGCTCCACGAGCTGAGAGGCTGATACATCAAATATCACATAGTCCAGAGTTGATGTATCCAAAATTTCTGTATCGTCAACAAGAACTCAACGCAACAGACGACGCGTCAATCGGACTCCCGATCTGAGAGTTTTTGGCTTTTTCGTTCCAGGGGCCCGGTTGGTTTTTAAGGAAAAACCAACCCGACCGTACTCCACCTGCGTCCAAACCTCGGGCGGAGTATGCCAAAAGATCCATCTCACTAAGAGGAACTCAACAAAGATGACGGCACGTCAATCGGATATCCGTAGCTCAAGATATGAGCGTTTCCGCTCCGAGGGCTCGGTTGGTTTCGTGTACGAACCAACCCGGCCGAACTCAAAGTATCCTGAAACCTTGAGTGCGATATACCAAAACAACCGTCTCGATCCAAGGATCGCATCGACTATTATGGCGCGTCGTTTGGAGGTCCGTAGCCCGAGTTATGGGCATTTGAACCCAAACAGTCCGAAAACGGGGGTTTCGGCCCCGGACCGACCAGGCCCGAGACCCCCCGGTCGGCCCGAACCGGGTCGGCCCGGCCAAGCCTGGCCTGGCGGACCGGCTGGGCACAGCGCGCCCAGCGCGCTGCCGGCTCGGCTCGTGGCCGAGCCGTTTCGGCAAAGAGGGGGGGGGGGGGGGGGGGGGGCTACCCCCCTGTGTAACCGCGACCCCCCACAATTAAGGGGGGCCGTATTTGGCCAGCCGGCCGGGGGTTTGAACCCCTGTTTGCTCACCGGTCTGGCCGGCCCGCCCTGGCCGGCCGATTCCAGCCTCCACGGGACCGGCGACGGCCGGTCCCCTTCTTCGCCGACACCGGCGGCCCGGTCCGGCCACCGGTCACCCTGCTCCGCCGCGGCCTGGAACCGGCCACGACTCAGTTTGTCCGGTGCGGTGCGACGTCGTCGCGTCCTCGTTCAACTCCACGGCGTGGCGCGCCGGCATCGCGTAAAACATGTCGTGTGATTCCCGCGTGGTGAGACGGCACCACGCCATTCTGTTCCATCCACAAGAATCAAACAATAATTAAGGAGGGGGTTCGGCCGTGTTTGTGCGGTCCGGACCCCTCTCGTTAATCGTTATCATTTAGTCGTTTTAACCACAAAGATCGACTATATAGATTTCAAGAATGGAAAAATAAATAAATAAGATAAACCCCTACCTCGGTTTCAAGAGCGGAGCACGTCAACAAGCCGCGGAAGAAAAGCATCGCGGAGGTCGGGCATCGCGGAAAACGAACGTCGATTCCATTGACGTCGAGGTGCGTCTGAAGAGGAAACATCGCTGGAGAAGCTTCGTAAGCTGACGGAGAAAGCCTGAGGAGGAAGCGGCGTCTTCTTTTCGTTGACACGGGAAGAAGATCGAAAGAAGCAGCGTCGTCGATCATTGGAAACACACCGGCTGCGAAGAAGAAAAGACATGGCATGTCTTTCTCTTCTTATGGTGACGGTGTTCCTCGTCGAATCCTAGGTGTTCTTTGCGTTCTTCCTTGTAGATGAAGAAGATCTTCTCGTTTCCAAAACCTCTCAAGGTGGAAAAATAAACTAACCAAAATAAAAGAAGTCCAAGCCTTATTTTATTTACACAACCTAACCTATTTGAAATTCAAGAGTTTGAAATTAAGTAACTCATCTTAATTAATAACACAAGTTGTCAAAAATTAATGAAAGATAGTTAATGGGGAGTTAGGAATGTGAGGGGTTAAGAGGGGTTAGGGAGTTAGGGAAAAATTGAAAAGGTGGGGGGTTCGTGTGGGCCCCACCCTTTTAATTATCCACACATGGGATGTTGGGTGGATGTGGGATCCACCACAACTTCCCATGGATGAAACTAACCAATTGAAAAAGACATAAAATTGATTTAACAATTTTATTTACTTTTTTAATTAAACCCCATTAATTAACTTCTTCTCCCGCACAAACGCAACTACGGTAAAGGTTACCTTAAGCGATTACTGGCGTTGCGAGTTCATCAGTGCCATCGAATTTTAATTCCGAGCACCGGTTCAAAAGATAGGAAAACCTGCTCATTCGTTCACTGAATGTACCCAAGACAAACTTCAGAAATTGATTCCGGGCACACTGGGCCTCGGAATCAGATGCCGTCAGAAACCGCATTCTTGTAAAATTCCAAAGAAAATTAAGAAAAAATTTCCCTTGAATTTTACGGGTCTTTAAATTACTCCCACCTCAGGGCTTTACGTCCCCGTCAAGATACATCAAAACTAGGGAAACAAATGAGGGTACTGAGCACGTATCTGAGCCTCCCGCTCCCAAGTGCTCTCATGGAGGTTCTCGTGCTGTCATCTGATGCCCACTAGAGGAATCGACCGTCCACGTAGGACCCGCTCCTGTCGATCCTCGATCTCCACCGGGACCTCCATAAAAGTTTCCCCATCGTCAACGTCAATCTCACCATGGTCAATGATGTGTGTCGGGTTGTGCACGTATCTCCTCAGCTGAGATACGTGGAAGACGTCGTGCACCCAGTGAAACTGAGGTGGTAGAGCCAGGCGATAAGCCATCTCGCCAATCCTGCTGAGGACCTGGAAGGGTCCGATGAAGCGCGGAGATAACTTGCCGCCTCGGCCAAATCTCCGTAATCCACGTCGAGGTGAGACATGCAAAAATATTTGGTCGCAATCCTCGAACTCTAGTGGCCTCCGCCTCCTATCAGCGTATGACCTCTTCCGGCTCTGAGCTATCCTCATCCACTCCTGGATTACCTGGACCATTTCTATCGTGGCCTGGACCATCTCTAGCCCCACTAGTGCTGACTCCCCAGGGTCTGTCCAGCACAAAGAAGATCTCCAAGGTCGTCCATACAACGCCTCGTATGGTGCCATCTCGATGCTGGAGTGGAATCTATTATTGTACGCGAACTCCACCAAGGGTAGGTGGTCCTCCCAGCAATGACCAAAGTCGAGGACACATGCTCGGAGCATGTCCTCGAGAGTCTGAATGGTCCTCTCTGTCTGACCATCCGTCTGAGGGTGAAAGGCTGTGCTCAGACGTAGCTACATCCCGAACGCCTCCTGCAACCCCTTCCAAAGACGGGAAGTAAAACAAGCATCTCGATCGGATACGATAAAAGATGGAACACTGTGAAGCCATACAATCTCCTGAACGTAAAGTCTTCCCAATCTCTCCACTAATCCTTGCTCCCTAATGGGTAAGAAGTGTGCCGACTTAGTGAGTCAGTCGACAATCACCCAAATGGAGTCGTGACCTCTAGAAGTACGTGGAAGTCCAGTCATGAAGTCCATAAATATGCCATCCCACTTCCACTCCGAAACCTCCACGGGCTGTACCAAGCCTGCTGGTACCTAGTGCTCAGCCTTCACCTGCTGGCAGGTGAGGCATTGAGAAACGAACTCTGCCACAGCCTTCTTCATGCCCGGCCACCAGTGCTGTCATCTGAGATCCCCGTACATCTTCGCCAATCCAGGATTTACCGCCAAAGGAGAAGTGTGAAACTCTCTCAGCACCTCCTCCCATAAAGCAACTGGTACCAAGGTACGTCCTTTGAAAAGGATTTCATGCTCTGCTCCAAATGAGAAACCATCAGGTGCCTATCCTGAGGATAACTTTGCATGCCGCATCTCACAGTCAGCGTCTCCACGTTGTTCCACTCTGACCTTTTGTAGTAGTGGAGGAGTGATTGTGAGAGACTGAAGGAAGGCTTCTCCATCTCTATCCACGAAGGATATCTGCAAAGAGGCTAGCTTCTCTGTTGCCTCCTCAAGTAGCTGAATGCCCATCCTCCTGCTGAGGGCATCGACTACCACGTTCCCTTTCCCAGGAGTATAGACTATCTCAAAGTCATAGTCCTGGAGGAACTAGATCCTTCGTTGTTGTCTCAGGTTCAGGTCCTTCTACGAGAAGATGTACCTGAGACTCTGATGGTCAGAAATGACTGTAAAGCACTCTCCCATCAGGTAGTGTCGCCATGTCTTCAGAGCGAAGACCACTGCTGCTAACTCCACTTCATGGGTAGTGTAGTTCTTCTCATGTGGCCTCAACTGATGTGATCCATAGGCGATCACTACCCGCTCCTGCATCAGGACACATCCGATTCTGGTCCCTGATGCATCGCAGTAAACTACGTACCCTACTCCCTCCTCAGGCAACCTCAAGATAGGTGCGCTGGTCAATCTCTGTCTCAACTCCTGGAAGCTCTGCTGACATCTGTCTGACCACATGAAGGGTTTCCCATTCTTCGTCAAAGCTGAGAGTGGTTCCGCAACTCTGGAGAAGTCTTGAACAAATCTCCATTAGTATCCAGCTAGTCCCAAGAAACTCCGCACCTCTGTCACGCTCTTGGGTGGCTCCGAAGCTAACACTGCCTCGATCTTTGCAGGATCCACTACAACTCCCGCCTCAGAGATAACCTGTCCTAGGAAGTGGACCTCACGTATCTAGAACTAGCACTTCGAGAGCTTACCATAATGCTGGTGCTCTCGGAGTGTGTCTAGTACAACCCGTAAGTGGTAGGCATGCTCCTCCTCAGTCGTCGAGGAGATCAAAATGTCGTCGATGAAGACCACGACAAATCGATTGAGGTATGGCTGAAAGATCATGTTAATGAGGGCCATGAACACTGCTGAAACATTGGTTACGCTGAATGGCACAACCAAGAACTCATAGTGTCCATACCGACATCTGAAGACTGTCTTCTGCACGTCCTCGTCTCGAACTCTGAGCTGGTGATAACCTGACCTGAGGTCTATCTTCAAGAACCACCGTGCTCCCTTGAGCTGATCAAAGAGGTCATCAATCCTCGGTAGTGGATACTTTTTCCTCAGTGTCACATGGTTCAGGCGACGATGGTCGACACAAAGTCGCAAGCTCCTATCCGCCTTCTTGGCGAACAATATCGGGGAAGCCCAGGGTGAAACACTGGGTCAGATGAACCCCTTGCCCTGCAAGTCCTCCAACTGTACCCGTATCTCTTGAAGCACTGCGGGGGCCATCCGCTATGCTGGAGTCGATATCGGAGTTGTCCTAGGGTACAGGTCAATATAAAAGTCTACCTCTCTGCGAGGAGGTAGTCCTGGAACGTCGTCGGGAAAAATGTCCGCAAATTGATCCACCACTACAGGAAAACCAGGACTCCGCACGTCAACTGCTCCTAGGATGAGGCTAGCCAAATGATAAGTGATGGGATGTCCTCTCCTCTACGGAAGTCCATCCTGTGCTGCAAAGGCTCCCTTCTCACCGGTGAAGGTGAACCTGCTCCCGTCGGTGCGTACACATCGCACCTTGCGCCTAAAACAGTCAATATGTGCATGGACCGTAGATAACCAATTCATGCCCAAGATGACATCGTAAGGCCTTGACGCCGTTACAAGAAGATCCCAGCCAAAGCTCTCGCCTCCTAGAGTAAGCTCACACTGCCGGCACCAGTGTGTAATCATCATGTCTGCTCCCTTAGGAGTCTCTATCCATAAGAATCGAGCCAACGGCTCTATCGGAATTTCCGAATTCCGAACAAGGGAAACAGCTATGAAAGAGTGACTCGCTTCTGTGTCTATAAGTACTGCAACAAGGGTGGAATAGACACAGATAGTACCTCGAATCATCTCAGGTGTGTCGTGGTCGTAGGCCTCTGCTGCCTGGAGCTGTGCCTGTCTCTACCCGCCAGCTCCCTGTGGTCGGGGTGGACCTCCTGGTGGTGGTGGTGGTAGAGCCTCAAAGATTCGCCCACCACCTGCTGCTCGGCCAGCTCCTCTGCCTCTGCTTTGGTGGTCCCTCAACCGTATACTGCTCCTCGACATGACAGGTCGGGCAATGACGAGCCATGTGGCCCTGCCCACTGCATGAGTAGCATTGCCTTCCCCTCGAAAGACTGGATCCGCGTTGTCTGCCCCGAACTACTGAGCCAGTGTCCTGAGGTTGTCTGCCTGAGGGTCTAGTCTGCCTGGTCCCTTGAGTCATTCGTCGACTGCCTGCTTCAGAATACTCTGCTACGTGCCGCCCTGCGGTGGGTCTCGGTGCTGGTGTAGACTCAGCAAAAAAGCTCTCGATCAAAAGGGACCGCTCCAGTACTCCTGTCTGAGTCGGAATGCTGAGGGAGATCAGTGATGCTCGGATCTCATGTCTCAATCCCTACTCAAAGGTCTGGGCCCGGAAGAATGGGTCATGTAACATGTCGGTCGAGTAGCACGAGAGATCGGTAAATCTCGCTGAGTACTGGGCGACCGTCATGCTGCCCTGCCGCAGCTGAAGAAGCTCTTGAATGCGCACCGCACAGAGGGTGGCTGGGATAAACTCTGAGCGGAAGAGGCTCTCAAAATCTGTCCAGAGTAGAGATGCCTCATCGTGCACCTGGAGCATCAAGCTCCACCATCGGCCCGCTACTGCGTTCAGTAGGCTCGCAGCGAGGATCACCATGAGGTCTTCTGGTGTCCTCACTAGCCTGAAAACTCGTACGAATGCCTCCAGCCAGTCCTCGGCTGCCTGGGGGTCCATCTCCCCACGGAAACTGGGTGCTCGCTGGCACTGGAACTCATGCAGTGCACTGAGGCTACGTGCATCATCAGCGGCTGGTGCTGGATGCATCGGGGGCTCGGCGGGTAGAGCTACCTTCGGTGCCACTGCTAACAAAGGGCCCTGCACCGAGGCCTCGTCGCTCGGTGGGCTGTCGTCATGCTCGACTCTCGGAACCCTAGCTGGCTGCCGTCGTGGGGCCATCCTGAAAAGGAAACAGTTGCGCCATGGTCAGAACAGTATACCCAGTGGGCTGTTACAAACTAATCTCAAAGAAAACTTGAAACACAAAGGAAATCAATGTTTTCGTGCATTAAGTCGGAAATCAGATGTCAGGGTCCTGTTGTACGGATACGTCGGCCGCCACACCAACACTGGACTCCCTGGACTGATAACCACACTCAATATGCTAAACACTATTGCTTTACATAGAAAGGATCAGAGTTCGTGGAATAACCAAACTCCTCTGATACCAATTTGTCACGACCCGTCCTCGGGGCCCGTGCCGTGACTACCCAAAGCCCACCTTCCATAGGCCAGGGGATGGCGACTAGCACCAAGGCGTAAATCCTAGTAAAAAGGGAAGGCATTTCCTTTGAAAAGTAAACAAGCACCACAGAGTAAGCAAGAGGAAATGAAAACACTATGTAAAATCAGAGTACCACTGTAAGTGCGGAAAAATAAATGGGCTAGTATACAAACCCAAAATGAAAGTAAAGTACATCTCGAAAGGGAAAACAACAACTGAAAAGTAAAAGCTGCTACACCGAGCTGTCCACTGGAAATCCCACCTGAAGGGTGGGTATAGATAGTTCCACTGCTCCTCGAGTCCTGCCATCCGCTCCGAGTACGTTCCGCCCAGTGGTCCACCTCCAGGTATCATCCTGCTTTGCAAGCCTCAACCACGATCAACGTTGTCCATCGTCTGCAACCAACACAACATAGTGCGGGCATAGCCCGTGCAGGGGTGAGTATAAGCTACTCAGAAGGGACGACGAGACCCCCGAAGGTCTCCCAAAATCCACAAAGGATAAACCACAAAGGAGAGATACAATCACGAAGTAACAACGGACACTGCATAGGTATATGCTCATACATATACCTAAGTCATCAATTCCAATATGCTCCAACCTCCGAGCCCAAGAACAACTCAGTCCACACAAGAAAATATACGTATTCTACACAGGAAAGTAAAACGTAATCCAAACAGGATAGCACAACACAATCCACACATGAAAGCAAACAGGATTCACCTCACATAGGTATACTTTTTCGGATGACGATAGAGATGATCACTAATCCATCTAAGTCGTCGGACCCACAAAGGATCGATAGGTACTATCCCCCGCAAAGACCCACATAGGATCAGACCCACACAGGATCTGTAGGCGCTGGCTCACACAGAACCGCTGAGCGCTGACCCACACAGGATCAGACCCACACAGGATCAGTAGCACTGATCCACATGGGATCGCTGAGTTTTGTAGTCGTCGTCGAATCCACTAAGGATCTCTGCACAGTCGTCATCGTAGTAGCATTCACAGCCAGCACTAGGGTTTACGCACACAACAAGCTCGTCCGGGAGGGTCCGCTCCACGAGCCGAGAGGCTGATACATCAACTATCACATAGTCTAGAGTTGATTTATCCAAAAGTTCTGTATCGTCAAAAGGAACTCAACGCAATAGACGGCGCGTCAATCGGACGCCCGGTCTGAGAATTATTGGTTTTTTCATTCCAGGGGCCCGGTTGGTTTTTAAGGAAAAACCAACCCGACCGTACTCCACGTGCAACCAACCTTGGGCGTAGTATGCCAAAAGATCCGTCTCACTAAGAGGAACTCAACAAAGTTGACGGAACATCAATCGGACATCCATAGCTCAAGATATGAGTGTTTCCGCTCCGAGGGCTCGGTTGGTTTTGTGTACGAACCAACCCGACCGAACTCAAAATATTCCGAAACCTTGAGTGTAATATACTGAAATGACCGTCTAGGTCCAAGGATCGCATCTCCATTGACGGCATGTCGTTTGGAGGTCTGTAGCCCGAGTTATGAGCATTTGAACCCAAACTGTCCGAAAACGGGGGTTTCGAGCCCGGACCGACCCGGCCCGAGACCCCCCGGTCGGCCCGAACCGGGTCGACCCGCCCCGAGTCCGGGTCGGCCCAGCGCGGCGCGGCACGGCCCAGCCCGGCCTGGGTGCGACCCGGCCTGACAGACCAACTGGGCACAGCGCGCCCAACGCGCTGCCGACTCGGCTCGTGGTCGAGCCGTTTCGGAAAAGGGGGGGGGGGGGGCGCCGGCCCCCCTGTGTAACCGCGGCCCCCAACAATTAAGGGGGGCCGTTTTTGGCCAGCCGGCCGGGGGTTTGAACCCCCGGTTGCATACCAGTCCGGTTGTCCCGCCATGGCTGGCCGGTTCCGGCCTCCACGGGATCGGCAACGGCCGGTCCCCTTCTTCGCCGACACCGGCGGCCCGGTCCGGCCGCCGGTCACCCTGCTCCACCGCGGCCCGGAACCGGCCGAGGCTCGGTTCGTCCGACGCGGTGCGACGACACC
Source organism: Viscum album (assembly GCA_963277665.1). Taxonomy (NCBI): domain Eukaryota; kingdom Viridiplantae; phylum Streptophyta; class Magnoliopsida; order Santalales; family Viscaceae; genus Viscum; species Viscum album. Next base: position 310,984,106 of record OY728133.1, on the reverse strand, counting down.
ATGCCCTTCCACCGCGGCCCCGCTCCGGCCGCGGTGTCTTCGGTTCTCTTTGAGGCGGCACGATGGCGTCACGTCCTCATTCAACTCCACGTCGTGGCGCGACGACATCGCGTAAAACTTGCAGTGTGATTCCCGTGTGGTGAGACGACACCGCGCCATTCCGTTCCATCCACAATAATCAAACAATAATTAAGGAGGGGTTTCGGCCGTGTTTGTGCGGTCCGGCCCCCTCTCGTTAATCGTTATCATTTAGTCATTTTAACCACGAAGAACGACTATCTAGATTTCAAGAACGGAAAAATAAATAAATAAGATAAACCCTTACCTCGGTTTCAAGAGCGGATCACGTCAACGAGCCGGAGAAGACAAGCTTCGCGGAGGTCGGGCGTCGTGGAAAACGAAAGTCAATTATGTTGATGTCAAGGTGCGTCCGAAGAGAAAACGTCGTTGGAGAAGCTTCGTAAGCTGACAGAGAAAGCCCGAGGAGGAAGCGGCGTCTTCTTTTCGTTGACAAGGGAAGAAGATCGAAAGAAGCGGTGTCATCGATCTTCGGAATCACACCGGCTGCGAAGAAGAGAAGAGACGACACATCTTTCTCTTCTTATGGTGACGGCCTTCTTCGTCGAAGGCTAGGTGTTCTTCGCGTTCTTCCTTGTAGACGAAGAAGATATTCTCGTTTCCAAAACCTCTCAAGGTGGCAAAATAAACTAACCAAAATAATATAAGCCCAAGCCTTATTTTATTTACACAACCTAACCTCTTTGAAACTCAAGAGTTTGAAATTAAGTAACTCATCTTAATTAATAACACAAGTTTTCAAACATTAATGAAAGAGAGTTAATGGGGAGTTAGGAATGTGAGGGGTTAAGAGGGTTTACGGAGTTAGGAAAAAATTGAAAAGGTGGGGGGTTCGTGTGGGACCCACCCTTTTAATTATCCACACATGGGAATTTGGGTGGATGTGGGCTCCACCAACAACTTCCCATTGGAGAAACTAACCCCATGAAAAAGAAATAAAATTTATTTAACAATTTTATTTAGCTTTTTAATTAAACCCCATTAATTAACTTCTTCTCCCGCACAAACACACCTACGTTAATGGTTCCCTTAAGCGATTATCGGCGTTGCGAGTTCATCGGTGCCATCAGATTTTAATTCCGAGCACCGGTTCAAAAGATAGGAAAACCCGCTCGTTCATTCACTGAACGTACCTGATCCAAACTTCGGATATTGATTCCGAGCACACCGGGCCTCAGAATCAGGTGCCGTTAGAAACCGCGTTTTTGTAAAATTCCAAAGAAAATTAAGAAGAAATTTTCCTTGAATTTTACGGGTATTTACACGACGATACAATTAATTTAATGGTATAACAGTAACGAATTATATAGTAAATTAATAATAAATAATCAATATCTTGTAATATTTATTATTTATATATATTTTAATAACTATTGTTAAATAAAAATAATTTGGGGAAGATAATCATATTACACCCTAGAATAGTGACAGTAGGTTATACGTATGTATGTGTGGTGATTTGGTTTTACATAGAAATGTTAAAATGTGGAATATATTTGTTCCATAACAAAAAAACATCTCAGAATATATTTTATATATATTTATAAATTTATAATGTAAAAAACACATGAAGATGATGTAGAAGAAGAAATAAACATGAAGGAGTCACTAAAGACGATTAACTCTTCTTTAGCGAACCTCCTTTGGATATCCTCTTAGGGACACTATGGTTGGTCTTTTGAGTAGAGAAGAGCCTTTAGGATGTGAATAAGGAAGTTTCTATGGAAAATTTTAAGGGATTTGTTGAGTTATAAGGCTCAAGAAATTATAATAAAATGACTGATGATGTTCACTTTTATAATTCATGAAATAGACACTTTATGAAACTCTCAAAATCTTAAATTATTATTAATTATTTTTTATTCCCATTTTCATCCAAAATGAATTATTTTTAATATAATATGGTTACTGGTCTAAATACACTCAAAAAAAATTAATTTTAGACATGTTTAGGTCAGAATATTAACATTAACTTTTGGCTTTATCCTTTCGTTAAACCCATTATCTCTTACCGCGATAACATTGAATTTTTACTCATTAGGGTTAAAATAGTTAGTATAAAATTTACCAATAACCCAGAAAGGATTAGTGATGAAATATTTAACCTTATTATATATAGTTATCCTAATTTTAAAATTTTAATATTTTTATGTCATTTAATAAAATGTTATTTATTTTAATGTATCTATTTTGTCATTTTTGATACTATTCAGTAATTTTCTATTTCAAAATATCCAAAAAACATTTTAAATTTTAAAAAACACATATAATATACCTGTAATATTTTTAAAATATCTATAAGATTATATGATGTTAGTAATTATTTAATATTATATTTATTTAAATATTTTTCATATTATTAACATGATATTTCAGTTAATTAAATAGTTATAGCATAATTATTGTGAAATCCTTTAATTAAATTATGTTTCTACAAAAATTAAAAATAAATTATCATGATTATGAAAAATTCATTATCGTTGAAATTAGTAGTTATATTTCATTTTATCTTCGGTATAATCATGTAGAAAAAATATATTTCTTAATAAAAAACATGAGTATAACATTTTTAACATATCGTTAAATAAAATATTATCAATGTGATATTCATACCCAAGTGTCTTAAAAAGAATATAATTTTAACCTAAGGTTGATTTTGGTAAATACCCAAATATCCGATGAAATTGGGACAAGTGTTAAGTAAAAGTTATAATATTATAATATTACTTTTACCATTAATTACCCTATTAAACATTAAACATTTTAATTTTTTTATTAAAGTTATTATTCATAATATAAAAAAAATTAACTTGACCCTATTAGAATTTTAATATCATACTGATTAAAACATTTTCTTTCATTTTTTCTAAATCCAATTCATTAAAGTTACTAAATTATGTTAAATTCTAATCTCACAATCATGGAATGAATGCTGGTTTTACAGGAATGTTCAAAAGTTCTATAAGTTTTTATATAAAATATTAATGTCAAATTGATTCAAATGACCAAAATTAGATTAAATGATAACAAATATTATTAAACATACAACCCAATAAAAAAATAAAATTCAAAACTATATATTATTTTGATGAATAAATTTGTTTTCAATTAAAATTAGGTTTTTTCACTATTTAAGAAACATGAAACATATCAACAAATAAAAAAATGCAGTTAACGTTAAATCTTTATTCTATTTTAAAAGAATATGAATATATTTTTATATAAAATATATATAAGTGTCCCAAATTAGATTTAAAATATATTCTCAAATAAAAGGCTACAAAACTACCATTAGAAAATACAGTCTGTTAATACAAATAGTTGTATTAATTAATATCATATCTCTATAAAATAACATTGATGATTGTGAAATTTTTTGATTAAATAGGTAATATATAAATTTCCTAATTTAGTTGATAATATTAATTCTATTTGATGTAACATATAGGTTTTAATGGTCTTGTTAAAATAATGATATTTAATTGTATATCATTGGTCATTTAAACTTGGGGTTGTAAGCAACGTAAGTTAACCCGGATATTAAATTTAAAAGTGAAATAACATAAAATATTAGGGTGTTACATTCTTTCCTCCTTCAATAAATTATGTCCTCTCAGTTTAATATTAGGGACAAAAATTAGGAGTTTAACTTTTCAAAATCTCTTTGATGAAATCCCACATCAGAAAATGGTTAATGAGAACTCCACTTTAAAATAAAGAATGTTAAGTACGAAGGTTAGTGGAGATAACAATTACTAGGGATACATAGAAGAAAACATATACATTGAATATAAATCTAACCATCATGATATGATTTTATGTGATTGAGAACATGTTTAGGAGGATGTTTACAATCAAAAAGCTATAAATCTCCAATGATATAAGAGAACATTTGATTCATTAGAAAAGTAGGTACTAAGATAAATGTTTTCTCCCAATATCTAATTTTTATAGATGATGAATTATTTCACTCTATAATAATATAAGTAAAAATATTGTTATATAATCACATTCCTATCCTTCGGTTCTTCTTAGAAAAATATCTAATTCTTTTCTTAGCACATGTTTCATCACAAGGTGAAGTAATACAAAAATTTCAAAAAACATGTTAAATATCAAGTTAAACCATTTAATAAATGGTTATTTTTTTCAAAATATTATCTTTCAAAAATTGAGAAGGAAGGTCACTAGATTTCACAAATCAACATAACATCATATTTTCCCTTTACAACATAATGTACATGTTTTTGTCAAATAAAAAATATGTGAATACCTTGATCACATTAAAACCGTAATTAAAACATGCTTGGTTACCAATATGTAATGAATAATTAAGGATGTAAAATAATTATATATCAAATTATTTATATAACCAGAATATAATAACTTAATTCTTGAATCCAAAAAATGTACATTGATTATTCAACTTTGACTATAGTAACAATATATTATTAACCTTGATCAATTTTACTTTTCTGAGCTGTATTTCATTGATGTGTGGGATATTCATTTTCAATGTTCCCCATCTCCTTATAGTTGATATTTATAGAATTTGTAGATTCTTTTTTCCCGTATATTAACAAACTAATTAATCATTCTCTCCACACTTGTAACAAAATATCATTCCCTTGAGGAAAGTGTGAGGGTGTTTCTTTCCCAAATCATAACATATGGGAAAATAATTAATTCCCTTTTCCATTATATATTTATCATTCTCAAACATTCTCATGTTCTCTTGATTTCCATTAAATTCATATGACATAGAGAATTTTTTCTCTTTCTTGATTGCACATGAGACTATATCTTCAAATGATGAGAAAGTTTGGGAGAACAATTCCTTTTAGAGGAATTTCATTAATCTGTTACTAAAAAAATAAATCTTACTCCTTGGGTTATGTAAGTATTATATAGTATGTCTTCTTATCCTTGTAATTTAGGATTTATATTTAGTAACCTTTTCATCTTCCTTCTTCCCAAGACTCTGAAATTTCCCCCCATATTCGCACATTGTTCATGAGGGGAATATTTTTCCATTAAAATTTCATTAGAAACCCTCCATTATATGGATTCAATTTCTCCAACATCTTTATTGTTTAGAATCAATTACAATAATTGATCTGCGTCTCTAGAAAGATGATAAACATCTATGAAAACATTTTTCTTTTCCTTACCTCCCAGAGTGAGAAATGTCTTTTCTAAAAAACTAATCCATTTATCATACTCAAAGGTATTTTCAGTCCCATTGACATTTGTAGGGGTTTGTCTCACAAATAGGTATAGCATTTTCCCTCCACATTTTGGATCATGATGCTTAATATAGGTAATTTTATTGTTCCTAAATTGAGTCTCTTATACCAGTATTGTGATAAGTTATTCAACACCAGTTGAAAATTTAGATCCAACATCATTATTATTCACTTTAGGGAAATATCTACATGGATTAAATTAATTTATATGGTTTAAATTACTTCAACTCGAAACCATTTATAAATAATGTAATACACTACATTATATAACAACATCATGAAACATAATATATAATCACGGAACTAGTGAATCACTTAACCTAAATTGAAAAGTTATGTAAAACTAATATCTCAGTCATAAAAAAGGTTTTTTGGGGAATATATATTTTAAAATCCTTCATTATCTTTTTTATAGAAAACCTTATTTATCCTAATCATATGCCCCATGATTGTCAAACCAAGTGTGCAGTGAGGCATGTTGTTATGTACCTGGTTATGCTGAGTCTGGATTGACACACCATGTTAGCGTTGTTACTCTTAGGTACATTTTTTCCAAATACACATCCACTTTTAGTATACAGACATGGAAGTATTTCTTGTAATAACCACATAATCTACACTATTCCAAAAATATTGGATGTTATTTAATACTTATCCTCAAATTCTATCTTATGGTTATGTTAAATAATCTATTTTTTTTAATTCTAGTTTCCATGGTTGATATTAAAATTCCTCTAATACCAAATATAATGACATGAACCCTATTATCTTGAAGCTAGTGGATTACATTATTATATTTTCATACTATTCATGGAATCACATCATAAGGGACTGACTAGTTTAATATTTTTGGAAAATTGATTACATATGTGAACATTACATTAAAATTTAAAAAATATAATAAAATATATAAAATCATTTAAGAACTCCATTACTCTCCTATATTAACCCATAATTTCAATAATAAAACAATTCTTGGTATCATAGGTGAAAAAAAAATTTAAAGGGGTGCTATCAGATTCTGAGTAAGGGTATGAATACATCTGATGTTAATCATAAATAAAAATAATAATCATGGAATGGTGAACATATGAAACACAAAATATTTAATCTTGGTCTTGAGAATAATATTAAAATAATTGATAATACCATATACAATAATAACAATTGATAGAGGGAAAAATCATGTATATTCTACTAGTCTAATAATAATTTGGAATATCAATAACAAATCTCATTATTAGAGAATTCGTAATGTCATAAATTATATACATATTGTCAATGATTAATCCTTAAAACCCTACATATATGGGTAAAAATCAAAACTAGTTTGTCTCATAATACCTATAAATGCATCGAAGGGATACAAAGGGCCCCACTTATAAATTAATAAGTCTAATTCATTATTCATATCAAAATTTTGAAACATAACAAACAGAAACATTTTCATTAAAAATAGCTTACAAAATCTTAATCCATTATCCATAAACAATGAATGGTATCATTAGAGCCCAACCACAGTCAAACATATCATGAAACCTTCGATATAATATGGAATATTTTATCATATTAAATCATCCTCAATTTTTCATAACATCCAACAATGGATGTTGACATAGATGAAAATATTCTAATCAAATCATTAGAAATTTCTCAAGATAAATACCATTTTTACTTTGAAATTATTTATTTAAAGTCATGCATTTATAAAAGAAAACATTTTAATTAAAAATTACTTTGTGTTCTTTTAAATTGAGCATAAAAATATCAAGGAATTGCGATGATGGTATATTATGCTACTGTCATATACCTTAAAAAACATTCCTTCCATATTTTGTAGAAAAAGACACATAGTAACTCATTTGGAAATCACCAAAAAGTATTCTTTTAATTTTGTTTCAAAAAAATTCAAACATGGGTAACAACACATTAATAATTTTTGGAATAATATTAAAAATATTTGGGAATAAAGTTTTAGGAAACATGGATATTGATTATAAATATTCCATATTGGATACTTATGTATAAAAAATCCGGAATAGTTATGAGATTGTTAAATTAACCCTTACCTAAGGTCTCATTTCCTCCATATGTGTATGAAAATATAGTATAGGGGTTTTAATCATAATATTAACTTATACCAGATTTAAAATATTATTAATTATATAATATATCTTTCATTAGTGACTTCACATAAACCTTTTATTAATAATTCCAATTTAATGCAATGTCTCAGGTAATAACATCTTTGTTTATCTTAAATGTTTTGAATATTATTATTGATCCAAGAATATAGATCATGATTTAATTATATACATAATATAAAAATTGATTTATATATAAAATATATTTTTAATATATATATATATATATATATATATTATAGATATATGAAATGGAATACAGCATTCATAGAGATGTTATGGCGTATGTACGGAAGAACATTTTTTATGTTTTGTTAACATAATTAATGGATTATGGTAAATGAAATATATAAATATATATTATTAAATTATTATTATTATGGAATATATTTTATATTTTTTTCATTATATTCATTTTTATATTCATTCTTTGATTGTTATCATGGAAGATTAATCTCATCGCATCATGAAGATGGTTGGTTGTACGTAGGCACGTGCGACGATATCATTTCTTTAATAGTAAAAGGGTAATGAGTTTGATGGAATTTTAATTATAATGAATCAATATAATGTAATATTTATCATTTATGTCTATTAAATACACCATTATACCCATCCTAATAGAGTGGTGTTGAAAAATATATTACAACATGATGTAGAGATGGAAGATCATATGTATTCACATGTTCTGATTCCATTTTTCATATGATGGATAAACAGTGGAATATGGTTATTAAATAATCATGATAAAATAAGATCATATAGGTGATATTAGATTTATTAGTTTATATTTCAAAAAACACATTAAGAGTAAATAAAAAAATGAACCTGAAGGAGTCTGTAAAGATGATAACCTCTTCTCTATCCACCCTCTTTTGGGTATACTATTAGGACCACTGTGGATAATCATTTTAGAATAACACAACCTATAAGATGTAGATAAATAAATTTAGAAGTTTAATTTTTTGGTTTTTTTCTTTGAGATTTATGTCTCAAATTTATTTATGGAAGTGACGGAGGATGTAACCTTTTATAATTGATATGAGAGGAACTTTAGGAATCTCTCAAAATATTAAATTAATATAAATTAATTTATAATTTATAATGGATGAAAATTTATTTTTTTATAATATAATATGATTATGTGTCTCAATCATCTTAGGCCATGATTTTTATACATGTTTATTTCAAAATATTAGCATTATTGTTTGGATTTGTCCCCCTGTTTACCCCTTTAACTCTTACTAAGACAATCTGGATTTTTTAATCTCAGGGTTAATATATTTACTAAAAAATTACAAATTAAACCAAAATGGATAATTTCTAGAATATTTAATCATATTATATTATTTTTTCCATGTTTTATATTACCCTTTATTTTATATAATTTAATAAATATTTTTTTTAAAATATCATTTATTTCCTTATTTAAAATCTTCGGTATTTTACATTTTAAAAATTTCATTACCAAATGATCCCTTCAAACTAAAACTTCATATGGAAGTGGCATAAAAAGAATATAATTTATAAACAAGGTTTATTTTGGTCGATACCATATTTTATAATGAAATTATTAAAAGTTTTAGGGTAATTTTATAATATAATAATATTATTTTTACCTTTAAATATTCGATTTACCCTAAGCAATGGTAAATAAAAATTTACAAAATCTATTTTTCATAATATCAGAGAATATTAGTTGATCCTATAAGAATATAAATATCACACTGATTAAAACAATTTATGTCCATTTTTATAACCTAAATTCACAAAAGTGGATTAATTATGTTTAACTATTATCTAACATATGTTGTAATAAAGTGGGTTTTAAAGAAATGATTTAAAGTTCAATAAGATTTAGTATCAAAATTTTATATCAAATTGATTCAAATTAAAAAAAATGATTAAATAACAAAAAATAATATATTTATACTTTAAAACCAATCAAAAATACTATTAAACACTATAAATAATTTTAATGAAAAAAGTTGATTTTAAATAAATTCGTTAATTTTCACTATTAATCAAAAAATGAAACTTATCAGAAAAAATACCAAAAATTTAGTAAAAGAAAATTTTTATAACCTAATTTAAAATTATAAAATCATTTTTTCAAGTAAAATTTATAAATTTATGAAAATTTTATTTAAAATAGGTTAATCATTAAAAGGCAGTATAACTGCCTTTGGAAAAATATTTTCTTTTTATGATTAAAATTGGGTTAATTCTTTTTATATGCTTATAAAATAATTTCTATAAGTGTAAAACCATATCATTAAATATATATATATATTCTATAAATTGGGTAATACTATTAGTTCTCACCGATTTAACAGCTAGGTTAAAATGGTTGTGTTAAAATAATAATATTTAATTATATATCATTGTTTATTTAAACATGGTGTTCTGTTAAACATAATATATCCAAGAGATTAAATTTAAAATATACATTCCATAAATTCATGGCGTGTTATAATACATTCATTTTTTGAACTAATAAAGGTTACCTTTATTAGCACCTATTATTACTGATAAATGATTGATTTTATTTGTGATTTTAGCTTGCATTGATAAAGGGTAGGACTGAATGACACAAGTTATGTTGTTATGATTTTAATTTGACAAAAAATTAAATTTACATTAAATCATATATAGTTTTAATTTTACATAATTAATTTTACATTGAATATTCTCATTATTAATGTTTTGGTTAAATACATTAAAAATTAGAACCATAGATAGGATGTGGGGAAGGAGGTAATGGGCAGTAGCATGATCGATTAATCGAGGGAGAAGAACATGAATGTCATTAGAGTAGCCATGAATGTGTTAAAATTTTTTAAACTTAAAATTTTGTAAACTGATGTAATTTAATGTTATATAATATTTAATGGAATATTTTTTGTTGTTTGCAGTTTATTTTTGAATTATTCTATATTGACTGCCTTCTTTAAGAATATATTTATTGTGTATTGGTTTTTGGGGGATCAAGCGACCATGAATATGGTTCTATCTAAAAACAAATTACTAATATGGGTTTTAACCATGAGAATAGAAATTCCATTAAAAAATTTTCCAAATATGGTAAATTTCTATATTTAGAAGTCTTTTAAACCATTATTTAAAATTTCTCTCCCAAAACCCACATCTAGTCAAAATAATTGCTCGTAAATATAAATTTTAATAGTAAAAAATTTAAGAAACACCCAAATGGAAATTAATAGTTAAATATTCAATGCGACACCATTTTTTATGAATTAAAAATACATCATAAAAACTTTTCAATGTGTTTTAAATTACATCTAAACCCAAAAAAACTCTATAATATGATTGTTTTTTTGTAGTGTAATATGGTTATCGTATTATATAATATGTTAAACCACCTTTGTTAGGTAAGGGTTTTCCATCAACTCAATTTCCATTTATCAATTAGTGATCTCTATTTCTCGACTATAATTATTTAAGATTATATTATTCTTCAATTTATCTATTTCAAATGATATTTCCTCTTTTATTTGGAAAAAATACTACTCTACATTATGGGATTTTTCTAATTATAGATTTTCATCTCTTTTTAAAATATTAAATTATTAATAATAATACCCATAAATTGAAAAGACATTTTATCTTCCATTCATATATTCTATCACCTCACTAAATTTCTAATTTCATACTTTGAAATCAAATATGAATTATTTTTTGTGAACAACATTTTTAAATTTTCCACTTTTAATAATAATGTTTTATTAATAATTTTTATGATGTCGGTTTCAATATTTTTTATTAGAAATTTGTTTTCCCTTCTCGAAAGTAAATTTTATCTCTGCTCTACATTTCCACTGGGTAAAATTAGTGGTTATTAAAGATCTGTTATTGAAATGTTTTCCAACGAATTTTTGTAAAATTATACATTTCTATTTCTTAGAATTTATTTTTTAAAAAGTGGATCATAACATATTCTCATTATAATAATGATAAGAATTCTTTTTAAATACTCTTCTGTGAATTTAATCCATATTCTTCATTAATTAATAAATAAATATATATATGTATATTTTTCTTTCTTTATTATGTTTTATGAATCAACCTCTAAATAACTTTATGAAATACTACATTTTAGTTATTTAATATTTCTTATCATCCAATATACTTTTCAAATAAAATTATGTGATACCATTCTTAAATGATTTGAATCCCATTTTATTTCTATGGGTGTTTGTGTTTCAATAAATGATTGATATATTATAGAACACATATATATGGATATTTATTAGTGGGTCCCTATACCTCCAACCATTATATTGGTTTTTTTATATCACATTAGGTAATTATGTGTGGGTATTCTGGGATATTTCACAATATAACGTGTGGGCACCATTGCATTGTTCAAAATATAAATCCTAGTAATCATGTCTTTTTTGATAAAATTATCATTCCTTATGCGTTGTTTTTGCTGCATTTCTATGTCATTTGACTTTTTCATGATATTCACACATGATTCAAGATTACTATTTTATTATTATAATCAATGTTATAATTTTCAATATTCCTTGTTGACCTATGTTTGTATTATATTATTATATCATGATCAATAATTCTTGAACAATTTTTATGATTTCCACTTTTAATCCCATAGTATTTTAGTCAAATATTTTTCTAACATTTTTGTTTTCTCAAATGATTAAAATATAACCATTATGATGCATTGATATTTTTTTCCCTTACTAAGCATTTTATCTCACTGTTTTATAATGTTTCCCTTCCTCATGTTATATAGATGAATATAAGTTATGGGATGCCTAGAAACTGGTCAAGTGTGGTTCAATTATGTATAAAGGTTCACAAGTATTGTAAAATAAGTTTCCCATAATCTAACCGACAAAGACACAAAACTATTATATCCTGAGATTATGTGATTATTTGTGGAATTTAATGTTAAAATTATGAAATGATATAAAATAAAGATATACTTTTCATGGATCACCACAATTTATATAAAATAATGGATTAGTTATTTTGGGTGATTGATAAGAGAGAACATTAGTGAAACCCCTAGGGATAAGATTATGTACAAGATAAGATCCTGTTATTTTTAAAATTATATATTATATCCATTTATAGAAATAAAATAATTATATGAATAAATATAATAGGATTCAAGATCTAGAACCAATGCACCTTTTGGTAATAACATTAGAAAACATTAGTTGGGTATTGACACAATATTCACTCAATGCATGAAAGATAATCCTAACTACATGCATATTTTTAAAATCTTGAGGGACACAATTTCATGATTTCTATGATCTATGTAAACCATTATTAGGGATGATAATATAACATCGTAAGAGAACCTAAGAGAAAAATGGCCATGGATTATATTTATTAGAGCCTATAGATTCATCAATTATGAGATACACTTTATTTTTGGGTTATTTATTCTTTAGATAACTTTATATATATATATATATATTTAATTTATGTATTTTCACACCTAAACATTACTTTATTTAGTTAATGGTTGGAACTATAACAAACCTAGCTAAAAGGGATGGAGTATTAAACATTATAGTAACACTCACCCAACTATCACAACATACAAATAATAACACCTGTCTTATTGATATCTCGAAAAAAACGATGGAAAAAAATTCTATCAATGATTTTATATGGAAATGTTAACCGAGATTTATGGGATCTTATAATATAGTTATTTTCGTTCCATGGATCAATGTGAAGGAAAATATATTTTTCAATATCCAATTCTCAAAACATGATAATGTTTTTGGTAGCCCACCAAGGTTTCATTACTTCTTATGGGTATATTTTTTTAAAAAATTAGAAAAATCATATTGAATGTACTTTATTACTAAATAAACATAATTGTTAACATTTACAATTGTAAAATCCATAAATGGTTGATAAATACTTATTAAAATAATGTTAATGATTTTAAAACAAGAAATGGAAACATAAAAAAATTGTGATGATTTACCAAGATTAGTAATTTTATATTGTTGTGATACATGAATTTAAATGAAGTTAGATTGGTAATGTTATTGTTAGACTTAAATTATTGAGGATCCTTGGTCTTTGTATTATCTCTTTAATTTAATAACTCCCCATTTTCATGATCAAATACACAATGAAATCATCAAATTATGTGATTTTATTATATTTTTAACCCTAATACCTTTTACTTGTAAATTTTTCATTCATTTATTGAAGTGAATAGTAATAATTTTAAAAATTATTCCTTATTTTTATGGTGGGGATCAATAAATAAGAATAATTAAGAAATTAATTATAGAATGAAATACATTATCCTCTTATGATGAATAATTTGGCACACTTAAAATGTTACCTTATCGTTATATCGATTTGTGAGAGGTTGAAAAAATAAATTAAATTAACCACGTAAATGAGGTAGATGTTACTGTAACATTGAGGAAAATTACATTTTTTTATTATATACCTAAATATTGTATAATTTTGGTGTATAATACATGTATAATCTTATTTTTTACATTTTGTGAAAATTTGAAAAAATTTGAATTTATTGTTCTTGATTATATTTAGGTATAAGATGATGACATTCATATAAAATATTATATTGGATAACTTTTCTAACCACTATATTGGTCCCAGATTAGGGTTTTAACCATAGGGAAATATTTTTGTGCAATTCCAAGTACTTGAATTTTTAAAAAATGTTTAATATTTAATAAATTACTTATTTAGTTATTCATGCACGTTCTATCATTGATATATTTTTAATGGATTGTCTTAATAATTTTTTTACACCATCTATAACATGTAACGCCCTGACCCCAATTACCCCGAGTCGAGGAATTATGACATAACATTGGCATGATACAAGAAATCATGTCCCGAATGACCAATTAGTTTAGTAGTCGTGGAAGTACTAGATATATTAATAAGTTTTACATTACACCATGAGATGAAAAACAACAACAATATTGTCTTCATTATCCACATTCATATACCATTGACTATCCCGACTGGTCAGTCATAATTTACTTCTTCATACCCTAGAAAAAATAAAACACAGAAAGGGGTGAGCTCAGATGCTCGATTAGGATAACAATATAGCGGAAGCTATCATAAATAATCATAAACATTTAAGGTAATGTATAATACTAAATAAAAAACCCTTTTAAACATGAACTTCAGTATAATATGGAAAAGATAAAATCAAATAATTCAATTTACTTATTCACATGGATATTCTACTATTCGAATAATCACATTCAATATCAATAGCCACATTCATAATGATGGAATGCGTAATGGCAGACTTCATAACCCCATATTCGAGCCCTTGTGCCAAGACTAAAAATAATATTTTGTCACGTCCTTCTTCCAAGACCCTAGTTTGTCTCATGAGACCTACCGATGCATCGAGGAGCTATAGAGACTTTACTCATCACTTACTAAGTCCAACACATTCCACATATGAATAGGTTTAATGTAATCATAATAATTCATATTAAAAATTCCATATCAAATGTCAATACATTATTGATAAAACATGAATGGTATAATATTAACACATCCACCGTAAAACATATCACAAAACCTTCAATACAATATGGAAGATTTATGTCCTAATAAATCAACTTCAAACAAGATTAAAATCCATCATAAGATGTTGCCATAGATTAAAATGATTTGTAAAACACTTTGAGAGAAATGTCCCATTTTCATGAAAACATTTATGAGACACAACTTATATAAAGGAAGACATTTAAATACATTTTTAATCAAATTTTTCCATACCAATTTGAAACTTTTTAAAGGAATTGTCATTTTAAAAACATTCATGTATATATAAATAAATCCTTAAAATCCATTTTGAAAACATGGATATTAATGAGAATGATTTAGAAAAATAAATATTTAAAACACATAAGATTATGTTTTCGTAAGAAATTCCTTTAAAAATAATCTCTTTGAAAACTCTTTTATGAAAACATAGACACAGATAATAAGTATGTTCCAGTAGATACTTACGTAAAAAGAACATCAGATAATAAAGAGATTGTGAAATTAACCCTTACCTTGTACTTTTCCTTGGATGGGGGTTGGTTAACATCTTGTATAATGGTTAAATAATAGTTATTAAATTATAAAATTACCATATACATAAATATTATTTCATATATGATATTCTAATTTTTCTTTGTTAATGATATTTCTATAGTATCATCATTTTGGTTGTTAACTGACTCATTTTTCTTTATATTCTTTGTTATATAAGTATTTTTTTTTTCATGGATAGGAAATATAATATTCATATTCAGAATGATATTAAGTCTCTAAAAATTGTTTTTAATCATCAAATAAAAATTAGTCTTGAATTCATACAATGGGAAAAGAATCCCATCACGTTCGTGGAGACGGTAATCCGTACATACGCACGAGCAACAATGTCATTATTTTGATATTAAAATCATATATAATTGGATGTTATATCATATTTAAAGAATAATTATCATATTAAATTTATTATTTTTAACATTTATACTCATTATGATACCCATCCTAATGGTGAAGTGTTTGAATAACAAACTACACCATGACATGGAGACGGTAAGTCGTATGTAAGCATGTATGGTGAAATGTCATTAATTGGATGGACAGAATAATGAATATGGTTATACCAAATTTATTATAACATCAAATTATATAGAAGATACCAGATTTATTATTTTATAATGGAAACAACAAGGAAAGAAGATGTGGAAGAAGAAAAGAACTTGAAATAGGTGATGAAATATTTACCTCTTCTTCTAGTTCTTCCTTTTGATTTGATCAAAAGGACTCTTTAGGATTAGTTTTTTATTAAAGGAATGCAACTAGGATGAATAGAGGATAGATGAGAGGATATTTGGGGTAGGGTTTGGACGAGCTAAATAGATTTGACGGTGTGAAATTAAGAGAAGGGGATGTGCCCTTTTATAAGAGGGGTGAGGAGCACCTTAGAAAAAATGATTGAAATATTATTTTATAATAAAATAATTTTAGGTTTCTAATGGATAAAAAGTTATTTATTTCGAGTATAAGGTGGGTATGGGTCTAAAAACACTCAACCAATATGTTTTAGACAGGTTTGGGTCACTATATTAACCTTATCTTTTAGATTTAACTCTTTGTTAAATAGTTTGAAATTTACCATCCCTCTTTGTATTTTTATATTATATGGTTAATAAACATACTGAAAACTTCCAAGAGAACCTCAATTGGTTCACTAATGAAATATATAATATTATTTAAGACATTTGTATGATCCTAATATTTTTAGTAATATAATATAAATTAGTAATATAACATTTGTTTTAAAAACACTTTTATGTCAATTTTGACACTATTTGGTATTTTGTTTTTTCTAAATTTATAACAGCATGATTACTTATAATAAAATCCATTTAATCATCCATAACATGTCATTATAAACTATAAATTTGTGTAATTCATAATAAGTCTAAATATAAAATTTATTTGGTTATTTATAATATCATTTATTTTAATATTTCATTAATTTGGTAATTACCGCATCATCATTGTGTCATAAATAAATAAAATTATTTAACATCTAAAAATTATAAATAAAATACCATTATGTAGGAATTTTTTTTAGATTTCTAATTAATATTTATAGTCTAATTTATTATATGTGTATCCCTATATTAAAAATGGTTTAGTTTTTAAACCTTGAATTTAGCACTTTCAACTCTTCTATGAGTTATAAAATAATAAATTTCCTAATATATACCAAGTGGACGTAAAAGACCATATTTTATTCCTAAGGCTGTTTTTGGTTGAATGTAATTTGTCCAATAGAATTAGTACATGTGTTAGGGTAATAATAATATCATTTTAACCTTTAATTACCCTATTTACTTTTAACCGTGGTAAATAAAAGTCAAAAGTTATTATTCACTGAAAAATATTTTTAACATATTGAACCAAATTTTACATAATGATATCAACTATGTTTCATGGACTTTGGAAATTTTATTCATAGAAGCGGTAAAATTACATTTAATACAAATTTGTAAATGCTCCTAGAAGGTGGGTAAAAGACAGTAAAAAGTTCGATAAAGTTTTAAATATCTAAAATAATTATAAAATGACTTCAATGAATTACTTTGAACTTATATAGGTATTAAATATCTATTTTGACATAAAATAAATATAAATAAAATTAATAATTATTTTAATAAAATGTCTGTTTTAAACAATAACTAAGTGTTTTTCACTATTCATCAGAAATTGAATGTTTTCAGAGAAATATGAAAAATTCACCCTAAGATAATTTTGATATCCTGTATCCAAAAATGAAGTCCATTTTGAAACATAAAATTTATAAAATTAAGAAAAGCGGGAATTACTATTCATAACCGCTAGTTTGATTGGTCGCGGTGTGTTAGAATCTAAAAGTTGCATACAATACATGTTATTGAATTATTCAAAGGAAGACGTATCGTGGAAGCTTTAGGTGTTACATTCTTCTATAATTAAAATAATTTTGTCCTAAAAATTTATAAAATATAACATCATAAAAATAATTGGGTGGTTCTTCATCATAAGTTCCTCGGGTTCCCATGTTGTATCTTCTATCTTATGGTTTCACCATAGAAATTTTACAGGACGAGTTGTCTGGTTTCTCAGCACTTGTTCTCTAGTATCAATAATTTCTATAGGCTCTTCATAATAAGATAGATCAGGTTCCATTTCAATTTCATCATAGGTGAGTACATGCGTGGGGTCAGGCATGTATTTTCTCAACAATGATACGTGGAACACATCGTGAACTTTATAGAGACTTGGCAGCATTACAAACTGGTAATCTAGAGCACCAATTCGTTCAAGAATTTCGAAATGTCCAATGTACCTGGGACTCGATTTACCCTTCTTACCAAATCGTATAATTCTCTTCCATGGAGATAACTTCAAGAAAACATGATCTCCTACCTCAAATTCCAAATCCTTCCTTCAGTTATCAGCATAGCTCTTCTGCCTACTTTGAGAAGCTTTGATGTGGGTTTGGATTACCTTCACCTTTTCCATCATTTCCTCAACAAGTTCTAGGCCTACAAGTTTTCTTTCACCAACATCATCCCAACAAGTTGGTGTGCGAAATCTCTTGCCATATAACACTTCATATGGTGCCATCTAAATATTAGAATGGAAGCTATTGTTATAGGAAAATTCTACCATAGTTAAATATTGATCCCACAAACATTGAAAGTCATGTGAGAATGATATCAACATGTCTTCTATGGTTTGAATATTCTGTTTTGATTGTTCATCAGTTTGAGGGTGGTAGGCAGTGCTCCAACGATGTTCAGTATCCAGGGCATTCTGGAGACTTTTCTAGAATCATGATGAAAAAATGGGGATCACGGTTAGAAAAAATCGAAGGGGGTACTCCATGAAGTCTTAAAACTTCATTAATATATAGTCTTTCTAGGTGTTTAAGTCATAAATCTTCTCTTATAGCAAGAAAATATGCTGACTTGGTATGATGATCATAAATGACCTATATTGCATCATTCCTTCTAGGAGTATTTGGTAGTCCCATTACAAATACCATCGTAATTTTATCCCATTTCCACTCAGGTTTGCAAAGAGGTTGCATGACTCCTCCAGGTTGTTGCCTTCCATCTTTCACTTGTTTACAAATCATACATCGTGACACAAAATCATAAATCTCCCTCTTCATGTTGCCCCACTAAAAATGTTCCTTCAAATCGTTTTACATCTTATTGCTACCAGGGTGTATAGAGAAATTGGAGTTTTGATCATCATCTAAAAATTCACTTTTCAGATAAGGTATATCGGGAACACAAATTCTATTTACAAATTTCAAATTCCCATCTTCATATATGATGTAATTCAATCTCCCACCATTCACAACATTAATCTTCTTTTGAAACTCCTCATCATCAGTTTCAGAATTCTTGATCCTTTCTAATAATTATGGTTTGGAAACCATTTGAAAAACCATTGATATTTCACCTTCCATGGTTAGTCTCATATCCAAATTTACTAGATCCATGTATATAAGATTCCTTTCAACTCTCATTGTGGTAAAAACTCTATGATTCTTTCTACTCAAAGCATCTTGCACCTTATTTTTCTTCCCCAGTTGGTAGTGTATAGTGAAATCATAATCCTTGAGTAGTTCAACCAATCAAAATTCCATCATGTTTAGTTCTTTTTGTGGGAAAATAAACATCAAACAATTGTGATCAGTATATATCTCACATTTTTTCCCATAGATATAATTTCTCCATATCTTAAAGGAAAATATTATAGCCACTAACTCATAATCATGAGTTGGATTGTTTTTCTCATGAATTGTTAGCTTCTGTGATTTATAGGCAACAACTCTATCATTATACATAAGGACACAACCAAGTCCTTTCCTGGAAGCATCATTATAAATAACAAACTAATCATTCCCCGATGGTAGAGTCAAGATAGGTTCATTGAGTAATCCTATCTTCAGTTCTTCAAAAATTTCTTCACACTATTTTTTGCAAACAAATTTAACCCCTTTACGTGTGAGCTTTGTTAATGGGTTATCTAACCTGAAAAAAATTTGTACGAAACGTCAATAATAACCTGCTTAACCAATAAAATTACATACCTCAGTTATACTCGTCGGTCCTGGCTATTCTTGGATTTCCTTGGTCTTTGAATGATCAATAGATATTCCATCCATAGAGACAACATGGCCATGAAAATAAATCTCTTGAATCCAGAATTCAAACATGATAAACTTCTTGTATAATTCATTTCTTCTGAGGGTTTTAAGAATTGTGCATAAATGATATTCATGAACTTCATTGCTTTTGGAATATACAAGGATATCATCAATAAAAACCACTAAAAATTAATCATGATATTCCTTGAAAACTCTATTCATGAGGTCCTTGAAAACAGAGGGCCCATTAGTCCCGTAAATTGCATTACTGTATACTCATAATGCTCGTACCTGGATTCAAAATGATGTTTTTAGATTGTCTTCCTTCTTCACACACACAACTGATGATATCCAAATCGAAGGTCAATCTTTGAAAATATTTAGATCCATGATGTTGGTCGAATAAATCATCATTGCGAGGTAGGGGATACTTGTTATTTATTGTTATAACATTGCTCTCCCTGTAGTCAATGCACAACCACATAGATCCATATTTCTTCTTAACAAAAAGAACAGGGGCTCCCCATAGAGAAATGTTAGGTTGAATAAATCCTTTATTAATCAATTCCCCTGGTTTTTTATTTAGTTACACTAATTCCAAAGTGTTCATTCTATAAGTGGACTTCGATATAGGCCTTGAGCCAGGAATTAAATCAATGGAAAACACAATTTCTCATTCCGGAGGATTTTCAAGTAAATCTTCTGGAAACACATCAAAATATTCTTGAACAATAGGTACGTCCTATATTTGAACATTATTATCCCCACACATAATAATTTCATTCTATTCCACACAAATAATTGAATTTAGTAGAGCTACTAGGGGTGGATCTTGATAATAATCAGGTGGTGACGTTTCTGCTCTAAAGTAAAGGTACTCCATATCATCATCGAAAATTGTAACATCTTTTTTCTTTCAATGAATTTTCACCTATTTGTCTGATAGCCAATCCATATATGGATTATATCAAATTAAATCATGGGTATGATGATGAGATCAGAAGATAAAGAATATTTATATTCCCTAATGGGAATTGATTCGCAAAACATTGTTGTAAAGATACTTCCCTTAGGAGTTTTGACTGACAACTCCACGTTTAAGTAAAATTGAAAATAACTAATTCTCTTAGAAAAATGGATATATATGAAACAATGCAATGATCCAGAATCAAATTAACCATTTTCTAAACTTGAGGAAATCATTAAATTTCCTGCCACCGCATCTTTTAGAGATTTAACCTCATTAGTAGTGATGGCATTAGATTGGCCTTGATCCATGGGCCTTTTCTAATGTAATATTCCTTGGCGATTAGGACATTCATTTGCATAATTTTACCTTTCTCTATAATTGTAGCATTCAACATCAACAACATCTTTCTTCCCCTTGCAATCACGAGCTTGGTGGCCTTTTTCACCACACTTGTAAAAGACTTTCATTCCCTTCAGGCAAGTACCATGGTGTTTCTTCCCACATTTACTATAGGATGGAAATTCAAATTTTCCCTTCATCCCCTTAATTCTTTTCCAAAGTTTTCAGCAGATCTCCTCTTCTATTTCTTTTCTTTAAAGTCATGAGACTTAGAGAATTCCTTTTCTTTCTTGATTGAACCTGAGACAATATCATCATATGCGAAAAATTATTTTGAGAATAATGGTCGATGGGGGATTGGTTTTAACCCATCAACGAAATGAACAATCATACTTCTTGTATTAAATATATAATCTATAGCATTCCTTTCTAACCTTGTAAATTTAGCTTGATACATTGCGACATTCTCATCCTACTTTTTTATCAAACCCAAAAATTTTCTTTCCATATATTATTGATGGTCAGGAGAAAATTATTTTTCTAAGAAAATATCAATAAAGTCTATCCTTTTCATATTTTATAATTAATCATATTCCATTGTGTTTGGAATCAATGTCCACCATTGATTAGAATCTTCAGTGAGGGGATAAAATTTCATGACTAATTTCTCCTTTTTGGTACTCCCCATAGAGTGAAATATTTTCTCTGAGGAATTTATCCATTGCTCAGTTTCTAATGGATTTTTAATCACATTTAATGTTTGTGGTTGTTTCCTCATGAAGCATCCTAACATTGATCCTCTGGGTTGTGGATCTAGGTGCTCCATACGGGTACAGTTATTATTCATAACATGGGTGAGTTGTCCCAGTATGGTGATAAGATGATCAACACCAGTTGATTCACTAGATCCACATTAATTAACATTAGTATGAGAGAAATCACTACATGGATTATGTGTGTTGGTACAGTTTCCATTCCTTCCACTAGGCGTCATTTCTAAACAATTTCATACACTAGATTAGTTTATGAATCACAATACATAATTCCAAACTTATAAAATAGTTATCATTAATTGAAAAGTTTATGGATATAATCCATAATCATAAAAAAATGTTTTCTTTGAGGAGGTATATACTCATAAATCCTTCATAATGGTTTGTATAGAAAATGTGGATTATTCTATGAATATCCCCCAGGAGTGTCGTAATCAAGAGTGAATCAAGTCCTGTTGTTGTGTACGAGGATACCTCGGGTCATGCTCGAAACTCTCTGTCAGAGGTTTCACTCATGGGTACATCTGTTGCAGAGACCCCACTACCTTCTTGTATCCATACAGGGATATATTGCCTGGAAAATACACAAAATCTCTACATTACCAAAATTCTAGGAAGCTATTATATACTAATCATCGAAGTATATCATAGGGTAATGTGCACTAATCAGAGTTTTTCTAAATCTAGTTTCCAAGGTTAGTACTAAAATTCCTCTCATACCAACTGTAATGCCCCCACCCTAGTTTCCTAGATTCGGTGCATTATTTCATAACATTGGTATGATACAAGGAATAATTTCATGAATGAAAAATTAGTTTAGTGGACATGGGAGTACTAGATACATTTATAAGTTTTACATAACACCATGAAGTGAAAAACAACAACAACATTATCTTCATTAACCACATTCATATCCCACAGACTATCCCTAAAGGTCAGTTATAATATACTTCTTCGCATCCTGGGAAAAATAAAACATAGAAAGGGGTGATCTCATATGCTCAGTAAGGATAAAAATATAGCAGATTTTTTTTTACAAATAATAATAAACATATAAGGCAATATATAAGACGAAAACAAAAGACTTTTAAGCATGAACTTCAGCATAATATGGAAAAGATAAAATCAAATAATTCCATTTACATATTCACATGGATATTCTACTAGTCTAATAATCAAATGTAATATAAATAGCAACTTTCATAATGATGTAATTCATAATGCCACACGTCATAACCACATAGTCAATGACTTGTTCTAGGAATACAACTAATATTTTGTCAAGGCCTTATTCCATGACACTAGTTTGTCTCATGAGACCTACCAATGCATCAAGGAGCTATAGTGGGCTCCAGATTTCACTTACTAAGTCCAATGCATTCCTCATATGAAAATTATTAAACAAAACATAAACATTCATATTAAAACAAGCATACGGAATATCAATACATTATACATAAATGATGAATGGTATAAAAGTAACACATCCACATTCAAACATATCACAAAACCATCAATACAATATGGAATATTTCAATCATAATAAATCAACTTCCAACATGTTTAAAATTCATCAAAGTATGATGAGAAAGATGAAAATGATTTGTAAAACACTTTGAAAGAAATATCCCTTTTCATGAAAACATTTAAAAGTCACAAAATTTTGAATGGAATAATTTTAAAGAACATTTTTAATCAAAGTGTCACATACCACTTTGAAACTTTTGAAATGAATTAACATTTTAAAATCATTAATGTCCATATAAATAAATCCTCAAAACCCATTTAAAAAACATGGACATTAATTAGAATGATTTAGAAGAATAAATATATAAAACATTTTAAATGATGTTTTAGTAAGAAAAATCCTTTAAAAATAATACCTTTGAAAACTCTTTTATTCAAAACATGGACATGGATAATAAATATGTCTTAGTAGATACTTACGTAAAAACAACCTCCGACAATAAAGAGATTGTTAAAGTAACCCTTAACTTGTACATTTCCTAGGACGAGGGTAGGTTAACCTTCTGTATAATGGTGAAATCATTGTTATTAAATTATAAAAAAACCATATACATAAATATGATATCATATATGATCTTCTAATATTTCATTGTTAATGATATTTCAGTAGTATCATCGTTTTGAGTGTTAACTGGTTCATTTTCTTTTATATGTTTTGTTACTTAAGTAATGTTTGTTATGGTTATGATGTATTATATTAAGTCTTTAAACATTATTTTTAATCTTTACATGAAAATTATTCTTGAATAGATACCATGGGAAATGAATCTAATCACGTTCGTGGAGACGGAAATCCGTACGTATAGACGAGAGACAATATCATTATTTTGATATTAAAATCTTATATAATTGGATGCTATATCATATATAAATAATAAGTATCATATTATATTTATTATTTAAATCATTTATAATCATTATTATACCCATCAAAATGATGAAGTGTTAGAATAAGGTACTACACCACGATGAGGAGACGGTAAGACGTACGTACGCAGGTATGGTGAAATGTCATTCATAGGATGGATAGAATAATGAATATGGTTATACCATATTTATAATATAATCACACTATATAGAAGATACTGTATTTATTATTTTTTGTTTGAAACATCAATGATAGAAAAAGTGGAAGAAGAAATGAACATGAAATAGGTGATGAAATATTTACCTAT
The DNA here is from genome assembly GCA_963277665.1 of Viscum album. Classification (NCBI taxonomy): domain Eukaryota; kingdom Viridiplantae; phylum Streptophyta; class Magnoliopsida; order Santalales; family Viscaceae; genus Viscum; species Viscum album. The sequence continues at coordinate 310,959,118 of OY728133.1, read as the reverse complement.
TCTTTGGGTTCTTCTTATTGATTTGACCAAAAGGGATCGTTAAGTTGGATTACAGACTAAAGGAAGGACTCTATGATGAAGGGAGGATAGTTGAGAGGGTATTTGGGTAGGGGATTCCTGAGCCTAATGGAGTTTATGGTGTGAAATTAAGATAAGGTGAAGTGCACTTTTATAAGATAGGTTAGGGGAACCTTAAGAAAACATTGAAATATTATTTTATAATAAATTTTTCTTCGATTTATAATTGCTAAAAAGTGACTTATGTCTAGGATAAAGTGGTTATGTGTCAAAAATCACTCATCCAATATGTTTTAGACAGTTTTGGGTAACTATATTAACCTTATCTTTTATATTTAACTCGTAGTCAAATAGTTTTACATTTACCATGTCATTGTATTTTAATATTATATGGTTAATAAACGTACTATAAACATCCAAGAAAACCTCAAGTGGTTAATTATTGAAATATATAATATTAATTAAGTCCTTTGTCCGAACCACAGATTTTGATGAATATGATTTCAAATAATAATATAATATTTGTTTTAAAAACACATTTATATAAATTTTGATACTATTTAGTATTTTGTTTTTTCTAAATACATAACAACATTATTACTTGGGAAAATAATCATTTAATAAACACTAAAATTTAATATTAACCTAGAAAACTAGGGGATTTCAGAAAAAATCTCAAATTACATTTATTTTTGTATTTATAATATCAATAATTTTATTATTTTATTAATTAGATAATTATTTTAATAAATTAAGTTATTCAATGTCTATAAATTATTAATAAAATACCATTATGTAGGAAATTTTTGTATCCTTCTAATGAATATTTATAGTCCAATTTATCTTATATGTAACCCTATATTAAAAATGTTTTAGTTATTGAACATTGAATTTAACACTTTTAACTCTTCTTTGAATTAAATAATAATAAATGTCCTAATCTAATCCAAGTGGATCTAAATGATCATAATTTACTCCTAAGGTTGTATTTGGTTGAATTAAACTTATCAAATAGAATTAGGACACGTGTTAGTGTAATAATAACACCATTTTTACCATTAATTACCATATTTACTTTTAACCGTGGTAAATAAAAGTCAAAAGTTACTATTCACCAAAAAAAATTATCTTATTGAACCACATTTTACATACTGATATCAGCTATGTCTCTAATATTTTTGAAATTCAATTCATAGAAATACTGAAATAAAATTTTATACAAATTTTTAAATGCTCCAAGGAGGTGCATAAAAGCCGGTAAAAAGTTTGATAAAATTTTATATATCTAAATTCATTATAAAATGACCCCGATTAATTACAATGACCTTATATAGGTATTATTTATCAACTTTTACCTAAAATAAATTAAAAAAACAAATAATTATTTAAATAAAAAGTCGGGTTTAAAAAATAACTCAGTGTTTTTCACTATTCATAAAAAATTGAATGTTTTCCGAAAAATCCCAAAAATTTAATTGAAGCTAATTTCGATATTCTAAGATGAGAAATGAAGTCCATTTTGAATGATAAAATTTATAAAATTTCAAAAAATGGGTATTACTATTCATAATAGCTTGTTTGATTGATCGTAGTTTGTTAGAATCTCAAAGTTGCATGCAATGAAAGCTATTTCATTATTAAAAAGAAAACATACCATGGAATCTTGGGGTGTTATATAACAGGTTGCTTTTCCTATGTGAGGCATAACCTCATGTCGGGCACTTGGGTTGGATCTCTTTTTTTTTTAATTTTCATTTTTACATTTTTATTTTTATTTTATCTTATTCTCACCCTTTATTCTCATGTATGAACAAATTAAGGATTATATTTTCTAATTTAAAAAGTCATTTAGAAGGAATGGGGAGATAGAGTGAGAGGTAGGTATCACCGTGGAGCTTGGGAGTCGTTAGATAGTCATGTGGTAACAATAGATAATGGATTAGACTAAATCATTGGAATTTATCACATGAAGGTAGAAATTGTTTTTTAATCATTATATTCATATATAGATATATTGTTTTTAAATTCCTATGTGGATTTTTGGGGACCCCATGGTGGTTGATTAGTGTCTATTTTAGTTGGAAAACAAGGGCTTTAGGATAGTAATAGAGGTTTCAATTTGGAAAATCCAAATCAAAGATTGTGTGGTTTCAAGAACAAATATTGTGTGTTATTCTTCTTCAACATATATATAGTTTTGGTGACTAAATATCATGTAATCTTATATGTGTCATTTAGTGGTACAGGTCCATATGGTCCAGTAAATAGGATTAAAACTACATGTTACCTAGCCATGAAGTAGTACACAACTAGAACCAATGTGTTCCCTAAAATGTAGTAGCACATAGCAAGACACTGGGTGTACCCGGATCTTATTGAAGTATATGTACATGGTAAATAATTTTTAGTACACCCTATGTACATAGTGTTAACATGGTGTTCTACTACCGTTTTACCCATTTGTGGATTTTTTGTTATTCTTCAGCCTAAATGTGGAATTGGACATAATAAGAGTCTGTTATGATAATTTTCCAATGTAGAAAATTATAGTAAAATACAATGGCTATTTTGAGGATCTCCTAGAAATGATTCATGGAAACTGATTTATGATATAGAGTTTCTTCCCCCAATAAATGATTTTTGTAGTCTATTGGGAGACACATGGGTTGAGGCCCAATTGAAGATCATGAGAATGATTTGTGGATTTTTTATGGGATCTCTAATTACCTCATTTTGTGTTAGCATGGGATAGTCCCTACATATAAGGAAAAGGGTGTGACACAATGAGTTTGAAAGGTTGGGAATTCTAGTCAACTTATTTTGGGTCCTTGGAATTGATATTTTTTTGATCAATCTCTGTGGACTTATGATTAATTTACCTTCCCCCTTTATTTCAAGAGGTTTTTTATGTGTTAACACTACTGGAAATAGTGTTTTCCCAATGAAATGGGAAATGCTAGGAAAAATAGTACAGATCAAGGATCACAATAAGAATTCCTTCAGTTATGTTCTATCCTAGTGGATTCCAATATATATTCTTCCACCAATGAAATTATATATAGAATCTGAAGATGGATTCATTTAATTACATGTTATCCCAGATGACCCAATTGGGTTATCACTGATAGAAATACCATGATCGAGTTCTTGATTTTAGGTTGTGATAGCGGTAGGTACTTCCATAGATCATTAAATAATTTGTATGACCAATGGGGATGAGATGATGGATAAGGTGTTTGAAAATGGCCATCCATTGATATATTTTCTGTTACATTTTTTTCATGTTGGAATGTGTTCAATACTCTCAGTGTTAATGTGATAAGGTATTAGTTTCCATGATTCAGATATATATTTAAGGATTGGATATTCCATGAAATTTGATCTTGTTGATTGATGATACCATGGATTTGGAGAACATATTATTTGAGAAAATGTATATTTATAGCTCATATGTCTTGAGCTTCGATGGAATTAGATCTCAGATGTTTCGATTATTGTGGGTTTCATCCATAGAGTTGTGAGGATATGGATTTGAGTGGACAAATTCATTGTACTCCATTTTTATACTTCTCTAAATTAGGATATCATATTTTTAGACTATAATGGGATACATACCTAGAGCCATGAGTAAATAGAAAAGAACTACAAAGGATATTGAGCTCGGTGTTTGGTGTTTCCCAGGATATTAAGAACATATGTTTATACTGTCGTATGATGGGTCCGTAAATTCACGAGGATCATTTGGGGATACGACATGCATGGAACTGACATTTATTGGGTTGGAATTGTCAACATGACATTCTTAGGTGCACTTTAGTATTTTGTGGTGTATGTATGGTCAATCGATGTCACATACATAATAATTGAAAAATTATGGTTTTATTTGTTTTTATTTAATTTATTTCATAGTTAGGAAGGGAGAATTATAGGATCAATGACATATAATAGTATTTTATGCATCCACTATTGGGGGTGGCCTACTGTGATTTAGTTTTTTCACACATTATGTGTGCACTTAATGTGCATACAAACCTAATGTATATTTTTAGGTTGAGTATAGGGTAAAATAGAATGGGTGGAGTCATGGTGTTTCATGATCGAGTTGAGACACTCGTGTACATTCATTGGATCAGACTGTTGAAACATGGGATTCATGGATACCATGTATGTATTATAGATCAGAGTTAGTCATAGAGTTGAATGATTTTATTTTCATTTATTTTATTTTTATATGTGATTGTCCTAGTGGGTAATAAATTCTGGTATGTGAGAATTATTGTTTGGGTCTACATGCAATATTTAATTTTATTATATCATGTTTATATATTAGTTATTTATCATGAATACACTAATTCATATTGTTGTATATAATTTTTAGTTTATTTATCTAGGATTGTGCAATCTATTATAGAGGAATAGTCTCCTTATAGTTCTGCCTTAGACACCTAGTTTTAGTCATTAACCTCTATAATATGAAGAGGAACACTTTAGGTCTCATAGTGAATCATGTTAGGTCACCAGTTGAGTTTCCTCTAGTCTGGGAGATTAAAAGGTGGAATCATTGTAGTTTTTAATTCTCTTTATATTTAGGATATGGTATCCATTATGTATAGGAATTTTTTATTTTTTGATGGATACAATCCTAGTTTTCCTAAAAAACCTTAAACAACATGAATTATAGGTTATTTTGGATTGGATTAATGTTCTTGGTTTTTAATGTTATGATTGATATGATTTTACCACGGGTGATACACAAAGTGTTTGGATTGATGATTAATTTTGTATTATTATCTCTTGTCTCATTTGAAATAATAATTTCATTGGATTCAACTCTAGGATAGTCACGGAAAGATTCATATCATGAAAAATGAGTTTTCATGTAGGATTAATATAACTTATTGGGGTTTTCTAAGGTAAATATTCCACTAATTACTTATTATTTGTTGTTTAACATGTCAGAAAATGATCATTTGAAATTTTACAACATAATTACTTTGTGGAATTAAACTCAATTGGGATAACATAGAATTTATTTAACTTCTAATTAATGGTCATGTAGATCTATTGTAACACACTCAGTAATGATTGTGGTATAGTACCTTGGTGAACATGGCATATTGTGACAATGTAAGGTTTGTACAACACATAGTTTCTTAGATGGAGACCCCTCTGGGTGGATGGAATTTGTGTTTACTTGTTTAAAGTATCCATGAAAATCTATATGGATTTTTCCCATATAACTTGGAATGAAACTCTACATAACCATTAAAGTTGATGTATTTGTTTTGATATGGGTATCATAGGATAATGTTGTTGGGTGTGTTGTTTTTCAATGATGAAGTGTAATCCCTGAAGAATAATTCACTTAGGTGGATACTCAGTGAGGATATATTCTGAGTGCCACTATAATATTGGAAGAATATATTATTTGTATATATATGGGGACCTAGAGTGGGCGTTTGGACAATTAGATATCATGTGTCGTTTGAGACAAGAATAAAGAGTTATTTCCAATGAGATGTGACATTTGATGAGACCTAAATTTTGGTCTAGGTAAAAGATCTAAATACCATTAGTAGTGAATCATTGTTTAACTGCTCATATATTTTGTGATTACTAGGGGAAATCTATTAGAGTGGTTGACCCCAGTTTTCGAGTTCCTTTGAGGTAGGAGGTACATATGCATGCTACATTTTGAGATTGATTCATGGGAGGTGCAAGGAATATTAGGTAAAGGCCATGATCAAGCATTGGGGTTTCATGTGAATATCACCTTCAAATTTGTTACATTGAAATGTGATGCTCTTAAAGTGCATTGTTATCATAGTTATATTTCTGGGGTAGGATCAGTTGGGTTCATAGCCCTAAAGTTGGGATTTATTTTAGAACATAATCAAGAAAATGGATTAATTCTCATGATTTGGAACAATATAAGATGGTATATTAGAATTAGTTATCTTGGTATAGGGAGTGAAATCACAATGGTGGGTAAACCACCAAGGCTTCTCAAGGATGAAAAGTTCTATGGTGGGTAGGTTGTAAAACATCATGTTTTTTATGTTTAAAAAATGAGTAGAAATATAAATTTTGGGATTTGATGTTTTTGACGGTTAAAAGGCCATTTCCTTAGCATGTGATCTTAAATGATTTTTAACCAATTTTTTAGTCATGGTCGTCTGAGTTTAGTGTAATTCCATGTTTGTTTAATTTTCACATATTTTTTAATATGTAATTATTTATATATTAATTTATTCAAATTCATTGAATAAGTGATATATTTTGACTGGATCAATGGATTGTAATTTTAACTCAATGGTTGATTTTGGAAAGGTTGTTTTCCCATACATGACATATCATTGTGTCAGACATAAGGGATAGGCCCAAGCCCCTTTCTTTTCTTTTTCATTATTTTCCTTTTCCCTTTTCCCTTTTATTTTTAGCTAAACTCTCCACTTATTCTAGTATATTCTCACATTGGTGATTCCATTTTCAATGAATAAGAGATAGGTAGATGTATAAATACAGAAATTGGGATATTGTGAGAGTAGGTTGAGAGGGGGTGTCGTTGTGAAGCACAAGTGGAGAAAAATTCTTAGGTGGAACCTACAGTTCTTGGATCCGACTAAAGAATTTGATGTTTATTCTCAAAAGAATGAATTTTTTATTTCTAAGCCTTATATTACTGTATATTTGTTTTCATGTCATGTTTTGATTGTTGGGGACCCAATGAGGGTTTATTTGTACCAATTTTTGGGTAAATGAGGGTTTTGGGACAATTTCATGGGTTTTTTTGTGAAATCTTGATCACATGGAGTGTGGTTTCAACAAAACACATAATGTGTACCTTTTGTTTTTGGGAGGATTATTTTGGGGGTAATACATATTGTACATCGACTGCACTCTATATAGTTAGACATGGACATGTGTTTAATTACTTTGGAAGACACCCCATGAGAGGGGGAAATGATTGTGTAGTAGTGGTTAAACATACCCTAGGGGTGACCTAATCATGTATTAGTAAAATTCTATACCCCATGTGTGTCTTGGAAATTTACTACTACATAGATTAGTCCCATGTGTACCCAACACATGTATATGTACATGGATTTGATGAATATTTTGGAGCTCTTGTTGTCTACTCAAGATACACATTGTGTACTACTCCCTTGTTTCCCATTTGAGGGTTTTAAGAGATTTATTTCCCAAAATATAGAATTGGACATAATATCAATCCATTTTCAGGATTGTTTCTTATAGATCATGAGGGTGGAGCACTTGGTTTGTTTTTAAGAAGTGATTCAAGACATGTGAGTTATGGTGGATATGTTCTTCCTCGAGTGATTGAATCCATCATTCTATTGAGAGAGATATAATATGAGACATAGATTATGGTCATGAGAGTGATTTTAGGATGTTCCATGGGATCTTCAACATCCACTTTTGCTGGTATCATTAGATATTGCCTCGTTTTAAGGACTGGTTTGTGACATTTGGATAGAGATAGGTTGTGTGTTTAGGACAAATTAGATTGAGATGATGGAAATGAAATTGGCCATGATCCATCTCATTGAAAAAAATTTAATTATGGATTTCAATAATTTATTCCAAGAGGCCATTTTATTAGTTGGTACTACCAAAAATTTTATTTTTCATGAGGTAAATCCATTAGACTGAGAGACTATTTTTGAATAGGGATCCTATGAGGGATGTTTCCTCTAATGTTCTATCCCATAGGAACCCAATAGGGATTCATCATCTAGTATAGAAATTATAAGTATTGTAATAGGTATTTCTACACTAAAATGAGGATCTATAAGACTCATGTGGGTTCCTGTTAATTGGATAACCCTAAGTGGGTATGTGTGTAGGTGTTGTGAAGGATGTAGGTGTCACCTTAGAACATGAACTGATGTGTAATCCCAATGGGGATGAGATGTCGTTTATGGGGGTGATCATTCAACATGCCCTTAATATGTTTTATACTTATTTTTTATTTATGTTGATACCTGGTTTACAACCTCAAGGATAATGTGATATGATTTTGGTTTCCATGATTCTAAACAAAACATACATATGGGATCATCTTTAGAATTGGAGATAAGTGATTTGAACTTCGATGGATTTTTATATCATAGAATAGGATCTTCTATTGATTTGGAGTTTGGATATTTTGTGCTCCATAGATTTGGTGCTCATATTTTTGGAATGACATGGGTTTCAACCATGTATTGTGAGGATTCATATAGGATTGAACATATACATGCATCTTAGAATTTAGAGAAGACTTCAATTACGATCTCTCATATTTAGATTGACATTGGTTACATCAGAGTCATGAGGATACTAATAAGATCTTCAATGGGTATATATATCAATGTTTATAGCTACCTTGGATTATTAGTTATGAATTTCATACTATCAAGGGATGGGTCCTCAAGGTCATTATTATTGGTAGGGTATTCCATGGACTTGTAGCTCACATGTTACTAACTTGGAATGGTCAACATAATATTCTCAGAGATAGACCAACACATTCTAAATCATAAACGGTTAATTTTGGTCACAAACCAAAGTATATATGGTGGTTTTAATTATTAATTTTTTATCTAGCTATTTATTAGCTGGGTTTGAAATATTTAATGGTCATGAACATCTTATAGTAGGTTATAAATCTTCTTTAGGGTGACCTACTATGATTAATTTATCATCCTTGTATGTCCACATCAGTGTGCTTATAGTCCCAACCTCTATTTTTATGTAGAGAAAATGATGAACTGGATAGGGTGAAGGTCCAACATTCCATGATTGAGGTGAGTTACTCATGTAGAGTCTTTGGATTCGGTTAGTGTATCCCAAGGGTCATAGATACAATGTATTTGGAAATACATAGAGTTCGTATTACAAAATGATATATTAATTTTTAGGTGTCTCATTGGTACATGTAAACGACCTTCTAGGAGATCAATTATTATACGTGGTCATGATCGCTCAGGTCTATATGCATACTTTCATTTTATCATGGAATGTTTCTATTTCAGTCATTTTAAATGTTTAATTCAATTATTTATGTTTTTAATGATGTTTTTTATTTATTTGTTATTTTTAACTCTAATATGGTAGTATATGTTCCATATAGAACCCCCTTAAACCCCAACTACTTCTCAGAAGCCTCTAGTAAATGATGAGGTGGGATTCAAGTCTCATGGTAAACCTGGTTAGGTAACCAGTCAAGAAGCTTCTGGATTGAGATGGTTCAACACCTACCAATTTAGAGATAATAATCAACCAATATATATCAATATATCTATCTTAGAATCTTTTCAATATTCAATCATATCTCACCATTCATTGAATCGATTATTCCTTCCCATTATCCAACATGTGATAATACTCATGTACCTTCATTTAAAAAAAATAAATATTTATTCAAGAATAAGAGAGGGTAGTTTTTTGGAAACTATGTATTCCTTCCAAATTTTATATCTTAAACATTATCTCTTTTTCAATTCAAATTAGACCCTTCGTCCTCCAATGTTTCATGAAAATCCTCATTGAAATTTTCCATGAAAATTCCCTTTAAAATATATATCACATGGATGAGATATAATCATTGAATATTATTTAGAAAATTGTAATCATGAAATGTTATGATTTGCTATGGAATTTAATTGGGAATTACAATTTCTCTTTATTCTTATCCCAGTGTACACATTAACACAGATGAGCCTGTTCCATATCCATGATAATTTTTTTATTTAATAGTCCCCTATAATCCATGAGCACAATATACTATAGTCATTTTTATACTATTTCATGCTCTATCACAAGACATATATCTTGTATCCTTAGTAATACATGATCAACAATCATGTCATAGGGTAGAAATTGGTGTCGTTTTCCATAGTCACACATGACAACACGAATTGTTGGTTGCCTTATTGGTTGTTTCATCCTTGAATTCTAACTATAGAATATTTTTATCTTAACTATTTTGTTTTAAGATTTATTTAACAATTTTAGCATCCCTCTTAAATATTCGAATGTAATCTATAATGTTTCACCTTTTTTCTATATACCATTTTATATAAGGATTTATCTTGTTCAAAATTTTCCATAATGGATTGTCTAATCTTATTTTGTTATTCTATGGATTTTAAAGACTCTGAAGTAGCTACCTAACTAAAAATAGATATTAGTTTGTGGTTAAAATGTAATTTTACAATGAATCCATTGATAGTATATCTATTCTAGTAATAGAGGTTGAAGTGGGTCTTTTGAGTAGAGGAGTATGAGTTCTATCTTGATAAGAAAACATTTCAGTAAGTGCACAGTTCCCATTGAAGTAATCATATCATGAATTGAATAATTTTCAGAAATTTCACTGCACAATAAGAGATATCATTCACCTAGTAGCTCAGTAAATATTGATGGGTGTTAGAGGACCCCTATAGTCATGGATCTTATCCCCCTAATGAGACCTTCCTCCCACTGCCACTCTAACCTTCCCTATGTGTTAGTGAACCTATGTGTGCTATGCCTGAGAAATTCTCCTTCACCCACACTAATATTTTATATTATGTTGTTATATATTCACCTACCAAATATAATATTACTTTCAAATTTTTCTATGATAAATAAAATTATATTTATTCATTAAATTAATTCTATAATAATATAATTTTTTTTCTTTTTGAAAAAAAATATAAAAAATATAAACACTCAAAAAAGAATAAAACAATTAATATCTTTTATATAAAATAGTAAAAATCAATAAAAATTAAAATTTTAAATATAAAGAATTTATATGTATCAAATAGACTTACTATGTAAACCTACACAGAAACCAATTCCTGTCTTCAAGCATATATATTCATTAATAACTGATAAGACACCTCCATAGTGCAACCATTTACTATTAAGAATAAGTAAAACCAAATAATTTTATATATGGAATAAATAATTTTGATGTTTCAAAAATGAATATTTTATCAAATACTCACTAGTCAATAATGTGTTTCATAATTTCCTATGAAAAATAATTCAACTCCTCATTTCATCCAATTGGGACTCTTAATATATACTTAAGAATCATACCAATGTTAGATTTATCTTACAATGGTTTTTCCATCTCATCACTCTAGGTAACAACAGATATTGAGTTATGATTTTACCTTAAGTACATATACAAAAATTTTGAACATAAAATGGACCTAAATTCTCCACATTTTGGAGGTAAATATTACTAAAAATAACTAGGTCTTGCAATTTGAAAAAAATTATTCTGAGGCTTAAGATAGATAGTCATTGATGTATACAGATAATTTAATCTAAAAAACGTGGCTAAAACTCTTAATAATAATGCATGATATTCAAATGTAAATTGTAATTTATGTCTCCTCATTAAAGTGACAACACTCACTTTTTAATACCAAATTAATATCAATTAAAGAATGTCATCATAATGAAATATGTACAACCTCTTGAATTTTCTATTTTTTTGTCATTTTAATTCAAAATATTTTTCTATTTTCAGAAATTGTTTCCTGTATAATTCTAACATCCACCACCCAACGTTAAATTAAATGAATCATTGGTCAAGTAAATATTTATTTTATCTTTTTAAAAACATCACTGGTTTCCTTTTCTAAATTTTTTCCATTTATTCAATAGGGGTAAAAAATATAAGTAAAATGAATGATAACATGGAAATTTATCTCAACATCACATGAAACACAGAAAAAAATTTTATAAAATACATCCCTATATACCATGAATTCTCTCTCCCCTACACTTGAACATTAATAGTCATGAAAAACACTAAGAGTTCTCTAAGAATTTTTATAATTTTCTTTTAATGTAACTCCTTACAAAAAATGATATTCATTGTCCATAAAGGCTAAAAGTGGGAAAAATATCATAGTACTTCTTCAAGTATAAGGGATTAATAATAAAATTACACAAAAATTCTAAATGTGAATTTTTGAAATCCAAACATGGAAATATCAAATAAAATTCCTAGTAGGTAACATGTCTTAATGTTCACTAAATAAATTATTCTAGAGTGAGAGGTTGTGTTTTCAATTAGTCTAATAAAATGTTCCATACCTATCTCAAAGAGTATATAGAATTAATTCTGTCAAATTAGATGAATTAAATAACAAACTATGGTATAATCCTGATAATGATTTTATAATACTTAGTTATTCATCATGGGGATAATGAGTCCTATTTTTAAAAAATAAGGATAGATCAATGGATCATTTCATAGATTATCATGCGATTAATAAATTCATGATCCAAAACATGTATCATCTATCCCATATTGATTAAATGTTCTATTAACTCTGTGGAGATCAATACTTATCAATGGTTATCCTATGATTAGGAAATCATCAAATTAGGGTCAAAATAAAGACTATTTCTAAGAAAATTTTCATTTTTTGGGTATGTGCACTATGAATTTATATCAAATCTAATATAAATAAAAACCTATCCCCTAATCCTCACAGATCAAAATGAATATATTCTTTAGAGACTACCTTGATCAATTTTTGGCTACCATAGTTTAATATTTTCAAATATATTCTAATAGTACGGAAGAGAGTGGATATCACTTATAGATTTTGTCAATGAACATATAAATGGATATGTTGTGCGCTATATTTCTAATTTGAGAATTTGGAAAAAGAAAGTTTCATTCTTGGGTTATGTAATCATGAGAAAGGAAATATCCACAGATCCTTCAACGAAGTAACTTATTAAACAATAACCAATACTTACTTCAGTAATTGAGAATTATATATTTTTATAGTTAGATCAATATTATTGACACCTTGTGAGAAATATTTATGGGATATAAATTCTAATAAAAAACATAACATGAAAGGGATTGAATATCCTTTCGATAGAAGAATTTGAAAAAAAAATCATGGAACTGGAGAAGTGATTTTTTATTTCACTAGTATATACATTACCCTTTAGTTGGGAATGGATTTTTAATATATGGTGTTGCCTCAAAGAATATATGGGGAGGTATCCACATGTCAAATTATAATTTAATTGATCATTCCCCATATAAATTAAATCACAATAGAAAAATTACCCAATTTCGGATTTGTAGCTAAAGGAATTCTTCTTTGTATTAATGATTTTGTGGCATTATCTCTATGGTGAAGCAAGTGATGTATATATAATGAACCAAAGATCATAAAAAATATATTCACTTCAAATTTGTTCATAATATTGTAAATTATATGGATTTAATTGATTAAATACATCGATCTCTTAATGCATTGCCATGCATGGAGGGAAATCAATGTGGTTAATTCTTTGAGTCGAAAATATTATGTTTCATTAACCATGATAGGGTTTTAAAAGACCCAATACACATGGATTTCAAAATAATGAATCATTAAGTACTAAGTGGAGGATTGAAATCCTATATTTACCAAATTTATAATAAATATTCCATCCATGCAGAGATAGAAGAATCCCAAAAGGATGTTATAGATTTACAAAAAATATAGTTGTGAATATTCTATGTTCTAAGTTGATAAATATAGATTTATAAGGTTTGGAACTTGGATTTGTGACACACACAAATAAATTTTAAGTAGTTAAATTTTGGATGATTCTCATTTATCACACTACACTATTATTCTAGGAAACATGAACATGAATAAATATCTAAATAAAACAATTCATGTGGGATAAAATAAAAAAGTTATATTGTAGAATGTCTATATTAATTCATATAATTCCCAAACGTTAAGAATTAATGATAAAATTATAGGTAGATGATGAATCCATTATCCATAAAATTATAAAAATGGGAAATTATAATCATGGATTTTGTCATAGGACTCCCCAATACATCTAAATGCCACAATTATGTTTGGATTGTAGTAAATCACCATACGAAATCATGAAATTTTTTTACCATCAAAGTAGTTTTATCAGTTGACCAACAAACCTAAATTTAATTAATGTAAGTAGTAATACAACATAGATAAATAATTCACATGGTAAATGATTAATATATAAGGTTTATCATGGGATACTTGATAAGTATTCTTTAATCAGTAGAGTTAGATCTAAGCATCAACACTGCATATCACCATCAAATAGATGGTCAGTCTGAAAGGACCATTAAAATCTTACGGACATTTTAATATCTAGTTCAATTTATTTCCATGATTTTGGGGATCTTCAACTTCCATAGCAGTGTTCTTATATGACAAAATTTCTATATTGGACTTCAAATGGAACCATATAATGATTATTTTTTGAAATTGAAGCTAGTTTCTAATATGATGAGATCAAGTTGGAGAGAAAATGATAATTAGACCAATACATTACCAAGAATTTATAGATTATGTTAAAACTATTAAATGCCCTATGAAAGTATCAAAAAAGTGGGGAAATATTTATAGAGATAATCATCTATGTGATCTAAAATTTTATTTCTGTGACATGATGTTCCTCTAGATATCTTCTTTGAAGTGTGTAATGAGATTGAGGAAGTAAGTAAACTATAGACCTAGCAATATTGGTATCTTTGAGATTCGTTATCATGGTTGGGATATATCTTATCACTTATAATAATCCCTTATTTTATTACTAGCAATTCAAGTTTGACTAACATTTTTTAAAAGGGGTACAATGAAATGACCCATGATATTATTAAACATTTCATCTTAAATAAATATTTTGTTAAACATCTTGTTTTACACACAACACCAAACCAAAACTAACCGTGACATGTTTTATTAAGATAAATATAAAAATTTTAATGTATTTTCTGAATTGGTGGGTATAAATAGAGGTAATAATTTATAAAAAAATATGTAAAAATAAAAAAAAAGTTAAATTTTAATGTAAATTCACTAATGAAATAGAATTACAATGGAAAAATAGTTAATAAGACCGAAATATATTTTATTAACATAAATATAATCTTTATATACTAGCAGTTCAATTAGAGGGTATAAACAAAATTAACCATATAATGAAATATATTTATAAATAAAAGTGACGGTAAATTTTAATATTAAACCACAATTTGAATTCAATTAATATAACTAAATAACTAAAATGATCATTTTATGTTTAAAAATGTTTTTTTTAAATAATATTATCTGCTATAAGAATTTTTATTTCTAGAAAAAAAAGTATATTATGTTACTATTGGGATAAAATAGATTGTTTATATTAATAATATAATAACAATAATTTCATTATAAAATTATAGTAAATGAGAATAATAACAATTAATAGTTAAAAATATGTCATTTCTATATAAAAACAATTTTAATTATATTTTATTTTCCTATTTCAAATATAAATTCTTAAATTTTAATATTTTTAATTTCGAAAAATTAACATAATTTTTAAATTTATCATAACATTATTTTCTCAATATGAAATTTGGTATTTTAATGAAAATATATATTTTTAGATGAATGGTTAAAATTATTGTTTTTTGTATATTGTGACTTTTAGGAAATCGAATTATATAATCATAAACTAAAATTTATGAATCATTTTTATAGGAAAAATATTTTTTTATCTGTAATGTTTTAAATTTAAAAATAATTATTTTAATTTATAAAACTATAGTAGACATTTTAGATATTAAGATATATTTTCCATAACAATTATTTTTAATTTTTTATACATTTATTGTTTTAGAATTAATAATTAAATATTTAAAAAAATTATATAATAGACTATATTTCATATATGGAATCATAAGGCATAAATTATAAAATATGGTCAATTTATTTATTTGGCACAAAACTAAACTATTAGGTAAAAATTAGTTTTAAGGGAAAAAACCAAAATTTTAAATTTGTTAAATCAAGTGGAAAAGCCTAAAACAAGTCATCAAATTATTTTTTGTGGTCTTTATCAACCATTACATATCATAAAATCCACTATTTTCTATGTTGGATTCACTTTACTTGTTGAAAAATACTATTTTTATATATGGACAATATATTTAAATAAATGGAATTCCCTTTACATTAAAAAATACCTCTAACCACCAATTTAAATATACACTAAAATTTTTAATTGTATCGAATAATTTCATGTGTTTAATTCTGAAATAACCCTATCCCAATTTCATGACATTATACTATATAGGGATTTACCAAATCCCTTCTAAATAATGGTTTCTTTGAAGAAATTAAATTATTCTACATATGTATTTTCCTTACTATAATCATTCCTCTATATCTTCTTCTCGTAACTATTCTTGAATATATTTTACCCATTATAATATAATTAAATAATTTTTATGTTTATATTTAAATGTTATTATTGATATAATATCCATTATACCGTTTTCCAATTTCTATATTAAAACAATAACATCATTCATATTACATATAGATTACCACTTCTATGAAAGATGTATTTAATTCTTCATCACCACACTGCATGGAGGGTTAAAAGGGTTATTTAATGAATAAATAATATATTTGGAATATTAGTAAGATTCTTATAATAAAAATAAATATCTACCTTCATTATATTCTATAGAAAATGAAAACGTCATTTGTGTGAATGAGTTGACTACTGCCTCCAGGGAAGGGCATATTTAATTTTTCATCACCACTCTACATGAATGATTATAAAAATTTATTTAAAGAACTAAAATTATTTTTATGAAATTATTATAATTTTAGAATAGTTGTATTAATATTTTACATGTTATCAATATACTAACTTTTGTTCGTAAAAAATTATGAAAACAAGAAATTCAATTATTATTTATTCACTAATCATGAATAAAACTCACATGAAATTAACTTATTAATTTATAATTCATTAATAATCATATCTTCCAATAACATGTAAAATCTAGTAATGTTGAAATTGGCATCAAATAATGGGGATCGAACTTGAAATTTTAAATAACACATGAAACAATCCAAATCTGTAACATCCAATTATGAAAATAAACTATAAATGACTAATAAATATATAATAAATGATTATAATTGAAGAATATATCAATTAATAGGTTATAATAAGGATATTGAATAATTTATTAGGATCGTTATGTTTGATATAAAGAATGTTAAAGCACCATCATGGAAGTCGAGAAGAAAGATAATAATTTTTCATTGATAACATTTCCCTTTATTGAGTCTTGAACATTAAAACAATGATATGTTATATTATATTTAACTTTAAATAAAATAATAATTATTTTATATCTTGAGATACACATAAAATTGAGTTCAAACACGAAACATAATATTATTAAAATATTAATAATCAAACCTGATCGTTACATCCTAGAAGATAAAATTGACAGTGTGAATAATAATATGATCATTATATAAAATATATATAAAGGTTATATATAATGAAAAAAATTTATTAATTCATAAAAAAAAATTTAATTTTTAATAACATCATTTTATATTTCAAAAATATGTTCTCTTAAAAATGATTTTTAGTTTTCTCGTGAGAAGATATAATAATTAATTTATAGAAATTTTAAACAATGTATATGATAAATATTATATCATTTTTTCAAATAGTAATTTCATAATTAACTTATGATTTTAAAATTTGATTTTAATGAAAATATTTATTTCTTGTGATTAGTGGAAAATGTTGATATTTTTTTTGAAACTATCAATTTTTTAAAAAAATATTTTAGAAAACAATTTGTTTTTAAAATATTTTTTAAATTAAAAAAGATAATTTTTAATGAAAATTCACAAAATAATTCCATTAGAATAATCATTATATTTAATTTTTTAGTAAGATTACTTTTATTCTTTAAAATGATTTTTTCAAAAAACAATTTTAAGTACATAAGGTTTTTTTTCATTTTAATTAATTAAAATGACCCATAATGAGGATTCAATTAAATTTAATTTATAAATTATATATCTATATATATTAATTTAAATTTATATAATTGTTATTACCAGTCATTGAGATTATATAAGATCATATTTTTCTTGAAAAATATATTTCCATAAAAAAAATATTTTTCTTCATGCTATATGTTTTAAATAATAAATTAATTTAGGAAACTTATATGAATTGAATTTGATAAAATTAATTCCATATTATTAATAAAAATAAATAATTTAATTTAATAGGGAAAACATAATTTTTTCAATCTGAATAGTAATCATAGAATATATTTGTTACATCGATAAAAGAGGTTATTTTAGGTTGATACCCGGGGTAAAGCATTAAAATAACCACAATACATACCTTTATCCTCTTATATGGTTTTTCTCAAAATTAGCGGACGTTAAATTATTAATTAATTTTTTAAATATTGATTTTAAATTTAGGAACCTTATCTTGACTTTGGTGAAGATATGTTTTATTTTACTCAAATTAAAAAGTATTTTTTGGTCTTTGAATTTAATATAATTGTTGGAAGATTAAATTCGGTTTATTCAGGACCTAAAATTACAAAAACCTTTAAATCTTATTATTTAACAAAAAAATCATAGAAATCAATTTATTACCTTACATAAAGGTTAAATTATTTTCACTCTTAAATCAAGTATTTTCCTAAAACATATTTTCCATGTGTTCTGTGTTATTAAATTAATAAAAATTTATATCAAAAAAGAAATTAAATATATTAAATAGATAAAATATTTTAATAATATTGTAATTTTATTTTTTAATTTCTCTTCTATTTTTGATCATATAATTAATTTATCATGGTAAATGTTTCAGTTATCATGGTTATGGTTTAAATGGGTATAAATTTGTTTAACAAAAAGATAAGGCTCAAAATGTATAGAAACATATAAAAATATGATTGGTTGAGTTTAAATAAAATATATCACAACATATAATATAATATGAGGTTCATTGGTTCAACTATTCATGATTATTAAATATATATTATTTAATATTTTAAGTAATTATATAATTTTCAATTCCCTCCACTATAAAAGGATATCATGTCTCTTATGTTTTCTACACATAATTGGACTTCTAGAGCATAAAATCCAATCCTTATACCTTCATTTATACTTTATCCTCATTCTATATGTTCTTGTCTTTCAAAAATACTATCCATTAAAATCTTAATGTGTAAGGAAAATGAGGTTCCTCAAAGAAGAGGTATAAATATTAATATAGAATTTTCAATTCTATTTCTTCTTTTACAAAATATAAATATTTTAAATTCATTATAAAATAATTAATTCATTATCCTTAATATACATAATTTTTATTATGGTTATTTATTTACCATTATCCACCATATATACTTCCAATAGAAAGTGAAAACATCACTCGTGTGTGTGTGTGGCTAATCATCTCCACATAGAAGTGTTTTTTGTTTTTCATCAGCACTGTATTTGTATTATTATACTGAAAAAATTAATTAATATATAAATAATTTTTTATATTATTATCTTTATCTAAAAGTGATTTGTTATTAATCTTTTTTCAGTCCATCAAAAATTGAATACAAATTTTAAACATACATATGACCTAGTGTCTCCATTAATATTTTAATTCATATTTATATCTATACCTTTTATGGATGTCATTAAATATATATATATATAATGAATATATAATAAATTTATATCATTATTAAAATCCTGGATATGATGTGACCATGATGAAATTATACGAACTGAAACTACTAAATCAAATCATATGGGAAAATGAAGAATTTATTACCTTGAAAAGTGATTTTAAACAAAACATCTAATAAATAGTTGATAAAATGTTATAATTAAATCATATATGGTATTTTATATATTAGTTTGGGACTAAAATATTTCTTTAACATATATATATCTATTATATAAGAGTTTCTATAATTTATTATGAATTCTAGACATGAGATGTTGGTTTAGCATCTCAATTTTAGTTCATTGAAACATATTTTATGGTATGGTCAACTTTATGTTATAGAGGTGTATAAAATAACCCATGTTAATTTCATATATTAGAAACCTATTAATTAATTTTATTTAATTTTACAACTAAAATTATTTCATACAAGAGGAAATGGTTACAAATTTACCAAATTCGAAAGTGTTTATCTCATGGACTTGTCCTTGCTAAGTATTGATTTTGTTTATATTTCCATTGAGGGGAATATATAATATTTTTTTCATAAACACTAAATATTTTATTCTTCTAGGGTTATTTACATAAATAAAAATTTTATTCCATTATTTAATTCACTTATTGTACTCATGATATCGAAATACTTTTTTTAAAGAAAAATTTTGTTTTTCTCTATTCAGTGGGGAATATTTTCCTCCATGTCAATAATTTTTTTTAAAATATTTTAAAAAAATTATATCATATTATCAAATGATATATTAAATAATCTTATAACCATTTTTTAATTTCTATAAAAAAATTACAATTAATCTTATTGTCGTTTTCCTAATGAGGTACCTTATTATATATAATCGAAAACTTGAGAGAAATATTTGTTTTCATCCACACAACCTGAATAGAATTTCCCACCATATTGATCAATAAGTTATTTAATACTAACTTTAAACTTTTTAATGATTTTATTAAATGAAAAATATATTCTAATATTCAAGAAATTTTATGTTTTTAGAAGTGAATTTCAAATTCAAAAGAGTATTTCTGCAAGATTTTTTTTAATGATCTCATTATTTTATTTATATAAATCAATGAAAAAATTCCATTATTTTAATTAGTCTTCCATGAAGAATTATTATAATTATTCTATTCTTAATCTCTTTTTAGTATGGTTTATTATTATTTTTATTGAGGAAATTTTTGACATTCCATATTGTATTCTATTATTTATTCATATTATGAATGCATTGGAATTATTAATTGATGGGTGTGGAATTAAATTACATACCCCTTTGATTAATTGGTATTTCCAATGAGGCATGATTTTTTGGGTATTTGGATGAGTTTATACCCCTTTATGTTTGAGGTCTTGGAACAAAGCCTCGATGATAAGATTTGGATTTCTAAAATTATGAATTATATCATTTTAAAATAATATATTAATGACATTGTGATTATTTAAATATTTATTATATCTATGGAAAAAAATTGGGCTCTTGTGATTCTTAATGTGGTATTTTTTATCATTTTTTATTCGTTCTATATTATCATTCAAAATAAACATATTAATTAAATGGAATTCCTTTTCTGTTATTTACCTTTCACTATTTGTTATTCATTATTTAATCATGATATATTCTACCCTATAAATTACCTTACTATGAGTTTTGGTTCCCAACTTTTTTATGTATTCCTTCCCCATGATGCAAGGAAGTTAACTATGATTGATATGAACTGATTTTATAGAGAGAATAATGATGTTCTGTGAGAAAAAACACTCAGGGATTAGTATTCATATATCCATGATTTGTGGAAATAAAAGATTCCACATTTAAATATACATTTTATATTCATGAATCAGTTAAGATGTGTTTGAAATAGTTATACCTCCCTTAATCCCATTGAATTCTAGGAGCGCACTCATGGTGTGTCTCAATCTTATATAGAAGTAGAAGATATTTGATACCTTCCATGGAGAGTAATCTATTCTAGATTTTACATGAATAATTATCTTACTTCCTAATTGAATATTTGGTTATTTAAATACTCCCCTTATATATGTTTTACATGATGGGATCTCCATCTTCTCTTTTTTCACATTCAGACTATGAGTTTTATTTATTCTACTTGATCTGAAAATATTTATCCTTCAGTTGGGAAACAATATTATAAAGACATGATCTAAATTCTCTTCTATATTTTCTCCTCTATTCATGATTTAATCTAAGAGGGATAATTATTTATTTTATCTCTTTCAAAATTTCCATTTTTTCATATTTTTTATTTACGTTCATCATCAGGATAACTTTGGACTTTATATTTTCAACCATCTTCATTATGAATATATTAATGGTCACATATATTCTCTTTATCCATTGGTTCTCCATGGATAGATATTCAATGAATTTATATCAAAATTTATATATTATTCTCTATTCATCCGCCTTTTATGGTAAAGATTGTAGATTGGCTTATTTAACACATGAACATGCTTTAGATTGTAATATAGATTGTATTTTTTTTGGCATCATTGGAATATAAACATCCATCATCCTCTCGGGATAACTCTAAATTTTCAAATTTTCAAGAATATTCTAAAAAATTATTAGAATTTTATTTATCAATAGAACTATAAATGATCACCCTAATTGGATATTCCATCTTCTCAGGGGTATTTTTTATTCCTTTTCTCATTTCCCTTTGATATACGGTAAATCTAATTTATTTTTTACCATATTCACTTTGAAACTGACTTCAACATGATCTATTAAGGTTGGATATTTAACCATATTAACCCTAATTTATTTTCTATATATCACATAGTTATTTTTATACATCTCAAGTATAGTATAAAAATTTGAGGTTTGTTAGTATTGTTATTCATTTTTAGTCTGTGGAATCATTTTACCAAAATTTTTATTTATTTACATCATTAGAAGTTGGTAATGGAATTAAAGACTTTAACCAATGACATGCCTAATGATAGAATGTTTTAATGAGTTCATTAGATGTTTCATTATTTAGTGAGGTTTAAAAAAATTCCTATAATGATAGACTTTTTCTAATAGATATAGGTAGTCATATTGAGTATTACATCCTGAGATTAGTACGTACTTATGAGAATAGAAGGAGGCCCATAAATCATGGAGGTTTTTGAAACCAGAAAACTAGAAAAATTCTTTTATAAAAATAGGTTGAGAAAACCTATTGATTCGGACGGTGATTTTTAATTTTATTACTTACATATATGATCCACATTTATAAAAAATCATATTTTTAAATATTTTTACTTATAGATAAATGAAACGATTATGGTGTTATCCCATAAGTATGGGAGGATACTATAATATTAAAAAAATGTGTTATTTACCTATACAAATTCCTTTATTCTCTGTATTCTAATGAGTATTCTTGTTTAAAGACTATGTTTGATGATTTATGGTATATTTAGTCTTCTTAAGTTCTGGTGCGTTTAGTTTGAGACGTGTGTCTTTCCACTATGTGTAGAGGTTGGTAGGGCTGAAAAATAAATAAATTCATCAAACTACATCTGTTTTTTCAAATCCAAGGATTTCACATCTTTTTACAGTTCATTATAAAAAAGTTCTATTAGAGCATGGTTTATAACAAGGGATTCTCTCTACGTACTCAGGTATCTTTATTATAAGTTTTACAGTAACATCAAAATATTTAGTGGGAGTTACTATATTATAGTAATATATTAGGAAGATGGATATATTTGGATTGATAAGTTTAATGGAATATATTATTTACTTTTGGAGGATCTATATGAATTATTATCTCATAAAAAAGAAAATGGATGTTATATGAACTAGAATCAATTCAATGAATATGGAGAAAAAAATGTAAATGGATTGGTCATATGTTAATTGTAATGGTGAGGATATCATTGTAAAATAATGTTTCATTCAAAATCTATGATGTGAAAACAACAGTAGAACTAATGGTTTCCCAAATAAAAATGTATGAAAAAATAACAACTTTAACCAAGGTTTTTATGAAGTTTAATTTTTTTGGTATTAGATTTTTTTAAAAAGTTGGATAGGTTCAAACCATGAAAATAATTTTTAACAAAATCTTATGTTAGATCAATTTATTGAAATTCACTTTTTCAATTGATTTTGGGGCATTTAGTATATTTACATCATCGTGTGGTGTTTTCATGTGATGATTGTTGTGGTTCACACTTCTATGAGAAAATATAAGTTAGTGTTTTATGATATAATAATATTAATACTAAATATCGATATTAGGTGGTGGAAATTCTTGGAACCTACCATAAATATATTGAATGTAGAAGGTAAACTATGGTCACCCAATCAAAGATATGTCTGAATAATGAAAATAAATATTGATATGAGTGTGGAGGTAAATTTAGCGAAATAATACCCACATTTTGGAATTTTGGTAAGAGAGGATATCTCTATAACAATGGGAAATAATTCATAGAGTAATAAAAAATAAGTTTCTATACATTCAAATTCATTAAATTCCTTATAAGATAATTTTTTTTTACTATTCAGTGTTAATGTTCTAGTGGAATCTTGGATTTTTAATTTTGGTTCATTATTCCATTCCACATCAGAGCAAGGGATCATGACAAATTTTATATCCAAATGATTTTGTGATGAATATTCTCTAGGTGATAATGCTCTTAAATTTATCATAATAGGATAAGTTAATATCTATATGTTTGATGGGAACATTTTAATGTTTATGGAAGTGAGAAATATTCCATGTTTATAGAAAAATGTGATTTATATTATCCAAATAGATACAAAAAGATTTGGGAAGACCTTTTAAAAATCATGTATTTAAAATAATAGAGTGATCAATGTTTATGGAATGATGAGATAAGGATTGTACCATGTATCAAACTAAAATTTAGATAGAAATTTGATGGTTGGAACTAAAACTAGTAGATGATTTGGGGTAGGTAAAAATATTCTTGGTATTCTCAACGAGAATAATGTGAAATTTATTTTGTAAAGGGTATTTATAAGGTCGATCAAAACAATATTGGAACCTGTGACAGTTGTATACTAAAGAAACTGAGGAAATTTTCATTTAATTTGTAGGTAAAAGATCCTCAATGTTCAAACATTCCGTTAATTTTTTTAGAGTCTAAAACATTATAGTTTCCTGAAAAAATTATTATTATTGAGTGTCAGTATTCCAGTAGAGAAATGGGATGGTAATTTTGGTGTGTCATTCCATTCCACATAAGAGTAAGGGTTCGTAGAGAATTATGTATCCAAAATATTTAGTGGGAAATATTCGGTAGATGATAAAGATATTAATGTTAACAGAAAGGGTGATGTGAATTTATACATGTTGAACTATATATTTTTAATGTTTAATGATGTGATACATATTGTATTTTTTAAAAAAATTCTAATTTCCATGGGAAATTAGATAACTATTTATTTTGGAAGATCTTATCAAATTATATATGAAAAAAACCATGGATTAATAGTTATTTCTAGAGGAATTAAATATAGGACCATGTATCCTAATGAAATTTCAGATGGAAATTCAATATCTAGAACTATAAGTACTATAATTATGGTGTTTAGAACAATTGGGTTGGTCATATTAGTGAGAAAAAAATAAATTAGTTTTGGAAAAGGGTATGTCGAATATTGATCATAACAATATTGGAACTTGTGAGAGTAACATACTTGGGAAATAGTAGAAGGTTCTTATCCCCATATCCCATAATATTGAGGATAAATCCAAAATTTGTTTGTTCTGGGATATATAGAGGATAAAATTATCTTTTCACTTTGGGATTAAATTATTTATTATATTTTCAAAGATCTAAATTTCCACTTTAATGAAATAGTTTTATACAAAGTCAAAAACACTGAAGAGTCTGAAGTTGAGTTCAACGAATTGACAAGTCAGCTTCAAGTTGTTATGAATGGGAGGACTAGAAGTTATCTATATCTAGTGAGTTCAAATATTGGAATAATATTTCAAGTAGATAAAAATAAAAATGATATACATAATTTATCAAGATTTGTAGGGGCATGAAAAGTAAACTTATATGGTTAGACACCATAATTTTGGGTGCTGGAAAATATATCATCAGAATCAGTAGAATCATAGCTTGAGTTCTGACAGACATCCAGATTTAGAGGACAAACAAAAATAAATGTTCATGAATTACACTATCTAATTCAAATAAATGGTGTAGAACCTAAGATCCAAAAAAAAGAAGAATAAATAATTTATTCTCCTAATTGGATGTTATAAATGGAAGAGAAAAATATCTTATTTCAACAAAATGTGACTTGGGAGCTAATGGAACTATCAAAAAGAAAGAAATAATTGGATAATAAAATTGTTTTCTTATTGAATGAAGAAGATGATGGAAGAGAGTGGTATAAATCTAGGTCTGTGGTGAATGGATTTTAATAAAATGAGGGAGCATATTTATATAATATATTTTAATTATTACTAAAATGTACTACTATTGAGATAATATTAATCTTGGTCACAAAAAATAATTTTTTTATAAAAATATATATATAACTATGTAATTCCATCATGATGATATATCAGAACACATTTATGAAAACCCCCAGTAGAGTAGATGTTAATCAGAATAAGTAATTTTTGAGTAATCTAAAATTTAGTCTCTATATCATACATAAAACTCCATCAATTAAACTGGAAATTAAATTCATTCATGGTTGAAAATCAGTTCCTATGATGAAACATAGACCATTTTTTCTACTAGATGTTTTAGATGGATGGATTTTTTTTATCATCCTTCTCATGTATAATAAAAACATGTTTCGGAAGGGTCCATTCATTAAATGAGTATCTAAATTAAAAATTGAGTTTTCTATAAATATTAAAATAAACCATCATTGTGTTTAAATGAGGATTTATTAAAAAATTATTAAAAGAGGAAATAGAACTGTGAGTTTTTTCTCAATGTGAGTATATCCATAAATTCATCCAACGTCTTCAATGAAAGGGTATAAGATAGTATCAACTCTAATATTTGGGATCATCAAATTTTAATAGTGGAAAGAACCATGAATATAATATGGGGTGTGATATGTTGAGAAAATTTTCATTAAATTTGTATGTTGGAGGCATAATATAGAAGACGATATTCAATACTCTAGATTTTTCTGTTCATTAGGACCCATCGGCAAATATATATTAAATCATAGCATAGGTAATTAGATATCCATGAACTAAATCATCATAAATATGAATTCAATCCATGATATATCCTTATAGTTGAGGCTATATAAACTACTATATTGGGATAGTGATGTGTATTTTTGGGGTAATTATGCTACCAAAAAAATTACAAAGGGATTTTTTTAAACATTTTGTGGCATAAAAATTAGATATATATCAAAGTTTTAATTAGTTGTTTCACTCTCCATTATATTGGCCAAAATTATGGTTCCTATATAATTTGAGAAGGAAATTTTTTGGGTGGGGTCACTTCTATCTAAGCTATATATGTGCATGATTGTGTATTACTCTACTACAATAGTCAGTGTCCAATTCACTGGGAAAAATATTTTCTATTCTATACATAGACTAAACATATCAACCTAAAATATAATTACATTTAAAATTTTCTTATGGTTGGGGGGTTAGAGCTATATAATATGACTGGAAAAAATAGGGTGACATTTATTAAAAGGTTCAAATTTATGGATGTTTAAGGAAGAATTGAGCCTCAATGGGATTTAGGTTATTGGATTTGGAAATGAGACTGTAACATGTATGTGGAATAATGATATATAATGAAAATATTTCTATGTGTTGGAGATTAATGAATTATTCTTCTAGAAATATTTATGGTGGATATTGTAAGTATTGTTAATCATATATAGTCTCTAAAATTAAATTATCAAAAGGATGAGTTCTCAATTCAAAAAATATTGTAAGGGTCATTGATGACTTCATCAAATGAGTTGCTGGGATGTTTCGATGATTTTCGTGAAAGCTGGATCATGAGGAGAGATTGGAAATATGCCAAATCGTGATTCACTGTGTCTATTGAATATATAGAGTTATGATATGGATTACTTCAGTAGATCAGTGGTCACTACTGTAACCATATGGAGGATCAAAATGTTGAAGTTCTATTAAATCACGAGGCCAAATATACACCATTATAAATAAGTTGTGGAACCAAAAATTAATATATATTGTGATTTGTAATTTCATTAAATTATTAAGTGATCCATGTGGTTATAAAGTCATAGTTTTAAATATTTTTTACTTCCACAGAAATAAAACTATTGTATTATTCTCCCAAGGATGTTAGATGAAAATACAAAATTCATTAAAAAGGTGCTTTTTTATTGTTTACTTTTTTATTTTTGGTATGCTCTATTTTTTTCAAATAGAAAGATAGTGTTTGGTTATATAAGGTGAATTTATTATCCCTTGATTATAGATAATTTATTTCGATAAGAATTGAAATTTTTTATTCATAAATTTAGATTTATTTTAACTTTAGTTAGATTTATAACCCCACATCTGGTGGTGTAAATATGGTTATTACACATGTACGACTAGTTATCTTTCTATAATTATTTCTAGTATACTTCATTGGAACGTGATATTGGGGAGATTATTTCTATCACTACATCTCTAATTATTCAGTTGTTCTTAGTCAAGTCTGTATCTAAATTAATATACTTCATAAACAGCATTCAAAAAACCTGTATAAATATGTAGCATCTCCTTTTTCTAAACCTCATTGTTACATCCTAAAAAAAAATTGTTCCTTAATCATTGAATCCATGAGCACACAAAAAAATGTAAAAATATGCTAATTTATAATTTAAAAATTAGATTTTTTTTCCTATAATGAAAATTTTTGGGAGATGATTGACCTAGGACATCGTTAGATGAGGTGTTGGAGAATCCAGGGGCATACTAATTTAAAAAAATTCTCATATTTTGTCACTCTAGGACATACATATCTTGTTCCATTATTTAAAGGAACATATTCAATATCTCATTCATTCATAATGATCACCCTAAAGAAAAACTAAAAAATATGAAAGTAATGCATGCACAAAATGTAGTTATTTTTAATTATTAACCACTAATAGGTAATCCAAAGTGAATATAGATGAATATCTGATGATGTAATAAAATCCACTATACACAATTTTAGTGGATATCTTTTTTTGTCATAGTCAATTTATGATAATGTGAACTTCCCTTATAATGTTCTATAATGTTTTTCTACTTATCCAAGGGTCACTCCCTCTTCATATCCGTTGTAAAAAAATTAGTTATTTATTAGTTAGTTTATAGAATTGGGGGTCTCTTCATTAGTTTATGGATATAATGGTTTATCCATGCTTATCATGGGACACAACTTCCATCATAAATCCATGATTTATATTCCTCAAAAAACCTTCTATGATGAACTTATAATACTCCTAGTATAGATGATATCAAAAACTCAATTATAGGGTTGAGTATTTGTATCCCACAGTAAATAGAAGTAAAAAACACTTCTCGATGTAGATATAATACCATACATTAATTATCTTGTTTCACTATTTTATCATCTTTATCCAAGTAAAATATGGATACTTATTTTTTCTTATTTTCTGGAGTATTTTCTATTGAATGAAATAGATGTGTCAATAGATTTATTCCTATGAGTCTATTTCTCAAACATCATTGGTTTGTAAATAATAATATATTGAAATTTATTTCATTTCAATATATTCAATATTTATCTCTCTTATAATTTCTTATAAAACTACTGGTAGTATTTATACTGATTATCCACACAACCATCTCTGTGATCTAAGGGATGGGGTAAATACACCATCCTATATTTTACTACGAGCATTCCAAATATCTCACCTAATATTTTTGGTTAACAACATACATTCAAATTTTTTCAAATCATTAAATCTTATCCCAAATTCCTCATTTTAATTTTCGTCTAGATATTCACATATTCAAGGTGTGTCCTCATATCCCATGCGGTAATATCCTTATACATAACCATTAATAGTGTTTTTTACCGTTACCCAAGAATTGGTATTCAATCAAAAATCAAATCCAAGGAAATTGCTAAATATATTCTATTTGTATAACTATATATCAATGTTTGAAATTCCCAATCCTTATTGATACATCATAGTATTTTTTGATTGAAAATTTTTCCATGGTGTTACCTCTACTTAAAAAATCCTTTTCTTGTATCTACACTATACGAAATTTGGAATGATATAATTATTTTGAAAACAATTCACTTCTCTATGATAAACACACTATGAAATGGTTTGATTTACACTCACCTTACCATTTCCTCTTTAACTCCAAGGCATGTACTCGACAATACATTCTCCATAGAATGTTGTTTATCCAAGAACCCATTTTTAAACATATCACATTATTATTCTATTAATACCAAAATTATCATAGAGAGCCTCCCCATTTTTCATATGGATTTTTTAATCCCAATATGGCCTCCATCTTGGAATGGCCAAAATAGTCACTCCATTCATGACACACCACTACTTACACTATATGGTATCTTTCATCATCATCCAATTTAAAATTTTCAATTTTGTCATGATGTAATTTTTGGAGAAAAATAATATTCTATGATTGATATACCTTCTTGTTTTAGTGATTCATAGTGTGGATCTTCATTGAATAGGTCAACCAACTCTTCACTCCAAAACAAAAAGGAAATGGACATTATATTTCACCCTTAAGTAATAGAAAGTACTCTTAAGTATGTTCCTAAAAGACTCTCATGTATACATGGTGTACTGAAATAATTTATCATATTTCTATATCCTTTATAATTTTACATTTTTCAACTAATGGGAAAATAATTTCTCATTCTAATGTGAGAATTGAGTATATAGGTAGTTATCATTTTCATTTATAAATTATTTATCACCAGAAAATATAATGTATTTCTAAATATGTCTTACTCATATAAAAAACATCATAAAATTGTAAAATAAATGTATTTCAAATATATTTCATACTCTCCATTATATATTATGTATAAAAGGTGAATTTCCCGAATTTACCATACCACATACCACTTATATCATCTATAACACTAAAAAATAATATTCCAACTTCTGAACATCCAAGATTCTAATTTTTCCTCATTCATGATATAGTATGAAACAAAATAAATATTTACATACCTATATACTGTATCAAGGATTCTATCTTTTAATCCAATGGGAATAACTTTAAAATCATATTCTAATTTTTAATTTCCATGTATATTATATAATACATCCACAACAACTCTAATAATTATTATAAGCATTTATATAAAAAACATGACCAATTATTATCATCATTTATGTAGTGCATCCTTAGTAAATCTAAAAATTATTATCAATAAATTGATAACACAACCTCTTATTTACAACACATCTATATGAATTAGTTACAGTAGTTGCGTAACACTTTCACCTTTTCCACTAAAAGGATATTTATCTACTATCCCTTGTAAATATGTGTCATATATGTCTATTCTTTTTAACTCAAAAAACATAAATACCCTTTTAATGTGATTTATTTAAATTCTTTTCATTTACATGAACATACTAAAAGTTACAAAAATATAAGGGTTATAAGTAATTTTCAATATATTTTTCATTGATTATGAAAATAATTTTTTCATGTTTAGGTATACATAAACCATTATTCAAATTTGTAATTCCACAACACATTTCATTCATATAAAATAAAAAACTCTCACTTATTAAATTCAAATGAAACTGATTGTCTTTAAACATGACACATAGATTTTTTCTCTAGTAATAAACTACACATGAAACTAAATATCATGTAAAAAAAGATATATACATGGTAAATTGGGATGATATTGTCATGTTTGTAATGTTTCTAATCTTTCCCCATATGTTTCTTAGAGATACATATCCCCATTAAATATTCTTATATATCTAATTATTACCTATAATTGAATACATATGTGTGAACCATAAATTATATACAATAACCATCTTATGGAAATAAAAATATTTTGTATAGTGAAAAACCTAAGGAAAGATAAGGAATCCCCATACCTCAACTTCTTAGTGATGATTTTTTTCTTCTAATAGACCTTTCCACATGAAAAATAAAAATCTCTAAGTTCTAATTCTCCATTAATATCTTTAGCATCTTGGAACCTCAATTCATTAGTGAATTTGGATTTTATGTAACCATTAATATATTACAGTTTTCATTCCTTTTATTATACACTATAAGAACTAAAAAATCAGTATTCTTTATATACTAACCAGTTTAGATAATTATGGACAAAATTGTATTGTCAAACTAAGAGGAAATGGAATTATGTGGGTGAATTTTCATTTAAAAACCAAAGGAAATCAAAAATTTAAAAAAATAAGAAAACCCAATTTTGAACAATTTAAGATAATTAAAATATTTGAAATAGGTAAAATATGAATAATTTTTAAAATTATAATGACATAAATATAAAATATTATAACATAACAATAATAATAAAAATAGATATTCGTAAATTAAATGATTAAAAGTATTTATCGATTAATCATTTGGTTAACTGAATGAATAAAAATGATTAATATATAAAAATATAGAAATTAAATAATGTACATAATTTGGTATGGATGTTAAAAAATAGATCAATAAGGTAACCATTGTCTACCACATCGATTTCTCAAGGATTTACTCTATTATTGTGTTAGTTTTAATTGAATCCTATATACTAAAACACTATTAATTTTTTAGGTTAGAGAGAAATCAAAACAAGGTTTTTAATAGGTATGAATATAATCCTCAAAGATAATAGTATCTTTCTTTTAATCGATAAAGAAAGAAAATTTAAATACTATTAAATATAGGTAGTGAGGATAGATAATAGAAGAAAAATTAAGAATGGATGACTATATAGTAGAAGAAAAGTTTTAACAAAGTCTATATTATCACATTAGAATTTGAAGAAAACACGGATATAATGGGAAAAATAATATAGTGATATGATTTTACAATAATCAGGCACACTACATTAGAAAATAAAAGATTTATATAATTTTACCACTTGAGAGAGAAATGGTGATCCCTGCATTATGGAATGGAAGAATGAATGAGAAATTTGAAATTTATGTTTCCAATGCACCGAAGGATCATATTTATAGTCATTAAATACTTTAAAAAATTCAATAATTACTTGGCATTAATTTAGTCAATAAATAAAATAATTATAGAACTCTTGACAACATTTAAAATTATCTTAGAAATTTCTAGATTAAAGCCACATGTGGAATGGTATACTTCTTTGTGTTTTGGATGTGAACCTTGTGTCATAATGATTGGAGGTATGGTGTGGAGTTTTGTATGGTCATTTTGGAGGATATGTTGGTTTTGAAATAGTTATGTATATCCCAAATTTATTATAATGGATGAACCCTTAAAATAATATTCATGGTGTATAAATTTTTGTTATAGTATGTTATTTTCCGGGGTTTTAGTATTTGAAGTTTTATTGTTGTTTGAATTTTGGAATATTCACCGTGAA
The DNA here is from genome assembly GCA_963277665.1 of Viscum album. NCBI lineage: Eukaryota > Viridiplantae > Streptophyta > Magnoliopsida > Santalales > Viscaceae > Viscum > Viscum album. The sequence goes on along the minus strand of OY728133.1, from coordinate 310,925,940 downwards.
TTTCAGAGTGGACGATGGACTGAGAATTACATTGTCTTGGTAATTCCCACTGCATTGTAATTCTTATTCTAGATTATTTTACTGTGTGGTGTATAGGGTTGCGCTATAGTGAAATTCACTCCGCCAGTTTGAGAAGACTAACAAGTCTTTAACAATAATTAATTAAATATAATAAGAATATATCATCAAGTATATCTTCCAATCATGTTAATGAAATTAGTAGAAACATTAATTAATGATTTTGATTATTAAAATGTAATAAGGATTGAATAACAAAAACATACCCATTTTATGATCACAAATGCTTGAATAATAAGTGAATAATACAAGTATATATCATGTATAAATAATTACACCCATAACATAAAACTTCTCCCCCTCATAAAATAATACATATATCACCTGTAATATAAAACATTATGGCCCATTGAGATTATAATGGAGGATACATATATGGGGTTAGGGTAAATAAAATAAATAAATAATATTTAAAACTATGTAAATCATCATTATTCGTATTTTGATAGAGCTAAAAAATATGTGCAATAAAAAATTCAATAATTAGATTCAGATATTTTTACTAATGATCAAGATGAATGAAACAAATGTTTTTCATTTGAAAATATATCTGGGGAGATAAATAAATAAATGAAAAAATATCAAATAATCTTAAGACTGAAATCATTTTTTTAAAATAACTGATAAAAATGTTGTATCTTCTAGGATTAGTTCAATATAAAAAATATTTGATCACCCTCAAATAAAGAATCAAGTGAAATAATTGGATCATATTAATTAAACAAAACCAAATAAATAAATAAATAAATTAAAAATAAAATACTTTCCATGATTATTGTTTAGAAAAAAATGTGTTATTAAACCTGAAGAAATTACCAAATAGTGTCGAATGAGGTGTGCAATCATGAACCACTTCTTGTTCCGTGGCTGAATATTAGGTTAATAATTCAGAATTACCTTTTCAAGTTAATAACCTATAGATTTATCTATGTTGTAACTACATGCACATAATTTTATACAAAAAATCATTTTCTTTGATTATTATACTCTCTTTAATTTACAAAACTTATGAAAAGGTTGAAATTATTTTCCTGAAAAATAACAAAAAAATTATTTTAAATTAAATTTTAATTTGAAAATGATAAAATATTCCCAATATTTTCAAGATAAAGAGATAGGTATGGCAATATAATAATACCCTTCCCACTTTTAATAAAGTCCAATTGGTCAACAGAAAGGGGATTAGTGGAAATATTATAAATTTAAATATTTTTTCATGAAAATTAAATAAAAATATATTCTTTTAGGAATTGATCTCATAATAAATGGTGTCTCAGATCAATGTAATTTTTGGGAGAGTATTGAATAAAATTCAAGAGATTATAATCACACAAGTTTTGTTACACTTTATAGGGACATGATAATATAAAAGGAAAAATATGTAAGGGGGTTTGTTGAATCTATATTATTTGATCACAAAAACTCCAAGTAGTTGTGTATTTTTCTTCATTTGAAGAAAGAGGAAAAAAAATTTCTTTAGTAGGTGGAAATTCTAACTAGTAATTTTACAATTTAGGTGGAATCATCTAAAATATACACGTAAAAAATATGTATGCTAATATGCAGTTTCATTTTGATAAAATAAATCAAAATTTTCTTATCATTTCAAATATAGAAAACTCAATTTTGAACATTTAATTGAGATTAATTTATATTTTATTGAAAATGAGAACAAATTCATTCAAAAAATATGATGTTTTCCCATGTCATGTTAAGGTAATGTAGACTTTCAATCATACATATTTAAATGTTTTTGTCAACCAATGGACCTGATTCATTCGATTATAGCTTATAAGTTTTATTCGTCGGTATTATAGTTTCCCAATCATGATCCACCCAATCGTATTTAGAATTTCATTAGTGTATTTCGTTTTTTAAAGGATCCATCAAATTTGTAGGAAATTTGAAAAGCAAGGAGAATTATAGTTCTTTCATAAAACTCCTTTCAAACCATTTATTCATTGAATCAAAAATTTCATTACAAATATTATCTTTAAGTTAAACTAAAATATAATCAACCATAAAAAATTTAAATAATTAATAAATTATTTAATATTTATTTGAGAAATAAGTGCAATCAATTTTTTTCATATTAAAATTATTTGATAAATAAAATTTAGTTATCCTATTATACTAAGAACATACTATTATTTTAAACCATAATGTTCTTCGGATAAATTGAAAAACATATTTCTAAATTTATTATTTTAATAAATAGGTGGTTGATCGAAAATAACATTTTTTGAAAAAAATTCAATTTATAAATGCCATTTTGTATTCCATTTGAAAAAAGATTAAAATTAAAATGAGCGGTAAATAAAAAAACATTCTAAAGGATTAATGTTGTAAAATGGGTGAAGAGTTTTTACCATAATTAATACCTTTTTCTTTATATCATCCCTTATCAAAAATTCAATTATTTTACATATTATAATTTCTTGATCATCATGTTTGTTTCAAATACCCCACTTAGATAAAATAATTTGATTATTATATGTCCATTCCAAAAGATCCCAAATATTATTCCTTAGAAATTTGTTTTACTAGGATATCATTGAAATTATCCAATTATCATTATTAATATTATCATAAAGGGGATTGTGTTCAATGTTATAAATAAAAGATTGATTTTCATTTTCATTTAAGACCAACCTTCTAGTATATGTTATAGATTATAATTCGCCGATATAATATTCAAGGGGATAATATTTGGATTCAATCCATTACTTAGGTACATTAGAAGGTGTTTCTTTTAAATCTTCAATTACATTAAAATATTTAGGTTTAGGTAAGGATAAAGTAGAATGTCCAACATCATCTTTAATTTTAGGATGTGATTTTCGAATATTATCTTTAAATTTGATGTGAATTCACTATTTTAAGGTCTTTTTCATTTTAATAAAGACTCATAAGTATTAACATAAGTTTAAAATACAAATATATATAGATTCATAAAATTTAATGTCAAACATCCCATATTATCTTTATTATTAAGGATAAATCAATTAAAATAAAAAAATTATATAATAAAGCTTTAGTAATTTTTCAATTTCAATGTTCAGAATGGTGTTCTCTAAATTATGTCTTATAAGAACACAGTAAATGATATATCATGTGGCGTTGGATTCAATATCTAAAAATATTTTAGTAAAGTTAATCTCATTAAATATTGTCCAAGAAATTTATTTTAAGGTCCTATTTCATCTTTTGAAAACCCCTTTTTAAGTGTTCTAAGAGTATATATGGAGTGATGATAACCTTGAGAGGAAAAAAACTCAACAAATTAATTTTTATCAAATTATCCACCATATTTAATTCAACAGAAAATTATTTTGTTGACTATTTCACTTTTGACATTACATTAAAATTTGATAAATAAATTACAATTCTCATTTTTATGTTCTCAGAAGAGAACCCATGGAAATGTAATATAGTCATAGATAATTATAAAGGACTAAGATTTACCTAAATTTCTAAAAACATTGGTTGGTCCAAAAATTACATGGTGGACTAGTTATAATTATTTCAAAGTGAAAATGAAAATTTCATTTTTTAAAGAATATTTATTTTTCTTCCCAAGTTGGTATGGTTCACAAACTATGATATCTTTTGAAGAAACTTTTATTAAGCTCATACAAGTCAATGGTGGTTCATTGTGACAATAGAGTTAATGATAAAATAACATAGACATTGATTAAAAATCCATGATACATTACCTTGTGAACTTATAAACTATTCATTTTTAATTCTAAGGTATTTTAAAACTATAATATAAACATTATAAAAATGATATTTTGTAAATACAATATTTCATTTATAAATAAAATCATGAAATATTATCTAAAAATTTAATTTTAAAACCTATATTACATAATTTTATTGTACAAATTAAATTTTTCTTTAATACATTATCAAATAAAAAACAATAATTAGAGTATAGTTTGGGAAACCAATCATACCAATACTGATAATTTTTCTATTTAAGTAATATTCTAATGGTAATTATCCTCCATCAATGTTTCCAAAATGATTGATTTTTAAATAATCACCAAACATATCCCTCAATAACCTACTACCCATATACAAAGTATCATGATGGAATTTTCTCATGATTCACTTTCCCTATAAAATATTATGATTCTAATGCTTTTTGGACCAATATATTGGGTCCAATTAACTTATCCAATAAGAAAAATTTAATCCAAACATGTTTAGAATAACTTTTTTCATTAGAAATAATACATGAGAGATGAATTATCATTTATTTATTATATCTATAATTTTTGAAATTTTATTCATAAACAATATGAACATATTATTTGCAATAATCCATAAAAAAATTGGTAAGTTCATTTTAGAGAACTAGTCATTTATTATTTTTTAGAATACTATGATTTTTAAAAAAACCAATCTCAAAATTAAATTTAAAACTAATTAGTATCACAAAATAGCTTTTAAGGTTACATTACATTCGTTTAATTGAGAAATATTATTTTTTAGATCATTTATTTTAAATTCAAAATTATCAATATTTAGTTTTTCTTTTATTTTCAAAATCCAAAAATATTTTTTATTTTAGAATTTTGTATTTATTAAAAAATCTACTTTATTGTTATTCATTCATAGAAATTTTATTTTAAAAAAATGTTTTAAATACCCATGTTGATGTTAATTTATATGAAAAATATGATATTTATTTTATAAATATGAGGTAGATGAAATATTAGAATTAGAATTTGAACATATAGAATTTACATCATCAAATATCTTTACTTTCTCTTTACAGAACATAGTACATTCATCACATAATCTATGTGTTTAATGTGTTTACTCATTACCCCTTGAAATTGAATCTTTTAGATATTTTATACCATTATTTAGGTCTTTAAAAAAATGGTTACTCAATCATGATGTGTCTTTTCCAAAAACTGTGGTATGTAACATCTTTCTTGATTTTCCTTTTTCATATTTAAGTTATTATTTTCATTTACATGTAATTATTCACTATTTTAGAAAATTGAACAGTCTTGGCATCAATGTGGGATGTTTCTTTGTGGATTTCATTGAAAACATTTTTTTAGTTTCTTTGACCTCTTTTTCCTATTTTTTAACTTTTCTTTCCTTTGTAATTACATATATCATGATTTAAATGATTATCTACTCAACTTATATATTCATTATGTCCTTAAAATATTGGATTATAGTTTGTTCGGGTTCCCAATATATTAGTTAAACAAAAAATATTTTTTATCTAAGTATTCTATAACAATATAATTATCAATATCCTTTTTTCCATTAAAAATATCTATAAATAGAGTAAACATTTCAGTGATAAATTCACTATTATGTGTAGGTATACTTTGAAAGACTTGTATAAATATATCTAATTGGGTATATTTAATGTTATGTTTTCCTTAATTAGAATATTCTATGATTTTTTATATTTCATGGTATTTTTTCTTGTATAAATTTATTTAAATTCATTTATATTTAAATAAAAATGCAAAGCATTCATTACATTACAAACTATTTCAAAAGAAGAAATATTGTTAAGAGTATATTAATAATTTTTTTAATATTTGGGATATAACCATGAGTAACTATTTTATATACAGGATAACCAATAGATCGAATAAAATTAGACACGTGAGCTTTCTAATAACCCTAATTATTACCATTAAAAAGGGAGTGTGGGCCATATATTATCCTTTATGATCCCCACGTGTGTTCAATAAAATGGGTTTTGAAAAAGAACATCTCTTGACAATAAGTTGATGTTATTTAAAATAAAATATGATATTAATGTATTTCCATGTAAATAAATAAATTCTAGATTCCTTTAATACCAAATGTTGGTCATAGTTGGGTAAAATGGAAATAGGGGGTGAATTTCATTTTAAAAACAAACATAAAAGATAAAGTCTTTCAAAAAAACATATTTTTAAAATAATATAGAATGTTAATAAATTTGAAGAGATAATAAAATGTATCAAAGTTATAAATTAAAGTATATAAATATACAAGATAATAAAACATATGAATAAAAGAAACACTGATATTTAAATTAAATAATTAGGTTTAACATTGGATTAAACAATAAGTTAATTAAACAAGTGACGTGGATTAAAAAACAATGATTTGGAATATAAATAAGGAAAATGATTATGTACAAAAGATTAAAAATAATTAAATAATGACCCCTATATAAACCACCTCAGTTTATCTAAGATTTAATCTATTAGACCCTCCAATTTAATGATATCCAAGAAACCAATACTCCCATGATTTATAGGTTATAATAAGAAACATGAAATAAAATTGATACTTTATTTTTTATATGAATTACAAGATTCCCCAATGAGAATAGTCTCTTGATATTCTAATAGTTATGGAAATAAGACCCAAATCCCTCACATTAAAGGAAATGATCACTGATAATGTTAGAAATATGGAGAAGGTAGTATTACTTAGAAGCAATCACATTTTTGTACATTCTAAATTATCTATAAATAATATAATGAGAAACATGGAGATAATGGGAAATATATGATAGTGGTATAATTTTATAATAAACATGAACTCAAGATTAAAAAGGATAAGATTTATGAAATGGGAGAACTTTAGAAATATTTTTTTATCGTAGAATATTGTTATTGTATAATTAATTATAGGGGTCCAATGTCTATTTCCATTGTACCATTGGATTATATTTATAGTCTTTCAATCCTCTATAAACTTATTATAATTTTTATAGGGTAATTAATTCAAGAAGAAATATAATGATGTTTTTTTGACCAATATTGAATGCTCCTCTAAAATGTTCTAGATTTAAGCCTCTTGCGACAAGGTAGAATTATTTATTCCATAGATGTAGATTTGAGATATTTTGACCAGATTGGTGGTGTGGTTTATTGTAGGATCAATTATGTGGTTCTTCCGATTTCAATTTAGTTATGGTGTATCCCTTAATCTATGGAATAAAGGACAACAACATTGATTATATTTGGCATATACATTTTCCACATGGAGTCACCTCTCATGGGTTTGTGGGTGTTGATGTTTGAGTATAGGGTAAATTCCATAACATTCACCCCAATGTTTGAAGAGGAAGTTGGATGAAATTGTAATATATTTTGGTCCCTCCCATTAAAACATAATTCCAATTCTATGAAATTTTTTAGTGCAATGTTGTGTGTTGTTTCATGTTGAACTTCACACGAGCAGTTCAACAAGACCAACAAGACCTAAAACAGTCTTACATAACGATTCAAACATTATTTCATCAATTATATAGTCCAAAAACTTAAATGGAATCATAAAACACTTTTAATAGTTATTGTGATCATTAATAAATAATAAAGTGAGATGAAAAATGAATATCTGGGAATGAATTCGTATTATGACTATGTTGGTAAAAACAACCTCCATAGTGTGGTTGAATTAAAGTTCTTGATGATTAAAAACATCCCTTGTTTTTATCATCTGGGTTGTATTGATTTTATTTCTTTTATTATAAATAAAATGTTCAATCTCTCAGAATCTTATGCCTGTCATACTAAAAAATAAAAATGAATAAAGAAATTATATAATTTACCAGGCATAGAAATTTTAATTTGTTCACTATTGAAGGAAAATATAAGGATAGGGGTTTTCTAGTGTAAAATAATCTACAAAATTCATTTTCAATATCTGCATGTTTTTATGTCATAATCACAGTATTCAAAGATGTAATACCCTAACAAGGTTATAGAATGATACAATATCGATCCAAGGTCCACGACCTCTTTCCCTTCACAATATTCCTTAGTGAAAAATGGTTATTTTATTGACATGTGGGTCCCTTCAATAGTTTATTGACATACGGTCTAACCATAGAAAACATAAGAAACTACCAGAATCATAGATCAAAAATATAAAGCTAATTTGAGCTCTATTTTATCTTTCATTACTTATTCATGTTCAGATGAGAGTATCCATTTTCTATGAAGATATACTATTTTTATTTCAACCAATCACTATAGTATCACTCCTCTTGTACATACAGATAATTCAAAACAAGAATTATCTTGATTCACTATATCCTATTCTTTATCTAGATTTTGAAAGGGAATTTCAACTTATTCCCTAAAAAATTGACTTCATGAATTGAACTAGATGAATCAAAGGAAATATATCTGGATCTCTTCCACATATTCAAAATAAAGTATTACAATATATCAAACCACTCTCTTTTTTTTCAAATAAAATACATATATTCAAAAAATTACCCTATTTTATAGAATACCATGAATAAATATTTTATTGACATATATAAAACCATCCATTTAATCTAATGATTATTATCAATTAATTTATCTCTACTCATATAAAATCATGTTTTTTATTCCATAAGATTTAATTTTTTTTCATAATATACTAATTTGTTTAACTCAACACCTAAAATGTAAATCTAGATATTATAAATTTAAATTATACTTGAAACAACATGTTAAATAAGAATCGAGCCATTAATTATGTATCTTTCTTCCTCACTTGTGATGATACATAACTCTATCTTCATCGTAATGTGATCGCCTTTACCTTTAAATGATACTTTGTTACACATCACATACAATAAATCCCCCTGAATATCATAGCATGATAAACTATATTTTCTGTAAAAATAAACAAATAATAGTGAAAAAAATAATGCTATAATGAGATCCATTATTCTTCCATGTAATAATGAATCAAAAAATTCTTATTGATGAGCATCATAGTGTTATTACAACCTAGAATTCATTCATATAATTATTCCAAAACTACAATTGTATTGTGATATTACTCTATGAAATACACACCTTTAAAATATATGTACCACGAAAATTATCTTAAGAATCCCCAAGGAATGTAAATCCATCTTAAAAGAATATAATTTTAAGTTATATTGTATGATTTATGATAAACATCATTGTCCACATACAACCACTTATTTTGAAACATAATCTTATGTATTATATAGTTTCATTCATGCATTGTACATTATTATTTTAACCAACCATCAATAATGCGACCCTTAATATTGCAGTTTGAACCTTCATCCATCAAAAAATGATGGATTTTCATGGACTATAACATTTTCCCATTCATGTAAATATCTCAGCATAAAGCTCTTGGTCATGGTGTAACACCTCTTCTTCTTCTCCCAATTAATTTCAAACATTACATGCCTTTTATATTATTTTATTCCTCCAAAAAACTATTAAATAAAAATATAGAGGTATAGTTCTCCCATTAAAAAATTTTATTCCATTAAATAATCATAAACAACATTGAACTTTTAGATTTTTTTTAAAATTAAACTCCATTCATGGTGTGACGTCATACCTCAGGCGTGATGTAATCCTCCTTCATAATTATTCTACGATCCATTTCCATGCGCCTCTTAAAAATGATCCTAATAATTATTAAACAACAATAAATTTAATTATCATATATTAATATAATTTACAACTTTTATTATTCAAAATAAACCATCATCTCATGCCATTATAATTCTTGATTACTGAAATCCATGTGAATAAATGTCAGGTATATATCATGTATCTTCATACAAAAAAGTTCTATAAAATTATTCACCTTGTCTTCTAGACTCATCCAAAAGTATAATTTTCCTTTATTCTCCCGAAACAACATGATCTTAGTTATTGAAAACAAATATAACATCAAACAAACCTTTTGTCCCTTTATTCTCCCACATTATATTTTTTCAGTGCTATCATAAATCCTTCCTCCATCAAATAAATCTAAAACTAATGATTTATGATCCATTGATTTACTTCCCCATTAACATGAAAAAGAAATATGATATCTTCAATATCTTATCTTCACTTTTTTAGTAATCTTATTAAATAATCTTTTTCAAGGATGATCATTATTTTTACGTTAATCTAGGAACCTGTATATTTGAGAGAAAATAATATCACTCTTCTTAGTCCCCCATTCACATTGAAAAAAATGTGGATTCCTTCATATTTCTAGTCACACATCATCTATTTAATACTTTCTCTATAATTTCCATGTTGGTGAATTTTACCCCTCAACATCTTAAATTCATATTTGGATTAATTTCTCTGCCCCATTTTCGTGTAATTATCCTCATCCCATTTAATACCAGTAGTTGAAATATAAAGTATTTTCAAATATTTGAAAGTTTCATTCACACCAATTTAGATATTTTGACTACTTATAAATTACTCAAAAAATTTGAAGTATTAGATCTATTTACAATATTAATTCCATTATGTTCCTTCTCAAGCACTAGTCAAATAAATCTTATTTATTTTGAACCATCAGGTGAATATCAAATATTTCACATCATCCTTGAATACACTTATTGAATAAAATAATTCTATATTTTCATTTTTGAGACCAAAAACATTTCATCTCCCTTGATGCATTCTCCAAAATGATTTTTAGTTAGTGAATTTACCACATCAAATTGAGTTATCCCAGAATCCAAAATTCCTTCTAACTTAAAACACAGTGTAAGTAAAATGAGTTTATGTCAACAACCATAAATTTTCGAATCCACTCACTTTATTTTTTTAAAAATTATATTTTTTAGTTTAATTATCCACAACACATCTTGTGTTAACAATTAAAATTAAAAAACCATCAATTTATTAACATGCAAGTATAAAGTCTGAGAGTCATTCAACATATGTAGCCAACTGATACAATATTTTTGTGATAAAATAGTGATACCACAATTTATCAAAAATCCCCATATATTTACAAGGATACTATTTTTTAGTTGAGGAAAAATAGCCACATAATTATCATAACTAACTCCACCTGAATTCCTTAATTTTATGAATCCAAATATTAGCATAATTCCCTCACATAAAACAACTTGTTTTTAATAGATATTTCTTCCCAATAGTTTTTTGTTTCCTACAAAAATCAAATCATGGAACAATTTTTATACCAAATAAAATAAAGATGATTATTGTGACATTATCCATTATCATTTCATTACAACTTAGTGTTATGATTCCTCTTGAGATATATCCAAATTTCATTTTTTGATCACAAAAGTTGGATTAACACCATTGGATATTTCGTATTATTATTTGATTCTACATTGATATCATGTCATACTCTTCATCATTTTTAATTCATCATCAGACCATGAAGCCTCCCAGTTCAACATTGAAATCAAAATTAGTATATTAACTCCACATTTTCAATCAAATCAGGGCCTTAAAACCATTTTTTATTTTCGGGCCTAATACCCACTGGAAACTATAATATCTCTAAATACACTTGTTTCATTTTTCTCCTTTAAAAAATCAAAACTTCTAGATCATACACCTTTTCTTTTAGTATAATTTCTCCATGAATTTTATATCCCCATTAAGCATACATCAGTTCTAAAAATTTTATCAATTGTTAACACATGGAGATTGGGGTACCTTTGAAATCACAAATAAGAAGAGTTTGGTATGTTTTGGTGAACCATTCTTTTTTCTATCTTTCTTCCAAGACTTAATTATTATAATTATTCTAATAACACTTATACATGATTCATTTTAGATAATATAATTTTTGGTTTTCTATATTATTTGGATTGGTCTTCAGCTATATTGTGAGACTACTCCCACATGTATAATTTCCTTTATATATAATTTTTTTTCTATCCTTTATCTTTTATCCTCATCCATGGGAGGTCTCTTTCATTGGTCATCACAAATTTAAATATGTTATATTTTGAGAAACCACTATTCCATGATTCATATCTATCCTATTCAATTTATAATACAGAAACATTGGAATTATTTTTCATTGGTTAGTCATTATTTATATGTTAATCCATCTTCTTTTTTAATTGGGTAGCTTTATTTTTTTCTCTTCAAAATTTTTTAATTCTTTTCAATAGTGATTTTTACAGTATATCATAATTTTTATTTTGTTCACACTTCATTATGATTCATGATTTTTCTCCAATACAGTGAATCTATTTTATATCTTATTATATTTCATTATAACTTCTCTTCCCATTTTATATAAGAATATAGAAATTCTTTATGAACCCTTTAGTTTTTTATTGATGCAATTTCTATCCACATATCTATTATTAACATAAATAAAACATACCCTTTAAATTTTTACATTATATAGTCATTTCATGGTTAATATGTTAATTTATTCATTTTTATTCTTCCATTGATACCATGGCCTTCTAGAAAAACAATAATTCTGTGTACCAATATTCCACATTAGTAAAATGTTTTAGTTACTCTTCATTGAGATCCTTATACTCCAGAGTTCACATAAATCATAAATTTACATACTAATTCTATATTTTATATTGTTCATAAATCACTTACTAAGACATACATAATTGAAATCCATAACTTTTATCTTCTATTTTTGTATATGGGATTTTTTTCAAGATCCATGATGTTATCATCTTCCTCCATAAATATTATTGGATTCTCCTTCATCCTTTTCCCATCATCATTATCATAATTTTTTTTCTATGATCAAGATGTGTCTTAAAAGTGATAACTCTCTCTTTTAATTAGTTAACTATGGTTATTTGTTTACCCACTTCTTATTCATGTTGTTAAAGTAATTCATTTTCCCCATTTATATTTATACATATATTCATTATATCTATGTTAAAGGACACATCTACTCTCCTTATACTTTGATTATCCATGAACAAATATTATATGAATTCTAAATCCACATGATGAATAATTTTATTTTAATAATACTTCTCATATTGAGATTATATCGTAACATTACCAATGCATGAACATTCATTATATTGATGACTTGAATCCATTTACACTTCTTCCGTATAAACTTCACATATTTCACTTCAAGAATAGTAATTTTATTTCCTTGAGGTAAATGTATCTTTTATAAAACTATTAGAACTAGAATTAAAAATGATATAAATCCAACACTCCATAGTAAGTGTGATTTTTCTTTTAGGTGGATTTTTCCTACTTCCATACTTTATTCATTTTGATATAAGGTAGTTTTATCCAGTTTTAATTATTAACTTCCAATTTTTTATATACTTAAGTTATTATCCTGAGGTCGAATCAATGGTGGGATATATTTATTTAATTTCTATGTAAAAAACATAAAAATCCTTTAATGTGTCATAGGAAGAAGAAAAATTACTAGTTTTCTTACAAACTTTATTATATAGTGATCTACTAAATCTCATCTCTATAATAGTATCATCAACTCACACATTTTTCTTTGTTAAATCATCATTTCCAAGTTCATAGTCTATAATGTTCATTCCAAAATCATAAAGCAACATAATAATTTAATTCTTCTAACTATAAAAGTATGTTCCCCTAAATGGATAATGTTCAATATAAATTATTTTTCATAAGATTCAGGTATTAACTTATTTTTTCAAAAATCAACATTAAAAATGTAGTGAGAGTCATAATTTGATACCTATTGAATCTAGTGAATATACCCTAGAATGATATCAAATATGCCCTTCGATATTTGAAATGAATAGAAGATATAGATTTATATTATGGGAGGGAGAATAATTTATGTGGATATATTTATGTTGAATTTTCAAGATAACAAAACATCCATGAGAAAAAACATGACGCATGTTTACCCATAAAGGTATAATATTATGTTGGATGTTAAGGATACAAAAAATTTTAATTCTATTTAGTTCCCAGTTTATTCCATTGTCTAGTCTAGATAAAAATATATTATACACATATAAAATAAATATGATAATTTTTCCATAATATCAATTCATATAATTACATTAATAATATAAAATATAACCCTTAAACCCTTTTTTTGACATAAATGAATTAAAATTAAAATTTCATTATTATGGAACTTGATTCAACCCAGAAAGAATCTTTAATTTATTCTCAAAAATATCATTCCTCATATTCTACTAAACTCATTATATGTTTCATGTAAATTTATTCCTCAAAATCACCATAATGGGGGACAATCATTACATCGATATTTTAAAGGACAAAATCTTGTGATGATACCATGCTCAATACCATCCCAATAGTTGTGTGATTAACAAAAAATGGGAATTTTTATTACAAATTAACACCCTTATGTTGAAATCCTTTCACCACCATCCACACCTTATATCTTATCCTTCCATAATATTATTTTTTCCCATAAATTCACAAAATATTCTAATATCCTTTATGACCTTTGGTAATTCAGTGAGTTCACATTTCTTATTGAGGGTCAATGAATTCATTTATTTATTCATTTACAACTTTCACTTTTTTGAATTACTATGTGTGGTCATACTATATTGTATTTGTACACATACTACATCCCTTAGAAGAATAATTTTCATATTATACTAAAATATCTAACTATAATTATGATCTTGGTTAATCTATTCAACTATGTTGGATGCCATATACAAATTAGATCTCTTTTAACTCCTTGTATATAAACTTATTGTACTCCCACTCTAGATTTATCCTCCCTTAATCATTTTAGAACATATAATACTAGAATCTCCTATGGTATTCAGATTCATTCATATGATTCCTTCAAGTGTTTTCCCATTCTGATATTATTACTCACATAAACATGGACTTCGATAATTGATTTATTGACATTCACATCTTTTCATACCATGTTTTGGTCTTTCCACATAACCAATTCACTAAAGTTAACATATTATCTCTATATGTATTTTCTCTTCTCTTCATCCCAAAACTAGTAATTGATATTCTTATCACCATACCCGACGAAAAAAAAACTATAGACTTAGTATCCTTATGAATTGTCTCTTTTATTCATCCCTTATCTAGTAATTAATTGTATCATAACTTTACCAAATGAAAAAATAGTATATGGACTTAGACACATTCATATCCATATCCTTAGAATTAATATGCATGTTTTCTATGTTTTTTAAAACTTCCAGGTTGTAAAAACCTTAACCCCTATAGCCTAGAACTGATTCCTAACATTATTTCATTGTTATAATAAACCAAAATGTTTCAACCTAAAGGATGGAGTAGTTTATTATCTTTATAAAACTAGATATATCAATTATTATTATATTACAACTTGGAGGAAAAAAACATAGAAACTCCATTAGAATCATCCATACACTCCTTGACTATCTATACAATTCATTCATAATATACATATTTTAATCCAGGGGGAAAATAAAACATTAGAAAGGGGTGAGATCATATGCTTAGAAAGTGTAAACAATACCATATAAGAAATAAATATAAATAATTAGGCAATGTGCATATCTAACTACACTTGTCATTGCAACATAAACCTGACAATAATATGGATGGAATAAAATCCCAATAAAATAATAAAATAAATCACAGAAGAATAAAAATTTAAAATTGTGATTATACTAGTCGAATAATCACATGGATTATAAATTACTAATATCATAATGATGTAATTATTAATTTTTGGACTTCATATATGTGAACAAGACTTTGTCCATGACACCATAAACGGGTAAGACGTCAACAAATACCCAAACTAGTTTGTCTCATAAGACCTATTGTTCCATGGAGGGGATATAGAGGTCCTCTCTCATCACATAATATGTCCATGTCATTATTTATATGAATGGGGGGGAGGGAAATAAAAAACATATACATATGAAATGAAAATAAATTTCCTAAATCTGCAAACACAATCACTAAACATTCTGATAAGTATGATGAATGGTATCCAGATAGCACATCTACAATCAAACTGATCATAAACCATTTTACCAAATATGGTAGATAAAATCCTATAATATAATTCTTATAAAATAATATTTTGAAAAATAGTGTGTTGAAATAGTTAAAAATACTCTAATAAAATCATTGAGGAATTATTGAGAGAAATAACATTTTTTACAATGCAAAGATGAGTTCATTTGGAAAAATAACTTTTATTTTTTATAAATTCATACTATAAAAATATATAGCCTATAAAATAAAAGGTATAGAAAATGATATTGTGTTTGAGGCATAAATTATTTCAAAATGAAGTGAAGAAATTTAAAAAATATTTTTTATGTAACCTTACAAATAGGCCACTTCTGTGCAGTTTAAGAGAAATTATAAAAGTATTTTTAAATAGGACAAAGGCACCATTTTTTAAATAAAACCTGAAAACAAGTAATATTTCATTCATGATAAAATTAATGATTTTATAAAAATGTTGGTGTCCAAAATATCTTATGAATTTGACGTGAATATGGGTATGAAATTTGGAATTACCCTTTAATTGGGCTTGTTTATTAGAACGAATTGAAAAGGGAACCTTATAAAACATCTAATTCCCCATAAAATAGATAAAATAATATGGATACCTGATTTTAGAAAATTTAAATATAATTTATAATACTTATATAATAATAAATAATAATAAAATTGGGGTAAAGATAGATAAAGTGTAGCCTGAAAGAAACATGGAGGTTCATAAGGAATCACTTACCACTTTGAGAATAGTGGAACCTTATGCCCCATAAAATTAATAATCATCCAATGAAGTATTTAATAACATTATGATAAATATATTTATAATAATATACATAAAATTAAAACATACATAAACCATACACATTAAATAGTTTTGAATAAGGCATATTTCATTGAAATAAAAGTGAGATGAAAATCTCTTACCTTATGTCTAAAAGTGTTCTATAATTTCATTTAATGTCTTGTATAATGGAATTAGATTCATTTTTAATTTAATTAAGAACATATAAAATATTTATTCAATTTAGTACAATTTTATTACATTCATTTATTCCCTTTTTTATGAGTTATGATATTAAATTTCATCATTTTGTAGTGTTTGTTTCCTAGGTTTTCATGAATGGTTCCCTTGTATACATGTATGAATGTTCATGTAAAATTAATATAGTTATCCAAAATTGGAATTATATTTCATTAATGAAAATATTGATTATTTAATGGTATTATGTATTATTTTTTCAATATATGAGGGTGATTAATTAAATAATTAATTAATGATAACCATTTAGATTATTTTAGAGTTTTTTAGATCATCATGAAATATTTTCTTTCTTATGAAATATTATTATGTATATGTATAGGTTCAAGAACATTAAAAAAGTTTAATTATATATATTAATGTCTTTTGTGAACATAAATATGATTTTATTACTATAAGAATAGGTGTAATTGAGAAACCAAAACTCATCATCCATGCAGGTGGTAAATCGGCACCTCATAAATGATGTTGTATTTTTTAGAATAAAAATGGGAATAAAAGTGAATTGATGGTTGATATACAATTAAAGTAATAACATTCCATTATATAAAAGTAATTATAGATTTCATGTCACTTTATATATGGTAGTTGAGGAAATGATAAGGAAATAAATGAAATTGAATGAGATATATATATATATATATACATAGTCTGACCACATGAGTCTCGCCTCCTAGAAAACCTCCTTAAGGGACTTGGAAATGGACTTTTGGTGAGACCAAAAACACCAGATTGTAGTGGATAGATTTAGGAGATAAATTAAATGAATATCAGCAATATTCAATGAATTAGATGTGTTAGTAGAAGGGGTGGTGTGGGGTGGATTTTATAGTCGATGAGAAGGTTGTTTTTTGATTGTTTAATTGATTTTTTTATTATGTTTGCTCAAGATAAGAAAGAGTATTGATAATTATGAATAAATATAATAAATATAGAATTTAATTTAGAGATAATGGTCACATACATCATACATGACTCTAGAATGACTCAATATTTTATTTATTAGCTTATAATTTTAAATACCATAAATTATCGAATTTAACTATTCCTCAATAAATCAACTATTTTAGAAAAATACCAAATATTCACCTTAACCATTTTTTTATTTCTAGTATTAAAATATTCAAACGATTTTATGAATATAATTTTATATGTAATATAAATTTAATTTTCAAGTAAAAATCATAATTAACTCAATAAATATTGATTTTAATATTATACCTGATTAAATAAGACATTAAAAAATTAAGGTTTCATAAAATAATACAATAATAAGAAGAAAAATATTAATTAATTTATGAACCTATTTTGTGATAAAATTTAAATATATATTTTTGTTATAAAAATATGAATTTTCATTTACATTTCAAAAAAATACCAACATATAAATTATCTTTTTCAAAACATATTTTTAAGTAATAAATGGTATAAATATATTATATTTAAATCATAAAATAACTAAATTTTATGTATAATTTAATAGGTGGGGATATAATTCTATTACAATGCTTATCATACCTAATGGTCACATTAAAAATCCAATGATCAAGTTAATATTCCATCATTATAGGTTTATTAATTTCTAGAAATACAACATATTTCATTAATTATTCACTTGTAAATTATTAATTGTTTTCCCTTTGGGTTTTTATGTTATTTAAATAATTATTAGAAAGTAAATTACATTGATAAAAAAATTCCTTTATATGTGTGGTGACCTTCTTGTCACTTTACAAATAATAAATCCTCCACAAGTTCCTAACTAACTAATGATTCAAGGCATTTAAGGACTAGATATATTTCTATGTTATGTACTTCCACCTAAATTATATTATTCATTCAATTGTGTAACCATGTACTCTGATCCTTCTCTATCAATTTCTAATTCATTCATTCATTCAGTGACTCTATTCTAGTGTGGAATTATTAGAACCATCATTCCATTACTTATACCATTCTTCTTGAATAAGTTCCAAATGTTTTATCTAGTGTACTCACAACCATTTTTGGAACATATGAATTTTAGTTTTGTAACACACTCTCTTTCTAAAATGTTCTTACATTGAATAAAATAAAGAAATATATTATTCATATTCATTAAAAAATAAATCCATAATTTCTTCATAGAATCATCAATAATGGTTAAAACCCTAAGTGAACCGCTGACAGATTAAAACATGAGATTTTCTATAGTCACTTTTATGAACATGTTTTAACTTTTGGGGCTTGGTATTTTATCCATCTATATTGAAGGAAATCCTTTTTTTCTTTCACACATATTTCATATATTCCGATTTCTATATGATCAATTTTAATTATTACTTTTATAATTTTGACATTCATGTTCTTCTATATAAGATAATCAAGACTATAATTCCATAACTATAGATATTTTGAATATTCTTCCAATGAAATTTTATATGTGCTTATATTTTAATAAAGTGTTCCTTCCTTTACTCATTCTACATCCACCACACATTCCAAAATAACATTATATAATATAATTGAAACGTACCTCTATAACTAAAATCATCCAGTTTTCCAAATTAAATTAAGTTCTTTTGCAGCACTGGATATATCTAAAAATTTCAATCATTAAGACTCCTCCATTATTCATCCAGATATTCAAATATCCACTTCTAAGGATATATACAACATTATAATGTACCAAATACACTTTTTAAGAACATATAAAAACATAATTTAAAATTCTCCTCTTCACTTTTACTATATTAAAATATTCTCCTGATCAATTTTCCCCCAAATCCTCTAGAATTCTTACACTTAAAAATAATTCAATAAATTATGTCATTATTTTAATAGAATTTAAGATTCTAGGTGTTGACTTTCGTCTATATATTTCTTTATGAAAACCATAGTATTTATTAGAGTATCTTATTTTCCCACATATCTAATATAGAACTCATAAACCACCAGAATTTTCTAAGCTCTTATCCTATGATTTATCTTCTGACGATTTATTCAAATATATTTTATATTATTAGGCTGGTTTTCCCCATACCTAAACATTAATAGTGGTATTAGATATTGATTGGACTTCAATTTAGTAGATTAATTTATTATTAATCAAAATTTCATATCATTTAATACCAAATATATATTTTGTTTGGATTTACTAATGGAAACTACCACCACATTGCAACACTATAGAAGTGATGATATTAGTAGAATCACCCACGCATCAACTATGAAATTCAAATTAACTAATTTAAGACAATCTCATTTCATACTAAAATTGAACATGTGATCTCCATGTTTTTCTTTCTTAGAATAATAATTGGATAAATAGTCACTACATTGTGAACAATTTATTCAATTCTATAAGATTACCATACATATCCCTAAGAACCTTCATCACTTCTTTCATTTTAAATATTTTATGAATGTTAATGTCAAAATATATTCCAATTAAATATTTCTGAGTACCAATACCTTAATATCCATGTATTCTCATTTTTTCTTACCATCCAATATAGAAAAACACTTGCCAGTGGAGAATCATGATCCCTCTAAAGTAGATAAACCTATAACTAAATTCCCTAAAAGAAAAAAATCATTCCCTAAAACCAATCTACCCAAACCATGCTATCATAAGATTATATACCTTACAATTATATAATATCTCACAAAAATCCATATATAATCAAGGAAATAGAGAACCAGAGATGTTTGACACTAGTTATTAGTATCAAATATCAAAATTCAAACCACCTCTGATAGTAGTGACTATGGAAATTCTAATATACTCTTCTGATAAAACTATTGAATGAATGAACCATCATCTATCATAGATTCACATACAGATTAACATGCTAGAAAACTAAACCCCTAAAATATATCCGTTTAACTGAGTATAATTAAATTTTATTTAATATTGACCTTATAATAATAAAAAATCATCCTTTGACCGCACAAGAAAACTCAATAACATTCATTGTAATAGAAATAGATTAAAATTAAAAAAAAAATAAATAAAAGGGATTGATGTTACTTAAACAATGTTTCTTAAATTATTGAGAGAGAAAAAGTTGAAATATTTATAAAAATTAAAATATAAATATTTTATAAAAACTATTACTTATAAAAAATAATATATACAATCTATCATTAATCTCACACATCTATTTAAATTTTAATGGATCATACATTTATATAGTAAACATCATATGATCATCCTATAATACTTGAATTTTTTAAATTAATGATCACTAAACATTACCACATTATTTTTTTACAATCCGGGTAACCATTAATTTTTTTTGAACATTCTTAATTCCACCACACCATCAAAAGATCATCAGAAGATAAAAACTTTTTATTATTCAATTTCCCATGGATAAATCACATTATCATTGTCTACACATGTTGTTGTGTGAAATAATAGTAAACAAAGTACTAGAAACCTGAATCCATAAAATGAAAATTTAGTGAATTAAAATACAATTCAACCCTCAAAAATATTTTATAATATATAAAAAATAATGATTAAAAATATATAAAATGAAACATTATTTTTTTATTTGGACATGATCCATCCTTAATAAGTTTTCTATACCTAAATGAATCCACATATGAATCTATATAGATCATCCACACATTCTTCACAATTATTATCATTTTTTGATATTCAATTATCAAATACTATCATAGAATATTTAAATACTTTATCACTCATATAGTTCATTAAAATAACACAAGAATTATTTTTGAAGAGAAATTGAACCATTCTTACTTCCTCTATTATTTCTCACTCTAAATACCAAGAGTTAGGATGAGAGAGGGAATTCATGAATGTTTATACCACCCCTATTATAGGGTCTAAAATAATTTATGTATCTAGTTTAAACATTATTTATTTACACTTTAGTATTTAAATAAATATTACTTATAAAAACAACCCCAAATTTAACTAATTACTTTTTAAAATTTTCGTAAGTGTCATATATATTTCTTAATGTGTGACAATATCACATGTTACATTATAATAGAAGAACCAACAAATTGATTCATTACTCCAAAATATATTTAGTTAACACTAAATAACTATTTTTTATTCAAAAAAAACTTTTCCATATTCATTTTTTAAACATATCTAACTTGTGAATACCTTCAGAAATAAATCTAATTTCATATAATTTAAATTTCAATAACTTTTAATTGAATTTATTTCTGTATTAATTTATGACAACACATACATAGGTGTTAACTAAACTATAGCATGAGGACTTTCTCACCTTAAAAAATAATTTATTTGAGTCACTAGGGATTCAAAATACCATATGTGAATATCCCTATAGACCATTATCTTGATATTAGTGAGATCGAATAATATAACAATAGTAGAATTTAGTGTTGCATCATGGAATTTAAGGAGACTATTATAATTGATATCAATAAATTCATTTCATATGGACATACACTTCATCATTTAATCACTTTGTAAAATGATATATTATAAATCAGATTTCATACTTTATTTCCATATCTATTAAGGTATTAATTATTATTTATTTAAATTTATTTGAAAGACATTGACTCATATAACATGTCCCGGGATTTAATTAAGTTTCAACTATTCAAGTCAAAGGTCTAATGATATATTCTTCGTACACTTAGAAGTAAAAAACATATTTTTGTAATTTAGTCAACATCACATCCTTAACAATGAACCTGATTCAATATAAATCCTCAAAAAAATAAAATTTTATATTTTTCATCTTGTATAAAATTATGCTAGTAATGACATAGACTAATAATGATATCATGAAATGATATCAATACTCACCCATGTATATAAGAATATACATTGAATTCTAAAACATGTGGTGTTCTTATTTGAAATTTAGTACTCATAATAACTCCTAGTTGAGATTGATATGTGAAAGAAAATCCAGAGAAGAATATTCAATTATTATGATCCACAAAATACAAGATATTACAAAATCAATTTTGTCCCGTAATATTGATATATCTAAACACTTGGAAACACATTAATATAATTTTCATAGTATCATCACATTATCATTATAGATGGGAATAGTTATAACCATTTGATAAATAATATAATCTAATATAAATACCAAATATATTATATGAATAATTATTAATACTATTATGTTAATAGAAATTCATGTTTATATCAAGCTATAAACAAGACATGCTCATCAAAAAATACTAGCTCATGTTGGGTATAAGGTTCATAATCATACAAAATTAAATTTATTGTACATTATGATGTATTTAAATTTATTATATCAAGGTTTATGTATATTATAAGAATAATTTATATAATTGTTTTTCTTTTGTGTATGTTTGACTTTTTGACATCTCATGTAAAAAATAGATGAATATGAGAATGGGTATATGAGTTTATATTATTGGTAAAATGTCCCGTAATATTTATATATTAACTCACGGTGTCAGTTTCCAACCTCTATAAATATAGGGATACTCATAGGGCCTAGTGGTAACCACTCCCAAGTAATTGGATATATTCCCATGAAGTAATTATAAAAATAATCATTGAAGCATCGAGTAACCCTTTCGATTATTTCATTACATCTTATAAATAAAATATGTTTTCATGCTTAATTAAATGAATCTATATTTATGATATGTTATTTATTAATTTCATTTATATAAAATAAATATAATAATTTTTTACCATTTTCATTTTGGATTATATTTAATTTAGAAACTTGATCAACCCAATTATATGTCTTATAACAAAAAAAATATTTTTAATTAACATTGATATTTTTCTAGATCCTAAAATTTGAACTTATTAAACTAGGGATACATAGAAATAATTTAATTAGTTTAATACCTTATAATTAGTTTAATGAAAATGTCATGTTTTTCTATGATATATAATAAAACATTATCTTTCTTCTCTTGAATTAAAAAATTCTATATCTTCTCACTTATGTTAAATTAATATTATATGTATTATTAAACATTAAGTCCATTTTTCTCACAATACTTCAACAACCTAACTTAATTTTTTATCATATATCATTATATTCTTACTAAATAAAATTGAAACATTAATATATATCACCACAAATGTGATATATTTTTTAATGTTTCGTTTAAGTAATTTTGAAAAAATATGATGTATTTTATGTATGAAGGACATTATGAATAATTAATAATGATATTTTTTTATTAATTTCATGAACAGAATAACAGACTCTTTAACATTAATCTTTCATTAATTAAATGTAATACCATCTCTATAATATATCCATGGCCTATATTTATTAACCTCATTACTAATCAGTTCTTATTTATAAAAAATAATTTCTCTTCCATATGTGAATTTGTTAAATTTCTAATAGTCAAAAACAACTATCCCTTTTCTTTAGGTGATATTTACATATTTTGTGTCTATAGAAGTTTCACATTTATAATAACATTGAATAAAAATTATAAATTTCCAAATGATCAATTCGTTATTTTTTATCAAATTTCCTAATCATGATTTTAGTATAGGTCATATCTAAAAGGTTTTGGAGGAGAAACCCGAGTTAAAACATAGAAAAAATTAACCTAAACTATTTTTTCAACAAAATTTATCCATTAATTAAAACTATGAAAAAATTAAAAACATGTATGATTTTATATGATAAATTGATATTTCCCTAATTCTTTATATGATATTTATTTGGTTTACTATGAATAAACCAATAGAATCATTCAACCAAAGTTATACGTGGGGTATATAAATATTCCAATGATTGGGAATGTTTTACTTTAATCCATTGTCTACTATAATATTTGGTAAAAGCCTTGATGAAATTTTAATATAAATAGAGCTTCAAAATTGGAGTTTCTATAAAATTAATGATGTGTAATTTTCTCAAAGTATTATATTTATTTTATAATAATATAGTGAACTCCTCAGTGAACTAAAAATTTCATAATTTCTTAATAATAAGGGTTGAGGTAATAAGCATTTTTTAACTCGTTGATCATTAGTATTCTAATTATTTATCACTATAAATGAATGATTTGGAACTTCATTAGAATTATTTCATAAATTTTAACTAATAATGTTTGAATTCAGTTAGAAAAATACAATATTTAGCAGGAGATATTATAAAATTCATATTCTTCCATGAAAATAATCCATCACATGGTGACATTGGTCATGATTTGGTATTATCGAGCACAAAATAATACATGGTGATGACCACCACAACACAGTTTTATGTTTATTTCATATTATTATCAATATACCATTTTAACTGAAGCTTCATAGTCTTATCACGTGTTCACCTTATGTCGTATCATATATAATGAATTGTAAAACCATATAAAATATTCATTTTGGATATATTCTAAAACATATTTTTAAAAAAAATCAATAATTTATTTTAAACATATTACAAAATTGTTCTAGATAACGAACTATGTTTTTTTGTGAAAGTTGAAAAATTAAGAAAACACTTTCCTAAGATTACGCAGATATGATAAATTGAAATCATGTTTAAAAATGATGAATTTGTAACTTTAGCGACTAAAAATTGTTTCTCATATTCTTCAATTATAGTGGTTGATGAATATCCCTCTGGATAATCCAAAGGGTTTATCCCTATATGGTGTATCCATTAGCTATTATAAATCACCAAATAACATGGGAATGAACCAACATAATACCATGGTACGAGAAACATTAGGTGGAAATTGAATGATTAATAGATATAGTTAGGAGGGATAATTGAATAGTGAAAACTTGAGAAAGGATCATGCACATGAACACCACATACCAATTCTTCAACCGCATTTTAATGGCATTGGGGATGTTCCCTAAGTTTTGATATATTTACTCATATGATAAAAATGAATGAGTAAATGATAATGGTTGAAATAATTGTAACTCGTCATATGATTTTTATTCTTCGACAGCTTTAATCATATGTATCATATTTTGGATGATATTCATTAGTGAAATATAATTTGAAATTAACCATATAACATTAAACTACGATTTACAATTGTAAAAAAATGTAAACTGTACATTGCAATTATAATAGTATTATGAAAACAATATATCATAAAATAAGATTTATAATTACACTAGCATGATATAAATATAAAATTATAGTAGCAAAATAATTTAAATATATTTCCATTGAAATAAAAGTTAATGTATTTGATATATTGTCTTACATGATACCTAAAGACTATATGAACCATGATATAGTACATTGTTAACCTAATCGTTAAATGAGAAGCCAATAAAATAAATAACCTATTTAATAAAAAAAATTATAAATATATACAATAACTAAAATTTATTTATTAATTTATAATAAATAATACTCAAATTTCTGTACATTCAATTTATAGTTTAAAAATCTGTTTTTTTTAAGTCATGTTGATGACAATTTTTTTCAAGATAACTATCTAACTAATTTAGAAAATTTGTCTAAATTTTATTTTAATAAATAGATATTGTTTTTTTAAATCATAGTTTTAATATTCTCATAAGGTGAAATTTTTTTATATTTCTAAAAATATTTATTTTTCATTAAATAACATAAATAAAACTTTTTATAGAAATTTTCATTTTTTTTAGATAATGTCAAGTTATGTGTTTAACATTAACTTAGATTAACCAAACTGTCATTTAATTTTATATAATATAATAAATTACAAAGTAATCATTATTTTACTTTATTTTTCAATCAGATAACTTTTTTACTAAAAAAGACAAATTTATAAAAAAAATTATCTCTATAATGGGTTTTAATATTAATAAATTAAATTAATCTATAATTTTTAATTATTTTAATGAAATTTATATATTATATATTCAATTTAATATTTAAAAAATTATTTTATGGTTTTTACATGTCAGGTAATAAAAGAAAATAATATTTTTGGATAAATTATTCATTTTTTAAAAATGACCTTTCATTATAGTTTGCATGCTAAATTTAAATTAATATTTCCACTTCTAGAAATTGAATATTTAAAATTGGATATTGTATTTTTAAAAACTATAATTAATATAATTAAATACAGTCAGCATAATGTTTTTCATAGTGAGTAGTAAAAATTATAAAATGTTCTTACAAAGGATGTTGTTTAAACTATCATACCTGGGGTTAAACTATGTGAAAAGGGTACTAATAACATCAAAACTATAAAATTAATTATTCTTTAAGATATTTAAAACTTATATGTCCTACTTTATAATCCCTAATAATTTTGTGCCACTTTCCAAAGAATTGTTGAGTCAATAAGATTTCTATATGACTTTTCCATTCCTTTATGTTATGAAAATCACAAACACTCTATCTCAAGGAAAATTTTATTTCCCTAAATATTTTTTCTTAATAAAGAAAATTTCTCTTCCCCATGGAAATTTTATCCTATCGTTGTTTTCATTGTTCACGATTTAGTTTCAATAACCCTAACACTTTTTATTTCTAAATGTAAAATTAGGTTTAATTTTGAGAAACTTAGAATACTATAAATACTTAGATATAATGTATTCTGTTATTAGATTCTGAATTCTCTAAAAATCGGATTTTGAATTCTCTAAAATTCAGATCCCAATTTCTCTAAAATATAGATTCTGAATTCCTTGAAATTTTGATTCCAAATTCTATGAAATTTAAATACCAAATTCTCTGAAATTCAGATTTCAAATTCTCTGAAATTCAGATTCCAAATTCTCTAAAATTAAAATTTTGAATTCTATGAAATTTAGATTCTGAAGTCTCTGAAATTCAGATTCCGAATTCTATGAAATTCAAATTTTGAATTCTCTGAAATTATGATTCTTAATAATATAAGATTCATATTCTGAATTCTATGAAATTAAGAAACAAAATTCTATAAAATTCAGATCCAACATTCCTTTAAATTTAGATTCTGAATTTTCTAAAATTCAGATTCTGAATTCTCTGAAATTCAGATTCCGAATTCTCTGAAATTCCAATTCCAAATACACTAAATTCTGATTCTGAATTCTCTGAAATTCAGATTATGAATTCTTTGAAATTCAAATTCTTAATTATATGAAATTTAGATTCCAAATTCTCTGAATTTTAGTATCTGAATTCTCTAAAATTTAGATTCTAAATTCTCCTAAATTCAGATTCTGAATTCTATGAAATTTAGAGTCCGAATTCTCTGGAATTCAGATTCGAAATTACTTATAATTTGGACTCCAAATTCATTATAATTCAGGTTCCAAATTCCAAAGAATTGAGACTCCAAATTCTTTAGAATTAAAATTCTGAATTCCTTAGAATTCTTGTTCCTAATTATATAGAATTCTATTTAAAAATTCTATAAAATTCAGACTCTGAAATCTATAAAATTTTGAGTCTAAATTCCTTGAATAAAAACATTCCTAATATCCTTGTAATATAGAAGCCTAATTTTATTCTCATAGATGACAAAATTTATTTTTATTTAGACTCTAAAAAATAGATTTGGTAAGGCAACCAGATTTTACATAACATTGTTATATTTATGAAATGATGACGTTCCTTCTGTTTCTATGTAACCATCTTTTAAGTGACGCGTGTATAGGTCCCTCTGACATTCAAGAAAAAATATTACTATTGGAGGAGGGAGACGACCGTTGGAGAATTTCCTATAAATAGAAGCTCATTTGAACAAGATCAATACTAATACACACTATAATGAACTGTTCAACAACTCTATAGATTACATGCTGTTGAAGTTATTTCTAGAGATAAATACTCTCATGCTTTGGGCATACTGAACATCTTGTTCAGATTACTTCATGAGACTCCAATAATTGTTGTGTACAATCAAGGGATTTTGTGGACAGGAAGATAGAGGTTCCAACTAATTTAAATTTCGATTACATCCTTGATAGGGAAGACATAGGTGCTGACTACCTTGAAGATCGAGGGATTGCTGGGATAGCAAGACAGACTCTGATATTCCTATCGAGGGCTTACCCTGGAGTGGGTAAGACAAACATTCTTGAAAGTATAAATCAATGAACCTTTATCCAAGGTTGTTTCATACCCTACTCATTGGTTTAAAAGATTCTATACTTGTTACAGGTATTATTTCAGGTTTGTTTTCCACAACATTTTGATTTCTAAGGAAAGTATAGTTATTTTATACTTTCTTGTACTAGTACTCTGATTATTAAGATTCTATATGCTTTAGGTTATAATATTTTTCATCGTAAAATTTTCATAAGTTTCATTTCTGGAACCAAATTCTAGGAATAGAGCATGTTTTTAGAACCAAGAGGTATTGTGAATTTACCGTGATTAAATTTGTTAAATAATAGAAAGTTTTATATCAACAGTAAAATTTCCAAAGGAATTTTTTAAAGGATACAATTCACCCCCCTCTTGTATATTGAGAACCTATATCATATTTTGATCCTACAATTGGTATCAGAGGAGGTCTCTGAAATACATATATTTACATATATGTTTTCTTGATCAAGATTCCATTTTTCTATATTTTCCATTCTTAATATTTTTTTCCTTGGTTATAAACTTTTATTAGTCACTTGTTTTTGTAGAAATATTTGTTCTTTTAGATGGAAGGAATGAATGTTGGTTCGATTGAAAATCTTAATCCTACTAGACCACCTATATTTTATGGAAATGACTATGAATACTGGAGAGAAAAAATTAAGACCTTTTTTATAAATACAAGTGTAGACAACTATATTATGTTAACTGAAGATTATAGGATTCTTAATAAAGAACTTAGAACCTTTACTAATCCAAAAAAGTTGGAATACCACTCGAACATTAACGTATGAAATACTTTTCATTGTTCCATGATGATAAATATATACATCCAAATTTCATCATGTGATGTTGCAAATAGTATTTGGATAAAGCTAGAAGTAATACACTTTGGAACTTACAAATTCATTGAAACTAGAAGATTTATGCTCAGAGTAGAGTATCATGGTTTATGCTTTCCTTATGGAGAACCTCTATGTAAGGTACAACAAAGATTCATGACCATTGTCAATAGTTAACAGTATATGGGTGAGAAACATTGGGATGATGAAGCTCTTGTTGACAATATCATTGAAATTATGCCTAACGAATGGGAATCCAAGAGGAATGTTATAAATGAAAATAGAAAAGTTACTGAGATTTCACTTCATGATCTATTTGGAACCCTTCTTCAACAAAGAAACCAGAATGAATAGAGAAGCTGATAATATTAAAAAGAATAATGGAAATGGAAGTGTTTCTTTTACTACTACATAAAATCATATGAAATCCAAGAACCCTTAGAGAGTTATAAGATCTAAATCTAAAAAGGATTCTATTCAATCTGAATCTACTGAATGTGATTCTTCTGAGAATGAGTTATCCAATCCTACTCAGTTGATGAACAATATTTTTGGGAAGAAGGAATTTTATTATAGATATAAGAAGAAAGAGAGAAAAGATAATAAAGTCTATGAAGTCAATTGTTATAAATGAAAAAGATTAGGTTATATATGGCCAAATTGTTTTATACTTATGAAAAATGATATAAAGGAAAAGTATTCTGAGAGGAATGGAATTAATTTCTACAAAACTAAAGCTAATAATGTTTCGAAAGCTAATGAAACTTGCATTTCCAGTGGTGGAGACTCTTATGATGAATCCTCAGATTATGAATCTTATGATCAGAAGAATCTGGGTTTACATGCCCAGTTACCTATTGAAAATCATTTTTTAATGGACAAGGTACACAATTCAAAATCCATAACCAATGTATCCTTCAATTCTAATTATAGTTATACTAAATATTAAGAATATTCAGATGAAGAATATTCTTTTGATGAAGATAATACTTTACCTACATATTAATAAGATTCTAGGTTTTCTATGCTCCTTGAAAATGAAAATCATATTGTCAAGAAATATATTGATAAGGAAAATTCTGGAATTTATGCTCTTACTATAGATGTATCAGATCATTATAATGATCTTGATAAGAAAATTTATTATTTTGAAAATATTTCAAAAACCATTGAGGATGTTAATTATGAAAAGGATAAACTTTCTAAGTATTTAGAAAAATTAGTTTCTGAGAAATTTTTTTTAGAGACTGACTCTAGTGATAAAACTAATGTTTTTAGGATAAAAACATAGTAAATAAACTGACGTCCAAAATATTTTCCTTGAGGAAAGTGTTTGTCAAACATTACCTTGGGAAAGGTAAACTTTGACAATATTTATTCCAAAATTCGACCTCTAAGGAATAATTCTAGATTTTGTTATACAAATTCAAAATGAGTTTTTAGTAACAATTATTTTGTTCCTCAATGTGCTACATTCGGCACTAAGTCTCAGTATGGTGGGAATTGGGGGAAAATTCCCTAAAAAAACTCAGTCCTTATATTTTCAAAATGATTATTTTTCAAACAAAATGTGGATTCTTAAGATTTTTCTTTCTAATGATTCCAGATCCAAGAATGTTTGGGTTCTAAAATTCTAACACTCTTATTTTCAGGAATGAAAAGATAGTACCAACAGTAACACATGGTACATGGATAGTGGATGTCCCAGGAAATGAATGGTAATAAAAATTTCTTTCAAAATATTATCATGAAAATGGGAGTAAAAGTAGCTTTCGAAGATAATTCTCATGGAGGAATTATTTGTATAGGTAATATTGATCTTCTTGTAAGATCATTGATTTCAAATGATCTTTTTTTAAAGGTATTAAGCACAATTTTATTAGAATAATTCAATTATGCGATGATGGTAAACATGTGAATTTTAGGAATGACAAGTGTTTAGTACACAATTCCAAGGAAGAGTTTATTCATTATGCCAATAGGAAAAAGAATATATACAAACTAAACATATAAGACCTTAGGAGCCAAGATCTACCTTTCCTTAGTGCAATTCCAGATCATCCATGGTTATGGAATAGAAGGATATGACACTGTAACATTAGGAACCTATGAAAACTATCTATGAAAAGACTATTTAAGGATCTACTGAAGCTTAGATTTGATTCTTCAAAAGTTTATAATCCTTGTCAATAAGGAAAGAAACATAAATCTTGTTTTAAATTGGTCGGTTAAGTCTTGACCACTGAAACATTAGAGTTAGTGCAAATGTATCTTTTTGACCAATAAAAACTGGAATAATTAGAGGAAAATATTACATATTTGTCTTATTTAATGATTACTCTAGATTTATATGGGTCTATTTTCTAGAGATGAATTATGAATCATTTAATTATTTCAAAAGTTTTTGAGCCCAAGTTAAAAATGAGAAAACTCTATCATTAAAAACTATTCATAGTGATCATGGAGGAGAATTTTAAAATTCTCATTTTGAGACTTTTTTTAGTATATAAGGCATTACTTATAACTTTATAGCACCTAGAACTCCTCAAAAAAATGGGGTTGTTAAAAGAAGAAACACGATTCTTCTAAAAATAACAATAACCATGTTGAGTGAATATTCAGTAGCCAATCATTTTTGGGATGAAGATATAAGTGATTCTTGTTACACTATAAATTGAGTTTGGATTAGACATTTTCTTAATAAAACTCATTATGAGTTATGGAAGTGTTGAAAACCTATAATTCAAGGTTTCTGGTTGCAATTAATTCATTCTGAATACCAAAGATAATATACAAAAATTCTCACCAAAATATAATTAAGAAATTTTCTTAGGCTACTCCACAACCTCAAAGGAGTGTAGAGTTTTCGATAAAAATACTTATACAGTTGAAGAAACAATACATGTTATATTTGATGAATCTGATCCATTTTTTTTAAACATCCTCAACCTACATCTTCAGATGTGTTTTCAAAAATTTATTATCAACCCTTGATAGATGATCCTTCTGATGCAGAAAATGTTCAAGAAAATTTTTCTAATGTATTTACCAAATAAGATTTCCTACCATATGTTGATGAACAGGTTTGACAAAACCCAAATCAGTTCTTTCTTAAGAATAATCCCAATGATAGAATCATTAGTGATGTAAATCATCCTATAAGGACTATAAGTTCCTTACGAAATGAATTAGAATATCTAGCATTTCTTTCCCAATTAGAACCTAAATGAACTAATGAAGCTTTAGATGATGATGATTGAAAAAAAATCTATGTAAGATGAGGTAAATTAATTCAAAAGGAATAAGTTTTCGACCTTGGTTAAAAGTCCTATGGAAAATTCTATTATTGGAGTAAAATGGGTCTTTAGAAATAAGTGTGATGAAAATGGAGTCATTGTATTGAATAATGATAGATTATTTTATAAAGGCTATAATCAAGAAGAAGGAATAGACTATCAAGAAACCTATACTCCAGTAGAAAGACTTTAATCTATTTGTATTCTACATTCCTTTGCAGCATTCATTTACTTCAAACATTATCAAATAGATGTTAAATATTCTTTCCTTAATGGTTTTGTTCAAGAGGATGTTTTTGTTGAACAACCTCATAGTTTTGAAGATAAAAAACATCCTAAACATGTTTTAAAACATACCAAAGCATTATATGGACTTAAACTAGCCCCATAAGCTTGGTATGATTGTCTTATAGGGTTTTTGTAACAAAACAATTACATTGAGGGAAATGTTGATCCTACCCTTTTTATAAAGAAATTTATGAATAATTTTTTGATTGATCAAATTTATGTTGATGACATTATAATTCGTTTAAGATATAAATATTTAACTAATTATTTTTTGGATCTAATGAAATATGAGTTTCAAATGAGTATGATGGGTGAGTTAAAATTTTCCCATAGTTTTCAAATTTCTCAAAAACTATAAAGAATGTATATATATCAACATAATTATTTATAGATCTTCTTAAAAATTATGGATATTACAACACTAAGAGTATAAGTACTCCCATTGGTACATCAAATTCAGTTGATCTTGATGAATCTAGGAAACTAGTAGGTTAAACATCATTTAGTGGTATGATAAAATGTTTACATTACTTAATATCTAGTCATCCAGAACTAATGTTTTCAGTATGATTATGTGAAATATATCAATCCAATCCTAAGGAATTTCATTTAATGGTAGTGAAAAATATTTTTCGCTACTTAAAGGAGCCATGGATTTAAGACTATTTTTTACCTCTAGAAATGATTTTGTTTGAAAAGATTTTTTGATGCTGAATTTGGTGATGTAGAATGGATTAGATAAGTACATCTGAAACATGTCATTTAATAGGAGATTTATTAGTTTCATGGCCATGAAAAAAGAAACACTCAGTAGCACTTTCCACTACTGAAGCTGAATATGTGGCAGCTAAAAGTTGTTGTGCTCAACTGTTGTGGATGCAACACACACTCACAGATTGTGGTTTGAGTTTTACCAATACAAAAGTAATTTTTGATAATACAAGTGTCATTTCCATATCTAAAAACCCTACACATCACTAGTGTGTAAAACACGTAGATATTAGACATCCCTTTTTTAGAGATCACACAAAAAAAAGAAGATATCATTCTTTAATTTATCAGAACGCAAGATCAACTTGTAAATATTTTAACAAAATCATTACCCTCTAATAGATTTGAATACATTAAACAAAAGAAAATAATTATAACCGTAAGGTAATACTTTATATTAACTTCTTGTTTAAACCTATCTCCTTATAGTAATAATCTTATTTTCATAGGGCGAGTACATTTTCTTATTAGTCTAACTTTTTCATAGTCGAAATTTTTCGTAGTCAAATTTTTTGTAGACAAAAATTTTTTGTAGTCAAAAAATTTCGTAGTCAAAATTTTTTCTAGTATAAAATTTTCATAATCTAATTTTTTTTTAATATAATCCTATTTTAGAACGGTTTTACAACATTACGAATAATTTTCCTAGAAATCTGGAAGTTATGATTTCTTTTTTATGTTTTCATAATCATCTTTTACTAGTTGGTATTTTCATTCTATTTTAAATTTTTCGGGTTCATTTTTTTCATTAAATCAGAATGTTTTTCATAAAAAAACTCAACAGATCGGAATCTATCAAAATCATACTTTGATTATCATCTCTACTATCAGATATGATCAAAAGATTTTTCAACCATTGGATCATCCATGGAAGCTGAACTGTCACCTAAATCTCCGATGTAAAGCCCCCCTGATGGTTGTCCCACACCAGTTTTTCAGTATT
The DNA here is from genome assembly GCA_963277665.1 of Viscum album. NCBI lineage: Eukaryota > Viridiplantae > Streptophyta > Magnoliopsida > Santalales > Viscaceae > Viscum > Viscum album. Next base: position 310,890,920 of record OY728133.1, on the reverse strand, counting down.
TTTCATGGTGAATCTCTACCTATATATTTTATGGCCATTCCAAATCATCAAATGCTTCCTCATTTTTGGATGTCTTCTAACGCTCCTCCTCAGAAAGAAAGTCAACTATTAAGGAAATCTCCGAATGGGAGATATACCGAGAGAGGCTAGTGGATCAGAAATTCCTCGACAAGTATGATTCTATTATTTCAAAAAACATTAATCTGAATGGCTGGGAGAGCCTTAGTATTTTGAAGCCAAATGCATAGGATCTAGTATAGCCAGAGTTGATGGTGGAGTTTTATGAAATACATAGATATTTCAATGAAGGAGGGAAAGATAAATATTCATTCGAGTGTTATGGAAAGAAATATTCTTTATCATACAACATGGCTACGAGACTGATTGGAATTACTTATAATGGGGAAACCGAATTATGTAATAACAAAATACCCAATGAAACAAGATATTTTAACAAGGATAAGGCAATAAAATGTCTTGTCTTGAAAGGAGTGAAGACTCTGAAGATCATTAATCTTTCAACCAAATTTGAAATTCTAGAATTGTGGGTTCAAGGATTTATACTTCAAAGGAAAGGAGATAAGGATACCTTGAAAAGGAATGACATATATATTTTGGATTTCATTGTGAATCTATGGAAGATAAACATGGTTAAGTGTATCTTGGTAACGATTGAGAATATCAAAAATGGAAATCTGAAGTCTCAAATTATTATGTATCTGGCCATTATTTCAAAGATCATTGTAATTTTCCTTCAGTCATTCAATATCCCATGTAGTTCCATGATGAGAAATTAAAATGTTATTTTGAAAAGTGATGACACCTTAAAGAGAATGAAGATTCGATTTTCTAGTGAATCCGGATATTTCTATGACCTTTCTGAAGATGAGTTAGAAGCTTTTTCAAAGAATTCGGATGTGGCTAAAACCTCTGAGAAAGGTGGAAGTAAGAGAAATTATAAGTATCTAGAAGAGAAATAAAAAAGAGGTGTGGCCATGAAATCTCATTCCACACCTCCAAATCCAAAGAAGAAAAAATTATATCTTGATGATGTTGTGGCTAAGTGGATAGAAGATAAAAAGAGCCGAAAGGAAGTGGACCCTCAATTATCTTTGTACCCTGATAAAGAATATGTATTGAAGGAAAATTCTAATGAGAATCTTGAAAAGGAACAAAAATAAAAGAAGAAAAGGAATAAATTGTCAGAAGTAGAAGTCATTTATCCCCTTCTCAAGGAAATTTAATGAGCCTATGAACAATTTCTGGTACCAGAATATTTTTTTTACATAACCATTAGAAGAGTCTCCAGGAAATAAATTCATGGTTCCCAAATATCTTCATGAAGAATAAATTTCTCTGGAAGTGTAAGAATAAAGAGAAGAAGATGAAGAGTTGGAAGAAGAATGGAATTAATCTAATAATGTATTAAAACAAGTTAAAGTGTACCATGAGAAGTAAATTCCATCTGTGAAATTTTCAATCCAGACTTCCAAAGATGAATCCTCAAATATTGCTACACTAATAAAAGATGAGAAGGGTGAAGATGAAGTGAATAACCCAACTAATGATCAAAGTACTAATCATGATTTTATTCATTCAAAAGATCTATTGGTTAATGTAGAGAAAGAATTCGTTGTGGAAGAAATGATTGTTCAGCTATTTGATAGTTATCATAAATCTTCAAAAGAACAAGATATCATTCTGAGACCAGATAAGGGAAATAAAGTGGTTGCAGACACAACAAGTAATACCATATTGAAGAAGAATGATTTCGGTGCCTCATTAAAGATGAAAACTGAGGATATAGAAAAATAATCCTCACCATCCAAACTTTTTGATTAAGAGTCATCTTCACTAAGACATTATTTTGTTTTCCAGTCATTGAAGAAGCTGGTTGATACTATTATGTTATTTCAAAGCATAGATTCAAGATTTCATATGCTTTATCATACCGTAAACCATAAGTTAGAATCATATTCCATGGTGATGGAAAATGTGTTTCACTAGAGGAAGATTTCAAGATATTCCCCATTGGTTATGAGTCACATAAATGATTATGAAAGAAGTTGACAAGATGGTCCGAGATGATTATTGAGGAAATGAGAATCTTTGATAAATTCCATGATAATTTCTAGGATTCTTTTGATACCAATTATGGGAAGATTAATGATCTTACAATTAGTCTTGAATAAAAGTTATGTCTTGAAGATACTACTTAGAAGGAATAATTTATGGATTTGAATGGAAAGCTGAACTATGTGGCCATGAATTGAAAGAGAGAAAGGGAACATAGAATGGAGATTGATTAAAATATTATTAAGCAAGAAGAACTATTTAATGCTCAGGCAGACATTCTTAAGGCTCGGGAAGAGAAAATTCAAGACTTAGAGAAGAAAATAAAGACTAGGATCAATTGTTTAAGCGAGCAGAATAGGATCACTAATAGATCAAGAAACTAAAAACTATTGTAAAGATACTGATACCGAAGGAGAAAGAGTGATGATTTCATTACAACCTGATCTTTTATTCTATTTTCCTCATTATACAAATACTTACAATTTAAATAAAATTTCTGTTGTTCTCCATTTTTTTGGTTGTTTAGTAATAATGTTTCATGTACCAATTTTGTTTTCCGTTCCCTCTATTGCATTTAGAAAATCCCAATGGTGGACAATGGATTGATAAAAAGAATTCAAAGTAAATATGGTAATTCTCTATGTAAGTGGGCGTTCATCTAAATGATTGTTCTTATCAATGATATTTTCTGAATACAGGAAAATAAAAAATCTCATTTAGGAAATCAAGAATATGATCCTTAGTAATTCTAAACCCTAAGGGGGAGTTAGTCATATTTATTATGATCTATAAGTAAAGGGAGATAAGTTTTTATTTTCAAGTCCATAAAATTTCTATGTCATTAGATTCTTTTTAGTAAGGATGTTTTTTCTTTCCAAAAAGGGGGATATTATTGAGTCAATTAAATTTCCTTATGAATTTTAAATTTTTTTATGTTTTGAATATCGCAAACACTCTATCTCAAGGAAAATTTTATTTCCCTAAATACTTTTCTTAATAATGAAATGTTTCCTTCCCCAATGAAATTTTTTATTAACTCTATTTTCATTGTTTATGATTTAGTTTCACAAACCCTTACACTTTTTATCTCAAAATGTAAATTTTTGTTTTATTTATAAATCCTTAGAATCCTATAAATACTTAGATATAAAGTATTTTATTTTCAAATTCAGAATTATCTAAAATTCAGTTTCTGAATTCTATGAAATTCAGATTCCTAATTCTTTGAAATTATTATTCTGAATTCTCTAAAATTCAGATTCCGAATTCTATGAAATTTAGATTCCAAATTCTCTGAAATTCAGATTCTGAATTATTTGATGTTCAGATTACGAAATCTCTAAAATTCAGATTCTGAATTCCTTGAAATTCATATTCTGAATTCTCTGAAATTCATATTCTGAATTCTCTGAAATTCAGATTCCAAATTCATTGAAATTCAGAATCCAAATTATCTGAAATTTAGATTTCGAATACTCTGAAATTCTGATTATGAATTCTCGGAAAATTCAGATTCGAAATTATTTGAAATTCAGATTTGGAATATTTGGGAATTCAGGTTCTGAATTCTCTGAAATTCATTTTATGAATTTTCTGAAATTCTGATTAAAAATTATATGAAATTCAGATTCTAAATTCTCTGAAATTTAGATTCTGAAATCTATGAAATTAATATTCTTAATTCTATGAAATTTACATTCGGAATTCTTTGAAATTCAGATTCTGAATTCTCTGAAATTGAGATTCTAAATTATCTAAAATTAAGATTCCAAATTCTATGAAATTCAGATTTTGAATTCTCGGAAATTTAGATTCCAAATTCTCAGAAATTATGGTTCCAAATTTATTATAATTCAGATGATAAATTACATAAAAATTTAGACTCTAAATTCCTTATAATATAGACCAAATATTCTTTATAATTCTGATTCCAAATTCCTTATAATTTTGCTTCTCAATTCCTTATAATTTTGGTTTTGAATTAATTAGAATTAAGACTCTAAAATCTATATAATTCTAATTCCACGTTCCATGAAAAATAAAATCTGAATATCCTTGTAATATAGACTCTGAATGTTTTTCACATAGACTCCGAACATTATTTTTCTTTAGACTCTGAAAAATAGATTTGGTTGAGAAATAATATTTTTCATACCCTAGTTATAGTTATGAATTGATGCCATGCATTCTTTTTCTTACTGATCATTGTTTAAGTGACATGTGTATAGGTCCCTCCAAGATTGATGGAAAAATATGACTGTTGGATGAAGGAGCTGATTGTTGGAGAAGTGCCTTTAAATAGGAGCTCATTTGAACAAGCTCAATTCAGATACACAATATAATGAAGTTTTCTACAATTATAGAGATTACATGTTGTTGAAGTGATTTCATGAGAGAAAGACTCTCATGCTTTGTGAATAATCAACATCTTTTTCTGAATTCTTAGTGTGACTCCGATTATTATTGTATACAATCGAGGGCTTTCAAATATAGGAATACAGATGTGCTGACTACCTTAAAGTTCGAGGACTTCCTTGATAAGGAAGACAGAGGTGCTAATTATCTTGAAGATTGAAGGCTTGTGGGGATAACAAGAGAAGCTCTGATATTCCTATCAAGGGACTACCCAGGTTTGGGTAAGATAGACTTTCATTAATGTTTAAATCAAGGGACCATTATCCAAGGTTGTTAGATACCCTACTATTGGGGTTAAAATATTCTATACTTGTTACCTGTATTGTTTCTTGTTTGGTTTCCACTACATTTTGATTAATAATGAAAGTATAACTATCGTATACTCTCTTGTACTTGTACTCTGATTAGTAATATTCTATATGCATTAAGGTAGAATCATTGTCGTCATAAACTTTCCTTAGGTTACATTTCTAGAACGATATTTCTGGAATCTAGAAAGTTTGTAGAACCAAGAGGTATTGTGAATTTACCTTGTTTAAATTTGTTAAATAATATAAGGTTTTATATCAACGTTAAAACTTCCAAAGGAATTTTTTAAAGGATACAATTCACCCCACCTCCCCCCTCTTGGATTTTGAGTATCTACATCATTTTTCGATCCTACATGAACATGACCTTCAATCATAGTAACCCTTTAAGAAATTCCATGGGTATCCTTCCCCTCACTTATAAAAGGGAACCTCTTATACTCCCTTATTCAAACCATTTATTCATTCTATATCATAAAATTACTAATCTAATACTGTACAATAATACTCAACATCATCCTATATCTAATTTTATTCTCCTAGGATTAATCCTTCATTGATTAAAGTGTAATCTATATTATTTCTCTCAAAGAAGAGGTATATATTTTAACAATGATCCTTCCATTTCATTTGTTATTATAATAACCCTAAAATGTTTGTATAAGTAAAAAAAATTATTACTAAATTGTCATAATGATAATTATATTTTATTATGATTATCTAAAATCATTTACCACCTCTTCTCATTTCAATGGTAGATGAAAGTATTGCTTGTGTGTAGACGTAGAATACCTCCTCCACTTAGCGATACAACCCATTTTCCCATACAATAATTAGTGGTTAATTATTATGATATATTTTAAATTTATATATTATATTTATGAGAAAATAATTATTATTTATATATAAATAAATATTTACCTTTAATTTATTCCATATATCTTAAAATTGAAACATTTTTTGTGCATACGAACAAACAATTGTCTCCATGTAGGGATGTAATTATTTTTCAAAACCTCTTTAACTGAATGGAAATAAATATTTATATAATAAATATATATTATATTAATATTATTATTAACTTTATTGATATTAGGGAACCATTATCATGGTCATGGGACCATAATATCTGAAACAAAAAATACATGCAAATGAAGCATTAAACACCCAAAATTATAATAGGAATGAAACATTGTTGATGGATGGGTTATGAATGTTATATGTAAACCATGTATGTTAATATACCATTTATTATGGTTTCTATTGAATTTTAATAAATTGAAATTTATTATATAGGATTTCGTATCGATTATGATTCAATATGGATTGACGTAATGGGTTTATGCTGCAATCTCATTTTCCCAGGATTTTTTATAAATAAATGTTATGATAATTAAATTTTTTTGTATATATCCAAAAAAATTATATTTTTTATTATCATATATTTATTTAAAATTATTTAATGATTACCTATAATTTTTCTCTCTATATGTACATAATAGAATAAAATAATGTTTTTAAGGAAAAACTATTTTTTTTTCTCTTTGACCATGAATATTTTGTTTCAATTATGTTCATTCAATAAATAGTTTTTAGGAATATTTTTAAATTTCTAAAAATATATATTAAATTATTTATTTCCTATATTTTAATTTTTTTCATATTTTTTTAAATAATTATTATCTTTTTCCACATGTGAAACATTTTAAATTTTTTAAAAAATGTGAAATGATTTTTTGTTTTAACTTACACCATAGGAACAAATTTTCCAGGCTTCATAAATATTCATTTACAGAAAGATTCATTTTGTAATTTTCCCATTTACTTTTAAATTAAAATTTTTTCCATCTTATTTAGTAAAATTTTATATTCTAAAAATGGGTTTTCAGATTAAAAGGGATTTTTTAAAGAAATATTTTAGTTATCTTTTAATGATATTTTCATCTATAACAATTTCCTTTGATGTTTATTATAATTTAATGGGGATACGATCCAATTTCACGCTATTTATTATTTATATATATGGTTTATAAACTTTAATTTGAAATTTTTATGAAAATCATATCCTCTCCAAGGGTTATAATATAGTGATATGATGAATGTATTATGATCTTCTGGAACACATATGTATGGATTCCATTAATTGATGGGTGGTTCTGTTATAAACTGGGGATGTGTGGTTACATTATAAACCCTTGTTGGGTGGGTCCATTATATTCCAAAAATTAATTGTGTGAATATTTATATCCTACGAGATAATAAGAACTGGAATGGGGATTGAACCCTATTCAGTAATGGATTTTTTCCAATAAGATTGTGTTGGGTGTGAACATTGATTAAGGAAATAGTGGAATGGGAAATGAACTCAGTACACTATGATTGTTTTTTTTGTGATCCTTGAATAATGAAATAATTTTTTATGATTATTTTCATTCCAAAAAAACATATCTTCTGATTATGATATGTTTTCTTGGATCATGATTGACTACTGATCATTTTTTACTCTTATTTATTCTATTTGACTATCAATAAAACTTTATTCCATGTTTCATGATTATCAAATGTGAATTGTTAGGTTTGATTTTATAATGTTTTCCACATGTTATCAAACCCTTAATCTTATATAATTCTAAATTAATAAAATTTATTGATATCTATTATTTATTCCCTTATTGAGATTCTGTAAGAACTTGTACCTTCTTTTCATGTTTGTTTTTATTTTTTCTGAAGTTTTTGAGAAAAGAGGTGTTATTGGAAATATTTAAAGTACACCCCATGTAAATCGATGTCGCATGAGGACATGGTCTGGCTATGTTTGGATCACAAAAAGGTTCATATGGGGTGATTTGGAGGCCACTTAATGCGGAGTACGGAAAACCCTAGTACACGACGTGTACTAAAAAAGTACATGATGTGTACTTTTTTTCATTAAACGGATTAGGCCCACATTTGAATGCCAGAATCATCTTCGTCTGGGTCACGTTCGACTAAGATAAGTTGTATGGTTCCAGAATATCTCTAATCCCCTATTCCTATGTCTGTTCTCTGAATCGACCGTCGTCGATTGAGTTGGAACCATAGCGGTAAGCTCCTCCTTCTTCGAGAGCATCGTTTTCCAATTCCTACTCTTGTCCAAGTTATTGTGGGTTGAATGTTTTGTGAATTTTTGTTGATCTATGATGTTCTATGGAGATTCAAGCCTGGTGGTTCAAGTATTTTGATCTCATAAACCTATGGTAGGTGGTTTGTGCCTTTCCTTTCAATGTCTTTGAGTATTATGTGCAAATTCCACCAACACCCTTGAACGGGGTATTGCATGTTTACTGTTTTCCCCTATTATTTTACTTCCCTTCTTGTTTGATTTTGGAGATGTAATTTGGCAATTTATAAGGATAATTTCTATTTTTGGATGTTTTTCCATGCCTTGTTTTGTTTAGGACCTTTTGGTCGTGTTCATCCATTGGCTGTTAATCCGATTTTCCATGCCTTGTGACCGTAGGATGGAGTTTTGTTCCCAGACATGCTTGTTATGTTGTAGACTAGTTAGCCAATCAGCTCTGTAGGTTTAATTTTCCCATATAGCATTATTATGCTCTGACCAGCATGAGGTCATGAGAAAATGTTGCTATAGACTATAAGGGGATAGACCAAGTGAGCTTCCAAAGAGATTCATGGACATTATAGAATATAGGGGGTAAACCAAGTGAGCATCCTAGAGAATCTTGGATATTATAGACCATAGAAGGATAAATCGAGTGAGCTTCCTTAAAGACTCTTAAGCCTTATAGACTATATGGGGATAGACTGAGTGAGCTTCCATGAAGAGTCTCTATTTTTTTTTAATTTCCTTAAACCATTCCAGGCTATATGAGGAATTGACAGAGTGAGCTTCCTTAAAGAGTATGTGATTAGCCTAAGGCTATATAAGGAATTGACCCCGTGATCTTCCTCCAGAGTGTCCATGTCTACCATAGTCTATAAGGATAATTGACTGAGCATTCTTCCTTAGAGAGTCTTATAAGTTAGTATGACCATACTAGTGGGGTTAGGCTGATTGTACTGCCCAGATGGTTATTAGTACTACTTGGATAGGACTAGAAGGGATAGCTATGAGTACTTCCAAAAGGGATTCCTGTTTGTGGTTAGATTTTTCTTCACTGCTGCTTGTTGAACTGCGGATTGATTACAGTTGTGTATCATCCTATTTACTGCTTATTGTTTAAATCTTACTATACTATTACGTGTAATATACTCACTGACTATAAGGTATTGATCTTTGGGTTGTTTCCTACTAGGATTTAATCCCACACCCTATCCGGGTCATGCTTTTGGGCCCAAACAGATTATATTTCTGTAGGTACAGATAAGGGAAAGCACCCTTCGACTTCAATGAAATTATTGCATTGGAGGAGGAGATCATGGGACCAAGCTAAGGCTTGTGATGCTAAGGAGTTTCTTATCTATTTTTCTTTAGTATTTTGGTTTAGTATTGTATTCATTATTGTGACTTGTTTGGATATATTACTAGAAATATGTATCATGCATCATTTCATATATATGTGTGTGTGTGTGTGTGCTCTAGTTGATTATTGTTTTAGTATTACAATATTTATTTTTGTTTGATATTTATTACTTCCTATATTGTATGTGTTGTTTAGTCTTCCGTTGTGTACTCTATCAATGAGGGAAATGTTTCCCCACTATTACACTGAAGGACCTCACTACTAGTCAGCATCCTTTAGCATTTGGGGAAATGCGCTTGAGGCTATTTGACCAACTGGGTATGGTGTGCCTCTGGGTGGCTTCCGGAACTAGGACATTACAGCTTATTATCTCAACCTTTAATATGTTTCCCTTCCCCAGGTTATAGAGAAAGGTTTTAACTATGGTATGTCTAAGAAGTGTTTTGTCTTTGAGTTACTAAAAGCTAAATAATTTTGATATTTCATGTAAATTTATTTTCATTTTCATGTACCTAAATACCCTAAACCCTAAATGGTCATTAAGCATGTATTATTTTTAATTTTATGAGATATTCATCTAAAATGAGGTAATATTTATGTATGAAATGTATGGGTCTTTGTAAATAATACTTGTGATATTCTAGTAAAATGTATAAGATATTCCCATAAAATATATATTATTTTTCTTTTTTCTATATGTCATACAATAAAATATATCCATATCATAACATATGATATATCCAAACACATCATATTCTTCACATTGGATTTGGGGAATATCACTAATAATCTTTCACTTACACTAAATCCTTTAAACATTGTGTCATTTCACCTAAAATGTAGTCAAATATAATACCTTTAAAAATATATCAAAAACTCCATTGGAATGTTTTAAAAAACACTACTAGAAATATATCATCCATTAACCATATATCACATCATATACAATACCTTTTAAATAACCATCCAAAAAATATTTTTGGATAAACTCAAAAATATATTAAAAGTATCCCTTTATGTTTTGTAAATATCAATACATATTCAATCATCCACAATGTGTGAACCCATAGAAATTTATAACATGGAAAAAAAATATGAATTCCTAAATTCACATATATATTAAATAGTATCCTCTCTTGAAGAATCAATTCTATTGATGTTATAAATGGATCTGACATGATAACTATAAAACACATATATCATTAAAAAACATTACCACAAGTTATATCATAAAAACTAATTCATTTTTATTTGATTCTTTTGGATAATACATCATGTTTATATGGGACATTAGGTATGTCAATCTCATATATTTACTCATATGTTCTCGATTATAAGTGTATAGTAAAGCTAGGTTGTTGAATACATCAATTGTAATTCTTATTATGATGGACCAAATAAAATTCCCATCATCCAATAAGATAATCACATAAAATATCTTATCTATGTAAAAATTTACACAACATCAATTTATCTCAACTAATGGATGAAATATCTTACTCATCATAAGAGAGGACAAATCCAATCTTGGTAAATACTCGACTATTGACACATTCAAAAACATACCCAAAAACCTTGATTACCTAATACTCAAGTATTTCATTAGAAAAGTATCAATTTATAAAGCATCTAATGCCTAGTGGATTTCCAACATGCATACCCAGTATGCCATAAATATTGTATGACACTTCATGTGGTATACTTGATGGGTCATATAGTGTACCAAATTCATTTTTTTCCTTGTGAATATACTTCACATATCTATAAAAATTATTCCCAACCATAATATTTTCTCATGACTAATAATTATATATAATGAAAATCAATAATGGATAAATTAATGTATTACTTTGATAGGTCAATTATCATTTCACTTAATGTAATATAAGATTCCAATATGAATGAATCATAAAAAATACAAAATTTAGTATAATAGGATAAATTTTAACTCATTAAAACCATTTATGAATATTAAGAAAACCATACATAAGAACCCATCTAATCATATATCATATAAAAACACTTGTTTTTCTATACATATATGGTTATGTAAAACTCATTGTATCTATATGAAACTTATTCTATATCTCTATGTTCCCATTTAATAAAAACCCTCTCACTAAAGGCTACTACCGTGTAACATCTATAAATTAAAAATGAAATTAATAATAGTGAGATTCAGTAATCATATTTTAAATGTAATAATAATTTAATATAATATTGAGACTCTTTAACTTCACAATATGAAATGATATGATGTTAATAATTGTTATTTTATACTTAGAACACTTCCTTAGTACATCATCGATATCATTCCATAAAATTATCCATCAATAATTTTCTTTGTGACCATTTTGGTCACTAATGTAACTCTTTACTTAATTTTATTTCTGATAATATTTCCTAAACCCAATTTGGATATAATAATATATTCAATTTTTGATAAGAAATATATATATTTATTATTTATCTTTAAAAATATACCATAAAATATTTTTCAGATATTTTGTGAAATATAATTTAAAATTAACTACTTTAATTTTTTTTATAAAATTGGACTTATCTAAGTCGAAAAATAATCCCACTAGCTTATTAAAATATTATATTCTCTTTAAAATATCATGTTATGGTTCTTAAAATTATTTTTGTTGAAAAATAAAACATAATTTCTATTATTTACAATATTTTATAAACTATTGTATCCATATAATATATGGTATTCTGTGATTTCATAAAATTATTGTTAAAAAAATAATCTATTCCTTAAAATATATCACTTATGGGTGGTGGGATCATATCTATCATATTTTAAAAAACATCTCTATAGAATCTATTATCCTATATTAAAAAAAAAATTCCATATCTTCTTTCAAGGAGGTTGTATAATTCAATGAATCATAAAACATGTGTTTTAAAAAAATATCATATTTTCATAATAAATCCTTACATTCAAATAACTTCTCATATCATATATGAGAAATAAGATAAAAATGGATATCCTTTATTTTGATCTGCTGGATCCTTAAATATTTTTTTTCATTTAACACAATGATTCAATAACTATTTCCTTCAACATTTAAAAAAATACAATCTTCATAAATTTTTATCTAGATATTGATATCCTTTATTCTTATAGAATTTATAAAGGATACATTTAGTATCATCTACCCATATAGATTAAATAATTAATTTCTATAACACTGACACCAAACATGGGCATTCTATAGGGTTTCTCAATGACCTTCAGGTGTCTCGGATAATTCCATCATATGTGGAATCAATTTCATAAAACAGGGAAAGGGAATTTTATCCCTTTATTAGTGATAAAGAGAAAGAACTAAAAACGTGGTGGTCCTTTATCAGTGCTAGCTAAAAGCGCAGATAAATGTACCCTTTATCAACGCTAAAACAAGAGATGATAAAGGTGTACCCTTTATGAGTGCTTTCTTTAGCACTGATAATTGTTTTTATTGTTAATATATATAAAATTATTATATTTATATTCCAAAATAATTCTTATTTGAATACATTAAATAAATAAATAAAATTTATAATTAATATATATTTTTTGATAATTCAAAAATATTTATATAATGTGTTAATTGAAAAAAGTATTTCTAGGATTATAATAATATATATATAATTAAATTACTATAAGATTACAAAAAATTACATTGAATGATATATATATTTATTAGATTTGTTAGATTTATTATAGATTTATTAGATTTATTAGATTAATTCATTGTATTTATTATATATTTTATATTTAATATAATTAATTTATTTATAAAAATATAAAAAATTTTAATATATATATTTTGAATTAAATTTTTTGAATACATATATGTTTTCTAATTAATTTGGTCAATGAATATATGCGTATATGTTATGTATCATATTCACAAATTCTCGTTTGTACATTACATGATGCGATATATTGATTAATTTTTTATTTTACCCATATGAACTATATATGTTCTCAAAAATTTAACTATAAAATTACATTAACTATATTTAAATAATAAATATATACATTACTATATTTTTAATGATATATATAAATACTTTTCAAAAATATTTGAAATTATAATTTTGATAATATAAATACATTAACAATTATATACAAATATTTTTAAATATATATTATTTATAGTTATAATTATTAATAAATATATATATATATATTTATCCTATATATCATTTTAAGTAAATATATAAAAATATAAATAAATTATTAAAATTATACCTTTATCATCGCTTTTTTGGCGCTAATAAAAGAAAATATTTATCATCCTTCGAAAAGAACTGATAAAATAAGTATTTATCATAGAAATAATTTTACTGCTGATAAATAAATGTTTTATTAGAACTTTTTTAGCACTGATAAAGGTATGTTTGAACAGTGGATTTATTTTAGCACTGATAAAACATACCTTTATCAACCTTTTTAACATGTGTTAATAAAGGTTCTTGTGATTTTTATAAAATAAACCTAAAATGCCCCTCCTCCCTCACACCCGTGCAAGCCTTTGCAGAAGCTGAACCTGGTGCTATCAACATCTCATCTGGTATGGCCCCTCCTCCTCCTCCTCTGCCACTGCCTTTTCCTCATTCTACACCACAATCATCCTCTGTCTCCTCCATCGTTGATGCCTTCTCCTCCTCCTCCGCTGTGATCCCTCCTCCGCTATGACCATGCTTCTCCTACTTTGTCATCATTGACTCTTACTCCTCCTCTGGGAACCAAATCATCCTCCTCCACCACAGCTGCCACCTCGTCATCCTACTCATCCACCTCCTTCTCCTCCTCTTCCTTTTGCGGTCACCTTATCCATGTGACCTGCTCCTGCATGCCCTCGTCATCCCACAACTGTCCCTGCAGCCTCCTCTACAATGCAAAAATTCCACCTCGGGGAGTCTCTTACGTAATAATTTTTACTCTTCATCATTATAAAGATAGTTGGTGTTCATAGTTAGGTATAACAGACCCTATATGGTATTGATTCTTCTTATTAATTACAAATATCCTAATTTGAAACAGTATGAATGGGATTATTATCAATCATGTAGTAAGAGTCATGGGTGGAGGTTTCTGTGAGGGAAGAATTATAGTAATCACATAGAAAGGGTCTTCATGTGGATTTTTAATTGGGGTAGAGTGATATTTATGTGAGAATTATTTCTAAAGATCGTGCCTTTATCAATGCTTCTTGGGATAGGTCATGTAACAGCTTCTTATGTAATAGCATCTTGCTCAATGATATGTATCAATCATTAGCTTTCTAAGATCTAGGATGAGGCTTATATACCATGCTTGTTCATTGTATAGTAATCATTATTATAAATCTATGATGAGGATGAGTCCTAGAGACCATGCGATTTCAATTTACAGATAATCTGCCAAGGTCAACAATCATTCAAATTTTTTAAAGTTTATGTTCAGCTATAAATCATAGGTTATATCTGATTTTCTACAAGACATAAATTATTTTACTGGTTTGGATTGTGTTGAATTTTAGATATGTAATACCCTCCATATGATCTACTTTTTGTATGTTCATTTATCCAATGGATCTGTCTTACATTGATAGTCCTCCTAAAGAAGTATGTTTTTTCTTTTAGGACCTTCTCATGATCCACATATAGTATATCTTATTAGGCATGCAGAATACTCTGTATTAGTGATTTAGATTGCCTTAGAAGTTATATTGGTTATTACTCTTTAGGTCATCCTTTATGTACGTGATTTATTCTATGGGACCCACCTTATGTTAATGATTTGGATCATATTGGAAGTTGGCTTTGTTATTCCACCATACAATTTTTGGTGGGTGGATGTTATTCCATGAGGCATATCGTCACATCAAAATTCATGATCAAGATTTAATGGTTCTTCCTAGTGGATGGGTGTTTCAGTGTATACAATGTGGTAATTCAACAATGTGACATCATAGGGTACACTATGCAATAGACCCTTAGGCTACACCATAATGTACCCTATTAATGAAATGAAAAGAGATTTTTTTAGTACTTTTAATGAGGTACCCATATTCCATATAAGACACTCACCCCATCCACCAAACCCCTCTTCCCTATAATTTTCCCATCTCATAATTCTCTCTTTCGGACCCTAATATTCATTTCATAGTGGACCGCCCACCCACCCCCTCCATAGAAAGCTCACACACCATCCCTGGATAGCCCACATCCCTATATATCCCCCTACCCCCTGGATAGCACACCCCCTTATCCTTGGTACATTTTATGTTTTATTGTATTTTTTTCCGTTTTCTCATCCAGAACCCCTCTGTGCTATTCTACCCCCCCCCCACCCTTCCCCTCTCCTCTTGGGTGGTTCTCCCTCACCTTGTGTTTGTTTTGTATTTCATTAGGTATATTAGAGATCCAAGGATAATTTTTACCTCTCTTATTCCTTCTATATATTATTGTCTGACACCCCCCCCCCCCCTAAATCCTATATTTAAATGAACATGGTTCAATTAAAATTTGGAATGTAATGATACGACCCAAGATGGTATCATAACCAACAACTGGCCTAAAATTCCACTAACTTAAGAGGTTCTCATGATCCCTACGGGATAGCAATGATCCTCAGAGAAAAAATAAAATTCATGTGGAATATTTTACCCCTAAATTAGAAAAAAATGAAAAATGATATTTCTCTTAAAAAGAAAACATGTCCCTCTCAAAAGTTAAATATCTAGGGAAATAGTAGATACACGAAAAAAATAGGAAGCATATATCCTATATGAAAAATAAAATCCCACTATTTACCTATAAAACTTTTTAACATGTATGTTCTCATTTAATTTTTTCATTTCAGTTGGATGTCTCCTCTACCGCGCGCCTCTCCTCTACCGTGAATGCACCTCTATCACATGCTGAACGACACCTTCAAAGTGAGTTTTCTCCTCTTACTCATTGGTTTTATATGATTCCCCTATTATTACTATTGGATAATAATTTTTATATTGTTAAATGTATGGTCTAAATGCCCCGCTGAAAATTGTGGTCATTGGTTGTCTATGTTTGTGCACTACATTAATTACATTTTGGTTGGTTTTCTTTGAACAGTTGAATATAAAAAATATTAATTTACAAATACCTGAGTAATGAATGAATTCCTTGGGAAGATAAAACTTCTATGAGAACCTCTGAGTTAACAAATGGAATTGAATATGAGAAGCATTATATAATCTGAAATTTTTGTTTTTTGGTTTGTATGGTGTTTCGATTGTGAGAACGATTATGTGTTTGTATGGTCTTGCGGTTCTTGGCATGATTGTTATGCCATTTGGATTCCATGATTTAGTTCTTCCACTATTGAATATCAATCTAAACATTAACGATTTCAAAGGCACCACTACATTGTTACAAGTGAAATTTCCTTGAATCATAGAAAAAAACTTCACTAGGGGACTCTATGCGACACATTATAGACACACTAGTCAAATAAACATAACAAAACAGGTAATGAATCCTTACAACCATAATAACTCTATTGAAAATCATACCATCTATTAGTTTAGTACCATAGTTATTTAATAGAGACATTATATTTCTTAAGAAACACAAAAAAAAATCAATTTACAACAACAAATATAAATCACATGTTGGATAATAAAACATTCTAGTGAAAGGTATTCTCATAGATAGTTCTATTGATCAGGTGGTTGGGAAGATGGGTGTGACCTACATTGGTCAAGAATAATTCATGTAGAGGCAATTGTATTGTTTACCATAGCATGTTCCACTGATTGTAGTTAGATGAATAACATATTTGAAAATATTTTGTGTAATTATTTTGTTAAATATTAATATTAAAATATCAAATAAGATAAATATGAATAAATAATGGAATAATGACATTCAATTGAAAAATGAGTACGAATATGGCGTGAAAGATTTTATTATGTTATTATAATATCATGCATATAAACCTTATGAAATCCTTTTTCAAGTTTACGCTATTGTTATTCAAGAAAAATTACAGTATAGGAGTTGGAAGAACACCCAATTTGTTACGAAATAGATCGAAGTTATACATGTTGGAATAAACACAGGGAAAATGAATGCAGGTAGTGGCTATGATAGGACTGCATTTTATGGATCTCTTGATATGATTATAAGCGTGAACAATGAAGACAATCGTATGGAGGATGAGATTACATAGGTTAATGATGATGAATATCATATTGAGGAAATGAAAAGGATGGATGGAGATGAAATTTATGATTGCATAAAATAGTTTGAGAAGGTAAAGAGTTGTGCAAAGACACCATGGTATTCTGGTTGCTCTAAATATACAGCTTTTTCAGCCATACTGAAGCTGTATAATTTGAAAGTAGGAAATGGGTAGAGTGATGCCAGTTTTACCGAACTACATGCTCTCCTGAATGACATTATCCAAGAAGATAAGGAGTTCTCGAGCCGAACATATGATGTGAAATGAATACTATGCTTGATGTGTATGATCTTTGAATGAATACACACTTGCCCGAATGACTGTATATTGTTTCTAAGAGACCACAAATAAATTAATGAATTCCCAAAGTGTGGCGATTCTCAATAAAACAAAGATGAATCTAGTCCTACGATAGTTGTATGGTACATACCAATCATTCAAAGGTTTAGGGCCTATATAGAGGTGAGAAGACTGCAGGATAATTGTTATGGAATCCAGATACAATATTTAAAGATGGGATACTACATCACCTGGAAGACTCTCTTCAGTGGAAGAGAATTTATCTTGAGTATCTTGAATTTGGAAATGAGCCTAGAAACCTTTGTCTTACATTATCTATAGGTGGAGTGAATCCTTATGGTTTTAAAAGTAGAAGTCACAACACTTGGCAGGTTATGTTGGTAAACTATAACCTTCAACTGGGGATATGCATGAAACCAAAATACATTATGTTATATATGCGTATATTGAGACCAAAACTACAGGGTAATTATATTGATGTTTATTTCTCTGTATTGATCGAGGATTTGAAATTAATATGGGATTCAAGTGTCATGTTGTATGATGCTTACAAAAATGATTATTTCACTTTGAGAGCCATGTTGTATGGGATGATAAATGATATTCTTACTTATGGAAATTTGTCAGGATATATCATAAAAGGATCTCAAGGTTATCCCATTTGCAAACAAGGTACACAACCAATTAGGTTGAAACATTCATCAAAAACATTTTTTCTAGGACATCATATATTTCTACCCCAATGTCATATGTACAGATCTTGGAAAAAATCATTCGATTGAAGTTCAGAAAAATGTACAACGTCGTCTCCACTAATAGGTGATCAAATTTTTGAGAAAGTAAAACATATGTAGACTACATTTGGTAAACCATTTTCGAAATGCCTTATGAAAATAGGTTGGAAAAAGAGATCAGTTTTTTTAATTATCATACTGGAATTGTCTGTATCTTAGAAATTTTTTAGATTTTATGCATTTTGAAAAAAAAATATGTGATAGTGACATTATAACGATGATAAATTCACCTGAAAAAACAAAGTATTTAATTAAGGCTATATTGGACACAGATGAGATAGAAATGGGAGAAGTGTTGGCACCAGAAAAGGGTGAAAAACAAACATTTATTCCACCTACTGCTTACACCCTTTCCAAGAATGAGAGTTATCAAATTTTCAACTTCTTGAATGATGTAAAGGTTTCAGAGGGGTATTCATGAAATATCAAAAACATCATTTCAATGAGCGATTTAATGTTAAAGGGTCTGAAATCACATGATTTCTATGTTTTGATACAAGATCTAATTCATATAGCTTTATGTCGATTTTTCCCAAGAATGTCTTCCATTTATTAACAATTCTATGTTCTTATTCAATGCTATATGTTGTAAAGCTATAGACCCAACGGAATTACCAACTATAGAAAGAGAAATTTCAATCATATTATGTTAATTAGAAGTGTTCCTCCAGCCAAAATTAATTGATATGATGGTTCATTTGATGGTTCATTAGGTGAGAGTTATTTGACTATGTGGTCATATACCTTATATATGGACGTTCCCCGTTAAAAGGTATATGATGATTTTGAATGGGTACGTCAAAAATCGATGTCAACCATAGGGTTTTATTGTAGAGAAATATATTGTTCACAAATCCATTGAATTCTCTACAGAATATTTGTTTAGTTTTGAAAACATTGGCATATCAAAATCTAGACACACTGGGTGGCTTGAGGGTGAAAGAATTTATGCAAGAGGGGTAGTCACAATCAATACTAAAGATCTGGTGTAGTCTCACCTTTATTTTTTTCATAACAGTTTCGACGTTGACTCATATGTTCAAACCATCAAATAAATTAATAGGCATTTGAATCCATCTAGGGCTAAAAAATTGATATCATATACACATAATCGACAATACATATGATGGTTTTGGGACCATATTTTTAAGATGGTCGATAGAAACATGGACACAATTTCAAAATGACTTTAATAGATAGTCATAGGAGAAAGTGTGTATGAGTAATCTTATAATGCTTATGTAGTTATGGTTATTCCTTCTATACTAATGAACATGATAAAGAAAGTACCATGCAGAATAGTGGGGTTAAACTTATAGATGAAGTAATGCATGTTTCCAATTCTATGGAAAGAAATTCAATTTATGTTAATATGTCATACTTTGGCATTATAAAACATATTTGAGTTGGAATATATGAAATTCCATGTGTCGATTTTTCAATGCATGTTGGTTGATAAAAAGAGTGTTATTAAAAAATATGAATTGGGATTCTTGAAAGTTGATTTTAGTAAGGAAGGAAATAAAGACAAACCATTTATAATGGAATCACTAGAAGTACATGTATTTTATGTTCTGGATCCTGGAAACTGAAACTCGTCAATTGTTCTGTTGTCAATCAAAACAACTGAAGGGTCAGATGAATGTTCAATGAAGGATTGCCCTTTTAGTGGTACTTCACAATAATTTCACAGATTTCCCAATGTAGATGGAATTTTGTATGCTAGAGGAGACCATAATTAAGGTATTTACATAGTCTATTGAGGGGTCAAATATCTTCATCCTTTAAAAAATAATGTTCAATAATCAGGTTATTTGTTTATTGTAATATATATTGTGTTACATTATGTTATTATTTTTTTGGTGCTGCATTTATGTAATCTAAATTAAATGTTAAACCAATTCTACAGATAATGATTTATGCACTTACTGATGCAGCCATTCTCGAGGTAGAATTGGTCTCTCAACCTACTACTGTTGGACCCAGTGCAGAGCAACAATAGGTTTCTCATCCTATTGCTGTTAGTTCTAGAGTTGAGGTACAAAAGGTTTCTTAACATATTTTTTTGGGTCCTAGTGCAGATGCTAGTTCTTATAAGGATCATAATGATGATTCTTTTTAAGAAATTTTAGGAAATGAATCCCTAGCAGAGACAATAAAAAAAGAGCGTCGTAGTCTGACAGTGTCATCCAAATTACTTAAGGCAAAAGAAAAAGGCATCAAATTTGAGTTGGGATGGAATACATGAGGCCAACATGTTAACCCGAACAAAGAAATCTTTATTAGCTATATTGAAATCATTACAGAGCAACGTGTTCCAATTGAAGTGTTATTGTAGAACAATGTTGTCACCAGGCTTAAGAAACTAATGTGGGAAGTGATTACGGTAACATTATGATATCCTTTCTTTAATTTATTAAAATAAAATAAAATACTAAAACATTTACTTACTCTACATCATCTATTGCAGATTGCATTTATTGTAGATTCCTCGCACAATGAATATGTATTAAGAGTTTCAGAAAGAATTTATAGAGTCTTCGACACAATTTTAATGAAATATCATCAAAAATATGCTGAAGGAAAAATCAATTTGCACCAACCACCTCTTTATGCACACTTTATATCCCCGGGAGCAAGGGAAGCATTTAGAAACTGTCGTGGGGAGCATAATTTTCAGTTACATTGTATATTTTAATACATTTTTTGATGTTTCTTGTATTCATCATGATGATGGATAGTTTTTTATTTATGAAACAACAACTAAGTTATGAAAATAATGAACGTGAAACAAAACCACCATACCCATACCCTAAAGAAAGGATGGGGCACGCTTCATGTGAGAAAAAATCGGTATGTATTTTAAATATATAGAAATAATTTAATGTGACATAAAACAAAGCCATAACCATGTTCCTATTTTTATATTCATATTGATGAATCAAATTCGAAATCCACTTCCATTCAATGCCATGTGTTGTGTAAGGAGACTCTTGTAAATAAATAGGGGATACCGATAGATGAAAACACACCAAAAGTGTGGGAAATATATGTAAGTATGACATAATATTATTTTGGTTTGATTTAAATCACTATTATACAACAATGAATACTTATTTTCCTATATTTTCTATCTGACATAGTCACAGGAATCGACAAGACCAGCACCAGATGCAGACATTCTTTCAACGTCCACGAAGCAGCCTAAACTGTATGGTTTCATCAGAGGTGAGGGTTTGTGGGTGGAACCCCGAACATATTCTCAGAAATAAAAGTAGGCAGATGATCAAACTAAGTAATTTAAAAAGAAGAGAGAAATAATAGCTATGTTTCAATACAAATTAAAATACTAAAGAGATATAATAGCATTTTTTATGAGGGAGGCAAAGAGAAGAAAAAACTCAACTACAACTCATCCGTGAAGATCCCACCCCACCCGCCATCAATGTTGAGGCAATCCATTCCCCTGAAAAACCTGAATTAGTTATGGTAATCAATTTTATAAAAATTATTTCTGTGAAATGTGAATTGCATTGTCATTGAAACATTCATCGTAATAATATTCTATAGAGTGAAAATGAGTGTGATTTATGTCTATCAACTACCATCTATCGCCTTATAGCGAGGGCTACGATGTTTAATATGCAGGACGAAATGCATTACAACAAACAAATTCCATCAAATCATGTTATAGGGTCAAATAACATAGCTAATGAGACAAATGTTAAGCTACCTATTCCAAATGATGATGATGACATATATAAGGTCGAACAAACTATTGGAACATTCATCACATGTCTGTTAATTCTGGAAAAAAAATTCCAAGGAAGTATCAATTTAAAATTTATTATTCAAGCTGAACCATTAACATTTAATGAAAAAAGGACTAAACGGATGAATGTTATTACAAAATGACAATGGGAAATGGGTGAAATGAAATATATGCTTAAAACTATCTCAAGGATCCACAAACTGATTGAATCGATCTACTGAGTGCACCTTCTCCCCAACCATTTCTATTTCCACATTTAATATCATTACAAGCTCATGTGGATACAAAGTCGATAGAAAACAATTATCCTTCAATTTATTTTGAAAAAATATATGTATGGAGAGAAAAATTTGAGATTTTATTAGTGATGAAAATTTAAATGAAATCCTCAACCATGAATGGATAGACACCTCAATTGTAAATGTATTCATGAGGTATGTTTTCATGATTTGATTTTACAAAAGTTGATATACAATTATAATTATGACTAAATACATTTCATATTTTTCACAGGTGTATATATGAAAAACTATTGAAGGGACTTCCCCATGAACAAAAATTTGGACTCCTCTGTCCTCCCATAACATCTTTAAAATAAGAAATAGATTCTGATAAAGAGGCAGAAATAAATTCATCCATGCTCAAATCATTTGATAATAAAGTTACAGATGACAGAATCTTTTTAATAACAACGGTGCATGGGTAAAAATATGAAATTTAATCATATCAACTATATTTTAATTTCATTCATTACATACTCCTTTTTGTGTTTTTATGAAGTATTGGATGCTGATTGCAGTCAATTTAGATACTATACAGATTTATTCTTGGTATTCAGTGCATAGATATGCAACAAACCGAACACACATGATGATGGTTTTCAATGTTTAATACACTAGAACAAATATTTTAGAACTAGAAATCTAGTTCTATAATTTATATTATCTTTTAATGTGGATTCTGTTATGATAGGGTGGTGCATAAATATCATCTACTTCATAGAATGAATCTAGGGCCTATGGAAAAGAATGGCTACATGATCTATAACTTGACAAGTATCCTGGTATATATATTAATATTGCACTATATAAATACTTATCAAAAAAATTACTAATTTTTTATGATATTTTTTCAGTGTTAAAAACCAACAAATGAAAAATGTGGTTATTATGTTTGTAAATTTTTAAACGAGATTGTATTTCATCAACAATATAAAATCCCTAAAGAAGTATTTTCAAAAAAAAATTACGAGATTTTTTAAAATATATATTAATCAATTTTTTATTTATATTTTTTATATACTATTATGACTTTTGCAAATAATAATATTCATAATATGATATAGATGTGTTTAGAAATTAATGGGAAGCATACGTGATGAACGATTGTACACAAATAAGATGAAGGTGAATTATTACTACTTATGTTATCCTTATATGATCATTGATATCTAGAATTTTTACACTTATTGAGCATATATGATCATGATTTATTATGTTTTATATCTTTAGGTTATGAATAATGGTTTTGGAAATGATTTTTTTTCTCGTAAAGCGTAACATAATGAGAGAATCTTATGAACTATTTATTTATGTTTCCATCTTTTCAAAAGCACTGGAACTAAACTATTATTGCATGGATTATTTATATTGTATATTTTGGTCATTTATGCAGCTGTTTCTTCTGATGTAGTATATTGGAAGAAAATTGTTTGTGCAACACTCACAAATTCAACTACAAAACTAAGGATTCTTCACTATTGTGGGTTAGCTACCGCTTAGCATACCATCTGATCTGAACTTCCGATCTCGAATATCTATGATGCTATGGTAAATGGGTGCAGTAAGAGAAATAAAAGTGAATTTAGAATGATGATATCATAGTGATGGTGTTAGATGAGGGCATCACGGGGACGCCAGATCCATAGTTCATATCAGATTCCATGCTAAATGGTAGTTAACCAAGAGTGGTAAAGTTCACAAGGATTCATTAGTTTTGTTATTAGCTTATATTTGGACCAAATAACCCCTTTGAAAATATTTAAAGTAATGTTATGATATAATATGTCTATTTTAACAAAAAAAAATTATATTGAAACATTGCTTTGATTTTCATTATTCATTGAGGGGTTTGTTTATTTTAGATGATTTCTATCCATGTGACATTCCTTTGTAGGAAGAGAAATGACATTGTGTCTTCTCAATCATAGAGGTAATATTGATGTTTTCATAGAAAAAATCATTTTCCATAGATCTTGCTTCTCAAAAATTGCTCAAATAAACTCACATCATATATACATATGCATGCCCATCCAAATCTGGGTGCCTGCACACCTCAAATAGAACCTTCATCTCATGAATTCCCCGAAGCAAACACAACTCATAGAGAACCTACATCACATCAATGAACATGTCACATAAGATCATTTGTATGATTGATTCATGTGAAATGATAGTGTGATCTCATCACTTAATCAAATCACATAAACAAATCACCGAATCTATTATGGTAATTCGATTGAACCATGATTTGTGTATTCTTTACTTATTTACATGGTCACATAAAGATTCAAGGGTTGAATAATCGTATAAATCTCCAAGGTTCATTTGATCACGTGATCCTATTATGGTCATGTGATCACATGACTTTGAACAATTCAGGCACTTAATATGATATTTCTAATTAGACATGTGCCCCTTTCTTACTCATGTCCATTTGTAAACCCAAAATCCTCCATTTTCATAATTAATTTAAATTTTATTTTTTCTTATGATATAAAAGAATTAAATAATTGATGCTAAGGATGATATAGTTCATTGTTCTATAATGGTTTAGAGTGTGGAAGTAGACCAGTGCATAGTTATTTAGTCCACTCATGAGCATCTTAAAAACATGATGGGAACCAACATCTTGGATTTTCAAATTTCATATTAGTTTCCCTTATATGGATTTGTTATTTTAAATGATACTATGATATCTCCACCTCAGGAAGGGATCATGTCTCCCTCCTACATCCTTAATACTAATAATATGTTACAGGAGAACATCTCAAATGTTGGTAATTTCATCTCCAAAGAAGACATCTCTAAAGGTTAATTTCAGTGCCTATGTGGATTGATTTAAAATAGATATAACATGATTTGGATCTTAAAACCCATATTTGTTGATAAAAATGTAGAATTATATGTCAAATTAGATTTTAAGGTGGTTTTTTGGCTAGGATATTTGATCCGGAGGAAGCTTTGGGATGAACAGGGGCTGACCCTTCTTGGATCAGTGTACTACCAGAGAGTCTGTTGTTGTGCTAAAAAATATAGAATTTTATGAATGTATTTAGGCTTACCAATCCCTTAATTATAGAAAAAAAATTATGATGGTATACTTATTCAGTTTATATTTTCAATACATGAACACATTTCAGTTTATGTATGGTGAATTCGACATTAGAATATAGGAAATTAAGATGATTCATGGTGCGATGATTTTACAAGAAAAGAATGATGAGAAAATCCATCCCCCATATACTCAGGATGACATGGAATAAAATCCTCCCATTATGAAGTTTCTCATAAATATGGCCAGAACATCCATAGGGAAGGACCCATATCTATGGGTTGACATCCCCTTCAAGAAGTGGGCTAACATGTTCATCAAGATGACTCGGCATGAGTGTCTGAAAAAGAATCTCAATGCTTTTCCATCATGAGAATCTTATGGGGAATAGGGATATCAGTTTAAAATATTTTAAGAGTTTAACAGTCCAAGAATTCATAGTATGTTATATCTTTAAAATAATTCATTCACTCGCACTACGCGCAACAATGAGTTCGAGCACACCATGATGTTTTAAACTAGACATTAAAAAAGCAGTTATGAATAGTTTTGACTGAATATTGAATTTTAAATACTCCATATAATTTTAGAATTCATATTATTCATTTATTATGCATTATATAAGAACAAATTCATTTTTTCAGATAAAATAAGTATTTTTTAAAAAATGCCATTTTAGCGCCTTTTAATGGAATACCCTTTTTAAATCAAATATTTGAAACTTTTACATATCCAATTTTACAAAATAAACTTCTTCTTTATAATAATTATATAAAAATTTAGTTTGTAAATTTTTTTTGTATTTTTCTGATAACAATAGAATTTTGATGAATAGTGAAAAAAATACTAAATTTTAATTGAAAACAACTTTTTGAATCAAAATAATTTATAGTTTTATATTATACATTAGAATGGTTTTAATGTATAATTAGATCATATTTTTATCATTTAATACTAATTAAGTCATTATAAGTAATTTCACATTTAAATTGGACATAAGCACTTTTCAATCATCTGATAGTTTTTACTAAAAACCCCACTTTTTGGTTTTGACTACGAAAATTATTTTTAAATTAATTAATGAAATTTATATTTTTTTAATTTGGTAAAATAGACTTCATTTTTGAATTCATAATATCAAAATTATCTTATGGTGAATTTTTGGAATTTTTGTGAAAACATTCAATTTTTGTTGAATAGTGAAAAACATTGTGTTATTGTTTAAAACTGACATTAATTTCAATAATTATTTATTTTATATAAATTTATATTAATTAAATATATATATATATAATAAATATATATGTTCTATTTAATTCATTATATATATTTTATAATAAGATTATATGTATAAAATTTTATTGAAATTTTTATCATTTTTTACCCACCATCAAGGCACAATTGAAAATTTGCATAAAATATAATTTTACTACTTCTATGAATTGAACTTAAAAAATAAAAGAGAAATGGTTAATATCAATAAGTAAAATAGGGTTCAATAGGATGAAAATAATTTATTGTAAATAGTAACTTTTGACTTTTATTTACCACGGTTTAAAGTAAATTGGGTAATTAAAGGAACAAATGATTTTATAAATACCCTAACACATGTCCTAATTCTATTGGATATGTTTATGTCGACCAAAAACAATCTTATAAATAAAATATAATTCTTTTGATCCAGTTGGATTATATTAGGATATTTATTATTATTTTATTTAAAGAAGTGTTAAAAGTGTAAGATTCAATGTTTACAAACTAAAAAATTTTTAATATAGGTATATACATAATATGAATTCAACTATAAAATTAATTAGAAAGGAGAAGATATTTTCTACATCAGGGTATTTTATTTTTTATTTTTAGACATTATTTAATTAAATTTATTTATGACACAATGATGATGTAGTAATTGCCTTATTAATAAAAGAATCAAATTAATGAAATTATAAATATTAAGATAAATATAATTTTAATGTTTTATTTAATTAAACTAATTTTATAGGTTAATATGACATTATATAGTTTATTAAGTAAATTTTTTCGAACTGATACAGTTTTTATGAATTTAACAAAAATCAAATAATAAATAGTGTCAAAATTGACATTAATGAGTTTTTAAAAAAAATACTATATTATTAAATTATATAATTGTTCTAAAAATATAATATTTATCCAAATGAATTATATAATTATATACCTGCTCTTAATGAACCACTTGGGGTTTTCATTGAATTTTATAGTTAGTTAATTTACCATTTAATATAAAAATACAAAGAGACCTGGTAAATGTTAAACTATTTAACCAATAGTTAAATATAAAATATATGGATAATAAGGTAAGATGAATTTGTATAAAACCTATGGGTTTAGAGGATTTAGACTCATAAACACCTAAGTCTCTATATAAATTCATTTATAGCCATTATAAACCGAATATGATAGTATAATAAAATAATATTTTATGTTTTCCCTAAGGCAACCCTCACCCCTCTTATACAAGGGAACTTCCCATTCTCTCAAATTCACACCTCCAAATCCATTTGGCTCGGCCAAAACCCACCAAATATCCTCCCAACTATTCTCACATTATCCTAGAGTCCTTACCATGATCATAAATCCAACTTATGGAGCCCTTTTTTCAAATCAAAAGGAAGCACCTGAAGGAGAGGTAATAATTTCATCATCTCTTTCAATGTTATCTTCTTCTTCCACTTTTATTTATTTGTTATTTCCATTCAATAATAAAAAATCCAGAACCTTATATGTAATATGATGATATTAAAAATATTTTACAACCATATCCATTATTCTATCCATCCTATGAATGATAATGTCACCATGAGTGCGTACATACGTCTTATCGTCTCCACATCGTGGTGTAATTTTTTATTCATCAATATGTTATTTGGATGGAAATAATTTTTAGTAATATGTATATAAATAATGAAAATATCATTATAATGTCTCTGTAAAATTAATTTACAATCAAATTGCACACCTTTTAATCATTAAGGAAATGATATCATCGCTCGTGTGTATGTTTGGCTTGCAGTCTCCATGACGTGATGAGATTCATTTCCACATTCACCATTCAATGATTATTATAAAAAATATATATTACAAAATAAGTATGTAATATATGAAATAATAATTATACTGAATATATATATATATATATATATGTATGTATGTATATCTTTACATATATATTATTCACTTAGTTCCGTTTAATGAGATTTGAAAACAGAAACAACATTTATGCGTACATATGGCCTACCGTCTCCATATAATGTGCTTTCCATTTCATATATCAATCTATTATAAATATATATATTCTAAATATATATGATATAAAAATAATGGTTTATATTTTCTAAGTATTTAAATCATGATCTAAGTGATGTGATCATATATTACAGGTTAAAAAACGTACGACAAAGAAAGCGATTATTACCCGAAATATGGATTTAACATGGAAATTATTATGAAATGGGTAATATAATGTCATAAAAATTAATATTGTTCTGTTATAATTTAATAACATAGTACTGTCATCATATAAGAGGTAAAATTTTCCCTCGACTAATTGAAAGTACAAGGTAAGGGTTAATTCCTTAATCTCATTATTATCCGAGATTGTATATGTGTAATTATTTTCAGGGACATATTTACCATCAATGTCCATGTTTCATAAAATACTTTTCAAAATTATTCTTTTAAGGTAGTCTTTAACTAAAAACTAATTTTAAATGTTTTTAATATTTATTATTCTAAATATTTTTCATTAAGCTCCATGTTTTCTAAATGGTTTTAAGGATTTATTTATATGGACATGAATGTTTTAAAATGTAAATTAATTTAACAGGTTTCCAAGTGTTAATGGAAACTATTATTCAAAAATATCTTTTGAACTTCTTAATTTATAAATTGTAAGACTTTTAAATGATTTCATGAAAAAAAAGATATCTCCCTCAAAGTGTTTTATTGATTATTTTGAACTATGTCAACATCCATTATAGATATTATTATTGATTGAGGTTGATTTATAATAAATACAATCTTCAATATTGTATTGAATGATTTATGACATGTTTGAATGTGGATGTACTATTTTTATACCCTTCATGGTTTATGGTTGATGTATTTTCATTTCATATTCTTGTTTTATTACGAATGTTTATGTTATGTTTTAAAATTTTCATATGAGGAATGCAATTAAATTAGTATGTGATGGGGGAGAATGTTATTGCTCCTCGATGCATAGGTAGGTCTTATGAGTCAAATTAGTGTCTTGAAATAAGGCCTTGAAAAAAATATTATTTGTAGTCTTTGCATAGGTCCATGACTATATGGTAATGATTTCCGGTGGTAGGCATTCCCTCATTATAAAATTAATTATTACATATGATTATTCGACTAGTAGAATATCAATGGCCATATTTATATGGTAATTTTTGATTTATTTTCTCCATATTATGTTCATATTTATGTTTGAAAGGTTTTTTTATTACAAATATTTCCTTAAATGTGTATAGATTTCTTTAAATTATTTACCCTTACTGAGCATCTGAGCTCACCCATTTGATATGTTTGATATGTAGGGTTAAGAAAAGGAAATAATGGCGTTCTCAATAGATTTTTTTATGTTGTGTTTTATGTTATAAATTTTAATGTAACATTCATGTATGTAATCATTATTCCAATACTACTAAACAGATTGGTCCTTCGAGACCTGATTCCTTGTAATCATGCCAATTTATTAAAATAATGCACTGAATTTAGGCTTCTAGGGTTGGGGAATTATAGTTGTTATCAGAAAAAGTTTACCAATAACCTTGGAAACTAGATTTATAAAAACTCTGATTATAAAACATTACCTTAAGATATAATTTGAGGATTATAGTATAGAAGAACATCCTATAATTTTGGTAATGTATAGATTTTGTTATTTTTCCAAGAAATACAACCTTGTCTAGATACGAGTATGTAGTGGCAGCTCTGGTAAAAATGTACCTAGGCGTGAAAACTCCGACAATGAGTTTTGGGATTGACATGAGGTATCCTACCAGAAAAAAATGGTCCTTGCTTCAATCTTGGTTATGACACTCTCATGGGATATACTGAGGATAATTCACATTTTCATTACAACCCATTATGAAGGATTTAAGAGTAAATATTTCCTCAAAGAAAAATGTTTTTTGATTATCGATTATATGTATAATCTTTTCAATTTAAATTAGGTGTTTTAAAAGTTTTGAGTTATGCATTGAAATCCATAAACCAACCTATTGTATTCCATTGTTTATAAATGATTCCAAGTAGAAGGAATGAGAACTCCAGCAAAACACATGATCTAAAGAGTGAGAAGGATCATATCATTCATGATATTAAGCCAATATTTTTAAGGGAAATAGTATCCCTTGTATTCTAATGATATGAAGAAATAACATCATTTGTTAATAAGATAAGAAAATAATTCACTGAGTATTATGGATTTGAAGGGAAGCAGGAGGAGAAAAAGGATGGTAGAGAGAAAAAATGGATAAAGGGTAGAGGGGAATAAAGGATTTTTCCAAATGTGATAATTGTGGAAAGATTTACATTGATAAATAATTGAATAGAATAGGATTTTGTTATAAGTTTGAAGAAAATGGACACTATGTTTTTTATTTCAAGGGTAATAAAAAGGTTTCAAATGTACAATGCTTCATCTGCAAAGAGTTGGGACACTACGTGGATCAATGTCCAAATAATCAGAGTATACCCCAAATGATGTTATTGGATAATAATAAATTTTTGGTACTACCATAGATGAATAGGAATGACTAGTGTTATTATATTTTTATTAAATAATTATTTCATTTGTTTTTTGTATCATTGATGTACAAGTTATATGAATTATAGAAATAAATAAGGATTTTATTGTTGTACAATTTCATTGAGGATTTGATATTATATAGTTCTATAAAAAATAACTCTAACGTAAGATAATATTTTTAGAGAATTCATTTTTGTAGGAAATATAAACATTAATATAGTCTTGATACTAAGGTAGTGATTTTGGAATATGATATGATTGTTTTGGATAAATTATATTTGATATTCTTGACTACTTTGAAACTAATTAATTTTTTGTTAATTCCATTGTTGTTGGAGTTTAAAACTTTTTTGAATATAAGGATTATATCTAAAATTATATAGGGAATAAGGGTGAATGAATCTAATCCATAAGGTTTTATGGTAATTTAGGGTTTTACGGTGTTTTAAAAGAATACATGATGAAGGTATTCACATATTATTACATAGAAAAAATATTTTCCTTTTGTTTACCTCCCTCATAAATTTTAGATTGTGAGTTTGGACAGAAGTATTTTGGATAAGCCAAAAGGTAAGAATATATAAAATTTTACATTGCAAACTATTGGTAAGGTTAAATAATTTCTAAATATTTTTTTGGATTGTTGTAAAAAATACAACTTGGAGGTCGGGCAACAACATGTCACATCCGGTAAGGCCGTGAGACATGAACCCGTGACCGAAGGGAGACAAGGGTGCATCACCTACCACAATACTATGTGATGTCATAATTTGTATAATTTGGTTTTTTTAAAATGGGATTATAGATTAATTAAAAATTCATTTTTTTAGAATCCTATAAGATTAGGATAAATAGAATATTTTTGAATTATATTATCTTTTGGAGTGAAAGATGAGTTTGGGGTAGAAATTTATTGAATGATGAAGCTCTAATTGTCATGTATTTTCTTCCAGTTATTCAATGAATGAATTAATTCTTAAACATTAATGAAGGAATTTTAAAACCATAAATATGTTATCCTAATACCTTATGTTTTTTTAACCGTTAATATTTTAAATCTTCATATATTGATGGCTTTGAGGCTCTCAATTTTACACTTGATTGTGATTAATGACCTCAATCACTACCTATAAATATTTTCATTTTCCATCTAATTATGTCTCTCTGATTACAAACAATGTTTTCCTAATTGAGATCATAATTTGTTGGTGACTTTTTCAATTCCCTTTCCCTCTTATTAAGAAGAAATTTTATTAACCCAATTTCTGATGTGAGTTTTCTACAAATGTATTTTTCTATTTTTAACCTTTTATTTTCAAAAAACGTTTTCATATTTCGAGGATGAAATTTATTGAAGGATGGAAGAATGTAACATCCAAAGATTTCATAGTATGTTATCTCTTCAAATTAATTGATTAACTTTCACTACATAGAACAACAATTTCGACCACACCACGACTTACCAAAAAAGTCGTTCAAAAAGATGTTATGAAAAGTGTTAACTGAATTTTTTATTTTATATTCTCCATATAATTTTTTAATTCATATTATGTGTTTTTATACATAATATAAAGGAAAATTCGATTTTTTTCCGATAATAGAAGTATTTTTTTTAAAATGTAATTTTACCACATTTTAATGGATAACCCTTTTTAAATCCCATATTTTACAATTTAATATATTAAATTTTAAAAAATAAACTTCTTCTTTAGAAGTAGGACATAAAAAAATTGTTTGGATTTTTTTTTTGGGTTTTTCTGATTACAATAATAATTTGACGAATAGTGAAAATAAGTAAATTTTAATTGAAAAAAACTTTTTTAATCAAAAATAATTTATTGTTTTAGATTATTAATTTCAATGGTTTTGATGTATAATTATATTATATTATTATCATTTAATACAATTTATGACATTATAAGTAATTTCACAATAAAAGTGGACATAAACACATGTCAATCTTTTGATAGTTTTTATTTTTTTGTAAAACCCACTTTTGGTTTTGACAATAGGAATTAATTTTAAATTTAATAATGAAATTTATATTATTTGAATTTGGTAAAACAGAATTCATTTTTTAATTCTTAATATCAATATTATCTTAGGGTGAATTTTTGGTATTTTTCTGGAAACTTTCAGTTTTTGATAAATGGTGAAAAAACTGCGTTATTGTTTAAAACAAACTTTTATTTAAATAAATATTTATTTTAATTAATTTTATTTTAAGTATATATATATAACATATATATGTTCAATTTAATTCATTAGATCCATTTTATAAAAATATTAGATAAATAAATCTTTTTTGATCTTTTTACCATCTTTTACCCACCTTTTAGGAACATTAACAGATTTTCATAAAACGTAATTTTACCACTTATGTGAATTGAAATTAAAAAATAAGAGAGACATGGTTCACATCAGTAGGTAAAATTTGGTTCAATAGTATGAAAATAATTCTTGGTGAATAGTACCTTTTGACTCTTATTTACCATGGTTAAAAGTAAATAGGGAAATTAAATGTAAAAATGATATTATATTTACCCTAAAACATGCCATATTTCTATTGTATAAGTGTATTTTGACCAAAAAACAACTTTAGGAATAAAATATGATCCTTTTGATCCACTTGTATTAGATGAAGACATTTATTTTTATTTTTTTGATGAAGAGTTAAAAGTGTAAAATTCAATGTTTAATAACTAACAAATTTTTAATATAGGGTTATTCATAAGATAAATTCTACTATAAATGTTTATTAGAAAGATGAAAATATTTCCTACATCATTTTATTTTTGTTATAATTTTTAGAAATTACATAATTATATTTATTTATGACAGAATGATGATGCAGTAACAACCTTATTAAAAAACGAATCAAATAAATGATATTATAAATATTGAAATAAAAATAATTTTAATGTTTTGATGCAAGAAACTATTTTTCATGGTTAATATTACATATTAGGGTTAATTAAATAAATTTTTTCGAAGTGATAAAGTTTTTATGACTTTAACAAAAATCAAATACTAAATAGTTTTAAAATTGACATAAATGATTTTTTTAAAATTAATATATTATTAAATTATATAATAGTTTTAAAAATATACGTTTCTGACAAAAGTCTTTTATAATAATAGATATGTCATTAATTAACCACTTTGGGTTCTCTAGGAATTTTATTTTATTTTTATTAACCATACAATATAAAACTACAAGGAGATATGGTAAATGTTAAACTATTTAAATAAGAGTTAAATCTAAAAGATATTGTTAATATGGTAACGTATACATGTGTAAAATCAATTAGTTGAGAATATTAAGACTCATAACCACCTATTTCACAAAATAAATTTATTTGGAGCCATTATAAACTGACTATGGTTTTATAACAAAATAATATTTCATGTTTTTTCTAGGGTTCCCCTCACCCCTATTATTAAAGGGCACTCCCATTCTCTCCAATTAACACCTCCAAATCCATTTGGTTTATCCAACCCCTACCAAAATATCCTCCCAAATATAATCACTTAAACCTATAATTCTTCCCTTGATAATAATTCCAACTTATGGATCCTTTTTGTTCAAATCAAAAGAAAGCACCCGAAGAAGAGGTAATAATTTCATCAACTCTTTCAATGTTATCTTCATCTTCCACTTTTTATTTCATGTTTTTTTCGATAAAAAAATAATAACTCCAGTACCTCCTACATACTATGATATGGTTATAAATATTGTACAACCATATTCAATATTTTATCTATCCTATGAATGATAATGTCAATATGTGTGCGTACGTATGGGTTACCGTCTCCACACCGTGCTGTAATTTGTTATTCAACACTATTTTATTTGGATGGATATAATGATGAGTAATATGTATATAAATAATGAAAATAAAATGATAATTTCTCTAAAAAATTAATATGCCTTCAAATTCCACACCTTTTAATAATTAAGGAAATGATATCGTCTCTCGTGTGTACGTACGACTCACCGTCTCCAAGACATGATGAGATTCATTTCACATTCACCATTCAAAGATGATTATAAAAAAATATATTATTAATAATTAGGTAGTATATGAAATAATAATGCTATTTAATTCGTGTGTGTGTGTGTGTGTGTGTTTACATAGATCTTATTAACGTTGTTATGCTCAATATATTATGAAAATGGAAATAGAGTTTATTCGTACGCACAGCCTACCATCTCCATACATGGTGTTTTACATTTCATATATATATCTATTATACATATTAATATTCTGAATATATATTATATATAAATCATGTTTTATATTATGGAAGTATTTAAATCATGATCTAAGTGATATGATCAAGAATAACAAGTTAAAACATATACGATAATGAAAGCGATTATTACTCGAAAGGTTAATTTTTCATGGAAATTATTATTAAATAACTAATATAATGTCCTAAATGAATCATGTATGATATAATAAATATTAATATGGTTCTGGAATTATTTAATAACATATTGTGTTTGACATACATGAGGTTAAGTGTAACCTCAACTAATGGAAAGTACAAGGTAAGGGTTAGTTCCTCAATCTCATTATTATCTGAGATTGTGTATGTGTAAGTATTTTCTAGGATATATTTATTATCCTTGTCTAAGTTTCATAAAATACATTTCAAAATGATTCTTTTAAGATACTCTTTATATAAAACATCATTTTAAATGTTTCAAATATTTATTCTTCTCAAAATTTATAATTAATATCCATGTTTTCAAAATGGTTTTAATGATTTATTTATATCAACATGAGTGTTTAAAAATTTTAATTCTTTTAAAATGTTTCAAATTGTTATGGTACACTTTGATTTAAAAATAAATTGTAAACGCCTTCCTTTATAAATTTTGTGACTTTTAAATGATTTCATGAACAAAAAAGATATATCTATCAAAGGGTTTTACTGATTATTTTCAACTATTTCATCATCGATTTTGGAT
The DNA here is from genome assembly GCA_963277665.1 of Viscum album. NCBI lineage: Eukaryota > Viridiplantae > Streptophyta > Magnoliopsida > Santalales > Viscaceae > Viscum > Viscum album. The sequence goes on along the minus strand of OY728133.1, from coordinate 310,854,451 downwards.
ATTATTCTTGATTGAGGATGATTTCTTATAAATACTACTACAAACCATTTTTTTCGTTTTCTAAAAGCCGGTTTAAGGTTATCCGGTACCCAAATACATGAATCAAAACTGCACACAGACCAAACATCCATGACATCACACTTTCAAATTAAAAATTCAACATTCAAAAATCAATCGCTCACCTCCTCAAGCCACAAACCCAGGAGGCGGCCTCAAAACACAGGATCCCTCGATTCCTAAAACTCCTCGAACCATGGTTAGCCCCAAAACACACCCAAGACGACTGGAGAATCCACAAACCGAATCACCGATGAGCTTCACTAGTGTTCATCGTCACATTCATAGTGGAAGGAGTTCTCAATATCACTCATGTCAACTTCGAAAAACCAGATCGTTGTTTTCCCCATCCGAAGAGGCCAACAAAAATAAATAAACCACGAACACAAAATCAACCATAAAACCACCACGCCAAAGAGAATTAGAAGAATCAGATCCAAAAACAAAAGTACTGAAATCAACATGCTAAAAATCAAATGCAGAATCTGTCCACAGCCTTGGATCCATGGACTCCATCCACCCATCACCTTGAAACCATGATCAAACAACATAATCGTGAAACACATCACCATACCGACAACATGTCGTCAAACCAGAAACAAAATCTCATCACTGACAACCCAATCTCTCAAGAATACATGATTACCCACCCACACACACAGCAAAGGGAAAATAGAAATTCCACAAACTGCGAAAGAAGGGATCTCGGTCATTGGTCCAGCATTGTGCCACCAATAAGCCCTATCCAGCATATGGAAGTTGAGTAAAGAACAGGTCGGGAGCGATGTGAAATTCCGAGACAACCGAGCCCATGAAGAACACCACTGCAATAGGGGAATCGCCACCACGATCTCACCGAGTAAGGGGAGGATGATCCGAGCCGAACTGAGGAGGAAGGCGGTGGCGACGTGGAGAAAACCTAGGGAGGGAGCTCCCCTTATAGGCCCATATTTCCCAAAGTCAGGGAATTTTATTTATAAATACAATCTTCAATATATTTTTGAATGAGTTATGACAAGTTTGAATGTGGATGTTCTATTTTTATACACATTATGGTTTATGGTTTAAGTATTGTCATTTCTTATACTTGTTTTAACACGAATGTTTATGTTATTCTTAAAAATTTTCATATGAGGAATATAGTGAACATAGTATGTGGAGGGTGTAGTCCACTATAGCCCCTCAATGCATCAGTGGGTCTCATGAGACAAATTAGTGTCTTGTCCCAAGTCATTGAAAAAAGATTTATTTGTAGTCTAGGAATAAGGCCTTTACTATGTGGTAATGATGTCTGGCATTAGGCATTCTCTCATTGTGAAATTAATTATTACATGTTATTTTTCAACTAGTAGAATATCCAAGTGCATGTTTATATGGTAATGTTTGATTTACTTAACACATATTATGTTCACTTTTATGTTTAAAAGGTAGTTGTTTTTATTACACATTTTTCCTTAAAAGTTTATAGCTTCTGCTAAAATATTTACTCGTACTGAGAATCTGAGTTCACCACTTTTTTATGTTTTGTTTTACTAGGATTCCAAGAAGTGTATCATGTTTGATATGCAGGACTAAGATAAGGGAGGAATTGCATTCCCAATGGATTTTTTATTTTGGGTTGTATGTTATAATGTTTTATGTAATATTCATCTATGTAATCTATTTTCCAAGACCGCTAAATTGATCGGTCCTTCAGGAATTGATTCTTTGTAATCATGATAATGTATTAAATTAATTTACTGAATCTGGGCTTCTAGGGTCGGGGAATTACAAAGGGTGTTGATTCAATGACTAGGGATGCTCAATCACCTCCCAGGACCATCACCTTCTTAATCTATTAAGCTTCTTAGCAAAGTACCTATGTAGGTACTTATTCAAAATGAATAAAAAATGTAGATTTATGGTATCCACCATAACGATGGTAGAGGTGATTTCAGTTGGTATGATTATCATATTTTTTGTTCCCATGTAGGCTATGTTATATTCCCAACATCACCATATCTATAGGGGTATTCCCCGTTCAAAATATTAAGCCCAATCCAACTGTGGTGGGGTTGGATGGGGACCCACATTAGTGGATATGATTTACATAATACTCTAAACATTCCAAGTTACTAGTTTATGAAATTTATATAATGTATTAGTGGGGTCTGGCTAATCAGACTAAGTAATTATGAGTTCAATAGAAAAGTGAACCAATATGATCAATTTTTTACACCATACGTGTGGCACCTCAAACACTTCATGGTATGTTTCTCTTAAATTCATTTTATTTATAGCCTATATTTCATGAATCACTGAGCCTATATGGAAAAAAACATGGTTACTTATAGGATATATCCATAACCTTGCCATTAAACATAAATTTTCTAACTCAGTGATTTAAATTTTAAAAATATGACATATAGGGGTGTGTCCAAGTTGATATTTGGAGTCTGATAGAATTAACTTAACTTTCAGTAAATAGTAACATACCCTTATGAATAGTAACCTACCCTTATTAATAGTAACTTACCCTTATGAATAGTAATACGATTCTTATGAATAATATCCCTACCCTTGAAGGTATAAATGAATTTAGGTACCATAAAAATGTAGATAAATATTTTAAGTGTTTATATTTTCCTATTAAATAATCATATTAATTAAATATTTAATTAGTCCTATTTAAAAATTCATTTTTGAAAAATGGACATCATTTTTTGATTCAACACATCACAAAATGGTTTGGCTGAATTTTTTGGATTGTTCTGAAATACTTATATTTTTAATTAATAGTAAAATGCGATAATTTACGATAAATGCTATATAAAGAATTTATTGATCCATTGATGATGATCTATTGATGTAAGCACAATTGGATAAAATTAACATTCATATATTACTATTCTTGGTCATGGAATTCTCACTATTGGTTTCCATGAGAGGAAATAATAAATTAATGATCATAAAATTATGAAAACTCCTCTCCTCTCCACTATATAAACCACCGCTCACCCCCTCTTCCTCCAACACTACTTAAGATTCAAGCCTTGCCTAAATTCTACCAAATACTCTTCCTAAGACCCCCCTCCACGTCCAAGTCCTTCTGGTCTCACCAAAAGGCAAAAAAAGGCCTTAATGAGATTCTCAAGGAGTACTCAAGAGGTGAAACTTCCTTCTATTTTCTTTCAATTTTTTCTACAAAGTTCAATTATACTTTTTTTTCTCCCTTATAAACTCCCCTCATCCAAATTCCATGATAATTCTGTTACCATAAATGTACTATATTTAAACTTTAAAAATAGAATATTTTATCATAATATCTCTTTTTCCCCTCCTTTTATACAATAAAGGAAAACACCGTCCTAGATGTGTAAATTTATCACACTCAAGGAACACAGGTTTTAAATTTGCATTAATATCTTCAATAATGGTCATGAAACCTTTTCAATGTTTGAACCAAGTAATAATATACGTATTTTAACCTTATTAATGTTTGGTAATCTTTACACATTCATACTATTGAATAATAATACAAAACATGTTTATTGTGCACAAAACCGCCCAGCAAAATCCTAGCATTTAATTTAACTCATCAAATGAGTCATCCTCATGGTATATAACCAGAAGCATTATAAGATCATTTATATCTCATTAATATTAATAATAATTTATATTAAAAATTCTGGATGTTTAACCACATTTCAAACAAACAACTATTCAAGAATACATGTAAATGGATCATGAAAACCAAAGAACAAAATGCTACAAAAACAATAATATTTATCTCTTATACCATCAAAAAGCCCATTAATGAAAATAATAAGGTCATAAAATATCAATTATTTGTTTACGAGGTTCTGGAATTATTAATTAATGATGCTAAATTTGATTATTCAGGTCGTTAAGAATATTCAAGAACACCTTCAAGTATAAGGTATGTGATCCTCTCTCTCACTTTTGTTCAACAATCTCCCATATGTTTTTCCCTTTCATTTTTAATTCCTAATGTTAGGGTATGTTTTCACACAACCCCCATACTGCCCTTGTGACATATAAATAATTGAATACCCATTTACCTCTCATTATGCCCTCGCAATAACACTCACTACCATGCCAAAATGTTTGTAAGGGGTTTCTCATCGCACATTCATTTCTGTGTGATTTCCATTATTCGCCACTTATTTTGTGTATGTGGTATAAGTGTAACTACATTTGATATATAATAAAATGGTTTTCTATATATTCATGTTATTCAATTATTCATTTGATGGTTGTTAAGTTATGGTTATATGATTTGACCGATTACATTGCGGTAAGAGACTTCGTCTCAACTACTATTTTGATGTGAATAACTTTGCATTATGCACCTAATAATCCATCTGTATTATACCTAATTCCCATTTGAGATCACATTTCATTTGAAATTTTATTTATATTAATTATCCAAAATCTCATATCATAGATATCTTTTTTTTCTAAAATGTAGACCATTTTACATACAGTGTTTATTTGGAATGTTATTTTAATTATGGAAATATTGATGAATTTGTCTACTCTACTCTCTATGAATATTGAAAAGGCATATTAATATTGTATTTAATCAATGTATAAAGAATTATTTGGACATGCAGTGGTGTGTGGGGGATACTATATCCCCTCAATGAATTAGTAGGTCTTATGAGACAAATCAGTTTGGTGACAAACCCCTCGAGTTGTTTCCAAATATTAGATGGGTTTCTACCCACAAAACTAAACTATTTTAATGCTATTATGGTTTCATGGTATAGATACATGATCGACAATTAATAAGAACTATCTTTATTTATTATCATTTATAATTATTATCCATGTGGGTTTCACTTTGACTAAATCTATGGATTCAGATTCATTCTCCGTTTATTAATGGAATTAGTGTTTCATTTATTCACCATGCCATATAGATTATGCCAGATTGACAATGATTCACATTTTATTGTGTTCATTATTCTGCTATTTGTAACCCTTAATAATCATTTTATCTCACCCCTTTCATTTTTTACTTTCAACAGGTGACAAAGAGGATATCAATTATTGAGTTCTTGTGGATGCAGATTTTAGTTTTTGTTATGTATTGTATTTTGTAAACTTTTCCAATGTTATTTGGGTAACATCTATGTATCTAGTCTCTTAGAGACTACTAAAATGATCAGTGATTTGAGATTTTTCATTCCTTATATCCATTCCAATATCACAAGTAATGTATTTGTTCCAGCCAAGAGGGGTTAGGGTGTTACAGTTGGTATCAGAGGAAGTTTAATAGGAAACATGGAAAATATGGTAGGAAATATATAGTATGGAACAAAGCCCTAATGTAGTATTTGAGGATAAATGTACAATAACATCCTGGTACTTCGGTAATGAATATATTATTTGAATATTTCTAAAAAATACATTCATTTCTTGATACGAGCAGGTAGAGGTGGCTCTAGAACAGATGTACCTAGGAGTGAAAACTCTAACAAGGAGTTTTGGGCTTGTCCTAGGGTATCCTAGTACACGACAACATGGCTTGATGCACTCTTGGTTATGACACTCCTGGGGGATATGCTTAGGATAATTCACATTTTAATTACATGACATTATAAAGGGGTTTAATGTAAATTATTTCTTAGAGAAACCATGTTTATAAGACTAGCTATGCATAGAATTTCAATCTATGTTGATTGCTTTTCCGCTTAAGATTCATAAACTAATCTAGTGTATCCTATTATTTAGAAATGGTGTCTAACAGAAAAAGTTGAATCAATAAACTTGGGAAAGGTAGGGATCTCCATACTGATCAAGTCACTACATTCAATGTTGGAGAAGATCAGATCTTTACGATATTGGGACAACTATCTCAGGTTGTAATGAATAACCATTCTACACATGTGATGGATTGTTTCATTCGGCAGATGCCCCTATATTTTAGTGGGACTACTCACACAATGGTTGTTGAGAAATGGATCATGTCCCTTGAACATATATTCATGTAATTAAGATGTAATGAAAATTAAATGGTACTAATGGAAGTATATTGTCTCAAGGGTGAAGCTGATAAATGGTGATACTTGATTCAGAATACAATGGGAGAAGAAGAAATAGAAGATGTGGAATAGATTAATTTTAATGAAATATTCTTTGAAAAATATTTCCCTTGTGAGAAATGAATTTAAATGAAGAGGAAATTACTTAGATTAAAACAAAGGAAAGAAGATTGTGTTGTAGAGTATGAGGCTACTTTCACAAGGCTGGCCAGGTATGACGTAGATTACGTATGTGAATCGACATAAAAGATTAATCATTTCTGTGAAGTTTTTATGCCATATCTTATAAGGGAACTGACTTCTCAATAATTTTAATCATTTGATGAAAATTTATCAAGTGCCATCAAAACAGAGAAGGAATTTTCTAGAACAAATCTTTTAAAAGGAAACGAAGATAATAAGTGGTACTCTGATAACAAAGGGAAAGGAGAAGCACCGAATAAGACCAAGGGAAAAAAGATATTCCCATAATGTGAGAACTGTGGAAATAATCATCTCGGGGAATGCATGAAAGGCATGGGAGTCTGCTATAACTGAGGATAAATGAGTCATCAATGTGATGAATGACAGAGGAAGAAACAATTCAATGATATTCAATGCTACAAATGCATAGATATGAGACACTATGCAAATGAGTGTCATAATCTCCAAGGAAACTTGACATAGAAAAGGCCAAGAGAGCAAGGGAGAGCCTATGCGTTTTCAACCAGGGAGGATGAAGTTCCTAATGACGTGGTGGAAGGTACATTAATTATTTCATCAAACATATCGAAAACCTTATTTGATTTTGTATCATTGATTTCATTTATATCATCCCAGTTTTCCATTAAAATTAGATATGTCCAATTTGATTTAATGAAGGATTTGTCAGTCAAAACTCTTAGGGGATGTATCGTTGCAACAAAAGGATGTCAATTAGTCCCCCTCGAGACACCAAAATGTGCTCTAGTTGCTAACCTTAACATCATACCAATGACTAAATATGATATATTTCTCAGTAAGGATTGGCTGTGAAATTATAATGCAAATATTTATTATAAGAAGAAGGAAGTTACAATTTTTGAAAATGTGGTAGAATCTCTTGTCATTGGGGAAGAAACATTGCCAACTTATTCTTATCTATAACTACCCCCATTTTCTCTGATGAATGAAATTCGTGTACTGGAATATAAACCAATATCTATGAGCGAGGAAAGAAATATTAAAATTGAAGATGTGCTCATAGTGCATGAGTACATTGATGTATTTCAAGAGGATATACATGGACATCCTCTAGACTGGTATGTTGAGTTCTCTATTGATTTAATTCCTGATGCAAGACCTATATCAAAGACTCCCTATAGAATGGCCACTATGGAATTTGTATAGATAATGAAATAGCTAGAGGATTTGAGTGAAAATGATTTATTCGACCTAGCATTTCTCCATGGGGAGACCCTGCCCTCTTTGTCAAGATGAAAGATGGATCCATGAGGATTTGCATTGATTTTAGAGAAATCAATTCTATTAAAATAAAGAATAAGTATAATTTTCCCCGTATTGATGAATTATTTAACCAACTTCATGGAGCTCAATAATTTTGGAAAATTGATATTTAACCTGGATATCATCAGTTTCATGTGAGGAAGAAAGATATTCCTAAGACAACAATTCAAAGCAGGTATGGGCATTACTAGTTTATAGTGATTCCTTTTCGATTGAAAAACGCTCCTTCTATTATCATGAATTTAATGAATAGAGTTTTCAAGGAATATCATGATAACTTTTTTGTGATATTCATCAAAGGTATCCATGTATAAAAAAAGCTATGGAGACCATGAGAATAACTTGAGGGTTATTCTGAGAACTCTTATAAGCAATTAATTATATTGGAAGTTTAGCAAGTGTGAATTCTGTCTTCAATAAGTTTCTTTTCTAGGGAATATTGTCTCTAAGGATGGAATCCTAGTTGATCATATGATGAAAAAGGCCATACAATATTGGCCCATGCCATCAAAAAAAAACTAAGCTACACTATTTTATTGGTTTAACAGGTTATTATCGGAATTTCATTTAGAATTTTTCCCTACCGTCTAACCCGCTAACAAAGATCACATGTAAACGAGTTATGTTTGTGTGGACAAAAGAATGTATAGAGTGCTTCGAATAATTGAAATGAAGATTGGTCAATTCTCCAATTTTGACTCTTCTATCTGGAAGTGATGGATTTGTAATATATAGTGATTCATCAAAGAATGGACTGGGTTGTGTCCTTATGAAAAATTATAAGGTTATTGCTTATGCATCAAGACAGTTGAAGACTCGTGAGAAAAATTTTCCAACTCATGACCATTAGTTAGAAACCATAATCTTTGCTCTAAAAATATGGATTCATTATCTCTACGGAGAGATATGTGAGATTTATACGGACCAAAATAGTTTGGAATACATTTTCACACAAAGAGAACTAAACATGAGGTAATGAAGATGGCTTAGGATACACAAGGATTGTGATTGTTCAATACACTACCACCCAATAAAGGTGAATAAGGTGGGAGATGAATTAATCTGGAAAGATCATGGCCTTCTGACTCAAATGAGGATTGAAAACGATCATATATTCATGGAACTACTGACAATGGATATGTGAATTGTTATGGAAGGGGAAACATCGCTCCACTTTAAACTAATTTCTAAACTATCTTTACTAGAGAAGAAAAAAAGCTCCCAATCTGATGATAATAATATGAACAAGAAAATTAGTGCAGTTAATAATGGGAGGCTGGCTGACTTCGTGTATGAAGATGGAATTCTGAAATATGGAAAGAGTTTATGTGTTCCATCAGTACCGGAGCTAAACGGGAAATATTAGATGAGCCTCATAGCTCAAATTTCTCTATACACCTAGGTAGCACCAAGATGTATAAAGATATGAAGGAATATTTTTTGCTCGGATAATATGAAGCGAGAAATTGCTGACTACGCGTCAAGGTGTCTAGTTTTTCAACAAGTGAAGGTAGAGATACAACATCCCAAAGGAGTGATGAAACCTCTATGTATTCTTATGTTGAAGTGGGAAAACATTATGGTGGATTTTGTCCCCAGAATATTGAGGACACCTAGAAGGAATAATGCATTTTGGGTAATTGTTGACCATCTCACAAAATCAGCACATTTTCTTCCAATAAGAGTGGATTTACCACTTGAATGCATAGTAATACGTTATATTAATGAAGTTTTAAGACTTCATGGTGCACTTATATCGATTTCCTCCAATTGAGATCTATGGTTTACATCAAAATTCTGTAAAATTCACCAGAAGGATTTCAATATTGATCATCGTATGAGTACTGCTTATCACCCTCAAACTAACGGACGGTCTGAAAGAAATATTCAAAATATGGAAGGCATGTTGAGATCATGCTCTCTTGACTTACAAGGTATGTGGGATAAATACTTACCTTTTGAGGAATTTTCCTACCACAATATTTTCCATTCTAGTATTCAAATGGCTCCATATGAAGCAATATATGGAAATAGATGTTGAAATCCAAATTTTTGGGATGAAGTTAGTGAGAGGAAACTTATATGCCCAGAAAGTATTGAAGAGACCATCACAATGGTGAATAAAATACAAGTCCATATTAATGTAACCCAAAGTCAATAAAAGAGTTATGCTGAAAATGGAGAAAGGACTTTGAATTCTATGTGGGAGATCATTTGTTTCTAAAAGTATCTCAATGGAAGGGAGTCTTAAGGTTTGGTAAGAAAGGTAAACTAATCCCTAGGTACATCGGACCATTTGAAATTATGGAAAGAATCGGAGATGTAGATTACTATTTAGTGATGCCACAAAATCTCTCCAGAGTTCATGATGTGTTCCACATATCATTGTTAAAGAGATACATGCCAGACCCAACGCATGTACTCACATATGATGAAATATAACTGGAACCTGATTTGTTATACTGTGAAAATCCTATCGGGATTTTGGCACAAGGGAGAAGGTATTGAGAAATTGAGCAACTGGCCTAGTAATGGTTCTATAGAAAAATCAGAATATGGAGAAATCAACATGGGAACCTGAGGATGTTATGAAAAGGAATCACCCACATATTTTTTGTGAGATTCATACATAAAATTTCGAGGACAAAATTTCCAGAGGAGAGAATAATGTGGAACCCCAAACACTTCATGGTATGTTTCTCTTAAATACATTTTAGTTATAACATATATTTCATGAATCACTAATCCCATATGGAAAAAATATGCTTACTTATAAGAGATATCCATAACATAGCCATTAATCTTAATTTTTCCAACTCTAAAATTTTATTTTTAAAAATCTGACATACATAGTTGTGTTTAAGATGATATTTGGTGTCTGATAGAATTAAATTATTTTTCGGTGAATAGTAACCTACCCTTATCAATACTAACCTACCCTTATGAATAGTAAATTACCCTTATGAATAGTAATATGACTCTTATTAATGGTATCCATGCCCATGAAGGTATAAATGAATTTAGGGACCTATTAATGAAGATGAATAATTAAAGAGTTTATATTTTTCAATTAAATAATTATATAAAATAATTATTTAATTAATCATATATAGAAAATTATTTTTGAAAAATGAATTTCATTTTTGTATTCTACACGTCGAAAAATGGTTATGCTGAATTATTTGGATTTTTCTGAAATAGTTAAATTTTTATGAATAGTAAAATATGATAATTTACGATCAATGCTAAATAAGGAAATTATTGAGTCATTGATGATGATCTGCCAATGTGAGCCCAATTGGTTCGAATTCACATGCATATATAACTATTCATGGTCATTTAATACTCAATATTGGTTGTCTTGAGAGGAAATAATAAATTAATTATTATAAAATTAAGAAAACTCTTCTCCCCTCCACTATATAAACCACCACTCACCCCTCTTCCACCCACACCACTTAAGCTTTAATCCTTTCCTAAATTTTTCCAAATACTCTTCTGATTCCCTCTTCCCACGTCCAATTCCTTCTAATCTCACCAAAACTCCAAACACGAAGTCCATAAGATGATTCTCAAGGAGGAGTACTCAAGAGGTGACCCTTCCTTCTATTTTCTTTCAATTTATTCTACAATGTTCCATTCTTTTGTTATCCCTTATCACATCCCCCAATAAAAATTCAATGATAATTAAATAACCTTACATTTTATATATTTTAATCGTACTAATTTAATATTTCATCATAATCTCTATTTTCCCCTCCTTTTATACAATAAATGCAAACACCGTCCGAGATGTGTAAATTTATCACACTCAAGGAAGATGGGTTTTCAATTTGCATTAATATATTAAATACTGGTCATTTAACATTTTCAATTCTTGAAACTAGTCATAATATATGTATTTTATCTTTATTAATGTTCTATAATATTTACACATTCATAATATGGAATAATAATGAAAAACATGTTTACTGTGTAGAAAACCGCTAAGCCAAATCCAAGAATTTATTTTAACTCATCGAATGAGTCATCCTCATCGTACATAACTAGAATCATTATAAGATCATTTTTACATCTTCAATATCACTAATAATTTATATTAAAAATTATGGATTTTTAGGCACATTTCAAACAAACATCCATTCAAGAATACAGGTAAATGGATCAGGAAAACAAAGAAGAAAATGCTACCAAAACAATAAAATGTAATCTCTTAAAAAATAAAAAAGGGCATTAATGAACCTAATAAGGTCATAACATATCAATTATCTATTGATGAGGTTCTGTAATTATTAATTAATTAAGAAAAATTTGATTATTCAGGTTATTAAGAACAATCAAAACACCTTCGAGTATAAGGAAGGGGATCCTCTCTCTCACTTTTATTCAAGAATCTCCCCTATGTTATTCCCTTTTATTATTAATTCCTAATGATGGGTTATGTTTTCAAACCTCCCACATACTACCTTTGTGACATATAGATAATGAAATACCCCTTTACCTCTCAAAAATCCTTCCCAATAACACTCGTTACCCTTCCAAAATGTTTTTATGGGGTTTCTCATCTCACTTTGTTTTCTGTGAGATTTTCATTGTTCACCGCTTATTTCTTGTATGTGGTATAAGTGTACTAACATTTGATATATAATGACATGGTTATTTTTATATTCTTGTTATTCAATGATTCATTTGAGTTTTATTATGTTCTGGTCATATGATTCAACCGATTACATTGTGGTAAGAGACTTCGTCTGAACTACTATTTTGTTGTGACTAACTTTGCTTTGTGAAACTAATAATCCTTATGTGGGGTGCCTAATTCCCATTTGAGATAAATTTTCATTTGAAATTATATTTATTTTAATTTTCCATAATCTCATATCATGGATATGTTTGTTTTCTAATCTTTATAAAGTTTTACATACGGTGTTTATTTGGAATGTTATTTCAATTATGGAAATATTGATGATTCTGTATACTCTACTCAATATGGATATTGAAAAGGCATATTACTCTTGTATTGAATAAATGTATAAATAATGATTTGGATATGCAGTGGTAGGTGGGGACCACTATAGCCCCTCGATGCATTGGTAGGTCTCATGAGACAGATCAGTTTGGCGATAAAACCTTCGCGTTATTTCCAAATATCAAATGGGTATCTACCCACAGAACTAAAACGTTTTAATGGTATTATGGATTCATGTGATAGATACATGACATCCAATTAAAAAGAATTCTCTTTATTCATTATCAGTTATTTTTATTATCCATGCGGTTTTCATTATGACAAAATATATGTATGTAGTTTCATTCTCAGTTTATTAATGGCATTAGTGTTTCATTTATTCACCACGACATATAGATTATGCCAGATTGACTATGATTCACATATTATTGCGTTCATTATTTTGCTATTTTTAACCCTTACTGAGTGTTTAAGCTTTCCCCTATCATTTTTTACATTACAGAGGTAACAAAGATGAGATTATTTATTGAGCTCTTGTGCATTAAGTTTTTAGTTTTCGTTATGTATTGTATTTTGTAAACTTTTTCAATGTATTTGACTAACATATATGTATCTAGTTTCTTATAGACTACTAAATAGATCGTTCCTTTGGGAATTTTTATTCGTTCTAACCATTCCAATATCACAACTAATGCATCGGATCAAACCTAGAGGGGTCGGGGTGTTACAATACGGAACACCAACCAGTGAAATTACCAATAATGGAAAGGGTGATCATGTAGCCTAAGCCTATATTTTATCCATCCGTGAGGGTGTTTTATCCAATTGGATTAACTGAAAGATATTCTATGTGTGGTATTCATCATATATACTTTGGATATAGTTGATTTAATTCAGATGAGATTCCCCACTCCTCCCCACATCCATTCAGAAATTCCCCCCATAGTGGCTCACAAATTGTGGATAATGTTTAGCTGATAGGAAACATAGGTTCGGGTTACATTCCCTCTAGATAGAATGGGTTTTGGCCTCTCCAAGGCTTATGTTAGTACCTTGGTATGATAATACCTGAATGGTCAGTTGGCTCCATTGGTGATAAATCACATAGATATTCTAATCATGGATGAGAAGGATGACATAGGGGCTCTGGCATCATCAAAAAGTTAGACTCTATAAAAAAACATATTCTATAAGACCCAAATCTCTCTAGATTTCTTAGAATAAAATAATCCACATAGATCCAAAACTATTAATAAGGAGGGTGCCAATAGATTTGGTAACAATGTGTGGGGTTCCTGGGGAAGAAGTTCCAATCAGTGGAGGATTTTCTCTTATTATAGAGAGTTATATTATCAAGAACTAAATTCTAGTGTGAAAGAGATTGTCACCATGAGGGATAATAATAGGTTAATTGAACTAATAGTATCAATGGTGGAGTCATAAAATTTGGACATTCAACATCACAATGAGGACTTGAGTGAAGCATTCATATGTTTAATAGAAGTGGAAGCTCATTAGAATTTAGTAATGGATGGGAGGTATGAGATAGACAACCTCTAACATGAATTGTATCACCTATAATAAATTCTCAGTGTTGTAGAGAAAACAATGAAAGATAATCATAATGATTTCAATGTGGATGAAAAGTTGAGATTCATTAAATTTATTTGGGAATATGCACTAAAATAGGGTGTAGGTGTGGAAACTAAATCAATTGATCATTTGTGTTAATACATAGCTACTCTAGAGTATTTTCTAGCAGGTCTCAATGGGATATTCTATGAACATAAATTTTTTAGTAGTCTAACTTTATCCAACCATCATATTTGGGTAGTTATGGGAGTGACTCTAGAATTTGGAGATTACTCACTTTTGTATTGTTAATAAATGAAAATTTGTGGATTCTGTGTTGATGTTGACATTTATTTCTCTTATTTTCTCATCCATGTAATCTTCATAAAAAATATTAATAAGTCGATGAATCATGTTGATCCTATTCTAAAATAATAATTCAATACTAGGAAATATGGACATGTAATGTTGTAATATGTAACACATATCATGACAGTCAAACAGCCATATCATTGTATATATACAAATATCACCAATAGAAATGGTTGTAACACGTAACACATCTCACCACCCTTATAATCCATTTACACACCAAGTAACACAACATATTGTCTCAAGGCATCTTACCTACCAATATCAAGGTCAGTTATCAAGTATCATATAGTCTTATGGTGCCAACATACCCAAATGTGTCTTTTTATTAAAAATTGACATTTTATTAATGTATTATTTCAAATTACTATTTAATTTATTTCATTACTATATTACTAACATAATATTTGTTTTCGTATATTGGTGGAATATTTTTATTGAGTACAGATTATTTGTTCGACAATTAATACCAAGGATGAAATTATTTTAGAGGGGATCACATTTTAAAAAAGGATAAATAATTAATGTTTTTACCTTTTTGTTGGGTGATTCTAATTGTAACCCAATAAAACATTGTATAAAATTTATATAGAAGTTTATTTTTTTTGTATTCATGATTTCATGAAAATGTATATAGAATTGTTTTGGTAACTCTTGTGTGTGTTGTTTTGTTCTTATATTCTTTGTTTGTGTGTAGGTGTTTTGTTTTGTGCTATGTGTGAAGGTGATATTTTGTGCTATTTATGAAGGTGTTGTTTGTGTGAAGGTGTGCCGGTGTGCATGTGATATGCAGGTGCTGGGTTTTCTCCAGCAATATGGCCTCTAGCAGTGCTAATTAAGCACTGATAAATTTGGACTTTATCAGCACTCATAATAGTGTTGATAAAGGTGTCCTTTATCTACACTGAATAATAGTGCTAATTAATTGGGCCTTTATCTGTGCCAAAAATAGTGATGATAAAGGTGGACCATTATACATGCTAAAAAAGATCTTATAAAGGGAGACCTTTATCAGCGCTTTTTTTAGAATGGATATAGGGAACCCGTTTTCAGTGTTTTTTTAGAACTGTTAAAGGGGACCCCTCCGTTACCTTAACCATAATTAACAATGCTTTTCTAGAACTATTAAAGGCGGTTTCTAGATCTTTTAAAAGCCCTCTATGTAGTAGTGAATCATTATTTTACCTTCCTAACACCTAAAATAGTTTGTAATGACCACAAGTAACTATTTTCAAGTCTCATATCTATTTAATGGATTAAATATTTCCCCATTAGTGTTGTTAACACAATACAAAATCATAAGTAACCCATTTCATGATTATATATCCTCAATTACTTAAAAAAATAGGAAAACATTTTAGTGAAACCATTTAAATTCTAAAAAATTTCCTAATTATGATTCTCGTATAGATTTTATAACATAAGAAATACTTCAATGAAATACCAATCTATCATGTCATTACCATAATCAATTATATTTAATTCATTAGTGGAGTCTGAAGTTCCTTTTATCATCTTTTTTCCCATACTTCTGAAACAATAAGTGAATTCTTCTAGAATTTTCATAAGAATTTAGATCTACTAGTTGAAAAAACAACTATAAGTTTACTCAAGGAGTAATTCTAACTCATAAATTTATCTTAATTATGTAAAATTGAATAGTTTTTATACAATTTTTAGGAAATTTTATCTATTAATTTTTACCTTCCCTAATATTGATCTCAATGTTATGTTTAATGTTGACAATTTCATTAATCTATAACAAAACAATTTATTAGATGAGTGTCATGGCTTACATTCATTTAATAAGTGAATTTATTAAATAATAATCCCCTAAAATGTTGACCACTTTTATTATTTTACATTATATACATTAGTGATAAATGATACATAATTCATTAAGTGAAGACTCCACTAAACGGATTGGATATGGAAATGTGTAACAGGGAGAAGGGGTGAATCTGTGTTGTGAACTTTTAATATTTTACAACTTTTTATCCCTTTTCCTCGCAGTCCTGTTAGGATCTATATTATCCTATTATATTTCTCTTGTTGAATGAAGTATATGAATAAAATAAATGATATTACACAAGGTTTTTACATGGTTTACTACTCAATCAGAGTAGCTAGACTTCAATATAGATTAGAGATAATCCTGACCACACAACCAATAAGAAACAATCCATTAAATGTGATTACATAATCTTGTAAATGCCACTTCATTTGAAATGAACTATATTCATTTGTCAATCCATGTTTTATAGCTCTTGGGTAGATATTTATATTTCTTCCAAAGGTAGTCTTCACCTTCTTCTGAGGGTTCTTTTTAACAAAAATAAATTCGTCCACCATATGTCACTATTGGAAAAATGGATTACTACGATAATTCATTTGCGATAGGATCCCGTCAGAAATAGTCTTTTGTGATGGGTCCCCCTCACAAATAACCCATTGCAGAAAATGGCATCACAAATATTAATTTTTGTGATAGTGCTTCATAAAATCATACTATTTGGAACAGGCATTAGACCGGTCGCAAAAATAATTTGGTGATTTTTTTAGAAAGTATTTGTGAGGGACCAGTGGCCCATGAAAAATATTTTCCATGTTCTTACTCTTTTTCAATGGTCCTTCTCAATTATTAATTATGACAAACCATTGCAATTAATCCTTAAAATATAAAAAAAGTTTTTTGTGACCACACATCATAAATAGTTAAAAAATTAATAAAAATTAAAAACATAAAATATTAATAATAATAATAATAATAATATAAATATAATCATAAAATTAATATTAAAAGAATAAAATTATTTATAAAATAAATAATATAATATAATTTTAATATTAATAAAATAATAATATTAATATCGTAAAATAAAAATTATTAAAAAATAATTAATTAATTTGATAATATAATTAATAATATTATTTAAATAATATTATTAGTAATATAATAAAAACCAGATTATTCAAAAAAATATAGTAATATATTAATTAATAAAAAAATAAATACAATAAAAAACTATATAAATAATAAAAAACTATAATTTTGAGACAATATATAACACACACTATTTAGAAAATTAAATATTTAATACTGAAAAACAATCATTCAAATGTTTGTTCATAAAATAAATCTACATATCACTGATGGGGAGGGTCATCTGGAGGAGTTGGTGGAGTGAACTACATCCCTAAACTAAGTGTTAGACGTCACATATACTCCATCTCCTACTCTTGCTCCTGCATCCATCGATGCATCTAATCCTACATCTACTAATGCAGCTGCTTCTACTACTGTCAGAGGAAGTCTTCATGCTACTGCTGCTTCCACTGACGCATCTCCTCCTACTCCCTAGACAATGTCTTTATAAGCTCACTCTAAGATCACAAATACTCCCGATACTCTACATGAGATGATGATGACTATCTGTGATCTCCACTCGAGTTGGGAAATGAAATCACCTTGTTTCCATAAAACCCCCATAGGTCACTCTAGATTTGATACCAACATCTCGCCCTTTTTCAAAGCCATACTAGGGTGCGTGAATCCATTCTTCCTTATCAAATCGTGGGGCACTGGCCTAGCCATCAATCTCTGCATGACTCTCAACATCTATCTAATATGTCACATCCTCATATGAGTTATTCAATTGAAATTTAACATTAAAATAGTTAAAATATTATTTTTAGTTAAATTTAAAACTAGAAAAACATATACTGACCACAATCTGATGCTAGCGAGCACCTCTAATCTCCGTAGTGGATGGATCACTATACATCCTCCTAAAAATGTCATACTCTATAATATTGGGTTGTGTCACTATCAATATGAATACAAAATAAACCGTTTACATTTAAATTTATATACAATATTTAAAAGTTACTTACCATATTCTCTCTATGCATACTAAACGTTCGACTACCATCTTGTTGCATCACCTCAAATCTCCCCCAATTTTTCCGACCTACTGATGATCTACATTGAAACTGCCTACTCAAATAGTGTGTACATAATCCATCCCAAACCTAAGATGAAGTACAATCTGGTCATTACATGCGACATGTCCCATCAATCTTCTGCACTCCTACATTCCTTATTTCATTCCATTCCATATTTTTCAAAAAATGAGTGCAACACGAACGCATAGCTCCCTTCCATGGCTTCCAAATAGTCTCATGCATGCTCTCCTCAATAGGATACCATAAACCCAAAAAGATATTTTATTATATCAAATTTATTAATAAATTAATTTCAAAACAAATATTATTTATTTACATACCTACCAATGCTCAAACATGTGATGCTGAACATCAACATGAATCTGATCTCATGGCACTCTTGCATTAGAAAAATAATTTTGAAATATAGCACTCCCATGTCCAACCACTATATGCCTAAATATGTTAAAATAATAATAATAATAAATCAAAAAATTAGAATACAAATAATTTGATGAGAACTAACTAAAATTCACAGCTAAACATACCTCTGTGTGCATGGATCGAACCGAAGATGAGGATATTTCTCAGGAATAAGGTTGAGAATAATTAGTCGGGCAAGACGACACCCACTTTGGGGGCCCTCTGAACATTCAACAGTCCGAGGTCCGGCTGGTCTGACCTTCTTCTCATCTAACGGTAGATCATCCTCATGTAACATAAGATACACATCATTGTCTATATGAAATTTGAAATAATTATAGTATGAAAATAGTTGAAAACAACTATTATATATATATATATGTATATTATGATTATAACCATCATTTTACTATTTCGATGTCCATCTTCATCCTCATATTCATTGTTGTTGAGGTTAATGTATTCATCTACTTACTATGCATCATTAATTTCCATATTAGTTTCAGTTTCATCCTCTCTTATCATTTAAAATTTATTTGTAACATCATTAACATCATCATCACCATCGACCCTTAATTGTGGGGTGTCATCAATGATATTCATGTCTCTTCTTGGAAAATATAGGTTTAGATTGGTCTCTTGAAATATTTCAATTCATTGAACTTCAGAAGAAACAAATTTACTTTCAATAAATTGACTCTCTCGAGATTAAATTTTTATTATGATCCACAAATCACACAACTCCCTTTTAAAAGCACAATAATTTTCATAATAAATGTGATGTTCCTAATGAGCCAATAAAAATAGGTTATTTACGGCAAGAAGAATTTTATATTTAATATCAATGATTCCATGGATTTGATGAACACGGAAGCCTCTCACAGTATCCATCCACAAACATGTGAACATCATTATGTAAAGTTGTCCCATATAAAATAGTTCAATGATTTCTTCCAACATGTTTTCAAATTAAACATCAGTTTCTCTGTGATGTGATCCTCCCAAGAAAACACCATAATTCATTGTTTTTTATTCCCCATATGCACGTTTATGAAATTGAAAATCATTCACCTTCAATACATTATAATATTTAATTATTTTTTATAGTGTGTTACTCAATTTAAGAAATCAATAATCAATTTTATCAGCCTGTTCAGATACACGAAAAGAAGTAAAACAATTATCACTCTAAAAATATTAAATTTCTTTTTTATTTGAAGATAAAAACGGATTTATGTTTCCAATTTTTGAAACCAGTAAAAAAATTTGACTTTCTTCTTCAAAAGATTATGCGGTAATTTGTGAAAAATGTTTCATGATATGATTATAATATAATCTACGTATAAATTAATATAAATTTTTTTGAATATGTTATAGAAGAACTTACAATACCAATTTTGTAATTTCTTCATAGTTGAGAAGAATATATGTATGAGCTCTATGATGTTAATCATCATAAATCCATCATTCATGAACTCCACTGAATCCATTTTCAGCCTGATTAAAAAAATTTAATTAATTTCTCATGTCATAGTAAAAATTTACCTCATTAAAACTCATGCTTTAGGGTATTTAAGGATATTCAATTTCAATGTAATGAGAGAAGAAAAAATAAATTTCCTCTTGAAAAAAAGCTTATGAAATTGTGCCTGTAATTGATGCTTTGTTTTGTAATTTTTTTCCATGTTCTGTATGCATCTCTCAAATGAGTACATCCTTCGGAACAATGTAGAACCTACACATTTTGTTTCATGTGGAAAATGTAATATCAA
This sequence comes from Viscum album, assembly GCA_963277665.1. Classification (NCBI taxonomy): domain Eukaryota; kingdom Viridiplantae; phylum Streptophyta; class Magnoliopsida; order Santalales; family Viscaceae; genus Viscum; species Viscum album. The sequence goes on along the minus strand of OY728133.1, from coordinate 310,833,806 downwards.
ATTTTCTATTGAGGCACACAAAACTAGCAAGAAGAATTTTTCTAGTTTTATATAAAATTAAAACGCCATCATTTTACAGTTTACTTACGGCATCATAGTCTATTGTTGATGCCGAATGACTCAAAAACATATGATATGTCTTTAATCACATCCCAAATCATAGGCTTTAATAGAACTCTTAATCTAATTTCCATAATTGTTTCCATTAAAACTTCACAGTGATGAATTTTCAATCTAGTAATACGATCATCTCGGACACATCTTCCCAAATTGGAAGAATAACTACCTGGATGTCTCAAATTTGTAATACACTAACAAAATAATAAGATAATCTCTTGTGATGGTGTATCAACTTCTTTGGGGTTCATTAACATCTATAATATGACATTTTAAAATAGTTCAAGTTGGGGTTGCTTCCAAATTTGGTAAAGATCTAGTCGTGCTTTTACATTATCTTTGGTCATTCTTGGAGTATCAAAAACTATATGAAATAAATTATCAAAATAGTTCTTATCAATATGCCTCCCATCCAACATGTTATAGGAAAATAAATTATTCCAATACGGAAAATCCCAAAAAAAATAAACGTTTTCTCAAATTGTGCTCTTTTCCAATGCTATCAATTTTTTATTGTTTTATTGCTCGTCCAAATGTGATGGGAGGTAATTAAGAGAAAATTTATTTAAGATCTATACCTGTGATCAATGCTGGTGACTCATATTTTTCAGCTGTTCATTTTCTGAAATGATATGTGTTTCTTTAAAAAGGATGATAGGTTGGTAGAAATATGTGATGACAGTCAAAAAAAAAAGGTTTCTTCCATTAAAGAGTATAAAATACCTATTTTCTCTCATACAGTATGCAAATGATTTTTGACCATCTATACTCTAGCTAGAAAACATACCATATGCTAGAATGTCACTAATTTCCCACATCAATGCGTCTTTTAGTATGAAATTTTGTTTCACAACAACATCATATGCACTGACATCATTAATCCATATTGAATTAAACTCATCAATCAATGGTTTCAAATAAAAATATATATTATTGTTTGGATGACATGAAATTAATAATGTCAAAAATATATATGGTTCATTCATCAACTTATATGGAGGTAAATTATATGAAGTTACAAAGATAGGCCATCATGAATACTGACTACTTTAAGAACCAAATAGATTGAAACTGTCATTAGAAAGATCAATTCATACATTCTAAGCCTCTAAAGTAAATGACAAATGAACTTGGTCAAAATCATTCCATTAATCACTATTAGAGATATGATTTACTATTTAACTGGTTGAAATATTGGTTTTGTGTTATAACATTAATGATGATTTGTTTTTAGACATAAATAAATGATTTAATCTTGGTGTGAGTGGGAAATATCTCAATTTTATTACTGGAAAAAATATATACATTCCAAGATAAGATTCATTATTCCTTCATTTTCCACATGTTGGAAAACTATCCAACAACTCATTTTCAACATAATATAAGATGGAATCATTTTAACATGCGTGAATCTTCTAATAACCCATAACTATATTATGAATATCCTATTTCTCTCATAAAAATTTACAAGAAATACATTTCCTTCAGGGAGTAGTGTTTTTAACAAAGAGACTATTTTATCAGAACATCAATTTGAAATTCCATTATCTGATTTAATGGTTATAAATTTAGAAACTGGTTCTAACATTCATAACTTCCAACTAGGATATAAGGCATCCCTAGCGGACCTCAACAACTGATATAAATGATATTGTTCCAAATAAAGAGTTAAATGAATATCATCATGAGTATTAGTTTGTTGAACTGAAGGAACTACCACATCATGTACTAAATTATCTAATTTTGTGTGATCTAGAACCAAATTATTAATATCTCATCTATATTTGTCTTCCCTGTTTGAAAACCAAAGAACATAATCTGGTTGATAAAAAACTCAATAAATGACCTCCAATATTGTCAAAAGTGTCATACATCCTTAGAGAACATTTTTTACAAGGAAACATAATTTTCTCTTCTGAAACAAATTTCAGTTTTGATGATGCAAATGATAATAAATCATAAACAACCTCAATATATATATGATTTAATCCAGAATCATTTTGATTTCTACACAGTGTTATCTAGGCACGATCATCTAATAATTATTTTTTTGACTTCCTTATTCCGTATTTTTCTAAAAAATATGAAATGATTAGTTATTTTTTATAATTAGATATAATATAAACACTATCCAAAAAATATAAGATAATTAAATTCTCTTTTCTATAAATTTATAATTATATTTATTATTTTGTAGTCATTTATATTATATTTAAAGCTTTAATACTAATCTACCCTGATTCATAAAAAATTATACTAATTTCTACTAATTATTACTAATTTAATGTATTTTGTATTAATTATTCTTAATTACCGGTGGCATAATTTCCAATTGGCAAGTCATATCACTTTTACCCGACGAGTCATCACCTTTCATCTTTCAATGACTAAAAACACTATGAAAAGCCTACTCTAATGTACGAATATCCATTTTCATATGGAAGAGTATGTAGAGCATGGAGGACTCATCACAATGCTCTACATTATCTTGTGCATATGAAAATGAATATTCGAACATCAGAGATGATTATTCATAGTGATTTCAGTAGTAGAAAGTTGCAAGGGGATTAGTCGTTGAGCAATAGAGCATCTTTTGTCCAATATCTCTCCACCATTCAATATTCTCGGACTTAAATCACTATGAAATATCTTCTCCGATGTATGTGAGAGTAGATTTTTCATATTGATTTTAGTGGAAAAAATGTGCAAGTTGCTAAGGAGTCAATGAAAAGGAATACTGCCAATCCTCTAGAAATTATTCCATTTTATCAATGTTCTTGAATTTATTATGATTTATTCCAATTTATTACTAATTATTACTAATTATTACTAATTATTACAAATTATTATTATTTATTACTATTTATTACTATTTATTACTATTTATTACTATTTATTACTAATTGATACTATTTGTTACTATTTCATTCAATTTATTACTATTTATTATTTTTTATTACGATTTATTACTATTTATTACTAATTATAAATAATTATTACTATTTATTACTATTTATTACTATTTATTACAATATATTTCTAATTATTACTAATTATTCCTAATTAATACTAATTATTAATAATTATAATGGCATAATCTATTTATTACTAATTATTAGTAATTATAACTATTTATTACTAATTATTACTAATTATTACTATTTATTACTAATTATTACTAATTATTATGATTTATTCCTAATTATTCCTAATTATTATGATTTATTCTTAATTATTACTAATTATTATGATTTATTCCTAATTATTACAAATTATTTTATATTATAACTATTTATTCTTATATATTCCTATTTATTGCTGATTATTACTGATTATTACTAATTATTAATAATAATTATTATTTATTACTAATTATTACTAATTATTAGTAATTATCACTATTTATTACTATGTATTACAATTTATTACAATTTATTACTAGTTATTACTAATTATTTCTAATTGTGATGATATATTCTTAATTATTAAAAATTATTATGATTTATTACTAAATTTTATTATTTATTCGTAATTATTACTAAATATTATGATTTATTACAATTTATTCCAATTTATTACTATTTATTACTATATATTACTATTTAGAAGTATTTATTTCAATTTATTACTATTTATTACTATTTTTAGTATTTATTACTATTTATTAATATTTACTACAATTTATTACTATTTGTTATGATTTATACGTATTTATTTCTATTTTTTACTATTGTTTACTAATTATTACTAATTGTTACTAAATATTAATAATTCTTACTGTTTATTACTAATTACTATTAATTATTACTAATTATTACTGACTACAAAGAAATATTACTAATTATTACTATTTATTACTAATTATTACAAATTTGAAGCAATTATTACTATTTATTCCAATTTATTCCAATTTATTAAGATTTATTCCTATTTATTACTAATTATTACTAATTATTAGTTATTATTACAAATTATTCCTATTTATTACTGATTATGATTTATTCCTAATTACGACTATTTCTTCCAAATTATTATTAATTATTAATAATTATTACTCTTTATTACAATTTATTTCGAATTATTAATTTTATTACTAATTAATCCTAATTATTACTAATTATTACTAATTATTACTATTTAATCATAATTTTTACTAATTAATCCTAATTATTACTATTTATTCAAAATTATTACTAATTATTACAATTTATTAATAATTATTTATAATTATTTATAATTATTATGATTTTTTAAAATTATTTCTATTTATTAAAAAAATTTGAATTATAACAAATATTTTCACATTAATATTAATTAATTCAATTTATTACTAGTTATTTATCATTATTACTATTTAATACTAGTTATTGCTATTTAATACTAGTTATTACAAATTATTATAAATTATTTAAAATAATTACTAATTATATTAAATTGTTACTAATTATTACAATTTATTACTAATTAACACTTAGATAAAATTTTTCATAAAAATAAATACTGAAAAATAAATATCTAATTCAATTTTAATTAATTTACATCTAATTAAGAAATATTATAAATAAATTAATATAAAATAAATTGACTAAACAATAAAAAAATAGATAAATACCATGAAACTGAAGCTTTCAGAGTATTAAAGTCTCAAATAGAGAACTGATTTAAAAGTATAAACTATAAAAAAAATCAGAAGAATTTTTTTTAGTAGAGTTAGAGAGAGAAGTTGAGTAAAGAGTGAAATGAGAGTGAAAATATATGAGGATATATATAGGTTTTATTATTTGTGATGGGGCTCATCACAAAAAACACAACCCATATTAATTACCTTGGGCCGTTAAAAATCTATTTGTGACGGGGCCCGTCACATATAATACATACCGATAAAATATTTGTGACTGGGTGATTGCCACATTGCATGTACTAAAAACTGCCACTAGTTATTTGCGATGGGATTATGAACCCATCACAAAAACCCTTACCTGCGGTTTGGTGTGTATTTTGCTCCAAATCATCAGCGACTGGAGGTAAGTTCCCATCGAAAATAACCCCTTTTGATGCGTTATTTGTGACATGCCCTTGTCTCATCGCAAATAGCTATTTCCCCATAGTGTGTGACTTTAGTTGGATGTCACCTTGATACTATGATATTCCACCATTATTACATGATACATACAGAACATCATGAAAGAAAATGTTATTCTTATTCACAACAACAAACTAGAAGGTTCACTTCTTCTTCTTCTTCCTCTTCTTCTTCTCCTTCTTCTGAATTCAGTAATAATGATATGAATATGGTGTGAATTGATAATAACGTAATTATTCCCAACCAAAATGATAATCAACTAAATATATATTGTTCAGTAACTTATTCTTTTTCTTTTGATATTTGATGCCCAATAATATACAATAGTGTTCCAGTGCCTTGATATCTTTCTTCATAATTGTAAACCCAGCTTCACAAAAACTTCTTCTTCTTCATGTTTGAAATCATAAACCCATTTTGATTATTGAATCACTGGTATTCTAATTAGCATAGAATCATCACAAATATTTCTTCCTTAGTTATGACGATATATGTATATAATTGTGGACTAAATTCAATGAATTCTATGATAAAAAATATTAGAAATTGTGTGTAATATCGTTTTTCAGTTAGTGTAATTGATTATTGATAATAACGGGTTACAAATCACCAAACATGAAATAATATCTTATGCATGTATAACAATTTTCATGGGACTTATAAAAAATTTAAACCTTCACACTAAATTTACATTCTCATTTGCATATAGGTTCACGGTTCATGTAGGAAATATCATATGCATTAACATTCATGATCACTTATAATTATTCCTTCTCTATAAAATCATGTTATATACACATCATCCAGATATAGTATAATGAAGTTCTCAAGTAGAGTACTTATCTTGTGGCTTCCTCCACCTTTATTTATCTTCTCACAAGCAAAACTGCATGACACTACTTTGTCATGAAAAATTAATGATCAATGCCAACCTTTTTGTGTGAAATAGTTATATAAAAACAAAATCATCATGAATCCTCCTTATGAAATTTAAAACCAATCATGTATGATCTTTGTCTCTTCATTCACGCAAAAAAACTGCACAGTATCAGTGTATCTTCTTTCATGTTACTCAATGAGTTAGTGTTATACAAACACTAGATCATGGAATCTGTTCTCCATGCAGGAGGAGAAATATCTGTGGAAGTATGTTCTTTGTGAAGTCGTATGAGTGTGTATAACACAATTAAAATTTCCAACTAATCTTCTTCACATAATAGATTAGTGTAGTTATTATTCTGTGTGTAACAGAGTACATGGTTCCTCTTCACGTAATCGCATTGGTCACAAACCACCCCTTCTTCATGTAGTCAATAGGATCATGTATATATACTCCTTTCAAGGAATAAAATATCAGAGACACTATATTTTTTAGAAAAATGAGATATATCACATGAACCAAATGACAGAATGATCATCTTCTGTTGTGGGTGCTTCGATATTTATAGGGAACACCATTGCATTATACCATTGAGATTCCCTGACATAAATCATGGGAAAATGCTGTGAGGAAGGCTCATTCAAATAGACAATGTTCTCAGTTTTTTATCTAAAAAATATCATGTGGGTATCCATTATTATTATACGCCAACTTTTAAGGCATTATTTCTTATGTAAGCATGACATCTTCTATTTTGGAAACACCTCGTCAGCATGTTTTCAAGTGAATCATTATGCATGAAAAAAATAAAACAATTTCATTACAATAAAATGTACAAATGACCTGTGCAACTTTATTTTCAATTTTCGAACCCATTTTCTTCCAGTAAAAAATTTAAAATCATTGAAACAACATTGAATTATGATCCATTTGGTGGTTGAAGTCCCTACATTATGATATATCAATACTTTTGAGCATGGTTTGACTACAAGAGATGATTTCCACTGAATAATGAAGTCAATGTAAATGGAGGTTGAATATGATAGAATAAAATGTTCATGAGTCCAATATCAATCAAATCATATGGACACCTTATCTTAGTATGTTTTTAATGATGATTACCTATTCCACATTCACAAATATCCCACATAAATTATTGTCTCCTTGAGGTACTTCCTTTTATATCTGAGATTTCCATCATCTTCTTGAGTCGGCACCCAAGTCAACACCTGGATACACATTACACACTCCACACATATTCATCCACGTAGGCTTCTGGCCCAACCTATTCCTTCCCACCATTGGGTGTGCACTCAATGGGAAATATACAGAGGTCCACTTGAAACATGTTCCCACAATGCACACCCCAATCCTCTTCCACCCATATGAATTCCAATAATACTCTATTTCTCATAGTTGACATTTGGGTCCAACATGTGCCCTTGGATGAGTTTTCTAGGCATCTTGTGAGTTGGCCATAATTTTTAGTTAAATAACACTAACAGTATTACATTGAATAATTCTAAGTATACAAAATTTATCTTATCAAATGTAAATAAATTTAACCATTTAATCATCTCAAAATTACCCCTTGTGAAATAACAATTATTATATTTCATGTTTTTTTTGTAATTCGAATTCTTCTCCTTTCAGAATATTATTTCCAAATAACTCTTCATCATCCAAACTACAATCCATTGGATGGACCATCTTCCTTATTCTATTCAGCAAAAATTCAGTCATTATTGACAAATATATTTTGAAATTAATAATAGTTCAATAATAATAAAATTTTAGAGGATACATTATCATGCATGGAATCTGATTTCTTTTACTAAATCCATAAAAATTCCCCAGGCATAACCTTTTAAACTCAAAATCATCAAAAAATATTAACTGACTTTTCAAATTATAAGACTAGAGAATTTCATCTAGGCTTGATAAACCTAAAAAGTTATTCATCATATTCGAATAAATGAAATATATTTCCATTTCATTGATAGACTTTGAAAAACAAGGATAATCATTGACCAAAAATACCATTTGCGCAAAAAGTTGTCTATTCAATCCCACCTATGTATTTGATGGAAATATCTTCAAATTTCAATCCAAATGAATGTTTAAATATATAAATCATTGGCTTCTATCTACTATTTTCTTTTACAGCTTTTATATAACATTATGCCCCTATTATTGAAAATAAATATAGCATTCATGGGAAAATTATATAATTATATACTTAAGTAATTTATCATTCATCATTTCACTCTATGTTTACATGACTCATGCTTGATGTAAAAAATAAGATGATTAAATTTTGTTATAAAATTTTTCCAATTACCAACTGATCTTGATTCCTAGTGAAATGAGAACTCATATAATTGTACTCATTATTTGTACACTTTTATTATAGGCTGAAGATACAAAATTGATAAATGAATCATTTATTTCAATCAACCTAAAACACAATAATTCAACTCATCAAATATATCAATAACATTCAAGTGAAACATGTAGGATAAGTGGCATCAGAGCACTTTAATTATCTCAATTTTCATATTACATTGATTAATTAATTTAATCCCCATCTATGTTATGTTTTCCATTTTTAAAAACCAAGGTTGAGAGATTAATAGATATATAACAATTCCAATGTCATGATATTCAGGAAATTTACTGAATAATCAGATTTGATAACTCCTTAAATAATGATTTTGGATGAATCTTCATATTTTTTAATTTCTATCACCCTCAAGGGAACCACTACTAATCATCTTAATAATTTTTTACTTCATCTATAATGAATTTCGAGATTTTCCAATTTAGTTATTACACAAAAATTGATCTTGAACATGTGACAATATAGATTAAAAATATTTTACAACATTTCCAAGGATGATCATCTTCCACACTTGTTCTTAAACATTCCAAAAATAAGATCAATACAATATGGTATCTTCTTTATCTAAGTTTTTGTAATAGGAAATCACATTATTTAATAACATCCACGATGATCCTACATAATATTAGTATTTGGATATCAATTTAAAAATCAATCAATGATGTTTACTTCTTCAGCTTTTCTATCATTAATTGATAGAACTCACTATTTCTAGGGTTCACCCCATAACACATTATTCAAATTCAATTTATTTAATTATAATATCAAATAAAATACAAAAAGGATTAAGGAGATAATGTGAAAATTTCATAAATTATTAATTTGAACTGAACGGTTGAAATGGTTTTCTTAACCATGTTTCTCCATTTCCATCAGTCTTCATGATTCCACTTCTGAAATTCTATTCTGATTTATGTAGTGGAATTATGGATATCATCTCATCTTATTTCTCTTTGTGTTGAGAACGTTTCTTTTTAACTTCCTTCATAAATTATTTCATTATAACTCGACTTATGTACTTTTTATTATTCATATAAAAGTCTAAACACAATTTTTCAATAAGACCAAACTTCTTACATCTATCACAAAAAACATTTTTATTAAAATAGTTTCCTTTTTGTACAAATATCCAGTTGAAATTTTCTTAATAATGTGGCATCTTTTCTTTTCTTTTTTCACTAGACAAAACTTTTGAATGAAACATGTTCCTTATTCATTAAAAATATTCTATCCAGATAACTAACATGTCATTAGGAACTATGGTAGCATGTTTGGATCTTCCACATTGATTTTTCTGAGTTCTATTATTTTAATTTGTTATTTTGTATTTAGAATGTAACATAATCATATTTTATTTTAAAACCAAGGTATTATTTTCATCGATACAATAAATTTTTTTGGGATAATTTTCTTTCCAAAATATTCTTTTTATTAATTACCATGGTATATTCTTATTTCCTATGAAAAAATTGTTGTCATATTTTCTTATCAACTTTGAATACATGTTGAGATGACAATGTGTTATTATTCTGACCACCACAATTTCATACATAACATATTTTTTCAACACTTCTAATTTTATTTTATGCATTAAAATTATTATGGACTTGTGGATGTTTTTTCTTCATATTTATCTTAATCCCCCAATACATTGTACTTCTTTGTGATTTAAATTTTAGATTAATGTTCCAAAAATCTTATGCCTAATGTTTGATGTTATACCAATTCCTACATTGACCCAAAAATTATAATATCTTGACATTTTCTATACTAGGTTTTTGGATATACTTCATAAATTCTTTTTATCTTTGTGGAGGACCAGATTCCACACATTTTTCATATCTACCATTGTCATGTTTCTAAGCTTCTCCTTAAATTTATTCATCTGTACCGGTTCATAATTTTTTCCAACATTCATTATTCACGAAGAAATTTTTAGAATCATTTATACAAGGCCATATATATGGTATTTATTTCTTAACAATTACTTGATAATGATCATCAAAATATTTCAAGATCTTATTATCACTAGTTAGGGGTATTTCAACATTATAATCAACTAGTGACCTTATTTTAATAGCAATAACTATATTCTTCTTTTGCGATGTCTAAATATGTGTATTCTCAATATTGAAAAACTGAAATTATATTCTAGACCTTTAAAATTAAGGATGGTTTTATAATATTTAATCACATAAATTGGTCATCATAAACTATTATTATTCGTTCAACATAATCATCCTGAAACTTAACATTTTTCTAAATCAAAGTTTAATGTTCCTTGACCATCATAGATGTTACTTAAATTTGTGAATCATTGAAATAAACTTTGTTTAATAATTTAAATTCATGTTCATGGATCTATTCTTCAATAGTCATCTTGACTCCCTTTTTCTTTTCGAATTCTTTGATCCCTTTTGACGAACATATTACATGTTCACTCATTGTTGCTTCAATGGCTTCAAATTTCCTTGATATTATTAAACTTTCATGAATTTCTCCTTGTAATACCTTTTCCAAAACACTATCTTCTATTTTCATCTAGGTATTATCCTCCAGTCTAGATTGAATGATTCCACAAATGGGAGATACTATTTCATTGGTAATACCATGAAGAATATCTCATAATATATCAATTGATATATCCTAAGAAATTGTATATTGATAATCATAAAAACTTTTTTGGGATCTTTATTTTGATGAATATTTTAAATGGTGATAAACCATACCACCTAATCACTTGTACATATTGATTTTCAAGAGGTAATAAGGTTTTCCTTCTCCTTTGTTAAAACATATTCCACCTCCTCTTTAATTTCCAAGCCTAGTATTTCTTCATTGATACCAAGGCATGGATATACTCATACCTTATCTACTTTAAATAAGAGGTTATTATTCTTTCTACTACTTTTCACTGTATTTCTCATATTCACTAGGGTAATGGTAGAAATGAACATTCAATTATAGATAACAGAATCTTTACAAAAACGTCACCTCATTTTTAACACAAGAAAGAAAATCAAATCCAAAAAATAGAATAAATTCAATGTATATAATCCAACAAAGGTTAACCAATTATTTGATAAAAATTGAAATGATAAGTTCAGGATCAACCCTAACACTAAGAGTGAGGATGAAACAATGTTGGGTAAATTTAATATTTCTCAAATTATTATCCCATTTCCCCATTGACCTGTTATGATCCAAATTCACCTATTATCTTTCTATTATTTCATTTAGTATTTTAAAGCACTAATGGATAGGGAATTGTATTTTTAAAATTTTTAATAATAAATTAGATTCTTTGTCCCTTTAAATGTTTTGTAATTTATCTTGAACACACAATAAATATAAACAAAATATTTTCTATATAGTTCTTGTAAGTAAGAAATAGCTTTAACCTTGAAATGCATTATAGTCAATTGACAGTGAAAGTTTTACAAATAATGAAAGGATCTTGATACTACCATTAATGATAGTCACCACCTTCTTATTAAGGATATTTTTAGCACCAAGGAATACTTCCACTAGATATGGCTTGTTTTGATTCCAGATTTCTTCGTTGATCTACCAATATATTTACTTGTCAGTGTCACAAAACAATGAAGTAAACTCTTCTTCTTCTTTATAGAAAAAAATGAAATATTATTTTCTTCTTCATATGACTTTAGTCACAATAATATTAATATGGTGTGAACTGATAATCATAGAATTCATCCGGAACTAAATAAAATTCAACATAATATAGATTGGAAATTCAGATCATCTTCTACCACTGATCGTTTAAACACAATTATATTAAATAATGCAGTTGTTTCAGGATCTATTTCTCCTTCAATAAAAAACCATATGCACAAAAAACATATACTTATTCCTAGATATAATTAAAAACCCTTTTTGAATATTGAATTAATGAATTTTATCTTATCATTGAATAATCACTATTATTTCTTCTTCTTCTAGAATGATATATGAATATAACTGTGGGATGAATTATCTGATTTCCATGATACACAATATTAATAATTGAGTATAGTATAATTTTTCTCATATTGTATTTGATTATTTTTAAACACTGGTTACACTGCCCCAGACAATTAACATCATCAAATTATTGTATAAAAATTTTCATGGTTCTAATAAATCTTTTAAACCTTAGTAATAAATTTATTGTCATACATTAATTGAGGTTCATAGTTCATGCATGAATTATCATATGCATTACCATTTATGCGCACTTCTAATTATTCCTTATTTATACAAGATTATTATATTCACACTTCCCGGATATATAATACTTTTGTTCTCATGTAGAGGGCATATCATGTGGATTCCCCTTTCTCCATTTCTCTTTTTCAATGAAACATTGTGATACTACTTCTTTATAAAAAATATATGCCCAATGCCATCCATAATGTATGAAATAGTAATATGGAGACATTATCAGCATTAAACACCTTCACTCAAATGAAAACCAAGAAGGTAAGTTCATTTTATAGGCATTCTCAAAACACAATTTCATGTTATTATTGTATCATTATTTGTTCTAATTTGTGAGTTAGTATGATACTAACACTAGCTCACAGGATTAGTTCTTCGCCCATGTAGAAAATATTTCATGGAAATATGTTCTATGTGAAGTTGTCCATGTGTGTATAACATAATTCAAATATTCTATGAATCATATTTACATTTTAGATGAGTGTGGTTGTTCTTTGACGTGTAATATAGTATGTGTTTATTCTTCACGCTACCAAATTGATTGTGGATAATTCATAATTTTTTAGCTAAGAGGATCATGTATCTCTACTCCTTCACAATTTTATAATCTGGTAGACACTATATTTTTAATGAAATTGGTAGTTATCATTTCAAATATGTGATCAGTTTCACCATCTCCAGCCATGGGTGCTTCATAATTTCTTGGCAGCACCACTTCCTTACACCATTGAGATTCACTGAATCAAATCCATGAAATAATGTTTTGTGAATGATCATTAAAAGATCCAAGGTTCTGAGTTCTATCTCTCAAAAATATAATACGAGTACCATTTAATATAGTAAAATTAATTTTAATGAGTAACATTCTTTTTGTGATCAACATCTTCTGTTATAGAAATACCTCATCACCATTAAGTCAAGAGAAGATGGATTCATATAAAAACTCAAAAAATTACAGGAATATTGGAAATCTGAAAAACATATAAAACATAATTTTCATTCATCCAAAACTTTTTCAATGATAAAATAGTTACAAACTCATCGAGAAGATATTGCATCTTGATTCATATAGTACTCGATTTTTCAAAATAATGATAACTCAATCATGTTGAGCTCGGTTCGGATGCTAGAGATGATCACTGATAAAGAATGATGTTGAAGGTTATGGATATTGAAGATGATAAAATAAAACCAATTTGTGTCCAAGATCAATTGAATCTTATGGACATATTGTATCCTTATTTTATAAATAGGTTTATCAGGTTTGCCTCCACCACTATCCCACGTTGATTTACAACTCCTTTAGGTGATTCCTTTTATATCTAAGCATTCCATCAGCCACTTGATCTAGAACTAGGGTCAGATACTGGATTCATAGAACTCATTCAACTATTCTTTGACCTTGTAGGATTTTTCCACAAACTATGTGTGCTCGACTTCAATTATACACATTGTGGTCCCTATAAATCCCCCCCCCCCCACACAACATATTCCCACTACGCACACTCCAAACCTAGGCCACCCCCATTATTTCATGGGATACATCCTTGGTAATTCTTTATCTATAAGTCCCACATGTTCCCTTGTTTGTGTGGTCTCGGTTGTTTGTGTTTTGGATCTATATTTTAGTTAAATCCCTCTAAAAGTTTACTTAGAATGATTTTAACTACCCAATGTGAACTATATCAAATTTAAATCTATTTAAACACTTATTAATAATGAAATAACCCCTCATCAAATAATATTTACTATATTTTATTTTTTCACCCAAATTCATATTCTTCCCCTTTTTGGAATATTATTTCTAATAAAATATTCATTGTCCAAAAAATAAAACAATGGAATAGACCATCATCCTTCTTTATTGTATTCAATGTATCAATATTGAAACATATATTTTGACATGAATAAGAGTTAAACAATCATCATAGTCGCTAGGATAATTTCTCATATATAAAATATAATGTCATTTATATAATACATAACAATTCCCCATGCATCACCTTTGAAAATAAAATTCTTAAAACAATTTATATGTTTCCTAAAATAATAATACTTGATCACTTCATCCATGATCCATAATCATAGGAACATACTCATCATTTTTCCATTAATGAAATAGACTAATATTTCATTGACAGACTTCGAAAACCAATGATAATCATTGATAAAAAATACTACTCACTCACAAATTGGGCTCTTTGATATCCACATTTTTTTTGGACATATCTTCAATGTTATTACCAAATGAATATTTCAATATGTGAATCATTATCCACTCACTCATATTTAATTTTCCAAAATCCATTTCACTCTATCCACCCTTATTGAAATAAAATAAAATGTTCATGTGAAAATGGTATTATTCTTTATTAAATAAAAGTATCATTCATAATTTCACTCTATGTCAACTTCAGTCATGCTCAGTTTATAAAACAAAAATGTTTGATTTAGACAAAAAGCTATAAATTTCCAACTAATCATTATACCTCATGAAATGAGATCTCATAAACATGACTTCAAGGGTTTTCAACTATAATTAAAGGTTGAGAAAACTCAATTGATATATGAATCATTTATGAATAATCAACTTGAAACTCCTTCAATCACTTCAAAAAATAGATAAAAACATTCAAGGGCATCATACAGTTTATGTGTCCTTGGAGAAATTTAATTCTATATCATTTCTTATGTAATTGATTTATTAAATTGATCCTCATTTATTTTAGTATTAAAATTTTTTATAACCAATGATGTGTGATTTATAGTGAAATACATTTTCTAATGACTTGATATAGAACCAATTTCCCAAAATACTCATATTTGATATGCAATTGAAATACTGATTCTGGAATCTTTTTCATCATTCACAATTTTTATACGCCTCAAAGGAAACAATTTTCAATGTCTGTATAATTATGTGTCTCCACATGAAATAATTTTAAGATGTTACAATTTTGAGAATACAGCAAAATTGATATTTCACTTTTCACTATACATTTTGGAAAACTTTCACAACATCACCATGGACAGTCATCTGGAACACTTGTTCTTCATGATATTAAAAATAAGATCATGACTAGATGGAATATTATATATGATGGATGTATATAATATGGTATAACATTATTTAAATTCATAAAATATGATCCTTCATAATATCATTGTTTTAATATCAATTGAGTAATCATTCAAGGATGACTACTTCTTCAGCTTTGCTACCAAGAATTGACAGTACTCACTACTTTTTCAGCCCCCTCCTTGCTAACATTCTTCACCTTAAATTAACATAATTATAAGAAAAAATATATTACATAATGTTTTAGTGGAATAACTTCAAGACTTCATTTTTTATTAATATGGTCATAAAGTTAGAGAGTTGTTTCTCCACAAATTTTCTAAATTTCTTTTAGTATTCCAAATTTCATATATAATATTTTGTGTTGATTTATATCAAGGATGCATGGATATCTTCAAATACACTTCTATTTTGTGTTGAGAAATTATATAATTTATATTATTTCGATCTTATAGAATATTAATCCTCTAAAGGACTACTTCTTTTCTGGTAGAAATGTTAAACAACGTTTATCATCATAACCTGGTTTTTTATATCTCTCACACAAAACATATTTAACAAATGATCTTACTTGTATAAAAATACTCACATTCACATTGTTTTTATTATGTTTAATCTTTTATTTTACTTTTTCACATTAGTTATCTTGTGAATCTTCTATTTTCCTTATTATTTCCAAGTCATATGGCTAAATTTATGACAAGTCATTTGAAATTGTGGAAAAAATTTAGATCTTACACATTGATTCTTATGAATTACATCCATTTATTTGTTATTTTGGATGAGTCACATTCCTTATACATCTTGTATTTAAAATAATAGTTCTTATCAGCTTCATTATATAATATTAAATTGGGAGAAATTGTTTCAGCAACATTATTTTTATTTCCTTCCATGTAACATGATCTTTCTTAAAGAATGTTTTAGGTATTCTTTTCTTATAATTTTTTGAAAAATGTACAGATTATCATGTACCGGTCTAGTGACCACCATAATTTCATAAATCAACGATTTTTTCATGCTTTCATATTTTTTTTGAAGTATAAAGATTTATTTGAACCATTAGATGTGTATTTTTAATCTCTTTACTCATTACCCTTATCATAGTAATTTTTTATGATTTTTTGTTTGGAGGATCGTACTAATAATCTTGTGCATATTTTATAAATCTGTTGTAGAACCAAAATTGAACCACCAATCCAAATTTCCCAATATCTTATGTATATGTTTTCTGTGTCTTATTCATGATTTTTAAATAAATTCCCAAAGGCTTTATATTTTTAGTGATTCTTGATAAAACTTTTTTGAAAGATAATGTGTGTAATTTAAATAGTTCATACACCTAAAGGATTTTTTATGCCTAGAATACATAGTAATTTTTATCCCCAAGAGAAATAACAACAGGGTAGTTCATCCAAGAACACACATATATTTTAATCAAACTCCCAACCATCCATGTTCGCAAAAATATCATTTCCCCAAGATTATAAAGTGTTTTATCCTTATTAAAGAGCCATCACCTCTAAAATATCCACTCTGGTAACCCTGTAAAGCTGGGGGGTTATTGCCTGAATCCCATCTAGATTTTCAACTATGGAGATCAATTCATTTTTTTCAGTCATCTGAGTACTACTCCACCTTCAATGATGCCCCACTATCTCCACTTATTGTTTATCCAAATAGACTGCAGATGTGCCAATACATCAATGTAAATTCCCCCTCTATCATCTGATATTTCCAATAAAATCCCTTGGAACATCATCCGTCAATGAATCCCAGCGACCCTCCCCGCATCCTGATTCTATCCTCATGCATATGGCTTCCTATCCCACCCCTCCTAGATCATGCCCCTCCACCACCTATGCAAACCCAACAACCCACCTCCCTATCATGTCTCCCTATCCTGCCTTCAATCTCTATCTCGCCTCCTGTGCCACCCCTCCCACATCCCACCCCTCTACCTTCATGGAAAACCCAGTGACCCACCTCTCGATACCACCACTGACCAACCTCCTACCCATCCCCACCATGATCCAATAAATGAACAAATATGGGGATACCATGATTTAAACCCTTGTCAGATTCATGAATCTTCTGGATTTTTTGTTCTCTTTGAGGTGTACCAAATTCCTCACATTTTTTCCAATACACCATTTTTATAGTGTTTGGATTCTCATCACCTTTCTTTATCCAAACTTGTTAATATTTTTTTATAACCTTAAATATTCATAAAAAAAGATTTTGAAACATTAAAAAGGGTATTATAGATGTACCTATTTATTCATAGATTCATGGGATAGATCATCATAAGATTTCATTATAATCTTATCACATGTTAGTGGTATTTTGATATTTGAATCCATCAGTGAGAATTGTGTATCAATCGAAACTATATTATTATTTTATGATGTCTCAAAATGTTTCTTATCAAGATTGGAAAACTAAACATTCATTTATAGACATTTTATATTGAGGATGATTTCTGGATCTTCAATCATATTCATATTCTCTTGACATGATTTCTTCATTTTTTCGACTCTATCTTCATGAAGCTTAAATTTTTTTCTTAATCAAAGTGTCATGTTACATGAACTTCATAGATGTTACTTAAAAATTTGATTCCTTGATATATATGTTTTTTAAAATTTTAAACATGTGTATGGATCAATTAATCAATATTTTTATTGACCCCCTCTTTCTCTTTATATTTTTTTGATCCATTTTTAGGACCATTTTTTAGATTCCATCTTTGATACTTAAAATTATTCATCCTATATTATGAGAATTAAACATTCAATTAAATTTCCTTGTAACCCATTCTACAAAGAATCATATTCTACTTCCACTTAGGGGATATAATTCTGTATAGATTAAAAGGATCCTTAAAAAAGGGACATTATTTATTTAGTAATACCAAGCATTGTTCATCTTAATCAACCCATTGATATATTTTGAAATATTATTGACTATTCATCATCACCAATTCATTTTGGATATTAATTTTGAACAAAAACTAAAAGGGTCTAACACATACCTCTTGATCAATTAAATTTCTTGATTTACATGAGGAATAATGTCATCATTCTCCTTAGTGGAAACATGATCCACCTAGAATATACATTCCAAGCCTTATATATACACATTTTTTATAATGAAATGATATAATGATAATTTCTCTTCTATATATAAGAGGGAATTATTTATATTTCTTTTCAAATTTTTTATCATGTTCATAATGTTCTTTGTAGAAATAGATTAATTCTCATAGATATCTAAATATTAACCAAAACTGCACTTTATTGTTAACATAAGATGGAAATTCAATTCTTCCAAAGATAACATCTTCTATGTAGAGAATCCAACTAGGGTGAGCCAATGCTATGATACCACTTGAAAGGACCAATTTGGGTCATTTACTACACTAATATGGGGGGATTGAATCAGTGTTAGGGACTTTTAAAATTATAAATTGTTTCATCCCACTTCCTCTCATACCTTTAAGGATCAATATTCTCATATACTTATTCAATTATCACATGATGTATATGAAATTAGTAAAGGATATCACATGATATTTATGGATGGTTCACTACTCAATAAGTGTATCTATTCCATGGCATGGTCTAGAAATAATCCTGACCACAAAAACAATATAAAAAAATCCATTAATTTGTTAAAAAAAATTAGATATACCCTTAAATTTGAAATACACTATAGTCAATTGAGAATGAATATTTTACAGCTCTTGGATGGATCTTTATATTGCCTATGAATAGAGTATTAACCTTCTTATTAAGGTTATTTGTTACATCCTGAATTTATTCAACCAAATGAGACATCATTTGGATTTCATAGTTCTACATTGATATTCCACTAGATTTACATATTAATGCATAGTAGAATTTAAGAAACTCTAATTTTTATTTACAAAACAAACTAAAAGATAAACTTGGCCTTCTATTGACTTTAGTCACAATGGTATGAATATGTTGTGAACTGATAATCATAGAATTCTACTTGATCCGAATAACAATAAACTAAATATATATTTCCTAGTCACGTTTTCTTTATCTTATTATCTTTTATCCACAATAATATAAAATAGTGTAGTAGTGTATTGATCTATTTCTAAATCAAACCAAATACACTGAAACAAATTCTTCTTCCTTGATAGAATCACATACCCTTGGTGATTATTGAAACACTAATGTTTATATTAGTATATAATCATCGAAACTATTTATTCCTTATTCAGAATGGTATTAAAATAAAACTATGGACTAAATTATTTGATTTCCATCATTTACAATGTTAGAAATTGAGTGTATTAACTTTTTCTCATAGTGAAATCGATTGATTGTAAACACAAGTTACACTGCACTGATCATGTCACAACATCTTTTTCATATATACCAATTTTTATGGGTCATATAATAATTTTATGCCT
Organism: Viscum album; assembly: GCA_963277665.1. NCBI lineage: Eukaryota > Viridiplantae > Streptophyta > Magnoliopsida > Santalales > Viscaceae > Viscum > Viscum album. The sequence goes on along the minus strand of OY728133.1, from coordinate 310,813,578 downwards.
CAATAATTAATTTATGTTCTCATGTACCAATAGGTTCAGTAGTACTGTAGCAGGTACTGTAGCATCACGGGTGTTGTAGTAGTATTATTCACTGTGGGGCCCTTTAGGCCAAAAAATTGGATTTCAAACCTTGAATTCCTACCACTTGGCCTTGGGCCTTCTAAATATGTAATGGGTCTACCACTACCAAGTATAAATAGGTATTTTCTATAAATAATAAAATGAGTCTTCAACCCCAACCTTTAAAAAAAGGTCTACGGGCCATGTAAGGGGCTAAATGCCCACTGGGTCTTCAGGCTATGTAATGGGTCTCCCTATACCCAATTAAGGAGATATTTTCTATGAATTAATTATAAATGAGGATTTGGTCCCAACCTTAAAAAAATTACAGCATTGGAATAGGTTCACATTTCATTCAAGCATTATTATATGAATTACCATGAATTCATGATTATAATTCTTCCTTCTCTTTGATGGCATGTTACATTCAAACTATCTTGATAAATAATAATTTAGTTCTCATGTAGAGTATATATCAGGTGGATTCCTCCTCCTCTATTTATATTTATGCAAGTGAAATTTTTTATTACTATATAGTCATGTTTGATATAGGCTCATTATTAACCATCTTTCAGGAAATAGTTATATTCACACATTTCTATCCTAGAAACCATTCACACAAATGAAAATCAATAACATATATTCACTATCTTTTCTTTCGCACAATATTGGTACACTATATCAATGTATCTTCTTTTGTTCTAATCAATGAGTAAGTATGATACTACCACTAGCTTCTAGAATTATCTCATTGTGCATAAAGAGAATAATTTTGGGAAATATGTTCATTGTGATGTTTTCCAAGTGTTTACATCACAAGTGAAATGTCATGTGGATATTCATCACATTGTATATGGTAATTGTTCTTCTTCTTCATGTAATAGAGTATGAGTTTCTTCTATATGAAATTGAATGTATCATAGAACACCCATGATTAATGTAGTCGAGTGGATCATGTATCTATACTCCTTTTCATGAATAGAATCTAAGAGACACTATATTTTTTAAAAAATGAGAGCTTTTATAAGAAAAATGTCAACATTATCCTTGTATTTGGTTGTGGTTGTTTTCGTATTCATATATAGTACCAAAACATTTCACATATTAGATTCACTGAATAAAATCATAAAAATAATTCCACAAGAAAGCTCATTCATATGTATGATGTTTTATATTGTACATAATAATATATCATGCGTGTCTTATTTAATATTTGATTTTTAAATTTATGGTGTTCTTTCTTATGAGATCTCGACATGTTTTTTTTCAAACACGCCTCATTAGCATAGAGTCATGAGAAGCTACAAGAATGTGAAATATCACACTATTTTATGAATATTGGATGTCTTAATGGACCCTATAACTTTATTTTTTTTCTTAAACCTTTTTTTGAGGAAAAATATTAAAGCTCATTGAAACAAGCTTGCATGTTGATTTTTATGGTGATCTATTTCTCAAAATGATCAGAGATCCATATTATTGAGTTTCATTATACTGTAGAAGATGATATCTATTGATGAATTGCATCAATGGACATATAGTTTGAATAGGATTGAATTAAATGATTTTGAGGCTGAGATTAATCAAATCAGATGACCATCCTATATCCCAAGGTTTTTAAAACAGATAAAGAGTGCTTGATCCACCATTACCACACATCAATTGCCACCTGCTTTAGGTGATGCATTTTATATCGAAGAATGCCATCATTTGAATGATCTAACACCACGGTCAGCACCTAGATACACTACACACACTCAAACGAGCATCAGACCTCTGGACTTCTAGCCCAACCATTGAATGCCCACATTTGGGTTTGTGATCTGTGGGCCTTATACATAGACCCACCCAAAACATAATCCCACTATTCACACCTAAAAATTAGTTATCAAGTTATATTTATTTGGATTCTCCCATAGTCATGGTTGCACTTTGGGTCCCATGTGTGCCTTTGGTTCACTGGTCTATGCGGCTTGTGAGTGGTCCATGGTTTTTAGATAAATCGGACTAAAAATATCACTTTGAATAATTCTTAGTATAAATAATGTTCTTTAGAAAATTTAAATACATTTAAACACTTCATAATATTCAAATAATCCTTTATTAGATAATAATAATTATATTTTATGGTATTTCTCCAAATCTGATTTTTATCTTTTCGGAATATTAATTCCAAATAAATCTTCATAACACAAACAAGAAACCATTGTTTGTACCATCTTATTTATTCTTTATTTTAATCAATGTGTCATATATGACACATATCTTTTTAAGATAATAATAATTAAACAATAATCAGATTTATTAGGAGAATTTCTCAAACATGGAATCCCATTCCATTTATTAAATTTATACAAATTTTCCAGGAATCCCCTTTGAAACTGAAAGTCTTCAAAACATTTATAAGTTTAATCAAATTAAAAGGCTTGAGCACTTCATTCAGGAATAATAAACATAGTAATTCATTCATCATATTGACATTAATTAAATAGATTTTTATTTTGTTTAAAATCCTTACAATCAATTATAATCATTGAAAACAAATACCACTCATACATAAAGTGGGCTCTCCATTTACATTAGTTTTTCTCTGACCGATTATCTATTTAGGTATCTGATCATTTTAATTCCATGACATAGGCCACTAGAATGTTCCTGGACCATGGGTTCTACATGAACTCAAGCATGTAATTCCATACACTTGTGGTTTTTGACTAAGGGTGATGGTATAATATATACAATTGGGAGACTAATACCTCATTCTAGAATGTAAAAATAATTATAAATAACTAATAACCATACACATTCAAAACATTTGATTATAAATAATCCATAAACATATCCAATATTATATCACCCATTGTGATGATCATAAATAAAAAATAAAAAATATATAACACATGAACTATGTCCTTGTAGCCATACCAATCCCTCACACACCCTGTCACTACACACCCGTAGTGCTTCCATATTAAAATATAAGTCCCATTACTAACATGAAATGTATACATAAGGTATAAATTTACATTGAGATTACCATATAGGGTGTGACCGTGTAATTTATTTGGGTCTCACTATGAACTCCTAATATACAATATCATATAAAAGTGTATTCATGAGGAAAAGATAAATAATAACAGGTTTTTCATTTTTGTAGGATGTAAATAGGACTCCATGACACTAGATGAGGTACACATTTCTGTCTTTTCATTGACTGACAACCAAGATACCCCAAACCTAAAAATTATTGCTTCATCACCATGCTAGAATACACTCATAACCAAATGCCATAAAACTGAATCATGGCTCATACTCGAAGACTTTGGTAGGGAGACATCCAAAACCACAACTAAATAACCACATACTCTAAGAATAATCATACTTTCATTTACCTTGACTCATCCATAACCACTATAGGGAGGTCCATCAGCCATTGTTTTAAAATGCACTACAACTAAGACCCCAAAGTGGTCCCCAACCAAATACTACTCGAGGAAATATCAAATTCATGCATGCTCACCCAAGAAATACCTTGAAATTCCCTCTACCAATGCACTAAGGGACATGAAATCGTCTTACCACTGACCCAAGACACATCTATAATTTTACTAAACCCAATAACTATATTAGAAAATTTTCATCATACTAATCCATCCCTATAGAGATTAGGGGAGGCACTAAATCAGGTTTTCCCATCCCCACTGACTATCGAGAGGCTACATTCACACTGAACAATCACGATATAATATCAGAAATCTATAAGAAAATTGGAACATTCAAAAAGACTATAGGGAGGCCATCAATAATATGAAATAATAATGGTTCATATCCTGTCACATAGTTCACCAAATCTAAATTCCAGGACTAGTGTCAACAATATTCCCACACGACAGTGCGTAACATCCCACCCATTAGGGTGTCTACCCTATCCTCCATACCATCTACAGTAACACCTTACACAGAGAGCCACTGAACTGGTGATCCAGGTTGGTACATCACATGGTCTCAGTGTGTCTCCCCATATTCCAGAGGCTTCTAACTAGTGGTTTGGGCCTATAAGGCTACAATAAAGTCATTATTCCCCCCGTTTCGGAGGAAACAACATAGAGTTAAATCAATGAGAAACGTTTAACTAGATATAAATGAATAAAAATTTATAATGTAAGTATACAAGAAAATATATAACCCATGACATAAATAATTAGTTATATGATGATTATTGGGTCATATATATCAAATCCACATGTATATCTCCCAAAATAACCAAAAAATAGAATGAAAAAAGACAATTAATACTGAATGCCACAAAAGGTCTGAGTACTACCTTAATCCATATCCCTAAGATCCATCCTAACCCAACACCATCATATGACAAAGGAATCCTTCCCATATAATACATTGTATCTATGAATTAGTCTTGTTTACCAACTAATGGACCAATTAAGGTGTGATTAAGAATTAACAATCCACTACTAATGGTTTCAAGAATAATATATCTTTTGATATAATATAATGAATTTAAATTTAAGTTAGGAAATATGAAGATAAAGAAATTAAATAAATAACATAAAACAACCATGATCCACGGGCTCCATAATCACACATGATTCAACCAATTATAGATTTCTCTGAACATGTCTAATTGGACATTCTAAACATGGTCACCGTAAAGGGTCAAGGAAATCATCTCAAAAATCTATATTTCATATATCCTTTATAATAAAATTTCTCATCAAATTAGTTACAATCATACGGTATCATGTGGAATCCCTATCGCTCGTCTAGGAATTTGTAAATCATATACCAAACAGAATACAAGGATAACATCCACACATTACTATTTATGTATCATTTTATATCATTTGGAATATTTGGAGGTCATCCTTCTATTCCTCGTCTATTTAGAATCATATGACACGAAGAATATAAGGTTCTAATCCAAAAACTCTCATTCATTTAGAACCTCTCATATAGTAATAAATCTTAATATTTCATCCCGACAATACCATTTATTTAATTAATACACCACCTGAACACATAAATCATTAAATACAATTAAATCCAAGGAAAAAGTAATGAAAATTTCCATTGTTTTCTACTTGAACAATCCATTTAGTATTGAATTTAATAATTCTTACACCCATAGTATATTTCCATCTCTAGGAAGCCCCTTCAGTCACACATTTTTATAAAACAACCAATACGTAACCCAGATCACTTTATAGGGGTAGCCAAGGTCACATATTTAATTACTCAATGATGAATTCATGATCTTTAAAATAATATAGACTTAATTTAAATAACAAATGAATTAATTTTATTTTTGTTGTCAAATGAATATAAAACCAACATGAAATTATACCTGGTACATACTATTTAAATGATGAAACCATGAGGTGTAGCTCAAAGTCATACTACATTAGGTTCGAGAAGATTAACTCTTCAAGTATTGACCTTTAGTTTATTCAGAAATGGAGAAATAAAAAAAAATTTAAAATACCTAAAAAGAGGGAATATTATCCTTAAATTATTATAACACATACTACAATAGATTTAATTAATAAATTAGGAAGATAAATTCATATAATTACATAAGGGATGTAATCACCTCTCATGGAGCTCATAATGGAGTAGGATCCAAGGAGATCATCTAAAATTAAAGGTGAAGGATAAAGGAGATAGACATGGGAGATTATATAAGCATATAGGGGGAAATTAATATTGTACATACGGGTTATTAGGGGGGAAACTATAAATTTCCCATTTTTTTACTGGGCACACATTTTGGTCCCATTTTAGGCAAAACCATTCCCTAAAAATGTGAACTGTGTTGTCCCTAAACTCAGTACCCTACACTATTAGGTTCATAGTTAGATAAAATGTGTGGAATATATCTATAATAAAATAATTTTTTCATGGTTTATGGGAACCATCGCATTTTTTAACAAACTATTCTCTCTTTTCACTATCCTATATGTCTAGCACAAATCATGTACCATGTTTTTCCACCACAAATACATTAAATTTTACCCTCAAACCACCAGATCACTCCCAAGACCTCTCCCACTCCACTAGGATGCCATTAAGGGTATTTCAATATTAAAAAAATGATTCAATAACACTAAATGAGTGTGGGGTCTTATAATCTCCCCACTATAAGACAGATAATCCTAGAATTGTTCTATCAGATATTTCCATCTCCCTTGGTGAACAACTGTGTTCATTGGGACTTCATGTCTGATTTTCACTCTGGAATTTCCACATTCACACATTCATGTTTCCAATACATACATACAATATTAAAAGAAATTCCATAGAATCAAAATATGACAAAGGAAATAAAGTGGTGCGCATGTTTTAAAGTGTCGTGCAAGTCAAGAGTGTCGTGCAAGTATTGGCGTGCAAGTCTTAGTGCGCAAGTCTTGGTGCACAAGTCTTGGTGCGCAAGTGTATGGGGGCACATTCTCCAAATTGCCTATAAATAGATGACTCGCCTTCTCATTTGTTAAGGCTCAACACTTAAGAGAAAAATTTGAGCTCTGAATGTGCAAGTGTAGAAAGCGGCGCGCAAGATGAAGTGGTGCGCAAGCTGAGGGTTATTTATACGACACCCAAGTGTTACTGCGCAAGTCTTCCACACAAGTGTTGCCGCACCAGTCTGACGCACAAGTGTTGCCGTGCAAGTCTGTCGCGCAAGTCTTTTGGGAAAGTCTTTCCACACAAGTTGTGGCGCGCAAGTAGTAGCATGCAAGAATAGGCGCGCAAGTTGTTGGTGCGCAAGTATAGGGCGTGCAAGTGGATGTGGGCGCGCAAGCTAATTTTCTTCCAGGAGTTCCTTCCATCTTCTGGAGAGGAAAAAAGAAGAAGGAGAAGAGTTCAAATACATTCCATATGCATGATCACATGCATTTATGAACAATAGGAGAACTCACTCTGATGATGCTAAGTAAGCTGGTCCTCAATGCCTAATTAATCACATTGGTATATTTGATTCTTTTTAAGAAAGAATAAGGAGTCCTAGTGAATTCTGTTATTGTACTAAAGAAGAAGAAGAAGTCCCAGTGCAGCTGGTTTTGCACTAGTGAAGAAGAAAAGAAGAAGACATGAAGAATTTCTTGCCTTCTACTTTTCAAATAATCAAGTGAAGAGCACTGAAGAAGACCAAGAGAATAACCTACCTTTTGAATAAGGAGGAAGACTGTCTCCATAGGCAGTATAAAGAACCATCTAGACGCTGCAAGTCGGGCTAGGTCATCACCAGTCTAGGGAAGAGGATTGTTTCCCACCCCACTCTAAAGTGTGGGGACTCACACGGGCTAGAGGATTTCTCTCCTAGCCACTCCATTGTAAAATCATATCACATTATAATAGAGAATCCATGTAGTGGTCATAACCATGCATGGAAAGGACGTAGCTACTCTTATTGAGTGGTGGACCTTGTAAAAATATCGTGTGCATATTTTTACTTCTTTCTATTATTTCATTCGATAGGGAAAAGATAATAATAGAATCAAGATCCTAACAGGTCACTAGGTACAGGGATAAAAGTTGGAATTGGTTTAAAAAGTCCTCAACACTGATTCACCCCCCTCTCAGTGTTATATATATCCAAAACTGGTCATGTCAATTGGTATCGAAGGGAGGATAACCTCTGTTGGATTATCTAAAGTGAAATTATTCTCATTTGAAAACTTGAGTTTCGTTCCTGAGTAAACAATAAAGAGTAGTGATATTGAATATTTAGTTATATCTACCAAGACCATGATTAATAGGACAATGAAAGAGATGAGAATATTGAAGAAGAATTCCCTCTTATCTAAAGAAGAGGAAGAATATGGTTCTCCAAATCTGGCTGACATTGAAGACACACCAGATTTCGAAAGTAATGAAAAGGTGGATCAAGTACCCACCAAGAAGATGGACAACCTTACTACCTCAACTGATCAAGAGGTATGTGTTAGTACATTTGGAAATTACACTCGTGGTGAAAATTCTAGCACAAGTGGTGATGAACAATCTACAACATCTCAAGAAATATTAGTTGATAGATTTAGGATGATTCTGCATGGTATTATTAAAGGGAGTTCATCCCCGGTTTGCGGGGTATTTCAATTCATGCAAGAAAATATCACCCAGCTGGAAGAATAAACTGATTTTTTGGAGAAAGGATTACAAGAAAAAATTGCCAAATGTTTAATGCTCTCTAGACAGGTTCGAGCCTTTGAAGAAACAAATAGAATATTTAAAGAAAGTTCTTCAATGTGGCTCAAAGATGTTGAAGAAAAGGAGGGAGTCAACAAGACTCTATAAGAGAAGATCCATGCAATAGAAGATGAGCTGAAAAGGGGCAATGAAGTGAAGAAGTTATATTTGGAAGATAACTCCAAGAAGATCAATGAACTTGACTCTTTGTTACAAAAAAGAGTAAAGATGAATGAATATGATGTTGAAAGATTAAATAAGGCTTGTGAAGAGAAGATGACTATGATTGAAAACTAGGAAGTCATCCTCAATATGCGATGTCTAGAATTGGAAGCTGAACTAAACAATCTTGAGAAGAATCATATTGAGTCTCCACAAAAGAATAAAATAGTTGCTACCGGTACTCAATGCTCACTTGGGGATTATACTGTAAAAATACCTCCAATATGTGATAAGAAGATCATGGCTTCACTCATTTATCTATCACAAGTAGCTGAGAAAGTAAAGGTATCATCCCTACCAACTTGTATTAATGTTTCTAAAATTGCTCATATAAAAACTTCAGGTAGGAAGAAAAATTCTAAACAAGTTTGGATGAATAAAAGTGAGATGAAACATATCACCAAGGATAGGTTGGATAAGGGAAAGAGTGTGGAAGACAGATCCTCACATAAATCATAACATACTAAGAAGAAGAAGACTCAGCAAACTTATCAAGAAGATGACAAGAAGTTATGGTTTGTTGGTCAATGATGGTGTTGCAAAAGGTTTTGGCATTGTGCACTAGATTGTTGGTAAAATCCCTTAAATGTAAAAGCACATAGAAAGCCCATATCAAGGGGGAGAAATCCAGAGAAGAAGAATCCACATCCACAGATCCAGAAACATCTGTATACTACAAATAGATTTGGAATGCTGGACAACATCTGTGATGTATGCAATTGGAGTGGTCACAAGAATGGTGTATGCCTATCTAAGAATGTATTCAAAGCTAATAAGAATAAAAGACCACAAATGCTGGAGAAGAATGAAGAATCTATCTTGGGATTAAATCATAATTATGTTGTTAAAGAAAATGATCCCAATAAGATTACAATGAGGAAAACTGATAAGTACTTAGATTCCATGTCCATGAAGGTGAAGGGTGGTGCATCCAAAAAACTACTATGAAGGAATCCACTCAAAAGAATCCATGTAGAATATCCAATCTTGATGCCTCAGTACCTAATGATATTCTGGTGATTTGGCCAGAAGATTTGGAATGAATGAGAAAGATGGAAGATGCACAAGCTAAGGCTAGTGCTAAAAACAAAAAGAAGATTCTATATGAAGACAAAGAAGTTCTGTGTGTGAGGTGGAACAAGTCTGGTCACAATGTCAGAAAGTGCTTTGAATTTATTCCAACCCAACAAGAATTCATGAAGAGGATGAATGTTGCACCGAGAGATTATAGTGCTTGGAATTCTCCTGAAGAATGAATATTAAAACACAAAGAGATAGAATAATTATTGAGATCCACATAGCTACATTCAAAATTAAAGATCAAATGTCAAAGTGTGAGGAGTGGAGAAAATGGAGCATCCTGGTTGAGAAAATCAACTCATCCCTCTTGCTCAAATTGAAGAAGCATTGAGGATCCACCCTATTCCCTTAAATCATTGTGTATTGTATTTGTTCTTTAAATATAGGGAATTTAAGGTGATGCAAGTTCTCAGGGGGAGAAACCGAGATTCAGTAATGTGAAGTGTTCCCTATAGAGGGATACACATGAAGAAGCTTACAGAGTCGTTATCTCAATAAGTATCAATTTCAGTTGGTACTAAATTAAAATACTCTGAAGATTGTCTGAAGATCATGTTATTGGAAATGGTATGTTATTTCTAAATCTTTCATACTTGGTTACTCAAAATAAAGATCATTCTACAAAGGGGGAGTAACAAAGATAATAAATGACATAAGAAGAGTGAATGTGATCCAAGTCCACTTATCCGGCCAATTGCACATGAATTTTTTTGATCCATTTGCTGAAGTGAGTGCAGGAATTTTAGGTCGATTATTTCTTTCACACTCAATATATTCAACCTGGAATGAAAGTGAAACCCCCATGAAGACATGTATATGAGTTCTTATCTCATGAGGTGTCATATTATGTGGGTAATGGAAAAAAAATTCTAAATCAAATCCTCTTTTTTTCTACGCCGAGCATTTCCCAAGTAGAGTTAGAGTGAAATGATTGATGGCACATTTCTTAAGTATAGAATTATACCCTCTCTACCATAAACATTGTATTTATCTTCAATAAGGGGGAGAGAAATGAAATGAATATCTAGGGGAGAGACATAAGTAAAAGGGATAGATAAGTTTCTCATTTTGACATTGGCACAATCATTTGAGAAGACTTTGTGGTATTGACAACAAAATACAAAGGGGGATATTATTGGGACCACTTTGTGTGTGAAGATTGTATTTGTTGTCAACAGTTGTCAATGCTAGTGAAAATTAAGAAGGAGATAAAGAAGGACTCCAAAGTTAATAGATATTAGCTGAAGTGAGGATTCTTGGAGAATTATTATGAAATCATAGAATTGGATGTCATACTAGAGTAATTCTCTAAGAAGATAAACTCAGACGATTGTTGAACTGATCCTAAGTTCAAAGAACTTGTGTCAAAGGTGACACATTGTTAACAAAAATGAATAATGGAGAATTATCATCCATTTGAGGATGATTGGTGCATAATGGTGAAGTATCATCTATCTAAGGATGGTTGAAGAAGAATTGAGGATTTGAAGTGAGGATGAAAGATGTACTTTGGAATTCATATTCCAAAAAGAATGGAGAAACCAGACGATGCTTTGCTGATTTGTATTTCACAAATATCATATGTTTGGAGAACTTGTGATGCAAGACTTATGAAGGAAAGGGAGATAAAAAAGAAGTGTTTTTGGCAAAGTCATATCACAAATATCATTAGATCAAAAATATGGAAAATAAAAGAAGTAGGCGCGTAAGTATACAGTAGGCGCGCAAGTATGTAGTAGGAACGCAAGTATGTAGGGGCATGCAAGTCATATTTCAAAATTGAATTATTTCAGAAATATGGAAAAGGAAAGAAAGTGGTGTTCAAGTCAATATTGGCACGCAAGCCAAAAAGTGGCACGCAAGTATAAATGGCACGCATGTGGTGACGCGCAAGTGGCGGCGCGCAAGTGTCGGCACGCAAGTGTTGTATAGGCACGAAAGTCATATTTCAAATTTCATTATTTCTGAAATATGGAAAAGGAATGAAAGTGGTGCGAAATTCGTGGTGTGAAATTCATGGCACGCAAGTGGTGGGGCGCAAGTGGTGGCATGCAAGTGATAGCGCGCAAGTGTTGACGCGCAAGTGTAAGTGGCTCGCATGTCCTATTTCAAACATCATCCAATCAAAATATGGAAAAGTAAATAAATTGGTGGGAAAGTTTTAAAGTGTCGTGCAAGTCAAGAGTGTCACGCAAGTATTGGCGCGCAAGTCTTGGTGCGCAATTCTTGGCGTGCAAGTCTTGGCGCGCAAGTGTATGGGCGCGCAAGTAACCAAATTTCCTATAAATAGACGACTCGCCGCCTCATTTGTTAAGGCTCAACACCTAAGAGAATAATTTGAGCTCTGAACGCGCATGTGTATAAAGCGGTGCACAAGCTGAAGTGGCGTGCAAGCTGAGGGTTATTTATACGATGCGCAAGTGTTTCCGCGCAAGTCTGCTGCGCAAGGGTTGTCGCGCAAGTCTTTCGTGCAAGTCTTTTGGGATAGTCTTGCCACGGAAGTTCTAGCGCGCAAGTATCAGCGTGCAAGAATAGGCGCGTAAGTTGTAGGCGTGAAAGTATAGGGTGCACAAGTGGAAGTGGGCGCTTAAGCTGTTTTTGTTCCAGGATTTCCTGCCATCTTCTGGAGAGGAACGAAGAAGAAGGAAAAGAGTTCAACTACATTCTATATGCATGATCACATGGATTTATGAACAAGAGGAGAAATCACTCTGAGGATTCCAAGTAATCTGGTCTTCGTTGCCTAATTAATCACATTGGTATATGTGATTCTTGGTAAGAAAGACGAATGAGTCCTAGTTCATTATGTTATCGCACTAAAGAAGATGAAGAAGTCCTAGTGCAGCTGGTTTTTCACTAGTGAAGAAGAAAAGAAGAAGACACGAAGAATTTCTTGCCTACTGCTTTGCATGTAATCAAGTGAAGAGTACTAAAGAAGATCAAGATTAGAACCTACCTTTTGAAGAAAAAAGAAGATTGTCTCCATTGGCAGTATAAAGAACCATCTAGACACTCCATGTTGGGCTAGGTCATCACCAGTCTAGGGAAGAGGACTATTTCCCAACCCCCTATAGAGTGTAGTGACACACACGGGCTAGAGGATTGCTTTCCAAACCACTCCATTATAAAAGCATATCCCATTATAATGGATAATCCATGCAGTGGTCATACCCAAGCATGACAAGGACGTAGCTACTCTTATTGAGTGGTGAGCCTTGTAAAAATATCGTGTGCATAAATTTACTGCTTTCTATTATTGCATGAGACAGGGAAAAGGGAATAAGAGAATCAAGATCCTAATACGTCATGAGGTACAAGTATAAAAGTTGGAATTGGTTTAAAAAGTCCCCATCACTGATTCACCCCCCCCCCCCCCCTCTCAGTGTTAGACATATCCCAAACTGGTCCTATCACATGATGGGTATTCGACATGCTTTCTGTGTGTAGCCTCTCATGGATGGATGGGTCTATGCACCTATTATAGGTGGAAAAGATTCAACGTGTAGTTTATCTACTCATAATTTTGATCCCTTATGTTTGGTAGCTTAGAATGTTGTTCTATAATACTGGGAATTATGAAAAGTGTTGATGTTGTTAATAAATGGATGAATAAATGTGTAACCCATGGGGTTGGAGCTCGATGGGATGCAATAATAAGGTTATAATTATTAAGAAGCTGTGTACTTGGATTTCTTATGCCTGGAGGGCAATGATATTTTCTCTGATGATAATGAAATGAAATTTGGGATTGGTGGATGATTAATTAATATTTAAATAATTAATTAATGTAAATTGAAACTAGAAAAAGGGTAAAAATTAAATTAATATAGATCTTTAAATGGATGTGTACTTATAAGATATATGGTCTTAGTAGTGGAAACTAGAAGTCTGATAGACGATAGCTACAGTGGTGTCTTATACATGATTATTCCCATAGTGTGGTTGTGATATATATTGTATCATGTAATTTATGGTTTTCAATAAGCTACCCTACCCTGTTAGTTAGGTAAACAGATACCCCAGGGATTCTGATCCCTAGGAGGTATATTCCCAACATCTCGGTGGGAGGATGGATGGATGACTACCCCCTTTGGTCCCACTCTCTTCTTTTTGTAGTTAGTCGTGCCAGAAGGAATGACAATTATTTATCCCCATATATGTGTAGAAGGATGTGTTGTCTTGTGGTTATTTCACACACTTATATTATGGATATAGTTTCATAAGGACAACTATAGTTATAACATTCATATGTTTTTATGGCTTGAGGACCCTTACTCAATTTATGGGTTGTGATGTCTTGAGGTATAACACCCGACATATGGTACATGTTATGTGATGTATGGTGGATCCCGGTAACTACCTATTTAATTTTTGTTATGTGGACATTGTGGTGTGGTTCATGAGGTGTATGTACCGGTTCTTCGCCCAGGTGTCTTCGGTCTAGCCATTTTAGAGAGTGATACTCGTGATGTGGGACATTGTGGAAAAGTGGAAAACCAGTGGGGAGGTGGTAGTGGGGTGCCTTTAATTATTTATTATATTATAATTCATTTTATGTTATACTTTATGATAGTATCCATGGTGATGGTGGAAATTTAGTATAGTTTTTTAGGTGATGAGTTAGTTTAACTTTTTGTTCACTCTATTTTAGCATGATTTCTTTACTTTGTTATGAGAGACTCTAGGGAGGTTCCAACTTAGTATACTATTATCCTCACCCTACATTTATATAAACTATATTTTCATGTTAGTTGGAGTAGTTTGGAGGTCAGGATGGTAACTACTAGCTTTGGGTTTTTCTGGATTGGTTTGGGCTTCATGGTCGCTACTGTATTTACATTCATTTTTAGTACTTGTAGTTTTCCATTTTATTTTTTGTATTTCTTGCATGAAATTACATTTTTGTACTTGGGTTTTCATTTATATTGTAGTCTAACTAGTATTTTTTTAGTTCCCATATAATCTCTCACTTCGGTATGTGTTCTCTTAGAGGGTAATTCTTTCCATTTGTGTGTTTAATATACACTCGGTGCTACACACTAACCTGGGGCCTACTAGAGACAAGACTAAGGTGTCATTATCTCTCTTCTCCCATTTTTGTACAAGGAGGGGAACACTATTATGGAGGGATACATGAAAAAGTGGTATCAGAGGAGGTTAGAGGGATATGACAGGGTTTGGAGATATTCATAAGTAATGTTCAATGGGTTTGTAGTTAAATAGTGTCAGCTATGTTTTGAAAGTGTTGTAAACATAGGAGACTTGCTTAGACACAGGTATTTAGGTGTAGCGTACAACACAAGACATTAGTGAATTAAAGAATATTTTTCATAAAATCTCGGGCTGTTACATTCTACCCCCCTTAAAATGAATTTCGCCCTCGAAATTCGTCGGGGTTATAAATGGTTTACTATTCGAAAGTTTCTTTAATAGAAACCCACATTGTAAAAAGGAATACCAAAACTTGGCTTTAAAAACTAAAGTTTGAAATGTAACGATTACCCAAATAAACTAATCACTGTGTTTCCACATAGGTGAAAATATGGATAAGGAAGAGAAATCTAACCATCATGTTCTGATGGAGAGTGGTAGAGAACATGGCTATGGAAAATCCAGTAAATCACAAATCCATAAATTTGTGATGATCTAAGGTACCATCTGATTCATCAGGTATAAGATCACTAGGACAACATTTTTGGTTTTCAAGATCATTTCCCTAAAGTTGAAAATTTGAATTAGAATAAATACTTTCTTTATTTTGGTACAATCTCACTGTTGTTCATGCCTTGAACAATTTCCACTTCATCTCTTAAATAAATGAAGTTGAATTTGTTATTCGGGAAGTGTTAGCAGATCATGTGATAGAATGACGGGTCATTCCATCTGTCTCAAACAAAAGGTTAGCAAAAATTATATACATAAGTCGGTCTATAGTGAGATTAATCACATATGGTTCCTAAAATGGACTTATATTTCATATATCATACTGCTTAATATAATAAAACTAGTTTCTACTAAACAGGGACATCCTGTAGGCCAGTGGTAGGCGATAAAGGCCAGTCGCACTTCGGTTGTGGGTTCGATTCCCACAGCCTTGTCCGACGCGATGGGCTGTCGCCCGTCCTGCAGGTTGTCCTTTTTCTAAAACTATATTACAATAACATCCCATCAATAATATAGAGAAAAAAACTTCTATCCTTAAACAATACTAACTTATTCCAACATAATCCATTCCAATCTTTAGGCTTACCCATAATGCTGTAGTCCACTCTCATAACATAGTGAAAACGATTACCAGAGATTTAATACCATCGTTGATCCCCATATATCATAATATATGTCTTGTTGGTCACATTCCAAACATTCAAAGTCCTTAATCATGTATCCTCTTGAATACCTTAGTGAAAACATGAATGCAGTTTAAAGTTAACACTTTCCACATACCAAAATCCTCAAAATTCTATATACTCAAACCATGATATCACTTAGTCCTTATATCAATCATGAGATCATGAATACTATTAAACATTTCATTTTCTCGCATATCATCTTATTTCCAAAAAATATCTCAATCACTTTGAATACCACATCAATAAATATTGCAATACTCAATGATACAACATTATTTTGGAATCCCATTACATAAACACTTAATCATTCCACCACATCGTTGTCATATTCAACAATGCCAATAGTGATCGCATGTGACTTCCCTTTGTCCTTTGCCTTCAGTGGTTGCTCATGTTGATCATCACTAACCCTTGTATTAGGGCATTTATTAGCATAATGCCCCATTTCCTTGCACTTGAAGCATTGAAGTGTTGGTGGTGCGTTCTCTGCAGTGTTTGCTTTATTCACATCATTAGAAACCCTTTTTCCATTACTTCGACACTCAGCTTCTCGATGACCTTCTTTTTTACACTTAAAACATTTTCTAGTCCCTTTAAGACAATCTCCACCATGCTTCTTTCCGCACTTTGTGCATAAGGAAACATTCATCTTCTTTTCACCATTATTCTGAGATTTCTCCTTGAACTCCATCTTTCGTTTTTTGTCAAAACCATGAGATGGATATGTAACACCAACTTCCATTTCTACCTTGATAGAACAATGAACAATTTCTTCATAGCTACTGAAGTCTCTTATAGATAATGCCCTTCGAAGACTTGGTTTTAAGCCACTGAAAAATCGATCAACTTTACTTTCAAGTTGGATGATAATGACAGATGCATACCTTGCAAGTCTTGTAAAATTCGCTTCGTATATACCAACAGATTCATCATCCTTTTGCTTTAGTTCAAGAAACTTCTTCTCCATCTTTGTTCGAAGAATACGAGGGAAGTACTTATTGAAAAATAAGTTCTTGAACTCGTCCCATTCCATGGACTCAATTTCATCTCTTTACCTTGTATTCTTGATAAGATTCCACCATTGATCAGCTTCACCTTCCAAACGATATACTGCTAAGATGACTTTATCATGTTCAGAACATTGAAGAACTGAAAATATATTTTCAGTTGTACTGATCCATTGTTCTGCAACAAGTGGATCAGAAGACCCACTGAATGAAGGTGGACGTTGCCTCATGAAGAACTCAATAGAATATTGTTCCCTTCTCTGCTCATTTGGAAGTCCAGAATGATTCATAGCTTGTGTAAGTATAGCAATAAGATTTTGCACTCCATCTCCCATAACATTTGTTTGTTCAGGAGGAAAATCATTGCATTGTCCATTGCATTGATCAACACGGTTCCTCCGGGTTCCAGTCATCGTCTAAAACCCAAAAAGAATAGTGTGAGAGGCAAAAATCATGCTAGGGAAAACAATATAATAAAGGGGGAGTACCTTTAATATCTAACATCTTAGGTTTAATTCTATGATCGTTAGCGTCATTCTAGTACTATAACCTATACGTATACTTAACCTTAGGGACATCCCTAAAAATCTCTTAGAAATATCTCTAGGGATCTCACTAACGTTTTCGCATCCTAGTTTCCAAAGGTTGACTAAACCTTTCCTCTGATACCAACTGTAGCGTACAACACAAGACATTAGTGAATTAAAGAATATTTTTCATAAAATCTCGGGCTGTTACATTAGGGATCCCTGTGATCTGATCCACTGAACTTCAGGCTTATAGTGTCTACTAAACAATGTAATACTTGTTGTAGGATAGAGACCTAGTAAATGATCATGCACCATTCTTCATTTCATGTGTATTTAAATTCGGTAGACCTTGGGATAGATTAACCTTAAATAAATAAAAGAAAACAACAGATTAATTTCAATCTAATCAATATTCAATGTTTAGTAACTCTAACTATTTGATCATCTATAGGTATATCTCAGTTCGACGTCCTCATCACGCTTGTGCAGAATAAGTTCAGCAGGTTGTACTAATAGATTGAAAAATGTAGTGGTTGATGAAGACAAAACATAGAGGAGGAAACTCTGATTTTTTAGTGCCAAAGTTTATAGAAATTTGAGGGATATATTTCAGATGTAGCCAAATAATTCTAGTTGGAAGATTTTGATATAGCTATCTGTTTGATACATGATCATAAATAGAATTGTTTCTCATTGGTTGGGACGATTTTATCAGGGGTAGTGAGGCTGTTGTGGTTCATGTTCCTGAGCAATCACAATGAGCCAGTAGTCTCAAGGGAGAAGATCTAATACTAGATTAGGGTTGAGTATCATTTTTCGACTGTGAAGGTGGCCCGTTTTAAGGAGATTATTACCCTTCGATAGGGAATATCCACTGTGAGAGTGTTCGGGTTCCATTTTAGGAACCTTCTGTGATATTCTTCAGACCTATTTATAGGTGTGTTTCCTAGGGTATATTATTTTGTGGAGGCTTTGAGTCTAGAGATCAAATTTCAGGTCACCCCATTTATGCTTATTATGTATCTTGAGGTGCTTTATAGAGGAGAGTTCATCGAGAGGATGTAATTCCGAACCATATCTTCAAAATATGGGAGTCATCAATATTTCTCGCAACGTTGATTTGTGATTCAAGGTTCCTATTTTTCATGGCCGAAAATTTTGTTGATCAGTCAGGGGTAGGTCCCATCACTTAGTATCTCATTTCAATGGGGTTGGGGATCTCAGTCCTATTCCATGGGATAAAATATTTATATTTATTTTAGATTCTGAGGTCATCATTAGAGAGAGTGGCCAACCTTTCAGAGTTATCAGCATGTGATAGTTGTTCTACTTTAAGTTCCCTCGCTCGGGTAGTTATATCCAAGGTAGAAAAAGCATGTTTCTCCAGTTGTGGATCAGTAGAGAGTAGATGGGTTAGGGAGAGGATTTCCTCGGGAAGCTACCCAACCACATATAGCAGAGTTTGGTTGGGGAGGTGGTCATATGTAGGGTGAGATAGGCCATGGAGCAGGTCATGGTCAACTTCTTGCTTCAGTGTTACCAGCGCTGAGTGATCTAGACATCATTGGGGGTACCCATTTCTAGTTTTCTACTTGGGTTCATTATTTTTTTTGATCTAGGAGAGGCACACTCTTTCATATCACCTACCCTTTTCCCTAATTTGGGACATTAGGTGAAGACACTTCCAGTGCCCTTACCATTTACTATGCCATTTGGAGGATGAGCAGACTTGTTTGAAGTGTGTAGAGACTGTGAGCTAGTGTTTGGGAAGCACCACTCTTTGGATATTTATTATTTTTATGGATAAAACCATATGATGTTATTAATAGAATGTATTAGTAGTATTTGTTGTATTATATCATGAATTTCATTAGGAGGAAGTATTTTCTCCTCCATGAAGTTGGATTGACAAAAATGTGTTTTGGCGAGTGAGACCCTTAAATGATTCAGAGGCATGTTCTTTCCATATCATCCTTGATGGATGAGATGATTTTGAGATCATAAAATGTTCATTAGTGAGCATTTCCTATGTTCATGGGTGAATTCTCTTATTTCATTCGAAAGGGTGTTGTAGAGTTACCTCCGTAATGAGAGATCAATTTTATAATCATAATACATCCCGGTGTGTCTCTTATCTCGATGTATCTGTATAGGATGGAACCTTTTCGATGGAAGAGATGTATATACAGTTCGATGGTATGTTTTAGTGTGGTTTTGTTCGTATGAGTGTGACACCATAGGGTGCATCTATTTATTCTGAAATAATGATGATGGAAGTTTGGGGTTGGGTATCATTGTCATCTATTAAAATGAGTTATAGTGAAAAACAACTATCCTCTTCCATGAATTGATGATTTATTCAATCAAATGAAGGGTGAAAGATGATTCTCGAAGATCAATTTGTGATCAAGATATCTTCAGATTCTTATTAAGGATGAGGATATCCCAAATATAGCTTCCTATTCTTGTCATGGGTATTACATGTTTGTTTTGTTGTTGTTAGGTGTGATTAGTACTCCAGATGTGTTCATGGGTTTGATGAACTCTATGATTTGTGAGTTTTTTAATAATTTCATGGTGGTTTTAATCGAAAACGTCCTTGTGTACTCCATTTATGAGTAGGACCATATAGAACATCTATGTTCTATTTTGGGAGTTCTTCACCCTGATAAGATGTTTGGGAAGTTGTCCAGGTGCTATTTTTATGCTCGAGTAGTCCATTTCTTGGGGCATGTTTCATCCCAGTAGGGAGTACATGTGGATATGTTGTAACACACCAATGATTTAAAAATAAAATCACGAAACCCTGAGTCTCCAAAAAATAGAACGTTGTTGAAACCTATAGAGTAAACCAAATTATTTCATCTCTGTGATTGGAATTTCGAAAAACTGACATACATGATTACATTCAGTAAGATAATTAGTGTCTGATAAGAAAAAATTAATTTTTGGGGAATAGAATCATACCCTTAGAAATAATATTTTGAATTTTACTATGAACCTTATAATTAGTAAATTATATGATTATTTTTCTTATGGTTATAAGATAATTAGATCTTGATTAATTTTTCAAAGAGATATAAAATGAATTGTAGTTTAAATTTTTTTATTTTTTGGAAAATAATAATTTAGTCTAAAAACATAAATTTATCATATTTTTTACAATATTTTCAAAATATGGAGTTCATTTTAGAATTTTTCAATGTTGAAAGTTTTTAGGGAGAATTTTTGGGATTTTTCTGAAATATTCTATTTTTTATGAATAGTAAAATATAGAGATTTACAGCATATATACAATATAAGTTAAATTCCCTATTCCTGGAAATTTGGTTGATTAAGAACATTTGGTTCAAACTAAATTTCCCTTATTACTACTATGGGTCACATGAATTAATAATGTTGTTTGTTTGGAGGTAAATAATAAAATAATGAATAAGATATTCACAAATCACCCCTCTCCTCCACTATAAACCCTGCCCTCACTCCCTCTTCTCATCAATCCTCTCAATCCTTGTTCCATGGATAAATTCTAAAAAAATACACCCAAAATACCTCCTCCCCATGTATATAAGCACTTTTTCTCACAAAAATACCAAAAAATCTTCTCTAATGAGGCTCTCAAGTAAGATTACTTCAATTGGTACATTCAACTTTTCATTTCTTGTATTTCAAGTAAAATTATTTTCTTATTCATTACTCACCTACTTTATCCAAATTTTGTGATGAATCCATTAACATAATTTTAATTCAATTTTATTATTATAAATTAATAATTCCTCATAATCCTTCCTTTACCCTTCATTTATACTAGAAATGAACACAATCTCTAGGATATGTTAATTTATCACATTCAAGGATGATGAGTTTTGAACTTCTATTATCATCATTAATTCTAGTCATGAACCCATTTTTATGGATAAAAATTCTATAATATATTTATTATAACTTATTTGGGGTTCTTTAATTCTTTTATACACCTGACATTAATTTATAAATCTATATGAGATTGTTGTGATCAAAAACATCAAGTTAACCCAAACAACTATCATTAAAATTTTATATAATGATTCATATTCACTCCCAATAACCAAATGAATTTTATAAACACGTAATATTATAGTTTATAAATAATAAAAAAACTTCTATTTTGAATGATAATTCTCATTCTACGTGTTTATCCACACATGAATATAAGTAAACTGATCAAGAAAACCATTGAAGAAAACGCTCCAAAACAATAAAATTGTGTCTCTTAACCCCTCAAAATCTCCTGAATGATCCTAATAAGGTTATAATAAATCACTTAACTGTAGTGGAGTTTCTATATTTATTAATTTATGAACCTAAATTAGATTATTTTTTTCATTAAGATCAAGTGAGGAACACCTTTGGGCTTAAGGTAAGGGTTTCCCACCTGAACCGCCATTTTCATTCAAGTTACTCTTTATCTCTCTCTATCCCAATTAATTTCCTAACAGTTCTTATGTACTAATCATAAATTCTATTTTATTGATTTTTTTATGTTTACAAACCATAATCCTTCTTTATTTCATGGGAGTTATATGTTTTAAAAGGGTTTTTCAAAACAATTCCTGAAATACAAGCCCAATTCAAGGGATTATCTCTAATTATTACCTGTTCTCAAAGGCAATATATTATCTATTTTCAGCAATCGTTATCTATCTCAAATTTCTCATTTTATTATGAAAATACTATCGCGCTTAATTTATGGTTTTATACAAAAACTTTTCCCAAAATAACTCTTCTATTCAAAGTAAAAGAGTAATAATCTAAAGAATTTCTTGATGATTTTGTAAGGGATTGTTCCTATGTTTCAACACTCTTTTTGATTGTTATGTATCATTGGGGTAAATATTTTATGATATCATCTACCATATTTAATTTTATGGATTATGATTAGTTTAAATGTGGATGTTCTATCTTAAAACCATTTACCAATTTACTCTGAATGGTTAGTGGTTATTCTTAATATTGGGGAAGGTTATTTGCATTTAATATGATAGTTTCAATATGATTGTATATGTTGATTATGATCACCACATTCAAATTAGGAATTAATTATACTTATTATGTGATGGGGGTCCCTCTATATCCCGTCAATGCATTGGTATATCTTAAGAGGCAAATAGATATGGATTTATTTGAGGCCTTGCCCACTTTTTGACATGGTTTTGGCTGAGGACTTAATCAATTTCAATGTCTGAGGACTTTAATTTATGATTCAGAATGTTGATCATATGCATTTACCTCATTATGAAGCTAAAAATTCATATTTCATGTGGTTATATTACTATCAGAGTACACAAGATTATGTTTATATAAAAATATTTACTCATCTTATATACCCGTCATAATGTGTTCAAGTTTATTATTTTTTATGGAATGTGTTTTCAATTAATCACCATGCCTAATTTTTATGTTTATGATATCTTCCATTGTATTTGTTTACCCATACGAAGCATCTTATCTCACCTATTCTTATGTTTCATTTCTTCCAAGACATTTAGAGGTATATTATGGTTGACTTTCTTGGATAATTATAGAGTAGTGGAAATTCCCAATGGGACTCTTATGCTTTTATTATTTCTAGTCGTAATGTTGAACTTATGTATGTATCTGTATTTCAAAATATGCAAAATTGTTAGTTCCATCAGGATATGAATTTCTTGTAGTAATTCCAATGTAATGTAATAAGGAACTGGCTCCAGGACACTGGGGTCAGGTATTTATAGTTGTTATTATATGAAGTTTAGTAGAAAACATGGATTATAGATTAATAAAATGTAGATTTGGGAAAAACCACTGAGATAGAAAATGAGGGAAAACATACAAGAACATCCTATAACTTTGGTAAGGAATAGATTATGTGGATCATTCTAAAAATTGCATCCCTGTCTAGATACTATAAGTGGACATGGTTATGGCATATATGTACCTAGGAGTGAAAACTCTTACAAAGAGTTTTGGGATTCACCGGGGGTATCCTGTTAAACAGAAACGTGTCTTACTATGCACCTAGTTTGAATATCCTGGGGTATATAGTTAGGATAATTAAATTTTTTATTACATTCCATTATGAAGGATTTATATGTAAATTTTTCATCAATGAAACCATGTTTATGATAATGGGATTATCCATGAAAAGGATTTAAATTAATGTTAAATATTTTTTGTCAGTTGAGATAGTATTTTAAATAATCTGGTGTATTCCATTAATTAGAAATGGTGCGTAGTGGAAGGAATAGAAACCACATGCACACGTGTATCCCATATTGGGATTTCCCTCCAATCTAAGATAATCATGTTGGCTTTGGAGCTGCAAGTTGTGTGGATCAACTTATAAATCTACTGGGGCAGCTTATTCAAGTTATAAATAATAACCTTACCCATATGGATCATTTGGATCTACAACATGGGGGAGCTATGTTAGATCACTTTATATGATAAAATCCAACATCATTTAATGGGACTATAAATCCATTCATATAAGGGTTGTGGTTATGTTCTATAGAGAAGATATTTCTCACCATGGGAAGTAATGAAATGGATATGGTTAATATAGAAATATATTGATTGTTAGTAGATGCTGATCAATGGTGGTCACAAATTCAAAACACAAAGGTGAAGGAAGAAATAGAAAATGTGGAATGGAGTAAATTTATAGAACTTTTCTTATAGAAATACTTTCCTCATATACAATGAACTGAGATGGAAAGGTAGTTTCTAAATTTGAGGAAAATTAAAGATGATAATGTTGAAATTTATGAAGCTAACTTCACAAGGATATCAAGGAATACTATTGACTATATATTCAATCCACATAGAATGATTGATTGATTGCATGACAGACTAAATCCATTTCTCTGACAAGCATTGTTCTTCAAAACATTCTCATTATATGAAGATATTGTTTCATGTGATATCAAGATAGAAAAGGTGTTCTTCATGTCTTAAGACTTTAATTAAAAACAAGATAAGAATAGGGAAATTGAAAACATTGTAAAAGGAAAAAAGGAAATGGGTAAGAAGGGAAGAGTTTACTTTCAACCTAGGATAATTATGGAAGCAAACTCTCTAGTTCCTACTTAAAAGGAAAATGGGTGTGCTATAAGTGTGGAAACATAGTCTATCATGATGGTGATTATAATGAAAAGAAAGAAGTGATTGATTTTCAATGCTATAATTTTCGGGAAATGGGGCACTATGTTAATTATTGTTCAAATCGTAAAGGAAATGTGTCTCAAAAAAGTCTGGGGGAGTAGGAACAATCTTATGTGATCACAAATTCTAATATTGAAGTTCTTAATGATATAGTGGAATGTACTTTAATTATTTCCTCCAATATAGACAATGATTTATTTGATTTTGGAATGTCACATTCTTTTATATCTTCCCAGTTTTCCAAGAAAATTAGACATGTCTAATTTTATTTAATTAAGGATATGTCAGTAAAAAATCATAGGGGATGCATCATTGAAAAAAAATATGTGTCAATCAGTCTACCTCATGAAACATATACATGATTTAGTTTCTAACTTTTTCATGATACCCATGATTGAATTTGATATAATCCTTGGTATGATTTTTCATTCAATTTATCATGCAAATATCTGTTGTAATAAGTGGGATGTTACGGTTTTTTATAATTTTGTTGAATCCATTATCATTAGAGAATAATACTCACCATATGATTCTTATATAGTTCCACCCAAGTAAATCAACTAAATTCAATTATTTGGGAGTAAGGGAATGCAAAATCTATGGTTGAGTACAGGAATGTTAAAATAGATAACACACCTATTGTGTAATAATATATGGAGGTTTCTCTAAAATATTTACTTGGACATCCTCTAGTGTGGGAAATTGATTTTCCCTTTGATTTTATTCCTTGTTCAAGGCCAATATCAAATAATTCTTAGAGAATGGCACTATGGAATTAGTAGAACCTAAGAAACAACCTAAGGAAATGAGTGATAAATGATTTGTTTTTCCTAGTGTCTCTACATGGGGAGTCGTTGTTCATTTCATTAAGAAGAAAGATGAATCTATGAGGTTTTTCATTGACTCTTGGGAGATCAATTATATAATAATAGATAACAAGTATCCCCTACCTCGTATTGATGATTTATTTGATTAACATCATGGATCCCAAAAAATTTCAAAGATTTACCTTAGAACTAGATATCATTAGTTGTGAGTAAGGAAGGAAGATATTACAAAGACAATGTTTCTATCCAGGTATGGCATTATGAGTTTTTAGATATGCCTTTTGGACTGACTAATGCACCCCTTATCTTTATGGATCAAATGAATATGGTTTTCAAGGAATATCTTTATGACTTGGTGGTGGTATTTACTGATGAAATAATGGTATACTCCAAAATTAATGAAGATCAGGAAAATAACTTGCACGCTATTTTGAAGAATGTGTGAATAAATTAATTAAATGGAAATTTTAGAACGTGTAAATTTTGGCTCCTATGAAATTCCTTTCATGGAAACATTTTCTCTATAGATGGAATATCTGTTGATCCAATGAAGACAAAGGATGTTCAAGAATGGAATACTCCAATGAACATAACGGAGGTATGATGTTTTATTGTTTTAGAAAGACATTATCTACATTTTATTCAAAACATTTCTTATTTAGCCAAACCAATGATGAAGAATTCATGTAATTGGGTTAATTTCGTATGGACAACAGAATGTGGGGACTATTTGATGAATTGAATAGGAGATTAGTGAATGCTCTAATCCTGACACTTCTATTTGGGAATGATGGGTTTGTAATCTATAGTGATGCATCCAATAAATGAATTGGTTGTGTACTTATGAAGAATGATAAAGTTATTACATATGCATCATGGTAGTTAAAAATTATTGAAAAAAACTATCCTACTCATGATATTGAGTTATATGATGTGATATTTTCTCGTAAAATATGGAGAAACTATCTCTACAGTAAAAGATGTGAGATATATATAGATCAAAAGAGTCCAAAGTATATATTCTTATAGAAATAACTCAACATGAGTAATAGGTAATGGCTTAAACATCCAAAGGATTATGATTCTTCCATACAATACTGCATAAGAAAAGAAATAAGGTAGTTGATGCATTGAGCAGGAAGGATCATGGAGTTCTAAAAAATGAGGATTGAAAAATATCGTTTATTCATGGATATAATAAGTATGGATGTGGGAATTATCAAAGAAAGTGAAAAATAATTAAATTTTCAATTGGTTTTCCAACCATCTTTATTCTAAAATAATAAAAGATCTCAACCTGATAATGAGGACCTTCAAAAATAAAATTAATGTTTTGAAATATAGGAAGTTAGATGACTTCGTATGTGAAGATGGAATTATGAAATTTTGGAAGTGGAAATGTGTTACCTCTTTACCCGATCTAAAAAGGGAGTTATTGGATAATAACCATAGTTATAATTTTTCTATACAAATTATTATCACTTAAATGGATAGAGATTTGAAGGAACATTTCTGGTGGGACAACATGAATCTGAAAATATCTGATTACGTATCAAGATGTTTCGTCTATCAACAAGTTAAGGTTGGACAGTAACATCACATAGGAGTCATGCTACCTCTTCTGATTCCTACATCAAAATGGGATAACATAACCATGGATTATTTCACTAGATTAACTAAAACTCAATTAATTAATTATGCAATATGGGTAATTGATGAATGACTTAAAAATATGCATATTTCCTCCCTATAATGGTTGATTTTCCACTGGAGAAGCTTGAATGAATCTATATTAATGAAATCTTAAGAAATCATGGAGCACTTATTTAAATAGTGTCTGATCATGATCCTCAATTTTCATAGAAATTTTGGAAAAGCCTTTAGAAATAATTTGATAATGAGCTTCGTTTGAGTTCTTCTTATCATCCTCAAACTGATTGGGAAATAGAAAAGAAAATCAAAACCTTAGAATACATGTTGATATCATTCTATCTTGACTTTCAAGGTATGTGGGATCATTATTAACCCAAGGTAGAGTTTTACTACAATAATAACTTCCTTTCCAAAATTCAAATGGAACTATATGATGAATTGTATAGAAAGAGATGTCTTACATCAAAATGTTGAGATGATGTTGGTGAATGGAAGTTAGTGGGACTAGAACTCATGGAGGAAACAACAGAGAAGGTAAAGAATATTCATGGCCATATCAATGTAGCTCAAATCAAAAAATAAATCACTGTTGATAATCGAATGAATGATTTTGAATTTCAAGTGGGAGATCATATTTTCTTAAAACTATCTCCATGGAAGGGTGTTAGAAGATTTGGGAAGAAAGCGAAACTAATACCTAGGTAAATAGTCCATTTCTAATAAATATATAAAATTTGAGTTTTTTCATATTGTTTTTTATTCCACCTTGCCTATCTATCGTACACAATGTATTCGATATCTCATTGTTGAGAAAGGAAATTCCAGACCCAACTCATGTCCTCACTTCAAAGATATAGAATTGGAACCTGACCAATCTTACTATGAAGAGCATGTCTAGTTTCTGAACACTAAAGGATTGGTGTGGAGGAATCAGATGACTAGATTTGTATAGATAATTTGTAAAATTAAATAATATTGAAGATGCTACATTGGATCCTAAGGAGCATAGGATGAAGAACTACCCAAATCTATTTGTGAGGTAATATTCTTGAAATTTCGATTGTGAAATTTTTGTTAGGATGGGAGAATGTAACACCCCTAAGGATTTATAAATAAATTCATGAAACCATGAGTGTCCACAAGACACAACATTGTTGTAATATATCTAGTAAACATAATTTTTACACCATTGTGATTTGAATTTTGAAAAACATACATATATGGTGGAATTCTGGAAGATATTTCGAGTCTGATAAAACAAAATAATTTTTTGGTGAATAGTAATATACCCTTACGAATAGTAATAGTAATATTAATATAACCCTTATGAATAGTAAATCATATTATTTTTTTATGTTTTATGATAATGGGATCCTGATTAATTTTTCAATGTGATATAAAACAAATTATAGTTTTAAAAATTTTATTTTTCAAATAAATTAGGATTTTATTTAAAAATTAAATTAATCATATTTTTGAAAAAATTTTCAAAAAATGGATTTAATTTTTAAAATTTACATGTCTAAAAATTCTCATGTTTAATTTTTGTGATTTTTCTAAAATACTCAAATTTTTTATGAATTGTAAAATACGGTAATTTACCACATATATACATTATCAGTTAAATTAAATATTCTAAGAATCATGGATAATTAATCACACTTGGATTGAACTCACATGTGCTTATTACTATTTTGGGTCACATGAATCAACATTATTTGTTGTCTTTAGAGAAATAATAAAATAATGAATAAGATATTCACAAATCACCCCTCACCTCTACTATAACGCCACCCCCACTCCCTCTTATCTTAACACTTATAGAGCCTTGTTAAATGACTAAATTCTACCCAAATATCCTCCAAATATCCTCCCCCGCGTCCAAAATCCCCTGGTCTCATAAAAAGGAAAAATCCTCTTCCCAAATTGGCACTCAAGGAAGATTACTTCAAGAGGTAAATTCTACTTTTCATTTCTATTATTTCAAGTTCAATTCTTTTCCTTTTCATCCCTAAACTCCTTTCATCCACATGTTACGATGAATCCACTACCGTACATGTACTAGAATATATATTTGATAAAATAAGTATTCTATGTCATATCTAACTTCCAATTATTTAATAGTATATATTAAAACACCATCCGAGATGTGTTAATTTTTCACATTCAAGGGCAACAGGTTTTCAATATCTATTATCATCTTCAATTCTAGTCATGAATCCATTTTTATGGTCCAAATAGACTATATTATTTGTATTATAACATATTTAAGTTTATTTAATCATTTTTTACACATTATATTAATTTATAAATCAAAATGAGGTCATTGTGATCAATAACAGCCAATTAATCCAAACAATTGTCATTAATGTTTTATATAATGATTCAACTTCACTCCCAATAACCAAACTAATTTTATAACCATGTAATCTTTTGGTTGTTCACTGATAACAAAAAAAAATATTCTAGACAACCATTCTCATTATAAATGTTTATCCATACATGATTATAAGTAATCTAATCATGAAAACTAAGGAAGAAAAGACTCCCAAACAATAAACATGAATCTCTTAACCTATAAAAAGTCCATTAATAAACCGAATAAATTTATAATAAATCAATTAAATATTTTGGAGGTTCTGTAATCCTTAATTTATAAAACTAAAGTTGATTACTCAGGTCATTAAGATCAAGTGAGGAACACCTTCAGACATAAGGCATGGGTTTCCTACCCGAAACTCCATTTTCTTTCGAGTGACTCTTTGTATCTCTTTCCAAAATTAATTTCTTAACTATTCTTATTTACTAATAATAAATTATTTTTTAATGGTTATATATATATGTGTAAAAACCATATTCCATATTTATTTCATGATAGTTATATGTTTTAAAAGAACAATTCAAAAATTTTTACAAAAATAAAAGACCGATTCAAGGGAATTTCTAAAATTCTTACCTATTTTAAAGGGAAATCTATAATCTATTTTTAAAAACCATTATCTTTTTAAAATCACCCATTTTATTATAAAAATGTTATCTTACATCATTTCTAATATTATAAAAAGAATTTTCCAAAATAAACCTTCTTTTAAAAGAAAAAGAGTATTTATCTAAAGAATTACTTGATGATTTTATAAGAGTATCTTCATATGTTTCAACACACGTGGTGATTGTTATGTATCATTGGGATCAATATCATCTACTATATTTTACAGAATGTTTTATGATTAGTTTTACTATGAAAGTTAAAACTTAAAACCATTCACCAATTTATTCTTAATGGTTATTATTTATTCTTAATATTGGGGAATGTTATCTAAATTTCATATGTTAGTTTCAATGTGAAATTATCTGTTGACTATGTCACCCCTTTTATATTTTAAATTAATTAGACATAGTATGTGATGGCTGGGGACTACTATATCCCCTCTATGTATCATTAGGTCTCATGAGATATATAGATATGGACTTGGTTCAGGCCTTGACCATTTTTAGACATGGTCTTGGCTAAGGCCTTGACGATATGTTTCATAATGTACAAAATATGAATTTCCATAATTATGAATATATAAATTCATAGTTAATGTTGTTATTAGACTACTAGAATACCCATGATTATTTTTTTGGAAACATTTACTCCTCTCATATTCCATTAATAATTTTTTCTACTTTATTATTTTCAAATGCATGTGTTTTATATTATTTACCATGCCTAATGTTTATGTTTATGATATATTCCACTATATTTTTTACCCTTAATGATAATTATGCTCAACCCTTCTTATGATTAATATTTTCCTAGGACATGAAGAGGTATATTATGACTTATTTTTAGGGATAATATTAAATTGGTGGATGTTCGCAAAGGAGCCACTATGATTTTAGCCTTTTTTAAGTTGTAATGATGAACTTATGTAAGTATTTGGATTTAAAAATCTACTAAACAATCTATTCCTTCGAGATACGACTTTCTAGTAATTATTATAATGTGATTTAAAAAGGCACTTGCTCTGGGTAACTAGGTTTGGGTCATTACATCTATCAAAGGTAGAAGCATGTGTATCTTGGGAAGCCCCAAAGACAGTTGCAGAGGTGAGAAGTTCTTTTAGTCTTCCAGACTATAAATGATCTATCGTGGCTAATCTATCTCAGTTTGTCACTCCTATTAAAGTTTTGACAATAATGGATTATGTGTTCGTGTAGACTGATCAGTTTCACAATGAATTCAAGTATCTAAAAGATAAGTTGGTTTGTTCTCCAGTTCTTTGTCTTCCACCAGAGGGAGTTCCATTACAGGCTTTACATGATTATTCTCATTTGAGGATGGGATGTGTTTGTATGGAGTAGATATCAGTTGTTTCTTATGGGTATCATCGTTTACATCCCACCAAACATAATTATTCCACCCATGATCTCGATTTTACGGTAGTGGTGTTTTCCCTAACGTTTAGTAGACATTACCTCTTCGGTGAGTGTTTTATGGTCTTCACTGATCATAACAGCTTAAGTTATGTTTTCTCCCAGTCTGACATAAACTTATGACAACATTAGTGGATGGAGTTCTTACAAGATTACGACCTTGAAATTTTGAATACACATTGAAAGGGGAATTTTTTAGCTAATGTGTTGAGATAGATTTTATGCATTGATGTAGTGAATAAATCAAGTGATTCATGGAGAGTGATGGAAGAACTTTCAGCATTACATCTAGATATGGGAGAATTTGTGGGAAGAGGTTTTCATTTTCAAATGATGGTGTAGTCATCTCTGGTGAATCAAGTAGAGGACTCCCAGTAGGAGGATCTTGAGGTGGAGGTCTGGAAAGACTGAGTTGTTTGTAGTGAGGCCCCTAATGGTTGTTCTAAGAATAAACAACACCCGGTGTTTATTTTAGGGAAGGATATTTATTCCTTTGGTGATGCGGGATATGACAGTCAGATATTTCCATAGTTCACCCTTAGTTGTACATCATTGTGTGACAAATAAATACCAAGATTTGAGGAATCAATTCTAGTAGCCTGGGTTAAAGTGTGCGGTTGTGGAGTTTGTGTCTCGATGTTTGGTATACCAAAACGTGAAGGTTGGTCACCTTGTTCCCAGTGGGTTTCTCTATCCATTTGATGTTACTCAGTGGAAGTGGTATGACATCTTGATGAATTTTTTTATATATTTACCTCATGAACAGGGAGTCTATGATGATATATGGTTAGTATTTAATTGTTTGACAAAATCAGACAACCTCATATTGATAAAGTAGTTGAGCTCATTGGAGGTTTTGTCAAGGCAGTATTTGGAGGAGGTGGTGAGGCTCCAAATATTCACTAGGAAAATCATTTCTATCCAGGATCCTTATTTTACCTCTAGAGTGTGGAGATGTCTCTAGCATTATTTTGTTTCTCAATTATGACTTAGCACTTCTTTTCATCCACTTATGGATGTTCAAACAGAGCGTACCATACAAAATCGTGAGGAAACGTTTCTCTCATATGTCTTTGATTATGGAGGTTCAAGGATGACTCACTGTCCCATGGTATATTTCATATAAAATAATAGTTTTCACTCCACAATCTGTATTGAAAATATTGAATCCTTGTATGTCCTATCATTCCATTCTGCATTGTTTCATACTGGGTTTGAGGGGTCAACAATTCTTAGGCTAGAACTGGTACAGAATTCAATAAAGATAGTTCAGGTTATTCAAGAGGGGATAAAATCACTCCAATATCATCATAAATCCTTTGTCAATCATAGGAGAAGACATCTGTTGTTTGGCATTGGGGATCAAATGTTTTTTAAGGTAACAACTCCCCATTGATTTTTGGGAATTATTGGTTCTAGGAGTTAGCTTTCTCCTCAGTTTGTTCGGACTTCTGAGGTGTAGGCTCATGTTAGAGTCATGATTTTTGGATAGAACATACCTCATAGATGAGCCCAATAAAATATTTTTTCCATGTGTCGATGCTCCATCATTATCTTCATGATGACTCCCACATCACCGATTGAGGTGAGAGAGATGTTGGTGATGATGTATCCATCTGGGAGTGGCCTATAGAAATCCAAGACAGTAAGAAAAAGATGTTTTGTGGGAATGGTATACCATTATTTCACATCTTTTGATGAGACTGTGGCATGGAGGAGAGTAACTGGTAATGTGAGTTGTTGATGGGCACTCGGTAACCCAAACTATTTGATGTTTAGCTCTTATTTTATAAAATTGTTAATTTGGTGGTTACAAACCCGTTTGGTTTATGGGATGGATTTCTCTTGTTTCATGTTGTGTCTTGCTATCTCTTTTGAGAGGTATCTACCCTCGAAGAGTGGTTGGGAGCTAGTTGTAGTTTTTATGTGGTTGGGAATTGTACCTTTGATGAAGCGATTGAGATCCTATGGTGGAAATATCTTTTATATGTATCTCATAGGGTGGATGTTTAGAAGATCTCTTTTCTATTTCTTCTTTGTGTTGGTTTTTCATTCTCATGGATGATATTAGTTTGAGAGGTATCTTATGTAATGGCTTGGACCTCTTTGGTCCATTCCCTTCTGAAAATATGGTGTTTGAGGTGTTCTTAAAGGTCATGGAATCTTATTCAAAAACATTGAATAATTTCTTATTTTCTGAGTTCTTCTATGGTAGGCCATTCTGGGGAGGTTCAATGGTGACTCGCACTAGTAGGTCTCACTGCTGAGTTACGATGGTGACTCTTGATGGTGAGTTGCAATGGTCACTCGCACTGGCATGTTTCCCCGGTGAGTCGCAATGATGATTCACCCGGAAACTCATGATGGCGAGTCACAAAAGCGACTCGAACTGGTATCTCAAAATGGTGACTCACACTAGTACATCATTTAGGAATGGTGATTCGGACTGGGGAGTCAGACTAGTGAGTCATGATGGTGAGTTGTAACGGTATCTCACCTAAAGGTGAGTCGCACCAGTGACTCACACCGGTATCTCACCGAATGGTGACTCGCACTGGTGACTCACACTGTTGACTTGCATGGTGACTCACACTGGTGTCTCAAAGTGGTGACTCATCAAATGGTGATTCATTTCCTATAGTTATCCTTTTTTTCCATTTTTTTTATGTTTTGACCTTTAGCCATCTTTTTTATGTGAAATGAGAAATATACCATATTAAAGTAGTTTGGAAGCTATTTCAGGGGATATGAGTCATATCTCTAAATATATAGGAGTCTTGGGACTTTTAATTGGTCAAACAATGTGGTTTGTTTGAGATCATTATTAAATGGAAATTCAAAACCATTTCATATTCCATGAGAATCAGATCTAATCCTTCTAAGTCGGGGGCCTTTCCTTCCTTCATTGTTTATCCATTAAATTGGTACTAGGAACCCATAAAAATTATTTCATAAGGAATCATGTGATAATTTTTTATACTGTGGATCATGTTTTCTCCATGGTTTCTTCTTGCTTCATGTGTGCCCCGTATTTTGGTGCAACTATGAAGTGTTGATCCCTATTTTGTATAAGATGTGTTATACCTCCATTATTTTTGGCTCTTGGATGAGTTTCCTCACATTTCTATTTATTATGTGATTTCATGAGATCTCCATGTTTTTAAGGGATTTTTATTGGTTTTCTTATGTGGTAGTGTTACAGTTTCCTTGGGAGGATACAGTCGTTGTGGGAGAGGTGATCCTGATTTTTTGTGTTGTCCATTCTAGTACGAAGAACATCGGTGACCATACAAGGAAGTGGATTCATTAAATATCTATTTTATCATACAATCCTTTCTATAGTATGATTTATCCTTTTTTATCACAATTAAAAGGACATAATACTTATTTGAACTAGATTAAAGGATTGGTATTGATCATGTAGCGATTTTATTTCTTTTTACCATGATAACAATTTTTAAATTCATTTTCTTGTTATTGTGATATTTATTCCTAGATTTTTTACCTAGTTTCTCCTGATGGAAATTGGTAATGAAAATAGATCCATAATTAATTGAAAACTATTTGGATAAAGGGTTATATACGCTTGTTAATGAATGCAGTTGTTGTTGTCATTATTGTATGTTTATCAAATTGATGTAGATATTCATTTATAATTTAATTGGTTAAGAATTATTTATATGAATAAAATTTAAAGCCATTTTTGGGCTGAAGTTTCCATCTTTTCGTAAAGGACAGGTACCTTGTGCATTGGAGCCGTGACATTTCATTGTGTGTGAAATCTGAATGCCTTGATTAGGGATAAGATGCTATTTTCCTTTTTCCTGCTACTTGTGATGTGTTGTTAGCCTCAGATGGCTGATCCCAAAGGGATCTTGTCGTATTTTAGGTAAGTAGGCATAGTTTTTATGGAAGTAGATTTTTTATGGAGTGGAAATATGTATCAGTTATGAATTTGGGTGTCGGGGAGGACACAGTAGATTGTGGAAAGGGTTGAAGCTAGGCGTACCTATTGATGTGATAGTCGGATTCTTATTGAATCTATTATTTTTTTACCATCTTTACTTTCCCATCATCTTGAGGTAGATGGTTTTACTTACTCTCTTTCCAAGAATGGAAAAGCTATTTGGGTTATTCCACATGCTTTTTCTGTTTATCCTGTCATGGTTGGATAGTTATATGATCTTGTTGTAGGTGGAAAAGACTCAAAGAGTAGTTGATATACTCATCTTGTTGATTAACTTGTGTTTCGGAGATTATAATTTTTTCCTAGATTACCTGGAATTATTGAAAGTGTTAATTTTTTTATTAAATGATTGAATAAATGTTTAAACCCTGGGGTTGGAGCTTACTGGGATGTAATGTTGAGGTTATGATTCCTGAGAAGTAATAGAATCAGTTATCTTATGACTATATGGCATGGATCTTTGTTGTGTTACTAATAAAATTATTGGAGTAAAGGTGGGTGGTTAATTAAAATTTAAAGAATTAATTGATGTATGTTGAAACTGATAAAAAGGTACAAAGTAAATTAATTTAGATATTTAAATGGTTGTTGGATTATAGGATATCAGGTCTTAGCAGTGGTAGTTAGTAGTCTGAGAGACATTAGATGTAGTCATGTCGAGACTATATTATTCCCACAGAGTGTTTGTGAGATATATTATATCATTTGTGTTTTGTGTTTCTATATTCTACGCCACCCTATCGGTTAGAGAAGCTAACACCCTTGGGATTCTGAGTCCTGGGGGTGTTTTCCCCAAAATCCATGTGGGAGGATGGATGGATGACTACCCTATTTGGCCCTACTATCCACTATTGGTAGTTAGTTTTGCTGGTAGGAATGATCGTTAGTCTTCCCCATATATGTTTCTAGAGGTCTGTGATGGATTGATGTTATTTCATGCACTTAAATTCTAGATATAGTTTCTTAAGTACTATTTTAGGTATAATAGGTATCGACTATGATGGCTTGAGGACGAATACATGGTGTATGGGATGTGATGGCTTGAGGTATAATACCCAGTGTATGATTCATGTTATGTGATCCATGGTGGTTCCATTAAACAACAAGGTTAATTTTGCTTATGTGGATGTGGTGGTGTGTCACATGAGGTGCATACTGTGTTGGTTTTCCTAGGTGTCTTCTGGATAACCATTCTGGAGAGAGATGCTCAGGTTGTGAAACATTGGGGAAAAGAGGTAAATAAGTGGAGAAGTGTTAGTAGGGTACCTTTGGTATTATTTATTATATTATATTCCATATTATGAGATACTTGGTGAGAGTAGCCATGGTGAGGTTGGGAAATTAGTATAGCTGTTTAGGATATGAGTTACTTTCACTTATTATTTGGTATTTTTTACCATTCTTTCTTTACTTTTGAAAGAGAGGATCAGGGGAGGATCCTACTAGGTATATTATTGTACTCACACTACGTTTATATAAACTATTTTTAGGTTAGTTGGAGTAGTTTTGACATTAGGATGGTTAATACTAGCTTCAGTTTTTTTAGGAGCTAGTTGGGATTTGTTTTCACTTCCATCCTTATATTGTTTTTGGTAAATGCAGTTTACCATTTTAGTTGTAGTAGTTTGTGCATTACATTACGTTTAGATACGTGGGTTTTCTTTTATTTTGTAGTATCATAAGAAGTTGTTTAATGTCTGTCATATCACTCACATCTACATGTGTTCTCTTAGATGGTAATGCATCCCATTTGTGTGTTTAATATACCCCCATTTCTAGTTCCAACTTGGGGCCTATGAGATGTGGTACTCCAATACCACTCTATCTCTTCCCCCATTTCCTACCAAGGAGGGGTACGATTTTAGGGGAGGTGTCGTGAAAAAATGAGTTCAGCCACACCACCTTTTCCATAGTTATTCATGGGATTACAGATAAAAAAGATAAGAAGAGAATTTATAGAATTATCCAATACATTGTAAGAGTCTTTATATATAGATAAATATCCTAAAATAGAAAAAATGTAAAAAAAATTAAGCTATTATAGAAAGGGAAAGGAATATAGAGAGTAAATATTTTATGTAGCTCAGTTTTATTATATTCAGTTGTTTTGGAGTCGATGAATTTTTCTTCTAAAGGGCTCATCCATGTTTTCATAAAATGATCAGGAAAACATATAATCAAAAGGTATTATGAATAAATGCAGTTTGTATCGCAAAAGCAAGAATATTTCTTTATTTTCCCTTTTTTTATATTCTTTCTATCTCACTAACACTACAAGTGGTTCTTCTTTTTAAAATAAAACTTCATCTCAAAGGTAGTTGTTGGAGAACAATCATTACAGACTTAAATGCATTGAATCATCAAATAATTAATTTAAAGGTTTCCATTAGAGATTTGAGAAATATTTACTGCTTATGTAAGACATGGAGGTTTGTCTTCGCTTTGGCATGGTCACCTTATTGCATGGTTACTAGGAATAATTTCTTAGCATGTCATCTTGGATCAAAAATATGGCATGAAAACTGGCACGACTACAACATTCCTTCAAGTGTTATATACTTTTTTTATTATAGTTGGTACATTTCTTCATGTGGTAATTACATTTCTTAATGAAGTAAATAAATCAATTAATATGGTCACTAAAATAACACATGTGTTCAGTACATTACATAGAATGAAAATTATTACCTTCACATTGTAACTAGATTTATTCTTGTAGTTGGAGTATCCTTCGTATGGTAACTTCAATAGTTCTCATGGTTGCTTATTTTCTTCATGCGGTATGTCAAATATTTCATTTGGTAGTTTTAGTACACATATATTCACTTGAACATCAATTCAATGTTAGAAAAATACATGGACAAAATTGGATCCCGATAGGTAGTTTGTTCATTAAGTTATTACTACACTGTCTATTGACCTCCACTGTCAATCTAATTTTTTCATGTAATAGGTAAGAAGGGTATGTTCTCAATGTATCCATTTATTCATGTTTTGTAAAAAATATATACTTACATAAATAATTAAATTAATTAATATAATTATAAACATGATTAGGGGCTATTAAAATTAATAGGTTCTAGTCTAAGTTAAAAATCACTCCATATTTTTTTACCAATAATTATTACATTTAATCTAAAATAAATGCAATAAATCAGAAGTAATTTAGAAATAAATTAAAGTAAATATATTTCAATATATCTATTTCACATATACTCCCAATTTTGGGAATATAAAAACTTGGGTCATAGGGAATGTAAATAAATATTAAGTAGAAGATAAATTAAAAGGAGAATAAGGATGAGTATTTTATTATCAGGTAAAACTATATTACAAAAAGTGTTACAAGTAGTCCTTGTCATGAATTCAACATAGAATATAAAATCAAAACATCCTTCATATTTAAGGAAAATATTGGATAATTTCCTTGGTAAATAAAATCAGGGATACATGATGTAGACTCTTGATAAGTGCTAGTGGTAGGATCACCAATGACTATACATCAAGAAATAGGGCTCAGATGCTCATGTAATTGTCTAGAAGAAAAGATAAATGGATTTATAGAAGAGGTGGTAGTGAATGGAGATAAGGAAATAAGAATGTTTAGTGGGCTATCATAGTAGTACTATTAGTATAAAGGCAGGGTCTTATCAACATAGTAAAATCACTCACTAGACGATATCAATGATCAAAATCCAGAAGAAATTCTTATCAATTTTCCGTGAAGAATTCCAACATCGGGGTAAGAACATTGAGCTTCTCAACTTGAGACTTAATGGACTAATTTTCAGGTGGAAACTTAACATCCAATGAAATAGTCATGATCATACCATTAAAGACTTATTTGGTTAAGATCATTCTCTGGTATAATCTAATGGACTTTTTAATTTTTTTCATATCTATTGCATCTTGTTTTTTATCTTTCTTAACTAGTTCTATGGTTTTATTACCATATGTTTTATAACCATTAAACACCACTTTACTTTTCTACATGAACTTGTCAAATGTTGCCTTCAACTATCACTATTAAAAAATAGGCCTTTAATAGTGCAATCCTTTATCAATGCTAGAAAGTATTTTAAATAAAGGGTACCTTTTATCAGTACTTTTTTAAGCACTGCAAAATATTATCCTTTATCACTACTTTTTCTTTAGCACTGATAAAAGGTAACTGTTATTAGCACTATATTTTTAGTGCTAAAAAGGTTCTTATTAAAATAAAATAATGAAATAGATCAAATATAAAAATGAGTTTATTAAAATATTTATTAATTAAATATTGGTTGATAAAAATTAATAAATTTATTATACTATATTTAAATTATAAAGACTAATAAATATTTTATATTAAATATTTATATATGTGTAAAAAAATTAAACAAATAAAATTTAAAAATAAGTACATTGAGAAAAATATTAAACAGTTTATTAATTAAATAACAATTCATAACATTAAAAATAATATATATATATATATATTATATAGATTTATATATGAATGAATATAAATATTATATATATATATATATAATACAAAAAATTTATTCTTTACCTTAAATACTCCTACATTTAGTGAAAATTGATTTATAGTAAAAAATTAAAAAAAATTAAAAATATTGACTTATTGCTTCAAGTAATAGACATAATTGAATTTCTTTTTTGTTTTTAATTTAACATATAAAAAACCTATTTTATATTGATTTCAAATACATATATGTAAGTATTTAGTTTTAAATACAATTCACATAGAAATATATTTACGTAATTAATGAAATCTTAAATAAAAACACATTCATCTAATATTTATGTAATTAATTAAAAATTTAGTATTCATCTAATAATTTCATTATAACATTAAAATTTTAATATAT
Source organism: Viscum album (assembly GCA_963277665.1). Taxonomy (NCBI): domain Eukaryota; kingdom Viridiplantae; phylum Streptophyta; class Magnoliopsida; order Santalales; family Viscaceae; genus Viscum; species Viscum album. The sequence goes on along the minus strand of OY728133.1, from coordinate 310,773,208 downwards.
ATCATCCTTAATCGATAAATTTTATTTATTTATTTTCAATTTTATTAAATTTAATTAGGTTTTTAATCCTTTTTAATATTTTTTATATTTTTTCTTTTTTATATTTTTTTGTCAATTTAATCAAATTATTTTATTTATAAATATTTATTTATTTACTATTTTTTAATATTTTGGATAGTAATTTATCTTTACCTCAATATATATATAATAATATATACTTAATTAATAAAACCTATCCATTTTTTCAATATTTTTAATGTGTACTCATTTTCAATTATTAAATTTCCCTCATTTTTAATAGTCATTAAATTAAAATTACATATTCATTAATAATGTTAAAAATATATTTATATATAATTATTTATAAATAAACATATTTAAAAATGTATATTTACTATATTTATAGACATATTTATTTATAATTATAAATAAATAAGTATTATTGTTTAGAAGGTATCTATATAATTATAAATAAATATTTATTTACTTAAATAATTCTAAATTTATAACAAATTTATTAAAATAATGAATACATTTACTATTTTTATATTTATTTTTATTTATTAGATATATATATATATATGAAATTATATAAATATATTTACACAATATTTGTTTATAAGAACAATTTTAAATCATTTAACATTGCTTAAGTAATAAGCACTAATAAAATGAATATTTATCATCAATTTTTAACATTGATAAAGATGTCTTTTATCATTTCTTATTAATTTAACACTGATAAAAGGGAAGATCTTGTTTTGAAGGGATGACAGAATTCTTCTAATCTATTTTAAAAACTATAGATAGTCAGGAATGAGTCGTGATATCAAATGATTTTTGGGGAAGCCACCTACTTTTGGCACTCCTCCTTGTCCAATCCAATCTCGAATAAAGCCATCAGTAATTACATGTCTTGAATCCAAGGTCTAACTGATTCAAGGGTTGAATGAATCCAAGGCCTAAACTAATAATAGATTTGGCGATATAATTAATTTCTCATAGATGATTCAAGGCATTAATCCATGGTATGTTATTTTATTCTTTTTCGTACTCATTAATTTATTATTTGGTGATTTCTATTTCTGTTTTTTATCACTATTCATTCTTTTGACACCCTCGATTACCATCAGGTCATCCTAAATTTCTACCTCCCCAATACCCATTATTTATTCCACCTTACCCCCTATTTTGGTAACTGGTGTTGCACCATTAACAAGCCTGAAAGTACAATGCTTCTCCAGTTAGTGTTCAAGACATGTGCCTCTGTCACTACATGGTGCAGTCGAACCACCTTTCACAAAAATGAGTACCCAAACATTGAATTTTCAATACATAATCATAATTAACATGCTCATAATTTTTATTTATGAAAACATTTAGAAAAATGAAATATAGGAATAAATATCAAAGTAAGATTAAGTGAAAACTAAAACATATATCATAATTGAATAATAAAAAACTAAACATAGTAATTGACTGCTATTAAATTTATTCATTTTTTCTTTTCATATTGTGTAGATGTTTATTGACTAACTTCTGAGAATACCTTGAGGTTGAACCACATATGCTTAACTCATGGATGACTTCCTTGCCTATATCAAATCGTTCATGAACAAATTTATGTTCTAAATTTATCTACAAATAAAATGTTCTGTTAAATCTTAGAAAAAGTTAAAAGTCTAAACTGAGATAAATTTTTAATAGTTTATAATACATAATTCATCTCCATCAATCAGTAATAATTTAAATTCATATCTCATTTTAATGTATTTAAATTCAAACTAGAATTATTCAATATAAAAAATGGATTATATATTATATGTTTTATAGAATATATATAAATAAAAATAATATTCATATTAAAAACTATATTATAAAAATTGAATCCATTTTGAGAAATATATTTAAAAATAATTAATTATTATTGATCTAAGAGTTTCAGTCAACATTAATGAAGTAAATTAAAATCTAATACATAACATTTAATATACCAATTGTAATGTAAAGACGGAAAAGAAAGATGTGTTTGTTAAATAGAATGGTTTCAACATAGATGAAGTGAAAAATAAAATGTATTTTAAATATATTGAGCTTCAATGAAAATACTTAGTGGAAGAAACTAATTATACTATAATGTATAGAGAAAAACATGGTAGTGGAATTAATAAATAATATATGAGAAAGATTAAAACACCCCTCAGTTTATTCATCTTATAAAAAATTTAGCTTCTTATTTAGTCTATTGGGGATTGTATGGACATTAATATTACACTAAAAGTTTACCTTGGAATAATAAATATTTTAATTTTCCCAAAATTTTCAGGATGTAATAACCAACCGGTAGATCGACAACTGAATGGCTCCAAGTTTTCAATGTATTTGAGCTGATAATAAATTTTCACTTGAAAATATGGTTTTGTAACTGTTCTTATCTTGGAATAAAAATATGAATTTTGACGAAATATCATTGGAATATCAAAATTTCAGGGTTGTCTAAAAATGATAATATTTTAGGAATACTGAGTAATATTGATTATATGATCATTTTAAAAATTCATTGTAGAATAAAATCATATATTTGGTTGTTAACATTTCATCACACAAATTATATTAACATGCCTCTTTTATGAAAAAATATTTAGATAATCCATATAATTATAAACACTATGATGTATTCAAAATTATGCAAGCATATGAATACAAAATAGAAACATGATGTAAAAAATAATTTTGACAATCTGATTTGGTGAAAGAATAGATTTAGTCTGCTAGTGAGAAGTGTAGTTACTGAACCATAATTCATATCGGTTACACATCAACCTCTACATTTTCTAGTAAAAATTGATATTGGTTACTCTCTCATCCCCTATAATAAAATTCAGATATTGTACCTAAAACCGTATCATCAACATTAATTCCATGGGTGGAAACATGATTTCAACCATGATCTTAACATAAATATACTTTGGAGATGGACTATGTTACCAACATTACATTGAGAGTTACAATGAATCATGTTATAATAGTTCAAAAAATCCAAACCCTATCGTTTTCCAGAAAAATATTAAAATGAAAAATGATTATAAAAGTGTAACTCAAATTATAATGATTTATATGTCGAGTGATAAAGATTCAAAGACATATGTTAAAAGTGTCTAAAATATAAAAATTCCCTCCAATGCTATCACAATTGGTCTAATTAAATTTAAAATGTATTAACTTTAAATGTGATAAAATAAATCAAAGTTTTGAAAAAATAAAATTCAATATATCTAAGGAATATCAATCCATGGAGGAATAATATATAATGCATATAGGGAGTCGGTGGTTGATTTATGTTTATTTTTTAATGATGAACCCATTCAAAGGATCCCCTACCATTAATGTAAATTATTCATCAAATTTCAATCATATATTAATAGAACATGTCCTACAACAATGTACCTAAAATGAAAAATTGGAAGACACAAAGAATGAGATGTCAAGGGAAAGTTTGAGAGGATATGATTTTAGTGATATGAAAACATGTCCCTGTTGAGACCCCTTGAACAATATAAAAACGTGTATTCCCCCACCCCCCCAAATCCCACCTTCAATAGGTCCTGATTAAATAATGTGTTTCAACTGTGTAAATATCACAGATGGAAGGTATTAACCCTTTTAAAAAGAACAATAGAGTATAATTGTCACCCTCATCAGCTTCATATCCTGAATAGTTATTATTAAAATTTGTTTCTTGAGACTCATACCTCATCTATTTTATGTTTCCTATATTACTCGGATCTGTATTCATCCAATGGATTACTAAATCTTATAGTATTTGAAGATTCATTTATTCATTTCCATAAGAGATGCGGGATGAGGGTAAAAAAGATGAAATGATAACTATTTGGAAGACGAGATGATGAGGATGAAAAGTGACTATAAGTTTCCCCTTTGGATGAATTCATAGGATTACAACTATCATAGTATAATAATTCTTTTTTTAATTCAATTACACATTTTATTAAATTAATATTTAAATTCATTGAAATAATCTAATGTTTTTCCCCCATATTATAATTATCTATAACTTTAATCATTTATAATCAATATATTATGTGTATCTATTTATTTATTAAAATAAATGAATATTTTATTAAATCGATAGGATGGATATGAATGGAAAAATAATTCACACTAATTTTTTTTTAAAATATTATGAATATGGAGTTAAATAGTTCTTCATGTTTGCAAAAGATTATTCATATGAGTCTTCTCATATCCTTTTTCTATGTTTACATTACTATTATTCAATAAAAAATTAGTCTAAAAGAGTCAAAAATCATTTTATTTTTCATGAAATAGATCAGATATATAAATTTGTTACTAAACATGGGAAAAAATAAATATTCACACCTATTGATATGATTCATTGGTTTATAGATCAATTGACAAGAATAAAAATATAAATCATTATTGAGAACACATGAGAGAAATGAAAATTTCAATGGAAGATGACCTTCGTGACTGTACAATGTCTTTTGATAAGTTAAATAGTTGTGATAAGCAACCATTGTATACTAGTTATACTAAATACACAACATTTTCTATTATATTTAAGCTATATAATTTGGAAGATGGTAGTGGATGGAGTGACCCAAGCTTTAAATAACTACTTGATCTCATGAATGATATTAATCCATACGAAAATGAACCAACATATTGAAAATATGATGAAAAATTAATTCAATGTTCAATGGGGATGATCTCTAAATAAATACATGATTTTCCAAATGATTTAATATTATTTTTCAAGGACTACAAATCGCCCATTAAACTCCCTATGTTTGGTTCATATTGATACAAGAAAAGTAAATAAAATCCTTCAAAATTTGAATGGTACATTCCTATAATTTTATGGTTTAGATGACTATATGTATGTTAGGAAACCATGGGACAATTTACATGGCATACCAATAGGAGAAATAAATATAGGAACCTACTTCATTAAACATATTTTCCTTAGAAAACGAAAATTGATTATGAGTATCTTGAATTTGGAAATGAGTCGTGAATCTTTCATATGACATTATCTAAATATAGAATATTTTCTATTGGTTTATATATTAGTACTCATATTACAATGACCATTATGTTGGTAAATTGTTACTTGTCTCCATGTTTATGCAGGAATCGAAAATACATTATGTTTTGTCTTTATATATTTGGACGAAAAAATTATCGTAATGATATTTATATCTATTTGGATCCATTGATTGAAGATCTGAAATTGATGTCGGATACATATGTAACAATGTATGATGCTCATATATGTGAAGAATTTATATTGAGGTCCATGTCGTATGGGATTAATAATTACTTCCTCGCTTATGGAAATTTTTCATGCTATAATACTAAAGGAATGTTGGGGTGTCCCATTTGTTAAGAGTTCACACACTCTGTAAAGTTGAAATATTCCTTGATTACTATGTTTTAAAGAAATCGTAAATTTTCACCTTGACAACCATAATTATCAATCCTGGTTGAAAAAATTTTATGGGAATATCAAACAAGGTACAACACTCTCTCACTAATGGTTGATCAATTGTTTGATAAATTAAAAGATATTAACACTATTTCAGATAAACAACTTTCAAAAAACCTTATAAAATCAAGATGGAATAAGTGGTCAATTATCATTGAATTAAAATATTGGAATTGTATGTATGTCAGACATTTTCTTGTTGTCATTCATGTAGAAAAAAATGTATATGATAGTGTTATTTCCATGATACCAAATATTCCTAGTAAAACAAAAATGGAATCAAGGAAAGGTTGGACATGAATGACATGGTTGTTAGGGAAGTGTTTGCATTGTTTAAAGGTAGAGGGAGGAATTTTATTCCTACAACATCTTACACTCTATCCAAATAGGAAAAATTTTAATTTTTCATTTTATATAATAGTGTAGAATTTCCAGAGTAGTATTCATAAAATATCAAGAGTTTCATGTAAATGAATAATTTATAGTTACATGGACTAAAATCATATAACTGTAATTTTTTTATGCAAGATTTGATACTTGTTTCTTTCTATTGCATTCTGCTTCAAAATCCACAACAAATATTAACCAGGCTATGCATATTTTTTAAATCCATATGTAGTGAAATTATAGACATACTGAAGTTTCTAATCATGAATAAGGAGGTTGAAACCATATTATAGGAAATAGAGATTCACTTCCAAGCATCGATCTTTGATATAATAGTCCACATAATGGTTCAATTGGTTAGAGATTTTAAACAATATTTTCCTTTATATTATAGATTGACCTACCCCATTGAATGGTATATTAATATTTTGAAAGGATATCTAAAGAATCAATGTTGGACAAAATTTTGTATTGTATAATGGTATATTATTGAATAATCTGTTGAATTCCATACTGATTTCCTACCAGAAGTCGATAGCATTAGTCTCCCAAATTCTCATCACATCAGAATCCTTTTAAAAGAAGGTATTCCTGAAATAGATGTTTTCAAAATTACCTTGACATGGTAAGATAGAAGAAACCAATAAATTTTACATAACATAGAAGATTTGGATCCATACACTGAGTCCCGTAAATAAATTCAAAGATATTTTCATCCAAAAATGGTTGAAAAAAGGATATCAATTACTTATAATTAATAAATTATAGGATGGTTTTGAGATCAAATTTTAAAGGAGTTATTAGAAAATATGAATTCAATTTCTGAATGACTTCTATCGCTAGCCATGGGACTGAATTCACATGTTATATCTTACATTTGTTTTATAGTCAATGTTTATATGTTCTATACAAAATTACATGATGAAGGTAGTATGATAAAAAATAGTGTTGTTATTATTTCGATGGAATTGATTCACATATCTGGTTCCAAGGATAGAAATCCAATTTATGAAAATATGTCATATTTTAGGATTATCAAATAGATATACGAGTTTAATTATACAACATTTCAAGTTCCAATTTTCAATTTAAAATGAGTTGACAATGTGAGTGCAGTTAAAATTGATGAAATGGTATTTACAAAGGTAAATTATAGTGTGGAAGGGGAATAGTTTGATCCATTCATAATGAAATCACAAGAACATCAATTATTTTATTTCCCAAATCTAGTAAAAAAGAATGAGGTGAATTTTGTGTTGGTGACTAAAATGGATACCAGGTCAGATGAAAATTTAATATAGGATGTCTCTTTCATTGGAAGAACACAATAAATTCATATCAGTCCCAATGTCAAAAATTTATTCTATATTATAGGGGACTACAATGAGGATATTTGGATTCTGAATAGAGGAACCAAATCCCTAAAACCATTAAAAAAGAAATAGATTTCAATGATAAGGCATAAGTGTTTTTTAATATACGATCTTTTTCCTCATAATATTTTTTGTTCACTTCAGCATTAACAAAATCTAAACTAAATTTTCGACTACTCATGTAAACTGTGTCTTTTTCACATGATGATGTTACCAATACTATGTATTAATAGAATATAATTGAGGAAAACCATTGGGAAGTTGTAAAAGTAATGTTATGATATACATTCTCTATTTTTCTAAAAAAAATTCTAATTAAACATTCATTTAATTTTCATTATTATATTCATATTTCATTCATTTTAGAATATTTATTTATTTATTTAATGCATTTATATACAAAAACATCCATATAATACTTCTATTTCGAAAACATTTCACACGTAAAACATTGGCATTAATCACATTCCTTAAAGTTCCCTCCATGATATTTTCATGAAGAGAAACATTGCTTCCTCTTCTTAATCACACGGGTAATATTTATGGTTTCATAGTAAAATCATTTTTATCGAATCAATTTATTACTTAATATTTATTTTTCATTTATTTATTTTTAGTATTTCACATATAATAGTTTTTTTAATATACAAGTGGATTCTATTGTTGAAACTTGGTTGGTTTGTTCGAATATGATCTACTCATGAGAGATTGGACTCTGAGGTTGCGACTAATATAATGACCACAATGAAATGGGTCTATATTCAATAAATCCATTAAAAAAATATGAATTCGTACTAATTATTTATTTAGTTTTATTATCATTTTATCTACTATTTTTGAGTTAATTCCTTATCATTTCTATCTAATAATTATTTAGTTTTTTATAGATATTTTGGGACATCATGTTTTTCTTTCAACAATCCGCCACAATCCATAAAAATTAATCATGTTACTTTGTACCAATTTTTGCACTCTTTCTATTGACATTATTTGTGAAACTGCAATAAAACATATTGAGTCGATGTACTTAGCTAAAAAAACCATTTTTTGTCTAAGAACATCCAATAAAATTGCAGTGTTGAATGTTAAAGAAAGAAAGAAAATGGAAATAAGGGTAACATTGGAATAAAAAAACATGTTTTCGAGACATTGGGATGTCTCAGAATCAGCCGCACATCAATCTGATGCATGATGTGACCGATATGACTCCAATTGTGTCTCTTTAATTAATATTGTCATTAATTATAGTAAAATGAATAATTGAGCTATTCAAAACCAAAAAAACATTCTAATTGTATATATTTTTTTGGAAAAATGTTTTTAAATCATTTTTGTTATGAAGAATTTATCTTCACATCAATCTGATGCAAAGTGTGTCTAATATGACTTCTAGTGCACCTTTTTTTCAATATTGACATAAATTTTTTTAAAAAAGACAAATGAAAAACTAAAAAACAATAATACACATTCATATTTTTTTGAGACTTCAGAAAAGTGATCGATAAATCATTTTTCACATGTAGGAATTTTTTATACCTTAATTTGATACATGATGAGACTATTATGACTCAAAGTGTTAATTACCAATTTAATATTGAAATTTAGTTAAAAAGGTTTCACTCACTAAAAAACAAGAAAACATGCATGGATTGTCTCAATAATGTATAAAATTATTTTTAAGTCATTTGTGATGTGTAGGAATTGATCTAACAACAAATTAACACAAAATGTCACCAGTATGACTCCAGGTGTGTTTTCTAGTTTTAAATGAAATTTTAGTAAAAAACAAGTGATGTACTAAAAATTGATTAAAAATGGTCATATTGTACTGATACTTTAGAAAAAAACAATAAGTCATTTGGGGTGTGTAGCAATCATAAATAAATTAATTTGATGCATGTTGTGACCATTAAGACCCCAAGTGTATTTTTATTTAAAATTGACATCAACTATACTAAAACATTCAAAAGACCTACTCAAAATTAAGAAAACACATTCAGATTGTTTTGATACTTTATGAAAAGAATATATAGGATAGTTTTTATGTGTAGGAATAATCCACACCTCAATCTGATACATGATGATCCAAGTACGACTCCATGTTTTTATAGTAGTTTAAAATTGACAATTTAGTTCAAAATATTCCACTCACTAAAAACAATGAAAACATTCTCATATTGTATTAAAAAAATTTTACAATGACTAATAAGTAATCTTCGATGTAATGGAATAAATAACATGTCATACCACACATGATGGGACCAGAATGACTTAAATTTTGAGTTTCAAGTTTAAAATAAAATTTTAGTAAAAAATAAAAGTGATGTAATCAAAAATATAAAAACACGTTCATATTCTAATGATAATTTTGTAAAATGTTGCATGATTATTATTTTAAGACTATGAATCTGCCTCTCCTTAATCTGATGGATAGTGTGATCGGTATGACTAAAGTGCATCATTTTATTTTAAATTGACATCATTTTTTTATAAAAAAGTCATTTTTCAAACTCAAATTCACTAAAAACCATTTCTATTCTTTTGATACATTATTAAAATTATCCATAAGTAATTTTTGATATATAGTAATCATCCTCACCTCAATCTGATACATTATGTTACTAGTATGACTTAATGTGTCCGTTGTCAGTTTAAAATTTACATCTTAGTTCAAAAAGTTTCTCTCATTGAAAACTCATTTAAAGTAATCATACTTTCAGGATAATTTATTAAAAAAATTCATAATTCATATTTTACATGTATTAATATGTCAAACATGAAAAAAACTCATGATGTGACCAGTATGACTCAAAGTGCCTGTTTTCAATTTAAAACTACATTTTAGTAGAAAAGAATAGTTACATACTCAAAATGGAGAAAACACATTCACATAGTTTTGAAACATTATTAAAATTCCACATAATCCATTTAGGAATTATAATGATCCTTCAAATTTCAATATGACACACGGTGTGACTGGTATGACTCAAAGTGCATATTATTTATTTAAAATTGACATAAATTTTGGTAAAAAGGAGAACCAATATACACAAAACCAAGAAACGCATTCATATTGTTTTGAAGCATTAGAAAAATATTCCATAAGTCATTTAAAATTTTTATAAATCATCTACACCTCAATCTGATACATAATGTGCCTAGTATGACTCAAAGTGTCTGATATCAGTTTAAATTCGACAGTTTAGTTCAAAAATGGTCACTCACTGAAAATAATGAAAATGTCATCATATTTTCATGATAATTTATTAAAACTATTCATACTTCATTTGTGACATTTATGAATTGGTCTCACCCAAACCTAAACATTATGAGATTGGAATGACTCAACGTGCATGTTTCTATTTTAAAATGGGATTTAATTAAAAAAGACAAGTGACATACTCAAAACTAAGAAAAAGTAATCAAATTAATTTATTAATTTATATAGACAATTAATAAGTAATTTTGAATGTGTTTGTGTCATATTCATCTTAATCCTAAAAACTGTGTGACTGGTATGCCTCCAAGTGCATCTTTTTATTTAAAATTGACATTAATTTTAGAAAAAAAGACAACTAACCTACTCAAAACAGAGAAAACACATTCAAATTGTTTTAATATATTATGAAAACAATAAATAATTCATTTGAGATGTCTAAGATTTATTCCCACCTAAATATGATACATGATGTTCCATGTATGAATCAAAGTGTCTATACTAATTTTCAAATCAACATTTTAGTTCAAAAATTGTCACTGACTGAAAACCAAGAAAATATATTTGGATTGTCTTCATAATTCATAAAAATGTCTTGTAATTCATTTGTGATGTGTGAGAATTTTTCTCATGTCAAACTGATACATGATGTGATTTTCATGACTCAATGTGAATGCTTCTAGTTTAAAATGGCATTTTAGTAAAAATGAAAAGTGATGTACTCAAAATGGATAAAACACATTCATAATTTTTGATACTTTCGAAAAACAATCCATATGTAATTTGGGACATGTGGGAATAGACTTTACCTCAATCTGACACACGATGTAACTATTATGACTCAAAGTGAAAAAATTTATTTCAAATTGACATCAATGTTTAAAAAAAAAGGAAGACTAACCTTCTCAAAAATGACCAAATAGATTCATATTGTTTTCATATAGAAGTAAAATGATTAATAAGTCATTTTATATGTGTAGGAATCAAAGGAACCTCTATTAGATATACGATGTACCTTGTATGACTCAAAGTGTCTATTATCAGTTTAAAATCATCATTTTAGTTGAAAAAGTCTCACTCACTTGGAAATAAGAAAACATGATTTTATTATCTTGATAATTTTAGGAAAAACTCATAAGTCATTTGTTAAATTTATGAATCAGTCTCACCTAAAACTAACACCTGATGTTACTAGTCTAAATCAAATTTCATGTTTCGAGTTTAAAGTTACATTTCAGTAAAAAATACAAGTGACGTACTCAAAACCGATAAAACACATTTAGTTTGTTTTGACACATTAGGAAAACATGATATATATGAATAATCCTCTCTTTAATCTAATGTATGATATGATTGATATGAATCAAAGTGCATCTTTTCAATATATATGTTTAATTATAGTTTGAAACGTGTCTCACATCACCAAAACTGAGAAAATGAACCCAGATTGTTTTCTCATGTTTGAATCTTCTATTACTTTATTTATTTCATTAAAATTATTATATTATACATAGTTAGTTATTTTTCATATATATAATGAATTAAGATGAAAAATAAATGGTGTGACTTGAGAGAATCAACAACAACTCAAAACGATACATAGTGTTCATAGTATGACTCAAAGGTTATCATAAAATTAATTCTTTGAGATAATTTATTTTTTTATATTATTACTAACATAAGAATTTTTTTTACTATATATGTGTGTTATTATTGTTGATCATGTACGGTTTGATCGGAAATATAATGATTCAAGTTCTAGATCAAAAGTAAATTGATCATTGATTTTTGTGAATGTATGAAATAATTTGAATTTATGTAATTATATAAATGAATGTTTGAAATGTCTATAACATAGTTATTTGAATTTTATTTGAGTTTAAACTTTTATTTTATTTAAATTCATTATTGTCACTATATTTTTTGGATTTATGGTGGTCTTATTGGTGTTTTAATGTGTTGTTACCATACACTGCACTAGTCATGTAGTGTGTTGTTATAGAATAATGCATTATGTCCCGTTTTCAATGCTTTTGCAATTGGTGATAGTGGTATTGTTATCAATGCTTCTAGTGGTGCTGATAAAGAACCCCCTTATCTGTTCAATTTTAGTACCAATAAAGGATCCCTTTTTGTCAATTTTTTAGCACTGATAAAAGCCTAGTCATTTTAATCTTACTTTGGTAGTCAAAACTTTTCTAGTGCTTATAAGAGTCATTTTTTGTTTTGATAAAGGCATATTATCGGATATGGTCATCTATGATCAACTCTCTATTTCATTAATCATCAAAATATGGTTGGAAAAGAGTAGTAGTATGGGGATTATAAGATGTATATGATTTAAATAATACACCTAGATATATCTGGTCTACCATAAATATTATATCAATTTAATCTTCCTAGAAAGAACATATATTTACATTAAAATACTCAATAACATTTTTCATTATGTCCATCTTGAGATGAAATTTATGTTGAAGATGTAAAATGTCTAAATAACAAATTATATTATATATTCCTCTCTCATTGAGTCCAAAAAATCCAAAACTATGAAATTATTCAATGAATACACCTGTCACATCTATTTTATACTCATACAAATAATCTTTTGTACTATAATATGTATAATGGATAGAGTCAGGTATAAATACAAATTTATTATAGTATTTATTCCTACCATCTAACTTGGTTACATCCTCTAATGATCAAGCTCTTTCAAACTAATATTGAGCTCCACAGTCAACTTCTTCTTCATGAGATTCAAGATCAATATCTTTAACATTACAAACAAGAGAAAAACTTTTCTCAGCTTCCTCACCTATCATGGTTGACGTAGTAACAAAAATTTATTTCAATGTTTGGTCAACTGAGGGTGTTAGTGGATATATATTAATTATATTGATAGAATCCATGTAAATTATTTTATATCCTTATATAATCCTTTGAGAAGAACAGACAGCATGTACACTATGTCCAAGAGGACTAATCCCATTATCATCATCCCCATTAGTCCCTGAACAGCCTAGTCCTAAAACATTATATCCTAAGGACTTATCTCTTTATTAAATGTTTCAATTATAGACAATTATCTATCGCATTATATCTATATGATCTATTTTCATCTTCTATATATTCATTAGGCTCCTCCCACATTGGATTCTAACTGCTGAAAGATACATCATTATCAACTAAATAATAAAATTGTTACTCTTTATCATGAGATTATAAATGTAGAGGTGGTTCAGGTGGTCCAAAACAAATAATTGTAGAGATTCACCTATTATTCTCATGTGATACCCAATCTTAGTAATTAATATCAATAGTCTCATCATCATCATCATCATCGTCTTCTTATTCTTCTTCTTACTGATCTTCCAAAACATCCTCAACTTCCACTCTTTCCACACCAACAACCACTTCATAATCAGAATACTCAAAAATTTCAAATGTTTCTATACCAAGATCTATCGTATCCCTTAGTCTATTATGATAATTCATAGGGTTAAATTTATCATAAATGTTTTTACGATTACCCACCAATTCATTCTTCTAGGGGTTCAAATCGACTCTCTTGTGCATAAAAATTCATATAGATAATCACATACCATCTAAAGATGTTATCTTTTCCTCTCCCTTGGGTATTTAACCTGTATAATTCAATATTGATAGTAAGATATTCTTAAGGATGAAAAATAAATTTTGAAGAATGATTACTTAACTCATCCTTGTTCCTCGTCACATACCTTTCCCAGATGATAAAAAGTCTATTTTTTTCTTACAAATGCAAATAATGGAATGAAATTTATCATAATACTGAAATAACGTTTTGGGGATAGATCAAAATTTTTATATAATAAGATATTATCCTTAACATTCAACTTAATTCTGCAATGTTTTTTCTTTCTTGGCATTCTATTCCAAGTTAGCTTTTCTAAGTAACTTATAAACTGAAAATTATCAGGATCTACTAGATAAGAACATTGGTAATCTTCAAAATCTACCTTATGTGGAAATATTAATATTTTCACCCATCACATTAATTAAAATTAAATAATTTTACCATTTATCATTTTACTAATAGAATCTATTAATTCTTCAAGGATAAAATCAAAAAATAAATAAAACCATTTAACTAGCTTCAAGTAAAATCATTTACTATTATATTTTAACAATTCATCGCATAGTTGACATTGAATCATCTTATGAACTATAAATTTTATCTATATAATCCACTGAGATTTGGTTTATATCTTTTCACATACAATTTGATCAATTAGATGATTATTTTTTGGCTTTACTACACTGCTCATTATAGATATTTTTCCACAATTTATTTATTGGAGGATCTTCGGTATGATGAGTTGCATAAAAATTTTAATACATCCTTGTAATTATTGAAAGCTGACTTGAACTCAAAAGGTTTAGATTCAATTGAGATATTCAAGATAAGATGGTTTGGATTGGGATGATAGATCTCTTGAAAAGGGGTTTTGATAGCATGTGAGGTTTCAAAAATGAAGAAAAGAGTTTTAGGACTGAGATGGGAGTCAATCTATATACTAATTCCAATCTTAAAATAAAACCACTTGGAGATAAAATAAAATTAAAATTTTATGAAAATCTCACAGAAATGACTTTATTAAAACTTATATGTAAAAATAGTCCTGGTATGTGCACTCATAGTGTGATCATGGTACCATAAATTACATGGTAGTTATACTAACTATACTAGTAACATTACATAGTATCTATAGTGACCATGTGATAGATATTTCTTGGTTGGTATAGTGATTATGTGAGTTATGTTCTACAGTATGTATAATGATCATAGGATTAGTTCGAAGTCAGAGGAATACTAAATAAGTTAAGAAAAACTCATAGTTACATAACTAACCATGTGAAATATACTTCATGGTAACTTCAAGAAGAAAAAAAATATAATAAAGAGATTATTATTAAAAAAATAATTTAAAAAACTAGAAAAGTAAAAAATGTGAATTGAAATAATAAAATATAGTTTACCATCCATTGCTAATTTATAATTTATTTCATTCTCAAAATATTCATTGTCTTTGTAAATATATCAGCAAGATGATGTTCATCACCAATGAATTCAAGTGTTATATCACCATTTTGAAAATGGTATCTCAAAAATTAATGTCTTATATCAATGATTTTTCCATGAATGTGACACATAATTAATAGAGATATTTATTAAACATGTACTATCAAAATATTTAGAGACATGTTGAAATTGATAGTCATAGTATAATAATGTGTCTTTCATAAAAATAAATTGTTCACAACAACTTCCTATGTAAATGTTTTCAACTTCACTAGTGGATAATGCAATAGAGTAACACTTTTTTCTATACCGTGAAACTAGAGACATTCCCAAAAAGTTACATGTTGAAGATGTTCTTTTTTTTATCTAACTAACAACTCCAAAAATCAACATATGATTAACTAATTAAATAAAATTTCTTTAATCTAGAATAAAATAGTCATAAGATGGTTTATTTTTGAGAAATTTAAAAAATATACAAAAAATAAATGTTGTAATTTTGGATATGATTGAAAATGTTCACACATACACACACTGAATATAATATGCAGTCACTTAGTAGTTAATTATAATAAATATCAAATCATACCTATATAAGTGGTTATATATACTCATTTATGAGTGTCATCATGATCTTTTTTACAACCACTACTCATGGGATTTTTTCTACCATTAGTTCTATCCAAACCAAAAGGTTTTAAAGGATATATAGTGTACATATTTGTTTAAATAATTACTTCATTATTTTAAAAAAATTAAATCCCTGAATGAATTTTATATCACCCATAAATCTCATATAAAATTCATTTATTGTATTGTCTCATAATTTTCTGTGTAATTTTTTTATATATGTGGAATTATTTTGAAGACGTGAAATTCGACAACACGTGATTCCAAGGTCCGGAGATCCCAAAATGGAAATTTGATCTTTTTTAAGGAACACTGAGTAAATGTTTGAGCTGGTTTTTCATTATTTTGAACCATAGCTCATATAAAAAATCTGAGGGCACTGTTAAATTTTGAATGCTGAGATTATCATATAAATGAAATAACTTTGTTCTGCAAGGGCTGAGCAGATAAGTTTTTTAGACATTTCAAGGAAAAAATAATAAAATAATTTAAATGAATTATTGTATTTTTTTCAAAAATTTTGATTGGAATATGGCACCACAATGGGGAAGCGACATGGAAGTGAAAATGCACATCAAGGAGGCTCATTAATGGCTCATTGATCACACAGTGTAATAACGCTTTAATGATGTGTAATAGTGACATAGTTTCATAAATAATACCGTGTAATGACGCGATGTTATATCATAATGGGAACATTGTAATGTGATTCTATTTATAGTTCTATATGATAGGGAAATATGGATTAGAAATTTTGAGGATTCTTTTGAGAACCTCTAATAGACTTCCACCCCAGCGATGAATGATGAACACTAGTGGATCTTCACCACCATCAATGCCTTTCAAAAACAAGAGTCGGGAAGTGACGTAGATGTATTAACCGCTTTAGGATGAATGTGATGACATCAGATGTCATAAGAGGAAGGGATTATTTGATTTCAATGTTTCCCCGTTCTTATTTCAAAATGAAGAATGAGGATTAAACCCTAAACTGGTTAATCTAAACACTTTTCATTCTTATGGGAGGGTGGCTTCTTTGTGGTATCTTTATCTGAGATTTAATAATCATTTTTGTTCAAATTAAAATCCATATACCTCAATTTTTTTTGTAAACTTCTAATACGGAGGGACTGGGATGACATGAACAATGCATGATCCCCTCCATAATGGGTGTTATTCATGTCAAGACATTTGAATCAATGACAAGGATGTTTTGAGAACATTTCAATGGAGAGGAAGACCCCTGGAAAATGCTAGCACTAGCGGCATGAAGAACGGACCACCGGTGCAGACAAGGTGGTCGGCGGTGGCCAACAGTTGTGGCCTGTGGTGGTATCCATGAGTGGGAGGTGGCGTGCCACAATGACACACCAGACATAAATCCATGTTCCATGATGGTGTGTCGGATGAAAGGCAGTAGCCGTACTAGAGCACGGTGCAGCAGGAGTAGTCATCGGTAGATCTGGCAGCAGGAGGCGGCAGACGCGATCACTTGACTAAATCGAAGGGTAGTACACACAAAATTGAGCCATGTCCTGTGAAATGGGACACAATTTCTTAACCGTGGTGGAGGAGGCACCCCTCACAGACCCATGGGGAGATCGTGGGGAAAGGACACGGCTCCCAGCCAAGTCTAGTGAGGCAGATCAGTCCTCCTCTTGTTGATCAGAAGGGGCGTGAACATCTAGCGGGTCGGACTCGCGACTTACTAAGGAAGGCTGGTCCCACTACCCAGCTAGCAGGACTAGGCCGGCGAGCTAGACTCATTCCCTTTTCAGGTAGGGCTGAACAAGACCAAGTTACTGAGTGACTCATCGGGCTGGACCCTCAGCCAACCAGGTCGGGTCTAGAAAGGCCTATTGGGCCTGGCCCACTGGCTTGGACGAATCAGACCGACCTCAACCCGAACCAGTTTGGGTAGAGTCCTTCTTAATGACCCAGGGTATGTGGAACCATTGGGCCAGGTTGGTTGGGTCAGTCTGACCGGGTAGAAACGGGTCCCGTCAAAACTGGACCCCTGGTTACTAAAGCTTCAGTATCTTCCAAACCATGTGTTCGATTGATGATCCCTTTGAGGAATTGAAACCCTCTCGATGAGGCATGTCTTTTTCCATGTTATATGGTGTATTTAGTGACATTTAAGATGATATGAAGGGATTGACAATTGGTTCTGTGAAGCGCACTACATACCGAACCCTACAATAGGATGAGACCTGAAAACTACTAACTTCTTTCCAGTGGGAAGCACCACTTCTTGACATGGTAGGCCCATGGTGAGAATAACCTCTTTGCGACTTTGTAGGCTCATGGTACATGATTAGTAAGAGTACCTCAGTAGGCCATGACATGTGGGAAGCACCTCTATGTGACCTTACTGGCTCACGGTATGCGATGGGGGAGAAGTAACTAATAAGTCCAAGGTTTGTGAGAAGCACCACTTCGTGCACATCTGGCCCACAATCCTCACTAGAGGAGGAGTTATCCAGTAGTCGAGGTGTTTGATGATGTGACTGATCATGCTAATATTACTACCCTAGAATATACCTAGTGTGAGATGTCTTGTGTTTTGTGATTTACTTTGAGGATTTGTTGTTTGTTCTTTCCTTTTTTTTGGGATCCCTACGTAGTACTATGTTACTTGCCCCTTCATGGGATTCGCCCGCACATGTTTTTTCTGGTGCAGACGAATGACGTTGTGATAGGGGTGCTCAAGTAGTTGAGACTGACAGATGCTACAATGGTGGACTTGGTGGACTTGGACTAGGCGGGGCCTAGTAGGAAGGGACATATAGGACATACTACTTCGAATTATAGTAGCTTCACTACTCTCCCGATCATGTTGGGTTTTCTATAGATGGCCATTAGAAATTCCTTTTTTTACTTTATTTTCTCAGTTCTTGTTGGGTTTCTATTCTGTCCCACTTACTTTCAGGTGCACTTGCACTTAGCTTGTTTCAGTGGTACTTGTTTACCATTTTCAGTGTGTTGGGATGTGGATGGGAGTGTGTATCTGTACAAGTACTTAAGAAAATGCTTCCCACTTATAGGTTTATGCCTTTTGTGCTAGTCGCTAGCCCCAATAATTTGGGTGGTGGGCATGGGGTAGTCATGACATGGGCCCTGGGGGATAGGTTGTGATAAAGTGGTATCAAAGGGCAGTTGGTTCATCCTCAAAGACCAATAGTCTGTGTTTTTTGGGTAATAGTTTTAAGTGTTTTGAGTTCGATGTTCAGATTCAGGGAGTCCAGTGTTGGTGCGACGGTTGACGTATCCATACACCA
Source organism: Viscum album (assembly GCA_963277665.1). Taxonomy (NCBI): domain Eukaryota; kingdom Viridiplantae; phylum Streptophyta; class Magnoliopsida; order Santalales; family Viscaceae; genus Viscum; species Viscum album. The sequence goes on along the minus strand of OY728133.1, from coordinate 310,753,725 downwards.
CTACCTTGAATTCTATTTTAAACATAATACATGAAAACTCTAGTTGCATAAGTCTCTCATTATTTTGAATAAGAGTCAACTCACAAGGTATAGACATCTAACGGTGGTACATGTTGATCTATTTTAGGATGCCTCCACGTAGATGACCATCCAGGATCATGATACGAGGTCATGAGGACTTCCCTCCCAACGATGAGGCATATGTCTAGGGTCTAGTACCTGAGATGGCCCAACCGGGTGGGGCCCCAGTGCTACCACCACCCAATGGTCAGCATTTACTACAGGCGGTTCCGATAGAAGATGTTCATAGGCTTAGTTCCCTACATGAGTTCCAGAGAGAGAGACCTTCCAGGTTCAGCGGAGAAACAGATCCTTAGGTCACTGAGGACTGCAAGGATGTGGTGACGTAGGTCTTCTGCTTGGTGAGGACATTGCCTGACCAGGTGGCGATCTTTGAAGCAAGCCTCTTTTAGGGCTCCGGAGGGATATGGTGGAGTATGACCATCTAGACTCACAATTTGGTGACACTAACAGGGGTTTAATTCGAGAGGATTTTCAAGAGGATTTTTTTCCTGTGAACATTTTCTTTGTGCCCATTAATGTGCTACTTCACCTAAAGTACGACAATATGACAGTGGCCAAGAACTCTGTGAGGTTCACGGATCATTCCCGCTACTCTACAAACATAATTTGAGACCCTTTCATTTGGGACTGAGCCTTTGAGTAGGGACTCATGTGGGAGATTAGGGATTCAGTGGTGTCTTTCAGGATCCCTGCCCGGGCCATGGAGCTGGAGAGAGCCCTTCTGAAAGAGAGCTTCTTGGCAGAGCAGGCACCCGCATCTAGAAATACCAGAAGACCCTTAATGGTAGAGTCTTCGGCAAGAAACATACATCATACATGTGGGAACAAGCAGGTAAGGTCTTTTAGAGGCCAACCCTAGGACTTAGGATCAGCAGTGCGAGGCTCCCATGCTATAGTGAGTCAGAAGAGGGTTAGGATTTGCTACTCATGGGGTTGATAGGGACACATGGCATGCGACTACATGACCCATAGTACAAATTATCAGCAAACCAGCAAGGGGATACGGAGGTAGCTATAGTAGTTCGTGCGAATAAGTCCATAGGGTGACATATATGGCATGGGAGTTGTCCAAGGAACATGTAGTGGGAAATAGTTTGAGGTGTTACTGCCACCACCCCCTGGTGGTTCACCTCAACCTCAAAGAGCAGGAAAATAGGGTTGAGCTCATCTTCAGGTAGTAGAGACTTATGACAGCTATGCTCTAGATATGATTTGTGGCATGATCTGTGTCTTCTCCACCATAGTTGTTGTACATATAGACAAAGGTTCTAGTCACTCCTTCCTTCCCACAAACCTCGTTCGGAGCTCTGATATTCTATTGGAGATTTTGGATCGATCATCACAGCTATAGACTCCTACGGTAGGGTATTTGATGATTACACAATGGTGTTGGTAGTGTGAGCTTACCCTAGGAGGTGGGAGCTTCAGTTGGGATCTCCTAGTAGGAGTGTCGAGGCCTTATAATGTCATCTTAGGTATAGACTGGTTTTCCACAATTCATGATCAGATCTACCATTTTATGCATACAGTGCAGTGTTTCCATGAATATGGGAGTATGTTTTCCTTAACTAGTGAGAGGAAAACCCTTGTCATGTGTGATGGACTCTCTAGGAGGATGTTTTAGTCGATCACTCACTAGTTGGATACCATCACCCTCAGTGCAATGGAAGAGATGAGTCCAAGATTCCCTATTGTAACGCCCTGACCCCAGTTACCCACAGTCGGTGCATTAATTACATAACATTGGCATGATCACAAGAAAGATCAAATCTCGAAAGACCGATTGGTTTAGTAGCCTTGGAAACACTAGATATATTCATAAGTTTTACATTACATCATCAAAATAAAAAACTACTACAACAACATAATGTCTCCATAATACACACTCATATCCCCACATAATATCCCTGCAGGTCATTCATAATTTACTTCTTCACTTCCTGGGAAAAATAAAACATAGAAAAGGGGTGAGCTCAAATGCCCAGTAAGGATAACAATATAGCGGAAACTTTCATAAATAAGAATAAACATTTAAGGCAATGTATAACTAAAACAAAAGCCTTTTAAACTTGAACTTTTAACATAGTATGACATAAATAAAATGAAATAATTCCATTTACTTATTCACATGGTTATTCTACTAATCGAATAATCACATGCAAAATCAATAACCACTTTCATAATGTTGGAATGCATAATTCCAGACTATCATAACCACATAGCCAAGGCCTCGTGCCAAGACTACAAATAAGATTTTGCCAAGGCCTTGTGCCAAGACACTAGTTTGTCTCATGAGACCTACCGACGCATCGAGGAGCTATAGCGGGCTCCACCCATCACATATTAAGTCCAATGCATTCCCATATGAAAAGGTTTAAACATAACATAAACATTCGTATTAAAACTAGCATACGAAATGTTAATAATTTCACCATAAACTATGAATGGTATAAAAATAGAACATCCACAGTCAAACATATCACAAAACCTTCAATACAATATAGAAGTTTTGTATAATAATAAATCAACATCAAATAAGCGTAAAATCCATCAAAGCATGTTGACATAGATGAAATCAAAACACTTTTTGGAGAAATATCTCTTTCTATTTTTGAAAGCATTTAAGAGCCATATAAAATAAAACATTTTCTTGAAAATATTCTTATAATCTTGTAAGGAAATCTTTGAAAATTTTATAACGGCGGAAAATAACCGCACCCGCCGTATAAGTTAAAAAAAACATTCTTACCTTAATTCTGTCGAAAAGGTTAAAAAGGACCTTGTTTTGAAAACGACAGAAAGATTCCTCTTATACAAAGTCAAACAAGGGTATAAATGACTTTAACCCATATTCTTGTAAAAAATGTTTTGAAATACATTTTTAAGAAAACATGGATGTGGATGATAAAGATATCCCAGTAGATTATTACATATAAACAACCTCGGATAATGGAGAGATTGTGAAATAACCCTTACCTTGTACTTTTCCTTGGTTGGGGTAGGTTATCCTCCTGTATAATGGTGAAATAATTGTTATTAAATTTTAAAAGAATCATATACATTAATATGATATCATATATGATCTTTTAATATTGATTTGATAATAATATCTTAGTATTATCGTTGTTTCGTGTGTTAACTTACTTGTTTAATTTTATATGTTTTGTAACCTATGCCATGTTTGTAATGGATAGGTTGTATATTATTCATATCCAGAATGATATCAAGTCCTTAAACATCATTTTTAAATCATCAAATGATAATTATACTTGAATGGATACGATGGAGAATGAATCTTGTCGCGTTTGTGGAGACGGTAGTCCGTACGTACGCACGAGCGACAATATCATTCTTTTGATATTACAATAATATATAAATGGATGTTATATCATATATACAGAATAATTAACATGTTATATTTATTATTTACATGAGTTGCACATCATTATTATACCCATCCAAATAATAATATATTGAATAACAATTACACCACGACGTGGAGACGGTAAGTCGTACGTACGCACGTATGGTGACATGTTATTCAAAGGGTGGATAGAATACTGAATATGGTTGTACCATATTTATAATAACATCACAGTATATATATGATACTGGATTTATTATTTTAGAATGGTAACAACAAAGGAAGAAGAAGTGTAAGAAGAAATGAACTTAGAAAAGGGTGGTGAAATCATTACCTCTTCTTCGGGTTCTTCCTTTTGATTTGATCAAAAGGGCTCCATAGGTTGGATTTCTGATCAAACTAAGGCCTCTAGGTTGTAGTGAGGGAAGTTGGGAGAGTATTTGTGCAGGGTTTGGACGATCCAAGTGGCTTGAGAGGTGTGAGGAATGAGTAGAAGTGGTCTCCTTTTATAAGGGAGAGGAGGGGCTCTTTAGGAAAGAGTGAAAGTATTACTTTATAATATAATTATATTCAGATTATAAGGGTCCAAAAATCATTGAGGTCGAAGATAAGATGACTCATTTTCTAAATAACATCAACCAATAAGAATTGGACAGGTTTTAGATAATATTTTAATCATTATAATCTTATTTATTTAAATGATTTATTAATGATGTAAACATTGCATCATTATTGTGTCATTAATAATTTAAATTATTTGATGTCTAAAAATAATAAATAAAATATCATTATGTAGGAAATATTTTTAGATTTCTAATGAATATTTATAATCGAAAATTCAACATGTATAACCCTATGTAAAAATTGTTCTTCTAAAAGATGTAAGCTTATGCCATTTTTATTTTTATTTTAACTTTATTAATATAATGTGTCCCCACCACATACAAGTGGCTCCAAGGGGTCCCCAAATCGACCCAAGGATGCCCATGGTCGGGTATGTGTCCACCAATAAGGTTAGGACACGTTTTAGGGTAATTTTGTATTATTATAATATTATTTTTTAACCCTTATTTACCGGATTTACCCTTTAACCATGGTAAATAAAATATTTACCGCAGTAATTATTCAAAATGTGTAAAAATAAAAGTTACCTATTTACATAATTTGGACCTCCTGATTCCAAATATGTAATCCATTTTTCCAAATTCAAAACACAGAAGTGGCAGAAATTAATTTAAAATTAATTCCCGTTGTTAAAATAAAAGCGTGTTTTTAAGAGATAATAACTATCAAAAGATTGACACTTGTTTATGTCTGGTTTAATTGTGAAATTATGTCCAATGAAAAACATTAAATTAAATGGTAAAAATATATTCTAAATATACTTTAAAGCCACTCAAATTCATAATTTATCAATATTAATTATTTTGATTAAAAAAGTTGATTTTAATTAAAATTTAGTAATTTTCACTATTCATCAAAATATAAAAGTTATCCGAAAAGTACCAAAATTTCACCCTAGGATAATTTAAATATTCCGAATCCAAAAATGAAGTCCATTTTGAAATATAAAATATATATGATTTCAAAAAGTAGGTATTACTATTCACAACGGCTAGTTTGATTGGTTATGGTGTGGTAGAACTCGGTGTTGCGTACAACACACGCTATCGCATTATTCAAAGAGAAGCGTACCTTAGAAGCTTGGGGTGTTACATTCTCCCCTCCTTCAAATAATTTAGTCCTTGAAATTTCTAGAATACTATTGCATGAAAAGACTCGGGTGGTTATTCATCATAAGTTCATCGGGTTCCCACGTTGCCTCTTCCATCTTATGGTTTCTCTACAAAACTTTTACCAGACACGTCGTCCGGTTTCTCAGCACTTGTTCTCTTGTATCAAGAATCCTGAAAGGCTCTTCACAATAAGACAGATCAGGTTCCAGTTCTAATTCCTCATAGGTGAGTACATGCGTTGGGTCAGGCATGTATTTTCTCAACAGAGATACGTGGAACACATCGTGAACTTTGGAGAGACTTGGTGGCATTGCCAATCGGTAAGCTACAACCCCAATTCGTTCTAGAATTTCGAAAGGTCCGATGTACCTAGGACTCAATTTACCTTTCTTACCAAAACGTATGACTCCCTTCCATGGAGATACCTTCAGGAAAACATGATCACCGACTTGAAATTAAAAATCCTTCCTTCGATTATCGGCATAGCTCTTCTGCCTACTTTGAGCTGCTTTGATGTGATTTTGGATTACCTTCACCTTTTCCACCGTTTCCTCCACCAGTTCTGGGCCTACAAGTTTTCTTTCACCGACGTCATCCCAACAGGTTGGTGTACGACATCTCTTTCCGTATAACGCTTCATTTGGTGCCATCTGAATACTCGAATGGAAGCTATTGTTATAGGAAAATTCTACCAGTGGTAAATATTGATCCCACATACCCTGAAAGTCAAGTGAGCAGGATCTCAACATGTCTTCTAAGGTCTGAATAGTCCGTTCTGATTGTCCATCTGTCTGAGGGTGGTAAGCAGTGCTCAAATGAAGTTCAGTATCCAGGGATTTCTGAAGACTTTTCCAAAATCTTGAAGTAAAGCGGGGATCACGATCAGAAACAATTGATAAGGGTACTCCATGAAGTCTCACAACTTCATTAATATATAGTCTTGCTAAACGTTCCAGAGGTAGATCTTCTCTTATAGTAAGAAAATGTGCTGACTTGGTAAGACGATCAACAATAACCCATATTGCATCATTCCTTCTAGGAGTCTTTGGTAGCCCCATGACAAATTCCATCGTAATATTGTCCCATTTCCACTCCGGTATGGGAAGAGGTTGCATGACTCATCCAGGCTGTTGCCTTCCAGCTTTCACTTGTTGACAAACCATATATCTTGACACAAAATCAGCAATCTCCCTCTTCATGTTGTCCCACCAAAAATGTTCCTTCAAATCTCTATACATTTTGGTGCTCCCAGGGTGTATAGAGAAATTGGAACTATGAGCATCATCCAGCAATTCCCTTTTCAGATCAGGTAAATCGGGAACACAAAGTCTCTTCCCGAATTTCAAAATTCCATCTTTATACACAAAGTCTCTCAATCTCCCATCATTCACAGCTTTAATCTTCTTCTGAAATTCTTCATCATCAGTCTGAGAAATCTTAATCCTTTCTAGTAAAGATGGTTTGGAAACCATTTGAAAAAACATTGATGTTTCACCTTCCCTGGTTATTTCCATGTCCATATTCACTAGATCCATGAAAATTGGATCCCTTTCAATTCTCATCATGTTCAAAACTCCATGGTCTTTTCTGCTCAAAGCAGCTTCCACCTTGTTTGCTTTCCCCGGGTGGTAGTGTATCGTTCAATCATAATCCTTGAGTAATTAAAGCCATCTCCTTTGACTCATGTTGAGTTCTTTTTGTGAGAAAATATACTTCAAACTCTTGTGATCAGTATAAATCTCACATTTTTCACCATAGAGGAAGTGTCTCAATATCTTCAAAGCAAAGATCACAGCTGCTAACTCAAGATCGTGAGTAGGATAGTTTTGTTCATGAATTTTCAACTGTCGTGATGCAAAGGAAATAACTCTATCATTCTGCATAAGGACACAACCAAGTCCTTTCTTTGATGCATCACTATAAATAACGAACACATCATTCCCCGATGGTAGAGTCAATATAGGAGCATTGACTAATATTTTCTTCAGTTCTTCAAAATATTCTTCACACTCTTTTGTCCAAACAAATTTAACCCCTTTACGTGTGATCTTCGTTAACGGGTTAGCCAATCGGGCAAAATTCTGGACGAAACGTCGATAATAACCTGCCAAACCGATAAAACTGCGTACCTCAGTTATACTCGTAGGTGCTGGCCATTCTTGGATTTCCTTGGTCTTAGAAGGATCAAGAGAGATTCCATCTTTAGAGAAAATATGGCCAAGAAAAGTAATATCCTAAAGCCAGAATTCACACTTTCTAAACATCCCATATAATTCATGCTTCCTCAGAGTCTTCAAGATAATGCGCAAGTGATTTTCATGATCTTCGTAGGTTTTGGAGTATACCAAGATATCATCAATAAATACCACCACAAATTCATCGAGATACTCCTTGAAAACTCTATTCATCAGATCCATGAATACAGAGGGTGCATTAGTCAATCCAAACGGCATTACGGTAAACTCGTAATGCCCGTACCTGGTTCGAAATGCTGTCTTCGGAATGTCTTCCTTCCTCACACACAACTGATGGTATCTAGATCGAAGGTCAATCTTTGAAAAGTATTGATCTCCATGTAGTTGGTCAAATAAATCATCAATACGAGGTAGGGGATACTTGTTCTTTATCGTTATAGCATTGATCTCCCTGTAGTCGATACATAACCTCATAGATCCATCTTTCTTTTTAACAAAAAGAACAGGGGCTCCCCATGGAGAAACACTAGTGTGAATAAATCTCTTATTACTCAATTCATCTAGTTGTTTCTTTAGTTCGACTAATTCTACAGTGGCCATTCTATAAGGGGTCTTCGATATAGGCCTTGATCCAGGAATCAAATCAATGGAAAACTCAACTTCTCGTTCTGGAGGATGTCCAGGTAAATATTCTGGAAATACATCTCCAAATTCTTTCACAACAGGTACATCCTCTATTTGAACATTCCTTTCCTCACCGACAGTTATTTCATTCTCTTCCTCCCCAATAATTGAATTAAGTTGAGCTACTGGGGGTGGATCTAAATAAGAATTAGGTGGTGACGATTCTGCTCTAAAAATAAGGTGTTCCTTATCATTATCATCAAGAATCGTAACCTCTTTCTTCTTACAATAAATCTTCGCATCATAGTCCAAAAGCCAGTCCATACCGAGGATTATATCAAACTCAATCATAGGTATGACGATGAGATCAGCAGTTAAAGAAAATTTATGTGCTCTAATGGGGACTGATTCACAAAACTTTGTTGCAATGATACTTCCCTTAGGAGTTTTAACTGACAACTCCCTTATTAAATCAAATTGGAAATATCTAATTTTCCTAGCAAACTGGGAAGGTATGAAACAATGCGATGATCCAGAATCAAATAATGCATTCGCTAAACTTGAGGAAACCATTAAATTACCTGCCACCACGTCTTTCGAAGCTTCTACCTCAGCAGTAGTGATAGCATAAGCCTGGCCTTGATCCCTTGGCCTTTTTTGAGGTAAGTTCTCCTGACACTTAGGACATTCATTTGCATAATTCCCCATCTCCCTGCAATTGTAGCACTAAACGTTGGTATCTTCCTTCTTCCCCTTGCAATCACGAGCTTGGTGGCCTTTTTCACCACACTTGTAACAGACTCCCATTCCCTTCAAGAAAGTACCAGGATGTTTCTTCCCACATTTACCACAGGATGGATATTCAACCTTTCCCTTCTTCCCCTTATTTCCATTCCCAGATTGATCAGCAGGTCTCTTCTTCTCTTGCTTTGCTTTAAAGTCATAAGACTTAGAGAATTCCTTTTTGGTCTTGATAGCACATGAGACAATGTCTTCGTATGATGAAAAGGATTGTGAGACTAATGCTCGACGGAGAAATGGTTTTAACCCATCAAAGAAACGATCAATCTTACTTCTTAGGTTACTTATATAATCACCAGCGTACCTTGCTAACCTTGTAAAGTTAGCCTCATACTTTGCGACATTCTCATCCTCCTTCTGTCTCAGACTTAGAAATTGACTTTCCATATCTGCTCGATGGTCGCGAGGGAAGTATTTTTCTAAAAACAGATCTTTAAACTCCCTCCATTCCATATTTGATACTTCATCATCTTCCTTCATGTTTTGAATCAATGACCAACATTGATCAGCATCTCCAGTGAGGCGGTAAACTACCATGATAACTTTTTCCCTTTCACTACTCCCCAAAGCCTGAAATATTTTCTCTAGGGAATTTATCCATTGCTCAGCTACTAAGGGATTTGTACTCCCATTGAATGTTGGTGGTTGTTGCCTCATGAATCGATCTAACATTGATCCTCCACGTTGCAGATCAGGGTGCTCCATATGGGTAAGGTTATTATTCATAACCTGAGTAAGTTGTCCCAGTATGGTGATTAGCTGATCGGCACCAGTTGCATCACCAGCCCCACTATAATTATCTTGAGCAGGAGGGCAATCCCTACATGGAGTGCGTGCATTGATACGGTTTCCATTTCTTCCACTAGGCGCCATTTCTAAACAATGGCATAAACTAGATCAATTTATGAATCAAAATACATAATCCCATACTTATAAAACACTTAACATAAATTGAACTATTTATGGATATAATCCATAATCATAAAAATGTTTTCTTTGAGGAATTATATACTCATAAACCCTTCATAATGATTTGTAAAGAAAATGAGAGTTATCCTAAGCATATCCCCCTGGAGTGTCGTAACCAAGAGTGCAGTAAGGCCCGTTGTCGTGCACTAGTGCCCGTTCGAGTCTAGCTCAAAGCGGTGTTTTCGGGTTTTACCCCTAGGTACATCTGTGCCAGAGCCGCCTCTACCTACTCGTATCTAGACAGGGATGTATTGCTCGGAAAACTCACAAAATCTCTACAATACCAAAATTCTAGGAAGTTCTTCTATACTAATCCTCAAAGTTCATCTTAGGTATACGTTCTCTAATCAGAGTTTATCTAAATCTAGCTTCCAAGGTTTGTACTAAACTTCCTCTGATACCAACTGTAACGCCCCGACCCCAGTTACCCAGAGTCGGTGCATTAATTACATAACATTGGCATGATCACAAGAAAGATCAAATCGCGAAAGACCGATTGGTTTAGTAGCCTTGGAAACACTAGATATATTCCTAAGTTTTACATTACATCATCAAAATAAAAAACTACTACAACAACATAATGTATCCATAATACACACTCATATCCCCACATAATATCCCTGCAGGTCATTCATAATTTACATCATCACTTCCTGGGAAAAATAAAACATAGAAAAGGGGTGAGCTCAAATGCCCAGTAAGGATAACAATATAGCGGAAACTTTCATAAATAAGAATAAACATTTAAGGCAATGTATAACTAAAACAAAAGCCTTTTAAACTTGAACTTTTAACATAGTATGGAATAAATAAAATGAAATAATGCCATTTACTTATTCACATGGTTATTCTACTAATCGAATAATCACATGCAAAATCAATAACCACTTTCATAATGTTGGAATGCATAATGCCAGACTATCATAACCACATATCCAAGGCCTCGTGCCAAGACTACAAATAAGATTTTTCCAAGGCCTTGTGCCAAGACACTAGTTTGTCTCATGAGACCTACCGATGCATCGAGGAGCTATAGCGGGCTCCACCCGTCACATATTAAGTCCAATGCATTCCCATATGAGAAGGTTTAAACATAACATAAACATTCGTATTAAAACTAGCATACGAAATGTCAATAATTTCACCATAAAATATGAATGGTATAAAAATAGCACATCCACACTCAAACATATCACAAAACCTTCAATAAAATATAAAAGTTTTGTATTATAACAAATCAACTTCAAATAAGCGTTAAATCCATCAAAGGATGTTGACATAGATGAAATCAAAACACTTTTTGGAGAAATATCTCTTTCTATTTTTGAAAGCATTTAAGAGCCATATAAAATAAAACATTTTCTTGAAAATATTCTTATAAGCTTTTAAGGAAATCTTTGAAAATTTTATAACGGCGGAAAATAACCGCACCCGCCGTATAAGTTAAAAAAAACATTCTTACCTTAATTCTGTCGAAAAGGTTAAAAAGGACCTTGTTTTGAAAACGACAGAAAGATTCCTCTTATACAAAGTCAAACAAGTGTATAAATGACTTTAACCCATATTCATGTAAAAAATGTTTTGAAATACATTTTTAAGAAAACATGGATGTGGATGATAAAGAGATCCCAGTAGATTATTACATATACACAACCTCCGATAATGAAGAGATTGTGAAATAACCCTTACCTTGTACTTTTCCTTGGTTGGGGTAGGTTAACCTCCTGTATAATGGTGAAATAATTGTTATTAAATTATAAAATAATCATATACATTAATATGATATCATATATGATCTTTTAATATTGATTTGATAATAATATCTTAGTATTATCGTTGTTTCGGGTGTTAACTTACTTGTTTTATTTTATATGTTTTGTTACGTAAGACATGTTTGTAATGGATAGGTTGTATATTATTCATATCCATAATGATATCAAGTCCTTAAACATCATTTTTAAATCATAAAATGATAATTATACATGAATGGATACGATGGAGAATGAATCTTATCGCGTTTGTGGAGACGGTAGTCCGTACGTACGCACGAGCGACAATATCATTCTTTTGATATTACAATAATATATAAATGGATGTTATATCATATATACAGAATAATTAACATGTTATATTTATTATTTACATGAGTTGAACATCATTTTATACCCATCCAAATAATAATATATTGAATAAAAATTACACCATGACGTGGAGACGGTAAGCCGTACGTACGCACGTATGGTGACATGTTATTCAAAGGGTGGATAGAATACTGAATATGGTTGTACCATATTTATAATAACATCACAGTATATATATGATACTGGATTTATTATTTTATAATGGTAACAAAAAAGGAAGCAGAAGTGGAAGAAGAAATGAACTTAGAAAAGGGTGGTGAAATCATTACCTCTTCTTCGGGTTCTTCCTTTTGATTTGATCAAAAGGAGTCCTTAGGTTGGTTTTCTGATCAAACTAAGGCCTCTAGGTTGTAGTGAAGGAAGTTGAGAGAGTATTTTGGCAGGGTTTGGATGAGCCAAGTGGCTTGAGAGGTGTGAGGAATGAGTAGAAGTGGTCTTCTTTTATAAGGGAGAGGAGGGGCTCTTTAGGAAAGAGTGAAGGTATTAGTTTATAATATAATTATATTCGGTTTATAATGGTCCAAAAATCATTGAGGTAGAAGAGAAGATGACTCATTTTCTAAATAACATCAACCAATAAGAATTGGACAGGTTTTAGATAATATTTTTATCATTATAATCTTATTTATTTAAATGATTTATTAATGATGTAAACATTGCATCATTATTGTGTCATTAATAATTTAAATTATTTGATGTTTAAAAATTATAAATAAAATATCATTATGTAGTAAATATTTTTAGATTTCTAATGAATATTTATAATCGAAAATCCAACATGTATAACCCTATGTAAAAATTGTTCTTCTAAAAGATGTAAGCTTATGCCATTTTTATTTTTATTTTAACTTTATTAATATAATGTGTCCCTACCACATACAAGTGGCTCCAAATGGTCCCCAAATCGACCCAAGGATGCCCATGGTCGGGTATGTGTCCACCAATAAGGTTAGGACACGTTTTAGGGTAATTTTGTATTATTATAATATTATTTTTTAACCCTTATTTACTGGATTTACCCTTTAACCATGGTAAATAAAATATTTACCGCAGTAATTATTCAAAATGTGTAAAAATAAAAGTTACCTATTTACATAATTTGGACATCCTGATTCCAAATATGTAATCCATTTTTCCAAATTCAAAACACAGAAGTGGCAGAAATTAATTTAAAATTAATTCTCGTTGTTAAAATAAAAAGCGTGTTTTTAAGAGATAATAACTATCAAAAGATTGACACTTGTTTATGTCTGGTTTAGTTGTGAAATTATGTCCAATGACAAACATTAAATTAAATGGTAAAAATATATTCTAAATATACTATAAAACCACTCAAATTCATAATTTATCAATATTAATTATTTTGATTAAAAAAGTTGATTTTAATTAAAATTTAGTAATTTTCACTATTCATCAAAATATAAAAGTTATCCGAAAAGTACCAAAATTTCACCCTAGGCTAATTTCAATATTCCGAATCCAAAAATGAAGTCCATTTTGAAATATAAAATATAGATGATTTCAAAAAGTAGGTATTACTACTCACAACGGCTAGTTTGATTGGTTATGGTGTGTTAGAACTCGGTGTTGCGTATAACACACGCTATCGCATTATTCAAAGAGAAGCGTACCGTAGAAGCTTGGGGTGTTACACCTATAGTGGTGGATGAGTATAAGTATGTTTATACTAATGAGGTTTTAAGGATACCTCCTCGTAGATAGGTAGACTTCTATATCAACTAGTACCCCAGTACGAAACCAATATCCACACAAGAATATCAGAAGGCTCCTATAGAGATTCACATGATAAGGGTACAACTGGGGGACTTGAAGGATAATGGGTTCATAAGGCTATGTTTTTCACTATGGGAAACCTCACTACTTTTTTCCAAGAAGGTAGATGGGATTTTGAGGTTGTGTGTGGACTTCCAGTGCTTGGACTAGGCGACTGTGATGAAAACATACCCACTACTGATAATTGATGACCTCTTTGACTAGATGAAGGGAGAGAAATGGTTCTAAAGGATAGACCTCAGACCAAGATACCACCATCTTTGGGTAGGATATGGTGTTGTACCGAAGACAGACTTCAGGTGTCTGTTTGGCCACTATGATTTTCTGGTGATGCCTTTTAGTGTGAAAAATTCCATAGTAGTGTTCATGGTCCTCATGAATAGGTATTCCAGCCCAACTTCCACCGGTTCATTGTGGTCTTTATCGATGACATCTTGGTGTACTCAGGGTCATAGTAGGAGCATGTTTTACACCTGTGGTTAGTCCTCGATAAACTCCAAGAGCACTAACATTATGGAAAGCTCTCGAAGTGTCAGTTTTGGATTTGGGGGGTCTATTTCCTAGGGTACATCATCTATGATGTTGTAGTTGTAGTAGATCAAGTAAAGATAAAGGTAGTGCTTTCTTGGGAGCCACCTAGGTGGATGACTGAGGTTTATAGCTTCTTGGGTTGGTCGGTTACTATCGAATGTTTAGACCCAACATTTCAAGGGTAGAATCACCATTATCGGAATTGACATAGAAGGGATAACCCTTCGTGTGGATATTGAAATGCCAGCAGAGTTTCTAGAAGCTGAGATGAAGACTGGCTAATTCTACCATCTTGAGACTACTAGATGAGGGAGTTGGGGTTGTATTTTACTGCAACACATCAGGGATCGGTCTCGATTTTCTCCTGATTTAGGAGCAAGTAGTGATCTCCTACGGGTCACGGCAATTGAGGCAGCATGATCAGAACTACTTGATCCATGACCCGATGTTAGAAACACAGGTCTTTTCCTTCAAGATGTAGAAGCACTACTTGATGGGTGGTTGGTTCACCATTTACTGCGACCACAAGAGTCTTAGGTATATCTTCTCTAAGAAGGACCTGAACCTGAGACTACAGTGATGGCTGGAGTTCTTCCAAGACTATGATTTTGAGATTTTCTATACACCTAGAAAGGGTAAAATTGTGGAAGATGTGCTTAGAAGGAGGACTGGGATGAAACTGCTGAGTGAGGCGACCAAGCAGTTAGATGCGATGAACATATCCTTTTTGGATGATGATGGAGGAGCATACCTTCAGTTAAGGACAATTACTCCCCCACTCTTACAATGAGTCAAGGATGCATAGTTGGTGGACATTGACTGCACGACATGGCCTGCCCAGTTTTCTTGAAGATGAGCTCCTGATGGATTTTCGATAGATGGGAAGCACACCATCATTTTCAGAGGATGCACCTTATTACTAGTGGTGCTTCCAGAGGTGTTTTTGAGGGATTTCGGTACATCCCCCTGGTGGTACATACTAGAGTGGAAAATATATACCAGGAACATCATCATCTATACTAGTGGACAAGGATTAAGAAATCAATGAGTGAGTTTGTTTCATGATTCATCACTTGCCCACAAGTGAAAGCTATGCACCAGGTTCCGGCAGGCTTGACTCAGCCACTTGAGGCACCGTAGTGGAAATGGGATGGTATCTAGATGAACTTCGTGACAAGTTTACCATATACATATAGATTTTATGACTCTATATGGGTGATCGTTGACCGACTCACCAAGTCATCTCACTTCCTACACATCTGGGAGTAGGGAATAGTAGAGGTCATGAGACTCCTCTATGCCCATGAGATAGTGCGGCTTCACTGGGTGCCTTAGACGATCATCTCAGATCACAATGCTTGTTTTACATATCGTTTGTGTAATGTATTGCAAGGGAAATTCGAGACACAACTGTATTTGAGCACAAATTTTCATCCCCAGATGGATTGTCAGACATAGTAGACCATACAGTCCTTGGAGGACGTGTTTCATGCTTGCATCGTTGACTTTGGTCATACATGGGAGGACCACCTACCACTGGTGGAGTTTTTATAGAAAAAATATATATCACTCAACTATCAGAATGGCATTGTATGGGGCCTTTTATAGGCAGCCTTGTAGATCACCCATATACTGGATAGACCTAGGGGAGTCCACACTCATGGGTCTAGAGTGAGAATGGGATACCATCGAGATGGTGCAGATCATACAAGAGCATATGAGGATTTAAAAAACTAGGATGTGGTCTTATGCTGACAGGATATAGAGACCCTTGGAGTTATATAAGATATATCTTGTTTTCCTTTAGGTCTCACCCCAATGAGCATTATAGATATTTGGCCGACTATCAAGCTATCTTCGAGGTTCATTTGACCTTTTCAAATCCTAAGAATAGTTGGTGAGGTGACGTACTGCATAGATCATCCCCCACCAATGCACCGAGTGCATGATGTTTTCCATGTGTCACAGTTGAGGAGGTACATGAATGATCCATCTCATGAAATCAACTAGGGTGAGATGGAAATTGGCTATGGGAAAATGTTTGCGGAGTTCCCAATGGAGATAGAGGATTGATAGGAGTGTGTCTTACACAGAGAGTCTATTCCTCTAGTGTGAATCCGATCACTGCACAGGAAATCTCATGGCGATCTCATTGGAGTGGGAGGGTCATATTCATGTTCAGTACCCCCATCTTATTGTTCAGTTGGGGTTTTGTCTTTTGGGGACGTAAATCCCTATGATGGGGAGAATTTAACATATAAGAATTTTCCAAGTTACATTTTTCATTATTTATATGGAATTATTTTGAGACCGTAAAAGTCTATGACACATAATTTTTAGGTATGGAGATCCCGGAATAGAATTTTGAGATTTTTTATGGTACGTTTAGTAAACATGCATGTGGGTTCTTCTATATTTGAACTGTTACTGAGATCAAAAATTTGAGGGCACCTTTGAATTCAGAATACCAAGATTCTCTTAGAAATGAATTATCTCTGGTCATCATGGGCTGAGAAAAATTTTCTGTTCGGACTTTTCAAGAAAAAATTATAATAGAATTTAAATGAGTTATTTTCTTTTACTCATCACTTTTTAGTGGCGGATGGCGATGCTGCTGGGTAGCGACATGCCGGTGATGATTCACATCAATGAGGCTCATTAATTTCTCATTAAACATAGAGCATAACAATGCTTTAATGATGTGTAATAGTGACATTTTTTCTAAAATAAAATTGTGTAATAATGCAAAGTAACATCAAATGGGAATTTTATGACGTGCTCCTCTTTATAGTTCGACACGCTGGGGAAATATGGATTAGAAATTTGGAATAATTTTTGGTGAAAATGTGATGGACTTCCACCCCGATGAAAAATGATGTACACTGGTGAATCTCCACCACCATTGATGCCTTCCAAAGACCAGATCTGGGAAGTGGAATCAACGTCTTAACCCCTCAAGGACAAACTCCATGATATCAGACGTCGTAAGGGGTATGGGTTGTTTGATTTTATTGATTCCCCGCTCTTATTTCGAAACAATGAACACAGATTAAACCAAGAACAATTTAATCCTAGAACCATGAGTTCTTGAATGATGGGTTCTTATTTGGGGTTTCTTTATCTGAGATTTAATTATCCTTGTCATTCAAATTAAAATCCCCTAACCACCCTTGTTTTGTTAACATCAAATGTGGAGGGACCGAGCCTACATGAACATGGCCCTAGACCCTCCGTCGTCGATGTTCATCATGGAAAAATTATCAAATCAATGACATGGAATTTTTGAGACCATCACGATGTAGATGACGACCCCTATAAAATTCAGGTGCAAGCGGCTCAAAGAACAGATCACTGGTGCAGAAACCAATGGTCCGCGGAAGAATCCGCTGGCGCGCCAGCACCAGCAGGGTCCCATGGTGGCAGTTGCTGGTGGGAGGTGGTTCACCACGATCGCACACCGAAAAAAGTTCACAGCTAGACGGGATTGTGGAGTAGTAGGAGAAGCCACTGGCCGAGTCGGTTGCTGGAGGCGGAAAACGTTGTCGCTTGACTACATCAGAGGGCAGCAGATGTGGCACCGAGCCATGTCTCATGAAACGAGATACATTTTCATGATCGTGGAGGAGGAGGCACCCCATGGAGATCCTCATGGAAATGTTGGGGCACATACGTGGCTCTCGACCAAGTCCAATGACGCAGACTGGTCTGCCTCTGCCGACCAGACGATGCGCGAACCCACAGCGTGCTGGACCCGCACTGCTGGTCGAACCTAAATCTCCTCTTGTTGGGACAATCCCACTGCCCAGTGGGACGGACCTAAGATCAATGAGATATATCATGATGGTGGTATGGACCTATTCCTTCTTTGGTTTAGGCCGGACTAGACTGGGTCGACGGGCGACTAGGTGGGCTGGACGCTCGGCCAACCGGGCTGGGTCCAGCGAGGCCTACTGGGACTGGCCCACTGGCCCAGCTAGATCATACCAACCACATCGCACACTAGTTCAGGTCGAGTCTGTATTAATGAACCTTGGTATATGGAACCCCTGGGCCGAGTTGGTCAAGTAGGTCGGACTGGGTCGAACTGGGCCCATTGCAACCAGTCCCCTGGTTACTAAAACGATTGTATCTTGCAAACTGTGCATCCGATTGATTAGCCATTTGCAAAAATTGAACCCCCTTAATGATTCATATCATTTTGAATTCCATATGGTGATATTTGTGATAGTTCAGATGAGAATAAAGGATTGAGGTGTTTTTCTCCCAAGTGCACTTCGTACAGAAACCAACGACTGGCTGAGACCTGTTCAACACATCCTTTTGGCCTAGTGTGAAGCTCCTCTTCATGACATGGCAGGGACATGGTGGGAATCACCTCTCTGTGACTTCATAGCCTCATGGAACGTGATTAGGATGAGTGCCCTAGTAGGCTATGACTAGTGGGAAGAACCTCTCTTTGACTTTGCAGGCCCATGATACGTGATGGGGGTGGAGTAACTATACGTTCCAAGATTAGTGGGAAGAACATCTTTATGACCTGGAAGGCCCACTGTACTCACTAAAAGACATGTTCTCCAATATTCGAGGTGTTTGACAATCTGAATGACTATTCTATTATTACTACCCAATAATATACTTCCTGTGAAAAGTCATATGTTTTTTTCTTTACTTTGTGGAACTTTTATGTGTTTTTTTATTTTTGTTTTTGATTCCCTAATGTGTACTGGGTTACTCACCTCTGCATGGGCTTCTCCCACACATATTGTGTATGGTGCAGAAGACCGACCATACGATAGGGGTGCTATGGGAGATGGTCCATAAGGATTCTATGATGATGGAATTAGTGGCCTCGGACCGGGAATGACCTAGTAGGACCGGGCAGACATGTCGTACTACTTTGTCTTCCAGTAGCTTCCCTACTCTCCCGATCACGTTGGGTTTTTTGCAGATGGCAATCAGAGTTTTCTTTTTGTACTTGATGTTTTCAATTATTGTTGGGTTTGTATTGTTTCCCACTTACTATCAGTTGTACTTCCACTCATCTTGTTTCAGTGTTACATGTTTCCTCTTTTTATTGTGTTAGGATGTGGTTGGGTGTATATGGGCATACAGGTACTCATGAAAATTCATCCCACTTTAAGTTGGACGGATTTAGTGCTAGTCGCCAGGCCCTGGCCTTTGGGAGGTAGGATTTGGGTAGTCAAGGCATGGGCCCTGGAGGACGGGTCGCGACATTTTCTCAAATCTTTTAAAATTCATTAAAAATAGTTTTTAAATTAATCAAAAATAACATCATCAATATAAATTTTTACTACAATAACATATTTTTATTTATTTTTTAAATAAATATATTAGGGTTATCTATTCCATTAATAAAACCATTTGAAATTTAAATATGCGTAAATCCTATCATACTATGATCTAAGAACATGTTTTAAGACATATAATTATCTTATTAATTTCAATACATTATTTGGAAAATGCAGGGCTTGAAATCGAGTGGGTTGTTCTAAAAAACATCCTTAATTATATTACCATTTAGTAATTCACTCTTGAAATCACTTTGAAATAATTTAAAATCAAGATGTGTGGCATAGGAATGAAACATTCTAATAGAATCAAGTCTACATACTAGTGAAGTGGTTTAATCGTAGTCAATAAATTCCTATTTACTATAAAATTATGCTACCTATCTAGATTTGATTCAAATCATAATTTTGGAATCATCGACCTTATTCCTAAAAACTCACTTAGTTTAAATGTTCAGTAATTACTTAGGGATTTATACTAGTTACCTTACTTTATTACTCTAATATTGATTCTATTCTTCCATATTTTCTATTATTCATGAACTATTAATATATTACTTCAGTTATGTTCTTAGGTTCATGTTGTGATGGAGATTATTTATGTGCCACCTGATTTCTATGAGAATATCATATATGAGTTCCATTATATAGGTACCCTAAAATTACATCTAATGGGTGTTCTAAATGAGTTATAATATCTCTAGTTATATAATTAATTGACTCTTAATTTTCTCAAAGAGATTAAATTTAAAATAGTTCCTTATAATTGAGTTATTTTTCTATAGTAGGTTTTAATGAATTATCACTACGTTTACAATTGATATCTAAATTAGAAATTTCCTCCTCAAGGTTTTCAAATGGGGACTTATTATAATTTTGATATGTATAATCAAATTTGATATAGATATCCATCCACTATATTGGTCCTTTTAATAAATACCATGTGTGATTTACCATATGATGAATTACAAAATAATATTATTCCATCATTTTTAGATGAAAATTTATTTAAATTAACCTTTTTGTTGAGTATAAGGAACGTGTAGCTAAAAACTACATTGAATTAAACTTTTTCATTATTAAATAACATATATGTGGTTTTATTTAAAAAACCTATTGAGAAATATACTAATAATATAATAATCTATATTTTCACCCTCTTTCCAAAAGTAAAAAAATGAAAATCATACTCATTGATCATGTTGTATGAAATTTATTAAATAGTTCGGTTTCATCTTCATACTATACCATTATACTATGTTGTCCTAGGAGTAGAAAATTTGTGACTAACCATTTTATAAATATATAGTTTCAATGTCTTTATTTTCAAACTCAATTACATAGTCACTTCTTAGGATTTTTATGGTATGTTCACTAAAGATCACTACATTTATTTCATACATTGAAAAATATGAACAAGATTCATGTTTATGTGATACAAATAATACCCATGAGTACCTAGAAAAGTAACATACAACAACAAAGACATAATGCTTCCCATTTACGATAGAAATTATATAAGGTCTAAATAGGTCGATTTGAATAAACTCTTAGGGTTGAGAAGTTTATGATTCTTTCCTTGATTGGAAAGTGATTTTATACTACATTCCTTTTTAATATGGGGTACATACTTTTTCTATTAAGAATTATAGTTTAGGAGGATCCCTCACAAATACATTATTAGTTAGTGTTCTATGAGAGTAAATTTTGAAAAGTCCTTGTCTTCTATTCCTAATAATGAACTCATTATGAAGGAAATTTATATAATAATCTATTTGAGAAATTAATGAATTCACATCCATATAATAAAAATTATTATTACCCAGAGTAGTAATAACTAAATAATTCATTGAATTAACAAATTTACATGAATAATTTTAAAATTTATCCTGGTTACCATAATCAAATAATTAGGAGATTCTAGGAAGATTTTTTTTTAAACCATCTAAAAAAACATATTAGAAATCAAAATAGTTCTAGAGTTACGGATTTGACTGAGTCTGATTATTTTACTTTTAGATTTGTCACCAAAGATCCATGTTAACTATCTACTATAATAAGGTTAGTAAATCTTTTGTAGTCCAAAATCATGTTTCAAGAACAACCATTGTCGAGATACCATGGGTGATTACTATCACTCTTCAAGAAGGTTTTCTACCAAAATTATTGTAATATGAAATGATTTTGGTACATATATTTTTTTGGTTTCATAAATGTTAGTAATAATTATACTATGAATCCAAATTATTTTAATTTCATTTCTATAAATAAACTGAAGAATTTTAAAAATAAATAATTTTTAATTCCTGGAAGAATAAAAACTAATAAAAAAAATTCTAAATATAAAATAAGAACAATTTTTTCATATAAATCACCGTTGGTCTATGTTTGTATTCAATAATGGTTGTATAATTTGCTTTTTTTAAAGTATCCTTATTACAGTTTCTAAACCATTTTTGAATATTAATATATCCTTCTTCAATACCTCAATAGACATTTTATGTTCAATGGTTTCCTTTAATATACTTTTTATAGAAAAGTAAATCATAAATTGTACATAAAAAAATGTTATTTCTTTATACTTTTATATTCCTCCTTATGTTCATTAAATGTCTCTTCATGCATATTAAAATAATAAAATAAATACCAAATGGACATATTTTATTTATTATTTTCATTTTATAAAAAATGTGAAATTATTTTAGGATATGTGTTAATGATATTTAATACCTAAGATGTGTTTTTCTGAAAACACATGTTGGATCTATAATTTTTATCTTCTCTTCTAAAGTTAGAGTCACTTGAACTACCTTTAGTGGTTATCAATTTATCTTCTATGTCATTTTTATACTATATACCCTTTTCACATACTATTCCATATATTTCATCTTAGGAGAATCTTTATTGATGTTTCCTTTCCATTTATACACAAAATAGGTTATCTCATTTGCGGAATCATCTATTTTCACCATTTCCTCAAATTTCCTTTTCTAGAATACTTTCTTCTATAGTAATTTTTTTTTGAATAATTTATTCTATATGTATAATATCATTAATTTTATAGGAAAATACTTTATTTCCCCATCATTTTAAGTAGTTGATTCATCATCCATTAAACTATCATATGTAATATATATTTTTAGTAGCGACTCTAAATTTTGGAAGGTTAATAACTTATTCTCTTGTTTATCTTCATACTATTTTTTTCTTATAATTTATCCTCACACATCATAAGATTAAAAATATTCTTCTTTACTAGTAAATTGTTTCTGTCACATGACTCTCTAATGGAAATAGATGTTCTTCCTTGCATTTTTAGTAGGCATCTAAAAAGTCACATGACTTGATATTTCTTTGGAATTTGTTTTCCATGTACATGAATCATGTTCAAAATTCCATTGAACCTAATATATATATAAAATATGGATTCATCATATTTCATTTAAAAAGTATCATATGTAATAGTGTAAGTATTTAAATTAATCTCTTTAACTTTTGAAGTTCTTTTATGAGAAACATTTAGTGAATACCTTATTTCCCATGTTGTATAACAAGAAGATATTCTACAGTATATGAATTTTTATAATGAATAATAAATTTAATTTATTATATTACGATTGCAATCATATGCATCCTTATTGGCAACATTATTTTCATATCTAGTATCTTTGTGTGTTATTATATTTTCCCTCAATAACGATCCCAATATTAGTACCCAGGATCTCAATATGTATTTTCATTTTAATATTACCTTGAGTGTAGTTATTTACATTAAAATATGGTTTATAGTTGGTAGTTGTTTTTACTTGTCTATTATTATCAATAAAGTATGTTATTTAGAAATAACAGAACTTTTTAGATCATTATGTAAAACTTGATAAAAGGAAAAAGTATTTTGAAAATGATATGATTCCAAATGTTAGTCCCAGTAGACAGATCAATACAGTTGAATTTATTTTCCAATAAAACACATATTAAAAAATATGTATAACATAAATTCACCAGTTTATAAAATATTTCTTATTAATTAAAATATAGATTTATGTAATTTTATATCTAGAAAATATTCTCAAAGATCAATCACAAATCAGTTAAACTAATTTTGAAAATAATTGATATTTTGAAAATATTTTTATTAAAAAAACTCTTTTATAAAAAAGAAATTAAAGTTAACTAATGGAGTAAGGTTTTGTTATTAGCCAAAAAAAGGATACTGATATGTTATAAAAGTAGATTGAAACCAAAAAAAATAAAATCACAGTTGAAATAAATAGGGGATTCAGTATCAATATGAGACCAAATCCCCTCCACCTAGAAATAATCTATTTACAACTGGTTTATTATTAAATAAATGGATTAAAAACCTAGATCAGTTTTTATAAAAAACTATACCAAGATAGTATAGTCTATATAAAATCCTCTTTCACATTTCTATTTGGGATTAAATGAGTCCTCATCACATATTGAACATTCCAAAGTTATTAAAGGCATTAAAATGTCAAATAATATTAGAATGTTTCAAGAACTACCCAATAAATTACAGGATACTATTTTTATAGATAAAAAAATCAAAACAATACACTTCTTTAAAGATAATCTAAAATAGATAGATAAAATAATATAGAGCAGATATTCGTTGCAACTCATTCTGATCAACTTTAGTTTCCCACGAGTCCATGAATTTGAATTTGAAATGGATCAAATAAGTTTTTAAAAAAGGGTATGGAAAAAATATTATCATAATATATTCTGTGTAACACCTCGATATTATTAAAATATCACTATGTTCAAAGCTTATTCACTATGAAACACTGTGTTTAAACAAACCCCATCATATTATTTAAAAAAAATTACTTAAATAAGACCATTATATCATAGTCATTTAATTGGTGGGTGTGAATATGATTAACCAATTTATACAATTTTAATAATGGTAATACATAGTGTAAATTTATTTATAAATTTATAAAAAATAAGAAGACAAATTTTAATAAAAACAATTATTTCAAAAATTACTTTTATTTCATTTCATGAAAAAATAAAATAATTAATTTTTGTACATTTTATAAATGTTAATTTATAAAAGGGAAATAATTTTTTAAATCAGAATGTAAATATTAAATTATGGTGAATTTTTTCATTTTTTTGAAAATATTTATTTTCTAGTGAATAGTTAAAAATAACGATTATTTTTTAAAATTTCCATTTCATTGTAATAAATTAAGTCCCAATATTATTGGAATTTTATTTAAAATTAATATAATTATTATTTATTTATATTAAACCCAATTAATCATATAAAAACTATATTTATAATGTTTTTCTATTTTTTCTGTGTTATTATGCTTAATAACCCATTTTTTTGAAAAAACAATTTTAAAGAGAATAATATTTCTCCATATTAATTAATTAAAAAAAGAATTGTTGAGAAGTTAATTAAATTTAAGGTATATATTATATATCTACTAATATTATTTTAAATTCATTAAATTTTTATTACTTTTCATATAGCTAATATAAGACTGTCTTAGGCTTGAAAAAGGTATTTCCTGAAAACTCATTTTTTTACATGTATAATTGTTGAGTTTTAAATTAAATAATGTCCCATATGTGAGTAGAATTTTGAAAAATTGACACCATATTTTGTTTAAATAATTTATATTATCTGATAATTTCAACATAATTTTGGACCATAATGAATAGAATAATAAGTAAAAAATAATAATTGTAGTTATTGTAAAAACATGTTTACTAGGGGTAAAACAAAAATGATATGGGTTAAAAAGACCCAAAAATTTTATAATTACTTTTTATTTGTATTATTTTGATATTATATATTCTAATATTCTAAAATGGTTCATTTTTTATCCTTGTGTTGGGTGAAAACATAGGTGCAATTATTTCTTTCCAAAAATTCCAAATGTGTCCTCTCCCCCACTTTTAAAAGTCAGCCCACTATCCTCACCTTTCCCCACAACTGAGATCCATTATTTGGAAATACATCTATCCAAATAAACTATTTATATCCCTACCATAATCATATATTCAATGGTTTTATCATAATCCATCTTAGGAATGATTGTGGTGCGTACCAAATAAGATTTCTAAAGAAGAGGTATCATTCTTAACCAAGGATTTTATTTTATTTATCTTTCACCTCCTTGAAATATTATTAAAACATACTGATATAATAACCTCAGTATAATAAATATACTTATAAGTTTTTAGGTTAATTCAATGGCCTAATACCATCTCCTCCTTCCTCAAATGAGAAATAAAACATTTGACCGTATTTACGATGTACTACCACCTCATGAACCGATATAAATTATTTTTAATCAAATCTTATCATTCCATTATATATTGAAGAATTTAATTTTTATATATTATATTTATGATATAATTATACTTTTCTAATTATAATATCACATATAACTTCTTACATTTCATTCCATATGGAATACAATAATGTCGCTCGTGTGTACGAAGGACTATCGCCTCACAAAGTGATGTGATTAATTTTTCACATAAACAATACATGGAAGGTAATAAGGATAAATTTGGTTCTTATATAATATTTTTATGAAATATTTTTAATTCATGAAAATAAATAAATAATATAATTTCTTAACTAATTATCCATTTAATAAATAATAACATTGTTCGTGTGTATGGTTGACTACCACCTCATGAAGTTTTGTGATTTCTTTATTACCACATCACATGAACAGTATAGGTATGTGTATTTAATAAAATAATATTATTTTAATTATATAATTATCATTATAATAGAAAACATATCACTTACCTCATTTCCATCATGATCATTAAAAAATGGAAACCTTACTCATGTGTACATATGGCTTACCCTCTCCGTGATGCTAATGTAGATCGTTTTTCCTACAAATAAATCATGAAATGTTTTAAATGTATAATATATGTATAAAAATTACAATTATTTGATGATTAAAACTCAATATAAGATTATATAATAATCTATTTTTTTATTCAACGTACCAAAGAGATTTTATACATATTAGTGGTTTATCATTACAACGTCTGATGTGAAATTAATTGGTTATGTAATTTTATATAACATGGTAAAAAATTAAATAAAAGGAATAATAAACAAGAAAAGGGGTATTATGAATAAAATATTAAATTAATTTTTTAAAAGAATATTATGAACAAATGTGCTGATTTGGTCTTGAGGTAAGTGTTTCATCTCAAATTTCCATCTTAGAGACACATGTTCATTTATGCACATAATTTATATTTAATTGTGTATATAATGAATATTTACATAATATGTCATTAATCCCTCCTCTTTAATGATATTTTATGTTACAATTCATCAACTTCATTCATTTAAAGTTATGATTCAAAATTTATCAAAGTGATATGGGTTTCTGTTTTAATCTAATTTTAATCTGGATGGTTTATGATTAAATTTAAATTAAAGGAAATGAATTTATGATTTTATAATAAAACCCTTTAAATATATTCTCCTTTATTTACTCATGAAAATTTAAATTAATAATACCATTTATCCAAAAAAATTTCTTAAAACTACGGATAATTGAAATTTGTAAAATATAATTTTTTTCTATTCGATCAAAAACCTTGTCCCTTCCTTGTGTAGGTTTTGTTTTAAGGATTTAAAATATTAATATTTTTGATATAATTGTAAGATTATTAATGTCTTTTATCTCTTTTTACACTTAACAAAAAAAATTAAAATGAATCTTCTTGTTGTATTCTAAACATGTCACTTATTTAATTTTTACCAAAAATATAAAATTAATATTTATTTTATCATGTATGGAATGAATGGTATTTTACACCATCATTTACATTATTTTAATTTAATATTACTTTATATTTTACTTCATTTTTATTTTAAAATATAATTATTTCTACAATTTTTTATATATTTTTTTCAAAAGTGATTTATAATGTTCAAAATTTATTTTCCTTGAGTATTTTTTTATATTATTAAAAATGTTTATATTCATAAATAATAATAAGAACCATAAATTTTATGTAAGGTTGATAAATTATTTATATATATCTCCCAACTATATAATAATCTTATTATTTGTACCCTTTGGGGTAATACATTCCTTATGATGATTTCTCAAATTTCATCATTATGTAATTTCCTTTGATTATGATATGAAGTAATATTATAAAACCTATTTTCATTCCATTATAAATTCCATTATTATTCCTTATAATTTATATCCCTTTAGTGGAACACATAGATCATGAACATGTTATGATGGGTACATCCATATAGTATTCCAATTTATTAGCTAAATATTTATTCTCATGAGTTTTCATATATAAGATTAGGTAATAAACCTAATATGTTATAAGACTTTTTACACCATGTGATATTGTCTAGGAATTTATCCATGACTCATGTTTAGGTCATGTTTTGTTAATATTACATATTTTTTTATGTAAAGAGGATCTTATGATACCATGTTCTTTATATTAGGATTCCATGTGATTACTCATTTTCCTTTTCAATTATGATATCATGTTTTTTCCTTTGACTCACACGTTATGGTTATTTATCATGTTTATTTTCATACTGGGTTTTTAGCTCACCCATTTATTCTATGTATTCCTATGTTTATTCTATAGATTTTTAGGAATATAAATGAATTTCTGAGATCACTATGGAAATGAAAAAAATAATGATTCCATGTTTTAGTTCCTTTAATGTGTTATGATCCTATTATTCCAAAGAAAATAGGAATCGTGATCATTGGGATTTAATTAAGGGATGTTTATGTTAAAAAACATGTAGTAATAGGTGTAAACTTATTTTATAACTATAGTTTCTATCAGACATAAATTTTAGTTATCTTTTTGAAGTATGATGTTAAAACTTTAGGCATACCCCTAGGGATAAGTCTGAGGATATGATTAGTATAAAAAAATATCAAAGAATCTTTTTGGAGTATAGATTCATTGATTTCTGAGAAATTACATACTTGTATTTATTTTATAAGAGTATATGGTTCTGGTACAAATGTACTAAGGGGTAATCACTCAGAAAAAGGTATATCAGGCTTGACTCAAGTGTTACCTGGTATAGGAATTGAACCTTCATTATCACTTGTTTTGACACTCCCTGTGGAAAAAAATGGAAATTCATAAACTATTTACAAACCAATATGAAATACTTGAATGGTTTTTTATCTTATAATCCCTAATAGGAATTAATAAATTGATAACATAAATTGAAAACAAGAGGCCAGAAAAGTTCAGATATAATTATCATATATAATTTTTTCCTTCAAGGATTATAAGTTTCCATTTGGTATGTTAATTAATTCTCATACTATTTCCTTTAATGTTTTTAGTATATGGTGGGAAATAGGAGAAAGGGTATTGATAACCAATGTGAGGTAAAATTTAATGATTTTTATAATTATATTGCTAAAAAAATACTAAATAAAATTAAAAATATTATGATAATGAAAAATGAGATATCTTGAATAATGATCAATATTTATAATTTTTTTTAATTTCAAAACACATAGATTAAGAGAATGATTCCATCTCAAGGAATTTCAATAGTTAATTATGATAAATATTAAAAGATTATTCCTCATACGTGTCAATAATGTTGAATAAGAACCTAGAATAATATATAAAACGAATGAGATGATGTTTTCTATAGAATAATTCGCATTTTTTTATTTTCAAATGACACTTTTAAGTAGTATGTGTGAACCCAAAACAACTCCAATCAGAGATATTCCAACATAAAATCAAAAAACAAATCCCACCCATTCCAAAGTCCCCATTTTGAATTCCAAACAATAGCTAGATACCAATGTTCAAATTTCAGAAATCAAAAAACATCATCACTAGTCCCGATCAATTCACACCTAAGCCAATCAGATCGCTACAAATAGTCATCAACATCATAGTAACGTCGTGGACACCATTCACATCGCAAGAGAACAGCAGCGCCAAACAATAACCTGGGGAAAGAGAAAAATGGAACTAAACAAATATGAACTCAGATAGTGAGCCTCTTGAAGAAGACCATGCTGATGCACCCTTCAACATCAGCCCCGAGCAACAAAACTCTAGTGACCATCCACCGAACCCCCCAACAATCCATGAAATGGAACAATCGAAATATTAATTATCATATTTAATTCCCTATACTAAGGGTTATCACCTATACTATGGAAGGAACCAAGTTATACAAATAATTGAGGATAATTATTTATGTATGGGAATCCAAGAATTATTATGTTAAAGTATTTTAGATATAATATTCATGAAAATTATAATAATAATTATATAGAAGTTTTTATTTAATTATTTATAAGAATATGTTGAAGGGTAATAGTGACCTAAAATGGTGATTTAATGGTATGTTTATATTTTGTGGAAAAGAATTATATGTAAAGAAAAACATATTGGTTAAAAATTTTGATTATTAATTTTATTTTTAGGACTATTATCATATTATTAATAATTTTATATGAATTATATTAATATAGTTTTAGAATAAAGGAAAACTCATATGGCAGGTGACAAATTGTCACATCTGGAGAGTCCTTGTGTATTGAACTCACAACTTAAGGGATATAAGGGTGAAGAATCAATCATTGGCCCACGTAATGTACACGTTAGTATGACATTATTTTTTCCTAGACTTTTTTTTGAATAAATATTAATTTGATAAAATATTTTTTTAACAGATTAATGATGTTTTGGGAGGTATTAATTGGGATCAGGTATATAAAAAATTTAGTTTTTAAAAAAAGGACTATTTGTTAAGAAAGTTTTCATTTTTTTTTGAGTTGTAATTTGAAAGGTTATGAGATATTATTTGAGGTTAAAACATTATTTAAGGGTGAGTTCATTGAATTTATTTTTAATATATGGTTATTTATTAAAGTAATTATCTAAGTTAAACCTTTGGTTTTATTATTGAGTTTTTGAGATTATTATATTCATAATAATTTTTGGTATTATTATACTCTATTATAACCATTTTGGTTTTAATAAAGATAGGGGAATATCATTTTTCATTCTATGGATCTTATGATCCATTAAAATTTTATTTTAATGCTCCAAGAATAAAAAATCATATTAGATATTCATTTCTTAGGGTAAGAGGTGAAGTGGGATGTTCTCAATGAAGAACCAAAGCATGAAATTTTGTTTATGAATAAAAAGATAACATGTAATTATATTTTATAATGTTATTTATCTTAATAGTAAAACAATAAATCATCTCTAGGGAATGGTTGTTTAAATAATTATTTTATCCAATAACCTTCATATATGATGAATCAAAGGTCTTTTAATTCATCAATTGTTGTATTTTTTATTTATTCATTTAATTTCTCAAGATCATTAAATTTATTATGATCAATTATATCTATGAATCACCATGCTTATTTTTGATTTTATTCCATGACTATATCTTTAATTACAACCAGATTTTTCCTTAGTGGAAACCTAGTTATTTGGTGACCTTGTTATTTTCCTTTCCATATTTTTATGAAAATAATTATTAAACCTTTTTGCGAAGTGGGTTTTTCAATGAGGAGATTTTCAAATGAAAAAAACTAGGATTATTAATCTTAAGAGCATTTTTTTTTTGATGAAATACATTTAAAATGGGGAATAATGTCACATCACAATATTTTAAAAGGAACGCTATGTTTCATAGTTTATTCTACATGCAACACTGAGTTTAAAACAACTACATTATATTGTTAAAATATTATAATTTAAATAAGACAGTCATATCCTAGAAGTTAAATTGGTGGGTTTGAATGGTATTAAATAATATATAAAATTTTAATAAAGTTAATACCATATGAAAATTTATTTATAAATTTCTAGGAAATAAACCCTCATTTTTTTATGAAAACATTTATTTAAAAATAATTTTTAATATTTTTCATGAGAAAATAATGTGAATAATTTTTAAACCTTTTATAGGTTATATTTAATAATACTAAAATTAGTTTTAAAATATTTATTTCTATACTAAATTAGTTTCAATTTTTTTTATTTTTCAGAAAATATTAATATTCCAGTAAATAATGACAAATTCTGATTTTAATAAAATTGTCATTTATTTTTAATAAGTGAAGTCGCATTATTTTTTGAATTGATTTAAAATTAATATAATTATTAATCATTCACATTAAATATAATTAATTTCATTTAAAACATCATTATAAGGGATTTTAGTATAATTTTACTCTGTGGCGTTAATAACACATTTAAAAAAAAGTATTTTAGAGTTTATCATATTTATTATATTTTAACGAATTAAAATAACCCATAATGCTGATTGATTTAAAATAAAATTATAGATTATGTATATATAAATATAAATATAAATTCATTTAATTATGATTAACTTTCAACTTGTTATTATAAAATAATTTTATGCTTGAAAAATGCATTTCTTTGATAACTCATTTTTTGACATGTCTTTAGGGTTTAAATTTAAATTAAACTTACCAATTATATTGGTTGAATTTAGAAAAAAGGATTAAATTATTTTAATTATAAAAAGCTATATTATCTAGTAATTTCATCATAATTTTTTACCATAAAGAATTGTAAAAATAGTAAAAATTAATTATCATGATTAAGTTAAAAACAGGTTCAGTGTGGGTTACACTAAACCAATAAATGTTAAAAATGAGAAAAAACGTGTCTAACCACAATATGATGATATTATATATACCTTATATCTTTTAAGGTTTCAGAATGTTCCGTTTTGGATCCTTATGTCTTGTGAAAAACTTGGGTTCAATTCTTTCTTTTCAAAAATTCATAATGTGCCATCTCCCCCAATTATAAAAAGAAACCTTACCTCCTCTACTTTAAATACATTCTAAAACCATTGTTTATGACTATAATTGACCATAAAATTCCTTCATTCCATTCCATAATCTTAAAGACATGGTTTGATCATAAATCCCTCCTAGGAAGTCTTTTGGTTTATACCTAAAGAAGTTGTTCGAAGAAGATGTATCGTTATTTACCGAGCATTTTTTTGTTATTTATTATTACACCTCCTTGAAATATTAGTAATCCATACTGATATATTAACCTTATATAATGATATATATTACTATATGGTTATGAAAAAACCATTTCTTCCTCCCTCAAATGGGGAACGACACTATTGATCTTGTGTACCACATACAACCGCCTTACAAACCGATGTAATTGTTTCCCATAACCACTTTTCACGAATGGTTAAAATCATTTTTTGATGTTTATATATTATATTTGGGATATAATTATACTTATTTAATTATAATATCATATATAACTTCTTACTTTCCATTTCATTGTGTATATGATAATGTCACTCGTGTTTATGGAGGATTGTCACATCGCTAAGCGATGTGATTCATATTTCACATAATCATTACGTTGAATGTATTAAGTATTATTTTTATGTTTATAATTTATATTAATTATATATTAATCAAATTTTAAAGTAAATTTATCATATAATTTATTACCCTACCATCCATTTAATAAATGATAACACCATTTGTGTGTATGGTGGACTATTGCCTCGTGAAGTGATGTGGTTTGTTTTTACTAACAGATCACAATGATTGTATAAGAAATTTGTATTTAATGAAATAATATTATATTTATGATATAATTTAAATTTTTTAAAGATAAAATAACTCTTAACTTCTTTTCTTCATGATCATTAAAAATTGGAAATGTTACCCATGCATACGTTTGGCTTGTCGTCTCCATGATTCAAACATAGTTTATTTTTCATAACCATAATTAAGGGTTGTTTTTAGAAGAATAAATTATATATAAAATTGATAAATATTTCATTATTAAAATTTTTGGTATTATTAAATATTAATTTCATTGATCTTAGTCAACATGGAAAACTGGTTATGGATATTTTATCTGTTTATCGTTAAGATATATGATGTGAAATTAATTGGTTATGTAATTAAAAATGAAATTTTTAAGAATAAAATAAAAGTAAAAGTAAACATGAAAGATTTTCTCAATAAATTAAAAATTTATTATAATTTTATTATTTCTGATGATAAGGAATGTGTGTGACAATTTGGGATCAAGCTAACGATTTCATCTCAAATTTATTTGTTGAGACAAAAGTTCTTTAATAAACCTAATTTCATTTAAATGGTGTACATAATTACATTTTAAAAAATAGATAATTAATCCTTCCTACTTCTTGAAATTTTAGGATAAAATTCATCTACTTGATTCATGGGTTTTTTGGATTCAATAATTACCATATTAGTAGGGGCTTATGTTTTAATCTCATTTTAATTGGGAGTGTTTATACATAAATTTACATTTTAGGAAATTATTTGATCATTAAATTATAAAAACCATTAAATTTATTGTACACTAATTATTCACAAACATTTCATGAAATAGTACTATTCTCCACTCTTGTTTACTTAAAAAATATTGTAAAAATGTTTATAAGTAAAGTTGACTTTATTTTTATCTTCGGTCGATAATACTTTATCTTCCATGTCAATGTTTTCTTTGAAATTTTTTTAAAAAACATTTTTTAATTTATTATATCTTATTTAAAAATAAATTTTAACCATTTTTTTTATAACCATTTTTTAAAAGAATACAATTGTCATTTTCTGAGTGAGTTACAAATTCACTTTTTACCAAGAATGTGAAAGGAATCATTGTTTTAATGTGTAGGACATGAATTTTATTTTCCAGTGTCATGGGAATTATTTACCTTTAATATTACTATATATATGATTCCTAGGTAATTTTCAAATAAAATAATTTCCATAATATTTGATAAATTTTATTTTTCCAAAAGTGATTTCCAAAGTTAAAAGGTTATTTTCCTCAATAATTTTTTTAATATTTTAAAAATTATTTGTATTCATCAATAAAAATAACTATTAATGTTATGGAATTTTTAGAAATTATTTATATATGTATCTAAATTATATACCTATCTTATGATCCCTTAATTTTATGGTATAAATCATGCCTTATGATCATTTCTGAAAATTTATTCATTATAAAATTTTATTTGATTATGATATGAAGTAAGATTATCCGACACATTTTATTTCTGTGGGTAATTATTACAATATTTATTATTATTAGATTCCATTATGTGGATCACATAGACCATGAACATGTTATTATGGGTTCCCCCAGATAGAACTCCAATTATTTAGGAAAATCATTATTCTCATGAGGCATCAAGCATGGGATTATTTATTACACCTAATCTATTATGGAACATTGTACACCCTGTGATATTTTCTAGGAAGTTATACTTGACTCATGTTTATGTCATGTTTTATGTTGCTTCCACATTTTATATGTTAACATAATGTTATAACAACAAGTTTTTTTATGTTATTATACAATATTATTACTCATGTGCCACCTCTTTTATGATATATTTTGATACCTCTTAATCAAACATTATGCTTCTTTATCATGTTTATTTCCTTACTGGGATTTTCACCTCACCCATTTCACATATGTATTCCCCAAGTTATCCGATTTTGTTTTAGGAGATCAAATATATTTAAGATCTCAATAATAAAATGATAAATATAATTATTTCATGATTTAGTTTCCTTTGATGTATTAATATCCTAGTCTTACAAAGACAGTATGATTCATGATATTTAGGATCTCATTAAGGTACATTTATGTTAAAAATCATGTAATAATATAGATCAAAGGCTTAGGTCATGTAAATGGGTTTTAGAGAATTTTTTTAGGTAATATTTAAAACTATGATGAGAAAACATAATTGAATACCTTAAGAATATGCCTATGGAAAAAAACTAAATATAAAAAATTTCATAGATTCTAGGTGAACTATAGAGTGAGTGGTTTCAATGAAATTAAATCATTGTATAGATACTGCAAATAAATGTGGATTTCTACTCTAGGGAGATATATTTTGGAAATTCAAAATCACATTATAAATCACTGTAGAGGACTTGGAAAATTCATAACTAATAAAACCTAATAGGTTTCATTAAAATGGATAACATAAATTGAAACATATAGTCCCATAATTATAGACAAACATACAATTTATAAGTATTCTTTCGTGGTTTATAAGTTCCATTTTGGGATATTAATGCATTCTCATCTTGTTTTTATTAATATTAATAGTTAGTGGTGAGAAATATTTGATATAATGATGAAAACCAATCTGTTTTAAAATTTAATAATTTCCTTAATGAGATTATTAAACTAATTGGAGTGGTAGTTATACTTTTTCTGATCATTCCAAATGAGTTATCTTGATTTATGATCAAAAACTATAACATAGTTGAATTTAATTACACATAATATAAGATAAGGATGTAATCTCATTGAATTTTAGGTGTTAAATATGATATATAAAATAATATTCTTCCATATTCATTACAATAATTTTGAAAGAATAACCTTTAATAACATATAAAATGGAGGGGAAGATGTTTTCTATGTGAAAATAAAGCTCAAATATTAGTGAATTTTCCATGATTTTGATGTATTATTTGTGGGGAACATGGGAAATATCTGATTCAATTCCCTAAACTATGGGTTATCCTCTAGAATGAGGAATGAACTATGTTATTCCAATCATTTAGGTGAACTATTTATATATGGGGATCCTAGAATTATTGTGTTGAATTATTCTGATCAAAAATATTTTTGTCATAAGAATCATGAAACATTTAAGGATCATTCATTATTAGTTTTTATTTGTGTTTTGAAATAAGTTATTATATGGTAATAATGAAATTGAAAGGAAATTTAATGATAAAATGATATTTTCAGGAAAATAAAAATATGTACAAAAAAATTAGTGGTAAAAATTCTATTTTATTTTAATGTTACTTTGAAAAATATCATCATATTTCTGGAAATATTATAAGAATTATATTAATATAGTGTTTTAAAAAAGAAAAAATTGCATGTTTGGTGAAAACTCACCACATTCAGGAGGACCATGGGGGATTGATTCCCCAACCAAAAGGTGATATGGGTACAACTCCAAACACTAGACAATGTAATGTACTGGTTAGTATGAAATTTTTTATACTTAAATTATTCAATGAATAAATATTACATTGATCAAATATTTTTTAAGTGATTAATGATATTTTGGAAGACTTTTTTTGTTTTATGTATATATAAACATTAGGTTTATCATAAAATATTATTTAGGAGTAAAACTATCATGTTTTTAGAGGATTTTGTTGAAAGGGATTGAGATAACCTTTGAGGTTAAAACATTCATTCATGTTCATCTTATTAAGGTAATTTGGGATATAATGTTATTTATTTAAGAACTGATCTATGTTAAACATTTTGATTCATTACTGAATTTTGGAGATTAATAGATTTATATTAATTTTGGGTATGATCTTACATTGTGATAACCATTTTGGTTTTAATATATATATGGGAATATATTATTACTCTTTAAGGGATATTATTATCCATTAAATGATTTTTTTATTTCGTTAGTCATATAAATTTTCATATTGGATATTCATTCCATAAAGTAAAAGAAAAAGTGGAAAGTGATAGAATCACAACCAAAGGATTAAATTGTGTTTATGAAAGAAAAAAGATATTAGGTATGTATAATTTATGATGTTCATTGCATTAATAGTAAATTAATCTCTCAAATTTAGGTAAAGGATCTTGAAATAGATATGTTAACATATTTCCTTCATATCCAATGGATCAATGGTCTTTTAATTCATTAATTTTTTTTATGTGGTTGTGTACTTTCTCGTGATCATTCATTTTCTTGTGATCAATGATATTTACCACTCTCCATAATTATTGACACTTTTCTTCCATGATCATATATACACTTTCCAAAATTGTTCTACAATGTGGAAACCTAGTTATGTGTTGACCTTTGTATGCCCCTTAAACGCTTTTAAGAGAAAGTTTCATTAACAATTTTAACAATGTGTGTGTTTCCAAAAAGTATTTTTTCAAATATAAACCACTTGAATTTTGAGAATGAGATTAAATTGTGATAACACCATTTATTTAAGGGTGTATAAGGTAACACCTTGATATCTTAAAGAGGTAATTATGTTTGATAGTGTATTAAACACAAAGTATAGAGTTTAAATGTATTGAGTTATATTATTTAAATAATAGTATTTATATAATAATTTTAAAATATAGACATAAAATTGGAGGGGCTGAATTATATTAACAACTTTAAATTTGGACTCGATTTCACCTTATTCAATCCATCCCTCCTATAACATTATATCCCAAATTTTCCATGGAATCTTAAAACCTAACTAAAATATTTTTTTGTAATGTTAAAACCCATGAGTTCCTCACATGACTCTTGATTATATGATTTTCCATCATTCAAGAAAAAAAATAAAATTATCTTGAGAATTTCCAACCTCCAATGACATGATTTGTTACAAAATATCTTCCATATTAATTCTCATCCTCAAGAATCCAAAGTAAACCCAGCACCATGTATCCTAACCTACCACGATCAACCATTCACCTCTTATTGTACACATTACATTTGTGAATACTAAACAGGAACCTTTTATGAAACTATGACCAACAAACTCAACATTATCCAAAATCCCATCAGCTTGATCTCTACCAATTTTGAGATAAGATTAAAATCACCACATTAATCACTCTTGAAACACCATGGTTTATTAAACTAATTCATCCTAAGGATCATGGTTCTTCCCACCATAAGTGTCTATATGATAAGCCCAATTTCAAACATGGTGCTCCCTACCATATGAATCTCATAGTTGAAATGAACCTACAGTGGTCTACTAATCCTCCAACCATATCCCAAATGATTATCTATACACGGTTCCCCTCTCATCATGTACAAACTCAGGAAAGAACACCAATTGGACCTCCTCTGAATGAATTTTACAAAAATTCTCAATACCACTCAATGAAATGCCTTCCAAATAAACACATTCCTATGAATATATATTTCCAGATTTGACACCCATACAGGGGATGTCACTAATACCTTGAGCCACATCATAATATTTTCTTTCTTCCCAAGTATTTTCATCTTGATAGACACCTTCGTGATAATTTATCACATTATTCACCCACCAAATCGGGTGGAGAATCATGCTCACCAGAGAACCATGTGATGAACAATATTTTCACCCCATAAAACATGTGAAGAAATGCGTTCACCCCATTAACCATGTCATGAATCACTATTTCACCCCCCCACCAAACCACTTGATAAACCATGATTCACCCCTAAATAAGGTCATGAATCATGGATCACCCCCAGAATTTCCTATAGATCCTATCATGGCCACTCTAAGACCATTGAAAAAAATAACTACCACCAAAAATCAATATGAATCCCAAATATGATTTCACCCATAGTACCATAAATTCGTGGATGTTTTCTAACATCAGCTCCCTAGTGTCACCACCACCATCCACTAACCTGTCTCCATGCAACCTGAACCTTCCAACATCATGGTCATCCATCTTCAGGTGATATAATGCTCCCCACCATAGATGTATCACTATCATCACCAAAAGAAACCAAAAACATTTTCTCTATGTCCCGCTCTTCATCAATCACAAAACACTATGACTGGATATGGTAATTACACTCAAACTTGAGAACCAATATGAAAACCAACTACCAATCACACACAGATTTTCAAGAAAAATATTCTCTAATAGCCAATGGTTTACTCCCCACCATATGGTTTTCCTTACTCTACTCTTTGAATATTAACCCAAATAGTTCCCCACATGAACACACCTTCTTGAAAACATATTCCAAGGAACATTTTCAGGTCTAAAATACTATGTCACCCTAATCCATCATTAATTTCACATCCCACCAGCAAGGGAAATCTCCCAATTCTCACTACATATTGGGTCATCACTCTCATGAGATTCTCACCAACTGCACTAGTCACCATAGTTCAAAAAAAAATTATAAACAACCATATACTTTCTCAACAGAACTTATCATGGTCCATTTTCTAATTCATAACTCAATCATACATTTCGCATACCCACCTTGCACCTAAACTCACTCACTAAAAGATTTCCCCAAAAATTCATGTCAATTCCCACTCTCCAACTCCAAGGTAGATCGATCAACCAAGAACACTCTCACTAGTTATTCCCCACTATCTAAACCAATATCAAAGGAACCTAATGGTTAAAAAATGTTTTGAAACTAGATCACATAACCAAAATCACACCATCATGAGTCATGTCTTGTCAAACCTAGGACCAGATGACTAACTAGTTGAACATGCCCCACTCTATTTCAACTCGAAAAAAACCCAATTAATATCTTATTCCATGTTTAACCATAAAATCACCTTTAACACGAGAATCATATCAAGTAGTACATGAATCTAGTCATACACCCAATATGTCACTTAAAAGAGAATCCAAAAAAACCACTTGGACAGACACTCAACTAGTCTTTGCCTTCAAAATAAGTCTTCATATGGGAATTACTCTAATTTCATCACATATGAAATCCCAAGTCATTACCCATGATTTTTCCTACAACTTCTCAGGGTTTCCACTGAACCACTAGGTCTGGTTAATTAGAGTTCCACTAAGAAGTCATATGGAAAAATGCCATATCAGTTGTTGTTGACCATTAAATAATTAAAAATATATAAATCATTCACTAGGGTATATCATTCTCAAAGAAACACATTCCCATACTAGGATCACCTTTTGGGTACACCATTCCATTTTTGAGTCATTATTAGTTCAGCAAATACTACTACAAACCTACAATGCATATCCATCCTTACCTTGTTGAATGAACATTATTTCTATCACTAAAAAAATCACTATTATAAGATCTATAAAACATGATATTGAAGATTATTTACACTATAGTCCAACTGATTATAATTACACCAATAAGTTATATTCGAAAACACTAAATAATATTTTTTACACTTTAAACAGTGGATATCTCATCAAAAAACAACCATAGTAAATAAAACATATTTAAAATGAATCTTACTTTCCTACTTTCATACTTGTACATGGCATCCCACCAATAGTCCAAGAGAAAAAAAAATTTCCTCTTTCCAATAATAAAATATATAAAAAATCATTAATCATGAATCCAAAAACTCCATGTGTTTCACACAATGTTAAATCACAAAATTGTTACATTGAAAATATGGAACAACAATCCCATATAACGGGAAACGTGGACTTCCTACTGGAACAAGTTTTTCCAATAAAATATTCATGTATCCATTATTGTCTCTAATACATTCATAAACCACTTATAAGTAATCTCCCTAAATCACAAAACAAAAAAACAACTGATACCACTTTGTAATTCCTTAACTCGGGCTAATTGACATTGTCTAAACTAGGGGTTCCACATGACCACATGCATGTATCCCCATATTCTAGAGCCTAATGACTATTTTATCTATCTCTATCACACACACATGATGTTTTAATGATAAATAAAAATCATATTATGTATCTAATAATTTTATTTGAGTGGAATATTGTTCTATTAAATATTCCATTAGTTGGTCTTAATGAAATAAATGAAATAATATTTTGGAAGTTGGATGTTCTTATTGAGGAATTTGAAATTCCATTAAAGATATTATTGAGGAATATTTAAATCATTTGAAAAAATTCAATGAATTTGGAAGTCCATTTTAATGAAATTAAATGATGTGGAGGAGTATCTAGTTCATGAAGGTACCAATAAGAAGAATTATCTAGCTTATGGAATAGGTTATAATTTCACCAAGTAGAAGTAGTTCACCATCCAATCAATAAACATGCATTTTCCAGTCCGTGGAATTAGTAATTTCTAGTGAAGTACTAGGTTGCCTATATATTATCTTGTGGAATCAAGAAGCTAGTTATTGGCTGTGAATTAGATCCCTGTGAAGAGCATTAAATATATCCTTAAAGGAATTGACATGGTCAATTAAATAACTGGATCAATAAAATGGAGATTCATATGCTAATATGAATACAAAAATATAAATAAAGTGTATTTTATATTATCAATGATATTCTTTAATAACTCTTGACTGAAATCAATGATACCAAATCTCTAGTGATCTTAAAGGGTCCTCTAAAAGATCCAATTTTAAGTTCCCAAATCTCTAAGGCTCTTTTCACTATCTATCTATATCTCTTCTCAAAATTATTTTAAAAAATAATGATTGATAAAGAATTTTATTTTTTATGGTTTTCAACTAATAAAACATTTCTCTTCTCATCACCACTATTACAATAGGTTTCCTGCAATAATTGATGAAAAGCAATGGAGATTGTTGATCACTACCATTGAAGTAAGGGATGATTTGTTTCTTGATACTTTTTTTAATAATCATAATAGAACATAATTTAATAACCTCTACTAAAGTTAATGGATTAGAATAATACTCTAAACTCATGGGATGGAAATGGGGGTCCCACACCACATTATTATCGAAATCCTTTAACAAAGTATGTTTGTTCTGTCATTCTATTTATAAATTGCATCAACTGATCTCAATATGATAAATTTCATAAACATGATATATATTTCTCCATTAATAATACCTGATTAAATCTATTTCAAATTATATTTGTTTAATATTG
Source organism: Viscum album (assembly GCA_963277665.1). Classification (NCBI taxonomy): domain Eukaryota; kingdom Viridiplantae; phylum Streptophyta; class Magnoliopsida; order Santalales; family Viscaceae; genus Viscum; species Viscum album. The sequence goes on along the minus strand of OY728133.1, from coordinate 310,711,491 downwards.
AACAAATTTAACATGGTGATCCCCATGTTATTATTTCTAAAAAACATTGGATATCCTATTTGGAACATGATTATTAATGGTTATACCCCTAAAACTAAACTAGTAGATAAATCAACATCCTAGGACATTGCATCATATGACATAAATGGTAAGGTTATGAATGGATTTCATTGTGAACGTTTCACAAATGAATTTAATATTATATCTAATTCTGAAAAGCCTCTTGAATTTTGGAAAAAAAATTAAATAACTCATGATGGAATTAATAAATTTAAATATACTAAGATTTATTTTAATAGACATGACTTTTAATGTCTTAGTATGAATTTTAATGAATCTATATGAAGTATGTTTACTCTATTTACTAATGTTTTCAAGGGAAGAAAAGACTCTTGGTAATTATTTATCTATAGAAAGGTTAGTAATGAAAATTATCTCAATTTTATCAAGCCCTTGGGATCCTAAAGTAATTTTTATACATGAATTAAATGTCATAAAAAATATTCTTCTAAAATATGTAATTTGAAAAATTATGAAATATGAAATTTTCATGTAGCTTCATGATTAAATATAATACAAAGCATTAAAGGAAGACAAATAATCTGAAAAAATATTTTATATTAAAGTTATCATTGATGCAAATTCATCTGATAATGAATAATTTATTAAAAAGAGATTGAATAAATTAAACAATAAGGAAAACATCTCATGTTTCGAAAAAGAAAAATCAAATTGAATCCCTTAATGTAAAATGTTATGAATGTTATAAGAAGGTATATATAAGAATATATTTCTCCATCTAAAAAATAACCTTACATAAAATAATATATTTAATAAATATCACAATGTATCAATCTAGAGTGTATGTGATGACTCTATAGACTCAACATCCTCATGAAACTCCTATAATAAAATCATCATGGCCCATATTGAGGTAGGTAATGAGGTCAGTTCTCCTATTTCTCACCCGTCTAATTATTCCTCAATTTCATCTAATTAATCCTCCTCTTATTATTCCACTAATAATAAATTAAATTGTTAATTTTTGTGATGAAATAATTTAAATATAATAATATCTTACATAGAAATAAAAAGAACATCTTTTTAGAAAATATCTCTTTGTATAAGAAATTTTTTTGATTTGAAATTAAAAGAACAACCTATTGTTGAATTTTTAGAATGATAAATAAAATATTTAAAAAATACTTTTACTCACCCAATATAAGGGAAACATGGTATATATATTATTTTAGGTTCTTAATGTTATATCAAAGGTACCTTAAGAATTGGTTTTTTAGCTTCAAAAAATCTTTCAAAAAAATTAGTTTTCTAATTAGATATCTCCAAAACAAAATTGTAAATTTTGTATAAAATTTCGGAATCTTATTTGTGAGTGAGATTGAGTAAATTATAGATTTGGTAGACCTGATAATATTCATATTATATCTCATATAAATCATAAAAATTATCATAGTAAAATATTTTTGTATATTAAGTATTTTTTATCCAATCTTAGTGGACCCATGATTGTTTTATTGTCATCATATTTATTAGCTAACATTATCATATCCAAAATTTAGATAACAAATCAAATTTTTAATTTCTATTTTGTAGAAATATTCCCCAGGGATTCATTTTCATATCATAATGTGGATTCTCAATAAAAATAGTTTATCAAACTCTTCAATATATGGATCTATTATTACCTTTTAAAATGTTTGTTAAATGTTCTAATTGGGGACGATATTAGATTTTACCATTATAGTGATATTTGGAAATCAAATTTGATCTCATAGGGAATATGTGTTTGGTTCTTTTAAATTTTATTTCTCTATTAAACTTCATTTTCAGATTTCGTCTCATTCTCTCTCTCTTCTAGGTCTTCTTGTTCATAAATGGGTAGAGGATATAATTTAATAAAAAAATTGGTTTTCTTTCAATTCTTTCTTTTTTGTCTTTATCTTGAACCCATATTCAAATTAAGTAGATTTTTATTTTCAATATTTCCTTATTGAAAGAAATTTTTTGAATTTCATTTTCTTATATTTTTCATAAAAATCATTTATCCTTTAATATTTCTTATATATTCTTAATTACCCTTTTCACTATATTTTGAATTTTTTAATTCTTTTAGAAAATTCTCTTTGAATATTACTATAATTTGAGGTTATGTGTTCTTTGGGTTTTAATCATTAATCAATCCACTAAACTTTAAATATTTTTATATGTTGTTTTATATTAATAATTAAAGGGAGATAATATTTCATGTCTCTATATTTTTACCATATTCTTAATTACCTTCTTGATATTAATGTCTTCTAATTTACATTAATTGTTTTGTATTTTATAATCACAATGGGGGGAGGTTTTTCTTAGTGATAAAAAAGGATATGTTTCTAGTTTAAGAGGAGAAGATTATAAAATTATGAAAAAAATTATATATTATTTTGGGAGAAAAATAATTCATTGATTTTAAGGGTATATATTTAGGATTTAGTAATGATTTGATTATCACTTTAGTATATTCAATTCCTTAATATCTAATATATAAATAAAATTGAATTCATATTTTTATCTTGATTTACTCTTGATTTATCTTTTCATCTAAAGTGTTTGTGATCCTCAAAAAGGAGGAGATATTTGTACCACACTCTATTTCCGGACGTTTTCCTAATGAAAAATACATATTTTCCGTATCTAAAAGTTTCATTTGAGTCAATTATAGTTTTATTCTTATGTTTAGATTTTTTGATGAAAATGACTCAAAAGAATGAATATTATTAAAGATATATGATCTTGTTGATGTATTCAAAGTTTCATTGATGATATTGGTAAAGTATCATTCAATTTTGTGATATAATGGAATGAATATTTAAGAACATTAAAATAACATTGAATGTAGTGGAATAGGCTCCAGTTCGTGATGGTATGAGTTGGTAGCATTGGCCAGCTGGCGATATGCACAGTAGCTTCCCCATGCAGCATATGTTCACTTTCCAGCCAGTGGAGGAGCTTCAGCCAGCCAATTAATGAAGGAAAAACTATTGCAGTCTCATCTTGCTGGTGGAATAAGTCTTCTAGATGGAGGATATGACCCAAAAACATTTCTAAGTGAATTAAATGTAATCCTAACCGATTAAACTCAAGCCATTCATGATGCCTCTCAACCCAATGGATGTCCATCTCTTAATATAGATATAAATAGAGGACTAAGGTGTCTTGGACAGTATTGGTGAACTTATGTAGCACCTAATTTCTCAAATCAGTGACATTGAATATCTTGTGATCTAAAAGAGTCATCTCAAAGAGATAATTCTCAATTATAAAATCTCAATGTATCACATCTCAATCTCACTATATCTCTCCTATAAATTATATCAATATTTATTTAGTGATAAGGGATTTTATTTTTGAAGGGTGTTTTATAATAAAAAATTTTTTTTCTTATTAGCGCTTCTACAATGAATTTTTTCATAAAACTAGTTAAAATAAAGGGACACATGTACTTAATACCATCAAATCAAGGGTGAATATTTTTTCTGACTACTTCCTTCAAAAATAAATTGAGTATATGGATTTTTAATCAGTATTAAAATTAATGGAATTAGAAAAACATCCCTACATGGGATATAGGGATGTAGGGGCTCATAATGAGACATTTCCAATAAGCTTTATCAAACAATGATTTTTATTTCTTTCAATTTCTGTTTCATCATCCAATATCGATATTAATAATTTCATAATATTAATATGTTTTTTTTTCAAGTTTTATTACTCAATTAATTAAATTCTATGTTATCATTTTTAATATATATTTAAATTATCACTTTATTAAATTGAAATATATTTTTTAAATTTTACTTTTACCTTTTTTCTAAATTTTATTTTTAAAAATAATTCCACCACCTATCATATTATCTCAAAAAACTGCTGGCTAGAGGAATGGGACTAATCTGTATAATGGGGTGACTATTCCCTCAAATTACAATGTAATAAATACTGTAAATAACATTACATCATAAAAATTCATAACATTAGTGTACACATTAAAATTATACATATCCAATCACATAAATTTTGTTGTTGTATACAAAAGTCAATGATCACCCATAAGACAATTCAAAAAGAAAATATAAAGAAAATATAAAACATTATCCTTGGCATATCAATTATCCTCGGGCCTCACACACCATTTTTCTTAATACCAGTCATGCATCCCCATCACAATTAACTACACGTCTCATGCCAAACCTAATATGCAGACATAAGGTTAGTATCCTCAATAAGATTCATGTATAAGGTGTAACCATATAACTATATAGGTTTTCAACATGAACCCATAATATGTGTTTTCATATGTGTGTGTAGACACAAGGAAAAGAAATATAAAAACCTACTCATTGAGTGGTCATGTGGTAACCATACCTCCATAACACTCAATTAGATGAAATTTTTTTTCCAATCATCAGGTGATAACAAAGAAAAACTAAACCTGACCATACATTATTTGGTTCCATATCATAATCCACCAATGGAATAATTCCAATATAACGATGGTCGATCAAAACCCACATACTAGGTGTAGGTAAATGTCAAAAACATCTATGTAATAGCCATATAAATTGGCCATAATCATATGTAAATCAGCCCCAACCAATCAAAAATTACTCTTGGGAGGTTCATCACCCATTCTTCCTAATATACTCTGACCTAACACCCAGGGTAGTCCTCTACCAAATGAATCCATAGGAAAGGTGCAATTCATGCACATTGACATAAAACATGCATTTCAAGGTCCTCTATCATTAGTTGAAGGAATAAGTTATGGTCTTTCCATTGACCAAGACTTTAATGGAAAGGTCCTAGATCAAATATCCTAAAAAATAATGGTTATCAATGTAACTCGTCCCCATAGCCACAGGGGAGATCTTGAAGAATTCTATCCCATTCGTGAAGACTTTTGGGAGTCCAATAGTATACTGAACCATCCCCACATACTTAGGGGATTCCCTAATCACACTAACCCATCGCCATTAACTCTGTATAGGCCATCAATAATATGCAATCATATAGGGACACAACCCAGCACACACCTCACCAACTCAAAAAATCTAATCCTATCCCTAGATAACCTCATATGCCTCAGAACATCACATCTCTCCCCTCAAGGCATCCATTGGATCCACTATACCCACCACGATCATTGATCATTGATACATTCTTAGTCATATCACATGGTGGTGACCTAACTACTTGAAGGCTCCACTGACGAATACCTCAAGTATATACCAACCTCATCAGGATCCACATCACTCCATGCCTTGCTACCTAAGTATTGTCCCAATTCATCGATCTCTAATTGTCCCTATCCACAAAATGTGGGGTACTACTCTTGGCCAAAACCCCTTTAGCATCCCAACTATATGTCCTAAATTACTCTTCTCACCCAAAGGGAAAATTAGGACTCATTTAAAACATTATAATGGAGTTCTTCATCACATGTGGGACACATGACCACCTCTCCCAGCATTACTCAACTCTAAGACATTCAGGCCGACCCACAAGCCCATGGAACACAACCTAGGCCAAAAAGAAACTCATATAATACCCTAAATTCTCTCAGAATCCAATCATACCCTCAAATGGATCCCTCTCCCCATTGGGACTTAATCATCACGTGACCCCAATTTTCCAAACTTTCAACAAGCACTTAATCCAAACATTAGAGGCCTAGTTCTATCTTATTTAATCTATATAGGAATCCCTTGGTCCTCATCCCATGTGTAAAATAACCATTAATTAATAAGGCAATCACACTCATGCATAAACATATATATAAAATATTATTATAGGATTCACCTACCTTGATACCATATTTTACCCCACACTGTGCTCTACTAAGACTCATCCAATGCTACCAATCATTACCTACAATCCTAGGCACATTCCTCACACCACATTATAGCTTTAATTAATTCTGAACGTTTAATAATTTACTAATATTTATAATTTAAATTGGTATAATACCTAAGTATAAATTTGAAATCAACCACCAACCTGATTCATGGGAAACCGGATGCAGTTTACTCTTGGCACACCCCTAGACTTAGGCTGCATAAAATTATCAAAATTTAAACTCAATTCAATGGCCTAATTTAGAAAAAATTTCCAAAAAATAATAACCAATGAAAATTCATTCAGTGATGTACCTTTTTTGAAGAAAGTTATAAAGGTTTCAAAATATCATCTCATTACATCCATTATGCAAGGTGAAAAAATCCTCATCATTCACGGTTGATTCTCGCATGCTTATATACAATAAACACTAAAACCCTAAAAAAAGTCTTAAAAATAAGGTATAATGGATGGAAGAAATTTAATATGTTAGATATTACGCTAAATCACCACAAAAGTGTTTTACCAAGAACCATATCAGATCAGGTTGGATGAATAATATGGGAGGGCTAAGCAGTTTACACATACTGTGTGCACTCTGTCAACCCAAAACCTGGGGTTTGAGCCCTCCATTTTTTTAAAAAAATAAATATAATTTCATGTAATAAAAAAATATTCATTCTATGAAACTCCTTTTAAAGGGTCTCAATACTTGTTCTCAAAAAGTTATTCCATGAATCCCTAAATAAATGTATTAAGGGTCTAAAGAAATCCCCTGCTGCACCTTAAGCACTCCACCCCTCCTACAACATTATCTCAAATCCCTCGGTTCCCCTTGAACCTTAAAACCTATCCAAAAAAATTTGGACATTCAAACCACAATATTCACAACTCAAGTCTCAGTTCACAAAATGAACCATCCCTCAAGGAAAAAATTCAAAATCCATTTAGAATTTCTATAATGTAACATCATAGGTCTTTACAATCCGATCAATCATATCATATATTAATCATGGATGGTTGAGTGGAAAACACTTTACTAATTCATATAATGGAAAAATATTGAATTTTTCCTCTATTATCATATATATTAAAGATTCCCAACTAAGTGAAAAAATTCAGTAAAGGATCCACGTAACTCTTAGGGTCCTCTCATTACTTTCTTAGATTAGCATTAAAGTACCCTTTTGGATGATCAAAGTATTGAAAAGTGTTTACATTTGATGAAATATAAAACTCAGAATTATGAAATGTGGTTTAGTCTCACTATCATATCTTATGTATTATCTTTAAATGTTTGAATAATTTTAACGACATAGTTTCAAATTTTTCTACTTCAACCAAATAAACGTTTTCAAACTATATTGATGGGGAACCCATTAAAAACCCTTAGATTGTCTCACTAAAAAAATTCAGATCTATGTAAAGGATTATAATCATATGAAATCTATAATTCCCATAAGGGTATGATTGGGACGATCGATATCTAACCCAAACTTCTCAAGGCATAATCCTCTATGTATGTGAGAAATATGTCCAATAGTCTCTCAACCAATGGATACATTACTCATGAGATACCTTACTTCCATGATAATTTTATCACCTAATATGTATAAACAATATTTAAATTCATAATTGATGCACATAACCTAGTAAAAAATTTACATGTGGAAGAAAACTAATTAAATTATCATACCTAGAATTTAACTCCTTAAATACACATATGAAATTTTTTAAAATATGTTTAACAATATAAACTATAAAAAAATAGTCAATTGCAATGTAAAAATTAAATTAAATAATTACCCATGTAATAAGCTAAATAAATGAACAACTGATATATTTAAAAATTAGATATACAATTTATGAACAATTCATAAATAATGAAATTATAAACACTTTACAATTTCTTCATGCAGTGTAGAAATTCTATAATTAAATAAATATTAAATATTTATATTTATATCAAATATTCACACTTTCATATTATTATTTATATATAATTTTACATAAATATAGAATATATTAAATATATTGCTTATATATATGAATTATTAATATATTATGTAAACATTTATAATATTACATGTTTAATATTTGAAACCTTGATCTAATTGTTTATCAAAACAAATTTTCATATGGTTTACATAATTTATAAAATATGGACTCTAATTTAAACATATAAAATTAAATAATAATGAACTATTCATAATATAAATATAAAAATTTAATATTTTTCATCATCTTTTAATTTATAAACACCATATAAACAACCTTAGAGTTTATAAGTAAACCATTTATATCCAAATTATAAATATTTACATATAATTTAAATTTTATTTAATATTAAAAATTAATATCATTTATTTTTATGTAATATTTGTTTCAAAATAATTATTAATAAATTATATATAATTATTAATTTAATTATTTAGACACACATTTATAAATTAAATAGTAATCCCAAATTACCTTATTCTATAATTTATAAACATTTTATAAATTATAAAACTCAATTCCTAATTTATATTTAAAAACCTAAAAAAATTATGTATCGTATTTTATGAAATCTACTATATCATATTCTATAGTCTTTTCGTTACCTATATCATTTTTAATGATAGGTGGCTAATGATGTAAGATAGATAATGCATTCATTATATTTCATATTTTCTGATATATAATTTGTAATATATATGATATGATACTCTGTTTTAGGGAATGAATTCATGATATTGTAATTCCCCAAACCTAGTTTCTCGGAGCCACTATATTATTTATTACATTGGCACGATGACATGAAATTTGATTAATGAATGATCGATATGTTTAGTAGCCTAAAAAAACTAGATGCAAACAGGAATTTTTTACATTACACATTGAAATTAAATTCAACATAAAAACTTCTTTTAAAACAATATTATTCTATTTCTTCATCCATATAAGTCATTCATAAATTACATCATTACATCCTATAAAAAATGTAACATAATAATGGAGTTAGCTCAGATACCCAGTAAGGGTAAATAAGTCAGTGGAAGCTATAAACATTTAAGGAACGATGTATAATAAAAACATAACCCTTTTAAACACACACATGAACATAATATGGAATGAATAAATCAATCATTACCATATGAACATACCCATGGATATTCTACTAGTTTAATAATCACATGTAATAACTATCCTTATAAATAGGGAATACACAATACAAGACATCTTAAACACACTATCAAGGCTTCATCTAAGACACAATACATAATTGGGTAAGAATTTAGCTAAAACCCAAAGATAATTGTCTCATGAGACATATTAATTCATCAAGGGGATCTAGTAGGCCATGCATGACTCTTAAAAAGTTCAATTGATTCCGCTTATGAAAAGGGGAAAACATAACCAACATAGACATTCATATTAAAACTATCATATGAAATTTCAATAATTAAACCATAATATATGAATGATATCTAAATAGCACATCCACAATACAACATATCATAAAACCTAAAATAAAATATGTAATATTGTATCATAATATAATAACCTTAATTGTAAATAAAATTCAGCAAAGGAGGCTGATATAGATGATTGTGATCTAAGAATATCATTAAAACTCTTTTAGAAATATCCTGTGTTATCCTTGAAATTATTTGAAAACCTATGCAGTTATAAAAGACAAAATTTACATTCAAAATAACCTTGAAATATTTTAAAGGAATATTGAAAATGTTAATGCATCATAACGCCGAGAAATAACTTCTCACATCGTATAAGTTAAAAGACATTCTTTCTTTAATTTGTTGAAAAATTCATGTAGTACATCATTTGGATAATGACAGAAAGATTCCATTCGAAGCGTTTTATAAAAAGTAAAATATGGGAATTAATTAATTTCAAAAATATTAAAGGAATAAAAATATTATTTTTAAATACATGTATAAGAAACCTAGATTTGGATGATAAATATGACAAAGTAGATACTTACGTATAAACAATCTCAAATAATAATAAGATTAAGAAATTAACCCCTACAATGTACTTTCCTTTAGTTGAGGAGGAATTATCCTCTTTTATAATTCTTAAATCACTACTAAAAATTTGACCTATAGAGATGGTAATTGGCAGTCACTATAGGCCTATAGTGACCCCACAACGACCGCCTAGCGGCCATTGAAGCTGGCCGATTGTCAGCCTACAACGACCGCCACTGGCGGTTGCTGAAGCCGGCCGAATTTCAGTCACCAGCGACCGCCATTGGCAGAATCTAAACTGGAAAAAAAAAATTAAAAAAATCGTGGTAAAGAATAAAAAAACAGCATATAAATCATAAAAAATTTAAAAAAAATCCAAACACCATAAATATCATGATCATCAAAAACAATAAATGATAGATGTGCTTCAATGATCCATATCCATCTGCTTTAGAAACCTACAATAGTATACAAAGAAAACAACTAAAAAAACAAACTTAAATTTGACATATTTATTCAGTTATTATATACATATAATAAAATAAAATCTAACATCTCATGGGTGCTATAATAATTTAAAACCACCAATTTAAGAAATGTTATCATTTTTGAATTTTTTTTCTTATTTTGGAGTCCTTGCTTTAGTTTCTAAAAGTGTTTTGTTGTCAAAAAAGTAATGTTCTATGCACATCTTATGGGTGTTCTATCTCCTTCTGCATGTCACGAATAATATTCCTGTCATTCTCGTGTGGTTTCAGGTCATTCGGAGCACATTTTCTCTGAATTCGACAGTTACACACCGTTTTGGTCTTCTATGACTCTGGAAACGCTTTTTCGGTCACCGTGGTCAAATGGCACCTACGATTGATGTTCCGTCTACCCAAAAATTTCACAATCCACACTTCGGTTGTTGTCATATGATTTCATGGCATTCCGAGGTCGTTCGGGTGGTTTTGACCGCCCAACGCGCCCTTTTAGAGCGCGATGAACTGCTGAAAACGACACATTCAGCCGTACCGTGCACACCGCACGTCCGATGGACATGTCGTCTCCTTATACATGTCACGAATAATATTCTTATCGTTCTCATGTGGTTTCAGGGCATTTGGATCACGTTTTCTCTGAATTTGACCGTGACACACTGTTTTGGTCTTTTATGACTACGGAAACGCATTTTCAGTCACCGCAGTCAAACGACACCTCTTATTGACGTGTCGTCTACCCGACCATTTCAAAATTCACACTGCAGTTGTTGTAGTATTATTTCATGGCATTTCGAGGTCGTTCGGGTGGTTTTGACCACCCAACGTGCCCTTTTAGAGTGCGCTGAACTGCTGAAAACGACACATTCGCTCATACCACATGCACCGCATGTCCAATGGATATTTCGTCTCCTTCTACATGTCACAAATAATATTCCTATCGTTCTCGTGTGTTTTCAGGTCATTCGGAGTACGTTTACTCTGAATTCAACCGTGACACTCCGTTTTGGTATTTTATGACTCCGGAAACGCATTTATGGTCACCGGTGTCAAACGGAACCTCCGATTGACGTTTCGTCTACCCAACCATTTCAAAATTTACATTGTGGTTGTTATCGTATTATTTCATGGCATTATTAGGTCGTTCGAGTGGTTTTGACCACCCAGCCCGCCCTTTTAGAGCGCGTCGAACTGATTAAAAATAAAACATTCGGTCGTACCGTGTGCACCGCACGTCTGATGGATGTGCCATCTCCTCCAGCATGTCACAAATAATATTCCTATCGGTATCATGTGGTTTCAGGTTATTCGAAGCACGTTTTCTTTAAATTCCACCGTGAAACACCGTTTTTTTTTATGACTCTGGAAACATGTTTTTGGTCACCACGGTCAAACAGAACCTCCGATTGATGTGTTGTCTTCCCAAACATTTAAAAATTTACACCGCAGTTGTTTTTATTTGATTTCATGGCATTACGAGGTCATTCGAGTGGTTTTGACCACCCAACGTGCCCTTTTAAAGCACGCCGAACAGCTGAAAACGACACATTTAGTCGTACCGCATGCACCGCATGTCTTATTTATGTGTCGTCTCCTCCTTCATGTCACGAATAATATTCATATCATTATCGTGTGGTTTCAGGTCATTTGGAGCACTTTTCCTTTGAATTCGACCGTGAAATGCTGTTTTGGTCTTTTATGACTCTAGAAACATGTTTCTGGTCACTGCAGTCAAACAACACCTCTGATTGATGTGCCGTCTACCCGAAAATTTTACAATTCACACTGTGGTTGTTGTCGTATGACTTCATGGCATTCTGAGGTCGTTCGGGTGGTTTTGACCACCCAACGCACCCTTTTAGAACGCAGTGAACTGCTGAAAATGACACATTTGTTCGTACCGCGTGCACTGCACGTACAATGGATGTGATGTCTCCTCCTTCATGTCACGAATAATATTTCTATCGTTCTCGTGTGTTTTCGGGTCATTTGGAGCACGTTTTCTCTGAATTCGATCATGACATGGCGTTTTGGTCTTTTATGACTCCGAAAACGCGTTTCCGGTCACCGCAGTTAAACAACACCTCTGATTGACGTGTCGTCAACCCAAACATTTCAAAATTCACACTGTAGTTTTTTTCGTATGATTTCATTCCATTCTGAGGTCGTTCGGGTGGTTTTGACCACCTAGCACGCCCTTTTAAAGCTTGCTAAACTGCTGAAAATGACACATTCGATCGTACTGCGCACACCACATGTCCGATGGATGTCCCATCTCTTCCTGAATGTCATGAAAAATATTCCTATCATTATCATGTGGTTTCAGGTCATTCGAATAATGTTTTCTATGAATTCGACCGTGACACGCTGTTTTGGTCTTTTATGACTCCGGAAACGTGTTTCTGGTCACCGTGGTCAAACGGCACCTCTGATTGATGTGCGGTCTACCCTAACTATTCAAAATTTACACCGCGGTTGTTTTCGTATGATTTCATGGAATTATGAGGTCATTCGGGCTGTTTTGACCACCCAACACGCCATTTTAGAGCCCACCGAACTGCTAAAAACAACACATTCAGTCGGACTGCACACACCGCATGTACGATGGACGTTCTGTCCTCTCTTGCAAGTCACGAATAATATTCATATCTTTCTCGTGTGGTTTCAGGTCATTCGGAGTAGGTTTTCTCTGAATTGGACCGTGACACACCGTTTTGGTCTTTTATGACTCCGGAAAAGCATTTCTGGTCACCACGGTCAAACAACACCTCTGATTGACGTTTCTTCTACTTGACCATTTCAAAATTCACACTGCGGTTGTTTCAGTATGATTTCATGGCATTCTGAGGTCATTCAGGTTGTTTTGACCACCCAGTGCGCCCTTTTAGAGCATGCTGAACTGTAGAAAACGACACATTCAGTCGGACCGTGTGCACCACACGTCCGATTTACATGTCATATCCTCTTGCATCTCATGAATAATATTCGTATTGTTCTCATGTGGTTTTAGGTAATTAGGAGCATGTTTTCTCTGAATTCGACCGTAACACAACGTTTTGGTCTTTTATTACTCCAGAAAGGCGTTTCTGGAAACGTGTTTCTGGTCACTACTGTCAAACAGCATCTCCGATTGACATTCCGTCTGCCCAACCATTTCACAATTCACACCGTGGTTATTGTCGTATGATATAATGGCATTCTGAAGTCGTTCGGGTGGTTTTGACCACCCAACGCGCCCTTTTAGAGCACGTCGAACTGGTGAAAACGACACATTTATTCGTACCATGCGCACCAAATGTCTTATGTATGTTTCGTCTCCTCCTGCATGTCATTAATAATATTCCTATTGTTCTCGTGTGGTTTCAAGTCATTCGGATCAATTTTACTCTGAATTCGACCATGACACGATGTTTTGGTCTTTTATGACTCCGGAAATGCGTTTCCAGTCACCACGGTCAAAAGGCACCTTCGATTAACGTGTCGTCTGCCCAACCATTTCACAATTCACACTGCGGTTGTTTTCATTTGATTTAATGGAATTCTGAGGTCGATCTGGTGGTTTTGACCACCCAACACGCCCTTTTAGAGCGCGCTGAACTACTGAAAACGACCCATTTGGTCGTACTGCACACACCGCATGTCCAATGAACATTTTGTCTCCTCCTGCATGTCACGAATAATATTTCTATCATTATCATGTGTTTTAATTTCATTCAGAGCATGTTTTATATTAATTCAACTATGACACGCCATTTTGGTCTTTTGTTACTCCAGAAACGTGTTTTCAGTCACCGCGGACAAATGACACAACTAATTAACATGTCGTCTACCCGACCATTTCACAATTCACACCATGGTTGTTGTTGTATGATTTTAGGACATTCTGAGGTCGTTCGGGTGGTTTTGACCACCCAGCGTGCCCTTTTAAAGCGCGCTGAACTGTTGAAAACAATACATTCGGTCGGACCGCGTGCACCGCACGTCTGATGTATGTTCTGTATCCCCCTGCATATTATGAATAATATTCCTATCATTCTCAAGTGGTTTCAGGTCATTCGGATCATGTTTTCTCTGAATTCGACCGTAGCACGCCGTTTTGGTCTTTTATGACTCCGGAAACGCGTTTCTGGTCACCGCGATCAAACAGAACCTCTGATTGATGTGTTGTCTACCAGACCATTTCACAATTCACACCTTGGTTGTTGTTGTATGATTTCATGGCATTTTGAGGTCGTTTTGGTGGTTTTGACAACCCAGCGCGCCCTTTTAGAGCACACCGAACTGCTAAAAATGACACATTCCACCATACCGCACACACCACACAGCCGATGGACGTTCCTTATCCTCTTTCATGTCAGGAATAATATTCTTATTTTTATCATGTGTTTTCAGGTCATTCGGAGCACGTTTTCACTGAATTCGACCATGACACGCCGTTTTGGTCTTTTATGACTCTGGAAACACGTTTCTGGTCACCGCGGTCGAACGACATCTCTGATTGACTTGTTTTCTGCCCGAACATTTCAAAATTCACACCAAAATTGTTGTAGTATGATTTCATGGAATTCCGAGGTCGTTCGGGTGGTTTTGACCACCCCGCACGCCTTTTTAGAGTGTGCTGAACTGATGAAAACGAAACATTCAGTCATACCGCACGGACCGCACATCTGATGGATGTTTCGTCTCCTCCTGCATGTCACGAATAATAATCCTATCATTCTTGTGTGGTTTCTGGTCATTTGGAGCATGATTTCTCTGAATTAAATCTTGAAATGCAATTTTTTTCTTTCATGAATCTGGTAACGCGTTTTTGGTCACCGCGGTCAAACGACACCTTCGATAGACGTGTCGTCTACCCGACCATTTCTCAATTCAAACTACAGTTGTTTTCGTATGATTTCATGTCATTCCGAGGTTTTTCGAGTGGTTTGGACAAACAAACATTCCCTTTTTGGATAAGATGATGGATTTCTCAACTAGAATATTATTTCTGAGGATCCCAATAGGAATTCATCTTCATACATATAGAAACTAAGGATTTGAGTGGTTTCCCTATTGATAGAATGATCTTGAGTGGGTTTGTGTGTTTGGGTAGTGATGCTTGCGAGTGTTACATTATAATCTGAATCGATGTGGAATCCTGGTTTGGGATAAGATGTTGAGGTCAGCTATCCGGGGGTGGGGCGGGCTGTCCGAGGGGTGCGAGGGGGGGTGTCTTGGGTGGGGGTGCTATTCGGGGGTGGGGGTTGTCCGGGGGTGGGAAGGGTTGTCCAAGGGTGAGTGGGGGGGCTATCTGGGGGTGCGTGGTGCTGTCCGGGGTGGGGGGCTGACAGGGGTGGGGGTGTTGTCTGGGGGTGGGGGTTGTCCTGGGGTGCATGGGTGGTGTACGTGGTGGGGGTGGTTCTGGGGGTGGGGGTTTCCGGGGGTGGGGGTGGGCTGTCCGGGGTGGGTGGTGCTGTCCGGGGGTGGGGGGCTCTCTGGGGTGGGGGTGTTGTCCGGGGGTGGGGCGGGCTGTCCGGGGGGTGCGGGGGGGGGGGGGGGGGGGGGGCTCTCCGGGGGTGCGGGGGGGCTGTCCGGGGTGGGGGCTATCAAGGGTGGGGGTGTCGTCCGGTGGTGGGGGCTGTCCGAGGGTGGGGCGGATAGTCTGGGGGGTGCGGGGGGGGGAGCTGGGGCAATCTAAGGACTACAAATAGGGAACCTGAGCTGAGTCATCAAAAACAAGTTTCAGGGGTTATATTAGGAATCACATTGTTTCTTCAAAACTATTACAGAACATGCAATTTAAAACATTAAAAATTTAATGAACAAAAAATATCCAAATCATTAATCAGTTTCATGGATACTTCTAAATTTGTGCACACAAACATTGCGTTAGGCCAAAACACACATGATACCCCCAACTAAAAAAACATATCACCAGAAACCCAACCTATACATCAATACTAACCACTCTAGTAAAAACAGAAACACACCTCGTGAATATGATGTGTCATGCGTGGTCATCACTGCTACCTCCATCCGATGGGCCAGAGGACTACACCAAATAAACATTATGAATATTTTCATAACAGAAATAATATAAATTAAATAAAAATACAATATAAACCTGCATCATATGATCCCCTGAACCATCACCTGGATGCACATATTCCCGCAGTGCTCTAACCTCGGCGGTCATTTGTGCATTTGCCTCCTCGGAAGCGCGCAGCCGTGCCTCAAAATCTGACAACTGCTGTTTCATCTGAGCTACTGACAACCACAGTGTGTGACACTACAAAATGAGGAATCCGTATTCCATAGGTCAAACTATATACATGCCAGTCCCGACCAATAATGTGATGAAAGATCTCATCCCTTCGCATGGGAAGCTGTTGTTGGTCCTCTGGAAGATGTTCTAACTCAACTTCAAATTGAGCATGTGAAATATTTAAATATATATACATATATATGTTAATATACAGATTTATGTAAGTATTGGTAAGTACAAGCACTTACTATCAATGTTTCAGCCTCTGGATCATTGAGATAATGAGTCCTCATCCACACCGAAATTTTATTTGTCGGTTCACCTTGCTCCCACAACTATATATGAATAGAATATAAACACAAAAGCATCTTAATTAATAAATTAAATAACGAATAATAAATACCTCATGTCAGATCTGAGACCTGTGACGAGTCCTGAGCCTGTGAGGTGGTCCCTGCAAAGCATGATTCTTATAATGGCGTGCTAACACCTCCTACATTCAATTCATTCAAATTTCAAATAAATCACACATTATTGAAAATATATATACACCAAAATAAATATACAAACAGCAACACCCTCAATAAACCAATATGAAACTAAGTCGCGCCATTGAGCTTGGAGGACACCTCTCGGTACTTTTTCTAGAATGTCTGGGGCACCCACATTTGGTACCCAGTGGTCCCTTTTCACTTTGCCTTTATAGTCTTTCCACATCTTACGACATTTTATCATACACATGGGCCAAAAATCATCAGGGCATACTTTCAAATTTTTCTATGAAAGAAAAAATTCACACAAATTAGTATTGTTTATACATAGAGAATAAAGTATAATAGTCTTCTTACCTGAACCTCCCTCCAAAGACGATCTCATGTGTCTTGAAAGATAGAAGCCCAGTCACATGTGGTCAATTGAAATCGATGTGGGTCACGTATGATTTGACCCAGCTGACGAATAAATGCAGGGGAATTCGGTCCCACAGGATAAAATACCTCATCAAAGGAAACATCAATCGTCGTGTTGGAATTCCATGATAAAATTCCATGATCGGGGCCTCTCTTGCGAGAGGAAGAAGCAATCGAGTCTTATCTTGTTGAAATTATATATATAATTTCACAGATGTTATAAATATATATATATATCAATTACATAAAAAATAGAGACAATGACATTCAAACATACCTCGACCCTGAGACATAGATGCCTCAGATGGATGATGTGGATCTGCTGCCTCTTCCCCTGACATGCCTACAGTCATAGAAAACATTAGTAAGGGGACTATCCAAAGTGTCTAAAAGATAAATTGGATTGTTATTAAAAAAATCAAACTAGTACAATTTTTAATCAAACAAAAATGGATTAAATAATTAGTTGTGAATGAATTTTAAAAAATCAGAAAGTTAACAAAACAAATGCACAAATTATGTACAAAACCAATCAATGCATATCCAAACTACAGATTGAATTAATAATAATTCAAGTAGCACATGAAACAGATGAAGAATGCCTCAAAGAGAAGATACACTGAAAATAACTTCAATAAACCATGAGTAAAATAACCCTAAATATTTATATCTGAATAAAATTCCAAAACTGAGGATTAAAAATTACAAGGATTTATAAAATGTTTAGATAATTTATGATATCCTAGGAAATTAAATACTAAATAGCAGAAAAATAATTATACCTTTCATTAAGCATGAAAATCAACCATTTCTCCTTCAACAACCACTCTGACCCAATAAACATATTCTTTACATTGAACTACGGTTTGTTGATCAAGCTGTTGGGAAACAAATGGAACAACCTCGGGTTCATCTTCTTAAAATAAAAACACTCATTGCCGAGACATTTTGGAAAAACAACATTCCATATTTTTTTCGAAGGAAAAGTAACAAAGAATACTTGTTCTGCATGTGTTGTCAAAATGAAAGGTTCATTCTCAACTCGTTCATTTATATATAACAAATAGTTAAAATTCATCAATGATAACTGATATTGATTGACTTTACATCCACACACTGGATCAACCCAATTACACTTTAACAATATGTACATCAATCCATGTGTGTATACAACTTCAATGATGTATATCAATTGACCGTAGTAATAACCAGAATCGATAAATGGACAATCGATGCCACTGTTTTGTGTTTCTCGTTTGTCTTCAACATCATTAATGTAAAATCGAAAAGCATTAGCATCAATAGCATTATAACAACATGCCGTTATAGATGGACCCTTAGCCAATTGGATAAATTCTTCAGTTAGTGTGGGGTCCTCTAACTCCCTTAGTTGATGAACCTACATAATTTGTAAAATTCAATACTGATATATGCAGAAATAAATTGTTATAACTCTTCACTCATAATGAAAATCAATTTATACTTACGTAATCCTTGAACCAATCATGAAATGACACATAATGAGATTGTTGAATTTGTAACTCAGTCGCACGATAAATCCCTTCTTTTATCTCATTAATGTGTTTCCTGCAAATGATAACGCGATGTTTAAATGATCAACTTATGCAAACAAAACATGTAAAATTTATATAAGCATATTGATAAGATACTTACTGCATTAATGGTGCAACTAATAGAGTATTGAACAAGATATATCGATGTGCTTGTATCCACTCAATGTTTTCCATATCAAATGTGGTTCCTTCTCCAAGTAGACCATCATGAATCTAAGAGGGCTTATCTAATTTTGTTTCTACATCCATAAGATATTCTGCACAAAAATTAGAACACTCGTCCATCAAATAACCATTGGCTTTTGATGCCTCCGGACGAGCTCTGTTGTGTAAAAATATTTTCAATGTACTCAAATAATGATCAATAGGATACATCCACCTCAATTGTGCTGAACCAGCAACCATTACATCATCATTTAGGTGCACTATCAAGTAGACCATAACATCAAAAAATGATGGGGGGGGGGAAGTTTCTCAAAGTGACAAAGCATAAGTACAATTCGGTCAGGAAAAATTTTTAAATCCCTCATTACCTGATTTCTTAAACAAAGCCATCAAAAAAATTACTCATCTCATTCAACATCTGAACAACATTAGGGGATAAAAAAATCACAAATTGCTATTGGAATCAACTACTGAAGTAGTATGTGATTGTCAAGACTTTTCAACCCTTGAAATGCCTTTCTTGTCAGATTCAAACACTTTCAAATATTATAAGATTACCCATCAGGCACCTTGAGAATCTTCAAAATGGAACGAAGTTTCTCTTTCTTCTTTGTAGTCGTCATATACTATGCAGTAGGCATATATTCCTTGTTTCCCTCAGATAATTGTAAATGCAACTGTATCCTTAAACCAATTTCTTCAAAATCTTGGCGTGCATTAACATGGTCCTTTGATTTTCCACTAACACCTAAAATTGTCCACAATATGTTATCACAATCATTTTTTTCAATGTGCATGACATCAAAATTATGCCTCAGTATGTTAGTTTTCCAATATGGAAGACTATAAAAAAACTTTTCTTTTTCCAATTGTGATTGCACTGCCTACCCGCTGCACAAATATTACGTACTGGAAGAGCCACCAAATCTATAATTTCATATATCGTGCGGATGTTTTCTTCCTCAATATGCGATAACATTTCGACTCCTGTAGTGATTTTTGGTGCTGGGATGAACTCTGTAGAACCATCAAATGAAACTCTGTCCTTTCTGAACCTCTGCTGAGGAGGGAGAAAACGTCTGTGACCCATGTATGCCCATTTTTTGGAATTTTTAAGCCATATAGACTTTCTACTTTTATTTCAACAAGGGAAAGAAAATTCCCCTTTCGTACTCCAGCATGATAAATTTGCAAAAGATTGGATGTCATTGATTCTCCACAATAAATCAGCATGTAGTTTGAACATTTCATTCATTTCACAGTCATAAGTCATCACACAATCAACCCAAAATTCATTCAACTCATCAATCAATGGTTGAAGGTAAACATCAATCTTATCCCCCGAAATTTAGGTCCATCAATAAGAGTGGAAAGTAATATAAATTGTTACTTCATACAAATCCACTGTGGAAGATTATACGAAACTAACAACACAGGCCATGTGCTATGAGTTCCACCAACCATAGACTTGAATGGATTGAAAACATCTGCTTCCAATCCCAATCGGACATTACGAACATCTTTAGAAAAGTTGGGATGTCTCTTATCAAAATCCTTCCATGCAAGAGAGTCTGTCAGGTGGGTTAACATATAACTTTCCTGAACTCTTTCTGCATTCCATCTCATTAAATTAGAAATTTTAGACGACATAAAAAATATTTTTGACCTCAGTTTAAGGGGAAAGTAATGCATTTTCTTTACGACAATCAGTTTCCCCTATATCCCAATATAACTTTGATGAGCATTATTTCCCTTGTTCTATTTCCACCTGGAAGCACCACAAACCATACAAATATCCATATTGGTTGTTTCCTTTCAAAACAACATACAGTTGTTTGAACATGCATCTATGGTCTCATATGTAAAACCTATGTTCTCTGTCAACATACGATCATTGTAATATGAATTGGGAATCTTAGCATTGATAGGAAGAACATTTTTTAATAACATGAAAAGTATGTCGAATGATGTTTCTAACCAATTATTCAAAGTCCTCAAATGAAAAAAATCCACGATAAATGATAGTTTATTGTAAGAAGTACATCCGGGATATAATTCTGTTTTCGCATCATCAAGTGCTTCATAAAACCTCCTTGAATCACGATATGCACCAGAGCAAAGATTTATCTCATCAATCTCATTATTCTGGATGTCAATGCCTTCAGGATCAAACCCACGTACCATTTCAGTAAGCATTTCATGCATTGAAACATTCATCCTTGCATCAACATCCATCAGAACTGCAACCATATTTTGACAACGAACATATTCTTCTCCATGATGAGTCCAACTCTTATAATTTTCTAGAAAACCAATATAGAATAGGTGCTCCCTCATAGTATCTCGTGTGAATTGATATCTGTTTGCACATTTTCTACACTGAAAACTAATATAGTCACTTTCAAATCCTCTGGTGAAGTCAATAAACTGCACAATGCCATTGAAATATAATCTATACGTTCAATTTGGAAGATCAATCTAACTCTTATCCACAATAATATTTGTATAACAAACATTTACACAATACTTATTAAATTTTCATTTTTCAAATCAACTATATTTAAAATAAATACTAATCAATTGTTTATGAACCTTTGATAAAATAATAATGTAATTGAAATCCCATGTCATACCTGATTGCACTACAAACTTGGAAGGGAGGGGATCTGAATGCGGTGTTGCGAGGGAGGGGAGAGGCCGTGAAGGGGAGCTAGAGCCAATGGTTGTGCGGTGAGGGAGGGTAAAGGTGGAGGGAGCGGCGGGGATCCGGAGGAGAGGAGGCGGTGAGGGGATGGGGGACGGGTAGCAGGGGCTTTCTCGGGTGGGGGGTTTGTTCGGGGTGTGGGGAGGGTTTTCCGGGGTGCGGGGGGAGGGGGGGATGTTCAGGGTACGGGGGGGTGTCTGGGGTGCCAGGGGGTCCTATCCGGGGTGCGGGGGGGGGGGGGGGGCTGTCCGGGGTGTGGGGGGATGTCCGGGGTGGGGGTTCATCCAGGGTGGGGGGGTAGGGCCGAGGGGGCAGAGGGCTGAGGGCGTAGGCCAGAGGGTAGAGGGGGTGGAGGCCAGAGGGTGGAGGGATTCCGGAGGGAAGGTCAGAGGATGGCTGGAGGGTGGAGGGCATCTGGAGGGTGGAGGGCGGCTAGAGGGAGGCCGGAGCTAGAGGGGAGAGGGCGGAGGGCCCGCGGAGGGCGGAGGGCCCGCGGAGGGCAGAGGCCGACGTGGGCAGAGGGTGGACGGCGGCAAGCGGTGGAGGGCAGTGAGGGCGCACAGTGAGGTGATGGGGGAGGGCACACTAGGAAGGCAGAGGAGGGCAGCGACGGGGGAGGGGGTGGCTAGGTCGAGGGCGAGGAAGGAGGTGGGGGGGAACCAAAGCCCTTTTTTGGAAAAGCGCAGTGACCGCCAAAGGTGGTCTCTTGTGTTAGGGGGCTTCAAATCCCAAATTTGTAGTAGTGAATATTGTTAATAAATTATTCTATAACCATATACATGTTTATAATATCATATATGATCCTCTTATCTTGTTTTGAAAATAAAATTTCAATATTACTATTATTTCAGGTGTTAATTGCTTTGTTTTCTTATGCATATTTTGTTAAGATTTTCATATTTCTTATGAAATGGTTTTATTTAATTAAAATAAAAATTTATTTTATCTTCATAGATATTATATTTACTTATCATATGATTTTTATGATCATTATTGAATTTTTATTGTGGGGAATGAATTTTATCGCATCGTGGAGACGGTAGGTAGTACGTTCGCACGAGTGACTGTATCATTTCCTTAAGAATTAAATGGTATTGAATTGGATGGAATATTAATTGTAAATAATAATAATCACTTAATATTAATTATTTATGACTATTATACTCATCATTAATCCCATAGAAATAATGTAGTGTTCAGTAATAATTTACACAACGACGTGGAGACGGTAAGCTGTATGCACGCACGCATGGTGATATTATTATTTGTAGGATGCATAAAATGATGAATATGGTTGTCCCGTGATTTTAATAAAATATCAGTGTATGGATGATAATTGATTTGTTAATTTTTTTTGGAAAATCATAGAAATATGAAATAGAAGAAGAAAAGAACTTTTAAATAAGGAATAAAATTATTACCTCTTTTCTACGTGTCTCCTTTTGATTTGCACAAAAAGACTCCTTATGTTGGTTTTCTAACCAAAGGGTGGTCTATTGGATTATGTGATGGATTTTTTAGGATAATTGGGTAGGTTTTGGCCGACCTGAATAGATTTGGAGGGTTGAATAAAAGTTAAGGAAATGTTTGCTTTTATAGGATGGGTGGGGGCACTTTAGGAAAGTCTTGAAATATTATTAAATTATAAATTCATTTTCTATTTATAATGGCTAAAAAGTTAAATATTTCTAGGATAAGATGATTATGGGTCTTAATCCTCTCAAAAAATTGGTTTTATACAGGTTTAGTTGTGAATGAATTTTAAAAAATCAGAAAGTTAACAAAACAAATACACAAATTATGTACAAAACCAATCAATGCATATCCAAATTATAGATTGAATTAATAATAATTCAAGTAGCACATGAAACAGATGAAGAATGCCTCAAAGAGAAGATACACTGAAAATAACTTCAATAAACCATGAGTAAAATAACCCTAAATATTTATATCTGAATAAAATTCCAAAACTGAGGATTAAAAATTACAAGGATTTATAAAATGTTTAGATAATTTATGATATCCTAGGAAATTAAATACTAAATAGCAGAAAAATAATTATACCTTTCATTAAGCATGCAAATCAACCATTTCTCCTTCAACAACCACTCTGACCCAATAAACATATTCTTCACATTGAACTACGGTTTGTTGATCAAGCTGTTGGGAAACAAATGGAACAACCTCGGGTTCATCTTCTTAAAATAAAAACACTCATTGCCGAGACATTTTGGAAAAACAACATTCCATATTTTTTTCGAAGGAAAAGTAACAAAGAATACTTGTTCTGCATGTGTTGTCAAAATGAAAGGTTCATTCTCAACTCGTTCATTTATATATAACAAATAGTTAAAATTCAGCAATGATAACTGATATTGATTGACTTTACATCCACACACTGGATCAACCCAATTACACTTTAACAATATGTACATCAATCCATGTGTGTATACAACTTCAATGATGTATATCAATTGACCGTAGTAATAACTAGAATCGATAAATGGACAATCGATGCCACTGTTTTGTGTTTCTCATTTGTCTTCAACATCATTAATGTAAAATCGAAAAGCATTAGCATCAATAGCATTATAACAACATGCCGTTATAGATGGACCCTTAGCCAATTGGATAAATTCTTCAGTTAGTGTGGGGTCCTCTAACTCCCTTAGTTGATGAACCTATATAATTTTTAAAATTCAATACTGATATATGCAGAAATAAATTGTTATAACTCTTCACTCATAATGAAAATCAATTTATACTTACGTAATCCTTGAACCAATCATGAAATGACACATAATGAGATTGTTGAATTTGTAACTCAGTCACACGATAAATCCCTTCTATTATCTCATTAATGTGTTTCCTGCAAATGATAACGCGATGTTTAAATGATCAACTTATGCAAACAAAACATGTAAAATTTATATAAGCATATTGATAAGATACTTACTGCATTAATGGTGCAACTAATAGAGTATTGAACAACATATATCGATGTGCTTGTATCCACTCGATGTTTTCCATATCAAATGTGGTTCCTTCTCCAAGTAGACCATCATGAATCTAAGAGGGCATATCTAATTTTGTTTCTACATCCATAAGATATTCTGCACAAAAATTAGAACACTCGTCCATCAAATAACCATTGGCTTTTGATGCCTCCGGACGAGCTCTGTTGTGTAAAAATATTTTCAATGTACTCAAATAATGATCAATAGGATACATCCACCTCAATTGTGCTGAACCAGCAACCATTACATCATCATTTAGGTGCACTATCAAGTAGACCATAACATCAAAAAATGATGGGGGGGAAGTTTCTCAAAGTGACAAAGCATAAGTACAATTCGGTCAGGAAAAATTTTTAAATCCCTCATTACCTGATTTCTTAAACAAAGCCATCAAAAAAATTACTCATCTCAATCAACATCTGAACAACATTAGGGGATAAAAAATCACAAATTGCTATTGGAATCAACTACTGAAGTAGTATGTGATTGTCAAGACTTTTCAACCCTTGAAATGCCTTTCTTGTCAGATTCACACACTTTCAAATATTATAAGATTACCCATCAGGCACCTTGAGAATCTTCAAAATGGAACGAAGTTTCTCTTTCTTCTTTGTAGTCGTCATATACTGTGCAGTAGGCATATATTCCTTGTTTCCCTCAGATAATTGTAAATGCAACTGTATCCTTAAACCAATTTCTTCAAAATCTTGGCGTGCATTAACATGGTCCTTTGATTTTCCACTAACACCTAAAATTGTCCACAATATGTTATCACAATCATTTTTTTCAATGTGCATGACATCAAAATTATGCCTCAGTATGTTAGTTTTCCAATATGGAAGACTATAAAAAAACTTTTCTTTTTCCAATTGTGATTGCACTGCCTACCCGCTGCACAAATATTACGTACTGGAAGAGCCACCAAATCTATAATTTCATATATCGTGCGGATGTTTTCTTCCTCAATATGCGATAACATTTCGACTCCTGTAGTGATCTTTGGTGCTGGGATGAACTCTGTAGAACCATCAAATGAAACTCTGTCCTTTCTGAACCTCTGCTGAGGAGGGAGAAAACGTCTGTGACCCATGTATGCCCATTTTTTGGAATTTTTAAGCCATATAGACTTTCTACTTTTATTTCAACAAGGGAAAGAAAATTCCCCTTTCGTACTCCAGCATGATAAATTTGCAAAAGATTGGATGTCATTGATTCTCCACAATAAATCAGCATGTAGTTTGAACATTTCATTCATTTCACAGTCATAAGTCATCACACAATCAACCCAAAATTCATTCAACTCATCAATCAATGGTTGAAGGTAAACATCAATCTTATCCCTCGAAATTTAGGTCCATCAATAAGAGTGGAAAGTAATATAAATTGTTACTTCATACAAATCCACTGTGGAAGATTATACGAAACCAACACCACAAGCCATGTGCTATGAGTTCCACCAACCATAGACTTGAATGGATTGAAAACATCTGCTTCCAATCCCAATCGGACATTACGAACATCTTTAGAAAAGTTGGGATGTCTCTTATCAAAATCCTTCCATGCAAGAGAGTCTGTCATGTGGGTTAACATATAACTTTCCTGAACTCTTTCTGCATTCCATCTCATTAAATTAGAAATTTTAGACGACATAAAAAATATTTTCGACCTCAGTTTAAGGGGAAAGTAATGCATTTTCTTTACGACAATCAGTTTCCCCTATATCCCAATATAACTTTGATGAG
This sequence comes from Viscum album, assembly GCA_963277665.1. Classification (NCBI taxonomy): domain Eukaryota; kingdom Viridiplantae; phylum Streptophyta; class Magnoliopsida; order Santalales; family Viscaceae; genus Viscum; species Viscum album. The sequence goes on along the minus strand of OY728133.1, from coordinate 310,684,783 downwards.
CATTATTTCCCTTGTTCTATTTCCACCTGGAAGCACCACATACCATACAAATATCCATATTGGTTGTTTCCTTTCAAAACAACATACATTTGTTTGAACGTGCATCTATGGTCTCATATGTAAAACCTATGTTCTCTGTCAACATACGATCATTGTAAAATGACTTGGGAATCTTAGCATTTATAGGAAGAACATTTTTTAATAACATGAAAAGTATGTCGAATGATGTTTCTAACCAATTATTCAAAGTCCTCAAATGAAAAAAATCCACGATAAATGATAGTTTATTGTAACAAGTACATCCAGGATATAATTCTGTTTTCGCATCATCAAGTGCTTCATAAAACCTCCTTGAATCACGATATGCACCAGAGCAAAGATTTATCTCATCAATCTCATTATTCTGGATGTCAATGCCTTCAGGATCAAACCCACGTACCATTTCAGTAAGCATTTCATGCATTGAAACATTCATCCTTGCATCAACATCCATCAGAACTGCAACCATATTTTGACAACGAACATATTCTTCTCCATGATGAGTCCAACTCTTATAATTTTCTAGAAACCCAATATAGAATAGGTGCTCCCTCATAGTATCTCGTGTCAATTGATATATGTTTGCACATTTTCTACACTGAAAACTAATATAGTCACTTTCAAATCCTCTGGTGAAGTCAATAAACTGCACAATGCCATTGAAATATTCTCTATACGTTCAATTTGGAAGATCAATCTAACTCTTATCCACGATAATATTTGTATAACAAACATTTACACAATACTTATTAAATTTTCATTTTTCAAATCAACTATATTTAAAATAAATACTAATCAATTGTTTATGATCCTTTGATAAAATAATAATGTAATTGAAATCCCATGTCATACCTGATTGCACTACAAACTTGGAAGGGAGGGGATCTGAATGCGGTGTTGCGAGGGAGGGGAGAGGCCGTGAAGGGGATCTAGAGCCAATGGTTGTGCGGTGAGGGAGGGTAAAGGTGGAGGGAGCGGCGGGGAGCCGGAGGAGAGGAGGCGGTGAGGGGATGGGGGACGGGTAGTAGGGGCTTTCTCGGGTGGGGGGTTTGTTCGGGGTGTGGGGAGGGTTTTCCGGGGTGCGGGGGGAGGGGGGGATGTTCAGGGTACGGGGGGGGGTCTGGGGTGCCAGGGGGTCCTATCCGGGGTGCGGGGGGGGGGGGGGGGGGCTGTCCGGGGTGTGGGGGGATGTCCGGGGTGGGGGTTCATCCAGGGTGGGGGGGTAGGGCCGAGGGGGCAGAGGGCAGAGGGCGTAGGCCAGAGGGTAGAGGGGGTGGAGGTCAGAGGGTGGAGGGATTCCGGAGGGAAGGTCGGAGGATGGATGGAGGGTGGAGGGCATCTGGAGGGTGGAGGGCGGCTAGAGGGAGGCCGGAGCTAGAGGGGAGAGGGCGGAGGGCCCGCGGAGGGCGGAGGGCCCGCGGAGGGCAGAGGCCGACGTGGGCAGAGGGTGGACGGCGGCAAGCGGTGGAGGGCAGTGAGGGCGCACAGTGAGGTGATGGGGGAGGGCACACTAGGAGGGCAAAGGAGGGCAGCGACGGGGGAGGGGGTGGCTAGGTCGAGGGCGAGGAAGGAGGTGGGGGGGAACCAAAGCCCTTTTTTGGCAAAGCGCAGTGACCGCCAAAGGTGGTCTCTTGTGTTAGGGGGCTTCAAATCCCAAATTTGTAGTAGTGAATATTGTTAATAAATTATTCTATAACCATATACATGTTTATAATATCATATATGATCCTCTTATCTTGTTTTGATAATAAAATTTCAATATTACTATTATTTCAGGTGTTAATTGCTTTGTTTTCTTATGCATATTTTGTTAAGATTTTCATATTTCTTATGAAATGGTTTTATTTAATTAAAATAAAAGTTTATTTTATCTTCATAGATATTATATTTACTTATCATATGCTTTTTATGATCATTATTGAATTTTTATTGTGGGGAATGAATTTTATCGCATCGTGGAGACGGTAGGTAGTACGTTCGCACGAGTGACTGTATCATTTCCTTAAGAATTAAATGGTATTGAATTGGATGGAATATTAATTGTAAATAATAATAATCACTTAATATTAATTATTTATGACTATTATACTCATCATTAATCCCATAGAAATAATGTAGTGTTCAGTAATAATTTACACAACGACGTGGAGACGGTAAGCTGTATGCACGCACGCATGGTGATATTATTATTTGTAGGATGCATAAAATGATGAATATGGTTGTCCCGTGATTTTAATAAAATATCAGTGTATGGATGATAATTGATTTATTAATTTTTTTTGGAAAATCATAGAAATATGAAATAGAAGAAGAAAAGAACTTTTAAATAAGGAATAAAATTATTACCTCTTTTCTACGTGTCTCCTTTTGATTTGCACAAAAAGACTCCTTATATTGGTTTTCTAACCAAAGGGTGGTCTATTGGATTATGTGATGGATTTTTTAGGATAATTGGGTAGGTTTTGGCCGACCTGAATAGATTTGGAGGGTTGAATAAAAGTTAAGGAAATGTTTGCTTTTATAGGATGGGTGGGGGCACTTTAGGAAAGTCTTGAAATATTATTAAATTATAAATTCATTTTCTATTTATAATGGCTAAAATGTTAAATATTTCTAGGATAAGATGATTATGGGTCTTAATCCTCTCAAAAAATTGGTTTTATACAGGTTTATGTCATAAATTGGACCTTTTATTTTGGCTTTAACCCTTAGTTAAATTATAAATTCATTTTCATCAAAATATGCATGTTATCAGAAAAGTCGAAAAAATTTACCCCAATATAATTTTGATATTAATAAATAAATAATAAAGCCAATTTTGAATAATAAAATTTATAAAATTTCAAAATGTGCTTACTATTATTCATAATAGCTTTTTAAACGGCTATTTTGATAGATTGTGGTGTGCTCGAACTCAGGGTTGCGTACAATTCACACTATTAAATTATTTAAAATGAAGCATATCATGGATTTTTGGTGTGTTAAACTGTTGTTTTTATGTAATCCATTGTGAGAGACTGTTATATGTTTAATTTGATGAAATTTCATTATGTCACTAAATAAAATATACCATACGATATGGATTAATTGTATCGCATCTTATGATATCACATATCGTAAGGAATACCACAAAACAAATTTTGGATCATATCTTGTGATATCCTATGCAGTAAGGATAACCACATTTCAATTTCTATATCAACTTGTTGGATATCCAATACAATAAAAAAATGATATACATTTTCATTATTATTAAAACATTATTTCATGAATCATGAAGCATGGAGAAGCTCAGATACCACTTAATAAAATTTAGGTATTAAACAACACTTGTTCAAGGTAGAACAATATATTAGAAATTTTATTCCCAAGGTCATTATGATTTTAAAAACTAATATAATGTAAAATCAAAATAAATAATATGTAACTTTTACTACTAATAGTCATTGATCATATTATTTAATCATATTGGTGATAAAAATACCAAAGGGGTAAGTGATGGTTTCTTCCCTCCATGGTGTGTGCACAGGTAGATCTGAATTACCCAACAACATGGGCATGAACCTTTTCACAACCATTATATGCTAATACCTAGGGTGGAAAATAGACTTTAGTGGGAGATATTTAGGATGGATAATTAAATAGTGATAACTTGGGAATGGATATCACATATGAAAACAAAATCATAATTCATTGACCATATTTTATATCTCTTGAGGATTCCCCTTGAGTTTGGATGCATTTACTCCTACATTACAAAACATGCATGTAGATTTCAATTATTACAATTATAGTAACCCTAAAACCTATTTGTATTCTCTATAATATTTCATCATATCAAAAATATAATATATGGTAGTCATTAGAAGGAGATTCTAAATAATCAACAACATAATAGTTGAATAAATTTTCCAATTATAAAACATTTGTAAATAATACATTGTTATTATAACTATATTAGTATATATATATAATAAAATATTATATGTGTAGGTAAGATAATGATACCAATATAGCATACCTTACTATTTTCCCATAACCAAGCTTAAGATATTATTTATTTCCACATGACATACCATATGATGTATTCATATCATGACATACGATATATCCGAACACATCTTATGATTTAAACTATCTATAAAAAATATTTATAATAGTTATACTGTTTGTTATAACCTATGAAAATTTATCCAATCATTATTTTAGATATCCTCCCAAACACTTCAAGATGAGATATCAATGTTTTATATATACACTTTATAACAAAACTTAATTATAATTCACAAAACAACAGAGTGTGGCCCCAAAATTATTGATTTCATTTAAAACAATTATGAATCTCAAAATACATAATTGTAATGAACGAGTGACCTGTGATGAAAAATCATTGAAACTCGTGTATTAAAGGGATCGAGTGTGATATTTATCAAACACTTATAACTTCATAGATTTTTCCCCTAACTATATCATATTCAAGTATTATAATCATCTAAACCATTATATAAGACATCAAGTGACCCTATGACACAGGGTGTGTCAGTTTTATATAGTCTACTCATACAACATCGATTATTTTAGTATATGCTAGCCAAATGGATGAAAACAACAAATTTTATTCACCTATAAGGATTAAAACATTTAATTACTCATACCTAATTGGATAATAAACTCACATGTACCTTATCTAGGTATGGTAATACAATTTCTTTATATATCTCAATTGAGGGACCAAATACTATACCAATTATAAATGAAGAAAAATCCCATATTGGTTAAAATAAAATAGACTAAAAGTCCAAAAACATTCCCAAAAACCATCTAATTAGATCAGCCTCATGTATTAAATAAAAAAGTTATCAAATTACTATGGTTACCATGATTTTTGTAATGATATGTGATTTTAACTCAACAAAAATCCAAGGAAATTTGAACATTTTCATTAACTGGATGGATAGTTTTTTAAAAAAATATTTGAAACAGAATTAATAGAGATCTATCACTTAAAGGTGATGTTTCTAGACTTAGTTAAAGGACCAACAAGTTTTCCGAGTGTCTCGAGGTATTTTACAAGCTCTATAATGAAAAATATAGTTTTGAAGGACCTATAGAGGGTGTACAGTTTGTCTGAAACCATGAAGCCTATAGTAAGAAATAGTGTGAACTTATGTAGGTGGATAGTGGCTATCACATGGGATGTGAATAGTTTTTCGAACTATATTCTTAGACAACAAGTTTAGTGGTATTTTACAGTACCTAAACATTATTCACCAAACAGTTTGTGCAAGGTTAGAAAAACCTTCTTGGAAAAACTATGTGGGTGCCCTAGGAGTCCAGTAAAGGGCGCATTGTTGGTGCACGATTTCCCAAACCCTGTGCTACAAACCATTCACAATAGCCTATTTATACATTTAAATTAAATTAAATTAAAACTACAAAAAAAATTAAAACATAACCAACCTCCCCCCTTACCTTCATAATCGCAATGTATCACCCCCTCCTCTCCCATGGCATGTGACCCATATCCTATACTCCATTCCATAGGCCGTTTGACACCAAATATTTGAACAATTTATCATTTAATATTTGATATAAGATCTCTAGTCTCTCTTACTCTTATTTTATAATGTTCCCCCTCTTGATCACCCGATGGGGTGTGGGTGAACCAAGGGTTTGGGATAACCTAGTGATTTTTTTTCCTTCAATATTAGGGTATGCAAAGGCTCTCTTGGGACTCATTCATACATATTCTGACATATTCATCCAAAAGAGAATTTAATTTTTTCATTTTGGTCACCTTCATAATTTAAGGTGATAATTATACCTTCTTATTACATTCACTCTTATTATATTGTGATCTTTTGGTATTTTAAGGTTCTTGTTTAATTTTTAGTGAGTTTTTTCCATCGATGAATACCTAAACTCATATACATAGAAATGTATATATATATATATATGTGTTTGTGTGTGTGTATTCTCCATGTATGTATTCCATCAAGGAGAGGGGAATACATGAATTGTATTAAGGGATATATATATATATATATATATATATGTATATCTATATATATGAATGTATGGGCATGAAAGTGTGGAGGAGTTTCGAGTGGTCGTTGGTAAATTCTTTATGTGCCGAGTGTTCATATTGGTTTCTCTTTTAGGTAAAATATCATTCTATTTCCATTAATATTATGAATTTATTAATAAAATTACTAATCATATCATCCTTAGTTTTTAATTAAAGAATTATGATTTTCATATTCAATTCCCCTTAGATTTGAATTGATTATGTTCATGAATGAAATTTTAAATATGATAAATGAATTAACATATGAAAAATGAATCTATTTAATAATAAAACCCCTAAAACAGAGGTGCACTATCTTCAAGATAAATAGTAGTGATTGGAATTTTATTCTTGCTTTCCATATTTCCATGGTTTTCTTTTTATAACACATTGTTAAGGTTTTTTAAATAGCATGTTGAGACCTATACATTGTTGAACTTATGAAATGAGTTTCCGCAGTTTCATTATAAATGTTCTTATAACCAATACACCTTATATTCAAAAACCTTTTATTTTATTTTAAATGATGTGTGCCTTATCTCATGTGTGTTTTAATGAACCCAATACACCCCATGGGTGTTTTGTCCACTTAGTCTTATAATTACCCAAGTTGATAATAGAGTTTTTTCCATAAAATTTTCCTTGAACAAGAACCTTAGGGTTTTATGTGGAATCTCCATGTTATTAATGAGATAATGATTTTGTTAAGGTAAATAGAAAGTTTAGAATTGATTCTTCAAGATGGTTGGAACCTTTAATAGTAATAAATATGATCCCTTCCTTTATAACTTGTACATTATCTCAATTTACTATTGTTAGCAAAATTGAGTGAGATGAAATTCAGTAGGATGGCTCACATCAAATGGAATAACTTGATTAAATTATTATAATAAAATATGTCCTTAAAATGGAATTGAACATGTATATTAAAGTTCATAAGAGACATTACCTTATACATCATACTATAATTGTAAATGAGGGCTTTATGAATGTGATAAAACCATTATATTTTATTGATAAATATCATGCATTATAGGATTATGCCTCATGTAGTGAATGGTGTATGAATTTGACCTAGCCTATACTAATGATTTAATTGAAATGACTAAGAGGTTTTTACATAATAATATCCATGAACATTCCTTCTTATATGTAATTTAAATAGGCTAATGATATGCATGAGAGTTTAATGCCTTATCCATTATATGTTATAAATGAGTATGCCATATAGGAGGATGGAGCCAAGGGACTATGATATACCTTTGGGAGAATGACCGTGTGAGATTTTTAGTTGGGCCATGGGATTGACTATGAGAGAACCCCTATAGAAGGATGTCTAGAATCACATCCCAGTCCTTACAGTTTGTGGATCCAAGGGACAATGAGAGACCATGGGGGGAAAGACTATGTGAGCTTTCTAGATGGGCTAAGGGATTTACAGTGAGAGCTCTCCAAGTGATGGATGTCTATAGTTACATCCCATTCCTTACAGTATGTGCTTGACATGAGACTGTGAGATCCCTTGGAGTGGTGTTAGGAGCTAGACCATGGGGTCTTCCGCATAAATTGGATGTTTGATAGTTATGTCCCCATCCATCCAAACATATATCAACGTATATATATAATGATACTATATATATTGTTACTTGATCAGAATCTTATTCTGACTATGAGCCAAAGTAGGTATAGTTGTCAGGTGTCCCTTAAGAACCCAGATGACTTGTAATTAATTTCTACAGTTTTATTTATTATTCATGCCATACCTGCACATTGTGGTATTTATTTTTCTCTATTCATATTAGGCTCGAAACCATGGGTGTTATCCTACTAAGATTTATATATCACACCCTTCTTGATCCACCATTTCATCGGGGTACCAGAGTAAACATTCTTGTTCATAGGATCATGGACCTTGCTTGTTGTTATGTGATTGTACTAAGGAGTTAATAGAATTGGACTCTGCTAGAGATTAGGATGCACGTGGATATTTCTTTTGTGATTTATAGTTCTTTTGTTTACTTGATTAAGGTATTGTTCTAAATTATAAAGAATGTTTTTTGTTTATTTTTTTCATTTATGTGTCATCAACTATACTAGATTACTTTATAAAAATAGACTTTTTCTACTCTTATTCAATTATTATAAAATATGTATTCTAGTACTTGGTCACTACTTTATACTACTTCTGTTATTTCTTATTACTTTATTTCTGATAATAATGTTTTGAAACTTTGATAAGAGGGTATAGGCTCCTTAGTATCACCTCATAAGAACCTCACTACTATTTAAAAGCCTTTAGCATGAAGGGGAATAAGATGGAGGACATGTTACCCACTGGTACATCTATCGGTTTGATGGTCAGCCGAGTCAAGATATTACAAAGAGGCATCAAAGATAAATTTTTCCTTTATATTACTATTTTGGGTTGGTAGGAAGGAGACAAGGAATGTATTAGGACATGGTTAATAATTGTTCTTGGAACTAATCACTCCATGTATGGGAAGTGGCCATGTGGCTAGGGAAGGGATTGATGTTCATGTTTCTTGTTATTACAGATGAATATTATTTCACCTTGAGTGATTGGGGTACTTTTTACTAATTGTGATTTATGAAATCTATGGTATTTTTACCCTTGGCATGGTTCAGAAAAGATGATGCATAACATGCATCATAATAGGAACATAAGAGTTAACATGTCATGCATATACCATTCCATGTAGTAGAACATGTAGGTTTCATGTTGATTTGAATTGTATGTCTTCAATTTATTCCATGCCTTGTATTTATTAGAATTATTATTTTGATATAATGTTTCAGTGGTATATTTAAAATGTTTGGGGATGATATTTCATGCTAGCTACCTTGATTATGTGTCATGCTCCTATGTTATAGCATGAATTTGTGTTTATTGCTTATGACTACATGTTTTTCATTTTTTTATATGGTTTTTTCATTGGATAAAGAGAATGTGGTTGTGATGGAATGGGAACTAATTTTCAATTCTCAATAGTAGGGGCTCCATACCATAGAGAAAGGGTACCATGTTTATTCAAACTATCATGGTAATAATGTATATACATTTTAAGGTTTTTTCAAAATGTAAAGGATCCTAAAGATTGAATGAAAATTTTATTGGATATTAAATAGGATCTAAGTTCCAAACTATAGTATTTATGGGTACGTTATAAGTAGGTAGATGGAATTAGACATGACTGGACCATTGTATATGAGCATGTCATAATTTCAAATGATATTGGTTTTGATTAATAGGAACTAATTTTCAATCCATGATGTGTACGGGTGCTTCACCAATTTGGAAATGGAAACCCATATTAAATGAGATGGAATAATTGAATGACCCTGGAACACCCTAAGAGGGGAGGGGTGAATCAAGGTGTCATCCTTTTCATCAAACCCAAAAGATCATGTTCCCACATTGGTAAGAACCTGTTAAACATGTCTAATGTGAATCAGTAGTAAACATAAAATCACATGCATGGAGTCACCACAGTAATTTTACATGGTCCCCAACTATGTAATACTCGAAGGAGAAAACACTAACATTGTGTCATTTGTACCTAAATCTACTAAATTTCAGTAGTTTAAGATTAAAAATGGTTAGGCACAGTTAGTCTATACTAGGAAACAATTCCTTTAAAATATTTTATGGATATCTCATTGGGTCCATCAGAACACATATCACGACTCCCCCTAGCTCACTGCCTTGGGAGGAATCTAAACATAGTTTATAGACTTATAAGTCCCTTCATATTCATTAAATAATTCTTCCTAAAATGTACATATATGGTCAATTTAATTCTCACTGTTACCTATAGATGTAATCAACATTTCCACACACTGATAGTTCATGAACTGATTGTCCACAAACTGGCTTTCTTCCTCTAAAAATTGTGTTGCACCATGTTGTGTGTGTTCTTTATAGACCACCTCCCCTCTAAAGACTACAACTGCATCCATATACCATATCTCCTTCCACGTACAACCTCCACATACCAACTTTATGAACATACTTCATGATTTTCATCGTTGTGCTACCTTCACAACCCATGTCCATGTACTTCCTATTCTTGTATGGAATTTCTTCTTCCGTGGACTACTTCACCCTTCACAGAATCCTCTCTCATGAACCTATTCTCCTTCATGTACTCCCCATGAACTCTTTCTGACTTAACTAAATTTATTCCTTAAGTAAATATTTTTTCTAATGAAAATATCTCTATGTAATGACGGGATTAGTGGTACTTATATAATAAAATAGATCCGAAAATCATGCTAATATGATTTTGTAAAAAAAAATTATGCAGTTAAACCTTAACTACATACTGAGATCCTCCTGTGAACTGTTTTCCATTCAAAATATATGTAATGAATTTATTCCATCATATTGGTTGATTCCATCTACAAACAAAACCCTTTTAGTATTTAAAAATCTATTCCTCCTTTCTGCAAATGAAAAGTCGTCCCATGAACAGTTTTCCTACTGAAAAATGTGAACTTCATGTGAACTGTTTACCCAATGCAGTCCATTTGCCATTATTTATAGTCTGCATATCATTGTTATAAAAAAAATACATTCCTCATAATCCCTTCATTGTCCATGAAAACTTATTTGTGGTCCATGCACTATTCACTCTCACATGGAAATCCTTCCTTTTCCAAAAACAATCTCCCAATTTTGAGGGCCAACAATTTGGAAAAGTATGGGAAATGATTCCACCTTTTACACTAATGTTAGCATGTACTGTAAGATCACTTGTATTTAATACAATATTATAATGCTATTGTGGATTGATAGAAAACACAAACCACACTCTTTTACAATCAAATTATAGGTTTGGGTCTAACAATCTCCTCTTTTGGGTTTGTTGTAAATCTACAGAAAAATTCAATGAAGAACTAACCACACTCAAAACGTGATATTCGAGGAGTAAATCATCCAACACTCTAAGTCTACATGAGTGATACTTGGTGTAGAAAAAATATTGGAAGAATAAATTGGGTTCTCATGTCTTTAGAAACTATTTCTCATTATGTTTAATTTCTCTATATGTTCTCCATTCATCATTCAAGTGTATCCATTTCAAGCATTTATTTTTTTCTCTATTCTCCCACATTGGAAATAAACGCAATGAAAAAATATTTGTACATTTTTTATGTCACACCCTGACCCTTATATATTTATTTAATTTAATTATTTTTTCTACTTTTGAATATTTTTCCAAGGTCCAGAGTGAGTCCCGGATGAGGTTTCTGTGCTTTTGATTAAAAAAATGCGCATTTTGGGTGACATCGGTGGACGCACGGGCAGAGCGCGATGCCGCGCGGCTCCGCGCCAGCAACTGCATGACCCTTTTTTGTTTTTTATTAGTTAATTAAAGTAATATGAGTCCTTTTTTTATTTATTATGAAGGTTATTATTAATAATATGATTATTTATATTATTATTATTATTATAATTAAGATCATTAATAATTAATAATAATAATAATATTATTATTATTATTAGTTTCGTATTATTTTCTTCTATTTTTATTTTATTTTCATTGCTTTTTATTTTCTTTCTTCTCTCTATTCTTTCTTTCTTTATTTTTTTATTCCCTCCTTTTTTTATTCTTCCATGCGCATGCCCCCTACCTTATTTTTCTTTTTTTTCTCCTCCTTCACATAGCAGCACCCCCATCTTCTTCCTCCTACACCGCAGCAGGTCTGCACGTCCTCCTTGCTACGTAGCAGCGCAGCTCCACGACCCCCGCTCTCTTCTTTGTTCGCTGTTGCGCAGTAGCACAACAACCCGCACGCCCGGTTCTCCTCTCCTCCAGTAGCTAGCTCCTCCCATGCATGCTCACGCTCCAACAGACCCAGTTCTCCTCTCCTCCAGCAGCCCGCTCCTCCCCTGCATGTGCACGCCCCTACAGACACGGCTCTCCTTCCCTTAGCAGCGCTCCGCCGCTGCAACCCGCGAAGCCCCAGCACCTCGCACCTCCCCCTACTGACTTCGGCCTGCACTAGTGCGCGTAGTCCAGCCTGCTTCGGCTCCTCCCGTAGCCAGCGATGTTCCACCTCATTTCCTCCAACTGCACAGCCTAACCCCCAGCTCCCTTCCTGTCCATCGCCGCACCAAGCGGAACCGCCCGACCACCCTCTACTTCAGCGCATGACTCCCAGCCTCTTCCTGTTTCCAGCCCTGCGCGCTCCACCAGCTCTGGCGCCCCCTGCCCTACGTGCTCCACCTGCTCCAGCCCTCCTTCTCCAGCAGTCGGTGCCCCGACCCCCTCTTTCTGCTACCGCGCTGCAATCCCTTCCATCGGCCGACCTTCTTTCTAGCTCACCCGCGCCAAGCGGCCACCCCCGGACTCATCCCTCCTCGCAAAAACAACCAAGGCACTGTCCCGAGCCCCTTCTCCCCCTATTGGTATATCTCTTTTTGTTTATTCTCCTTTGATATTTTTATTGGATATAAATATAAATATATATATATATTACATTCGGATGATGAGAGTTTTTATTAATTATGTTTTACTTTGGGTCAGTCTGACTTTTTAGGACCCGCGCGGGGTGTTTCTGAGTGAGCGTCATCACTGCGCCTTCTTTTAGAGCTTGTTCCATCGTCGTGCCTTGGCCTCGAGGTAGGATTTCCCCTTTGTACATTCCTTTTTAATAAAATATTTACACATTTCATTCTTTTAGCACCTCTTTTAATTAATAAATATTTATGTATGATCCTTGGTTTCGCTGTTAGGTGTGCAAAGTGGTGTTTTATACATTGTTATGTGATAAATAGGGTTTTCATGTTATATATTGCACACCTCATGTTCAATGAAATGCCCGGTTGGCTCTTACGGTTTATTTGTAAAATTAAATGGTTTGGTTTGGTTTTGTAAAAAAGTGTCGTTTATTTTATACATGACACTTGAAACATTTTCTTGACGAACGAATACCCAGTATTGAAAGAATGCCAGTTTGACCTTTAAACTTAATTCACTGAATTTAAAATGTGGTTTTTGTTTTAATAATAAAGGATTTCTTCTGAAGCACGAACACGTATTTTGGTTCTTTTTAAAAAAAATAGTGATTGCGAAATGCGTTTAATGCTTGTTTGGAACTTTAAGGAAACAGATAAAAACGTTTTGATGAAAATCCTCCTAGGATAACTGTACTGCCTTGGTTGCGACGGTTTGTTTGGGAGGCCATGCTTAGAGGCTCTCAAGTGCTCGAGTAGTATAAAGGCACGAGGTTGTCCTAGGGAGTGGCTCGGGGTGATTCCTATTGCGCTATATATATATGTGTGTGTGTGTGTGTGTGTGTGTGTGATTGGATGCTCGGATGACGTCGCTTAGCTCACCCCTTTCCTAAATACTTGAGACAAGGGAATCTATCATATTGAGTGAATTTTCTAAGAGCGATTGCTGCACTAGTTAAATTACGCACTGGTTAGTGGCCCCATAGACGGGGAATACTGAGATATTGCTGCTATGGGGATTGGGCCCCTCAGTTAGGCCATGTAGTGCTATGTTGAGCGTTAGGGCGTCATGATATCATCAAGTTAGGGCATGACTTCAGGATGAGTCACATGTATGGTATGTTCTGGATTGTTCATGATATCCTAGGTTCACCCATGTTTATTTTCATTCAGTCACTTGCAGTGATGTTTTGGTACATGTATGTATTTCTACATTTCCCTTATTGTGTACTTACTTTGTGCATCGTTTTTCTTGGAAAGTGGTAAACTAGTTTTGATTTGGTCAAAATAATGGTTTTCAAATGAAAGTATTTAATCCTCTTTATACAACTTTGAAAATAAAAACATCACTTTCCATTTGAAAATGCTAACGTCTCACTAAAGGAATTGACTTCGATTTTTGAGAAATGAATAATGGAAATGACTCGTACTTTTTTTTGAGTAAAATGTAGAAAAAATTACTTTTATGAATTGTATTTCAAACATGAAATGATGTTTCTCTTATTTTAAATGCAGTGCATTGGGAATAGATATCGAGATACCCTACTGAGTTTTAATACTCACGCATATAGTTCTTTTCTATTTTTAGTGTTGTTCAGGCTATAGCTTGAGTACGCTCGCCTTGGGCAATGCTTGACCGTTGAGTTGGAGAGTGACCCACAGGGTCACACGGAGTTAGTTCGGGCGTCGTTTTTTGTCATTTTTATTCCCTTTCGTTCTTGTTTAGTCACTTTATTTGGGTTATTTATTCTGTGTTGCTCTGCATTATTTTGCTGCTTTATTTATTTGTATTGGGTGAAATCATTCCCACAGCCTCTATTGATGCCCTGGTGCTTGTCACCAGCCCAGGATGATTGGGAACACCTCTCGGGTCATGTCACGGACCAGCTCGGGTGACCGGTTCAGGGTCGACCTGGGTTGGTTCGTGAAAAAATGGTATCAGAGGAGGTCAGCTCTTAGCGAACCTCGCTTTTCAGAGCACCCTTTGTTATTTGGGATGTCAAGGTAGATGAAGTAGGATTGTCGGGACTCGAGGGGTAAGTGTGAGAAGAGCGTCGTGAACTCTTTCTCGTTCTGATCCTCAGGATTCCATTGGAAGTCCGATTTTATTTTTTTTCTTGGGTTTTTATGGAGTGATTTGTTATTGGGATATGACAAAGAGAGTTGGGGTAATAGTCCTCCTAATCCGCACGGCCTGGCAAGCCATGTGGAGCTAGGAGCATGGTCCAAAAAGACTTCCTAGGTCGGTGATTTGATTGGCATATGGCCGCCAACCATGTGGTCAAGTCACTCACTGACACTAGTTCCCTGTTGAGTTATTTTGGGTTTCTCCTTACTTTTGAAATTTTTGAATCAAAAAAAAGTTGGTTTTGAAAAAAAATGGTTATTTTTGAAAATGGGATGAATGATTTTTTTTGGAAAAAATGAAATGAAGTTGTTTTGTTTTTGGCCTTGGTGTTCATAAGGGTGCTCAGATGCATAGTGTTATGCGGAAATGTGGACGGATGTCTGATATGGAGGATGGATGCCTGGGGTGGCACAGAGACTTGCATGTGAGTGAGACTCTAAAGAATACCAAGGGTGAGGGTTTAACCCACTAATCTTGTTTTAAATTAAAAAAAATTTCAAAAAGGAAAGTTTTGATGTTATGATATCCTGTTTCCCTGTGTTTATAGCATGTTACCTATGTGGTGTTTGATTTTGAGGATTTTTACTTATTGAGTTGGCCTTGATTGTGTTTTTGTCATTTCTTGTCCAGCGGTGATCCCTTGAATCTTATATGGCTGATCGTAGTGCGGTTGATCAACCTAAGGATTTTGTGCTTGAGTTTCGGAAGTAAGATTCACCTCGCTTTTATGGGAAAGCAGACCCTTCCGTAGTAGAGGAGTGGATGCAGAAGATTGAAAGGGACTTTGACCTTGTTGAGTTTCCCGAGTTGTTGAAGGTCAAGTTTGCGACCTTCATGCTTGAAGGTTCACCGTGGATGTGGTGGAAGTCGTTGTCTCTGAACAAGCCCCTTAAAGAGCTTACTTGGGAGTGGTTCAAGGCTTTATTCATTTGTCAGTATTTCTCTGAAGACGAAAGAGTGAGGAAAAGGATGGAGATGCATTGTTTGCAGTAGGTTGATAGATCCGTGTAAGAATATTTCCAGCGCTTTGTGGAGCTAGTCCCTTATGATTCAGGGTATGCTACAGATGACTCCATGAAGGCTCAATTATTTTGGGCGGGTCTCCGCCCTGATCTATAATCGAAGGTGTCGGCGTCCAATCAAACTTTTGTTGCCGATGTGGAGAGGCAAGCTTTTCTTGTCGAAGCCATGATGACAAGAGTGCTCGAAGTGGTGCTTCCTTCTTCAATTCTCAGGAGTAGTGGGGAAACTTCCAACAAGAAGATGAGTAAGCCATTGAAAGTCTATGAAGAAGGTCGTGGAATCAAAAGGCCTTGGGATCTTTCATCACACTCTTCGGAGAATGAGATCTTTGTGTGTTACCAGTGTGGCAAGTTGGGTCACAAGAGGCCATCGGGCCCAAGTGTTCTGAAGCCCTATCATGTTTGCGGACGTTTGGGTCATTTATAGGGATTCTGTCAAGGTATTGCTAGAAAGCGCCGCAGAGGAAGTTCTAAGAAGTGATGTAATGTGGGTTTTTTGTTTAAAGTTTCTTATATATGTTTCCTTCCAGTGTAAGGGATCTTTTTTCGTGGCTGTTGTACGGGTGTTGTTTCAGGTTTGAAATCTTTGGGAATGTCATGGGTTTTTAAGAACTCTATTTTTCTATGGCAGTGTGGTTTTTCATTTCAAAACTCTGTATTTTCCTTTTTCAAATTAAAAGATGTATGTTCCTTATTGGGATTACCAGAACCGGACTGTGAGACAGGAAATTCTTCTTCCATCGGAGCTCCATCCAAAAGGCCTCAGAGTGAAGTCGGCGTGTAGTCAGGAACCCCCGGGAAATTTTTAATAAGCTTGGCTAAGGTTGTGCCTCTAATATTGTGGTGGCGCAGTTTTTGCTCGTTCGTTGTGGTTTCTTGATCATTGTAATTCTCCTCTTGTCGCAAAGAGTGCGATGGACTTATTCCTCACGCAATTCCAATGTTTATGCCCTTTTGGGTTCGTAAGGAGCTTTCAGTTCATCTCCTATTCCTTTCGTACATGACTTATTGGTTTAATTGTTCTTGGTTTATTTCTTTTAGCTTGAGTAAGACCCGGTCCAAGTACTAGTTGAATTCTTATGGTGGGGAGACCATTTGGGCCTCCCCTCTGTTTGTATTTTCTTTCGGGCAATAGTATTAAGTCCCGTTGGTGGTCAATGAAACGTCCATGTGTTAAGATGTTGGATCGTGTCATGTGGAATCCCTAAGTGTTAATCAACTGGCTGGATAGTATCTTGGCTTTCTGAGGATGGAAAGCATTATGGTGGGGAGAATTGTCACACCCTGACACTTATATATTAATTTAATTTAATTATTTTTTCTACTTTTGAATATTTTTCCAAGGTCCGGAGTGAGTCCCGGATGAGGTTTCTGGGATTTTGATTAAAAAAATGCACATTTTGGGCGACATCATTGGACGCACGGGCAAAGCACGATGCCGCGCAGCTCTGCCCCTGCAACTGCATGACCCTTTTTCGTTTCTTTTATTATTTAATTAAAATAATATGAGTGCTTTATTTATTTAGTATGAAGGTTATTATTAATAATATGATTATTTATATTATCATTATTATTATAAAGATTATCAGTAATTAATAATATTATTATTATTATTATTACTAGTTTGGTATTATTTTATTCTATTTTTATTTTATTTTCTTTGCTTTTTATTTTCTTTCTTCTCTCTATTCTTTCTTTCATTATTGTTGTATTCCCTCCTTTTGTTCTTCTTCGACGCGCATGCCACCTGCCTTCTTTTTATTTTTTTTCTCCTCCTTCACGCAGCAGCACCCCCATATTCTTCCTCCTACACCGCTGTCGGTCTGCACCTCCTCCTTGCCGCATAGCAGCACAGCTCCACGACCCCCGCTCCCTTCTCTGTTCGCTGCCGCACAGTAGCACAACAACCCGCACGCCTGGTTCTCCTCTCCTCCAGCAGTCGGCTCCTCCCCTGCATGCGCACGCTCCAACAGTCCCGGTTCTCCTCTCCTCCAGCATCTGGCTCCTCCCCTGCATGCGCACTCCCCTATAGATCCGGCTCTCCTTCCCTTAGCAGTGATCCTCCGTTGCAACTCGCGAAGCCCCAGCACCTCGCACCTCCCCCTACTGCCTTCGTCCTGCACTAGTGCGCGCAGTCCAGCCTGCTCCGACTCCTCCCACAGCCAGCACCGTTCGACCTCCTTTCCTCCACCTGCACAGCCCGACCCCCAGCTCCCTTCATGTCCGTCGCCGCACCCAGCGGAACCGCCCAACCACCCTCTCCTTCAGCACAGGACTCCCAGCCTCCGCCTGCTGCCAGCCCTGCGCGCTCCACCCGCTCTAGTGCCCCCTGCCCTGTGTGCTCCTCCCACTCCAGCCATCCTTCTCTAGTAGTCGGCGCCCCGACACCCTCTGTCTACTGCCGCACAATAGTCCCTTCTTCCGGCTGACCTTTTTTCCAGCTCACCCGTGCCTAGCGGCCTCCCCCGGACTCAGCCCTCCTCATAACATCAGCCCAGGCGCTATCCCGAGCCTCGTCACCCCCCTGTTGGTATATCTCTTTTTTTTATGCTCCTTTGATATTTTTATTAGATATATATGTATATATTACATTGGGACGATGAGAGTTTTTATTAATTAAGTATTACTTTGGGTCAGTTTGACTTTTTAGGACCCGCGTGGGGCGTTTCTGAGTGAGCGCCATCACCGCACCTTCTTTCCAAGCATGCGCCATCGTCGTGACTTGGCCTCGAGGTAGGATTTCCCCTTTGCACTTTTCTTTTTAATTAAAGATTGACGCATTTCATTCTTTTCGCACTTCTTTTAATTAATAGATATTGATGTATGATCCTTGGTTTCACTGTTATGTGTGCAAAGTGGTGTTTTATACCTTGTTATGTGATAAATAGGGTTTTCTTGTTATATATTGCACACCTCATGTTCAATGAAATGTCAGGTTGGCACTTACGGTTTATTTGGAAAATTAAATGGTTTGGTTTGGTTTTGTAAAAAATTGTCGTTTATTTTATACATGACACTTGAAACATTTTCTTGACGAACGAACACCCAGTATTGAAAGAATGCATGTTTGACCTTTAATCATAATTCACGAAATTTCAAATGTGGTTTTGGTTTGAATAGTAAAGGATTTCTTCTGAAGTACGAACACGCATTTTGGTTCTTTTTAAAAAAAAATAGTGATTTTGAAATGAATTTAATGCCCGTTTGGAACTTTAAGGAAATGGATAAAAATATTTTGATGAAAATCCTCCTAGGATAACTCTGCTGCCTTGGTTGTGAAGGTTTGTTTGGGAGGCTGCACTTAGAGGCTCTCGGGTGCTCGAGTAGTCTAAAGGCACGAGGTTGTCCTTGGGAGTGGCTCAGGGTGATGCCTATTGTGCTATGTGTGTGTGTGTGTGTGATTGGATGCTCAGCTGGCGTCGCTTAGCTCACCCCCTTTCCTAAATACTTGAGACATGGGAATCTGGCATATTGAGTGAATTTTCTAAGAATGATTGTTGCACTAGTTAGATTACACACTGGCTAGTGGCCCCATAGTAGGGGAATACTGAGTTATTGCTGCTATGGGGATTCAGCCCCTCGGTTAGGCCATGAAGGGCTATGCTGAGCGTTAGGGCATCATGATTTCATCAAGTTAGGGCAAGCCTTCAGGATGACTCACATGTATGGTATGTTCTGGATTGTTCACGATCTCCTAGGTTCACCCATGTCTATTGACTTTCAGTCACTTGCAGTCATGTTTTGGTACTTGTATGTATTTCTACATTTCCCTTGTTGTGTACTTACATTGTGTATAGTTTTTCATGGAAAGTGGTAAACTGGTATTGTCTTGGTTAAAAAATGGTTTTCAAATGAAAGTATTTAATCCTCATTGTACAACTTTGAAAATGAAAACATCACTTTTCCTTTGAAAATTCTAATGTCTCACTAAAGGAATTGAATTGGGTTTTTGAGAAATGAATAATGGAAATGACTCGTACATTTTTTTTTTGAGTAACGTGTAGAAAACATTACTTTTATGAATTGTAGTTCAAAATTGAAATGATGTTTCTCTTATTTTAAAGGTAGTGCATTGGGAATAGATATCAGGCTACCCTACTGAGTTTTAATGCTCACTCCTATAGTTGTTTTCTGTTTTATTGTTTTGCAGGATATAGATTGAGTACACTTGCCTTGGGCGACGCTTGACCGTTGAGTTGGAGAGTGACCCACGGGGTCACACTGAGTTAGTTCGGGTGTCGTGTTTGGTCAGTTTTATTCCCTTTTGTTTGTGTTTAGTCACTTTATTTGGGTTATTTATTCTGTGTTGCTCGGCATTATTTTGCTGCATTATTTAATTGTATTGGGCGAAATCATTCCCACATCCTCTATTGATGCCCTGGTGCTTGTCTCAAGCCCAAGAGGATCGGGAACGCCTCTCGGGTCATGTCGCGGACCGGCTCGGGTGACCGGTTCAGGGTCGACCTCGGTTCATTCGTGACATTTTATCTTAAAACACACTCGCCCTTGATCAAATACCCCCCATAAACCTGAAACACTTCTAAAAACTGATTAAAATAGCTAACACAAAATGGGAGAGGGGAACAATTATGACTTCCTCAAGCACTAAAAATGGGTTCAACACCGATGTTGAACTGATGATTCTCAAGAACATTTTTTGAAAATGGATTGGTTTGTATGTCAGCCACTTGATCATAAATTCATAATGATCCATTTTAATCGTTCCCTTTTCATCATTTTCCTTAATAATTTGATATCTATGTTCAATGTGTTTTATATGAGAACCCTGAACTAGATTCTTCATTTGACATATTACACTCTTGTTATAGCTGTGAATCATCATTGGTTATTTCACCTCATTTCCATTATCAGTATGTTGTTTCTTCATCCACGGTAGTTGATTGAAATCCTTTGTAGCATATATATACTCATATTTAGCAGTACTCTGTGAATTATTTTCCAATTTCATACTCAACCATCACAAAAAGAATGCTTCACCACTTGTGGACTTTCTATCAACAACATCTCTAATCCAATCTTCATCATAAAACATTTATAGTACACTATCCCTTCTTAAAAAAATGTATAGTCCATAATTTTGAGTACCTTGAATATACCTAATGATTATTTTCACTACCACAATATGTTCTTCCTTCAGATTACTTTAAAAGTAGGCTATTAAGAATGTTGAAAATACAATATCTAGTCGTTTTACTATCAGGTATAATAATCTTCGAATGATTCTCCTGTATATTGTGGGATCCATATAAGTCAAATCCTCGTGATTTCCAAGTTCAGCTACAACCACTCTCTTATATGCTTTTATTAAGAAATAGAAGTCTAGTCTTTCCTTTGGATCACTTAATTCCCCATTATGTATCTGATTTTACCGATCATACAAATTTCAAATTCTAAATTCATGTTATTGGAAAATTCATCCACAGATCACTGCCTGAGTCCACCAAATATAATATAATTTACATACACCAGTACCATGAACTCATCATTCTATGAATTATTCTCATAGAGATTGTGATCCACTCCTCTATTAAATTCAAGCTTATTTAGAAAAGAATCTTGCCAAGATTACCATGCTTGTGGTACCTATTTCAAACCATATTGAGCCTTTTTTAATCTAAAAACCTTAATTTCATAATTTAAAAGAAGAAAACCCAAATTAGTTCAATGCATACTTCTTCTTCAATAACACCATCAAAGAATTTGGTTTTGACATCCATAAGATTCATTTATATCCTCATTGAATTACTATGGATTGAAAAAGACTGATTGACTCTAGTGTAGCTATAGAATAAAATTTGTATTCAACATAAACACCTTAAATATGTGAATAGATTTTTCACACCAATAATGAATTATTTCTGAACACATTTCCATGTTTTTCAGAAAAAAATGAAAATAAATCCACTTCATACCTATCACATAATTATTTTTGGGTCACTTAACTAGATATCAAATTTTGTTATTGTCGATCTAATAAAAATCAACATTTATGGATTTAAAGCTTGATTCGTACTTTTAATCTTCTTCAAATGATTATGGTTCCAAAATTGATAGAAAGGATGATTGCGCATTTTTCATCATTCTCCTTTTCTATGTTGGTGTTTTCCAATCCCCAATGATGTGGGATTGATCAATTTTTTCTCTTCGATTTCTCCATTGAGGCTTAGAAGAGTTTTCTTCAAAAATGGTTTCCACTTCTAATTCTTCTTCTAAATCAACATCATGATGCGACATATGAATGTTTGGAACTCCTTTTTCTATTTCTACATTTAAATCTGTTTTGTGTCCACTTTATTCAACTTCTTCAATCACACCAATATAATATCCCCTCAAGGTGTTTTTGGTCTAGTCTTCAGTGATATTGAATTCACTTATTTCCAAAATTCACCCAAGAAGATTATTGAAGCATTTTTTTTCTTTTTAATTCATTTAATATCCAAGGAATATTCCTTCCTATGTAGCATCACCATACTTACTAGGATTTCAATCATTGTTTCAAATAAAACATTTAATTCTAGAAACATAAAAATATTTCAAATAGTGATTCCTTACATGACACAACACATATGGTGTCTTAGTTTCCCCCATATAAACCCATGTTCCATTTTGAGTATACATTGCAACTTGAAAAATATCTTTCCAGTAATGGAGAGGGATGCGACTCTCAACTAGAAAAATTCTGGCCATATTGTTAACCTATAGAGTCTTATTCTCAATAACTCTATTTTACTATAGGGTTATCCTTATATCCAACTCATGTTGTGTTCCATATTTCTCTTGGTAATTTTTAAACTCAATGGATGGGTATTCCCCTCCATTGTTAGACTATAGAACATTGATTTTCCATCCAGTATCATTCTTGCATATCCAGTGATATGTTTTCATACAACAAATCACTTCTTATTTATGGTGTATAACCATCACATAATACTTTATTCAGTATTCATCAATGAAAAGAACAGCATACCTTTCTTCACATGTTCTGATAATATTTATCAGTCCACATATGTTTGTATTGATAAGATCAAGAAGATCTTATGCCCTTTTCATCTTAGGCCGATATAAACTGTAGACCAACTTCCCTCATATACATTCATCATAAGACATTTACATTTCATGCTTCATATTGGGGATGTATGTGTCTATCTTTTTCATACATATCTTTTCCATGTATGGTTTATTTATGTGAACCAATCTTTGGTGCAATATGTTTTTTTCTTCTTCAACTATCATGTAGTAAATTTTATCTTTACTATCTACCTAATATAAGTTTCTATATGTTTATTATCCTTTCATTAGTATAATCTAAATATTTCTTCAAATAGGTCACCCATTATGATTAAAAGTCACCATCAGTCCTAAGTCACATGGTAGAATCACACTCAAGAGGTTGTGATACAGACCGTCCACATTGAGAACTTCAGTTTTATTCAACTCTCTATTAGCCAGTTCATTATGCACACTTCCTTTTATCTTGGAATCACCATCATTATTGAACCTTACTATTCCATTAACCATTTTTTAAACATTCATTAATAGTTATGTATTTACCTTCATATGGAATGACTATCCACTATCAAGAATCCAGGTGTTCCTGCTCTTCGTATCTTTGAGGGCAGCTTTGGCAAGGTTGAATTTTTCGATTTTCTTATTTTCCTTCCATGAAATATTGGATTGATTAAAGGATAATGTGGGCATTTAAAATATCTTTTTCACATGAACAGGTTCACCATATTCACACACTTCTTCTAGAGGAGAAAACCAGTTTATAAGAGAAACACTATTTAGTTGACGAGTGTTGCCTAGTCTCTATGTTCTTTATGTAGTGTTAATTCCTTTCCTCTTCCTAAAATAAATGGAGTTATAACCAAAGTTATAACTATGAAAAAAATATCCATCAAAATTATTTCTTCTATAAGAAGTATGATATAAATTTTATCCCCTTTAATAACTTATGTTCTCTTCGCTATTAAAATTGATCGTTTCCTCTTCACAGTATGACATGGTATGGCCTAAATAGCAACAAAATTGACATTTTATAAGAAATTTTTTTTATAAATTTTTTCTCCCCATGTATCCTTCCTTAGAAAAATAGTTTTACTTCCTTTAATTTTAGGAAACATTTCTATAGGATTTTGTTCTCCTTTCAGTTTGATTTGAGGCTCTTTTTTTAAAAAATTAGTTGAATTTTTGATATATTCAAATTTTGATTTCCCTTTTCTTAGGTTTATATTATTTCCATATTTTGAGGTTTTAGCCTCAGAACCAATTCCACTTTTCCCATGCATACAGATATTTGATTCACTTTCAACATTACTCCTAAGAGTAAAATCTTCTTATTCAAGACAGACAGTAGTCTTTGACTTCTCCTCTTGTATGGATGTATGATCATTGATGAACTTTTCAATTTTTTCAATTGTGAGATTCAGTTTCACATCATGTTATTTGATTTCAAGGTTTGTTGAATATATTTTCACTACTTATTCTAGTATTTCATTTTTATCTTCAACCCAATCAATATATTCTGATGATTCTTTCTAAACATCTCTCCAATTTTTTCATATGTTACTTTGATTACCTAGAATACTAACAGAATCCTTAACATGAAATTTGAGATCAACATCAGTAATAAAACGATAATCAATAGCTATGTCTTATAATGGTTCTGACATTCCATCTATAGCCATCATAGATGCTAAAGTTTTAGATTTAGTATTTGGTTCTTTATCCTCAAAGAAATCATTATAATTATCATATTATTCATTGAAAAAACATTTTCTTTGTAATTTCATTCCAGGTTTGAAGTCTCCCTTTTGAGTAAACAAATTCTGATCCTTTTGTGATTTTCCATCCTCACATTCTTCATCATCGAACCCCCTTGAGCACCAAGAGGAAATTTTCCAAATCTACCATAATGAAAGCATACCAAGGGTATATTTATATCATATCACCCTTTTCAACTCTAAAATTTCATGGAAAAGAGAGAAATAATTTCATCTTCATCATTAAATTCATTAACACAATTTCATAAAATATCATTTTTTTCCCTTGTCTTTGAATACCCTCCCATTTCTAACACGACATGTTGCATCCTCTGGTTTCATGGGCATTTCATATGCTACAAAAAATCTGAAATATCATCTAAAGAAATATTTGAATGACCTCTTTCCTTAAGGGCTGAAAGTTTCGGATTATAAAGAGGTGGAAGCCTTCTCGATATTTTCTATATAATTTCAATTTTATTTAGTTCTTCCCCAAGCCCTCAAATTTCCTCTACAAAATCTATATTTTGATTGAAAAATGTATCTACATTTTCATCAGGATTCATGTCAAGATCATAAAACCTATTATAAAAAAAATTGATGTTTGGCCTCCTTCAATTTGTTATCTCCTTCATATATATTTTATTGATTTTCTCACATAGACATAAATGATGTGAAACTCATCACCTTTAGATTTATTTTATCAGATACAACTCTTGTGAGGGAATTTTGTGCTTTAGAATCTGTATCAATCTTTTTCCAGTCTTTATTTGTCATAAACAACCCTGTTGGATCAATAACCTATATTCCATGTGAATTGGTTAAAAGGATTTCCATTCTAAGGGATCTTAGATGGGATTTAATTTTGTTCTTCTGTATCTAAAATGTACTTCCATCAAAATGGGAAAATCCCTTGAAATTAATTTTATTCTATATCATAGAAAAGGATATATTTTACACTAGTTACCTCACTATAATGCCACTTGAAGGACCTCGGAACAACATGAGAGTGTAGGGGTTAATCTAGGTGTCAACTTTTTTTCAAAAGTTACGGATCTTAGTCCAACATTGGTAGGAACCTGTCAAACCTATTTTTTAGAATTAGCATTAAACAAAAAATCACATGAAAAGAGTCAACATAGTAATTTTAATCGGTTCTCCACTAAGGTCTAGTCTAAGAATTATACGCCAATAGTGTGTCATTCATACTTGAATCCACTAATATTCACTTGTTGTAGAGCATAAATGTTTAGTCATAGTCACTTAACTATAGGAACACTTACTTTGAAATATTTTAGGGATAACTCATTGGGTCCCTCAGAACACTTTCAATGACTCCCCATAGATCACTCCCTTGGGAGGAATGAAAATATAGTTTATAGACATGTGGGTTCTTTAATCTTCATTAAACCATGCCTCTGCAAATATAAAAAGATATTCTGTTGATGCTCTACTATTACCTATAGTGGTAATCCATATTTTCATTCACTAGTAGTTTGAAAACTATTCTCCCACAAACTGTCATGCATCCTCTATGCATTACGCTATACCACATAGTTTCTGTGCCTCACATACCACTGATCCTCCACCGACTTCCTCCTCTTTCATGAACTGTATCTCATTCTACACACCACCTCCATGTATTTCCTCCACACACCACCTCTTCATAATGAATTTTCAAACCACGGCCACGTACTACCATTTAGATCCATGTTCTTTTACAGCCTCTGCTTCTACGGAATTCCTTTTTTAGTGGACTACATCACCTTTTTTGGAATCCTCTCCCGCAAACCTCTTCTCATTGACATATTCTCTTCTAACTCTTTCTACAATAGCTAAACTTATTTCCATAGTGAATTTGTTTTCAAATTAAAACACATCTACAAAATGATGGTATTAGTAGTCCTTATATAGGAAAATAGATCCAAAAAAGTCACTAATCTGATTTTTTCATTTATTCGATGTGGTACAGCCTTTACCGCATACTGATCTCCTCAGATGAACTATTTTCCATTCGCGGTCCATGTTTCACCATTCATTCCTCAGGCTGGAATATTCCGTCTTTGAACTAAACCCTTTGTGCCCCAATAAATATTATCCCCTTATCTGTGAATGCCAAGAAATATTTTAAACTATTTTCCAACCATGAATGGAAAACATCATGTGAACTATTCCCATACACAGTCTGTGTTCCATGCTTCGTGGTCCGGATTGTGATTCTATATATAAAACCCATTCAGTGTACTTCCATCTCGTTCTATGAACAATGATTTTTGATACACATATATTTTAATCCAACAAAGAAATCCTTATTTTTCAAAAAACTAACTCTTTATTTTGAGGGAAAAAATTGGAAAAATATGAGAAAAGAGTATTTGTACATTGTATAGCTTAGTAAACACACACCTTATATTATATATCGCCCATAAATATATATAAATTCCAAAAAAAGATTAAAAAATTAACATAAAAGTGGATGGGGGAAACATCATGACCACCTCATGCATTGAGAGGTGGTTGAACACCAAGTTTCAACAAATTCTTCTAACAAACATGTGCTGAAAATGTCTTGGTCATTATGGAAGACAATTGATCATCGGTTCTAACATGATCATCTTTAATCATTCCTTATTCAACTATTTATATGATGAAGTGACATCTTATTTGAATTTATTTCATATGATAATGTTGAATAGGATTCTTTATAAGATCAATTGCACTCTCGTTATCACAGTGATTCACTGTTGGTTGTTTCACCTCATCTCTAATATCAATGAGTTCTTTCATCTTCCACAATAACTAATTTTAAATATTTTTAGTCGAGATATACTCAACTTCAACAGTACTCATATATGTACTATTATATTTCTTTCTCAATCATTCCACACATTCATTTTCCAATAATGAAATCCCCACAACTTGTGGAATTTCTCTCAACAACATCTACATCCCAGTCAGCATAAAAAAATGAAAATAGTTCACTATATCTTCCAATATAAAAGTATAATATATAATTTTGAGTACCTTGAATGTTCCTCATGATTCTTTTCCCAGACTCAATATGTTATTCAATCAGATTACATTGAAAGTAGGCTACTAAGCATGTGGAAAATATAATATCTGGCCGTATCACTTTAATGTACAATAATATTCCAGTGATTCTCATGTATAGTGTGTGATACACATAAGTCCCATCCTTATGATTTACACATTTTGTTCCAATTGTAATCGAATATGGAATTGTTTAGAGTCATGCATATTGAATTTCTTCAGTAACTCTCTTTCATAATTTTACTGAGAAATAAAAGTATATTATTTCCTCTAAATAACTTACATCCCCCAGAAGTATATGATTTTTCCAATCATATACATCTCAAATTATTATTTCATGTGACTAGAAAATTTGACCACTAATTCATTTGTAAGAACCCGGTTCTTGTTTATGAGGTACGAGGTTCTTCTTTTCTCTTTTCATTAAGTGTTTTTGGAGAAAATATGGACAAAGGGAAAAATCCCAAATTTTGGAAAGTACACGCTGTGTAATTTGTCCACATGCAGTGTACTTTTGGCTATGTGGGATAAGTACACAGGGTGTGTGGTTGTGCCAGGGATGAAGGGTGTAGGAACCGACTACACGCCGTGTACGGGTCCTTTACACGTCGTGTAGTCAGTCGGCAGGTGAATAGTAAGGCAGTGGCCAGCTGTGCGACTACACACACCGTTTACTCAAGAAGACATGCTGTGTAGGCATGTTGGTAGATGAATAGTGCCACACTGTTAGAAAGCTTCCAGAGGAATAGTTAAAAAATAGGGAGTACATGCTGTGTACTTGGAAGTACATGTCGTGTACTTTTTTTGCTTAAAATGGGAAGTAGCCTCCCCTGTTCATAGGGAAGTATTAGAACTGGAAGGGAGCTCGACAGAGGATGGCCGAATCTTTGGAGATCCGTGAGGCGCACGTTGTGAATCCATTTCCGCCTCAGATGATCACGTTGGAACCGTGTGGGTACACTCTCCATTCTCATGGAGTATTTCTTACCAATTCTCCCTCTAAGGGAAGTTATTTTCCTTTAAGCGGTGTTTCTTTTACCTTAGATCTACAGCGTTCTAGGACGATTCGTGGAATGTCATTCGCGTATATTGATCGGAGGCGTATAAGGTAGGTGGATTGGTGTTAATTTTACAAATGTTGTGTGTTTTGTGTGTTTTTTAGATACGCGCCCATGAATGGGGTGTCGTATGGTTGAGGCCTTGTTTTATTAAATGCCTGGAATTGAATAAGTATTTAAATGTGATATTAAAGTGTTGTTTGGGATCACTGCTTGGATCCAGGACCATCCTGAGGGGTGCGTTACTCTGTTCAGCCATTTGTCTAGGATACCCAAGGGGATGAAATGTTTAATTATGCATTACTTTTACCTCGAGAGTAATTGTATGTAAATTTCAGGTTTATCAGTTGGGCATGGCCCGGTTACTTATGCCTGAGGGCGGTGTTTTACTATAGCGTGAGGGCGTGATTGTATTATCCTGAGGGAGACATTCCATTTCGCCTGAGGGAAACCTTTCGTGCCTGAGGGCTTGACTTCTGTGCCTGAGGGTGACACATCGTACGCCTGTGGGACATTTCTGTTACACTTGAGGGAAATACCTGTAGGTTGGATTCTGATTACATGAGGTTGAGATTTTGTTTGTCTGAGGACACTGTCTGTTTACATAGAAATTCACTATGGTGTTTTCTTATATTAAATGGATTAAATGAATAATAAAATGGAAATATAACTGGTAAGTTAGTTACTTTTGAGTACTACATAGTTTATTGAATTTTACTACTACACTCTGTTGTTGCATATTTTTTTACACCCAGTTGGGCACATGCCTTTGGTGGGTGCCTACTGAGATATATTTCTCACACCCTTTTTGGGACATACTCTTCGGCCCAAACAGATTATGTTTCTATAGGTGTAGATAAGGGAAAGGGTCCTTATACAGGTACTTGACTGCTGCTGAGGTGTAGGAGAGCATGGGATCGTGAATTGGCTCGCGATGTCATGGGCTGTTCTATTTGCTTTTTTGTACTTGTACTTCAGTTGTATTGTAATGTTTGTGTAACATGTTCTGGCTATTTTCATAGAATTGAGGCATGTTTCATCATATTATACACTGGTTGGTTATAACCACTACAGTTGTTATTTCAGTTGTGTATGGTTTACTTCTTCTGCTATTGCTGTGTATTTATATCATATTATGTTGCGCTACACTTTGAAAAATGAGGGCATAGTTTCCCCACTATTAGACTCGGGCCCTCTCTGCTAGTCTGCAGCCTCTGGCGTTTGGGGAAATTCACTTGATGTCATGTGGTGAACCGGGTTCGGGGCACCCGTTGAGTGGCACCCATATCTGAGACGTTACAAAGTGGTATCAGAGGATTTCATTTCTTTGAATTACTATTTGAAGCCTTATTCAGGGATAGGACAGGAACAGTAGTTGGTAATAAGTTGTGCCTGGGCGTAGGTAACCCATGTATAGGAAAAAGCCAATTTACCTCGTATTGCAATTTTACTGATTTTTCAATTTACAATTGATATGATTTCACCATTGGGTGACACACTTGTGATTGTGATGATGATATTTTATCTATAGGTTCTACTTAGTTTCATCCTGATGAGATGAGGGTATTCTATCTCATGCATCATTTAGGAACATGCTAGAAATCACATGCCATGCATAGTTCCATGACATGTAGGTGCATTAGAAATTGCATGTTATTGTGATAGTTGATGTGCTAGAAAAGCATCCATTGTGATAACTGCTTGATAACTACCTGTTATATGATAGGGTATATTTTATGAGACGATTTGTATAATGAATGCCAAACTTTGGTTTTTGGGGAGTATGGGCCCCCATTTAGCAAAATTTGGTGGATCATTGACTATTTATTATGCTATACCCAAGATAAAATGTCAAACATTGATTCGTGGGGAGTATGGGACCTCACGGATCGGTATTTGGCACTTAGGTGTTGTTTTTAGTGTTTTCTAGGTTTCAGGGAAGTTTTTGAGGCATACTATCCAGAATTTCCAGTATAAACGTCGTGTATTACTGTAGACACGCTGTGTATGTTGTTCTGTTCACGAAGAAAAATAAACTTTATTTGTACACACCATGTACCCTGAGTACACACTGTGTAGTCTCCACCCGTGTCAAAAACCATGTGGGTGGCGACACGGGGAAGGGAAGAGCTTGGGGAAAACATGTCATGTAAGTTCTGTACACACCATGTAGTGTGGACCTAGTGTCTTCTATGTAACTAATAACAAGGGTGGAGGAAACTGTAATACATACACATCGTGTCCACTGTGGAACACGCTGTGTAGTGATACCTGGGGACCCGGCCGTGTAACTAACAACATGGGTCGGGGTAATACTTTTGAGTACACGTCGTGTGTATATATATAACACGCCATGTAGGATGAGCCATGTAAAATGGTCATGTAACTAACAACACGGATCGGCGGAGCACGTCTAGTACACGCCGTGTACCCTTGGGACATGCTGTGTAGTCTTGTCCGAGGATAGACCGTGTGGAGTAAGTCGTGTGGCTGGGAAACGAGGTGGTGTACACGCTGTGTCCTGGTGTAACACACCGTGTGGTGTCAAGATGAGTAGTCTGCTGTGTCACAAACGACACAAGAAGTTGGAAAATAACACCATACTCGTCGTGTAGTCAATTTACATGCCGTGTAGTTTTGTTCAAAAGGAAGCCGTGTTGCATAACCATGTAGAAGGACCCGGGCAGGGGAAGAGAAGTCAGGTACATGTCGTGTAGTCAGTATACACGCCGTGTAGTCTTGTTTTTCAACTTTTGAATGCCTTTTTCCTCCTGTTTCCTTTCGGATTTCTTTTTTTTTCAGTCATTGTTAATTTTGTTCTAAAGACGTTTTTTTACCTTTTAGTGCCATGCCACAAAGACGACCACGCGTTGTTCACCAAGAGAGCAGCGACGAGAATACTCTTGAAATTGTGGGCCATTGGCTACCAGTGGATCCTCCAGCAGAGCCAAATGCGGTGCTAGCCATTATACAGGACATAGGCACGGAGGCACAGTTCTGTGAAGGCTTTATGCGGTTCATGCAGACCTTTTAAGGAGCACCGCTGACTGCCACATCTATGGCCAAGCTTACTAGTATATTCCAGCAGCAGCAGCCGCCTAGGTTTTCAAGGGATGGCAGACCACAGGCTGTGGAGTCTTGGCTTGGATTGATGCAGACTATTTTTGACCATCTTGAGGCACCTCAAGGGCGGGGGGTCAAGCTCACGACTTACATGCTGCGTGATTCCACCAAGAGGTGGTGGGATGTTACCACCCAGTTAGAGCATCACAAGGACGTGGTGTGGGAAGATTTTCAGGTAGTCTTCTATGTCTTCTTCTTCCCATAGATGCTGAGGGTAGAAAATGCTTGAGAATTCATGAATCTGCATCAGGGCGCTATGTCGGTGATGGACTATTCTTCTCGCTTTACCGAGCTTCGTCATTTTTCACCCGTGCTGGTGGGTGATGTGACGCTAAGAGCCAAGCGCTTTGATGATGGTCTTCGTTATGACATCCAGGCGCTGTTGAATGTTTTTAGGTTGCCTTCAGTACATGCTATTGTGAATCAGGCCCTGATTACAGAGAGGAACCTGCGGGAATCTAGTGGTGTGGCCCAGGGCGGCTCAGCACCAGTTACTAGTACTATTTTTGCTGGAAAGAGGAAGAGACAGATGGAATTCTCTCAGGGTGGTAGTACTAGACAGATAGTTCTTTCAGGTGGCCCTATTATGTGCTACCAGTGTGGTAGAGAGGACCACAAGAGACCACAGTTTCCAAGAGACCATAGAGAGTGCTGAGCCTGCGACAATATGGGTAATATGTAGCGCTTCTACAGGGTGTTTCCACCGATGGATAGTGAGAGGAGTTCTGTGTAGACTCCGTGTGCGGGAACCGGACCAGTTTCTTCTTACCAGTCAGGGAACTAGAATACGTCAGTGCGTGCAGGATGAGATGGTGGTTGTGGCTGTGGTAGACAGATGTAAAGACCCGTAAAATTCAAGGGAAATTTTTTCTTAATTTTCTTTGGAATTTTACAAGAGCGCGATTTATGACGGCACCTGATTCCGAGGCCCGGTGTGCCCAGAATCAATTTCCGAAGTTGGGCTCGGGTACGTTCAGTGAACGAACGAGCGGGAATTTCTAACTTTTTATCCGGTGCTCGGAATTGAAATCTGAGGACACCGATGAACTCGCAACGCCAATATTCGCTTAAGGAGACCTTTTCCGAAGTTGCGTTTATTGCGGGACGAAAGTTAGTTTTGGGGAGATTTATAAAAAGTTGAATAAAAATATGGAACACTTTTTATTTTACTTTTGTTGGTTAACTTCTCTCAATGGAAGTTAGGGGTGGGACCCACACCCACTTAACCTCCCTTTAGAGGATTAAGTGTGGTGGGGCCCACACGAACCTAACCTTCCATCTTCTCTCAAACTCCCTTTAACCCCTCTTTAAATGACATGACAACTTGTCATTTAATTTTGGAGTTAACTTATTTGAATTTCAAACCTTTGAAATTCATTTTGTTATGTTTGTGAATAAAATAAGACTCTATCTTATTTTATTTCGTTAGAATTGTTTAGCCATCTTGAGAGAGGATTTTGGGTTCTCCTCCTTCTTCTTCAAACTTTGACGTAGAAGGCTCAAGCTTTGATGAAGAACGCTCAAGCTCCGACGAAGAACGCTGCTCCTCTCTTCTTCGTCTTCCGTGTCAATGAAAGGGAACGCCGCTTCTTCCTCAGACTACCTTCGTCGGCATACGAAGATTCGCCAATGACGTACCTCTTCGGACGTACCTCTTCTTCATCGGATTTGACGAACGATTACCGCGACGCCCGACCTCCGCGACGTTGTCTTCCGCGGGTCGTTGTCAATCTTCGAACTTGAACCCAAGGTAGGGGTTGTTGTTAATTGTTTATTTATTTATTCTTGTTCGTGGTTCTGGCATGACTAATGTGAGGATATTTAAATATGTGTTATCAATTAACGTGAGTGGGGCCGGACAGCATGAACACGGCCGAACCCCCTCCTTTGTTCTTGTTGATTTATCTTGCGGATGAGACAAGATGGCATGGTGCCGTCGCACCACGCGGATATTCGCACACTTATATTGCACGGCGCCGTCGCACCGCGCCGTGGAAGGATCATCAAGAACGTGACGCCGTCGCGCCGCGTCGAAGGGAATCAAAGGCGCGGTGGAGGGGTGTGGTGCCGTCTCACCGTGCTGGACGACGAACACCGCGGCCGGTTCCGGGCCGCGGCGGAACGGGAAGACCGGCGGCCGGGCCGCCGGCGACGGAAGCCGGAAAAGGGGACCGGTTTGCCGGTCCCCTTGGAGAAAAACCGGTCAGCCAGGTTGCCGGCCGGAAGTTCAAAGGCCGGGGGAATTTAATTCCCCCGACCAGCGCTCAAAAGCCCCCCCCCCCATTTAATTGGGGGGGGGGGGGTTCCTTGAGGGGGGCAGGCGGCCCCCCGGTTTCCCTCAAGCAGGCCCCCTCGAAGGGGGGCCGGTTCACAAAATGGCGCGGCTAAAAGCCGCGCCTCCAGCAGGATGCGGGGGCCATGCCCCCCGCGCGTGACCCCAGCGTCGCCAGGCCGCGCCGCCGCGCCGGTCCGCCGCCGGCCGGGCCGGGTCGGCCCGGACCCGGACCCCCGTTTTCGTGTCGTCTTCGGTATTTTGGACATAACATGATCCATGGACCTCCAATTGACGAACCATCAGTGGCTACGCAATCCTTGGATCGAGACGGTCGATTTGGCATATCGCACTCAATGTTTCAGAAAACTTTGAGTTTGGCCGGGTTGGTTCGTTCACGAAACCAACCGGGCCTTCGGAGCGGAAACACTCATATCATGAGCTACGGACGTCCGATTGACGTGCCGTCAGCTTTGTTGTGTTCCTCTTAGTGAGGCGGATCTTTTGGAATACTCCGCCCGATGTTTGGACGCAGGTAGAGTACGGTTGGGTTGGTTTTTCCTTAAAAACCAATCGGGCCCCGGGGACGAAAATGCCAATAACTCTCAGACCGGGCGTCCGATCGACGCGCCGTCTGTTGCGTTGAGTTCCTGTTGACGATACAGAACTTTTGGATACATCAACTCTGGACTTTGTGATAGTTGATGCATCAGCCTCTCGGCTCGTGGAGCGGACCCCCCTGTACGAGCTTGCTGTGTGCGGGAACCCTAGTGCTGGCTGCGATTGTGACTGCTACTACTACTGCTACTACTGATACTGTGACTGCGACGACGACAGTATAGAGATCCTGTGTGGATTCGACGACGACGACTACAGCACTCAGCGATCCTACGTGGATCAGTGCTACAGGTCCTGTGTGGGCCCGATCCTGTGTGGGTCCGATCCTGTGTGGGTCTTTGCGCTCAGCGGTCCTGTGTGAACCAGTGCCTACAGGTCCTATGTGGGCCCGATCCTGTGTGGGTCCTTTGCGGGGGTTAGTTACCTATCGATCCTTCGTGGGTCTGACGACTTAGATGGATCAGAGATCATCTTTATCGTCTTTCGAAGATGTATACCTGTGTGAGTGGAATCCTGTTGCTTTCCTGTGTGGATTGTGTTGTGCTATCCTGTATGGATTACGTTTTGCTTTCCTGTGTGGAATACGTTTACTTTCCTGTGTGGACTGAGTTGTACTTGGGCTCGGAGGTTGGAGCGTATTTGAATTTGATGACTTAGGTATATGTATGGGCATATAACTAAGCATTGTCGGTTGTTACTTCGTGATTATACCTTTCTTCGTGGTTTATCCTTTGTGGATTTGAGAGACCTTCAGGGGCCTCGGGGTCCCTACTGAGTAGCTTATACTCACCCTGCACGGGCTTTGCCCGCACTACATTGTGTTGGTTTCAGACGACGGACAACGTTGATCTTAGCTGAGGCTTGCAGAGCAGGACGATACCTGGAGGTGGACCACTGAGTGGGACGTGCTCGGAGCGGACGGCGGGACCCGTGGAGCAGTGGAGCTATCTGTACCCACCCTTCAGGTGGGATTTCCAGTGGACAGCTCGGTGTAGCGGCTTTTACTTTTCAGTTGCTGTTTTCCCTTTCGAGTTGTACTTTACATTCAGTTTGGGTTTGTATACTGGCCCATTTACTTTTCCGCACTTTCATTTGTACTCTGCTTTTGCTTAGTGTTTACTTTTTGCTTGCTTACTCTGTGGTGCTTGTTTACTTTACAAAGGAAATGCCTTCCCTTTTTACCGGGATTTACGCCTTGGTGCTAGTTGCCAGCGCCTGGCCTATGGAAGGCGGGTTTGGGGTAGTCACGGCACGGACCCCGAGGGCGGGTCGTGACAAATTGGTATCAGAGGAGTTCGGTTCTACCGCGAACTCTGATCTTTTCTATGTGAAGCAATAATGTTTAGCATATTGAGTGTGGTTATCAGTCCAGGGAGTCCAGTGTTGGTGCGGCGGCCGACGTATCCGTACACCAGGACCCTGACTTCTGATTCTCGACTTAATGCACGAAAACATTGATTGCATGTGTGTTTCAAAGTTTTCATTGTGATTACTTATATCAGCTCACCAGGTATACTGTTCTGACCGTGGCTCACCTGTTTCCTTTTCAGGATGGCCCCACGACGGCAGCCAGCTAGGGTTCCGAGAGTCGAGTGTGACGACAGCCCACCGAGCGACGAGGCTTCGGTGCAGGGCCCTTTGTCAGCAGTGGCACCGGCGGTAGCTCTACCCGCCGAGCCCCCGATGCTTCCAGCACCAGCCGCTGACGATGCACGTCGCCTCAGCGCACTGCATGAGTTTCAGCGCCAGCGACCACCCAGGTTTCGCGGGGAGACGGATCCCCAAGCAGCCGAGGACTGGCTGGAGGCAGTGGTACGTGTGTTTAGGCTAGTAAGGACACCATCATACCTCATGGTGATCCTCGCTGCGAGCCTACTACACGCAGCAGCAGGACGATGGTGGAGCTTGATGCTCCAGGTGCACGATGATGCATCTCTACTTTGGACGGACTTTGAGAGCCTCTTCCGCTCGGAGTTCGTCCCAGCCACCCTTCGTGCGGTGCGTATCCAGGAGCTTCTTCAGCTACGGCAGGGCAGCATGACGGTCGCTCAGTACTCGGCGAGATTTACTGATCTCTCGCGCTACTCGACCGACATGGTACGAGACCCATTCTTCCGGGCCCGGACCTTCGAGCAGGGTTTGAGACATGAGATCAGGACATCGCTGATCTCCCTCAGCATACCGACTCAGACAGGAGTTCTGGAGCGGGCCCTTCTGATCGAGAGCTTCCTTACTGAGTCTACACCAGCGCAGCGACCCACCGCAGGGCGGCACGTGGCAGAGTCATCTGCAGCAGGCAGTCGATGAATGAATCAGGGGTCCAGACAGACCAGACCTTCGGGCAGACGACCTTAGGGAACTGGCTCAGCAGTGCGGGGCACACAGCGAGGAGCCAGTCTTTCGAGAGGAAGACAGTGCTACTCGTGCGGCGGGCAGGGCCACATGGCTCATGACTGCCCGACCCGCCGTGCCGAGGAGCAGCAGTCGGTTGAGGGACCACCGAGGCAGAGGCAGAGGGTCGACCGTGACGGTCCGCAGGGAGGATGCGGACAAGGCAGAGGAGCTAGACGAGCAGCCGGTGGTGGGGGACGCTTTGAGGCTCTGCCACCACCACCACCAGGAGGTCCACCCCGACCACAGGGAGCTGGCGGGCAGAGACAGGCACAGCTCCAGGCAGCAGAGGCCTACGACCACGGCGCACCCGAGATGATTCGAGGTACTACCTGTGTCTATTCCACCCTTGCTGCAGTACTTATAGACACAGGAGCGAGTCACTCTTTCATAGACGCTTCCCTTGTTCGGAGCTCAGAGATTCCGACAGAGCCGTTGGCTCGATCCTTACGGCTAGAGACTCCTACGGGAGCAGACTCGACGATTATGCACTGGTGCCGGCAGTGTGAGCTCACTCTAGGAGGCAAGAGCTTCGGCTGGGATCTTCTTGTAGCAGCGTCGAGGCCTTAAGACGTCATCTTGGGCATGGATTGGCTATCCACGGTCCATGCACAGATTGACTGTTTTAGGCGCAAGGTGCGATGTGTACGCACCGACGGGAGAAGGTTCACCTTCACCGGCAAGAAGGGAGCCTTTGCAGCACAGGATGGACTTCCGCGGAGGAGAGGACAGCCCATCACTCATCAGTTGGCTAGCCTCATCCTTGGAGCAGTTGACGTGCAGAGTCCTGGTTTTCCTGCAGTGGTGGATCAGTTTGCGGACGTTTTTCCCGACGACGTTCCAGGGATACCTCCTCGCAGAGAGGTAGACTTTTATATTGACTTGTACCCCGGGACAACCCCGATATCCACTCCATCATATCGGATGGCCCTCGCCGAGCTTCGAGAGCTACGGGTACAGTTGGAGGACTTGCAGGGCAAGGGGTTCATCCGACCCAGTGTTTTACCCTGGGCTTCCCCGATATTGTTCGCCAAGAAGGCGGATGGGAGCTTGAGACTTTGTGTTGACTATCGTCGCCTGAACCAGGTGACAGTGAGAAACAAGTATCCGCTACCGAGGATTGATGACCTCTTTGATCAGCTCAAGGGAGCACGGTGGTTCTCGAAGATAGACCTCAGGTCAGGCTATCATCAGCTCAGAGTCAGATACGAGGATGTGCAGAAGACGGCCTTCAGATGTCGGTATGGCCACAATGAGTTCTTGGTTATGACTTTCGGTGTAACCAATGCTCCAGTAGTGTTCATGGCTCTCATGAATAGGATCTTTCAGCCATACCTCGATCGGTTTGTCGTGGTCTTCATCGACGACATTCTGATTTACTCTACGACTTAGGAGGAGCACGCCTATCACATGCGAGTTGTACTAGACACACTCCGAGAGCACCAGATTTATGGTAAGATCTCAAAGTGCCAGTTCTGGATACGTGAGGTCCACTTCTTGGGGCACGTTATCTCTGAGGCAGGAGTTGCAGTGGATCCTGCGAAGATCGAGGCTGTGTTAGCATGGGAGCCACCCAGGAGCGTGACTGAGGTTCAGAGTTTCTTGGGACTAGCTGGATACTATCGGAGATTCGTGCCAGACTTCCCTAGAGTTACGGCACCACTCACAGCTTTGACGATGAAGGGGAAACCCTTCGTGTGGTCAGACAGATGTCAGCAGAGCTTCCAGGAGCTGAGACAGAGATTGACTAGTGCACCTATCTTGAGGTTTCCTGAGGAGGGAGTAGGGGACGTAGTCTACTGCGATGCATCAGGGACCGGACTCGGATGTGTTCTGATGCAGGAGCGGGCAGTGATCGCCTATGGATCACGTCAGTTGAGGCCGCATGAGCAGAACTACGCTACCCATGACCTGGAGTTTGCAGTAGTGGTCTTCACTCTGAAGACATGGCGACACTATCTGATGGGTGAGCGCTTTACAGTATTTTCCGATCATCAGAGTCTCAGGTATATCTTATCGCAGAAGGACCTGAACCTGAGACAGCGGTGATGGCTCGAGTTCCTCCAGGACTATGACTTTGAGATAGTCTATACTCCTGGGAAGGGGAACGTAGTAGCTGATGCCCTCAGCAGGAGGACGGGCATTCAGCTACTTGAGGAGGCGACTGAGTAGCTAGCCTCTTTACAGATATCCTTTGTGGATAGAGATAGAGAAGCCTTCCTCCAGTCTCTCACAGTCACCCCTCCACTACTGCAGCGGGTCAGAGAGGCATAGCGTGAGGACGCTGACTGTGAGACACGGCGTGCACAGATATCCTCGGGACAGGAACCTGATGGTTTCTCCCTTGGAGCAGAGCACGACATCCTTTTCAGAGGACGTACCATGGTACCAGTCGCTTTACGAGAGGAAGTGCTGAGAGAGTTTCACACTTCTCCTTTAGCGGTACATCCTGGAGTGGAGAAGATGTACCAGGACCTCAGACGACAGCACTGGTGGCCGGGCATGAAGAAGGCAGTAGCAGAGTTCGTTTCTCGATGCCTCACCTGCCAGCAGGTGAAGGCAGAGCATCAGGTACCAGCGGGCTTGGTACATCCCTTGGAGGTTCCGGAGTGGAAGTGGGACGGCATATCTATGGACTTCGTGACTGGACTTCCACGCACTTCCAGAGGTCACGACTCCATATGGGTGATTGTTGACCGACTCACCAAGTCGGCACACTTCTTACCCATTAGAGAGCATGGCTCAGTGGAGAGCTTGGGACGTCTCTACATTCAGGAGATTGTGCGGCTCCACGGTGTGCCATCATCTATCGTCTCCAATCGAGATGCTTGCTTTACTTCCCGGCTTTGGAAGGGGTTACAGGAGGCGTTCGGGATGCAGCTACGTCTGAGCACAGCCTTTCACCCTCAGACGGTTGGTCAGACGGAGAGGACCATTCAGACTCTCGAGGACATGCTCCGCGCATGTGTCCTCGACTTTGGTCGTAGCTGGGAGGACCACCTACCCTTGGTGGATTTTGCGTAGAACAACAGCTACAACTCCACCATCGGGATGGAACCGTACGAGGCGTTGTACGGCCGACCTTGTAGATCTCCTTTGTGCTGGACAGACCCTGGGGAGTCAGCACTGGTGGGACCGGAGATGGTCCAGGCCACGACAGAGAAGGTCCAGGTCATCCAGGAGCGGATGAGGACAGCTCAGAGTCGGCAGAAGTCATATGCTGACAGGAGGCGGAGGCCACTAGAGTTCGAGGATGGCGACTACATCTTCTTGCGGGTCTCACCTCGACGTGGTATTCGGAGATTTGGCCGAGGCGGCAAGTTATCTCCGCGCTTCATCGGACCCTTCCAGGTCCTCAGCAGGGTTGGCGAGGTGGCTTATCGCCTGGCTCTGCCACCTCAGTTGCACCGGGTGCACGACGTCTTCCACGTATCCCAGCTGAGGAGATACGTGCACGACCCGACGCACATCATTGACCATGGGGAGCTTGACGTTGACGATGGGGCGACTTTTACGGAGGTCCCGGTGGAGATAGAGGATTGACAGGAGCGGGTCCTATGTGGGCGATCGATTCCTCTTGTGCGCATCAGATGGAAGCACGGGAATCTCCAGGAGAGCACATGGGAGTGAGAGGCTCAGATGCGTGCTCAGTACCCTCATTTGTTTCCCTAGTTTTTGATGTATCTTTACGGGGACGTAAAGCCCTGAGGTGGGAGTAATGTAAAGACCCGTAAAATTTAAGGGAAATTTTTTCTTAATTTTCTTTGGAATTTTATAAGAGCTCGGTTTCTGACGGCACCTGATTCCGAGGCCCGGTGTGCCCGGAATCAATTTCCGAAGTTTCGCTCGGGTACGTTCAGTGAACGAACGAGCGGGAATTTCTAACTTTTGATCCGGTGCTCGGAATTGAAATCCGAGGACACCGATGAACTCGCAATGCCGATATTCACTTAAGGAGACCTTTTCCGAAGTTGCGTTTATTGCGGGACGAAATTTAGTTTTGGGGAGAATTATAAAAATTTGAATAAAAATGTGGAACACTTTTTATTTTACTTTTGTTGGTTAACTTCTCTCAAAGGAAGTTAGGGGTGGGACCCACACCCACTTAACCTCCCTTCAGAGGATTAAGTGTGGTGGGGCCCACATGAACCTAACCTTCCATCTTCTCTCAAACTCCCATTAACCCCTCTTTAAATGACATGACAACTTGTCATTTAATTTTGGAGTTAACTTATTTGAATTTGAAACCGTTGAAATTCATTTTGTTATGTTTGTGAATAAAATAAAACTCTATCTTATTTTATTTGGTTAGAATTGTTTAGCCATCTTGAGAGAGAATTTTGGGTTCTTCTCCTTCTTCTTTAAACATTGACGAAGAACGCTCAAGCTTTGACGAAGAACGCTCAAGCTCCGACGAAGAACGCCGCTCCTCTCTTCTTCGTCTTCCGTGTCAACGAAAGGGAATGCCGCTTCTTCCTCGGACTTCCTTCGTCGGCATACGAAGATTCTCCAACGACGTACATCTTCGGATGTACCTCTTCGTCATCGGATTTGACGAACGATTACCGCGACGCCCGACCTCCGCGACGTTGTCTTCCGCGGGTCGTTGTCAATCTTCGAACTTGAACCCAAGGTAGGGGTTCTTGTTAATTGTTTATTTATTTATTCTTGTTCGTGGTTCTGGCATGACTAACGTGAGGATATTTAAATATGTGTTATCATTTAATGTGAGTGGGGCCGGACCGCATGAACACGGCCGAACCCCCTCCTTTGTTCTTGTTGATTTATCTTGTGGATGAGACAAGATGGCGTGGTGCCGTCGCACCACGCGGATATTCGCACACTTATATTGCGCGGCGTCGTCGCGCCGTGCCGTGGAAGGATCATCAAGAACGCGACGCCATCGCGCCGCGTTGAAGGGAATCAAAGGCGTGGCGGAGGGGCGCGGTGCCGTCGCACCGCGCCGGACGACGAACACCGCGGCCGGTTCCGGGCCGCGGCGGAACGGGAAGACCGGCGGCCGGGCCGCCGGTGTTGGAAGCCGGAAAAGGGGACCGGTTTGCCGGTCCCCTTGGAGAAAAACCGGCCGGCCAGGTGGCCGACCAGAAGGTCAAAGGGCGGGGGAATTTAATTCCCCCGGCCAGCGCTCAAAAGCCCCCCCCCATTTAATTGGGGGGGGGGGGGGTTTCCTTGAGGGGGGCAGGTGGCCCCCCGGTTTCCCTCAAGCAGGCCCCCTTGAAGGGGGCCGGTTCACAAAATGGTGCGGCTAAAAGCCGCGCCGCCAGCAGGATGCGGGGGCCATGCCCCCCGCGCGTGACCCCAGCGGCGCCAGGCCGTGCCGCCGCCGGCCGGGCCGCGCCGCCGCACTGGACCGCGTCGCCGCGCCGGTCCGTGCCGCCGCCGTCCGGGCCGGGTCGGACCCAGGTCGGGTCGACCCGGATCGGGCCGACCCAGGGGGGTCGGCCCGGACCCGGACCCCCGTTTTCGTGTTGTCTTCGGTCTTTTGTCCATAACTTGAGACACGGAACTCCAATTGACGAACCGTCAGAGGATACGCGATCCTTTGATCGAGACGGTCGATTCGGTATATCGCACTCAAAGTTTCGAAAAACTTTGAGTTCGTCCGGGCTGGTTCGTTCCCGAAACCAACCGGGCCTTCGGAGCGGAAACGCTCATATCTTGAGCTACGGACGTCCGATTGACGTGCCGTCAGCTTTGTTGTGTTCCTCTTAGTGAGACGGATCTTTTGGAATACTCCGCCCGAGGTTTGGACGCAGGTGGAGTACGGTCGGGTTGGATTTGCCTTAAAAACTAACCGGGCCCCGGGGACGAAAATGCCAATAACTCTCAAACCGGGCATCCGATCGACGCGCCGTCTGTTGCGTTGAGTTCCGGTTGACGATACGGAACTTTTGGATACATCAACTCTGGACTTTGTGACAGTTGATGTATCAGCCTCTCGGCTCGTGGAGCGGACCCTCCTGTACGAGCTTGCTGTGTGCGGGAACCCTAGTGCTGGCTGCGACTGTGACTGCTACTACTACTGCTACTACTGCTACTGTGACTGCGACGACGACAGTACAGAGATCCTGTGTGGATTCGATGACGACAACTACAGCACTTAGCGATCCTACGTGGATCAGTGCTACAGGTCCTGTGTGGGCCCGATCCTGTGTGGGCCCGATCCTGTGTGGGTCCGATCCTGTGTGGGTCTTTGCGCTCAGCGTTCCTGTGTGAACCAGCGCCTACAGGTCCTATGTGGGCCCGATCCTGTGTGGGTCCTTTGCGGGGGTTAGTTACCTATCGATCCTTCATGGGTCCGACGACTTAGATGGATCAGAGATCATCTTTATCGTCTTTCGAAGAAGTATACCTGTGTGAGCTGAATCCTGTTGCTTTCCTGTGTGGATTGTGTTGTGCTATCCTGTGTGGATTACGTTTTGCTTTCCTGTGTGGAATACGTTTACATTTCTGTGTGGACTGAGTTGTACTTGGGCTCGGAGGTTGGAGCGTATTTGAATTTGATGACTTAGGTATATGTATGGGCATATACCTAAGCAGTGTCGGTTGTTACTTCGTGATTGTACCTTTCTTCGTGGTTTATCCTTTGTGGATTTGAGAGACCTTCAGGGGTCTCGGGGTCCCTACTGAGTAGCTTATACTCACCCCTGCACGGGCTTTGCCCGCACTACGTTGTGTTGGTTGCAGACGACGGACAGCGTTGATCTTAGCTGAGGCTTGCAGAGCAGGACGGTACCTGGAGGTGGACCACTGGGCGGGACGTGCTCGGAGCGGACGGCGGGACCCGTGGAGCAGTGGAGCTATCTGTACCCACCCTTCAGGTGGGATTTCCAGTGGACAGCTCGGTGTAGCGGCTTTTACTTTTCAGTTGCTGTTTTCCCTTTCGAGTTGTACTTTACTTTCAGTTTGGGTTTTTATACTGGCCCATTTACTTTTCCGCACTTTCAGTTGTACTCTGCTTTTGCTTAGTGTTTACATTCTGCTTGCTTACTCTGTGGTGTTTGTTTACTTTACAAAGGAAATGCCTTCCCTTTTTACCGGGATTTACGCCTTGGTGCTAGTCGCCAGCCCCTGGCCTATGGAAGGCGGGCATGGGGTAGTCACGGCACGGACCCCGAGGGCGGGTCGTGACAACAGACACCAGGATCTCAGAGGTAGCAGGGCGGGACAGCTAATGGTAGGCAGGCTGTGTCGCAGGGCCGCTGCACTGGGCAGACATATGCGGTACAACAGACCCAGCATGAAAAGGATTCCATAACTTCTACTGTTAGAGGTACTATTTTACTAGATTCTATTTTATCATCAGTACTTTTTGATACGGGTGCGACACATAGTTTC
Source organism: Viscum album (assembly GCA_963277665.1). Classification (NCBI taxonomy): domain Eukaryota; kingdom Viridiplantae; phylum Streptophyta; class Magnoliopsida; order Santalales; family Viscaceae; genus Viscum; species Viscum album. Next base: position 310,640,391 of record OY728133.1, on the reverse strand, counting down.
ATATCTGTACCCATAGCGGAGAGCCTTGGGCTCTGTGTTTCTACTTCTCCTGATATCATGATGCTCGACACTCCGTTGGGGACTAGAACGGATGGTGTGCATCAGTTCAAGGAGTTCCCCCTTGAGGTTGGTGGGTGTCACTTCTTTTGGGACCTCTATGTATTAGAGATGATATCTTATGATTTCATTATTGGGATGGACTGGTTGGTTCCCTTCCGAGCCTTTGTAGACTGCTATCGTCGTAGGGTGAGTTTCATGTCACCAGAGGGTGGAGAGTTTATATACAAGGGTGAATGGGATGTTCAGGCGAGTTGAGCTAGACTAGAGCATCGTGGGTGAGGTGGAGTCATAACCCAGATTGCGAGTTTATATCTGGACAACCAGGGGACTTGTCATATGGATTTCCCTCCATTGTATGATCATTTCAGGGATTCCATCCCAGATGACTTTTTTGGTCTTCCTCCAAGGAGGGATGTGGATTTCTCTATCGAGCTCGTGCCAGGAGCAGCAACGATGTCCTTTCCTCCTTAAAGGATGGCCACGCCTGAGTTGTAGGAGCTCAAGAGACTGTTAGAGGAGTTACATGAAAAGGGTTTCATCTGACCCAATACTTCTCCATGGGGTTCTCTAGTCCTTTTTACAAAGAAAACAGACAGTACCCTCAGACTTTGTGTGGATTATCAGAAGCTGAACCAGTTGACGGTTATGAATCGATATCCCTTGCCAAGGATTGAGGATCTTTTTGATCAACTTCTTGGACCACGAGTGTTCTCGAAGATTGACTTGAGGTTCAGATATCATCATCTGTGCGTTAGACCATCTGATACACCTCTCACAGCTTTCAGGAGCAGGTATGGTCTATATGAGTATACGGTTATGCCGTTCGGACTCACGAACGTGCTAGTGGTTTTCATGGCTTTGATGAATCGTGTGTTCCATACTTATCTAGAATATTTCATGGTAGTATTCGTGGATGACATTTTGGTGTACTCTCACACTCGATACGACCATGCCACCCATCTTAAGATTATATTGAGTACACTAAGAGAGCATCGGCTATATGCTAAGCTCTCAATGTGCCACTTTTGGATGGACCAGATTCACTTCCTGGGTCATATCATATCAGAGGCAGGAGTTTCAATAGACCCAGAGAAGGTGAGAGTAGTAGTATCCTAGGACAATCCTAAGAACGTGTTTGAGATACGGAGTTTCTTAGGATGGCTAGTTACTACAGAGGATTCATACATGACTTCTCCCGCATAGCATCACCGTTGACGGGTTTCACTAAGAAGGGTGTGAAGTTCGTTCGGACAAAAGCTTGTGAGATAGCCTTTCAGGAACTAAAGGGAAGGTTGAAAACAGCCTCGATCCTGATACTCCTAGAGTAGGGGATGTTCTATATAGTTTACAGTTATTCAATAGGTATTGGGCTGGGAGTAGTGTTGATGCACGGTGACCAAGTTGTTGTGTACGGGTCTTAGAAGTTGAGGCCACATGAGAATAATTACCCGACGCATGATCACGAGTAGGCTCTAGTTGTTCATTAATTGGGTTGTTGGAGACATTTCTTTTGGGAGATCATTTTGTGGTTTTCACCAACTACAAAATCCTCAAGTACATCTTTACTCACCGTGACTTGAATTTGAGGCAGCGAAGGTGGGTCGAATACCTTCAGTCCTTCGATTTTGTGCTTGCCTATACACCTGGTAAAGGTAATGCAGTAGCTGATGCACTGAGCAGAAACAATCAGATACATGCAGTGCAGGAGGCCAGTGGTGAATGGAATCTTATGGATTTGTTCTCTGAGATGCATTTGGAGGTACACGAAAGTCAGGGGAAGACTTATCTTTCCTCCTTAGCTGTGACTTCTACCCTCCTGGATAGAGTGAGGATGAGACAACTATCTGATTCGGAAGGCCTAGTTCTATGGGAGTCGGTTGAAAGTGAGGACCCTCCTCTATTTGGATGATATGCGATGATGAGGTATTCTGTTTCCATGGACGAGTATGGGTTCAAGGGATATACGCGAGGAGCTGATGCGGGGGTTTCAGGCTTTAGCTTGGGAAGTTCATCCCGTGGTTACCAAGATGTACCGTGGCTTCAGACATTAGTACTGGTGGCCGGGTATGATGACAGAAGTAGCTAGTTTTGTTATGAGGTGTTCCACCTGTCAGCAGGTGAAGGCGGAGCATCAGAGACCAGATGTACTATTAAAGAAGTTACCAATCCCGGAGTGGAAATGGGATGATGTCGCGATGGATTTAGTGACTGGATTGCCGAAGTCACCATGAGGCAATGATGCTATGTGGGTTTTTGTGGATGGACTCATGAAGGTAGCTCACGTTTTGCTGATCAAGGAGATCTTCGGTGTTGACGATCTCGGAAGGTTGTATATCCGAGAGATCGTACGTCTTCACGGGGTCCCTCGTTCTATTGTTTTAGATAGGGATTCCCATTTTACGTCTCGTTTCTGGAAGATTTTTCAGAGGGCACTGGGTACACAAGAGCTTCTTAGCACAACATACCACCCTCAGACAGATGGTCAGTCGAAGCGTATGATACAGGTGCTAGAGGACATGTTGCGCGCATGTGTCCTAGACATTGGGGGCTCTTGGGAGAGGCATATACTCCAAGTCGAGTTTTCCTAAAACAATAGTTTTCAGGCGACTGTTGAGATGGCACCATTCGAGGATTTATATGGTAGGCCATGCCGATCACCTTTGTGCTGGTTAGAGGCAGGTGAGGCATCTTTATTGGGACCTTGTCTTGTGCAGGAGACTTTTGAGCAGGTCTAGTTGATTCAGAAGTGGATGGCTACCGCACAGTCTCGTCATAAATCTTATGTTGATCGTTGTAGACGACCCTTGGAGTTCATGGTTAGGGATCAGGTTTTCTTGCGAGTTTCTCCGAAGTTGGGACACAAACGGATCAAGAGACATGGTAAACATTCACCGAGGTATGTGGTGCCATTTGAGATTCTGGGGAGAGTCGGGCCGGTTTCTTATCGGTTACAGTACCACAGATGTATCGGGCCATTCACGATCTCTTACACGTATCTCAGTTGCATCGTTATCATTTAAAACCTTCTCACATCTTTCAACCCGAGGAGGTTGAGCTTAAGTTAGATGTGTCCTTTGAAGAGCATCTGATTTATATCATTGACAGGAGCACGAATGTTCTCTGAGGCCAGATAGTTCCTCTCAGACGGGTGTTATGACAGCATGGCTGAGTGAAGGACGAAACCTGGGAGAGTGATACCATTGTACGTGGTCAGTGGCCGGAGTTATTCACGGCTATATATTCACCACCCTTGGAAGGGTAATTTAGGGACGAATTGCTTTAAGGGGGGAAGTTTGTAAGAAAACGGTTCTTGTTTTTGAGGTATGTGCTTCTTCGTTTCTCTTTTCCTTAACTGTTTTTGGAGAAAATATGGAAAAAGGGGAAAATCCAAAATTTTGGAAAGTACATGTCGTGTACTTTGTCCACACCCCGTGTACTTTTGTTCATGTGGGATAAGCACACAGGGCGTGTGGTCATGCTGGGGATGAAGGGTATAAGAACCGACTACACGCCGTGTAGTGGTCCTTTACACACCATGTAGTTAGTCGGCAGGCGAATAGTAAGGTGGTGGAAAGCTGTGCGACTGAACATGCCATGTACTCAAGGAGACACGCCGTGTAGGCATGTCAGCAGATGAACAGTGCCACGCTGGCAGGAAGCCACCATAGGAACAACTAAAAAATGGGTAGTACACGCCGTGTACTTGGAAGTACACGCCGTGTACTTTGTTTTTTCACTTAAAATGGGCAGTAGCCTCCCATGTTCACTGGGAAGGCTTAGAACCGGACGGGAGCTTGGGAGAGGATGGCTGAATCTTCGGAGATCCGCCATGCACACATTAGGAATCTGTTTCTGCCTGGGAAGATCTCATTAGAATCATGCGGGTAAGCTCTCCCTTGTCCTGGAGTATTTCTTACCAATTCTCCCTATAAGGGAAGTTATTTGCGTTGAATCTGTGGTTCTTTTACCTCAGATCTAAGGTATTCTAGGACGATTCGTGGAACTTCATTCGCGTATATTGATCAAAAGCGTATAAGTTAGGTGGCTTGGTGTTAATTTTCCAACTATTGTGCGTTTTGTTCATTTTTGAGATACGCGCCCAAGAATGGGGTGTCGTATGGATCAGGCCTTGTTGTATTAATTGTCTGGAATTGAATAGGTATTTAAATGTGATATTAAAATGCTGATTGAGATCGCTTCTTGGATCTAGGACCATCCCGATGGGTGCGTTCATCTATTTAACCATTTGTCTAGGATATCAGAGGGTATTCCATGTTTAATTATGCATTACCTTTGCCTTGAGAGGAATTGTATGTAAATTGCATGTTTATAAGTTGGGCATGGCCCGATTACTTATTCCTGAGGGAAGTGTTTTACTATAGCCTGAGGGCGTGACTGTATTAGCCTGAGGGTGACATTCCATTTCTCCTGAGGGCAACCTTTCGTGCCTGAGGGAGACACTTCATATGCCTGAGGGAAATTTATGTTACGCCTGAGGGAAATACCTGCGGTTTGGATTCTGATTACCTGAGGGTGAGATTTTGTTTATCTGAGGATGCTGTCTATTTACTTAGAAATTCACTGTGGTGTTTTCATATATTAAATGGATTAAATGAATAATAAAATAGCAATATAACTGGCAAGTTATTTACTTTTGATTTCTGCTTAGTTTATTTCATTTTACTACTGCACTCTGTTGTTGCATATTTTTTTACACCCAGTTGGGCATGGGCCTTTGGTGGGTGCCGACTGATATATATTTCTCACACCCTATTTGGGTCATGCTTTTTGGCCCAAATAGATTATGTTTCTGCAGGTGTAGATAAGGGAAAGGGTCCTTATATAGGTACTTGATTGCTGCTGAGGTGTAGGAGAGCATGGGACTTAGCATTGGCTCACGATGTCACGGGCTGTTCTATTTTCTTTTCTGTACTTGTACTTCAGTTGTATTGTAATGTTTGTGTGACATGTTCAGGCTGTTTTCATACAATTGAGGCAGGTTGCATCATATTATACACTTGTTGGTTATATCTAGTGTAGTTGTTATTTCAGTTGTGTATGGTTTACTGCTTCTGTTTTTGCTGTGTATTTATATCAAATTCCACTGTTCTACACTTTGACAAATGAGGGCATAGTTTTCCCACTATCAGACCTGGTCCCTCGCTGCTAGTCGGTAGCCTCTGGCATTTGGGGAAATGCTCTTTAGGTCATGTGGCGAACCGGGTTTGGGGAACCCGTTGAGTGGCACCCGGATCCGGGACGTTACATCCTTCATACTTCATCTAAATTTAATATCATCGATGAACACCAGTACAATGGAATGATCTTTCTTAGAATTAATCACATAAAGATTATGATCCACCCATCCTATTTTAAATTCAATCATCTTTAGTTAAGAATCCAACCAAGAGTAAAATGCTCGTGGTGCCTATTTACAACCATATAGAACTTTATTTAATATTGAAACCGTCATTTCATTATTTCCAAGATGAAACCCCATTGGTTGTTCAATAAAGGAATCATTTTTAGTAACACCATTAAATAAATATGTTTGGATATATATCAGTTACACTTTTTATTGTCTTTGAATTTACATTGGAAGAAAAAGTATGATTTACTCCATTATAGCTACTAGATAAAATATTTCCTCTACATCAACACCTTCAATCTATTAATAGACTTTACACGCTGATTGCACCTTATTATTTATCACATTTCCATGCTTGTCAAATTTATTTTTAAAAATTCACTTCGTACCAATTACATTTTGTTTTTTGCATCTCTAAACTAGATCTCATGATTGGTTCATATCGATCTGATCCAACTCTTCATTCATGTCATTAACCCATTATTCATCCTTTGTAGCTTATTTAAATGAGAATGGTTCCAAAACTTATAGAAAGGCTTATTGTGAAATATTCCTCATTCTCGTTGTCTGTGTTAGTGTATTCCATACCCCAATGTTGCTGGATTGACCAATTTCTGCTCTTCAATTTATCCAATGAGGTTCAGAGGAGTTTTCTTCATCTATGGTTTCTTCTTCTAAGCCTTTTTTAAATCTACATCATGTTGTGACCTCTGAATTTTTTCCACTCCTTTATCTACTTTTATATTTGAATCTATTTTGTGTCCATTGTCTTCTACATCTTCAATCACATAATCATAATATCCCCTCAAGGTGTTTGTGGCCTTATCTTAAATGATCCTGACCTGATTTCTACAATTATTCCAAGATGATTATTGAAAAAAAATTACAATTTTCTATTAATTGAATATCCAAGGAATATTCCTTCATTTGCAGCATCACCATACTTTCCTTGATTTCCTTCTTTGTTTTGAATGAAACATTTAATTTCAAAAACCAAAAAATAGTTCAAAGAGGGCTTCATTCCCTAGAACATCTCATATGGTGTCTTGGATTCTCCTATATAAATCCATGTTCGATTTTGAGTATAAATTGTAGCCTGAACAACCACTTTCTATTAATGGTGAGGGTTATACTCCCAATTATCATAGTTCTAGGCATATTGTTCACCTTTCAATTCCTACGCTTAAAAACTCTATTTTGTTATGGGGTTTACACAACAGCCACATAATGTTGTATTCCATGTTTCTCTAGATAAATTCCAAACTCAATGGACGTGTATTCCCCCCATTGTCCGACCACTAAACATTGATACTATATCTAGTATCATTATCAGATATTTAGTAATAATTTTCACACAATAAACCACTTGATGTTTCATGTGTATAACCATCCCACAATTCATTATAATATAGTCATCAATTAAAATAAAAAATTACCCTTTCTCCATATGTTTTATAAATATTTATTGGACCACGTTCGTCTGTATGGATGAGATCAGTATTATTTGATGCCCTTTTTTCTTTGGTCAATATGAACTACATACCAACATCCATCATATTCATGAATCACAAGACGTTTCCCTTTCACACTTCATATTGATGATATCGATGAATATCCCCAGCTTATATATATCTCCCCATAATTTTTGTTTAATGTGACCCAATCTTCAGTGCCAAAAGTTGTTTTCTTCTTCAACTATCATGTATAAAATGTTATCATTACCACAACCTTGATTTAAGTTTTCATCTATTCTGCATCCCTTCATAAGTGAAATACCTATCTTTTCTTTTATAGTTCACCCATTTTGATTAAAAGCCACCTTTAGTCATGAGTCACACAGCTGAATCACACTCAAGAGGTTGTGATAAAAATAGTATACATAGAGAACTTCAGTTTCCTTCATCCGGCCATTAGCCATTTCATTAATTCCACTTCCTTTGAACTTCAAGGCACCATCATTACCAAAAACATACTATTTCATCAACCATTCTCTTAACATTTGTTAATAGGTTTTCATTTTCAATCACATGGGATGAGAATCTGTAATAAAAAATATAAATGCATATTCTCTTTGTAGATTTGAGGGCTACAACAACAAAGTTGGATTTTCTAATTTTCATCATTTGTTTCCATGAAAAATTAGATTGAGATAAAGATAAATATGGCATTTAAAATATATTTTCCACATTAACATGTTCATCAGACTCATACTCTTCTTCTAAAAGTGAATCCTGATTTGTAAGAGAAACACTATATGGTTGATGAGTATTAGATTGTCTCTGACTTTTTTATGTATTTTTCATTCATTTAATCTTCTTATAATTAACTACTTTTGGGATAATGTTAGATCAAATAAAACCTAATAAATAGAAATTATTTATTCTTTAAGATATAGGATATGAATTTTTTCACCTTTACTATATTCTTAGCTATCCGCCATTAAAATAGTTCCTTTCCTCTTCATTGAATGACATTGTATTACCCAGATATCTGTAGAATTGACATTTCATAAGAGGAATTTTTTTTCTCACTTATGTCCTTCTACATTTATCTTTCCATATGAATATAGTTTGACTACCTATCGTTTTGGGAAACATATGGATATGATTCAATACTCCTTTATGTTTGATTTGAGGATATCTTTTTTAGGACATCAGTTGACTTTTCTAAATATTGAAATTTTGATTTCTATTTTCTAATGTTTATATAATTTCCTTTTTTTTCTACATCACAACCAATTCCCATATTTCCCATGCATGTGGATCTTTGATCATTCAAAACCTCTTCTACTCCATCAGTACCCCGTTTATCCCTCTCCAACATCTCAACATTTGATAATATTCCAAACTATATTTTCTACTTTGTTTCTTTTAAATTTGATTCACTTTTATGTTTACTCATAATATTAACAACAGCTTCTTCAATATCCTCAATAGTCTTGGAATTCACCTCTATTATTGATGTAATATTATTGATGAAATTTTCCTATTATTCAATTTTTAGATTCTGTTCCACTACATCTTCTAATATTTAAATGGTTGTTGATTATTTTTTCACTACTTCTTTCAGTTGTTCAATTTCAGCTTCAATCTGATCAACACATTCTGATGATTCTTCCACAACTTCTCAACACATTTTTCATATGTAACTTTGATTCTCATGCTTACCAATAAAATTCTTGAGTTTAAACTTGATATCAACACCAATAATTTACTAACCATCATTAGCTCTATCTTTTGATGGTTCTGAAATTTCAACTATATCCATCATAGATTATTGGTTTCCAAATATAGGATATGGTTCTTCTTCTTTAATGAAGTTATTATCATCACCAAATTCTTCTGGTAAATAACTCTTTCATTGTAATTTATTTATAGATTTAAAGTCTCCCTTGTGAGAAAACCATTTATAATCCTTCTATGAGTTTCCATCCTCATATTATTCATCATAGAAGATTCTTTGGTACCCAGAGTCAGTGTTCCCAAATATACAATAATGAAAAAATTCGAAGGGTGTATTTCCTTAAAACCTCAATTTTCCACTCTAAAAAATCATAGAAAATATAGATATAAGTTTATCTTCCTCGTTAACTTAATTAACACAATTTCATGAAATGGTAATTTTTTTCCATTTATTTGAATGCCATATCCTTTAGGACATGACTTGTTGTATCTTCTAGTTTTACAAAAAATGGATATGCTACCAAACTCCTCAATATATCATCTGTAGAACGTTTCAAAAGGTCTCTTTCATGATCGTCTCACACTTTTGGATTATAAATATGTGGAAGTATTCTCAATATTTTATCGACTATGGTAATGTCTTTTATTACTTCCCTAAGACATCAAATTTTTCCTATAACTTCTATAATTCGATGGAAAAATGGGTCTAAATTTTCATCAGGATGAATCTTCAGATAATCAAACCCATATGAAAAACATGATGTTTTTCCTCATTCACTTTTTTATAACAATAATATATGTTTTCGATTTTTTCCCACATAGAATTAGTTGATTTTCAACTAATAAACTTCATATATATGTAATCATACATAGCTATAGTGAGGGCATTTTGTGCTTTAGCATCTGCATCAAGAATTTTCTATTTTTACCAATAATAGATAGCCATGTTGGATTAGTTACATGCAAACCATATGATGTAACAAAAAGGACTTCCATTCTAAGAGATCTTAGATAGATATCTTTTTAATCTTCCATATCTGAAAGCTACTTCCATCATAAATGGGAACTCCATTGACATTAACTGTATTCTTTGTGATGTGAGAGAAGTGTTGATTTAAAACCAATAACCTCACTCTGATACAATATGATGGACCCTAAAACACCCTAAGAGGGGAGGTGTAAATTAGTGTGTCATATTGTTCTTCAAATGTGATGGATATTTTTTCCATGTTTGTTTGAAAATTTTAAAACTGTATGATGAGAATGACCAATAAATAAACTATCACATGAAAAAAGTGAACACTTCAATTTTACATGTTCACCACTATGGGCTTGACCAATGATCATACACCCATAGTGTGTCGATCATACCTAAATAAATTAATCTTCACAAGTTTTAGAATACCAAATTTTAAGAAGAGTTACTCTTAGTTAGTAACAATTCCTTTACAATATTTTAGGGATATCTCATTACATCTCTTAGAACACTTCCAATGAATCCCCTAGATCACATCCTTGGAAATAATCAAGAATCATTTTATAGATTTTTAGGTACCATCTTATTCATTAATTCATGTGTCCACAACTGTAGATATATGTCATATTGATGTCTCACTTTTACCTATAGATGTAATCCACTTTTCTGTGCACTGATTGTTTGTGAACTTTTCCTCCATGATCTATTTGGATTCCTTTTCAAAATATGATATAGCACATAGTTTGTGTGCTTCATGGTACACCCCTCCTCTGTAGACTACCACCACTTCCTCAGACCGTATATGCTTCTGTGTACCACATCTATATACAACCTTTGCATACCACCTCCGTGTATCTCCCACACAAACTGCATCTTCATACTGCCTTCATGAAAAATGTCCACATAATTCCTCTACATTCATGGAATTACATTTTCCACGGAATACATCACCCTTTGTGGAATCCTCTCTCACAAACCTCTTCTCATTCACAGAATCCCTGTGAACTCGTTCTGACTTAACTGAATTTATTCTCAGATTGAAGATGTTTTATAATGAAAAACTATCTACCTGATTATGATATTAGTAGTCCTTATATAGGTAAATAGATCCAAAAATCAATCTAATACGATTTCCTCAAATCTACAATGTGTTACATCCTTCACTGTATACTGAACTCCACACACAAACTGTTTTCCCTTCAAAATTTTCATAGTTCCCTTTTTCCCTCGCAAAGGCATATTCTTTCTGCGAACTAAACCCTTTGATGCTTCACAAATCTCCACCTCCATTTCAAAAATGAAAATCCATCCTACGAAAAATTTTCTCCCCGCATACTATGAACATCCCATGAACGGTTTCCTCTACACAATACATATACCATGCTTTGCGGATCACATAGAGTAGGTTTACAGAAAACCCATTTTGTATACTCCCTTCATGATATGTGATCTATTCTTTATGGTCCATATACTATTCAATCCTATGTTGAAATCCTTCCTTTTACAAAAGCAAACTCTTGACTTTGAGGCCCAAAAATTGGGAAAAATTGGTAAATGATGCTACCTTCAACACTAATGTCAGACTATATTGTTAGAACAAATTTATTGGAAACTCTGTGATCAACCCATTATGGGTTGAAAATAAACACAATACAAACTCTATTACCCTAAAATAATATCCTTTGGACTAATAATAATACATTATATAATAGATATTAATGTAAATGGATGTTAAATTTTGATTATAAATCAAATGATTAACTACTAAAGGAACAGCATCACCCAAGTGGGTTAGTTGGGGCATTCTTTTTCTATGTGACCCATTTGGGTGTTTGAAACATTGATAATTAAAAAAAATATTGGGAACTATTTTTATGATCCTAGGCAGGTTAAAATGGGACCCATGTAGGTCTCATTTTATATTAAAGATGATTTTATTTTCTCCTTTGAGTTTCCTTGGAACTTTAGAGCTAGAATTTCTATAGGTGTTCACTTCGTTATTAATACCTTAAATGATTGGATTTTGATACTAGTGACTTTTGTTAGCATAACCTACTGATAGGGTCAACGTTTTTCTTTCATAAGGGGTATCCCATGGTAGGTATCACACTTTGAACTAAAAATTCGTTCTTGTACCATGCGATTTATAATACATGGTGTCATTCAGGTTCCATTATCCCTTATAAGATTTTTGGATTTTAATGACACCCTTGTTCGAATGGGTGATCATGTTTTATTGGCCTTGGATACAAGGATGAGCATTGTGTGATTCTTGGTTTTAGTAGTTTAGACAATCCTCGGTCATGGTAAGCTTCTTTTTTGGTTGTTTAACTATTTTTCCCCAATGATGGACGAAATCATATGGAATAATCTAGGATAATGGTTTTATGGGGAAATATGACTCTAAAATAAATCTCATGGGTTATTGAGAATTGTATCAGATCATCTCCACATAGATTGACTTGAGAGTTAAGGAATCACATTCAACCTAATACTTAAGACTGATTTTCTATAAGACATGTGTGTCTTGAAATGATGATCAGTTTGGGTATGTACATTCTTTTAGGCATTGGTCTGGTGATCGTGGTTCAGAGAAATTTCACTAGTATCTTTATGTTGAATCTAGTTCAACCGCACATACGAGAAGCATGTTTTCTTTCCCTTTGAAACTAGGACACTCCAAAGGTGGTGATAATCCAATCAGTTCTGTTGGTTATGTGCCCTTTAAATTATAAGAAAACCCCAAACGAAGGACCATTTGAAAATGGTTGATCTTTCTTCAATTCCATTGAGGCAGGAGGTATTAATTAATTTTGACTCTTTCTCGGCAACATAATTTTGAATGTTTAGCATTGTAATAAACACTTTTGAAGCACCATTAGTCTTTTATAGACTAAAATTGTTAAAAATGAATGATCATGAAATGCCTTGGGTGGAAAAAGAAATTATGATCGGTTTGAAATGGCGATTCATTGATAAGTGAAGATGATTTTATTTCATAGAAGGTCGACCAGTGGTGGTTTGAACTTTCCTCTTTATATTAATTAAGTATGAATTATGTGAATCTATTAAATCATCTAAGTGTATTACATTAAGTAACATACATTTCCCCTATCTTGGTGTTGTCATTGATTCACAAAGATAGCCCTGGTCTTATGTCACATGGGTGTTTTAAAGTTGTTTGGTTGTTTGGGTGATTATTTTTGGTGTTTCATACTGATTTGTGGTCATTATCAAGGGTTGTATTTTATGAGTGATTCTTGGGTTACTATATATAGATTCCTTAAACAAACTATAGGACACCTGTTTTTTATTCTAATGAGGCTGTAGGGAGAATTCCTCTCTGAACAAAGTCAATGATCTAGTATGGATGTTAGGGCCTTATTCCAACATATCTCTTGTATATATGGAGTATGTAATACCTTTTAATAGTTCTTTTAAATTTATTTGTATTAAATATGAGGTTTCTCAGACTAGTTGTTGGTCTCGGTGATGCTTTGACCACAGAACTCCAAAAAAAGTTAGGTGTAGACATAGATGGTCATGTTCATTGTAAATTAATGTTTCCTTGGAGAAATGAAATGTGGTTATATTTCAAATGTGTTGGTCATATAATCTTGGAATCCGTAGAATTTTTCAGATGGTGTGTTTTGACTCCTTTTCTTTCTTGTTGAAAGAAAAAGTCAATGGATGGCCATTTCTATAATGTTACCAACTGTACCTGAGTTCTATATGTGTGAGACGAGGCTTCTCAAGATATGCTGGATCGAAATAGATAAATGAGGTCGATGGGAGATCAACCATTTGGCTTGTTCAAAATCATTCTAGGAGCATCCTTAAAATTATTGGAGCAAGTCCTGTTGTAAATCCTAACAATTTAAGGGGTCATGGTTCGAGAATTTACCTTCCCCAACATTAAATACAAATGTGGTAAGTACCACAAACTATTTTATTATTGATACAATGATGTGATCAAGTATATAATTGAATGGTAACTTGGTTTAATGTCTTATGTTCTATTTTCTTAAATGATCCTTAAAGCTACGTTGGTAATTTGGAAATGCAACATAACCATTTGAACAAAGCTTCACAACCCATGTAAGTTAGGTGGTGTTTTTTGTTCCTAAAAGATTATCATGGATGAAAAGTTCTAATTTGGTATGGTTGTAATGATATGTGTTTTAAACCAAAAAAAATCCATGGGAATTTGAAATTTTTTGTTTATTTGATTGAGCATTTTTAGAATCGATATTCGAAGCTAAATTTTTAGCGTTGGATCACATAATGGTTGTGATTTTGGACTTGGGTAAGGGCCTGAGAAGTTTCCAAGCTATATTGGGGATTTTTGGTTTTGCTGTATAAGGAGAAAATTATTTTGAAATACCTATAGTGGGAAATTGGTTTTTCTAGAATCATTAGGTCCATGGTAAGAAACTATGAAACATTATGTATTTGGATAGAGTTTTTCACACGGGATACACAAGTTTTATCAAATTGTGTGCCTGGATAACCCAGTTAGTTGTATTGGAATGTACATTAAAACTATTCACCCCATAGTTTGTGCATGGTTAGGTAGACCATGTGGGGTTCCCTAGGTGTCTTGTAAAGGGCATACTGTTTCTGTTATGTTTTCCAAACCTTGAGTCCCAAACTGTGTGTGATGACCTATTTTAATCTTTAAATTTAAATAAATTAAAAAAACATAACCTGCCTCTCCCCTTACCTTGCTAATGGAGATGGAGCACCCAACTCCTCTACTATGGTGCATGACCCCTTCTCCCGACCTCGTCCACATAGGATTTTCCCCCTGAATCATTACACGATTTATCTCTAAAACATCAAGGTAAGGTATCTGATCCCTCTTCCCCACCTTTTCTAACCTTTTTTTTCTCTCTCCATCGACCAGTGAGGTGTGTCCAAACCATGGGTTTGGTCTAACCTGGTGATTTCATTTTTTCTTAGATGTTAGGGTATGCAAAGTGTATCTCATGACTCTATTATGTGTATTATGAAATCCTCCACTAAAGTTGAAAAGGATTGAATCATTTTGGTTTCCCACCATACATTAACATTAAATTTATACACACTGCTTTGTTTATCCCTTATTATGTAGGGTCCTTTGGGTGTTTTAGGGTTCCAGTTTATTTTTTTGTGATTTTTACCATCATTGAAGACCTTCTCTCATATACATAGGTATGTGTATATATATAAATATATATAATCCATTTATGTATTCCCTCAAGGCTAGGGGAATATTTTCATTAAGTTAGGGATACATATATATATATATATATGAATGTATGTGCATAAAAGAGTATAGTAGTTTTGCGTGGCCTCTGATAAAGTTTTCATTTAATGAGTTTTCAGTTTGGTTCCACTTTGAGGTAGGATACCATTCCATTACCTTTAATTTTATGAATGCATTAATTAAACTAATTATCACATATTAATATTTTTTATTAATGAAATATTATTTTCAGGTTTACTATTTCTTAGATGTTAATTTAGTATGTTCATGATTGAAATTATAATAATAATAAATGAATTTTTTTATGAACAATTTCATGATTTAATAATAAAACACCTCCCTAAGAGGTTATCTATATTCTAGATAAAAAGTATTGATTATGATTTTATGCATACTTTCCTTATTTCTTTGGTTTTCCTTTTATGCCATGATGTTAAGGTTTGGAAAATATGATGTTCAGAATTGTCCTTTATTGATGATATGAAATGAGTTTCTCCTTTTCATTTTATATGTTCATGTAACAAATGCACCTTATAAGTTACAATCTTGGATTATATATTAAATGAAGTGGCCCTTGTATCATGTGTGTTTTAATTAACCCAATACACCCCATGGGTGATTGGTCCGCTTATATTTGGAATTACCCACATGTGTAATTGAGTTTTTTCCATAACCTTTTCCATGAACATGATCTTTGGGTTTGTATGTAGTGTTTACATGTTATGAATGAGTTAGTGATTTTTTTATGGTAAATGGAATGGTTATAATGGATTATTCAATATGGTAGTGACCATTAAGGGTTACAAATATTATCTCTTCCTTCAGCACATGTACCTGATATCAATTTTTCATGTTTAAAAAATTGAGTGAGATGACCTTGAGAAGGATGGCTCAAATTAATTGGAATACCTTGATTACTTTTTTATAATCAATTGGCTCTATAAAATGGAATGGAACTTGTCTATTGAAATTCATAATAGTATTTTCCTTGTTCATCATACAATAATTGTAAATGATGGATTTATAAATGTGATAAAACCCTTATATGGGTTTTATAAATTTTAGGCATGAGAGGCCTATGCCTCATGTATTGAATGGTCTATGAATGTGACCATTAATATTATAATGATTTAATTTAAATTCTAAATAGGTGTTTCCTTAAGTATATTTTTGTACATGCATGCATAGGTGTAATTAAAATAGGCTAATGAGATGCATGGGAGGTCAATGCATCGTGAAATATATGTTATAAATGCATACTCCATATAGGTTTGTGGAGACAAAGGACCATGACGGCCCTTTGGGGGAATTACAATGTGTGATTTCCAACTAGGCTAGGGGATTGACCATGAAAACTCCCATGGCGGTAGATATCTAGAATCGTGTCCTATTATTTCAAAAATTGGAGTGAGGAGATCATGGGAGCCCTTGTGAGGAAAGACTGTGTGATTTTTCTAGCTGGGCCAGGGGATTAACCATGAGTGATCCCCAGGTGATGGATGTCTAGATTTACATCCCGATCCTTACAACATGTATATGCCAAGAGACCATGAGATCTCTTAGAGTTGGGTAAGGGTCTAGAACGTGGGATCCTCCCCTTGAATTGGATTTCTAAGAGTCACATCATGGTCCATCCCCAAATATATCTATGTATATATAAAATGATACTGTATATATATATATATAATGAAATGATCAGACACTTATTCTAGCTATGATTCGAAGAAGGTATAGTCTTCAGGTGTTCCTTAGTAACCTGAACGATTGATGATTTATTTATAACTTTCTATTTATTATTACAACCACACCATCACACTACTGAATTTATGTTTCACTATCTGGATTAGGCTAAAAAACATGGGTGTTGGCTGATATAGATTTATATCTCAAACCATCATTGGTCCGTCATTGCACTGGGGTGCCTAAGTAAACTTTATTGTTCATAGTACCTTCAAAAATTCTCTCTATTGTGTTCATGTAACTAGGAATTTCTAGAAAAGGAGTGTACTGGAGTTCATGATTCTCATGGAGACTGCCTCTGGTCTTTTCAGCACTTTTCTTTACGTGATTCATTTATTATTCTAAATTATAAATCATGTTTTTTGTTAAGTATTTTTAGTTAATTGTCATCAACTATACATGTATAATTTGAATATACAAGTGTTTTCTACTCTTATTCAATTATTATAAAATCTATCTTCCACTACTTTTCCATTACCTTTTACTAATTCCTCTATTTCTTGTTACTTTTTATCTGATAATACCAATTGGAAACATTGATAATTTATTATATTCTCCCCACTATCACCTCTCGATACCCTTTCTACCAGTAGATAGCCAATTGCATATGGGGAGACATTCCTGAGGCAATGTGACCCATCAGTCCGACTACTATTTTCATGGTCAGCTAGGATGGGATATTACAGTTGTCATCTCTTTAACTATAGATTAGGGGATTCAATATAAAAGGGGAAACCCTAATTTACTAAAGATATATTGTATGACACTCCATGTGATATGTAGTGTTTTATCAAATATAAAAAACTACTTTTATACCTCATGGGAAAAATATTTATCTCTTTATGAAACCCTAGCCACTATAATCTTCACATATCATACCAACCATAAATTCTCCATGATGACCATATATTGGGGGTAAACCAAATACATAATTTTAATTGTCAACTGTCATTTCACTTCATATAATATATGCAGCCAACATAAAATAATGATTTTGTGGAAACTTTTTTTTATTACCTCATTCATTTTATAACCATAAATATGTGATATTATAATCATATCTTATATGATAAACCACCATATATGCCTTATTTGTTTTATAATTTTAAGTTATAATTAAGATCATTGCATTATTATATTTTTCTTACCATAACGCAATGCGACTATTTAATAAATACTCCAACTAAAATTATTTAATGGGTAACATTGATAAAGAAATATCATTTGAATAATAGTGATATTATGATTCATAATCCTCATGTTAAACTCTTTAATCCTGACATTAATACAAGTTTACTTCACTTTATCTAATTAAGTTATTTTACTAACATATATTATTAGATTAAAACACTTTATAAGTTTATCATCATCTTCTTTGGAACATTACCATATTTACATTTTATTTTAATATCAGTTGGTAAAGAAATTATATATATATATATATATATATTTATTTATATTAAGTGGATTATTTACTAGAAAATCATAATCTCATTTATGAAAAAAATTGGCTATCTCTTTGAATTATATTGTAATAATCATTTATTTATTACATTTTTAACTTCTATAAATTCAATAGTACACCATTATGTTAGGAAATAACACTTTTTATTTTGGGGGAATATTTAACTAATATACTGTTAATAACATTAAATTATATATTATTTTATGTGTTTGGAGTAATATTATGAAATAAATATTTTATTATTTAAAATATTACAATTTTGGGTATTTGGGACTATTTATTTCATATATTAAAAAAACATTGAATTTTTTTTCTGAATAAGACATTAATTAACTATATTTCATTTTCAATCATTTTACAGATTTGGATGAATCATAAATCATGTATATCAAAATAATACTCTCATAATTTTCATATAAACTCTTGGTTTAAAAAACATCTCTTATCATATAATAGATAATAAAATAAAAAAATACATTCCTAATTAAGATCTATTTTACCTTGAAGTATTTAATTGTATACAACATATTAGTGAAACCCATTTTCTTCATCACTCGAATAAGAACTACAAGATTCATCATTCATTTACTTAATTATAATCATTTTTATATTTGAAATAGTTGTAAAATATATATTTGGTATTATATTACACTAAAATAATTTAATTTAATTAAATAATATTAATAACTAATGTGGGCTCTCCACGGATTTTTTTTCAAACCCCTTCTGGTATTCTCGAAAAGTGTTCATTAATAGTCATAATTTTTAATAATGGAAACACTTCCCATATTAAATAAAATTTTATGTTTTGGTTATCTCATTTGGCTATTAGACCCTCAAATAGACTCTTTCTATATTAAAATTTCACTCTTTTACTCATCCATTTTCATAAACCATACATATTTATCCATCCATTGAACATCCCAATTGGACTATGATATACCCAAGGGGTATCCATGGTCCCAATGGACTAATGAAAAGTGTTAATGGAATCATAAGAAATCTCCAAGAGTAGTTTATCAATGTAAATAAACTAAATTATAGAATTTTTTATAATCAATTTCTACAAAAAATTTAGTGCGACCCATCAATAAGTTGAACATATACCCAAAAATAAGATTGGTGAAAATAAATAAATTGGAAGTCGATACAAACAAATAAGAGACATATACAAATATAAACTAACCCCTCATCTCACCCACTAAACACACTCACTATCAAGTACCCTTCACTCACCCCCAAACTCCATCAACATGTTTTAGCACAAAAAATCACCCATTCTCCACAAGAAATAATGCAATACACCAATATCCATAACCAAAATTTATAATGAACTCATTTAAAAGGAAATTTCTTAGATATTATATGAAAATGAAGGAAATTATTACAAATTCATGTAATATGAACATATGGTTTAGCGAAGTAAATAAAAAATAAACTAATCTCAATGCCAACTAATAATTAACTAGCCCTGACACAAAATGTTCCCCATGGTAAAACAAGAAATGAGTAAAATCGTGAAAGAAAAAGGTAATATAGGTTTAAGAATAAAAACACTCAGTAGGCCACCACCCACCTTGCCACATGTCTAAACAATATTTAAATATAAATTTTATGATAGTTATAAAATAATAATCTAAAATAGGTTTTTATTACATAATTATATTTTAAAATAGTAATATCTCAAAATGTACTTATACACTATCCTCATTATTTTTCAGAAATGAAAACTATATCTTTTAAAACTTTCTTTAAAACTATTTACTAAAATACATTAGAAACAACCATGCATTCTACATAAATAAATAGATCAATAAAGAATTTAACTTTTTCATTGATAAATTAATGCAATTAAAGAATCCAATTTAAGTTCCACACATGTAAATCAATTAGGGGATATATTAGAAGGCCTAATGAATCCCCTAATTAAAACCACCAATTATAGGAATAAGTACACTAGGCTCTACCTTATATTAAATACACTAGTTAACCTAAAATAATGTCACTAATTAGGGTCATACAATCAATTAGTGGAAAATAGTACTATGTCAATGTGAAGTGTAAGAGTCTCCAAAATTAATTTAATGGCACAACTAGTGGAGACGAATCTTGTCCCGACTATGTTAGACAACCCTAGAACCTAGGTTCCCATGACCAAAGAAAATAAATGGTGTTAAAACAGCAAAATATAATAGCTAACAATAAATAGTGATAATAAACAATAAGAAATAAAAGTATCACCAACCATAACAAACAAATAATTATTTAATCTAGTTCCCCCTTAATGAAAATCCCCTTTAAAACAACTACCATCAATATAAATCAAAATAAATATAGATCAATATGATTTTACATGCACACATCTATTTAGAAACATCTTTAAATTTTCAATTTTACATTTATTTAAATGATTTTTTATCCTAATCCATTAATTAAAGGTTTGAAATATTATTTCAAACCATTTTTAAAACTCATCATTTAAAAACCATTTCTAAACAGGTTTTTAAAAAAGTCACTAAATACATTTTAAAATCCTTTAAATGAATTAATTCATTTTTTATAAATCCATTTAATTATCTTATAAATCATTATTTTATTTATTCTATGAACCAAAAAAATGTTAAAAACATAAATATTTATGATTTTATTTAAAAAAAATTAATTATGTATCAATACATTGCATCTCAATTTCCACTTGAAATTCCACGTAAGATATTTGGAAAAATAATTTTAAATAACATAATAGATTTAATAAATTTAATATAAATTCTAATGTTCTATTTGGGATTCAAAATAAATAATGGAATTCATAGATTAACAAAAAAAATTAAATCATTCATTAAACATTAGAAAAATTTTTATTTTTAATAGAAATTGGGAAAATATCCAATTTTATTATAATAAATACAATAAATATATTTATAACTATTGTTAAATAATTAAAACATATATTATGAATCAATAAAGTCCTGGTTAGAAAAATTAAATGCTAAAACATGGGGATAACCTTTGTTAGATTAATGAAAAAAGGTCTAACAATTTAAATCTCGGTTGAAGGGTGCCCAAAATAGAGACCTTACCCCCTTGGACCAAGGGAAACACCAAAATATGACAACCTAAAACCCTTTGGTATGGATAATTGTGAAACTATAAGGGTAAATCGATAAAACAAGACAATAGATAGAGAGGATGGATGATGTAAAATCACAGTGGATTTTTATCATAGAAGAATAAAGAGTCTAGGTGGTGACACTGGTGAAAGAGGAATCCAATGATTTGGGGAGGCACATGTATGGATTTAGTTGGAAGGAGGTCATTTGATTAATAATTAGGAATATAATAAAATAATTAGAAAAAATAATAAACATAAAAATACATTAAAAAATCCAGAAACACGAATGTTTGGCCAATCCATGTGAAAATGTTGGGAACTCACTACATAGAAAAAAAGGCCTCACATAGTTATTACTAGGACCTGATATAGTTTATTAATTGTGTGCAGACCATGCCTAATAGAAACTTTAATTTAAAGTGTTGTATACTTGGTTACAATAAAGTTTTTTAAACCATTCTAGCTAACTGTATGACACTCAATGTCCTTTAAAAGTTTAAAAAATAAACATGAAAAATTTTCAAAACTAAAAATAAATTAATTTAATATAAATTAATATAAAATATTATAAAATAAAATATCCTAGTCAAATGTGGGTGTGAAAATTATTTCTATCATAAAACTTTCTTTACCCATAGAATCGTTATTTAATGTAGGATCCATCAAAATAATACATTACATCCCACATCAATTCATGAGTTGGTAAAGAAAGAGAAAAATAGGGAGAGATACATTCAAAAGTGAGGCAGTAGACATGATCCTTCAGATGAAATACATATCCTATATTTTCAAAACAACCAGATAAATATCTGAATGTTTTTAATGCCTCCAATAACAAAAAAACCTATTCCATCAAATGTTACACCTGGATTGAGTCCTAGAGAAAACAAATACCTACATAATAATCACATCCATTTTAAAACAATTCTATAATAAAAAATTACTATCTATCACACCTTGAGAAAAAAAATCCATTATAAATACTCAAATCCACTAAAATACAAACAATAATTAACTCATCATAAGACTCAACATCCATCAAGGAACCAAGATAAGATTCTCAAAAGAAAACTCATCCCACTGATATGCCTCATCAAAAAACATGGGACTTAGACTCAGGCCAACATGATTCTTCAAGTTAGACTGAGACCTCAACGATATAAGAACCATCCAATGAATACCCATAAAATATTTTGCACCCTCATGTGGTTAACAAAAGTGATATTGGAAACAAATAACTCAGCATATCATCCCAATGACTTATAATGTTTAATATTCAAATAAACCAACCTTGACAATCTAATCCCTCAAACATAGATAAAAATTATCCCATGAAACCACAACACACATAGACCCCAAGAGTAAAAACCTCCAGCCCACTATTAATGCACAAAAATTTCATTCTCTATTTATCTTCAAATAGATATTCACCAAATTAAATATTCACCACCAAAAAAAGAACCACATATTTCCGTGAACTAAAAAAATTGGGCTTCCAAAAAAATAAAGAAGAAGGATATATATTAAAGAAACCATGAACTAAATATAATGTTAAGAAAAAAAAGTGACCTACCACTCAATTATAAGTAATTGATTGGAAACCATCATGAGGAATGAAACATAGATTTAATATAGAATTTCCCTAAGGGTCATCCATCTAGATAAGCCTTCATCCATTTTCCATGAACATTCTCAAAATGATATATGAAATAACAAGATACATGAATATACTCAATTCATGTTTCATAATGGACAACCGAAACTCCAGTAATAAAGGGAAAATCTAAAAGAAAAAATTTTCAAAACATTACTTGCTATACACTTTTGTTAAAACTATTTTTTATAAAAGTCAACAAATTTTAAAAAACATTTTTATAATACCCCAATTGATGAAAAAATAAAAATATGTCATAATTTTATTAACATTTAAATCCTTTTATAAATAAAAATGGATTATTTTAAAGAATTACCAAATAATCAACATTTTTATAAAAAAAATCCAAAACCCATAATAAAATAAATCACTTTGTAAAAAACCATTTACGAAACAAGATATTCTTTCAAAATAACCCACTAAAACAACTTTTGAAAAATAATATTTATAAAATAATAAAACACTATTTTTCATACTAAATAATCATTTAAAATTTTCAATTACAACTAAAAAATAATAGAAACAATTCTTCACAATCATACCAATAACATCAAAGGACACCTACTCCACATTAATTCCATTCCAAAAAGTGAAAATTCACTTTAGAAATGATTTTGTAATTTCAAATAGGAAATCAGTAAGTATAAAATGAAATATGTTTTTTTCAGGTTTAGTGGAGTCCGAATAACCATCCCCATGGGGTTCACATGGTTGGATATACCATGGGGATATCTATGTAGCTCTAGTTATTCACCCACCATCATTTCAAGATTAAGTGAACCATAAATCACTTACAAATATTTGAGGATTCGAATATAATTTTCATATCAAACATATAAAACTAGTCAAAGGTACAATCAAAATATAATAATAATTCTAGTACATCCCATAAAACCCATGGCTCTAAATGGAAGAGAGCTCATGAACCTATCCAATGTCTATACCTCTTGAGATATGATAAATGAAATACACTCTAACCTTTCTTCCCAAAAAACAATGTAATACACTGAACCCAGTTTCCTAGAGCCGGCGTACTATTTATTACATTTTAATGATCACAATAAAGAGAAATCCAAAAGTATATAATGGTTTAGTAGCCTTGAAAAAACTAGATACCAAAATATCTTTTTACAATATATCTTGAAATTAAAGAAAACATAAAGAACTCCATTGAAAAATATTGTATTCTCTTCCCTCATCTATATAAGACATTCATAAAGTACATCTTTTCATCCGGGGAAAAAAGAAACATAATAATGGGGTGACCTCAATTTCTTAGTAATGGTATATAATTCCGTGGAAGTTATAAACTTTTAAGGCAAGATGTATAACAAAAACATCAACATTTTAAACAAAAATCTGAACATAATATGAAAATAATAAATCAAACATTACCATATATACTTACACATGGATATTCTATAGTTCATACAATAAAATGTAAAAACTGACCTTATAAAGAGGGATTACATAATGAGGGACATCTTAAACACACCTTCCAGGATTTTCTCAAGAAAACATACATAATTGGTAATACATTAAAAAACCCAATCATAATTGTTTCTTGAGACCTACTGATTCATCGAGGGGCTTTAGAGGGCCCCACCCAACACTTACAAAGTCCAATGTATTCATATTATTAAAGGGGTAAAGCATAACTAACATAGACATTCATTTTAAAACTATCATATGAAATGTCAATACTTAAAAAATAAGCAACGAATGATATAAAACAAGCATATCCATAGTCAAAAATATCATAAAACCTTTAATAAAATATGGAATATTTTATTATAATATATTAACCTTCATGAAGCATAAAATTTAACAATGTATGTTGACATAGATGAAAGTGGTCTAACAAAATCATTAAAACTCTTTAGAAATATCAAATTTTACATTGAAATAATTAGAAAGCCTATATAATTATTAAATAAAAAGATTACATTGATAATAAAAATGTAATCTTGTAAGGTAAGATTAAGAATTTTAATGTTTATTAACAGCGGAAAATATCCCCTTGAGCTGTGTAGGTTAAAAAACAATCTTTCCTTAATTTGTCGAAATAGTCATATAGTACCTCATTTGGAAAATGAAAAAAAATATTCCTTTAAAAATGTTTTATATAATGTTTAACATGGGAATAAATAAATTTCAATAATATTCTCATAATAGAATTATTATTTTTAAATACATGTATAAGAAAAGTGGATGAGGATGATAAATATGTCCCAGTAGATATTTACGTATAAACAATATCTGATAATTATGTGATTCCAAAATTAACCCTTACCTGGTACTTTCCTTTAGTCGAAGGTGAGTTAAAGTATTTTATAATTGTTAAATATTGTGAGAAAATTATATTAGAACCATATACATGTTTATGATATAATATATGATCCTCTTATCTCATTTTGTTAATAAAATTTCCGTTTTACCATTATTTTGGGTTTTAACTGCTTTATTTTCTTATGCAAGTTATGTTAAGTAAGTCTTGTTTATTATGAATATGTTATGTTTTATTAAAATAAAGAATGATATTATGTTTATAAATATTATATTTACCTATAATTTAATTTTTATAATAATTCGTGAATGGTTAATGTGGATAATTAATGTCAGTGAGTTCTTGAGACGGTCGAACATACGTACGCATGAGCGATGATATCTTTTCCTTAAGTATTAAATGGTATTTAATTAGATGTAATATTAATTATAAAGAATAATAATCATGTAATATTCATTATTTATTACTGTTATATTCATCATTAAACCTATCTAGATAATGTAATGTTGAATAAAAAATTACACCATGGTGTGGAGACTTTAAGTTGTACGTCTTTACACATGGTGATATTATTATTCATAAGATGGATAAAATGATGAATATTGTATCCTCGGGATTATAATAAATTCTCAGTATATGTATGACACTGGATTTATTATTTGTTTTAGAAATAATATATAAATAGGAATTATAAGAAGAAAAAAACTTTGAAAGAAGGGATAAAACTATTACCTCTTCCTCAGGTGTCTGTTTTTTATTTGAACAAAAGGACACATTAAGCTGGTTTTATGAACAATGGTTGTCCTATAAGATGAAGTGAGGGATGTTTTTAGGATATTTGGTTGGGTTTTGGCCGATCCAAAGTTCTTTTGAGATGTAAATAAATGAGAATGAGAATTTCCCTTTTATAGGAGAGGTGAGGGGTAGTTTAGTAATGTCTTGAAATATTAGTTTATTATAAATTGGTTATTGGTTTTTAATGGCTCCAAAGTAAAATATTTCAAGGATAAGATGAGGATAGGTAGAAATAATCTCATAAAATAGTTTTTATACAAGTTTATTTAATATATTTAACCTTATCTTTTGTCATCAACTCTTAGCAAATATGTTAACTCTTTCCATGTCTTCTTTTATTTTTATACAAGAGGGTTAATATAGTTACTATATAATTCCAAAAGAAACTAAATTGGATCATAAATGAACTTTTTAATACTATCTATGAAAGTTGAAAAAAAATTGTTTTTAGGGTAATTATATCATTTAATAAAATACTATTTGTTTAAAAAAATCACTTATGTCAATTTCGACTCTATTTAGTAATTGATTTTTTAAGTCACAAAACATGATTACTTCAAAAAAGGCATTAAATAATAACTAATATGTCAATTTCATCCATTAAATTTGTGTATGGAATAAAAAAAGTTAAAGTTATATTTATTTTAATATTTTTAAATTCATTTATTTGAATCTTATACCAATAAGTTAATCATTGCATCATCAGTGTGTATGAAAAAAATATATTTATTTAATGTCTAAAAATTATAAATAAAATACCATGATGTAGGAAATATTTTTAGATTTATAATTACTATTTATAATCATATATATCGATTATAAAACACTATATTTAAATATATTTAGTAAAAGATACATGCTTATGTTATATTTCCCTTTTCTTTAAATTAAATATTATAAAATGCCATTTTCACACCCAAGTTTCTCTCAAATACCAAAGGATTAGCCTAAGGATGCTCATGGTCGTAAATATATCATCAAATAGGATTTTAACATGTTTTAGGGTAGTTTTATATAATAATAATATTATTGTTTTTCACTTATTTACCTAATTTACCCTTTAACCATGGTAAATAAAAATAATTACTAAAGTTACTATTCATTATGTACAAACATAAAAGGTACCTATTTACCCAATTTAAACCTTATGATTCCAAATATGGAAACCATTTTTCAAAATTCAAAACACATAAACATTAGTAATTAATTTAAAATTAATTCCTCTTGTCAAAACCACAAAGCAGGTTTTTAAAAAGACAAGACTATAAAACGATTAACATGTGATTATATATAATTTCAATGTAAAATTACTTCTAATGAAAAACATTGGATTAGCTAATATAAATTTAATCTAATTATAATTCAATACTATTCAAATTTATAATTGAACACTATAAATTCTTTTAATTAAAAAATTCATTTTCTATTAAAATTTGGTATTTTTCACTATTCATCAAAATATGTATGTTATCAGAAAAGTACAAAAACATCACCCTATGATAATTTTGATATTATGAATAAAAAATGATTCCTATTTTGAAAAATTTAAGAATGTGGTTATTACTATTCATAACCACTTTTTTTAACGGCTATTTTGATAGTCTGTGGTGTGCTCAAACTCAGTGTTGTGTATAGCATATGCTATTGAATTATTTAAAAGGAAGCATACTGTGGATGTTTGGGGTGTTAAATTCTTCCCTAATTTAAATAATTTTGTTTCAGAAATTTCTATAAAATCACTGAATAAACATATTTGAGTGGTTTTTCATCATATGATTTCTAGGATTCCATTTCACCTCTTCCATCTTATGGTTTCTCAAATGAACTTTTAATAGATGAGTCGTCGGATTTCTCAATACATATTCTCTAGTATCAGGAATCACGATAGGCTCTTCACAATAAGATAGATTAGGATTTGTTTATATTTATTCATAGGTGAGTACATGCATTGGGTCTAGTATATATTTCCATTACTTAGATACATGGAACACATCATGGATTTTGGAGAGACTTGGAGGAATTTCTAATCGGTAAGCTATAAATCCAATTATTTCTAGTATTTCAAATGGTCCAATGTACATGGGACTTAATTTACCCTTCTTACCAAAATGTATACCTCCTTTCCATGGAGATACCTTTAAGAAAATGTGATATCCAACATGAAATTCCAAATTCTTCCTTTGATTATCAACATAGATCTTTTTCATACATTATACTATTTGGATATAGGATTCGATAATCTTCACCATCTCAATTGTTTCTTCAACATGTTTTGGATCTATTAGTTTTCTTTCACCAGCATCATCCCAACACATTGGTGTATGTGTCTCTTTCAATATAAAACTTCAAATGGTTCTATCTAAATACTTGAATGTAATATATTGTTATAGGAAAATTATACTATAGTTTAATACTGATCCTACAAACTTTTAATGTCAAGTGATCAAGATATCAACATGTATTATAATTTTTGAGTTATCTTTTCTTATTTTCCATCATTTTGAGGGTGGTATGAAGTGCTCCAAAGAAGTTCAGTATCTAGGTATTTCTAAATACTTTTCTAGAATCTTCGTGTAAAATGAGGATCATGATCATAAACTATTGATAGGGGTAGACCATGAGGTATTAAAACTTAATTAATATATAGTATTCCCAAATGTTCATGTGGAAAGTCTTCTCTTATTGCCCAAAAATTTTCTAATTTGGTAACACAATCAATAATGATCCATATCTCATCATTTTACCTAGGATTATTTGGTTGTCCAATTATTAATTCCATCATTATGTCATCCCATTTCCACATAGGTATAGAAATAGGTTGCAAGACTCCTCTAGGATTTTTTCTTTTAGCCTTCCTTATTGACAAACCAAACATCATGACACATAAACAGCTATCCCCCTCTTCATGTTGTCCAAAAAAAATGTTCCTTCAAATCAGTATACATCTTAGTGTCACAAGGGTGTATAGAAAAATTTGAGTTTTGTGAATCATCGAATAATTCCCTTTTTAGCTTAGGTATAGTAGGAACACAGATCCTCTTCCCAAATTTTAATTGTCATCTCCAAAAAAAGTTAATCAATCTCCAGTAATTCACATTTTTATTTTACTTTTCAAATTCCTCGTCATTAGACTTTGAACTTTTTATAATTTATAGTAAATATGTTTTGGAAACCATTTGAGAAAATAGTCATGTTTCACCTTACATGATAATCCCCATATATATATTTACTAGATCCATGAACATGGGATCCTTTTGAACTCTCATTTAATTCAGAATTATTTGTCCCTTTCTGCTCAAATCATTTGCCAACTTATTTTCCTTCCTAAGGAGGTAGTGTGTTGTGAAATCATAATCCTTGATTATCTTAATCCATTTCTTTTGTATCATGCTGAGTTCTTTGTATGAGTAAATATATTTCAATCTTTTGTGATCAGTATATATCTCACATCTTTCACCATAGATATAGTGTCTCAATACATTTAGGGAAAAGATTACAAAAATTAACTCAAGATCATGATTTGAATAGTTTTTTTCATGAATTATATATTTCATTGATGCATATGCAATTAACCTGTCATTTTGCATAAGGAAAAAACCAACTCCTTTCCTTGATGAATCGCTATAATTATCAAACCCATCATTTCCAGATAGTAAAGTCAAAAAAGGATAATTGACTAATCTTCTCTTAAATTCTTCATAACATTCCTCACACTATTTTTTACAAATTAATTTAACTCCTTTAAATGTTATCTTTCTTAATGGGTTGGATAATTAGGGAAAAATTATTGATGAAATGCCAATAGTAACCTGATAAACCAATAGAACTGTGTACCTCAGTCAAATTCATCAGTACTGGCCATTCATGGATTTCTTTTGTCTTCTAAGGATCAATAAAGATTCCATCCTTCGAGACAACATGGTCATGAATTGAAATTTCCTATATCTAGAATTCTAACTTTTCAAAATACCCATATAGCTCATTTATTATAAGAGTCTTTAGGAAAATCTACAAGTGGTTCTCATGGTATTCATATCTTTTTGAGTATAACAATATA
Organism: Viscum album; assembly: GCA_963277665.1. Lineage (NCBI taxonomy): Eukaryota > Viridiplantae > Streptophyta > Magnoliopsida > Santalales > Viscaceae > Viscum > Viscum album. The sequence goes on along the minus strand of OY728133.1, from coordinate 310,610,447 downwards.
TCATTAATAAATACTTTGATAAAATAATCAATATATTATTTGAACCCTATTTTCATTAGATCCATGAAAATAAAGTCTACCTTAGTCAATCCCAATGGCATTATTGTCTATTTTTAATGACCATACCTTGTTCAGAATGCTGTCTTTGGAATATCATCTTTTTTAAACGCAATTGACGAAATCAAGAATGATGTTCAATATTTAAAAAATATTGATCTCCATGGAGTTGACCAAATAAATCATCAATGCAAGGCATATGACACTTGTTCTTTATTGTAATAGAATTCATTTCTCTATAGTCAATTCACAACCTCATTGATCTATATTTTATCTTAACAAAAAGAACTAGGGCTCCCCATGGAGAAACAATAGGGGGAATAAACCCCTTACTAATAAACTCCACTAGTTGTTTCTTCAGCTCCACTAATTCCACAGTGGACATTGTATAATTATTTTTTGATATTGGGCATACATAAGGGGTCAATCAATTGAAAACTCAAATTCATGCTCTAGGGTGTGTCCAGGTAAATCGTTAGGAAAACATCAATATATTCCTTTAAATGGTATATAATCAATTTTTATATTTCTTTATTCATCCTTGGATTTTATTACCTCTTACTCCCTAATAATCTCATTCAGTAATGCTATTGGGTGCGAGTTTTGATAATAATCTGGTGGTGATGTTTTTTCTCTAAAGATAATGGATTCTACATATTCCCCACAAATCTCAACTTCCTTCTTCTTGAAATAGATTTTTGCATCATATTTTGATAACCAATATATAATAAGGATTATATCAAATTTAATTAGAGGTATGATGATACAGTTAGCCGAAAATGAATGTTTATATTCCATAATGGGAACTTTTTAACACATCTTTATTACAATAAGGATTTCCTTAGGGGTTTTCACTAGAAACTCCCTTGTTAAATTGAATTGGAAATATATTTTTTATAGTGAAAAATTAGTAGATATAACTAAATGGGAGGATCCAAAATCAAATAAATATTTTCCTAAATTTGAGGAGATAATGATATTACCTTCCACCATATCATTAGGAACTTCAACCTCTGCAGTTGTGACTGCATAATCCTAGCCTTTCTCCCTTGGCCTTTTATGGGGTAGATTTTAGTGATTATTAGTACATTCATGTAGATAGTGTCCCATATCCTTTCAATTAAAGCACTACACATTACCAACTTCCATCATTCCCTTACAATCATAAGCATGGTGGCCTTTTTCTCCACACTAGTAACATGATCATGTCCAAAATAAGCATGTTCTGGAATGTTTCCTTCCACATTTATGGTAGGAAGGAAAATCAACCTTTCCTTTCTTCCCATTTACATTGTTTACATTATCAAAATTCTTAGCATCCCTCTTCTTCTCATGTTTCCCTTTAAAGTCATAAGACTTAGATAATTCTTTCTCATATTGAAGATGAGACTATATCTTCGTAAGATGAGAAAATTTCAGAGAAAATCCCCCTTAGAAGTAATGGTTTTAAACCATCAAAGAAACGATCAATCTTACTTTTTGGGTTAATTATGTAGTATGATTCATCTCTTTCTAACCTTGTTTTGTTAGCCACATACATTAAAACATTCTCATCCTCCTTTTGCCTCAATCATAGAAATTTCCTTTCTATATCAGCTCGGTGTTACCAAGGAAAGTATTTTTCTAGGAAAAGTTATTTAAACTCCCTCCATTTAATATTTTATACATATTCATCCAACTTTTTGTTTTAAATTAATGACCACCATTGATCCACATATCCCGAGAGATGGTAAACTACCAAAAAAACTTTTCCCCTTTCATTACTCCTCAAAGTAGAAAATATTTTCTCTATGGAAGATATACACTTATTAGCTAAAAATTGATTTGTAGTCCCATTGAATGTTTTAGGTTGTTGTCTCATGAAGAGGTCTAACATTGATTGTCCACATTTTGGATCAACGTGATATGTATGGGTAAGGTAGTTATTCATAACTTGATTCAGTTATCCCAGTATAGTTATAAGTTGTTCAGCACCAGTTTCATCAACAGATCAACTGTAATTATCTTCCATAGGAGGTAAATCGAGGCATAGAATATGTGCGTGGATATGGTTTCCATTCAGTCTACTACGAACCATTTCTATACAATATCATACACTATATTAGGTAATGAATCATAAATCATGATTCAAATCTAATAAATTACCTAACATAAATTGAAAATATTATACATATTTAATACATAATCATAAACATTGTTTCATTGAGGATATAGTTAATAATAAATACATCATAATTGTTTGTACATAAAATATGAATTATCCTAATCATGTCCCCTAGGAGTGTCAAACTAGGTGCACAGTAAGGCTAGTAATCATGTAACAGGTTACCCCGAGTCAATCCTGAAACACCTTGTCAGAGTTTTTACCCCTATGTACATCTAGTCCAGAACGATGACCACTTGTAGTTTCTAGAAAAAGATTAATTTTCTAGGAATTACCAGATAATCTCTATATTACCAAAATTCTAATATTCTCATCTATAGTTATCCTCATTGACTATTTTAGGGTAATGTTCCCTAATCAAATTTTTTCTAAATATAGTTTCTTAGGTTTGTAATAAACAACCTATGATAAGAAGTTTAACACCCCAAACATGGTTTCACGGAGCTGGTGTATTATTTATTATATTCGCATGATCACAAGAAATTATAATCCTAAAGGATCAATCGGTTGAGAATCCTTGAAAAAACTAGATAAAAACATAACATTATGCATTCCATATGGAAATGAAATAAAACATAAAAAATACATTTGAAAACAATTTTATTGCCTTTATTAATCCCTATATTTCATTCATAAATAACATCTTCATGTCCTAGAAAAAATGAAACATAATAATGGTGTGTGCTCAGATGCTCAGTAATGGTAAATAATTTAGCGGAAGCTATAAATTTTGAAGGAATGATGTATAATAAAAACAACAGCCTCTGAACCACAAACATCAACATTATATAGAATGAATAAATCAAACATTATAATATAAACATGTACATGGATATTCTAAAAGTATAATAATCACATGTAATGAATAACACTATAAAGAGGGAATACATAATTTGGGACATCTTAAACAAACCATCAAGGCTTCATCCAAGACACCATACATAATTGGGTAAGAAATTATCCAAAACCCAAACATAATTGTCTCATGAGACCGAACAATGCATCAAGGGGCTATATCCTCTCCCCCCCGACACTTAAAAATCCCAATGAATTCCTATTATAAAAGGTTTAAAATATATCAAACATATACATTCATATTAAAACATGCATATAAAATATCAATAATTATAATCTAAGGTATGAATGTTATAAAAATAGAACATCCATATTTGAACATATCATAAAACCGTCAATACAATATAGACTATTTTATCATAATATAGTAACCATAATAAAGAATAAAATTCAACAATGGATGTTTACATAAATGAAAGTAATATAACAAAATCATTAAATATATTTTAGAAATATCCCTTTTTTACTTTGAAATAATTTCAAAGACTGTGTAATTTTAAAAGAAAACCATTACTTTTATTATAACTTAATACGATTGTATGGTAATATTCAAAATATTAATGCATTAGAATGGTGGAATATGGCTTCTTGTGCCTTATATGTTAGAAAAATCTTTCTTTCCATAATTGGTGGAAAAGGTCATATCATACCTCATTTGGAAAACGAAAAAAAGATTCATTTAAAAACGTTTTATAAAAAGTCAAAAATTGGTATAAATAACTTTAAAAAATAGTATAAAAATAGAAATATTATTTTAAAATAAATGTATAAGAAACATTGTTGTGGATGATAAATATTTCCAAGAAGATACTTACGTATAAACAATCTCAGATAATAATGAGATTGTGAAACTAACCCTTACCATGTAATTTCCTTCAGTCGAGAGTGAATTAACCCTCTGTATAATGGTTAAAGATTGTTAATATATTATACTTGGACCATATACATTTTTATTATATCATATAAAATCCTCTTCTCTCATTTTGTTAATAATATTTCTGTATTACCCTTATTTCAGGCATCAACTTCTTTCTTTTCATATCAATGATTTGTTAAGTGAGTCAGGTTTCATATGAATAGGTTATAATTTATTCAAATAATGAATGATATTAAATTAATAAATATTATATTTACTTATCATATTATGTTTATAATCATTCATAAATGGTTAATGTGGAGAATGAATCTCATCGCATCATGGGGATGGTAGGTCGTACGTATGCATTAGCGACGATATCATTTTCTAAAGGATTGCAATGAATTTAATTGGATTGAATATTAATTATATAGATTAATAATCAGGTCATATTAATTGATTATGTAAATTATAGTAATCATTAAACCCATCCAAATAAAGTAATGTTGAATAAAAAATTACACCACAAGGTGGAGACAGTAAGTTATACGTATGCATGCATGGGGATATTATTATTCATAGGACAAATAAAATGATTAATATTGTTTTCCCATGATTATAATAACTTATATGTATATGGATGATACTGGATATATTTTTTTCTAGGGAAACAACATAAAAATAGGATGTAGAAGAAGAAATGAACTTTGAAAGAAGGGATAAAATGATTACCTCTTCTTCGGGTGTCCCCTTTTGATTTGCACAAAAGTACTCCATAAGTTGGTTTTATGACCAAAGGGTGGCCTATAAGATTAATTGAGTGATTTTTGGAGGATATTTTGGTGGGATGTTTCTTAGCCAAAGGGATTTGGAGATGTGACTAAAAGAGAAGAATCCATTTTTATAAGAAAGGTGAGGGGCACTTTAGGAATGTATTGAAATATTAATTTACTATAATTTTTTTTATGGATTATAATAGCTGAAAAGTAAATTATTACAAGTATTAGATGAGTATGGGTCGAAATAATATCAACCAAAAGGTTTTATATTGGTTTAGGTCATGAATTTAACCTTATCTTTTGGCATTAACCCTTAGATAAATAAGATAACTCTTACCATGTCTTCATATATTTGTATACTATATGGATAAAATAGTAACTATAAAATGACAAGAGAACCTAAAGTGGATAATTAAGGTCATTTTAAATAATATATAAGTCAATTTTTTGAATTTTGGGTTTTTACGACTATTATATCATTTAATAAAATAGTATTTGTTTCAAAAACTCATTTATGTCAATTTTGACACTATTTAATAATCTATTTTAGTTAAATTCAATACAAACATGATTCCTTTGAGAAAAGGAATTAAATAATATCTCAAATGTCAATATAATCGTGAAAATTCACATTTGGAATCAAATTGTCCATATATGTTTTAATATTTATACATTCATTTATTTGAATCTTTTATTAATAATGTAATCACTCCATTATCATTGTGTCATAAATAAATATTTTTATTTAATGTCTAAAAATTATAAATAAAATACCAATATTTAAGAAATATTTTTAACTTTCTAATGAATATTTTTTTATATATATTATTTATATAACCCTATATTAAAATTGATTTTGTAAACGATACTTGTTTTAGTTATATTTCCCTTTTCATTAAATTAAATATTATAAAAGGTTGTTTTCCCACCCAAGTGGCTACAAAATTCCAAAATCTATGCCTAAGGATGCTCATGGTCGGAAATATCTCATAAAATATGGTTATAACACGTTTTAGTGTAGTTTAGTATTATTATAATATTATTTTTTTTACCCTTATTTTTCAGATTTTACCTTTAACCATGGTAAATAAAAATAATTACCGAAGTTACTATTAAAAATTTCTGAAAATAAAAGGTATCTATTTGAAAAATTTAAACCTTATGATTCCAAATATGGAAACCATTTTTTTATAAATTCAAAACACATAAATTTTTTCAGTTAATTTAAAATTAATTGATGTTGTTAAAACCAGAAAGCAGGTTTTTAAGAATTCAAAACTATCAAAATATTGACTTGTGTTTATGGCCAATTTCAATGTGAAATTACATACAAATAAAAAATATGGATTAAATGATAAAAATACAATCTAATTATACTATAAAACCATTCAAATGTAAAATTTAACATCATAAATTATTTTTGATTAAAAAAGATATTTTCAATTAAAATTTGGTTTTCTTCACTATTCATAAAAATATGAAAGTTATTAGAAACGTACCAATAATTAAACCTAATATAATCTTGATATAAATAATTAAAAAAATGAATCCTATTTTATAAAATTTAAAAATTTGTTTAATACTATTAATAACCACTTTTTTTTAATGGCTAGTTTGATAGGTCGTGGTGTGCTTGAACTCGGTGTTGCGTAAAACGCAAACTATTGAATTATTTAAAAGGAAGAATACTATATAAGCTTGGGGTGTCACATTCTTTCCTCCATGAAATAATTTTTCCTCAAAACTTCTAGAATATAATTTCATAAAAATATTTGGCGATTCTTCATCCTATGTTCTAAAGGTTACCATATCATCTCTTCCATCTTAAAATTTCTCCATAGAACTTTTACCTTATGAGTCATCTGATTCCTCAACACTTGTTCTCTGGTATCAAGAATTTTGATAATATCGTCACAATAAGACAAATCGGGTTCCAATTCTATTTCCCCGTAGGTAGGTACATGCATTGGTTTATGCATATATTTCATTAATAGGGATATGTGGAACACATCCTGGACTTTGCAGAGACATCGTAGTATTGCCAATTGGTAAGATACAACTCCAATTATTTCATGTATTTCAAAAGGACCAGTGTACATGGGGCATAATTAACCCTTCTTACCAAAATGAATAACACCCATCAATTGAGATACCTTTAAGAAAATGTGATATCATAATTGAAATTCCAAATCCTTCCTTCGGTTATCAGAATATCTCTTTATCCTACATTGAGTTGTTTTGTTATGGGTTTGCATAATCTTCACATTCTACATTATTTCATGAAGATGTTTCGGACCTATGTCTTTAATTTCACCAACATTATCCCAATAAGTTGGTGTAATAAATCTCTTTCCATATAAGGCTTCATATGGGGATATTCGAATATGTGAATGGAAGCTATTGTTATTGGAAAATTATAAAATAGGTAAATATTGATCCCACGTACCTTGAAAGTCATGTGAGTAAGATCTCAACATGTCTTATAAAGATTGACTTTTCCATTCTGATTGTTCATCATTTTGAGGGTGGTATGTAGTTCTCAAACTAAGTTAACATCCAGGAATTTCTAAAGACATTTCCAGAATCTTGATGTGAAATAGGGATCACGATCAGAAACTATTTATAGGGGTACACCATGAATTGATATAACTTCATTAATGTATAGTTTTTCTAAATGTTAATGTGGCTAATCATCTCTAATATCAAGAAAATGAGTAGATTTGGTAAGACGTTCAATAATGACCCATATCAAATCATTTATTATAGGGTAATTTAGTAGTACTTTGTTAAATTCTATCATAATATCATCTATTTTACACATAGGTATAGTAATAGGTTTCATGAATCCTCTATGATGTTTTCTTCTAGCCTTCACTTCTTGACAATCCAAACATCTTGACACAAAAACAGCAGTCTCCCTCTTCATGTTTTCCCACAAAACAAGTTCCTTCAAATACATACACATTTTAGTGATACTAGGTTTTATATAGAAATTTCAGCTATGATAATCATCTAATAATTCCCTTTACCCCTATGGTATAGAAGGAGCACAAATCCTCTTCCCAGATTTTAAATCATCATCTTTAAAAGTGAATTCAACAAATCTCTTATAATTCATAGCTTTAATTTTCTTCTTAAATTCCTCATCATTGGACTGAATTTTTTTATCCTTTCTAGTATATATGTTTTTGAAACCATTTATCAAAAAATTGATGTTTCACTTTCCGTGATAATCCACATATCCACCTTTACAAGGGCCATGAACTTGGGATCCTTTCCATCTCTCTTTTTTTTTCAGAACTCCATGGTAAATTCTGATCAAAGAATCTACCACATTATTTTATATACTAGGGTGGTAGTGTATTGTGAAATCATAATCCTTGAGTACCTAAATGAATCTACTTTGTATCATATTTATTTTATTCTATGTGAAAATATAATTGAAACTCTTGTGATCAGTATATATCTCACATATTTCATTGTAATGATACAATCTTTATATCTTTAGGGAAATGATTACTAAAACTAACTCAAGATCATTATTTATATTGTTTTTTCATCAATTATTAATTTAATTGATGTATATGAAATAACCCTATCATTCTGAATAACGACACAACAAAGTCATTTCCATGATGAATCACTACAAATAACAAACCCATCACTTCCAGATGGAAAATTTAAAAATAGAAGCATTGACTAATATTCTCTTAAATTCTTCAAAACATTACTCACACCATTTTTTCCAAATGAATTTAACCCATTTATGTGCGATCTTGGTTAACGGGTTATCCAATCGGGGAAAATTATGGACAAAACGCCGATAGTAATGGGTTAAACCAATAAAACTAGGTACATTGGTTATATTCATCAGTGCTGGTCATTCATGGATTGTTATTTCCTTTGAAGGATCAAGAGATATTCCATTCATCAATAATATATTTCCAAGAATATAAATTTCTTGGATCCAAATTCAAACATGCTAAACTTCCCATATAGATCATTTATTCTAGGAGTCTTCATAATAATCCTCAAGTGGTTCTCAAGGTATTTGTATCTTTTGGAGTTACCATGTTATCATTAATAACTGCTATGAAAAAAATTATCAAGATGTTTCTTTAACACTCTGTACATTATACCCATGAAAATAGAGGGTGCATTAGTCATTTCAAATGGAATTACTATAAATTCGAAATGACAATACCTATTTTAGAATCTTTTATTTGGAATATCTTCCTTCTTTACACACAATTGATATTATCCCAAATGAAGGTAAATATTCGAAAATTATTATTCTCCATGGAGTTGATCAGATAAATAATCAATGTGAGGTAGTGGATACTTTTTCATTATTGTAATAGCACAGATTTCACTATATTCAATACACATCCTCAAGGATTCATATTTCTTCTTAATAAAAAGAACCTAGGGTCCCCATAAAGAAACACTAGGGTGAATAAATCCCTTATTACTGTACTCCTGTAGTTGTTTATTCATCTTCACTAATTCCAAAATGTCCATTCACTAGGGATTTTATGATATTCGCCTTGAATCAGTGATTAAATATAAAAAAAACACAATTTCATTCTCTGGGGGGTGTCCAGGTAAATCTTCGGGAAAGATATCAATATATTCCATTACAATAAGTACATAATAAATTTTTATATTTCTTTCTTCATCCTTAGATGGTGTTTCCTCTTCCACCATAATAATCTCATTCAGTAAAGATATTCAGGGTGGATCTTGATAAGAATCTGGTGGTGATGTTTCTACTCTAAAGTTTATGGATTATACATCTTCCTCACAAATCAAAACATCCTTCTTCTTGCAACAGATTTTTGGATCATATTCTGACATCCAATCCATACGAAGGATTATATCAAAGTCAACCATTTGTATTATTATAATTTCAGACAATAATGAACATTTATATGCTATAATGGGAACTGACTGACACATCTTTAATGCAATAAGGCTTCCCTTATGGGTTTTTAATGATAACTCTCTTGCTAATTTGAATTGGAAATATCTTATTTTATTAAAAACAAAGAAGTTACAAAGGAATTTGAGGATCGAAAATCAAATAAATCTTTTCCTATATTTGAGGAGATGATGATTTTACTTGCCACATCATCCTTAGGAACATCAACCTCAATAGTTGTGATCGTATAAGCCTGGACTTTCACTATTGGCCTTTTATGGGGTTGATTTCCTTGATTATTAGGACATTAATGTGCATAGTATCCCATATCCTTGCAATTGAATAAGTTTACATTACTAGCTTCATTCATTCCCTTGTATTCAAGATCATGGTGGTCTTTTTCTCTAAACATTTAATTGGCTCTTGTCCATAATAATCATGTCCCAGAATGTTTCTTAACAAATTTATTTCTAGATTGAAAATAAAAATTTCCTATATTCCCCTTCACATTGTTTTATTTCTCATAATTCATAGCATTCCTCTTCTTCTCCTTCTTTCATTTAAATTCGTAAGACTTAGATAATAACATCAATGTCTTGATGGAAGATGAGACTTTATCTTAATATGATAAGAACGTTTGGGAGACCAGTTTCCTTCGAAGTAATGGGTTTAACACATGAATGAATCGATCAATCTTAATTATTGGGTTATGTATGTAGTATAAATCATATCTTTATAACCTTGTAAAGTTAGCCTCATACTTTGCATCATTCTCATCCTCTTTTTTCCTCAGACATAGAAATTTCCTTTCCATATCATCTCTCTATTCATGAGGAAAATATTTTTCTAGGAAAATTTCTTTAAACTCACTCCATTACATATTTTATACCTTTATATCCTCCGTTTTGTTTTGAATTAATAACAATCATTGATCCGTATCTCTTGAGAGACTATAAACTACCATGGAATCTGTTTTCCCTTTCATTACTCTCCAATGAAAGAAATATTTTCTCTATTGAACTTTTCTATTGCTCAGCTACAAATGGATTTGGATTCCCATTGAATTTTTTGGGTTGTTGTCTCATGAAGAGGTCAAACATTGATCCTCTATGTTTTGGATTAGGTTGATCTATAGAGATAAGGGTTTATTCATAACCTGATTCAGCTATCCTAGTATGGTTAAAAGTTTTTCAACACCTGTTTCAACACCAACTCCACTATAATTATCTTCCATAGGAGGGAAATACCTCTATAGATTATTTGTGTTGATACAGTTTCCATTCCTTCCATTAGGTTCCATTTCTAAACAATAGAATACACTAGATTTGTTTATGAATCACAAATCATAATACCTTAACAAAAATTTAATAATTTATGCATATCTTTTCCAGAACCATAAACATGGGTTCTTTGAGGACATAGTTAATCATAAATCCTTCATAATGGTTTGTAAATAAAATATGAATTATCCTAATAATATCGCCCTATAGTTTTTATCCAAGTGCACTGTAAGGCTCGTTATCATGTACCAGGTTTCTAGGAGTCAAGCTTGGAACACCTTGTCAGAGTTTTCACCCCCAGATACATCTGTGTTAGAACCAGGTTCACTTTTAGTATCTATACAGGGATGTATTTTCGAGGAATTCCAACATAATATCTACATTACTAAAACTCTAGGATGGTCTTCTATTGTTATCCTCAAATTATTTCTTAGGGTAATGTTCCCTAATCAATTTTTTTCTAAATAGAGTTTCCAAGGATTGTAATAAACTTCCTCTAATACAAACTGTAACACCTTGAACCAAGTTACTCAGAGCTTGTGTAATATTTATTAAATTGTAATGGTAACATGAAAGTAAAATACCAAATTATCGATCTGTTTAGTTCCCTTGAGAAAACTAGATACAAGCATAAATTGTTTACATTACATCTTGAAATGAAAGACAACAAAAAATACTCCTTTGAAAGCATTTGTATCCCTTTCCTTATACCTATAATTCATTCATAATGTACATATTCACATCCTAGTGAAATTTACACTTATTAATGGTTTGATAATATATTCTCAATAACGGTAAATAATTCATCGGAATTTTTAATCATTTATGGAAAGATGTATAATAGAAACAACAGCCTTTTAAACACTTACTAGAACATAATTTGGAAAGAATAAATCAAAAAGTACCATATAAACATGCACATGGATATTCTATGAATTAAATAATAACATGTAATAACTAACCATATGAAGAGGTAATACATAATGTGGGAAAAGTTAAACACACTGTCAAGTCTTCGGTCAAGACACCGTACATAATTAGGTAAGACATTAGCCAAAACCCAAACATAATTGTCTTATGAGGCCTATTAGAGCATCGAGGGGATATAGTGGGCCTCAAATGACACATATAATGCCCAATGTATTCCTATTATGAAGGGGGTAAAAAATAACCAACATATACATTAATATTAAAAATAGCATATAAAATGTCAACACATAAACCATAAGCTATGAATGATACTGAAATATCACATCCACATTCGAACATATCATAAAACCTTCAATAAATTATTGAATATTGTATAATATTATATTAAACTTAATGAAGAATAAAATTCAACAATGGATGTAGACATGTATGAATGTGATCTAAAAAATTCATTAACACTCTTTCATAAATATCCCTTTTTTCATTAAATTTATTTCATAGATTACATAATTATAAAATAAAAATTTAATTTTATGATAACATACTAATATTGTAAGGTGTGATTCAAAATGTTAATGCTACAAAATAGCGTAAAATAACTTATCACTCCGTATAAATTAAAAAAACATTCTTAACATAATTGGTCATAAAGGTCAAATAGTACCTCGTTTAGAAAATGATATATTGATTCATTTCAAAACATTTTATAAAAATTCAGACATGGGTATAAATAAATTTCAACAATACTATAGTAATAGAATTATAATTTTGAAATATATGTATATGAAACATGGATGTGGATGATAAATATGTACCAGTAGATACATATATATAAAAAATATCATATAATAATGAGATTGTGAAATTATCCCTTACCTTGTACTTTCCTTTAGTCGAGGGTGAGTTAACCACATATATAATGGTTAAGATTATTACTAAATTATACTAGTACCATATAAATTTTTATTATAATATATAAAATCCACTTACCTCATTTTTTTAATAATATTTCAATATTACCACTATTTTGGTTGTTAACTTCATTGTTTTCCGCAGAATTTTTTGTTAAGTCGTATTTCATATGCATATGATATATTTTATTCAAATAAATAATGATATTAAGTTCATAGATATTATATTTACTTATCATATTATTTTTATAATCATTTTGGAATAGTTAATGTGGAGAATGAATCTCATTGCATCATGGAGATGGTAGGTCATACATACGGACGAGCAATGGTATCATTTCTTAAGGATTAAATGTTATTTAATTGGATGGAATATTAATTATAAAAAATAATAATCATGTAATATTAATTATTTATTCATATTACACTCATCATTAATCTCATCTAAATAAAGTAATGGAGAATGAGAAATTACACCTTGGTGGGGAGACGGTATGTTGTGCATACGCACTCATGGTGATGTTATTATTCATAGGATGGATAAAATGATGAATATGGTTATAGCATGATTATAATAGATTCTCAGTATATGAATGGTACTATATTAATTTCTTTGGTATGGAAACAACCTATAAATAGAAAATATAAGAAAAAAATAACTTCGAATGATGGGATAAAACAATTACATCTTCTTCGAGTGGCTCCTTTTGATTTGCACAAAAGGACTCATTAATTTGTTTTTCATTTAAAAGGGTGGAATATAGGATGAAGAAAGGGATTCTTAGAGGAGTTTTGGTCAGGTATTGGACAAACCAAATGGATTTTTAGATGAAAATAAAAGATAAGGAGAAGTTCCCTTTTATAGAGAGGTGAGGGACACTTTAGAAAGGTCATGAAATATTAATTTATTATAAATTTATTTTTGGTTTCTAATGGTTAAAAAGTAAAATATTTAGATGATAAGATGAGAATGGGTATAAATAAACTAAAACAATAGGTTTTGTACATGTTTAGGTCTTGAATTTAATATTATATTTTGGTTTTAACCCTTAGTAAAATAACTTAACTTTTACCATGTCTTGTATTTTTATACTATCTGGTCAATATTGTTACTATAAAATTCCAAGAGAACCACAAGTGAATCATTAATTAGATTTTTAACACAATATATGTCATATGGATGAATCTTATATTTTTAGGAATATTATATCATTTATTAAAATAATATTTGGTTTAAAACTCATTTATATCAATTTTGATACTATTTAGTAATTGATTTTTTTTAAAGTAAAAGAAAACATGATTCCTTCAAACCAAAGGAATTAACTAATCCATAATATGTAAATTTAATCCAAAAAATATTTTATGGAATCAAAAGTTACAAATTACATTTATTTTAATATTTATAAATACATTTAATTGAACATTTCATTAATAAGGTAATAGTTGCATCATCATTCTGTCATAAATAAATATATTTATCTAATATATAAAAATTATAAATAAAATATCATGATGTATAAAATATCTTATCATTATAATGAATATTTATAGTCAAATATATTAGTTAAATAATATTATATTAAAATTTATTTAGTAAAAGATACTTGTTTATGTTATATTTCACATTTCTTTAAATTAAATATTATAAAATGTCATTTTCACACCCAATTTACTCCCAAATGCCAAAATCATGGCCTAAGTATGATCATGGACGGAAATATCTCATCTAATAGGAATATAACATGTTTTACGTAATTTTTATATTATTATAATTTTATTTTTTACCCTTATTTACTTGATTTACCCTTTAACCATGGTAAATAAATTATTGATGTTACTATTCATAATGTCCAAAAATAAAAGGTAACTATTTACATAGTTTTTATCTTATAATTAAAAATATGGAAACCATTTTTATAAATTGAAAACACATAAATTTTAGTAATTATTTTAAAATTAGTTCTTGTTTTCAAAACCAAAACGCTTGTTTTCAAAACCAAAACGCTTGTTTTTAAGAAGTCAAAAATGTCAAAAGAATGACATGTGTTTATATACAATTTCAATGTAAAAATAATTACAATGACCAAAATTGGATTAAATTATAAAAATATAATCTAATTATACTTCAAAACAATTCAAATTTATAATTTAACACTATAAATTATTTTTATTAATTTTTTTTTTCAATTACAATTTGGTTTTTTCAGTATTCATCATAACCATGAGCTTGTAAGGGGCGCAGCAGGGTTAGGGTTTCCCCTGTCACCACCTTCCCTTCCCTCTTCTTCGGTGGACCACGTTTCCTTTCTCGGCGCTCTCTCGGCATGCTCGTGGTGCGGTGGTTGTGTGGATGCGCTCTCTTGATGTTTTGGCTCAGATCTGGTGTTGCGGGTTTCTTCTGCGGCGTTGCGGCTTCCATCTCTGTGGCGTTCGTGTGGGCTCAGATCTGGCAACGTGGGGTTCGTCCTGCAGCTGTGGGGTGTGATCTTCCTCGAAGAGGTCTCTGGCGGTGGCGTGGTCCTTCCGCGGCTCAGCTCTGGCATCGCGGCAGGGTGTGTTCTTCCTTGGCGAGTTTCTGGGCGGCGGCGTGCTTCGGTTGTGGTGTGGGTTTGGCGTTGCGGCGGTTTCTACCGCGGTGAAGCTTCCCGGCAGTGGCGAGGCTTGTTCATGGTTCAGGGCAGGGGTCTTGGAGGGGTACGTTTCTTTTGCGGAGTTATCTCAGGGTGGCGGCGGTTTTTCTGTGCCTTGGATCTGGTGCGGTGGGGGGTTGTGCTTCACCGGCGAAGGAAGCGAGCTTCCGCAGTGTTGGGTGGTCCGCTCTGCCATGGTGAAGGGGCCGCGTTCTTTATCTGCTGGGGCGAGGGTGGTCGGTCCTTTCTTCTGTGACGGCATGCTCTGCCAAGAGTGGTTTGGATGGGTGGTGTGGCCTGTCTAGGAGGTCGTCAGTATTTGGGTGGCGGCGACGGTATTTGAGGTTATTTTTTCAATTCTGGAAGTACTTTTTGATGCACCGCGTTTTTGCGTTGGGTTGCTTCGGATGAATCTGCTCCGGAGTTTTCGGATTTTTGTTGTGCCGGTGTGTTGTTTGATGAAGCCGAGTTCTTTGGCGGTGATTCATCGGAGGTTGGGTCGAGTGGGGGATCGTTTATCCCCTCTTGCTCTAGTGAAACCTTATGCGAGATTCACTTTCGCGGTGATTTTGATACTCTGCGGTCTGTTTGATTGGTGTGCGATGATGGTGATGCGGTCTGTGTGATTGGTGTGTGATGATGGTGATTGTCTGAGTCTGGTTGAAGGGTTACGGTGACGAAGGAAGCTCAATGTTTTTGAATATTTCTTGTATGGTTTGTTTGTTCTGGTCACCGGCTCCGACAATGGGTGGCGACAACAATAGTTTCCAAGGTGTTGATGTTTTCGAGGTTCCGCTGATGGAGCTGATGGTACGACGGTGATGATGGCGTCGGGGGCGCGGATTTCCTGATCCGTGTCCCGAGGTGGTGCGATGGCCTTTTTTGAATTTTGAATCAAATGTGATTTTTGTCTACACGGTTTTTGAATTTTGAATCACATGTGCTTTTCGTCTACACTGTTGCTAGATTTCGGTGGTCTGCTAATCCTGTATGGTTCCCGCTCACCCAAAAAGAGGTTTTCAAAATAAAATAAAAATATAGTTTTCAGTCAGTATTCATCATAATATGAAAGTTATTAGAAAAGTACGAAAAATTAAACCGAAGATAATTTTGAAATTAAGAATTAAAAAATTAATCCTATTTTATAAAATTTAAAAATCTGTTTCATACTATTCAGAACCACGTTTTGAATATGGCTAGTTTCATTGGTCGTGGTGTGCTCGAACTTAGTGTTGTGTACAACGCAGGCTATTGAATTACTTAAAAAGAAGTGTACCATGGATGATTTGGGATTTACAAAGGGTGACATGAGATATTGTACAATTCCACAATCTAGGTTATGATATAATTTTTCATATACTAGCCCTATATTTCAATCTTTTGGATAACTAAACCATCCCACGATGTACATAATGGGTGTCCCTGATCCCCCACTTCTAGGTCAATGATAAGTGTTAATGTATTTGAAAGAAATAATTGGGGGTGATTACCCACAGAATTAATTTAAATAATTTTATAAGAGATAAGGTATTTATACTGAAAATTATTATTGAATTTTCCATAGTTCTAGTTTCTGCAAATAAATTAGATAGAAAAAAACTAATTAAACATGTATAAGATAAAAAATAGTAGATATAAAAAATATAAATTAATACCTTGGCTAACCCCCTAAACTCCATCACCTATATATAACTATTGCCTCACCCCTAGACTCACACAACATGTTATAGATCCCCAAGGAAACCATTATCCATAGGAAATAATTTAATCCACTAATAAACATAGATGTAAATAGTAATAAACTCATTTAAATGTCCATGTGCATGCCATTCTAAAAAAATAAAGTCATGTCCTACAAAAAACATTAAATAGTAACACATTACAAACTATGATAAATTATATAGAAACTGAATAAAACCTCAATCGTTCGCTAACTAGAAATGATGATGAATATACCCTAAGAGTGAACAAGAACAAACTAGAATCCTACAACTAAATGGTAATAATGTCATGAGCATAAAAAACACTCTATAGGCAACCACCATCCTATCCACATGTCTAACCTTTAATAAAATATATTATTTAATCTATTTTGAAAATACTAATATAAAATAGGTTTTTATTACATAATTATATTTAAAATAAATAACATCTCAAAATGATCTTATTAACATTAAACATTATTCTTATTATATGAAAACAATCACTTTAAAATATTTATTTAGAGAACACACACACAATATGAAATAACCCCCATTTTAATTTTAATATATTCTTTAAAAAAATTAACTAAAATACATTATAAACACCCAAAAACATAGTATAAAAAATATCATTGACTAAGGGCATGATGAGATAGATGAAGAAAATAAATAAAATAATCCATGTTAGGTTACACACATTTTAATAAGCCATGTGATATAACATAAGTTCAAAGGAATCCCCTAAGTAAAACAACCAATAAATTGAATAGGTTCCACGCTCTATTCCCTATTGTTACTGAGGATAGGTAACCCATTTTAATGTCACCAACTATGTTAATTCCCCCAATTAGTACAATATAGTATCTCATCACAGGAGAGTAGAAGAGGCGCAAAACATAATTCACTAGAACAACTAGTGGAAAGGGATATCACCCCTGCTAAGATAGGATACCCTATAATATGGGTTCCCATGAATAAATCAAAGGGTGAGATAAAAAGAAAATATTATAGCTAGTAATAAATGGGTAAAATAAATAGTGAGCAATACAAGAGTCACCATGAATAACAAACAACCAACACTCACCTCCAAATACCTCTAAAAAAATACCCAATCACACATACATTATAAAATATCAATCAAAACCAATGGAGATCACGATTTTCAAACCCACACACATTTATTTGGAAACCACTTTAATGATCACATTGGGACTTTGTTGAAACATATCATTTAAAAATAATTTACAAACATGTTCTAAATGGGCCACTAAAATCCATTTGAGACCCATTAAAATAAATCATTTATCTTATTATAAAACCCATTATTATTAAACATCATTCTTATATTTATCTTATGACCCAAATTATGCTAATACTCTTTTGTATTTCTTGTTTTATTAAAAATATAAAATAAAAATAATTTATAAATACTTGTAATTTCATGTACTACATTAAATTCAAAGTAAAATCTTTTTAAAAATAACTTGAAACCTAAAATTATTAATAATAACATCAATAAATAAATTTAATAGTCATTCAAGAATCATAAAAAATATTTTTGGTCATAGTTTAGCAAAAAAAGTTTAAATAATTCTTTAAAATTGATAAATCCATCACTTTTTCAAGAAACTGGTCTAAAGAAAAATTTACTCTAAATAAATCCAATAAAAATAATTAAAAATGTCATTAAAATTTTAAAAATTAAATTGAAAAACAATAAAATCATGGTTTAAGAAATTAAAATTTAAAAATTGGGGAAATCTACCTTGGATCAATGTAATAATGTCCAATATTGTGAATCTAGGATGAGGGGACCCGAAATAGAGATCCCAGACCCTTGGAATATGATAAACACCAAAAACAAATTCAACCTAAAACCCTAAGGTTTGGTCAAATGGGAATCAATAAGGGAGAATTAATAAAACCTGCTAAGAGGGAGATATGAGGGAAGAGGAAGACTCAACTTCTAGTTTTAGCTAAGAAATATAAATCATATGGGTGAAATCATCATAGAAAGAGAGAAATTATAAGGGGTGGAGGCCCATAGATGTATTTTTCTAGTAATAGGTCCTGCAACAAAGATGTAGGGGGGAAAAAAATAATTAAAGGAAAAGAAAAAGGATAAATATAATGATAAAAAACATTAAAAATAGTGTAACTCTAATGACTTTTCAAATTGTTTAACAACCTATGACACTCTATACCTAGACCAAAGTTCCTAATATAATTATTCCTTTGATCCTTAAATGTATATAAACCATTACCTAATCATTACTAATGTACATTAAATTGAAAGTGTTATAAAATCATTTTTCCAAACCATTCTAGCTAAACCTGAAACACTTTAAAAACATTAAAATTTTATAATTAAAATATACAAAATTTTCATAATTTAAAAGAACTCAAACTAATATAGAATATTATGAAATAAAATACCACATTCACACATGGGTATGACATCCATCAAAACAATATTATGGATATTGGGTTAACCATTGTTTAACTTATTCAAGTTATAGTTCAATGATTTGGTAAGTAATTTTTGGTAAGGATTGTTTATAGAATTTTTTATCCAAATCAATCCTTAAAGAAGATCACATCCAATCTAATTCATTGACATTACCAATTATATTGAGTATATGAGTGAAGAATGGAATTCCTTTATTCATATTTCTTCTAAAAAATCCTCAAAAATCATGAAGTGGATTCTTTTATGCTTATCATAAGAATATATATATTATATTTAAATAAATTAAAATGGAGGCTACTCATAAAAGGGTTTCTATAACACATATAATTTTACTAATTTTATAATAACTATTCGTAATATCATGTGGTGATCAAGTAAATTGAATCTATTATCCTTGTTTTCAAGAAATTATCTTAATAGAAAATTTCATGATGATGATTTGATGTTTTTATCAAATGAGTATCTTGCTTTATAATGATTTAATAAAGAATTGTATTATATTTTATCACACTAAAACGATAACCTACTTTGAATTTCACAATGCCCATTAGTGGTTCAAGATCTCACAATGCTTTGGGTTCACTTTAGTGATCCCATAAAAAATTTCTATTTAGGTAGACCATCTAGTCAATCATATAATATATCACTATTTGATAGTTAAATGGAAAAATCTTAACTAAAATCAAGAGTATGGAATATCTCAACCCTATTTTACCATTATCTTAACCATTATTGTTTCCTAGAAATGTACAACCTAAATTCCATTTCCTGAGTAAACTCTTAAATTTTAAAGTCACATGTATCTTACTCATATTACACATGATAATTTGTGGGAATCTAACCATTAGGGACACCTATACATATTTTTTTATGTACTAATGACTATTTTATTTATAAGGAAGCTAAAAAATTAGTTTTTTTTATATGGATTTAAACCTCATCATATTACCTCATGTATTTGATAGATATTTTACCTAAAGAAAATCTAAGTCATATAATGTTTTTGAAAATATTTTAATATATAGTGTGAGGTATGATGAAATGAAAAGCATACATGAAACTAAAGAATGTCATAAACTTTGGAAAGGATATCATTACATTTTATATAAATGATATTATACCTGACTTACCTATATTATAGGGTGTGATATAGGTTTATAATAAATATTATTATGTGAGGTTAACATATTTTATGAGTAACATAGGGAAGTGAACAATAAGTATTATTGTTTTGTATATATTCCATATATATCTATCATTATTATTGATTATTCATATGATGAACTATTTGGTAGAATCAAATTAGTATTTAGATATTTAATGTATAGCTAAGGGTTACAACAAACTTTTAAACAAATTAATTGATTGAACATCTGATAATATTAGATTAAATTAATGGAACACTTAGAGGCTACACCTAATACCTATAAAAATATGTCATAGCCATGTATAGTGGCGTCTAATTGGGTGTGAGATCACTCGTATATTATCCAGAGTTGAATCTCTCTTATCATTCTTTTTGTACATCTGAGGTACTCTCATATCATGGTTGAAAAAAGAATCTTGACTTAGTGTTGGGAGATTCTTCAACCCATGGATACCCTAAGGGGAATGTTTCTTTTGAATTTCACTTAGTGAACCTCGTCAGGAACACATAATTGAATATGAATCTTGGCTATCAACAGTGGATGTTATGATTTTTATTTTATATTTTACATGTTTTTGGTATCAAAGTGTGGTCTATCATGGTTTATAGTTTCTAAAGTCTCATGTTTCTTGAATTAGTGTTATACTATCCTAGGAAACCCAATAGTACTATCAAATTAATTTCATGATTTAATTTAATTTTTATGTAATGTGTAAAATAAATAAAATATTGATATCATATTAGAATATTCCTTTCCCTTAAAATAGACATAATATTTAGTATTATTATTTTATATATATATTTTTTATTATGGACAATTTTATGAAATGTGATATTATAATTTTTGATTAAATCATTCCATACTACAATTGATATCATATCATACAATCCAATGTAAATCCTTCAGTTTTAATACATCATAACATATGATATGGGGAATCCTATTTAGTGACAATATCATTGTGAATTGTTTGTGTTTTACAAAACAAATAATCATATCTCAAATAGAATATCGATTATATCATAAATATGACTCCATATGTTGAAGGATGATATTTTAGCCCCTAACTTCTTATTATAAACTATGGTATGAGTTTCTTAAATATATTTTCACATATGACATAGAGTATATAATTAAAAACAAATATAGCATGGGTTAGTATTTCCTACTAGTATGTACTTTTTGTAAATCATGATACATATTTTGAACAATAACATTGACTACAATAAATAAATCAATCATAAAATATTATTTAGATTAAAAAAACTATTTTAACTATTTTTAATTATGAATTGATTTTAGAAAATTTGTAAATTTATTGTAAATTATTAAAAAATTCATGTATATTTATTAAATTTATAATTCTTATAATTAAATAAATTAAAAAAGTTTTTATAATTAATTATTAATGTTTTATACAAAATTTAATAAAAATATATATCTTTAATATTAATTGTTAACATTAGAATACTTTTAATATATATGGAATAACTTATGATTTTGTTATAAAGAGTTTACATAGAAATTGTAAGGTAATTTATAATGTGTTTATAAGTTATAAAATAAAGAAAAAATATAAAAGATTATTTATTAAATTATGAATTATTTAAGACTGTTAATTTAAAATATTGAAATTCAAAGCCATATTTTTGAAATTATTTGAATCATATCATATAATTTTTTTATAATTGTTATAATTAAGGTTTAATTAGTATTAAATATGTAATATTAGGATAGTGTAAAATGATTTCAAAATATATTAATTGTTCATATGAAATATAAAATTATTATATATCAACCAAATATTATATATTCAGATAAATGACATATAGAATGAAAATATGAAGGAATTTATATAAAAAATAAATATAAATAGTTTCTATTTATTTATATAATATACATAATTTTTATTCAAATATATACTATTTATAGATGTTTATTTTTTACGGTTAATAAATTCTTATCCCATGTCTAAATTTATTAGAATTTAATTTATTTAGTTTATTGCCTATTTTTTCATGAATATAAATGATATATTATTAATGGATGTATGATTTTGTTTAAATCTTTAAACTAATTTTGTAAATTATCATACATTCATTTAATGTGTTACATTTTAGGTATGATAATTGATTTAAATTTTTTCCATCATGAATTTGTATTATTGATAAGTTATACACATGAGTTTAAAGGTTAGTTATCTATTATACATATTAAGTATTCAAAATTTGATTTAATTTAGATCAATACAGATTACTAAACCTTGGGTAGTGGGATTGGGTCGAACTACTCATTTCCCTGTGAGCTAAAGATATATCTTGAAATGTGTTGTTTTTTTACCTAACACACCATAATTTACCTTATGGGAATTATTGGTTTTATAGGATTATAATAATTTATATGAATGGGTTTCATCTACCATATATATGGGATACACGTGGATATATTTTAATATGATTTTATTTTAATTGGGGTTGGTAACACAGTCTATAAATTTTGTAAAGCATTACATATCAATATGGTTTGAACACATCGATTTGGTAATGGTTATAGGTAATAAAAAAATTAAATCCTTATAAAAATTCATATGTATAACTAGAATACATGATATAAAATGGTAAGATGTTAAAACCGGTTAAAAATAATAAGTGTTAGATTCGTTCCAAATAAAACACATGTTAACACCTTCATCATCTAACTAGGTTGGTTTACGTTAAATCTAGGTGCCTAAATTTTATATAGTTCAAGTCATGGTAGAATTGGAAAACCCTAAGAGTTATGTAACAAAATACCATTGTTAATATTGGGTTTCTCTTCCAAGGAAACCCTATGACGTAAGATACAATAATAATAGATTTGGTATTCTAAAAACAATGGATTTATGAAATTATTTTTCCACTAAACTATCCAAGAGTCATGTATAGAATTAATGATATGATTTTGTTAATAAATAGTTAATTAATTAGAAACGAACTTTAGTGGACCCATTAGTTACTGAAATATAGATAGTTTCCATTGAATGGATATGATAAAATTAAATGGGTTCATTATTTTAGTGGGTTAATATTTAATTAAATTTCATAAAAAATTTATGTACACATGATACTCATATGGAAAAATATTATATTCTCTATATAATGTAATCATCATCATAAAATGTGGATTTTAGATAAATTTTATAAAATGGAAAGGTTAATGAAAGAAACATTCCAGAATAGTATAGAAAGTTAGAATCATTATTAATAATGATGAAAAATATTAGGTGTTATAACAACTCACTCTTGAGTATCCAACTATTGAATATATTTATAAAATAGGTCTTGATTATTATGATAACTATTTAAAAAATTCATTGTATGTGTTCACTCTTAATATGGTGTACATTGATCCTAATTTGAAAAAGAATTAATAGAATATGGATGGGTTTAAGAAGACATATAACTATAAAATGTTTCATCAAGAATAGGTTAGGCATGAGAGGTGAGTAGTTTCAAATAAATTTTGTATAATTAAATATATGAAAGAATATTAGACTTTTCTCATTCTCTCAATATTATTTTGTAAGTAAATTACATGGATAGTATGAGGTTTTCTTTAAGACTTGATCTGGATATTTATTTTATTCTTCAATCACTCTTGGAAAGGTTCCGTTGAATTATTGTGAATTATAATATGATTAAGTTCAATAAAATTTTACCCATTATCTTTAACATGTCGAGGAGAGATGAGTATGAAATGGGAGGTTACAGGTCAAGTGTTACACTAATAATGTAAGATGGTAAAAGATTAAATAGTAAAAATAATTTATTTGCTGGAAAGTATAATATTCATTCCCCTTATATCCATAAAAATTCTTTAAAAAATAATGTAGAAATCATAATGGATGCTATGTTCTTCCATTTTAAAAAACCTAATCAGTAGATTAGGAACATCATAGAATACCTAAATGGGTACAACAAACTACATAGAGAGTCCACATCATTTGGAAATATTATATAAATCAATTCTTACATATTTAATGATATATAATACCATCTATCCATTAAATAATTCATATCAATATTTATATGACTCAAAAAATGATGGTGGGTTAATGGATATACATTATAGTTCCTATTCAAGTTGTGGAGTAAGGATCAGTTACATTAAGAATTTGGATATAGTGAATGAATGAAAATCACTAATGGATTAGAATAAAGATTGTTCGTTTTAATATTTTCACTTTTATATGATAATAAGGGTCATTTTAGTTGTTATAGATTGAATAGAAAACTAAGATAAACATTTTTTTTCCAGGATGGATGTTTTTAATCCTTTATATTTATTAAAATATGATGGAAAGAGTTACTAACACAAAATAATGACATATTAGAAAGAGTAAAGCATTCTTTTCATAATATTTATCTAAAAATATATAAACAACATATATAATATTTGTGTTAACAGTTTATTTGTTAAATATTATCAATATAATAAATAATTACTATTTATTAATATATAGGTTTTTATGTATCCTAGAATGATATTTTGATGAAAATATTGTTTCCAAGAGGATATTTAGACTATTTTTAGACTTAAATAACTTAAAAGTATAAAAAATAAAAGATTTAAGTCATCATATTCAAAGTTAAAGTCACTTTATTTCATAAAATATTTTATGATGTGTTATTAATGAAAGATAATGTAAATAGTTTCATTTTAAAACCAAAATGATCTCAGAAAAATATTAAAATTGCAATTTTAAAAAATTGACGATGATGATTATTAACCTATAAAATTTATGAATATACCAAAAAAGTTATTTAAAATTGTATAATTAGATGTTATGAAGTGAATTATTTTTAATATTTATTCAATAAGTTAAGCATTATGAATACTATTCATAATTACATACTTATTCAAACATGAGTTATTTATAGATGATACACATTAAAGGAATTTACAAGAAAGATTTATAATATGGTCACATATATATGTGATAATAATTACATAGATAAGTAATGGGTTTAGAAAACCCAAAGAGTTTATAATACATAAGACATCTTTAACAGTCTATCAAATATGATATGATTATATGGGAAATTATTTTTGGTTTCTTAGT
Source organism: Viscum album (assembly GCA_963277665.1). Taxonomy (NCBI): domain Eukaryota; kingdom Viridiplantae; phylum Streptophyta; class Magnoliopsida; order Santalales; family Viscaceae; genus Viscum; species Viscum album. The sequence continues at coordinate 310,584,639 of OY728133.1, read as the reverse complement.
ATTATTAAATGAGTTTAATATTAATAAATGTATTATATTATATAAATTAATTCTATGCTTTATAATTATTTCATATTGGTTGTATATATACATGAATTTACATGATAATTAACCTCTAAAAGTATGAATTTTAGTTGCCCCTGGCAGATGATCATTATGTATTATTATTGGCTGTGATGAAATGTAAAGGATCTGATCAAAGTGATTTTTCATAGATATATTGAATATGTTTTTGAGACACAAAATGTGTGTTCTGTGTCAGCTAATCTTCCATGTATATTATATAGAGTTCCATACACTATGTATTTTGTACACTAGGGGTGCATGTTTCATATTAAAAACCTATATTTGATATTGCACTAGATACATTACATGATGGCATTCATACTTTTATAGATTTTGTAAGAAATCATTATGGTTTATCTAATCATAGGGTTGTTGCATATGTTTTTGATCATGTCATCGGTTAACGTTTAATGACGTTTTTATTTATCATCTCATATGATGAGTATAAAATATGGTCTCGATATTGAGAGAGACTAAATTAGTGTATGACTATACAAAGATAAGATACAGGTGATTTGGTTATATATTGGATAAGTGGCATGTTTTATACTCATACATCTTGGTGAATTTAATATTTAATTTCATCTATCTAGTTAGTAGGTACTTGGAGAATCCAGACTGTATAAGTGACTATACGATATTGGAATATCTATGTCATGAAGTTACTCAATGTACTATATATAGATTATATATTATTATGCATACTTCAATAATATACAACTAGGGGGAATCATTATGGAGTTACATTTGTTTGATGGAGATTTTTCCATATCCCATTTAATATTGAATAGATTATGTGCTTTCCTAGAGATAAATCAGTTCATGTATTTATGGATTGGGGATTTCATAATTAGTTTAAATATTATAAAATGCCACAAGGTCATAAATATTTATTAGAGAAATTGGAATTATGTTTTATAAAACATATATGTAGATTACCTAAAGCCCTTTGGGAGTTCATCCAAAAGATTTTTTGAATAGTTTTTTACATGGTATTACATAAGATATGATACATGGTGAATGAAATAACAGATTTTAAAAAAATGGAAATTTAAAAATTGATTTTTGGATATAAGTTATTATATATGATAAAATATAGGGTTAAATCTCCCAATGTAAATGTGGGTTTAGCACTACTAATTTATTGATGAATATATTCCTTAAATACAATATAAATCATATAATGTATTTTCTATATTATAGTGTATGATATGAGGTATATTTTCATGTATTCTATAATTGAAACCAAGGCATATCATAAACCGTGGAAGGGGTAATGATAGAGGTAATATAATTGTTACCACATCATTTATTTACCTTTATCGTAGAATAAAATATATCCATATCATAAATATTATGAAATGGGTCAATCATATTGTTTGACTAACACATAAAATTGAACAATGAGTGTTAATTTATGATTTTCCTTCCACATATGGATATAGTTATTATAGATTTTTTAAAATATTAAAATTTTAAGATAATAAAAATAACATTTTAATGTAAAATACACGTTACAGTGTTACTAATGGTGTAGCATCTCTAATCTGGTTCACCCCCATTTTGACCAAACTGGGAGAAACATACCTCAAGAGCCACTCCATCTGTTCCAATTGTTTCTAACTAATGGATATGGTATATTTAATGAGTGGGAAGACTATAACTTCTATTATACATATAACCATAAAAAATTAGAAGCAATTTAATAAATGGTTATCACAAAACAAACCAAATAAAAGTGTGCATCACAGAAATATACCATTAGTAAATAATCACAAACTATACTGTTGTAACAAAATGAGTACAAGTAACATCACATGCTTTTAAAAATATAAAAAAGAACGTCCATGTGTATATCATACACCATATGTCCCAAAAATAATAAAATTACTAGAGATGACAATAAAAGTTGTCCCATGTCTATGTTTGGTCCATACTACCAACTCCTATAAAGCTCCATAGCTCATCCATCAACAGAGGCCCCTTTACAATACCTAGATCATGAATCATAGAGTATGATTGAGTAATGTGGATCCTAATTATATTGTGATAAAAACATAGTAATCTAACACCAAGGTGTTTATAAACATATTTGGTGTATTCAAGTTCATGAACAGTTTGTTAACTTGTAGCTAAAATTAAATTGGAATTAATATTAGTAATAAATATATAATGGACATCAGTACTACATAGAAACCCACCTGTGACCATACCCACTTCATCCAATGTTCGGGTGACTCTAAACATACCATATAGAAATAAATTATTAATCACATCCCAATTCATCATTGATGGTCATAAAATCCCATCCTAGAATCATGAACACATCATGGGAAATTCATCACAATATTATAGTCCTTATATAGTTCATAACATCTCTATGGTACCACAATCATCAATACATGGGTATTATGTCCTGTTTATAGTCAAAACAATGTTCATTACATCCCAAGACAACATATATAGGTGATAGTAATATCCTGAAAACATCATCAAGATAGGGTGTGTCATCTATAGCCATGGGTATAAGAATAAGAGATAAAAGCATACCTGGTCATGGTCCACATCAAGAGATTTGGCTTCATGTCACTACATCACTATCTATTATAGGAAACTCATTCCCTTCTAGGGAAGTATCACAACATGTAAAGTGCATCCCAATTCAATGGAAAATAATAAATAGATTGGTATTTATTCCAATTACTTCCTTCCAATCTATTTTTTTTCATTTTCAAAATCCAGTTAGTGGGAACTGGTACCCCAACCCGGTTTGAGGAAAACCGGAAACCGCACAAAATACCAGACGATTCAGCAGAATTCAAATTCAAAATTCAATCCTAAACAGGAAACATCATGCGCAGTCGCCTCGAGCCACGAGCCTCGTGTCCCGCCTCGATCCATGAGCCATCATCAAGCGTCATTCGCCACGCAAACGCCTCAGAACGCGCCACCAATCATATCGCCGGAAGGGCACGCCGGACCGACCACCGTTCAACAGACGTCCTCGCCGGTGAGCATCACCGGTGATAGAAAACCACCAGCCATACCACCCTCTTCATCCCGCCCACCAGAGAACAGCAGGGAAACCGCATCAACCAGAACGAAGATGAGCTTCACCAACATCCGAAAACATCACCTCACCCGTGGTCAAGAGATAACCGTCGCGGAAGACGCCGACGCGCACAAAGAAGGTTCCAGAGCGCTCCGAAGAGTATGCTGTTGGACGAACCAGTCTTACACCCATAGATCCAACCATGAGCGCCGTCAATCTCACCATAGCCAATAACCAGTGACCATCAGGAAACATTTCCAACCCCATCCAGAAAAAAACCAGATACAGATCCAGAAAAACAAATCACACGTTCAGAGAAACAAACACAAACCATTAAACCCTAATCACGAGGGAACAGGAAACCGTTGCAAGCAGAGGAAGCCTGCAACCCAGATCCCATCACCGCTATCCTTATCGACCTCGATAGTCGCCGCAAAACCCCAATCGCCCACACCGGACCTTTGAGCTTCAACCACGCCTCCAATGAAAACCCTATCCAGCGAGACGACTAGGGAAAGCAAGCTGGGAGAGCTGGAGAAAACCCCAAAGCCACCGGAGTTGAGGGAAGGAGACGGCGAGAACCGAGGGAAGGAGGTGGCGATGAGGAGAGCTCCCAAGAACCGCAGCGCCCCTTACAGGCCCATCTTTTTCCTTACATTGATACTAACATCATTAATACCTCATTGGAATTACATTACATGGCCTATTGGGCATCACTTCCCATTATAAATAAAATAACATCTCATTAATGAAAATATAAAATAATTTCTATAGTTTCCCTCATTAATCCAACACTACATGGAAGTCACATTAGTCCAATTATAACATCGTGAGTCTCAATAGACCTTTTTTTCTCAAATAAAGTGAATTTTCGTTGATATCTTACAATACACTAAGTCAAAAAATTCCTTTCATATGAAACCAACTTAGCATAAATTAGTAGAATCATATAATTTTTGTATGTTACATTCCACACTAACTTTGTTATATCTCACACAACACTGACTTGGCGTACATTACAAGAAACACTGGTTTTCTACAAAACAACTTTTTTTTATAATTATTTAAATGAGATAATTATAACATAGCTGTTAAGATTACTAATGTGAATTTTAATGAATAATTTATAAATATTATTTCAAAATGGTTTTATATTAATAAAACATAATTATAACAAAAGATATAATTTGTGGAGAAAATTTTATATGTTATAAAATATTATTTCTTAAAATGAACTACTTTTCTTTTCCTTCGGTGAAAAATAATAGAATTAATTTTATAAATTTTTATAAATTTTATTTTATTATATAATATTTCTCTTTTAATTTAGAATGTTTAAATATGATTAGGGTGAATTTCTGGGATTTTTTTGAGAAACATCATTTTTTTAACGAATAGTGAAAAATATGAAATTTCAATTTGAAACTATCTTTTCATATAATATATTTATTGTGTTAAATTATATTTAAAATGTATTAAAAGTTATATTTGAAAATAATTTTTATAAATTAATCCAATTTAGGGAATTGGAATAATTTCACATTGAAATTGGGTATAAAAACATAACAAACTTTTTGACGCTTTTAGTTTAAGAACCTGCATTGTCATCCCGTTTGTGGTATTAAATTAAAATTTATTTATTCTACTTCTATGATGGTAGTTTTGGAAAAATTTATTCACTATTTTTAACCATCATAATTTTTATTTCATAATAAGGTCAACATAGTTTTGTACCATAAATATTTGTGTATGTAATTAAAATTAATTAAAACAATTAAGAGAAACATTAGTTTAATGAAAGTCTATACATTAAACTTTAGACAAATAATGAAATATTTACTTGTCTAAAATCCAGTTTACAACCATATTTCAACCCTATACTCCTTTTTCCCTAATTTAGAATGTTATTGGATCCATTTGACATTGTAAAACATCGGGGGAATTCCTTTTCTAACGATATACAAAAGTGTCACTCCTCCCCCACTATAAAAAGGCATCCTCTCCTCCCACTTCCTCACACATTGCTTGAAAATTTTTCTCAACTAAGATATGACCAGATATCACCTAATCATCCCCAACCCCAACCTATAGGCCTCACCATTGGCAGAAGGAAATCTAAGGAATCCTTTTTGTGTAAACCAAAATGAGTTACCAAAAGAATAGGTAACATACTTTCTCAAACTCCTTTATTTTATTTTATTTATATGCCCACTAAATTATAATTATTACATGATTATAAAACAAAAAAATAATCCTAAATATACTTATATGTTTTTATATGATGTTTTAAACCTGCACATATACACCCTCCCATCTAATGGGTAATAAACATATTGTTTATGTGTACAGTGAACTAATGCCTCACGAATCAATGATTGTTTGTTTTTTCCATTATCACCTATTGTTGAGGTAATTATGGTGGAAAATATGTTTATATATAATATATATGATATATATACTTTATTTAAACTTATTTAATTCACTACTGGAAAACCTACTTTTCCCAACACTTGTATACCAACGGTTCTTTTGAACCGTTCGTATAGATGATCTTTACCAACGGTTTGCATAAACTGTTGGTAAAGATTGATTTTGAGGGAGTTTTCCTAACGGTTTCATTAAAACGTTTGGAAAACAATGATTTCCCAACAATTTTTAATATCCTTTGGGAAAAAGATGCCACAAATTTGACAAACAGCAGGCGACCCCCCCCCCCCCCGATTCCAGAAGCAGTGCGCGGCTCTCCAAAAGCAATTCCCGACTCCCAGAAGCCCTTGGGAAGCCCCATCACTGGTGCAACTCTTCCATCGGATCAGCTGCCAGGTTATACTCCTTCCACATCTTCTCAAGGACATCCTTTCACCTCTTCTCAAGGATATCCTTCTATTCTCAAGGATATCATTATTCCCTATTTCTAGGGTTTTTGGAAAATTTTATGATTCACTACTCCACGAATTGTGTACTCAAACAACTAAGTCCAAAAATTGTGTACTCAAATCACTACATTGGTGTACACATTGCCCAATTAATGTTTTAATTACACATATACATTTATAAGGGCATTTAGACTCTTTCTTGTGTTCTAATTTTAAAGATTCATAGTTTTTTAATCTCAATGCTTCAAATATTACATATTCATGTATATGAACTCATAATAAATTGTTTGTAATATTTATTCATAGTATTTCATGAAAATCACTCATTTCATTAAGATCATGTCAAATATGAAGATCTTATTCATCTTAATTTTTGTACAATATGTGTATTACATAACAATTATGTATCATGTTTCTATCAAAATCTATATATATATATATATAATGACACAGTTCACTTATCTGTTGCACAATAGAACATATGGTGTATCTTCTGATCTTTGAAAAATAGTATGAGGTCCCAAATTGTTCTTCATAGACGAAATAAGAAATACTTAACTGTAAAATCCAATGTTATTTATGAATAAAATATCTACAAAGGGAACTCTGGGTGGGACCTCTCCTTTTACCATGTAGTACTTCTTCCTTCTTCATGAAACTAATTCACTGAATGTCAAATTCTTAATATTAATGAATATTAGTTTTCCTAATATAACCATTAATTATTCTACCTTCAACATCAAACATGATTTATTCAATCACCATTATAAAAAACAATGACCATATTCACTGATTTGGGGTTCCTCAAAATGATTGGGAAAATCATAAAAAGTACACATGTATTGAATCGTGATTCTCATATGGTTTCATGGATACAAGTTCATCTCGAAAATTATTACTGCATGGTTCAAATATCAATAGTAACATGGGATTATTATTCTTCACACAAATGATTTTGTTTTCTACAACTGTGTGTTTTTGTTTTCACTTTTGATTTGGCCGAAAGGGGAGATTTGTGGTCATTAATTATAGTTGTGGGTGGTCATTTAGGATGTATGATAGTATGAATTCATTTTACTTAATATATCCAATATTATTTTTGATATATGTTTAATTTTATTATCTTTGACAAGTGATGCTATTTAATAAATTGTTATTAATGGTTGTAATAATGACAATATAGTATAAGGGTTCATATGGTGTTAATAATGGTAAACATGGTGTCTACGATAATCTAGTGTCCTAGGAATGTACACATAGTACATGATCGACATGTTTATCCATGTAAATATACATGGACCATCCCTTATGGTGAAGAGTATGTTTTTTCAAATGAGGGGCTGAAAACGTCCCATTTACACATGGCTTTGTTTCATGGGTATACACACATGATGTGTTGTCCATACTATAGAGTAGGTATTAATTATCTCAGTCAAAAGACATTCATACCTGAAATTCAAGACTACATGGTTAAATGGATAGGGTTTTCACTATAATGTATAGGATTTTCACAATACACATATCCCTAAATATCATGAAATTACAGTATGCACTGATTTAAAGTTTTCAATTTTACAGGTTGAATATTTATTTCTTTGGATAATATATTCTCAGAACTATACAGTGGAACCCCATTCAGTATTTTGAGGTCTCCCTGGGAAAACCACCTCCTTCCTGGATCCAGGACAACCCCCCTCTTTCCTGGACCCTAGATACCCCCCACCCCCACCCTCCTTCCTGGACCCTGGAAAACCCCCCTGCCCCCTCCTCCCTAGACCCCAGACAGCCCCCCACCCACCTCTCTCAACCCAAGACAGACCCCCCTCCTTCTTGGAACTAGGAAAACCCCCCACCCTCCAACATGGACCCTGGAAAACCCCCCACCCCCCTCCATAGACCCCGGACATCCCAAAAATCCTTTTTTGAATGTGAGATAAAACACAATAGAACCTGAAGGTCCCTCTCCAATTAGTAGCCATCTGGGTTCGGTACACTAATGAGTGGAATCTTGTTTGGGGACGTCATAATTCCTGGATATCCTTTCTATAAGTGATTCTAATCAAATCCATACCCATAACTATTGAAGGTACCTCTCCAAAATCAATTGTGACATGATTCAATGAATACACCCTACCAACCTGTATCTTATTTTTTATATTCACTGTATTTTGTTGTATTTCTTAATATGATTCTCATTTAGAGTAATGTGTCAGTTATGATATTATTTAAAGTAAAAAAAAATCATTTAAATAAAAAAAAATTTGATTGAAATTCCATATTATTGAATTTCTTTAAAATGACTTATTGTAATTTTTTTTACAGAATGTATAAGAGTTGGATGTACTAAACTGATCATATTTCAATCGATTTTCAAAATAATTTGAACATCTTTCTAGATTTTACATTTGACAAGGCTTCAGATAGTTGTCACATTCACTGCCCATGTCCTAATTATGTTGGAAGACCTTGGTTGAGTCATGAAGCAGTTAGCTATAATATAAACAAATATGGTTTCCAAACAAAATATTAAGTGTGGAATCACAATAGAGAGAATATGGAATCTCAAAATGTTGATGATCCAAATGATAGGACTGAATTGGAGAGCATGATATATTATCGGTTTCCATTTATTCGGCATCATGAGAAGGAAAGGATGTCCAACCAACAAGTTTTCGATACAAGCACACATGATGCGTCCAATGAAAATGATGATGTTGATAGGGTGAAAAAATTGAATGATTCTACCACAACTCCAGTATATCAACAATGTGGTAAAATGAAAACATTTGAATTTTTAATCTGATTGTTTCATGGGAAAACAAAGTATGGGATTTCAAATATTGTAATTGATTACATTCTTACCTTCTTGAAGGACTTACTTCCAGATGATGTAGATATTTCCTCAAACCACTATATGGCATGGATTTTTGTTGATGAACTTGGATTCCCAAAGAAAATTCATTCTTTCCAGAATGATTGCAGCTTATTTTGGGAGGAAACTGCTGAAAGAAATTATTGTATCAAATGTGAAATGTCCTGATGGATGCCAAAAGATTATGGAACACCATCTCCTATGCCATAAAAAGTAATGTGGTAGTTTCCATTAATCCCCAGATTACAGAACCGTTTCATGTATGATAAAATATCAGTATAAATGTGATGGCATGACACCGAGAGAAAAAAGAATAATGAAGAGTTGGTTCACCCTGCAGATCGATTTTCATGGTAGAGATTTGACTCTCGATATCCTGAATTTGCAGCAGGCATGTGTAATGTGAGACTGAGTCTTTCATTTGATGGTTTTAATCCATCTGGGAAGATGCTTACTTCGCACAGCACATGGCCGGTTTTCATACACATTTATAACCATACCCCATGGTTGTGTATGAAAAAGACTAACACTTTCTTGAGTATACCGATATTTGGACTTCTGATCCCGACAATGATATAAATTTATACATGAAACCTTTAATAAAAGATTTGAATCCTCTTTGGGATGTGGGTGTGCACACATACAATGCATGTTCTAAAGAAAAATTTTAGATGTGTGTTGTGATTATGTGGATGTTCAATGATTTTCTAGATTATGCAATGATGTCTGGATGGAGAACAAAAAGAAAATTGTCATGTCCTATTTGTAAGAAGAATACTTGATCGAGAAGACTGAAATATTGTCGTAGTTTTTGTTTTATGGGACATCGACGATTCTTTCCAATAAACCATCCATATAGAAACAATCGTTGAAGATTTGACAATACCATGGAGACTGACGATCCACCTTAGCATATGTCTAGAACTGATGTGCTTAATGAATTGAATGATTTCAATTATTCATTTGTGAAGGGTGTAATGAAATCTAGAAAAAGGAAAAAAAATTCCAATGATACATGTTACAATTGGAAGAAGAAGAGTATATTATTTGAGTTTTCATATTGGTCAACCAACTTTTTACATCATTTCTTAGATGTAATGCACATTGTAAGAAATATATGTGATATGTTTCTTTCAATTCTTCTAAATGTCAAGGGGAATAAAAAAGATGATTTACGACCTCTGCGTGACTTGGTATATTGGGGGATCAGACCATAATTTCATCCAGTCTGTATCAGTGAAAATAAATGGCATTTTCTAGGTTCTTCTTATGTGATGACACCTGCTGAAAAAAATCAATTTCTAGAAGTGCTAGAGACTATTAATGTTCCTGATGGCTATTCAAACAATATATCAAAACGGGTCAATAGAAAAGAGTTGAAGATAAAATCTTTGAAGACTCTTGACTATCACATCCTTTTGCATGAGTTCATTCTAATAGAAATCTGTCATCTCTTGTCCAATAATGTAAGAGTCTCAGTTTTTCGGTTGTGCTATTTGTTTAGAGATATTTTTGATAATAGGTTATCAAAATCCTTCTTGCAAAAACTATTGGTAGAGACACCATTAATTTTGTGTGAGTTAAAGAAAATATTACCTCAATCATTTTTTACATACATGTTCCATCTGATTTTCCATCTTCCGACCGAAATACTTCTTGGAGAACCCATTGCTTTTTTCTGATGTATCCAACTGAAAGAAACGTGTGCACATTTAAATCATATGTTCGGGATAGGAATTATCCCAAAGGTTCTATTGTGAACGATTACTTGGATCAAGAATGTATGGATATCTGATCAATGTATTTTTCTGATCATACTATGAGAATAAACAGACCAATGAGAAATTAAGAAGAACATAACGGGAAAATTTAACCCAGTTTTCCATCACTTCCTTAGACAGGGGGAATTCTGGGATCATATAAATTGACAACATTATGCCTTGAAGATCGAGAGATGGCACATCACACAATGTTGTTCAATTGGGATTTGTTCGATGAGTATATCAAGTATGTAAATTGTACATGTATCTCTTATCTTATCTGTTGTAATTTTAAATATCTGTTAAACTATTATAATTTTTATCTATAGGGAACATAGAGAATTGATATATAGAAAGCATCATTCTTTATCTTTAAGAAAGAAACAGACTTTCTATAGAAAAGGGTTTTCTTCTTGGTTTAAATTGAAGGTAAAAATATTTCTATAATAACTAAATAAAAATAATATTTAATTATGTTTACTATTTGTTTATATTTCAGGTGTCAAGTTTGCCTACAGACTCTGTTTCTGAGGAAATAAGAGCTTTGGATTTTGGTCCTAATACCATGGTTCATGCTTGTAAAACACTTGTGATCAATAGATACAAATTTATTATCACTGAACGAGAAAGAAACATGAGAACATAACATTATGGTTTTAGGCTAACTCCCACAATATACTGTTATGCGAGTTCATCATATAATATACCTCGTTCTAAAAAAGTAGATTATTATGGAGTCATAGAGAAAATAATAATTTTTTATTATTACTCGCATGGGCGAGTCACGATGATGAAATGTCAATGGTTGGATTCAATGACGAGGCAAGGAACCTTTATTGATAATTGTGTATTTCCAGTTATTAACATGACTCGCACTCTTGCCACCAATGAACCATATGTATTGGCATCAATGGTGAAAAAAGATTTTTATGTCAGAGATCATTGTAATCCTAAATTTAGTGTAATTATTGAAGTAAATACCAGACATATTTTTGATGATAGTGATGATGAAGTTAACATTATCCCTACAACAATTGGAAGCAATCCGTTTATTACTTATGATGACTGAAATAGCTCAATTTTCAGAGTTTATTGTGAACCTGAATTTGTGGTGGGAAATATATAGAATCATATAGTCGTGTTCTCACCTAAATGCTTCACATACATCATTCAGAGTGTCTATCCTAGAACCTACCTTCAAACCACCATAAATCTTATATTTCATTATGTTTTTTTATCAGAATGGTTTTTCTGTATTTTGTTTTTTGGGTTACATGTTAGTTATCTGTTTCTAATTACTTCCATATTGGTTTTCATTGTAGGAAATGAAACCCATTGAAGAGAGGCGGTGGAAAAAGATGAAAGAAAATAATCGTCGCATGACACAGATGAGTATTCCTTCACTCATCCCAATTGTGAGTATTTTATTTCAAATATATATATTTCAATAACTTATAATATCATGTGTTTACTTTTGTGTTAACCATTTTTTCCGGATCCACCTCCTAGATGAGAGATATCTGACAAGGAGCCTGATATTTCTCCCAGTACAGAGGCTGGTGGTAGGAGGGTGGTGGTGTCAGAGTTAGACGAACATCTGGTGGTCCATGTTCTGAGGCCGGTGGTATGAGGGCTCGTGGTGAGAGAGTTATAAAATACACTGGTCGTACCCAATTAGATTATGCCCCTACCACAGACGTATCTTCTATGCCCCATTTTGATCCTGGTGTGTCTTTAAGGACACAAGGGATATTTTGGCCTCTTATGTTTACACTAACAGTTGTCCAGATGTCTATGCCATCATCTTTTTCTTCTCGTTCATTATCTCTAGGCTATTATATTCCACCTTCTTTGACACCTGCTCTGACATTGTATGCGGCTAAGGAGCATACACTGAGGGACACTCCACATGGATAGGATATTCCTTCAGCTTCTGCACATCTAGTGACACCCATTTATCCTACTACCACATGTATATTTGTATAACTCTAACAAATGTTTATACCAAAATTTATTTTTATTATAACTTGTAATGATATTTTTTTCATTAATAACATATTCATCTGCTGATAGAAGGCGGGGGAGAGGGCGTACTCGCTTGCGTGTAGTATGGAACTTCCAGACACAGTTGATGGTTGAATACAATGATGATGGATAGATGATAGATAAATCTGGGTAGTAATGTCGGGGTTTTTTGGTGACGCTATCCAAATACTCTGACATCATTCTGGTCATCCCTCTCTCTTGGAGACATCGTCCACCTGAAGTCAAGGATAATGCATGGGCACAAATATGGGTAAAAATATATTGGATTAAATATAGTATTTTTTTTATTTATATTAATTAATCAATTGGGTGTCAGCTTCCGTATAACTTCCCTAATGGTGAAGGTGCACGACCAACGCGTTTAAAGGAGTCAGGAGAGATTTAGAGAGCATATAAGCATGAGCTGTATGATGGCTGGTGTGATAGAGTTGGCACGAAGTTAGAGACATTACCTATCGTGGATGACTGGCCGATAGAGCAATATCTCCAAATGATTACCCATTGGGCGACTGCCAAATTTAAGGTATTAGTCCCATTTTAGGTTTTTAAATGATAGTTTTCCTATTTTTCATTAATATTATCTAAATTATTATTAAACATTAATTAGGAATCATTGAAAAAAAAGAAACATTTATTCAAGGAAATACCTCCACACATTGGGGCGCACGACTATGTCAGATAATGAGAGGCAGCTGGTACGATATAGTTGTTCATAATTTTTCTTTAGGACTTTCCCTTTTTATTGTTTCCTAACAAAATAATGTGATTTATTTAATATTGAATATATGATTATACTTTCACTTTATATTGATTCAATGTCATTACAGAAGCAAAAATTGAATATTGAAGGACGTATCCCTCGAGCAAAATTGTTTTGCTCAAGTAGAAGTAAAAAAGATCGAACTGTGGTTAATGAACCGAAAAATGAAAAGATTGTAAGTTTTAGTTTGATTATTTCAAAGTTTATGATCTATTTTGAAATTTAATAGTCTATTAATATTTTTAACAGGATACTTTAGAGGCCCTTGATGCCCATGATCCTAACAATTTTGGGCCACACAATCATTTATATCAGGTTTTGGGAGATGAGAACTCGGGTCGAGTATGCTGCCGACCTGGTAAGAATATAGTCCTGAAGAGGTATTGGTCCTCTCCAGGTATCCACTCTAGTACCACTGAGTTGGAACAGGTCACGGAGCATGCAACCTAGTCTGATAAAAGGGTCACAGAGTTATAAGTACAAGTTCAAACAAGGGACAAAGAATTTATGAAACTGATGAAAGCTTTATCTTCATCAATTCCACTAGAAGCCAGTGCGGCTTGTCAGACATTTATGTCGTCGATGCTGCATTATCCAATGCACCATGCAGAATTTCTAGTGGTGGTTGAGATGATGACGTTCCTAGTGATGAAGAATATACTGAAGAGGACGATGGCAAGGATGAGGATGAGTATAAGGGCAAGTATGGGGCCGACGATGATCATGGAAGTGATGACGAGGATGACGGTGAGGACAGAGATGGTGGTGAGGATGAGGCCGAGGATGACAGTGGTGATGGTGATGGTGATCAGGGGTAGATTGATCCATTAAATTTTTGAAATCTGTATAACTCTTTATTTTTTAACCTGGGTTTTCTCTCTGGTATGGATATTTTTGAATTCAGTATAACTCTTTATTTTCGACCAAATATGGAATCCTAATGATGTTATAATGGATTGGAGGTGAGTGATTCTATATGAGATTTTATGGGTTATTGAGAGGAGTTTCTTTCCCTTTAATTGATTGGTTTATAAAACATAAGTTAGTGTTGCATATATTACGTAATTGGAATTGGTAATGTAAAATGTAGGTCTTAGATTTCCGAATTGGTTATTTGGATTGTATTCTCTAGAAAAAGTGGGTATATCCCTATTGACTATGGGTGTATTTTCTAATTTACTAATGTATTTATTAAACTGACCATGCAATACACATTTCCCACAATACGGAAGCACCACAAAAATCATAGATAGACACTACACACCACCACCTTACATGGATGGGTATAATGGTGTAAATAATAACTATATATGATTATTATAACATCATACATATTTTGAGATATTATATCATCCACTCCAATTCCATTCAATAATTATGGGAAACATATCATCGCTCATGCGTACATACGGATTACCGTCTCCACGACGCGATGAGATTCATTCTCCATGTTAAACATTCAAGAATGATTATAAAGTATATATAATGAATAATAACTATATATACAAAATAATAATTCTACCTTATTTATGTATATATATATATGTCATCTACTTACTTCCATTCAATTCAATAAGGAAAGGAGAACTATGTTTATGCGTACGTACAACCTACCGTATCCATGAATGGTGTGTTTCATTTCATTTATCTATCTATTATATATATATATACTGAATATATATGATATATAAATCATGTTTTACATTCTGGAAGTAAGTAAATCATAATATAAGTAATAATAATATCAAGAACAACATGTCCAAACATGTACGATAAATGAAACAAATATTACCCAAAACATTTCTTTAACATGGAATTGACAAATGAAAGGGTAATATAAAGGCCTAAGTGAATCATATATGATATCATAAGAATTACTATGATTCTGTAATAAGTCAATGGCATTATTTAAATCATTATATAGGAGGTTCATATATGTACAAAGCATATCGGACCTAAGGTAAGGGATAATTTTCCAAATCTCGTTCTTATCTGGGATTGTTTATTTGTAAGTATTTATTGAGGTTATGTCTCTCATCCATGTCTATGTTTTATAAAAATGTTTTCATAAGATGTTTAATATTCTTCCATAATGTTTAATGTCATTTTTTCCCTTTTTTGACTTTTACCACATTGTATGGAAGGAATCTTTCCTTTGTTTTCCATATGAGGTACTTTTTGACTTTTCCAGCAAAAGTACGAGAAGAATGTTTTTTTACTTATACGGTGTGAATGGATTTTTACGGTTTCATAATAACTTATTTCAATGAATATTCTTCTATAAAATTTCATGATTATTTTCAAATAAAATCCTTTTATTTTAAAATTGCATGGAGTTTTGTGAAAATAAAATGATTTTGAAGAAGAAAGGATATTTTCCTCAAGAATTCATTTCAAGTGTTTTATCAAAACCATTTTCCATCAAAGATGGAATTATTTAATATGTTTATATTTCAAGTATAATGTCTCTATTATTTACATGGTTTGATTCTTCTTATGATGAAATTATATCCATTTGTTTTATATGGATTATATTATGATGGGATGATGTTTATGAAACCCATTTTATTATTTCGGTTATGATGAATTATTTATGTTTATTTTGGGCCACAAATAAGAATGATTTCATTATGAGATGGGTGGGACCTATATCTCCCTCCAATGAATTGGGTCAAGATTTATATCTCAAGATATAGAAATGGCTGGAATGGAAAGTTAATCTGGTTCAGTGATACATGACTGGAACAAGGAGTGAACTCGATTCAGTAAGGGAATTTTTCAACTATGATGGTCTTGGCAGAAATTCCTTGGATACTATGGAAATAATAAAATGTTATTAATTGTTTCCACAATTAGATATTTTATTCCCATGCTAGTTTATCATGATTAATGCTCATTTATGATCTATTCCTTATGTACTTCCATGTTTTATGTCATTGCTCAAGATTTTGATGATTAGATTTTATACTCATGTTTTTACGTTCAAATGTTTATGGATTGTTTAATGTTCTCCATGTTTACCTTTACTGAGCATTTGAGCTCACCATTTTTATGTTTTATTTTCCCCATGATATAAATAAAAGTTTTAGGTAAAACAAAAAGTGTAAGATCTTTATGGGAGATGTTGAAGATCTTTCACCATGAATAGAATATTTTGTTCTGAGTTTCCAAAGACACTAAACTAATACAGTCTTTGGGCATTTTTTTATATATTATGTATACTGAATAAGTAATTTAATTTCCATGTACGTCAAATTTGGGTCTCTGCAGTTGGTATCAGAGAAAATTTTTAGTTATCCTTTGGAAACTAGGATGCGAAAACATTAGTGAAATCCCTAGATATATTTCTAAGGTATGTCTAGGAATGTCTCTATGTTTAGTTATACGTATAGGTTATAGTCCTAGAATTACGGTAAAGATCTTAGAATTAAACCTAATATGTTATATATTGAAGGTACTCCCCCTTTATTATGTTGTTTTCCTAGCATGATTTTTTCCTCTCACAATATTCTTTTTGGGTTTTATAAAATGGCTAGAAATAGATGATTTACGATAATGGAGGATATGATGGAAAATGGAATGATATTCTTAATGAGAAACCAAATGAAACGGGATTTGTAATTCCAAACATCTTTAATATGCCTAATCAACAGTATCATAATATGATCAATAATCTCAACTTTGGTAAGTATCCCAACTCATCTAATAAGAGAAAGATGGTGTTTTATTATGATCATAGAGGAAAGAAAGTTCAATTCCCCTCATGTAAATCATGTGGGAAGAGGCATCAGGGATAATGTTTCAAAGGGACTATAAGATTATTTGGGTGTGGAAAATAAGGACAAAAATCTAGTAATTGCAAAGAAAAAGGTTTAGTTAATACCATGGACAATGATAATGGTTTTTCTACGACATCAACAATGGTTAGATGTTTTCAATGTGGAATGCACGGGCATTATGTAAACTAGTTCCCTAAAGGAAAGTCTCATGAAGAGAATCATCATGGTCATATGGGTAGTATTTATATTGATGATGATGAAGAGACTACACATGATATGTGAGATGAAATATTTTTTGAAGCTCGGTCAATGGTTTAAGAAGGTAGTGGAATGATTTATTTTTATAAAGAATTATGTTGTATAGGTAATGGTACTGCGGAATAAAGATGCATCTAAGGATTGTTACACTATTTTTTTCCTAAATTATTTGAAAGTATATGTTTAATGGTACTGGTAACCATGACAGGTTATTCAGATATTTTTGGAAAGTAGATGATATGCACATAATGAAGGGATAAGGAGATAATGAGATGTTTGATAGTATTAATGATCTCATGACAGATATAAGGACAATTTCATATCATGGTTTGAGTATATATAAATTTTGGGGTTTTGGTATGTGGAAAGAGTTAACATTTGACAGAATTCATTTTTTTCACTAAGGGTCTATGGTAACACATGTTACAAAAGAATACATAATTAAGGTAATCATGTGTTTGGAATGTGACCAACAAGATATATCTTGTGATATATTAGGGATAAATGATGGTATTCACATGATTGTAATATGACCTTTCAGGTAATGGTTTTTTTACAATGAGATTGGTAGAAGCATTTTTGATAAGCTTAAATGTTGTAACGGATTAAGTTAAACATCAGATAGAATTATTTAAGGATAGAACATTTTTTCGATATTATTTATAGAATGTTATAATTGTATAGTTTTAGAAAAAGGACAACCCGTAGGATGGGCGACAACCCGTCACGTCGGACAAGGTTGTAGGAATTGAACTCACAACTTAAGTGCGAAAGGACTTTATATCCTACCACTTGTCTACAAGAAGTCCCTGGTTAGTATAAACTAGTTTTATTTTATTAAGAAGGATGATAGATGAAGTATAAGTCCATTTTTGGAACCATAAACGATTAATCTCACCATAGATGTACTTATGTATATAACTTTTTCTAACCTTATGTTTGAGACAGATGAAATAACCTATCATTCTATTGCATGATCTGCTAACACTTCACAAAAGACAAATTCAACATCAATTCTTTAAGATATGAAGTGTAAATTGTTCAAGGCACGAGCAATGGTGAGATTGTACCAAAATCAAGTAAGTATTTCTTTTAATTTAAAAATTCTTCAACATTTGGGAAATGAATCTTGAAAACCAGAAAAAGTTGTCCTAGTGCCCTCATATCTGATGAATCAGATGGTACCTTAGATCATTACAAATTTATGGCTTTGTGATTGATGGATTTTTCATAGCCATGTCCTCTACTAATCTTTATCATAAGTTGATGGTTATATTACTCTTCCATATCCATAATTTCACCTATGTTCTCCTATGTGGTAACCCAGTGATGAGTTAATTTGGGAAACCGTTACATTTATTACTTCACTTTTTAAAATGATGTTTCAGAATTACTTTTTATGATGTGGGATTCTATGAAAGAAACTATCAAGTAGTAAATGATTTTTAACCCCGACGAATTTCGAGGGTGAAATTCATTTTAAAGGGGTAGAATGTAACACCCTGAGATTTTATGAGAAATATTTTTTTAATTTCTTTTATGTCTTGTGTTGTATTCTACACCAAGTTATGTTGCGCTATATGCAACACCTTATTAGCTTGTAATATACGCAAACACTATTCTTGGCTTGTGTCGCATGCAAGAGCGACCTTCCTCGATAGCGTGTGTTGTATTCAATACCGAGTTTCACTAAACAATGATATATTGTTATAATATTATTATGAAATAGACATCATGAATATTATTAACCGCATTTCTAATTTTATAGCATTATTATTCATCGTACACATTTTCTAGAATATAGTATGAGAACAAAATAAATTTTTCGGCTAAAATAAGTATTTTTCAAAAAATGCAGTATTTCCGCCTTTTGATGGCGTACCCACTTTAAATATAGTATTTGATTTGTTTTTAAGTTCAATTTGAAACAATAATATTCTTCTTTAGAATCAGGATATAAAAATTTACTTTGGATAAATTTTTCATATTATTATGATAACATTCATATTTTAATGAATAATAAAAACATGATATATTTTAATTAAAAACAACTTTTTTCATCGTAATAATTTATATAGTAAAATTGTAATATTAAATGTTTTAAAAGTATAAATAGAATATATTTTTACCATTTAATATAATTTATGTCATTATCATTGATTTTACATTGAATTCATAGGTAAAATCATTTCAATCTATTACAATGTTTTAACTTTTAAAACTTGTTTTCATAACAACGGGATTAATTTTAAATTAATTTCTTCAACTTCTATGATTTGAATTTGGAAAACTGGATTCCATATTTGGAATTAGTAGGTCCAAATAATGTTAATAGGCTAATTTTTTTTTGGAATTATGAATAGTAACTACGGTAAAGTTTATTTACCATTGTTAAAAGTAAATCGGGTAATTAAGGGTAAATATAATTTTATAAAATTTCCCTAAAACTTGTCTTAATATAATTTGATGATTATATTT
The DNA here is from genome assembly GCA_963277665.1 of Viscum album. NCBI lineage: Eukaryota > Viridiplantae > Streptophyta > Magnoliopsida > Santalales > Viscaceae > Viscum > Viscum album. The sequence continues at coordinate 310,564,692 of OY728133.1, read as the reverse complement.
CGTCCTAAAGAATATTTTGGTTGAAATAGAATCCATTGAAACCCACTTGTATGTGATTATGACCTTTAATTTATTTTATTTTAAAGAATGTGAAATATGTCTTACTGAAAATTTAATAATTAAAGTATTTTTAATATAAAGTTATACAAATTATAAATTAGATTATAAATACTCATTTTAAAGATAAATGTTTTTATTTTTTATGGTAATTTAATTGTAATTTTTACGAGATATTTAATTACCTTAATAGCTTATACATTAATGATGCAGAAATTATTTATTTATTTAAAAAATCAATAATATAGATTTTATTTCAATAATAATTCACATCAAAAGGACCAGAAACATGACCGAACATTATTGGTAGAGTATATATATACCCTAATAATACAAGGGTTAAATTATGGACCATTTTGAGCTTTATAAAACAGATTAGGACATTTATATTATTTTATTTTAAATGATGTCAAAGTTGTCACCTTCATACTTTAATAAAGATAAAATTTTAAAAGTTTGTTTTTTTCAAAGATAAATTCTAATAAAAGTATTATTATGAAATCTATTATATTTATCTTCATCATTGTATTTTATTTTTAATTTTTATACAACAAATAAGTATATTAAATAATTATACACAAATGATGTATTAATTATTTTACTAAGAAAAATATCAAAAAATGATTTTAAAAGTATTAAAATAAATATTATATGAACTAATTAATGCTCTCAACTAATTTTTTAGATGAATATGGCTTTTTATAATATATTAAATAGTTTTTTTGGAAAATATATTCTTTGTGTATTTTACTTAAATTCAAATAAATGAATAGTGTCAAAATTAACACTATTGTTATTTTATAAAAATAAAATATTATTAAATTGATTAAAAATATCAAAAATATTTAAAAATTATAAATTGAAATATATATAGTCTAAAATTTCATAAATTACCCAATCATAGATAATTCACAACACAAAAGTAATTATTTATAACAATTTAAAATATAGAATATTATTACCACAAATAAAATTAAATAGATTAAATAAGGATAAATCATGTTGATAAGGTTTAAAATAAAATTACAACATGTCTAAATTTTATTGATTTATGAGATTAAAACCCTATATCATCTACGCTTCGGATATGAGTCATTTTGGAAGTTTTTATGTGGGATTTGAATTTATATTAAACTAATATTTTAGAGGTTTTCAAAGGTTCCCCTCTCCTCCCTTATAAAAGGGCACCTCCTCCCTCCCCTCCTCGCGCCACTTTGATCCGTCATGCACGGCCAAAACCTGACCATTTCAATTATCTACTTACCTAGAAACATACTAGAGGTACTGATCTTTTTAAAAGACCATCTTTAGTGCCCTAATAGGAGGTTTAGAAGAGGCTCGTCGAAGAAGAGGTAATATCCTTTACCAATTCTTTCAAATTGACTTCTTATTATACTTCCTATTATTTTGTTGTTTCATAAAAAAGTAATAACATAAGTATAAATAATATACTGATATGTTATTATAAATATGGAACAACCATATTTTAGATTCTATCCATCCTACGGAAAATGAAATCACCATGTGTGCGTACGTACAGAAGACCGTCTCCACGCCGTGGTGTAAACTGTTTTTCCACCACCTCCTTACTTGGATGGGTATAATGGTGTAAAGAATAACTATATATTATTATTATAAAATCATAAGGATTATGATATATTATATCATCCACTCCAATTCCATTCAATAATTATGGGAATGATATCATCACTCGTGCGTACATACGGATTACTGTCTCCACGACACGATGAGATTCATTCTCCATGTTAACCATTCAAAGATGATTATAATGTATATATAATGAATAATAATTATATATATGACATAATAATGCTACTGGATTTATGTATATATATATTTCATCTACTTACTTCCATTCAATACAATAAGGAATGGAAAACAGCGTTCATGCGTACGTACGACCTATCGTCTCCATGAACAGTGTGTTTCATTTCATTTATCTATCTATTATATATATATACTGAATATATATGATATATAAATCATTTTTTACATTATGAAAGTATTTTAATCATTATATAAGTAATAATATTATCAGGAACAACAAGTCCAAACATGTACGATAAATGAAACAAATATTACCCAAAACCTTACTTTAACATGGAATTGAAAATTGAATGGGTAATATAAAGACCAAAGTGAATCATATATGATATAATAAGAATTAATATGATTCTATAATAATTCAATCACATTATTTAAATCATTATACAGGAGGTTTGGATACGTACAAAGCATATCAGCCCTAAGATAAGGGATAATTTTGCAAATCTTATTCTTATCTGGGATTGTTTATTCGTAAGTATTTACTGGGGTTATGTTTATCATCCATGTCCATGTTTTATAAAACTATTTTCATTAGATGTTTACTATTATTACATGTATTTTTATATACATTTTACCCTTTTTTGACTTTTACCACATTGTATGGAAGGAATCTTTCCTTTTATACCATATAAGGTACTTTTTGTCTTTTCCAACAAAAGTACTAGAAGAATGTATTTTTAACTTATACGGCGTGAATGGATTTTTACGGTTTCATAATAACTTATTTCAATGAATATTCCTCTACAAAATTTCATGATTATTTTCAACAAACCCTTTTATTTTAAAATTACATAGAATTTTGTGAAAATAAAATGATTTTGAAAAAGAAAGGATATTTTCCTCAAGAATTCATTTCAAATGTTTTATCAAACCTATTTTCGATCTAAGATGACAATATTTAATATGTTTATATTTCAAGTATAATTTCTCTATTATTTACATGGTTTTATTCTTCTTAAAATGAATTGATATTGATTTGTTTTATATGCATTACATTATGATGGGATGTTGTTTATGAAACCCATTTTATTCTTTGGGTTATGATGAATGATTTATGATTATTCTATGGCACAAGTAATAATGATTTCATTATGAGATGGGTGGGACATATATCTCCCTCTAATTAATTGGTTAAAGATTTATATCTCATGAGATATACATGGCTGGATTCACATGTTAATCTGGTTCAGTGATACAGGACTAGAACGAGGAGTGAACTTGATCCAGGAAGGGACTTTGTCCACTATGATGATATTGGATGCAATGCCTTGGCTACTATGGAAATCATAACATGTTCTTAATGGTTTCCACAATTACATGTTTTATTCCCATTATATTTTTTCAGGATTAATGTTCCTTTATGATCTATGCCTTATGTACTTCCATGTTTTATTCCATTGCTCAAGATTTTGATGTATAGATTTTATGCTCATCTTTTTACGTTCAAATATTTATGGATTGTTTTATGTTCTCCATGTTTACCATTACTGAGCATTTGAGCTCACCCTTTTTATGTTTTCTTTTCCCCAATATATAATTAAAATTTTTAGGTAAAAAAGTGTAATAACTTTATAGGAGATGTTGAAGATCTTTCACCATGAAGAGAATATTTTGTTCTGAGTTTCTAAAGACAATAAACTAATACGGTCTTTGGGTGTTTTTTTATGTATTAAGTATTCCAGAAAAGTAATTTAATATCCATGTATTTCAATATTTGGATCTCTAAATTATTTGACTAATGTAACTCTTATATTACATATTAACTATTCGTGTTTTGTAATTTAATTCATTAAATAGTGTCTCTCATTATGTTATTAATGGATTATTTCACTATTTTTAGTTTCCCCTTTGATGGATATCTTTATACTATTTTTTATATGATTAATTGGACCATTGAAAAGAATATTATTTAAAAAAAATAAAATTTCCATTTTATGGTGGAATAGGGATTTTTTTGGTTCATGTTGTTTCTAGGGAGGGTATCCAAGTTGATTAGTCAAAAATAGATGTTATTTTTTCATTAAAGAACCCAAATTGTGTTTTGGTTGTTCATATATTTTAGGTCTATGTTGGTTTTTTATAATTTATTTATTAAATATTTTAGTAAAACTCTACTATCATTATAAAAACTTATTATAAAAGATGTGAACATTATTTTCAATGAAAATTGTGAAATGGAATTTCATGAATTAAAAAAAATTATCAATTAAACACCACTAATTCAACCCCTATTATAGGGTGTACCCTTTGTAATATTCTATGATTCCTATAACTATACTATTTTCATTTTCCTTTCACAATATTCAGACTAAACCTCTCATGTTATATCTTATGCATATCATACTACAGACCCAACACAAGAGAACTAAACAACAATAGAAAAATAATTCCTTACTGTAGTGTTTTCATTGGATCAATTTCATTCATATCACATTAAATATAATGTAGTATTTTTTATTACCATGCTACTATTAAATATTTATTTAAGAAGAATGATGGAAAAACATGTGTTATTTGAAAGATGTTCTTAATTCGAGAGTAAGATATCATGATTCGCGAAAAACAAGGAGTGTAAAATTTAGTTGTCAAAAATATTATCTCCAACCCCATTGACCTCAAAACTTTATCATATAATAAATCAAAAATTATTAAAAAAAATACATAATGAGAACTATAATATTATTCATAATAATATCCTATGGTTCTTTATATTTGTGAATTTACTTACCTTATAGAATCATTAAATATTTAATTAACAATAACTAGTGATTATTATGAGTAAGTTAAATTATAAAATTTTGGATGTAACCTATTTATAAAAAAAATCTATAATCAACAAGTCACCTGAAAATGTGTTTTTGATCACGATTTCCCACCTAACCTTCATTTTATTTCTTTCTCCTATATGTGGGGTCATATTAGTCCACAAAGAGATATATGAAAAGTCATGAACTCCATTTTTTACCAATATTGTTTTGAGACACACATTAATTTTCTAAGAAATGGGCATGATGACAATTTACAAGAAATTAGGCTCAAAGGAATGAGATTCCCACGAAAATCATGCCCTACTATGAGATATTTTCTATTTGGGGTATTTACTTCAAGATACCATTTCCTCATTATTGTGGCATTGTGTGTACTATTTTTTATATTGATTATGTCTTCAAATGGGTTTATTCAAAAGAAACATGAATTGATGACTGTCGAGTGGTTGTTGAAATTTTAAGATCTCAAATCTATAGATGGTTTTCTTGTGAAGGTTTATCATTTGTGATCAGGGTTCTCGTTTATTTAATCAAAACAACAAAACCAAACTTTTGAAGTGTATATTTTTTCATAAATTATTTATTATTTATCCCCCCCACCAATGAGAGAATATGAAATTTTAAATTAATAAGGTAAGAAATATTTTGAATAAATTCTACAACCCAATCAGAATGACTGGATTATATTATTAGATGATGCACTATGGGAATACCATATATCTTTTAAAAACCCCATTCAAATGTCATATTTCATGATTATCTTTGGAAAATCATATAAAATTCTAGTTAAGGTAGAGAATCATGTATATTGGGATATTAAATAATTCAATATGAATCTATCATATTCCTATAAACATATGAAATTATAGATTCAAGAGTTGGAGGAAATTCGAAGAGGCTCATAAGAAAACTCTCTAATTTTTAAGTAATGAATAGAGGCTTCCCATGATCACCTCATCAGTTATAGACATTTTTACATTGGTAATAAGGTTCTAATTTTAAATAAAATTCTCAATTTATATCTTGTTAAACATCATTTATGCTGGTTTGGTCTGTATATAATAACTAATTTCTATCATTTTTGGGTTATACAGGTTAAAAATGAAAAACAAAAATGGTACACATTCACTGTCAATGATAAGTGGCTAAAACACTTCCATAAAACCATTATGAATTCCCAATAGTGGAAATCCACCTTCAAGAAGTTATCCTATCAATGGAATAAACCATTTTATATCTCTTATTCCTATCTTCTCATTAATTTCTTTGCTTATACAGTAAATTCATGGTGAGGAGGATATTTTATGATTTTAATAGGATTTTTTTATCATCTTTCCTAATTTTCACTTTTTTCTTACAATATGGTATTTTAATTTCCCCTGCCTCTATTATTCATTTTTATTTCAATTAGTAATTTGAATACTCATAGTAAGTTTCCATTTAATCATGGAATTTATTCCAACTTCTTGTTATATTTTATTTTTTGCTTTTAATTTTTTTTACATTTAAATAAAATTTACATCACTGATGGAATGTGAGTTTGATCCTAGAATTAACATTTATGGTTGATTTTATTATACATGGTTATTTTTTGATGACATGGTTATTTTAATCTCTATAAAACTATTGATATATTTCTACCTTATTTTTGGGTATTTATGGGTTAATTATATCATTCAATATCTCAACACATCATTTTACACAACCTTGATGTGTTCATGTTTCATTATCAATTGAATGCGTATATAAGATAGGATAATGTTTATTCGCTTTAAAAAATTATTTCTAACATGTTCATTCCTCATCCAATATATTTCATTACTATACTCGATTAAACAATTCATATTTACCTATTATATAACTATTATACACCATAAAATACTAAAAAACACAAATAAATAATGAGGGAGTGATGAAATTTACAACATATGGGTATATCCAGTTCAGGAGAATAAGACATGAAATCAATGAATTATTAAGTGAGTGGGTATTGAAGTTTTATTGCAATTTATATAGGTTTTTATGGAAATAATTAGGTAAGAAAAAAAATTAAATGTAACATAATTTATGGGACAGAAAGTGGAAATAATAGCATGACTTTTTTTCACACAGACATGTGGGGATTTAGTGGAATGCTTGAGTTGTAAATTTATTTATATTAATACTATCATATATCTTCTTTAATTTCGGTATAATATAATTTATGAGAAACTAATTTCAATTATTACTGAAATTGACTATTTGGTGTGGTTCTGGATTTACTCACACTGCTATCATGAGTTGAATTTTCTCACAATATTAAATCTTTTTGACGTAATTAATATCATCATGCATCATTTTCTAATGATTTTATTTTCTCATGGATGAAAATTTTTAGGTGTCGGAGTGTGATCACGCTATTATTCACTAATTTATTCCAACCTCATATAACTATTTTAAAGTTCTTTTATGTTATATATTAAAATTTTAATAATCGATGTCACTTTTCATTTGATTAAATTGGATAATTTTAAAATTATATTAAAATATAAAATTTCAATTATTTTGATGATTAAAATGTACATGGATGTTATTTGTAGATTCCAAGATGAAGGGAGAAAATTGGGTAAACTCTTAAGAAATGAAAAGAATACATGTGCACTGATTTTAATATTTTGAAAAAAAGGTCCCTAAAATTGAGATTGATTTTAGTATTTAGATATTTTATTATGTGGGATACATATCATAAAAATAAACACAATCCCAATTATTCTATCTTTTTTCCAACCAATTTTATCTATCTAGAAATTCTAAACTATTTGATGTCAAAACTATTATTTGGTATTTTTACAATAGATCTCATTATTGACATTCAATATCCGCAACATTTATAGGAGAAATGTAAATATACCTTACAATAACTCTTATATTTTTTATTCAAATTCAACAAAAGTATTTTTAGAAAACCAAATCAAAACCATAGGTTGTATTTCAAAATATTTGTTCCTAAAACCACCTTTCACTTTTGCTATAAATTTTTACCTTGGAAACATCATTTATAAGTTCAACCAGGGAGTTAGAATATAGAAATTTTAGTGAACCAAGGGGTTACAATAATATTACTAGAAGTTTTGAATCATCCATTCATCATATGTAGATCAATGATGAATATGGAGTTCCATGTGATCGCACTCCTTTTCTCTTTTATCAGTTAAAATTTGGGTGGTCATTGCAAGGGAGTTACACACATTGTGATGGAGTTCCAGTGCTTGTTTTTCGACTGGTTTAGTGAAATTTGTGTTTCTAAAATTGTTATTTATTTAAAAAGTAACATGTTTAAAATTTGAATTCATTTTTTTGATTAATTTAAACACTTTTCATTTATTAACCAATTGTCTTGATATTTCCTGTTGGAATCTTGTAAAAATATAATTAAAAAATAAAATGTATTTTTTTCTCACACACACATGAGATATCAATATCATTCGGAATTATTCATTCCATGTATAAGTTTAGAACCTAGAAACTTTTATCTGTGTGTCAAGGGTTTCTTCTTGGTGCCCCATTATAAATGTAAATTAGGGAAATCAATATCTTGATTTCCCTTAACTAAATAATTTCCTTAAACCAATTTTTAGAACAATGAACTATCTACGATGTGTAGTGAAGTTCAAATGACATCATAATCACATAATTATAAAATCCTATTAAATTTTTTAATAAGTAAGAAATTTAATTATGTTTTTTGGTTTTCAAACTTAATTCCTAATGCCCAAAACTTTTTTTTATTTTGGAAAAACATTATTTAAAATAAACACTTTAAAGCTGAAAATATTCTTGATAGATGACCTAGCATGTTACATAACTATAAAATCATATCTAGATATGACATATGTTATTAAAAATAATGTAGAATAATATATAAAACATAACTAAATTTTTATGTTTTGAAAACACAATCAAGAACCATCCATGTCTAGAAATGGGGAAAAATGAAATTCTTTGTTCATAGAAGCGGTAGTTCGCACATAACACGGCTGACATTTTTCTTTCGGAATGGTTGGTAGAAAGGTAGAAACTGATTATCACTTCAGAATAATAACATTTTAATATAATAATGATACTTTATTAGTTATTTTATCACATGAATAATATATTTATAGGTGGTCAAATAAGAATTAACGGCATCTAATTGAAAAAGAGTGATTAGAAGTTCTAATTTTACTACTCATGAAAACACCTTGAAATTACTTTTATTGGTATTTTTGGGAGACCAAACACTAAATATCATGAGAAAGAGAATTTGGAATGGTTTTTGAATTGTTTTTTGGGCTAATTTTATTTATATGTGATGATAATTTGGGTGGTGAAGGGTACTTTTTTTAAGTGAGAGGGGTGTCATTTTTGTAAATTCTCATTACATTATACTAAATGCATGTAACATTAATAGTAAAGTGGATAAAATAATATAAAATAATTGAAATTGTGGAATGTTTGACCGAACCACCTATCATACACACAAATAATGGATATTTTTTAGATATTTTACACTTTTCCATTTTAATTGTACATTTTACCATAATTTACTTTTACTGAGTTAACTCATTTTTTCACCTCCATACAAAATTTTTATCACCAAAAATGAAATGACCCTTATTAAAAAAATTAATATGATAATTAAAAATATGAAACCCATTTTAAAAATTAAATTTCTAGATTCATTAAAAATTGATATTTATAAAAGTGTGCTTAAAGAAACAAAAGTGGTTTTGAGAAAACAAATCTTTTATGAATAAAAATGAAATTACAAGAGAATCATCTATAGTATTGATAAACATGATATTTAATTATTTATGATTAATAAGAGTATATTTTTATGACTTTCAAATCATTTTAAAAAAAATTAAAAAAATTCACCATAAGCTAATTTTGATATGGTTAATATAAAAAAACTCTTTTTTATAAATTAAAAATTTTAAATATTAAAATTTTTTCTTTAAAATATACTCATGAATAAAATATTTTCCAATTGTAACTGAGTGTGCATTGTGAAATAATTTTAGGATGTAGTGTTTACCTTCTATAATACAGTCTTTGGTATAACATTCTCTCCCCTTAAATAATTACATCCTTTAAATTTTATCTGCATCATCTCATAAACAAATTTGGGTGATTCATAGTCATTAGTTCTTCAGTTTTCTATGTTGTGGCCTCTATCATTTGATTACTACAACTTATATTCATTTGTCGAGTTATTTGATTCCACAACACTTACTCTGTAGTGTTAATAATCTATAATGTTTATTTATTATAAGACAAGTTCAGTTCCAAATATATTTCCACAGCGGTGGGTACATGATTTGGGTTTGAATTTTTCTTTCATGAAAATAAAACTTAGAATATTTTGTGAACATTAGAGAGGTTTGGTGGAATAGACTGATGTTATAACCCATATCCAATTCAATTCAAAATTACAAAAGGACTAATGTACCTTGTTCTAAGCGTCACCTTCTTACCAAACCTTATAATTCCTCTCCATGGAGATACCTTTAGGAATATATAACCCCCCACTTGAAATTCGGTGTCCTTCCTCTAATTATTGTTATAGATCTTTTTTCTAGTTTAACATATCTTAATATGATCTTGAATAGTTTTCACTATAAAAGTAGTCTCCTCAAAAAGTTCGATGACAATTTGATTCCTCTCAATAGCCTCATCCAAACAATTTAGAGTACAAAGTATCTTCTCTTCTAATTTTTAAAATAGTTCCATCAAAATGGTTGAATTAAATTTATTATTATATAAATATTATAACAAAAGAATATACTAGTCCCATGTTCCATGAAATTTAAGCAATCATGACCTCAAAAAATCTTCTAATGTCTAAAGAGTACATTAAAACTACCCATCAGTTTGAGGATAATATATGGTTCTAAAATTTATCTTACTGTTGAGAGCCTCTTGAAGACATATATTGAATTTTAATATGAACCAATGGTCATTATTAAAAACAATTAATGGAGGTTCACCATCAAGCCACATTAGTTCATTAATATATATTCATGTGAGAAGTTCAGGGGGTATATCTTCTCTTATCTATTTGAAATGTGCTCACTTGGTAAGGTTATCCTTAATAAATCATATAGAATCATTATTTCTATGATTCTTCAAACGTCACGTTAAAAAATCCATTATAACATTGTTCCACTTCCACATTGGTATAGGATGATGTTTCATGACTCTTTTAGGATATTCTATTTTATCCTTTACCTATTGGAACACTATAAATCTTTAAAAAAGTCTATAATCTCCCAAATTAAACCATCCCACTAGGTTTTAATCTTAAATCCATGTACATATTTTTACTACTATGTTGTATAGATAAATTTATGTTTTTTATATCTTAAAGTAATTCTATTTTCAAATCAGGTATGGATGGAACTCATGGTCTATTTAAATAATTTAACACACCATCATTATAGATGAATTCCGAAAATATCTCATCATTAATCAAATATCCAGTTACAAACACCATTATAAAATTGTTCCAATTCCACATTTGTATAGGATAAAGTTTCATGACTCTTTAGGATGTTCTATTTTATCCTTTACCTACTGGAACACTATAAATCTTGAAGCATTGTCCATAATCTCTCATATCAAACCATCCCACCAGAAATTTTATCTTAAATATATGTATATATATTTTACAAACATGGTGTATAGATAAATTTAAGATTTTTTCCTTAAACAAGTAATTCCATTTTCAACATAGGTATGGATGAAACACATTGTCTATTTATAAAATTTAACACACCATATTCATAGATAAATTATGACAATATCCCATCATTCATAACTTTAAATTTTTTTTAATACCCTGATCATTCTACATGGACCACTTTATCTTCTCTAGTGAATATGGTTTAGTAATTTCATGGAACAAGAATGTTTTTTCCCCTTTCCTAAAAATTATCATATCCAATTTTACTAAATCAATTAATATAGGATATTTTTTTATAATTATCATGGTAAAAACATCATGTTATTTCCTACTTAATGCATTGTATAAATTATTTTCCTTCCTAGGGTAGAACTATATCATGTATTCATATTTCGTAAGTAGTATAAAACTTATATTTTTTCTTATATTGATCTCCTTTGAAGAGAGTATGTACTTCAACATTTTTTGGTCTATATATGTCACATAATTAAATATAAAGATGTTGAATTAATATAATCAAGTTAAGGATAATATTTGGTGACTCAATATCATGAGTTGGATAGTTCCATTCATGGATCATAAATTTCTATTATTTATGAGAAACCAGCCGATAATTTTCTTAAGGACACAACCAGGTAATTTCTTCGATGAATCATGACATATTATAAATAATTACTTTTCCAATTTTAAATTCAACATTGATTAATTAAACAATATCCTCTTTATCACCTCAAAACAACATTTATATTCCTTTAACCAAGTTAATTTTATTGCCTTAGGTGTCAACAAGGTTAATAATTTTAAAAATGAAGAAAAATGATAAATAAATTTTCAATAATAATCTATAAGGCCAAGGAAACTATGTATATTTGTTATATTCGTTAGCTTGGGTTATTCCGTAACTACCTATGTCTTAGATGTATCAATAGATATTTCATTCTTGGAGATAATATACGCAATAAATGAAACTTCTTAGAGAAAAAATTTTCACTTACTGAACTTCCGATATAATTCATTTTCTGTGAGAATCTCAAGAAATATTCACAAATTATTCCCATGATCCTTATATATTTTATAGTATATCAAGATATTGTCAATTAATAGCACAATGATTTTTCAAGATAATCAGGGAATAATATATTAATAAAATCCATAGACACATAAGGTGTCTTCATTAATCCAAAGGGAATTACAAAAAACTCATAATGTTTATACGTCATATAAAATTTCAACTTTTGTATATCATCATTTTTTACCCTTAATTGAGGATAACAAGAGTGAATATTGATCTTCAAAAAAAAATTTATCTCCCTAATGTTTATAAAATAATTTATTAATGCAAGGAAAATGATACTTATCTATTATTGTAATTCAATTTATTTCACTTTAATTGATACACATCCTTATAGACACATCCTTCTTTTCCATAAATAAAAAAAGGGATCAATAATGTTAAACACTAGATCATAATAATACCTTATCACAAAACTCCTAATGTTTTTTATTCAAGTCTAATAATTCTACAAACTATTTTCTGTAGGTAGTCATACAAAAAGGTTTTCCAAAAGGGATCAGTTAAATGGAAAACATAACTTCATGCTCAGGTGGATGCACTAAAAGTAAATCAATTGATTCTTGAATAGTATGTATATATTCTATTCATAGAACATTATTCCTCCATATATTTTGTTTTATTTTTTTCTCCTACTGGAGGTTGATCTAGACAAGACATGGATAATGAAGCCTCCCCTCTTAAAAAGAGATTTTTTGCCTCATTCTCAAATATTAATATCATTTTATAAATAATAAATTATTTCATTATACATCAAGAGTAAATATATATACAATGTATTATGTGAAATTCAATCATTGATATAGAAATAATGTTTGAAATTGGGGAATATTTATGCATCATAATAAAGACTACCCAATATAACTTTTTTGAAATATTGTTTCCACATGGTTACATGATAGAAAACAATTTTCCTATATTTTTATGGGATTATTTAAGGTTATTATAAAACATTAATGATAATAAAAGAAAATTTAGACCATGAATCAAATAAAAAATTTATAAATTTGAGTTTATGTACAAAGTTCCTGGTATTTTATAATTTTGAACTTCTACCTTAGTTTTAGTATTCTCATAAACTTGGTGTAGCTCCCTAGGCCTCTTCTGAGGTAAATTCTCATGGAACATTTATAATTGGTTTTAATAGTTTTACATGTCCTTAAATTTAAAGCATTAGAATTTGGAGAGTTATACATATCCAATGAATTCATGAGAATGATTTCATTTCTCCACATTCTTGAAGAAAAATATTATTCCCTTTAAGAATGTACACGGATGATTCACCCTATAACTATTATGTGTTGGGAAATTCCACCTTTACCTTATCCCCCTTTTCCACATTTATCTTTATAGATCACTCAACATCCCCCATATTTTCTTGATTTAATTTAAAAACATAAAAAAATAAAAAAAATTACCTATCTTGATTGAACATGATACAATATCATAATATGATGAAACTCTTTTAGGGACTAAATCCCAATGAAGGCTATTATTTATCCCATCAAAGAAGAAATAAAACTTTTTTCTCAGATTACGTACATAATTTGTGGCATTAGTTAATAACATTGTAAATTTATCTTCATATTCAATAACATTTTCTTCTTTATTTTTTATTATGTTGAAGACTTTACTTTCCATATTAGCTCATTTATCACTTGTAAAGTATTTTCTAATAATATAATATTAAAATTATTACATTATATAATATTTATCTCCTCTATCTCCATATTAGTTTGAATTAATTTCCTCTATTTATAACACCTCAAGGTTTTAAAAAAAGTATATTCAAATTCCTGAAACTTTGTTTTAAGTAGATATTTATAACTAACCTTTAAATATCATTTTTCATCTTCTATATTTTCAATTTCAAAAAACGGTCATATAAAAATGTGATCGGTAAGTTATTTATATTATAATAGAGTAAGTATGATTTTTGGGGAATAGTAACATACCCTTATGAATAGTAATAGGACACTTATGAATAGTATATGGTATTATTATTTTATTTTCTTATTGTTATAATATAATGAGATGTTGGTTCATTTTTCAAGGTGTTAAAAAATGTGTTATAGATTTAGAATCTTTATTTTTTAATAAATTAATATTTTGTTAAAAATTAAATTAATAATATTTAGAAAATTATTTTCAGAAAATGGAGATCATTTTTGAAATCTACACATTGAATAATGGTTAGGGTGAATTTTTGGGATTTTTCTGAAATTGTTCATTTTTCGGGGAATAGTAAAAATATAGTTTTGAGATTATGTGTGTTTAATGCCATAATTAATGATGTAATAATGATGTAATAATTTTTTTCAACATTTGTGAAGTAATATATGATATAAGGTGTCCCAGGTGGCCAATACCACGGGAAAATACCATGGGGAATCCTATGGTTTTTCAAATTCCACTAATAAGGGGTCCCATGGAAATTAATAAAATATTTACTCACTTTTTCTATAAATACCAACACATTCCTTCATTAAATTAATTAAAACTTATTATTAAACCAATATATAGTCTTATTAACTCCCTATTATTCCTCTCAAGGTTTCCTCAATCCCCCAAGGTCCCATCCTTCATGTGATAGGAGTTACTCTACAAGGTATGATAATTCTCACCTTATTTATTTTTCCCTTCAAGTTATCTTTTATGTGATATAACTTTAATGTTTCTTTATTATGTTCTTATATACATTTTATTATACATATATACTATATTATGATTCATTTATGGATGTTTTATACTTTTCCCCTCTCTTTTTAATGTTTTCTAAAACCATTTTTTATAGTCGTTATGCTGCCTAATTTTCTTCTCAAAATATCTCTCTTTTTCTAGAACTCTTATTATGTTATTATATTTTAATATAAATTGGATTATGTTGAGATATTTCATTCAATATTCCCATTACATTATATACTATTTAAGAATGATGAGATACATTTTTTCTCTCATCAAAATATTTTATGACTTTATTAAGTGATGTCGTTAGGCTGCCAAATTTTTGTAGGGGATTTCTCAACTACTCTTTTATTTAAATTTCCTTTATTTTCTTATTATTTATTCACCTCACATTATCCAATAAGAATTAATGATCCATTATCTTAAATTTTCTATATACAATAATTTTTATGGGATATTCACCATTATACTTCTTCTCTTATCCCACTTATTCATGAAATTAAAACCTCATCTATGATTTGTGGATTTACAGACATTGTGGACGATGTGGTTTCAATTTATTTTACTTCCTTCATGATTTGTCATGAAACCATTTGTATGGTTCAATCAGATTATAATTTTTGTATTATATCATATATAAGTTTTATGAATCATTTTTTACACATGTTATTAATTTATAAAACAAAATGAGTTCATTATGATCGAAGAATCTCCAAAATGATCTAAACAAATATCAATAATGTTTTAACACATGAATCGTCCTCATGTGAGAATTAAAATTGATAAATGGTATAATTTATGGTTATGGAAATATTTAAATATTTTTCGTTTCCAATACAATATTTTTACTTCCAATCAACAAGAATATCCATCTAGAACCGATCATGGAAACCATGTAAATCACACCCGAAACAATGTAAATAAAAAAATATTTATTATAAATGTGTTGAATGATGTTTTAAAATTATTATATAAGGTTTTATAAACATGAATATGTTTCATTAAGATATTAACAACACTCTTTAAGTAATTATACAAGACGTTTAAACATATTTTATGTAAGAAAACCCCAAGGTAAGGAAATTTTTCACTCAATTTACAATCTCCAGGTTAACCTTCTACTTATCCATTATGTGGTATTAAGATTGTTAGTGTGATGAATTTTTGTTTATATTATGTTGTACTATGGTTATTTATAGTATATACACATAGCCATTCCATTCTATTAATTCACACTCCAATTAAATTTTAATGGACTTTTCTTTTAAAATCCTTTTAAAAGTCTCTTTAAAAAAATTTAAAAGGATTGTTTATGTATATATAGCATGAATGGTTTCTACTAATTTCATGATACATTATTACCATGATATGTTTCTTGGAAATTATTTTTGTGTGGTTGATCCCATTATATCTCAATATTTGTTGGTTTTAGCCCATTATATCTCAAGATATGACGGGTGAGCCCCATTATAGCTCTCTGAGGCATCAGGTACTCCGAAGGTGGAATTTGACCAAATGGTTATTCCATGTGTAAGTGTGATTGTAAGAGTGATATGTTAATTATGTCCCTGTGAAACTAAATGATGTTTACATGCATGTTTACATGTTTTTAAAAAATGTTTTTATTGGTTTTTGTGTTATCACTTGACTAACAAATTCTTTTCTTATGTCCCTTACGAAGCTTTTATGCTCATCCCATGTTTTTAAATGTTTTTCACATGTTATAAGAATGTGTAAGAGAAATAAGGAAGAAAATTTAAATGTAATGATGACTTTTCAAAGGAATTATATTTTATTTGAAATTTTTTGTACTTGAAGAAATGGATATTGTTTTAATAGTGACCACGTGTATGGTTATGAGTTGTTATGTACATTTTATGTCCTAGTTACCAAAAAAATCTAAAACCAAAAAGATCCTCATTGTCTAAGAATGTGTGTTCTTGTCTAAATCTCATGTTTATGTAATACTTTAAGGACATGTCCTTATAGTTTGTATCAGAGGATTTTTCAGATAACATTATTGGTTTGGATGATGTTAAAATAAAACCATAAATGTTTTTTACTCTATGTTAGTTTGAAATGTTATAACATTTAATGATTACCATGTTGATTTATCTATGTTATGTCTGTTAAAAATGATTTTCCACAAAAGAAATAGGGAATCATAAGTATAAAGACACCAAGAGGCTAATGTCTGTATGACTGTGTAGACTATAATGGTGAGAATCCTATCTGAACTATTTATGATATCAGTGGATCAGTTGAATCAAGAAATAAACGAGGGTGGTATCCATGCTAGAGAGGAACATGATCTACCAAAATGAAACATGTCTCTTTTGGAGAATTTTATGAGGGAACGTCCTGAACCATTCAGTGGAACCACAGATCCAATGATAGCATAAGGATAGATCAATGCTCTAGAAAAGATATTTTATGTCATGGGATGTTCGGAATGTTAAAAGGTAATACATGCCATTTCACATTTGGATGTTGAAGATGATCAATGGTGGTAACTGGTTAAGAATAATAGAGAAAGATATGTTCTTGATAGCCTATAATGGGGTGATTTTAAGAGTCTCTTTATGGAAAAATATTTTCCAAAAACTGTTTGAATCTGAATGGAGAAACAATTCTTGGAACTAAAGCAGAAAGATGAAAATTTTATGGCATTATATAAATCCAATTTTACAAGGCAATCCCAGAACATACAATATTTTATTCAGTATTTTGAATATAATATTAATAGGGTTTACTCTAGTTTGAAACCATTTTTACAAAGATATTTGGATTTATTAGAGTTTAAAAGCATTGATAAAATGGTTCATAGTGATGAAAAAGTGGAGATGGAGTTTTCTGACATGTATGTGCCTCTTGATGAGAAGAATAAGAATATATCATGTTGGAAGTATTTGGTTAAGAATTTGACAAATAAATCTAGAGGTAATAAAATAAATTTCCCTTCGTGTAAAAAGTGTGGTAAAAGAAATCCTGGTGAATATCTTGTAAATACAATGAAATGATACCTATATGGAAAGTTTAGATGCATGTGTCATGAGTGAGTGGAAAATGATCTGAAAATTAATGAGAATATGATAGTGAGATTCTTTAAATGTAAGGAATTGGTCTATTTTACTATAGTTTGTCTGAGGCTCGTCACTCTAGCTGGCAATCAGCAAGATTAGAAGTAGAAGGGTTAGGTAAAATCATTTTCATCGACATTAGTAAATGTTGATCCATAAAATGAGGTTGTATCAGGTACATTACTTGTTTTTATAGATTTCACAAATGTGTTATTTGATTCTGGGTCAACATATTCCATCATTTCAGAGAAATTTTTTGAAAAATTCAGAATTCGACCTCATGAAATGAAACTCGATATCATGGTAAAAACACCTAGAGGAAATATTGTGGAAAAAATAAATTATAAGAATATTTATATCCTTGTATGTAGAAATATTTTTTCTTCAAACCTTGTTGTTTTTCATCTAATATAGTTTGATTTTATTATGGGTATGGACTGGCGTTCTTTTTATCAAGCTAAGATAGATTGTAGAGATAAAGAAGTTGTTTTTTAGAAATAATTTTAGTTTGTGTACAAGAATAAACCCATACAATTAATAACACATCAAGAAGATATAAACTAATAATGGATGGAAATTAATGTTATCTTGCTCATATATTTAAAGATAAGGGAACAATCCAGATTAATGATGTTCCAGTGTTAAATGAATACTTGGTGGTTTTTCATAATGATTTTCCTGGTGTTATTTGTAATCAATAGGTTAAATTTAATATTAACTTAGTTCATGGTGATATTCCAATTTCTAAACCCCCTTATCAAATATCCCAAATGTATCATTATGAATTAAAAAAACATTTATAGGAATTATTAGATAAAGGCTTCATCCGACCTAGAACTTCACAATGGGGTGCTCTTTCCTTTTTTGTTAAGAAAAATGATGGTTCCATGAAACACTTAATCGATTATAGATCCTTTAATAACATTACTATTAAAAACCAGTACCCTTTGCCTCATATAGATGACCTATTTGATCAGGTCCAGAAAGCACAGTTTTTATTGAAAGATTAACTATAGTTGGGGTACCATTAGTTGAATGTAAATAATGAAGGCATCATAAAGACTACATTTTATTCTAGATATGGTCATTATAAATTTGTAGTTATGAGTTTTGGGTTAACTAATAAACCTTTGGTATTCATGGATCATATGAATATAATATTTCAGGATTTCTTGGATAGATTTTTTATTGTGTTTATCGATGAAATTTTGGTATATTCTAGAAGTAAAGTAGAGAATGAAAAAAATATAAGTGTTGTTTTGAAAACTTTAAAAGAAAATTAATTTTATTTAAAATTCAGAAAGTGTGATTTTTGGCTGAAAAAGATTTATCTTCTTGGGAACATTATAAATAACGATGGAATACTAGTTCATCTAGCAAAAACAAAAGTGGTTGATAAATGGACAAGACCTACAAATGTTACAAAGATTCTTAGTTTTCTTGGATTAATAGGTTATTACAGATGGTTTCATAAAAACATTTCATGGTTATATAGCCCACTAACTATGTTAACATAAATGGGATTAAATTTTTTTAGATAGAAGGATGTGATTCTTTTTTTCAGGAACTAACGAAGATATTGGTGAATGCTTTAGTTTGGCCTTTGCCTTCACAAAATGGTGAATTATTTATATACAATGATGCTTCATTAATGGGAATTGGTTTTTTTCTGATGAAAGATGATCTTGTAACTTGTTATTCTTCAATAAGACTAAAATATAATGAGTCAAATTATCTGATGCATGATTTGGAATTGGCATCAATGGTTTTTTCTTTGAAAATTTGGAGGTAACATTTAAACAGAGCCAAATGTCAAATATATACTAACCATAAAATTCTAAAGTAGGTATTCATATAAAAAGAATTAATCAGGATGAAGAGAAGATGTATTGAACTAATAAAGTATTATTATTTCACGATCAATTATCATCTAGTAAAATAAAACAAACTAGAATATTCCCTAAGTCAAAAACATCATGCATCATTAACTATGTTATGATTAGAACAAGATCCCTTGATTAATGGTTTGCTGATATTTGGATTAGAAGTTGTTGGTGCATGGAATATAGTTATTTTGTTTCAGGTTTTAGTGCAGTCATATTTATTAGATAGAATTAAGAAAGCACAAAAGGAAGACAATGAGCAACAGAATAAGGTAGAATTAGTTAAAATGGGTAGTTTTCTAGAATTTAACATCAATAAAGATTGTATTTTAAGATTTGGAAAAAGTTTTTGTGTGCCTCGTGATTCCCAATTGAAGAGTGTATTTTTGGGTAAAGATCATAGTTCTTTATTCTCAGTTCATCCTGGATGTACTAAGATGTACATAGTCCTTTAAGAGTGTAACTGGAGGGGTGGAATGAAAAAGGTATATTGTATAATTTACTGTGAAATGATTTACATATCAACAGGTTAAATCAGAGCAGCAGTTACCGAAAGGGATACATCATCCTTTTCCAGTTCCAGAGTAGAAATGGTAGAATATATACATGGACTTAATTACGGGACTACCTAATAATTATTGAGGTAACAATATTATTTTAGTTATTATTGATCGGATGAAAAACTATTCACATTTTCTTTCTATTAAAGATACAATGTTGC
This sequence comes from Viscum album, assembly GCA_963277665.1. Lineage (NCBI taxonomy): Eukaryota > Viridiplantae > Streptophyta > Magnoliopsida > Santalales > Viscaceae > Viscum > Viscum album. The sequence continues at coordinate 310,543,875 of OY728133.1, read as the reverse complement.
TGGATCATCTTTCTCAAATATACCTCAAATAGACTTTCATGTTACATTAAGTTCCTATTTCCATTGTATTGGATCAGGATTTTAGGTTCACTTATAATTTTTGGAAGGCCTTCAGAACTCATTGGGAACAGAATTAAATTTCTGTATATATTTTCAACCTCAATTGGATGGGTTGTCAGAATGAAAAATTCAGACATTAGAGGATATGCTTCAATCTTGTTCAATGGACTACCAGGAATGTAGGGATCAACATATTTCTTCAGTTGAGTTTTCTTATAATGATAGTTTTCACTCCAGTATACAGATGGAACCTTATGAGGTATTTTATGGGAAGCAGTTTTGAACTCCAAATTTTTGGGATGAAGTCGGGGAAAGGACATTGATGGGACCATAATTAGTCGAGGAAATGGCTGAGAAAGTGAAGATGATATAGCATCACATAAGGATATCTCACATCATGCAGAACAATTATGTAGACAATAGGAGGAAAGTCTTTTCTTTTGAGGTAGGTGATCATGTTTTTCTTAAAATCTCACTATGGAAAGTGTTAGGTATTTTGGTAAGAAAGTAAATATAAGTCTACATTTCATTGGACCTTATGAAATTCTAATGAAAGTTGAACTCGTCACCTACCAAGTAGGTTTACCTCTGAGTTTATCTCAAGTACACAATCTTTTTCATGTTTTTATGTTGAGAAAGTATCTTCCAGATTTATCTCAAGTGTTGAGCCCAGAAGTAGTTCAACAGGAAGAGAACCTTTATGATGAAGAGAAACCATTTAATATTATTGATCAAAGGTAAATTGTATTGTAGAATAAGGTAATACACCTTGTAAATGTTTTGCTTATAAACCGCATGGTTGAAGAATCAACATGGAAATCTATAAAATTATATGAGGGAAAGGTACCCTCACTTGTTTAATATGTAAATAAAAATGCGAGGATTCAATTTCTAGAATTTGGGAATAATGTAACACCCTAAGGTTTTATGAAAAATAAATTTAAATGCATGAAAATATATTTTAAGTAGATATTTATAACTATCCTTTAAACATAATTTTCCAACTTCTACATTTTGAATTTCAAAAAACGGTCGTCTATAATTGGGATCGTTATGTTATTTGATGTCCAATAAAGCCAGCATGATTTTTGGTGATTAGTATCCTACACTTATGAATAGTAATATGATCCTAACAAACATAAAATTGTTTTCTTATTTTATTTTTTAAGGTCCTGTGATAATGAGATGTTGGTTAGTTTTTCAAGGTGGTAAAAAATTAGTTATAGATATAAAATTGTTAACTTTGAATAAATTATGATTTTAATTAAAAATTAAATTAATAATATTTAGAAAGTTATTTTCAAAAATGGAGTTCATTTCTGAAATATAAACATTGAAAAATGGTTTGGGTGAATTTTTGGGATTTTTTCGAAACAGTTGATTTTTCAGTGAATAGTAAAAATATAGTTTTGAGTTTCGGTGTGCTTAATGACATCATTAATATGTAATAATAATGTAATAATTCTTGTTGAATTTTTAATAGTAAAATATTTTATGAGGTGTCCCATGTGGCCAATACCATTTGAAAATACAATGGTCAAGCCCATGGTTTTTCAAATACCACTAATGAGGCGTCCCATGGAAATTAATACAATATTACATCACTTTTGCTATAAATACCAACCCATTCCTTCATTCCATTCATTAAAAATTCATAATCCATGAATATCTATTCTTCTTACCCCCTAGTATTATTCCTAAGGTTTCCTCAATCCCCCAAGGTCCCAACCATCAATTCTTAGGAGTTACTCTACAAGGTAAGAGAATTCTAGGCTTCTTTCTTTTTCCATTCAAGTTCTCTTTTATGTGGTATAACTTTAAAGTTTCCATACTATGTTGTTGTTTATATTTTATTCTATATCTATAATTTATTATAATTCATTTATGGATGGGTGACCCATGTTCCCACTATTTTTAGTGTTTTCTGAAACCATGTTGAATAACCGTTATTCTGTAAACTTTTCATCTCAAAAGCTCTCTCTTTTTTCAAGAACTCTTATTATGTTATTATATTTGAATTTAAATTGGAATATGTTGGGATATGTAATTACATATTCCCATTAATTTCCATATTATTTTTTAATTATGAGATATCATTTTTCTCTCATTGAAATATTTTATGAATTTTTAATTGACTTTGTTAGGTTGCCGAATTTTCCTAAAGAATTTCTCAACTATTCTTTCATATAAATCTACATTATTTTCATCTTATTTCCTCAAATCCTCTTATACAAGAGGAATTAATGATCCATTATCTTACATATTCTGTATTTCTACCCGACTATATAATATTCACAGTTATACTTCTTCTCCTCTCCCACTTATTCCAAAAATTAAAACATCGTCTGTGATGTGTTGATTTTCCAACATTGTGGACAATGAGGATTCAATTTATTTTACATCCTTAAATACTAGTCATGAAACCATTTGTACAGTAGAACCAGATTATAATTTATTTATTATATATTATATAAGGTTCTGTATACATTTTTTACACATGTTATTAATTTAAAAAACAAAATGAGTTCATTACGATCGAAGAATAACCAAAATGACATAAACAAATATCAATAATGTTTTAAATTATTAATCATCCAAATGTCATAATTAAAAATGATAAATGGTATAATTTATGGTTATTAAATTATTTAAATACCATTCCATTCCAATTTTGGAGTTTCAATTCCAATCTAAAAGAATATCCATCATGAACCGATCATGGAAACTATGTAATGAACGCACCCAAAAATTGTAAATAAAACAAATAAAACAAATAAATGTGTTTAATGATGATATAAAATGATCATATAAGGTGTTATAAACAATAATATGTCTCATTAAGACATTAATAAATCTCTTTTAACCAGTATACAAGAGGTTTAAACACACTTTAAGTAACAAGAACCTAAGGTAAGGGAATTCATAACCCAATTTCCAATCATTGGGTGTACCTTCTACTTATTCATTATGTGGTATTAGGATTGTTGGTGTGATGAATTTTTGTTTATATTATGTTTTATTATGTGTATTCATAGTGTATAAACATATTCATTCCATTATATTAATTCACACGCTAATTATATTTTAAGGGACTCTCCATTTAAAATCCATTTAAAAGTCTCATTAATGAATTTCAAAATGATATATATATATATATATATATGGTATCAATGTTTTCTAATTAGTTCGTGATACTTTATTACCATTATATTCTCCTTGAACATTATTGGTGTTGGTTTGAACCCATTATAGCTCTATATATGTTGTTTTGAGCCCATTATTGCTCTAGATATGACAGGTGAGCCCCATTATAGCTCTCCAATGCATTAGGTACTCTAGATATGGAATTTGACCAAATGGTTATTCCATGTGTAAGGGAGATTGTAAGAGTGATATGTTAAATATGTACTAAAAAACTACATGATGTTTCTATGCATGTTAACATGTTTTTATGAAAAAAATTTTAATGGTATTTATGTTATCACTTGACTAATGAATTATTTATCTATATCCCTTATAGATATTTTTATGCTCATCCTATGTTTCTAAATGTTTTTCACAATTTATAAGGATGTGTAAGAGAAATAAGAAAGAAAATTTAAATGTCATGATGCTTTTTAAAAGGAATTATGATTTATTTGAAATGTTTTATACTTTAAAAAATGGATATTGTTTTAATATTATCTATGTGTATGGTTATGAGATGTTATGTATGTTTTATGTTATAATTACCTAAAACTCTAAACCTGAAAAGATCCTCATTTTGTAAGAATGTGTGTTATTATCTAAAACTCAGGATTATGTAATTTTTTTAGGCCATGTCCTTATAATGTTGATCAGAATATCCCTTTAGATGATAAACTACTATAATAAATTTCTACCTTTAACTAACTAATTAAGTGAGAAATTTCTTCTCCAGGGACTTGATCCACTATTCCAACACCAATGGATTAGTAGTATTAATGAATCAATGGGTTTTATCTCACATGAATCGGTTCAACATTGCTGCATCATGTTGTGGATCAGATCTATACGGTAAAGGTTATTGGTCCAAACCCTAGTCAAATACCCTAATATAGTAATAATCCAGTCATATCTAACACTATATTCATTTATATAGATAGATTTTACAAGAGGAAAATACCTATATAGGTTATAGTTTTGATATAGTTCTCATTTATTACAATATATTCCATTTATAAGTAAGGTAATACACTACATTAACCCATAAAATTATGAATATTGAATCAAATATTATTATACATATTTAATTAAATTATTCTAAAATATTTTATTGAATAAAAGAAGGTTTTTTTAATGAGCCAGTACCCAAGTGGAAAAGTCCCCTTCTTGGAATTTTAAATACTCTTGATCAAATCTTGGAGGGGCTGAATTTCTATGTTTCTCTATTAGTAATGACGAAGTTACTATAGTAGGTATTATATGGTACTATATCCTCAATAACTATTCATCTAATTTGGATCATCGGGCCACTGGTATGGGTCTACAGGTCTCAAGGACTTCATGGATCCAAGGCCTTTGAGGCACAGGGCCTTAGGGACACCAAGGGACATCTATCTATGGAGCCTTTAGGCCACCAAATGCCTTCATCCCATAGGGACGTTGAACCACTATAGGCCTATGGGTATTAAGAAATTATGGCCATATGGACCATGTAGTTACTTGGGAAGACCACACAAAAGAAATCCCAAAATTTGTTTCAGATCAAGTACCATCAACCAAAGCAGAGATAACACGATTGGAATATTGATAGGGTATAGAAATTTTCATCAATACCCAAAACCACACATCATTACACAGGGAAATCCTAGTTGAGAATCCATGTGAGTTGGGGAGATAGGAACCTTCAGTGATTCAAATATTGGGGAGGGTATGATCCAAGTGTATTCAGTTCATAGGCCTTCAAGGTCATGTATTGGTCCTTGTACCTATGGTTCTTTGGGTTATGTATAGGCCTTACTCCATGGCCCTATGGGTCATGTAAGGGTTCCCCTCAAAACTTAAAATGCTGATAATCGAAAAAAATAAAAATAAAATTACTTTGGGTTTCATGTTAATAGCATAAGGTCTTGTAATAATGTATGTTCCATCTAACAATGTTATTTTAGATCTAGTTCGATTGATTTCTTCTAAACATGCTCTGATAACAAATGTAATAACCCCAACTCTTGTAACCCCAAAGTGGTGATAACATAGAATACAAAAAATTATTAGTTTAAATGAAATATTTTATCTATAAATGTTTAAAAGGATATTTTTGGTTTATATTTTTAGATAATTTGGAAAATTATTAAAAAATAATGTATATATATCTTCATAGTGTATATTTTTTCCATAAAAATATTTCTTATGTTTACACTCTTGTTTTATTCATGAATTTTTTTTATTTTTTAAGACATTTCACCATAATAATTTATTTAATTATTATACATACTTAATCCTTTTTAAAAGTATTTGAAAATGTGTGGTGATAAAAAAATCTTAATAAGGGATATAAATAAGAAATATAAATAATTTGTCCATTTGAAAAACATGAAAATCCATAATGATGTTTTCCTTCTTCAAAAAATAAACATTAAGAAAAAATAAACATTAAATTACTCAATAAATAAACTTATTTTCCAAAAAAAATCATAAATATTTTATTTTCATGCATAAACGAAAAATTATAACCCTCATAGTTTATTGAGAATACATAAGAACTCATGAAAAAAATTCCTTGAAAAACAAAACATTCTCCAATAAAATCACAAAAAAGAAAACATTAATCATATGCCCATTTTATTATAATTTGAAATCAAAATACTTCCAATAAAACTCATATAAATAAAAGAAATACCATGTAGGTATTTGGGTACACTACTCTTAAAACAACCCTTGTAAAGAAACTACCTTCATGGTTAATTCTAAAATATCTCTTATTGATAAACTATTATTACCCCATGTATTTTAGTGATATATCAATCCCACCTAAGGAATCCCATGTGTGCTCTAATAATTATAGTTCTAAAAAACTTTATTTAACCACTAAATTTGATAGTAAATGGGATTTCCCAACTGAAATATATATATTTCAATAATTTAAATAATACACCTCATAATAATCACACAATACAAACAATATACGGTTTAGTTTCATAGAAGATCAGCTACATAAAAAACTTATTTAATGATACTTATGAACATTTATTCAGAATAAACCCACATTGGACTATCTTTTATAATTAATTTAGGTGACACTAAGCTTTATTTCTAGGGAAACTGATATATAATAAATGGTTGATCTAGATCTCTCTATAAATAAAAACATTCTAACATAAAATCAAGATTTTTATTAGTAGAATATAAAAAAATAACATGGAAGAAATATATCATTAAAATAATATGTAATAATGAGAATTTCCTATTAGTCATGATAACAGGACATGTAATATCAAATAAACAATTTTGTACCATTTCTTAAAAATGTGATATAATTAACATGATCTGTGGACCATAATCAATTGAATATGATGTATAAATATGGAACATTATAGAAACGTATGATAATACAAAATAATGGCACAAACATAATCATATAAAATCTTGTCAAAAAATCTACCTACATCATATTCATACATCAAATTTTTTAAAAAACAATATACAACATGTTCACAAGAAAACTTCGGAAGAAATCTACAAGAATCATGTTCACACAATAAACTTGTAAAAACATTTACCCAAATTACATTCACACAATAATCTGAAGAAAAAAGTCCCCCCATAATATTAACACAACAAACATATAATAAAATCTACCCATATCATTTTCACACAACAAACCTATGTAAAATGTTACTCACATTAATTCCAGACAACAAGACTATCAACAAAGGTAACCACGTAACCTTCACATGAAAACATGAGATGAAATCTACATACACCACATTAATGATAAAATTGATCATATCATATGATATTAAACCTCAACCAATGCATTATAGGTTGATATAATATCTCACCCATTATCAGAATAATTATCCATACACATTTGATCTATGGAGCCTTGAAAAATAATATTTAAAATCTCACATAATTAACTCATTGAAAAGAGGCCAGTTTTTAGTAAAACATTCCAAGAATATATCATATGTTATCACGAGAAAAAAATTTGATGGTTACATAAGAAAATTTCCCTATTCAAACAAAATATTCTTTAATGGATGTTGACATATATACAAAATGTGGTTATTAGAATAACCCTTCAAACAGTGCCACATAATAATGGATCAAGAATTGGAGTGTTTTTTATTAAAAGATTAATCACCCAAAATATAAATAGTATATGGGGATTTAGGATGTGATTTGTAAAACTAATTTCTATAATAATAAATAATTTTTATAAAATGGGTAAAATTGAAACAAATCTATAAAAGAGTTTTTAGAAACTTTTTTTAACATTTTCGTAAAATATTAAGTTTTAAATCTCTTTCAAAAATTAGTTTTTATAAAGGCATAGTGGAAACATTTTGAAACAATTAATTTAAAAAAAAATTCAATAATATATATTTGAAAATACATAAAGGTTTTCTAAATGGAATATGAAGTGGAAAATAAAACATTTTATTTTTAAAGGATTAAAATTCTATTTAAGATTTTGAAATATATATGTTAAAAACCCGCATTATAAAAAGAGTAATAAAACATACTTTTTGAATGGTTTGTAAGTGAAATATGATGATCAAATGAGATAAAATATAACTAGGTTTACAAAAAAATATATTCTTAGTATAAAGATAAAATATGCACATGGAAGAGAAATCACTGTTTAATAGAATGAGAATCATTATTAAGGATGTTATAATTTTATGATAATAAATTCACTAAGGAGATAGAATTGAATAAATTTTCTAATTTTTCCTAGTGATAAATATAATGTTAAATATAAAATATTTGGGTTTAAGAATGTAGGAATTAATATAAGAGGTTTAATTTGAAACATTATAACTTAAAGAAATGTGATTTGAGTTAAAAAAATCACTAACAACTTCATTATCTTTAAAATAAAAAAAACCCATGAAAGGTAGAAAACCAGATAGATTTGTAACTCCCTTAAATTTTCTGAGTAAAAATAAATTAATGTGTAATATACACTAAAAAAATTAAATAAGTAGTGAATATGGAATATGTCTCAAAGAACAAAAATTGAGATGAGAATCCCTTACCATTTTTTCTAGCATTCATTAATGTACTTACCCTTGTGTATCATAATCTTATCCATATTAATAAAAAATTTAAGAAAGTTACTCATATATATTATATTTTATATAATTTATTTATAAGGTCTTATTATGAATTTATTTATTAGTTATTGTTTATTTTCATTATCAGATGTTAGTAATTTTGATTATTTCATACATCATTCATAATGAAGACATCAAACCACATTTCATGATATCAAATTATTCATTCAAATATTATAAAATATATAAAAATTATTTTATATTAATGATTTATGCATCCCCATGTTTATTTTGTGGACATTATGGGCATGGTTTGCGATAATAATAACGAGCTTGTTTCGGGTAATTTTTAATCAACAAAGGTTGATATATTAATAAAAATTTAAATCTTAATAGAATCATTCCAAAATATTAAGTAAAATAATATTTTATAATTAATGTATAATTATAAAAATAGGTAATTTTCCATTAAAATACATGATAGAAATTAATTTCACTATTCATATAAGTGGTAAAATGTATAAATAATAGCACTTGACTCAAGTTGAAAGTGCTACCACCCTATGCCTCATTCTAAAGATAAAGTACCCTTTTTCATTGTTGCACTATAGTCCAGTGAGTTTATGCCACTTCCCATATAAGATTATAGAAAGTTTAATTAACCAGAGACTGTCTAATCTCCTACCCCAGTGTATCTCCATTAAGAAACACATGCTTGTTAGAGGCTGCTTCATACATGGTGTTATTGCTCAGGTGGAAGAGGTGATGAAAGACATTAACTTCAAGACCCATGGCTCAAATTTTGTGATCAAATTAGATATGAACAAATAATATGATCGGATCGAATGGAGTTTTATCAACAGATCTTTAACGGTTATGGGGTTCTTAGACAAGGTTGTTGACCTCCTTTTTAGGAGGTTCATCACATCATGGTAGGATGTTTCCTATTTAAGGATGTATCATGGCGTCATTAATGGGACGACTGGCCTTTGGTAAGGAGACCCAATCTCTCCCAGCATATTCATCATGGAGAAGGAAATTCTTAGTAATCTTATCAAATGTGGTCTCTTTACTGTAGAATTCTTGCCTTACAAAAGGAAGATGGGTCTCCCACCAATAACAAACCTAATTTTTGTGTACAACATGGTAATCTTCATGAATGGAGGCGGGGAATCTATTTGAGGAATCAAGAACATCCTAGAGTCCTACTGCTACTGCAGCAAGCAAGTTATCAACAATAAAAAAACTAACATTCTCATCTCCCATAGGTGCACTTCCAGATAGGTTTTCTCCCTACCTAATCATCTCAACATGCAACGTGGATCCTTTCCCATGGGGTACTAGGGCACACCCATCTCTGATATAATGCTCCAGGTTCATGAATTATATCAAATCGTTAACAAGATAACAAGTCACATTCTCTACCAGAAAAAAGGTTTCCTCTTTTTCAGGGTTTGAATTACTATGGAAAACAGCATGTTTTCAGCCATTCCTAGTCATGAATTGTCTTCCATCTATGTTCCACAAGGAGTTATTAACACAATTGGAAAGGGTTCATGCAGTTTCATATGGGACACCTTATTGGAAGGAAAGAGGCATTGGGTTTGATGGGAGAGGCAGCCTAGACCCATTTATAATGGAGGATTCAATTTGAAGAGTCTACAGAGCACGCTACATTGCATGTAAGCGAATATCACATGGGAGATTCATGAGGAAAAAACTCATTTGGGAAGTTCCATGTCCATCATTTTTAGATGAAATGATGAGGTGGTGCATGGACATGTCTCACCCTTCAAGTCTCTCATCTATCCTCTATTTCAGTCTCTTCAACTAAACATCTTTGGCTGGTTGGCATGGAGGACGTTCCCTTTTAGAGTTGCAATTGGGCAGGCTTTGTTCTTGGATTCCCTAGAGGCCTTGTGCCTCTGATCTCTGTAAGGGAAGTGATCCATTATCCTCTTTTTATGAATGTTATTCTAGTTGGGGAGAAATAGGACCTCCTCAAGGCCATCATGTTCAATTCTATGCTGGAAAAATTCATGTTTACTCCCTCTCCCTTGGGTGAGTTCACTACCCGGGACATCTGTAGGTTGGTTTCTACTCAGGTTGCCCATGGGAGCTGGAATGAGGTGTTGTGATGTAATAAGAGACAATCTAAGTATAATTTGTTTCCTAGTGCATTAGGAACTAGGCCACAGCCACAGATGGTAATATCAAAAATCTTGGGATAAGTATGGCGTCAAGATTACATTGTTTTAGAAATAGGTGGGAGGAGAGTTCTCGTCGTGTTTTCCATGAAGGAAATGGGCACAGGCAGGGTGGTCTGTCTTCAGAGGCCTAAAACCCTCTCTTATTGAGATCTCATGGATGCTCCTATCCTGGACAGATGGTTCCATGGATAGTTGGAGTTAGGAAAGTAACAGATGGAATAGGTGGTGATCTATAATATTGGGTGCTATAGTTAGTGATAAGCGAGGAACTAGGATAAATTTGTTGAAAAAATCCCTCTAGAGACATCTATCATTATGAGGACTAATTTTCTTCTTGTGGATATGGTATCTCTCATCTATGATTGCTAGGATGCTCCCTATTTGCAGCTTTTTAATGTTATAACCCAAGATCCACTTTCTTACTTTGACAAGACACAAGTGAATTGCGTATATTTGCACCCTCCTTCTGCATATTTAAAATTGAATTTGGATGGATCCTGTGTTATGGGTGATATGAGAGGTGGGGTGTGGTTCGAGGTCCCACAGGAATTGTGGTTTTGGAATATTCTTCATTGTACAGAAATGGAACCTCACATCAAGCTGAGGCCAAAGCGATGCTCACCGGGCACACCATTAGCTTGCAAGAGAACATAAACATCTCCCAGGTGGAAACTGATTCTATGTTCCATCGTGATTTCCTGAGTGGGAAAGGTTCATCTCCTTGGTCTATATCATATGCAATTCAAAAATGAATATATCTTCTTGGCCACAATATCTGAGTCACCCTTACTTGGTGAGAGGGCAACATGGTCGCGGATCATTTGGCCTCTTCGGTGGACAATAGTTCTATTAGTACTCGTATCATCTCCATTAAATGTCTGAAACCTAAGGGTGCAAAAATTAGTAGAGGGGATTCCCTTGGCGTATACTATTTTAGTCCCCCTTGGTTTGCGGTTTTTTTTGTCCTCTCTATTTGAAATAAAAAAATTGAATTTGGATGGATGGATAATTGATGGCTGAGTATGGTTTAAAAAGTGATTCCTTTGGAATAATATCATTATAACAGAAGTATACTGACATTATTTATTTATTATTATGGTATTAAATAATATTTTAGGATATTTTTATAATTAATAAAAGTATATATGAAAATATAAATATGTTTCTTCGTAGAGGTGTAAATCCACACAAACACCCAATGGACATGAACATTTTCAATTGAAAAGAATGAAGAAATAAATTTTTTATATTTATAAAATATTATTGATGTTTTAAATTTTATATAAATACATTAAATACTACATATGGACCATCCATTTAAGGAAGTTATTAAAAATGGCTCATGTTGCTTATGTAGGCTTTCTTCTGCATGTAAGATATGCTACTTTTTCATTTTCTTAATAGTTGAGAGGAAGGTATAAAATTGTTATCCTATAAAAAATAATAATATTTAAGTATACATATGATATTTATTAGATTATTTCAATATCTTTATATTATATTTGGAAGTGGTATAATAAGAAATTATAAAATAAAATAAAAAAAAAGATTAATTGATAATTTTACCTTATTCTTGAGAAGAGCTCCTCCACAAACTGGCTTAAGGCATTCAGAAGTGGTATTTTGGGAATAAAAGGACTTACAGGATATTTATATGTGTATTGGGAATGTATTTAGGTAGATTATGGTCAAATATTATAGGCTTCAGTTTTGAGTAGAAGTGTGGTGATGGTGGATCCATTTAAAAGGTAGAGGAGTGACATTTTTTAGTAATATACATGGTAAAGTCACTGTTCCAGGAAAAAAGCATAAAAAGTGGAAAATAATGGATTATGGGAAGTTTTAAGGTTTATAAATACTCAAAAAATACATCTAAAACATCTTTTGTAAATTTTTTTATATCATTTACTCTTAGATTTATAACTTTTACCATTTTTTGTCTTTTACTGTGGAAATTAATCTTTACCAAAGTAATTTATATTTAATGACTAAAAATAAAATGGGCCTTATCAAAAATTCATACTTAGTGATTAAAAATATAAAATAAATAGTTTCCAAAAAAAATTATGGGTGATAAAAAAATCATTTTAATATTAGCACCAAAAATGCGTAAATCAGTTTTTAGTAAAAGTGTATTTTTCTGCTTAAAAATATTGATTATGTTAAAAGTATTTGTGTTATTGTTATACATGAAATAAATTGGTTTATTGTTAACCAAATAAAATTTATATGTATTTAAAAGAAGAAAACCCATCATTCCAACTTGGGAAAACATAACTAAAGAAAAGGATGAAAAATAGTTTTCTATTGGAATAAAAGATTACTTAAGATTCAAAATGTTAGACATTGTATTTATAAAATAAAATTGTATTGTGAAATGAAAAATTTTAGTATTTGAATAATTCTTCTATAATTAAATTTTCTATAAGTTTTAATTTCATACATATTTTATAATAATTTCATAAAATCTTTGGTATTGATAAAAACTATATTTTTCAATATTCACCTAAAAATCAATGTCATCAAAAAAATTCAAAAAAAATCATACTAAGATAATATTATTATGATGATTCCAAAAATGAATTTCATTATTTCAAATTAATATTTTATAATTTTATATTCTAGTTTTAAATAAAACCATATAATATAATAAAAGCTATCTCTATAAAAAAAAGTTAACTTTTAAACATTAAATTTTCTAAGTATTATTTCATTTTTATTTATAATAAAACTATTGTTAATATATTATATTAAAATATTAAATATTTTTCTGATAATTATTTAAAAGTGATAAATTAAATTTATTTGGTAAAATTTATATCATTTTAAAAAATAGAAATTTAGAAAAATACCACCTTTTAATGTTTAATAGTCTTAATTAAATTTCATTAAATGTTTATCTTATAAACCTTAATTTTTATCAACCCAACAATATTTATTGAAAATAATAATATTTAAGGAAACAAATTTTTTTTTTATAATAAAGCTTTTTATTATCATTTTATTTACTTGAGGATTTATTGTTATTATAACTATCTTCCATATGTTTCACATCATATTTGTTTATTTTAATATGTTTTGTTGTGATTTGATTTAGTTTTATATTGTTTGCATCATATTATATTCAAAATAAAATTTATTGAGGCAAATTAATAGTAAAATATCATGGTATTACACCCCCCAACCCATAAATAAATTGTGCCCATAGAATTTTAATTATCTCACCAGGGAAAATATATAAGGGTCTTATTTTAATCAATGAAAATCTAGATATCAAATTTTAATGCACAATTTTAATTACTATGTAATAATAGATTAATATACATATGTTTTCCCCTAGTATGTTGGGAAAATGTCCCTAATTATTTAGTATTAATACCCATTGGAATTCTATAGTTATCCTTGTGTTGATAGATGGTCATTTCTTGAGGATTGATTTTATTATCCCATAAATTAGAATGGCCACCATTTAGAGAGATCCAATGCATACCATTTATCACATTAAATTATACTAATGAAATTAGAACTATATTTTTGGGAAGTTTCTTCATAGAAACATTAATCGATGATAAATTTTAATCTTGGGATTCAATCATTACACCACTAGAAGTTTTAATTCTTTTCCCTCAGGATGGTCATTTGATAGTCCTAGAAAACTTCTTATAGAAAATGGAGTTTATATAAATAAAAAATAATAATAATTCCATAATTCTATTCTAAAGTATAATTTTACCTCAATTATCATTATCCACATTCATGTTAGTCATTTAATAAACACTTCCTTTTTTTGGTGGTTTCCCATACTTATTATCCACATTAGCCCTTAGTATAGTGCATTGATTTTTATAATGTTCAAGCTCCCCAAATTTGAAAAATTGACCCCTTAGTGGTTCCTTAGCATGATCTTCATTTCTCTTTTCAATTTTAACTAAAATCATTATTTTTCCTTTGAAATGTTTTACACTATGATTTCAATTTCTATATAAAATTTTTTTATATTTCTTTTGATACATTTCCCTAGGTTATTATTCCAACATTTTTTAGATGTAGAATATTGAATCTTCTCTCCCACATAGTCCATACAAAATGATCTTATAAAAAATGTCATTTTACTTATATTTTTAGTTTTTAAAAACTCATCTCAGTACATGTTGTTAATCATATCCACACGATTTATTACTAAAATTCATATCATGTATGGTTTCTAATTTATGGAATAATCAAATTTTCTATCACTAATACTTTTAAATTTATTCCACTATGATTTATAAATTACATTACATGAATTAAATTTTATTTATAAAAATACTTTAATTAAAAAAAATATTAAAATTAAAACTAGAAGCTTGGAATGAATAACTCAAAAATGATATGTATAAACAAAATTAGTAATCTCTTGGTTTTAATATTGGATATCCACACTCATTTTACTATTAGGTTTTCTAACCCAAATATATACAATATATCATAATTTATCATAAAGATAATGTGAATTTCCAAATCATGTGTGTTAGGGGTGTCAAACTAGCTGTGAAGTTAGGCCTATTTGTATGAAATGGGTGGAGAACCAGACAATACCCAACCAGCATTTCCAAGGTTATTACATTTAAGTACATATATTCTAGATCTTCTATCCACTTTTTGTTATCCATAAAAGTATATAATTACTACTAATAGTAAATTAGAATTTTATTCCAAGAACACTTTTGAAAAAAAGCGAAAAACTAAAAATTTACACAAATTTTAACAGTGTAAGAAATTACAAAATCATTAAAAACAAGGCTGAAATTGTGGAATTTACTTACCTTGTAGTGATTCCAGAAAAGATATTGGATATTCATGTTTGGTTCCTCTTGGAGTATATCTTCAATGTGACTGGCTATCTTGTCACCTGTGTGATAATACTCCTCAACATTAATCTTCCCCCCATTAAAACCTCCTGCCATGATTTTATCTTGTTTACTAATCAAATATTTTTTCTCCTCATTAGTGTTAACCCATTAGAGTATCTATAGGATTATAACAAGATCTTCCTATGAGACCTTCATATAGATTTATTCTAAGGGAAGTTATTCATTTGAATATATAATAAGATTTAGATGTTTGCCTTCCCTCATTTCCTCACCCACCTCTTTTGTACATTCCACTTTGTCCTCAATATAATATTGGTTTTGTTTAAGATATTCATTTTTTTCTTTTTTGAAGGTACTAGGTTCCCTTACTAGCACCCTTCTTGGCCAACCTTGTTTCAATCAATTTGTGAAAATGTGAATAGTATTTCCAGCCTTTTGATTTTTCCACATAGCCACAATTCATATACCAGAGTCTCGATTTACCTTTTTCCCTTTCTTCCTTCTGGTGTTGTGGAGGCCTTTCCCTTGAATTCCTTCCTAAATATCTACTAAAAATTTGATGTAACTTTTATCACCCTATTCAACCTCATTTTGAACCTGCATTAATTATTACACATCCAAACCTTCAAATGTGAGGCCCAATTTTAGCATTGGGGCTTCTTTGATTATACTCATCCTACTTAAGGACTTCACCCTTCCCTCATTAACCTCAGATCTAGCCTTGATTCCAGTTTAAACATCCTTCAAGTAGGTTGTGGACTTCGAGATGATTTTTCTTTTGGTTCAAGGAACCCAAAACACTCACCTCTTTAGACCCCCAATTCGTTGTTGAGAGTCTAGTAGTAAAACCTTATCCTTAGACCCTGAACATAATTTTAATCATTTTACATTAGGATTTGGTTAAATTGGATATTCTATAAAAAATAACTTATTTAAATCATTTATCAATGGATCATCCTCAACACCGGTAACCATCACAATAGTAGTGCTTTCGAGGACTGAATGACTTGAGGGGTGGAACCACTCTATCACCTCAGAGAACAATGGAATTTGAAAAAACATATTGTGATTCTCCAAATCCCATTTCAACCAGTTGAAGATATATTCCACCTTCGGATTAGGGTCCCTCTAGTATGGATCCTTCTAATGACCGGCCATTTTCTTATTTCCAGTCGTCTGTTACATCATGTTCCAATCCAACATAGTCATTGAGTCAATTATTCTAATTTCGAGCCCCTCCTAATCCTTTATCTAGTTGCGGTGTCCAAACCCACACCTACAAATTACCTTCTCATGTCTTATATTATTACCTGAAGAAAATAAATCAACCCATGCCTCAAAGATAACTGGTTGTTTATATTGGAATTCTCCAACTACAAAAAACCCAACACATAGTCAAATATACCTCTTGAAACAGAAATTTCAATGAAAATTTGTGAAGAAACTGGTGGAAAATATCTATTTTTCAACTATCAGAGAACATAAATCTACCTACTAAATTACATAGCATTTGGATATTAGTGGGGTTTTGGAAAGGGATAGAAAGCTCAAGAAAACTACCCCTGATCATCATAGATAGAGAGTAACACTACATAAATAAATCAGCTGACTATTTGAACAATAATAATCAAGATCCATTTCATATAGATGGTGTAGAATACAAGTCTTGGATCATATCCATCTATAATGAAAAATAAATCATAAAGTTCATGCAATGGAGAAGTCCAACAATAGACCAATATTGTAAAACCCCATGAATCAAAAATGAATCCGTCAAACACATCTTTTGATGGTTTCTGGTGATTAAAATGTGTTACTAGTGTTACGATGAGATGAGAGGAAGCGAATATAAATTCCGATATCAAGATCAGTAGAAGCAGAAAACCCTTGAAGAGGATAGCATCTTTATGGATGAGATAAATAGAGGGAAAACGGGGATTATAGTTAAGATTGGAAAAATTTACGGACGAGAAACAATCAACCATCATGGAAGAGAGAGGTACCTCCCCCTCCCGCGGGGGAGGGACCAAAGAAGTGGTCATCGATGCAATTTGGGAATCACAGAGGACCAAAGTAGAGAAGAGAGATATCGAATAAGAAGGAGGATGAATCTCTCATTACTAGTAAATCACAGACATTATACTTTACCAAAATTTAAGGATGTTATCCTATACTTAGATTTATCAATAGGTTTTTCACTAATTTAATATCATCCTTATAACTAAACTAATATCAAAAAACAAAACTAATCTACAAAAAACTAAACTTTTCTCTGATACCATCTAAGATGGCCCAGATCTTCACTATTAGGTCTGGTGTTAAAAAAACATCATATAACCATTATATTAGAAATTAAGTGTGATATTTCCTAGCTATAAGTACTTATATTTCAATAATTTGAACATTGTATCTCATAATAATACATAATCCTGATAATAATTTGGTGACAATATAACATGAGACATTATAGATAAAGAAAATGATAACCACTAGGACATCATAACATATTGTTCTTAGTCTAAATTCTAGTGAAATATACATGTTATCTCGTGAATTTAAAACATTTCCCAATTCATTGTAGTGTTATCATGTTGTACCCGTCATTTTTTCTAACTTTATGTGTGCCACATCAATCAAAAAAATATATTTTGGGATGGAAATTCATAGAATAATTTTAATATCATTAAATGTGTACATAAAAGGTCATGGAATGGATTAATGATAGTGAAAGGTGGTGTATTCTTATTTTGAAATCATATAGATATTAAGGGAATTATTATAAACATAATACATCATGAATAATAGGGAATAAACAGTTTTTAATGAATAAAAGTGATTCAATGGAAAAGAAGATAGAAAGAAACCCTTACCTTGATAGGTTTCTTATAAAGATTAGTAAGTTCTCATTAAGAACATGGGAACTCTTTTCGATGAATTCAGAGAGGAAAAATGAGAGAAAGTTAATGCATAGAGGATTTATAGTGATGAGTGTAAAAATGAGTGGGTATTTGTATAAAAGGGGAGGTTATTATTTATTAATTTATAAACATAGGTTCTGGACACTAATTTATAAAATATTAAAAAACATTGGATCACCCATAGTTTTAAAAACTATTTTTTACTAATGGGAATTGGTTTTTAGTATTTTAATATGACATGGTTTGAAATTATTTAAATTATTGTTCTCTTGGATGAGAAAGGGATTCTTTTCATAATGAATTGTTTTTAAGACCATAAAATATATTATAGGTTTTGGAAGATTCATTATAGGTTTGTGAACTAAATATTATTACCTTAAAAACAAATTTTTTTAATTATAAACCCCATTTTTATTATAGAATTAATCTATGGTATTTATTATATAACATGTTGGGTTATTATGTTGCAATTGTATGTAACGTATATTTATACTGTATTTAATTTTTAACCAAAAATTAAATTATTATAGAAACTTATGAAAATTTATTCATTGGATAATCTCAATATGACTATATAAAAAACAAAATTAATTTTACCAAATAATTTTCTATGTATGATAATTTTAAAAGTCAAATAAAAAACCCTGTTTATTAATAAATAACAATATTTATGACATAAACAACTTTTTTCCCTTACAAAAATAATCTAGGAAATTATAAAATTATATTATCATTTATATTTATATAAATATTATTTTATAAGTTTATTTTATAAAAATATATATTATTTAAAATTTATGAATTCAACATAAAAGATTTTTTAATTGAAATTTTATATTTTCCAAAAAATTATTTATGTTTTATCTATATATCAAATTCAAATTATATTCATGTCTATTTTATAAAATAATTATTAAAGTGGGATTATATAAATGAATGTTTTGTTTATAGAAATAAAATTTCACCTTTTTAATAATAAGTCCTATATAAATAACCTTGTATTATACTAACATGCTCCCTAAGGGTAAGTTTTGAAATTGTTCAACTTTCATAGGGTGAATCATCTAACATCGATCTAGAAGTGATTTTTAGTAACTTGAAATTTAATCATTGGTATACCTACTCAAGGATCACTTGATGAATCTTTTCTTGAACATGTTCAAGAGAGAACCCTACTGATGTAACCTCCCTCTTATGCTTAGATATATTATCTTCATGAGTTGTGATTCTACTAGTTGAGGTCGTCATTTCTCCCTTAAACATCAATTATTTATGAAAATTCCCCATAAAATACAATACTTATAATGATCACATTATAAATTCCATATTACCAATGGTTATACTGTTTAAGATTAAAATGGTTTTCTACTTATAAACCCCTCCTATTTTTTCTATACATATATTACTTTAATTTTGATGAGGGTTCCATATTTTTTTCCAAAATTATTATTAAATTATTAATGATATATTTCGTTTTTATAGTGTTATCTGAAAGTGCGATAATCCTATGAGATCATGGAAATCCAAATTTTCCTATATTAGTTATTTTAATTATTTTCTATTTTATTTTCCATTCTAATATTATTCATTTTACTGTTTTTAATTATTAAATAAAATTAACGCTCTCAAATGTGGAAATAATTTCTTGTAAATGTGTTTTATACTTTACTGCCTTCCGAAAATATATTATGTATATGTATATATAAATATAATTCTATATATATAAATTTTAAAGTCATTACATTGTCTCCCCCCATTATAAAATTCACCCTCAAAATTTTATTTCATACTTTAATCCAAAAATAAAATAGGGTCCTTCTTTTTTATAAATTATTATGGATCTCATGTTTCCCCTTTAAATTTATATTATTTCTAAATAACTTTGACTAAGAGAGTTTTATTGTCGCATAAAACATTGTCTTTGTGGTATAATATTTTTATCAGAAACTCTTCTTAAGATAGATCATTCTACAACTATAGCACCACTAGATGAAATAAATGTGATGGATATGGAATATATATCTTCAAGAGATATACATGGAATATTTCATGAACTTTAGAAAATTTTTAGGGGAGTTTAAGTAAATATGCCATATATTGGACATAATCATGACTCTAAAAGGGACTAATAGACCTGATGAGGATCCTAGATAGAATAGAATCACCTGTAGGGAGAATAACTATGATGGTTTTATAAGATATGATGGATTATTTTCTAATTCTGAGTAATTCCAGTGTCATTACCAATGAATTTTTTTCATCAAATATTGATATATAATAATAAAAACTATGAGATGATATTTTACACATTAAATTTATAATTAATTTAAATTATATCAAATGAAATAATACATTGTCTTTCGATATTTCATTGATGAAGATATTAATCCTTTGAAACCCTTTTTGGAATACCATCATTATGTAGGGAGTACCCAATGTATTTCCCTACTAGTGATGATCCACACGTGGTCTTTTGGTCTCTAAACAACACCAATACATTTTTGGGAGCTAGCATGGTGGATTCAATGGAATATAACTTCAACTTCCCATTAATGAGAGGAATAGATAAGTATGAATTGAGAAAAAAAATCGAGTATGTGCAATGATTATCAAATTTTAATTAAACTTGCACAATATATATAACAATATATTTCTAGAGATAGGGTAAAGGGTGAATGAAATTTTATTTAAATTCATAATAACCGTTGAATAATATAAATAACCTTACTGAACCCAAGATAATAATTATTATAATATTTTTTATTATTATTATTATTATTATTATTATTATATGGTCTGTGTTATCTAACACAACAATAAATATTACTTTACTAGTTTACAAATTAATATTTATCACTAGACACAACCTTAGTCCGCTCTTCCTCCTTAGTATTTATTGAATACTTGAATAAATATTTGATTGAATATCTATTAATAAATAAATATTATATTCAAAATCTATTGAATAAATATTTATTAATTATTAAAAAATTAAAATAGATATTATATTCACAATCTAGGTAATAAATATTTTTTAAATATTCACTAATTAAATAAATTATTTATTTATGCATAAATAATTATTTATTACCTTGTGAATATTCGCGACCAATAAATCCAGAATAAAATCACTCCTTGGTCTGGTGCATAATATTTATTCAAATAATTAACTTCAAATAGAATTTATTTATGATCAATCGAAACACTAAGTGTGTGAACTTCTAAATTTTATTCTCATTGGCATTAGGAAAGCCTACCTAATGACTCAGATTAATATCTATCAATGGGTCAAGGCCTCTAAGAGACAAAATTTAATGTCACTATGTCAACAACCACACATGAATTCTTACTAAATAATATAATCTCTTTGTAAGAATATCATATCTACTAGGTTGTACACACGTTTTATCAACCTATATTCTTGATACCTCTTTCGTTGTAAATCTAAAATAAACACATTGTTATACAATAACTAGGGAATTTAATAAGATATTTTAATTTAAATCGAAGGGATAAGATATAAACTTCAATAAATATCGAAGGGACAAATCCTACCTTGACATATTAAAATAAATTTTCATTCATGATGTACCCAATGTACTGTACTTCCCACAAAAATATGTCTTCATGGTTTTGGTCATTGAATCAAAGTGTGTGTCTCATGAAATGTATTAATAATAATCATAAATTCTATATACCATTATACATGATCGTAGATAGGAATATCTGATTCCATATAAACATATAGAATTTCTCTAGGCAGTTATTTTAACAACAGGGTCACGGTGACAGCACATACACCCCACCTTAGCATGATCATTGTTTCTTGTCCTACCAAGTACCACCAATTTGCCCGAAAACATGAGGTCCCCACCCTGGGGCCCACCGACGTGCCAGAATGGGTCATCTGACTAATGATAGTCACTATGGGCCAACACATATCTTTTCCAATGTTCTTTGTCCTATAGGTAGTTATTTTAAAAACTGGGTCCCAGTGACAGCACAGACACCCCACCTTGACATGGTTGTTGGGTCTTGGCCTACCAAGTACTACCAGTTTCCCTGCAAAAATGTGGTCCCCACCCTAGGTCCCACCCAAGTTCCCAAAGGGGTCATCTTACTAAGGAAAGTCCACACGGGCCAACACATGACTTTTCTAGTGTGCTTCTTCCTCACTCACACACACCCTGTAAAACATCCCATAAGGTCACACATTCTGATCAATACTCTAATTCAAGAATTCTTGCCTATGGATTTATAATCAAATAGGGTCCCAAATACGGTCATCAGGTCCTGGCCTACCATGTACCGCTAGTTGTCCCGCAGACATATGGTCCCCACCTTAGGGCCCACCCACATTCTCAAATGGAATATCTAATAAGTGACAGTCCCCACAGGCCAACACATGTCTTTTCGAGTGTGTTTTTTCCTCACTCACACACACCCTGATGAAATTCCCAAAAGGTCAGACATTATGATCCCTACTCTAAGACAATCATTCTTAACTGAGGAGTTCTAATCATATAGGCTCCCAAAAAAGAAGGTGCACCTTGATGACATGATTTGTATCATTTATTAATTTAACCCTTTATCATTTTGTGCTGTTACATCCACCCCCCCCCCCCCAGAGCACAACGTCCTTGTTTTGGAACCTTCATCTAAACCCAGGAAATGAACCACAATTAAACTCGGGCCCCTCCTCTGATACCCAATTTAACAACTGGGTCCCAATGAAAGCACAGACACCACGCCTTAACATGGTTGTCAGGTCATGGCCAGCCAGGTACCACCTGTTTCCCTTCAGACACATGGTCCCCACTCTGGGCCCCACCCATGTGCCAAAATAGGTTATTTGACTAATGAAAGTCCCTACAGACCAAAACATGTCATTTCCTGTGTGATTTTTCCCCACTCACACACACCCTGGTAAACATCCTAGATGGTCACCCATCCTGATCACAACTCCAATCCAAGAACGCTTAACTATGGATTTCTAATCAGATATGTAATGACCCAAACATTAATTAATTCCTTTCGATCTAATTAAATTTATCATTATATAAATTTTTTATATAAATGTAAGATTAATTGGTTTTATGTTTTTGGATTTTAAAATACCGTCATGATTTGTGACCATTGCTAATATAGTTGCTGAACAGTGATCACATGATTAGTATAAATATAGGGCTTTAACAAATCCAATTTACTCAGAAAAAGGAAGTGATGGCCTCATCCAGTAGACATGCCCCATACAAAGCCAACTTTTTAGAGCTTGGAAGGGAGGTGGCATTATTAGGATTTACTCCTGAGAAATCCCAAGCCATGCTAGAACATGTTAAGCTTGAGAAGAACCGACTACGGGAGAAGTGGAAGTTAATAGAGATTACCACCCGAACAATGTTATCCGGGCCACCCCAAGAGTTTGTCACCATTGAACACCTTACCCTTCGGTCTTATGCGTGTGTTATAAGAGGTTATGTAACAATACCTTATCACTATGATTATGTTCTTTATTTTTTTTATATAATAATGAATATACTTTCATTTTATTATTGTTACTTCATAAATAGTTTTTAAAGATCAAATAGTATTTTTAGTTAATATTTAACTAAGAAATATATTTTGAAGAATTAATGGATTTTTGAATGAAATAATATTTTAACAAAATATTATTATTAAATTAATTTTTATTAAATATAAATGATCATATAATTTTATGAATGAAATTGTAATTTTTATTAAGGTTTAGAAGTTATTTTTGTCAAAAGCCAAGAATTTTCGACAATTGTCTATTTTTATTTAAAAACCAAAAATTTCCCATATTTAGAAAATTATTTATATAAAATAAATATTATTTTTGGAATATGGATGTCCAAATTATCAAATGGTGAATTTTTTATATTTTTCTAAGACAGTCGAATTTTTGGGTAAAAATTAAATATCGTTTAAATATATAATGTGTTTAATGACATCATAATGACCCAATAGTGATGTAATAAAATACTATAAACATTATGTTCGGACAATATATATTTTAAAATTAAAATAATTTGATTTTGGGTTTGTTTTATTTATTTTACAATGCTTTGATGGACCCTTCAAGGCTTATAAAATATTTTTCCTTTTTAAATTGTTTTCCTTGAGAGTGTGACTCACCTCCACATAATCCACCCTATTATTTTAAGAATTTAGACCATTGACCTTATAAAATATTGTTTTCCACTCCCCTTTTTACGAAACCAAGAGAAAAACCATTGGCTGGTTTGTAGTTTTGATTAGTTTAATGTGAGGTGTCCCACACCTAAATAATAATGAATTCTCTCTCCTTTCATATATAAAACCACCCAAGCTCACACTTCCTCTTCACTCAAAGCCTTTGGAGTTCGACCAACCCCTGTCCTCCTCTCTCTATAATCCTCCCAAGGAGCCCCAGGATCTCATGAATCCTCTCTCAATCCTCTCCCAAGCCTTTGGAATCCCACTTCCAAAGACGGGATTTCTTCCTTTCTCATTTTTGTCCAATTTTCATTAAGTTGTTATTCCCTTTTTTTCAATTAAAAATGTTGGGTTATGATTTTTCACCTCCCCCACACATCCCTATTTATGTTTGGATTATGTAAGAACCCTTTATCTCTCATTAATTCCTCCCATGTACACCTGTTACCATGCCGAAATTCCATGAGGGGTTTCTCTATTCTCTTTTACATCCAAGTAATTCTTTTGTATTATTCATCTAAATTCCATTACATTTTTTGGGACATATATATATATATATGACCCCCTTACTGTCAATTTCATTTACATATAATGAAACACCCCTTTATCTCTCATCAACCTTTTTTATGAGTTCTTATTTCACGACGTTATGCTGCTGAAATTGCACTACGTTTTTTCAAGCCAAGATCATTGTGTAGTGAATACCATACCCATGTATCTATCAAGGGTATTCACCTTTATGCACATATACATTTTTAATGATACTTTTATGTGTTTATTAAACATTAATTAATGATGGAACAACTTATTATGTTGATTGATTCCTGTTATATGATCCATGTGGCACACTTATTCATGGAATGAAATGTTTAAGAAAGGGTGCGCCCTAATAGTGCTCCACTACATTGGGTAAAGTATAATATCATGATACACCATGTGAAATGGGTGTTGACTCATGATAATTCAAGTTCAATGAGGTTTTACCCATGCTTCTTGTGCAATGAGGGTTTACTCATGGTTTATATGCAATGAGCCTTGGCTCATGCTAATTCCATTTTAAATGTTATTGCCACCTTTCCATGTTATGATTATTATGATTTATCGTGCATTTATGTTCATATTTATCTTGTGCTCCATTGATATGCCTATTATATAACATGTATTGTATGACTCATGTTATTCCATTTTTATTCACTTACTAGGGTTTATATCTCACCCTATTCTTATGCATGTCCTCAGGTTATCCCATGTGATTCTATGTATGAGGGAATGTAGTTGTATTTTAAAGGAAGTTTTCAATAAACATGTTGTATTTCATGTTTTCAGTTGTTATATAATGATCATAATCCCCAAAGACACTAGACCTCTCGATCTTCTATGTTGTAAAAAGTGATGTTTATGTAATAAATCATGATTCAGTTTGTAATAAAGAACATGGTTTTCATAGTTGGTATCAGAGGATTGGTTTAGTTATTTTTGGGTTTAGGATTAGAAAACAATAGTAAAACCTTAGATAAAAGACTAAGTATAATAAAAACATCCCTAATATTTTGTGGGTATTGATTAAGTGGTTTATCAAGAAAATACATCCCTATTTGTATGTGAGTAGGTAGGGGGGCTATGGCACATATGTACCTAGAGGTGAAAACCCTAAAAAGGAGTTTTGGGCTGGAACCGAGGTATCCTGGTACATGAAAATGACCCTTTCTGGACTCTTGGTTATGGAACTCCTAGGGGATGTGCATTGGTAAATTCACAAGCTTAGCATAAACCATTATTAAGGGAATTAAAAAAATGCCCTTAAGAATATATTTTATAAAGTATATCATGAATATCATATATTGAAGCATATTGATTCATAAGATAAGGAAATAAAAGTTATTTACAAGTCACCAGTTTTTTCCTTGGATTACCCTTTATGTGTTACCCCAAACATTCCTTTTATTCCATAAAATGGCCCGTAATAGGAGGACTTCAGCTAATAACCGATGTGAAGATCAATGTGATGACTGTGCTAATGAGATAACAATCTGATAGGAGTGGGAATCGTGAACTCTTTCACGCTTCTCTCTCAGTTAAATCAATATTTGAATAAAAACATGGGTCAAGAGGAACGTTCAACCCCCCCCCCCTAAGAAAGAACAAGTCTCTATCGAGATCTTCACGAGACAAAGGCCTCTTACTTTTAATGGATCATCCAATCCCTCAATCGCTGAACAATAGAACAACTACATTGAAATGATATTCTCCATCGTTCAATGTTCGGAACAAGAGAAGGTTATCCTAGCTACTTATCATATGGTGGGTGATGCTGATCAATGGAGGAGATTGATAAAATAATATGAAGCCTAATAAGGAGATCAAGGCATTTGAATTGAAGTATTTTAAGAAGTTGTTTCTCAATAAATATTTTCCGCACACCCTCCGACTTAATATATAATGGGACTTCCTTGACCTCATGAAAGAAAGACGAAGAATATATTAGAGCGTATGAGGAAAAAATCACAAGTCTTGCATGATACGCCTCCATATTTGTTGTTACCCCTTAATTCAATTTTGAATGCATCTTTGGTCGGCTGAAACTTAGCCCGCGTAAAGCGCTGGTGATCCATGACTTCAACAACTATGAGGAAATTGTCTGATGTTCCCTCAAGGTCGAAATGGAGATCAGATAATCTCACGGATATCATGGGGATAAGAAGCCTAAGCTAGACTTCAGTGCTGGTGGTCCGATGGATAAATACCATGGTGGTAAGAAGATCCAGCACCCCATTTTCCAAAGGGGCAGAAAGAAACACCCCAAAAATTTCTTGAAGGGGATGAGGAAATGCTTTAGGTGTGGAAGATAAGGGAACCTAGCTATAAATTTTCGGTAAGAAAAAACTCGTGACTGCAATAGAGAAGAGGAATGATCTGTTCGACTCTCAATTCATTTTTCATTGCTTCACCTACAAAGAACCAAGTCACCTTGCAAATCAGTGCTCTAAGACAAGGGTTTTCGGAGGCAACCAACAACCTCCAAGGCAGCAAGGGTGAGCTTTTTCCATCACTACTACGGAAGTGAACCCAACAATGAAGAGGTGGAAGCTATGCTAGTTATTCATTCGTGAATAGAAAATTTACTTTTTGATTATGATTCTATGCATTTTTTTTATATCTTGAAATTTTAGTAGATTAATCCCAGCACCACCACAAATAAAGGAATTGAATATGTCAGTTAGTATGGAAAATGGGGAAATCATTGCATCCCATGAATATAACTCTTCCCCTATCATAATATATGGATTAAGTTCAACGTGAACCTCATAATATTCTCTCTGGTGAAATTTGATGCAATTCTTGGCATGAATTGGATTTATTTAAAAAGAGTCAATATAAATAGCTGCGAGAGGGAAATAAATCTCCATGTAGAGAATCAACCCCCAATTCTATACAAGTGGAAGAAGGAAGATGAATCTTATTTATCTCCATCATCTAAAGCATGGATATTACTACCCTATAAGAACATGTATCTAGATCAAATGATTTAGTTTATGGAGTCAACCATCCTTGATGATATGCCTATTGTGAGGGAATTCACTGAAGTGTTTCTTGAGGAATTTCATGGTCTTCCTCCTAGAAGAGATGTTGAATTTTCAATTGACCGTATACTTGGGGAGTTGGGAATATCTAAGACTCTATATAGAATGGTTATTGTAGAGATTGATAAGCTAAAGAAACAACTACTGGAGAATCTCTGTAAAGGGTTTATACGCCCAAGTACTTCACCATGGGGTGACCCAGTCCTCTTCATCAAGAAGAAGGATGGGACAATGCACCTTTGCATCGATTATCATGAGCATAAAAGAATCATAATAAAGAACAAGTATACTCTCCCACGAATTTATGACTTGTTCCATAAGATGGGTGGAGCACAATACTTCTCCAAGGTGGATTTTTGGTTGGGATATTATCATGTATGGGTGAAGAAGGAAGATATGCCCATGATTGCTTTTTGTACAAGATATAGGCACTATAAATTCATAGTAATGCTTTTCGGACTCACTAATGCTCCATCAATCATTGTGGAATTGATGAATAGAGTCTTTAGATATTAGCTCGACAAATTTTTGGTAGTCTTTATAGATAATATTCTCATATAATCCAAAACCAAGGAGAATCATGAGGAGCTTCTAAGAAATGTACTACAGACCTTGTGAAAGGAGAAGCTCTATTAAAAGTACATCAAGTGTGAGTTCTGGTTGAAGGAGGTCTCATTCATGGTCCATATCATCACAAGAAATGGGATATTTGTGGATCCCTCCAAGGCATTTTAAATTGAGGGTGGTCGAGTCCAACATCAGTAATGGTTATTCGTAGCTTCTTAGGGTTACCTAGATATTATTGATGATTTATGAGAAATTTCTCATGATTTTCTAACCTCTTAAAAAGCTAACATGGAAGGGTGTAATGTTTTCTTGGAGTGATGAATGTGACAAAATATTCAAGGAGTTGAAAAGGAGTCTTATCACTGCACTCATGCTCACATTTCCCATAAGTGGAGAACTTCTTGTGGTATTCAGTGATGCTTTAAAGAAGGGCATGGACTGTGTGTTGATGAAAAAAAGACAATGTCATTGCATATGCTTCAAGGAAATTGAATGTTCATGAGTAGAATTATCCAACACATTATTTAGAGTTGGCTTCGGTGATCTTCTCTTTAAGAATTTCACGGCATTATCTCTTTGGGGGGAAGTGTGAAGTTTATATGGACCACAAAAGCCTCAAGAATATCTTCACACCGAAATATTTGAACATGTTCCAATGATAATGGTTAGATCATATCAAAGACTATGACTGCTCAATCAATTACCACCCTGGAAAAGCGAACTAGGTGGCAGATGCTCTACGTAGAAAGGACCCAGCAATTCTATCACTAATGATAATTGAGAAGGATCCAATATTATTAGATTTGATGAAGATGGACATGGGAATCATAAAGAAGGGAACATCATCAATCCTTTCATAAAAGATTACTCAACTATCGATTTTGGAAAGGTTAAAGGATGCTTGAAGGGATGATATGGGAATTTAGAAGAAAGTGGAAGCTATCAGAAAATGGAAATCTTGGAGTTCAATGTTAATGAAGAAGGAATTTTGAGATTTGGGAAAAGACTATGTGTCCCATCAAGTTCAGAGCTGAAGAAGGAACTTTTGGATGATGTGCATAGTTAATATTTCAATATTCACCTAGGAAACAAAAGGATGTATCGAGATCTCTGAGACAATTATTGGTGGGATAATATGAATAAAGATATCACTGTGTATAAATCAAAGTTCTTTCTGTGTCAGCAAGTGAAGGCAGAGAGGCAGAAGATTAAGTGGATGATGCAACTATTTCCCATACCAACATGGAAATGGGAGAACATCACCATGGACTTTGTCACCAGACATCCGAAGAAATCCAAAGGAAATAATGAAATCTGGGTTGTTGTGGATCATCTTACAATGTCTGGAAACTTAATTATAATTCGGAAGGATTTATCATTGGATCAAGTAGCACGAATATATATCAGAAAAGTTTTAAGGCTGTATGATGTACCACTATCTATTGTATCCGATCAAGATCAAAGATTCACCTCTATGTTTTGGAAGAGTCTTCAACATGCTATGGATACTGAACTACACTTCATTATAGATTATCATCCTCAAAGTGATGGCCAATCTAAGTGGGCTATCTAAACATAAGAGGATATGTTGAGAGCATGCTTAATGGACTTTAAATGAGGATGGGATCAACATCTTTAACTGGTTGAATTCTCCTTTAATAACAGTTTCCACTCAATTATCTGAATGGAACCTTATGAAGACCTGTATGGGAAGAGGTGAAGAGCATTGGAATGTTGGGATGAAGACGCTGAGCATAAGCTTCTATGACTATAAATGGTTGAAGAAATGGTGGAGAAGGTGAAAAAAATTCAGTAGAATATCAAGGTAGCCCAGAGTCAATAGACGAGTTATGGAGATATTTGTCTATGATACCTTGAGTTTAATGTTGCAGACATGGTATTTCTACACATATCCTCATGGAAGATGGTTATTATGTTTGGAAATAAAGGGGAGTTAAGTCTTAGGTACATCTCCCCCTTCGAGATTCTTGATCATGTCGGGGTTGTGGCCTATCGACTAGCACTTCTACCCACCATGGCCAAAGTACATGATGTCTTTCATGTATCCCTCTTAAGGACGTGCATAACATACCCTTAACATGTACTATCTTAAAAGGTAGTACAACTAGAGGATGATCTTTCTTATGAGGAGAAACCAGTGAAGATCTCAGATCATAGAGAAAAATTTCTACAAAAAAGATAACTCCCATCATCAAGGTGTTGTGGAGAAACCACAAGTTTAAAGAAGTGACATGGTAATTGGAGGAAATGATGAAGTAGAGTTACCCACATCTATTTTAGTGTGGGAAAAGGAAATTTTTAGGGTAAAATTTCTTAAGAGGGGATTGTTGTAATGTCCCAAACTTTCATTAATTCCTCTTGATCTGATTAAATGTCTGATTATATAAATTGTTTATATAAAAGTAAACTTCATTTCTTTTATGTTTTTGGATTTTAAAATACCATCAATATTTTTCACTGTTTCTAATATAGACATTGAATAGTGATCAGATGATTAGTATAAATATAGTTCTTTAACATATCCAATTTACTCAGACAAAGGAAGCGATGACCTCATCTAATAGACTTTCCACGTATGAATCCCACTTATCAGAGCTCAGAAGGTTGGTGTCATCATTGGGCATTGCTGTTGATCAATCCCAAGAAGAGCTTGAACATGTTATGCTTGAGCAGCACCGACTACGGGAGAAGTGGAAGTTAATAGAGATTACCACCTAAGTGATGTTATTTGAGCCACCCTAAGAGTTTGTCACCATCGCACACCTTACCCTTCATTATTATGTGGGTGTTATAAGGGGTTATGTAAAAATACTTTATCCCTTTTATTATGTGCATTATTTATGTATATAATAATTAATATATATTCATTTTATTATTTTTACTTCAGAAATAGTTTTTAATGCTCAAATAGTATTTTTAGTTAATATTTATCTAAGAAATATATTATGATGAATTAATGGATTTTTGAATTAAATAATATTTTAACAAAATATTATTATTATTTAATTATGTTTTATAAAATATAAATGATCTTATAATTTTATGAATGCAATTGTAATTTTTATTTAGGTTTGAAGGTTTTTTTGTCAAACCCCATGAATTTTCGATAAATGTCAGTTTTTATTTTAAAAGTAAAATTTACATATTTAAAAAATTATTTAGATAAAATTAATAGTATTTTTGGAATCAGGACGTCGAAATTTAACAATGGTTAATTTTTCATAATTTCTTGAGATAGTCAAATTTTTGGGTAAAAATTAAATATCATTTAAATATATAATGTGTTTTATGATATAATAATGACCCAATAGTTATGTAATAAAATACAATAAACATTATGTTCGTCCAATATATGTTTTAAAATTACAATAATGTAATTTTGGGTATGTTTTATTTATTTTACGAAGCTTTGGTGGACCCTTCAAGGATTATAAAACATTTTTGTCTTTTTAAATTGATTTCCTTGAGAGTGTGACTCACCTCCACATAAGCCACCCTATTACTTTAAGAAGTTCTTTAACTGGAATTATAAAATATTTTCTTTTAATTCCCTTTGGAAAAAACCATGGGCAAAAACCATGGTCTGGTTTGTAGTTTTGATTCATTTAATGTGAGGTATCTCTAACCTAAATAATAAAGAATTACCTCTCCTTTCCTATATAAACCCAACCAAGATCCCACTTCCTATTCACTCAAAGCCTTTGGAGTTCGACCAACCCCTTCCCTCCTCTCTCTAGAATCCCCCTAAGGTTCCCCAAGCTCCCAATAAGCCTCTCTCAAGCCTCTCCCAAGCCATTGGTATCCCACATCCAAGTAAATAATTTCTTCCTTTCTCATTTTTGTCCAATTTTCTTTAAGTTGTTATGCCTTTTTGTTTTCAATTAAAAATTTTGGGGTATGATTTCTCACCTCCCCCATACTACCCTATTTATTTTGGGATGATGGGATACCCCTTTATCTCTCATTAATTTTTCCCATGTACACCTGTTACGATGCCGAAATTCCGTGAGGGACTTCTCTCTTCTCTTTTACATCCAAGTAATTATTTTGTATTACGCATCTAAATTCCATTATTTTTATTGGTACAAGTATCTATATGACCCCCTTAATATACATCTCATGTGGACATGATGATACACCCCTTTCTCTCTCATCAACCATTTTTATGAGTTCTTATTTCATGCCACTATACTATTGAAATTGCACCGTGTTTTTCCAAGCCAATATCATTGTGTAGTGAATACCATACCCATGTCTCTATCAAGACTATTCACCTTTATTCACATATACATTTTGTATGTTACTTTAATGTGTGTATTCTAAATTACTTACTCGTGGAACATCTTATGATGTTGATTCATTCCATGTTATATGATCCATGTGGCCCAATTATGCATGAAATGAAATGTTTAAGAAAGGGTGTGCCCTGATAGAGCTCCAATGCATTGGGTAAAGTATATTATCTTGATATGTCATGTGAAATGGGTGTTGACTAAGTCTAATTCAAGTGAAACAAGGGTTTACTTGTGCTTCATGTGCAATGAGGGTTTACTCATGCTCAAAGTGCAATGAGCCTTGGCTCATGTTAATTCCATGTTAAGTGTTGTTTCCACATTTACATGTTATGATTAGCATGCTTTATCATGCGTTTATGTTCATGTTTCTCTTGTGCTCCATTGATATGACTATTATCTAACATGTATTGTATTCCTCATGTTATTCCATGTTTATTCCCTTACTGGGCTTTATAGCTCTTCCTTTTCTTATGCATGTCCTCAAGTTATCCCATGCAATGCTATGTACGAGGGAATGTAGTGGTCATATAGAGGATGTTTTCGATAAAGATATTATATTTCATGTTTTAAGTTGTTATTTAATGATCCTAAGTCCCAAATAAACTAGACCTATCTATCTTCTGTGTTGTAATAAGTTATGTTTACATAATAAATCATGATTTAGTTTGTAATAAATAATAGGGTTGTCATAAGATAGGTTCCCGAAAAGGAAGGTACACCTCATTGACATGAGTCATGTCATTTATCCATTTAACCATTTATCATTCTAGGGTGTTACATGTATGTTCATATAATCACTGATCTTAGAGATTACCTAGTGTGAACTTCATGGGAGGAATTCACATCTAGTTACATGTACTCACAATTGATTGTCAACAGTCTATGTGTCACATCATAGTATGTTATCCGAACATAGAATTATATTTAAGAATATAATCCTAGAAATTCATGTTTTTCATCATAGCGAAGAATCATTATGAACTTATCGATCCAAAAAATACTCTATGAAGTTATTATAATAAATTCATACATATCAATGAAGAATATGAAATAATATGTTTTATTAATATTAAAATATTTTAAATATACTTTAAATATGATGTGAAACTACTTCTTTCTAGAATATTAATTCCAAAATAATCTCAATTTTACAAGATCCAACCACGGATGACTTTTATTATGGTAAACCTTATATAGTGACTATGCTTCTGATGAGTTTAGAATTTATTAAATGGGTCATCCATGTTGTCTTTCACGGATATTATTATCAATATTATGTCACCTATTTGAGAAAAACCATCACGGGATTATAATTTTAATGTATGTGTTTCATCCAATTAGGTGACCATGGTTCTTTTGTAAGAGCCACTACTATTGTATTATCACAACAAAGTGTGATAGGTCCATTACTATTGGTAATAACTTCATGTTCTTAGTTGAGGTTTTGTAACCAATGTAATTTTATAGACACCTTAGAATTAAAAATATACTTAGACACTATTTTAGAATATGTTACCAAAACTTTTTTTGAGCTCTTCAAGCACACAACTCCTCCATTAAGAATAAATATGTCTTCTAAATAATATTTTAGATCATCTTGATCTATTTAGAAACTAGAATCTACATATAATTTAATTAATAGTTCATCATCTAATCCATATACTAGAATATCCTTATTATTCCACTGCTACTTAATGATACTCTTGGATGACATCTAATTGTGGTCACTTGGGTCAGTGTAATGTCTTCCTACCTTACTTAGGGAATAGGTGACATGTATCCTTGTATATATCAGAGTACACATGACTAACCCAATCATAAATTCTTATAGATTCCCTTATATATTATATCCATAACCATGTGTCTGATGGAACATTTTATTTGAAAGACTAATCCCATGTAAAACATAAAAAAATCCCATCTTGGAATATTTAATATTGAATCCCTTTATTAACTTATCAATATATGTACTCTGACATAGTCCAAGTTACCTCTTATCTCTGTCATGATGGATATTTATCCGATGAATATATGCTACTTCACCTAACACCTTTTTAAATAAACACGGCTTTGACTATGTTTTGAAATATTATAAGCTACATATTTCATTTTTAATAAGTTTTATGTCCTCAAAATAAACTTTATAGAAATTGAATTCACTCCCAATAAAAATTTTATTGACACAAGGTTCACAATCATTATTTATAAGAAAAAAAATCCATTATGGATTCATCAAACATAATATTTCATTACCAAGATTTTTTCTTAGACCTATAAATAGATCATTTCAATTTTCATTCTTTTTTTCATCTTTTGGAGTCACAAACCCTTCACTTTGTGTCATATGGACATCTTCCTGAAGGTTCCCATTATGGAAATCTATTTTTAAATCTATTCTCTAAATATAAAATTAATGGTAAGTTATAATGGAATGGATAATTACAATGTATTTCATTATAGAAACAACGGAAATGGTTTCATTATAGTATATGCCTTGATGTTATTTGAACCATTTTGAAACCAATTATGCCTTATAATTGCTAACTTGTCCATAAATTTCCATTTTCATCATGAATACCAATTTAAAATTAATAGTAATTGCATCCACTAGAGTATATACTAAAATATAAACTTGGTTTTGGTATGTGGAATCTATTTTAAATTCATATCTTCTTTCCACTTAGAAACGTATATCCCACTTACTATTCCCTTATTGGATAGGATATCATAATTATCATCTAATAATAAGTCACCATCCTCAGTGATTTTAAACCCAAATAATTATAGATCTCTAAATTATATCATAATATTATGCATTAATTTTTTCTCTATAATTTTTTATTCCATGTGTATTTATAGAGTATGCTATGGTTATAACTCTTCTATACCATGACCTAATACTTCATAAAATTCTATCTCACTCTGACTGTCTCTTTTAGATATATTCCCCCTCTTATATAATATTGAATTTATTTCCACACTAACCTTTTTTTTGGGTATTAATATTGACAATATCCCCTTTTTTACTTGGGGTATCCTATAAAGGTACACTTTTTGTCTATGGGTGGAAATTTATTTCTTAGAGGCATTAACAAATGCATCTCATCCCAACACATGTAAGTATGAGAACATAGGTTTATTTAAACTCCAAAATTGGTATGGAATATCTTCTTCCACGTTAATTTTCACCTAGTCTAGTATTTTTATTTTTTTTAATTCAAATACCCAAAAATTATAATTAAGACTCACATGACTCACCAATTATCTCAACATATCTATCAATATGGGATTCCTTATTTTGATTACAACATTACATGGAGGTGTATAAGGTTGATTGTGTTGGAATAGTATCCAAAACTCTTATAAATAATCAATGAAGTCTTGATTAATGTATTATCCACCACTGTCTGAGTAGAGTTTCTTAATCTTCTTACCAATATTTTTCTCAACTCAATTCTTATATTCCTTGAAACTATAAAAGAAATCTTAATTTTACCTCCTTAAGTATACATATCCATATCTAATTAAATATTAATAAAAGTTAGGGTGTATTAGCACCCTCCCCATTAAAAAATAAAAATGGTCCACACACATCAAAATAAACCAATTCAAGAATATCCTTGGACCATTCACCTTCTCCACTAAATGAGGATTTAGTTATTTTCCCATATAAAAATGTCTTACATGAAGAAATTGGTTTTTATTAAAGAGAATATAAATATTCAACATTGTTTAATTTATTCAAATTATTTTTATTCACATGACCTAGCTGGTGAATCCATATTTGGTTTTAGTATGAGTCATGCGAACTATTTCCATTATCTATTACTATTACTTGGTTCATTTAACATAACAAATAAATATTTTTATTTATATGTACCTTACTTTGAAATTTTTTATCTTTATAAAAGAAGCAATATTTATTCCAAAATTCAAAAACAAATCCATTTAAATCAATTATTAATACCTCAATAACTTTTTTGGTTATATATAGAACATGATAAAAACAATTTAAAATCATCATACTTCATGTTGGAAACATCTGGTGGTAGTCCCCAATTTCCATTGCAGAAATTTTGGCTCTTTTGGATACATTAAGGTCTACCTCACCTAGTAAATGATTTAGAATCTACTTGGTACCTATATTTGAATACATATGTGAGTACTTAATGTTTATTTTAATTTTTAATTTTTAGAAATAGATAAATTGAACTCAAAAAAATTCAACTAAAGTTTTACCATGCTTCTTTTCTGGGGTAAAATTTTTCTTTTAGTGTCCACTCTTACCATAAGAAAAAAATAATGTCCTACTCCCTTCCTTTTCTCATGATACTCCACTTCGTGGAAGGACATTATGAAGAACATTTATATTTTGAGCATTTTCCCCATCCTTTAATTTTTTCCCAAAAATCACATAAGGATTTCCACTATTCATCTCCTTATAAACTTGATAATGAATTATGATAAGATCAAGAAGATTTTTATCTATTTTTATGAAATTGAAATTTTAGGAAAAAATAGAGAATCTCTATCGAAGTGGTCCAAGAATTAGATCGTTACATTGATCTTTTATAATTTGAAACCCTAGAACCTCTAGGCTCTCAATATATCCAATGAGTTTGACTATATGAGTCCCAACTAGCGCACCTTGTAACACCCTGACTCTAGTTACCCAGATTCAGTGCATTATTACATAACATTGTAATGATACAAGGAATCATGTCCCAAATGACCGATTAGTTTAGTAGCCTTATATGTACTAGATACATTCATAAGTTTTACATTACACCATGAAATGAAAAACAACAACAATATTGTATTCATTAACCACATTCATATCAAATAGAATATCCCTATAAGTCAGTCATAAAATACTTCTTCACATACAAGGAAAAATAAAACATAGAAAGAGGTGATCTTATATTCTTAGTAATTATAACAGTATAGCAGAAACTTTCATAAATAATCAAACATTTAAGGCAATGTATAAGACTAAAACAAAATCCTTTTAGACCTGAACATTAGAATAATATAGAAAAGATAAAATAAAATAATTAAATTTAATTATTCACATGGTTATTCTACTAGTCGAATAATAACATTCAATATCAATGGCCACTTTCATAATGATGGAATGCATAATTCCAGACTTCATAACCACATAGTCAAGGCTTTGTTCCAAGACTACAAATAAGATTTTGTCAAGGCCTTGTGGAAAGACACTGGTTTGCCTCATGAGACCTACCGATGCATCTAGGAGCTATTTCGGGCTCCACCGGCCACTTACTTAGTCCAATGCATTCCTCATATGAAAAGTTTTAAACAAAACATACACATATGTATTAAAAATATCATACGAAATATCAATAATTTATCCATAAAATATGAATGGTATAAAAATAACACATCCACAGTCAAACATATCATAAAACCTTCAATATAATATGGAAGATTTTTATCATAATAAATCTACTTCAAACAAGTTTAAAATACACTAAATGATGTTGACATAGATGAAAATGATTTGTACAACTCTTTGAGAGAAATATCACTTCTTCATGAAAACATTTAAAATTCACAAAATTTAGAAAGGAAGGAAATTAAATATATTTCTTAATCAAAGTGTCTCATACCACTTTGAATCTTTTTAAGGTAATTAACAATTTAAAAACATTCATGCCCACATAAATAAATCCTTAAAATCCATATTGAAAATATATAAATTAATGACAATGATTTAGAATAATAAGTATTTAAAACAATTAAAATTATGTTTTATTAAAAAATTCCTTTAAAAATAATCCCTTTCAAAACCCTTTCATGAAAACATGCACATGGATAATAAATATTCCCTAGTAGATACTTACGTAAAAACAACCTCGGATAATAAAGAGATTGTGAAATTAACCCTTACCTAGTAATTTTTCATCGTCTATGGTAGGTTAACCTCTTTTATAATGGTGAAATAATTGTTATTATATTATAAAAGAACCATATAAAAAAATATGATATCATATATGTTATTCTAATTTTTCTTTGTTAATGATATTTTAGTAGTATCATCATTTTGGGGGTAAACTGATTCGTTTTCCTTTTTATGATTTATTATGTAAGTAATTTTTCTTATGGATAGGATGTATATTATTAATATTCAGAATGATATTAAGTTTTTAATCATTATTTTTAATCATCAAATGGAAATTTTTCTTGAATGGATATGATGAGAAATGAATC
The DNA here is from genome assembly GCA_963277665.1 of Viscum album. NCBI lineage: Eukaryota > Viridiplantae > Streptophyta > Magnoliopsida > Santalales > Viscaceae > Viscum > Viscum album. The sequence goes on along the minus strand of OY728133.1, from coordinate 310,504,677 downwards.
TTATCACGTTTGTGGAGACGGTAATCCGTACGTACGCACGAGCGACAATATTATTATTTTGATATTAAATTCATATATAATTGGATGTTCTAACATATATAAAGAATCATTATAATATTATATTTATTATTTAAAATATTTATACTGATTATTATACCCTTCCATGTGATGAAGTGTTTGAATGACAAACTACACCTCGACCTGGTGACTGTAAGCCGTGCGTAGGCACGTATGGTGAAATGTCGTTAATAAGATGAATAGAATAATGAATATGGATATACCATATTTATATTAACATTAAAGTATATAGAATATACTTGAGTTATTATTTTAGAATGGAGACAAAAAATAAATAACAAGTGGAAGAAAAAAATAACTTGAAAGAGGTGATGAAATATTTACCTCTTCTTCGGGTTCTTCCTTTTGATTTAATCAAAAGGGATCCTTATGTTGGATTCATAACTAAAGGAAGGACTCTAGGATTAATTTACGACAATGGAGAGGATATTTGGGTAGGGTTTGGCTGATCCAAATGGCTTTGAAGGTGTCAAATTAAGAGAAGGGGGAGTGCCCTTTTATAAGAGGGGTGAGGGGCACCTTAGGAAAAGACTGAAATATTATTTTATAATAAAATAATTTTCGGTCTATAATGGATCCAAAGTGATTTAGTTATAGGATAAGGTGGTGATGGGTATAAAACCCCTCAAACAATAGGTTTTATATAGGTTGGGGACTATATATTAACCATATCTTTTATATTTAACTCTTAGTTAAATAGTTTGACATTTACCATGTCTCTTTGTATTTTTATAGTACATGGTCAATAAACTTACTATAAACTTCCTAGAGAACCTCAAGTAGTACATTAATTACATATATAATATTATTTATGACCTTTGGACAATCCTTATATTTTTATGAAAAAAATATTAATTGATAATATAATATTTGTTTTAAAAACTCTTTTATGTTAATTTTGACACTATTTGGTATTTTGTTTTTTCTAAATTTATAATAGCTTTATTAATTCAAATAAAATTCATTTAATCAACCCTGACATTTCATAATAATCTATAAAATTAGTTAACTTCATAAAAAGTCTCAAATTACATTTATTTGGGTATTTATAATATAAATTATTTTAATATTCCATTAATTAGGTAATTACTGAATCATCATTGTGTCATCAATAAATTAAATTATTTAATGTCTAAAAATTATAAATCAAATACCATTATGTATAAAATATTTTCAGCTTTCTGATGAATTTTTATAGTCGAATTTATCTTATTTTTATCCCTATATTAAAAATGGTTTAGTTATTAAACATTTAATTTAACAATTTTAAATATTCATTGAATTAAATAATAATAAATGTCCTAATCTAATCCAAGTGGACCTAAAGGATAATATTTTATTCCTAAGGTTTTTTTCATCGAATTAAACTTATCCAATAGAATTAGGATATGTGTTAGGGTAATAATAATATCATTTTTACCATTAATTATGCTATTTACATTTAATCGTGGTAAATAATAGTCAAAAGTTACTATTTACCAAAAATTAATTTTATCTTATTGAACCACATTTTACTTGATGATGTCAACCATGTATCTTTGATTTTTTAAATTCAATTCACAAAAGTGGTAAAATTATGTTTTATACAAATTTGTAAATTCTCTTCGGAGATGGGTAAAAGACGGTAAAAAGTTTGATAAAATTTTATATATCTAAACTCATTATAAAATGACTACAATGAAATAAACTGAACTTATATATATACTATGTATCTATTTTGAACTAAAATAAATTTAAATAAAATAAATAATTATTTAAATAAAAATTCGGTTTTAAACAATAACTCAGGGATTTTCCCTATTCCTCAAAAATTGAATGTTTTCAGAAAAATACCAAAAATTCAACCTAAGATAATTTAGATATTATGAATCCAAAAATGGAGTCCTTTTTGAAAGATAAAATTTATAAAATTTCAAAAATTGTTTTTACTATTCATAACTACTAGTTTGATTGGTCGTGGTGTGTCAGAATATCGAAGTAACGTACAATGCAAGTTATTGCATTATTCAAAGGGAAACGAACTGTGGAAGCTTGGGGTGTTTCATTCTTCCCTCCATCAAATAATTTCTTCCTCTAAATTTCTAGAATATTAATGCATAAAAAGAATTAGGTGGTTCTTTATCATAAGTTCTTTGGGTTCCCATGTTTCCTCTTCCATCTTATGGTTTCTCCATAGAACTTTTACCTGATGATTTGTCCGGTTTCTCAGCACTTGTTCTTTAGTATGCCGAATTTTGACAGGATCTTCACAATAAGACATATCATGTTCCAGTTCAATTTCCTCATTGGTGAGTACATGCGTTGGGTCAGGCATGTATTTTCTGAACGGCGATATGTGGAACACATCATGAACTTTGGAGAGACTTGGAATCATTGCCAACCAGAAAGCTACATCCCAAATTTGTTCTAGAATTTCAAAAGTTCCTATGTACCTGGGACTCAATTAACCCTTCTTACCAAATCGTATAATTCTCATCCATGGAGATACCTTCAAGAAAACATTATCTCCAAGATGAAATTTCAAATCCATCCTTTAGTTATCAGTATAGCTCGTCTTCCTACTTTGAGCTGCTTTGAGGTGGGTTTGGACTACCTTTACATTTTCCATCATTTCCTCAACAAGTTCTGGGCCTACGAGTTTTCTTTCAAAAACATCATCCCAACAAGTTGGTGTGCGACATCTCTTGCCATATAATGCTTCATATAGTGCCATCTAAATACTTGAACAAAAATCTATTATTATAGGAAAATTCTACCAGATGTAAATATTGATCCCACATACCTTGAAAGTCAAGTGAGCATGATCTCAACATATATTTTAAGGTTTGAATAGTCCGTTCTGATTTTCCATCAGTTTGAGGGTGGTAGGTAGTGGTCAAACGAAGTTCAATATCCAGGGATTTTTAAGGACTTATCTAGAATCATGATGAAAATCAGGGATCACAATCAGAAAAAATATTTTTGGGTACTCCATGAAGTTTTACAACTTCATTAATATATAGACTTTCTAGACGTTCAAGTTGTAATTCTTCTCTTATAGAAAGAAAATGTGTTAACTAGGTAAGACGATCAGTAATGACCCATATTGCATCATTCCTACTAGGATTCTTTGGTAGTCCCCTGAAAAATTACATCATAATATTATCTCATTTCCACATAGGTATGGGAATAGGTTGCATGACTCCTCCAACCCATTGCCTTCCAGCTTTCATTTGTTGAAAAACATACATCGTGACACAAAATTAGCAATCTCCCTCTTCATGTTATCCCACCAAAAATGTTACTTCAAATCTATATACATCTTAGTGCTACGAGGGTGTATAGAGAAATTAGAGCTATGAGCATCATCCAACAATTCCCTTTTTAGATCAGGTAAGTTAAGAACACAAAGCCTCTTCCCAAATTTCAAAATTCCATCTTCATATATGATGCCACTCAACCTCCCATCGACCATGGCTTTAATTTTCTTTTGAACCTCCTCATCATCATCCCAAAAACTTTTTATCTTTTGTAGTAAAGATGGTTTGGAAACCATTTGACAAAGTATTGATTTTTAACCTTCCATGATTATTCCCATATCCATTTTCACTAGGTTCATGAAAATAGGATCACTTTTAATTCTAATCTTGTTCAAAACTCTATGATTATTTCTGGTCAAATCATCTACCACCTTATTTGTCTTCCCCGGGTGGTAGTGTATTTTGAAATCATAATCATTGTGTAGTTCAATCCATCTACTTTGCCTAATGTTGATTTCCTTCTATGAGAAAATATATTTCAAACTCTTATGATCGGTATATATCTCACATTTTTCATCATAGAGTTATTGTATCCATATCTTTAAAAGAAAATATTACAGCTGATAACTCAAGATCATGAGTAGGATAGTTTTTCTCATGAATTTATAGCTGTCATGATGCATAGGAAATAACTCTATCATTCTGTATAAGGACACAACCAAATCCTTTCTTTGAAGCATCACTATAAATAACAAATCCATCATTCCCTGATGGTAGAGTCCAGATAGGGGAATTGAATAATCTTCTCTTCAGTTCTTCAAAACATTCTTCACACTCTTTTTTCCAAACAAATTTAACCCCTTTACGTGTGAGCTTTGTTAATGGGTTAGCCAAACAGAAAATATTCTGGACAAAACGTCGATAATAACTAGCTAAACCAATAAAATAGTGTACCTCGGTTATACTCGTCAGTACTGGACATTCTTGGATTTCCTTGGTATTTGAATGATCAATAGATATTCCACACATAGAGACAATATGGCCATGAAAAGAAATATCTTGAAACTATAATACAAAATTTTTAAACTTCCCATATAATTCATTTCTTCTGATTTTTCTTAGAATGGTGACCAAGTGATTTTCTTGATCTTCATATCTTTTGGAGTATACAAGGATATCATCAATAAATACCAATACAAAGTCCTCAATATATTCCTTGAAAACTATGTTCATTGCAGCCATGAAAACAAAGGGTCCATTAATCAACGCAAAAGGAATTACTGTAAACCCGTAATGCCCGTACCTAGTTCGAAATGTTGTTTTTGGAATGTCTTCCTTCTTCACACAAAAGTAATGATATCCAGATCATATTTCATTCTTTGAAAAATATTTAGCTCCATGAAGTTGGTCGAAAAAATCAACAATGAGAGGTAGGTGATACTAGTTATTTTTTTTATAGCATCGATCTCCATGTAGTTAATGCACAACCCCATAGATCCATACTTCTTCTTAATAAAAAGAAAAGGGGCTCCCCGTGGAGAAACACTAGGGTGAATAAATACTTTATTACTCAATTCCTCTAGTTATTTCTTGAGTTCCACTAATTCCATATTGGACATTCTATAAGGGGTCTTTGATATGGGCCTTGAACCAGGAATTAAATCAATGGAAAACACAATTTCTCATTTTGGAGGATGTCCAGTTAAATATTCTTGAAACACATCAATAAATTCCTGAAAAATAGGGATTTCCTCTATTTGAACATTCTTTTCCTCACCCATAATTATTTCATTCTCTTCCTCTCCAATAATTGAATCTAGTAGACCTACTGGGGGTGGATCTAGATAAGAATCAGGTGGGGACGTTTCTTCTATATAGATAAGTTACTCCTTATCATCATCAAAAATTGTAACCTTGTTCTTCTTATAATAAATTTTCACATCATTTTCCGAAATCGAATCCATTTTGAGGATTATATCAAATTAAATCATGGGTATGATGATGAGATCAGCAGATAATGAACATTTATATGCCCTAATGGGAATTGATTCACAAACATTTGTTGCAATGAAACATCTGTTAGGTGTTTTGACTGACAACTCCCTTGTTAAGTAAAATTGAAAATATCTAATTTTAATAGAAAACTGGGATGATATGAAACAATGAGATGATCCAAAATCAAATAAATCATTTTCTAAACTTGAGAAAACTATTAAATTACCTGCTACCTCGTCTTTCGGAGCTTCATCCTCAGCAGTAGTTATAGCATAAACTTGGCCTTGATCCCTTATCCTTTTCTAAGGTAAGATTTCTTAGCTCTTAGAACATTCATTTGCATAATTCCCACTTTCTCTACAATTATAGCATTCAACATTGATAGACACTTTCTTCCCCTCGAAATCACGAGCTTGGTGGCCTTTTTCACCACACTTGTAAAAGACTCCCATACCCTTAAGGAAAGTACCGGGGTGTTTCTTCCCACATTTACTTCAGGATGGATATACAACTTTTCCCTTCTTCCCCTTATTTCCAATTCTAGAGTGTTTAGAAAATTTCTTCTTCTCTTTCATTGCTTTAAAGTCATAAGACATAGATAATACCTTTTCTATCTTGATTACACAAGAGGCAATATCTTCGTATGACGAGAAGGATTGTGAGACTAATTATAGATAGAGGAAGGGTTTTAACCCATCAAAAAAATGATCAATCATACTTCTTGGGTTGTTTATATAATTTTCAGCATTCCTTTCTAACCTTGTAAATTTAGCCTCATACTTTGCGACATTTTCACCCTTCTTTTTGCCTCATACTCAGAAATTGTCTTTCCATATCTACTCGATGGTCACGAGGAAAGTGTTTTTCTAAGAAAATATATTTAAATTCCCTCCATTCCATATTTGATACTTCATAATCTTTCTTTTTGTTTAGAATCAATGTCCACCACTGATCAGCATCTCCAGTGATGCGATAAACTGCCCTAATAACTTTTTCCATTTTGGTACTCCCCAAACCATGAAATATTTTCTCTAAGGAATTTATCCATTACTCAGCTACTAATGGATTTGTAATACCATTGAATTTTGGTGTTTGTTTACTCATGAAGAGGTCTAACATTGATCCTCTTCATTGTGGATAAGTGTGCTCTATATGGGTAAGGTTATTATTCATAACCTGAGTGAGTTGTCCAAGTATGGTGATAAGCTTATCAACACCAATTGCTTCACTAGATCCACTATAATTATCTAGAGTAGGAGGGAAATCCCTACATGGATTATTTGTGTTGATAAGGTTTTTATTCATTCCACTAGGCATCATTTCTAAACAATGGAATACACTAGATTAGTTTATGAATCGCAATACATAATTCCAAACTTGTAAAAAAGTTAACATAAATTGGATAGTTTATGGATATAATCCATAATCATAAAAAAATGTTTTCTTTGAGGAGGTATATACTCATAAATCCTTCATAATGGTTTGTATAGAAAATGTGTATTATCCTAAACATATTCCCTGGGAGTGTCGTAACCAAGAGTGCAGAAAGGTCCATTGTCGTGTACCCAGATACCTCGGGTCAAGTCCAGAACTCCTTGTTAGAGATTTCACTCCTAGGTACATCTATGCTAGAGCCGCCTCTACCTTCTCATTTCCAGAAATGGATGTATTTCTCTAAAAATACACAAAATCTCTACATTACCAAAATTGTAGGAAGTTCTTCTATAATAATCCTCAAAGTTTATCTTAGGGTAATGTCCTCTAATGAGATTTTTTCTAAATATAGTTTCCAAGGATAGTACTAAACTTCCACTTATACCAACTATAATTCATCGAACCAAGTTACCTATATTTGGTGCATTATTACATAACATTGGCATGATACAAAGAATCATGTCCCAAAAGACAAATTAGTTTAGTAGCCTTGGAATTACTAGATACATTCATAAGTTCTATGTTACACCATGAAATGAAATAAAACAACATCATTTTCTTCATTAACAACATTCATATCACGTAGACTATCCCTACAGGTCATTTATAATATACTTGTTCACATCTTAGGAAAAGTAAAACATCGGCAGGGGTGAACTCAGATGCTCTGTAGGGATAAAAATATTGCAGAAACATTCATAAATAAGCATAAGCATTTAAGGAAATGTATAAGACTAAAAGAAATGCTTTTAAACATGAACTAAATGATATTATGGAAAAGATAAAATCAAATAATTCCATTTACTTATTCACATGGATATTTTATTAGTTGAATAATCACATTCACTATCAATGGCCACTTTCATAATGATGGAATGCATAATGCTAGAATTCATAACCACGTAGTCAAGGCCTTGTGCTAAGACTACAAATAAAAACTTTTCAAGGCCTTGTGCAAAGACTAGGTGTTTGTATCATGGGACCTATTATTACATCGAGGAGCTATAGCAGGCTCCACCCATCACTTAATATTTTAAATGCATTCCTCATATAAAAATGTTTAAAAAAAACATAAACATTCATATTAAAACGAGCATACGAAATGTCAATAATTTATCCATAAACCATGAATGGCATAAAAATAAAACATCCACAGTCAAACATATCACCAAACCTTAAATAGAATATGGAATATTTGTATCATAATAAATCAACTTCAAACAAGTTTAAAATCCATTAATGGATGTTGACATAGATGAAAATGATTTGTAAAACTCTTTGAGGGAAATATTCACCTTTTATGAAAACATTTAAAACTCCAAAAATTTAGAAATGAATAAATTTAAAGGAATTTTTAAATCAAAGTGTCCCATACCACTTTGAAACTTTTCAAAGGAATTTACATTTTAAAAACATTCATGTGATTTTAAATAAATCCTTAAAAACCATTTTGAAAACATGGACATTAACGCGAATGATTTAGAAGAATAAATATTTAAAATATTTAAAATGATGTTTTAGTAAAAAAATTCCCTTAAAAATAATCAATTTGAAAACTCTTTTATGAAATCATGGAAATGGATAGTAAATATTTCCCAGTAGATACTTACGTAAAAACAACCTCGGATAATAAAGATATTTTAAAATTAACCCTTACCTTAGACTTTTCCATGGTTGAGGGTAGGTTAACCTCCTATATAATGGTGAAATCATTGTTATTAAATTATAAAAGATCCATATACATAATTATTATATCATATATGATCTTCTAATATTGATTTGTTAATGATATTTTAGTAATATCATCATTTCGCGTGTAAACTGATTCGTTTTCCTTTATATGATTTGTTACGTAAGTAATGTTTGTTATGGATAGGATGTATCTTATTCATCTTCAGAATGATATTTTATTTTTAAAAATTATTTTTAATCATCAAATTAAAATTATTCTTGAATGGATATGATGGGAAATGAATCTCATCGCGTTCGTGGAGATGGTAATCCGTACGTACGTATGAGCAACAATATCATTATTTTGATTTTAAAATAATATATAATTGGATGTTATATCATATATACAGAATAATTATCATGTTATATTTATTTTTTAAATCATTTATACTCATTATGATGCCCATCCAAATGATGAAGTGTTTGAATAACAAACTACACCACAGTGGAGATGGTATGTTGTACGTACACACATATGGTGAAATTTCATTCGTAGGATGGATAGAATAATAAATATGGTTATACCATATTTATAATAACATCACAATATATAAAATATAATGTATTTATTATTTTATAATGTAAACAACAAAGAAAGAATAAGTGGAAGAAGAAAATAACCTGAAAGATATGATGAAATATTTACCTCTTCTTCGGGTTCTTCATTTTTATTTGATCAAAAGGGATACTTAGGTTGGATTTATGATGAAAAAATGGCCTCTAGGATTAAGGGAGTACAGTTGAGATGATATATGGGATAGGTTTTTCCGAGCTAAGTGGATTTTAATGTGTGAAATTAGGAGAAGGGGAAGTGCCCTTTTATAAGAGGGGTGAGGGGCACCGTAGGAAAAGATTGAAATATTATGTTATTATAAAATAATATTCGGTTTCTAATGGATCCAAAGTGATTTATTTCGAGTCTATGGTGGTTATGGGTTGAAATACACTCAATTAATTGGATTTATATAGGTTTGGGTCACTATATTAACCTTATCTTTTAGATTTAACTCTTAGTTAAATAGTTTGACATTTACCATGTCCCTTTGTATTTTTATATTATATCATTAATAAAATTACAATAAACATCCAGTCGAACATAAAGTGTTTCATTAATGACATATATAATTCTATTTAAGATCTTTTGATGAACCATAGATTCTTGGTAAGATAATATCAATTAATAATATAATATTTGTTATAAAAACAGTTTTATGTCAATTTTGACACTATTTAGTATTTTGTTTTTTTCTAAATTCATGACAGAATTATTACTTAAAAAAATTAATTTAATAAACCCTAACATGTCATATTAACCTATAAAATTAGTTTAATTCATAAAATGTCTCAAATTACATTTATTTGGGTATTTATGATATCAATTATTTTAATATTTCATTAATTATGTAATTACGGCATCATCATTGTGTCATAAATAAATTAAATTATTTAATGTCTACAAATTATAAATAAAATACAATTATTTAGGAAATCTTTTTAGATTTATAATTAATATTTATAGTCTAATTTATCTTATATGTAACGCTATATTAAAAATGGTTTAGTTATTAAACATTGAATTTAACACTTTTAACTCTTCTTTGAATTAAATAATAATAAATGTACAAATCTAATCCAAGTACACCTATATGATCATATTTTATTACTAAGTTTTTTCTGTTAGATTACACTTACCCAATAGAATTATGACATGTGTTATGGTAATAATAATATCAATTTTACCTTTAATTTCCCAATTTACTTTTAATCGTGTTAAATAAAAGTCAAAAGTTACAATTCACCAAAAATTATTTTTATCTTATTGATCCACATTTTACTTACTGATATCAAGCGTGTCTCTTGGATTTTTGAAATTCAATTCATTGAAGGGGTAAAATTATGCTTTATACAAATTTGGAAATGCTCCCAGGAGGGGGGGTAAAAGACTATAAAAAGTTTGATGAAATTTTATATATCAAAACTTGTTATAAAATGACTCCAACGAATTAATTTGAACTTATATAGGTATTATGTATCTATTTATAACGAAAATAAATTTAAATAAAAAAAATAATTATTTAAATAAAAATTCATTTTTAAACAATAACTCAATGTTTTTCACTATTCATCCAAAATTAAATGTTTTTTGAAAAATAAAAAAAATTCACCCTAAGATAATTTCGATATTCTGAATCCAAAAATGAAGTCCATTTAGAAAGATAAAATTTAAAAAAATTAAAAAATTTGGTATTACTATTCATAACGGCTAGTTTGATTGGTCGCGGTGTGTTAGAATCTCAAAGTTACGTACAATGCAAGTTATAACATTATTCAAACGGAAACGTACCGTGGAGGCTTGGGGTGTTACAAACATCCTCCAAGTTTTCACTTAAATATCTCATTGGATATCTCAAAATATTTATATCTTTATCTCCCCTAGTAAATACCACATAGATTCTTGTGACATTATAATTCTTTAAAGAATGTTTTTATGAATTTTTTTCAGAAATAAAAATATAGTTTTTTTTCATTTAATAAACATAATTTTTATCACCTGATTTATTTTTTTCAATGTTTTCATGAAAAATTGATGTTTATTTTTATAAAAAAGTTATATTGCAATATTAATGATAACAGATCTAGAATGGTATGGCCATAGGGCTTCAACACATGACCAAAGGTTGATAATGTCACAATTCCTATCACCAACTTGTGTGTTTCCCGACTTCTATATTCCTTACATGTTATATAAAAAATTTATTTTATTATATAAAATGATTATTATTAAATTTATACTTCTATTTTATAAATACATTCCATTTAAAAAAAATATGGCCATCATCTTGGTAATTAAGTCATTGTAATTTAATGATTTTCAAACCATGATGCATGTTGTTATTATCGTCAAATTATTACATATAACCATTTTTGGTACTATCAAATTAAATTTTATATTTACCATTATAACATACTTTTTTAAATATTAATTTTATATTGTTATGTCTTTCTAATTTATGTTGTATTCTATTTAGTATTTGAATGTTTTTATTCCCTATATATGCTTTATTGAATTATAATTCACCTTTTAAAAGGTCATGTAAAATATTTCATAATAAAACATCAATAATATTTAATTTTAATACATTTACTAAAAAATTATAGCCAATAAAATACTCACTATTATAATATAAAGAAAAATAAATTTCCTCACACATCATGTGTTAATATTGACTACTACAACAAAGAATTTTTAAGCTATAGAAAACACATACTAGAAATCAATAACACTTTATTTCAATATATAAAGAAATTTAATTCAATCTACAATAATACCTAATCTAACACCATATATTAAAATGGTAAAAAAATTGAGAATAAATAAATTTAAACATAAAAAATCATATTTCCTAGATCCCCTATAGTCATTGCACCCATAAACATCACTAAAATAGAAAAACATAATGTTAATAAGGTAAACTTTTTTTGTAAATGATATTGAACCTTGATAGAATAAAAATGAATGATGAAGTGCGAGAATAATGGTGTATTTATAGGGAAATATAGTAATTAAATTTTATTAATACTAACTTAATTATGAACCTTAGTCAATAATACAATTGGTAATTATTTTGTTTGGTTATGTTGATGCAATTAAGTGCTAGTTAGGACTATTTTATGATATAGTTAATATTGTTTTATTTTACAATCTAAATATAATATAGTAAGAATATATTTTTTGATAAATTTATGAGGTTTAAATTAAATATATAATATTATAAAACACTTTTTAAATGATAATATATTTTATCCAAATCCAATGTAATTTTCATAATGTCTAGATTTTTTATTATGCTATATTAATTATTAATTTACAAAAAAATTGTATTTTTATTTCAAATTTAAATTTATAATATTTGGATAATTATTATTGATAAAATAAATTTATTTATTTACTCAACACATCAAAATTATCTTAGGGTGAATTTTTAGGAACTTTCAGACAAAGTTTCTTTTTTGGTGAAAATGTTAAAATTACTATCTTAAGAGAACTATGATTTTATAAAAACATAATTATTTGAGAATTATTTAAAAAAATTATGAACCATTTTATTTAATTAAAATTACATTTAATAAGTTTAAAATTTATTTAAACATATTAAATATAATTTATTAATTTATAATTACCATTTTTAGAACCATAAATAGAAGTTTTTTATATAAGAATTATATTTGGAATCAGTTGTTTAAATAGGGTGTTTGGAATTTGATATTTAAATTGTGTATGCTTTTTACATCCACCCACCCTAACCTGATCATTAATATAGTAGAAAATTGGTTATAATTTATTTCACCCATAAGTGGTTGTATTATATAATAAAATAACGAATACTATATCCCTTAAACCCACCCCTCCTCAAGTATAAACACTCACCCCATCTGATTCCCCCACATATAAATTTGATCTTCTCTCATCATATATATCCTAATTATTCTCTTTAATATCTAACTCTTCAAACCTGAATAATTTTATTGTTATAATCCTCCACTCTAAGATAAGAAGGTCAATAAAAGTAAGGGTCCTTAATCCCCCTCTTTTCTTTTAAATTTCATTAAATTTTTTTTATTTTCTTTTTAAATTTATTTTACTTATATTATAATTCTTTTTATTCTATGGTATTAAACTCCATTTTTATATAAAAAATAATATTTTATTTATTACATATCATTATAACTTTTTTCTAATTCGTTACCATGATAAAGTAAGGATCTTCAATCCTCCTCTTTCCATTTCAAGTTCATTACCTTGTTATATTGTCTTATTAAATTTAATTTTTTTTATAATACCATGCATTTTATTCCATGGTATTATATTATATTTTATATTTTTCAAATGGGATTTGTTTTTATACCACTTATTTATAGAATTTTTCAAAGCCATTATAATTCTCTAACTACACTGTATCCCAAAAACGATTCAAAATATTCATTAAATTAAAATATTAGTGGTTTTATAAGGAAGGAAATACCTATCCTGATACTAAATTTGGATGTTTTTTTGGATCAGTTTCATCTAGTGGTTAAAACTATATAAATATCTGGTTGTTTATTTCTTATACATCATTCAGGTGCATGGTGAATAGACCGATATATTTATCCTGATTTGATAAACCTAGTGGATGTTCTTGGATGATCTAAATTCTTTTAAAAATATATTATTAATGAATTATTTAAAATTTAATTGTTATCATACTTTCAAATGTTCATGTATCTAGCCACCAAGACACTTTGATACCTTAGTCCTTATCAACACCCAATGACTATAATCACACATCTTTCACTTGTTGATGGTGTTTATTAGTATATTGTAATATCCCTAGTTTTTCCTTAAGGGATTTCACCAAGATATCATCATTAGTTCTTTGATTTGTGAAAATATTTTCATGCCATATAATTTATTCTTTTATGTGGGAAAATATTTTAAGATATGCCTCATTTAGAAATTGTGCTAGGTATTTATGTTCATCAATCCTTGAACATTATTCCTTGATATTATTAAGTTTTTGATGGATTTTATTGGACTTTTATGTAATGGGAGGGGCCTAGAATTATATATCCCATTAGTGTAGCAGTAGTTCTAATGATACTACTAAGATAGTTTAATGGGATTGTTCTTTCCTTTTATGTAATATTTCTTGGAACATAGCCTTGACGGTATGTTAAGATGCTCTGTGTTATGAATTATCATAATTATATGTTGAGTTATCAGTATAAAAAAATATTTTAATTTTTTATATTTTCTATGGATTTATATATGATCTCGTTATTAATTGATATGGAATAAGTCAATTAATTTTTCATGGATCCCATCACTATGTGTTCATTTATTTATTTTCTAACATCTATTAATTATCATGTTGGTCATGGGTTTATTTACACTCGAAGTTTTATTTGATATGTTATAACTCAATTTATTTATTCATACCTCCCTTCAATATATCTTTAGTTAATTATATCCTAGTACATATTAATTTTTATGTTATCCATGTACTTATTTACGCACTCAGTTTCATTCGATATGGAATAACATAGTTGATTTATCCTTGCTATAATTATTTCTTTATAATTCATTCCACTACATAAAACCCTCAAACTGAGCATTTTATCTCACCCATTATATTATTCCCCATTTCTTCATGAAACAAATTCGAGTACTACTTTTGAGAAAATGATCACAAGGAGAATAAATTTTTTTCATGTTTTCAGGTGATGTATTCTTATTTTCAAATTAAAGTAAAACTCAGTTATGTATCTTGTTTCATATGGCTACTAAACTAATGTATCCTTTTTATTGTGATCTAGATACCAATGTAATAAAATATACACTAGATCTAGTTTTCTAGAGTTGGGGTTGTAATAATTGGTGTCAGGATGATAGTTTAGTAGAAAATATAGTAACTATATTTAGATGATGATATTTATAACCTAATAGAAAAATTATTGTACTTAACTTTGATTAAAAAATATTGATTTCTAATTTAAGGAATATATTAATTGATATTCCCTTTTTGGATAATGAATTTGTTAATTTTCAATAGCACAAATTTTAATGATTTTTGGGAATGTTCATGAAAATATTTGGATTGTTATTTATATAATAGGTTAATGGTATGATAGAATCCAACATAAAGAATCTTAGCTTAATCAAAGAGTGATATATTATGAACTGAATATATACTAGTCTACAAATTGGGTTCCTTGGATGTTCATAATATGGATTATTCCAAATTTATATAATTTTATTTTCATAATATATTTTTTATCACTCGCGATTAACTATATTGGTTTTTTTATTACTATAAATAAGAAGTTGATAATTTCACTATAATTTGGTGGAAGGTAGATCATTTAATTTATTAATTATATTTTTGAAAATGGATTAAATATCCTTTTCTATGATTAAATGGGTTAGATCATTAATAAATCTCTCTCCCTTTTAGAAGATCCACTTATAATGTTTATTATAAATTAATGCCAATATGTATTTGAATCTTTCTATAATATCTAAATTACTTGAAAAAAATTATGAGGTATCTAAAACCTCAACCATTCCACAATTTTTTAAAGGATTGTAGATTTAATATTTTAAAATCCTATATTCTCAACTTTATTACCATGGTGGGCATGGTAAGTACCATCGAGGTAGTTTTTAATTTATTATCTTTATATCAAACGCATGAATCACTTCATGATTTTATAGATTTTGTTGAAGTGGGAGACCTTGGAGCATCATATATGTAACTAAATATAGATTTATTTCTTTGGAAAATATCAAAATTGATATTGGAAACCCCAATTTTTAAATCTTTGAAGACGTCTCAATAATATTATTTTACAAAAATCATGTTCAAAAGAAGATGTTTTAAAATTATATATTATAAATAAATTTTCATTGATTTATTTATTTTTACATGAATTTAATCCAAGTTTAATGAGTTTCATTTGTATAATGTATGTTGAATATTTTTAAGATATGTTAAGGTACCATTGTGTTGCGTGGACCCTTACTCCGTAAGGGCATCCCTAATAGAGAAACTAATGAACTTGTTGAAGGAATGATTTATTTCAATTATTAAATACAATTTTAATTCTAGGTGAAAAAAATAAATTTTTTTAGAGAATAATTAACTCACTATTAAATAAATAAATGTAAGATTTTGGGTTTTTTATTTAATAAAAAATTTCAATGATGAAATTTTATTAACGGGGTAGAATTTAACATCCTAAAATTCCTAATGAACAATTTAATAAAATGTACATTAAAAATTATAATACAATTTTACATATTTTAATAAACCAAATATTTATCAACTATGTTTTTTGGATATTTTTCAAGGAAAATATATGTTTATTTTTACAAAAATAAAAGCACGCAAGATAATTTATAATCATTCACGTTTGATATGGAAAAGGGTATCGAACCCATTACCAAAGGGTGATAAGGGCGCAATGCCCATCACCATCTTACATGATTCCCTACTTTTACCTTACATAATTTTTATATAAATACATCTATTTTTTTATATAAATTATTGTTTTTAAATATTTATTTATATTTTATAATGAAATTACTTTTTTTAATACTTCTATTTTCACATCATCTTGGTAATTAAGTTGTTGTAATTTAATGATTAAAAAATTATTATTCATGTTTTCACTTCCATTAAGTTATAACATATAAACCTTAGAGGTAATGTAATATGATATTTAATGTAAATCATGATAAAATATGTTTTTTAATATTAATAAAAAAAATTGTGTGCTTCTCATTTATGTTACAGTAAATATAATATTTAAATATTTGTATTCTATGTATATGATTTATTTCCTTAAAACTTTCCTCTTAAAAGGTTAGGTGAGTCATTTTATAAAAAAAATTATACTTCATTAAAATTAATTTAATAAACAATCCTAGAAAATAAAATAATCACTATTATAATAGAAGGTCTAATATATTTATTTACACATCTTATACTAATATTGAATTCTATAAATAGAAATTATAAATGGATAGAAAACAAAAACTAAAAAACAAAAACACTTTATTTCATTATTTAAGAATGTTACATTCATGATAATTAAATCTTTATTATAGTGAATTTTTATATTGAAAAAATTATCATATAAATAAAAAAAATACAAAACTTGGATCGCCTCTTTCCCCTAGAATAGCCTCACCCATGAATAACTCTATAACATAGAAATAGAAAGTTAATAATGAAGTAATGATTTTAAAAATTATATTGAAACATGATAGTTTCAAAGTGAATGATGATGTTTGAGAATTGTTGTTTATTAATAGGGAAATATGGTCATTTGGATTTATAACTACTAACTAAATTCTAGATATTAGTCAATAAAATAGTGTGTCGTTATTATTGTTTGTTATATAGATGCAATTAAGTGATTATTGAGACTATTTTATGATATAACTAAAACAATATTATTATATACTGTAAATAAATTCTAATAATAAGTTTTTTTAAAATAAATAAATGAGTTTTATATAAAATAAAAAATATTATAAAAAACTTTTCAAATGATAATATATTATAAAAAATTCCTAAGTAATATTTATAACATTTAAAATGTTAATTATGCTGTAAAATTATTAATTTTCATTGAACAATGATTTTTATTTAAAATTTGTAATTATGATATTTATAAATTTTTTTATAAAATATATTTTATTTTTTGAATCAACGCATCAAAGATTTATTATGGTGAATTATTCTGAATTTTCAAGAAAATGTTTGTTATTTCCTGAAATTTTTAAAATTATTATCTTATGTGTGCAATGATTTTATGAAATCATTATTATGTGAGAATGAGTAAAAAATATAAAATATTTTATTCAATAAAAATTTAATTTAATAATCATAAAATTCAATTCAAAAATATTAATTTCAATTTATAAAGTTATACTATAAATCATGGGAAAAATTAGATTTTTGAGATAAAAAGTTTATTTGAATTTTGTGTTTTAAATGGTTTTGATAGAAGGTTATTTTTGAATTTGGAATGATTTGTATTTCAATCCATCCTCAATCAAAAATTAATAATATTTATATAAAATTAGAATTCATTTCACACTCAAGTTGTTTTGTTATATAATAAAATAACCAATATTTAATCCCTTAAATAACCCTCCTAAAGTAAAATACCCACCCATATTCACATTCTCCCACAAACAAATCGATGTTATCTCATTATATATCTCACAAGGAGACTCTTACATTCCTCCCTATTTAATATTTAAGTGTTTTTTTGTTCAAAGGTTCATCTCCAAACTAAGAATCTCAATAGAAGTAGGTGTACATAATCCCAAACATTCCTTTTCAAGTTCACTATATTTGTTATATTGTCTTTATAATTTTTTTTACTATACATATATACTTTTTATTCCTATTTATTATCATCCTGTTAATATTTTATAAATTATATTATATTTATTCCCTTCCATTAAAACCTTCTCCTAATATGTTTTTATGTTGAAGTAAACGTCCTCAATCCTCATTTTCCTTTTCATGTACACAACCTTAGTTATGTTGTCTTTTAGAATTTCATTTTCTTATAAAACAATCCATGTCATTACATGGTTTTATCATTCAATTTATATTTGAAAATTAGATTTTACTTATTCCCACTCGCTATATCATTTTTCATATTTGTTATAATTCTACAACTACCTTGTAATTATAAAAATATACTAAAATTTTGGTCAAGTAAAAAGTGTGAGGTTTTATTAGAAAAAAATTTATACCTAGATATTATTAGTAGATATGGTTTTTTATTATATAATCTTGTATTAAAATACAAAAAGGAGTTGGTTGGGTATTACTCGTTCATCATTATAGTGCAAGGTGAATTGGCCATTCCTAGAAACCTAGTTTTAAACACTAGGTGGATATACATGGATGATCTTCATGTTACCGAAAAACAATTATAAATGATTTATTTTTCATTACATTGGTATCCTACCTTATCAAAATCTTATATCATGCTACCTAATCACTTCAAAACCTTAGTCCTTATGAATAATCATTGACTATAGTATCATATATATTTCACTTCTTAAGGGTGTTTAATTGTAAATTGTGAAATACCAATTTATTAATAAAATAATTTCATCTAGATATAATAATTGGTTCAATTATTGGGGAAAATATTTTTATACCATATAAGACATTATTTTATATTGTAAAATCTTGTAAGATATTCCTCATTGATAAATATTTATAAGTATTTATTTTTTTAATCCCTTGAACATTATACCTTGAAATTATTCAATTTAGGAAGGATTGAATTATAATTTTATATGATGGGTGGGGAATGAAATTATATATCCCCTCAGTGCACTAGTAGTTCTGATGAGATAATTAATATGGGGTAATGGGAGAATCCTTACCATTTATGTAAGATTTATTGGAACAATCCCTTGATTGTTTGCTAAGATGAACAACATTATGCACTCCTATCACTATATATTAAATTATTGATATCCTAACATCATTTCAATGTTGTGTTGGATATAGATTTATTTTTAATCATATTTTCATTTTATATGTCATAAATAATTTTATTTATTCAATCCTCAATTCACTATATATTCAATTATTGATATCCTGGCATCTATTCAATGTTATGTTGGGAATGGATTTATTTGTGCTCTCAGTTTCATTTGATATGGAATAAATCTGTTAATCTATTAATGTTTCCATTTACAATATATTTACCTATTTATATCGTAGAATCTATTCATTATTATGTTATCCATGTATTTATTTATGATCTCTAATTCAATTGATACTGAATAACTCAGTTTGTTCATTCATTTTACAATGTTCTATTTATAATATCTTCCACTATACACAGGCCCCTTATTGACTATTTGATCTCACGCTTTATATTTTTTTCCCATTTCCCTTGGGAATCAATAGGAATACTAAATATGATAAAAGGATACCAAGGAGAATAATACTACTTTCATGTTTTCAGATGATGTATTATTATTTTCAATGTAATGTAAAACTAATTTAGTTTTCTAATACTACTAAATAGTTGGATCCTCTATATTTTTATCAATGTAAGAATATAATAAAATATAACATGACTCTCTGTTGTTGGAGTTTGGGTTGTTGAAATATTATAGGATGTTATATTCATCCATTTATTCGTTTTTCATCATGATTTCATTAGAAATTTATGAAAAAATTAAACATTGAATATAGACCATGTCACTCAAGTGTTTATCATAAATAGATAACTTTTTATTGCTCGCCTCATTAGTAGGGGATCATTAAATTTATATTCTAGCATGTAATATTTCCTTTTATAGGGAAACATGTCCCATAGGTGTCTGAACCAGTCTTGGATGTTACTTCTAGTAAGGATATGATCTTTCTCCAAAATTGATCATTGGGATAATTTGGATGATGAAAATTACATTATTCCATAATATTAGAAGTTCATATTACTAGTATATGTTCTTTCTTACACAGTATTTGATACATAATAATTTTAATTTTATTGTGTCTCTGGCTATTTTTTCATGTTTCATTTCCCTCACAATTGAAAAAGTATTGTCCCATCAATCAAAAAATTCTAGTGAAAGGGATTTATATTTCCCATCCCATAACCCAAATGCAGGATTATTCAATTACTCAAATTTATTTAAGTATGAAGGTATTTTCCAATAGTGGTCTTTCTAATCCCTAATCTATTGAGTGGATTCCCCAATCCAGAAACCCTTACATGGATTTATTCCATGTGTGAATGTATGTTAAATCAACTCTAGTGACGGATTGTTATCTTGATTTAAATTGGTTACTTCAACCCAAAACATTCATAATAACTCCTTGATAAAATATAAGTTTCCCAATAATGGTTGTTTAATCACATATTTTTATGGTTTCATTTTAAATCAGGTAACATAAAGTCTAATGAATTAATATTAACATGCTTGATTTGTTTTATTATTTATAAATTTTTCATGTTTTATCCTTCACATGTCTTGTTAATATTAAGTGGTTTTTTCATAAGTGATTAACCATTTTTTATAAAAAATGCAAGAACAATTTATTTATTCAAATTTAATACTTTCATATTAATACATTAATTTATGTGAACATAGTACTAAATACAAAAAAATAAATAATTCATAAGATAGGAAAAATGGCATGATCATGATCTCATCTAATGGATGATTTATTAAGGGGTCCATAAATCAAACTATGACCCTATGGGAAAACACCTTCTGCTTGTCTTGTCATGAGTTTTAGCATTCCACCAATTCAACTTTATATCACCTGAGTTGGTTTCATCTTGGTTTCACATTTATCTTCCTATTTATTCCTTAGTATTCTACTTTTCTTAAATTTATATACAAATCACATGTAGATGATGGGATCCAATGGATTGGTTAAAGTGAATTATATAAACAAATTTGGATACATGGGTCTTATAGAGTAAAATATAGATTGATACCATGTGGTCTATCATGTTTAAATTAAAAATAAATACATTAAAACACATTTATTAAATTAAATTAAAATAAACCAACTCAATCACATGTCTGGTCAAAACACATGATTGGTCATACATGTAATGAATATGAAAAAGTACACTGGCTAGCATTCACTTCAATTCATTATTTTTTTTATTCATATTAATGCACATGTATTAATTAATTAGTTAATTAATCAATTAAATATTTATATCTTAATGACCATTCGAAGTCTTGGAGATACTGATCATAAATAAATTAATGGAAAATAAATTATATGGCCATTGAATTTGATATTAACAGTAAATTAATTGTGAATTTATTAATTATTAAAAACCATAATTATATAGTTAAACACATCTGGTACCCACAATGTAATTTGGTTTTAATGTTGGAAATAAATATTTTAATGAAATTTAATCATTTTTGTTATTGGGAGACTTCATGGAATCTATTTACCAACTACACATCATATTCCTCTTTTTTCATGCACCTAGAATAAATTTTTGGGGCTTCAATCTGCACCTCATCTTGAATTCATAGTGTTTACTAAATATCTAAACCCAATGTTTTATTCTTTACATTTTCCCAAAAATCCTCCAATTCTCTTGGAATGTTCTCCAAATGGAATCACATGGGGTGTACTCTAGCTACACACAAAGTGTTCTTATTTTTCACGTGTCTTCGTAATAATAAAATTAACACAACATGTATTTCAGATGTGTGAATTAATGATTTACATGATATGTACACTAAATACACACCCTTTTTCAAATTTATTATTTAGGATATCAGCCTTACATGGTTACACAACATCTATTTGACCACAAGGTTGGCATAAATTTCAATACAATGCCACACATACTAGATAATATATTGACCCAGTACACACTATGTTATCCCAAAAACCATGTTCCAGGTTGGTCTAGTTAATAAGTGATATAAAATAAATTCACCATGTGTAATAATTTTTTGTTCTTTCATGTATCCCATGACATATCTAGGTTCAATTAACATGTGTAAATGGAATGTACCCAATTATGAAAGTCATAAATTTCATTACCAATAAAATTTTTCCATCAAATATTAATATAGATAGGTTCTTTTTTACATTAAATTTATAATTAATTTAAACTAAATCAAAAAAATACCTCATATTAGGATATTTCATGGATAAATATTTTTATCCTTTGAAACCCTTTTTGAATTTCCATCACTATGTTGGTAGGATCAAAAGTACTTCCCCTATAGTGGTGATCCACATATGGTCCTTTGATCTCTAAAAAACACTAATTTATTATCAAGTTCTATAGTGGTGGATCAATTTCTTTCATTTTTCATAATAATTGGTATTAGTTGCTTTTGTATTGATGGAATATCTTTTGATCTTCTCATTATTTGGAGGAATAAATAAGGATGAATCGAGGGAGAAATCCATTGTGCCAAGCAATTCTTCAATATTAATTAACCATACACAATAGACATAACCATATATTTATAGAACTATGAATTTTGTTAAAAAGTATTTAATTTCACAAAGACCCTTAAATAATATAAATAACCTTACTGACCCCATACCAAATAATAATATTATCTTTATTATTATATGTTAAGAACTAACTGATGCAATGATAAATATTATTTTACTAACATGGAAATTATTATTTATCACTAGACATAATCTCATTTTTCTCATCCTCCTCAGTAATTATTAAATACCCAAATAAATATTTTATATAATATTTATTCATAAATAAATATTATATTCAGAATTTGGTTAATAAATATTTATTAAATTTTTAATAAAAAAATATATATTCTATTTACAATATGGAAAATAAATAATTATTAAATAATCATATAATTAAATAAATTATTTATTGGATTGCATGCCTACTATCTAAGATTATTATCTAGAAATGGGTCAACGTACCCAATAGAAAGAATTTAATTTCACAATGTTTACCATCACATATGAATTATTACTTTGTAGTATAATGTCTTTGTCCCAATATCTCATCATTACACCATGGCCATAGAATTTAATGTGATGGTTCATTTTCTATCAAATAGAAAAGATATATATTTCTATAAACATGGAAGTGGAAAATCATTTCTTAACTTGTCAATTAATAACATGTAATTTGTTAGGCACCCAATGTTCCATATTTCCCATGAACATATGGTGTCAATATTTTTTTAGGTAAAAAATTGTGTGATTCTTGAAATGTATTAATAATAATATAAATGTCTAAGGACCATTACACATAATCATATATAGAAGTATATGGTGACACATAAACATGTAGAATTCATAAGGGATGACTGATTCTCATAATCTATCATTATTGAGATTAATAAGTGTGAACTTCTTGAGAAGAATATCCATCTACTTATGATTACTCAGACTTTATATTCAATATTCTATTTTATCTATCATAGTATGTTATATAAACGTGTAAATATATTTAATAATATCATCAAATAATTTCATGGTTATCAACACATTGGGGAACTATTATGACCTTATCAATGTGAAAAATACTCTAATACATTGATGCATTAATGTCAAGAAGAACAATAAAAAAATATGGCATGACTCTATTCCAAGGAGATATATGATGGAACACTTTATCTCCTTTCTAAAACTCTAGGTATCATCGATAGCTATCAGTATAAAAATTCTATTGAATTTTTGGTACTTTAATGTGTTATTGAATGATATTTACCTTATCAACCATTAATTCTACTAGTTCAGGTCCTATTATATTTTTTATCTAACTTCATCCTAACATTTTGGAATTCATCAAATATTTCCATAAATGGATTTATATGGATCCATCTAAATGATCAAGTGAAAGTTATTATTATATGAGAACTTGACCAATGGAAGATATTGATCCCATCATCATTTTGAGTCTATTAATTAAGCTCTCTACATATATTCCTATTTCTAGATAGTAAACTCATAGTTTACATTATTATATGAGTGATAAACTATAAAAAAGTTCAAATATATGTCTATATAATATTGTATAATTTTTCACAATTTTAAGGTGAAACCTGTATCTCAATCTAAAATAATCAATAGTGTATTTTAATGGAGACACACCACTTCTGTAATGTATATCCATTCAAGTTGATTGAGTGAGAAATTCTCCCAAAAGGAAATCAAATTAAAAGCCTTTATAATATGGTCCACCATAGTCCATATGTAATTACATACATTGTTTTTCTCTAGTATACCTATTAAATATCCATAGTAATTTTTTCTCATTTCTATATAGGTGTTAGTAATAGTGGCATCATCCCATTAGAATTTTTACTTTTTACAATCAATTTTTGACATACGAAAAAATTTAATGTATATTGTGTAATCTCAATTTACATATTTTTTCACAAACAGTGCTCTCAGATATCTCTATGCATATTTTTTCTCCCTTGGTGGATGAAGAATGTTGTTTCAATTTCATGGATTTTTAATTGGGTCATAGTTTTCCAACCTGTTTGAATTTATGAGTTTGGTGAGAGTTTCAACATCTGTCTTGATTCTAAAAACCAAATAATTGATTTTTTATTAACCCAAGTCCTTTTTTATAAATATTTTATGTACCAATAAGTGAATTGGGATTTTTGATGGTTTTTAGGAGAATGAGGACCCAAAAACCCAATTTTAGGAAACCGAGCACTAGGGTGCATAGTTAGAAAAAACCATTCATCCTCCTATGAGTAATTGTATTCCGTCCAATGGAACAAAACATGGTTTTTAAAAATATATAGTTGGGGGCACACTATCATATTAGAACCTCTTAAATTTATTATATATGGAATTTTCACAGTCTCTGAATGTTTTTTTAAACCAGGCACCCAATCGTACACATTGTGGTGATTAGACTGTGGGCCCTAAATAGTGCACACACAGTTAACTTATATATTACTCCAAAACATGTGTCCCATTAAATATAGTAAAATTATTAAACTACTCATGAAACATTAATTAAATTTCTCCTCCCTTTCCTTACATTTCATCTACATGTAGTATGGTATCTCCTTCAATTTTCTTCTGCCTGGACTTTGATCTAATTCTTCCATCTAAACCCTGATTTTTAATCTATTGGTGGCTACATATTTATCTAATTAAGTCCTTAAATCATATATCCAATTTTATTCATTTATCTCTCCATACAAAATGTTAAATCACTGAGATCCCTTTTACTCTATTTTCATGATGTTCATCTAAATGTTTTTTTCTTCCGATTCATCTTAAATTAGTGGCCGATATTAGATGAGCGAGAACCTTCTACTATTAGATATATGGTTTCTATATTTCTATTTTATTTTGTGAGTATTTTGGTTTCCATTCTATATATTCTGCATGTTTTTATTGAGAAAGACCTTTAATAATTTGATTCTTGTCTTTAATTAATTAATTGAGGTTATGGAATGCCTCAAATCTTTCCCTAGCCCATGGTTACATATGATAATATGGGTGAGGGGATTTGGAAATCCTGACAATTTTATGTCAGGTTTTTTTATTAAATTTAATTTAATTTTTTATATTCAATGCATGGGTTCCATGGGATCGTGACGATCTTGGATTGGTGATTAAGGTGATGTTTCTTACATAGAGAAAGGCTACATAGTTTGTTAGGTTAGGCTTGGATCATGTTACGTGGAGTGATTTTTATCACTAGGTTGAGGTGACATGGTCATTGAATAGAGGATAAGGTTTTTTTAGGATGGGGGCATGGCCAATGTGACTTGGGGTGGTATTTACAATCAATATTTACAGACATGGTCATTGGGGGGAAAGGTGTCATATGATGTGGCTTAGGTTATATAGTGATTTATTCCCCTCTATTTGTTAAATGAGGTTCCATTGGAGTCATTCACACAAATATATGATTAGATGAGGTATTTTTTACAACATAATGTGCGTGGAGTCCATCATAAACTATGTTTCTTAGGTGATGTTGTTGAACATTGGATTTACGGGGTGGTGATCACTGTAGAAATCCATATGGATGGTGATAGTTCATCAGTTGATGTTTTGAGACCATCAGTTGGGGTTGAGTCTTTTCATTATACTTGGGGATTTTGGTATAGGATATCTAGGGGATGGATATTTCTGTGCCTTAGCATGTCAGTTTTCGAGATGATGGTGATTATTACATAGAGGACATACATTGGTGTGCCTCAGGATGTTAGGATTCGAGCCTAAGGGGACTTATTAACTAAGTTCCAATGGACCAGGTACTTATTGATTAGGTATTACCAATAGTTGTCAGTAAGGATATTTATGGAAGTATGTGACAGGTTATGAATTCATATGTGGAACCTAAGGTTTCACCTCAATTGCTTCATCAGGGGATGCCTTTGAATTTATGACATGGGTCCACACTACTGTAGTTATATATATTCAAAAAGTTTTTTTATTCCTTATATATAACTGGGGTCAGATATTTAGATTTTATCAGTGATGGTCGAAGAAGTTTATCGTTCTTTGTGGATTCTAAGCACAAAGAGAGAGGGTTAATTATTTAAATGATCAAGTGTTTATTTTTATTAATTTTTGTATACTCCTAAGTTATTATGAATTTTAGACAGTTACACTTTTTGGTGGACTAATAATATTTATTCTTACACCCTTCACAGTACCCTTGGGATTTTTATAGACTTTATTCGTTTGAGATGTGGTGAGGATTTAGGCCTAGGAGCTATACCTCAACGATCATGTTGTACTACTTAGCATGAGATGGATGGAAGTGGACCCTAGTAGTTTTATAACCTCAGTTGGATATTGAGATTTTATGATGCTTTATATATTTTTACTAATATGTTCATCCATGGGATAATCTATATGACTATTGTTTTGAATGAAATGTTATTGGTGTGTTTTCTATAAATTGTATGCCTTTTGGAATGTTTATTTATTATTATAATGCTTTTTATTTATTATTATTCTATTATTTGGTTTAATTTAATCCACATATCTATGGTCCTCTTAAACTATGTTATATAAATATGGACCATTATTATTATTATCACCACCTAAGGGTGTAGTCTCCCCACTATCACATCTTTACACCCTCACTACTAGTAGGTAGCCTTTGGTATAAGGAGAGGTGCACCTAAGGCCAAGTGGTCAATAGTCATAGATTACCATTTAAAGTGGAATCTGGGTTAGGTTACTAAAAATGATATCAAAGTTGGTTCTTGTTGATGGTTTTTGGGATCATCACAAGACCTTTGTATTAAATTGTATCATTGTTCATCGGGTTAAAAATGATATCAAATGGGTACATATCTATTAGTCTTACTATTTGGTCTATAGTAGACTAGAGACTTGGATGTAGTAAGAACTAGGTATAGAGATCATGTTTTAGTTCCTTCAACCCCATTCATGGGGAAAAATTTTCCAAGGGTGAGAAATTGATCTTCTACATTTCTCATTTAAAGTTGAATTAATTTCCACTTCAGGTGCCACACTTGGGGGTGATATTTATCTGTTATGTGGATTTGGACCTTGGCCTAATAAGGAAAGTGAGGTTTGATTATTCATCATGATAGGAACTTAGTCTCATATGATTTATTTTTATTTTTATTATCATGGGTAACCTAAATTGTGATTAGAGGGTTTGAGCTGTTTGATGTGTCAATAAAGAAGTAAAACATTGTCTTATTTCTTACCCACTTTGGGTGGAATTATACTCATAAAATCCAAGAATATGGTTCCAATGAGATCTATATGTGATGATATATGATTCTATATGCCTTTCATATATGGTTCTGAACCTAAAAATGCTTGTAACGGATGATGATAGGGGTGACATATTTAATGTTTCAACAAATAATATAATCAATGTTTTCATATATAGCCTCTTTGGTGGAATTATACTCAGCTACCTCATATGGATATATGATATGTGATTCATGGCCATATTTTGGGAAGTAATGGGTCCATGAGGCTAGATTATATGTGATCCCTGACATAAATGTGCGTATGAAGGGTTCAGGAGGCTAGTTTATACTTAATATATGACCCTAATATTGGAGTGTAATGGGCCTTAAGGTTGTATGTATTAAGACACAGGGCAATAGAGGAGTGTATTGTTGGTGATGTCCACTTACTATTACAAATTTTCATATATGTGATATATATAATATATTTTTTTATCATTGTATTAGTATGTAGCTGGATTCCACCAAGACGGACACTATTGGAGTGTGAGAAGGGTAGTTATTTACCACCACATGACTGTGCATGGTATTAGGTCCCAAAGGGTTGGGATGAGGCCCCTCATAGTAAATATGATCATCATCTATAGGTAAGGAATCATTTATAGGTGGTAAATTCATAGGATATGGTATATTTTGGTATATAGGTTGATGGGAAGCTCACGATGATCCTAGTTTGAGTTTTTCTGGGAATCAACAAGGGAGCTCAGGGAGCTCCCTTAGGATCCACCCACCTTGCTGGGTCGCCCGGTCTCATCTGGGCGGGCAAAATGAGGTGTGTCCCAATTGCTGACGGATCGCTGGACGGACCATCACTGTCGGGCTGTCACCCTTAAGGATGGTCTGCCATCTCGGCTGGCAACTGCTCCTTCCCGGCTGGGGCTCTCTCCGGAGTGACCCCTTCATTGGGAGGGGGTTTCCTTGTGTGGAGGGTACGAAAAAGCCACATAGGGGAATTCTATTTTAAAAAGAGAAAAGGGATCTTAGGGAGAAGATCCATCTATGGTATAACTAACTCATGAATTCGAATCTCACCATCCACTACTATTTTACAGTGAGGGTGGACCACAGGTTGCAAACAATTGGATTTAGTCATTCTAGACTGTCTTCAACCAACATGAGACACCCAAAGGATAAAGGGTGAAGTTGGGAACATAGATTCTTAGTGGACTGGAAAAGTGATGATGGTATGCATAGGTATTGGAAGGAAGGATAGACTAGATTAGAAGTATCAGAAGTCCAATTTATTCAATTACTTATTTATGGATATGGTGAGGGTGGAAAATACAATGATCTCATGTATCTTCAGTAGTTGGGTACTTATGTCATGGACTATACTTTAAGTTTTATATACGTGTTGCAAATTTTCACCTGTTATGGTGGGAAATGACATAACTTGGGTTAGTAGATTTGAGGATGGCTCATGGAATTACCTAAAAGTGTAGGTGATCATCTTTAGGGTGACATCATTTTTAGAGATAGCTAAACATACACTGATAGATAAAATTAATACGAAAATCTAGTCTTATACAATTCAGGTGATAATTTTAGGTGCACTGAGAAGTGATGCTCTTACTAGATAGAAGGGAGGTCATGAGGGATCTCATCAGGTAAACCATGATAGATATTCAGAAAAACAACCGCATGGTGGGTCATTAGTAGTGTTCTTCTAGTGCGGGGAACATATGGAACATCTGGACCCGGTGTAATCAGGTTCTGTAGGATTTTTAGGTGTGCATCTAGATGGGTCATCATGAGTGGTTCTACAAGAAGCCTTCTCATATGGATAAGAGCTAGGGATCGTGGAGGACTCAAGGATATGAGGTAAGTTTGAGAGTAGTATCAGGATCTAGTATCCAAGATTCAACTACAAGATGAGGTCATGGTACAAACAGTGGGACCCATTAGTGCGGTCAATGGATGATAACTGGTGCAGCTCATTAGGGAGGTTTATCATTGAGTAGCTAGGCTTTAGGCTAGGTGTAGAATAGTCCAGGGTGCCATATACTATTATAGGCATTTCATGATGATGGGATCACCTAGTTTTTCTTTTGTTCTGTCTTTTACATGGATGATGCATGAGGTAAAGGTGCGTTATTTTTGGACTGACAAAGTGTTGTTTAGTATATTGGAATCAGTTATGATTCATGATTTAAATATATGATGTGTGTGGAACTATAATTTCATATGGGTACATATGATATGAAGGTTATAATTGAGGGGTGTATGAAAACGGCCATAAATGTGGTGCAGGTTCTATATTAGGTGCATATGAATCGAGATTTTTTTGGGAATGCATATTTATATATGACAAGGTAGTATTTTAAGAATATATTGAGATACAAGACCCATGGGAATTTGATGGGATGTGGAATCGGATGGGTATCAGGTATAAAATGGGAATTATTTGAGAATCTAATGAGGTGAAGGAATTATTATGTTTTGTGGGAGAACTTTTGAGTCCACCGGTGGTTGGTGGGACCATTGGATTTTTTTTGGGTTCGGAAGCGATCGTGTAGGTAACTCCTAAGGTAGGGAGCACCTTGAGGGATAATGACCATTGACATAATGGTCTGGGTAGAACAAGGTATTTTAAATTAGATGGGTATTTTTGGTAACATCTCCAATTAATTCATAGTAGCTTGGGGATGATATATTTTTAGTTAGGGATACTGTGACATCCTAGATTTTTGAGCGGGTCATATTTTCCCATCCTATTTGAATTTTTGAGTTTGGTGACTGTTAACATTTCCTTCTTGATCCTATTAACCTAATTTCAAGAGTTTTATTGTCACAAGGCCTTGTTATTATATGGTATTTAAGTCATATCAATTTCCTTGGGGTTTTAAATAGGTTTAAGGATCATTACCCCAAAAAACCCAGGTTTAGGAAAGTACATATTGGGGTACATGGTTTGGACAAACCATGTGGCCTACCCAGATTAACCATGAATTACTCTAGTGAAACTAGACACAGTCTATGAAACTATACAACTGGGGTTCATGGTCATGCAAGAACCTAAATAGTTTTTAACAGATATCATTTTCATTGTCTATACAAATCTTGGAAAACTGTGTCTCTAACCAAGCGTAATCTGGTGCTTAGAAAGTGGTCCCCACATGGTTTCCAAAAGTTTATCCAAACTATGCATCCAAACCACATGGATCATTTAAAATTGTGAAAATTAAAAACTACCCCATCATTCTTTATCAAATTTTTCCTCTATTTTTTCACATTCCATCTGCATGTAGAAAAGGCTCTCCTCTAATTTCTATCTACCTAGGCTTTGAGCCAACTCTTATGTCTGAACTCTAATATTCTATCTGTGGGTGGCTATGGATTCACCTCAAAAAGGGATTAAATATTATATCCTCTTTTATTCTTTTATCTTTCCATATTAAATTCTAAATCTATGTGATCCCTTTTCCTTATTTTCAGGGAATTGATCTAAAATGTTGTTTTCTTCCAATTCGGATTGAGTTGGAGGTAGATATCAAACAATAGAGAACCTTATAGTATGAGGTAGGTCATTCTTATATTTATCCGTGATTTTTTGAGTGTTTTGGGGTGTTTTATAAATATGTTGTGCGGGTTGAATGAGGGAGGCCATTATTAATTTGATGCTAGTCTTTAAATAATTAATTGAGGTTGAGGGATTCCACTAAGAATTACCTAGACCATTGTTACATATGATAACCCTTGTGAGGGGGATTTTGAAAACCTATGAAATTTTGTTCTGATGTGTTTCATAAATTAAATTTATTTTTTTATATTAAATTCTTGAGTTACATGGGAACATGGTGAGATTATCCCATGGATTGAGGTGATTTTTAGTACCTGGACTGAGGCGATGTAGTTTTTCAAGTTGGTATTGCCCTAGATTATGTGGGGTTATGTTGATCACTAGTTTTACAATAAAGTTTCATGAGACTATGTGTATGAGTTTGTCAGGATGGGGGGCATGTCCCATGTGACATGAGGTGTTTTTACCATTAGGATCTAGCCACCGATTCATAGGTGAAAATTGTATCTATTTATATATCATAGGTTTCTTAGTGATTGTTTCTCAATATTTTATTGGATAATGAACTGTTGAAGATATGTGCAAACATATAAGACTAAAATAATGTTTTTTACCACTTTATATTGTTATAGGCCCCAAATATACTATGCATCTTAGGTGATGGTGTTGACCATCAGATGTATTGGGGGTTCTCATTGTAGAAATCCACATGGATGGTGATGAACCATTGGTTTATGGTGTTGAGACCATTGGTTAGGGATAATTCTTTCCATTATACTTAAGTCAATTGGTCCATGATATTGAGGGGAT
This sequence comes from Viscum album, assembly GCA_963277665.1. Classification (NCBI taxonomy): domain Eukaryota; kingdom Viridiplantae; phylum Streptophyta; class Magnoliopsida; order Santalales; family Viscaceae; genus Viscum; species Viscum album. Next base: position 310,472,069 of record OY728133.1, on the reverse strand, counting down.
GAATTTCATCATTCCTCAGGATGTCGGATGTTGGGTCAACTGTGATTATTATTTAGAGGACATACATCAATGTACCTAAGGATATCAGGCATTGAAATGATGGGGACTTTTTAACTAAGGTATGATGGACTAGGTACTTAATAATTTTATATTCCGTATAGATGTTGGTTATGATATTGATTTCATGTGGTTCTATGTTATTTATTTATAGGTGGAACCCTAGGGTTTACCTAGATTTCATTGTCAGGGTATTCCTTGAAATTTATTCCATGGATCACCTCCATGGTAGTTATATATAAGAAGGCAGGTGTTTATGCCATATATATAACTGGGGGAATGTGTTCTGAGGTTATTGGTTAAGCTGAATCAGGTTCTCACTTCCTTGTGGATACTGAGCACAAGGGAAGTGGGTTAATTATTTTAATGTGTATCACTTCATTTTATTACTTTTTGCATACACATGTATAATTATGGACATATGACATGTAAACTTGGTGGTGGACTACTAATATTTATTCTCACAACCTACATGGTCCCCTTGGGACACTTGTAGACTATATGCTTTGGAGATTAGGAAAGGATTTAGGATTGGGATCTAGACATTAGTGATCGTGTTGTACTGTTTAGCAAGGGGTGGATGGAAGTGAAGCATAGTAGTTTCCCTACATCGACTGGAGTCCAATTTTTTTAATTTGGCATGCTTTATATATGTTTACTAATATGTTTGACCATTTTTAACCATGATTTACTATTGTTTTTTATGGCCTGTTATGGTGTGTTTCCAGCAAATGGCATGCCTTTTGGCAAGTTTGTTTATTATTATGATGTTGTGTATTTATGATTCCTCAATAAATTGGATTTTTTTGCTTTGGCTGAGTTATGGTATACTTCTACTATGTTATATATATATGAGCCTTTATTATTATTATCACCACATGAGGTTATAGTATCCTTTCTATAACCCCATTACACCCTCACTACTAGTAAGCATCCTTTTCCATACGGGGAGGAACACCTAAGGCATAATGCCCAATCAGCCTAGAGCATCGTTTAAAGTCGAATCTAGGTCAGGGCACTATAGTTGAACTATAATAATCATTCAAAAACATCTTATTTATCTCATGATATTATGGTACACATAGACATATAAATAATCTTACAACTCCTTCTTTCTCAATATTGAATTTTGAGGATTTACCCTTCCTAATAGAAACCAAATTACTTTATATCTCTCCACCATCACATTGAGATTCCTTAATCTTCTATAAATAGTATGGTTGAGAAATAATTTAATCAAGTCAATATGATGATCATTAAATAATTATTTTGATGTTTATCTATTTGATATATAAAAATATTAGATCCCTACCAATCCTCATCATGGATATGGTTTGAGGATCCTTTCTACTCAATGCATCTTCCTCTTTAATCACCTTCACATGATGGTAATGGATTGAATAGTAATAATACACGATCAGATCTAAAAACCGTTATAATCTCATGATGATCTATTTCTATGTGAATATATATTTGAGACCCTTATGAATTGTTTATATGTCACACACTACTCCATAGAGATTATTTAACTAAATATTTAATTCAAGGATTAGAAAAACAAAATCCATATTCGGTGAAAGATAATTATGATCATGAAACATCAAATATTTTGGGTTATAAAATATCACTATATAATTTTTAATGAGTACATAAGATAATACCTTTTTTTATATATCATTTCAGATAACAAATCCACCCTCAATGGTGGTGTTGGAGTTTGTTTTCAAGAAACAATTATCTGTAATTTGGAATACATTTATATTACAAAAATTTTAACACTAATAAAACATTTTATAACATATCATTAATTTTTCTACATGAAATTAATTTAATAATTTCCTAGAGTAATTTTCATATTGATAAGGTTGTAGCAGTTCCCTACTATGATGAGAACTTTGAAATGCTATAATGATATTATTCAATGTAGTTATATGGTAAAATAACATACTATATTGGGACATGTAACTATTGACTGTCAAGTGAGATTACATATATGTAGATGATATTTCAGCTCATGAAGTTCACACATGGTAATCTCTAAGATGGAATATTTTGAGAACAAACCCTCATGTAGAAAAGCAGCATGTTTATGTGTCATCGGATATTCCTATCTATGAGTGTGTGTAACAATACTTAGAATTTAATACTGTTATTAATACATGCCATGACTTGAATAGTTTGATTTAATATCAAAAACCCTTATTCCATATGTTCTCGATGTATAGGTTATGTTGATTGTGTTATGAAAGAAATGTTATTAATGAATAAGCCAAGGAAAGATTTGTCTCTACCGTCTTTATGGAATTTCATATCATGACCCTTTGATTGAAATACAATTATTGCATTAAATTCCTTAGTCATGGTTTCATGATGAGTTTATTGCATTTAATCATGGAAATATGTATCCAGAAAATATTTTGATGACATGTGTGTGTGACTTTCTTGATTAAATATTATGAAAAATGGATTATATAACACAATAAGCATTGATGTCAAGTTGTTGAAATTGTAACATTAACTTTTTCTCTTGGGTTTCTTGACCCATTACTAGATAGTAATCTTGGACATTAGTAAATTCCACTTAATATCAATGAGAAGGAATACTAGAGGGTCAAAAACTATCTGTTTCCATGGATCTTAATAAAATTCTATTTGAATTTAATTATTCAAATAAATATTATTCTCAAGACCCAGGAAATATTTTATTCAAGTGTTGTTGATCACTAATATTCACATGTTAATACAAAATTATTTATTCATTAATAAATAATTTATTTAATTATTTGAATATTTAATATATATTTATTCACCAGATTTTGATTTCAATAATTTTTTTATTTATTAAATATAAAAAATTTAATAAATATTTTATTCAGTCATTATTAAAAATTTATTAAAATTTCAAATAATTAAATAAATTAGTTATTACTGAATAAATAAATATTTATTTTCGTACAAATATTAGAAATCAATAAAACATGAATAAAATAATTTCTCAGTCATTATTATAATATTTATTCTAGTAAATAAATTCAAATATAATTTAATTAAGATTAGTGGAAACACATATTGTGTGACTCTCTAGGATTATTTCTAATTTGAATTAGGAGGGATTTCCTAATGTCTAATATTGATGTTTAGAAACAAGTCAAGGATCTTGAAAGAAAGAAATAAATGTTACAATATTGTAAACTATGCATGAATTCATTTTGTGTAATATAATACTTTTTCATAATATCACATTAATCAGGTTTCACACATGTGTCATCAACCTATTTTCTTGATAAATCATTCTATGAATAAGATAATGATGAAATATATAAATCCTTCCTTGACTTATTCATTGATAACATGTTATTCATGATTCATCAAATGTACCATACTTACCACGGACATATGGTGTCAAAATTTTGGAAGGTAAATAGAAGTTCATGAGTCATAAAATATATTAATAATAATATTAAAGTCTAATTACAATTACACATGCTCCTAGATATGAATATATTATAACCCATAAATATAAAGATTTTTTATAAGCATGTTTTTTCATAAATCTCATGTCTTGGAGATTACCAAGTGCAAACATCATGAGAGAATGTCTCATATGCTTATGATCACTCGCACACATCATTCATCATTTTATGTGTCCTATTATAGTATGTTATTTTATTTTAGAACTATATTTATGAATATCACTTTATAATTTCAAGGTTCTCATTATAGTGAGAACTACTATAAACTCATCAATGTGAAAAATACTCTAGGGAATTATTCCATTAAATTCATGTAAAAAAAGAACAATGTATAATAATATATTTTATTAATATTAAAATATTTACAATATACATGTAGTATAAAGTATAAATATTTTTTTCTAGAACACAAACTCCAACATACTCTCACTTGGAATGTGGTCAACTGTATACAACTTTTAGTTCTCTTGACCTCACATGATTATAATTTTTTTGCTAATTTAAGTTTTTAGTCAAGGGGACTGTCACATTTTCTTCCATTGATATTTTAATTATTGTGATTGAAATACCACAATATTTTATGATATATTTATTTTCAAATAAATTTTACATCTTCGATGGTCTATGATATATGCAACCCCAAGTCTAAATGAACCATAATATAGTATATAAATATTAAATATCTATTAAATTTGTTTTCATGAATAGGACTAACTAAATTAAGAAAATCATATTTTTAGACTTTTATAAATAAATTCATTTGTTATCGAATGATTATAAATAAAAATAAAAAAATTAAGGTAAAAGAAATGTTTTTTATCCTTTTTTATCTATGCAATGTGTTTTTATCATAATAAATTAAATTAATCACTATTGGTGAATGTTTTAAATGAAATTTATATATCATATATTCATTAAAAAGTTATTTTTCTTCTAATATTTTTTCAAATCATGGGATAGATATAAATCCATTTTTATGCTTAAAAGCAGTATTTTCTCTAAAAATAGTTTCATCATCTTTTGTGCAATGATTTTCGAACTAATTTTTTCCATTTTTATAATATTTATTTGAAAAAATAATCTTCAATTTTCTAATTAAGAAGTATAAATTATTATAGAGTAGTTTTTTTGAATATTATTGAAAGATTATTTTTTCAATGAATAGTTAACAATACAACTTTTTATAAAAAATTATCTTTCCATTTAATGAATTTACAAAGTTATATTAAATTATAAAATAAATTTAATATGAAATTAGATTAATAATATTATAATTAATCCAATTTAGTTCATTTTCATCAATATTATATTTTATTTTTATGTAAAAACTTTTTATTCTTAAGAAAACATTTCCTTTCAAAAACATCATTTTCATCATGCTTGTGGGTATAGTTTTAAATTAAATTATACCACTTATGGGAATTGAATTTGGTAAAATGGATTCCATATTTAGCATAAACATAATTAGAATTATTTATTAAGGTAAAATTAATTTATTTGATAATTAATAGAAAAGATATAAAAAATATATTACAGTGTTTAATGTTAAAATAGGTTTACCGAAGGGTTAAACTAAAAATACAGGGGATTTTTCTAAATTAAAAATAAAATACATCGATTTTATGGTAATATGGAGAACTTTTCTCATCCAATTATAATATATTTCTATTTGGAAAAATTTACTTGGTAATGACTTTATCATTTTGTATTATTTTATGAAATTTTCAAGTGGGTCACCTCACAAATTGTAAAAGGACACCCCCTCTCTTATCTTATACACACATAATTATAATTTTATGTCAGAAAATTATTTACTAAATTAATTCCTTAAATCCATAACCATGACCTATATTACCTTTTTTACATAGAACCAACCTAGGATGGTTTTAGTTATAAAACAATAGAGGTTGTTTAAATAAAAGGTATAGTTCATTACCATGCTTTATTTATATATCTATTCCTCCATTCCCTTCTAATATTATCTAAATATTATGAAATAAAACACCATTATATTAAAAAAATGATTTTATTCTGTTAATTTTATATCCTATATCTGTCCCATATTCCATTAAATTGTAAATGAAACTGTCAATATTTTGTACGGCGATCTACAACCTCCCGAACCAATGTTATGTGTTTTCCCTAACCACCTCTCATGGATGGATATAATAAATGATTTAATATTAAAATATTATATTTTTTATATAATTAAACTTATGGAATGATAATATCACATCTACCTTCTTAACTTCCAATCAGTTGGAAAACGATAATGTTGTTTGTGCGTGCGTGTGGACTACTGCCTCCACAAAATAATGTCATATGTTTTTCCTATTATATTTACATTGATGGAAATAATGATATATTTAATTAATATATATTATATATATTATATATTAATTATTAATTTAATTTAATTTATTATTTTTCATTCTTTCATTCCTTCTATCAAAAAAATGGAAATAGTGTTTATGCATACGTATGGTCCACCATCTTCAGGAACAGTTTAATTAATTTTTTTATTTCTAAATTTTATGGATTACACTAAATACATATGTAATTAATATATATTATATTTGTGTCATTATTAAAAAAATAAATGAGAAAACCATGATCAAAGTACAATTACCAAAACAACAAAGCCAAAATAGACATGTAAAATGAAATAGTTACTGCCCAAAATTGGGGTTTTAACAAATTATTATTATTAAATGGGTGATAAAATAATATAAGTAAATCATATCTGGTATGATATATATGAGTAATATTATATAATATATTTATAATAAGTTTATATTTATTATACAGGATTCTAAAACATGTTATAAGGATGTTGGACATGAGTTAAGTGTTTATTTCACAATCTCATCATTGTTCAGGATTTTTTATATTTATGTATCCACTAGAGGAATTATTATTATTTATATATATAACCAAATATATATTCATATCATATGGTTATTCCTATGAACTAGAATGTATAGTTACAATTTAATTTCATTGATTTCCTAAGATACCCAAAAATGCTTTCCATAAAAAAACTGATAATGTTTTTCTACTTAGTTTGAAATCATTATCCCTATTCTCCAAATTTTCATTAAAATTTCTAAAAAATGTTTTAAACATTATCCAATTACATATTAAAGAAATTTTTTACCATGTTTTCTATTAAAAAAATGGTTTAAAAACAATATTCTATCCATTTTCTTAATGAGGTACTTTTCAACAGTTTTACAATAGTGATAAGGGAATAATTCTTTTACTTATACAACATGTATGGAATTACCCACTTTCATGAACCCTTGTTAATTTAAATATTCCTATAAAATTATAAAAGGGTATTTTTTTTAAAAAAAATCTCTTCAATATTTGGGATGTATTCCAGACATTAAATATCTAATTTCAAATAGATTATGTTATTTACACAATATATTTTATATTGATCTTTCTAAAGTAAATTATTATATGTCAACATTATTTGGTGAATATTGTGATTTAATGGGGATATTGTATATTGATACAATTTTCCATATTAATTTGGATGTTTTATGATTATATTTATTTTTTTTTGTAAATTATTAACATTTTTTTCTAATTTTTTAGTATGATTTTTTACATTGATTATATTTCACCCCATTCATACGATGAATGAATTAGACATAGTAAGTGGGGGGTGGGACCCACTATATACCATTAATTCATCGGTATGTCTCATGAGACAATCTATTTTTATTTCTTGGCTGAGTCATTTCCCATTTATATAATATTTTTTGGCATGATGCCTTGATAGTGGGTTTATGATGTCTGGTGTTATGAATTCAAACACTGCGAAACTAGTTATTATTATCCATGGGATTATATATGATGTTCTCTTATCCAGGGATTGAGTCTCATATTGTATAGTATTAGTTATATTTCATATTTTATTATTATATATCTTATTCGTATTTATCATTATTTATTTAATTTATGTTTTCTTCTGTTGTATACATACCCTTACTAAGCATCTGAGCTCTCTTGTTTCTTATGTTTCCCTTCACTAGGATGATATGAATAGTATTATGGTTGATATACTAGGATATGATAAAGGTAATAATGGTTTTTTATAAGAAACCACTATGTTTTATTTTAATATTTTAATTTTAATGTGAGCTTTCTAGTATGTATCTAGTTCTAAAAGACTGATAAACTATTTAGTCCTTCGGGATATGATTCCTTGTATATAATTCCAAAATAATAAATTAACCACAGAATTTGGGATAATAGGTCTAAGGTTTTTATTATTGTTATTATATCTTGTTTAGTAAAAACATGGAAGCTAGATTTAGGAAAATATAGATTAGGGAATATAATCCTAATACTTCCCTTGAGGATAAGTATAAGTATAGTATAAAATCATAATGATTTGTTAAGGTAAATATTATGTGGTTTTACTAGAAATATATAAACTTACAGATAATGAAAGTGATATTGGTTTTGGAATATATTTATCTAGGGTTATCCATTAGTAAAAGTGTTGGTTTGAATATATCTCGGTTATCATTATAGTTTACGATGAGTGTTACCTTACTGTGAACCTAGTTTGAAACTTCTAGGAGATATAATTGGGTTAATTACCTGTTTATTTACAAACAATTATGAATTATTTGAAAATATTTTTATGATTTGAGAATAATCCCAAAGAAAACCATTTTATGGTTATAATATTAGATGTGCATAAAATTTTTCAAATTATGTTAAGTGTTTTACTAGTTTTGAATTTATAAATTATGATTCATAATGTTATTATCTATTCTAGTTTATTACATTAATTATAAATGGTTTTTAGAGGAATGAATGATAACTATATAAATGAAAATAATCTATATAGGGATTACCCTCATGGTAAATTTAATGAGGTTAGACATGGAGTTATAGCAAGAGATAAAAAAATATAACTATATTGGGAAAATTAAATTAGGTTATGAAAAATAACCTTTCCAATATATAGCATCCTAAAAGTCCATAATGAAATGTAACAATGTTATAAATACTTTATCCATCAGCAGCCTTATTCATTTAATGGGAAAAAATCCATTTGTAACAGAGAAATGGATATGTTCCTTATACAAAATATTTCTCTCTTTGGGAAGTAATGAAGTAGAGAATGTCTTTATAGAATTTTGTTAACTCACAATGGATTCAAATAAATAGTGATAATTAAATCGCAACATTAAGGATAAGGAACAAATTGTGAGCATAGAATAAAATTATTTAAAGGATAATTTCATTGAAACATATTTTCCTTAAGAACAATTAGAAAATATGGTGAAACAATTCCTGAGTTTAATAAAAAAGTAATATAAAAATATTTATAATTATGAATCCAAATTTACAAGGTTTTCATGGAATGTTTTAGAATAAGTGTGTAATCTAAAGAGTAATATTGAAAATCTTATTCATGGTAAACGGCCACTCCATTGAAGGTCACTAGTTTCCCAAACCTTCCCATCGTATGTGTACATAGTATAATGTGCTTTCAAGATAGAAAACCCATTTTACAACTATTATGACTTAAATTAAATCGTGATAAAAATATAGATGATGAGCACTATAGAAAAGGAAATACAGAAACAGAGAAGAAATTAATGGTGGAATTTTCAAATTGTAATAAATGTTAAAAAAACACCATGGAACATTCTTACTGTGATGGGATTCTACTTCAAATGTTAAGGGAAATTACACCATGGTCATTATTGTAAGGTAAATAATGAATATTTAAATGTTCAGTGCATCAACTACAATAATATGGGTCACTATGTAAATGGTTTCCCCATGTATCAATGTAATTTTCCCTATAAAATGGACAAGGGATTATGACCAATATTATGTTATCACAATAGCTAAGGTTTATGTTCTTGAATATGTATTAGTGTGTACTTTAACCATATCCAAAAATTTATCTAATTCTTTATTTGGTTTTGGATCTTCATTCTCTTTTATATCATCCAATTTTTCTAATAAAATTATATTTTCTTCTAGTAACTTAATAGGAATTTATAAATCTTGACTCCGAGTGGAAGTCTTACAAGGATGTGTCAGTTAGTTCCCATTATGACACATAAATATTCCCTATTATCTAACTAAATTATCATACATGTGTTTTATTTTAATATAATCCTTGGTGTGGATTTGATTTCAAAATATGACTCAAAAATTTATTACAAAGATAAATAAATTATTATTTTTGATTAAAATGTGTACTTCCTTATATTTGTAGGGGATAATTCATTATCTGAGTCATGTCTATATCCAGCCCTATTAGTGCTTTTGAATGATATCCTTATAGAAGAAGTCCAAAAACAATCTACATATGGAAAAGTAAACCTTCAAATTTAGGATATACCTATTTTATATAAATACATTTATGTATTTCCTAAGTAATTACCAAGACATCCACCAGAGCATGACTTTGAGTTTTCCATTGAATTAATCCTATATGAAATACCTATATCAAAGACTCCCAACAGAATTGTAATTGTGCAATTGGTGGAATTTAAGAAATTACAAGAGGATTTATGTAATAATGTATTTATATATCCTAGTGTTTTACCTTGGGGATCACCTATTCATTTTAGAATAATGAATGATAAATTTACGAGGATATACATTGATTATAGAGAAAAATGATATTACAGTAAGAACAAGAATCTTTTATCTTGCATTGATAAATTATCCAATAAACTTCATGAAAATCAGTATTATTCAAAGACTTACCTTTATTATGGGTATCATCTATTTTGAGTAAATGAAAAATATATTCCAAATACTATATTTCGAATTAGTTATAAAAATTACATGTTTACAATAATTCCATTTGTATTAACTAACACACCCTCTAGTTTTATGGATCTAATAAATAGAGTATTTAAGGAATGTATTGTTGACTTTTTGTGGTAACCATTTATTATATCTTAGTGTAATATAAGATTTATGAGGACCATGAAAATCACTTGAGGATCATTCTTTAGACTCTTAGAATAAAAAAGTTATATGTTGAATTTATAAAGTTTTAATTCTATCATTAGATAGTTTATTTTCTAGTCCATATTATCTATAATGATGGAATCTCAGTTGATCCTAAAAAAGAAAAAGGTAGTCAAATAATGGCCTATACTAATGAATCTAATTGAGGTACATAGTTTCATTGGTTTGGAATGTTACTATTAGTATTTTAAAAAAATATTTTCTAACTGGATAGTTGGTTCACCAAGCTTACTTATAAAGACGATAAGTATATATGGAAAAATGAATGTTAAGATGCATTTGAATAATTAAATAGGATATTGGTGAATTCTCTTATTTTTCCTCTTCTATTGGAAAATGATGGATTTTTTATATATAGTGATACATCAAAAAAGGGACATGGTAATTTCCTTATAAATATTGATAATGTTATTACCTATGAATCAAAGATTTTAAATATTCATAGAAAAAAAAATCTAATCCATTATCTGGAGAGTAAAACTATAATCTTTTCTATAATTATATGGAAACATTATCTATATGGTAAAAAATGTGTGATATATTCTGATCACAAGAGTTTGAAATACATATTTTAACAGAAAAATATAGACATGAGGAAAATTTGATGGCTCAATCTAATTAAATATTATGATTTCTCAATACACTACCACCCAGGGTAGGTAAATAAGGTAAAGGATACATTAATTAGCAAATATCACGGTGTTCTAACCAAAACTAGGATCGATGAGGATCTTATGTTCATGGATATATTAATGATATATATGTGAATTATTAAGGAAGGGCGGAAAAAAGTCCTTTTTAAAATTATTTCCAAAGCATCGTTTATGGAAAAGAAAAAAGGTTCTAAATTTGATGATAATAATTTTCAAAAGAAAATTAGAGTCATGAATAATGGAAAATTAGAAAAAAAATATTTGTGAAGATGGAGTTATAAATTTTGTAAAGAGACTATATGTTTCAACTATACATGTGATTAAGATATGATTGTTGGAAGATTCTTATAGTAAAAAATTGTATATACACTCATATATCACAAAGATTTATAGTTATTTGAAGGAATATGTTTTTTGGGATGAAATAAAGTAGGGAATTTTTTATTATGTGTTAAGATGTTTGGTTTGTCAACAATTGAAGGCTGAGATATAGCTTCCCAGAGGAATCATACCTATTCCTTTGTGGAAATGGGATGAAATTACTATGTTCTTTTTTACTAGAATACTAATAACTACTAGAAATAATGGGAAAATATGGGTTATTAATGATCCCCCCACTAAATATCCACATTTTTTCTCTATAATAGAAGGTTTACTACTTGAATTCCATGCATGAATCTATCTTAATGATGTTATAAGACTTCATGGAACACAACTTTAAATTGTGTCTGATCATAATTCAAAATTTACTGAAACGTTGTAGAAAATCCTTTAGAAGGATCTTGGTACTGAACTTCATTTTATCATTTCTTATCACCCCCAATCCAATGGATAGTAGAAAAGGACTATTGAAAGATTATAATAATTATTTAAGTCATTCTTTCTTGACATTAAAGCTATGTAGGATTTCTATATACCTATGATGTAGTTCACTTATAACAATAGCTTCGGTTCAAGTTTTCAAATTTCACAGTATAAATAATTATATAGAAAGAGATTTCATACTCCAAATTGTTGGGATGAAGTGAGTTAAAGGATTCATGTAGGACCAGAACTTGTGAAGGATAAAATAGAAAAGGTAAATACCATTCAAACCCATATAAAATTAACCCAAAGTAGTAAATATATATATGTTGATAACTAAAGGAAAAATTTTGAATTTCAATTCGGATATCATGGTTTTATTGAAAGTATCTCCATAGAAGAGTTTTATAAGGTTCAGTAAGAAAGGGACACATAGACGTATGTACATTGTAACTTTTAAAATCATAAAATGAATTGGGTATATTTATAATTATTTTTCAATGCCACCATGTCTCCATGAGTACTTGATGTGTTTAATTTATCATTATTAACAAAGTACATTCCAGAAAAAATCCATTTTATCCCCTGTAAAAAATTGAATTGGATCCGGATATATCTTACTGTAAAGAACCTATCCATGTTCTAGATATTAGAGAACATGGTTTAATTAATCAAATGACTCGACTAGTGAAGGTATATTGGAGATATCATAAGATAAAAGAGGTGATGTGAACACCTAAATAAATTGTATTGAATGACTAACCCAATATGTTCATCAGGTAAAATTTCGGGAAATATTGTTGATAATATTATTTGAAAAAGGGAAAATTGTTACACTTTGAGATTTTATGAAATATTTCCTCTTCGATAGCTTGTGATACACACAACCCCAAGTATAAAGGAACAATAACATTGTATATTGTTATAAACTAGCTATTAAATTTGTTGATAAGAATTTAACTAAAGAAATTTTCCAAATTTTATGGTTTACACATTTATTAATAAATTAATTGGTTATCAATTTATTAAAAATAAAAATAAAAAACATTTTAAGTTAAAATAAATGCTTTTTAATTAGTTTTTTTGTATGAAATGTGATTTTATATTATAATTTTATATTTATAAATATTATATAATGATTTAATGAAACTTATATATTATTTATTCAGTTAAATATCTTATCAATCATATAATATTTTTTATGAATGGTATATGAATGAATCTAGATTTAGGTTTAAAACTATATTTTTTCTAAAAGAGGTTTGGTTATGTTATGTGCACTTATTCTATAGATAATTTTTAATAATTTTAGAAAATTTATTTGAAAAGTGAACTTAATATTTTAATCGAAATATTAAAATTATCATATATTTAATTTTGTTTAATTTTCCGAAAAGTTTAATTTTTCGATGAATAGTGAGAATAATGTCTTTTAATAAAACTTATTTTTTAGTTTAATGATTTTGCAAAGATTAATTTTTTTAAACTAATTTTAAAGTAAAATTAGATAAATTATATTGTAACAAATCCAATTTAGGTAATTTTAATCTATTTTATGTATAATATTTATATACAAATGTTTTATACTTAAGATAACTTCTTCATTCAAAAACAGTATTTTCATCGCGCTTGTAGGTTTTATTTTAAATTAAATTATGAAAATTATGTGAATTGAATTTGGTAAAAATGTATTATATATTATTATTAATAATAATTAATATTATTTAATAATTTAAACATAATTTTTTTTAGAATTAATAGTAAAAATAGAAAAAATTTGTTACCATAGTTAAGGTTAAAAAAGTATACTTAAAGCTTAAACTAAAAAGATAATGGTATGTTTTCCAATTAAATATAACAAAACCTTTATTTTATGGAAATATTTAACCTTACCATATCACTCCATCAAATATATGTCCATTTTTAAAAAACATATTGGGAATGACTTTATGATTTTGTATTCTTTTAAGAAATGTTCAAGTTGGTCACATCCTCCACATATAAAACAACACCCCCTATCATGTCCACTCCACACTTAAAGGGAATTTTGGTTTAGAAAATAATTTCCAAAATAACATCCCTAAATCCCTCCCTATTTCTTAGAGTCCCTAGTATTCTCATAAAACTATCCAATGATGGATTTAGGTATAAACCTAAAGTGGTAGTTTGAAGAAGTGGTTTAATTGTTAACCATCCAATTTTTCTTATTTCTTCAACTACCCCATCAAAATATTATCTAAATTTTATAAAATTATAAAATCTTATATTCCATATACTAAGATATTATTATATTAATTTAATAAATTATATCCATCCCATTTTCCATTATATGGGAAACAAAATTGTTGATCATGTGTACGGTGGACTACTGACTCGATAACCGATGTAATTTGTTTTCCATCACCACCTCTCACGAATAGATATAATGATGGGTTTAAAGTATAAATATTATATTTATGAAATAATTATAACTATTTAATTATTATATCAAATTTAACTTTTTACCTTATAATTCATTGGAAAATGATAATGTCGCTCGTGCATATGTGTGGACTACCGCCTCCACGATGTGATGTCATACATTTTTCATTTTATTTTAACATGGATAGTAATAATTATATATTTAATTATTCTATATGATATATCTAATATAATAATTATTCATTAAATTTTAATTACAATTTACCTTTTTTCTTTTCTTTCATAAAAAATGGAAAAATTAGTCATGCGTACATAAGGTCTACTATCTCCACAAATTGTGTAATTCATTTTTCTTATTATATAATTTATGGATTTTCATAAATATGTATATAATTAATATATATTACTTTTATATCATTATTAAAATTCTTGATATTATTAAACCATGATCATATTAGAAGTATCAAAACTACCAAACCGTAAAAACATGAAAAATGAAACAATTATTACTCAGAATAGTGATTTTAAAAAAGAATTGTTAATAAACAGCTGATAAAAAAATGTCCGTAAATAATATGTGGTATTAAATATTTGATTATATTTCTAAAATAGATTTATAATAATTAAATATTTATTATAAAGGATTTTCTAACACCTATGAAGGAAGATATACCTAAGGTAAGGGTTTATTCCACAATATCAACATTATTTAGGACTGTTTATGTTTATTTATCCACTGGGGGAGATTATTTATATTTATATATTAAACTAAATATATCATCTTCTCTTATTATTTTTATTATAAACTAAAAAATTTCCATTCAATATCCTCTCTTTAAATACTCAAGATACCAAAATAATATTTTTAAGGAAAATAGACATTGTTTTTCTACTCCGTTGGAAATATTTCACTTTTTTGACCATATTATCATTAACACGTCTAAAAGGATGTTTTTAACATTATAAAAATATTAATTAAGGAAAATTGTACCCAATTTTTAGTTTTAAAACAATGGTTTAAAAGTAATCTTCTTGTATCTTTCCGAATGAGGTATTTTTTGACCTTTTTACAATAGTGTGAGAGGAATGTTACTTTTACTTATAAAAAATGTTTGGAATTACCCATAATAATCAACAATAATTTCATTGATTATTATATTACAAGTTTACAAGTATATATTTAAATAAAAGTTTCTAATTAATAATTAATAAGTATTTTAGACTTTAAAAAATTGATTTCAAAATTAAATAGGTATTTTCCTTAAGAAATTTTCTAGTGAACTTTTTAAAGTATATTAATGTTTGTCAATATTATTTTTTGAATATTATTATTTACATGGGATTTACTATTTTGATACTATTATCCATAATACTCTATATGGTTAATTATTATGTATTATTGATTGAATAAATTATTAAAATTTTGTATTCTAGATTTTAATTAAGAATGTTTACATTGATTTTGTTTCAACCCTTTAATATTATGGTTGTATTTTACTTATTATGTGATTTTAGGGGACCCATATATCCCCACAATTCATTAGTAGGTATCATGAGACCAAATATTTTTGTTATTTGGTTGAGTCCTTAGCCATTTTTATAAGATGGATTAGCATGAGGCCTTGACAGTAAGTTTATGATGTCCTTTATTATGTATCCAATCATTACGAAACTAGTTACTATTATCCATGTTAATATTTATGTTGTTATATTTTCCATGTATTTAGTCCCATATTTTATGGTATTAGTTATATTAAATATTTTATTAATTTATATCTCACCATATTTTCATGTTTTATTTACTTTTTTTACTTCCACTATACGCATACCCTTACTGAGCATCTAAGATCACACTTTCTTATGTTTCCTATATCTAAGATTAATTGAGAAGTATTATGATTGATATGTTGGGATATTATAAATGGAATAATTTTGTTCACAAATAAAATATGATGTCTTATTTTTTGTTTTCAATTTTAATTTTTGATTTCAAGTATGTAACATGTTTTCCAGGACTACTAAACTATTCAATCCTTTATGATTTGGTTCCTTATATATAGATCTTGTGTAATAATTTAACCACTTACTATGGGATACTAGGGTCCTGTAATTTACTATTACATCACCTATTTGACAGAAATCCCACAAGATATGATACTTACAAAGTATATTCTTTGTCATATGATGTGAAATTTGGTATTTTCAAGAGACACCACTACAATATTATCACAATAAATTGTGATATGGTCAATACTTCTAGGAACTACTTTAGGTTATTATATCATGTTATGAATAAATAGATAATATTTAACTAACTTAGAAGCAAAAAAAACTTATACTCTACTATATAATCTATAACAATGGATTTATTTGAGCCTTTACAATTTACAGCACCTCTACTGTGAATGATGAGGTATCCCAACTAAGATTTCTTAACATTTTGATCAATTTGAAAACAAGTATCCATGTAACCTCTATTTACTGGTTACTCCTCTCCTCCATAAACCAAGAACACATCCTTAGTATGTCATAGATTCTTGAGGATAGTCTCATATAATATATATTGGTGTTCGCTAGGGTCATCATGATATCTTCCTACCACACTCAAGGCATAGGTGAAATTTATCCTAGTACATAGTATAAAATACATGACTACTATGATCATCAATGAGTATGGAGTCTTGTCTATCTATTGTCTTTCCTCATGTTTCTGAGGACACATATTATTAGAAATATGAATTCCATGTGACACTAGAAACAATAACCTCTTGTATTTTTCTATACTGAAACTATTTATTATATTTTAAACATAAGTACATTGACTTAGTCGAAGCATAATCTTGTATCTATCATCATAGATCTTGATCACAATAATATAAGACACTTAAAAAAACCCTTCATGGAGAATCAGGTATTTAACAATGTTTTAATAGTATATAAGACTGGAATATTGTTTCCAATAAGTAAAATGTTATCGATATTAACTAGTATGAAAATCACTCCATTCCCACTAAAACATTTATAGACACAAGGAATGAATTTGTTCTTTAAGAAAACAAATTTTGTTATGGATTCATCAAACTGAATGTTCAATTGCCTGGATTATTTTTTTAATCCATAAATGGATATTTTCAATTTTTATACATTGTTGGAATCCATTAGGCATGTAAACCCTTCAGGTTCTTCCATATATACATCTTAACGAAGGTTCTTATTAATTAAGGGTAATACAAAATTGAAAATATATCTCTAAAGGATTTCTTTATAGAACTCGATGAAAATTTTTCATCGTATTCTATTTTTTGAAATTTCTTGAACCCATTCACAACCAATCATTCAATATAAGTACTGACTTGTCTATCCATGTCTATTTTCTAATTTAATACCCATTTAAAACCAATTCACTTTATATCCATTGGGGGATCTACCATATTAAAAAAAATCATACATGGAGTCCATTTCATAATTCATATCTTCGTTCCAATTGAAAAAATATATGCAACTTACTATTTCAATTTTGGTTGAAGGATCATTGTTATCAACTAATATTTAGTCACCATCCTCAATGACTATAAAACAATATCGTTTTAGTTATTTCACCTCCCTCACACTCTTACACAATGCTTCAATATTTGGAATGTCTTCTTTAATGAGGATTTGTGAAATCTATTCCAATTCTATATTGTGTGTTCCTTGAGCCTAAACATCATCAAACTCTATCATACTCCTAGTATCTCTTTTAGATATATTCACCCAATCAATTAATATAGTGTTTCTTTCCATAATTTCTATTTTGTCTAACGATTCTTAAAGGTAATATCCACTTGTTTCCTTAGGGTATCCTATAAAGATACACTTTCTGCATCAGTGTAAAATTTTGTTTCCAACAGTAGCCATAACAAATGCCTCACATCTGAACTCATGTGTGTAAGGAAACATGAGTTTATTTCCACTCTAAAATTGGTATGGAAGGTTGTATTCCACATCATTTGTCACCTGGTTTAATATTTTTGTTTTTTATAGTCTGTATCCCCACAATGATAATAGAAGAATCTCTTGACTCATAATTAATCTCACCATATCTAACAAGGTGCAGTCCCTTCTTTTTCTTACACAATTCCATTGAGGTTTATAAGGATTGAGTTGGGATAGAATCCCAAACTATCATAAATAATCAATTATATCTTGATTAATATATTCTCCACCATTGTCTAACAATGGTTTCGTAATATTCTCACAAAGACGGATCTCAGCATCCCTCTTGTATTCCTTTAATATTTCAAATGAATATAACTTATACTTAATTAGCTATAAATAACCATATATACTGAATCATTCATAAAAATTATGAAGTACTATTACACACTCATTCATTCAACTAGAATATGTCCACACACCTTGGTATGAAATAATTCAATAGGATTCTTTAAAAATTCACCTTTTCTACTAAATGGGGATGTGGTCTTTTGGCCTTGTAATCGTTTTTGACATGAACTAATTGGTTTAAGTTCAAAATATTCAAAATATCCATCTTGGAGAAATTTCGTAATATTATTTTCATTTACATGACCTGATTATTCATACCATAGTTTATTGTGTTATAATTCATCTGAACTATTTTCATTATCAATTTCCTTAACATGTTTTATATAATATAACACATAAAGATAGTTATTTAAAATTGTCTTTCCATAAAAATATTATATTTATAAAAAACGATACAATTATTCACAAATTTGAAAATAAAAATCATCTATATCAGGTCTGGATATAGAAATTATGTTTTTGGAAACTGATGGAATATAATATAACCCACTTAAAACCACAATCATTCTCATCAGAAAATTGATGTGGTAGTCACTATTGACCACAAAAACAAGTCTAGATCCACTGGATGCTCATAGATCTACCTAACCTAGTTAAATCTTCATCAATCTATATGGTTCTTGTATTTGAATTCATATAAGTACCACATGTTTTATTTAATACCCAATATTTTGAAACAGATAAATTCACTGAATATAAAATTCACCTAAATATTCCACTTACTTCTTTTCATGGGTGGAGTTTTTATTCCAATGGACCATATTTCCATAGAAAAAACAAATTAAATCTTACTCTCTTGCTTATACTTTAATCCTTATCTTCCTTAAAGGGTGTTTCAAAGGTCCTTTGGAATTAGATATCTTTTTTTGGACATTCCATTTATTCACTACAATGAAAAAAGGATTTTCACACTTCATATCCTTATTAAATTGGAAAATAAATTTGACAATGTGTTGAAGAAATATCTCGATGTAGTTTATATTAAAATTGACAAAAATACTAGGTAAGTTCCATGGATGTGATATAATAATGAGATCAAATAATGGTTATTTAAGAAATCTGAAATTTAAAAAATCTACAA
This sequence comes from Viscum album, assembly GCA_963277665.1. Lineage (NCBI taxonomy): Eukaryota > Viridiplantae > Streptophyta > Magnoliopsida > Santalales > Viscaceae > Viscum > Viscum album. The sequence goes on along the minus strand of OY728133.1, from coordinate 310,452,228 downwards.
ATTAAATGCATCTAATGTATTTCATTACATTAGGTCTATATGGTCACCTTCTCCAAGTATACTCTAAAAGAGTGCCTTGGATATCTAAAAATGTTTATATCTATCTCTATATTAATATTAGCCATAGAGATTCTAGAGCATACCATAACCATACATGTATTCATGTGACTTCATGAGTTCATTGAACATGGCTGAAAGCATTAAACACAGAACATCAATAGTGTCTCTCAAATTTTTATCATAGATAATGAAATCATCATCACTAAACTCTTTAGTGGGTGGGTCAGGAATTGATAATTTTATCATATAATATTTTCATTCATTTCATACCACAACCTATAGTCATATTAACCATTCTATAAAGTTAATACCACAAAAAAGATAATCTTTCTCTAAAATTGATCAAATGGTTAGTGTGGTTGAGGAACATTTCATTATTCTAAAATATTAAAAGATCACATTATTAGTAATTTTGGTTAAAAATTATGTAAGACTAAATTATAGATTTAATTTTTTAATTCTCACACTATTTTATCAGATCTCAATGGCCCTCACCATTGAACTCGGAATGTTTCATCACTTAGTCATTCTAGTGGAAAATATCTATATTTCCCTTATTATAACCCAAGTGAGGGATTATTTAATTACATGAAGGTATTTATATGTGGTGTTATTTTACATATATGGGTTTGAATCTCCTTGAATCATTAAGGGGAATCCCCATTCAAAAAACACTTAATAGGATTTCCTCAACATTTTATTCCAATTAACATCATTTCTAGAAAGTAATACTTATCTTGATGTAAAATGGTTAAGTCAACCTAAAAAATTTCATAATAACATTTCGATGAAATATAGGTTCCCTAATTAGGGATGTCCAAAAACATAGTTCAATGGTTTCATTTTTAATCTAGTAATCGAAGGATTAATGACATAATATAAAATTTGGGTATTTTGATTTTTTATGTGTAAATGTTTTCTTATTTTATCATTTACATGGCCTGTTAAAATTAAGTGGATTTTACATAAGTTAATAAACATGTTTTTATAAAACATTTAAACATAATCCATTTATTTAAATTATATATTTTTATATTAATACATTTATTTATGGGATCACAATCATGCATCCCTAAAATTAATAATTCATAATATATAAATAAAAAAATGACATAATCCTAAGATCATATAATGGTTGAATTATTTAGGGGATAATAAAAAAATATATGGCCCTAGGGAAAAACTCCATGTGTTGATATTAGCATGAGCTGCAAAATTCCACATTTCCTCTTATGTATCACTTGATTTGGTTCTATATCAGTTTCATCTTGAACCAACTCCTTTTTCCATGGGTCACTCCTTTTATTACAAGTATTTGGGAGAGTGTAACTAAAGGGTCGTTTGAGGGAAATTATGTAAATAACCTTCGACACATAGGTCTAGCATATTAAAAGTGATAGATATGAAATGTATGTCATTATATATAATTTAACAATAAAAATTTTCAAACCCATGAAATAAATTAAATTAAATTTAAACAATTCATATAAATGTCTCTTCAAAGATCATTATCCATTATAAATGAACCTAATAAAAGAATTACACTGGTTATCATTAACATCAATTTTTCCTTTTTTGTTAAGATGAATGTGAATGCATTAATTAATTATTTAATTAATTATGTTCATCTTATTGTGGATATAAATTATTAGGGATACCCATCATAAAGGAATTAATGGAAAATAAATGGAATGGACCATAATTGTATATTATTATATTAAATTAATTTATAATTTTTCAATTCTTCAAAACCTTTATTATATAGTCAATAACATCTTGTTGTAATAGTGTAATTTGGATTTATTTTTTTAATTATTATTTTTAAATATTTTTGTAAGACTAAAGAGTGTGTAATTATGAGTTATAGATTCTGTTCTTCATTTTTTATATACCTGGTATAAACTCATGGGGCTTAAGATTGTACCTTGGATAAAATAAAATGTTTGTACTAACATGATACATGTTGTGTGTTATACATGTTGCATCTTCATGAACCATGATAATTGTATCGGTGTGTTCTTCGAATGGAATCACATGGTCTGTACTCTGGAAATACATTGTGTATTCCTCTTTATCAAGAGTCTTTTTAATGTGAAAATTAACTCAGTGTGTACTTCAAACATGTGAATTAATGGGTTATATGTTGTGTATGTTGGATATATGTCATGTGTCTAATTAATTGTCTATGATTCCAAACTCAGGAAATTAGAACCCATGTATTTGACCATATGATTAGCATGAAATTCACCACTATATCATGTATACTACACAAAATATACACCATTTACACACCATGTAATCCAATGAATTGTATTCTAGGTTTTCCTAATTAACACGTGATGCCAAATAAATACATTATGTTGAATAATTTTTCAGTGTGTCATATATCCCACATCACTTCTAGGATTAGTGAACATTGGTACATCGCATGTACTATATATACACATCGTGTAACCCAATTGATTTCCCTTAAGGGTGTCATTAGTTCCCTATGGTACTATGCAAAAAAATTATAAAACCCTAATTATCTTAGTTGATTATTAAAATGTACTGAAGTGGAAGTTCATGGTCGAACCCATAGATACGGTGAATTAGTTTTATTATAATTTCAAAATGATTAAATTTTATTAATTTGGAGAAAAAATGTGATAATAGAGTTAATTGATTTATTTTATAAATTCAAAATGAAAACGAATAAGAAGATTGATTGATTTTGTGAAAATAGATTTAGAATGCATGTCGGGGTATTGTGGTTTCCATGTTTGGGTGCAATAGGATTTTGGAAAATATATTGATTGATTCATGATTGGTGTCAGAGTCAAGATGGTATAGATACAGTGAACATGGAATCTACTCAATGCAACAAAATCCTATTTCCTGTGGTCCAATAATTTAGGGTTTCAATGAATCAAGTTTATCTTGATACCATGTCTAAACGTGATTTCCGCTAATTTTTACAATGTTCATGTCATATTTAGGGTAGCCAGTTGCACAATTTAAATGTTCCTTTTTTATTCAAATATCTATGGTCATTATAAAATAAAAATAAAGCAATTGGGATTTTAAGAATGAAATTATGCAAACCCAATACATGAATTATAAAAATAATTAAATCCAACTGCACCTTCCCCCTTCAATTACATTTCCCTCACACAAGATGGGTTTACCCTTTCATCCTAGGGATGAGGGGTTTAAAGGGAACTAGAAAAGAAAGCATAATAGAAAAACTAAACAATGGAATAGCAGCTTCGCTCCATGAATTAGTCTTCCGCCCAATCTGAATTCCCCAAAACACTAGCCAACACCTTTATTTATGGGCTTCTATTGGGGTTTTCCTGACCTCCTTCACGACATGTACTGTGAGTACCCAACATGTAATTTTGACCAAAATTTTGTGAATTCCCATGATGTGTGCTTATATCTCAGCAGAGATTTTTTAAATTTGACCACTTACACGACATGTACTAGGTTTACAGGTCATGTACTCCTTATTCGTATTTCCCCCATATCACTAAGAATCTTGCAAAAATCTCATTCATATATTTTATGTTTGACTGTCATCGTGTCATATACTGAAGATTCATGATGAGTACTTGCGGTTCGTAGCATGTTTCATCATCAAGAATTGTCAAGTGCATATCTGCATTATCCAATGAAGTCATGACTTATACTCTTTTTACATGAGGCGTATCCATTTTTTTCATTTTTGAGTTTTACTTTGCATTTAAAAATCTGGTGTTGTGCCACTACACTTCAGTCACAGTGTGAAGGGTATTTTTCACTCATATTATATCCATTTTCATAATTAAGTCATTTACTATCAATAAATATAAAACAAGTAAAGTAATTCCAAATTTGGGATTATTTATCATTTAAATACACAAAGAACCACATTCACATACAATAAAATATATGCATGAATTACACTTATCACCAATCAACTAGGAAAAAACATTGGAACCTTCAAATGGATTTTTCAATCATTCTTCGTCTATTCTTAGACCTTAAGAAAATATGAATCTTGAATGATAAATACCAAAAATGTAAAAATACTGTTAATTAAACTTCATATTTAAAGAAAAAATATCTATAAATAAAACATATAATCATTATTGTTTATATTGATTGATAATCAAATAAAAAATTATAAATTTAATCTTGACCCTTCTACTACCACTTAAAGGTTACAAATACAGTAGAATATTCTGGGCATGAATAACATGAAGGTTTTTTTTAGATTCTATAGATCATTCTCCTGTTGTGAAAGACTTAATTTCATGACCAATGAATTTTTTCCATCAAATATTGAAATGGAAATCCTGGGAACCATATAAGATCTCTTTAATGTTATGATTTAAAAATAATTTAAATTATATCGAAGGAAAAAATACCCCGTCTTATGATATTTCATTGATGAATATGTTTATCCTCCAAAACCCTTTTGGGATTAATATGTTTTTATAGGAAGGACCCAAATTAGATCCCCTCTATCTATGATTCACTAATGTTCATTTTATATATGAATTAAACCAATTGATTATCAGGTGATAACATGGTTGATAAATTATCTTGTGTTGTTTGTCTTGGTAGTTATTAGTTTCTTTCGACATGAAGGAATATCATATGAAATTATAATTCATGAGATAAATATAGAAGCATTAACTGGGTGATAAATATGTTTCACACAATTATTAATAAATATAGATTAACCCTAAAAAATAGACCTAACCATCTATTTATAAATCTATTATTATGAATAAAAATTATTTTTAAATTATACAATATACCTCAAAAAATATAATAAACATTATATAACCCCTTGAAATATTATAATAATATTATTATTATTTTGTAATATGCTAACTAGCCTAATGATAAATATTATTTTATCGGATTTCAAATTATTATTTATCACCAGACATGATCATGATCTTCCCATCCTCCTTAACTTTTATCAAATACCTCAAAAAATATAAAATTAAATATTTTTTCATAAATAAATGTTCAATGTTAATATTTTATGGAAAACATTAATCGGTCCTGATATTTATACCTTCAACAGATTGGAGACTGATCCATCAAATCTGAAATATACCTTCATGGTTATTTACCCACCAAGCCCTTATAATACATTAGGAACCTTTATGTGGGTAGTGTGAGTGTGGGTGTAGTGATTAAACTCTTCATAAATTCCTTTAATCCCTCTTCAAATTCATTATACCAATAAATATCCAATCGCTTAAGTTTTAGTTTGGTTAGTGGGCTTGATAATCTTGAAAATTTTCTTATAATTCTCTAATAGTACCCAAGTAATTTTATGAATCTAGAGATCTTATTTATAATTTTTGGTTTTGCCCATTCATCAACCGCCTTTTTCTTTTAAGGATCTATATTTATCCTCCAGTTTGTGACAATATACCCCAATATTGATACTTTCACCATCCAAAATTTGAACCTATTTTACTTTTCATATAATTTCTCCTTTCATAGACTACTTAGTAGAGTTATTAAATTCTCCTCATGTTTCTCCTTAATTTTGGAGTATATAAGAATATAATATATTAATATTGTGAAAAAAATTTCAAGATAATCTCTAAATACATAATTCATTATGTACATTAATTTTTTTAGAGTATTAGTGAGTCTAAATGGAATCATATGAACTCATAGTGTTTATACCTTTTACAAAAGGAAGCCTTAGAAATATCCTCCCTTTTAACCTTTAATTGATGATAACTCAACTAAAGATCCACTTTATATAAGTATTAGTTCCCATGTAGTTGATAAAACAAAATGTTAATCTATGGAATTGGATAATTTTTCTTTTTTATGATCTTTTTTAGTACAAGTTAATTAATTAAAAGATGCATTAACCCATCCTTCTTCTTGAAAAATTGGACTAGTGCACCCCATGGTGAGTTATTTGGGCATATTAATCCCATTTACAAATTCCATTATATATTCTTATTTATTTCCTTTAGTTTAATGTGGGTTATTCCATATGGAGTCTTGTATATTTTAAAATCTACAGGCATAATTTCTATTGAGAATTCAACCTCTCAATTAGGGGGGTTGTCAAGAAACACTTTGAGTAATACATCTGCATATTATCTTAAAATGTGCATGTATTGAAGATATATCCTCTCCTTTATCTTAATAATTTGAGTTAGATATGTTTTCTCATATGAAAAAATTATACATAATTGAGAATAATTTTCCAAATGAGATCCATCAACCTCCTAATAATTTTATATAATCTAACAATGATTTGGGATTTGGTAGGTGATTTCATTTTCAAAACAACTGATGTTGGATCAATTAAATGGTGGTCATTTTATATCTATTATAAAATTGAATTCCAATAATAGAAGTATGTATAAAATATTTGGTAGATTAATCCCGCAAAAATTAATTATAGAGGAGTTATATAATTGATATTTTATAATTTCCCCATTTATTATTTTCATTGATAACTCAACCTGTATGTTTTAATGTGGTTCATGAATAGTTCTACTAAACATTATTAATATAGAAAAATTTGTAGAATTAAAATAAAATAATATATTCTTTTTTATCGAATGAATAATTAGTTTCCCTGACACTAGTTCATTACTTAGATCCACCTCAGTTGTAGTAATAGAATATACCCACACATTATCCCTTAGCATAGGGAATTTATTCATATAATTTATATGTTCTTTTCCGTATAAATATTGGATCATATGATGAGTATTAATCAAGTCCATTTTCCCTATATCAAATAAGTGGAATTATTTATCTTTTTCTGTCACTCATAAGCTTGATTGCCTTTACTTTCACACTTCAAACACATACTTCTTCCCTTGAGGCACTTTCTTGGATTCTTCCTTTCACACTTATGACATATGGGATATTGGATTATCTTGTCACCAAGAATATTATCTAATTATAATCTAAAGTTAAAATCTGTTATCTAATTATTTTCTCCAATATCAAAGGACCAATGAGAATATCCATCTTCTATCAGGATTTTGAGGGTGTATTGGAAAATTTTTGTATAGAAATTGAAGTCCTAAATCACTAATTCTTTTCAAAAATATGGCATTAACCCACCAAGGAAAGGATTAAAATTAATTTCAGTATCCATAACAAAGAAGAAGGCATATCATGAAATCCTTCTAATGTTTTCTTCATAATCACTAATAAATTAATCCAATTTTTTCTTGGATAAAATGAATTTCCCATTAACTTTTAAATAGGGATTTTGGGTAAAATATTTACTAAAAATATATATTCATAAATCCATCGCATTTAATGGATTCAATTTACTCCTTGGGATTTTTAATCTTGATCATTTTCCATCACTAATAAATTTCTCCCACTAGGATATAAACAAAAAAATGACATTATATTGCTCAATGTAGTTTAGGATAGAAAATATATTCTCAATTGAGATAATTAATTAACCACAATTTAGTAATTAGAATATAAACTAAAATTTAGAGGCTTTATAATATAGAAGACTCAACCATAACTTTATATTTCTTAGGGGAAGAACTTTGTTCACCATGATTCATGTTATTACGCATAACTAGAGTCTATTTTTATAGTACTTCCATCATGTTATTGACTCATAATTCCATCATATTAATCACTAAATTAGGTAAATAATCATATTTCCCATCACATATGTTGTTGAAATTATTCCAATTATTTCCCTCTATTTTCTAAAATGAAGGAATGTTTTGGATGAGGATAAATTATTCAATAAGAATAAAAAAATGATAACTACTTAACTTAGAATGAAAGTAATATATATCCAAACTTGTGAATAACTAATTTTTAATCTATATTATCCATAGTAATTTTCCTACTAGTATTTCTAACCTAAAAATATATTCAATTCCTTCATAATGGTTCATAAATATACTGTGAATTTTCCAAATAATATCCCTTAGGAGATTCAAACCAGATCTTCAACAAGTACTCTTTTTAATGCACCAAGAATATGTTCATTTAATACCCAAAAAGACCATTTAGATTTATTACCCCTAGGTACATATATGATAGAGCATTTTCCACTTGTAGTATTTGTACATGGATTTCATTTCCTGGAAACCACTCTATATTTACTTAACCAATATTTCATGATTTTGTTTTCTATAGTTAGAAATATACATTGGGTTTTTATTAATTTATTTTAAAACCTATTCCCCAAAAAACAATACATTTCTATAATACTATTTATAACAACCCATATTTAAAATAAATTTTAATTCATGTTTTTATCATAAATATCCATATAATATATTCCCAAAAAATAAATAGACCTAGTTTCATTATGAAATTAGATATATAGAATATTAAATTTAAATAAATTACCACATAATTATTTTACACTACATAAACTTCTCTTAGTTTCCTCTGAAATATTAATATGGCACAAGATAAACTAGGGGAATACAATGTAAGGGGTGAGCTATAAATCCTAGTAATAGAAAAGTCAAATCATATCATGATGATAAATAATACTTAAGAGTCAAGAAGAATAAAATAAATAGTTTAAAATCATATATACTTTAATTAGGGAATATCACGAGAATATTAAATCATAAAATCCTAGAATCAAAGGAATTTGGGAAAAACATAAAACATGTCATCATAAAATAAGTCAAGTATAACTACCTGCACATTATAAAACATTGCTTTTAGCATAATCACTCATGAACCATACATGTTATCTCATGAGACACAAAAATTAACCTATTTATTAGAGTGATATCTAGGTGTACCCTGTTGGATGGATAACATATGGAAACAAGGGGGTGAATTTCCTTTTAATATTTAAAGAAGAATGTAATGGAAAATTTCAAAATAAAAAGATTCTGAAAAGATAAAGTGAAGAAGTGGGAAAATATATTAAGAGACAATTGATAAATTTGATTAAAATTAAGCAGACATTATCAAATCAAGTTAAGTGTGGAAATAAACATATCATATTTATACAAGTGTATAAAGATAGAATAATTAAATTCAATAATGTAAATGAGGTATCACACATAATTTGATAAGGAGATCAGCAATAGCATGCAAGGTTCCCCCATGTCTCAACCCATAAATAAGAGAGATATATATTATAAGGACCTTTTATATGGTTTTAATAGAAACCCAATAACCACTTCCTAAGTTTTTAATAGATACCTAAGAACAAATCATTCCATGGTTTTAACGAAGATAGTAGAACTAAACATTTCATTATTTTAAAGGATACCTAAAAAAGATAGAATATGGAATAAAAAAGATATATTTTCAAGGCACAAATCTATTACAGCATTTTTTGACTATCTCTATTGTATTTTTGGTATATTTTAAATATATATATATCGTGAAAAAAGTTATATCTATGTAGAATTGGAAATGAAGGTTGGATCGTTGAAAAGAGGGATTGTGTAGAGTTAGAGATTTCACATTTAATCAAGCATGGAAAAGTTTCATAATAAAAGTATATATATCAAAGAACCCATGATACTCTGTTTAGAGCCTCCATGATAGATGGGACCATTCTGTAATCCTTTAAGTCAAAAATGGAAATTAATTAGAAATGAAAGTCCATATTTAACCACTTTGAATGTAGCCTCATACTTTCTGGATCAGCACTACTATATACCGTGTTACCTCCACTAGGTATCCATTGGACTATCAGGAGATAAATTCTCACTATCTTCTCCCACTAGATAATTGGTGGGACTTCATCATCTAGTTGGTGGATCTTCTATAGAACTAGAGAAACTACCTCATGCCACTAGCTAGTTAGTTCTTCCTGCAAAATCAGGCTTCAAGAAGTGGCTCTTGCACTTCAATCCATGGTCTTCTATGGATATTTCGGCCTCCAAAAAAATCTCCAACCCATCCTTCAAGACTTACTAAATATCATTAATTTTGATTCAAATCCTTCAATGGGATTATTAAATTCTATCATTTTATATTAAATATTAACATTTAAACTCACATCAATGAAACCAGTAGATATAAAAATGAGTTTTTGTGGTCATTAAAACATAATGAGAGAAAGTGGTATGATAATATCCTCCATTTTCTTATCACAAACATTTATTATAACAAAAATCAAGTAAAAATAAATAGATAGGGATATATCAAAGAAAGTATATATATTGTAATTTTATATGCTCAACATGATAAAGACTTAAAAAGGAATTTCAAAATTCTTGATAAGTTAGTAAAAATTTTCAACATTATTGAAAATTTAACATATATTAAAAGAAAATAGTCCCCCTTTCATATAGAAAATGTGTTTCTGCTTTGACACCAAAAAATAATTTTCAGAAACTACTCTTACTTTAAAAAAAACTAAAAATTATCCTCCTTTTTTATTATTAGAAAAGAAATAAATGAGGGGAAATAATATATAATTTAATTAATAATGATTAAAATATTTTTAGAATACTATTCTAAATCACCAGAAAAATGAAATTCAAAAAAGATAAGAAAATAAAATAATTATGAAAACAAACATTATTCCATTTTCAAAAAACATAAACATGAGAGAGTATATACTTAATATTTCGATGCAAGAGACAAATAAAATAAAAATTAATAAATAAAGGTTTTCGACATAGATAATAATATTACTATAAATATGATAATTAATTAATGATCTCAAGATGTAAAGGGCGGATCGATAATTTTAGTTGGTTAAACTCTATTTTATTGAGAAGCCATTATTTGATATATCAATGAATCTTGATAGAAAATCCATACAAATTCCAAAAAAAAGTTCTATTTTTTACCCTTAAGGGTCATGTAACGTGAGATAATAAAGAATGAGAAGGTGAAAAAAGTTAGTTCTTCTAATATTATCTAATTATGATTTAGGAATCTAAACATGTTTAAAATGATATTTTAAATGCGATGAAATATTTATATATTTGTTTCAACCATATCTAGAATTTTTATAGTCTCACACATTAATAAAATAATATAATTTATGAAAATAATTGAAAATTATATTTGGAGAAACACCTTTCACAAAATTAGTATTTTTAAAATATTTTTCATTATTTGAAAAACAAATAACATGATTATTACTTTTAAAACATTGACTACTATGTGTCATTTTAACAGTAATTTCACATTTGGTAAATTTAAAAAGATATATTTTGAAATACTTGATTTAAGATATGAAAACATCATTCTCCAGTGCATTTTTTAATTTCAATATCAAATCAAAATTTTGTTTTGGATGAATACTCATTCCATTTTTAAGTTTATCTTTTCAGGAATCACATGTCTATATTTCTTTTAAAAATATTTATATAATGAATAAAATTTATGAAAAACATTTTCAAGTTGATCATGAGTATATGTAAGTTCTTAATAACTTAGGGGGCTTGAAAATAGGAAGATCAAGAATTGGTACTTAACTCAAATTATTCCATGAGAAATTTTTAAGGGGGTCACTCAAAAAGGATGAGTCTATGGAATTATCACTAGCACTCCAAGTTGTGTAAGTTCTTTCTTACCTTTCTTATTATCTTTCATTATATATATATATATATATAGTTTTATATAAAACTTTTTTCTTTTTTATCATGTCATAAAGGGTGCATCAATTGGTTTTTTTATTTTTTTTATTATGGGATGATTTATTTTTATTTAAAATTTAATACACCTTTTTTAACAAAATAAATTTAACTTCCTCCATCAATTCCAATTAAGAAATAATCATCATCTACAATTACATTGAACAAAATGTTCAATTTTGTTACCTTATCTTCTATTCCTTATTTCATCACTTGGAATTTTATTGTGATTTCATACATTATAAGGGATCTGATGATCTCTTAAACCAATATACATTTAATGTCCTTGTATTCAAGGATCATCATGACTTTGAGATCCCATAAACAAGTTAACACCCATAATATTTTATTAATAATTTTTTTTATGGAAAAAATCATCACCGAAAAATTTCTTACCACTAAAAATTTCAGTAAATCATGTAATAATCCAAGTTATATATTATTTAGAATTTATAGAGAAACATTCAAAAATATTTAGGATATATGTCCAATATAGTGTTTTTGAATTTTTTGTTCCTTCATTTGTGACTTTAATTAATTTTTAAATTTCAAAAGATGATTTTAAATTATAAAATTGATAAATCTTAATTTGATCAAGGCCACCGTGTAAATAATTTATAGATTATCCATTAATTTAGAAATTTTCCACATATTTTAGTGTTCATTTATCTTAAATTTATTTAGTGGAAATGTACTCACACATTACAATTTTCTAAATGGGATATCTAATACAACTACGAAATATTTGCATAAATGTTTTTTGGGATGAATAATCATTTACATCAAAAAAGGTCCAAGAGAATAAGATTCCATAAAAATATCAAGCTTTGAATTAGATTAATTTTTTAAAAAAAATTCAAAACTATGATTTTTGAAAAAAACACAAAGGCTAGTCTGATACTAATTGTTGGATAGGGAAAATATGGTAAGAGATTTGTGAATTTCCATTTAAAATTTAACGTTAATGTTAAAGGAAAAATTCAAAATAATTTTTTTTTCAAAAAAAAAGTGAAAAAAGAGATGAAATTGATTAAGAGATAGTCCATAAAATTGATAATAATTAAATAGATAATATCCAAGTAAGTTATGAATGGAATGTAATGTATAAAATTTATTGAATTATTCATATTTAATTAGAATGAAGCAATGTAATAAAGTAAATGAGAGAGTGCATTCAATTTGATAATGGGTTTTATAATATCACAAAAGGTTCCCCTATTTAGTCACCCCTAAACTAGAAATATATTCATAATAGTAAATTTCATTATTTTTAATAGATTCCAAAGAAACACTTCCCTTTATTTTAATAATGACCAAAAAAACAAAAAATTACCTAGTTTTAATATATACATAAGAACCAAAATTTCTTTGGTTTTAACAATGACCCAAGAACCTAAGGTAGAAGGTGGAATGATAAAATATTGATATTCTATTTTAAAATACATTGCATCTTAGGATGAATATCTTTATTGAATGATGGGAAAAATTGAATGAGTGAAATTGTTGATAGCCTCTTATAATTATAAATTAAGGTTGTTTCTTTGAGAAGAGGTCTTAGAGAATGAGAGAGCTTTAGCATTAATTAAATCATGGTGAAGTTACAAAAGATAGTTCTTGAGATCAAAGAACCCTTGATCCTATATTTTTAGACTCCAATATATATGGGAACATTATTAAATCCTTCAGGTTAAATATTAGCCTTTAATATATGATCGATGAAATTTATTAACACCATTAATGAAACCATGGACTTTCTGGTTCAATTCCACTAGGAAGCTTGAGTACTACCTAGAGATAGTTACTCATTTTATGCTCCCATCATTCGGTCAAAGGGTATCCTATAGTGCTAAATGTATTTATACATTCCACCCACTATTATAATGATTCATGGTCTGAAAATATTCTAAACCATTGGATATATCACGTTTTTAAACTAATTTTTTTCTAATGGGAAGTGGTTTTCAGTATTATAATGATTCATAGTATGAAAATATTTTAAAAATAGTTCCCTTGTATGTGGAATTGATTTTTTCCATAAAGAATTATTGTTAAACAATTAAAATATATTATCAATTTTGGAAGATTCATTATAAGTTTTTAAAATTAATCTTCTTACTTTAAAAACACATTATTTTGATGTAAATACCAATTTTTAGCCCAAAATTCATATATTATATTTATTAAATTTCCTTTTATTATATTAGGGTCTCATAATACCCACCATATAATTATACCTTATTTAATTTTTACCTAGAAAATTTATTATCATAGAAAATTATGAAAATTTCACCATTGGATAATTTCAAAATGGTGATTTCAAAAATTAAATTTATTTTATGAAAATATTTTTTTAAATTTTATTTTTTCACTTTTAGATATAAAATTTTATTTATTAAAAAATAAACGTTGGTACGACATAAAAAATTTCGCTCCCATAAATATTTACATGGGAATTGTAAAATTATGTTATCATTTATATATAAATAAATAATATTTTATATAAATATTTTTTGAAAATTAATTTTATTTAAATTTAATGAATTTATTATAAAAAAATTAAAATTGAAGTTATATATTTCATAAAACTAGAATTATGTTTTATATATTTATCATATTCATATTCTATTCATGATTTTTTTATAAAATTACAATGAAAATGGGATTTTAGAACCCACTATTTAATTCTGAAGAGGAAAAATATTGCTATAAATTATTAATTTATATATACATAACCCCTTATTATACCAAAATACACCCTAAGGGTAATGTGTGTGATGGTGGAACTTTTATAGGGTGGATTATCTAACATTGATCTAGTGGTGATTTAGACTTGATTTTTTTATAGGTGATTTTGCTCGAGCCTTGTTTAGTGAATCTCTACTTGGTCTTGGTCAAGTAAAAAACCCTAGTGAAACTAACTCCCTCCAAAATTATAATAAATAATATTCATAGGGCATTATTATTATGGGTTTTTCATCATTTATCATTTATACATCAATAAGTTCTTATAATTAACCTAAATATACACTGATTCTAATGATCACATTATAACAGCTATATTATCAATGACCATAATGCCCAATAGTAATGACGGTTTCCTACATACTATAAATACCACATATTTTATTCATATATCCATATATATGTGTATTATTTAAATTTCAATCAAGGATTAATATTATTTATTTTAAAAATGAATATAATATTGATATTATTATATTTCCTTTTTATAGTTTTATTCACAAGTTTGATAATCCTATGAGATCAAGACAATCAAAAAAAATTTATTCTAGTTATTTAATTATTTCTATTTATTTTACCATTTTAATTTGTCACACTTATATATATAGAAGGGAAATTACATATAAAAATTTCTATGTCATTACACTCATCTTTATAACCGAGGGAAAGGGAACATAAGCAAGAGGTGAGCTCAAACTCTCAGTAAGGTAAAAAATTCCAAAATAACATCAATGGTTAGATCAAAATCATATTAAAAAAACCTGATCATAGGATAAATATCTCATTAAAATTACATAGAATAATAATATTTTCCCATAAGTCCAGACATTAAGAATCATGATCGTAAATAAACAATATTGTACCATGGAATAATATGTTGAGATGATAGACATGATATATTGGAGAATAATCATAGGCACGTGATATAGAAATATAGAATGTTACTAAAACATAGAATACCGAGGAATTATTTCACAAACACAATCATAGAAAATCTTGTGAATAGAGATACCCACATAACCATCATGAAATAAATTTATGAATGAATCCATATATATCATGTTCACAAAAAATATTTCAAAAAAAAATAAAGCTACAGCATGTTCACAAAAAAATATGTGAATGAATCTACCCACATCTCATTCACCCAATAAACCTATGAAGAAATCCACCAACATCACATTCACACAAAAAACCTCATGTTTACAAAAAAAACTTGTGAACAAAGCCACCCACATCATGTTCACACGACAAACTTTTGAAGAAAGATACATGCATCACGTTCATGTAGAAATTCTTTATCTAATGTGATATAAAACCTTAACAAATTCATTGTAGGGTGATATTGGAAGCCACCCATCATCATAAGAATCATCTATCCAAATGTGATCCAATGGAGCAAGAAAATGTTCATGTTTAAAACATCATATAATTAACCAATGAAAAAAGAGATGGGTTTTAAAGAAAAAACAATATAAATAATATTTCATATGCCATACAGAGAATGAAGGTAAATGGTTTCATAAAAACATATCCCTATACAATAAAACATAACATTAGATGGGGTTATTTATAGGGGTTATGCACAACCCCCCTCTAAAGTATAATTAGAGGGGGTTATGCACAAACCCCTATAATCATCTAATTTATAATGGGTTATGGACCCCTATAAATTAATTTTCTAGATAAATTGTAGATTTTTATATACAACTCTATTCAATAATCAAATTTAGAGGGGGTTATTAACTCCTTCTAAATTATTTTACATTGTTTCTTAAATATCTGGTTGGACTTTAGAGGTGTTTTTGAACCTACTCTAATTTAAGAAATTATAGGGGGTTCATAACATTGGCTAATCAATGAGATTAGTTATGGTTCACAAACCCACTCCAATATATTAAATTAGTGGGGGTTGAAAACCCCATCTAATGTCTTAAATTAAAGGGGGTTTAAAACCCCCTCTAATCTCTTAAATTAAAGGCTGTTCAAAAACCCCTCTAATTCCATTAAGCTAGAGGGGGTTCAAACCCCACTCTAATTTAATTTATTTGAGGGGGTTAAGAATCCCACTGTAAAGAAACAAATTCTATTATATATATATACATATGTATATAATTAAAAAACAATATATAAATTTATTAAAGTACATTATATGAACATATTATATAAAATATTTAACTGATTTTATTTAATTGTATTTATATGTTTACATAAATATAATTGCATAATATTATGTACATTAATATATATATATATATATATTATAAACTTTATTTTTTATAATACTAATTATATTTAACATAAAATCAGAAACATATTATATAAATATATAAATAAATATAATTTATTTAAAAATATAACATTTAAAAACACAAGCTTTTCATTTTTATAATTTAAATTATTTTTATAATTATTATTATTTAAAATAATATGTTTCAGGTTTTATACAGTATATTATTAATATTATATTAAATACAATTTATATAAATAAATATATATTAATGTACGAAATATTATAAAATTATATTTATTGAAATATTTATATATTAATATACATAATATTAAATATTGAAATACATTATATAAATATTTTTATAAATTGTTTTTCATATAATATTTATTATATATAATATAAATATTAATTATATATAATATTTTATTTTATTTCATATAACATTATATAAATATTTTTAAAAAAATTGTATTTTATATAAAATAATTATATAAATTGAATTTCATATAATAGTAATAATATATAATATGAATATTTTTATAAATTGTATTTAAAATATATATATTTCAAATAATATTAATTATATATAATATTATACAATTTATACAAATAAATATATATTAATGTACATAAAAATAAACAAATGTATTGAAATACAATATATAAATATATTTGTAAAGATATTATATAAAAATATTCATTAAATACATATATATATATATATTATAAATAAAAATATATATAATATATAATATATATTTAAGTATATAAAAAATTACATAAATATATTTATAAATATATAAATATAAGTGTATATACATAACATAAATATAATTAGAAATATATGTAAAAAATATATTTACTCTAATGTATGTAAATACACATAGAAAATATATAGTTTATATAAATATATAAACATAATACAATATAAATGTATTATAATATAAATACATAAATACATAATATAAACATATATATATTAATTTATAAAAATATATATAGGTTGTTCATTTATTCAAATAATATATATTATAATAGAATAATATATATATATATGATTATATATATAAATACAATAATATTTGAATAATATAAGAAAATGGACAATTACATTAATGGTGGAGGAGGAGGTCGTGTATACCTAGAGACAGGGATCAAATCATGTTGGGAACTTATTTTATAAAAAAATTGGGCCAGGGTGGAGGTATCGTGGCTGGGTGGGAGCACTTGATGGCAGGTCATGGGTTGGGGGATGACACGGGTGAGAGGGTTTATTGAATCATAATAGTAGGAAATGGGTGGGTCATTGGATGACAATGGACATGGGTGGGGCACAGTGGGGGAACTGGAGAGGGAACAATAAGGGAATAGTGCACATGTGAGGGGGTGAGGTGGGGAATTAGAGATTTTGTGGGGTAGGGTGGGCTCATAAGAGGGTATCAAAAATGGAGTAGATTATGGGAAGTTCACAACTGCCCCTAAATAGATAGATAGATATTAGGGGTTGATAAAAATGCTCATAAAAAATTTCTACCGCTCAATTTGAGGCAGTTTCTAACCGCCTCCAATATATGAGATTCTAGAAATAATGACCATTATTAGAAGAGGATTAAAACCCCTCTTGATAAATCGCTGCTAAATTCAGTATAACATTACTAGTTGTTCCTTAAGACTATCTCTAATCTTACGTGGTGGTCATATTAGAAGTGGTTCCGCAAAACCATCGCTAATGTGTTTAGATGGTGTTATAACTCCCTCTAATCTGTTCAATTTTTTCTAGTGTCCCCAGTTTATCAAATGTTTCTTCCAAAGTTGTTGACATAGATTAAAAACACCTTCAAAAGAATAAAACTTTGAATGGTACTAGATAAGAATGAATCTGTATTTGGTTCATTTATTTATGATAGTTTAATACCCCCAAATGAAAAATAGATTAATGAAATTTAGAGGTAAATACATAAAAAAAATTCTTAGATAATAAATCCTTTTGGGATAAATATGAAAATGAAAACAAACCCAAAAATCAGTTTTTATAAAACATTTTTGACATTTTCATAAAAGAAGAAGTTATAGATCACTTTAAATAGTTATTTTTAAAAAGGTGAAGTGTGGCCTTTTGAAAACACTTTCATTTAAAAATAATATATTAAAAATAATATTCAATAATATATCCTTGAAGAGATATAAAGTTTTTCTAATGTTAATTTGGAGTATAATATATAATATTTGATTATAAAAGGATGTAAAACCTTTTTAATATTTTGAAATACCATGATTGAAAACACACATTGTAAAAATATTACTAAAACATCCTTATAAAAAATATATAAGGGAAATATAAATTACACATGAGATAATAGAGAATTTTATTTCACAGAAATGAAAACATAGGATAGAATAAAAAATATGGACGTGGAAGAGAAATTATCTTTAAATAGAATTTGAATTATTCTTAACAATTCCATTCTTTTATCAGAAATAAATTCGTCAAAGGGGAATATTTGAATAAAAAAATAAATTTACCTAGAGATAATTATAATGTAGATTAAAAAATCTTATTGTGGAAGATGATATGAATACATGTAAGAATATAAAGACGAAACAATATAAATCAATGGAAGGGGGTTTGAATTAACAAAATCCTATAAAACATTTTTCCTTCGATTTGAATACCTAAGAAAGGTAAAACATAAGATGGATTTGTAAAACACATGAATTTCATGAATAAAAAGATATACATGGGTAATATATGTGCCATAAGAAATTAAATAAGTGTTCAATATGATATAAGACTCAAAGAAAAAAAATTGAGGTGAGATTCCCTAACATTTATTATTGAATTTCATGAAATTCATTTACCATCCTTTATCATAATCTCATAAAAATTAATAAATTATTCTAGAACCTTACTAATCTATATTACCTTTTAGAAAATTTATTTATAATCAGTTATTATAAATTTATTTGCTAGCTATAATTTATTTTGTTCATATGATGTTTTTAATTTTGATTGTTTCTTAAGTGCTTCATAATGAAGACTTCAAACTCTATTCCCTTATAATAATTTCATCATTATAAAATTATATATGATGTTAAGATAATAATAATTCAGTGATTTATGCATCTTTGTGTGCATTTTATGGAAACTATGGTTATGTCTTGTAAGAAAGGAATCCATAATGTGCTTATTTTTTTTACTTTCTAACGAACAGATAGTGGTACATTAATAATAAGTTAAATTTTATAAAACCATATAAAAAATATTAATTTCTTATTTTTTCTAATTATACCAATATATAATTTTCTATATACATCCATGATATAAATTTATAGCATTGTTCATGTTGGTGGTTAGACCGACCCAAACAAGAACATTTTTAATTAATTGGTGAGTATAATTTAGAAATTTATTCCTTTAGCATAATATCATTATTATAGGATTATATTGATATTTTTTATATTATCCAATTTTTTTTTGAAACATATTTCTATAGATTTTGATAAACAATAAAATTATAGATGTAAACTAAAATATGTTTCTTCATGGAAGAGGTAGTTTTCACACACATGTGGGAAATTTCTCAATTTCCATTGAACAAAAAGAATGTAAGAATGGGTTTAAATTTTTTCAATCTTAAAAATGTTTTAAATATAAAATTTATTTATTAAATTTTCTCTTTTAACCATATATGTACGGTGGTTATGAAAAACATATCACATCACTTATAGAAGTTGTAGTATACTTGTAACACAAGCGACATTTTTGATTTCTAAATGGTTTAGTGGAAGGTATAAGATATCCTAAAAACCTTATAAACTATTAATATAGTTATGATACTTATTTAATTATTTAAATATGTTTATATTATATTATTTGTTCCAAAGTGAGTCTAGTTTCAATTTTTTTCAATATATCAATATCTGTTTGTAGAGAAAGTTACATAAGAAAGTTATAGAAGTTTTAGAGAAGTGATGTAATAAACATTCTTTACGAAGGTTATGAAAGTTTCCTTAAGAAGGTTATCAAAGGTTTTTAAAAAAATAAGACCATATTATGTTTTTATTGAATTTCATAATAGTATGAAGATTCTCATGATCCAATCATGATTCCAAAGGGGGTATCATGGATACTGGACATCGTTCACCAGACAGTTGAGATCACACAGTGATGGTAAAAGACCACTGCTATTAGCCAAAAATCACAAGAGTGAGGAATATTTTGTTCCAATATATATTAATTCCACATTAAAAATGTAAGAATTCTAAAATACAATGTTTTTGGAAACATTAACATAATGATACTGGATGGAGAGTTATTAGAAGATGGAATTACAATTCTTGTAAGAGTTTATACTGATATTGACAAGTTTTTTCCTAGATAAATCGTGAGTTTCATATTGTATAAAGTTGAAAATGTTATTGGATGGAAAAATATGTATTTATATCATGTTACAAAGTTTGAATATACATCAGATTATCGATTTTTAGTAAATATTCAGCTTTTAAAAGTTGATTGCTTAGGTTATAATGATCGAAAAGTGAAAACCTATGTAGTATCATCAGTTGGGGAGTTGTGTGGATCTTACCAAATGAACATGAACAATTCATACCATATATAAAATAAATGGATAAATTAATCTGATGAAACTACATATAGTTTTTACATATTTTTAATTATAAAGTACATATCCCAAATGATCAAACAAAGAAGATAGAAAATTTCTAACTAATCAATGGTATGTGATGAGTATGAATTATATGGAGGATATCATCTCAATGATATAAGATAGAGATAACCAGTGAAGATAATTCCAAGGATAAATAAGATTTCATTAAATGAAGGTCTATTAGAAAGACATTATAAAGATCCAATAGATGGAAAATTTATAATTCCATCAAATAGAGGCGCTCTATGTAGAAAATAGAATAAAAATTTTTAGATGTTGTTTATTTGTATTGGATGGAAATATATTTTTCAATTCCCTAATTTAAAATAGAAAACTATGTTTGATAGTGTATGTGACACACAACACCGAACCCACGCAGACAATGATTATTTAAATATAATTGTTTTAACCTTTCGAGTAAGTTTGAGGAAATGAGTAAGATTAACTAATTTATGAAATATACTTATAAATATATTGTTCAAAATAAATATATTCATAAATTCCAACAAAATAATTACTTAATTATTATTAATATCATTTTATTCATTAAAAATATATTTTCTTCATAAATGTATTTTATTTATTACAATTAATTTACAGAAAATTTATAAAATTTAGAATGAACTTTATATTTGATATCATAATATCAAAGTAAACATAGGGTTTTAAAATTTTTATTTTTTAGAAAATATATATTTTTCAATGAATAGTGAAAAATATTTTCTTTATGTAAGTTGTCATTTCTTTTGATAAATTAAGTAATATAAAAGACCCAATATTTCACCAAATGGATTTCAAGGAAACATAAGTATTATTTTGTTATATTTAATTAAAATAATTTCATTTAAATAATATTTATACTATACTTTAGTATAAGTTTATTTTCTATCTTAAAACTAAATTTTCAGGAAAAAACAAAATATTTTAAAATGATTAATGTTTCTCCATTATAAATAATTAAAATAACCCCTAATTTGAAATTATTTTAATTAAATTTTTATATTATATATCTATATGATTGAAAATCAATAATAAATATTAATAGCCAATGAGCCCATACCTGAGTGGTAAGGGATCTTTCTTGGCATCCAAGAGACCGAGGTTCAAAACTGAGTAGAGGAGAATTTATGGTTATTGTAGTAGTATTGTAGCAGGAACTTAATAGGTATTGTAGTAGTACTATATAAAGTATTTTTCGGTACTATAGTAGCCAAAACTATTCACCTGATTTGGCCATTCGGGCCATCAGTCTAGGCCTACGGGTCATAGGGCATTCAGGTCATCAAAGGCCTTTGGGCCTCTTGGCCTCTGGGCCATAGAGACCATGGAGTAGCCTAGATTTCATTGAGGAGGCCCCAGAAGAGGATCAGAGAAATGATTATCAGTCACCAGAAGCCGAGCTTACCAGATTGGAAGAATGAGAGGGTATGGCAACCACCAACGAGATCAGGCACCATGCAGCTTTGAACGGGGAAATTCTAGTCGATCATCAATGCAAATTGGGAAGATAGGTGATCAATGATGTAGAAGTTGGGGAGGGGAAGTTCTAGTGGTTTGGTCTTATGGGTCATGTAATGGGAAAAGTATGCCTCTAAGATTTCGGGTCATGTATTGGCCTTTGGGTCGTGTCAGGCCTTGTGCATTGGGCATACGGGTAATGTAAAGGTTTCCCTTCAACCCTTAAAAGGGGGATTATCCATAATAAAATAAAAAGAAGGCCTTCGGGTCATTCGGGCTAAAATAAAATAAATATTAATAGTTATATAGTTAAATAAAAGTCATTTTTCCCTTGAAAATTGGATTTCTCATAAAACCACTTTTTGTCGATCATGATCGTTTTATTTTAAATTAAATTATTAAACCACGGTGAATTGATTTTTGAGAAAAAGGATTCAATATTTTTAATCTTAAAAATTAATGATATTTAATATTTTCAATTTATTTTCTTTATAATATGAATAGTAATCATAGTAAATATTTATTACCGTATTCAAAGTAAAATAGGTCATTTAAGGTTAAATTAATGATAATAATAATTTAAAAATAACTCGAAAAAAATTATCCCAAATTTTATGAATATTTAAATTTTAATTTTATTATTATAATTTTAATATATTTTTTCTTACTTTATAAAGGATTAGATAATGATTTTTCATAAAAAATCGATAAAACCAAAATTAAAATTTTTTGAAATATAAAATTTCCTATAATAAGTAAATTTTTGAGGAACTAATAAATATTAAAATTAAATAATATGTTAGTAAAATAATAAAATAATATATAAAAATAAAATAATTTTAAGTAAATAAAAATGATAATATAATTTTTATGAAGTTAAATGTAATTATTATATGGGTTCGAAAAATTTCATTGTCAAAAAACCCACCATTTCCTAATATATGTAAATTATATTTTAAAATTAGAAATTAATATATTTAGAAAATTATTTTCATAAAATAAAATATTATTTTTGGAATCAGAATGTCAAAATTATCCAATGGTTAAATCATCATTATTTTATAGGATGGTCAAATTTTTGAGTAAAAATTAAATACGGTATAAATATATGATCTATATTATGACATCATAATGACCGAAAAGATTTTTAATAAATACATTAAGTGGTATAAAAGACCAAATTTACTTTTAAACTTTAAAATAATTTCATTTTATCACTATGTGACTTATTTTAGATATCTTATATGAATCCTCCAAATCCAATAATATATTTTAATGTTTTAATATCATTTCTTTAAAGACATGACTCACTTACACATCACCAAGGGTAATATTTTAATTTAATTATCCCTTGGAAAAGTAAAATAATTAAAAACACTCTCCTTTGATCAAAACCATTAGAAAAATGAATGGGAAGGTTTTCGCTGTTTATTACTTTATTATATAGAGTCCAAAACCTATGTTTGAAAAACAATAAAGTGTTACCCACTCATTTCCTATATAAACCCACACAATATCTAATTATTCACTAAAAACATATGGAGAACGTCCTTAATCTAACCTACCCTCTCTATATTTATCCCAAGGTTCCCCAAAGCTCTCAAGAAGATCCTCACAAGCTTTTCGAATCGCCCTCTTAAGGTAAGGGACCTCCCTCTCCTCCTTTCAATTCAAGCACCTTATTTGAAACTAGTCATTTTTATTCCATTTTGTTATATTGAAATTAATTTATAAAATTTTTATTACTCCCTAATTTTGGAAATTTTTATGATTTATCATTTATCCTCTCTCGTTTTTACCATTAACTAATATGTTACGATGTTAAATATCAGTAACAGACCTTCCTCTCCTTCTTTAAATTCAATCACCTTATTTAAAATTAGTCTTTTTAATTTAAATTTTTTATACTTTAATACATTTTCAAACATTAAATTACTATATAATTTTTTTTATTAAAATTAGATATCATTTATCCTCTATCATTTTGACCTTTACCTATGTGTATGTCAAAATTCTATAAGGGACCTTTCTCTCCTCCTTACAATTCAAGTACCTTCCATGAAATTATTCTTTTTAATTTCAATTGGTTATATTTTCATTTCTTTATAATCATTCCCTTACTAACTAATTGATTTTATTTTAATGATATACCATTTAACCTCTCTCATTATTACCTTTACCTAATTCATTACTATGCCGAAATTTTGTATGGGATATGCCACTCTTCTTTTTATTTAAGCACATATTTTATGTTATACCTCTTAATATCCATTTGTTCATGTTAAGATATGTTCTCTCATATCCCCCTTTATTTCAATTTGATTTCTAAAAGATTATATACCCATTTAAATCTTATTAATCACTCTTATTATCCTTTATGTACCCCACCCACCATGCCCAAATTTAGTAAAGTATCCTCTCCTTGTCCCCTTTATTCAAACATCTTCATTATCACATGACTTTATTATCTAATTCTTAATGTTGGTATATGTTCTTCCATATAAACCTAACATAACTTGTGATGTCTAAATTATTTGAGACCAATTTCACTCTCATAAATAACTCCCATGAATATTTATGTGCCTTGGTCATGCTTATGAAATTTCACTATAATATTTCCGGCCAAACAATTGTGTAGTGAATACCTCTACCTATTTCCTATAAAGGGTGTTCACCTTTATTCACTTAAACTTTTTTATTGGGAACATACATGAATTTATTTCAAAATACTTGATCATGGAATTAAATTTCATGATAAATTATTTCAGGTTGCATGATATACATGGCACACTTATGTCTGGGAATGATATGAATGTGATCGGTGCCCTCAAAATTATATAGTGATCCAATGCCCTATGTAATGTTTTAGTATTATGAGAAGTCATTTTAGGGATCATAGAGTGAACTTAATCAATCATGGGACTTTTTCCATCATCATGTCTTGTTATTTATCCTTTTATTATTTTTATTATTCTATGCTTTATGTTGTTTTCACATTTCTCATGTTGCATATATGTTTTCATGTTATACCTTTCCTCATGGTTCATGTTTATGTTTCTCACCAATTTTATGTCTCATTGATATTACTATTTTCTAACATGTAATAATTTCTTCATGTTATACCATTTTTATTCCTTTACTAGGATTTTTATCTTACCCTTTTATTATGTAATCCCTGGGTTATCCCATGCATTTTTAAAAGATTTGTTATTTTAGAAGCATGTTAAAAATGTTTTCAATAATAGTGTTGTATTCCATATTCAGAATGTTAAGCAATGTACCTAATTCCTACATACATTACAAATCTTGATAATTCCGGTTTTATTGCATGTAATCAAATGTAATAAATCCTGAAATAAAGTGTAATAAAGAGAATGGTTTCTATAGTAGGTATCAAATGAAACTTTAGTTGTTTTTTGGGATTATAATTAGAAAAATCTAGGGAAAGCCTTAGGGATAACAGTAAGTATAGGAAAATATCCGTATGATTTTTAAAGTATTCAGTAAGTGGTTTCAAATAAAATAAATCCTCATATGCAGACTATAAGTGGATGTGGGTCCCGCAGGTATGTAACTATTGGTAACACCTGAAAACGCCACATTGAGCTAGACTTGATCGAGAACTAGTTCCTGAAAATGGTCCTTGAAAAAAACAATTTGACAATAACAATTGATATTATTTGGTAAATTTATGAGCTCATTATGAACCATTATTAAGGGAAGAAAAATTCACATTATAGACTATTTTAGGAAATTGGTCATGGATAACATAGAATGAAGCCTATGAATTGATAAGTTAAGGATATAAATTACCTCTTTAATGTTATTATATTATTGATTATGTGTTTAATAGTTTAAAATTACTCATCCCAAATTTTACCTTTATTCTATATAATTTTTTTAAAAAGGATGAAATAAGTCAATACCATAATATAAGGGTTAAAACCAAGAATAAAAAATAACTTATTTTATTGAAATCAGTATAATGTAAGTATTAATGTGTTTATGTATTGGTATTTGAGAATTATGTAGAAGTATAATATCAATGACATTTTAGATATAAGATTCATGAAACATATAAGTATTTTTCTATAATATTTTTCCTTTTATTTATTTGAAACATATAACGAATGGTATCGAGAACCTATATAACTGATTTAGGGATAAGGTGATATTTTGAAAGACACGTGATTTAGGGATTTATAAGCATTAATATGTATTTTATGTTGGGATAAATCTAATTAGTTTTGTAATGATATGTATTAGTTTAATATTTTTATTAAAAGCATTGATAATACTATTGAATAATTATTTCATGGAGGTTTATCATGATTTTAGATATTTAGGGAAACATATGACATGATCTAATCTTTTTATTTTGATGTCATTCAAAATATTTAGGGAGATTTTTTATCTGGGTTGATGTATTTATAACAATTAGTTTTAAAAGAAATAACTATTCTAAAATAATTCTATTATTTTTTTGAGGTGTAATATGAGGGTTATTAGATAACCTTTGAGGTTAAAACATTCTTCAATGTCGATGTTATTAGTGTTATTTTGGATATAGGGGTATTTTTTTATGGAACGATCTATGTTCAACCTTTGGGATTTTTTTGGTTTATAGATTAATATTTTAGGGTTTATTTGTTTTTATTAAAATATTACATTATGGATTTAGTAAATGTGGGATGAAAATATTATTATTACTTTGTGGATTATGTGATTCGTTCGAAGTTTATTCCAGGCCTTCTGGTGTAAAGAAGAAAAAAATTCATATTAAGTTCTCATCATTTGGATAAAAAGATGAGATTTTAGTGGAATTAATTTCTGTATGAAATTATACAAGTCAAGAAATTATATTTCCTTTAGTACCTATTATAAATGTTAATAAATTCTCTAACTCTAAGAAAATAATCTTAAAAATAAAATGTTCTCATATTATGTTCATTTCTAATGAATTGATAGTCTTTTACCCTTCATGGATTTATGGTATTGTGGAAACTGATCACACTCTATTAGTTATTTTTTGTTATTTTTATATTATATGTCTATGTTTTCAGTTCCCAATAATGTTTTCCAACTAGAAAACATAGTTATGTAATGACCTTCATACGTCTCTTACCCACTTTTCAAGAAACTGTTGTATTCACCCTTTTTACAATGTAGGATTTCAATAATTTTTTTTCAAGTATAGAAAAATTGATTTCCATGTTCTAGTTTAAATTTTTAGTAAGACACATATTAACATGGGGAAAAATGCAATGCCTCAAGTTTTTAAAATAGAAAATTATATTCGACAGCATATGCGATACACAACACTAAAGCTAAACAGACAATGATTATTTAAGTATTATCATTTTCAACATTCAATATATTTTACGAATATCAGTAAGAATTACTAATTTATGAAATATAATTATAAATTTATAATTCAACATAAATATATTTATAGATTTCTAGTAAATAATTACTTAATTTTTATTAATATCATTTTATTCCGTAAAAATACTTTTTTGTCAAAAATGAATTTTATTTATTAGGATTAGTTTCTAGAATATTTTTAAAATGTAAAATAAACTCTTTATTTAATTTTATAATATCAAAATTAACTTATGGTTAAAATTTTGGATTTAAAAAAATATATATATATATTTGTCAATGAATAGTTAAAATACCATTCTTATGTAACATTATCATTTCTTTTGATAAAATAAGTAATATAAAAGTCTCAATATTATTTTAATTTTGTTAAAGATAAAATAGAAATTATTTAGTTATTTATATTTAAATTAATTACATTTTAATCTTTTTTATAGTGTATTTTAGTATATGTTTATTTTTTGGCTTAAAAACAAAGTTTTCAAGAAAATACTATTTTAAAATGAATAGTGTGAATCCATTATAATTAATCAAAATATTCCCTAATGATAAATTATTTTAATGAATTTTTTATATTATATATATATTTATTAATTTAAATTCATATAATAAAGATTTATATTTATATAGTTAAATTAATATAATATTTTACATGAAAAATGAATTTTATAGAATACAACATTTTATCATGCTTACAGGTTTTTTTAAATTAAATTCATCCACCTAAGTGAATTTTTTTTTATAAAATGGGTTCAATATTTAGAATAAACATAATTAATTTTTGGTAATAGGTTTAACATAATTTTTTAACAATATGAATGGTAACAATAGTAAATAATTATTATTGTGGTAAAAGTAAAATATGTTAATTAAGGGAAAAAAAATAACACTAATAATTTAACAAGGACTAGAAAAAAATAAACCTGAATGGTATGAATATTTAAACACTCATTTTATTATAAAATTTTTTATATTTTTGGTTGATACTTTATAATGTATTAAATAATGATTTTTGATAAAAAATAGATAAAACAAAAATTTTATTTTTTGTGTAATATGAAATGTCAATTTATAAATCTTTTTTTGATGAAATAATTAATTTATAAATTAAATAATATTTTAATAAAATAATACTAAAAATAATTTTTTATAAATATAAATGATATTATAATTTTTATGATGCCAAATTTAATTGTTATATGGGTTCGAGAACTGCCACTCTGAAAAAAACCTACATTTATAAATAAATATCAATTCAATTTTCAAAATCAAAACATATATATTTTGAAATTTACTATTAAAAACTAAATATTACTTTTTGAACCAATATGTAAAAATTATCCAATGTTGGATTTTTCATAATTTTATGGTAGAGTCAAATTTTATGGTTAAAATTAAATAAAGTATAAATATATAGTGTTTATTATGACATCATAATGACCCCAAACTGATCTGATAAATAGTATAAATGGTTTAAATGACCAAATTAATGTTTAAAATTTAAAATAATCTGATTTTATCATTATTTCATTAATTTTATAAAGACTTTATGAATCCTCCAAAACCTATAATATATTTGAAGTTTTTAAAATCATTTCCCAAATGACATGAATCACCTGAAAATCACCAAGGGTAATATTTTAATATTTTTGGACCTTATCAAAATAAAATAATAAAAACCAATCTCATTTGGAAGAAACAGTGTACAAAAAACATTGTGAGGTTGGTAGTTTTTATTACATTATTATATAGAGTCCTAAAACTATGTTTGAAAAATAATAAAGTATTCTCCACTGATTTCTAATATAAACCACCCCAAGAGGTCATTAATATTCACTAAAAACTCTTTAGAACTTACTTACTCGTTCTTTACCTCTCTATAGTCCTCCCATGGTGCTCCAATCTCTCAATAAGACCCTCTAGAGCTTTTGGATTCACCCTCTAAACTTATCCTAACACATGTACTAATTTAATTGGATTAGTGTTTTTAGATCCAAATAATCCTTAGGTAAAAAATATGATTTTTTAAGACAATTTTTTTATATTAATGCATTTATTATATTTTATTTAAAAAATAGTTAAAAGTGTCATATTCAAAATTTAATAACTAAATAATTTTTAATATAGGGTTATTCATAAGATAAATTTTACTATAAATATAAATTATAAATATAATATATTTATCTAGTCATTTTAATTTATTTATAATATTTAGATGTAAAATAATTTAATTTAATTTTGACACAATGATGATTTAATAATAGATTTATTGAAGGAAGAATCAAATAAATGATATTAATTATCATAAAAAAATGTCATTTGATCTATTTGATGTCGTAAACAATTTTTTTGGATAAATACAACATGTTATAGATGATTTAATGTATTTTTTATAGTATCATATTTTTAGGATTTTATAAAAAGTAAAATAATAAATTGTTTCAAAATTGAAATAAATGTGATTTTAAAATAAATAATATGTTATTAAATGTCATTAAATTCATAAAAATATAAGGCTTTGTGAAATAACTTTTATAGTGTCAAATATTTCATAAATTATCCAATTATATTTCTTTTGGTGTTTTATAGTAACTATATTAACCCTATAGTGTAAAAAACAAGTTGTTACGATAAAAGTTAAATTATTTAACTAAGGGTAAAATCCAAAATATAAGGTTAATTTTTTGACCTAAACATGTATAAAATTAATTAGATTATATGATTTCAACCAATCCTCATCTTATCCTATAAATAACTCTCTTTTTTCATCAATTTAAAATTGAAAATAATTTAATAATAAATTAATAGTTTTGAAGTTTCTAAAAGTGCTCATCACCCATCTTATAAAAGGGAACTTCCCATTCCCATTAATTTACACGTCAAAAGCCCTTTGTCTCATCCAAACCATTCCCATTTCATCTAAAAAATTCCCTTGATACATATTAGAGTCCATACTTTGGGAATAAATCCATCTTAAGGATTCCTTTTGTGCAAATCAAAAGAAGATACCCAAAAAAGAGATAATTATTTTATCACCTCTTTCAAAGTTCTTTTCTTCTTCTACATCCAATTTATATGTTGTTTATATACCAAAGTAATAAATATAACATATAATATATGATAATATATTTTTTATGATTATTGGACAACCATATTCATCCTTTTACACATCCTAGTAAAAACAATATCACCATGTGTGCGTACATGTGGCTTACCATCTCCACGCCATGGTGTAAATGGTTTTTCATTTACACTTTATTTATTTGTGTATAAAGAAGAATTTAAAGGAATTAAATAATAAATAAAACGTTATATAGTTTCTGTAAAATTAATATTCCATCCAACTCCATACCATTTAACCTTTATGTAAATGATATTATCACTCGTGCGTAGGTACGGCTTACCGTCTCCGCAACTCGATGAGATTCATCATCCATGTTCACCATCCATAAATGATTATAAAAATATATATTATGAATAAGTATGAAATATATTACATTATAATTCTACTGGAATAATATATACATATGTATATACATATATGTCATTCTCTTACTTCCATTCAATACGATAAGAAAATGGAAACGGTGTTCATGCGTATGTACGGCATACCGTCTCCATGACAAGTGTATTACATTTCATATATATATATATATAAATATATATATATATATATATATCATTTATATATATATTTCTATTCTGAATATATACGATATATAATTCATTTTATACATTTTTAGTCTAATTAAATCATGATCTAGTTAATACGATCAAGAATAACATGTGAAAACACGTGCGATAAAGAAAATGATTATTACCGGAAATGTGATTTTAATAAGACAATTATTAATAAATAGGTAATATAATTTCATAAATTAATCATATATGATATCATAAATATTATTATGATTCTGGAAGAAGTTAATAATATATTTAAAACTATTATACATGTGTTTTTCACATGTATGGAGAGTATCAGACCTAAGGTAATGGAATTTCGTCTCACTTTTAATTTTTTTGAGATATAAACCATGTTCACCACCAATTTATTTTGTGTAATTTATATAATTCCCCTATTATGTTTGATATCATGAATAAATTTATCATCATGTTATTTAAAGATTAATTTTAAGATATTGGGATTATTATTTAAAAGTTCAAAGTTGTAAGGGACGCTTTGAATTTTTAAAGAATTAATTCTTTCTCCATTTCAATATTCTTAATATTATCATTAATTTTTACATTTATGTATATAAAGGATTATAAATAAATTTTTATTTTTATTTTTAAGTTCATTAAAAAAAATTCAAAAAGAAATATTTTTATTGTTTTTATGTAATGTGATTTTTGTCTCACCTTTATTTTTCCAAGACACGAACTTCATACCCTACTTTTTTCTTCTACGTGGTGTATATACTTCACAAGAATTTAGTTTATGAGTCTCATCCATAATTTTATGATATTTTTATATTATTATAATTTTATTTTTAAATGGGGCATATGATTCTTTTGATTTGTATAGTGATTTCACAATATCTTCCATATTTGGGATTTTTTTCGTTTTATATATTTGTTGGGTAATATTTATTTGTTTCTATTTTTCTAAAAATGTTTCCATAAAACTATTTATTGTCATCCTATGAATGTTTAATTTAATTTTATTCATTTTATACTTTTTAATACACTATTCTAAATGAATCTTTCTTTTTTTACAAATGAAGTAATTTTTTTGAAATTTCTAGTAAAAGTATGAGAAGAATGTTTTATTTTAACTTAAACATCATGAATTGATTTTTATGATTTCATAATTCCATATTTCATTGAATATTCCCCTATAATCCTACAAGAAAATTTTCAAATAAAATGTGTTCTTTTAAAATGACCTAGAATTTTATGAAAAGAAAACTATTTTAACAAAGAAAGTATATTTTCCACAAGAATTGTTTTAAATAATTTTATTGATTCTTTTATATGATTTAAAGTGATTTCAAAGAAAAGGATTTTGGAAATTATTTATGCTTTAAAATGTGATTTTGAAGGTAAATTCATGTTCCATGTGATCTTTCCAATTCCTTCCCGACCTATGATGACATACATTGTTATTGTTCAAGAATACCATTTATATTATTTTTGAAAATGTTTTATGTTTTTATGGAATGATGTTTAAGAAACCCCTTTCTTTTCATAGGTTATGATTTTAATGAAATTATTATGAATCCTTTATATCTTTAATAGCTTATTATATGATTACATTTTTATGATACCCACTTCATTTCATGGGTTATGATATGATTATTTATGATCTTGTGGAACATATATGTATGATTTCATGTTCACAATTATACTCATGGACCTAGTTTTCATGTCCATAATTTTATGTGTGGACCTAGTATTCAAGTCCATAATGTTATGTGAGAACCTGATTAAATGTTCACAATGTTATGATTGAACCTGATTATATGTTCACAATGTTATAAGTGAACCATATTTAGTTTTCACAAAGTTATGAATGGACATGTTTGTATGTCTATATATTTATTCAAGGGCATGATTTAGTGTCCTTAATTTAATGACAGAACCTATTACTATTTATACATGTTTACAAAGTTAAAATTTTATGATTATGCCACAATTTCATTCCTTATTTCAATTTCATGATCTTATGGATAATGTTATTTCATTTCTTTATGATTAATATTTACCTCTGATATGTAGGGTATGATCTGATAATGTTATGATCACGTTCTTAGACCCTTATTCTCGTGTTATGCTTATGTATATTTTTTTAACCTTACCAAGCCTTTTAGATCACCCCTTTCTTATGTTTCCAATCCCCAAATAACGAATAAAGGTTTTAGGTAGAAGAACTCAAGGTGCAGATCTTTATGAGAGATGTTGAAGATATTTCACCAGGATAAAAGATTTCATTTCTGAATTTTGAAATACACTAAATTATTATGTTCCTTGGGCATGTATTATTATAATGTATTGAATATTAATCTAAAATTATGTAATATCCATGTATGTTAATCTTTGGTTTCTATTATTGGTATCAGGGTAAAGGTTTAGTAAACCTTTGGAAACTAGGATGTGAAAACATTAGTGGGATCCCTGGAGATATTAATGAGGATATGTCCTGGGATGTACTAAGGATAAGTATATGTATATGTTGAAATACTATAGCTTTTCTGATAATCATGAATAACCTATAATTAAACATAAGATATCAAAGATTTAAATATTATAATTAATTTACCTTACTTGTTCATTTTTAAACTCAGATATGTATTTCTCAAAATTTTCTTTCTCGTCAAAGCCAATATCCAAAACTAGATAGAACATAGCTAACCTTGAATGTTTAATATGTAGAATGTACGGGAATTATGAAATCTGATTTCCTAAATTGAAATCTCATAAAGGGAATCATGAAGGTGGTATGATTTTTGGTAATACTTTTAAGGATAAAGAAATTGTAAATATTATATGGAAGGTATGGGAAGTTCACGTATTATTTTTTACTTTAAACCTAAGAAGATTGATTATATTATGGTTTAAGAACCTTATGAAATGATTCATATTTTTGGAAAGACTAAGATGATGGTTCCTGAGTAATGTTTTAAGAATAAAGTTGGATGATAGATGTGTATATGTTTTAGAATTCAAAGATTATGTTATATGAATCCTGGAATATATAAGTGTTTTTCATTATATGATTTAAATTAGGGATAGGAAAACGATATGTTAAATAGTTCTAGGGCCTTATAAAATTGATTTAAGGATAAGGTGATATAGTTTGAGAACAAATGATTAAGGTAAAGATAACCAATAATATGTCCCACATGTTATGAAAATGATGTTTGGGAAATGATATGTTGGATTTGAATAAGTAAATTAGATTATACTAGTTTCTTGGGAACTAATTATGGATTTATTATCTTCGGGTTATGCTATCATGAATGAATTATAAAAATTTTTGGGACCTATGTAAAATATCCAACAATCTTTGGAATAAGAAAAAATGCAAGTTTCCAATAAGGATATATGGTAATTCATCTTATTACTAAGACTCAAGAGAATACTTTATTAAGTTATTCACATGTTTTGAATTTGACAACTGATAACTAACTTTTGATATATGGGAGATAAATGTTAATCTGATTTAGTGGCCTTCTTTTTAAAGTTTTTGATTTTAATCTTTTAGGAGGATTTTAGGATTATCCATTTATGAAAAAAAAATTAGGTTAAACTTCACAAAAGTTTATGGTATTAAAGTATTATCTCTCTATAGGTAGATATAAGGCCCAAACCTTAAACATTATATAATATTTTGTTTTAGTCATGATATTAATTTCTTTTACATTGAGGATCTTTGAAGTTTTAGAGTTTTGTAGAATTAGGCCATAACAGTTACATAATGACTCAAATATTACAAAGAAGAAAAATATATATGCTATCCATTTTTTCATAATCTAAAGCATTTTTAAAATATATATAAATTATTATTTTTGATAAAAATCTTCATAACATTCATCTTGACTTCTTATTTTCTCTTAACCATCCGTATATCTTATGGAAAACATTTAAAAACATTGTTTGAGCATAAAAATCTCAATAGGGGATATAAAATAAGGAAAGAAAATGTTAGCCCATGAATATTTTATAATCATTGAAAACATTTTCCGAAAATCATACTTTTATCCCATAGAACATAAACACATTAACGTACCTCATGATATCATAATATTCCTGAAAAACTTCTTAGAAATCATAAATCATGAATCATAAATCATAATATTAACTTATGGCATCCATATAATACTTACATTGTAGCTTTCACAGCTACATAGGGAGTAACCTCTATGGTTACATTTGGAATACCCATCAAGATATATTCCTTAAATCTCTTAGGAGAAACATTTTTTTACCTCTACCTAATTACCCAATGAATTTGAGATATATCATGGCCTCACCCACCCTTGTTTTATTACAGAACCACTTCTATACATAAAAAACTCCCAAGATTTGAACAAAATCATAACACATAAACCATGCATAAAAGAAATATAACATTTCTACATTTCAATCATAATATATCATTTCAAGATATTTATATAATAAATTCATTATCAAAACCCATTTTCAATACCAAAATACTTGAAATGTGAATATGGTATTTAATTTTCTTTTAAAAACATTTTGGATTGTAGAGGAATCCAAATACTAAGTAATGGTCATATTGGTGGAAAGATTTTTTTCGCCGCATATGTTTAAAAATATTCCATTTTTCATTTATTAAAACAGTTCTTATGAAAATAAAGATTCCTTTTGAAAACCATTGAATAGAATTAAAAGTCAAAGGGTTCAATTATTGAACGTATGAAAGAAGCTCATGTATAAATAAAAATATGCGACAATGAAAGGATATTGAGATGAAGTACCTTAGCGTGAGTCTGACTCATCACGTACAATATTTATATTCCTGAATAATAAATTTAGATTAATTTATACTTTCCTGATACCGTTTTTTAGGTTTATTATTTTTTATAACATATTACCTTTTAATAAAAATTATATTATTATATAAGATTATATCAGATGTTTTGTCGATATTTGTTACATAAGTTGAAAATGAACATAGTTTTGATGTCACTAGTCCAAGTGGTCATGATTCCATCATCTCTATAATAGTATTAATGAAATAATAATCATTTTTATACATTAATTACACTTTTCAAATGAAACCATTAATTATATTAATAAAAAACAAACAACATTATATTCATAGAGACGGTAAACCGTAGGTACGCATGAGTAACATTTTCATTGATCATTATGGAAATAAGGTAATTATTATTTTATCATTAAAAAATTATCAAAATATTATTAACATAATAATAATCATTCAAATATACTTATTTATATCATATAAGTTATTTTTTGAATAAAAAAAATTCACATCCCTTCGTGGAGGTGATAGTTCACTCGTACGCATGAACGACATTATTTTTTATGTGCAAGGAAGGTAAGAACAAAATTGAAATATTATTATTTTGAAATGGTAAATATTTCATTAATATCACATATAAATATTAATTCCATCATTATAACAAATATTTATATAAGGTGATGGAAAATATACTAAATCGATTTGTGGAGGTGATAGTTCACACGTACGCACAAATGATTAATTCCTTTCTCATTGATGGAAGTAGAGATGAATTTTGGGGATTATATTAACACAATAACATATCATTATATTGATTATACAAGATTTATTTTTTCAAATTGGGAGAATAATATTTAAAGGAAGTGGAAAAATAAATAAAATAGAAACTATTAAAAAACGATACCTCTTCTTCAGTTGATCACCATTGAAGAACACCTTAACACCTCTAAGAAGGGTGTTCTACCTAAACTAAGGCCACAAGAATATGGGAAGGTATTATAGAAAGAGTTGTGGCAGATATTTAACAAACCAAAAGGTTTTTTAAATGTGATTATTATATAATAGAGGGTACCTTTTTCTAAGAGAGGTGAGGGACACCCTTGGAAACTCTTAAAATATTAAATTAATATAAATTAATTTTCAATTCCAAATTGCCCCAAAATAATTAATTCCGAATATATGATGATTTTGGGTCGAATACCCATAATAAAATTAAAATTAGACTTGTTTTTTATATTTTTTAATCCTTATATTTTTTGTTCACGCTTATTTTATCCTTTTTAATATTACTGTGATATCCAGTTATTTATAATTTGTGTGTCAATGTAATTAAAATAACATTTCAAACGACCACCAAAAGTGTATTTTATGATATATTATGACTTATACTAACCATTTGGTCAAATATTATATTTTTTAGGACTTTAATAACATTTAATAAACTATTTTAAATTTCAAGTTGTGAATTATGTAAATTTTTACACTTTTCATTTTATTGAATTTTAATAAAATAAAATAAATATAGTTAACTTAAAAAACCTTTTAATAGTATTATAAAATGTTATATTCACCTATGAATTTTTTTTATTACATAAATTATTTCATATAATATTTAATTTAATATTTATAGTATCACTTATTTGATTTTTTTTTCATTAATAAGGCAATCATTTCACCATCATTGTGTCTTAATTAAATTTAATAATTTAATATCTAAAAATTAAAAATAAAATACCATGATGTTATTAATATTTTTATATTTCTAATTAGTATTTATAGTATAAGATATCACTTATATAACCCATATTAAAATTATTTTAATAATAAGAGTCTTGTTTAGATTAATTTTTCTTTTACTTTAAATTTAAAGTTATAAATGTCATAATCTCACCCAAGCTGTTTCAAAGAAAAAATTTCTATCCCAAGGGTTTTCTTGTTTGAAAATATTTCATCTAGTAATATTATTATAAGTGTTACAGTAGTTTTAAACTATTATAATATTATTTTTACCCATATTTACCTGATTTACCCTTTAACCTTGGTAAATAAAATACTAAAGTTACTATTCATGAAAACTTTTGATGATCTTATTAAACCACATTTTTTATAATGATTACAACCATATATTTTGTTTTTTAAAAATTAAATTCACATAAGTCGAAAAACTAAATTTAATATTAATCTCATTGTCGGAATGAAAGAATGGGTTTTTTAAAAAGTAAAAACCATCAAGAGACTGACATGTGCTTATATCAAAATTCAATGTGAAATTTTTCCAATGACCCAAATTGGATTAAATGATAAAAAATTAGTCTAATTAAACTTTAAAACCAATTAAAATGATAACCTAACTATACAAATAAGTTAGATGAAAAAATGGTTTTGAATTAAAATGTAATATTTTAAACT
This sequence comes from Viscum album, assembly GCA_963277665.1. Classification (NCBI taxonomy): domain Eukaryota; kingdom Viridiplantae; phylum Streptophyta; class Magnoliopsida; order Santalales; family Viscaceae; genus Viscum; species Viscum album. The sequence continues at coordinate 310,413,249 of OY728133.1, read as the reverse complement.
ATTCATGAAAAAATAAATTTTATCATGAAAATACAAAAAATAAACCAAAATAATTTTTTTCCACTCTTATAAAAAAGTAGTTTATTTTTTAAATATATCTTATAAAAGTTTCAAACCCATGTTTAAAATGGGTTCTCCATCAAAAGGTGTAAAACTATATTTTTAGAAAAATACACCTTTTATTTGTAAAATTTAATTTATTCTTATATTATGTTTATAAAATACATAGGATGAATTTTAAAAATTATATTGAATTTATATTTCATTAATATAATCCAAAATAGTAATTTTATTATTTTATAAATATAATTATTAACATTAAATATATTTTTATAAAAATGCATATTTTATATTCAATTGGTTTTTAGTTTCCTTTCAAGTTAATTTGGTAACCAATGAGTAATTATATAAGCATGAATAAAACATATTATAATAATTCAGTTAACACTTTTCATTACATCCATTCTAATGTATAGACGATAACCACTATATAAAAATAAAAGTATTAATGAATTATTTCCCAGTATAATTCATTCTTGTGTGCAACATAAGATTTCTGAGAAACCTTTCATTATATGTCGAGTAAACTATCATACATAGCATCCCATTTTAAGTAAACTTAATATCTAATTTAAAAATATTAGTAGATATGAAAAAAATTTATTCTATAATTTCTTAGTATTTACATCCTTCCCCCCTTTTGGAAATTGTGACCTCGAAATTTTAAATTTGGCCTAGGTAACTAAGGTTTCACTTTTAAAAATGACATCATTGAAATCACATATATAAAAAAGATTCAACAAAACCTCCACTTTAAAAGAATTAAAGTGAACTATAATGGTCAACCGAGATATAAAAATTCTAGGGTTACTTGTTGGAAAACATAGATATGGAAGAAAAACTAACTATAAAGTTCTGACGGATAGTGATAGAAAACATCATTAGGATAAAGTTAACAATAATAGAAAAAAAAATTTGTGATAGGTTAAATGGTATTTGATTTTTTACTAGGAAAATTAAATAGAAAAAATTTTGTTTTAAGATCATTTTAAAAGTATTGAATAATTATATTACTACTTAGACTTTGATCATAAAGAAATATACTTATATTAGAGTTTTATTTTCATCCTTTAATTAATTTCCACCACACACTCATCTTTTTCACTAACCTATGAGTATTCAAGACAAATCACATAATCCAAAAAAAATATTAATTATATTTTTCTCCTTTTTTGAAACATTAACCAAAACCAAAATGGTTAGGATATGATAAGATAATTCTCCCAAAATAAAATTATTAAGAAGAATGGATATTTTTTATTTCAAAAATTAAAAAGTAAAACCTACTGTTCAATATAGACCATTAAAAAATAACTATCCTTAATATTCATTAAAATAATCCAAACTATGATTGAAGACCAAAATTCAGAAATATTTGATCACATTGTCTTCCATGATAAATTTTAACATCTATCTCAAAATAACATGGGTCACTCTTAAAGTCTCATATCAAGATATGTTAATCATTTCCATAAATAAACTAAATCACCATAATCCCACAATAAAATAATATATTCTTCCAAAATACAAATCACCCTTTACTTCTCAAACAAAGTCCTATAGTATTCCATTTACCTTGATTATATATGGTTTGAAAAATAGTGAATGTATTCCAAAATAGTATTTATCACTTAATCACTAAATCATTTTCAAATCCCAAAGATATCCATTTGATAAAGCATAAATTCCCAAAGTCAAATTATTATTATACCATAAAATTATTTAACTAAAATAAAAATTCATATGAATGAGTTACTTCATGTAGGCCAGTGGTCGGTGTTGCACCCTTGTCTCCCTTCAGTTGAGGGTTCAATTATAGTGTCCTTGCCAGACGTAACAGGTTATCACATGATCTGTGTGTGTCCCTTTTTTAAAACTATAAAATTCTTATAACATTCCCAAAATGAGATAAAATCATCAAAAAATAACCATAACATATTTTAACGTCAATTTTATCTCATGCCTTTAATTTTACATCACAACATTTTACATAAAAAATCAAGGATCATATAAAACCTAAAGGTTCTATATAATTATGTCCATAAAAGAAAACACAATTCTTCCTCAAATACTATTTTCACGTAACAAACATAAGTTTTACACATATAATAAGTCTTCCAAAGTAACCCCACTATCAAAAGATCATTAATAATCTTAAATACTTTAGCATCATATAATCTAGCATAACTCTTAAATCCATTATAATAATTCAGCATTCTTCATGATCCTTTGGCCATGTGGTTCCATTTTATTTCTTAATACTTATTTCTAACAAAAAAATGAATAGTGTTATGAGATTAAATAATGTCAAAACATGGGTCAAGAAATAATCTATACATTTTATATGTCATTTTCAGTTTCTATATCTTCAATTGGAATGCAATTAGGAAATACTAAACATATATTTGTATGGTCTTACTAATCCCATTCCTGAAACATCTTTGTTAGAAATATATTTTCAAAATAACCATACTCCCCACATTTAAAACAATCAATTGATAAATCGGAAATAACTTCTTTCCCTTTCATGGATTAAACTGAACGCTTCCTTTTTCCTTAGCAGGTTATTGCTTTATAACATTCATTAACACTTATATAACATCTTGGAATCCCTTTAAAACATTTTCCTATGTTTTTATTTCCAAATCCTTGACTCATATGTCATTGAATATACTTACCTTTAAGATTATTACCTGAACATCCATAAGTATTAGTCTCTCTAATGTATGATGAATTTGAAAACTAATTATGGTTATAGTGGTTAATAATGATTCATAATATTTGGTTTAGAATAATCAAGAGAGTTCTCAATGTATCTCTCATTTTATTCGGTTTCTTATTTAGAGAACCACCACATTTTCCTTCATAACCATTGTTACATTGGAGCCTACTAGATCCATCCATTTACTAAAACCAAAAAGGTTATTGTGCGTATATCAATAAAATCATCATATAATATCTTATGAGGTAGATAAACACTAATATGTACTTATTCATGTTATCTCAAACTCATTCAATTTATCTAAAATAAATATGACTCTTTCTATTATTCTAACCATTGTGGTTATATATAACTTGTAACTTATGCTTAAATATCACTAAAACCTCTAAAGTTGTTAAAACCGTCCTCTGATACCAACTATAAGGCCCCAGCCTTAAACAATAGATAATATTGATTTTTAGTCATGATTTTACTTTCTATCACAATGAGGATATTTTTATGTTTATATTTTTAGAGAATTAAGACATAACTATTACATAACATCTCAAATATACAAAGTAGACAAGTCAACATGCTATCCATTATTTTCATAATCTAAAACATTTTAAAATAAAACATGAATTCTTTTTGTTGATAAAAATCTTAATAACATTCATCTTGACTTCTTCCTTTTTCTTACCCATCTTTATATCCTATGGAATTCATTTCAAAAACGTGGGATGAGTATAAAAATATTAGTAAGGGATGAAAAATAAGGAATGAAATGTTACCCATTAATATTTTAAACTCCTTGAAAACATTTTCAGAAAATATAAAATTTCACCCATAGAGCATAAACTCTTTAACATGCCTCATAAATTATAATATTCCTAAAAAAATCTTGGAAATCATAAATCATAAATCATAAAGGTAACTTGAGGAATATATATCATATATACATTGTAGGTTTCACAACTACATAGGGAATAACCTTCAAGGATGCGTTTGGAATACCCATCAAAGTATATTCCCTAAATATCTTAGGATAAACCTTATCATTTACCTCTGTCTCATTACCCAATCCATTGGGGATATTTTACAGTCTCTCCCTCCCTCATTTTATCATCGAACCACTCGTATACATAAGTTTTTCCCAAGAACCATAACATAATCATAACACATAAACCATGCATAGAAAACAATTTTATATTGCATTCATAAGATATAATTTCAATATATTGATATAATAAATTCATTATCAACCCCATTTTAAATACCAAAATAACTAAAATGGGAATATTGTATCTACTTTTATTTTAAAAACATTATGTCTAGTAGAGGAAGCCAAATACTAAATAATGGTCACGGTGACAGAAAGGTCATTGTCACCACATATGCTAAAGAAAAATTATATTTTTCATCTAGTAAAATGATTCATATAAAAAATATTCCTTTTGAAAACTATTTAATGGAATTAAAATTTAAATGGGTAGGTTATTCACCATATAAAGTAAGTTCATCTATAAATAAAAATATTCTTCAAAGAAATGAGATTAAGACATAGTCCCTTACTGTGAGTCCAACTCATCGCGTACAATATTTATACTCATTAAAAAAATTTCAGATTAATTTATACATGTTTTATAAATTTTTCAAATTTATTATTTCTTTTATATCACTTATTACCATGTTATAAAAACTATATAATTATTTATGTTCATATCAGATGTTTTGTTGATATTTAGTACTTAAGTAAAAATGAGCGTGGTTTTTATGCCACTAGTCCATGTTTTCCTAATTCCATCATCTCAAGAATATTATTAATGAAATAATAATCATTTTTATAAATTAATCATACTTTTTAAATAAAACTATTAATTATGGATATGAAAAATGAATAACCATATATTCATGAAGACGGTAGGTCGTACGTACGCATGAGTAACATTTTCATCTTTCATTGATAATTATTGAAATAAGGTAATTCATATTATATTATTATATAATGATCAAAATATTATTAACATCATAATAATCATTTAAATATACTTATATATATCATACAATTTATGTGGTGAATAAAAACGATTCACATCACTTTGTGGGGATGATAGTTCACACATACTCACGAATAACATTATTTTTTTATGTTCATGGAAGATAAAAACATAATTGAAAAAATATAAATTTAAAATTATTAATATGTCATTAATATCATATATTAATTTTAATTCCATCATTATAAATGATCTTGATAGAAGGTAATGGAAAACATACTAAATCGGTTTGTGGATGTGATTGTTCACATGTACAGACAAATGATTAATTCCTTTCCCATTTAATGAAATTATAGACGGATTTAGAGGATGATATTAACATAATAACATATTATTATATTGATAATATCATGTTCATTATTTCATCTTGGATGAATAAGATTTAATGTAAGTGGAAGAAGAAATAAAATAGAAACTCTTAAAAACGATACCTCTTCTTGAATTGATCACCTTTGAAGAACAACTTAACACATCTATGAAGGGTGTTCTACCAAAAATAAGGCCTCAATAATGGGTTTAATGATTCTATAAAGTGTTTTGGGTATATATTTTCCAAACATATATTATTTGGAAATGTGATTATTAAATATGAGAGGGTACCTTTTTATAGGAGAGGGGAGTGTCACCCTAGGGACCTCTTAAAATATTAAATAAATATAAATTAATTTTAGATTTTAAATGGTCCCAAAATCATTTATTTCTAAGATAATATGATTTATGGTCGAATAAACCTCATAAAATTAAAATTATAAGAGTTTTGAATTTTTTTTGTATCCTTATATTTTTGTTTTCACCCTTATTTTACTCATTTTAATCTTATCATGATATCTTGTTATTTATAATTTGTGTGTTAATGTAATTACCATAACATGTAAAATGACCAAAAAAATTTCATTTATGATATATTATAGATTATAATAACCATTTGGTCAAATATTATATTTTTTATGAATTTTATAATATTTAAAAAACTTTTTTATATTTTAAGTTACGAATTATGTCACTTTGTACACTATTCATTTTATTGAATTTTAATAAAATCCTAAAAGAGAGATAACTTCAAAAAAAACATTTAATAGTTTTATAAAATTTCATATTCCCCTATAAAATTATTGGATGACATAAATTATTTCTTATATTATTTTTTATAATATTTATATTATCATTAATTTGATTATTTCATTAATAATGAAATCACAACATAATTATTGCGTCATAATTAAATTTAATTATTTAATATCTCACAATTATAAATAAAATATCATGATGTAGGTAATTTTTTAAATTAATAATTATTATTTATAGTCTAATATATCACTTATATATCCCCATATTAATATTGTTTTAGTAATAAGATTTATGTTTGTGATAATTTATTCATTACTTGAAATTAAAAGTTATAAATCTCAGAATCACACCCAAGTGGCTTCCAAAAGACAAATTTTCATCCTAATGATAGTATATTTCATCCATATATCATCCAATAAGATTATTATATGTTTTAGGGTAGTTTTATATTATTATAACATTATTTTTACCTTTATTTACCTGATTTACCCATTAAGCATGGTAAATAAAATACTAAAGTTACTATTCACCAATAATTATTTTCATCCTATTAAACCAGATTTTTCATAATTATTACAAATGTTTTTGGTTTTTTTGAAAATTAAATTCAAAGATGTGGAAAAATTAAGTTGAAAATTAATTTCATTGTTAGAATGAGAAATCGGTTTTTATAAAAAAGTAAAACCCATCAATATATTGACATGTGTTTTTATCAAATTTCAATGTGAAATTACTTAAAATTACCAAAATTGGATTAAATTATAAAAAATTAGTCCAATTAATCTTTAAAACCAATTAAAAGGATAACCTAACTATATAAATATGTTATATGAAGTGACATTTTTGTATTAAACTACTGAGTTTTTCACTATTCATGAAAAAAATGAGTTTTATCAAAAAAATCCAAAATTCTACCAAAGTAAATTTTGATGTAAAACATAAAAATACAAGGATTATTTGTAAAATTTATCATATAAAATCATCAAACCCCATTTTTAAAATGGATTTTTCATCAAAAGGCGGTAAAACTGCATTTTTAGAAAAATACTTATTTTATACATAAAATTTAATTTGTTATTATATAAGGTCTATAAAATTAATAGTATGAATTTTAAACATTATAATTAATTTATATTTCATTAATATAATCCAAAAATTGTGATTTGATTATTTTATAAACAAGTTTATTAATATTTTAATATTTTTTGTATAAGAATACAAATCTTCTATTCAATTAGTTTTTAGTTTCATTTAATATTAATTTGGTAACCAATTAGTTATTATATAAACATGTGTAAACCACATTTTCATAATTCAGTTAACATTGTTGATTCCATCTATTACAACAGCTAGGTGATAACTACTATATTAAAATATTAATATTAATAATGTATTATTTTTTCGTATAAATCATTCTTGTGTCCACCGTAAAATTTCAGAGAAATCCATTGTTACGTGTCGAGTATGCTATCATACATAGAATCCCATTTTAAGAAAACTTAATATCTAATTAATAAATATTAGTACCTATGAAAAGTGTTATTTCATAATTACCTAGGATGTTACAGTAGATTTGTTCATATTTTATAACGTGTGCTTTCTTTTTTGTTGAAGATACATAGAATGGCCTATCGTTCTTCTTGTGATTTGATAATGCTTCCAGAATGAAAAATTCAACATCATTTATTACAATGAGAGATGAAGTGGAAATTGATCATGGAACAAAAATGTGTGAAATTATATTGAAATCAAGTAAGTACGTCTTCTCTTAAAAATCTACTACATTAGGAAAATGGATCGTGATGTAAATGGGTGTCCTATTATCATCATTTTTTATAATATCAATGACCTTTTTCACAATTGTTTAGTTTATATTTTCGTGATTGTAAACTTTCTCTAGATCACACACTTTCTTATGATCAATAATCTTTATCAACCTCAATGATTTTTTATTCTTTTCCTCCATACCCAAATCTTTACCTATGTTCTCCTATGTAGAGACCCAGTCATGATTTACTTTGGGAAAGTAATTTTTTTTAATATTCATTTTTAAAACATACATTTTCACTCTTTTTTTGTGATGTGGGATTCATTATTTTTTATAACCCCAATGAATTTTTAGGGAGAAATTCAATTTAAATGGGGTATAATGTATCACCTCGATATTTTGTGAAGTAATTTTTTTCGAATTAATTTATTATTTTGATATTTTCACATCACACAACACTGAATTTAGATTTTTGTTTATTATCTAATATAAATAAGTTTTTTATTATGTTATATGAAACAAAAAGGGAATCTTTCACTTGGATTATGTTACACATAACACTGAGTTTCTGTGAAATAATTGTAATACCTCGACCCCAATTACCCAGAGTCGGTGCATTATTATATAACATTGGCATGATCACAAAATATCAAGACTCAAAAGACTGATTAGTTTAGTATCCTGGGAAACACTAGATATATTCATAAGTCTTACATTACATCATAAAGTAAAAAAAACTACAAAAACATATTGTCTTCATATCCCCTCATACTATCCCTGCAGGTCATTCATAAAATACTTATTCACATCCTAGAGAAAATTAAATATATAAAGGGGTGAGCTCAGATGCTCAGTAAGGATAACAATATATCAGAACCTTTCATAAATAAACATAAACATTTAAGGAAATGTATAACTAAAACAAAATCCTTTTAAACGTGAACTTCACCTTAATATGGAAAAGACAAAATTAAATAATTCCATTTACTTATTCACATGGATATTCTACTAGTCGAATAATCACATTCAATATCAATAACCACTTTCATAATGATAGAATGCATAATGCCATATTATCATAACCACATAGTAAAGGCCTTGTGCTAAGACTACAAATACGATTTTGTCAAGGCCTTGTTCCAAGACACTAGTTTGTCTCATGAGACCTACCAATGCATAGAAGAGCTATAGTAGGCTCCACCCGTCACTTATTAAGTCCAATGCATTCCTCATATGAACAGGTTTAAACATAACATAAACATTCATATTAAAACTAGCATATGAAATGTAAATAATTTCTCCATAAACCATGAATGGTATAAAAATAACACATCCACTGTCAAACATATCAAAAGACCTTCAATACTATATGGAAGTTTTGTATCATAATAAATCAACTTCAAATAAGCTTAAAATCTATCAAAGGATGTTGACATAGATGAAATCAAAACTATTTGAGAGAAATATCTCTTTTTTTTAAATCATTTACAAGTCGCATAATTATAAAATAAAACATTTAATTTCAAAATATTATTATAAGATTGTAAGGGAAGATTCGATGATTTTATAATGGCGGAAAATAGCTGCACCCTCCGTATAAGTTAAAAAAAGACAAGCTATCCTTAATTCTATCAAAAAGCTTAAAAAGGACCTTGTTTGGAAAATGATAGAAAGATTCATTTATAAACTTCTTATAAAAAGTAAAGCAAGGGTATAAATGGATTTAAACCATATTTTTTAAAATAGTAAGAATTTTTTGAAATGCATTATTAAGAAACATGGATGTGGATGATAAAGAGGTCCCAGTAGATAATTACATATAAACAACCTCGGATAATGAAGAGATTGTGAAATAAACCATTACCTTGTACTTTTCCTTGGTATAGGGTTGGTTTACCTCCTATATAATGGTGAAATAATGGTAATTAAATTATATAATAATCATATACATTAATATGATATCACATATGATATTTTAACATTGCTTTGTTAATAATATCTTAGTATTATCGTTGTTTCGGGTGTTAACTGATTCGTTTTCCATTGTATTCATTTTTATGTAAGTCATGTTTTTTATGGATATGTTGTATCTTATTCATATACAGAATTATATCAAGTCCGTAAAAATTAATTTTAATCATCAAATGATAATTATTCTTTAATGGATATGATGGGAAATGAATCTTATCACATTCGTGGAGACGGTAGTCCGTACGTACGCCCGAGCAACAATATCATTCTTTTGATATTAAAATCATATATAATTGGATGGTATATCATATATAAAGAATAATTATAATGTTATATTTATTATTTACTTCAATTAAATATCACTATCATACCCATCTAAATAATAATTTTTTGAATAACAATCACACCACGACGTGGAGACGGTAAGCCGTACGTACGCATGTATGGTGACATGTCATTCAATGGATGTATAGAATACTAAATATGGTTGTACCATATTTATAATAACATCACAGTATATATAATATACTAGAGTTTTTATTTTATAATGTAAATAACAAAGAAAGAAGAAGTGGAAGAAGAAAGGAACTTGAAAAAGGGTTGTGAAAACATTACCTCTTCTTCTCTTTCTTCCTTTTGATTTGATCAAAAGGGCTCCATAGGTTGGCTTTATGATCAAAATAAGGCCTCTAGGTTGAAGTGAGGGAAGTTTAGAGAATATTTGGGCACAGGTTGGCCGAGACAAAAGGCTTAGAAGGTATGAATTTGATAGAAGGTGGAGTGCCCTTTTATAAGAGGGGTGAGGGGAACCTTAGGAAAAACATAAAATATTATTTTATAATAAATTCATATTCGATTTATAATTTCTCCAAAGTGATTTATTTCTAGGATAAGGTGGGGATGGGTATAAATAATTTCAACCAATAGATTTTATACAGGTTTGGGTCACTAAATCAACCATATCATTTATATTTAACTCTTAGTTAAATAGTTTGACATTTACCATCTCTCATTGTATTTTTATATTATATGGTTAATAAACTTACAATAAACAACCAAGAGAACCCCAATTGGTTCATTAATGATACACATATCACTATATAAGTCTCTTTTCCAAACGTTATATTTTTAAGAATTTAATATTAATTAATAATATAATATTTGTTTTAAAAACTCTTTTATGTCAATTTTGACACTATTTATTATTTTGTTTTTTCTAAATTCATAACATCATTATTACTTCGAACCTAATTCATTTAATCAACACTAAAATAACATATTAACCTATAAAATTCTTGGAATTTATTAAAAGTCTTAAATTATATTTATTTCGGTATTTATAATGTTAATTATTTTAATATTTCACTAATAAGGTAATTACTGCATCATCATTGTGTCATAAATAAATTAAATTATTTAATGTCTTAAAATTAAAAATAAAATACCATTATGTAGTAAATCGTTTTATATTTATAATGATTATTTATAATAGATTTTATATTATGTATAACCATATATTAAAAATATTTTATTTATTAAACATTGATTTTAACTATTTTAACTTTTCTTTGAATTAAATAATAATAAATGTCCTAATCTAATACAGGTGGACCAAAAAGGTTCATATTTTATTCCTATGGTTGTTTTTGGTCTAATTATAACTATTCAATATAATTATAACATGTGTTAGGGTAATAATAATATCATTTTTACCCATAATTACCATATTTACATTTAATCGCGGTAAATAAAAGTAAAAAGTTACTATTCACCAAAAATTATTTTTATCTTATTGAACCACATTTTACTCCTTTATATTAATCTTGTCTCTCAAATTTTTGAAATTCCACTCATAGAAGTGGTAAAATTATGTTTTATGTGAATTTGCAAATTCTCCTAGGAGGTGGGTAAAAGACGGTGAAAAGTTCAATAAAAAAATTTATATATTATTATAAACTGACTCCAATGAATTACATTGAAATTATATAGGTATTATGTGTCTATTTTGACCTAAAATAAATTTAAATTAAATAAATAATTATTTAAATAAAAATTCGGTTTTAAACTATAACTCAGTGTTTTCACTATTCATCAAAAATTGAATGTTTTTAGAAAAATACCAAAAATTCACCCGAGGAAAATTTTAATATTCTGAATCCAAAACTGAATTCTGTTTTACCAAATTCAAAACATATAAGTTTCATTTATTAATTTAAAATTAATTCTCGTTGTCAAAACAAAAAGCCGTATTTTTAAGAAATAATAACTACCCAAAGATTGACACTTGTTTATGTCCAATGTCAAAGTGAAATTACTTAAAATGACCATCATTGGATTAAATTGTAAAAATATAATCTATTTATACTTATAAACCATTAAAATTTATATTTTAACACTATTAATTATTTTGATTAAAAAAAGTTGTTTTTAGTTAAAATATAGTATTTTTTCACTATTCACCCAAATATGAAAGTTATCAGAAAAACACCAAAAATTTATTGAAACTAAATTCTTATGTATTTATTCTAAAGAAGAATATTATTTTGTCAAATTTAATATTTAAAAGTTTCAAATATTGGATTTAAAAATGGATCAACATTAAAAGATGGTAAAAGTGCATTTTTTGAAAAATAATTCTTTTATATGAAAAAAATGAATTAGTTCCTACATTATGTCTAAGAAACTCATACTATGGATTCTAAAATTATAAGGATTATATAATGTTAAAATTTCAGTTAATACTATTCATAACCGCTTTTGAACGGCTAGTTTGGTAATCTTATGGTGCGATTTAACTCAGTGTTGTGTGTAGTGAAAGTTATTGAATTACTTTGAAGAAATAACGTACTATGAAATCTTGGGGTGTTACATTCTTCCCTCATTCAATAAATTTCGTCTTTGTAATTTGAAATTTTTCTTTGAAAATAAAAGGTTGAAGATAGAAAGTACATTTGTGGGGAAACTCACATCGGAAATTGGGTTAATAAAATTTAGTCTTAATAAGAGGAAAAGGGGAATGAAAAAGTCAATGCCAAATTATTATCTTGATTAGGAGAACATTGGTGAAAATTAGAGACACATAATTAGAGTAAAAACATAAATATTTATAGGGAGTGATTGAGGTCATCATTCACAAAAAATTGTAGAATTATGGGCCTCAAAGCCAGCAATCTATGATGATTTAAAATACCATTGGTTCAAAAAAACATAAGGTATTAGGATAACACATTTTTTGGTTTTAAGATGTCTTACCTAAATTTTAAGAATTTATTTATTCATAGAATAATATAAGAAACAAAATGTATACTTTTCAAGTAGAGTTCCATCCTCTAACTAATTTCTACCACAAACTCATCTTTCACTCTAAAAGATAATAGAACTTAAAAAAATATTCTATTTATCCTATTAATATGGGGTTCCAAAAAATGAATTTATAATTCATCTACCAGACCCTTTAAAAAAACTACGTTATTCAATCCAGGACATCATGTGGGTCAGTGGTAGGTGACACACCCTATATTCCCTTCGGTGTCAGGTTCAAGTCTCGTGGCCTTGCCGAAAGCGATGGGTTGCCACCTGACCTCCGGGTTGTCCTTTTTATGGAAAGCCAAAAATAATCTCAAACTAGACTTATCCAAAATACTTCTGTCCAAACTCATAGTCTAAAATTTATAGGGAATTTAAACACAATGAAGATTCTTTTTCCACTTAATAATATGTGAACACATTTATCATATATTCTTTTAAAACACTACAACATCCTGAATTACCATAAAACCTTATTGATTACATTCATGCTCCCTTATTCATTAGAGAATACTGGATATACTCCTTCTATTCAAAAATGTTGTAATCTAAAAAAATGATGTAATATAAAAATCATTAATCACTTTCATGGTAGTGAAGGATATCGAATATATTTTATCCAAATCAATCATGTATTATTCCAAAATCACTACCTCGGTATCAGAACCATATTATGGTTTATCTTTCTTTAAACCATATATTTTCCAAAAATTTAACCTGCTATTGAGTCACTTTTCTTAGTTCCACACAATCTCAAGTCCTTAATAAAATAGTACTTCAGTACAATCCTTATATAATCCATAATTATTATAACCATTACATCGTTGATACAACACTCAAAGGACATAATTCTTTAATAACAACATAAGAACTCCAATCATTCATCCTCATCTCTGGTAGTATCATAAATTGATTATTATCCAATAGCATCATTTGGGGCATACTCTGATGATTTGGACATTTGTTCGAATAGTGTCCCAACTCCTTGCAGATAAAGCATTGTACATTTGAAACCTCTTTCTTAACCTTACAGTCACGTAGTTGGTGTCCTTTTTCTCCACACTTATAACAAACTCTCATTCCCTTTAGGAAAGTTCCATGGTGTTTCTTCCCAAAGTTATCATAAATAGGGAAATTCTTCTTTTCCCTCTTCCCTTTATCTATCTTTCTCTCTTCCCTCCTTTTCTTCTCTTGCTTTCCTTCAATGACATAGGACTCTGATAATTCTTTAATTATCTTATTAACACATGATATTATTTCTTAATATGTTGAGAATACATGGGAGACTATTTCCCTTATAAATGTTGGCTTAATACCGTGAAAGATATGATCCTTCTTTGTCTTTGGATTATACGTATTTCTGGAGTTCACATTCCTTCTACTGGGCACCATTTCTATAAAATGTCATACACTAGATTAGTTTATTAATATCAATACATAAATCCAAACTTGTAAAACACTTAACAAAAATTGAACAGTTTATGGATATAATCTACAATCATAAAATTGTTTTCTTTGAGGAAGTATATACCAATAAACCCTTCAAAATAGTTTGTAAAGAAAATGAGAATTATCCTAAGCATAACCCCCAGGAGTGTCGTAACCAAGAGTGCAGCAAGGCCTGTTATCGTGCACCAATTCCCATTCGAGTCTAGATCAATGCGGTGTTTTTAGGTTTTACCCCTAGGTACATATGTGCCAGAGCCTCCTCTACCTGCTCATATCCAGACATAGATTTATTGCTCGGAAAACTCAAAAAATCTCTACAATACCAAAATTCTAGAAAGTTCTTCTATACCGATCCTCAAATTCTATCATAGGGATATGTGCTTTAATCTGAGATTATCTAAATCTAGCTTCCAAGATTTGTACTAAACTTCTTCTGATGCAAACTATAACACCCTGACCCCAGTTACCCAGATTCAGTGCATTATTGCATAAAATTGGCATGATCACAAAAGAACAAGTCTCTAAATACTGATTAGTTTAGTAGCCTTGGAAACACTAGATATATTCATAAGTATTACATTACATCATAAAGTAAAAAAAACTACAACAACAAATTGTCTTCATATCCCCCCATACTATCCTTGTAGGTCATTCATAAAATACTTCTTCACATCTTAAGAAAAATAAAACATTGAAAGGGGTGAGCTCAGATGCTCAGTAATGATAACAATATAGCGGGAACTTTCATAAATAAAAATAAACATTTAAGGCAATGTATAACTAAAACAAAAGCCTTTTAAACTTGAAGTTCAGAATAATATGGAAATGATAAAATGAAATAATTTTATTTACATATTCACATGGATATTCTACTAGTCAAATAATCACATGCAATATCAATAACCACTTTCATAATGATGGAATGCATAATGCTAGACTATCATAACCACATATTCAAGGCCTTGTACCAAGACTACAAATAAGATTTTTTCAAGGCCTTGTGTCAAGACACGAGTTTGTCTCATGAGACCTACCGATGCATCGAGGAGCTATATCAGGCTCCATCCATCACTTATTAAGTCCAATGCATTCCTTATATGAATAAGTTTAAACATAACATAAACATTCGTATTAAAACTAGCATAAAAATGTCAATACTTTCTCTATAAACCATGAATGGTATAAAAATAACACATCCACTATCAAAAATATCAAATAACCTTCAATACTATATGGAATTTTTGTATCATAATAAATCAACTTCAAATAAGCTTAAAATCCCTCAAAGGATATTGACATAGATTAAATCAAAACTATTTGAGAGAAATATCTATTTTTTTAATCATTTAAAAGTCACATAATTATAAAATAAAACATTTACATTCTTAATATTCTTATAATATTGTATGTGAATCTTTGACAATTATATAATGGCGGAAAATAGCCGCACCCTCCGTATAAGTTAAAGAAATACATTCTTACCTTAATTCTGTCGAAAAGGTTAAAAAGGACCTTGTTTTAAAAATGAAGGAAACATTCCTTTATAAACATCTTATAAAAATTAAAAAAGGGTATAAATGTCTTTAACCCATATTCTATAAAATAGTAAGAATTTTTTGAAATACATTTTTGAGAAACATGGATGTTGATGATAAAGAGGTCCTAGTAGATAATTACGTATAAACAACCTCGGATAATGAAGAGATTGTCAAAAAAACCCTTACCTTGTACTTTTTCTTGGTCAAGGGTTGGTTTACATCCTGTATAATGGTTAAATAATTGTTATTAAATTATACAATAATCATATACATTAATATGATATCATATATTATCTTTTAACATTTCTTTGTTAATAATATCTTAGTATTATCGTTGTTTGGGGTTTTAACTGATTCATTTTCCTTTATATTATTTGTTACATAAGCCATGTTTGTTATAGATAGGTTGTATCTTATTCATATACAGAATGATATAATGTCCTTAAAATTTAATTTTAATCATCAAATGATAATTATTCTTGAATGGATACGATGGGGAATTAATCTCATCGTGTTCATGGAGACGGTAGTCCGTACGTACGCACGAGCGACAATATCATTATTTTGATATTAGAATCATATATAATTGGATGGTATATCATATATAAAAAATTATTATAATGTTATATTAATTATTTAATTCAATTACACATCATTGTCATACCCATCCAAATAATAATGTTTTGAATATCAACTACACCACGACGTGGAGACGGTAAGCCGTACGTACGCACGTATAGTGACATGTCATTAAATGGATGGATAGAATACTGAATATGGTTTGTCCATATTTATAATAAGATCACATTATATATAATATACTGGAGTTATTATTTTATAATGGAAATAACAAAGAAAGAAGAAGTGGAAGAAGAAAGGAACTTGAAAGAGGGAGGTAAAAGCATTACCTCTTCCTCGGGTTCATCCTTTTGATTTGATCAAAAGGGCTCCATAAGTTGGCTTTATGATAAATATAAGGCCTCTAGGTTGAATTGAGGGAATTTGAGAGAATATTTTGGTAGGGGCTAGCCAGGTCAAAAGTCTTAGAAGGTATGAATTTGAGAGAAGGGGGAGTGCCCTTTTATAAGAGGGATGAGGGGCACCTTAGGAAAAACTTAAAATATTATTTTATAATAAATTAAAATTTGATTTATAATGGATAAAAATTGACTTATTTAGAGGATATGGTGGGGATGGGTCTAAATCCTTTCAACCAATATATTTTAGATAGGTTTGGGGCACTAAATTAACCTTATCATTTATATTTAACTCTTAGTTAAATAGTTCGACATTTACCATGTCTCTTTTATTTTTATATTATATGGTTAATAAACATACTATAAACTTCCAAGAGAACCCCAAGTGGTTCGTTAATTATACAAATATCATTATATAAGTCTCTTGGCTGAACCTTATATTTTTAGGAATTGAATATCAATTAATAATATAATATTTTTTTTAAAAACTTGTTTATGTCAATTTTGACACTATTTGGTATTTTTTTCTAATTTTATAACAAAATTATTACTTCGAAACTAATTCATTTAATCAACCCTAACATGTCATATTAACCTATAAAATTCTTTTAATTCATTAAAATTCTCAAATTATATTTATTTGAGTATTTATAATATCAATTATTTAAATATTTCACTAATAAGGTAATTACTTCATCGTCATTGTGTCATAAATAAATTAAACTATTTAATGTCCAAAAATAATAAATAAAATACAATTATGTATTAAATCATTTTATCTTTCTAATGAATATTTATAATCGAATTTATCTTATGTATAGCCCTATATTAAAAAAAATTAGTTATTAAACTTTGACATTAACTCTTTTAACTCTTCTTGGAATTAATTAATAATAAATGTCCTAATCTAATCCAAGTGGACCAAAGAGGTTCATATTTTATTTTTAAGGTTGTTTTTGGTCGATTTATAATTATCCAATAGAATCAAGACATGTGAAAGGGTAATAATAATATTATTTTTACCCTTAATTACCATATTTACATTTAACTGTGGTAAATAAAAGTAAAAAAGTTATTATTCAAAAAAAATTATTTTTAACTTATTGGACCACATTTTACTCCTTTATATTAACCATGTCTCTCAGATTTTCGAAATTCCACTCACAGAAGTGGTAAAATTAATTTTTATGGGAATTTGCAAATTCTCCTTGGAGGTGGGTAAAAGACGGTGAAAAGTTCAATAATTTTATTATATATTAGTATAAACTGACTCTAATAAATTACATTGAAATTATATAGGTATTATGTATCTATTTTGACCTAAAATAAATTTAAATTAAATAAATAATTATTTAAATAAATATTCGTTTTTAAACTATATCTCAATGTTTTTCACTATTCATCAAAAATTGAATGTTTTCAGAAAAATACCAAAAATTAACCCTAGGATAATTTTGATATTCTGAATCTAAAATTGAAGTATTTTTTACCAAATTCAAAACATTTTAGTTTCATTTATTAATTTAAAATTAATTCCCGATGTCAAAACAAAAAGGCGTATTTTTAAGAAATAATATTTATCAAAAGATTGACACTTGTTTGTGTCTAATTTCAAAGTGAAATTACTTACAATGACCAGCATTTGATGAAATGGTAAAAATATAATCTATTTATACTTATAAACCATTAAAATGTATAATTTAACACTATAAATTATTTTGATTAAAAAAAGTTGTTTTCAGTTAAAATATAGTATTTTTCACTATTCACCCAAATATAAAAGTTATCAGAAAATACAAAAACAAATTTGAAACTAAATTCTTATGTCATGATTTTAAAGAAGAAGTTTATTTTCTGAAATTGAATATATAAATGTTTCAAATATTTTATTTAAAAATGTTTCACCGTTAAAATACGGTAAAACTGCATTTTTTGAAAAATAATTTTTTTATCTGAAAAAAATGAATTAGTTCTTATATTATGTCTAAAAAACTCATAATATGGATTCTAAAATTATAAGTATTATATAATGTTTAAAATTAAGTTAATAATACTCATAACCGCTTTTGAATGGCTAGTTTGGTAATCTTTTGGTGCGCTTGAACTCGGTGTTGTGTGTAGTGCATGTTATTGAATTACTTTGAAGATATAACATACTATTGAATCTTTGGGTTACAACAACACTTTGTTATTATAAAAATTTAAATAAACTAATTATAACCTATATGTTAAACAAGTAATATGAATAGTAATAACTACTTTTAAATATTATTTATAATGGTTTTGGTAATTAAAAATGAATTTTTTTGTAATGTTTTTATATATTTAAAACTATTACTTTCTTACAAGAACTATGTTTCATGTCATTCTATGAAAAACAATAAAATTAATTTTAGACACTCATAATAATTTATTTTGATAAAATAAAAATTATTTTTGAATTAGGAATAACAAAATTAGCTTAGGTTGAATATTTGGAATTTTTTTAAGAAGTTTCAATTTTTGATGAATAGTGAAAATTACAACATAGTAGTAAAAAACCAAATTTTTCATTTAAATAATTATTTTTTAGTTAAAATGATTTTAAAGTCACAATAGATAAATAATACATATATCATTCCAATTTAGTTCACTATAATCATTTTTTATAATACAATTAGGTATCAAAAATTGAACTTTTGAATGTCTCTTTTACCGACCTTCTAGCCATATTTGTTGGATTAGCAGTAAACATAATTTTACCCCTTATGTGAATTGGATTTTAAAAAAACAACATATTTGGTTGTAATTAGTATGAAAAATGTGGTCCAGTGGGATCAAAATAATAATTGGTGAATAATAAGTTCTGAATTTTATTTACCGCAGTTAAAGGTAAATATGGTAATTAAAGGTAAAAAATAATATTATAATAATATAAATTTACCCTAACATATGTCCTAATTTAATTTTATAAGTTATTTTATACACAAATAAATATTAGGTCAAAATATTAACATTTTTAAACCACTTGTGTTAGATTAATACAATTATTATATTTTATTTAAAATAGAGTTAAAAGTGTCATATTCAAAATTTAATAACTAATTCATTTTTAATATAGGGTTATACATAATATAAATTCGACTATAAATATTAATTATAAATATTTTAAATATATATACTTCATGATAATTTATTTATAATTAATATACATTAAATAATTAAATTTAATTGTGACGCAATGATAACGTTGTAATAGATTTATTAAAGGAATAATGAAATAAATGATATTAATGATATTAAAACAAATAACATTTGAGATATTTGATGTCATAAATGATTTTTATGGATTAATATGACATTTTAGATCTGATTTAATGTATCATGTTATATAGAATTATGTTTTTAGGATTTTATAAAAGTCAAGTAATAAATAGTGTCAAAATTGATATTAATGTGATTTTGAAATAAATAATATTTTATTAAATGTTATAAAAATTTTAAAAATATAAGGTTCATCCAAATAACATTTATAGTTTCAAAGGTGTCATAAATGATCCAATTGGGGTACGTTTGTAATTTTGTTGTAACTATATTTATCATATAGTGTAAAAAACAGGTTGTCATAGTAAAAGATTAATTATTTTTCTAAGGGTTAACGGCAATAGCTAAGGTTAATTTTGTGGCATAAACATGTATAAAGATCATTGGTTGAGATTATTTCAACCCATATTCATTTTATACTTGAAATAACTCATTCTTTAGCTATTTTAAATTGAAAATCATTTTATAATAAGTTAATGGTTTTGGAGTTTCTAAAAGTGCCCCTCATCCCTCTTATAAAAGGGCACTTCACCTTATCTTTAATTCACACCTCCAAAGATCTTTGGATCGTCCAAAACCTACCCATTTCCTCTCCCAAATTCCCTAAATACATTCTAGAGTCCATATATTGGGAATAAATACTTCCAAATGAGTCTTTTTGTGAAAATCAATAGGAGATACCTGAAAACATGATAATTGTTTTATCACCTCTTTCAAAGTTCTTTTCTTCTTGTACTTCCCCTTTCAATGTTGTTTTCATACCAAAGTAATAACATGTGAATATAACATATTATGAGATGTTTTTATGATTATGGTACAAATATATTCCTCCTTTTACTAATCTTATGAAAAATAATATCACCATGCATCTGTATGTATGGTTTATCATCTTTATGTCATGGTGTAAACTATTTTTCATTACACTTTATATATACGGATATAACGATGAATATAAAGGATTTATATAATAAATGTAACAAGATATTGTTTTTGTGAAAAACATATTCCATCTAATTATATACCATTTAGCCATTAATGAAATGATATTATCGCTTGTGTGTACGTACGACTTACCATCTCCATGACGCGATTAAATTAATCTTCCATGTTCACCATCAAATAATGATTAAAAAATATATATTATCAATAAATATAAAATATTAGAAATAATAATGATACAGTAATAATATATATGGATTTATTTATATAAATTCCATTCACTTACTTTTATTCAACGTGATAAGAAAATGGAAACAACGTTCATGCATTTGTACAACCTACCATCTCCATGAATGGTTTATTCCATTTAATATATATATATTTTATATATATTTATATTCTAAATATATACGATATATAAATCATGTTATACATTATGTAATTATGTAAATCGTGATCTAATTAATATGATCAAGAATAATAAGTCAAAACACATGCGGTAAAGAATGTGATTATTACCCGAAATGTTGTTTTAACTAAGAAATTATTAATAAACGGGTAATATAAATTCATAAATGAATCATATATGACATAATAAATATTTTTATGATTCTATTATAAGTTAATAAAATGGTTAAATACATTATACTAGAGTTTTGTACACATATGTAGAGTATCAGACCTAATGTAATGGAGTTATGACCCACTTTTAGTTTCTTGAGATATAAGCCACATTCACCACCTATTTATTATTGGTGGTGTATGTACTTCCCCTATTTTGTTTGATATCATGAATAAATTTACTTTCATGTTATTTAAATATTCATTTGATTATATTGGGATTATTATTTAAACATTCAAATTGTTATGGGATGCTTTGAATGTTTAAAGAATTAATCATTTCTCCATGTCAATATTCTTGATATTATAATACATATTTATTTAAATGTATATAAATATTTATAAATAATGTTTTATGTCTATTTTTATGTTCATTAAAAAAATTAAAATATAAATCTTATTATGGTTTTTATATAAGGGTATTTTTGTCTCACATTTATTTCTGTGAGACATAATCTCATACACTACTTGTTTCTTCTGCGTGGTGTATATACTACTCATGATTTTCTTTTATGAGTCTTATCTAGAAGATTATGATGTTTCTATATTCATATAATTTTTATTTTAAATGGGGAATATGATTCTATTGATTATAAAGTGATTTCACAATATCTTCCATATTTAAGATCGTTTCCTTTTAAGTCTATGTTGGGTAATATTTATCCATTCCCATGTTTTCAAGAAATGATTTTATAATTTTTGTAATTATCTTATTGATGTTTAAATTATTTTTTACCCATTTTTTACTTTTTACTACATTATTTGAAATTAATATTTCTTTATTTTCCCAAAAGAAGTACTTTTTCACTTTTTTGGTAAAAGTATGATAAGAATGTATTATTTTAACTTATACTACATGAACGTATTTTTATGATTTCATAATTCCTTATTTCTCTGTGGATTCCGTTATAAGATTAAAAGATTATTTTCAATTAAAATTTGTTCTTTAAAAATTGTGTAGCATTTTAAGGAAAGAAAACTATTTCAACAAAGAATGTATATTTTCCTCAAGAACTATTTTCAATGATTTTAATTATTCTTTTATATGTTCTCAAAGTTGTTTCAAGGAAAAGTGTTTTCCAAAAAAATTATGTTTCAAAACACTTTTGAGTGTTTGGACACCAATGAGTCTATATAGGACACACCCAATGACCTGGATGGAGGAATTTTAGATGGTGTGTAGTATGAGGAGGTTCCTAAGGCCCCTAAAGAGGGACAAACCCCTAGGAAGAATAATGGGAAAGGACACAGGGACTAATCACATTTACCAAAACCGATGGAAACATGATCAGGTAAATAATCAAAAACATGTGAGATGAATATGTCTTCGGCCCTCACAGTTATTAGGCAGAAGAAGCCCTAAGGTACAGTTATGGAAAATAGAAACATGGCCAAAGAGACCGGAATGACAAAGGACTCTACAGAACCTATCCTCCACTCTAAATAGGAGATGGTGGAGGAAGTTCTTTATGTAAATATCCCATAGGAAGAGGCGGAGATGATGGGAAGACATATTCAAGTGGCAGTCAACAACGAGCAGGTGAATTAGATTAACAAATAAGATTTGATCCTAATGAGAGGCTTCAATGATGGGAAAATCAGTAAATAAGAGTATGTCCGAACATGGGACAAAATGGTGTTTCATCTTGAAGGTGTTATTAGAAATGACCCTGATGCTAAAGTATGGCTTATGAGCTGGAATCTTTTTAGAGAGGAAATCACTAATAGGCTGAGGCTTTTCTTTGATAGCTTTTATTTCTCCGATGAGGCTTCACCACCTGATTAACTGGACTGGTTTCTCACTTTGCCTAAAAAGTGAGTTTAAAATAAAAAGATAATTTTTAGTCAAAAAGGAAAATTAATGTTCCATATTATCATTAAAAATCCTTCCCCATCTATGATGACATACATTGTTATTGTTCAATAATACCATTCATATAATTTCTCTTAATGGTACATGTTTTGATGGAATGATGTTTAATAAACCCCCTTAATTTAAAAAGTTATGCTTTTAATTGAAATGATTATGAATCATGTCTCTTTTTCATAGGTCATGATTTGATAACATGTTTATGATATCCATTTCATTTCATGATTCATGATATCGTTTTTTATGATCATGTGGAACATAAATATATGAATTCATATTAAAAATTATACACATGGACCTGGTTTTCTTGTCCATAATTCTATGTGTGCACCCTGTTTTCATGTCCAGAATGTTATGCATGAACCTGACTACATGTTCACAATTCTATGTGTGAACCTGATTACATGTTCACAATGTTATGAGTGAACCATATTTATTATTAACAATGTTATTAATAAGACTGTTTTCATGTCCATATATTTATTCAAGGGACATATTTAATTTCTTTAATTTAATGAGTGAAGATTTTACTATTTATACATGTTTAACAAATTACAAGTTGATGTGTATGCCATATTTTCATTCCTTATGTCAATTTCGTGATCTTATGGATTATGTTCTTTCATTTCCTTATGATTCAGGTTTACCTTTTATATACAGGTTATAATATTCTAATGTTATTATCACATTCTAAAACACATATGCTCATGTTATTCTTATGCATCTCTTTTTTTAATCCTTACTAATAATTTTAGATCTCCCCTTTCTTATGTTTACTTCCCTCCAATTGTCAAAAAATGTTTTAGGTATAACTACTAAAGGTGGAGATATTTATGGAAGATATTGAAGATATTTCTCTAGGATAGAAATTTTTGTTTCTATGTTTTCAAAGACACTAAACTATTACAGTCCTCAGGCATGTATTATTGTAATATACTGAATATTCATCTAAAATGATGTAATATCTATGTATGTTAAGCTTGGGTCACTCTATTAATTTATTAATATAGTGTCTTACTGAATAAAATTTCTCATAGTTTTTAAAAATAAAAAACAAAAAACTTCATATAAATTATACTATTAGTAAAAATGATAAATATTCAGATGTCACTACTAGGGTTGTGATGTTTTTAGTCTTAGAGAAAATTTATGCTGGAAAATATGTATCTTCTAGGAAAAGGTATGAATCAAGGGAGATTTATAATGATTAGAGAATAGAAATTTTTCAAGATAGTTTTTTGAGGAAGAAAAGAATGTTCATAAGGTGAATAATATTAAATCATCTAATATAGATAAATTAAAAGTTTAATAAATTTGGGCAAGGAAAGGAGTTGAAGAAATTTAAGAAAGCTGTAAAGGTTGATTAGGGAAATGAAGAATTATTAGTGTTTGGATAGATCATATGGACATGAATATAAAGATAGAGGAAGCATAAAATTATGTTTAAGGAAAATGGAAAAAATAGGTTTCATAAAATAAGAATAAAGATGATAATGGGTTATCAAAAGATAAAGAGTTAATGATTCGGAAGAAATGATAGATGTTTGAGAATGATTTCCATGTTATAAAAAATTATATAACTATCTTACAATCCTAAGAAGAATACTTAATGATATCATGGTTTTTGAAACTCAAGATAATAAATATGTTATGAATGTGGAATAAAATATAACACCTTTATAAGAAGATTCTATGTTGTGAATAAATCCATCAAAAAAATTTGTTAAAGATGATTGTAAAGAAGAAAGTACACACCCTGAATTATATAAGAAAGAGAAGAATAATTTTAGATAGGGATAATACTATCAGTCTGATCATTACATATAAATAACATTATTGTTCTTATTTATTACCAACATACATAATTTTTTGTACTAGTTTATAGATAATTGAAGGAAAATAACTAAGGAAGTTGGATGTGTGTTGTAGAAGTTTTAAAAGAAGAATATATTTCCATCATTGAACATTATTATCATCATGAAGATGAATAGAGTGTTACCTTTAAGGGGGATAAAATCTGATGTTGGGATATGAGTATCTTACTTTTATTAAATAAGAAGTAATCATTTATGAAATCAGAGTTATTAGGGAGGTTATGTTTATACACTTGAACTATTTATATATATATTTTTCGATATAGGTGAAAGATCTATATTTTAATAATTACTCAAATTTATCCTAATAAAAATATATTGGAATGATTTTGAGGAAATAATTACATGATTTATGTGAAATAAAAAACATTGATCTCCTTGATTACAAACTCTTTTTTTCTACATTGGGTACACACACATAGACATGAAGCTTTTTAGTTAAAGGAAAATTGTTAAGAAATTCATGTGATACTAATTTTTTATCCCAAATGTATCGAAGGCCTTCTTTTTATTTTATTATTGATAATACCCCTTTTAAGGGTTGAAGGAAAACCTGTACATGACTCGTGGGCCCAAGGCACAAGGCCCGACTGACCCGCAATACGTGACCTGAATGCCCAGAGGCAAACCATTCCCATTACATGACCCGTAGGCCCAATCCACAAGAACATCCCCTCCCCATATTCTGTGTCATTGATCACCTATCTCCCCACCTTTCATTTCTGATTGGCTAGAATTTCTCCGTACAAAGTTTCACGGTGCGTAGTTTTGATGGCGGCTTTCATACCCTCTTATTCTTTCAATATGATTAGATCTTCTTCGGATGGATGCTACTCTTGTTGCTATGATCCACTTCTGGGTCTGTTTCTATGTGAACTTAGTTACTCCATGGTCTTTGTGGCCCAAAGGCCTTGTGGCCCAACTGCCATTGATAACCCATAGGCCCTTGAGACCCATAGACCCAAACTAATGGCCCGAAGGCCCAAATCAGGTGAATAGTTCTGGCTGATATAGTACCAAACCGTAATTTCTAGAGTGGCTGCTACAGTAATCCATACATTTTCCTCCACTCGGTTTTGAACCTGGGTCTCTTATATGCCAAAAAAAGCCCTTACGACTCAGGTGCGGTCTCATTGGCCATGCGGTACTACTTTTTTCTTAAGAGATGTTTTCAAATTTCTGAGATAAGGGAATTTTATTTGAGATGATCCTTATACTGCCAATTTCATCATCTTTTAAATAAGGGGGATAAATACCATAGGGGGAGCAATAAAATGACAACATCATATGAAGATAAATTATTAAGAACACATATTAACATTAATGATATTTGATGTTTTATTTGGATATTAAAAATAATCACAAATGGGGATATTGTTGTTCCAAATTGATATTGGTTACATTTTTTTCAATACATAAATTTTAATTTTTAGAGAAATGTACTTAAGAATGTTGGAGAATATTGAGAGATAAGATATAAGTAACCTATCTAAAAAATGTTATGAATGTTTATTTATAAAGATTATATAATTTTAGTTATAAATTTAAATGATTTTATTTCATTCTTCAAGTTCCTAATATTATAATCATTCGCATGATCTCTCCGATTAAGTCCATAGTGGGAGATCTTAGCTACCAAAAGCAGTTCACCAAACTAATGAGATCATATGGTGATGGTAACATATCACAGCTATCGAACATAGATCATTGAACAACTAAATATTTTTTTTCAAGTCATATGAATTCCATGTTACAAATGTATACAGTTTCAACTACAATGTTTGATGAAATACTCTCATAATGTTACCAGGTAGAGAGTTGGAAGAAGTTAACGGTTGTAACGACCCAAAATTTTATCAATGGAATTTCCCTTATTATAATTATGTCATGTAGCATAAATCACATAAATCTCATAGAAAAAAAACATTATTATCACAAATTAATAATGATACATTAGTCTGCAACTAAACCAATAACAATTTAAAATATTAAATTTGGATAAAAAAATAGAATATAAGATATGTAATATGTGATAATTTGGATCTGCTCCGTCCACAAAAATGACTCTGCTCATGAACAAATCTATATAAATAGAACATAATATTAATAATATGATATTCAATTTAAATATGAAATTTTATATTACCTTGATAGAAAATAGAAGTGAATGAATAATGAATGGAATAATAGGTATTTATAGAAAGTAGGGAACCTATATGACTATTACAAATCTGATCGTTTGAATCCTAATTTAACCATTAAAATTTTAACATCATCTATGGAAGTGTAAAATAATATTTAGTAATCTTATAAAATTAAAATATGATACATTTAAACCATGGTACAAGTAAATTAATGTTTTAAAAATGATAAATTAAGTGTTTTTATTTATAGCAAAAAAATGTTTTAATCGCAGTTTGACAATAAATATATTTATTTAAGATAAATTTTATTTGCATAAAAATTATTTATAAAATAATATTAAGTTTTATTATAATTATTGGAAAATTTTGGGATACCATAAGTTATTTTTCAAAGGGTCATAAAATCGATTATTATATTAAAATTAGCATTTCTCAATTAAATGATACTTTAATTTAAAAATAAAATTTATCATATTTAGACAATTATTTTTATAAAATTAATTCCACTTTTAAAATCTATACATTAAAAAAATTACGATTAATTTTTAATGTTTTTCTAAAATATTTTAATTTTTTGGTGAATAGTGAAAAACGATAATTTACAGTATTTGACATTATAAGACAAATATTTGATTTTTTCAGTCATGTGTGATGTAAAAGAAAATTATCTCAAACTCACATGAACAAATTATTATATGTATTCATAAGAATCAATACAATTGATATACTTGAGTCAAAATAAGAAATGAATGTATATAATATTCAAAAACACCCATATCCTTCCCTTATAAATACAACCACTTCTCCTAACACCTTATAATCAATGAAGCTTTCCAAATCTCTACAAAAAAATCCCCTACAAACTCTACCTCACATCATATTTCTTCTCGTCTCACCAAAATACAAATTCCATGTTCCTTAATGGGTCCTTCAATGGCGTAGTTTTCAAGAGGTAATATTCCCCAATGACCTCTTTTAAATTATTTTCTTATCCAACATCCTCCTCACATACCTCATCAAAAAGGGAATAATAACTCTTTTTATCATAAATATACTATAATTTTATAGTGATAATATAATATATATCATCCATAATTTTATTTTCTCTTCTTATTCAAAGAAAAGAAACCCTTTTCCATATTACGTTGGTTCACCACCTCTGTGGATAATGAGTTGTTATTTTCAATTACATCCTTAAAGGATGGTCACAAAACTATTATTATGGTTAAATAGGATGATAATAAATATGTTATAAAATATTTCATGTTCTATAATTGATATATAGATATAATACAAAATAAAATTAATCATGTTCGTGATGTTCGGTAAAACTGCCTAAATTAACTAACCACATAACATTAATTTTTTTATTCAAATAATTTTACATTTGTTATAAAATAAGTATTTATTTCAAAATAACATAAATAAATAACCCCATGTGATCTGGCTTTGATACCATGAAACACACTCTCTCAAAACATTCAAATTGAACATTATACCTCATAAAAATTATATTAAATGTATTTAATGAAATTATAATAAATAAAATATATTTTTAATAGGTCCTTAATTGAGTAATTAATTAATCTAGTTTGGTTATTCATGATGATAAGTTCAAGTTCATAATGTTTCTGTAACATAAGGTAAGAAATCTTTTAGAACCAACTTTTTCCTTTGGGGTTATAATTTATCTCTCCTACCTCACTTTATCACTCTAATTTTATTAATTACTTCTTATAAATTTTATAGAATATGTCCCAAACATATATTTCTAGCTAAATTAATCTTTATTTGATGGATAAATACATGTTTTAAAAGGTTTTATTCTCAGTTCCTCTCAATAAGAAAATCTGATTAAAGGGAACTTCTCTGTTTCTTACCTCTTTTCATGTACACACTATAAAATGATTAAATCCACATATGTTTCTTAAATTAACTCATCCTTTCATGGAAAACATATTATATCATTTTTTGTATTTTTTGAAATTATTATGTCTTTTCCCTTTTTAAATTATTGTTACCCATTTTCATAAAGCCTCTCTTGAGAGGTAAATTTCCATAGGGAATTCTCTACTCATTTTCACATATTTACTTAAGATAAATAGAATATATCATGATATATACTTATTTATCCTTTATTAATTTAAAATAATGATTTAATCCTTTCTTTATGGAAACCATTATGACACACCCTTCAGTTATTCCTTATGACTTGATTAAAAAACCCATTTCTTTCCCTGGGAAATCCTTATGTTTATACCATATGTTTTGTTTCATTATGTTTCACACATATGAATGTACATGTTATGATGGGTGTGCCATGATTTCACTCTAAATTATATTGTAATGTTTTTGTATCATGATACATTATGTATAGGAATATTAAGTAAACCTAATCCACTATGGGACTTTATCCACCTTGTGATATCATCTTGGTAATTAGACTTGACTCATGTTTATGCCATGTTATATGTTTCCACCACATTCCATGTTGACATGATCTCATAACTCCATGTTTTTTATTATATACCTCTATATGATTATTCATTATCCATGAATATATGTTATCATGTTATTCCTTCAAACACATATGTTATACTTAATTTCATTATTTATTTCCTTACTGGTATTTTTTGAAAACCCATTTTCTATATATTCCTTAGGTTATCTTATGTAGTTTTAGGAGCATAATATAAGTTAGGAGGTCATTATACAATTTAAAAAAAGTTTTATTTAAGTTTCATGTTTTATAATTATGTACCAAATCTTCTAAAGACACTAGGATTATCAATCCATGGTTTGTATTTAACAGCAATATATATTTAAGATCCTTTAATAATTGTTTTAAAATGTTGAGGTTGTTGTAGTTCCTATCAGAGCTTGATCTAGTTATTTTTTGTATTAGGTCTATAAATATTTTATATAACCCTTCATATAATTAAGAGTATATGAATATTTACCATAGAAAAATGAGATTGAAACTTATGGACTCATAAGTTCGGATATAAATATATATTATAAGTTATTCCTCCTATGTTCATAGTTTCATTTTTATATGATCATTAAATAAGTATTAAAACCCCAAATTTTATATTTCCTTTTTTAGTTAATTGAAATAAATTGGAGAACTCATTCTAACAACTAATGTGATAGAAATGTGATGATTTCTCTAATGGGATTACTAACCTGATGGGGGTGATAGCTTAGAAATTCATGATATTACCTGCTCACCTAATTCAAATTATGAAAAATAAAATGAATCATGTGGAATTACCTCATCCTACGAAATATCAGGTTATGGTATAATCCCTTATGAGAAAAAGGCATCATACCTTTAGTGGATCTTTTAATTCCCCCAATATGGAACAATTTATTAACATCATTGAGAATATATTCTCTATCCTCCAATACTCAGAAGAATATAAATTCATATATGTGGTCTATCATTTTTATGTGAAAGATTATGGGTGGTGTAAAATCATCAAGAACACAAATTACATGTACGAAATTGATTCCATGGAATGTGAAGGATTCCTAAAAATATTTTTTGATAAATAATTTCCCCAACCTCTTTTTCATAAAATAGAGAAGGGGTTCTTTAGACTGTAGAAAAGGAATATAATTCTGTTGAGGCATATGAGGAAAACATTATAAGTCATTCACAGTACACATCTAGATTTTTCATGAACACTAAAATAAATGTGAGTCACTTCTTTAGTTGATAAAATATGATCCAATGAAAATACTTGGTGATATTAGACATTTATATCAATGAGTACATTGTTTTTCATGCCCTTGAGGTTTATATGAAGATGGGTGACTCTTAGCAATTTCATGGGATTTAATATAAAATGTTTAAATTAGAATTAACATTGGGAGGATCATTATATTAATATTATGAAGGAAAGAAAACTCAAAACCCCACCTGTCAAAAATATTAGACGAAGCATCTTAGAAATTGTCTCAAGGGAACCAAGAGATTCATTAAATGTGGAAAAGAGTGGAATTAGTATAATAATTGATAAAGGGATATAAATAATACCACTAATAAGTAATAATAAAGTAATTTTTGTATAAACACTCAGCCAATTTTATAGTGTTTCAATTTCAAGGTACATGGGAATTATGTAAACAAATTACTTAAGCCATGGGTTGTTAGAGGAAATCAATGAGAAAAACCAATAAGGCCTAGAGATAAAGGAAGGGAATATTCTATAACTACTATTGAGATGGATCCTGAAATTATTTAGTGAGAGGTATACTATTTACTCATTCAATAATACAGAATATAATTTCTTATTTTGGTTTAATTATTTCTTTCATATCTTGAAAGATATGTAGAACTATTCAAAAACCACCTCAAAATATGAGGATTTATCTATCTATGATGACATAAAATAGAGAAATTATATCATATCAAGTATATAATTCCCCCCCTCCTGATCAATTTTTGGGGATTGAACATCCCATCGAATATCGAATAAATTTCTTTAGTGTATTTTCATGTGATATTGGGCATGGATTGGCTATCTTAATATAAATATTACATCAACTATCAGAAGAGGGATTCCACTCTTCACATCAAGAGTCATCGTCTAATTATATACATGTGTAAGGAGTATGATTAATCTCTTTTAAAATCACCATCTCATGTATGGATATTATTTCCTTTTGAGAATCATATATAAGAAAAATAATTGAGATAATGGATTTTATCATGGTTTAAGACATTCTCATTGTGAGGGACTATATTGATCTATTATGGTAGCCATAAATTATGTGCATATTTTTAATCAAATTTAAATGGTTTAAAATGTTATATCAATGAATTAGTCCTTGGTTTTAAATGTTTTAATAAGTAATGGTTAATTGGGAATGTGGACTTGAAATGGTTGAAAAATATTAAAATATTTTTTGAATTTTAAATTGAAATTTTATTTTTGATATCTGAATTAATATTTAAGGGTTATTAGTTATTTACAAATATTTTTATGTTGTTTTTTTAAAATGAATAGTGTCATGCTCTAGACCTCAATATAGGGGGAAGATAGCCACCAAACCAACCCCAATAGGGAATAGTCTGCCAAGACACCCCACCTAGGAGGTCCTTCCCAAGGTAGAAGGGAATGGGGTCATCAATACCATGCACAGGGTCCATGGTGGTGAAATATGTGGGTTCATTAGTTGTCCAAAACTCAAGAAATTAGAGTCATGTGGTGTTCAATACCGCATAGTCATGGGAGGAGTAACTCACATGGATGTGTAGTCCATGGCAGCATCAGGTATCATTTGGCACCCAACTGACTTCACTATTGAGTGGATCATATTCCCAAGCCTATAAATCCTCACAATTTATGCTAGAATTTTGATCTAGGAACAAAATTCTACAATGCTCTGATGTGATCCACCACTTCCTCTACTGCCGCTCCTACTCCACCACTCATCCTCGAATCCTGCACCCCTGACATCACCTGGCCACCACCTTTGATCACCTGAAATCACCAAATACTACTCACTCATCCCCACTCCTTCACCGCTGCTCACTCAGAACCATAGAGGCCAGTCACCATCTCTTATCCCATCATTGATGGCCATAACCACCTAGAGAGCTTTTTCATGCCACTGATCACCCTAACTATCATCGCTCCACCATAGCACTACCATTTGGTATCACTGCCCCTACTTTCACCTGAGAGAGTAGCATTGATACTCTCTAATCACCTCAGAAACATCGGGGTCACCATGGACGATCACCAAAAGCATTATCACTCACCATACCACCACTTCCATGCCTACTTAACCTCTAACAACATCAATGAAGCTCATTCGTGCCCATTATGGCCATTGGGAAGGCTGTAGGAGAAGATTATCTCCACCTATTGTGACACACTAGTGTTATTCACTTTTAAAATTCACCACTTTTGTTTCTCTCCATCCACTACATGCACTTACACCGTGTTCGTGTTTGTTCCACCACAGATCTTCGCTGCTCCACCGGACAATGCTCGCTCATCACCCCAAGCTCACGCTTGACCATCCTTCAGACACATTGAAGGCCAGAGAAAGTTGGAGGAGAAACATCTTTCAACCATACCACCTCTCTCACATCCCATATAGCATTGATGAAACAACTACCCTACATGGACTCCTTCCACATAGGTTCTTCATTCACCCGGGATATGTGGGTATTTAAATGTCACTCACATGTCTTTTGGGGGGATTAAAATCCCCCCCTGATATGAGGGAGCCTTGAAGGTAGTAGGAATAAAAAACTCTCCCTCTTGTGTATATAAAAATGGACAATTCCCCCTTGATGAAGATAGATGTACACCCCTTGGTTGGAAGATCCTTGATCGAGGGAGGAGCTCAGGATGCTGCTAAAGTACCCAGTTTTCATTCATTTTTCTTAGTTTATTTTATTTTTGTTTTAGTTTAATTCAAATATAATTTAAATTTTAGTGAATTAAATATAATTTAATACATGTTTTTATTGAAGCACCATCAACCATTTCTCTTCTTCTTCTTCTTTTTCTTCAATTTTCTCATTTCTATTACTTATAATAATTATTATTTTTATTATTTTTATTATTATTATATTATTATTATTATTCTAACATTTTTTATTTATTTATTTTCTTATTTCTTTTCTTACTTTTTCCTCTTATTTTATTTTAATTTCCTTTTCTCTCTATTTCTTATTCTCAATCTCTCAACCCAATTCTTCATATTTTATTTACTTCTTTTTATTTTATTTTTTCTAATCCACAATTTTTTTTATTCTTTAATTTTTTTCTTATTTTCTTTTTTTTATTCTTGTATTATCTCACATCCACCATTATGATCTCTTACTCCTAGAAATGAGTAGCTGACTCAATTTTTTGGATTGGGGGTAGGTTAATATCTTCATTAATTTTTCTTAATGTTTATTTTTTATTGATTTGAGTAGCATGCATGGGTGAGGTGAAATTCCCTGATGTGGTGACTCCTCCCAATGATATATAAATAAATGTATTCCTATTATTTTATTTAATCTCTATGACCTCTCTGCACTTGTAATTTCATTAAATGATGGATTTCAAGTAATCAATTGACAAAATGGAATCAATAGAGTCGGCTCTCAGAAGATGTCACATCATTGATAAAGGTGTTCCATCATCCTTGATTAAAGGAGGAGGGGGAATTGATATTTCTTAGGCATCCAATGATTTCCACAATTTGTAATTAAATAATAGAAGTTCAAAAATGATATTTCAAGATTGTATTATAAAACTGAAATCAAAAATAAAAATTATAATAATGATTTACCCAAAACGAAACCCAAAACCAAGTCTTTTCAATCTTATCTCATTCAATTTAGCATTTTATAGTATTTTAATTATATATTTTTATATATCATGCCATATAAATAAAAAACCCAAAAATATTTTCATTGTTTTCATTAAATTCTTATAACAACAAGAGGAATGAGTGTATGTGATTTATAAGAATTATAGTAAGAAAATTATAATCTCCTCAAGAGAGATGACCCTGAGTAGCCACTGTGTTGTATTAGGAAATTTATTTTCTTTTTCCACACACTGTGAAAGGGTTTTATCAAAAATAGTGTTAATTTCGGGGATCCAATCATTAGATTATTCACATTTTCTATTTTCACATTTTACATAGATTTTATTATTTTTATAAAAACTAAAACTAAAAAATCCATGATAAATTCAAATGATTATTATTCTAGATAGACTGAAAATTACTCATATGTGAAAAAATCAGTTGTTGAATCACCCTTGTCTCCAAAAGATGGTGTTTCCATTTGAGATAAATAGATCAGATGATCCAGGATCCAAATTTTCATAGAAGATGAATCCAAGGACCTCAACCAAGAGCTTAAATAGACCCTTAAACAACTTGTGGTTAAAGGATCAGTTAGATAACTAACCACATTTCGGTATTACTTTCCATAATTTTATCAAGAAGTAGCCAAAACACCAAAGGAGTGCTCCTAGTTTCCTCATAACACCTTTGAAGAATTTTCCCCATAATATTTCCCAGAGTAAGTGAAAAAACACAAAATCATATATGATATTCATGAGCTTGAAGATATGGTGAAAGAACTACAAGATCAAATAGATTGGATAACAACATATATCCATGAACAATTATAGCAATATGAACCTAAACTAGAAGATGTTTCATTCATCTAACCTGAGGAAGCCAAATGGGAAGACTTGTTTGCTAAGCTACATGTGGGATATCAATAAGAACTGGATTAATTTAGGATTGAATGTGAGGAACTGGTCTATCAACCAATCCCTTGTAATGAAGAATATCCAACACCATTAATAGTAGATACAACCCAAGTGGTGTAATTTGATGTAAACATTGAGGAGACCGACTACCTACCTCCATACACTGAGAATATACTCCAAGAGGAACTCACCACTGAGGTAGAAATTAAAATAGAACTAACTAAGGGATTTGATCCTTTCTTTGACTTTATAACTTCTTATTTTATTGAAATTAAACTGTACATCACTCCCTACTATTTTTATTATGCATATTCAAACAATATTTTTTATGCCTCATAGGAGGATGAACAAACTAGAAATGGACCTACATTAGAACACATTGAGCTCTCTAATTTCAATCAAATTTCATTTGGGGAGCCCCATCTGGAGATCCAAGTTGTTGAGCCTGAGGAAATCAGAAAATAGGATGCTCATCATAAAAGGGAGAAATTTCTTATTAAAAATAAAAAAAATTAAATTTTATTCAATTAAAAATACCTACTTATTCTCCCTTTAATCGTTCGATTTATACAGTCTATGTTAATCCATCACTAGAAGAGAAGAAGGAGGTTTCATAAGTAGAAAACAATGGTGTAACGTCCCAGACCCGGGTGCCACGCAACGGGTGCCCCAAGCCCGGTTCGCCACGTGACCTCAAGTGCATTTCCCCAAACGCCAGAGGTTTCCGAGTAGCAGCGAGGGCCCAGGTCTGATAAACATACAACGATAGCAGAAGCAGTAAACATACACAACTGAAATAAACTACAGTAGTGGATATAACCAACAATTTGTAAGTGATGATTCTACATGTTTCAAGTTCTGAGAAAACATCCAGAGCATGTTATACATCAATACAGTGCAACAAGACACAGAGTACATCAAAACAAGAAAAACAGCTCATAGCGGCATCACGAGCCTAGGCTCGGTCCCATGCCCTCCTACTCCTCAGCAACAGTCAAGTACCTGTATAGGGACTCTTGCCCCTATCTACACCTACAGAAACATAATCTGTTTGGGACGAAAAGCATGACCCAAACAGGGTGTGAGAAATATATCTCAGTAGGCACCCACCAAAGGCACGTGCCCAACTGCGTGTAAGCATTCAACATTAGTGTGCAGTAGTAAAATGCAAATAAGTAAGAAGTACTTAAAAGTAACTCATTACCAGTTATATTTCCATTTTTATTATCCCTTTAATCCATTTAATATAAGAAATAACCATAGTGCATTTATAGTAAACAACTAGTGTCCTCAGACATGTAAACTCCTACCCTCGGGTAACGAGTATCCAAAACAAGAATCTGCCCTCAAGAATAAAATAATTTTCCCTCAGGCGTAGGTAGTGTCGCCCTCAGGCACAGAATCAGCTGCCCACAGGCACGGAAGAAGTTGCCCTCAGGCCGAAATAACGACAGCCCTCGGGCTAAATAGTGCAGTGCCCTCAGGCTAATCACAACAATGCCCTCCGGCTAAACAGGTAACCGGGTCATTCCCAACATATCAAAATGCAGTAAACAACCAATTCCTCTCAAGGCAATTCTACAATTACTACATTAAAGGAATACCCTCGGTTATCCTGGCCAAACGGCTAAACAGTGAAACACACCCTGGGGGTGGTTTCAGATCCAAGAAACGATCCCAAATAGCATTTCAATATCTTTATTTAATTACCTATACAGTTCTATGTAGTTAAATTAGCCACGGCCTTAGCCTCACGACACCCCAATATGGGTTCCTAGCTCAAAAACACACAAAACACACAACAGTTGGAAAACTAAACACCAAGCCACCTACCTTATACACCAATGAACGCTATACCCGAACGCTGACTCGAGATATGCCCAAGAATGGCGTAGATATGACGAAGAACAAAACTCATTCAAACG
The DNA here is from genome assembly GCA_963277665.1 of Viscum album. Taxonomy (NCBI): domain Eukaryota; kingdom Viridiplantae; phylum Streptophyta; class Magnoliopsida; order Santalales; family Viscaceae; genus Viscum; species Viscum album. Next base: position 310,375,435 of record OY728133.1, on the reverse strand, counting down.
TAAATAACTTACGTTAGGAGAAGCATTGGCAAGAACGGTACCCGGGGAGGAGATGGATTACCTGTGCAGTTCCAACGAGATTTTCCGAAGCCGAATCGGATTCCAGACGAATGCCCAGTGGATCTTCAAAGATCTGGCCTCCTCCTTTGGCTCCAAAATGGCTCAAATGCCTCATATGCCAAATGAGGAGGCTTATGCCTGTTTTAAGCCAAAAAAACAATGTACACGGCGTTTACATCCAAGTACACGGTGTGTACTCCCTTCATTTAACAGTTTATTTGGCGGCACCACCACACTGTTCATCTGTCGACATGAGTACACGACATGTACTCTCGAGTACACGGCGTGTACTGTCGCCCAGCTGGTGGCGATGCCACTACCTTACTGTTTAAGCCTGCCGACTGACTACACGGCGTGTAAGGTACCACTACAAGGCGTGTAGTCGGTTCCAACACCCTTCGTCTCCGGAATGGCTACACGCCCTAGGTACTCATCCCAACATGGAAAAAAGTACATAGCGTGTGGATAAAGTACACGGCGTGTAGTTCCAAAATGCAGTATTTTTTCCCATTTTCCATACTTTCTCAAAAAAAACTTAAGGAAAAGGGAAATAAGATGCCCGTACCTCTAAAAAAAGAACCGGGTTCTTACAAACTTCCCCCCTTATAGCAATTCGTCCATGAATTTCCCTTCCAAGGGTGGCGAAGAGAAAGATCAGAACAGCTCTAGCCACTGAGCACGTACGTCGGCCTCCTGCTCCCAGGTCTCATCTTGCACTCGGCCATGCTGCCATAGCACTCGTACGAGAGGAACTGACCGACCTCGGAGAACTTTCGTGCTCCTGTCAATGATACGGATCGGATGCTCCTCAAAGGACGCATCATGCTGAAGCTCAACCTCCTCTGGATGAAAGGTGTGAGACAGGTCTGAATGGTACCAATGCAACTAAGACACGTGGAAGACATCGTGCATGGCTCGGTACCGCTACGGTAACTGCAACTGATATGAAAACAGCCCGACTCTCTCCAGAATCTCAAATGGTCCCACATACCTCGGTGAAATCTTACCCTATCTCCTGATCTGTTTGTGTCCCAGCCTCGGTGAAACATGCAAGAATACATGATCTCCGACCACGAACTCCAAAGGTCGTCTGTGGCGATCAGCATAAGACTTCTGACGAGACTGCGCGGTATCCATCCGCTTCCGAATCAACTGGACCTTCTCAAATGTCTCATGTACGAGCTGTGGCCCCAGTAAAGCTGCCTCACCTACCTCTAACCAGCACAAAGGTGATCGGTATGACCTACCATATAAAGCCTCGTATGGTGTCATCTCAATAGTTGCCTAAAAACTATTGTTATAGGAAAACTCGAGTAAGGGTATATGCTTCTCCCACGAGCCCCCAAAGTCTAGGACGCATGTGCGCAGCATTTCCTCTAGCACATGTATCGTCTGCTCTGACTGTCCATCTATCTGAGGGTGGTATACTGTGATCAGAATCACCTGTGTACCCAGAGCCCTCTGAAAACTCTTCCAGAAACAAGACATAAAGCAGGCATCCCTCTCTGAAACGATAGAACGAGGGACCCCATGAAGACGTACGATCTCTCGGATATACAGCCTTCCGAGATCGTCCACACCAAAGGTCTCCTTGATCGTCAAGAAGTGAGATACCTTCATGAGTCTGTCCACAACAACCCACACAGCGTCATTGCCTTGAGGTGACTTTGGAAATCCCGTCACGAAATCCATCACAACATCATCCCATTTCCACTCCGGAATGAGCAACTACTGTAACAGTCCAGCTGGTGTCTGATGCTCTGCCTTCACCTGCTGACAGGTGGAACATCTCGTAAAAACACCAGCTATCACTCTCTTCATACTCGGCCACCAGTATTGATGCCTCATGTCACTGTACATCTTGGTAACCCCGAGATGAACTGCCCAAGCTAAAGCATGAAACTCCTGCATCAGCTCCTCGCGTATATCCCCTGGAACCCATACACGTCCATGGAAATACAAAACCTCATCATCGCCTATCATCCTACCGGGAGGAGGGTCCTCACTTTCCACCGACTCCCGTAGAACTAGGCCTTCTGAAACCGATAGTTGCCTCATCCTCACTCTGTCCAGGAGGGTAGAAGTCGCAGCTAACGAGGAAAGATAAGTCTACCCCTGACTGTCATGCACCTCCAGATGCATCTCAGAGAACAAAGCCATAAGCTGCCACTCACCACTGGCCTCCTGCGCTGCCTGTATCTGAGTCATCCAGCTTAGTGCATCAGCTACTGCATTACCTTTACCAGGTGTATAGGAAAGCTCAAAATCGAAGGACTGTAAGTACTCGACCCACCTTCTCTGCCTCAGATTCAGGTCACGTTGAGTAAAGATATACTTGAGGATTTTGTGGTCGGTGAAAACCACAAAATGCTCTCCCAATAGATAATGTCTCCAATAGCGCAACGCATGAACAACTACAGACAACTCGAGATCATGCGTCGGGTAATTCCTCTCATGTGGCCTCAACTGCCGAGACCCGTACACAACAACTCAGTCACCCTGCATCAAAACTGCTCCCAAAACAATCTCTGATGCATCACAGTAAACTGTATAGATCTTCCCCTACTCTGGGAGTATCTGGATCGGTGCTGATGTCAACCTTCCCTTTAGGTCCTGAAAAGCTGTCTCGCAAGCTTCTGACCAAACGAACTTCACACCCTTCTTAGTCAGACCTGTCAACGGTGCTTCTAAGTGGGAGAATTCTTGTATGAAGCGTCTGTAGTAACCAGTCAGCCCTAAGAAACTCCGTATCTCAAACACGTTCTTGGGCTGCTCCCAGGAAACTACTTCCCTCACCCTTCTCTGGGTCTACTGCAACTCCTGCCTCAGAGACAATATAACTCAGGAAGTGAATCTGGTCCATTAAAAAATGGCACATCGAGAGTTTACCATATAGCCGATGCTCTCTCAGTGTACTCAATACGATCTCAAGATGAGTGGCATGGTCGTGTCGAGTGTGAGAGTACACCAAGATGTCATCCATGAATACTACCACAAATGAATCAAGATACGGATGGAACACACAATTCATCAGATCCATGAAAACTGATGGCACGTTTTTCAGTCCGAATGACATAACTATATACTCATATAGACCATACCTACTCCTAAAAGATGTGAGAGGTATATCAAATGGTCTCATGCGCAGCTGATGATATCTGGATCTCAAGTCAATCTTTGAGAACAATCGTGCTCCACGAAGCTGATCAAACAGATCATCTATCCTCAGCAAGGGATATCGGTTCTTAACCGTCAACTGGTTCAGCTTCCGATAATCCTCACAAAGTTTGAGGGTACCATCCACCTTCTTCGCAAAAAGGACCGGAGAACCCCAAGGAGAAGTACTGGGTTGGATAAAACCCTTTGCCTATAACTCCTCTAACTGCCTCTTTAGCTCCTGCAACTCAGGAATGGCCATCCTATAAGGAGGAATGGACACCAGTGATGCTCCTGGAACTAGCTCAATAGCGAAATCCACCTCACGCACCGGTGGTAGACCTGAAAAGTTGACCGGGAAGACATCCCTGAAACGATCGACAACTGGAGGGAAATTCGTCTGACAAGTCCCCTGGTCATCCAGATATAATCTCGCAATATGGGTTGTGACTCCACCTCACCCGTGGTGCTCTGGTCCAGCTCGACTCGCCTGAACATCCCACTCTCCCTTGTATAGAAACTCCCTGCACTCTGGTGACGTGAAACACACCCTACGACAGTAGCAGTCTATGAAGGATCGAAAGGGAACCAACCAGTCCATCCCGAAAATGACGTCATAGCTCGTCATCTCCATGAAATAGAGGTCCCAAAGGAAGTGAAACCCACCAACCTCAAGGGGGAACTCCTTACAATGACGCACACCAGTCGTCCTAGTCCCCAACGGAGTGTCTAGCGTCAAGATATCAGATGAAGTAGAAACACTGAGCCCAAGGCTCTCCACAACGGGTACAGATATGAAACTATGTGTAGCACACGTATCAAAAAGTACTGAAGACAAGACAGAAGCTACTAGAATAGTACCTCTAACTGTCGAAGGTCCGGGATCCTGCTCCTGCTGGGTCTGTTGCACTGCATATGCCTGCCCAGTGCCGCGGCCCTGCGACACAGCCTTGCTACCCTGAGTTGTCCCGCCCAGCTGCCTCTGAGATCCGGGTGTCTGGATACCACAGCCTCAACCACCATCTCTGCCTGCACGCCCTGACGTATTCCAATTTTTCGACTGGTAAGATTCCACTGGTCCTACTCCCGCACACGGAGTCTGCACAGAACCCCTCTCACTAGCTGGTGGAAACGCCCTGCAAAAGCGCTGCAGATGACCTGTCTTGCCGCAAGATCGGCACTCCACTGGTCACGTGGACACTGTAGCCTCTTTTTCCCCTCTCTACCACACTAGTAGCACATAACCTGGCCACCTGAAGCATTATTATGACTGGTACTGCCGCCCTCATAGAAGTCCATCTGTCTCTTCCTCTGGCCAGCAGAAATAATACCAGTCACTGGGGCTGAACCGCCCTGGCTCACACCACTAGATTCCCGTAGGTTCCTCTCTGTAATCAGCACCTAGTTCACAATCGTGTGTACAATAGGAAACTTGAAAACATTCACCAGTGCTCGGATGTCGTACCGAAGACCATCCTCAAAACGTCTGGCTCTTAACATCTCATCACCCACCAGCACAGGTGCAAAACACTGAAGCTCTGTAAAACGAGCAGAGTAATCCATCACCGACACAGCGCCCTGCTGCAGATTCATGAACTCTAGAGCTCTATCTTCCCTTAGCATCTCGGGAAAGAAGAAATCATAGAAGAATTCCTGAAAATATTCCCACGCCATGTCCCTGTGATGCTCTGACTGGGTGGTAACATTCCACCACCTCTTGGCGGAATCACACAGCATGTAAGTCGCGAGCTTGACCCTCCGCCCTGGAGGCGTCTCAAGATGCTCAAAAATAGTCTACATCGATCCTAGCCAAGACTCTGTAGCCTGTGGTCCTCTATCCCCTGAAAACGTAGGTGGATGCTGCTTCTAAATGATACACGTCAGCTCGGCCATAGATGTGGCAGCATGTGGTGCTCCCTGAAACGTCTGCATGAACCGCAATAATCCTTCACGGAACTGTGCCCCCGCGCCTGAGTCCGGTATAACAGCTGGTGCCGCATCTGGCTCTGCTGGTGGATCAACTGGTAACCCATGGTCCACCATCTCCAGAGTATAATCGTCGCCGCTCTCCTGGAAAACAACTCACGGTAATCTAGGCGGCATGACTCTACAAGGTCAAAAGCATGCCTCAGATTCAAGATTATTAAGACTAGAAGCGAAGGAACCACAAAGGGAACAATAGTAAGAAGGTATTAAAAATTGGAAAAACAAGACTACAGGGCACGTACAATGACTACACGGTGTGTACTTGACTTCCCTTCCCCTGCCCGGGTCCTTCTACATGGCTAAGCCACATGGCTTCCATTCAACAAAACTACACGGCATTTATTATATCTACACGGCATGTACGGTGTTATTTTCCAACTGCTCGTGTCGCCTGTGACACGGCCGACTACTCGGCTTTACACTACACGGTGTGTTACACCCGTACACAGCGTGTACAACATCCTGTTTCCCAGCCACACGGCTAATGCCACACGGTCTGTCCTCGGACCAGATGACACAACGTGTCCCACAGGTACACGGCGTGTTTAGGGAAAGGTGACACCGGCCCGTGTTGTTAGTTACACGGCCGAGTCCCCAGGTCACACTACACGGCATGTCTATAACTGACACGACGTGTTCTTTCAAGGAGTTCGTCGACCCATGTTTGTTAGTTACACAGTCGGACCCAGGGTCACACTACACGGCGTGTACTTAGACTACAAGTCGTGTTTTACCCAAGCCCTTCCCTACCCTGTGTCGCCGCCCACACGGTTTGTGACACGGGAAGAGACTACATGGCGTGTACTCGGGGTACACCGCGTGTACTCAAAAAGCGCATTTTTCTTCCCAAACAGAAGAACACACACGGTGTGTATGAGGTCCTACACGACGTGCATTCTGGGTTTTTCGGACAGTATGCCTCAGAAACTTCCCCAGAACCCAGAAAATACTGAAAAACAACACCTAAGTGTCAAATTCTGACCTGTGAGGGCCTATACTCCTCACGAATAAAATTTTGACATCTTATCTATGTTATAACCAATAAATCGTCAATGATCCACCAAATTCTGGTCAATGGGGGCCCATACTCCCCAAAAACCAAAGTTTGGCGTTCATTCTATAAACAAGCTCAAAAAAACATACCATATCACAAGGAAGGTATTTATCAAAGAGCTATCACAACAGCATGCTTTATTAGCACAACAACTATCACAACAACATGCCAATTCTAATGCACATACATGGCATGGAAACTATGCATGGCATGTGATATCTATCATGTGCCTATATGATGCATGAGATGGCATACCCTCATCTCATCGGGTTGAAATAGAACCCATAGATAAAATATAAACAGCACAATCCAAGTGTGTCACCCAACGGTGAAAACATATCAACCGTAAAACTGCAAAATCAAAAGACTGCAAAAATACGAGGTAGACTGGATTTTCCCTGTACACGGGTTAGCTACGCCCGGGCACAGCTTATTACCAACTACCATTCCATCCTATCCCTGACTATGGCTCCAAATAGTAAGTAAAAGAAAAGAAAACCCTATGATACCACTTTTTAACGTCCCGGACCTGGGTTCCACGCAACGGGTGTATGACATCCCGTCTTTTTATAACATAAACATTCATTACATTACACAAAACTGAGGATCTTTAAGGTTTAGTGTCTTGGAAACCAGGAACATAAAACATGAAAACAACACAAAGCATTATTCTTAAAGACTTGAAAGGCTTCTCCTTACGTTCATCCTAGGTTCATTACTGCATCTCATAACCTGGGGATATACATCAAAAGAAAGGGTGAGCAGAAGGCCCAGTAAGGGAAACAAGAGAAACATTTTACATGTGAACTTGAGATACTTCAATAAGGTCATGAAAAGAACTTTAAGGCATGAGAAAGAAATCATGAGATATATCATAATAAAAATAACATTTTTCATAACTTGAAGATGTGGCTGCAACATTTAATATTGACAATCATTTTGTTTCACCAAGGTCCATCCCCAATGTGTCATTAAAAATTACCAAGGTTATTCACCAAGGTATCAATCTGAAAAGTCATCTCTAGAGATTATGTCTTTACCCAATGCATTGAAGCGCTATCTGGGCGCACCCTTGACATGTATTTATTATCATGTGAGCCACATATATCATCATCAATCATTTCATAAACAACCCATATGGAATAAAAAATGGGTTTCATTTCATAATCATAATGTTTTAAAAACTGCTTTAAAGAAATGATCTTTATGTCACATTAAACCCATGGAAAGGGAAAGAGGGTTTCATGTATGTAAATCCAAGAATTTAAAATAGATCATTTTGATAAATATGTGAATACCACTATAGAAATAAGATCTTTAAGTATTCACTTAATGACATAAAATAATTTTGAGAAAAAGAGAGAGACATTTTGAGACGAAAATTCTGCAGCATAACGGCTACGTTACAGGGTTTTAGAAAACGTTGAAAAGAGAGGGGACATGGGTCACCCACTCATAAATGATATATAAAAATATTATAGGGAAAGAATATAAAGGATATGAATCATGGTAATGAAATTTTAAGGACATACCATTTGAAATTAAAAACATGGAAGTTAGACAAAAATAATATTTCTCTTATAAAAATTCGGCAGCCTAACGGCGTCACTTAAACTTCAATAAAAATGATTTGACAAGATAAAATAGATTATCTCATCATATGATCATAATATATCAGTATGATAGAGATATATATCATACCCCAACATAATAAAAAGGTACTTGAAAAATTTAACATGAAAATAGAACTTGAAAAATGAGAAGGGTGAAAGAATCCCTTAAATATTTGGCAGCCTAACGGCGTCACTTAAACATTCATCAAACAAAATGATGAGAGTAAGAGGGGATATCTCATCATATAAAAATTAAAATGGAAGTAAGAGGAATATAGAATAACATCCTCCCACATAATAACATGGAGAATAAAAGGAATGACATAAAAGAGATTACTTGAAATAAAGAGAGAGGTTGGATCCCTTACCTTAAACGTAACTATTAAAACTCAAAGGTTGGGACCTTGAGAGGATTGAGGGAAACTCGGGAGGACTCCTTGGGAGGTAAAGATACCAGAACTTTGTTGATAATGATTTTGGAGTCCAAAGGATGAGAGAATGGCTTGGTATTTATAGGGAAGGTGATGGGACAAAGCATTATTGGCCAAGGGACACCTCACAAGTGGTTTTCTCAAAACCATGTGCTCTCCCAAGATATTTCCCATTAAGATAGGCCACATGGGGCCCCCAATACAATAATTCATCACCTTTGGTCGTCCAACCCTTAAAATATCTCATGACATCACCATGACACAGCTATGATGTCATTAAACATACCGAAACCCTAAAACTGTGTTTTTACAATTCACTGAAAATTCAACTTCCTCAGAAGAATCCCAAAATTTAACCCTAACCAAATATTGATGCTCTTATTAAAAATATGAACTCCATTTTATAAAAATAATTTTCTAAATATTTTTAATTTAGTTTTTAAATAAAAACACTATTCACCAAAAATTCATTTTTTCAGAAAAAATCCCAAAATTACCGTAACATAATATCGGTGCTCTGAGTTCAAAAATAAAGTCCATTTTATTAAAATATTTTTAATTTAATTTTTAATTAAAAAACACTATTCATCCCAAAAAAAACTAATACTTGGCTAATAATTTATGAAACTGTTATTTACCCAATTTTTTGAATCTCATTACTTAATCTAGGTGTCTAAATTATATTAAAACTTTATTTGAGTGAAATTACTAATCCATTTGGCCACATTACTAATCATGAGCGTAAAATCACTATTTATAATTTAATATTCATCAAAAATTAATTCGATCTTATTAGACTCCAAATTCCTTACTGAACACTTTTGTATAAGACCATTTTTTGAAAATCATTACACATCATTAATTATTTAGGGTTTACATAAATATTTTAAAATATCCTTTTTTTCAAAATTCATTAATAAAATAACTTCTAAAATTATCCGGACATTTGAAATTTCACAAAAATCACTAAAGGAAGAAATCTCAATTCATTCAACCCAAAGGATTACACAAAGAAGTTAGGGTCTCATCACATAGCCCCTTATAACACTGGCATATGACCTAAGTGTAAGGTGTGATATGGTGAGAGAATATGAGGGAGGCTCAGATAACATTGCCCTAGTAGTAATCTCTACTAACTTGAACTTCTCCCGTAGACGTTTCTGTTCAAGCTTGACACGCTGGAGTTCAGCTTGGGCTTGGTCCAAAGCGAAGCCCAAAGATGTCACCTCCTTCCCAAGCTCTGATAAGTGGGCCTCATAAGGTTCGAGTCTACTGGATGAAGCCATCGACTCCTCTTTCTGCATTAACCATTAACATCTCTATTAAATCGTTAAGGGTAAGTTAATATACTATTTAAAAAGTTTGGGTCGTTACATTCTTCCCCCCTTAAGAAATTCTTTCCCTGAAATTTATACTTGAGGCCAAGTCGAAAAGGTGAGGGTACTTTTTCTTCATCGTTTCCTCAGGCTCCCAAGTCACTTCATCATATTTATGATTCCTCCACAACACTTTCACAAGTTGGGTAGTCTTGTTTCGTAGAACCTTGTCTCTACGGTCTAAGATCTCCACTAGTTGCTTCTCATAAGAGAGGTCATGTTCCAGTTGTACCACCTCTGGGTTCAGTACATGCGAAGGGTCGATTATGTACTTCCTCTAGAGAGATACATGGAAGACATTGTGAACTTGAGCAAGGTTCGGTGGAAGTGCTAGACGATAGGCCACTACTCCTATGCGATCAAGGATTTCATAGGGGCCAATGTACCTAGGGATGAGCTTCCCTTTCTTCCCAAACCGCATGACTCTCTTCCATGGAGAAATTCGAAGGAAGACTTTATCACCAACACCAGACTACAAGTCCCTTCGACGATTGTCACCATAGCTCTTCTGCCGACTCTGAGTAGCCTTTATGTGTTGTTGGATGGCATGAACCTGTTCTGACATCTCTTGCACAAGATCAGGCCCAAGAAGCTTTCTCTCACTAGTTTCATCCCAACAAGTAGGAGTTCTACATCGATTTCCATACAGAGCTTCATAGGGTTCCATCTGAATACTCGAATGGAAGCTGTTGTTATAGGAAAACTCAACTAATGGGAGGTGTTGATCCCATCCACCATTAAATTCCATTGAGTATAATCTCAGCATGTCTTCGAGTGTCTGAATAGTCCTCTCAGATTGGCCATCAGTTTGAGGATGATAGACTGTAATAATATTCAATTCAGTATTTAGAGCGTGTTGAAGACTTCTCCAGAATTTTGATGTGAATCTTGGATCACGATCAGACATGATGGATAGTGGTACCCCATGCAGCCTCACCACTTTTTTTACGTATATCATGGCTAGTTGATCCTGAGAGAAATCTTCCTAAAAAGAGATAAAATGGGCGGTCTTGGTGAGACGTTCCACAATAACCCATATCGCATTGTTTCCTTTGGATATTTTCGGGAGACCAGTTACAAATTCCATAGTGATATTATCCCACTTTCATACTGGTATGGGTAGCAGTTGTAATACCCCCTTAAGAAGTTGTCATTTTGCCTTTAATTGCTGACACATAAGGCACCTTGTAGTGTAATCAGCAATCTCCCTCTTCATGTTATCCCACGAATAATGATCACGAAGGTCTCTATACATTTTAGTGCTTCCCAGATGTATAGAGAAAGTAGAGCTATGAGCTTCATCCATCAGTTCTTTCTTTATATCCGGAATAGATGGAACACATAGTCTTGTATGAAATTTCAATACACCTTCTTGATAAATATTGAAATCAGGGAACTTCCCATATTTTATAGCCTCCAACTTCTCCTACAGCAAAGGATCTTCTTTTTGAGCCTTCTTGATCTTCTCTAGTAATGATGGTTGAGAAATCATTTGGGATAGGGTTGATGATGTCCCTTTCTTTATAATTCCCATTTCCAGTTTTACTAGATCATTAATAAAGGGATCTCCTAGGATCCTCATTGTTTCCAGAACAATAGGATCTTTCCTGCTTAATGCATTCGCGACTTTGTTTGCTCTTCCAGGGTGATAATGAATTGAATAATCACAATCTTTAATAAGCTCCAACCAACTCCTTTGTATCATTTCAATTCTTTCTGTGTGAAAATATACTTTAAACATTGGTGGTCAGTGTATATATCACATTTCTCCCCATAAATATAGTGCCTCCGTATCATTAGAGAAAAATCAACTGCCGCTAGCTCTAGATCATGCGTAGGATAATTATGCTCATGGATCATCAACTGTCGAGATGCATAAGCAATTACCTTGTCATTTTTCATGAGGATGCACTCAAGCCCTTTCAGAGATGCATCGCTAAAAATAACGAATCCTTCTCCGATAGAGGGTAGTGTTAACATAGGTGCAGTAACCAATCTCTTCTTCAGCTCTTGGAAGATTTCCTCGCATTCCTTTTTCCAGATGAACATAACCCCTTTTCGAGTCAACTTGGTTAGTGGATTAGAAAGCCATGAAAAGTTTTTCACAAACCTCCTATAATTTCCAGCTAAACCAAGGAAACGATGAATCTCAGTGACTACTGTGGGTTGAGTCCACTCCTCCACAACCATTGTCTTTGCAGGGTCAACCAAGATTCCTTCATTGGTTACGATGTTCCCCAAGAAATCCACTTGTTGTAACCAAAACTCACACTTGCTGAACTTTCCAAAGAGCCTCTCCTTCCGCAGAGTTTTCAAAATAACCCTCACATGATCTTCATTCTCCTCACGACTTTTTGAATATATAAAAATATCATCAATAAAAACTACCACAAAATTATCAAGGTAGTCCTTAAAGACTCTATTCATCAAATCCATGAAAATAACAGTAGCATTAGTCAAGCCGAAGGGCATAACAGTAAACTCATAATGACCATATCTTGATCGGAAGGCAGTCTTTGAAATATATTCCTTCTTCACCCTCAGTTGATGATAACCAGATCGAAGGTCAATATTAAAGAAGAATTGATCCCCACGAAGTTGGTCAAATAAATCATCAATTCTTGGAAGAGGGTATTTTTTCTTCACTGTGATCCTGTTCAGTTCTCTATAATCAATGCATAGCCGCATTGATCCATCCTTCTTCTTCACAAATAGAACTGGTGCCCCCCAAGGAGATACACTCGGTCGGATAAACCCCTTATCCAAAAAGTCTTGGAGTTGTTTCTTTAACTCTTGTAGCTCCACATTTGCCATTCTATACGGGGTCTTTGATATTGTTTGTGATCCAGGTAAGAGTTAAATGGAGAACTCTACCTCTCTTTCTGGCATAGGTCCAGGTAACTCCTCGGGAAATACATCCAGGTATTCCTGAAAAATTGGAACATCTTCTATCTATATGCTCATTTTTCCTTCTTCATCATCACTGATTAACTCCATAAAGAAAGATATAGGATGTGCTTCTAGATAGGGATCAAACTGGGATATCTCTCCATGGAAGATAACTGTAGGTAGTTTATTCAAGACTAATGATATTTCCTTACTTCTGCATTTGATCTTAGCATTATACTTTGAGAGCCAGTCCATCCCTATTATAATGTCGAATTCCAACATGGGAATGACTACTAGATTTTCGATAATATTGTGCTCACTAAAGTAAACACTAGAGTCTCTAAACACTGTTGATGCATGGATAATCCCACTTGGAGTCTTGACTGACAACTCTACCTCAAGCAATTCGGGGATTGATTCTATATTTTTTTCAAACTTGGAGGAAATAAAGGAATACGTACAACCAAAATCAAACAAAGTTGTTTCTAGTTTTGAGAGGACAACAAGAGTACCTGCTACCACGTCATTCGGAGCATCAAATTCAGTTGTTGTGATAGAAAAAGCACGACCTTTCTCCCCTGGCCTTTGCTGAGGTTTATGGTGATTCCCCTCCACTGCCCTTGGATTTGGACAGAGATTAGCATAGTGCCCAAGCTGTCCACACTTCAAGCAATGGACTTCGAGTAAGGCCAGAACCATCTTTCCTTTGTCGTTAGTGTTGGGGAGTTAAGGCTTCACCTCACTATAACAATTCCGAGAAATATGGACTCCTCTTCCACACTTGTAGCCCTTTCCAATTCCAACCAAGCAGTTCCCAGGATGCTTCTTCCCACATTTATTGCATTTGGTAAGTTGCGTTTTCATTCCACCTTTTCCCTGATCAAAAGTCTTCCCTAAACTGGGCTCCAATGATTTCTTCTATTCATTTGATTTATGAGACCACTATGTCTCACCAAACTCTAGATTGACTTTCATTGCACTCTGCACGATCTCCTCGTAGCTATCGTAGTCCCGGTTGGCTAAATTCTTCCGCAGATGAGGTCTCAGCCCACCGAAAAATCTATCAACCTTCCCACTTGGATCCATGAAAAAGCTATAGTTATATCATGAAAGTCGGGTGAAGTTCATCTCATAGCTTCTGACAGATTCGTTCTCCTTCTGCTTCAGCTCGAGAAACTCTTTCTCCATTCTCATTCTCATGGAACGAGGGAAATACTTATTAAAGAATATTACCCGGAACTCTTCCCACTCCATAGCTTCCATCTCTCCTCTAGGATTCGTTTTTTTGACCAGTGACCACCACTGATCAGCTTCTCCCTCTTGGCGGTAAACAGCAAGGGTGACTTTTTCTTGTTCCGAGCAAAGGAGTACAGAGAAGATCCTTTCAATGGAGATTATCCATTGTTCCACAACCAATGGGTCAGTAGATCCACTAAATGATGGTGGTCGTTGACGCATGAAGGACTCAACAGAATGTTGTTCCCTTCATGGTGAGATCGGCCTCTCATATTGATTCTAGTTGTTACTCATAACTTGAGTCAGTTGGTTCGTCATTCTCATGAATGTTTCCATTTCGGCTTCCATCAGAGGGCCGTCGGCACATGGTGCATTGCGGTCACCATCAGCATGGTTCCTCCTATTTCCCACCATTTTATAAAAGAATAAAACTTTAGTGAGAAACTTATTTCATTTATGAATCTTTTAACTATGACTTCATTCTTAGACAATTACATTTCTCTATAATTCCTTCATAATGATTCATAAAAATCTTGTGATTAACCAAACATATCCCCTGGGAGTGTCGTAACCAAGAGTCCAGCAAGGCCCGTTATCGTGAAATAGTTCCTGTTCGAGTCTAGCTCAAAGCGGTGTTTTCGGTTTTACCCCTATGTACATCTATGCCAGAGCCGCCTCTACCTGCTCGTATCCAGACAGGGATGTATTTTTTTGATAAACCACTTACTCAATACTTACCAAAATACTAGGAATTTTTCCTATATTTAATCTTTTCTATAAGGTTCTTCCTAATGTTTTTATATCCTAATTTCTGCAAATAACTAAACCATCCTCTGATACCAACTATGACATCCCGTCTTTTTATAACATAAACTTTCATTACATTACACAAAACTGAGGATCTTTAAGGTTTAGTGTCTCGGAAACCAGGAATATAATACATTTAAACAACATAATTAATTCTTATTAAACACTTGAAAGGCTTCTCCTTAAGTTCATCCTAGGTTCATTACTTCATCTCATAACCTGGGGACATACATCAAAAGAAAGGGTGAGCAGAAGGCCCAGTAAGGGAAACAAGAGAAACATTTTACATGTGAACTTGAGATACTTCAATAAGGTCATGAAAAGAACTTTAAGGCAAGAGAAATAAATCATGAGATAAATCATAATAAAAATAAAATTTTTCACAACTTGAAGATGTGGCTACAACAATTAATATTGACAGTCATTTCGTTTCACCAAGGTCCATCCCCAAGGTTTCATTAAAATTTACCAAGGTTATTCACCAAGGTATCAGTCTAAAAAGTCATCTCTAGAGATTAAGTCTTTACCCAATGCATTGGAGCGATATCTGGGTGCACCATTGACATGTATTTATTATCATGTGATCCACATATATCATCATCAATCATTTCATAAACAACCCATATGGAAAAAAGGAAATGGGTTTCATTTCATAATCATAACGTTTTAAAAACTGCTTTAAAGACATGATCTTTATGTCACTTTAAACCCACGGAAAGGGAAAGTGGGTTTCATGTATGTAAATACAAGAATTTAAAATAGAAAATTTTGATATATATGTGATTACCACTATAAAAATAAGATCTTTGAGTATTCACTTAATAACATAAAATAATTTTGAGAAAAAAAGAGAGACATTTTGAGATGAAAATTCGGCAGCATAACGGCTACATTACATGGTTTTAGAAAACGTTGAAAAGAGAGGGGACATGAGTCACCCACTCAGGAATGGTCTATAAAAATAGTATAGGGACATAATATAAAGGATATTAATAATGGTATTGAAATTTTAAGGACATACCATTTGAAATGAAAAACATGCAAGTAAGACAAAAATAAGATTTCTCTTATAAAAATTCGGCAGCCTAACGGTGTCACTTAAACTTCAATAAAAATGATTTGACAAGATAAAATAGGTTCTCTCATCATATAATCATAAGATATCAGTATGATAGATATAGAGATCATACCCCAACATAATAAAAACCAACTTGAAAGACTTGACATGAAAATAGAACTTGAAAAATGAGAAGGGTGAAAGAATCCCTTAAATATTCGGCAGCCTAACGGCGTCACTTAAAATTTCATAAAATGAAATGATGAGAGTAAGAGGGGATCTATCATCATATAAAAATGACAAGGGAATTAAGAGGGATATAAAATAACATCCTCTCACATAAGAACATGGAGCACAAAAGGAATGACATAAAAGAGATTACTTGAAAAGAAAGAGAGAGGTTGGATCCCTTACCTTAAACGTAACTCTTAATACTCAAAGGATGGGACCTTGAGAGGATTTAGGGAAACTTGGGAGGACTAATTGGGAGGTAAAGAGGCCAGAACTTCGTTGAGAATGATTTTGGAGTCCAAAGGATGAAGTAATGTCTTGGTATTTATATAGAAAGTGAGGGGACAAGGCATTAATGGCCAAGGGACACCTCACAAGTGGTTTTCTCAAAACCATGTGCTCTCCCAAGATATTTCCCATGATGTTAGGCCACATGGGTCCCCCAATACAATAATGCATCACCTTTGGTCGGCCAACCCTTAAAATATCTCATTACATCACCATGACACAGCTATGATGTCATTAAACATACTAAAACCCTAAAACTGTATTTTTACTATTCACTGAAAATTCAACTTCCTCAGAAGAATCCCAAAATTTCACCTTAACCAAATATCGATGATCTTACTACAAATATGAACTCAATTTTATAAAAATAATTTTCAAAATATTTTTAATTTAATTTTTAAATAAAAACACTATTCACCGAAAATTCATTTTTTCAGAAAAAACCCCAAAATTACCATAACATAATATCGGTGCTCGGAGTTCAAAAATAAAGTCCATTTTATAAAAAAAAAATTCTAAATATTTTTAATTTAATTTTTAATTAAAAAAAACTATTCATCCCAAAAAAACTAATACGTGACTAATAATTTATGAAACTATTATTTACCCATTTTATTCAATCTAATTACTTAATCTAGGTGTCTAAATTATATTAAAACTTTCTTTGAGTGAAATTACTAATCAATTTGGTCACATTACTAATCCTAAGCGTAAAATCACTATTCATAATTTACTATTCATCAAAAAATTAAATTGATCTTATTAGACTCCAAATTCCTTACTGAACACTTTTGTATAAGACCATTTTTTGAAAATCATTACACATCATTAATTATTTAGGGTTTACATAAATATTTTAAAATATCCTTTTTTCAAAATTCATCAATAAAATACATCCTAAAATTATTTGAACATTTGAAATTTCACAAACATCACTAATGGAAAAAATCTCAATTCATTCATCCCATAGGATTACACAAAAAAGTTAGTGTCTCATCACATAGCCCCTTATAACACCGGCATATGACCTAAGTGTAAGGTGTGCTATGGTGAGAGAATATGACGGAGACTCAGATAACATTGCCCTAGTAGTAATCTCTACTAACTTGAACTTCCCACATAGACGTTTATGTTCAAGCTTGACGCACTAGAGTTCAGCTTGGGCTTGGTCCAAAGCGAAGCCCAAAGATTCCACATCCTTCCCAAGCTCTGATAAGTGGGCCTCATAAGGATCGAGTCTACTAGATGAAGCCATCAACTCCTCTTTTTGCATTAACCATTATCATCTCTATTAAATCATTAAGAGTAAGTTAATATACTATTTAAAAAGTTTGGGTCGTTACATTCTTCCCCCCTTAAGATATTTTTCCCTGAAATTTATACTTGAGGCCTAGTCGAAAAGGTGAGGGTACTTTTGCTTCATCGTTTCCTCAGGCTCCCAAGCCACTTCATCATATTTATGATTCCTCCACAACACTTTCACAAGGTGGGTAGTATTGTTTCGTAGAACCTTGTCTCTACGGTCTAAGATCTCTACTGGCTGCTCCTCATAAGAGAGGTCATGTTCCAGTTGTACCACCACTAGGTTCAGTACATGCGAAGGGTCGGGTATGTACTTCCTCAATAGAGATACATGGAAGACATTGTGAACTTGAGCTAGGTTTGGTGGAAGTGCTAGACAATAGGCCACTGCTCCTATGCGATCAAGGATTTCATAGGGGCCAATGTACCTAGGG
Source organism: Viscum album (assembly GCA_963277665.1). NCBI lineage: Eukaryota > Viridiplantae > Streptophyta > Magnoliopsida > Santalales > Viscaceae > Viscum > Viscum album. The sequence goes on along the minus strand of OY728133.1, from coordinate 310,357,515 downwards.
TTGATCTTCCCTTTCTTCCCAAATCACATGACTCTCTTCCATGGAGAAATTCGAAGGAAGCCTTTGTCACCAACACCAAACTCCAAGTCCCTTTGACAATTGTCAGCATAGATCTTCTACTGACTCTGAGCAACCTTTATGTGTTGTTGGATGGCATGAACCTGTTCTGTCATCTCTTGCACAAGATCAGGCCCAAGAAGCTTTCTCTCACTAGTTTCATCCCAACAAGTATGATTTCTACATCGCTTTCCATACAGAGCTTTATAGGGTGCCATCTGAATACTTGAATGGAAGTTGTTGTTATAGGAGAACTCAACTAATGGGAGGTTTTGATCCCATCCACCGTTAAATTCCATTGAGCATAATCTCAGCATGTCTTCGAGTGTCTGAATATTCCTTTCATATTGGCCATCAGTTTGAGGATGATAGGCCGTACTAAAATTCAATTCAGTATTCAGAGCATGTTGAAGACTTCTCTAGAATTTTGATGTGAATCTTGGATCACGATCAGACACGATGGATAGTGGTACCCCATGCAGCCTCACCACTTCCTTTACGTATATCTTGGCAAGTTGATCCTGAGAGAAATATTCCTGAATAGAGATAAAGTGGGCGGTCTTGGGGAGACGTTCCATAATAACTCATATCACATTGTTTCCTTTGGAAGTTTTTGGGAGACCAGTTACAAAGTCCATAGTGATATTATCCCACATCCATACTAGTATGGGTAGTGGTTGTAATACCCCCTTAGGAAGTTGTCATTCTGCCTTTACTTCCTGACACACCAGGCACCTTGTAGTGTGATCAGAAATCTCCCTCTTCATGTTATCCCACCAATAATGATCACGAAGGTCTCTATACATTTTAGTGCTTCCCAGATGTATAGAGAAAGTGGAGCTATGATCTTCATCCATCAGTTCTTTCTTTATATCCGGAATAGATGGAACACATAGTCTTGTATGAAATTTCAATACACCTTATTGATAAATATTGAAATCACGGAACATCCCATCTTTTATATCCTCCAACTTCTCCTACAACAAAGGATCTTCTTTTTGAGCCTTCTTGATCTTCTCTAGTAATGATGGTTGAGAAATCATTTGGGATAGGGTTAATGATGTCCCTTTCCTTATAATTCCCATGTCCAGTTTTACTAGATCTTTAATCACGGGATCTCCTAGGATCCTCATTGTGGCCAGAACAACAGGGTCTTTCCTACTTAATGCATCTGCGACTTTGTTTGCTCTTCTAGGGTGATAATAAATTGAACAATCATAGTCTTTAATAAGCTCCAACCATCTCCTTTGTCTCATGTTCAATTCTTTATGTGTGAAAATATACTTTAAACTTTGGTGGTCGGTGTATATATCACATTTCTCCCCATAAAGATAGTGCCTCCATATCTTTAGAGAAAAAACAACTGCCACTAGCTCTAGATCGTGCATAGGATAATTCTGCTCATGAATCTTCAACTGTCTAGATGCATAAGCAATTACCTTGTCATTTTTCATGAGGACGCACCCAAGCCCTTTCAGAGATGCATCGCTAAAAATAACGAATCCTTCTCCGATAGAGGGTAGTGTTAACACAGGTGCAGTAACCAATCTCTTCTTCACCTCTTGGACACTTTCCTCGCATTCCTTTGTCCAGATGAACTTAACCCCTTTTTGAGTCAACTTGGTTAGTGGATTAGAAAGCCTTGAAAAGTTTTTCACAAACCTCTTATAATATCCCACTAAACCAAGGAAACTACGAATCTCAGTGACTGTTGTGGTTTGAGGCCACTCATCCACAACCATTGTCTTTGCCGGGTCAACCGATATTCCTTCATTGGTTACGATGTTCCCCAAGAAATCCACTTGTTGTAACCAAAACTCACACTTTCTGAACTTTCCAAAGAGCCTCTCCTTCCGCAGAGTTTTCAAATTAACCCTCACATGATCTTTATGCTCCTCACGAATTTTTGAATATATCAAAATATCATCAATAAAAACTACCAAAAAATTATCAAGGTAGCCCTTAAAGACTCTATTCATCAAATCCATGAAAATAATAGGATCATTATTCTAGCCAAAGGGCATAACAGTAAACTCATAATGCCCAAATCTTGATTGGAAGGTAGTCTCTGGAATATCTTCATTCTTCACCCTCAGTTGATGATAACCAGATCAAAGGACAATCTTAGAGAAGAATTGATCCCCATGAAGTTGGTCAAATAAATCATCAATTCCTGGAAGAGGGTATCTGTTCTTCACTGTGATCCCGTTCAGTTCTCTATAATCAATGTATAGCCGCATTGATCCATCCTTCTTCTTCACAAAGAGAACTGGTGCCCCCCAAGGAGACACACTCGGTCAGATAATCCCCTTCTCCAACAAGTCTTTGAGTTGTTTCTTTAACTCTTATATCTCCACATTTTCCATTCTATACGTGGTCTTTGATATCGGTTGTGATCCAGGTACGAGTTCAATGGAGAACTCTGCCTCTCTTTCTGGGGGAGGTCTCGTTAACTCCTCAGGAAATACATCCAGGTATTCCTGAACAATTGGAACATCTTCTATCTGTATTCCCCTTTTCCTTCTTCATCATCACCGATTAACTCCATAAAGAAAGCTATAGGAGGTGCTTCTAGATAGGGATCAAATCGGGATATCTCTCCTTGGAAGATGACTGTAGGTCGTTTATTCAAGACTGCTGATATTTCCTTACTTCTGAATTTGATCTTATCATTATACATTGAGAGCCAGTCTATCCCTAGTATAACGTCGAATTCCAACATGGGAATGACTACTAGATTTGTGATAAGATTGTGCTCACTAAAGTAAACACTATTGATGCATGGATAATCCCACATGGAGTCTTGACTGACAACTCTACCTAAAGAAATTCAGGGATTGATTCTATATTCTTTGCAAACTTGGAGAAAATAAAGAAATGCGTAGAACTAGAATCAAACAAATTAGTTGCTAGTTTTGATAGGACAAAAAGAGTACCTGCTACCACGTCATTCGGAGCATCAACTTTAGTTGTTGTGATAGAAAAAGCACGACCTTTCTCCCTTGGCCTTTGCTGAGGTTGATGGTGATTCCCCTCCACTACCCTTGGATTTGGACAGAGATTAGCATAGTGCCCAAGATGTCCACACTTGAAGCAATGGACTTCGGGTAAGGCTAGAACCATCTATCCTTTGTCGTTAGTGTTGGGGAGTTGAGGCTTCACCTCACTATGACAATTCCGAGAAATATAGCCTCCTCTTCCACACTTGTAGAACTTTCCACTTCCGACCAAGGAGTTCCTGGGATGCTTATTCCCACATTTATTGCATGTGGTAAGTTGCATTTTCTTTCCACCTCTTCCTTGATCAAAATTCTTCCCTAAACTGGGCTCCAACGATCTCTTCTTTTAATTTGATTTATGAGACCACTGTGTCTCACCAAACTGTAGCTCGACCTTCATTGCACTCCGCACGATCTCCTCGTAGCTATCGTAGTCCCGGTTGGCTAAATTCTTTCGCAGATGAGGTCTCAGTCCACCGAAAAATCTATCAACCTTCCAACTTTGATCCATGACAAAGCTAGAGGTATATCGTGAAAGTCGGGTGAAGTTCATCTCATAGCTTCCGACAGATTCGTTCTCCTTCTACTTCATCTCGAGAAACTCTTTCTCCATTCTCGTTTTCATGGAATGAGGGAAATACTTATTAAAGAATATTCCCAGAAACTCTTCCCACTCCATAGCTTCCATCTCTCCTCTAGGATTCGTTTTTTTTTGACCAGTTACCACCACTGATCAGCTTCTCCCTCTAGGCGGTAAACAGCAAGGGTGACTTTTTCTTGTTCCGGGAAAAGGAGTACAAAAAAGATCTTTTCAATGGATCTTATCCATTGTTCCACAACCAATGGGTCAGTAGATCCACTAAATGATGGTGGTCGTTGATAAATGAAGGACTCAACAGAATATTGTTCCCTTCGTGGTGAGATCAGCCACTCAGCTTGATTAAAGATATTACTCATAACTTGAGTCAGTTGGTTCATCATTCCCATGAATGTTTCCATTCCGGCTTCCATCGTAGGGCTGTCAGCACATGGTGCATTGTGGTCACCATCAGCATGGTTCCTCCTATTGCCCGCCATTTTCTAAAAGAATAAAACTTTAGTGAGAAACTTATTTCATTTATGAATCTTTTAACAAAGACTTCATTCTTAGACAATTACATTTCTCTATAATTCCTCCATAATGATTCATAAAAAGCTTGTGATTAACCAAACATATCCCTTGAGAGTTCCATAACCAAGAGTGTAGTAAGGCCTGTTATCGTGCACTAGTTCCCATTCTAGTCTAGCTCAAAGCGGTGTTTTCGGGTTTTACCCCTATGTACATCTGTGCCAGAGCCGCCTCTACCTACTCATATCCAGACAGGGATGTATTTGTTTGATAAACCACATACTCAATACTTACCAAAATATCAGGAAGTTTTTCTATATTTAAACTTTTCTATAGGGTTCTTCCTAAAGTTTTTATATCCTAATTTCCACAAATAACTAAACCATCCTCTGATACCAACTATGACATCCCGTCTTTTTATAACATAAAATTTCATTACATTACACAAAACTGAGGATCTTTAAGGATTAGTGTCTTGGAAACCAGGAAAATAATACATGAAAAAAAACATAAAGCATTCTTCTTAAACACTTTAAAGGCTTCTCCTTAAGTTCATCCTAGGTTCATTACTGCATCTCATAACCTGGGGACATACATCAAAAGAAAGGGTGAGCAGAAGGCCCAGTAAGGGAAACAAGAGAAACATTTTACATGTGAACTTGAGATACTTCAATAAGGTCATGAAAAGAACTTTAAGGCATGAGAAAGAAATCATTAGATATATCATAATAAAAATAAAATTTTTCATAACTTGAAGATGTGGCTGCAGCATTTAATATTGACAATCATTTCATTTCACCAAGGTCCATCCCGAAGGTGTCATTAAAAATTACCAAGGTTATTCACCAAGGTATCAGTCTAAAAAGTCATCTCTAGAGATTAAGTCTTTACCCAATGAATTGGAGCGCTATCTGGGCGCACCCTTGACATGTCTTTATTATCATATGAGACACATATATCATCATCAATAATTTCATAAACAACCCATATGGAATAAAATAAATGGTTTTCATTTCATAATCATAACGTTTTAAAAACTTCTTTAAAGACATGATCTTTATGTCACTTTAAACCCACAGAATGCGAAAGAGGATTTCATGTATGTAAATCCCAGAATTTAAAATAGAACATTTTGATATATATTTGAATACCCCTATAGAAATAGGATCTTTGATTATTCACTTAATAACATTAAATAATTTTGAGAAAAAGAGAGAGACATTTTGAGACGAAAATTCTACAGCATAACGGCTACGTTACAGGGTTTTATAAAACGTTGAAAAGGGAGGGGAAATGGGTCACCCACTCATAAATGATTTATAAAAATAGTATAGGGACAGAATATAAAGGATATGAATCATGGTAATGAAATTTTAAGGACATACCATTTGAAATGAAAAACATGGAAGTAAGACAAAAATAAGATTTCTCTTATAAAAATTCGGCAGCCTAACGGCGTCACGTAAACTTCAATAAAAATGATTTGACAAGATAAAATAGGGTCTCTCATCATATGATCATAAGATATCAGTATGATAGATATAGATATCATACCCCAACATAATAAAAAGGAACTTGAAAGACTTGACATGAAAATAGAACTTGAAAAATGAGAAGGGTGAAAGAATCCCTTAAATATTCGGCAGCCTAACAGCGTCACTTAAACTTTCATAAAACGAAATGATGAGAGTAAGAAGGGATATCTCATCATATAAAAATGAAAAGGGAAGTAAAAGGAATATAAAAGACATCCTCCCACATAAGAACATGGAGCATAAAAGGAATGACATGAAAGAGATTACTTGAAAAGAAAGAGAGAGGTCGGATCCCTTACCTTAAACGTAACTCCTAAAACTCAAAGGTTGGGACCTTGAGAGGCTTGAGGGAAACTTGGGAAGACTCCTTGGGAGGTAAAGATACTAGAAATTCGTTGAGAATGATTTTGGAGTCCAAATGATGATTGAATGGCTTGGTATTTATAGGGAATGTGAGGGGACAAGGCATTAATGGCCAAGGGACACCTCACAAGTTGTTTTCTCAAAACCATGTGCTCTCCCAAGATATTTCCCATGAAATTAGGCCAAATGGGGCCCCCAATACAATAATTCATCACCTTTGGTTTTCCAACCCTTAAAATATCTCATGAAATCAACATGACACAGCTATGATGTCATTAAACATACGGAAACCCTAAAACTGTATTTTTACTATTCACTGAAAATTCAACTTCCTCAGAAGAATCCCAAAATTTCACCTTAACCAAATATTGATTCTCTTATTACAAATATGAACTCCATTTTATAAAAATAATTTTCTAAATATTTTTAATTTAATTTTTAAATAAAAACACTATTCACCAAAAATTCATTTTTTTAGAAAAAACCCCAAAATTACCATAACATAATATCGGTGCTCTGAGTTCAAAAATAAAGTCCATTTTATAAAAATATTTTTCTAAATATTTTTAATTTAATTTTTATAAAAAACACTATTCGTCCCAAAAAAACTAATACTTGACTAATAATTTATGAAACTGTTATTTACCCATTTTATTGAATCTCATTACTTAATCTAGGTGTCTAAATTATATTAAAACTTTATTTGAGTGAAATTACTAATCCATTTGGTCACATTACTAATCCTAAGCATAAAATAACTATTCATAAGTTGATCTTATTAGACTCCAAATTCATTACTGAACACTTTTTTATAAGACCATTTTTTGAAAATCATTACACATCATTAATTATATAGGGTTTACATAAATATTTTAAAATATCCTTTATTCAAAATTCATCAATAAAATACATCCTAAAATTATCCGGACATTTGAAATTTCACAAACATCACTAAAGGAAGAAATCTCAATTCATTCATCCCAGTGGATTACACAAAGAAGTTAGGGTCTCGTCACATTGCCCCTTATAACACCGGCATATGACCTAAGTGTAAGGTGTGCTATGGTGAGAGAATCTGAGGGAGGCTCAGATAACATTGCCCCAGTAGTAATCTCTACTAACTTGAACTTCTCCCGTAGATGTTTCTGTTCAAGCTTGACACGCTGGAGTTCGTCTTGGGCTTGATCCAAAGCGAACCCCAAAGATGCCACCTCCTTCCCAATCTCTGATAAGTGGGCCTCATAAGGTTCGAGTCTACTGGATGAATCCATCGAATCCTCTTTCTGCATTAACCATTAACATCTCTATTAAATCATTAAGAGTAAGTTAATATACTATTTAAAAAGTTTGGGTCGTTACAGGGTGCCCCGAGCCCTGTTTGCCACGTGACCTCAAGAGCATTTCCCCAAACACCAGAGACTGCTGACTAGCAGCGAGGGCCCAGGTCTGATAGTGGGGAAACTATGCCCTCATTTGTCAAAGTGTAGCACAGTGGAATACCAAAATAAACATACAACGACAGCGGAAGCAGTAAACATACACAACTGAAATAAACTACAGCAGTGGATATAACCAACAGTTTGTAAGTGATGATGCTACATGTTTCAAGTTCTAAGAAAATAGACAGAACATGTTATACATTAATATAGTGCTACAAGACACAGAGTACAGCAAAACAAGAAAAACAGCTGGCAGCAGCATCACAAGCCTCGTCTCAGTCCCATGCCCTCCTAGTCCTCAGCAACAATCAAGTACCTGTATAGGGACTCTTGCCCCTATCTACACCTGCAGAAACGTAATCTGTTTGGGCCGAAAAGCATGACCCAAACAGGTTGTGAGAAATATATCTCAGTAGGCACCCACCAAAGGCATGTTCCCAACTGCGTGTAAGCATGCAAAATTAGTGTACAGTAGTAAAATGCAAATAAGTAAGCAGTACTTAAAAGTAACTCATTAACAGTTATATTTCCATTTTTATTATCCCTTTAATCCATTTAATATAAGAAATTGACAAAGTGCATTTCTAGTAAACAGTTAGTGTCCCCAGACATGTAAACTCCTACCCTCGGGTAACGAGTATCCAAAACAAGAATCTTCCCTCAGTCATAAGAGAATTTTCCCTCAGGCGTAGGTAGTGTCGCCCTCAGGCACAGAATCAGTTGCCCAGAGGCACGGAAGAAGTTTCCCTCAGGCCGAAATAACTACAGCCCTCAGGCTAAATAGTTCAGTGCCCTCGGGTTAATGACAACAACGCCCTCAGGCTAAACAGGTAACTGGTCCATGCCGAACATATCAAAATGCAGTAAACAAGCAATTCCTCTCAAGGAAATTCTATAATTACTACATTAAAGGCATACCCTCGGGTATCCTAGCCAAATGGATAAACAGTGAAACACACCCCGGGGGTGGTTCCGGATCCAAGCAACGATCCCAACCAGCATTTTAATATCATTATTTAATTACCTATACAGTTCTAGGTAGTTAAATTAGCCATGGACTTAGCCCCACGACACCCCAATATGGGTTCTTAGCTCAAAACGCACAAAACACACAACAGTTGGAAAACTAAACACCAAGCCACCTACCTTATACGCCAACGAACGCTATACCGGAATGCCGACTCCAGAAACGCCCAAGAATGGTGTAGATCTGACGAAGAACAAAACTCGTTGAAACATAAATAACTTACATTAGGAGAATAATTGGCAAGAACGGTATCAGGAGAGTAGAGGGCTTACCCGTGCGGTTTCAACGAGATCGTCCGAAGCCGAATAGGATTCTAGACGAATTCATGGTGGATCTTTAAAGATCTGGCCTCCTCCATTGGCTCCAAAATGGCTCAAACGCCTCCTCTACCAAATGAGGAGACTACCGCCTGTTTTAAGCTGAAAAAACAAAGTACACGGCGTGTACTTCCAAGTACACTACGTGTACTCCCTTCACTTAACTGTTCATTTGGTGGCACCTCCACACTGTTCATCCGTCGACATGAGTACACGACATGAACTCTCGAGTACACGGCGTGTACTGTCGCCCAGGTGGCGGCGATGCCACCGCCTTACTGTTTAAGCCTGCCGACTGAATACACAGCGTGTAAGGTACCACTACACGGTGTGTAGTCGGTTCCTACACCCTTCGTCTCCGGCATGGCTACACGCCCCATGTACTCATCCCAACACGGCCAAAAGTACACAGCGTGTGGATAAAGTACACAGCGTGTAGTTCCAAAATTCAGGATTTTTTCCCATTTTACATATTTTCTCAAAAACACTTATGGAAAAGGAAAAGAAGAAACTCGTACCTCTAAAACAAGAACCAGGTTCTTACTAATGGAATTGGATGGTCCATACTTCATCCTACCACTTCCAGGAAATATATACCTAATTGTGATAGGGTATGCTATGCTCTATCCATGGATCATTCCTCACTAATAAAAATGAAGCACAAGTTGTGAAAATCCCCATGTGGCTATTCAAATCATAGAATCTTCATCCACCATCAAAAATTGGGTATTAGCTGGTACTGCCCTATAGAGGTAGTAAAAATTTAGGTCTCACAATGGGGATCATACCAAGACATATCCCTCTCATTTTATATCAATGAATTAATATTTAAATTTCATTTCATATGAGTAGTGCGACATGTAACCCCACTACCTCTTATCTTTTTTAACTTTAATGACATGGACCTTGAGTTTTAATGATTAATTTTATTTTTTAAGACCATGATGGCATAAGGTTTCCCAAAATAGAAAATTAAGAGGACCCAATCCTTATTCCAAAAGGGATTCTAATTTTATAATTTAATAAAATAAACTCCTTACATTTTTTTCTAAAAAATGTTTATGAGATTTAAATTGAAATTTCATTCCAATACTTTAATTCATTTTTAATTAACTAATCTATAATACGTTTTTTTTAGTAATCTTGTGATTGATTTTTCTATATTTTAATGTAATGAGATTTAATGAGTAAATTGGAAAATTGGATGATTAAATTGAAGGGTGGATATTAAAAATAGGACTCATTATTTTAGGTAGTTAGTTTATTATAGTAAATAAAATTTCCCATCTATTTTTTCATGATTTGAATTTTTGAAATTCATGTGAATTGATTTTTTATTATTAATCATGCCTTGATTGACTGCCCAATATTTTATTTCTATTTCCTTTTATGGTTTCTAGACTAAGTAATTACAATTTATTTTTGAGAATATTTTTTGAGTATTCTTGGGACATTCCACCTACTAGAACTTGCATTTTAACTTTTCAAATCTATGAAAATGAAAAAAAATATTTAAAATGATTTAGGAATCTTATGAAAATTATTTATCCTTAAAATAATACCTTTAAATCAATCCTCCTTTATCCCTTAGAAACCAATAATTAACTTGTTAGCAATGAGCCATGTTTCAAGCCATTTTTATCCATTCTTACACTCCTCTTACTATTTGTATGATATTTTAAAATTGAAGTGTGGGGGTGAAGGAAATCATGTTTTATTAGATGAAATAAATTATAAGGAAAAGTTTTAGGGTTCTTATTTTGGGAATAAATTAGAGCTATTTATTCATTCATTATACTTCTTTATTTTCCTCCCCTTGATTTAAAAAAAATAAACTAACAAAATGAACCAAAGTGAGAAAAATGGGTTTTAATTTGGAAAAAAACCAAAAACCACCATTATCAGACCTATTATTATATCATAGGTGGTTAATTGGTGGATGTGAGGTTTATTATAAAGTATAATTTTTGAAAAAATAAAAAAAATGAAAATGTTCTTCGAAAAAAAAAGAGTATAAAAATATAGAAAATTTAAAGAGGGTGAAAAAATCATTCATTAAGCTTAATTTTTTTTATTCCATTTGTATCTAATATTTGAGGGAAGTAGGATTCTATACTTTTAAGGGGATAATTTAATGAAACTTTTACTATGAATATCATTCCTTATGCCTTAAGAGATAAACATCCTCCTTGGGCTTTAGTTTTAAAACTCAATTCCTTCCTACCTTAAGTTTCAAATATATTTTAAACTTAATTGAAAGCCCTCATTATTTTATGTGAATTTTTTCTTTACAAAGTGGATAAAGTAGTTCATTTACAAGACTATGGATAAGGAACATATATTCAGGATATGATAATAAATCTACTTGAATTTGTATCATGAGTGAAGAGTGCAAAGATTCAAAAGTGAGGTAAATCATGGTTTTACATGTTTAATAATTATAAATTAAGGGACATGAATTAATGAAAAGATAAGTTCCATAATTTTTCAAAATGGGGAAAGTGAAATAATATTTAATTGATTATCTCTTTGAAAATTGTGAGAATATAAATTAATATTTTACGTGGAATTTTTAAAATTTGATTTGAAATTAATAATCATTTGATTTTATTACTATGAAATTTAAATATTTGTAACATTAGTCACCTATGATCATCGATGTTGTGATTTTATGATTAAGAAATATCATGGTTTAAGTGTGAGGGTATTTGAAAGAAACAATTTATTTGCATATTTTTATTCAGATTTCAATGGTTTTAAGTGTTTTATTAATGAATTAAGCCTCAATTTTCCATTTTTTATTAAATAATGGTTAATATTGAATCTTTAAGTAAAATGGTAAATAAATATTAAAATTTAATTGAAATTTTAATTGAAATTTTATTTATGATCATTAATTGAAGGGTTATTAATTCTTTCTAACTTTTTTTATGTTGTTTTTCTAAAAAAGGGTCCATCGGCTTGCACTTAACCAAGGGGGCTTCCAGCCACCTAGCCAGCTCCAAGAGGGATTAGCCTGCCAAGCCAACCCACATAGAAGGGTCTTCCTAAGGAAAGAGTTTATGGGGTAATCAGGCCCATGAATGGGGCCTATGGTGGTGAAATCTAAGGTTATATAGGTGGGTATAAGCTCTATTGGGCATGGACGTGTAGTGGTAAAGTCTTCACATGTAACGTCCTGGATCCGAGTACTACTCCATGGGTGCCCCGAACCTAGTTCTCCATATGACCTCAAGCGCATTTCCCCAAATGCCAGAGGCTGCCGACTAGCAGCAAGGGCCCAGGTCTGATAGTGGGGAAACTATTCCCTCATTTTTCAAAGTGTAGCGCAGCGGAATACAAGATAAAACATACACCAACAGCAGAAGAAGTAAAACATGCATAACTGAAATGAAAAACTGCATTAAAAAGAACCATCAGTCATATATATATATGTATGTCAAGAAGCAACATGTCACTATTCTACGAAAATAGCCAGAACATGTTACACAACAGTACAATACGATATAATGGATAGTACAGGTATAGCAAAACAAAACAAAACAACCAGCAGCATCATGATCCTGAGCTTGGTCACATGCTCCCCTGCACCTTATAAACACTCATGTACCTATATAGGGACCCTTTCCCTTATCCATACCTGTAGTAATATAGTCTGTTTGGGCCGAGGATATGACCCAAATAGGGTGTGAGAAATGAATCTTAGTAGGCACCCACCAAAGATCTATGCCCAACTGCCAGTATAAATGTGCAACAGCAGTGTGCAAGAGTAAATGAAATAAACTAAGTAGTACTAAAAAGTAACTAACTTTACTAGTTAAATTTCCATTTTAATATTCATTTAATCATTTAATTAGTGTCCTCAGGCATGTAAACCCTTACCCTCAGGTAAAGAGAATCTAAAACCACAGGAATATGCCCACATGCATATCGAATAATGCCCACAGGCATACGAGGTGTCTCCAACAGGTACAGAATCTACTGCCCATAGGCACAAAATAATTTTCCCTCAGGCTGAACAGATCACTTCCCACAGGCTAAACACAACACTGCCCTCAGGCTAAACAAGTAATCGGGCCATGCCCGACATATAAACAAGTAATTTATATACAATTCCTCTTGAGGCAATTTAAGACATGCTAAAATCATGGTATACCCTTGGGTAACCTGGCCGAACAGCTAAACAGAGGAACGCATCCCAGGGGTGGTCCTGGATCGAAGCAGCGATCCCAAAAAATAGTTATACATGTTCATTTAACTACCTATGAAATTATAGGTTTTTAATTATGCAAGGCCTTAGCCATAAGACACCCCATTCATGGGCACGTATCATAATGGTATACAAATTCACCAAAGTATTTGGAAATAAACACTAGACCACCTACCTCGATCACCCCTAATTGATATACGGGAACGATGCTCCTTGAAATGTCCAAGAATGACGTAGATCTGAGGTAAAATAAATCTCATTCAAACATAAATAAATCAATTTAGAGGAATAATTGACAAGAATTGTGCAAGGAGAAGAAATAACTCACCTGTGCGGTTCCAGCGAGATCAACAGAGGCAGAAACAGATTCCCGGTGCTCGATCGGGTGATCTCCAAAGCTCTGATTGTCCCTCCTGATTTCTCCTCCGGTTCTAAGCCTTCCCTGTGAATAAGGGAGGCTACTGCCCATTTTAAGCGAAAAAAAGACTACACAGCGTGTACTATTGGGTACACAGCGTGTAGTTTTCATTTTTAACCGTTCCTTTGGCAGCTTCTCACCAGCGTGACACTATTCATCCGTCGACATAAGTACACGATGTGTAATACCTGATTACATGGCGTGTACTATCGCTCAGCTGGCCACCGCCTTACTGTTTGCCTGCCGACTAACTACACGGCATGTAACTACCCACTACACGGCGTGTAGTCGGTTTTTACACCCATCATCATCAACCGGCCTACACACCTTGTGTACTCATTCCATGCGGCCAAAGTACACAGCATGTGGAAAAGTACATGGTGTGTTGTCACAAAAAATAGGATTTTCTCCCATTTTCCTTATTTTCTCAAAACACATTAAGAAAAAAAGAAAAGAAGAAACTCTTACCTCAAGAATAAGAACCTGGTTCTTACAAACAACCCCCCTTAAAGAATTTTGTCCCCTAATTGACCTTCCTAGGGTGGTGAAGATAAATCTCAAAACAAATCTGGCCACTGAGCACTTATGTCGGTCTCCCACTCCCAGATTTCATCCTACACTTGGCCATGCTGTCATAGCACCCGTATGAGAGGAACTTACCAGCCTCAAAGAACCTTCGTGCTCCTATCAACAATACGAATCAGATGCTCCTCAAAGGATGCATCTATCTGAATCTCAACCTCCTCTAGCTGAAATATGTGAGACGGGTATGAATAATAGCGATGCAACTGAGATACATGGAAGATGTCGTGCATGGCCCGATACCTCTGTGGTAACTGCAACCTATAGGAAACTGGTTCGACTCTCTCTAGAATCTCAAATGGACCCACATACCTCAGTGAAATTTTACCCTATCTCCTGATCCTCCTGTGTCCCAACCTTGGTGAAACATGCAAGAAAAACTAATCCCTGACCACGAAATCCAAGGGTCATCTACGGCGATCAGCATAAGATTTCTGACGAGACTGCACAGTAGCCATCCACATTTGAATCAACTGTACATGCTCAAAAGTCTCCTGCACGAGCTGTGGTCGCAGAAAAGCTACATCACTTGCCTCCATCCAGAACAAAGGTGATCGGCATGGCCTACCATATAAAGCCTTGTAAGGTGTCATCTCAATAGTTGCCTGAAAACTATTAGTATAGGCAAACTCGACAAAGGGTATATGCTTCTCCCATGATCCCCCAAATTCTAGGATGCATGCACGCAGCATGTCCTTTAGCACCTGTATTGTATGCTCTGACTGACCATCGGTCTGAGGGTGGTAAACTATTCTCAAAAGCACTTGTGTACCTGGTGCCCTCTGAAAACTCTTCCAGAAACGAGACGTAAAATGGGTATCCCTATCTGAAATGATAGAACTAGGAACCCCATGAAGATGTAAAACCTCTCAGATATACATCTTTCTGAGCTCATCAACACCAAAGGTCTCCTTGAATAGCAAAAAGTGAGCTACCTTTGTGAGTCTGTCCACAACAACCCACACGGAAACATTTCCTCGAGGTGGCCTCAACAATCCAGTCACGAAGTCCATCGCGACATCATCCCATTTCAACTCTGGAATGGGTAACTACTGTAACAGTCTGGCTGGCCTCTGATGCTCCGCCTTCACCTGTTGACAGGTAGAACATCTCGTAACAAAACCAGCTACTTCTCTCTTTAAACCCGACCACCAGTACTAACGTCTCAAGTCACGGTACACCTTGGTAACTCCGGGATGAACTACCCAAGATGAAGCATGAAACTCCTGTATCAGCTTCTCATGTATATCCTCTAGAACCCATACTCATCCATGGACACAAATAATTTCATTTTCACCTATACTCCAACCAGGAGGAGCGTCCTCACTTGCCACCGACTCCCGTAGAACTAGTCCTTTTGAATCCGATAGCTGTCTCATCCTTACTCTATCCTGGAGGGTAGAAGTCACAGCTAAAGATGAAAGACAGGTTTGCCCCTGACTGTCATGCACCTCAAAATTCATCTCAAAGAACAAAGATATAATCTGCCACTCACCATTGGCCTCATGAACCACCTGTGTCTCAGTCTTCCTGCTCAGTGCATAAACAACTGCATTACCCTTACCAAGTGTGTAGGTAAGCTCAAAATCGAAGGACTGAAGGTATTTGACCCACCTTCACTGTCTTAGATTCAAGTCACGCTGGGTAAAGATATAATTGAGGCTTTTGTGGTTGGTAAAAACCACAAAATGCTCTCCCAAGATATAATTTCTCCAATAGCGCAATGCATGTACAACTGCAGCTAACTCGAGATCATGCATCGGGTAATTCCTCTCATGTGGCCTCAACTTCCGAGACCCATACGCAACAACTCGATTGCCATGCATCAACATAGCTCCCAACCTAATACCTGATGCATCACTGTAAACTGTATAGCTCTTTCCCTGCTCTAGGAGTATTAGGATTGGTGCTGATGTCAACTTTCCCTTCAGCTCCTAAAAGGCTGTCTCGCAAGCTTCTAACCAAACGAACTTCACATCCTTCATAGTCAAACCCATCAACGACGCTACTAAGCTGGATAAGTCCTGTATAAAACGCCTTTAGTAACCAGCCATCCCCAAGAAACTCCGTATCTCAACCACATTCTTAGGTTTCTCCTAAGAAACTACTGCTCTCACCTTCTCTGGGTCTACTGCAACTCCTTCCTCTGAGATTATATGACCCAATAAGTGTATCTGGTCAATCCAAAAGTGTAACTTTGATATCTTAGCATATAGATTATGCTATCTTAGTGTACTCAATACGATCTCAATATGGGTGGAATGGTTGTGTCGAGTGTGAGATTGCATCGAGATATCATCCACGAATACTAGCATAAAATAATCCAGATAAGGATGGAACACATGATTCATTAGAGCCATGAAAACTGCTGGTGCGTTCGTGAGTTTGAACGGCATAACCAAGTACTCGTATAGACCATACCTACTCCTAAAGGCTATGAGAGGTATATAAGATGGTCTAACGTGCAACTGATGATATCCGGATCTCAAGTAAATCTTTGAAAACACTCATGCACCTCAAAGTTGATCAAGAAGATCATCAATACTCGGCATGGGATATTGGTTCTTGACCTTCAATGGGTCCATCTTCCGATAGTCCACACAGAGTCTGAGGGTACCATCTGCCTTCTTCGCAAAAAGGACCAGAGAACCCCAAGGAGAAGTACTAGGTCAGATAAAAACCTTTGACTATAACTCCTCTAGATATTTCTTGAGCTCCTTTAACTCATGTGTAGCCATCCTATAAAGAGGAATGGATGTCGGTGCCGCTCCTGGAACAAGTTCAATAGAGAAATCCACCTCACGCTCTGGAGGTAGACCTGAAAGGTCATCTGAGAAGGCATCCCTGAAATGATCAACCACTGGAGAGAAGTCCTTCTGACAAGTCCCCTGATCATCTAGATATAAACTCGCAATCTGGGTTGTGACTCCACCTCACCCATGATGCTCTGGTCCAGCTTGGCTCGCCTGAACATCCCAGTCACCTTTGTATAGAAACTCTCTTCCCTTTGGTGATATGAAACGCACCTTGAGACGATAGCATTCTAAAAAGGATTGAAAGGGAACCAACAAGTCCATCCCAAGAATGAAATCATAGCTCATCATCTCCGAGATATATAGGTTCCAAAGGAAGACACACCCGCCAACCTCAAGGGGGCACTCCTTGCACTAATGCACACCATCCATTCTATTCCCCAATGGAGTGTCTAGCATCATAACATCAGAAGAACAGGAAACACAGAGCCCAAGGATCTCCAAAATAGGCACAGATACAATCCTATGTGTAGCACCCGTATCGAAAAGTACTGAAGATAAGACAAAATATACTAAAATATTACCTATGACAGTAGAAGTTCTAGGATCCTGCTCCTATTGGGTCTGTTGCACTGCATATGCCTGCCTAGTGCCATGGCCCTGTGACACAACCTATCTACCCTGAGCTATCCCGCCTTGCTGCCTCTGAGATTCTGGTGTCTGGCTACCACGGCCATGACCACCATCCCTGCCTGCCCACCCGGACGTATTCCAGTTTCCCAACTGGTAAGAAGCTACTGGTCCTTCTCCCGCACGCGGAGTCTGCACAGAAGCACTCTCCCTAGTCACTGGTGGAAACGCCCTACAAAAGCATTATAGATGCCCCATCCTACCACAATCTTGGCATTCCAATGGGTCACGTGGACACTGCGGTCTTTTGTAACCCTCCTTACCACACTGGTAGCACATGACCTGGCCACCTGAAACATTCTTCTGGCTGGTACTTCCACCATGAGAGAAGTCCATATATCTCTTCCTCTTGTCATAACAAATAGTACCAGAAACTGGTGCTGAACTGCCCTAGCCCACACCACTAGCTTCCCGCAAATTTCTCTTGGTAATCAGTGCCTGGTTCACAATAGCATGTACAATAGTCAACCTAAAAACATTCACCAGTGCTTGGATTCCATATCGAAGACCATCCTCAAAGTGTCTAGCCCTCAACGTCTCATCACCCACCAGAACGGGTGCAAAATGCTGAAGCTCGGTGAAAAGAGTAGAATAATCCATCATCGACATAGCGCCCTGCTGTAGATTCATGAACTCTCGAGCTCTATCTGCCCTCAGCTTCTCTGGGAAGAAGTCATAGAAATCTATCTGAAAATATTTCCATGCCATGTATATGTGATGATCTGACTGGGTGGTAACATCCCACCACCTATTTGCAGAATCACGCAGCATATACGTCGTGAGTTTGACCCTCCACCCTAGAGGCATATCAAGATTCTTGAAAATAGTTTGCAATGAATCTAGCCAAGACTTCGTATCCTGTGGTCCGCCATACCCTAAAAACGTAGGTGGATGCTTCTACTCGGAGATACGTTTCAGCTCTGCCATAGATGTGGCAGCCGGCGGTTCTCCCTGAAAGGTCTACATGAACCGCATGAAGCCTTCATGGAACTATGAATTCGCGCCTGTGATAGGTATAATGGATGGGTCCGCATCTAGATCTGTTGGATAATCTACTGGTATCCCATGGCCTACCATCTCTCGAGTATAATTGTTGCATCTCTCTTGGTAAAAAACGTCTCTTCGTCTCGGCGGAATGACTCTAAAAGGTCAAATGCACACCTTATATCAAGATTATCAAAGACCGAAAACAAGGAGACAGAGAAGGAAAGTTTTATAATTTTACAAAACATGACTACAGAGTGTGTATAGAACTACACGGAGTGTTCTCACAAGCCATTCACATGGGTGTGTACCCAAACTTAAACTGGTCGTGTAACACCCCAATCACACGGTGTGCCTTCTAAATACACGGCATGTACCAGAATCCTCCTTCCCTACCTGAGTCATTCTACATGGCTAGGCCACACGGATCACTTGAACAAGACTACACAATGTGTATGGCATCTACAAGACATGTATGGTTTAATTTCCAACTGCCTGTGTCATTCGTGACATGGCCGACTACTCGGCTAAACCCACACGGCGTGTGACACCCACACACGGCGTGTACACCACCTCGTTTCCCAGCCACACGGCCAAGTCCACATGGTTTCCCACCGGTAAGGACTACACAGTGTGTCCCTCAGGTACACAGCATGTTCAAGAAGAGGTAACACTGACCCGTGTTTGTTAGCTACACAAATGGGTCCCCATGTCAGACTACACGGTGTGTTCCATGGTGGACAAGGCGTGTATGCCTCAAGGTCTCCTACGCCCGTGTTGTTAGTTACACGGCGGACTCCGAGTCAACGCTACACGGCGTGTACATGTGGCACACGAAGTGTTTTTTCCAAGACTTTCCCAACCCCATGTCCCCACCCACACGGTCTATGACACGGGAAGAGACTACACGGCGTGTACTGAGGGTACACAACGTGTACTTAAATTTTTTTCATTTCTTTTCGAACAGAAGAACACATGGCTGTGTCTGAGGAACTACACGGCATGTATTCGGGGTTTTCCGGACACTAATCCTCTGAAACTACTCTGGATCCTAGAAAATACTGAAAAAACAACCCCTAAGTGCCAAATTCTGATACATGAGGGCCCATACTCCCCGCAAATCAAAGCATGGAATCTTATACATGTTATACACAAGTAAACAAGTCAATGATCCACCAAATTCCAGTCATTGAGGGTCCATACTCCCCAAAAACCAAATTTTGGTGTCCATCCTATCAACAGGCTCACACAAATATACCCTATCACATAGCATGTATTTATCAAAGCTGCTATCAAAACAGCATGCTTTTCTAGCACAACCACTATCACAACTACATGCAATTTCTAATGTGCCTACATGGCATGAAACTATGCATGGAATATGATTTCTATCATGTTCCTAAATGATGCATGAGATGGAATACCCTCATCTCATCGGGTTGCAACTAAATAGAAACCATGGATAAAATATAAACAGCACAATTACAAGTGTGTCACCCAAAGGTAAAAATCAGATCAACTGTAAACTGAAAAATTAATAAAATTGAAATAACGATGGAGGTTGGCTTTTCCCAGTACATGGGTTAGCTACACCTGGGAACAACTTATTACCAACTCCCATTTTCATCCTATCCCTGACTAAGGCTCCAAATAATAAGTCAAAGAAAAGAAAACATGCCTCTCATACCACTTTGTAACGTCCAGGATCCAGGTACGACTCCACGGGTGCCCCGAACCTGGTTTGCCACAGGTCCTGAATAGAATTTCCCCAAACGCTAGAGGCTGCCGACTAGCAGCGAGGGCCCAGGTCTGATCATAGGGAAACTATTCCCTCATTTTTTAATGTGTAGCGCAGTGTAATACAAGATAAAACATACAAAAACAGCAGAAGAAGTAAAACATACATAACTGAAATGAACAACTACAGTAAAAAGAACCTGCAGTCATATATATATTTATGTCAAGATGCAGCATGTCACTATTATATGAAAATAGAAAAAACCTGTTACACAAAAGTACAATACGATACAATGGAAAGTACAGGTATAGCCAAACAAAATAAAACAGCAGGCAACATCACGATCCTGAGCTTGGTCCCACGATCCCCAACACCTCAGAAACACTCATGTACTTGTATAGGGACCCTTGACCTTATCCATACCTACAGAAATATAATCTGTTTGGGCCAAGGACATGACCCAAACTAGGTGTGAGAAATGAATCCCAGTAGACACCCACCAAAGATAAGTGCCCAACTGTTAGTGTAAATGTGCAACAGCATTGTGCAGGATTAAATGCAATAAACTAAGCAGTACTCAGAAGTAACTAACATTACCAGTTGTATTTCCATTTTAATATTCATTTAATCATTCAATAGTAGGAAAACACCACAGTGTATTTCTAAGTAAACAATCAGTGTCCTCAGGCATGTAAACCCTTACCCTCGGGTAAAGAGAATCTAAAACCACAGGAATCTGCCCATAGGCATATCAGATAATTCCCACCGGCTTATGAGGTGTCGCCCACAGGCACAGAATCTACTACCCACATGCACGAAATAAGTTTCCCTCAGGCTTGTTAGAGCACTTCCCACAGGCTAAACACAACATTGCCCTCAAGCTAAACAAGTAACCGGGCCATGCCCAACATATAAACAAGAAATTTATATACAATTCATCTCAAGGAAATTTAAGACATTCTAAAATCCCGGTATACCCTTGGGTAACCTGGAAAATGGCTAAATAGAGGAACACACCCTAGGGTTGGTCCTAGATTCAAGCAGCTAACTCAAACAACAGTTATACATGTTCATTTAACTACCTATGAAATTCTAGGTATTTAATTATGCAGGGCCTCAGACATAAGACACCCCATTCATGGGCACATATCACAATGGTACACAAATTCATCACAACAGTTGGAAATAAACACTAGACCACCTACCTTGATCACCCCTGATCGATATAACTGAATGACGCTCCTTGAAACGTCCAAGAATGACATAGATCTGAGGTAAAAGAAATCTCGTTCAAAGATAATTATCTCCCTTTAGAGGAAGAATTAGCAAGAGCTATGCAAGGAGAAGGAAGAAGTCACATGTGCGGTTCCAACGAGATCGACGGAGGTGGAAACAGATTCCTAGTGCTCAATCAGGTGATCTACAAAGCTCTGGTCATCCCTCCTGAGTTCTCCTCCGGTTCTAAGCCTTCCCTGTGAATAGGGGAGGCTACTGGCCATTTTAGGAAAAAAAACACACTACACAACGTGTACTATTGGGTACAAGGCGTGTAATTTTCATTTTTTAACGATTCCTTCAGCGGACTCTCACCAGCGTGGCATTTTTCATCCGTAGACATGAGTACATGGCATGTAATACCTGAGTACACGGTGTGTACTATCACTTAGATGGAAACCACCTTACTGTTTGCCTACCGACTGACTACACGGAGTGTAACTACCCACTACACGGTGTGTAGTTGGTTTTTACACCCATCATCATCGACCGGCCTACACGCCCTGTGTACTCATTCTATACGGCCAAAGTACACAGTGTGTGGAAAAGTACATGGTTTTTAGTCACAAAAGATATAATTTTCTACCATTTTCCTTATTTTCTCAAACCACTTAAGGAAAAAAACAAAAGAATAAACTCGTACCTCAAGAATAAGAACTGGGTTCATATATCACAGCTGAGGGAGAAGCATCTCACTAAGATAAGGAGTTCCACAATGGCATTAGGCATCCTATGTCAGCTGACAGACCACTCTGGTGAGCGGATCCCTTTCCTGGGCTTATAAAGCCTCAGTATTTCTACTGACGTTTTGATGTGGCATCAAAACACCATCATGCTCCACTTATTAATCCAATACTGATCCTACTCCACTGCTCCACCTTTGTTCTGGTGCCCCCAACGTTTCTCGGCCACCCCTTTTGATTTCCCAACATCTTAGGAAACCTCTCACTCTACACCTCTCCTTTACTACAACTCACTCAGAACCACCATGGATGGCCACCATATCATCTCCCATCACAGAAGTCCGAAACCACCTATATAGATTATCCATTTCGTTGAGATGCCCTACTATCACCCATTCACCATGGCACTTCCACATGGAATCATCTCCCATAATTTCACCGGAGGGAGAACCATCACCACCCACTGATCACCTAAGAACCGCTGAGGCCAACACGGATGATCACCAGGAGCATCATCACTCACCAGATATTCGTTGTCTAACCTCTATGAAGCTCATTCAAGCCTCCTATAGCCACTGTGATGGTTAGAGGAGAAGATGAGCTCTACTTGACTCTCCTAAAAAGAGTTATTCACTATGAACAACCACCTCAATTACTGTTTTCCATCCACCGCATGCATCACCACAATTCCAGCACCGCTTCCACCACATATCTTTCTACTCCACCTACCTCCACTAGCTCTCCACCCGAATATCATGCTCAAGTATCCTAAATCGACTATGAAGTCTATATGAAGAGGGAGGAGCCACTACTTTTTATCGTCCACCTCTCCCACATCACTTATAGCACTGAAGAAACAATTACACTGCGTGGTATCGTTCCACCTAGTTTCTTCATTCACCCATGATCTTTAAGTGTTTAAATGGAACCCACTAATCTTTTAGGGGTATTAAGATCCCCCCTAATTTAAGGGATCCATGAATGAAGAGGGAGTCTAAGAATCTCCCTCTTTTTCCTATAAAATGAGACCTTTCCTCTTTACCAATGATAGTGGGACACCCCGTGGTTGGAGTATCCTCGGTCGAGGGAGGATCTCAGGATTCTACTCAAGTCCCTTATTTTCTTTCATTATTTTTGTTTTTTTATTATTATTTTAGTTTATATGAAATTTAATTTTAATTCTAATTAATTTAATAAAATTTTAAAAATTTTTTATTAATGTTTCACCAACTTCATCCATTTATATTCTTATTCAATTGTCTTCTTCACTTAATTATAATTATTATTATTATTATTATATTATTATTATTATTTTTCTATATTTATTTACCTATTTTAATTTTATCTTCTCTCATCCACCATTATTTTCTTTATTCTCATCTTCTATCTCATCCACAATTGTGATCTCTTACTCTCAAAAATGAGAATCAGACCATGAGAATTGGGCCAGTCTGAGGTTAAGGGGTTATTGAATTTTTTATAATGTTTATTTTAAGTTTCTGATAGATTTGAGTAGCATGCATGGGTGAGATGAATGTCAATGATGTGGTGACTACCCCCAAATACATGAAGCTTAATATATTCATATTATTTTATATAATCTATTCCCCCTATATCCATTGGTATGTTCTTCACGTGATGGAGTTTAATAAATCAATGGATGAAATTACATCGATAAAGCTAAGTCCTCGAAGATGGTGCATCCTAGACCAAGTTGTTTCATAAAACATGGTTAAATGAGGTGGTCAAATTGAGATTTCATATGTATTAAATTATTTAAAAAATTTATAAATAAATAGTAGTAGTTTAGAAGAGATTTAATGTTTTTTATTATAAAATTAAAATAAAAAAATAAAGTAGAATACTGATTGAACCCAAAACTGAACCCAATTCCAAGTCCTTTCTCTCTGAACTCATTTCCTTTAGCATTTCATGGCATTTTAAGTTTAGATTTTTATATTTCATGTCATATATATCATAAATCCAAAAATATTTTCATTTTTCATTAAACACTTAAAACAACAAAAAAATTATTTTCGGTGATTTAGAAGAAGTAAGTGAACAAACTAAGAAGATCCTCAAGTGAGACAACATTGGTCATCCACTATGTTGTATTAGGAAATTGATTTTCTTTTTCCATTCCCTACAACAGTTATGGGTCCTGTTCTCTGAAGTATTTCTTTGTATTCCTCCGATGGATATGTTGAGTACTCAATTAAAAATATTCCTATATTTATGTCCATATCCAAGACTCCCTACATAATTTCCACCATGGAGTTAGAATAACAGAAGAAGCAGTTATATTAGAATTTAGATATTGGTTTTACATGCCTGAGTGATTCATTGTGGGGTGCATTAGTCCTCTTAGTCAATAAGTAGTTTGGTTAAATGCTCTTATACATTGATTATTGTTAACTCAACAAAATCATGAAAAAATAAAAAGTATCCCCATCCATGAATAATTTAATTGTTTGATCACTAATGTGGTGAAAACTATTTCTCTACGATGGCCTTCAATCAGGATATCACCAATTAAATGTCAAGGAGAAATATATACTTAATAATTCCTTTGAAATGAGGTATGTACACTATGAGTTCTTAATGATTTCTTTAGGACTCACTAATGCTCCAAAAATTTTATGGAATTAATGAATAGATTCTTTAGAGATTACCTTGAAAAATTTGTGTTAGTTTTTATAGATGATATTCCAATATACATCAAGTGTAAGGATGAGAATGATGATCATCTAAATACCATGTTAAGGACCTTGAAAACGGATAAAATTTATGAAAAATATAGAAAATTTGATTTTTGGGTAGTGGAAAAATCCTTATTTGGGAATTTTATCACTCGTGAAGGGATATCTATAGACCCTTATAAGATAAAGGCCATTGAGGAGTAGCTTAGGCCAGTATATGTAATAGAGATCAATATTTTCTATATTCTATATAACTATTACTGAAAAAATTTGGGAACATCTCATGATTTTCAAATATACTAACTAGGATAAATTAGAAGGTATTATAGTTTTTCTAGACTTGTGAATGAAAAATACAGCTTTAAGGAGTTGTAAAAGAGGCTAATCACTACACCAGTACTTGAAATACCAAAAAGTGGGGAACTACCCATGTTATATAGTGATGATTAAAAAAATGTATTTGGTTGTTTACTATTTCATAATGATAAATTTATTGTCTACTCTTTAAGGTAATTGATAGTTCATGAGAAGAATTATCTAATGTATGATCTAGAGTTCGCTAATATAATCTTCACATTGATAATCTAGTGGAATAATCTCTCTGGGGAGAAGTGTGAGATACATACGGATCATAAGAGACTTAAATATATATTCTAATAGAATGATATTAATATCCATCATAAAATATGGTTAGATCAGATTAAATATTATAAATAATCAATCGACTACCATCTCAAGAATGAAAATAAAATGGTAGATACGATGTATAGAATGGATCGTGTGACCTTATCAATTATTATAATAGAGAAGCATACAATCTTCATAGACTTGAAAAGGATGGAAATTCAAATGGAAGTGGAAGCTATCAGAAATGGAAAATCCTCAATTTTCAAAATTGATGATGGAGTTTTAAGATTTTGGTTATGACTATGTGTACCATAAAATCATGAGATAAAGATAGATCTTTTTAATTATGTGCATAGCTTGACCTTATCCATCCTCCTATGGAGAAAAAATATTTATCAAGATATTAAAGAGAAATATTGGTGGGAAAATATGAAGAAATATATCACAAAATTTACATCAAAGTGACTATTATATCAGATTGTGAAGGATGAAATGAAGAAGTATAATGGTATGATGAAACCATTACCCATGCCTTCATGGAAATGGGAAAACATCACCAAGTAATTTTTTCACTAGCCTTATAAAGGAATCTATAGGAAATAATTATATATGGTTTTTTTGGATCATCTTACAAAAACTGCCCACTTCATTAAAATTCAATTTGGCATATCCCTTGATAAAATTGTAAAGATATATATCAAAGAAGTGGTGAGGCTATAGAGAGCCCCATTATCGATCATATCTGATTGAGATATGATTTTTACCTCCAAGTTCTCAAAAAAACTACAACATTCTCTAAATCCTAAGTTGAACTTTATTGTGTATTATCACTACCAAAAAGATTTCCAATTTGAGCATACTAACTAGGCACTGTAAGAATTATTGAGGGCATGCTCCATGGACATAAAAGAGGGATGGGACTAACATCATCCTCTAGTCGAGTTCACTTACAAAAATAGCTTCCACTAAAGCATACAAAAGGCTCTATGTGAAACCCTTTATTATAAAAGATGAAAAACACCTACATGTTAGGATGAATTTGGTGAATAGAAGCTATTGGGACCTGAAATGGTAGAGGAAATGGTAGAAAAGGTCAAGACCATTCAATAGCACATCATGGCTTCTTAGAGTCAACAAAATTTCTATTTTAACAATCATCAATGGGATCTAAAGTTTGAGGTCAGAGATAAAGTATTCCTCTTCATATCTCCATGGAAAAGATTCATGAGATTTAGGGATAAGGGAAAGCTAAGTCCCAAGTATATCATCCCCCTTGATATTCTTGATTGTGTCAAAGTTGTGGCTTATCCACTAGCACTTCCATCAACCATTTATCAAGTACATTATGTATTCCAAAAATCCATCTTGGTTAATTTTATACCATATCTCTCACATGTATTAAATTCATGGGTTGTATAGTTAGATAATTATCTCTATTATGAGGATTGGATGGTTAAGATCTTAGACCATAGAGATAAAGTTATACATAGAAAGACAACTCACCTATACAAAGTACCACGGAGAAACTATAAGTAAGAAGAGGTGAAATTGGAGCTAGAGGATTCCAGTAAACAAAATTACCCTCGCCCATTTTTACCATAGTGTGTAAAATTAAATTTCCGGGTGAAATTCCTTAACATGGAAGAATGTAACAACACAAAATTTTATCAATGGAATTTACCATCATATAATTATGTCATGTAGTATGAAGAAAATAACTCACATAGAGAAACACAAAAAAAATATTCTGATAAATAAATAATGATACATTAGTCAGAAACAAAACCAATAAGAATGTGAAATATTAAAATTGGATAAAAATAGAAAATAAATTAAGTAATATATGAAAATTTATATCTGCTCGATCCACTAGAATGACTTCACTCATGAAAAAATATGTAGAAAAATAATAATTTTAATAATAAAATTTTCATTTTTAATATGAGATAATATATAAACTTGAGGAAAAATATAAGTAAATGAATAAATTATGGAATAAGATGTATTTATAGGAATTTGAGAACCCATATGATAGTTACAAAATCTGATCATTTGAATGGTAATCTGGTTGTTAGAATATTATCCACACCTATTAAAGTGTAAAATAATATTTAGGTATCTTACAAAATTAAAATATGATATATTTAAACCATTGAAAAAGTAAATAAATGTTTTAAAAAAATTAAGTGTTTATATTTATATAAAACATTAATGTTTTAATCAAAATTATATAATAAATATAATGATTTAAAATAAATTTTAATTATATAAAATTCATTTATAAAATTATATTATGTTTTATTATAATGATAAAAAATTTATGAGATTATAAGTACTTTCTCAAAGGGTTATAAAATTGATTATAGTATTAACATCAGTATTTTTGAATAAATAAGTATTTTATTAAAAAATTATTCTTTTGATATTTAGAATATTATTTTCATAAAATTGATTCTATTTTTTAAATCTATACATCAAAAAATTATTTGGGTGAATTTTTTTTATTGTTATAAAATATTTGAATTTTGTGAACTGTGAATTATGATATTTAACATTATACACCAAAGACATGATTTTTTTGAATCATGGCTGATGTAAGAACCAATTATATAAAACTCACAAGCACCATTTACTCTATATATTCACAAGAATAAATACTATTTATATTATTGAGAAAAAATAATAAACTAATTAATATGATATTCAAAAACACCCCTCTCCTCCCCTTATAAATATCACTCCTTCTCTCCACACCTTATAATCCATGAAGCATTCCAAATATCTAAAAAACATCCTCCCAAATATCCACTATATCCTAGTTCTACTAGTCTCACAAAAAGAATAATTATATATTCCTTAAGAGGTTTTTTAAGGAGGTGATATTCAAGAGGTTACATTCTTAAATGACCTCTTTTAAATTATTTTCTTCTCCTACCTCCTCCTCACCTCCCTTATCCAATATATAATAATAACTATAGTATAATATATATACTTTAATTTTTTATTGATAATGTAATTTATATCATCCATCCCTTTCTTTTATCCTCTTATTTAAAGACCCAAAACCATTGTCCATATTCTCTCAATTCC
Source organism: Viscum album (assembly GCA_963277665.1). Classification (NCBI taxonomy): domain Eukaryota; kingdom Viridiplantae; phylum Streptophyta; class Magnoliopsida; order Santalales; family Viscaceae; genus Viscum; species Viscum album. The sequence goes on along the minus strand of OY728133.1, from coordinate 310,328,921 downwards.
CCTCCTCCGTGAAAAATGAGTTTTTGATTTACATTTCCACCTTCAGGGATAGTCACAAAAATATTATTATGTTTAAATAAGATTTTAATAATTATATATTAAAATATATATTGTCATATAATTTATATATAAAGATAATAATAAATCAAACTAAACAAGATCATGATGGTCGGTAAAACCACCTAAATAAACTAACCACATAACATTAAAATTTTATTCAAATAACTATCCCTATTTATAAACACTTATGGGTATTTCGAACCATTTAAATTTCTATAAGCTCATGAAAATCATTTCATTTTACTTCTAGATTTTTAGTCCCGTTTTACAATAACATCAATAAAAAAACCCCAAACGATCTGACTTTTGAACCAAGAAATGAATTCTCTCTGAACAATGAAATTGAACTTTATAACTCATTGAAATTAAAAAAAATGAACATAATAAAATAATAATAAATAAAATATATATGTAATAGGTTATGAATTAGGTAATTAATGAATCTAATTTGGTTATTCAGGGTGCTAAATTCAAGTATAAAAAGATTCTGGAACAAAAGGTAAGGGATCTTTCAGAACCTACAATTTTCCTTTGGGGTTATCCTTCCTCTCTCTTACCTCACATTATCACTATAATTTTATTAATTTCTTTTAATAAATTCATTATACATGATAAACACACAAATATAAATATAGATAAATTAATATTTATTTTACTGAGAAATACATTTTTTAAAAGATTCCCTTCTCAATTCCTCTTGATAAGAAATCCCGATTAATTGGAACTCCTCTACTTCTTACCCATTTTCAGGTACACTCTTTTAAATCATTTAATCAATCCATGATTTATAAAATCACTCATTTTATCATGGAAAAATATTTATATAATTTTATAGATTTAAGGGAATTAGTATGCCTAAACCCAGTTTAATGACGTGTTACCCATTTTCATAAAGCCTCTCTTAAGAGGTATATTTCCAAAGGAATTCCCCTACTAATTTTCACATATTCACTTAATTTAAAACAAATTTAACATAATGTATGCTTATTTTTTATTAATTTATAATAATTATTTAATCCCTAATTTCATGGATACCATTATGATACGCAATTTGGTTATGTCTTATGACATTATTACCAAACACATTTATTACCATGGGTAATCCATATGTTTATACCTTATGTGTGATTTATTTGTGTATCACACTTATGAATGTATGTGTTATGATATGTGAGACCAAATCAAACTCCAATTAATTGGGTAATGTTTTTTTCATATGATACATTATGTATCGTACTATGGGGTAAACCTAATCTGTTATGGGATTATGCCTACCATGTGATATCATCTTGGAAATTATGCTTGACTCTTATTTATGTAATGTTATATATGGTATTGACATTCTAGTATTATTATGATCTTATTATTAAATTGTTTCATGTTATGTGTCTATATTATTATTCATGATCCTTGATTTTATTTTATCATGTTATTCCTTTGAACCCATATGTTATACTTCATTTCCTTATTTATTTCATTACTGGTATTTTTAGCTCACACCTTTTTCTATGTATTCCTCATGTTATACTATGTAGTTTTAAGAGATCAGTGGATGGTTGGATCTCATTATGGAGTTTAAAATCTAGAAGTTTCATTATAGTTTCATGTTGTCTAATTATGTACTTAGTCTTCAAAAGATGCTACGATTTTCGATACTTGGTTTGTGTTTAATAGAAATTTATTTTTAAAATCATGTAATAATATGTGTAAAAGTATTGGGTTTCAACAAATTTTATAAGTATATATGTGTCTGTATAAAGGGTTAGAAGTTGGTTTCTAGAGAAGGATCAAGTTTTAGGCTGTATGTCTATGACATTTAACGTTGTTATCATATGGATATACTCAACGTGAACAGATGGAGATATATGTAGTATATGTTACAAATTTCAAATATACAGTTGTATACATATTTCTCAATGATCTAGTAGTTTTCAAAAGTTTATTTTTTTAAGTTATAATGATTAGATAGATGAAAACAATGTAGTATCATTGATCAGAGAGCTATATGAAGCTTACTAGATTAACATAAAAAAAGTTATACTGGATAAAGGTAAACTAGACAGAGGGAGATGGTGAATCAATAAAGAATTTTTTACAGATGATGAGTTAAAAATTTGAGATGAAAAATGATATAATAGAGTAATTTTAGAAGTTATGTTCAGTTGGAAGAATGAAATTAATATGCATTAAATGGAGGATGGAATGTCTATGCTATTAGAAAGAAATAACCAGTGCATATTTTCGGAAATAGAAATGAGGTTTCATTAAATGAAGTTCCTTTGGATAGACACTATAATGATCCAATGAATAAAGAATTTATTATTTCATTGAATGGATGTTATTAAATTGTAGGTTATTGTCACTTATCAATTGTTCAAGGGTCTGGTTCTCTAATAATGTGTATAGTAGCACTCGGGTTGAATCCTCTATGAGGATACTTTTTAATAGTCAGTTGTTTTTGTAATTTGTCTTTTTAATGGAGGGGTTTGTTTGTAGAGCTAAAATAAAATGATTGATTGATTTAGATTAAATTAAAATTTTATAAATATTGGGGTGAGTTCATTATTCGGGATTTAATCTTATGATATCATTGACTATTTCTTTATATTGCATTAAATAAACACTAAATTCACAGAATAATTTTGATTGGAATACTCATGTGTTAAGGATTTAATCCAAGCCTTAACTTAACTATGGTTATAATCTCAATTAAAACTTGTTTATGGTGGTTTATTTATGGTTCCAATAATCCCTATAATATACTTGTTAAACAAACCATTTCATTAATATATGCCATTTTACATTTAACAAACATAATGTTAACCTAATGAATAATCAACGAGAAAAAACCCTAAATCACTTAATATCCCCAAATTATGAATAACCCAAAAGGTATATTTACTCATAAATTGAGATATTTATTAATATAATTGGAATTATTATGGTGATGGGTCTATAATAAAATAAAAAGAACGAGACAAGAAATGAGTGGTGCGCCGAACACACACACAAAATGTGAAGAGAGGTAAAATCAAACTTTAGATTGAATGAGAAAGAGAAAGAAGGGATTGAATTGAAAATTGATTTGAACCATTATAATAACATTAATATCAAAAAATTGAGGGTGGATAATAATAAAATATAATGATAAAAAACATGCATTAAATTAAAATTAAAAATACAGACACTTATGACATTACAAACGAATAAAAATGCAAAAGTAAATCAAAATAAGTTTGGGGGAATGGTATCTCAAGTAAGAAAATGATTATGGAAGATCAACTTAAGACATTGGAAAATACTTGTTCATTACAGCCTATCCTCATTTTCTTTAAAAATCCAACTCCTTGGATAGATTTGAGGGGGATGTAATTATAGCCAAGGGAGTTGGACTATTTTAATTCCAAATATGTCCATCCACTTGGCTCAAAGATTGGACTATACAGACAGTATAATCTGGAGATATAATCTTCCTAAAAAGTTTTATATATACATATTTTATGTAAACTATGAAAATTTGGCTTCCATTTTAATTAATGATCCAATGTTACAGTGGTTTGAATAAATAATTCTAATTTTTCATTATTATTAACACTTTTTCGTATGAAGAAGATTAAATGTGTTTCGGAATAAGAAGATGACCTCAAATCTGAACCATTTATTCTAAAACATTAGCTACATGTATCTTGTCTTTCACACTACCAAATATTATCTCTAATGGATGTCTATATATATATAATTGTTTTCTAATTTTAATTCCGAGACATAATGGTGGGTTGGACATCAAAGCGTCATTTGGGCCCCGTTTTGGTAGAGTTGGCCCTTGAAATTTTTAACCAAGATGGATTTTATTGTCCCACAACTTTTGAAGGTGAATAAAATAATTTTTAATTCAATATTGATACCATAAACTAAATCTTCATAGATGACCTAGTTTCTTCATAGATTCTTTGGTCCTTCTTGTGTGTACCATATAACCATTCAAATTTCCGAATTGGCCAAATTTTTCTTCTAATGATATGTTTAAAATTTAATAGCAAAACCTAAAAAAATAGGAATCATACTATTTAGATATAGGTTAAGAGTTATAATTAAAATAGTAAACTGAATAAATTGTAATAATTAAAATAATTCTCACAAATTATATCTTGTATTAAAACATGAGTATCTCACAAAAATTATCCTCTTTTAAATGAAATTTACTAAATGGAGTATAAAAAAAGTTATGAAAAAAACTATAACATCAAATCCCCCACACTTAGTCTTGTACATGTCCTTATGTGAAAAAAACATAAAAACATAAAAAAATAATTCTCACTCACCAAAAAATCATAAAATTGTGTTTTCCAAAATCAGGGGAGGTTTAGATCATTTCACACATCGATATCGAATTCCACCACAAACTATTATAGAAACAATATTCTTAAAATAATTCATTTTTCATGCTCAAATTAGAAATGGAAAAGGTTGGAACTCAAAATATACTCATCTCAAGATGATAATAATTTATTTTATAGGTTGACTCATTCACTAACCAAAAATAAAAATCTTAGATTTTGAAAGATCTCTCATCTTTTATTCCCTATCCCAAAGTGTACAAGAATCTATAGGTAATTTTTAGGGGGTTTTCTATGGCTATGGTACGGTTGGAATTTAATGTCCAAGAGAGAGGGAAAGAGGGGTAAAATACCAACATGGGTAAAATAATGAAAATTTTATTTTGAAAAGAAACATTGAAGGAAATGGAAAAATATATTTACAGTGGAATGATTGTGTAAAGAAAGACATAAATGAGGAATAAAAATTGAAGGGGATGAGAAGATGACATATTTATAAAACACAAAACTTCTACCAATGACATAAGCGTTCTTTTTTTCTTTTTTTAGAAATTTGAACTCAAAATAGATCTCACACTCATCTCCCAACCCATGTTTGATCTCTTCATGAAACTAATTGTAATAGTTATCAGGGTTTGATGAAGAGTGATTTTTAACCTTCCCAATACACAACTTTTTTTCTTTTTTTTCTTTTAATTTTTATTTTTCATTTTTTAAAACTTGTTAATAACATTTATGAAATTACATAAATAATATTACATTCCCCAAAATCAATGAATGACAACCTCTCCCCCCACAATAAAATGGATGATTTCATTCAATCATATAACAAAACATTGAAAATTAATGAAATGGAACCCGAAATGATATCCATGCCCTCAACAAATAAATTTCAATAAATTATGCAATTTAATTCCATGTAGATGTTGGGTGGGACAAGGTATTAGGATTATAATTTTTCTATCAAAGAAAAGGTTTTCATATGCTCGAAGAGGCTTTCAAAAAGAGGATTAATGTAAGGGTAATAGGAGGCTATTTGGGTATTGTGATTCTCATGTGGTTCAGAAATTTTATCTATCATATTAATGGACACCAAAGTAGGAAATTAAACTCAAAGGTCCATAAACTCAAGTCTCACAATTGGGGGTTAAAAACACAAAAAATTAAAATATGTTCATAGGTGACCTTAGTAAGAAAGCTAATCTAATTCCTCACAGTTGGGAAATAATCATTTTCCAAATCAAAAATGGATTATTCAAAATTTATTATTCATGAAAAAAAAATTTATTATCCAAATATACGAGTAAAATACAAATTTTTTGAGATGAAAACACGTCTTTTGACAAAAAAAATTGTCGGAAAAAATTTTAAAAGTGCATGGTGAGTGATTATGATTCTTTGTTCATATTTTTTTAGTTTTTTACTTTTTTATAAATACAAACCCACACAAAAGTGATAGAGAAGAGTAGAATTATATATTGAGAAGGAGAAGGATCGAGATAAATAGAGAGAGATAATAGAGGAGTTAAAGGGAAAGAGGTGCACCTTGGTTTGGATTTGGTGGGTTTTCAACTCCATATAGTGGTGGGTTGGTGGAAGTAGATGTGGTTCATGAGCCATGTCTCCTCTCTATTGATGATTTAGAAAATTCTCATTAACTAAAAAGATAATTAAGCACAAAGAGAATTATTCATTTAATGAAAAACTAAAAAAAAAATAAAATTTCAAAAAAGTAAAAGGAAAAATGTATTTCCTCCCAAGTAGCACTTAATTTATTTTTTCTACAGCTAGGAAGATGTAGTTGACTACCCATAGTATAATGGTGGCCACCATATTTTCTCAACTCCATTGTGAATCTAGAAAATTTTCTCTTTTGGGGGGGGGTGATTATTCATTGGATAATTTCTTCTCATCCAAATTTATGTGATTATAATTACATGTGGATGGAAAGAAAATTCTGATATCCTCCCTTTGTTCTTCAGCTTGAGGAATGATGATATCCATAAAGTGATGGTTCCGTATAATTGGAAATTAAAGAAAATGTTTCAATTATTATGGTTCATTTATGTGTAGTTCAGACAATTTGAAATTAGATTATGAGATCCCATTTGTTTTTAATTAATTTGTTTCATTTTATTCCAATATGGATTAATGAGGATCAAAGAGGACATGAGACTAAATAGATTTTTCCAGATCATTAATATCAATGTTGTTTTCCAAATAATGGTTAATTTCAACCTCACTAATGATCACTTTATTAATTAGGGAAAAAATATCACAAACATTTCTTTCATCAGGATAAGATAACCACATTGGTTCAAGGTTCTACTCACATATAATAAAATTTTTAGAATCATGGATAGAAAATTATGAATGTTGGATAATCTGGTTTGAATCAAAAAATTGGTATTCTAGTTTATTTTCATTATTATCAACCAAGATGGATCAATGGATGTAAAAGTCAAGATGATATTCTAAAGATTTTTCAAGATCCTATAGATCAATGGATTTTACATTTGTAATGTCAACATCAACTTATCCATTTATGACTTGGTTAATGAAGATGAAAAATTCACAATCTCCTTTATCATTAGAATAGTAAGAACATGATGGATTATAATTCAACTCAATCTAAGATAGAATTTTAGAAGCATGGATAGATAATACAGATTGATTCACTGATGGGTATCACATGGATTGAAAAATAATGAACTTGACCAGTTGGTCACCAATTTCCATGGATAAGATTCCATCATGGACATCAATTTTGGTTTTATATTTCATGAGGAAAGGTCAGCCTTGAATCCGAGGAGATTGGCAATAAGTTGTCTCACCTTCCATGTTAAGTAAATAGAAGTCATCTGGTAAGATAAGATCATTGACTCGGACAAGGACATCCTTAATTATTCCCTCAGGACTAGTTGCATTATGATTGGCTTACTGGATGACAACACTCATTGGGTTGAAGGGACCTAGGCGAAGCTTGGAGAATATGGATTTTGGCAGGAAATTTATCAAGGGTTTTAGGCCTATTATTTCATCATCGAAGTTTAAACATCCCATTTGGTATAGAATAGTAAATGTCCCTAGATATTTTCACTTCATGGGGATGGACTACTAGGTTAAAAAATTTCAAAGTTCCTAAGTTACCTCTTATGGGTTCACAAATCATTAAGAATATTTTTATACTTATGAATTTGTTTGATTGAATCTAAGAGGGTAATTATTACTTCAACACATCTAAACATGTCTAGCATCTCAAGATCAGGATAAAATGACTTATTTGGGTTAGATACAGCCAAAGGAAAAGGAATTGGATTCTTTATGTTAATTGAAAGAGGTGAGGGAGTGACTTCATGTTTCTTTTCTTGTTAATTTTTTTTATCACAACATTTAAAAAGGAGTTAGAGGACTCATCATGAGGCATAACAATTTTATTTCATGGTCTAAGTGAAATTGAACCTGCATTACCCTTGGGTTTGGAAAATAGTTGAGCTTGGTGTTGGGAATAATTTGATGGTTTCTTCTAGCTAAGGTGGGATTCAATTTGACCAATTTGAGTTTCAATGTTTTTTTGGATAGAAAGGGTGAAAGAGGAAGGATCTTCCACAACACTTTCCCAGGGATTCTTGGAAGAATAATCAGGTCCCGCATTTGGATTACCTTGATTTTGGTTCTTGGTAAAGTTCTTGTATTGGGTTCAGAATGGGTAAGGCTCAGTAGGATAGTGGAATTTAGGGAGAACAAATGGAGGATTGATCATTTAAGGTTGAGTAGAAAAAGGGTAAGTTTATCATATGTTACCACCACCTTGAGTATATTGGAATTAGTTTGGATTTTGAGGATGGAACTTAGGGTGATGAGAAATGGGATTATCATACCTTAATCTTGTATTAAATGTAGAAGATAGGAGCTCATAGGGGGGGGGGGGTTGTTAAAGTTTCTAATGAGTTAACATGATTATTGAGGGTTGGTGTTCCTCTAAGAATATGTTGCATTGAGCTCCATTGGTCTAGATGAATAAGATGGTTCCTCTTTAAGTTGTGTGAATGTGTCATTTGAATGAGCCAGTGATATATAGATTCTAAAATTATTAATAGGTATAGTTAATAGAGATTGTGGAGAAGATGAGTTTGGATCTTTGGATTCCACCACTAGTTTTCTAACATAGCCTATAAGTTCACTCATCTACTCGATCATCTAGTTGGGCTCTATAGATTGATTCTTGTGGACATGTTTGACTTGGAAATGTTATTGAGTATAAAATTTGTGTGTTTTTATAGCCATATTAGTTATAAGATCTTGTGATGTTGTAGGATTTTTATCAATAATATCACCACCACTTGCAGCATCAATGAGAGTTCTCCACATAGCTAATAACCCCTCATATATGTATTGAATCAAGAGTTGGTTAGAGATTTGATGGTGTAGGTAGGCTTCCATAAGGTTTTTAAACCTCTCATAGTACTCATGGAGTGATTCATTATGGAATTAATAGATACAACTTATTTTCTTTCAGATAGTAGCAGTATGAGAAGAATGAATGAATTATCTAAGAATAGTTGCTTCATGTAAATCAATGTGTTTAGGGAACTGGTAATGAGGTAGTAGAACCATTACATGGTAGATTCAACTAGAGAGAAATTGAATGCTCAAATATTGAATTATTATTTAGAAACCCCTTAAGGCTTCAAGGTATCACACACAACTTGGAACTCTTTGATATGAAGATGTGGATCCTCACAGGCTAGCCCATGTAAATGAGGTGGAAGATGAATCAAACCTGATTTGAGTTCAAAATCAGCCTCAATATTTTGATATTTAATATGATGGGGTTGGTAATTAATATCAGGGGTAATGAGTTCTTTAATGTATTGGTCCTTAAAATTGGTCATTTCTATTTAAATTCATTAGACAATGACTATATCTTGAGTGATTTGATTATCCCTATTATTCCTACTAAGTATGTGTAGAATTTTCTTGAATTATGGGTCAATAAAATATGATGGATTGTTTGGGAGGCTATAGGGAATTAAGAGATGTTAGTAAAAGATGATGAAGGTGGGTTTTTCATTGTGTTTTTTTTTTCAATTTATGATTTTTTATGAGGAAGACTGGTTTTTCATTGTGTGTATTTTTCTGAATTTTTTTTGGTTAATTATTTTTTATTTTTATTTTTATTTTTTTACAAAAACCAAAACCTACTAACAAATTAAGGTCCAATCCATAGAAATAGAACCAATTGAAGCATGTCTGATTGTCACCTATTAGCCCTTCAAGGGTATGGTGCTCTTTTAATGTGTATAGAGGCACTTGGGTTGAATCCTCGGTGATAATAATTTTTAATAGTCAATTTTTTTTCTAATTTGTCTTTTTTATGGGGGGTTTGTTTTCATAGCTAAAATTAAATGATTTATTTATTTATATCGATTTAATACATTAATAAATATTGGGTTAATTTCATTATTTTTGGATTTAATTTTATGATATCATTGAGCTTTTCTTTATATTTCATTAAATTAACACCCACTTCACAAGATAATTTTGATCAGAATACCCAAGTGTTGAGGATTTAATACAATACTTAACATAAATAGGGTTTTAATATAAATTAAAACCTATTTATGGTAGTATATTTATGTTTCCAATAATCCATGGAATCCACATGTTAAAAAACATGTCATTAATCTATGACATTTTATGTTCAACAAACACAATGTTAACCTAAAGAATACTCAATGAGAAAAAACCCTCAATCACTTAATATCAGCAAATTATAACCCAAACCAATTTTATATTTACTCATAAATTGAGATAGTTATTAATATATTTTGAATTATTATGGTTATGGTTTTAAAATAAAATAAAAAAATGGGACACGAAATGAGTGGTGTTCTGAACACACACATGAAATTTGATGAGAGGTAAAATCACACTTTAGATTAAATGATAAAGTGAAATAAAGGAGTGAATTTAAAAATGATTTGAACTATTATAAGAAAATTAATATTAAAAAAATAGGGTGTATGATAATAATAGATAATTAGAAATAAATGTGCGTTAAAATAGAATTACAAATAAAAACACTTATGAGATTACTAACAAAGAAAAATACTAAGGTAAATCAAAATAATAATGGAGGAATGGTATGTAAATTATGAACTTGATTATGGAAGATACTCCCAAGCCTTTGGAAAATTCTGGGCTGGGCCAACCTATCCTCCTTTACTCTGAACTGCTAACTCCTTGCATGGAGAGGAGGGTGATGTATTTATAGCTCATAGAGTTGGACTGTTTGCATTCCAAATTTGTCCCTCAACTTGGATCGAATATTGGACCATTCAGATAGTAGAATATTGTGATATATTCTGCTTAAAAGTTGTCTGTATATATTTTTTATGTCTACTCTGAATATATTTTTTTCCATTGGACTTAAGGATATAAAGATATGGTGGTTTTAATAAACAATTATAGTCTGAAAATTGTTATTAACACTTTTTCAAATATAGAAATGTGAATGGATTTTTGAATTGGAAGATTTCATAAAATCAGAACCATTTCTTCTAAAATTTATTCCACCTATATCTTGGATTTCACAATACCAAATATTAGCTCAAATGGATGTATATAGCATGTGAAAATTCAAGTATTTCATGTTGATTTTAATTCCTGGACAGATTGGTGGGATGGAATTCAAAGCATCATTTGAGCCCCATTTTGTTAGAGTTAGACATTGAAATTGTTATCAAAGATGTATTTTATTGTCCCCCAATGTTTTATGGGTAATAATAGAATTTTTAATTCTTGATTGATCCCATAAATTCAATCTTCATGGATGACTCATTTTCTTTAGAGATTCTTTGGGCCTTCTTGTGTGGACCATATGGCCATTTAAATGGAAGAATTGGATAAATTTTCCTTTTAAGGATATGTTGTAAATTAAATAAGGAATCCTAAAAAAACAAGAATTACACAATTTGGATATTTATGGTGAGAGTTATAATTAAAATATTAAACTGAATCAATTGGACTAATTCAAATAATTCTCAAAAAATATATTTAATATTAAAACATGAGTATCTCACACCAATTATCAACATTTACATGAAATTTACTAAAAAGAGTATACAAAAAGTTTTGAATAAATTAATAACATCACTGATTTACATAGAAAATATCATATAAAGTTTTAGATGATGTTGGGGTGTATCAGATAGAGATGTGTCTGTCCCAACTACCAGAGGGTTCAAAATAAATGTAAACTAGGTGAAGACATATCATATAGATATTTGGGTTATGATTCTATCATATGGATAATGTTGTATATGTACCATCATATATATTATTTATTGAAAATTACATTGGGAAGACATGCCAAAAAATATCTAATGATATTTTAATAAACATTTTAATGTCCTTAATAATGAAGATATAGGGATTATCTTTCAAATTGTTTTATCTATATATGATAAGGAATTTTAAATAAGTACTTTAATTTTGAGGTTTAAAAAGTTTGAACAAGAATGTAGATGATTATGTTTTCATGAAACTTCAAGAATATTCTAGAATAATTGAGAAGAATCCTGTAAAATTAAAATGATAGGGAGAATTTAAATTTGGAATTTTGATTAGAGGGAAAATAAATTTTGGGTCCCAGTATTTATTCTAGAGAGGAAAAACTATAAAATTAGTTAAAATAGTAATAGAGTAATATATTTTCCATACATGTATAGGATCAGAAGTTCTGAAATATTTTTATCTAGAGAATCCAAAAAAGGTTCTTACTTTGTTGAATAAGAGTCTCATCGAACTGAGTTTTGTAAAAAATATCTAATTTTGCACCAGGTCTGGATTCATCAGACATAGAAGAAGTATTACATAAGTTTCTAATAAAAGTTCCTACCTAGATAAATAAGGGTTGTTATACTGGGCCTACTTCATTAGATAGAGAATCATCATACATAGAATATAGGATACTGGTTCCTCAAATATAGAAAGATATACTGAAGTGCAGTGAGTTGAAGAGAATTGGATGGCGCATCATCAGATGAAGACCCATTAGATTAAGGGATTACTAGATACATTTTATTTTAATGGGCACTGCTAAGTTTTTTTTTTCAAATAAGTTCAGGAAAAGTTAATATTAATCATATCCAGGTATTTCTAATATCATGATTATATTTTGAGGACTAAAACCTCCTACGAGTGTTGTTGAAGATCATTATGATTATACACATAAGAAGGTGATCAAACTTACTTGTGTGTAATGAGAATATCTATATACATTGAACATGAAAAGAATAAATAAGTGCATTTATCTGGAGTATAGAACCATTTTTTGAAAATGATTTTTTTAGGGTTATAACCATCTCTAAAGAAAGTTAATGAAATAATAAAATTTTGGGGGTATATCCAACTATGGAAGAATAGTTGATTTCTAGGGGTGGAACTAGGGTTGTCTTGATAAATGATTATTGGGGTGTAGAACCCCTTTGTTTTATATTCCTTTGTATTCCCAAAAAAATATTAGTAAAAGAATCCATATTGTGGGGATAACCAACATGGAAAGGAATGTGTATTTATTACAAATCTATTAAATATCATGGTTTTATCTCTTAATTTATATTACTACATACAAAGTGAGGTTGATATAAGTGGGTTGTGACTCTAAAAAGTTTCAGAGCGTTTCCAACACTTTTGACAAGGTTAGCTTATGCATCACGCATGATGGATTCTTTTTTCCTTTATTCCAACTTTATAATAGCATGAATATTTTATCATTTTAATAAATTATGTATACTCATTGATTGAAGTGTGAGGATTGGATGTCAGTTCCTTCTTACATGGATTCCTCATTTGATCTTTTTTCCTTATCTGGTTCTCCTAGAAATATTTAGTAATGTTCGTGGAACTCATTCCCAATGTCATCTCTATATGGATGTCAGTTAATTATGTTTCTTATGTACTGATAGGGAATAAAACATCAGTAAAGAGAGTAGTCACATTTGTAATATATAAGAATATATGTACATTGGGTTCATTGGTAACCTATAAATCTTCTACTTTTGGAAGGAATCATACATAAGGAATCTTAATCATGGAACCCAAGCATACTATATTGATCACGAGGTAATTTATGTAAGGAGAAATATTCTTCCAAGGATGTTTACCTTATTAATACCATATTTATTACATGGGGTAGGTATTATAGGTCAGTTCATAAGTTCTACATCTTCTGGAGATGGATCCTAAGGTCCTATCGTGATGAATCAAGGCATGAGTTTAGTGTCTTGTGGATATGGGAACAAGGTTAATGTATTATGGGGATAGGGTGTTAGATCCAAACACCTTCTTGAGGTGGATCAAGGAAGCCTGTTCGGGTGAGGGAAGATGTCACACCTATGTGTTGATGGATTAGAAGACCCTATTGAGATAGATTTAGGAGGAGTGCCCCTACCAAGACAAGTGCACAATTTCCAAGGTAGGAAGAGATTTAGATTAGCTTAGTTCGAACACATTCCCAAGGCTCGTGCATGTACGGAATTCATGTTGAACACAATAAAGAAGCATTATGTGAAACCCCAACTCACAACCATCCTATTGTGTGCCAAAGGAGATTTCAATATGGAATTTTTGTGGATCCATGCCCCATAACCAAAGGAAAAATAAGCACATAACTCAGTTCCAATACCAATGAGTTGTTAACAAAAAGACAAAGATTTTTCCACTATGCACAATACTATGGATCAAGCCTATGAATAATAGTTCCCCCCTATATAAATTACATCAATTTTAACATGATAGGACCTTTATCTTGTGTTCAAAACATAGAATTTGCAAGAAACCTAATCATTGGCCACACCTTTCATGCAAATATCTCTTTTTACAAACTTACTTCCATGACCAAGGGTAACATTTTCATGTACTCTACCAAAGTTGTGTTCCCTTGTGAGATTTCCACTCCTAGAACCTTCATTTTTTGGCACATACCTTAGAAGTTCTAGACTTTTTAGAAATGGCCAACCAACCAAAGCAGGATAAAATTGATGATTCTATTGTCACCGCCTAAAGGGACGAAATGACGAGAAACCCTAAGATCCCTTCAACAATGAGGGTCGCTTCCAACAACTAGGCACTTTTGGTAATATTGTCTAAAGAACATAGAAACTATACATTAAAAAATCACCTTCCATTATATAATTTCAAGATGATGGATGAGGTGGTCATCCTAGGCATCAAAGACAACACCTTTCACTCTTGGTTCACATGTGAGGAAAATATCAATAGTAGGAACATCAATTCTCAGGGTCACCCAACTTAGGAGAATGAAGATATTTCTATATACACGCTGAGTGGATGGACATAAATATTTACCAGGGAAAAACCTATGGCTGAAGAGTTCTCGGACCACTATGTCGGTATTTTACCAAGAAATATTCAAGGAAATTGTAAGGGATGACATAAATACTAGGATCTATAGTATGGAGGAAACTTCACTGATCAATGGTTATGGGAATACTAGATATGCTTCACCATCCTAGATATGAGGCTAAGTTTCATCATATTGGTTTGTATTTAGTAGTGTGGATTTCCTAATACCAAAAATACCATAAAACGAGATACTTCAAATGCTTCTCATCCATTTGTATCCAGACCCTAAAACTTTCCACATTCACCATTGGTAGGTGGGAATAATCTTATGGGATGTGCATTACATCAGTGGAATCCCATTGAGTGGATTCCAATTTGATGATTTTCTCCCATTACTGAGTGTTTGGGGTGACTAGAAGAAGAAATCTCTCTTATTGTAGCACCTTCTATAGGAATTGAAGGTAAAGATGGATCATGATCCCCCTTCCAAAAGGATGTTTCATTCAAGACATGGTTGGGAATGTTCTTGATGTAAGAACCATATGTGAATACGTAGAGGTGGCCAAAGCAGTGTTCAAAGGTTCCAAAAAGGAGGAGGTTTGGATCATACTTAGTGATTCTATGGGAAGAGAAGTACTAGTAATGGGAATATATCTTGGTAGAGGACTTGAAGTCATTATATCACCATACTTCATTCTTGGCCACATTCCTCGGTGTATGACTACTCCCCGTAAGAGATGCTCGAATGGTCTTGCGCCTGGGGATACTGTTGATGGTAGTGATCTTGGTGGCTGGAAATAGAGTGAACCTAGGAGTACTAGTTTCGGCTAGGCTCTATAGTTATCTAGTCCATTATGTGAGGGGATACATGACCAGGATGATCTTTGGACCTTTTTTCTTCTTGCATGGTAGGATTATTGTATAATTTGGTGGCTATGATTTTCTGAATGCCATCATCCCTCCAAATTATATTCTATGGATCTCACTGCTTAACATTGTTGGGGTCCAACCAATGATGCTCAGTGACACCTGGGTCACGGTAGTGATTAGAAAATACAAAAATATCGACTTTCACCCTATCTTAACTATGATTGGCATGATATTGAAAAACCTACAGGAGACATTGGAGTAGAGGGAATACCTATATACCATCCAAGAAATAGTGTGGGTGGACAAGAGTGATGAAAACAACTACTATGAGGCATACAATCTGCCTAGATTTGCTCGATAATTTTTATGTTTCTAGTACTTAAAAGGGATATTCTATGAGGGGTCATTCATGAGAGGCATATCTATATTCTTTTTTAGCTATGGTGGATGTTCATTGTTGAAGGATTAGGGGAGACCATCATGTTTCCACCGACTAACATCAATATTGGAATCTCCCATAATTATGATGGAAACTTTATAGTGGCATAACTAGGTGCAATATTACATCAACGCATAAGGGTGATCAGACCGGTGATTGAGGTGTTAGAGCTGCAAGAAGTTAGGAAAGATTCTCTCCAAATGGAAATCCACACATTGGGGATAGATCACGTATGATCTATAATGGAGGTAGCATAAGGTGATGTGGTACCCCCACCTCATGTAGGGGAGGCCCTTCCCCAAAAGCAGTCATGGGAGAAAGAAAGGGGCTCTCAAGCTATAGGCGGAAGATCGAAGGACGCCCCCAAAATAAACTTGCAAAATCTCCTAAAACGAACCGCTAATGATATATTCAACACATATTAGGTGATCTGGGGAGTGATGAGGATTAACCTACTGGTATATTAGTTGTGTCGGATTCCAACCTGAGATAGGATCGAGTTTCTGAAGGTGGGATATTCCGGAATCATTTCCAATGTGTCCTTCCATAGGAGGTTCAAATACATGATGGTTATGCATGCCTTTTCCTATTAACTTAGGCCACCTGAGATTCCACTCATCCCATTCAGGGTGATCTTTGGTGGTGATCCAAAAGACATGGAGATTCCACCTATTGAAATGAATTAATAGGAATATAATTATAACACATAATTCTATAGTTATGGGGAATCATGTGGTTTAATCGTTAAACAGGTCAGTACTTGGGAAAGTGGAGAGATCGCTCTTTCAGATTATTTATACTTGGCCAAATTCCTTGAGTTAGGATTTTTAATATGTCTCTTCTAGTATTTTCCCCCTTTCTCATAAGCTCTAGCTGATATTTTTCTTATGTATTAGCAATCCGAAACAGGAAAATGGGCCCCAATTAGAGGGTAAAATGGATCTCCATTAGGTGATTTAGAGCATTCTTCTGAACTTGTGTTGGTGGTTCCTACAATTGGATGGTATGTCAATGAGTTTGGGGTGGAATCCTTTTGATCCTCCAATTAATTTATAGGGGACCACACCCTAGAATCCCAATGGAAAAATCTACTTCCAGAAAAGTAGGTCTCCAAAAGAGGATCATTATTGAGATCCCCCCACCTCAAGGTAAGGTTAAATCTCAATTTACCTATCCCTTTTCAAACTTTTCATAGAGATTTTCCATCAAAATGTTTGTATATTCTCATTAAACCTTTAATCAAACCATGATGGTGTGTACGGTGTGAGCTTTTGAAGTACCAACTGGCATTGAGGGGTTTCTTATCATGGAACTACCCATTGAATCCCTAGGACCAATCTTCTCTGAAACTCCCAGCCTCTTTAACTCTTTCACTCTCACTCCATCCATGTTTTCCCAATGTTTCATTATTGATAAAATTGAATGATATTCTCTTATTTCAAGAAAATATTGAAATTTTGTGTTCATAGAAAGTGTTTTTGGATAGATTATCTATAGAAACTTACCTACTGGTTGTGCTAGCCCTTAATAATCCATTCATTAAAACTAATTTGGTCTTAGTCCTTGGGGATAACCTTATTGTAGTTGGGGGTGATGCTGGTGATGGGGTGGAGCTCAAGGATGATGACGGAAATTCTACCGAGGAAGGTTCAGACAACTATGTACATCCTATTGACATTGATCATAACCCAATCAAAAGGATCCTAAAAGATGACCCTGATGCTTATGTCCTTGCAACATTCCAAGAATATGAGCATGCACCACCATGAGAGCCAGAAGAATATTGTTCCAATATTTCCAAAGAAAATGGAATTTCCCACCATAGGTTGTGGAGGTTCATGCAACATTTCATCACATAGACCCTAGAACCGTACTTGGTGATTCGAATGGTCTCCCTTCAAAACTGGTTATCGAACATGTGCACTGAAAGGGTGGATGATCACTCTATTGATGCACTAGTCTGTGTCTATCTTATTGAGAGATTTTTTTTGGAGATCCAGTATTTGGATGTCACCTGGAACAAGGAGAAATATGATATCACCTAGAAGATCCATAAGGTCAATCAAGAAATTCAATGTTTAGAGTATTAGGTGAATGTGCATGAAACCTTCCACAATTCTCAATCAAAGTTCATCATTCAGTTGAAGGCTCAGTTGGTGGTGGATGTGTGTAAAGAAAAGTCAATGTTTTCATAGATAGATAAATACAAGGCTAAGAATGATTAGGTGAATATATGGGATGATTAGATTCATCCTATGGCTGAATAAGAGGAATAAGTGCTCAGGAGGTTGCATCAGGTCATGGAATCCACACACCTGAGGATGGTTGATCAGGAGTGATCAAACTTCAGGGTGGATCCATAGGGTCATTTTTTTCAAGACATAAGTGAGGATCCCATGTGTGGGTGACCCTCACCATCCACTGAATTTTATTTGTTCAAAACCTTCCATTTTAAAGGAATTATTTTTGTTGTTGCGTTTTATTATCTTAATTCTATCATACTCTTAAGACAAGTAAGGAACAATCCCTAAGTCCACATGAGTCGTGCTCAGTGTGAGAAATAATAGATAACCATGTTATTTCACATTTATATGAGTATTTCATACAATTTTTAAGCACTCAGGGTAAGCATTTTTTAACTAACCACAGGTAGTGTTGGGATGAGAGGGGTTATGGCTAGAGAATAGATATCTTTGAATATCCACCTAACTTTTCTAACATGCACTGGCTCATGAATGGGGTCATTCTAGGGGCATTGAATTCTACATGAACAAAGGGGAATGAAGAGCATCAATCATGACACCCAAAATCTAGAGCACAAGGTAAGTGGAAAGGAAATATAGGATAACTGTTAACCATTTTTGAAATATAGAATCTATTTTTTTAATTTAAGGACTTGGAAAATGACTAAGGGTTAACCGTTGACCATGTTAGAAACATGAAACATGTCTCATAATGTCATCCAAAGTCTTCTTGGGTGTGTTCCCGGGTTAGTGGGTGGGTGAGTTTGGCTAGGAACCATTATAATTTGGGGGGAGATTTTGGATGTAGAGATGGATTAGGATCCAAATTAAGGGACTCATGAAGTGTGGAGGTCAAGTGATGGACTATTCAAATAGATTCCAACCATCATGTAACTATGACACTATGACTTTCAGCACATTAGGTGGGAGTATCGGTCTGAGAAAAGGCCAAAATCATCTTCTAGGGGTAGCATCACCTTGGGTGCCTAGTGATGGTCAAATAACATGAATGATGTGGTGGGATATGGGTACCAAAAAAAGGGATTCTTGGGAACAGACCTAGGATTCCTTATAGTTTTATGTTTGAAATTGGGATGGTAGACACACTCTTTAACATAATTTGGTGAGGAAGTTAGATTCCAAATTTAATATCATATAATGAGGATGTTGGGTGTGAAGTTTAACATATACAATGAGGATGAAGTATCATACAGTTTAATGTCAGGTGATTGGGGTACAAGAATCGACATGAATGGTACCCACCCAACTAAAGTGGTGGGGGAATTAGAAGGCAGCCTGATGGGGACACTTCCTAGGGAGTCATATAAGAGATGGGAAACTTATAATACTTTATGCCAAGGAAAATAATTTGGGGAGAGTCTCACATAGTTTATTTTCAAGTTTCTTGGACCCATGTCATGAATACTTCAAAAGGACATGTGTAGAATGGTGGAGTAAAAAATGATGTGAATTGAAAGAAAATAATTCCTAATGATACATACAACATTCCTAGGGGGACTTTCACATAGTGTAAAGTCACAATGTTTGGACATGGATTCCCAGTTTAAGGTCATAGAGTTCAGACCATGGGAAAACCAAATTGTTTGGTGTAGTATAATGGAATAGTAATGTGATGTGAATGGGGGGACAAGGGTGGTCATGTTCCACATGAAACATAAAGGGGATCGCTAAAAATAGTTTAAGGTCATGTTTAATGGACCTTGTCCACTAGTTTATGGTCATAGAGTTTGGATCATGGAAAAAATTAATGGTCATAATGCTTGGACCCCTTCTCATTGTTTAATTTCATAGATCTTGGATCGGGGTTGCATATCTCAAAGGAACATGTACAGAATTGAATGAAGGTAATCTAATGTGAATGGAGGGGCCTAGAAGGCCACATAATTTTATAAAAAAAATTTCAAGACAAGTTTCACAAAGTTTAAGATCATGATGCCTGGACCAATGGGGTTGATCATCCCAAATAGATATGTGTAGTACAGTGAAGTAGAAAACCCAATGTGAATTTAGGGAATATGAGGACCCGAACCAAATAACACATTCCCAGGGTGATAGAAAGATAGTTTAATGTCATTATTTTTGTACATGGACTCCTGGTTCATGTTCGTAGAGTTCAGACAAGGGGTGCTTGCATGACTCAAAATTTCTTGAGTATAACTACCTCCTGAATCCTAAGCTCATGTGATCCATTCTTGGTGGAAGAAACAAGGAGTGGTACGGAGTTTGTTCTTCTTGCAGGGGATTGAAAAATAAGAGGATAAAGTGACCGAACATTCCCACAAGGGATATTATAAATTTCAATACCTTGATAGTAAGAGAAGGTACTAACTGAAAAGTGTGGAACAAATATTTTCCATTCTTCAAATATAGGTTCAATACCCATGTCAGTTAAGGATGGGTAGAAAAAGGTAAGATTGACCATTGACCAATTTTGAAACACAGAATCCACTATTTATTGGTGATGATCCTTTAAGGCATGATCCTAGGATGGTAGGTGAGCCAGTGTGGCATGAGGCCATTCTATTAGGGATCCTTTTCATATCATTATAATGACAATTACCCAAATTGGAGAAAGAATGAATCATGGAAAAATTTGTGGGTAGGTTAAAATCAATCATAACCCAAATGGTAAAGATCCCAAGCTGATTCTATGGAAGGGATGGTCCCAATATGATATATCTACGAATCACTGCATATCCCATAATGATTTGAATCAAGATACAGGTAGTTATGATACATGGCATGGTATGAGACTGAAATTGGTGGAATGAGGTTCTCTCTCGTGAGGATATAAAATCATCTCACATTAAAAGGAATCCATGTCTTATATGGGGTAGCATTTTATTCATCTCATACTTACCATATGAGGTATCCCAATTGTATATGAGGTATTTTTTGACATTCCATACTCATCATAATATCCATGCTGATTTCATACAGGGTATGACTGAAGTTTAACATCATGAAATAAGGATGTTGGGATTAGAAATTTAAATTCTTAGATCTTGAACTATAGGGACGGTTGTTGATTTAAGGTCACATAGCAATGAACAGGGAAATAATAGGTGTCCCAAGAAGGTTTGTGTGACATAAAATAGAGAAATACCAATGTGAAATGGGGGTTTAAGGAACCCTCTAACAAAAAAACATGACAAATCGTTCCCTGGGTCAAAATTATCACATTGGGGATGGCAAGGCCCCATAGTGAGTAGACAAAGGGGGTTTGGGTTAGGATGAGATATTTGGGTGTCACTATGTATCCTATTGGGATAAGAATCAATCCACATGTAGTTCTAGTACCTAGTATGGTATGAGACCGATTCTGGAAGGGGGATACCCTCTCAAATTAGTATATTGAATCTTTTCATATTAGGATATGAGGCATCCCGAATCTATAGGGGGTAAGTCTTTAATTTAACATAATTTGCTAAAGATTTTGGTGTTTTTTCATCCCATGTTTTTCATATGGGGAATCCTAGTTTGATACAGCGTAAAATCATATCTCATTAATAGGAATCAAAAATTTATCTAGGGTACGATTTCCATTTAACATCATGCATTGAGGATGTTGGTGGGACTCATGCATTGATATTACCATCCTTTCATTCCTCATAGCGGGCTATGAGGGAATCTCAACCCGTTAATGGGTCCAGGTAAATGAATAGAGCTTATTCCAAAAAAAAGAGGCCCATGAGGTTATTTTGGGGTGATACAACCATAGGTAATAGATGGTTTTGTGGGGATTATGTGGTTGGGACCAAATTCATAAATTATATGAATAACTTTATATAACATGATTATTTGAATCAAAAAAATACATAGTTCTAGAAATAGGAAGAATAATTAGCTTTCTAGTACACTAGGGATGAAGCAAACCATATGAATGAAGGATGAATACACATAGTTTAGGGTTATAGTTCTTGGAACATGGATCTTATTTTGAGTTCATAGAGCTTTAAACAATTTGAAAATAGTTTAAATTCATAATTTTTGGACCATGGGGGATTCTCTAAGGATGTTCATATGGTGAAAAAGAGTTAAAATCAGACATGAATGGAGCTTAGGAGGTTATGGAAGACATGATAAAATCTTGAAGCCAGTTTCACATAGTTTAAGGTTATAAAACTTGAAACATGATGAATAGTTCAAAGTCATGATTCTTGGACTATGGAAAACATCTTAATTCCATGATGCTTGGACAATGGAAGTGTTTGTTTTGATGGAATTTGTGTGGAACAAAAGAGGTAGTTCCCGGTGTGAATGGATTCTATTTAATCCCACATACCACACTAGTACTAGGAAATAAACAACACATAATATATGTTTTTAATGCTTGGATCGAGATGGAAATAAAAAAAAGTTTAAAGTCATGATTCTTGGACAAGAACGATGTTTGTCTCAAGGGTCTTTTAGTGGCATGAACAACATAAATCCCCAATGGGAAAGGAGCCAAGGAGGATTGTGTACCACATGAAAACCTTGAGATGAACTAGATACCATTTAAGTTCACGATGTTGGGACAACAAATGGGGCCAAGGGGTTGGAGGTTTTGTAAATATATAGATGGACCCAAATATGGGGCTTTTGAATTCCACTACATATACCATGAGAATGGGAATCAAGACACATGTAATTATGGTACACAGTACGGTAGATGACCAACACCATAAGTGGGGTAGATTATCTATTATGTGTAAACTAATAGATACCATGATTTACATGGGACATATCATTTTTATAACATGAGGTAAGGACACATTTTAATGTCATGTGTTGAGGAATATTTTTCTTCTCATCTCATGTCACATGAGGAATCCGGACATCAAATAAGGTATAGTTTTTTTTTACCAAATCAGACTTATCATATGAGGAATCCTAGTTGTATATGGGGTAGGACCTTTTGAATCCTTCCATACTTATCATATGATAAATCCCAATTTTATAAGGTTTAAATAATCTATCATTAAGAGGCATCCGGATTTAA
Source organism: Viscum album (assembly GCA_963277665.1). Taxonomy (NCBI): domain Eukaryota; kingdom Viridiplantae; phylum Streptophyta; class Magnoliopsida; order Santalales; family Viscaceae; genus Viscum; species Viscum album. Next base: position 310,305,596 of record OY728133.1, on the reverse strand, counting down.
TATGGGGTAAGATCACATTTTAACATCATGTGTTGAGGATTTCATGCTTTTCAGTTTAAATTTGTACATCTCAAACTGTGAATATTGTTAGTTTTAAGTCATAAAGCTTGGACAATATGGGATTCCAACAGTTTAAGGTCATATTTCTTAGACCCCTAAAAATTATTAGGTCTTGTTGCAAAGACCACGGAGTTTAGTTTGAGTTCATAAATCATTGACTATGACTTTTAGTTTAAGGTCATAAATCCTAGACTGTAGGATCCTCACATGATGCACTTCTTGAAAAACTATGCATTGGTGAGAGGTGTGATTCTATCTCCCAACATGTGGATCAAATATTATTCTCCATTATAATAGATATAATAAATAATATAAGGCCCCTACCATTTAGGATCCATCTTTGGTGGATTATTTCCAGTTTCCATCAGTATTATGATATCTAATATCATGTCACCCTATAAAAATGAGTAGAGGAAACCTTGTTGTTAAAAGCTCTCTCTATCCTATTTTTGTGCCTATTTATATTGTCTAAGGTTTACAACCTATTCTATTCAAGGTATTATAACCCATACATAAATAATTATACCATTTTTATAGTGTCTTATGATCATAGAAAGTTATATGGAATGACATAAACTAAACCTCAATGGAAAATAATTCCTATATTCCATATACTTGGAAGTATAAAGTCACCTGGTTGGAATTCTGAGACATCATCTGATAGGCCCATAGGGTGTTTGGGAGATTTAATGGCCAACTATTTTTTTCTAGCCCACCATATTCTATAGAATGATATGGGGGGTCTTTTTGAATTCTTAAATCATTCCATTTTTCTGTGCATGGTTGTGAGAAGTATGGTTGGACCGGATGTTGTAGTTGGCATATAATTTCGTCATATTAAAAGCTATAATGTTGGTATTGTTGTCCATGAGAATATTATTAGAAACATTGATTTTATGGATGATGTGGGAGATCAAAAATTTGATCACAAACTCGGATTTCACTTCCATGATGGGAATTGCTTCTTCACACTTAGGGATGAAGTCTACAATGGTCTCAATGAACCTAAACTGGTGATATATTAATGGGGGGGGGTATGGTCCCATGATGTGGAGTACCCATACTGAAATGGATAAGAATACTTGGTACTGTGGAGAAGCTATGGTGGTCGATTCATAAAGATTTCATGAATCTATCAAGCATGACACCTCTTGGAGAATTTGATGTAGTTATGGAAAATGGTGGTCTATAAGTAGATCAATATCCTTATATAGTGGGATAAATTCAATCCTACCAGATGGGTTCCATAGTACCCATCATGGACCCTTTGAATAAACTAAGGAATCTTGTATTCGTGTATGAAATAAAGGATAATTCCATCAAACCCAAATTTTTATATGGTTGATTCAAGATTAGTCCTACTCTAGAGTGTGAACTGTGTTTCAAATCGATGGATTCCCTCATTCTCATCTTGTTTTAGTGGGAGAATTTCATGTAGGAGGTACTAAACAAAGGGAGTTGTCTAATTGGGAATTTCCACAATTGTGGGGGAACCTGAGGGTCCTAGAATAGAAGCACCAGCAGCCAGATGGCTAACATGTTTTTTATCATCATCATATAAAATTATGGGGAAATGACAATCTAGTGTGCCACATAGATGATTAGGTCATCCTAGTTATGTTTTCCAAGAGATATAGATAGGATTTTTAAGTTATAAGATCAACCATTCCAAGACTAGGGTACATGATTCACTTTATACAAGGTAGGAAACTAGGTAATTAGCTGATGGGTACACTCCAATAGGGGTATGAGATCTTTGTTTCTAATGATGTAGTCACCATTCATCTGTTTCATGGATAGCATTGAGTTTATATTTACATTAAATAAGGGGAAATCAATCTCAAGATTCAACATGAGACTAGTATTGAGAATCTAATACTCTACCTCTTTATTGGTTTATCCTTCTAATAATAGAAATTAGTATTGATGGATGACAGGTGTTGGAGTGATTAAAACGATCCCTAGGCATAATTTGTTGAGCTTGGGATTTTAGAGACTTCTACTAGTTTGGCTCTGGGAGGCACCATAGAAATGAATCTACCAAAATGGCATAGCATTATCCAATGATAGGATAGCCTCTTCTTGGAAATCAACATCTTGGTGAATTTCATTAGGTTTTGGATATTTTTTCAGGAAATCTTCCAGTTTCTGGACTTTGGCGGCCTCTTGCTGAATGAACCTGATGTTAAAATTCTAGAGGATTATTGGATAGCATGCCAATCATCCCTATATCATGGGATGATTGAGAATATAATTTATTTCATCCACTCTTTACACCATCTACATCTCATTAAGTTTTAGATAATAATTTATCATATTCACTATGAAAACTAGTGCGAGATAGCTTTTCTTGATTTGGGAGTATATGGTCTTCATGTCGAGGAGCATGACACTGGGATATTATAAACTATTTTATCATTCCTCATTATTTTTATGGGAGGTGAGGGAAACAAGACACCATTACAAGGGGGTCACATATATGACTTATGTATTTCCCAAAATGGGTGGCATCAAAATTGGAAGTTGTAGATAATAATACTATATAACCTCAAAGGTGATATGAAAATCCTCATCCCATTGGTAAATGATACCCTTCTTTATAAGCCTCTATAAGGGATAACACTTTCCGCCTAGATTCATAATAAATCATCATATATAGGCTAAGTGTCCTTGGAAGCCTCACATATCTTAGAGGTTTCTTGAGGGATGCATTTTATGATGGACTTGATCTTCTCTAGGTCGATCTCAATGCCTTTGTATCTTATAAATAAGCTGAGAACATTTCTATAGGTAACCCTGAATGCACACTTCAATGGGTTCATAATTAATTTCCTAGAGTATAGGAGGACAAAAAATTTATGAAGGTCCTTGATATGGTCCTAACACTGGCAAGATTTTACCACCAAGTCATCCACATAGAATTCTACTAGTGACTAGATGATCAGTTTGAAGAGGTGGTTCATGGACCGATGATAAGTGGCTCATGTATTTTTCTATACAAAAGTAATCACCTGGTAGTATACTTTCCTTTGGGGTGACTTAAAATTTGTGGATTCCTCATCCTAGGGGTCTATCTAGATCTGATTATACCTAGAGTATCCATCCATCAAAGAGTAGGTATGAAACCCTACGGTATCATAAATCAATAGCTTTATCATTGGAAGGTGAAAATTATCCTTCAATCAATAGAAATTTATTTATTGTAAGTCGACAGATAATATGATCTTACCATTCTTATTCCTAACTAGAATGATATTGGCTATCCATCTATAGTATTGGACATCCCTTGTAATGTTAGATTTGATAAGTGTATCAACCCTGGCCTCAACCATAGCATTGTGAAAGGGGTGCATCATTCGAAGAGGATTTTTAAACCCGTGATGACTCACTAGGAGGCTGAGATGGTGAATAATTACCTGAGGATACATCCCTAGAATCTCATCATAGATCGAAGTGAATATTTCATAGTGCCGTTTCAAGAAATCCACACACTGTTCTTGTTACTCTTGAGATATGGATGCACCGGTCAACGTTGGAATTGAAATTTTCTTAGTTCCAAGGTTCACTTGAATTAAGTCATCAACAATTGTGGATACCCCATCTTCAAACATAGTAGGGTAATATTTCAAGTCATATTTGATCTCTGTGATAGGAGAATCAGTAGGAGTAGGAAGTTCCTCCAGACTATCCTACTCAGGGGTAGCATCAATGCCTTCTTGGGAGGACACAGAATCCTCACTGAGGGGTTGTTACTCTACTAAACCCATGGAAATAGAAGATATTAATAAAATTACAACTAAATTCCAATTGTGAGGTCCATGATTAATGTCGATGAAATATCAATGAGTTTCACTCTGTCGATTCATCCCTACTCTACAGAACACGTGATCAAGCATTGAACAGGTGGTCATAGGGAAAACTACTTATTTATTCATAAGAGTATGGACCTCTGGTATCACCCAGGCTTGTCTAGTGTAGGAGTATGAGGTAATTTCTAGGCACTCCTTTTTCTTAAGTATTCTAAAACCCATTATATTAGAGATGATAAAGAAAACTATTAGTTATTGTGTTGTTGTATCCAACTGATGAATTGGTAGATTGAAGGCATCATTCAATTTTTTCTACAGATTGACTATGGTGGTTGTTAGATCATTTGGAGCATTAATTTTCTCAACCTTGTTGATTTAGATCTCCTTATCTTATCTATTATAGTATGAGGAATCTAGATAGAAGGATTAATAAGAGTAAAAGGGGATACATCACCCTAAATTATCCACACTCCACCATTGATGGGGTATTTGAGGAACTCGTGATATGAGGAGGGGACCACTATATGAAAATGAATCCAAGGCCTACCTAGTATCACATTATAGGTGGTATCCTGTTAAACTAAAATAAATTTAGTTATCTGAATCAATTTACTAAAATGTGTATTCATCTGAAACCTTCCATTTAGAATTTTCTCACTCTTATCATAACCCTAAATTGTCAGGTTTTAGGGTGTCAGGTCTGCTTCGGTCAGCCCTAGCTTATAGACTGACCGGGTTGGGATGATGTTGATCTAGGAACCAATTTTCACTAGGTAGTGATGGACCTTCATACCATTGAATAATTATATGATGTAAAATGTTAAAATATGACCATGTATGGGGACACTCTCATCTTCCCTAGAGAATGAGATGATGTCTTGGAATTCCCCTTACTCAACCTCCTCTACATAGTAGGCCTCTACGACAGCTACAATTGCTTCGAACCGGATGGGGATTTTAAAGATTCTGTAAGGGCCTCATGAAATTCCATTGATAACAAGAAATCCTTGATGATCAAAATCTTCACGGTTATGGAGGAAAGGTGCTTTAACATGTCATACTTTCATTCAAGGGGAATATGTTTACCCGCATGGGGTCACTCCTTGGTAGGGGGAACAATAGATGTTGCTGGCTAGACCACTGGTATTTGGATAGTACTAAAAATACTCTATTACTAACTAGATGGTATTCTCTAAACCACTACAAGTTTATTTTTGTTTGGATATTGTCTTGATCTTGTTGGATGTGGTGGATCATGATGCAGTCACATATGAGCTTCTCGGTCAACTAACATGGTTGGTTGTGGAGGTGTTCAATCTAGAGTAGGATGGGAAGATTGTGCCTACTGAGCTCTATGAAAAACTTTTTGTCTAGTATCAATAGCATATATCTTCTGGTTTTAGGAATCATACTGAGCATTTTGAAGTCTCACATGTCCCCGACCATTCCTCATGATCAATTGTTGGGAAATGGTCTACTAGCTTGATAGCATTCACAAAGGCATACTTCTGCTCATCATCAGTGAGGTATTTCAATTTTGTATGGACTCGTGGTTCATTTCATAACTCTATGGTCATAAAATCACTGAGGGTGTGAGATAGATTTGTCACTAGTGGAGGAATCTAGTTTTCTTTACATCATTAGGGCCTATTTTTATGGGATTTGAAAATTTGCAACATGGGCATGAAGGTAGTGTCCATCGGGGGGAGAAATAATCACAAGAGGTTATGGCCTGCCTAAACAAGAACAGTTTACACCATAGGTGTAAAAAAACTACCTTTTTAGCCAACCAGTCATTATATTTCTGCATCCCATGACTCGAATATTGTTTCCATTCACCGAAGCCTTCACTTTCACAATTAGGTCAGCAGAGACATGCGACACCTATGCCTGAACATCACCCAACTAGACCAAAAAATGATTCAATTTTTCATGGAGAGAGTCTATGAAAAAGTATAATTCCTTGATGGCGTGTTTGAGGATCCTATGGTATGGGAAATTAATAGTAAGTCCAATAATAGTAGTCTCATGGGGCCTCCTGCATTCTGGAAAATTAGAATTCTATTCTCTAGTGCATAGATGAAGTATCCCAGAACCAATAAATCCCTCAGATAATAGGTCCAGATCCTTATATCTAGGAAGGGTAATCTATGATATTTGACTTGATGATGGGACAGAGTCACATTCTCTCATATATGTGGATACATTTGGTAGGGTGGTAGTTGATGATTATGTATTGGGCAAGGATGCACCTACTAGGGAAACACTCAGTGAGGCTCATTAACAAAATGGGTTTGAGATTATACCATCTTAGAGGAAACTACATGTATGGTGGATGTAGTATCTACTTTTTTAGGTATTATCAGTGGGGATAGAAGAGTCAATGGGAATGACTATTGTAGAATCTAATGCAGGGCCTCTTCTAGATGTTTTCCTTATTAGAGAACTCCTAGAATCCATCTAGAATGTTCTAGTTGATGAGGGTAGGTACCATTCCACTCTTAAAGTTCCCCAAGAACTTCATAAGTAGTTGTTTCGGGGATAGTGGCATGTTGAGTGAATATGTGAGGCCTTTCCATGATGCGATAAAGTCTAGGACTCTTACATCAGGACGTTATTTACCCATGAAGAGTTCAGAAATACATGTCCTAAATGTAGTGGAACTGAACTAGTAGATTAATTTCCTGTAAATATCTTCCTAACTAGAAATGGATCATATGGGTATCTAGTTATACCATAAGAACGCGAGTCCATCCAATGTCTGAAAACGCTAAAGATTAGTGTCCTCCTACTATTTTGGGGTTCACAAAATGGGTCCACACCTTAAAATAATCTGGTCTAGGTGCTGCATTAGGTCTCTAATCCCATTTAATGGGTAAATTAAAGGTTTTTCAAACTCTAGGGGTGTTCAGATGTTGTCTACCAGTTCTAGATACGGTTTTCCATCTGGTGGAATTTTCACCTATCATGTTTGCAGGGCCTCATGCGGAGTGGTGATAGTGGCTATCAAGTCATCTTAGCAAGGATCTCTACGCACCAAGGTGTTGAAAAGATCATAAACTCATGGATCAGGCATATAAACTCAGAGAGTGGTATGGCCTATACCCCATGAGGATAATCACACCTCTTGGGTTGTTTCAGCGAATTGTACCTCAGTCACTTTCCATATCCCTTGATTCTCACTCTATCTAGATGCGTTGGTCCACCAAGATTGATTGGAGGTAATTTTATGAGGAGGATCGGGTGACCCATTGGGGTAGATACTAGGTCCCTTAGGGAATTTTCATAATCTTTCAGTCACCAACAATGAGGCCGGTGATGAACCATCTGTACTCCTCAACCTACTAAAGCAAAGAAGCTATCGTGGGCTCTATATATGATTTTTGCCCGACATCAAAAAAATAATAAGGCAAAATATGTCCCTTTTCCTTGTCGAGATACTTAGGGTTAGGTAGTAATGTATCATCAAGGGGATCTTTGAGGCCATGTGCATGCCCCTACTGATGAGTGGGAATGCCTTTCTAAAAGTCTTCTTGATAATATGTCGCACCTTGAGAAAGGTCTTACCTATCAAGCACTAAATTGGTTCCAATATCCCTATAATACTATGTAAGGTTATATATAACCATATTAATCTGGCCAGTATCTAGAGGGGAACATTCATCATTGGCGGATAGGCCAGATTGCTGCAAGATAGAGCTGAAATAGTGAGCAACATACTTCCCCAAACCTCTGATATGTATATCTGGAGACCATTATTTCATAAATCAGTGGAGTATTATGAAAATATTGATTCATATTTTTTGAATTTTCTAATGTTAGAAATATTATTCAGGGCCCGAATCCACTGGGAGTTTTTTGATCTCATCCTTTCTGCAATACTAGTCGATGGCATCGATGTGCTCTTAGCTTTTTATATAGGATGACCGATGACCATGAAGGTGGTAAAATGTCACCTAGATAATTTGGAGGAAAAAAATCTATAAACTTGGTGTGTCACTCCAGGATATCAAATCTAAAAGCTACTAGTAGCTAGAACATCACAGATAGTTGAACGGTATCCAGAACCACCCATGAACCATCTTATTTAGAGGGAGGGACCTGTTCTTGGTTAGCTGAAACCATGATTTGTGTTGGAATAGATATGTTTGGTAGCACTAATCTAGACCATTTATACAATTTTATTTCTTGTATAGGATTAATTTAATGATTCAAATGCTCACTACATGATGAAATGTCTCATAGGGGAATTTCCAGCCTCATCATCACATCCCAATGGTATGGGGTATTCACCACTACCACATGTGTGAGTGCAGTGTTTTCTATACATGGATCAGAAGAGTTTAACCATCTGAAGTTATTATCCCAAACCCTAACATCTCTTCAACATTAAATGTATAGGTATAGAGGAAGGATACTGGTAGCAACGAAGGCAGATGCACTACGATCCACTGGAAAGGGGACATAACGTCCTCCACTTGAAAGTACATGTGGACAGATCTAGGAATCTTGTATACCACAACTTTTGCAATATAGAATATATGTTTTTTGGATCCTTACCTATACTCTATAATTTTAGTTGAAGGCTCCATCATCAATTAATCCTTCTCCTCATAAGTAAAGAGTTCAACGGGTTCTATGACTATGTGGCACTTCCTAGGGTTTCGCCTCCGATGTAGGGTGTTCTCCCTTCTACCCATGGATGGTTCTATAGGTTAGGTAATTTCGTCATATTGGGGGGGAACTTTGTTCTATTTCATTATAAAATGGGGAGGACCACTACTTTAGTTAATGGGAGTACAGGGAGGACCATCATGCTGATTGGTGTTGACATGGGTGGGACCTCCATGTTGACAAGCGGGATTACTGGGAGGGCCTTCGTACTGACTATTGATAGAGTAGGGAGGAACACCAATATAGTTGCAAATATTTCAAGGATAACCTTCACATTTATTATCCTCTCTACATGATGGCTCGTGATGGTTGTTGATGGTATCAGTGATTGAAGAGTCAACTCGGTCTGCCTGTGAGGTGGCTGGGGTCCTTAACCCAATTGGAAAAAAACATAACCCTGTTCGCCTATTGTAGGGATATAGAAGGAAGAAAAAATGGTGTAACGGACCACAGTATCCATATATTATTCCTATTATCATGAATTATAATTCATATTCCCATGAAATTTAAACCTAGTGCTCCGGACCAGGGCGGGAGGAGCAAGGGTGAAGTCCACCTGTTCTTCAGTCTATGGGATCGGTCGATGCTGGAATTGATGACACCTAGTGGGATCCCTCTTGGGAGGCTCACAAGTGATAGTCACGACTATAATAACATGCAAATCCCCCAATACCTCGTCATATGGGAGTGATTCATCAGATCACTCATGAATGAGACTCCCAAAGGGGTTCATCATTGGAACAGGGGATGGTTTCCCCCTTACACTACCCTCGACGGTGGCAATGTCAATGAGGTTTTGATGCCTCTAGGTCATTCGATGACACATCCTTAGATGGAATGACCCCATATTTCTCATACCCACTTGATATAGTGTCTATTATACTTCTCTATATGGTCTCATATGGTGTGAAGGGTTATGCACACATGGTGGATGAGGTCATGGAAGAAGTTGTGGAGGAGGTTTAGTTATGTGGGATTGTTGCATCAATGATTCTCATACCTCAGAACCTACAGGAACTAGGTTTCTTGATTCCCATATCTTGGTTCTAGTAAGTAATGAAGATTCATCAGTTTGTAAAAGTATAGGAAAAGTGATTACTAATTCCCTAATATTTTCTAATCTTTTAAGGAAAATAATTATATGTGTTGAAAATTACATAGAATAAGGATTCACCAATTCTAACTACCCCTATGCGCATGTGAGTTTCATGATGGGTCCATCATTTTATTAGTGGTACCTAACATAAAAATATATGAATCTAGTGATATGAAGATCCTTTGATGCCCCAAATTCTACTAGTACCCATGGTTGAGGAGAATAGTTTCATGTTGGGTTCACCATTTTTTTTTTGAAACTCAACCTCAGTAATATATGGGTCCACAGATTCTCAAATTCTAATGGTCTCTAACATTACTAGTAACCATGGTTTTCTAGGAGAGTTTCATGATGGGTTAACAATTGTTTTGAAACTTTTATAAAGGTTGTCTTATGAATCATGTTTGGTGGCTTCTGTTTCCCCACATTCCCACTTTCCAAAAGTGGGAGGATTTTATCACATTCAATAGTTATGTCCACTATATTATCAAAACATAATGATGGGATGTTTTTTCCTCCCTTTGTGGATTCTTCCTTAGAAATTTTTTTAGTCTGGGTCTCCCTCAAATATTAAGTCATGTTTGTGGAACTCATTCCTAGTTTCATCTCCAATTGAATACTGATTAATTAAATTACTTATGTATTGATAGGGAATCAACCTTCAGTTAGTAGAGTAGTCACATTAGGAATATCTAGGAATGTATAAACTTTAGGAACATTGGGAATAAATAAATATTCCTATTTTAAAGGCCATCTAATATGAGGCATCTTAGGTGTAGAACCCAAGGCATCCCTCATCGATCATGAGGTAATTGACACCAAGGGTATAAGTCTTCCAAGTATTTTTGCCTCAGGCATGCCATATTTATTACATGGGGTAGGTAATCTAGCTTAGGATACAAGTTTTACGTCCTATGAAGATGGATTAGAACATCCTGATAAAATTGATTGAGGAATGATTTTAACGTCTTGTGGATGTAGACAGATTGTTAATGTATTGTGGGGACGGGATAGTAGATTATAATACCTTCTTGTGTTAGATCAAGGAGGTGTTTCCCTAGTAGGGAAGATGTAAAAACTAAATGTTAATGGGTCATAATTTCCAATTCAGGTGGATTTGAAGTTTTTTCCATAGGAGGAAAGATATTACACCTCGTTTATGGATCAAAACTCCCTCTTGAGGAGGATCTAGAGGTGCATCCCTAGGAGGAATGATGTAACACCTAGATGGATGGATCATAATTCCATCTTGAGGTGAATCTGGAGGTGAGTTACTAGGAGTTATGATGTCACACCTAGGTTTATGGATCATTATTCCCTCTCAAGGTGGATCTGGAGGTGCATCCCTAGGATGGAAGATGTCGCACATTGGTGGATGGATTAGAATGACCTTTTGAGGAAAATTAGAAGTTGTTCTATAGGAGGGAAGATGTCACACCAAGGTTTATGGATCAGAATTCCCTCATGATGCGGATCCATAGATGAGTCCCTCAGAGGTAAGATTTTACACCTAGGTTATAGATCTAAATTCCCTCTAGAGGAAGATCTGACGGTGCGTCCTTATGAGGGAATATGTTTCACTTTGGTTGATGGATCATAACACCATCTTGAGGAAGATCAAAAGCTGAATCTCTAGGAGGTAAGATGTGACACATGGCTTGATGGATCAAAACACCCTCTTGAGGTGGATCTGGAGTTTTGTTTGTAGAAGGGAAGATATCACACTTGGGTGGATGGATCAGAACACCCTCTTGAGGTGGATCTAGATTTTTGTCCCTATAAGGGAATATTCCACACCTAGATGCTGATGGGTTTTTGAATTGGACCTCAGAGAGGGATATTTCATACCCTATTTATAGATATGGATCGAAACCCACATAGTTTGATGCAACAATTTAACGTCATGTGACTAAAATAATCCATTCAACTTAACATCATGTTGTATGAAACTCATATCACAAAGGGGGAATCTACATGGGATGTTGTGGGTAATAAACCTGGAAGAATCCCTTTACAAGAGGTTTACTCTTTAGGGAATATTGTGAGGCTTACATGTGAAATATTCCTGAGGTGGAAGTTCAGCCCATGACGGGGAAGAATATTTAATCCCATATGAGTCATACATAGGGCATAATGTGTTTGTTATGAAGAGTTACAGGTGTGGTTTCATCCCATTTCAATCATAAATGGGGAATCCTATGTTTTTTACATAGGGTAATACAACAGTTTTTTTTCATGTGTTGAGGACATTTTCATGTAGTTTAACATCACATGCTTGAATGTAGATCTAGGAAGTTTTATATCATGTAGCTCAGACATGGATGGGGTTCTCTCTTCAAGGGGGCATGCCAAGGTGAGAATATATTCATCATAAGGAATCCCCACCAATATAGGTTCATAGTCTCCCTTGAAGATACCACTCTTAGGTATTACGTGACCACCACTCATGTGCCTCTATGCGGGACATAGAGTTGGCACTTCCTTGGAAAAGTGTCAATCAGGAAGCCCAGTGTTAGGGTCCCTATTACTAGGATAAATGGGAATTATGTTACCTATGCTTAATATCAATAGGTAGGGTAATGGCTACACTAGAGGCATAGTGAACATCTACTAAGGGACTAAGAAGTTGTTGCACCCAAGTTTATTGGTCTATGGAAAATATAGATGCATGAGAAGTGGGTTCTAGAATAAGGTAAATGTATGGATTAAAATTTCATATTTGTGAAAAAAAATTGGAGTTTCACGTAGATCATGGTTATGTGAAGGTGGATTATCATTGTGTAAAACCAACCATCCTTGGGATTAGGTGTGCAATGATAACTCCAAAATATGCCAAGTCATGTCCAGTCCCACGTGAGGTCTTTCGCACAAATGAACTACCTTTAATGGTCCATAATCACTGGTGTTTCACACTATCCTAGAAGAGATGGATTTTCACATATAATATCATCACTCTATATTTTAGAGAGCCTAGTCCCAAGGGGGGTGAGCTTCTATTTATAGTTGAAATCATTGGATATGGGTGCACAACTACATAGGTGTGAAACTAATTTTCATGCTTCTCTATCCTCTATATATAGGGCTTGTCCATGTAACACATCTCGATTTATGATCCCTTTAACAAACAATAGGATGGTTATGCACCGAGGTTTAATATAACACATCTTTATTGCACACAACCTGACTATCTTGTGCGCGGGAACCTTGGGCATGAATTCAAACTGAGGGGGCCCACAGAACTTCTTGTCACCTTTATCATGAAATTATATTTCATGCAATGTTATGACTTTGTGTTTAATCACTAAATCTTATGAGCAACCCAATATTTGGCCCAATAATGTTACTTCAGTTTGGGTCACACCTTCAGTTCTTCCAAAACTGTATGTCTGAGGTTTCAGATGAGATTTCGGTGCCAACATAAAGGTTTAGTTCATAAGAATAATTTTTAAATTAATGTGATCACATATTCACCCCACCCCCCTCTTAGTGATCCTAAATAATATTGGAACTTCTATATTGGGATGAGGTATAATACTAACCAAAGTAAATTAATTTAAAATGGAGAAATTGATAATTTTATCATACTCCTTGGCAGAGCTCCTTTGAAAATTGGATAATGGATTTCAGAGGTGGTATTTTTGTGAATAAGATCATCGATAGGGAATGTATAAGAGTGTCTAGGAGTTATTTGGTAATATTTAAGTTGAATATAAAAGTATTGGTGTATGAGAAGAATTTGGGTGGTGATGAATCCTTTTATTTGAGAGACAAGACACGTTTTTGTAATAATATAAAAGATAAAGTAATGATTCATTGTAAGTGGCTATGAAAGATAGAAATAATAGAGTGGGGGTAGTTAATTTTGATAAGTCCTTAACTAAAAATTTTGACACATATTTTTAGAAAAAAATTAAGTGATCTACTGTTGTATTATTCACTTATACATTTTTTGGTCTTTAGTGTGGTAGAAAATTTTTAAATAAGTAATTAACATTTACCACCTAAAAATCAAATATTCCTTATTGAATAATTTGTATTCAAGAATTCAAAATATTAAATATATTTTTTCAAATAAAATTTATATGGGTGATAAGAATTAATTTTAATATCATCGCACATAACAAATAAAAACCATTACTAGAATAAAGTGTATTTTATTATTAAAAATTATGATAAAGATAAAATTATCATTATTATTTATTTCTATTACATTAATTCATGAATTATTAACCAATTAATATTTATTTACCTTTCAAAGTAATACAAAAAATAATTCCACCTTGCAAAAACATAATTAAAAGAAAATATTAAAAAATATTTTTTGTTAAAATAATATATTAATTAAGTTTAAAAATATCAAACATGGGGTTTTTAGATTCAAAAAAGTATTTTTAAGTGAATAATATTACTCCTTGTACATCTTTTTTCATTAAAATATTTTTAATTTTATAAATTCATACTTAATTTTTGTTAATCTCAAAAAAACTATCGTATCGATGAAAATTCGGTTTTCCACAATTCACCTTAAAATCAATGCTTCTAGAAAAATACACGAAATGAAACCTAAGATAATATTTTTATTATGAAACCAAAAATAAATATCATTTTTCAAATTCTAATTCTCAAATTTGATAATTTTTTTAAATAAAATCATAAAATATAAAAAAACTATCTTAATATAAAAATAAACTTTTAGACATTAAATGTTCTTAATCTTATTCCATATAAATTTTTTATTAAATTAATGTTGAGATAATATTTTATAATATTACATATTTTCATAATAATCATTTAAAACTGATAAATTTAATTTATTAGGTAAAATACACATCATTTAAAAAAATAGTTCTTTGTAAAATACTCTTTTTGAAACGTTTAATCGTTTAAATCACATTTCCATAATTATTTATCTTATAACCCATAAATTTAATCAATGCATAAATCTATATTTAAGATAATATGAATTTGTAAGGAATTTAAATATAGGTTTTTTAAATCAATAATTTCATTATATTTTTATTTATTTAGGGATTTATTGTTATTATATATTTCTTACTATTGTGTTTCTTAATATTAAAATATTTAAATAAGGTGTATTGTAGTTCATTTTAGTTTAGTGTCGCATACATCATAATCTATAGAAAATAAAATATATTTAAAAGGAAAATGAAAACTAAAATCATAGGGAGTTACACCCCCCATCATCATTTAAAATTTGCAAGTATAATATCATGAGAAAAAACAAAAAAAATATTTCCATTGTATCCAAAAACTCATAAAATTTAGTATTAGAGCCCATAAAAAACAACTTTCAATTATCTCATAAAGTTAGAGGAAGTATCCTATCATTTTTAAAACATAAAGAGATTAAATTTCAAGACCCATCCTTGGGGCCTGTGCCATGACTACCCCAAACTCGCCTTCCATAGGACAGGGAATGGCGGCTAGCACCAAAGGCATAAATTCCGATAAAAAGGGGAAGGCATTTCATTTTATAAAGTAAACAAAAACACAACAGTGTAAGCAAGTGAAGTAAGCACTAAGTAAAACTGGGTACAAGGTAAGTGCTGAAAAATTAAATGGGCTAGTATACAAACCCAACTGAAAGTACATTACAACTGAAAGGAAATTACAATAGTAGTAAGTAAAAGTGCAACACCGAGTCATCCTCCGGAAATCCAAACTGAAGGGTGGGTACAGATAGTCTCTTTGGATCCTCGGGTCTGGCCGTCCGTTCCGCCAAGTGGTCCACCTCCGGGTACCATCCAGCTCCAAAAGCCTCCACCTCGATCAGTGTTGTCCGTCGTCTGCATCCAACACAACGTAGTGCGGGGATAGCCCGTGCAGGGGTGAGTATACGATACTCAGTAGGGACCTCAAGACCCCCGAAGGTCTCTTAGAATCCACGAAGGATAAACCAGAAAGGAAAGATACAATCACGAAGTATCAACCACAGTACTTAGGTATATGCACATACATATACCTAAGTCATGATTCACAGTTCGTCTCCAACTCTCGTGCCCAAGCACCATACAGTCCACAAAGGAAAGCACAAATCAGTCCACAAAGGATAGAACAACTCAGTCCACACAGGAACAACACAACTCAGTCCACATAGGAAAGAAAGTCAATCACATCAATGATAATGATTGAAGTCAAGACTCAGCTCACACAGGTATACACTTCGTAAGGCGATAGAGATGATAAAATGCAGACACTGATTCATCTAATCTATCAGAACCAGATAGGATACAAGACTAGCTAAGTTGTCAGACCCACACAGGATACAAGACCATCTACTCTGTCGGACCCACACAGGATACAAGTACTGAGGTCAATACTACCAGACCCACATAGGATACAAGAACAGTAGTCATCGCCGTGAAACCCAATGTTGTCATGACCCCCTCCCACCAAAGATACCCCTCCTGAGCTAGAAATGGTGAAAGGGAGATAATGACCCCCGAGTCCCACCTTCAGTAGGACCCGGGGTGGCTACTACCACCAAGGGTATGAGTTTTCACAAATATGGGAAGCATTACCCTTTTTAATATTTAAGATCGGGAGATAGGAAAAGTCAACCACCAAAAAGGAAAAGAAAAAGTGTATAGAAATAAACCCAAACCAATCACACATGCATGTTTAAATTGTTCTGAAACAAGGTACAAGTACAAGAATGCTCAAAAAGTACAATACCAAAAGAAACAAGAGTACAAAAAACTGCAAAAACACCAACTGTCCCAACTAATAGGGTCCTACACAGCCCTGGTAGTCCTCCTGGAAACTTGAAAGTAAACGTAGGGTGAGCATAAAAGTATACTCAGTAGGGAAACCTAAATCTCTCATGCACAAGTGGGGATACATGCTAATGTCTCGTGAGAACAACAAAAGAAACCAAAACCTAACAAGGAATTCTATCCACCCAACCTCACCAGCCACTTTCACTAAAAACATAAAAAACAGGTAGTAATAGTATATAAGATCAAGAGTATTGGGTACCCCGCACCATTTCCCTTTAGTTAGCCGCTCTTACTAACGGCGAACGTCCTGACGCTACCACACTCTTCTCGCCGACACACACCTGGGCCTCAAGAACCGCATATCCCACCTGCACACACCTAGGCTTTACAACCACACATCCCACGTGCATACACCTAGGCCTCACAACCACGTATCCCGCCTGCACACACCTGGGCCTCACAACCACATATCCCACCCGCACACACCTGGGCCTCATATCAAAGATTCTTGGGAACACTAATAGTAATAGAACTCTCAACCAAAGACACCTGGACCTCATCCTAATGATTCTTGGGAGAACAAACCTGCCTGAAGAGTCTTGGGCCAAAACAACCCCAATCGAAACCTACCAGAAATGTCTTAGGTGTAAGGTCGCATCAAGCCATCATAGCCTAGGGGAAAAGGAGCAGGGAGGAGCTAGTAACTAAGGGGAAAACACCCTCTCCCATGAAATGGGAGTGTTTGGCACTAAGTGATCAACATGGGTGGGGTGCGATAAAACACAAAAGATACAAATACATATATGTATACCAAACACTCATCCCAACCTATGGCTTCTAAATAGAGAACTGAGCACGTGCCTCAGCACTGCTACTAGGAAGAATGCATACCACAATCAACCCCAACCCCATTTAGGTTTTCATGTTTCAAGATAATAATTTTATTAGTTCCTTAACTACTGGGCAATCAACCACAACCAACCATATCAATCGTTCGTAAAACATATCTTTTCCATCCAAAAATCAAGTTAGGAAAACACAAGAAACACAACAAGTCCCTTCTTATTGACCAACCAAACCCATTGATTATTATTTCCATTCCATTACCAAGCCCCACCATTCATTAACTCTTCCAAATTTTATTTATTATTCACACCCCAACCCTACAGCCCTGCTATCAAACCTCATAACCACAACCACACCGTACATTATTATACCTTTAATACCATTTATCGCAGCCCCATTGTCCATCACCAACATAGAATTCACACAACCCCACAACCAGGCCAACCGCAGCCCCGCTGCTCACCCGATCCACAATAACCCACAAAACACCCCCATCACATGCCACATATCCAAGCCAACACCATATGTTCATTATTCTATTTTGTTTAACTGGGGTGATCACACAAGGGTTCTAGATTTTAAATCATAAAACATTACGTGATTAACCGAATTCCATATTCAACAAAGTTCTATTCACAAAAACGGTCTAAAAAGATAGGGAAACATTCAATTGCGCAAGAAAAGTCCCCCAACGACCGTGATTTTCAGTAGGCATAAGCCTATTCAATTCACAACATAATATCACAGGATATAAAGATAAACATAACAACTTCCCCATCCCCATTCTTTAACCAGTTATTATCTTCGTTTAGTGGTTCAACCGTTTCTCATGAAAACAAGAGGATACTCACCCCGCATGATGCACAATTTATAGAGATGAAGGTAAGATCCCCAACTCAACAGGTTCTGATAACAACGCTCCCCCGGATCAACTTTAGAAGACATCCGTCAGCATCCATCACTTCTGGTAAAACCCAGAAAAACCTCCCTGGGTGGAAGATGGGAAGGAAAGGCCAAAGGAAAGACAACGGATCCAAGCTCAGAAGTTCTGCCTTGTCATTACAATCCTGTGGCCATTGACGGATCATAAATCTAAGCTCGAAAGAAGAAGTTATGGAAGAAAAAGAGCCTTCGAGTCCCTTGGGAGAGCTCTGCTCAGAGGAATGGGGAGGAGAGGAGTGAGTTGAAAAGGAGGAGGGGACCCCTCCATTTATAGGCGACAAAAACAAAATTACACGGTGTGTACATTATGGTACAAGGCGTGTACTCGGCCATTTCACACGGTCACCACGCGGCTTCCAACACGGCCTTCAACGCGTCATGCGACCGTTGACTAGTCAACACATGGTTTGAGGGTAACACGTACGCGGGGAGGGACTACACGGCATGTAGTTTGGGGTATATGGCATGTACCCACTTATTTCACACGGCAAGAACACGGCTCCAACACGGCACACGGTCATTGACTGGTCAACACACGGTTTGAGGGTAACACGTATGTGGGAAGGGACTACACGGCGTGTAGTTTGGGATACACGGCGTGTACCCACTTATTTCACACGGCAAGGAAATGGCCTTCAACACGGGGTATACCTGGCGAGGGGGTACACGGCGTGTAGTCACACTACATGGCGTGTAGTTTCAAAATTCTAAAAAGTGTGGGAAAAGTCCATTTTACCCTCCAGAACACTTCATGACCCTCTTTTTGACAAAGGAATGGGCCGGAGAGGTCCGGGCCATTACATCAGATGCCTCTTAAAACATTATCATCCCTGAGAATTCAAAAAGCCAACCTAGAGGAACCCAACAAGATACCTCTTAGGGCCATCATTATAATAGGCACCCATCCAACAAATCTAATCATATGTGTTAGGAATTCCTTCTCCTATGTCGAGATATTATCCGCTTTAGGTGGTACTGACTCGCTCGCACGGGTTTAATCGCATCTTCATTAATGCGTATCGATTAAGAATTGGGTCTTCCCACTTTCATACATTAAGATTTTCAACTTACACTACCCCCAACAACACACTACCCGAACATGTGGTTTGGGGAAATTCCTTCTCCTATGTCAAGATATTATCCGCTTTAGGTGGCACTGACTCACCTGCATGGGTTCAATCGCATCCACATTAATGCGTCTCAATTAAGGATCAGGTTTTTTCCTTTTTCCCACACATCCGAACATTCTACACACTTCCAGAGAACAAGGAAACAAAAGGACTCATAACCAACAAGCCAAGAATTCCATATATCAAAGGTACAAAGTATAACATCAAAGCAAAGCTCAGAAGAACAAAGAAAACACAAGTCAAAACAACTTCGAGTACTGAGTTTGCATCTGAGCCTGTCGCTCCCAAGTGCTCTCCTCGAGGCCGCCTTGCCTCCACAACACACGAACCAAGGAGATGGTTCATCCACGGAGCACCTTTTCTTTAAGATCCTCAATTCTGACTGGTCATTACTCTAAGGTCTTGTCATCTCCCATATCTAACTCTCCCCAGTTGATAACGTGAGAGTCGTCGTTTAAGTATCGACATAGCTGGGAGACATAGAAGACGTCATGAACCTTCTCCAACTAAGGTGGTAGGGCTAGCTAATATGCCACCTTGCTGACGTGCCTCAGCACCTCAGAAGGTCCGATGAACCTAGGTGAGAGATTTCTCCCTTTCCTAAACCTTCGCTGCCCCCGTCGAGGGGAAACCTTCAAGAACACATGATCTCCCACCTCGAACTCCAATGGACTCCTCCAACAATCAGCATAAGACTTATGTCGGTCATGATCCACTTTCATCCTCTCATGTACAATCTGGACTTTCACTGTGGTGCTCTGCACTACCTCTGGCCCAAGAGCACCTGTCTCACCAACCTCTGCCCAGCAAATGGGTGAACAAAATTGTCTTCCATACAAAGCCTCAAACGGTGCCATGATAATAGTAGAGTGGAAGCTGTTCTTATAGTAAAACTCTACTAAAGGCAAGTGTCGTACCCATGACCCTCCAAAAATCTAGAACTCATGCTCACAGCATGTCCTCCAACGTCTGGATTGTCTGCTATGTCTGCCCATTGGTCTGGGGGTGGAAAGCAGTGCTAAGGCGTAGCTGGGTGCCAAAAGCATTCTGTAACCCCCTCTAGACTCATGAGGTAATCCGAGTATCCCGATATGAGATGATATTCTTTGGAACTCTATGCAAACACACCACCTGATCTACGTACCTCTATGCTAAGGTACTCACTGGGCCCGATTCCTTAATTGCTAATATGTGAGCTGATTTTGTCAGTCGATCCACCACTACCCTGATAGCATCATAACCACCCTGAGCTCTGGGTAGTCCTATGATGAAGTCCATAGAGATTTCATCCCACTTCCACTCGGGGACGTCTAATGGATGCAATAAACCACTGGGAACACGGTGTTCAGCCTTCACTTGCTGACACACTAGGCATTTATCCACAAACTCTGCTACTGCCCGTTTCGCCCCGGGCCACCAAAACTGTTCCCTCAGGCCTCGGTACATTTTTTAAACTCCTGGATGTACCGCCAAGGATAAGCTATGGAACTCACGGAGAACTCCCTCACACATCGCCTCTGAAACAAACAACCTTCCATGAAAAAGCATCTGATGTCGACTGTATTCCGATCATCCTTATGGAGAATTCCCCTGATCGATACAATCCCGCATCACTTCCTCCTCAGAGTCCCCCCACTGAGGCGCTTCCACTTACTGCAACAAGAAGGACTGCACCGTCATCTAAAACAAACAACCTCTAAAACCTTCTACCCTGGCATCCAAGTGCAAGGCTCCCAATTCTCCCATTACTTCCCAAGAATCAACGGATTCCCGAACCACTTCCTTATGTGACTTCCTACTCAGGGAATTAGCCACAACATTGCCCTTACCTTTAGTTTAAGAGATCTCGAAGTCATAGTCTTGGAGGAAGTCGACCCATCTCCGCTGCCGTAAGATCAGGTCACACTGAGAGAAGATATAACGCATGCTCTTGTGATCTGAGAAGACCAAAAAGCGCTCCACAAAGAGGTAATGTCGCCACAAATTCAGTGTGAACACTACTGCAGCAAGCTCCAGGTCATGGGTGGCATAGTTATGATCGTGAGGAAGAAACTGCCTAGACCCATAACAGATCACACCCTTCTTCTGAATCAGCACGCACCTCAAACGATGGCCAGAAGCATCACAAAACACTTCATACAACAACCCCTCCTCTGGAAACCTGAGTATGGGAGCACTGACCAACTTCTCCTTCAGGTAGTCGAAAGATTTCTGGTGCTTCTCGCTCTATAGGAAGACCTAGTTCTTCCTAGTCAAAGCTATCAATGGGGAAGCAACTCGAGAGAAGTCCGAAACGAACCTCCGATAGTAACCTGCTAACCCCAGGAAACTACAAACTTCTACCATGCTCATGGGTGCTGCCCAAGAAACAACTACCTCCACCTTCGACGGGTCCACTGACACTCCATACTGAGACACTACGTGCCCAAGGAAGTGTACTTCTTGTGTCAAGAACTTACACTTTGACAATTTTCCGTAAAGCTGGTGGTGTCGAAGGACTTCTAAGACTACCCTGAGATGATCAACATGATCCTCCTCTGATCTTGAGTAGATTAGGATGTCATCAATAAACACAACGACGAACTAGTCCAGAAACTCTTGGAAGAAACGGTTCATAAGTCCCATGAACACATCTGGTGCATTTGTAACTTCAAACGACATCACTACAAACTCGAAGTTCCCATACCTACACCTGAAAGCCATCTTCGAGATGTCACTATCCTTCACCCTCAGCTGATGATATCCAGATCGTAGATCAATCTTAGAAAACCAACCTACTCCCCTCATCTGGTCAAATAGATCATCTATCCTTGGAAGGGGGTAACGGTTCTTGACCGTTACCTGATTCAACCTTGGATAGTATATGCATAACCTGAGACCACCATCATCCTTCTTCATGAACAAAACTGGATCACCCCATGGTGACATGCTGGGTCGAACAAAACCCTTCTCCATCAGATCATCAATCTAAATCCGCAACTCCCGAAACTCCGAAGGTGCCATCCGATAAGGGGCCATCGAAATCAGACGGGCACCATGATGTAAGTCTATCCCAAACTCAACGTCACGTCAGGGGGGTAGAGTCACAACCTCCTTGGGAAAAATTTCAAGGAACTCCCCAACAACCTCCGGGATATCCATCATCTCTGTATCAGCTGGAACCACTAATAACCTACCTAACAAGGAAAGGATAGGCTCCACGCACCCGCTTCCCACCTAATAGATCCTCTCACCAACAAAAGATACACACTGCCCGTCCACGTCGGATAACACGACTCTTCTTTGAAAGCAGTAGATAACGGCACTAACAGAAAACAACCAGTCGATACCTAGGATGAGATCATACAGGTGCATCTGTAGCAAAAGAAGATCCCCACTAGATTGATGTGGTCCCAACGTCAGCCCACATAACCTCTGCCACTATCCTATCTCCGAGGTAGAGCGTCCACCACTGTCGCGCCGCACCTCTTAGTTGACTGACTGCTAGGGGAACCCAGTACTCCCTCGGAGCACGGATCAAGGTAAAAGTGATCCCTAGCTCCTTAAGACACCCCTCTGTCTCTGTATCCGAAGTACTACCATCGTACTTCATGAGGGTTTGCCGCTTGAAAGAACGGAGAGTCTTCTCCCACTGGCTATCTTCCTCTTCTCGGTCAATCCTCAACCGATCGACCGCCTGAATCTGCTGGGCCTCAGCCGTCTAAGTGACCCGGGGATGACGTCCAGGTGTCATAGCTATATGGTAAACAAGGATCGCCTAATCCCAAGTAGTAAAGAAATTTCTCAAGGTTTTATGTTATCAAATTATTTCAATTTTTTTCCCAGAACGCCCAAATCAAGCAAAACACAATCATGGTGATGCATGTACCTTACCTAGGGTCTCTACCCTGGAATCAATGTAGTCTCACTTGGTCGTTCGGTAGGCTCAGATTCCTTGCATCGGATCACGGGGGGCCCTAAAATCTCGTGTCCTAGCTGGTCTTCCCTCGCCTATGTCACGCACCAAGATTAACCAACATTGTTGCCCTACCATCCAATGAAATTCTCACTATGCCTAACTCCAGACTCCATCCTATATCTCAACCATCTCCTCTAATACCATTCTGTCACGACCCCCTCCCCCCAAAGATACCCCTCCTCAGCTGGCAATGGTGAAAGGGAGATAATGACCCCCGAGTCCCGCCTCCAGTAGGCCCCGAGGTGCCGACTAGCACCAAGGGTATGAGTTTTCACAAATATGGGAGGCATTACCCTTTTTAATATTTATAATCAGGAGAGAGGACAAGTCAACCACCAAAAAGGAAAAGAAAAAGTGTATAGAAATAAACCAAAACCAATCCCACATGCATGTTTAAATAGTTATGAAATAAGGTACAAGTACAAGAAATCTCAAAAAGTACAATACCAAAAGAAACAAGAGTATAGCAAATAGAAACAACACCAACTGTCCTGACTAGTAGGGTCCCGCATGGCCCTGGTAGTCCTCCTAGAAACCTGAAAGTAAACGTAGGGTGAGCATACAAGTATACTCAGTAGGGAAACCAAAAGCTCTCGTGCACAAGTGGGGAGACATCCTAATGTCTCGTGAGAACAACAGAAGAAACCAAAACCTAACAAGGAATTATATCCACCCAACCTTACCAGCCACTTTCACAAAAAACATAAAAAACAGGTAGTAATAGTATATAAGATCAAGAGTATTGGGTACCCCGCACCATTTCCCTTTAGTTAGCCGCTCTTCCTAACGGCGAACGTCCTGACGCTACCACACTCTTCTCGCCGACACACACCTGGGCCTCAAGAACCGCATATCCCACCTGCACACACCTAGGCCTCACAACCACACATCCCACTTGCATACACCTAGGCCTCACAACCACGTATCCCGCCCGCACACACCTGGGCATCACAACCACATATCCCACCCGCACACACCTGGGCCTCATCCCGAAGATTCTTGGGAACAATAATAGTAATAGAACTCTCGCCCAAAGACACATGGGCCTCATCCTGAAGATTCTTGGGAAAATAAACCTGCCTGAAGAGTCTTGGGCCAAAACCACCCCAATCGAAACCTACATGAAGGGTCTTAGGTGTAAGGTCGCCTCAAGCCATCACAGATTAGGGAAGAAGGACCAGGAAGGAGCTAGTAACTAAGGGGAAAACACCCTCTCGCATGAAATGGTAGTGTTCGACACTAAGTGCTCAACATGGGTGGGGTGCGATAAAACACAAAATATACAGATACATATAAGTATACCAAACACTCAGCCCAACCTATGGATTCTAAACAGAGAACTAAGCACGTGCCTCAGCACTGCTACTATGAAGCATGCATACCAAAATCAACCCCACTCCCATTTAGGTTTTCATGTTTCAAGATAATCAGTTTATTATTTCCTTAACTACTGGGAAATCAACTGCAACCAACCATATCAATCGTTCATAAAACATATCCCTGTCATCCACAAATCAAGTTAGGAAAACACAAGAAACACAACAAGTCCCTTCTTATTGACCAACCAAACCCATTGATTATTATTTCCATTCCATTACCAAGCCCCACCATTCATTAACTCTTCCACATTATATTTATTATTCACATCCCAACCCTATATACCCACTTCCAAACACCATAACCACAACCACACCATACATTATTATCCCTTTAATACCATTTATCGCAGCCCCATTTCCCACCACCAACATAGCATTCACACCAACCCACAACCAAGCCAATCGCATCCCCACTACTCACCCGATCTACAACAACCCACAAAACACCCCCATCACATGCCACATATCCAATACAACACCCACATGTTCATTATTCCATTTTGTTCAACCGGGGTGATCACACAAGAGTTCGAGATTTTAAGTCAGCCAACTTTACATGGTTAACCAAATTCCACATTCAACAAAGATCCATTCACAAAAATAGTCTTAAAAGATAGGGCAACATTTAATTGCGCAAGAAAAGGCCCCCAACGACCGTGATTTTCATTAGGCATAAGGCTATTCAATCACAACATAATATCACAGGATATAAAGATAAACATAACAACTTCCCCATTCCCGTTCTTTAACCAATTATTATCTTCATTTAGTGGTTCAACTTTTTCTCATGAAAACAAGAGGATACCCACCCCGCAAGATGCACAATTTAGAGAGACAAAGGTAAGATCCCTACCTCAATAGGTTCTGATAACAATACTCCTCCCGGATCAACTTTAAAAGACGTCTGTCGGCGTCCGTTGCTTCTGGAAAAACCCGGAAAAACATCCTCGGGTGGAAGCTAGGAAGGAAAGCCTGAAGGAAAGACAACTGATCGAATCTTAGAAGTTCTGCCTCATCGTTATGATCTTGTGGCCGTTGACGGGTCGTAAATCCGAGCTCAGACGAAGAAGTTATGGAAGAAAAAGATCCTTTGAGTCCCTTGGGAGAGCTCTGCTCAGATGAATGGGGAGGAGAGGAGTGAGTTGAAAAGGAGGAGGGGACCCCTCCTTTTATAGGGAAGAAAAAAAAGTACACGGTGTGTAATTTATGGTACACGACGTGTACTTGGCCATTTCACACAGTCACCACGCGGCTTCCAACACGGCCTTCAACGTGGCACGCGGCCGTTGACTGGTCAACACACGGTTTGAGGGTAACGCGTATGCAGGGAGGGACTACACGGTGTGTATTTTGGGGTAAACGGCCTATACCCACTTATTTCACACTGCAAGAACATGGCTCCAACATGGCACACGACCGTTGACTGGTCAACACACGGTTTGAGGGTAACGCGTACGCGGGGAGGGAATACACGGCGTGTAGTTTGGGGTACACGGAGTGTACCCACTTATTTCACACGGAAAGGACACGACCTTCATCACGGGGTATACCCGGAGAGGGGGTACATGTCATGTACTCAAACTACACGGTGTGTAGTTTCAAAATTTTGAAATGTGTGGGAAAAGTCCATTTTACCCTCCAGAACACTTCATGACCCTCTTTTTGACAAAGGAATGGGCCGGAGAGGTCCGGGACATTACAAAGTAGGATTCCAGTATGGTAGACATCGTTGTCGAACCCACGGAGGATTCCAGTACCCTCGTCGTTGCTATCAAACCCACGGAGGATTCTAGTACAGTAGTCGATGCAGTCACAGCCAGCTCTAGGGTTCCCACACACAGCATGCTCGATTCCGGGAGGATCCTCTCCTCGTGAAAAAGAGGGTTGATACATCAACTATCAATAAGTATAGTGTTGATGTATCCCAAATTTCTGTCTTTCCAAAATAAACCCAATGTGACAGATGGTGCGTGAATCGGACGCCCGGTCTGAGAGTTATTGGCTTTTCCGTTCTAGGGTCCTGGTTGGTTTTTAAGCTAAAACCAACCCGACCATACTCTAGCTGCATCCAAACGTCAAGAGGATTAATCCAAAATCACCATCTCAACAAAAGGATCCCAACTCAGTTGATGGCACGTCAATCGGATGTCTGGTCCTTAAGTTATAAGCATTTCCGCTCCAAGAGCCCAATGGGTTTCGGGTTCGAACCGACCCATCCATACCAAAACATTGCTGAAACCTCGAGTGTAATATACCTAAACAACCGTCTCGATCCACGGATTCCTATGCAACTGATGGTGCATCGATCGGAGGTCTGTATCTCATGTTATGGGCAATAGACCGAAAACGGTTCGAAGTGGGGGGTCTGGGCCCGGTCCAACCCAGCCCAACCCCCCTGGGTCGGCCCACATCGGGTCGTCCTGTCCCAGTAGGGCGTGGCCCGGCCCGGTCCTCGCGACCCGCCCCGACCCGGCCGGGGAGTGCGCTAGCTTGGCCAGCGGGCCGAGCAGGGGGGACGCGGTCCCCCCTTTGTGTTCCGCGGACGCGGCGACTGACGTCGCATCTCCCCTGGATCTCGCGCATCTGTGGGATCCAATGCCTCGCTGCCACAGATTTAGTTGCATCGGGCTCCTGCCGGCGGTGTGCCGGTGCACCGCCAGTGACATCCACGTGCCACCGGAGTCATTTTGGTGGTCTGATTTCGCTCTCTTCTGTGCCAGCAGTCGTGTCGGGTTCCGTACATTACTGCGAAGGATTCCAATTCCCATTCTGGTCCCTCTTCATCGTCGCCAATTATTCAGCACATCAAGAACAAAGAAGCGGTTGGTTCAAACTTGTTCGTTAGTCTGCACCCACCGCGTTAGTGGTTCAAAGCATCACCAAATAAATACACGTAATGTCGAGGGTATAATTCTCATAAAAGAACAATATACAAATTTTTCCCCTACCTCAACCAAGAAGACGATCGTCGGCGTCGCGGTAGATGGCGTCGCGGTAGATGGCGTCGTGGGGAAAGGGGTTTGTATGCATCGACAGAGTGCACCGAGGGGGAAGCGGTGTCTCATCTCTCATCGCGGGGAAGAGGATTGGTGGCGCATCATTGTTCTTCGAGGAACTGGCGTTCTTCGTCGTCCTTCAGTGAAGAACGGTTCGCCTCCCTTCTAAGTTCCTTCTAGAGCCTTTCTCAAGAATATTTTGTCAACCCAAAAGTTTAAGGTGGCACAAAAATTAATATAATTGTCATGAAATTATTATTAATTTCAATGTGGTTCCAAATTAATTTACGCTGACAGAAATTAATTGGTTGGCACGTTTAAAATGATGAGGATGGTATGAAGGCTCCATCATAATCAATATGTGGAGTTACCAAAGAATTAAACAAGGGGTATTAATGGGGGAAAAGTCAAAGGAAACAGTAGGGGAATAAATGAGATCAGAGGAAATTAAATGGTGGGGCACGTATGGGCGCCACATCTCTAACATCCACACTTGGGTTGTTAAGTGGATGTGGGCCCCACTCTTAACTACCCATGGGAGGGAAAACCCACCTTAAGAAATAAAAATTGTTCCGTCAATTTTTTATTTATTTCTTGAATAAACCCCCAAAATTATCTCCTCCTCCTTTGTGAACACAACAGTGGTAAGTGTCCCCTTAAGCAATTATCGGCGCTGCGAGTTCATCGGTGCCCTCAGATTTTAATTCCGATCATTGGTTCAAAAGTTAGAAAAAACCTGCTCGTTCGTTCACTGAACGTACCTGAGCTAAACTTCGAAAATTGCTTCCGGGAACACCCAGCCTCGGAATCAGGTGCCGTCAAAAGACACAGACTTGTAAAATTACAAATCATTTAAAAAAATCATGAAATTTCTGTGTCTTTACATTACTCCCACCTCAGGGCGTTACACCCCGATAAAGCTACAACATAAACTAGGGGAACAAATGAGGGTACTAAGCACGCTTCTATGCCTCCTGCTCCCATGTGCTCTCCTAGAGGTTCTTGTGCTTCCAACGAATGCGCACAAGTGGAATTGACCACCCACATAGGACTTGCTCCTGTCGATCCTCAATCTCCACCGAGACCTCCACAAAAGTTGCCTCATCATTGATGTCCTGCTCCCCGTGGTTGATGATATGCGTCGGGCCGTGCACGTATCTCCTCAACTGAGATACGTGGAATATGTCATGCACCTGGTGCAACTGAGGTGGAAGGGCTAGGTGGTAAGCCACCTCACCTACCCTGCTGAGAACCTAGAAAGGTCTGATGAAGCATGGAGATAACTTGCTTCCATGGAAAAATCTTTATAATCCATGTCGAGGTGAGACCCGTAAGAAAAAGTGGTCACCATCCTCGAACTCCAATGGCCTCTACCTCCAATCAGCATAGGACTTCTATCTTCTTTGTGCAGTCCTCATCCGCTCCTGCATGATCTGAACCTTCTCCATCGTAGCCTGAACCATCTCTTGTCCTATGAGTGTTGACTCCCCAGGGTCAGTCCAGCACAGAGGTGATCTATAAGGCTGGTCGTACAGTGCCTCGTATGGTGTCATCCCGATGGTGGAGTGGTAGCTGTTGTTGTACGCAAACTCCACCAAGGGTAGGTGATCCTCCCAGCTACGACCAAGTCAAGGACACATGCACAGAGCATGTCCTTGAGTGTCTGATTGGTCCTCTCCATCTGGCCATCAGTTTAAGGATGAAAGGAAGTACCCAGGCATAGCTGCTTCCCAAAAGCCTCCTGCAACCCCTTCCAAAGTCGGGAAGTAAAGTGAGCATCTCGATCAGAGACGATAGACAATGGCACACCATGAAGCCATACGATCTCCCGAATGTATAGGCATCTCAATCCCTCTACTAATCCCTTCTCCCTTATTGGTAGGAAGTGGGCTGACTTGGTGATCCGTTCTGTGATCACCCAGATGGCGTCGTTTCCTATGGAAGTACGTGGAAGCCCCGTCACAAAATCCATGGATATCCCATCCCACTTCCACTTCGGGACCTCTAAGGGTTGTACCAAGCCTGCAAGCACCTGGTGCTCTGCCTTCACTTACTGAAAAGTGAGGCACTGAGAAACGAACTCTGCCACAACCTTCTTCATACCCAGCCACCAGTACTGTCATATGAGGTCCTGATACATCTTTTCTACCCCAGGATGTACTGCTAGAGTGGAAGTGTGGAACTCCCTTAGAACCTCCTCATGTAGTGAAATAGGTACCATGGTACGTCCCCTGAGGAGGATGACATGATACCCGCCTTCAGAAAACCCATCGGGTGCTAGCCCTGAGGATATCTGAGCACATCGCACCTCACAGTTGACGTCTCCACGATGTGCCTCTCTGACCTGCTGATGTAGTGGAGGAGTAACTGTGAGGGACTAAAGATCGGCTTCCCCATCTCTATCCATGAAGGATATCTGCAAAGGGGCTAACTGATCCATCTCTTCTCCAAGTAGCTGAATGCCCGATCTCCTACTTGGAGCAGCAGCCACAACGTTCCCCTTCCAAGGAGTATAGACAATCTCAAAGTCATAATCCTGGAGGTACTTGAGCCATTTTCGCGGTCTCATGTTCAGGTCCTTCTGCGAGAAAATGTACCTGAGACTCTGGTGGTCAGAGTAGAATGTAAAGCGCTTGCCCATGAGATAGTGCTGCCACATTTCTAGGGTGAAGAACACTGTTGCTAACTCCTGGTCATGGGTAGCATAGTTCTGATTGTGCGGCCTCAACTGCCATGAACCTTAAGCGATCACTGGTTGCTCCTACATTAGAAAACACCCGAGTCCGGTCCCCGATGCATCGTAGTAAACTACGTACCCTGCTCCCTCCTCCAGCAGCCTCAAGATGGGTACACTGGTCAATCTCCGCCTCACCTTCTGGAAGCTCTACTAACATCTGTCTTACCACACGAAAGTTTTACCCTTATTCTTCAAAGATTTAAGTGGTGCTATAACTCTAAAAACGTCTAGAAAAAATCTCTGATAGTACCTAGATAGACCTAGGAGACTATGCACCTCTATCACGCTCCTGGGTAGCTCCCAAGCAAGTACCGCCCCGACCTTCATGGGATCCACTGAAAATCCTACCTCTGAGATGACGTGCCCCAAAAAGTAAACCTCTTGAAGACAGAACTAGCACTTTGAGAGCTTACCATAAAGCTGGTTCTCTCGGAGTGTATCCAGTACAACCCGTAAGTGGTAGGTGTGCTCCTACTTGGTAGTCAAGTAAATCAGTATGTATTCAATGAAGACTACGACAAACCAATCGAGGTAGGGCTGGAAGATCCTATTCATGAGACTCATGAACACTAATGGAGCATTGGTCACACTGAAGGGCATGACCAAGAACTCATAGTGTCCATATCGACACTTGAAGGCCATCTTATGCACATCCTCGTCCCGAACTCGGAGCTAATGATAGCCTGACCTGAGGTCTATCTTCAAGAACCAATGTGCTCCCTTGAGCTGATCGAAGAGGTCGTCAATCATAGTAAGCAGATACTTGTTCCTCACGGTCACCTGGTTTAGGTGATGGTATTCGACACACAGTCGCAAGCTCCCATCCACCTTCTTAGCTAACAGAATCGTAGAATCCGAGGGTGAAACACTGGGTCGGATGAAACCTTTCCCCTGTAAGTCCTCCATCTATACCTGCATCTCATGTAGCTCGACGGGAGCCATCCGATATGCTGGAGTAGATATCAGTGATGTCCCGGGGTACATGACTATATATAAATCTACCTCCCTACAAGGAGGTAGTTCTGTAACATCGTCGGGAAAAACTTCAGCATACTGTTCCACCACAACAGGAAATCTCGGACTCTGCACGTCAACTGCTATGAGGATGATACTAGACAACTGATGTGTGATAGGTTTCCCTCTCCTATGCATAAGTCCATCCTGTTTTGCGAAGGTTTCCTTCTCACAGGTGAAGGTGAACCTGGTCCCATCCATGTGGACACACCGCACCTTGCACCTAATACATTCGATCTGAGCATGGACTCTAGATAACTAGTCCACACCCAAGATGACGTCGTTAGGCCACAACGCTACTACAAGAACATACCAGCCGAAGCTCTCGCCTCCTAGAGTAAGCTCACACTACCGGCACCAATGCGTAATCATTGAGTCTTCTCCCATAGGAGTCTCTAGCCGCAAGGATCGAGCCAATGGCTCCATTGGAATCTCCAAGATCCAAACAAGGGCTCCGACAATAAAAGAATGACTCGTACCTGTGTCTATAAGAACTACAGCAAGGGTGGAGTAGACACAGATAGTACCTCGAATCATCTTGAGTGCGCCATAGTCGTAAGCCTCTGCTGCCTGGAGCTGAGCCTGCCTCTGCCCGCCAGCTCCCTATGGTCAAGGTGGACATCTTGGGGGTGGTGGTGGTAGAGCCTCAAAGCGTCGTCCACCACCCACTGCTTGGCCAGCTCTTCTGCCTCATCCGTCTGCTCTCTGCGGACCGCCACAGTCAAACCTCTTCCTCTGCCTAGGAGGTCCCTCCACTATCTATTGCTCATCTGCATGGCGGTTCAGGCAGTCACGAGCCCTGTGGCCCTGCCCGCCGCATGCATAGCACTGTCTGCTCCTCATAAGGCTGGATCTGCGCCGTGTGCCCCGCATAGCCGAACCCGTGTCCTGAGGTCTCCCACCAGACAGCCTGGTCCGCTTGGACCCCTACGTCATCTATCAACTATCAACTGCAGACGACTCATCTATGTTCCATCCTATGGTGGATCTCGCTGCTGATGGCTTCTCGACGAGAAAGCTCTCCACTAATAGGGCTCGGTCCAGCACCCCCGCCTGCGTCAGGCTGCTGAGTGGAATCTTCAAAGCTCTGATCTCATGTCTCATTCCCTGTTCAAAGGTTCGGTCCAGGAAGAATGGGTCTCATACCATATCTGTGGAGTAGCACGAGAGGTCGGTAAATCTCACCAAGTACTGGGCTACTGACATGCTGCCCTGCTGCAGCTTTAGTAACTCATGGATGCGCACTGCACAGAGGTTGTCTAGAACGAACTCCGAGTGGAAGTGTCTCTCGAAGTCCGTCCAAGGAAGAGATGCCTCATCGTGCACATGGAGAATCAGGCTCCACCATCTACCTGCTGCTGCGTGTAGGAGACTCGCGGCAAGAATCACCATGAGGTCTGCTGGTGTCCCTACGAATCTGAAGACTCTGATGACAGCCTCCAGCCAATCCTTGGATTCCTGAGGATTCGTCTCTCCACGGAACCTGGGTGGCCTCTGTCTCTAAAACTCATGCAACGCGCTCAGGTGGCGTGCACTCTCCGCTTCTAGGGCAGGTAGCATCGGTGGATCAGCAGGTAGAGGTACCACTGGTGCCTCCGCTGTAATGGGGCCCTGTACCGAGGCCTCATCGCTCGGTGCGCTGCCATCCTGCACGTAACTACGAACCCTGGATGGCTGCCTTCATGGGGCCATCCTGAAAAGAAACACTTCCACCACGGTCAGACAGTATACCTGGTGAGCTGACAGAAAGTAATCACAAAGAAAACATTTTAAAGGAAACACACATAGAATCGGTGTTTTCATGCACTATGTTGGAAATCAAAGGTCAGGGTCCTTGTGTAAGGATACGTCGGCCACCGCACCAACACTGGACTCCCTGGACTGAAAACCACACTCAATACTCTTAACACTATTGCTTCATAGAAAGGAAAGATCAGAGTCCTGAGTTCTGCAGTAGAACTGACTCCTTTGATACCAATTTGTCACGACCCGTCCTGAGGGCCCGTGTCGGGACTACCACAAGCCCACCTTCCATAAGCCAGGGGCTGGTGACTAGCACCAAAGGCATAAATCTCAATAAAAAATAGAAGACATTTCCATTTATAAATTAAAAAAACACAACAGATTACGCAAGTGAAGTAAGCACTAAGTAAAACTGGGTACAAGGTAAGTGCTAAAAAAGTAAATGGGCCGGTATAAAAACCCAAATGAAAGTATAGTACAAATAAAAGGAAAGTACAACAGCAATAAGTAAAACAACAACACTGATTCATCCTCCGAAAATCCTGCCTGAAGGGTGGGTGCAGATAGTCTCCTCAAATCCTCGGTTCCGGTCATCCGCTCCACCAAGTGGTCCACCTTCGGGTACCATCCAGCTCCACAAGCCTCCACCTCGATCAGTGTTGTCCGTCGTCTGCATCAAACACAAATTAGTGTGACATAGCACGTGCAGGGGTGAGTATATGAAACTCAGTAGGGTCACAGAGACCCCTGAAGGTCTCTCAGAATCCACAAAGGATAAACCACAATGGAAAGATACAATCACGAAGTATCAACAACACCACTTAGGTATATTTCCATAGATATACCTAAGTCATCAGTTACAGTTTTTCTCCAACTCTCATTCCCAAGCACCATCCATCACAAAAAGGAAAGCACAACTCAGTCCACAAAGGATAGCACAACTCAATCCACACAAGAACAACACAACCCAGTCCACATAGGAAAGCAAGTCAATCACATCGATGATAATGATTGATGTCAAGAATCGGCTCACACAGGTATACACTTTGTAAGGAGATAGAGATGATAAGATGTAACCACTGATTCATCTAAGTTGTCGGACCTACAGATGATACAAGATCAGCTAAGCTGTCAGACCTACACAGGATACAAGACCAAATACTCTGCCAGACCCACACAGGATACAAGTATAGAGGTCAATGTTGCCGGACCCACATAGGATACAAGAATAGTAGTCATCACTATCAAAACCATGAAGGATTCCAGTATGGTAATCATCGATGTCGAATCCACAGAGGATTCCAGTACTGTACTCGTCGCTGTCGAACCCACAGAGGATTCTAGTATAGTAGTCGATGCAGTCGCAGCCAGCTCTAGGGTTCCTGCACACAGCTTGCTCGATTCCGGGAGGGTCATCTCCTCGAGAAAAAGTGGTTCAATACATCAACTATCATGAAGTCCATAGTTGATGTATCCCAAAGTTCTGTCTCGCCAAAAGAAACCCAACGTGACAGACAGTGCGTCAATCGGACGCCCGATCTGAGAGTTATTGGCTTTTTCGTTCCAGGGGCCAGGTTGGTTTTTATGCTAAATCCAACATGACCGTACTCCAACTGCATCCAAACCTCAATTGGAGTAATCCAAAAGTACTGTCTCAACAAAATTATCCCAACGCAATTGACGGCACGTCAATCGGATGTTTGGTCCTTAAGTTATAAGCGTTTCCGCTCCAAGGGCCTGGTTGGTTTTGGGTTCGAACCAACCCGGTAATACCCAAACTTTTCCAAAACCTCTAGTGTAATATACTGAAACGACTATCTCGATCCAAGGATTTCTACACAACTGACGGTGCATTCATCGGTTGTCCGTAGCTCATTTATGGGAAATAGACCGAAAACAGTCTGAAGTGGGGGGTCTGGGCCCGGTCCGACCCGGCCCAACCCCCCTGGGTCGGCCTGAACCGGGTCGACCCGACCCGGGTACAGGTCTGGGCCCAGTAGGGCACGGCCTGGACCAGTTGGGCGCGGCCCAGCTGGGGGGTGCGCTGTCTCGGCCAGCGGGCCGAGCAGGGGGGACGCGGTCCCCCCTTTGTGTTCCACGGACGCGACGACCGACGCCGCGTCTCCCCTGGATCCCGCGCAGCCATGGGATCTAATGCCTCACCGACGCAGCTTCATCCGCGGCGAGCTCCTGCTGGCGGCGTGCCGGGGCACCACCGCCACTGAGCGGCTGGCCGCCGGTGACATCCTCAGGACACCAAAGTCATTCTGGTGGTCTGATTTCACTGCCTACTGCGCCAGCGGTCGTCTCGGGTTCCGTACATTACTGCGAAGGCTTCCAATTTCAATTCCGGCCCCTCTTCGTCATCGCCAATTATTCCGAACATCAAGAACAAAGAAGCGGTGGGTTAAGACTTGTTCGTTAGTCCGCACCCACCACGTTATTGGTTCAAAGCATCACTAAATAAATACACGTCATGTCGAGGGTATAATTCTCATAAAAGAAGAATATAAAAAATTTTCCCTTACCTCAACCATGAAGATGATTGTCGGCATCACTATAGACAGCATTATGGTAGACGGCGTCGCGGTATACGACATCACGGTAGACGGCGTCACGGTAGACGGTGTCGCGGTAGACGTCGTCGCGGGGAAAGGGGTTTGTAGTTGTCGAGGGAGTGCGTCGAGGAGGAAGCGGCGTCTCCTCTCTCGTCGCAGGGAAGAGGATTGGTGGCGTGTTGTTGTTCTTCGAGGAAACAACGTTCTTCATCGTTCTTCATTGTAGAACGGTTCACCTCCCTTATTAATTCCTTCCAGAGCCTTTCTCAAAAATGTTTTGTCAACACAAAAGTTTAAGGTGGCTCACAAATTAATAGAATTGTCATGTAATTCTTATTAATTTCAATGTGGTTCCAAATTAATTTACGCTGACATAAATTAATTCGTTGGCATGTTTAAAAGGATGAGGAAGGTAGGAAGGATCCACCATAATCAATATGTGGAGTTACCAAAGAATTAAACAAGGGGTATTAATGGGGGGAAAGTCAAAGGAAACATCAGGGGAATAAATGAAATTAGAGGAAATTAAATAGTGGGGCTCATGTGGGCCCCACCTCTCTAACATCCACACTTGGGTAGTTAAGTGGTTGTGTGCCTTTCTCTTAACTACCCATGGGAGGGAAAAACCACCTTAAGAAATAAAAATTGTTTCGTCAATTGTTTATTTATTTCTTGAATAAAACCCCAAAATTATCTTCTCCTCCTTTGCTAATGCAACTGTGGTAAGTGTCCCCTTAAGAAATTACCAGCACTGCGAGTTCATCGGTGCACTCAGATTTTAATTCTGAGCATCGGTTCAAAAGTTAGAAAAACTATGCTTGTTCGTTCATTGAATGTACCCAAGCAAAACTTTGAAAATTGATTCCGGGCACACCGGGCCTTGGAATCTGGTGTCGTCAGAAGCCACAGACTCGTAAAATTACAAAGCATTTAAAAAAATTCCTTGATATTTTCTGGTATTTAAATTAAAAACATGTAGAGTAATGGGAAGAGGCTATTCTATGAGAAATCATGAAACCTTTATAGTAATATTGAAAAATAATAACATCTATGATGGTAGGTAAAGTATTTTATGCAATAATGTGTAAAAACATTCTTTTTTTTTACTTTTGTAAATAGTGCTAAAAGTGACCCGTTTAAAAAAAAGTTGAAAAATAATTTTTAATACATTGTAAATAATATAATAAATAGTAAAAATTTACCTTTAAAAATTTTATAATTAATAATATTCTTAAAATATTTAAAATAACATGGATATTTAGGGAAAATAGTTTTAAAGAAAAATTAATGTAATATTTTTAAAGAAAAATCCATAATCTGATGTCCCGACTTGCAACATATGTATTTCACTTTTCTAAATAATAAATTATCTTAAATATTTACTTGATTAAGAAATTTTTTCAAATTAATTAAATTATAATTAATTTTTTATTTCACTTATTAATATCTAATATTTAGTTAAAAAATCGGTCAAGTTCACGTCTGATGTGTTTAGATCATTTTTTCCAAAATGGCTTCAGTGTGTTGACTATGGTCAAAGGTTCCACGACTCCATAGTCTCTATAATATTAAAAAATTTATAATTATATTTTTTATTCATTAAATATAATTTTAGAACCATTCATATATGGTGGTGATGAAAAATGAGATACATTATTCATGGAGGTGGTAGTTTGCACGTACGCATGTGTGATGATTTCATTTTTCAAATGGATGCAAAGGAAATAAATTAGACAAAGGATTACTATTATATAACAATTATAATAAGAAAAATATCATATTTATTCAATAAATTTATCTTTATGATCATCTATGTGCGATGATGAAGAAAAAAAGAAATGCATCATTTATGATGGTGGTAGTCTACATGTACGCACGAGTGATGTTTTCATTTTCCATTGAATATGAGGGTAAGAATTTAGACAATATATTATCTTTATATAATCATAATTATTTTATAAATATAACATATATCCATTTAATTCATATTTATTAGCATCCATGTGAGTTCGTGATGAAAAATTAATTACATCACTCCGTAGAAGAAGTAGTCTCCACGTACACACAAGTGATATTTTCATTTTCCTTAGGATGAAAAGGATGTAGAAATTTTATTTCCATAAATATAATAAAAATTTATTATATTAAATATATCTATGTAATTATATTATTATTTTTATAATATATTTTAAGGATTTAAAAGAATAAATAAATTTGAAAGAGTTTGATTAAGACTTGTACATCCTCCTTGGATATCTTCCTTTATCTTGTACCTCAAGCCTTCTTAGTTTGGTTTTTTTGGGTGAAAAGGACCTATATAATGGGAGGAGGATATTTTTTGAATAATTATTTTAGATATATGTTTTCAAATTGTTCTAAAATTATGTGAATAATTGACTAGAGGTGGTTTCTTTTTATAATTGAGAGGAGTGCCACCCTTGTAGATATTAAGAACATTAAAATATAATTAAAGTATTTTTATTCGAAAGAGGATACAATTTGGTTAAATTTAGAATATAGGATATATTATGTTCATAATATACTAAAAATAAAAAATTAAGATATGTTTTAGAGGTTTTTTAAGTATTATCTCTTAGTTTAAACCCCTTGTTAACCAATTTACCATTTACCATGGTGACAAACTTTTAACCATAGTAACTATTAATTATGAATAAAAATGAAATTAAAATAATTAAACATTAAAAAAATTTGATCCTAAATAAATAATTCATTTTATAATATTCAATTAATATAGTTGGTAAAAATTAATTTTGAAACAAGTACATGTAACGCAATGAAAATCAGTTATTAAAAAAAATACCTTTTAAGAAAAAAATATACCAAAATCATGAATAATATTGATTAAAAAGGAATTAATTGGATTATGTTTAATAAAAATATAATTATATAACTTTAAAACCAAAATAAAACTAAAATTAAACTTGTTATAACTTTATTAAAATATAAGAGTCAAAATTAGATTTTATTTGAACAAAAACATTACTTATATTTTCAAAATATCATAAATGAATTTATAAGTTCAAAATTATATTTTTAAAGGAATTATATTACTTCTAAAATAATTATATTTATTCTGTCAAAAAAAATTCTCAATATTTAAAGTCATTCTTATATCAGTATGATGTCATAAAAGTGACAATATTTTTAAAATTGATATTTTCCACCATTCACCTAAAAATTAGCCTTTTCAAAAAAATCATAAAAATTATCCCTAAGATAATTTTAACTTTAATATTTAAAAAATTATGTTTATTTTTTTCAGATTAAAATTCTAAAATTTATAAAATTATCTCTTAAATGAACCTATGAAATATAAAGAGAGATCAATTCAATAGAAGAATGGCCCTTTTAAAATTTAAGTGTTCTTAACCTTATTTAATATCAATTACCAATGGGTGTTAATTTTTTTCACATTGTATAGTAATAACTCAATGATGTTTAAATTGAATTAAAAATTATTATTATTTTCATTAATTCATTTTTACAAGTAAGATAATCTATATGACATTATATTATTTAAAGGATAAATTATATATTGAAATCTAGAGGTGATGCATTTCCCCCAAAATAAATTAAATTATCACAATTTTTTGTATTACCTAAATGCATGTATAAGGAAAATTTAACAAAATAAGATGAAAATTTTATCATGATATGTAATTTCTATGTCACTATTATAAAACTTTGTATTTATTAATTACACATTTTTAAAATCATATCATTATAAGACTCATACTATTGAATGAGTCTTTGAAAACATACATTGATATTTTAGTGATATTTTACATATAAGCCTCAATATATTTATCTTCATATTTATATAGTTTGGAAAATATTTTACACTAAATATAAAAAATATGAGAAATTAAACTTACTTGATTTATTTATAGTTCATAAGCACAACATCATCATTTGGGTGTCTTTAGAGTAATTTAATATCTCTTTTTCCTCTCATATTCTAAATGATAAGTAACCAATATGAGTTTTTCATGACTAAATCATTAAAACTAACTCTTATCATATCATAAGATCCAAAAATTAATTATAATTTATTCCTCCTATCAATAGTCATTTACTAAAACCAAAAATAGTGATCCTAAGTTTTTATAATACCCAATGAAATATGAATAAACCATAATATGAAAAATCAATACATTAATTATTAAAAACCTCATAAATAACACCCATAGTTACATGTAAATAATTCACCAAATCAATTACCCTAAAACTCTTCAAATTATTCTTGACCGTGTTCAAAACTCAAAAATCGTAAATATTTTATCACATATTCTTCCAAAATCAACTTAACATTTATCTCAAAACAAAATCAATAACTCAAAAAATCGCATAACAAAAATGTGTATACAATAATCATATATCTCTAAAATATATTTTTATACTTCCAAAATGACCTAAATCACCCAGAAATAAAACCGAAAAAAATCATATAACATTCCAAAATTTCACTCAATCTTTATTCCTAAAATAATATCAACCATAAAATCACATACTAGCCTCTATTTTCTATAAAATATTCCCAAAAAAAGAATAGTGAACTTATTCAAAAATAACCTTATTCACCTAGTCAAAAAATCACTTTTTAATCTCAAAGGTTATAAATCATATTCAATATATGTTCCAAAAATTTTAAAACCCTTTTTCCCAATTGACCATAATTTCCTCAATATCAAATAATGTATTATCCAAAAATTTATTTATACCTTTCATATTGTTTACAAAAAATATATTAACATTATTCTCAAAATATTAATTTTCAAAGCACATATTAAACCTATGAGTTACCTACACCTCAATAATATATTAAAAAATAACAAATATCTCCTAAAAATTCTTAATTAATCTATAAATAAAATCACATAACTTCTTAAAAATGGAATCTATACATTTAACTTATAACCGTCCTTAATCTTATAAATCCTTATATAAAATACCACTATACCGTAACTCTAAAAATCATATATGTTGATACTTAAATCATTCAATTTTTTACATAAAACATCAACCAATATTTGATATCTTATTCCTTAATACTTCATTTCTACAATAAAAAATGAATCATATTCTAATATTCATCAACCTTGATCTAATCATGATTCCTACATTAAAATTAAGTAAAAATATAATCCATATATTTTTATATTTCATTTTTTGATTACTAATCTTCATATATAATAGATATGACTTTCACATACGTTTATTTTTATGATATTTTCAATACCCTTCATGATATTTCATCTAAGGGAATCGATTTTTATAATTCCCCATTTCATTACATTTAAAACATTTCATAATTGAATGATAATCTTGATTAGGCTTTTGTTTACCATTAATGGTGTATAAAGTTCCTATTTCTTTGTAATATGGAGTTAAGTGTCTAAATATAACACACTTTTAACACTTACTGAACCCCATAAGACACTCACCTGGATTCTTTTTACCGTATTTGGTGTATAAAGGAATTTTGGTTCTTTTACCATTAAATTTTGACTTACCAAAAACTTCTATAATTCCAAAATTTATGGTTTCTTATCCTC
This sequence comes from Viscum album, assembly GCA_963277665.1. Taxonomy (NCBI): domain Eukaryota; kingdom Viridiplantae; phylum Streptophyta; class Magnoliopsida; order Santalales; family Viscaceae; genus Viscum; species Viscum album. The sequence continues at coordinate 310,264,338 of OY728133.1, read as the reverse complement.
ATGTAATATAGTTTTATAAGAGTGAATAAACAATATTTAAACCCTTTCTGAACATTGAACAATTTACTTATGAATTATAACCTCATGAGTAAAAGAACCCCTTTTCTAAAATGGTTTCAATTTGGAATAAAATATATCAATTTTACAATCACATTCCATAATAAAATTTGGTGTATTCTTGGATAGTATAGTAAATATTTTCCCATAGTTGGAAGCTAAGTTGTCTTCATTTTAGTTTAGTTTTAAAAAAATTCATTCTATTCTCATCCAAAAAACTTTAGTAAAATATATCTTAAGGTAAAGACCCTAAAATTTTTCGCAGTCCATGGAATAAATCTCATATTTCTCCTTGGTATTATTAACCACTGAACTTTTCTAGTTGACTTAATATTCAAATTAAAAATTAAAAATAGTTAACATATGATGTTTTGAGAAACCTAAAACATTAAATATCTTCTCCAAATCGTTGACCCATCCTTCATATTTCATTGGTTAAGAATATCCCCAAAATTCTAGTGGTGTTGTTTCAGAAAATGTTCCATTATATGAATGTTCTTATATGGATAATTTGGGTTATCTATTGCATGGGTTAAACCATTTTTAGCCTTAATTAATTTATTTAGAACATTAAAAATCTTCTTTTTTATAATTCCAAAAATTTAAAATTATTTATTCAGAAGAATATTATCATTTTTATTCTTTTTTATAATTCCAACAATTCAAAATTATTGATTCAAAAGAATATTATCATATTTCTTCCTTCCTACCTCAACAACCTTGTTTAATCCTTATAAAATCATTCTAAAGTAGTAAAATATTAGATGACGAAATATAAAAACCCTCAAAAAAAATCCGAATAATATAACCCATATATTATAATCCCTTAAGTGTCTTTTATTATCAATTTTATAGACACTAAAGTTATCTAAACCCTTACTATGATTCCAATTATAACTATTGTAAATTAAAACACCCATAATTATGATTTTAAAATAAAGGATTGTACTTTCATATATTGATACGATCTTTTAGGGTTATAATATTATAAAATTAAGAAAATAATTACATAAAAATGTGTATATTTCTACACAGTACATTTATTTCCACAAAATCATGTTATTATTTTTTCACTCACATTTCTTTAAAGACATATTTTCCTTCATTCAATACATGTCACCATTAACCTTGATATAATTCATGCACATTCTTATGAACTATTAAAAATAATAAAAAACATTGGATTTTCAAAATAAAACTCACTAAGAAATTTAAAAAGTAATTAAAATCATTAGTCCCTTTGAAAAACTTGAAAAACCTTAAGGATATTTTTCTTTTTAGAAAAATAAAATTTGGGACAAAATAATCATTTACATACTCATGAAATCTAATTTGTTACTCAAAATTTTTCATAAGAAATTTTGTACTAATAATATAGGGAAAAAGAAAAATCATGATAGTTTCTTGAGAAAAAATGATAACACATGAAAACATTTCCATTAAAAAAACCTTAGCCCTTTAAAAATGTAATAAATTTCCTTTAATAATAATCCCATTTTAAAACATTTTGGATTAAAAATATTTCCAATAAATATCATATAAATCATATAAAACAGTTTATACATCTTGGGAAATTTTCCTTATAGTCACCCTAACAAATGGATAACCTTCATGGTAAATTCCAACATGTCTCTTCTCAAGAAACTACCATTTCCCAATGCAATAGAGGGTTATAGTGGACCCACCCATCGTAATGTAAAATTTAAAAGTAATATATCATGATAAAAACAGATTAAAACTTATATTTCCATCATAAAACACATAGAATATGGAATTAGATTCTATAGGAAAAATTACTTTCAGTTATCATATAAAATAATAAGAAATATCCTTTTCTTTTGAAAACATTTAAAAATACGGAATTTATAGCACAATGGTAATATGATATTAATTTAAAATACATATAAAATTCTAGGTTAATGTTGATAATTAATATTTACTGTGACAATCGTGAAAGGCATTCATGTGGTAAACATTAAAAAGACATTATTTTTTTAATTTTGTAAAGATATTAAAGTACATATACAAAAAATGCTAAAATTATTCATTTCAGAACATTGAAAATAAATTCAATTTTTTTTAAGATTACCTTTAATAATATTTTTATTATAAAGAATAACTTTCTTGAAACATTTAAAAGAAAAAATTATATGATAGAAAAGGAGTTGAAATGTCAACTTTAAAATAATGTTTTAAAGAATAATACCTTACGTTGAGTTTTGAATCGCCATTAATGTATTTTAATTTAATGAATAATAAACTTATGTCAATTATTAAACTTATTAATAATTTTTTCATTTTCATTATATTATCATTATTCCTTTTATTTCTTTTTTATCATGTTTTATTTAGTTACTAAATTAGTTAAGTTCACGTCAGATGTTTTGGGGTCATTTTCTCCAAAAAACATTGGTGTGTCGAATGTGGTAAAATAGTTAATGGTCACATATTTTTAAAAATCATAAAAAATTTATAATTTTATTTTTAACACATTAAATATACTTTTATAACCATTCAAATAAAATTATGACGGAAAATTATATTCAACTTTCATAGAGGTAGTAGTCTGCACATACGCCTAAGTGTAATTTTCATTTTTCTAATGGGTGAAAAGGAAATAATGTAGAAATTTTTTTACCCATATAGAATCATAATAATATTAAAATATCATATTTATTCATTAAATCCATCCTTATGACCAACCATGTGAGATATAATGGAAATAAAAATATTTCATTTATAGAGGCAGTAGTCCACATGTATGCACAAGTGACATTTTCATTTCCCAATGAATGGAACAGGAATAAGTTAGATAGTATAGTTTAATTAAAAAATAATATTTATGTCATAAATATAATATATATATATATAAATATCCATTAAAGGATTCTCTATAACCATATAATTGAGTTGATTATGAAAAAAAATTGCATCGCTTCGTTGATGCGGTAGTTTGCACGTACTCACGAGCGAGGATGTCATTTTCCATAGGATGGAAAGTAGGTAGAAAATAGGTATTCCATAAATATAATAACATTTAAGTGTATTAGTTATATTTATTTTAATATTTTTCCATGGTTATAATATAGTTTATGTAGGTTTAATAATAAATAAACTTGAAATAATTCAGTTAAGATTTATACCTCCTCTTTGGATATCATCCCTTAGTTGAAACCTTAATCATTCTTATTTTGGTCTTTTAGTGAGACTATGGCCTATAGTTAATGAGGAGTATAGTTTCAGAGGGATTTAGAAATTTTTTTTATCTATGGTGCTCAAATTTTATAAATAATTAATGAGAGTAGATTCTATTCTATAAGTGAGAGGAGTGACACCCTTGTAAATATTAAGAATATTAAATTATATTAAATGTATTTCTCTAGTAATGTTTACCCAATTTAGTATAATTTTGAAGATAGTATATTTTAATTATAAAATCCAATCAACCAATCCAATTAAGATAATTTTTAGATATATTTATATCCTTATATCATAGTTCACCCCCCCCCCCCCCATGTTAACCCTTTTAACCTTTACTGTGGTGAAAAACATTTTACCATGTTGACTATACATTATGCATAAAAATAAAATTAACGTCATTAAAAAAATATAACTTTTCGATCCAAAATATATAATCCTTTTTCTAAAATTCAATTTATATAAGTTGTAAAAATAAATTTAAAAACAAGTACACATAAGGTAATGAAAACCTGTTTTTAGAAAAATGTTATTTTGAAGCATAAAATTGATTTTATAAAAAAAATAATTTTTAATAATGATTTAAATATAATTAATTGGAATATTTTTAATAAAATTAAACTTATTCAACTTTAAAACTAAACCAAAACATAGTATAACCTTGTGTATACTTGAATAAAAGAGAAGAACCAAAAATAGTTATTTTTTGAATAAAAAGCATTACTTAGTGTATATATTTGATCAATAAAAAAGGTTTCCTAAACATTAATGTCATTACTATATCATGATTAAGTCATAAAGGTGAATTTATTTACAAAATATTCATTTTCCATTATTCTCTGAAACAACGACCTTTTTATTTAAATGCCAAACATTTACCATAAGATAATTTTTACATGATTAATTAAAAATGAAGTTAATTTCAATACATTTATATTATAAAATTGATAAAAAATATTAAATGAAAATAGAAAACATAAATAAAAATGTTTTTAAAGAATAATGACTCTTTTGTGCTTTAAATATTCATAAACTTATTTTATATAAATTACCAACGAGTGTTAACATGTTTTCATATTTTATATTCATAATTTTTTTAAATTTATATTTAATATTAATAAAATAAAATTTATTTTAGTTCAGTTTCTGCGTAACATATACTTTTGAAAATAGTATTATTTAAAGTAGAAATTACATATTGATATTCTAGGGGGTTACAAACCTAGAACTGGTTTTTATTACATTAGTACAAAATAACAAGTTCATGTCCCTTTGGATATAATAGTTTAGCATTATTAGGAAACTATAAACATACATGATTTTCACATTCCATTTAAAAACATGAAATACAACATAAACATCTAGTGATAAATTTATTATTTAGTTATAATATCTTTGAAATCATTAAATGTTTACTTCTAGGAACCCTAGGTATAGTGAAAAATAAAAGGGTGAGATTAAATGATCATTAAGGGGAAGAATATAGTAGAATATATCCCTGAATAAATAAGGAATAAATAATATATTATTGATAAATAATGATAAAATATGTCATATAACTAATATCATGAAGTAGAAATATATCCATGGATGACATATAAACATAAATAATCAAATGGAAAACAATGACAGGATTCATAGTGATAGAATGAATAATTTTGTACATCTTAAACATAACATCAAGTCCTTATTCCAAGACATCACACATTAATAAGTAAGGTATCTACTAAATACAATGGCTATATTATCTCATGAGATGTACTGATGAATTGATGGGCCATATAATTTGGGGCACCACCCATAACTATATAAGTCTAATTAATTCATCATATTAAGTGATGTATAAACAATACAATACATAATCAACATGACTTAGTTATCAATAAAAACCATTATTGAAATAAAATTTATACATAATGTCAATATTTTCCTCATTCAATAAAATGAATAACTTGATAAAAATATATCTTAAGACATATGGTGGATGGTATCATTATATAATGACCTTAGTGAATTATAAGAAACATTAAAGAATATATACATAGATAAAAACAAGTTTTTAATGACTTTAGAAATTTTCTTTGAAAACAAGAAGAAATATATTTTTCTTTTGGTAACTTTTAAAAAATAAAAATTAAATAACAATGAAAATGGGATTTTCTTTGAAAACCCATGATAGATTAAAAAGTGTTCAGAATAATTTGTAATTATTAATATGGTGGGAAAATGAGGTCATGAAATAAACATTAAAAAACATTCATTTCATGGTTTTATAAAGAGAGTAAAAAATGAATTGTGTGGAAAACATTAAAACTATTCCATTAAAAACTTTTTTATATAAAATCAAGGCCAATATAAAATGACCTTATACAATAATAAAAGTATATAAAAGGATATTTATATAACCAAATAAATAATATGGACATGGGATAGAAATATACCTGACCAAAAAGAAGGGGGATTAGAAAATAAATCCATAACACATTTGTAACTATTGAATCAAAACCCATTGAAAGTAAGAACATGTAATAGAACTTTATTAAAAATAGATTAATTTTATACTATTTAAAATATTTGGTATGTACACTTTATAAACAAAAATAGGTACATAATATGGAACATGTCTCAATGAAGTGAGATTGTGAGGAAAAACCCTTACCTTTTATACTTGAATTTAAAGAAATATCTTTAAACACTTGTATGGTAAAAGTAACCACATTAATAACTTATTTAATATCCTTATTAATTTATATTACCTTTTATATTCTTAATTTATAACTATTTCCTGCACATATATTTGTTATTTAATGTTTATTTTCATCATCAGATGTTAATGAATTTGATTGTTTCGTACATGTTTTTTAATTGAGATGTTAGACCCTATTATATGATATAGAGTTAATCATTACTAGATTATAAATGGTGTTGAAGTCATTTTTTTAATTATTTATGAATTCTTATGTTAATTTTATGGAAATTGTGGTTATTTTTGTGAGAATATAATTGATGACGAGCTTATTTTAGGTAATTTACCAATATCTGACATATTACTTTATAATGATATTTATTTTTTTCATAATTCAATAATTATATTCAATAAATATATTAATCCTTAATATAATTTATATTTATCATAATTTTTTAGAAATTTTTATATAATTTGGTGATGATAAATTAAATACATCATTCATAGAGATTGTGGTTTAAACATAACATGGGAACATTTTAATTTTTCCAATGGTTGGGAGGAACGTAGAAAATGGTTAGTACATAAAAATAATAAAATTATAATATAATAATGACGCTTATTAAATTATGTGATCATATGTAGAATTTATTTTGGAAAGTTATAATAATAATTAAATGAATATAAATGAAAATTGAGTGAATTGGAGTTCTTACCATACTCCTTGAGAAAAATCCACGAGCCTTTTTATATTTGTATTTTTCAATGAAAATCATCTCTATAAAGTAGGAAAGATATTTATGAAATTTTTTTCATATATATTGGGTTGATATAATAGGATTTAGATGAGAAGATAATTGGGAATATGAAGGTTTCATTTTATAAGTAAAATGGGTGCCATTTTTCTAAAGACCCATTCTTTTATATTAAATATATGTTACTTTCAAAAGAAATTGGATCCAATTTTGGAAAATAATGTATAGGTGGTATGTCTTAGTTGAGAAATATTTCATTAAAAAATAATGGATAGGTTTGGAGTATCTTAGACATTTTTTCCCTTAATTTAACTTTATACCATAATTTACTTTTATTGTGGTAGCTCGTCATTTTACCTTGGTTCATAATTTTTTATGACCAAAAATGTAATTGGCCTTATGAACTAATTTTTATATGTCGATAAAAAAAATAAAAACAATTTTACAAGACTTAATTTCTAGATGTGGTAAAAAAAATAGTTCTAATGAAATGGTGTTTAATTCAAATAAATGGTTTTTAGAAAAAATACATTTTTAATCATAATAATAAATTTACTAATAAAACATGTATAGTATTTTATACCATGATAGTTATTGGTTTATAGACAAAAAATTAGATTTATGTGGATTTAAATATAAAACTTAATGTATACATTATGAATACTTAATTAATGGAAAATGACCAAAATTGTTTTTTATTATAATAAAATATAACTTAAGTTCTAAAAAATCAAGCATGGATTTCCAAATTCAACAGAATATTTTAAAATGATTTATTTTACACCTTAAATACATATTTGGTTTATAAAAATGTTTTATATATTTTTATGTCATTATAAAATCATGATTATGTCAAAAAAGTTACAATATTTGTAAAAATGGTATTTTTCACTATTCATCTAAAAATCAACTTTTTTAGAAAAATAAAAAAACCACCCTAAGAAAATTTTTATATGATTAATAAAAAATATATATCCTTTTATCAAAAATAAATTATAAAATCTATAATTTTATATTTTATATATATTCATGAATAAAAGTTATTTCTATTGTAATAGATTATGCATTATGCAATGGTTAGTTTGGGGTTGTAGTGTTTACCATCTATAATAGAGTCTTGGGTATTACACAAAATCCTATTTAGGACAAATAGGGACAAAAAAAGGAATAAAATAATTACATAAGGATTAAATCTATACCCCCACACTGAAATATCCTACCAACGATTATTCACCCTTGATCCCCAATCTTACTAATCCCTTCAAGTAATGTTGAACATAATGTTCCATCCAAATTCACTCTATTGAAATCATATTAGATATTCACTATCCCTTTGGAATTCATATATGAATTCCAAAGGTTTTTTTCTATAATATATGTTCTAATAGTTGATATTATAAATACTATACCCTTTTAAATATTAATAATAACAATAACAGCAACAACAAAAGAAAATTTAAATAACAAGAAAAATAAATCAAAATACACATACGATAAGCCAAAATACACATACGATAAGTCAAAATGATATTCAATAATTCCATATCAGTTATAAAAAATAAACCAATGGACCAATTTTCGATTGATCACATATGTACAACACAAGTAGCCAAAATAAACCAGTATACTAACATTGAAGAACCACCCAACCTGTCTGAAAAATCAAAACATCCATCTCATTCACCATCTTCACTCTTATCTCCACTAGGATCTTGATTTAGACTATTTACCTTTACCAATACCATGATTCATAAATACTACCCATGTCTTGGATTTCTAATGCAATTTATGAATATGAACTCTATAATCCACCCCCAATGGTTCCCCAAACTAATATCAACATGTAAACTAGTGTATTAAAAATGAAATAAATGACAACTAATCATACCATATAACCTACTAAACTCACATCCAACAAGATTCATATGATAATTTTCATATCTATGTGGAACAGTGAATCCATGTCCTTTCATATAAAGATAATCCTCAGTCTTATAACTAATCTTATACCCCCATAGTGTCATATGCAAAACATAACCATCATAATTATCCTGATTTAACCATGATTCCCATAGGAACATACGCATATCAAACAACCCAAACCATAATATTCTAAACCCATGACCAATACTAGATCAACATCCATAGAAAACCTAAATTATGGCCTCCCCATCCCTTTCCAAGTATGGCTCATCATCCCCAAAATATTCTATATATACAATGACCATCCATCTCTCTTTCAATGGTCTTACACACCACCAACCATGGATTCCTTATATGTGTTATCCTCTATACCAATAAACCTAGTCATCATCCATCTTATAACTCTTAACTACAGAGGATTCCACCAAGAATCTAGTGGCCAGAACCACGTCATGGGCCCTATCATATGTTCAAATGACCCCAACGGCCTTAACCCCAATGGTGAGTGGCATCACCAATATCCTACATTAACACCTTAGTGAACCTCTATCACTACTCATGGAAATGTTCAATAACAATCAAAATCACACCAATTAACCCCTATCACCACCCATGAAAATTGTCAACACTAATCTATTTCACATCAACAACCCCCAATTTCCCCATTCTTAGTTATCAACATCACATAAGGTCACATGGGTTACCCCCATAATGATCACAAATAGCCACATGAACCAAAACATATCATTAATAACCTTTTAATAATATGTAACATCAATCCCAATTAATTCTCAAACCACACCACAAAAAAAAGACAACCCATACCCAGCTAAACTCATCATTTTCTACATGCGACTATCCCTGAGTATGAACAATGGAAAACCTAAATAGTTTTATTTCAAAAAACCAACAAAACCTTAACCGTTAATATTTATTACATAATTCATATACATATGTATACCATAATAAATATATAGGCACCACCAATATAGAGTGTTTAGGACACTACTCCTCAAGAAACAACATCAAATCTATCACTAATAAAAAAACATGGTAGTCTAAAAAAATTAATAATTTTGGTCATAAACGAAAAAAAATAGTGATAGAAACCTATAATAAAAACTCTAAGGTAGGTAGACTTACCCATGGATACTCTTAGTAATTAATTGAATGAATATCTAGAATTAATCAATGAATATCTCCAAGAAAAAATGTTTAAATAAGAGAGAGGCATGAACAAGGGAACACACACTATATTCTGAAAAAAATTACCTTAATTCCACATTTTATAATAAATAAGTCAATAAATAATTATTTTCTAAAACCAAGAAAATGTCACAAAATTAAATTTTTTAAAAATATTAGCACCTTTATTTATGGGGTGACACTTATATATCATTGATCCTTATAAACCATTCATCAGAATTCACAAACATTGGGAACCTTATGTATGGGGAACCTTACATATTGAACCCTTATGTATCATATGACCTATTTGTATTACCTATAAAAAATCCCATGAAATGGGACCCTTATATATTACAAGGACCTAAAATTACCCTTACGTATCAAACCCTTATATATTTTAGGGTATCCCTACCACTTTACCATTTTCTAACCTTTTTATCAAATGAACCTTAAATACCATAGAATTACTTTTATTTTTCACCCATTTATTGAAATACACAATGCTTAGAACCCTTACCTACCATAGGTAACTCTCACATTGAGTTAATTTTTTAACAAAATATAACCCTTATATATTAAGGTACATTTAAATATCTCCATAAAGTGACCCTTACATATTAAATTTTCCATGTAATTACTTTTATGCATCTATGGTTACTCTTACATATCACACTTAGCTAATTGTTACAAAATCTTCATAAGATGACCATTATGTATGGGGACCCTAATGCATAAAGACACTTATATATGGTGATCTTTACATATTATTAGCATTATGTATGGAGGTTTTTCATTTTTTCTAAAATTATATTAAAACAATTAAATATACCCAAATTTATTTCAAAAATCATAAAAACTCTCAATTAATATCTAGTCATTACAAAAATTCACTTGTAACCATTAGTATTCTTCCAAATACCTATTATAGCAGAATTTCACAACAACTCAACCCCTATGCCTGGGCTGCCAATTCTTGAGACTCGATCCCTACACTATACTAACACCCCAACATCTCAATAGGGTTCGAATTCCCATTTTTTGATCCAAGATCCAACTTCACGGACCACTATGAAATACATGGTCCTTTATATCCTCCTCAAAATATGTTAGATCATCCTAGAGCATTATTAGTCCATGCACTACCCAACTATTGAAAAAAAAAAGAGTGTTCCATTCAACATGTTCCCAAAACACAAAGGTGATTTTGAACACATATTTCTCTTCCCTGATCATCGCGCTACTCAATTCAAATAGTTTGATCCCTCCTATAGGAACTCCACAACATTGGAATCGTCTAACTAGTCTTATCTCAACCCAACTACCTGATATGATGATGGTGTCATACCAACCCATCATCCTAAATTCCAAATACAATATTTATCCAAACATAACCACCAATCATCACTATCGTCATCATGTATCATATCGATGCTCATTTTCATCTCAGGGCACACCTAATTCCCATTTTCATCATGCATTATATCTAATCCCAATAATAATTCTAAACCGTAATTGATAACCATGATCATTTTTCGTCATACCAAATGTTTATTCCTAATCCAACATCCATTCATTTTATTTATCATATATTCATATCATGCATTGCTATCTACCATAATGAACTATATTCAACACACATGAACATTACCTTTGACTTTCAATGGTTCCTTATTATATTCTATGTATTTAATCTTGTCCACATATAGTTAACCCAAATCCCAACTACTTGGTAAATGACCTCCCTGTGGAGTAACACCCATTGTTTATCACTTCCCGCCACTGCTAGGTATCTTCTACATTGCCTCATCTTCAACAAGTTATCATATCCTAACTACCAACCCACATTATTACTCTCATATCAACATCATGTTCTTGGTTCTGTTCTAATACATGACCCCCAACTAACTATGATGGAACCTAATGAAATTACTCCAAATTTATCATTTAGATCCATTCCCAACACTCTTTTAGTGGTCAATCAGACTAGAAAAAACATTCTAAGTATTTCCACATCAGAAAAATGTCATTGACAACCCACTCCATAGTAACATCATCATATCATTACTCTAACTTCCCTACTAGGAATACTCTTGACTCCTCTTTTATAAACCAGTAACTTTGCTAATAGTCATACCTAACACTATTGTCCTACTCAGTATGATCCCATATTCTATGTTATGATCCATTATTAATGCCTAGTTCACCACCTCAAAAATGAGGTCAATGTAAAGATGTATACCTATACCCTATTGGAATATTATAAATCATAATCTAGTTACTGAACCTTTTTAATCTAATATCTTTCTAACTTTTCCACAAAATTAAACAATTATGTGAAAATCATAGAATAATCCATAACTGAGGTTCTTCCCTAAACTAGATGCATAAACTCTCAGGCTTTTTCCACCCTTGATATGTAGAGAGAAAAAATTCGAAGAACAACACACACAAATATTCCAAGTCATCACCTCAAGTCTACATGTCTATACCTACATCCCACCATTTTTCCCTTCAAGCATATACACAACTAAAATTACTCATTATCTTCCTGCCATATCAATTTGATCAAAGATCATATATACTAACTTATTATAGTCCATCGCTACCTGGAGTCCACCCACTCCTTGGAATAAAAAAGGATGTTATGATTGGAACTCCTTTGTAAAATATACCATTGATTGATCAACTCTCTAAGCTTATCGATCAATGCTCTAGATAACCTATAATGAGATCACCCTAATTTTTTCATCCAACCACTTCACTAGCTCCAAGATCCACTATAGTTGATCTTTCTACCTCAAAAACTCTACCTATGGATCATACTCACCTCTTACCTTAAGGCCTCATCCAATGCATGCCTTAGTGATAAAAGGTCTCCAAAATCCTAATGCTCTAGTGTAGGTTTTCTAGGTGGATCACTCTAAGAACAAATATCATGCTCAATACATATGCAATTGAACATATATTATAAAGAGGGAGATATATAATAGAAATAATGACCAACTATCCAATACACTAACGTCTATATTGTTCCCAAATCCTATACTCTAACCTCACAACCCTACCTACCCATATCAGGGTCAAGTACCTCACACACCATATGCATATAGGATCCATATATACAACCACACCAAGAATAATATCCCTAATTTGGATGATCATAATTCCACCAATAAGTTATATGGGAAAAATCATATAGATTTTTTCTATTGCTTTAAACAACCAAAAACTTTTTCCATTACACAATGAAAGTGACAATTAAAATAAGAACACACATTTAATATGTACCTTACATACCTGAAAGGAAACATCAGTTCCACCCCTTACATATTGGGTCCAAGAGTCCAAATCAAAAATCAATAACATCAAATACTCATTGATTTTAATTAAAAAACTAAACTATAACCACATAACCCAAAAAAACCACAGTTTAATTTTTACTTTAGTCCATACTTTTTTTGGCTAGGAACACACTATGACATCCTTACAAGTCCTATTTTTAGAAGAAATTTCCATTCCCAAAAGAAATTTCCTTTCTTGAAATATAGTTTTAACACTTACTTAATCATCTATCTACCATAACCCAAGTAAAAAAATAAACATTCTCCAGTACCAATTTGTGGAATTCCAAACAAGGTCACTCTACTACAACTAGATAAATGCACCACTAGATCTTAAGAGTGTATCACTAAACACTAAAGTTTCTTGACCAGCAGTGAGGTTCTATGAGGATATAGTGGAGAGACTATACCCTTTTAAGATAAATAATAAAAATAATAAAAACAAAATCAATATATTTAAATAACAAGGAATTAAAAGATATAATATATATATGATAATCCAAAATTACCTCCTATAATTCCATGCTATTTTTATAAAATAACCCAATGGATCACTCGCAGGATGATCAAATATATACAATACAAGTATCCAAAATAAACTACCATCACAGAATTAAGGAACCACTCATCTCATCTATAAAATTTGAACATATATCTCATGAATCATCTATAATACTATATCCACTAGTCAATATATGAATAACCTTTACCCAAACCTATACCTTGAGTTGTAATGTCTACACGCATCACAATGGTCATATATATGCTGTAAGTATACACTCAATAGGTCAATACCAATTGTTTCCCTAATTAATATCCATGTGTAAAAATGTTTATGAAAATGAAATAGGCATCAAACAAGCACACTATCCAACCAAATTTTCTCATACCCAACCAACCATGAGTGCGCCTTTACCTGCCTTGGAAGACATCGGAGTGGAACGATGCATCCACAGTTTTTCATATAGGAAGGGACCTCAGCCTTAAAATTAATTTCATACCACAAGACATCACATTCCAACCATAAAAAATATAATTATCCTGATTCAACAATGATTCCAATAAGTATTTCTACATATCACTTTACTAGGCCTATGGTCTTCCAGATCCTTACTCATCATCAGATCAACAGACTGAAAAAACCCAAGCCATGGCCTCACCCATCCTTTTTCTAAGTCTAGCTCATCGAATATAATATATTCTATATATACAATGATAATCCTTATCCCATATGGTTGTATTACACACCATCAATCATGGTCAACTATGGTGAATCCTCCTCTGTACTAAAGAACCTCGTCACTATCCAACCTACGCCACCTAAATACATAGGATATAACCAAGAAATTGTTGGTCAAAACTACCTTTTGGTCCATATACTATGTGAACAAGACCACAAGGGCCGCATCCCCTATGGTGAGTGACATCAAAAATATCTTGTGACCATACCTTGGTCAAACTCCATTTCAATCCATAGTAATAGTCAATACCAATCTTCATGAAACCAAAAACCCACTTTCATCTCTATAGAAAGAGGCAACATCAATCCACATCATAACAAATAACCCCTATTTACTCATTCCCAAGGATAAACATCATGTACAGTTACATGGGTTACACTCATCATGTTCCCAAAGAACCACATAAATTAGAATATCTCGTGAATCACCTGATTAAAAAATGCAACATCATTACCTCCAAACCCTCAAACTATACTAGTAATTCAATTAATAACAGGAAGAACCCCTCATTTTCCATATGAGACTACCCTCGTGTATCTCTTACTAACAGTAGAAACCCCAAGTGGCTTCCTTATGGGTCTCCCACAAGACCTTACTAATTACTATTTATTACATAATATATAGACATATGTATAATAGAGTAAATAGTTAAACATCTCACACATAGCGTATATAGGAATTCAATCGCCAAGAAACTCCGTCCAATATTGCTCTAATTTGAAGAGAATATGTAATCAAACAAAATTTCTGATTTATGAAATAACTTATAGAAGACAAGGAAAGTATGAGAGAAACCAATAACAAAAAATCAAGGGAGGCCAACCTTATATGTGTCTAATCCCTATAAAACTGACATAATGATCTAGTAAGAATCGATGAAGAACTGAAAATAAAGTAGAATGAGAGAGAGATGATAACTAGGGAACACCCACATTATTCTTGCTAAAATGGACCAAATTCCATTTTTTATACTCAATAAATCAATCAATAATATTTTTAAAAAATATCTAGAAAATTTCACAAAACATGGTTTTTGAAAAGTAATTGGAACCATACATATGGTGTGTCCCTTACCTATCACCCCTAGATGACCCTTATGTATCACTAAACCTTTCCAATCATTCATCAAAATTCAAGAAAACTTGGACCCTTAAATATGGGGCCCCTTACATGTGGAACCCTTTCATATCAAATGTCCTTTACATATCACCCATCAAAATTCACAAACACTGGAACCCTTAGATACTACACGGACTCAAAATTACCATTATATATCATACCCTTTCATATCATAAGGTATCCTTTATACTTTTCAATTTATTTAACTTTACATATTAAATCCCACTTACATACCAGGGAATTACCCTTATGTATCACTCCTTAATAAAAACATGAAATGCATGAAACCATTAGATATCACAAGGAACTCCCACAATTAGAAAAATTTTGAATAGAGAAGGATACTTATATATCAAGGTACCATAACATATCATCAGAATGTGAGCCTTATGTATTTCCTTGGCTAAAAAATTACTTTTACATATCCAGGGTTACACTTATATATCACACTTAGTCAATTTTTTCCAAATCATCACTTATTGACATTTTTATATTACGATTCTTACTCATGAAAACTCTTACAAGTGGTGACCTCTACATATCATAACTCTTACATATGGGAGTATTCAATTTTTTCATAATTATTTTGTAACATCCAAATATGAAAAAATTCATATCAAAATCATCTATACTCATGATTGAAAACCATTCACATCCAAAATTCATCTACAACTATCAGACTTCTTCTAAATACCACTTGTAGCATAATTTCATAACAACTCAACCCCTGAGTATGGGCCAACCCAAGACTCGATTCTAGACCAATACCAAAATCTCTAAAACCTTAAAATGGCCTAAATTTACATGGTTGGTCCAGGATATGATCTAAATCACCACTCATAAATACCTAATCCTTTATATCGAAATCATTGGATGTTGTCACCATTCTGTAGCACACTACCCCCAACAAATAAAATGGATCAGAAAACATTCGAGAAGAATACCCTATGAGTAAATCAAAAAAAAGTATTAATAACCCAAATAAAAAAATTGATTACTAAAGGAAAAATCCTCACAAAATGCGAAATGTGAAAAGGGGGAACCCACAAGTAGAGATCCATTTGAAAAAAAAATCTAGGAACACACCACACCAAAATCAATAAAACAAATCAGAAACAAAAAAACTCAAAAAAGAACACACCCGTACAACACCTAAGAAATAATTTTCTAGGAATACAAATCCATCTTCAAAAAAATCAATCCCCATCACATTACCAAGACACTATAAGGCATTGTCATGCCAAACAAAATATAGGGTCTATTTTGATTAGTGATGGGTTGGGAAAAGAGATTGGATGAGGGAAAATGTGTAAAGTAAAAACAAGATCATCTAAATCAACCACCCATAAAATATTTATAAGCCAAGAAAAACTATAATTAAAAGAATATGAGAAAACTGAATGAGGATTGTGATTGAGCATTCCATCAGAACCATCCTGAACCACCAAATTGTATTTCTATTTTACCAAATTTGGGTCTCATATCAATGTTATTACAATAAAGAAAATAGTGGATCTCAAACACACCTCTTGATAGGACTATGTCATACTAATAATTATTCACTATGTATTTATATTAATAATTTTATAAAATAATTTTACATGAGGGACGTAGAGGGAAGGGTATCAAATCAAAGATATATAAAATGATGTTTTTCACCTTCCTGATAGATAAGGTGCCTAATCACTTAATTATATTAATAGATTTAGTATAATAAACTCCATGACTATCATAAAATTAATATAATTATTCCTAAAATATTATTTATATAATTGATATTCATATACAATCCATAGAAGTATCTAGGGATAATAATTGATAAAATACCCATAAAATTTGGGGTTTGTGAACCCTAACCCATTTAGATTTTTAAAACATAAACCCATTTATAATTTTAAAATTTTAAAATTCACATATAAATATAAATGATTTGATCTCAAATTATATATATATTTATATTTATATTAATTTTTTAATCATTTAAAAAATATGTAATAAGTGAATTGATAATAAAAATATAGAATACCATGAATTTATAATTTTTGAATTTTAATTTTTAGTCAAAAAAAGTTTTTTCAATAAAATTATAAGAGGGATTGAAATATTATTAATAATTATTTTATAATTATTTTGAAATTTTTTATTTAAATTATTGTTATTAATTATTTTGGTGAGAGATGAGGATTGACCCACTATTGTGTCTGGGTGTATGTGTAAGCATGTGTATTTTTGGTTTGTAATCCCCTCTACCTATTGTAGATTTGTAATAATTATTTAAATTTTTTAAATAAATTTTCTATATAAAATAATATGAATTGTTTTTGTGGTATAAAAATTATATTTGGATGAAAATATATTATCATAATATTTATAGTGATGATATTATTATTATTATTTTGGTTTCATTAATATTTTTTTATGAAGAGTTTTGTAAATGGTGAATATGTTATTATTTTATTAATGATTTTAGAAAAATTTAATAAATGACATAATGTATTTATAATATTTAGTTATATTTTTTTACATTTTATTTGATAGAAATAAGGGTCTTTTAATATTTTAATTTAGTGTTGCACAGTATGTTGTTTGGTTAAAATAATATAATAAAATTTTTTGTTTTTTATATTATAAATACGTGATAAGTGAACATATGACACCATGAAGATTATTATTTTTATATAAATTTTATTTCAATTAAAATTAATTAAAATGTTTTAAAAACTGATGGATAAATGATAAAGGGTTTAATAATGGGTTATGTGGTTTTTTATTTCATTTAATTGTTATTATTTTTAATTTGACATGTGTTAATAAATTTAATGATTTTTTATATTATAATATAATTAATGTGTTCTGTTTAACAATATCTATATATGTTTATAATATTTAATTTTTTATAAATTTCATATACATGATTTTGTGTTGTTAAAAAGCATGATGCTGGTAATTATAAATCTAGTAGTAGAATAATATAAAAATTATTAATGAGAATTATTTTTTTATAAATTATTTTATCTTTTATATGATATTATTGAATTAAATAATTTAATTTTTAGATATTATTGATTTCTTATGAAGTGAATTTATATGTTTATATGAAATGAATAATGTAGGTGTTAAGAAAAGAATTTATAATTAATAGTTTTTATATGGATGATATTTGGTGATCAAAGTTGGAAGAATCGTAATTAATGAGTATATTAAATGTTAAGTTATATATTAAAGTAGTAAGATGTGTGTTGAGTAATTAATTATATAATGAAATAAAGTAATGTGTGCATAATTTTTTATTGCATGTGTTTAAAAATGATTGATAAAAAATATTGGTATTGATATATAATTATGTGATGGAATATATTTATTTCTTGTGGTTTAAGGTAAAGTTCATAAATATTTGACTAAGGAGATTTATTTAATTATCAAATTTGATAACTATAATTATTTTATTATATGTGATGATTTATAATTATAAGAATTCAATTCAGATTAAGTTTTCTAGTAAAATAATTATTAATTTTTTCTATTCACATTTGATATTAAGTGGAGGTGCAGAGAGAATGAGTTTTATATTAATTTATAAAATTAATAATAAGAGAAATTTTATGATGATAAATTTAATTTGAAATGAGTATATGTTGATTGATTAAATATATTTTATTTGTTTGATTGTATTTTGGGTGAAAGTTTATGGTATCAGAATGATATTTTATGGACTAATTTAAATTAAATTAATTAATAATAATATTTTGAGTTCTCATCATCATTGTAATTACTTTTATTGAGAGGGTTGTGATTTGTAAATTCACTGGATTACAATTATTATAGTGAATGTAATGACTTATTATTATTACTTTAGTAATAAATAAATAGAGTTAAATGTATAAAATGAAAATTGAGGGTACGAATGTGGGAGGAAGAGAATCCAAGTATCATTATCCCATATGTGTTTAATTCTTATTTAATTAGTTTTTAAAATATTTATTTATCGTATCTTATATATTTTAATTTTAAAAATTACATGAATTTCAAATTGTAAGGATTCATGAGACCCATGAGTAGTCAAAATGAAACTTATTTTGAGATAAATTCTAGGAAAATTAATTTAATCTCAAGTATAATTTATAAATCATCATTAATCATGATACATATTTTACTAGTAATATATTTTTTTGTATAATCAGGATTTTAAATTATATTTTTTAAAAAAATGATGACAAGGGTGGTAAATGATGTATGTTAGGTTGTAATTTTTTTTGTGAAATATTAATTTTGGAACGTTTAATTTATAATTAAATATAATGATTACATTTTATTTAATGATTTATAATCTATAAGGTGTAAAATTTTGTGGGTAGGGCTATTAATAACATAGTTGGTATGAAATCATTCTCTCATCAAGTTTGAATTCTCTTCCTTATTTCATTGGGACTTCTCAATAGTTTTATCCAATCATTTTCTCTATGTATTGGACTTATCACTTTCGATTTTCACTATTGTGTGTCGGTGACTTTGAAGATTAATTCAGGGTCCAAAGGAATTGGAAGGTTAGTCATTTAAATAATTCATATTCGTAAGTAGGAATTAGGTTTTTGAATTAATTTAATATGTTTAAATTGATTTTTTATAGGTCATGGTTCTAGTGAAAAGTCATCAATGAAATTTCATCATGAGTCAGGAGGATTGGGTATAATGCTTGGTGGAAAATTCTCACCAAATTTCTATTGGAATCCCATTGGGAGTCTGGTGGTGCTTCCCAACACTCACTTAAATTGGGGGGAGATTTTTTCCTTTTAGACCCTATTTTATTAACCCACTTTGAGAATTTGTCTTCTCAATTTATAAATGGATCAGAACCTACCACCCTTCAATTACCTCCTCTCTTTATTATTTTTCAATGGGTCTAGGGTGCTCGAGGAGAGAATTATTTTCTACTTAAGGTGAGTTACAACCCATTACATCCTCCTTTTCTCTCTCTCCTTTGATAATTTGATTTATTATAATTCATTTAGGATATAAAGTGTGATTCGAATAGAGTTTGGTGGGATTAGATCATTTTTATGGGGCTTTTGCTTATGGATTCTAAAGAAGGATTGGGATAAATGAACGTACACATTTGTGCATCATTTTTATAGAGGTAGGTAAATGGTTTTATTATTATTTATTTCTCAATAAATAGGGATGAAATTAATGATTTATTATGTGTTAAAAATTTTGTATTTTTTTCTCATAGGTTTATACTCTTATTATGGGTGGTTCGCACTCTATTTTAATAGGTTTCGATGGGTAAGAAACAATCAGTGAGTTCTATCATAATTTTTCATGAGTGAATAAATTATGAATTTGATGTGAAATTAATTATAAATATTTTATAATTAATGGGTGTGTATCCATTCAAGATATTTTTTCCTCTACCCCTAGGTCTTCTAAAGCTGGTACATAATCCCTTTTGGGGTTCCACCCTAAAACACTTGTGTGATTGGAGGGATTTTCCATAAAAGAATATATGTGATCCACCATCCTCTATAGAATATGATGTGGGACTTGGGTTTTCACTAAACAATCCTCCCCTCAAACCAAATACCAAACAATTGGGCCTCCCCTTCAAGAACAATCCATCATATCCAACCATCTCACACCACCATTTTCTCATCACTAAGACTCGTCACCTAACCACTATTATCAAGAAGACTTTTTACACAAGGAACAATGGATCCATATGCCTCAAGTGTGCCATAGTTATCATTTTCAAACTAGTTTGGGGAATAATCAACCCCACGTCACTCTTGGGCTGCATTATGGCTCTAATACCACTTTCCTAGATCATTTGTCTATAGCACTAGGTCTTCTGTGCATAACACATAAAACCTTCTAGGGTTTCATCCTAACACCCATGGGTGGAATCAGGAATTATATATCCATGTTTATATGTGATCAACCACCATTTTTTTAATTTGATGTTGGAATTGTTTTTTTACCCAGCAATCCTCCCCTTTTATACCACTTGTTAGGATAGAAAATAATTGTGAGATAAAAATAAAGTGGAAAAATTAGAAATAAAATTGAACACTCTATGTAACATGGAAAACCCCCCAAAATAAAAGGGGTAAAAACCAGTATAAAATATAATAATCTCTCTATGTTAAAATACGGGTATATAATCTCTATTAATTACAAAGATAAAACACTCAAAATATTCTCTATTAAATAAATATGGAAACCCCTCAAAAAATACTATACTCAAAAATAAAACTAATAAATGATGTTTTTATTGAGAATATGATGATATAAAAAATTGGGGGAGATCCCCTTTTATAAGATTCCCTCACCTTCCATCAGCCTCTCATAAAATAAATTCCTTTTAACAAATTAATTGTGGGAATAAAGGTTGGAATCTTACAACTTTGAAAGAATCAAATGGATAACCTTTTATTTTTTCTATCCCCCCAAAAAACTTTTGATATATCTCATACTTAGAGATTTTATTGAGAAAAAATCACATCTCCAAACGTCCTTTGTATCTTATAAATATATTTTTCATGTATATATAAGTCCTCTCAAGGATCTACACCATTTAAACTTATCAGATTAAATCACATTCATCGGGAAATCTTATAGATTTTATTTATGTGAATTTTATCCATATCCACACTTCCTTCCTCTAACAGATCTTGAAAAAAATGACATTGTATGCCAATTTTCTTTGTCTTGGAATGAAAATATGGATTACTTGAATTGTGTGAGGCACTCTAACTATCAAAAAATAATGAAATATTCTTATGTTTATATCTGATCTCCTCTAATAACCTTTCCATCCAAATTTCCTCTTTTAAAGACTATGTAGCATCCATATACTCTACCTCGGTCACAAATAATTCCACAACTGACTATGATTTGGAAATCCATCACACTGATCCCCCTGTAAGATTAAATACATGACCATTAATGGATTTCCTCGAGTCAAAATCAGCAATAAAATATGAATCAGCATAGCCTTTCATATTAAAATATAGTCCTCAATAACATAATGTATCCTCTCATATCTCTGTGATGTATCTTAGGATCCTCTTCACAATGTCCCAATTCTCTCATCTTGGAATCTCCATGTAGAGACTAACTACTCCTACTACATGGGAAATTTCAGGTTTAGTAAAAACCATAATGAACATCAGATTCCCCATTATTGATGCATATGAAACTAGAGACATTTACATCCACTCTTCTTTAATTATAGGACTCGTTATAGAGGAGAACATGAAATTTATGGGAAGAGGGTAGATATTAGATTACAGTAGTTTATGTTGAAGTTTTTCAATACTTCCCTCATGTAATTATTTTATGATATCCAAACATTCCTATTAGTTTTTTAGTGTATATTGATACCAAGAATCATTTTTGTGGGTCCCAAGTGTAACGAACCTACCAAGGTTACCCTCAAACCTAGAACCCAACCTGATATGTTACTTACCTAAAGGACATTACTGATCCCCATGGACTGGAGAAAAGCACCATGGCATCGAACAATGCACCAAGGGAACAATTTCTCAAAAAAATGAATAAAATGTTGATATATATTCACATAATCAAAGTTGAAAGAAACATTAGAATACTCATATATATATAGGTTCCATAACTATAAGAATACAGAAGAAAAAAACCCACTAAAGTAGTTACAAACTCTAAGAGATAATTCCAACTGAAAAGGAAAATGAAAATAGAAAACTACTCCATGTGATAGAATGGGAAACCTCACACCATCTCACCACCAGCTACCCAACTCAACTAACATGAAAACCCACTGTCTCACTACGGTCTCTTCCCTTTCCCTGCATCAAAATACATACAATGGTTTATAAACCACTAATGGGGTTCGCATGGTGTGAGATAAAAGGATCAATAGGATCCCACCTAGGTGTTCCATAAAAAATCATTGTATAAAAATTCTCGTATTCTCATTTCAAATAAAACATGACATGATAATTAGTAAAGAAGATTTATTGAAGACATAGTAAACATTTCCCTTTTCCCAATGTTTTAAAACAAAATAAGGTATGTAAATTGAAAAGCGCATTTTTCCATATCATCTTTAACAAGAATCAACATGAATATCAATTATAGAATAGTAAAAATCCAAGCAGTACAAAAAAATACTATCATAGGTATCACAACACCAAGGAATACAATAGGTCAGATATCAGACTACTCATACCCAAAAACCATTGATCAGTGCATTGTGGTACCTGAATTCAATTATCTACACTACAGGACTAGGGATACACCCCAACATGTGAAACCCCAATGTCATATACATACCTAAATCCAATAAAACTCTAGGTCAAGAGTAACATCACTAAAGTGAACCCCCGCATTGGATGATGGCCTCAAGCTATGCCTTACACCTAGTACCCAAGGTAACCAATGTGCTCATTTTCACAAATCATTCAATGCATTAAAAATACACCTTTTCCATTTATCAAAAACCAAGGAAACCCATTTTACTTCAAAATCCTTTTTCATCATACAAAAAAAATCATGCCAATTTTAAACAAATTTATTTATAAATCAATTTATAAATTTTGAGTCAATAAGGTTTCCTTATGACTTTTACATTCATCTATGATTTTAAAATCATAAACATTTTATCTTAAGGAAAACTGTTTCTCCCTAAAGATTATTTTCATAGGGAAAATTTCCCTTCTTTAAGGAAATTTTTTTTCTTGACTTTGTTTTCATTGTTTCATTTTATGATGTATCTAAATAAAACACATTTTATTTCTAAGTATAAAATTCGGATTCTTATGTAAAACCTTAGAATCTTATAATTCCTTGTATATAGAGTGTTCTGTTTTCAAACTCCAAATTCTATGAAATTTATATTCTGAATTCAATGAAATTCAGACTCCGAATTCTCTGAAATTTAGATTTCAAATTCTCTGAAATTCAGACTCTGAATTGTTCGAAATTCAGACTCTGAATTCTCTGAAATTCAAATTCTGAATTATCTAAAATTAAGATTCTGAATTCTTTGAAATTTAGACTACAAATTCTCTAAAATTAAGATTATAAATTCTCTGAAATTCACACTCTGAATTCTCTCAGAATTCAGAATTTGAATTCCTCAAAATTAAGACTCTGAATTCTTAAAAATTCATACTTTGAATTCCTAAAAATTCAGACTTCGTATTCCTCAGAAATCAAACTCCAAATTCCTCTGAATTCAAAGTCTGAATTCCTCCTAATTCAGATTCCAAATTCATTGGAATTCTGAATTTGAAATCTATAGAATTTGGATTCAAAATTCTTTATAAAACATAATCTAAATGTCCATGTATTATAAATTATGAATGTTTATTTAGTTAGACTCCTAATTCTATTTTTCCTTAGACTCTAAGAAATATATTTGGTTAAGAAACTTCATTTTCCTAACACATGTTATTATTATGAAATGATGTTGTGTAAACTATTTCTAACTAACCATTGGTTGAGTGACATGTGTATAGGTCCCTCCGAGATTTAAGGAACAATATGATCATTGGATGAGGGAGTCGACCATTGCAGTTGTTCCTATAAATATGATCTCATTTGAACGAGGTCACAACCATTCCATCAATCTAGAGATTACATGTTGTTTAATTGATTTCAAGAGAGAGAGACTCTCATGCATTGTGCGTACTGAAAATCTTGTTTAGATTTCTTCAAGTGACTCCAATTTTTGTTGGGTAAAATTGAGGGATTTTGAGGATAAAATGATATAGGTGTCGACTACCTTAAATTTTGAGGTCTTCTGGAGATAGGGAGATAGAGGTGTTGATTACCAAAATGATCAAGGGTTGGCGGGGATAACAAGACAGATTCCAATATTCCTATCGAGGGCTTACCCTAGTGTGGGTAAGACATGATTTCTTGAAAGTATAAATCAAGGGACCTTTATCAAATGTTTTTGGATACCCTACTCTTAGGGTTAAAATATTTTCTAATAGTTACATTTTTTGTTTCATGTTTATTTCCACTTCATTTTAATAAAGGAAGAATGTATAATTTTCTTATACTTTCTTGTATTTTTTCATACTCTGATAAATAAAATTATATATACCTTAAGGTAGAATCTTTCCAAAGTAAACTTTTCATAAGTTTAAATTTTAGAACTATATTTCTAGAACCTAAGAAATTTTGTTTCAAATAACTATTTTAGGGTTTTTTAATTTACCTTTTTTAACTTTCTTAAAAATATTTTTCCTTTATCTTAAAAAAGAAAGTTTTTTAAATTATAATTCACCCCCCTCTTGTAATTTAGAATATACATTCATATTTCGATCCTACAATTGATATCAGATTAGGTATCTGAAATACATATACTCACATATAAGTTTTATTGCTCAATTTTTCCTTAAATTTGTTTACAAACATTTTCTATTAACAAGATTTTGTGGAAAATATATTTTCTTATAGAATGGAAGGTATGAATATTGGTTTTATTAATAGCCTTAATCCTACTAGACTGCCAATTTTTTATGGTAATGATTATAAGTACATGAGAGATAGAATGAATAATTTTGTTATTAATACTAGAGTAGATAACTTTTTTATGTTTACTGTAGATTACAAAATCCTAGAAAAGGAATTCAAAACCTTCACCAATCAAGAAAAATCATAATATCAACTAAATTACAATGTACGCAATACTTTGTTGTGTTCTATGACCAGAAATATATATAGTCAAATATCTTCTTGTGAAGTTTCCAACTTTATTTGGATGGGACTTGAAGTTACCCATTTTGGTACTTCCAAAGTGATAGAAACTAAAAGATCTATGTTGAGAGCTGAATATCATGGATTTATATTTACTTATAGAGAACATATTTGAAAACTAAAACAAAGATTTATGACCATTTCCAATAGTCTTAAATCTATAGGAGAGAAAGTTCTTGATGATGAAGCTCTTGTGGACATGATAATTGATATCATTCCAAATGAGTGAGAATAAAAAATAATAGCAATTGATGAGAACATAAATGTTTCCAATATTACACTTGATGAAATTTTTGGAACTCTTCTTCAATATAAAACCAGAATGAAGGGAGATGCTGATATGAATAAGAAGAATTATGGAAATGGAACTGTAGCCTTTACTACAACTAAATATAATACTCGAGAAAGTGTTACAAGATCCAAGTCTAAAAAATTCATTATTCTATTTGAATCAAGTGAAAGTGAACATTTTAAAAATGAGTTAGCTAATCTTTCTCGAAATATGAACAAGATGGTGGGAAAGAAATACTTTCAGTGTAGATATATGAAGAAAGAATGAAATTACAAGAAATACTCAGAAGTTACTTGCTATGAATGTAAAAGAGTTGGAAATATCAGGCCAGATTGTCTCATGTTTAAAAGAAAATGCAGGAAGTAAAATATTTCTAAGAGAAATAGGAAGAAGTATTAAAATATTAAGGATAAGAAAGTTTTAATGTCTAGTGATACATGTAGTGACAATGGTGGTTACTCTTCAGATGAATCTTTAGAGTATGAATCATTTAGCCAGAAAAATCTTGGTATACTAGCCAAACTACCCATTGAAAATCATTTTCTAATGTCCAAGGTACAAAATTCCAAATATTTTACTAAGATTTCTTTGAATGAAAATTTTACGGATGATAAATGTTAAGAATCTTTAGATGATGAATCTCCCACATTAGAAGATAATACTTTACCTTCTTATGAATAAGTGTCTAGGTTTTCTAAACTCCTTGAAAATGAAATTGTAAAATAAAGAAAAAATTAGATAAAGAAAGTTCTAGAATATCTAATTTAACTAATGAAGTATCATATCTTTCTAAGGACCTTGATTAGAAAATTTTTTATTTTGAAAGTATTTCAAAAAACATTAAATAAGTTAATTCTAAGAAGGATAAACTTTCTAAAAATCTTGAAATTTTAATTTCTAAGAAAAATATTTTATATTCTAACTCTAGTTCTAAAACTAATGTTTTTTAGGATAAAAAATTGGTTTTCAATCTAATGTCAGAAATATTTCCCTTACGAAAATGTGTTTCAAACATTACCTCTTGTAAGGAAAACTTTGACAATATATTTTCCCAAATTCATCCTTTGAGGAATCATTCTGGATTTAGTTATACCTATTCTAAACAAGTTTTTAGAAATTACTATTGGGTTCCCCAAAGTGCTCCATTTTTTACAAAATTCCAATGTGGAGGACATCAAGAGAAAAATTATTCTTTAAAAAAACTCAATCCTTTGGTTTTTATAAGGCCTCTTTTTCTAAGAAAATGTGGATTCCTAAAATTCTGAATTCTGAAATTTCCGGATCCAAGAAATTATGGATTCGGAAATTCTAACACCTTTTATTTTTAGTAAAACAAAGATAGTACCAATAAAAATTCATGGTACAAGGATAGTAGATGCTCCCAGCATATTACTGGTAACAAAAACTCATTTTAAAACATTATCAAGATGAAAAGAGGAAAAGTAACATTCAGAGATGATGCTCAAGGAGAAATTGACAGTATATGTAATATTGTTCTTCTTAGAAAAACTTTGATTTCAAATGTTTATTTATTAAAGTTATTAAGCACAATCTAATTAGCATAATTCAATTTTGTGATGAGGGTTACTTTGTGAATTTTAGGAATGATAAATTCTTAGTACATATTTCCAAAAAAGAGTTTATTCTTTCTTCCCATAGGAAAGAAAATGTATATAAACTAAACTTAGAAGATCTCAGCAGCCTAGATATACATTTCCTTAGTGAAATGGTAGATTAATCTTTGTTATGTGATAGAATTTTAGGACATTGTGACCTTAGTAACCTATGAAAACTCACAAAGAAAAGACTTGTTAACGATCTACCTGATCTTAGATTTGATTCTTAAAAAGTTTGTGATCCTTGTCAATATGGAAATAAATATAAATCAAGTTTTAAATAAATTAGTGCAGTCTCAACTTCGAATTCATTACAATTAGATCATATAAATCTTTTTGGTCCAACACAAACTAGAAGTGTTGGGGGAAAATATTATGTATTTTTTTGGTTTATGATTACACTAGATATATGTGGTTTTGTTTTCTAGAAATAAAATTGGAAGCTTATTCTTATTTAAAAATTTTTAGAGCCCAAGTTAAAAATGAGAAAAAAAACTTCCTTTGATAACTATTTATATTGGTCATGGAGGAGAATTTCAAAATTTTATTTTGAAACATTTTGTATTAAAAAATGCATTACTCATAACTTCTCAGCTCTAAGAAATCCTCAACATAATTGTGTTGTTGAAAGAAGAAATCAAATTCTTCAAGAGATAACTAAAACCATGTTTATTGAATATTATAATGCTAATCACTTTTGGGATGAAGCTATTAGTACTACTTCTTATACAATAAATCAAGTTTTAATCTGAAATTTTCTTAACAAAACACCTTATGAATTGTGGAATGGTGGAAAATCTAGACTTTCTTACTTCAAGGTATTTGGTTGCAAAGTATTCATATTGAATAATAAAGATAACTTACATAAGTCCACACCCAAATCTTATGAAAGAATTTTCCTAGGATACTCCACATCTTCTAAGGCCGATAGAGTTTTTAATAAAAACACTTGTACTGTTGAAGAAACAGTTCATGATAAATTTGATGAAACTGATGCTTTTGTTTTTAATCAACCCCAAACTACATCTTTATATGTGTTTTAAAAAACTTATTTTGAACCCTTTATAGAAGATCCTTCAGATAAGAAAAATTTTCAAGAAAAAAATTTCAAATCATTTACCCCGAAAGATTTCCTACCATATATTGATGAACAAGTTTTACAAAACCCAAATCAATTGTTTCTTAAGAATCATCCTAGTGAAAGTATTATTGTTCATGTAAATAAACCAATAAGGACTATAGGTTCCTCAATAATTGAAGTAGAACATCTATAATTCCTTTACTAATTAAAACAAAAAATAACTGCTAAAGCTTTAGTTGATTATGATTGGATTAAAGCCATGAAAGATGAGCTAAATGAATTCGAAAGGAACAATGTCTGGTCCTTGGTTGAAAGACCTAAGGAAACATATGTAATTGGAGTAAAATGGGTCCTCAAAAATAAATGTGATGAAATTTAATCATAGTAATAAATAAATCTACATTTTTGTTAAAGTCTATAATAAAGAAGAAGGCATAGACTATGAAGAAACGTATTCACATTTTACTTGCCTCTCTAGCATTCTTTAATTTTAAACTTTTTCAAATGGATGTAAAATGTGAATTCCGTAATGGATATGTTCAAGAGGAATTTTATGTTGAAAATTTTCCTAGTTTGGAAGACACAAAACATCATGAACATGTTTTCGAAATTAAAAAATCTTTATATGTACTTAAACAAGCCCCTAGATCCTAGTATGATAGACATACAAGATTTTTGTTACAAAACAATTGTGTCAAGTGAACTTCTTATCCAACCCATTTATAAATAAATATAATAAAAATGTGTTAATTATTTAAATTTATGTTGATGACATTATATTTGGTTCAATTCAATAATCGTTAATTGATTCATTTTCAAATTTAATGAAATTCGGCATTGAAATGTGTGTGATGGGTGAGTAAACATTTTTCCTAAGTTTTTAAATTTCTCACAAACCAGAAGAAACATATATATCACAACATAAGTATATTAAAGATATTCTGAAAAAATATGTATTTGAAAACACTAAAAGTATAATCACTCCAATCGGTACCTCAATTTCTCTTGATCTTGATGAAGCTAGGAAACCTGTAGATCAAACATCATTTTGAGGTATGATTGGAAGTTTATTATACTTGATAGATAGTCATCCAGAATTAATGTTTTTGGTATTCTTATGTTCAAGATATTACTCTAATATAAAGGAATCTCATTTAAATGTAGTGAACTTTTTTTTGCTATTTAATGGGAACCATGGATTTATGACTTTTTTATACTCTTGGAAATGATTTTGTTTTAAAAAAAATTAGATGTTGATTATGGTGGATGTAGAATGGATAGAAAAATTACATCTTGAACTTGTAATTTTTTAGAAGATTCATTAGTTTCCAAGTCAAGCCCAAATCAACACTCAGTAGCACCATCCACTTCTGAAGCTGTATATGTAGCAGCTGAAAGTTGTTGTGCTCGAGTATTGTGGATGCAACACAGAATCACAGAATATGGTATGAGTTTTACCCGAACACAGATATTAGGCACCGCTTTCTTAGGAATCACACACTTAAAGGAGATATCATTCTTCAATTTATGGGAACACAATATAAACATGCTATTATTTTTACAAAATCATTACCCTTCGATGGATTTGAATACATTAAAAAAGTTAGGAATGATCACTATAAGGTAATATTCCGTATTAACATTTTGTTGAAAACTATCTCATTACATTAAAAAACTCCTTTTTCATAGGGGGAGTACATTTTCTTGATTAATCTATTTTTTTGTAATCAATTTTTGTCGTAATCAAAATTTTTCGTAATCAAATTTTTTGTAATAAAATTTTTTGTTAGTCAAATTTTCCTTAAATAAATTTTTTTCAGAACTCCAAATTCATAAATCCAAAATTTTCCTTCTTTAAGAAAATTTTTCAAAATCTAAAGTTCTTTAAGAATATTTTTCCTCATTAGTGAAAATTTTCTTATCAATCAATAAGGTATGTTTCCTAAATTATCATTATTTATTTTTTTACATGTTGGTATTTAAATCTTGTTTTAAGAAAAAATTTTGGATTCACTTTTCTTATATATAAAGTTTTATCTTAAAAACCTCAAAAGATAAGAACCTACCAAAAATTTTCTTAGTCTTTAATCTCAACGGCCAAATCAAATCGTGATTGTTTTAACCATTGGATCAATTCAGGAATATTAACTATAGCTTCAATGCCTATATAATGGCCCCCATATTCCTCATCCCACATCGGTTTTCAAACTTTTTCATGTCAAAGCTCTACCTCTTGACATAAGGGTCATTCTATATTTTTGATTTTTCTTAACTCTAAATGTCTTTGTAAGTGTCTCCTATGAAGAAAATGTCTTCAGTCAAGGAAATTTTGGAATTGAAAATCTAAAGAGAAAGTTTAGTAGATCCTGAGTTATTTATAAAGTATAATTCCTTCATTATAAAAAATATCAAGTTGAATGGCTGGGAGAGTCTATGCATAGCCAAACCAAAAAGAAAAGATTCTGTTTTTCTAGAGTTACTTGTTGAGTTCTATGATTCTATATGTTTTTTCAATGGAGGTGGAATAGAAAATTTCTCATTCAAAAGTTATGGAAAAATCTATTCTCTTTCTTTCAATAAGGTAACTAGTATCATTGGAATTACATATAAAGGAGAAGCCATTTTCTGAACCCACAATTTAATAGATGAATCGAGAAGTTTTGATAAGGAGAATGAATTAGAATGTATTGGACTGAAAGGAGTAAAAACCCCAAAGATAAACCATCTCCTAAAAAACTTCAGGCTGCTATAATTATGGGTTTAGGGTTTCCTAATTCCAAGAAAAGGGTATAAGGACAACTTGAAGAAGAGTGATATCTTCATTATAGATTTCTTGTTGAACTTGAGGATGATAAATTTAGTGGGGTATATCTTGTTAATGATCAAAAATATCAAAAATGGAACCCTCAAATTACAAATCATTGTGCATATGGAAATCCTATCCAAGATCATTGTATTATTCCTAGAATCATTCAAAATCACGTGTAGTTAAAATCCCAGATCTTTGAAAGTCATGTTGCTCAGTGATGATACTTTTGGAGGATGAAGGTTGTTTTCAATGAAAAATATGAATAATTTTATGACTTATCTGAAAGTGAAATTGAAGCCTTATCCAAGAGGAAAGAAGTAACATATACATACAAGAATGATTAGAAGAGGAAAAAAGCTAAAGGAACCAGTAGTCATTGAAAAAACTTAAATTCAGGAAACTCATTCTGCACTCCTAAAGTTTGAGAAGAAAAAAACCAATCCTGATGATGTCGTTGAAAAGTGTACGGAAGTGAAGAAGAACAATAAGGAAGAAGATCCTAGCTTTGGCCTAGATCTTGCTGAGGAAAAATCTTTGAAAATTAAGGCTGCTAAGAAATTTGAAAGGTAGGAAAAGAAAAAGAAGTAAAGGAACAAATTTTTTGATGCTGAAGTAGTTCAAGCTCTTCTCAAGGAAACCAAGAAATATTCCAAATAGATTTAGGGACTGGAATCTTTTCTCAAAGAACCAGTACCAGTAGAGACTCTGAGAAATAAGATGGTGATTCTGAAACTTGAAGAAGAAGAAATTATTCTAGAAGAGGAATTGGAATAAGAAAAAGAAGAAAGAAGTAATAAAATGAATGATATGATAAGTAAAGATTAAGAATATCATGATAAGGAAAGGCCTTCAGAAAAATTTACAATTCAGACATCTTAGGCTAAATCAACCAAAATTATATCACAAGGAAAAGAGAATGAAGATCAAGAAGAGGTTAATAAACCTTCTGATGATGAGATAGAAATCATGACTTCATCCAACTAGATGATCTTGAGGCATATGCTATGAAATAAAACATTGATGAATATAGAATCGTTCAAGTATAAGATAGTGAACATGAATCCCAAAAAGCTATGGATATTATTTCGAGATCTGATAAAGGAAAATAGGTGATAGTTGATACACCTCATAAGGCTGTGTTGGTTGATAATAATGATTCTCTTGGTTCATCAAAGAGGAAGGCTATTAAGATTGAAAAATAATCATCACATACAAGGTAATCAGATTATGAATCTTCTTCCTTGGGTAAAAAGGTTGTGGTTTAGTCACTGAAGAAGTTATTAAACACCATTTCCTTGATTCCTAGTATTAATTCAAGGTGTCAGTTTCTTCAACATTCATTCAATCAGAAATTAGATTCTGTAATCATGCTAATGGAAAAATTCATAATGCTTGAGGAAAATTTCCAATATTTCTTTATTTGTTATGATGCTTACAGAAGGTCTTGTAAGGAAATCATTAAGTGGTTTAAGAATACAATTTATGATTTGATAATTCTTGATGAATTTAAAGACTCTATGAAAGATTATTTTGATGGAGAATATAAGAGGTTGAAGGAGATTATGAAAAGTTTTTCAAAAAACACAAATCTAGAAAAAGCATCCTGGAAGCAGGAAGTAAAAGATCTGAATGGGAAGCTAAATTTAGTTTCCATGAATTTGAAGAGAGAAAGAGATCTCAAAACTGATTTCTAAGAGAAATTTAGTAAGAAAGAAGAGCTTTTGAAATCTCAGGAATAAATCCCAAAGTCTCATAATGAAAAGATCAAAGATCTGGAGAATAAAAATGAGTATCAAGAACAACTGCTCAAATTCATTGAAGAATATCATAAAGAACTTAATAAGATGAAGACCATTATGAATAAGTTCATGCCGAAGGAGAAGGAAGGATGAATTTTTTCAAATATTATCTTTTGTTGTATTTTCATTGTATCAATTTTATCAACCTTAATGAAAAGCTCATGTTGTGATTAATTTGTTTTATTGTATGTAGTTATAATATTTCAGGTGCCATATATCTTTTTCCATTCTCTTTATTCTTTTTTGAAAATCACAAAGGGGGAGAAAGGAATGATAAAAAGAATACTAAGTAAAGAAGATAATACCCTAAGTAAGGGGGAGTCTAGTTCTTACCCTTGTGTGGGTAAGATATACTTTCTTGAAATTATAAATCAAGGGACCTTTATCCAAGGTTGTTGGATACCTGAATCTTTGTGTTAAAAGATTTTCTACATGTTACTTGTTTTGTTTCATGTTTATTTTTGCTAAATTTTGATAAAGGAGGAAAGTATAACATTCTTATACTTTATTATATTTTTTCATACTCAGATAAATAATATTCTATACGCTTTATGTTATAATATTTCCTAAGTAAACTTTTCTGAAGTTTCATTTCCAGAACAATATTTCTGAAACCTAAGCATGTTTGTTTCATAGAACTATTTTAGGGTTTGTGAATTTATCTTGTTTAACTTTTTTAAACATAGTTTTCTTTAAGGTTAAAAATGGAAAGTTTTTTTACATAAAATTCACCCCGTCTTTTAATTGAGCATCTGCATTCATATTTAGTTCCTTTAATAAATATGTAACAATGTGGTTTATCAAACATAAGCTATAGACAAAACCACCTATCTAAAAACATGGGTCGCACATACCCACAACAGGATCCACTAACAACTAAAACAAACAATGAAAATAAACCTATAATTCAATACACATCTCAAGATATATTAAATTTAGAAAAAAGGTTTGGTGGATTGGAGGAAATCCACATGCCTCAAGAACACACACCTTTCTCACAAATACCAATGAAGAATGACAGCATAGAATATCCTAGAAATCACCCTAGAAACAAGATTCGATAACATGGAGTCTAGAAAAATCCATCCCTAGATGATATATCAAACTAAAAGGGATAAGAGACTACGAAATGGAGATAATGCTTACCCAGTATGTCGCACAATAACCAAAACGAGGATCAATCACCGAATGAAGAGACCCAGTGTGGTTGGAGGTTCCCAGATTCATTTGGGGATGGTTCTAGGTTGAGGGAATGGAATCTAGAGGGTAGAAAAATGAGAATATGATTTTTTATTCCTATTTAAAAATAATCATCGGGACATTAGATGATCTGTAACCCAGTTACACATTATGTAATTGTCAACTCCATAATGACCGAGAAATTTGTCACCTTTTTATTAAATGTGGATTTTATTTCATTTATGAGTTACACATCATGTAACCCTATTACATGGTGTGTAATTATCTTGCAGGCTCCAAAATAATTAGTTTTTGTGCCAGAAATTTCAATAAATCTATGACTTCACCATTATAGGTGTCCTCTAATTTCCTTCTCAGCCCTACCCAAAAAATGAAAAAAGAAAACATGAAAATTTTAAAAATATACCTAATCAAAGAGTAATGGGATGTTACAACCTCCCCACCATAAAAACTTTATATCCCTAGAATGACTATAAATAATACTCTATGCTTAAATGAAGAGGCCACAACTCTCTCATCAATTCCTGACATTCCTACATCTCATGAGAATTAGAACTGTGCTACCATAGCACTCGAAAAAAAGACATCTTCCTCCCATAAAGTACATTGGTTTCATAATCAAATATCCTAACTAGCCACTTAGTCATGGATAATTCAACCTCAACTTTAGGATCATGCCAACTAATAACATTTAAAGGATCAGATAGATACTTTCTGAGATGAGATACATGAAATACATTATGTATCACCATCAGCTATGGTGGAAGATCTAACTATTAATACATGTTCCCCACCAATTCAATAACCTTAAAAGGCCCCAAAAAACGAGGAGAAAGTTTCCATTTCCTATCAATACATTGATGACCCAATTGAGGTAAAAGTTTCAAGAGAACCTAGTCACCAAATAATAATTCTAATGGTCTATGGAGACGATATGCAAATTACTTATACTGAATTTGTGATGTCAACATTCTCTGGTGAATTAACTAAATATCTATTATAGTCTCTTGAAACAAGATTGGTCTAATCAATGAAGTTTCACCAATATCTGAAAAACACAGTGAATATTTACATGGTTATCAATACAAGGACTCAAAAGGAGGTATTCTGATTGTGAACTAGTAACTATTATTATAAGAAAGCTCAATGAGCCCTAAGTGATTACCCCAAGTCCCATCAAAGTTGAGATCTTATGAACAAAGCATATCATCATGAATTTTTATGGTTATTTCTATTTGTTCATCTGATTTTAGATAGTATACCATACTTAAACGAACCTAAGATCTCAATGCCTCCTGAAGGACTTTCCAAAAAGTGAGATGAAATCCCATTATCTCTATAAAAAACTATAGTAGATGGAACTCTGTGAAATTGAATAATCACTTTGACTTAGATATTTCCCAACTCTTCAAATTTGGTTTTATCCAAAATGGGTATAATGTGAGATAATTTCATCAGTCTATTTATCATTACCCTTATAAAATTCATCTTTTTCTGGGTATATGGAATCCCAACACACAAAGTCCATAGATATTGTTGGACTCCTCATGTGTAATCCTATTTTAATGATCACAAATCCTATTACTGTTAATTAATCTCAATCTTCATTGCACATCTTGCTAATACTCTTCAATCTCAATAATAACTACACATCATGTTTTAATACTAACAACTCTTATGGATACAAATTACTTTCTTTATTATTTACAAGTCTTATGCATGATCACAAATCTCTCATATATTATCACACCATTATACTTATGATTCAAGGTCTTTTAATCTCTAATGATTAAACTTAATCCATATTCTTCATATTACTGTCTAAGTCCAAATAGAGATATTTTTCTAAGTATGGAGACACCGTGAAGGACTCACCATGACCAAACACCGTGAAGGACTCACCATGACCAGACACCGTGAAGGACTCACCATGACTAGACACCGTGAAGGACTCACCGTGACCAGACACCGTGAAGGACTCATCGTGACCCAGACACCGTGAAGGACTCACCGTGACCAGACACCGTGAAGGACTCACCGTGACCAGACACCGTGAAGGACTCACCGTGACCAGACACCGTGAAGGACTTACCGTGAGCCACATACCGTGAACAAGACACCGTGACATAGACATATCGTGAATCTCATACCATGAGCCACATACCGTGAAGAAGAAACTGTTTACATAATCACTGTCACATTGTTTCTTAACTTTTTTTCAATATTATTTAAATAATACTAACGGTCATATTTGATGTCTTTAATACAATTAATGTTATTTAATGATATTTCTTGGAATTTCAGGAAACCGTATCTCGTACTAATGAAAAGTGAATCATTCCTACTGCCACAACTTGTGGAATATAAGGAAGATTAAGATGCAGTACACATGAAAGCGGTGTGCAAGTGTGAATATACAACAAGAAGAACTTATATACACCCGAGTGAACTATACTGAACAAGTAGAACAATCCTGAACAAGAAGTAGATTGTAAGTCTTTCATAGAACTCTCATGAATTCAATCCAACACCTCTGAAGAACACACGTCGAATCAAGATATCATTCTCACTCCTGAATAAGACAAGATGACTACGACACTCTCTTTTTCTAGAGAAAAACCATAGAAGGACACAGAAGCATTCCTTCTGAATCCAATGAGTCCAGAACTGCATTGATAATCACTAGAGCTTTCTAAACTCTTATCTTTTCTCTCTAAGTAATTTATTTATTATCTTTTGAGCAGTGTGGTGTACTCTGTGTTTCTTATACACACACTGTCTCTTGCACTGAACTGGAGGATATCAAAATCCTCACTCCAAAAATCTTAACTCTTGTTTACCCACGTCAACTTTTGAAAGAGGTCCTTGTGTGGCCTGGTCTTTGTTTTGTTTTCCCACGACGAATAG
Source organism: Viscum album (assembly GCA_963277665.1). Taxonomy (NCBI): domain Eukaryota; kingdom Viridiplantae; phylum Streptophyta; class Magnoliopsida; order Santalales; family Viscaceae; genus Viscum; species Viscum album. The sequence goes on along the minus strand of OY728133.1, from coordinate 310,226,380 downwards.
TGGTAGAGGTCCCTGTGTGGCCTAGATAGTCTGTTAAACTGTTTTTAACCCCAATCTAGGGTGTGGATCAAATTTATATAAATTTGAGAGGAATAAGTCTCGACTTGATACCGAACCTCTTGTTATATCTTCTGTGCATCTATAATATAAGTTCAAATTATACTACATAAATCTTATTTATTCTTCTGCTATTACTTTCAAATACAAAACTATTTTAAAGATTCTTTGATAGTTAAATTAGAAAGTGGTTACACTTATTGTAAATCAGTAGATTAGTTTCAAATGTTAGTTTGATCTTGTGGTTAAATTAACTGAGACCTAATCAATATTGGAGAAGCTAAGTGAACATTTACAATCTGTATAAATTCACTACAGTTTAACTTATTTTATAAATCGGGGGATTTTAAATAGACAATATTTTAACAGAAATTTTAATTGGAACTCAATTCACCCCCCCCCCTCTTGAGTGTCCACTCCGACCAACATTTGGTATCAAAGGATTTAAAATATTTTTGAAATTCCTTTTTTTTCAACTGTGATTTTAGTTTTATTTTAACGTTCTTAAAATTTCTGTTATTTCTAAATTTTTATCTCTTTAAATTATCTTCCTAAAATATACCTATGGATAATAGACTAGAAGGTGCTTCTACTAACTGGCCACCTTTCTTCAATGGTACAAACTATATTCAATGGAAGCTGAAAATGAAAATTCATTTAGAAAGAATGGGTTTTGATATTTGGACTGCCATAGAATCAGAATATAAAATTCCCACTACTGTTATATCTACTTGGGATGAACCTACAAAGACTTCTTAAAATAATAATTATAAAGCTATGAATGCCATGTATTGTGCTTTAGGAGATTAATAGTTTAACAGAATTTATGCTTTCAAAAATGCTTTTGAAATTTGGGATACTTTGGGTGTTTCTCAGGAAGGAACAACCAATGTTAAAGAAATGAGATTAAATACTTATACTATTAAATATGATAATTTTAGAATTAATACTGATTAACCTATTTCTGATATGTATCTCAGGTTTAATTTGATAGTCAATACAATGAATTTAGTTGGTATGGCTATTCCAGCAAAGGAAAAAATTATGAGAATCTTGAGATGTTTACCAGACCTATGGAGAGGCACATATGTTTCAATCAGAGAGTCATGTGACATTGCTGCTCTACCTGTCAAAGAACTCATTGGTAAGCTTATGATGTATGAGGAAGAACTCAAAGTGAATAAATATGAAGATGATGAACCTAAGAGGAAATTAGTGGCTTTTAAGACTACTACTTCAGGGACCAAGGACAAAGATAAAGCTCAAATACCTACTGACAGTTCAACCAGTTAAAATTCAAACTCTGATAGTGATACTAAAATGGCTCAGATATCCAGAAGTTTTAAGAAATTTTATAGAAATAAAAAATTTTTCATAAAATAAAATTACAATGGAAATTATGAAAATAAGGGACATTAGAAGAAGGATTGGAAAAAGCCAGATAAAAGTGAAGAAGTTGTTTACTATGAGTGCAAAAAGAAAGGACACATTAAAGCAGAATTCCCAAAGCTAAAATTCAAGAAGAAATATGATTCCAAGGATAGTAAGTACAAAAAATCTATGAAGGCTACCTGGAGTGATTCTAAAGATAGAACATGTGAATATGAAATGTTTTATTCTGAAAAGAATCATGACAACATGTGTTTCATGATAAACACATCTGAGGTAACATTAGATACTTCTGCTTTAAATTCTTATTATTCTGGAGATGATGCAGAATCTGATTCTGATTCTAAAAACAGGACTACTGAGGAATTATTTGAATATTGTAATATGTTGGAAGAGACATGCAATGAACATAAGGATAAATACAAATCATTAAAGAAACAACATGCTCTCACTTCTATTGTTAAAACCGAACTTACTATTGAAAAAGAGAAAAATGCTCAACTGTTAAAGGAGAATACTGAATTGAAAATATCAAATGAGAAACTTTGAAAAGGCTTAGAGAAGTTCACAAACAGAAAGGATACACTAACTCAAATGCTAGGAAAGCAAGTTTCACCAAAATACACTACTGGAATAGGATATAAACCTGGACAGAGACAGATTTCTAAGAATAGATTTATTCCTAAATCTGGACAGAATACAGCTAGTTCTAGCTCTGGACATTCATATGATTAAACTAGTTATTCACATAGTTATAAATCAAATTGAGTTTATCTTTCACAATCTTTTGATTGTGTAAATTATATGAGACCCACAAGACAAATTTGGGTACCGAAAGCTTTGATTGCTAACCTATCTGGACCCAAGAAGATCTAGGTACCAAAATCATTTCCTATCTAAATTTGTTTTCTAGGAAACCTGTTTGAAAAGTTCCCACAAGAAGACACGGTATTTGGACAGTGGATGTTCAAGACATATGTCTGGGGATTACTCATGCTTCAAGAGTTTAATAAAGGTTGATGGGGGTCATGTCACCTTTGGTGATAATTCTAAAGGAAAGATCATCAGCCTAGGCCAAATTGGTAACACTAATTCAGTTTTAATTTCTAAACTTCTATTTGTTGATGGACTTAAATATAATCTGCTAAGTATTTATCAATTATGTGATGATGGTTTTAATGTTAATTTTAAAATGATTCTTGCAATGTTTTTAATTCTAAAAATGTTTTAGTCTTTTCTTCTTTAAGAAATGAAAATTTTTATGCAGTTGATTTAAATTCCTTAGCCAAGCAAAATGTTACCTATTTAAATGATTTTCAAAAAGAATATTGGTTATGGAACAGAAGATTAGGACACTGCAATATACACTCACATAGAAAAATAACTAGGAAAAACTTAGTTAGAGACCTACCTAAACTTGAGTTTTCTAATGACAAAGTTTGTAATCCCTGTCAAAAGGGAAAGCAACATAAGGTTTCTTTTAAATCATTGAAAGAAGTATCAACTTCTCAACCTCTCGAGATGGTTCACATGGATTTGTTTGGACCGTCTAGTGTTTCTAGCTTAAATGGGAAGCACTATGTCTAGGTCCTAGTAGATGACTTTTCTAGATATACTTGGGTATACTTCTTAGCTCACAAAAGTGAAGTTTGTTCTTACTTTGTTAAATACTCCAAATCTGTAGGAAATCTTAGTGGAATTAAGATTAAAACTATATGAAGTGATCATGGCCGTGAGTTTGAAAATCATTAATTTGAATCATATTTCTCACACAATGGCTATAGTCATAACTTTTCTGCTCCTAGGACACCTCAGCAAAATGGAGTAGTAGAAAGGAGGAATAGAACCCTTCAAGAAATTTCTAGAACTATGCTTAATGAATTTGACCTGCCTATTTACTTTTGGGCTGAAGCTGTGAATACAACTTGTTATATTATTAATAGAGTCTTAATTACACCTGTTCTTAAGAAAACCCCATATGAGTTGTGGAACAATAGAAAACCTAAAGTTAGTTACTTTAGAGTATTTGGCTGCAAAATTTTCATTCTTAATACAAAAGATAATCTTGATAAGTTTTCTTCTAAGAGTGATGAAGGAATATTTTTAGGATATTCTTTAACCAACAAGGCGTATAGAGTTTTCAACAAAAGAACCAAGTGTGTGGAAGGATCTGTTCACATCAAGTTTGATGAAACTGATCCACATGAGCCTAAAACCCCTCTTGAAAATCTTGAAGAAGATCTATATATTCTGGACCTTAATGATAAAATCAATGAACCTGCTATAAAGACAACCAGTTCTGGACTTATTCCAGAATCTGCCTCATATGAACCCGAACCTAGAGATGAGCCTGAAATTTCTAGTCCTACCTTTACTAGATCAACTATAATTCTAAAGAATCATCCTTTAGATGCTGTTTTAGAAAAATCTTGATAGAGGGACATAGACTAGAGCTTCTCATAGAAATCAGGTTGAACATCAAGCATTCTTGTCACAGCATGAACCTAAAAACATTGATGATGCTATTAATGATGAATTTTGGGTAATTTCTATGCAAGAAGAACTCAATCAGTTTGAAAGAAATAAATTTTGGAATCTTGTTGAAAGAACTAAGGACACTTTCACAATAGGCACAAAATGGGTTTTTAGAAATAAAGTAGATGAATCTGGAAACATAGTTAGAAATAAAGCTAGGATAGTTGCACAAGGCTGTAGTCAAGAATAAGGTATTGACTATGAGGATACTTTTTCTCCAATATCCAGATTAGAAGACATTAGAATTTTACTTTCTTATACTGCACATCTAAATTTCAAACTATATCAAATGGATGTCAAGAGTGCATTCTTGAATGGATATATTGTTGAGGATGTTTTTGTTGAACAACCACCTGGTTTTTTAAACCCTCATTTTCAAAATAAAATTTTCAAATTATCAAAAGCTTTATATGGTTTAAATCAAGCTCCAAGAGCTTGGTATGATAGATTAAGTAATTTTCTAATTTCCAAAGGTTTTACAAAAGGAATAGCTGATCCTACTCTGTTTATAAAATGAATTTCTAAAGATTTTTTACTTTTACAAATTTTTGTAGATGATATTATTTTTGGATCTTCAAAAACTACATTATGTACTGATTTTTCTAAAATGATGCAAAATGAATTTGAAATGAGTTTAATGGGTGAAATTAAATTATTTCTTGGATTTCAAATATTTCAAAATGATGATGGAATTATTTTAACTCAAAGTAAATATATTAGAGATCTCTTAAAACGTTTTGGATTGGATAGCAAAAAAGGTAGTGACACTCCCATGAGTACCACCTGAAAGATGGATCTTGATGAAAATGGTAAATCCATTGATCAAACCACTTATAGAGGAATGATTGGAAGTCTACTCCACCTGACTGCTAGTCGTCCTAATATTATGTTTAGTGTGTTTATGTGTTCTCGTTTCCAAGAAAACCCTAAAGAGTCATATTTAAATGCTGTAAAGTGAATATTCAAATACCTCAAGAATACTCCCAATTTAGGACTGTTCTATCCCAAAGGTCAATCTTTTGAATTAGTTAGTTATTTTGATACTGATTTTTCTGGATGTAAGTTAGATAGAAAAAGCTCCTCTGGAACATGTCACCTTATAGGCAAGTCACTAGTATCATGGTGTAGTAACAAACAAAATTCGGTTTCATTATCTACTGCAGAAGCTGAATACATAGCTGCTGGATGTTGTTGCGAAAAAATTTTGTGGATGAAACACACATTACTAGACTATGGATATCAATTTAGGCATGTCCCGATAAATTGTGATAACACAAGTTCTATTAACATTTCTAAGAATCCTATTTCTCATTCTAGAACAAAAAATATTGATGTAAGACATCACTTTTTGAGGGATCATTATCAAAAAGGTGATATCACTTTGGAATTCATTGGTATTGAATATCAACTTGTTGATATAATCACTAAAACATTAAATTCTGAAAGATTAGACTAAATCATACATGATCTTGGTATGATTAATCATAAATGAATATCTTACTGATCTTAATGTTTAATAATTTATTGTACTTTACTTTACGGTTTCATACTCACTGTTTCTAAGTTACTGTTTTATGCTCACGGTCTCACCGTCAAGACTCTATGCTCACGGTCTATCAACTTACTGTCTCACCACGACTATACATAATGATCATTGTCTCACCGTGACAACTACCAACTGTCCCATCGTGATGACTATTTTTCATCTCACCGTAATTCCTACTCACGGTCTCACCGTGAAGATTTATTTATATTCTTATTTTAACCCATATCGCCGTAATTTTTATTTCACCGCTATTTTTTTTCCCTGCATTTTTGTTTTTATGACGTTTGACATTCCAAAATGATAAAACATAAGGGTTTAATTCGATTCCTTACCCAAACTCTCTCCTGAACCTTTTATTCCCTCTCTCCTAAACCTTTAGTTAATGCCAAGGATGAAGCGTCCATCGTCACCTTCGTCTGAGAAGAGTCGCTCTAAGAAACAGAAGAGGATACTGAGGATAGCTCCCGAAGGACCTCTAAACCCAAACCTGGAAAGTTTTACAATTGTACTTGAAAAGGACGTTTGCCCAGAGTGTTTGTTTTCTAGAAGATCTTTAGTTTTGAAAGTTTTAAGAAAACAAGGATGGCTTGAATAGTTCACTGGACAGTATAGACCAATCTACCCCCGACTAGTATCTCAATTTTTTCAATATGTGAAGTTCTTCATTGACTTTGGAGAAATCTTTATGGTGAAAATATGGATAAATGGTTAGAAATGATCTTTCTCTTCAAGGATGTGGGCTGCATGCCTAAGAATTCCACATGAAGGAGTTTGTGAAGATTACCAGAGAGACCCTCGTCCAACTACCGACATCTTTGACCTGGAGAATGCTTTGGAGATCCTGACTGGAAATGGCACCAAGCGAAGGTCCATAGATGCTGAATTAGATGGGGAGACTAGAATTCTTTTCAAGTTTGTTCAGAATTTGATTATTCCTAGAAAAGGAGACTTTTCTGTGATGAAGTATCAGGATGTGTTCCTAATCCACCTGTTGAAGAATGGCCATAAGATCAATATTTGTAAGTATGTTATCAACCATATTTGTGACCTAATCAAAGTCACTTCCAAATCCACCTCCTTGTTTTACTCAAGGATGATCTCAGCTATGTTAGTTGCAAAAGGGATGGTTGGACAAAATGAATAAAAGTTAGAGGACCTTGATTACTACCTATCCATGCCTATCATCACAAGGATGAATATTAGTTAGAACCCCTGGAAGAAGCAGTGGGTTGAGGATAATGATCAAGTGTATAAAAAGTTTAATCCTGTTGACTATCCAAGAAGGCCTAAAAATCTATCTGATCCTAGTTTGGAACCATATGAAGTGGCTGAGTATTCAAAAGAAGAAGAAGAAGAGAAAGTAACAGCTAAAGTATCTCCTAGAGAAGAAGCTAGAAGACCTCCAATGGAAACAACTCCTGTTGAAAAAGAAAGGACTGTTGTCCATGCTGTTATCCCTACTGAAATACCTCAAGGTGAGGAAGGTGGTGTTAGTTTGAGAGAAGAGGAAGCTCCTTCTTCTAGTGCAGATGTAAATCCAGAAGCTCATCCTAATTCTGCAAGGAAATTGATTTTTCGTGATTCAGAACAGCAAGCAATCTTAGAGGCAAATCCTGTTGAATAAGATCTTTCTGTTGAGAAATAAGCAAGTCTAGAAGCTCAACCAGTGGAACAGTTGGTTCCTGAGATTATTCCCTCTACTGAAGAGAGGATGGAAATTGCCTTTCAGCTGGTAAGGAAAGAGTTTGCTGAAAAGATTAGGGATGATCCTGAGGATCTTTTCAATGTTCCTGAGCCTCAAGAATCTTGAAAGGAAGCACAAGTTGAGGGGGAGGAACCTCAAAACCTTGATATTGTGGAAGCTAGATCTTCTGAAGCTTCTCAACCCTCTGTCACATATTCCGTGTACACTCGGTATGAATTCCAAAGCTTCTATGATGTGAATGAGTCACAACAAGTTAATTCAACTAGAATGGATCTTTCCTCTCTATTTCAACTAAAGTCTTTAGCTCATCCCGAACTAGTACCAGACCCAGAGCCACAACCTCAATCAGAATCAGAATCTGAGTCTAAAGATGACTCTAAACCTCAACCAGAATCTGAACCACTACCTTTACCTGCACCCTTACCTGAGCATCACTCCTTTGTGACCAAATATGAGCTGAAAAATTTTTGAGAGACTTTTTTAGATGGAGTTGATAAAATTTTCTCCACTCAACCTCGTCCAATGACTCAGTTAAGTCAAGACGATGCATCAATTATCTTGGAAAACATAATCTTTCATATTCAAACAAGGATGATCCAAGAAATTCAAGAAGTAAGAGTATAGAATAAGCTGCTGATTACTGATGTTTCAAATCTGAAAATTATGGTAGCAAGTTTGCAGAAAGAGTTATCATTGAGATCAGATCCTGCTACTGTTTCTGCACCTGCACCTATTGCTGCTTCTCCTGAGACATCTGATTCCCTCCTTGCTATGGAGATTGTGTCTCAAGTTCATCCATACCTACTTTATTTTGATGAGAATATTGGAAAAATACACACCAATATGCTGGAACTCATGACAGAGATTGTGGAAAGTCTGAATAAGCTTACAAATGAATACTCTGGATGTCTGCAAAATGTTCTGAAACAGCTCAAAGTTCTAACGGAAGCTGTCAAAGCTTCACCTGCTTCTGGTCATCCCTCCACGAATTCTTTGGATGATTCTATGTTGAGATCCATAATTAAGGAAGAACTTCAGAGTGCCTTCAGTTTCTTGGATCTATCCTCTTTGACAGAAGTGGTTCAGAACAGTGATAGAGCATTGGACTTGGTTAGAATTCATTCTAAGATATCCAATGATGCTCAACAAGAGATCACCAAGAAAATAGATTTGTATCTCTCCCGGATTTTCTCTAAAAGTTATATGAAAGATCACTTTAGATATCTTGTAGAAAATTTTAGAATAACTCATGTGACTCAAGCTTTTAAAGCTCAAGTTTATAAACTTAAAGAGTTCACTATATTGTTGGACAGATTTCTGGAGAATAGGGATGATTTTGAAAAGGCTATGCAACAAGGTGGTGAAATCATTACTGATTTAATCAATCTTTTGAAGTTGTATCTTCATGTTCAGAGCACTGATATAGTTTCTCCAGCTGTTTCACCCCTTATACCTGGTCTCCCTACCTTAGCCTCAACTTCCATGATAGTTAGCCAAGCTCTTTCTCAGATCCGACCTGTCATTCTTGACCAACCACAGCCTAGATCTTCTACTGCTCCCACTTTGGCTCCATCTGTTTTTGAAGGTCTACCCTTACCCTCTTTGTCTACCACATCTATGCCTTCTTCAACTTCAGCACTAGCTCCTACTACTGATAAAGGAAAAGAAAAGGTGGATCCCTTAAGCGTCCGAGGACTGTTTTTCTTTTTGATGGGATGTCATTTCTTGTTTACAGTTTGTACTTTTCCTGTATGTTCTATTCTGAACCCTTTTTAATGCCAAATGCGGTGTTTCATTTCATTTTCTCTACTTTTTTATAATCCCAAAAGGGGGAGAGAAATCCAAGTATAAAAGGGGGAGAAGAACTACAAGTATCAGTACTATAATATTTTTTTGATATTCTAATATGCTAGTTTCTGTTATGTTAAACTTCATGTATATTCTGACTATATCTGATTTGTGATCATCAAAAAGGAGAATATTGTTGGACTCCTCATGTGTTAATCCTGTTTTAATGATCAAAAATCCAATTACTTTTAATTAATCTCAATCTTCATTGCACATCTTGGTAATTCTCTTCAATCTCAATAATAACTACACATATTGTTTTAATACTAACAAATCTTATGGATACTAATTACTCTCTTTATTATTTACAAGTCTTATTCATGATCACAAATCTCACATATATTATCACACCTTTATATTTATGATTCAATCTCTTTTACTCTCTAATGATTAAACTTAATCCATATTCTGCATATTACTGTCTAAGTCCAAATACAGATTTTTGTCTAAGTATGGAGGCAACGTGAAGGACTCACTGTGACCAGACACTGTGAAGGACTCACCATGACCAGACACCGTGAAGGACTCACCATGACCAAACACCATGAAGGACTCACCATGACCAGACACCATGAAGGACTCACCGTGACCCAGACACCGTGAGGGACTCACTGTGACCAGACACCGTGACGGACTCACCGTGACCAGAAACCGTGAAGGACTCACCGTGACCATACACCGTGAAGGACTTACCGTGAGCCACATACCGTGAACTAGTCACTGTGACATGGACATACCGTGAATCTCAAACCATGAGCCACATATCGTGAATAAGGCACCGTTTACATAATCACTGTGACACCATTTCTAAAATTTTTGTCAATATTATTTAAATAATGATAACGGTCATATTTGATGTTTTTAATGCAATTAATGTTATTTAATGATATTTATTGGCATGTCAGGAAACTGTATCTCGTACCAATGAAAAGTGAATCATTCATACTACCATAACTTGTGTAATATAAGGAAGATTAAGATGCAGTACACGTGCAAGCAGTGTCCAAGTGTGAATATTCAACAAGAACTTACATACACCCGAGTGAACTGTACTGAAAAAGTAGAACAATCCTGAACAAGAAGGAGATTGCAAGTCTTTCATAGAACTCTCATGAATGCAATCCAACTCCTCTGAAGAACACATGTCGAATCAAGAGATCATTCTCACTCCTGAAGAAGAAAAGATGACTACGACACTCTGTTTTTCAACAGAAAAACCAGAGAAGGACTCAGAATCATTCATGTTGAATCCAACGAGTCCAGAACTGCATTGATAATCACTAGAGCTTTCTAAAATCTTATCTGTTCTCTCTAAGTGATTTATTTATTATCTTTTGAGCAGTGTTGTGTACTCTGTATTTCTTATACACACACTGTCTCCTGCACTGAACTGGAGGATATCAAAATCATCACTCCAAAACTCTTAACTCTTGTTTACCCACGTCAACTATGGAAGATGTCCCTGTTTGGCCTTGTCTTTGTTTTGTTTTCCCATGAAGAATAGTGGTAGAGGTCCCTGTGTGGACTGTATAGTTTTGTAAACTATTGTTAACCCTGATCTAGGGTGTGGATAAAATTTATATAAATTTGAGAGGACTAAGTCTCAGCTTGAGACTGAACCTCTTGTTATATCTATTGTGCGTCTATAATTTTAGTTCAAAGTATACTACATAAATCTTATTTATTCTGCTTCTATTACGTTGAAATACAAATCTATTTTAAATCTACTTTGATAGTTAAATTAGCAAGTGTTTACACTTATTGTAAATCAGTAGATTAGTTTCAAAAGTTAGTTTGATCTTGTGGTTAAATTAACTGAGACCTAATTAATCTTGGAGAAGCTAAGTGAACATTTACAATCTGTATAAATTCACTACAGTTTAACTTATTTTATAAATTAGGTGATTTCAAATAGACAATATTTTAACAGAAATTTTAATTGGAACTCAATTCACCACCCCTCTTGAGTGTCCACTCCGACCAACATTTGGTATCAATGGATTTAAAAGATTTTTGAAATTCCTTTTTTTCAACTGTGATTTTAGTTGTATTTTAATATTCATAAATTTTTTGTTATTTCTAAATTTTTATCTCTTTAAATTATCTTTCTAAAATCTAGCTATGTATAATAGACTAGAAGGTACTGCTACTAACATGTCACCTTTCTTCAGTGGGACAAACTATGCTCAATGGAAGCTGAAAATGAAAATTCATTTAGAAAGCATGGGTTTTGATATTTGGACTGCCATAGAATCAGAATATAAAATTCCCACTACTGTTAGATCCACTTGGGATGAATCTACAAAGACTTCTTAAAATAATAATTATAAAGTTATGAATTCCCTGTACAGTGATTTAAGAGATGAAGAGTTTAACCGAATTTCTGCTTGCAAAACTGCTTTGAAATTTGGGATACTTTGGGTGTTTCTCATGAAGGAACAACCAATGTTAAAGAAATGAGATTAAATACTTATACTATTAAATATGATAATTTTAAAATGAATACCGATGAACCTATTTCTGATATGTATATCAGGTTTAATGAGATAGTCAATACAATGAATTCACTTGGTAAGGTTGTTCCAGCAACGGAACAAATTATGAGAATCTTGAGATGTTTACCAGACCTATGGGGAGGCACATCTGTTTTAATCAGAGAGTCATGTGAAATTGTTGATCTACCTGTCAAAGAACTCATTTTTAAGCTTATGATGTATGAGGAAGAACTCAAAGTGAATAAAGAGGAAGATGATGAACCTAAGAGGAAATCAGTGGCTTTCAAGACTACTACTTCAAGGACCAAGGACAAAGATAAAGCTCAAATACCTACTGACAGTTCAACCAGTGAAAATTCAGACTCTGATAGTGATGCTGAAATGGCTCAGATATCCAGAAGGTTTAAGAAGTTTTATAGAAATAAGAAATTTTTCAGAAAATCAAATTACAAAGGAAAGTATGACAATAAGGGACATTAGAAGAAGGATTGGAAAAATCCAGATAAAAGTGATGAAGTTGTTTTTTATGAGTGCAAAAAGAAAGGACACATTAAAGAAGACTGCCCAAAGCTAAAATTCAAGAAGAAATATGATTACAAGGATAGTAAGTACAAAAAAGCTATGAAGGCTACCTGGAGTGATTCTGAAGATAGCACAAGTGAATCTGAAAAGTCTGATTCTGAAAAGAATCATGCCAACATGTGTTTCATGACAAACACATCTGAGGTAACCTTAGATACTCCTGTTTTAAATTATTATTATTCTGGAGATGATGAAGAATCTGATTCTGATTCTAAAAACAGGACTAGTGAGGAATTATTTGAATATTGTAATATGCTGGAAGAGACATGCAACGAACTTAAGGATAAATACAAATCATTAAAGAAACACCATGCTCTCACTTTTATTGTTAAAACCGAACATACTATTGAAAAAGAGAAAAATGCTCAATTGTTAAAGGAGAATACTGAATTGAAAATGTCAAATGAGAAACTTAGAAAAGACTTAGAGAATTTCACAAATGGAAAGGATACACTAACTTAAATGCTAGGAAATAAAGTTGCACCAAAATACACTACTGGAATAGGCTACAAATCTGGATAGAGACAGATTACTAAGAATAGATTTATTCCTAAATCTGGACAGAATACTGCTAGTTCTAGATCTAGACATTCATATGCTTTAACTAGTTATTCACATAGTTATAAATCAAATAGATTTTATCTTTAACAATCTTTTGATTCTGTAAATTATATGAGACCCATAAGACAAATTTGGGCACTGAAAGCTTTGATTGCTAACCTGTCTGGACACAAGAAGATCTGGGTACCAAAATCATTTACTATCTAAATTTGTTTTGTAGGAAACCTGTTTGAAGAGTTACCACAAGAAGACATGGTATTTGGATAGTTAATGTTAAAGACATATGTCTAGGGATTACTCATTCTTCAAGAGTTTAATAAAGGTTGATGGAGTTCATGTCACCTTTGGTGATAATTCTAAAGGAAAGATCATCAGCCTAGGCCAAATTGGTAACACTAATTTAGTTTTGATTTCCAATGTTCTATTTGTTGATGGGCTTAAATATAATCTGCTAAGTATTTCTCAATTATTTGATGATGGTTTTAATGTTAAATTTGAAAATGATTCTTGCAATTTTTTTAATTCCAAAAATGTTTTAGTCTTTTCTGCTTTTAGAAATTAAAATGTTTTTGCAGTTGATTTAAATTCCTTATCCAATAAAAATGTTACCTGTTTAAATGATTTTCAAAAAGAATATTGGTTATGGCACAGAAGATTAGGACACTGCAATATACACTCACTTAGAAAACTAATTAGGAAAAACTTAGTTAGAGACCTACCTAAACTTTATTTTTCTAATGACAAAGTTTGTAATCCCTGTCAAAAGGGAAATCAACATAAGGTTTCTTTTAAATCAAAGAAAGAAGTATCTACTTCTCAACCTCTCGAGTTGGTTCACATGGATTTGTTTAGACCCTCTAGAGTTTCTAGCTTAAATGGAAAGCACTATTTCTATGTCCTAGTAGATGACTTTTCTAGATATACTTGGTTATACTTCTTAGCTCAAAAAAGTGAAGCTTGTTCTTACATTGTTAAATACTCCAAATCTGTAGAAAATCTCAGTGGACTTAAGATTAAAACTCTAAGAAGTGATCATGGTCATGAGTTTGAAAATCATGAATTTGGATCCTATTGCTCACACAATGGCTATAGTCATAACTTTTCTGCTCCTAGGACACCTCAGCAAAATGGTGTAGTAGAAACGAGGAATAGAACCCTTCTGGAAATTGCCAGAACTATGCTTAATGTATATGACCTGCCTATTTACTTTTGGGATGAATCTCTGAATACAGCTTGTTATATTATTAATAGAGTCTTAATTAGACCTATTGTTAAGAAAACCCCATATGAGTTGTGGAATAATAGAAAACCTAAAGTTAGTTACTTTAGAGTCTTTGGATGCAAAATTTTCATTCTTAATACAAAAGACAATCTTGATAAGTTTGCTTCTAAGAGTGATGAAGGAATATTTTTATGATATTCTTTAACCAACAAGGCGTATAGAGTTTTCAACAAAAGAACCAAGTGTGTGGAAGGATCTATTCACATCTAGTTTGATGAAACTGATCCACATGAGCTTAAAACCTCTCTTGAAAATCTTGAAGATTATCTATCTGTTCTGGACCATAATGATAAAATCAATGAACCTGCTATAAAGACAACCAGTTCTGGAATTATTCCAGAATCTAACTCATATGAACCCAAACCTAGAGATGAACCTGAAATTTCTAGTCCTACCTTTACTAGATCAACTAGAATTCTAAAGAATCATCCTTTAGATGTTGTTATACGAAATCTTGATAGAGGGACACAGACTAGAGCTTCTCTTAGAAATCAGGTTGAACATCAAGACTTCTTGTCACAGCTTGAACCTAAAAATATTGATGATGCTATTAATGATAAATTTTGGGTAATTTCTATGCAAGAAGAACTCAATCAGTTTGAAATAAATAAAGTTTGGAATCTTGTTGAAAGACCTAAGGACACTTTCACAATAGGCACAAAATGGGTTTTTAGAAATAAAGTAGATGAATATGGAAACATAGTTAGAAATAAATCTAGGCTAGTTGCACAAGGCTATAGTCAAGAAGAAGGTATTGACTATGAGGAGACTTTTTCTCCAATAGCCAGATTAGAAGCATTAGGATTTTACTTTCTTATACTGCACATCTAAATTTCAAACTATATCAAATGGATTTCAAGAGTGCATTATTGAATGGATATACTGTTGAGGATGTTTTTGTTAAACAACCACCTGGTTTTCCAGACCCTCATTTTCAAAATCATATTTTCAAATTATCAAAATCTTTATATGGTTTAAAGCAAGCTCCAAGAGCTTTGTATGATAGATTAAGTACTTTTCTAATTTCCAACAGTTTTACAAAAGGAATAGCTGATCATACTCTATTTATAAAACGAATTTCTAAAGATTATTTTGTTGTACAAATTTATGTAGATGATATTATTTTTGGATCTTCAAAAACTACATTATGTACTGATTTTTCTAAAATGATGCAAAATGAATTTGAAATGAGTTTAACGGGTGAACTTAAATTTTTTCTTGGATTTCAAATATTTCAAAATGATGATGGAATTATTTTAACTCAATTTAAATATACTAGAGATATTTTAAAACATTTTGGATTGGATAGCACAAAATGTAGTGACACTCCCATGAGTAGCACCTGTAAGATGGATCTTGATGAAAATGCTAAATCCATTGATCAAACCACTTATAGAGGAATGATTGGAATTCTACTCCACCTGACTGCTAGTCGTCCTGATATTATGTTTAGTGTGTGTATGTGTGCTCGTTTTCAAGAAAACCCTAAAGAGTCACATTTAAATGCTATAAAGAGAATATTCAAATACGTCAAGCATACTCCCAATTTAGGACTATTCTATCCCAAAGTCCAATCTTTTGAATTAGTTATTTATTCTAATGCTGATTTGTTGGATGTATGTTAGATAGAAAAAGCACCTCTGGAACATGTCACCTTTTTGGAAAGTCACTAGTATCATGGTGTAGTACGAAACAAAATTAGGTTGCATTATCTACTGCAGAATCTAAATACATAGCTGCTGGCAGTTGTAGTGCACAAATATTGTGGATGAAACACACATCACTAGAATATGAATATCAATTTAGACATGTCCCAATAAATTGTGAAAACACAAGTGCTATTAACATTTCTAAGAATATTTTTTCTCATTCTAGAACAAAACATATTGATGTAAGACATCAATTTTTGAGGGATCATTATCAAAAAGGTGATATCACTTTGGAATTCATTGGTACTGAATATCATCTTGTTGATATATTCACTAAACCATTAAATTCTGAAAGATTAGACTACATCATACATGATCTTGGTATGATTAATCATAAATGAATATCTTACTGATCTTAATGTTTAATAATTTACTGTACTTTACTTTACGGTTTCATACTAACTGTTTCTAAGTTACTGTTTTATGCTCACGGTCTCACCATCAAGACTCTATGCTCACGGTCTGTCAACTTACTGTCTCACCGTGACTATACAGAATGCTCACTGTCTCACCGTGATGACTACCAATTGTCCCATCGTGATGACTATTTTTCATCTCACCGTAATTCCTACTCACGGTCTCACCGTGAAGATTTATTTATATTCTTATTTTAACTCATATCGCTGTAATTTTTATTTCACCGCTATTTGTTTTACCGTGTTTTTTTATGACGTTTGACATTACCAAATGATAAAAAATAAGGGTTTAATTTGATTCCTTACCCGAACTCTCTCCTGAACCTTCTCTTCCCTCTCTCCCGAACCTTCAGTGAATGCCAAGGATAAAGCGTCCATCCTCACCTTTGTCTGAGAAGCGTCGCTCTAAGAAACAGAAGAGGATACCGAGGATAGCTCTCGAAGGACCTCTAAACCCAAACCTGGTAAGTCATACAGTGGTACCTAAAAAGGAGGTTTTCCCATAGTGGTTGTTGCCTAGCAGATATTTAGTTTTAAAAGTTTTAAGAGAACAAGGATGGCTTCAATAGTTTACTAGACAGAATAGACCAATTTACCCGAGACTAGTATCTCAATTTTATCAGTATGTGAAGTTCTTCTTTGAGTTTGGAGAAAGCTTTATGGTTACAAGCTGGATAAATGGTCATAAGTTCTCTTTCTCTTCAAGGTTGTGGGCTGCATGCCTAAGAATTCCACATGAAGGAGTTTGTGAAGATTACCAGAGAGACCCTCCTCCAACTACCGACATCTTTGACCTGGAGAATGCTTTGGAGATCCTGACTGGAAATGGTACCAAGAAAAGGTCCATAGTTGCTGAATTAGATGGGGAGACTAGACTTCTGTTCAATTTTGTTTAGAATTTGATTAGACCTAGAAAAGGATACTTTGCTGTGATGATGTATCAGGATGTGTTCCCGATCCACCTGTTGAAGAATGGCCATAAGATCAATCTTTGTAAGTATGTTATCAACCATATTTGTGATCTGATCAAAGTCACTTCCAAATCCACCTCCTTGTTTTACTCAAGGATGATATCGGCTATATTAGTTGCAAAAGGGATGGTTGGACCAAATGAAGAAAAGTTAGAGGACCTTGATTACTGCCTATCCATGCCTATCATCAAAAGGATGAAGATTAGCTGGAACCCCTGGAAGAAGCAGTGGGTTGAGGATAATGATCAAGTGTATAAAAATTTTAATCATGTTGACTATACATGAAGGCCTAAAAATCTATATGATCCTGGTTTGGAACCAGATGAAGTGGATGAGTATTCAGAAGAAGAAGAAGAAGAGGAAGTAACAGCTGAAGTATCTCCTAGAGAAGAAGCTAGAAGACCTCCAATGGAAACAACTCCTTTTTAAAAAGAAAGGACTGTTGTCCATGCTGTTATCCCTACTGAAGTACCTCAAGGAGAGAAAGGTGGTGTTACTTTGAGAGAAGAGGAAGCTCCTGATTCTAGTGCGGATGTAAATCCAGAACCTCATCCTAATGCTGCAAAGAAATTGGTTTTTCCTGATTCAGAACACCAAGAAATCTTAGAGGCAAATCATGTTGAATAAGATCTTTCTGTTGAGAAAGAAGCAATTCTGGAAGCTTAACCAGTGGAACAGTCAGTTCCTGAGATTATTCCCTCTGGTGAAGAGAGGATGGAAATTGCCTTTCAGCTAGCAAGGCAAGAGTTTTCTGAAGAGATTTGGGATGATCCTGAAGATCTTGTCCATGTTCCTGAGCCTCAAGAATCTGGAAAGGAAGCACAAGTTGAGGGGGAGGAACCTCAAAACCTTGATATTGTGGAAGTTGGATCTTCTGAATCTTCTCAACCCTTTGTCACATATTCTGTGTACACTCGGTATGAATTCCCAATCTTCTATGATGTGAATGAGTCACATCAAGTGACTGCAACTGGAATGGATCTTTCTTCTCTGTTTCAACTGAAGTCTTTAGCTCATCCAGAACCAGTACCAGAACCAGAGCCCCAACCTCCATCTGAATCAGAATCTGAGTCTAAAGATGTCTCTGAACCTCAACCAGAATTTGAACCACTACATTTACCTGCACCCTTACCTGAGCATCACTCTTTTGTGACCAAAGATGATCTGAAAATTTTTAGAGAGACTTTGTTAGCTGGAGTTGAGAAAATTGTCTTCACTCAACCTCGTCCAGTGACTCAGTTAAGTCAAGCAGATGCATCAATTCTCTGGGAAAATATTATCTTGCATATTCAACCAAGGATAATCCAAGAAATTCAAGAAGTCAGAGTAGAGAATAAGCTGCTGAGTACTGATGTTGAAAATCTGAAAAGTATGGTAGCAATTTTACAGAAAGAGTTATCTTTGAGATCAGATCATGCTCATGTTTCTGCACCTACACCTGTTGCTACTTCTTCTGAGCCATCTGATTCCCTCCTTCCTAGGGAGATTGTGTCTCAAGTTCATCCATATATACTTTATTTTGATGAGAATATTGAAAAAAGACACACCATGATGCTTGAACTCATGAGAGAGCTTGTGGAAAATCTGAATAAGCTTACAGATGAATACTCTAGATGCCTGCAAAAAGTTCTGAAACAGCTCAAAGATCAAACTGAAGTTGTCAAAGCTTTACCTGCTTCTGGTCAGCCCTCCACGCCTTCTTTGGATGATTCTATGTTGAGATCCATAATTAAGGAAGAACTTCAGAGTGCCTTCAGTTGCTTGGATCTATCCTATTTGATATAAGTGGTTCAGAACAGTGATAGAGCATTGGACTTGGTTAGAATTCATTCTAAGATAGCCAATGATGCTCAATAAGAGATCACCAAGAAAATAGATTTGTATCTCTCCCTGATTTTATCTAAAAGTGATATGACAGATCACTTTAGATATCTTGTGGAAAATTTGAGAATCCCTCCGGTGACTCAAGCATTTAAAGCTCAAGTTCAGAAACATAAAGAGTTCACCAGATTGTTGGACAGATTTCTGGAGAATAAGGATGATTTGGAAAAGTCTATGCAATATGGTGGTGAAATCATTACTGATTTCATCAATCTTTTAAAGCCATATCTTCATGTGCAGATCACGGATATAGTTGCTCTAGCTCTTGCACCCCTTATACCTGGTCTCCCTACCTTAGCCTCAACTTCCATGACAGTTAGCCAAGATCTTTCTCAGATCTAGCCAGTCATTCTTGACCAACCACAGCCTAGATCTTCTACTGCTCCCACTTTGGCTCCATCTGTTTTTGAAGGTCTACCCTTAACCTCTTAGTCTACCACATCATGACTTCTTCTACTTCAGAACTAGCTCCTGCTGCTGATAAAGGAAAAGACAAGGTGGATCCCTGAAGCGTCTGAGGACTGTTTTTCTTTTTTATGGGATGTCATTTCTTGTATACTGTTTGTACTTTTCCTCTATGTTCTATTCTGAACCCTTTTTAATGCCAAATGAAGTGTTTTATTTCATTTTCTCTACTTTTTGATAATCCCAAAAGGGGGAGAAAACTCTAAGAATAAAAGGGGGAGAAAAACTACAAGTGTCAGTACTATAATATTTTTTTTGCTATTCTAATATGCTAGTTTCTGTTATGTTACACTTCATGTATATTCTGACTATATCTGATTTGTGATCATCAAAATGGGGGAGATTGTTGGACTCCTCATGTGTTAATCCTATTTTAATAATCACAAATCCAATTACTGTTAATTAATCTCAATCTTCATTCCACATCTTGCTAATGCTCTTCAATCTCAATAATAACTACACATCTTGTTTTAATACTAACAAATCTTATGGATATTGATTACTCTCTTTATTATTTAGAAGTATTATGAATGATCACAAATCTCACATATATTATCACACCTTTATATTTATGATTCAAGCTCTTTTACTCTCTAATGATTAAACTTAATCCATATTCTGCATATTACTGTCTAAGTCCAAATACAGTTATTTGTCTAAGAATGGAGACAACATGAAGGACTCACCGTGACCATACACCGTGAAGGACTCACCGTGACCAGACACCGTGAAGGACTCACCATGAGAAGACACCGTGAAGGACTCACCATGACCAGACACCGTGAAGGACTCACCGTGACCCAGACACCATGAAGGACCCACCGTGACCAAACACCGTGAAGGAACCACCGTGACCAGACACCGTGAAGGACTCACCGTGACCAGACATCGTGAAGGACTTACCGTGATCCACATACCGTGAACTAGACACCCTGACAAGGACATACCGTGAAGCTCATACCGTGATCCGCATACCGTGAAGAAGACACCGTTTACATAATCACTGTGACATCGTTTCTTAGCTTTTTCTCAATATTATTTAAATAATGCTAAAGGTCATATTTGATGTTTTTAATGCAATTAATGTTATTTAATGATAGTTTTTGGCATGTCAGGAAACAGTATCTCGTACCTATGAAAAGTGAATCATTCCTATTGCCAGAACTTGTGGAATATAAGGAAGATTAAGATGCAGTAAATGTGCAAGCAGTGGGAAAGTATGAATATACAACAAGAACTTACATACACCCGAGTGCACTGTACTGAACAAGTAGAAAAATCCTGAACAAGAAGGAGGTTTCAATTCTTTCATAGAACTCTCATGAATTAAATCCAACACCTCTAAAGAACACATGTCGAATCAAGAGATTATTCTCACTCCTAAAGAAGACAAGATGACTACGACACTCTGCTTTTCAACAGAAAAACCAGAGAAGGACTCAGAAGCATTCCTGCTAAATCCAACGAGTCCAGAACTGCATTGATAATCACTAGAGATTTCTAAACTCTTATCTATTCTCTGTAAGTGATTTATTTATTATCTTTTGAGCAGTGTTGTGTACTCTGTATTTTTTATACACACACTTTCTCCTGCACTGAACTAGAGGATATCAAAATCCTCACTCCAAAACTCTTAACTCTTGTTTACTCACGTCAACTGTGGAAGAGGTCCTTGTGTGGCCGGGTCTTTGTTTTGTTTTCCCACGAAGAAAAGTGGTAGAGGTCCCGGTGTGGCCTAGAACGTTTTGTAAACTATTGGTTACCCCGATCCAGGGTGTGGATCAAATTTATATAAATTTGAGAGGACTAAGTCTCATCTTGAGACTGAACCTCTTGTTATATCTTCTGTGTATCTATAATTTAAGTTAAAAGTATACTACATAAATCTTATTTATTCTTCTTCTATTACTTTGAAATACAAAACTATTTTAAAGCTACTTTGATAGTTAAATTGGCATGTGTTTACACTTATTGTAAATCAGTAGATTAGTTTCAATAGTTAGTTTGATCTTGTGGTTAAATTAACTGAGACCTAATAAATCTTGGCGAAGCTAAGTGAAAATGTACAAGCTGTATAAATTCACTACAGTTTAAATTATTTTATAAATCAGGGGATTTTAAATAGACAATATTTTAATAGAAATTTTAATTGGAACTCAATTCACCCCCCCCTCTTGAGTGTCCACTCCGACCAACAGATATATCATCCCACTTCCTAGTATGCACTGGAAGTGGCTAATAAAAACATGAAGGTTTCTAGTGTTTTTCTTTCACCTATTGGATTGTATATAAATGAGAGAAAAAAATCAAGAATGTCACATCCCATTCTAGGACACCATAATTTTCATTTCATGTCAAAGAACATCTTGATGGTTCCTAGGTGCACTGCCCGTAGGGAACTATGGAAATCACCCATAATAGCTCTCCTTACCAATTATGGTACCAAAAAACAATTCAAGAATAAAATAACGCCCTCTTTGGAGAACAATCACTCAGTAGTGGTCTCCCCACCTTTAAGATATTTTCTAATTCCACAGAACTCATCATCAAGATGGTGTTCCTAAAGAATATACTCGAGAAGACTGAATGTCAACTAAACACTGGTAAAAGAGATCTATTTCCCAAATTTCTAGATTCTGATGTGAAACTGTAAAAAAGTAGCCATTAATTTCCACTCTATAGATTCTTTTTTAACTACTTGTTTTAGATTTTTCCTACTCATGGAATATACAATGACATTACCCTTCCTCGGGGTGTAGGTTATATCTAAGTCAAACATCTGAATGTATTCTACCAATAATCTCTATCTAGGATTCAATCCTTTTTTAGAAAATACATAGGTCAGACTCTTATGATCATAAAACATTGTGAACCATTCCCCAAAAAGATGGTTCTACAAACACTTAAGCACATGAATAACCACGGAATGATCTAAGTCATGAGAGGGGTAATACTTATCATGCGTTTTGTACTTATGAGATGTATAAGCCACCAAGTGATCATTCAACATAAGCACGCAACCCAAACTAGTACCAGAATCATCAGAAAACACCATGTATCCCTTATCGGGCTTAGGTAAGATTATGATATGATTTGATGTCGAACTTCATTTCAGTTCATCGAAAGAAGACATAGAATTCACATCTGAGGTGAATTTTTCTTCTTTCTTCGTAAGGGAAGACAAAGGTGATGCCAGATTAGTAAAATATTTAACAAATTGTTAGTAATATATATTAATACCAAGTAAAATCTAAATATCAAATACATTATGTGGTTCTTTCTATGATAAGATACCTTTACCTTTTCAGGATCAACTAATAATCCATGTACATAAATCACATTCCCTAATAAATTCACTTCTTGAATCCAGAAGATACATTTCAAAATATTTCAATACAAACAGTGACTTCTCAGAATTTTTAGAACCAAAATCTGATGGTTGTATTTCTCATGATTGAATTCAAATATACCATTATATCATCCATGAACGCTACCAAAAAAGTTTCAAGATATTGATGTAATATCCAATTCATCAAACTATAAAAACTATAGGAGAATTATTCAAACCAAAATGCATCATAATAAATTAATAATGTCCATACTTACTCTTGAAAGCTATCCTCAGTATATCAGAATCCCAAAATATGAGCTTATGATAATCCTACAGAAGATCAATTTTGAAAACCACTTTTCTCTCTTTAAGTAATCAAACAAATCATCTACACAAGTAAAAGGATACTTTTTATTAAATATTACTTGGTTAAACTTTTGATATTCCTTACACGATCTAAGTGAACCATATTCCTACTTATAAAAGAGCATAGTTGTTTTTCAAGGTGAAACACTAGGGTGAATAATACCCTTTTCTAACAGGTCACCCAACTGAATCTAAATATCTTTCATCTTTGTTGGTTCTATAAGATAAGATAGTATCGATACTTACTATGTCCCTAGAACCAAGTCAACCATAAACTCTACCTCTCTCTAGAGGAAGATCAGATAATTCATCTGGGAAAATGTTATAAAATTCATGAACAATAATGGTAAGATCAACAATAGAAGAAACCTCCTCATGATTAATTTGAACAACATACTACAAACTCCTAAACTCTTTGTGGGAAGGCCCTATATGCTCATACCACGAGTCTGACTCACCATGAAACATATGATATCTCTCATCGGTAACTTGAAATGAAAAATGCCGATGATAACAATCAACTTCATCTCGATGAGTGAATATCCAATCCATACGAATGATGACATCAAATAGATCCAAATCAAGAATTAGAAAATCCTATAACAACTCCATATCAATAATAATTATCTTACAAGGACCCAAAAATCCATGCTCTTTTCTGTTACTAAGGGATGTCTATAACTCCATAACAAAAGGCATAAGTTCTATTGGAATTTTATACATATAGGAAAAAAATTGTAGATATAAATGAGTGTGAGAAAACAATATTAAATAATTCTATTATTATAGAAGATACAATAAATATAGTACCTATCACTATTTATGGACCTGAATTGACTTCTGTTAGACACTCATCTACTACATGAAAGTTCTTCACTCCTGATACCTGTGGTTGGAGACATGTAGTTTTTAAAGAATTTGACTGCCCCACAATATCCTTTAGAGCCTAAGAACCCTCAACATAATAAGGCATAGAAAAATCTTTACAAAAGTGTTTTAAATGAACAACACATTCATTTCTCTTAGACATCCACATGGGAATAGGTAAAAAAAATTCGGTGTGTCTGATGTTTCAACACTAATAGAAAGTTATAGGTACACTACTGGCTGTAGAAGACGGTGTAGAGGAGTCTCACTATTGAAACCCACCTCCACCACTCTTATGATGATCTTTCCACTTTATCTTCCTCCCATACAGGCCACTTAATATTTTAATGGATGAAATAGAATAGGTGGAAAAGCTAACCTTCCCTTCTATATTCATCTCGACCATCATAGCTCTATCTACCATCTTCATATAGGTTGAAATATTTAACATAAATACTTGTGGTCCGATATCTGATAGAAAACCCCATAGGAACTTATGAAACTCCAATTGGTTATTGGTTACCATGTCCATAGTAAAATGGACAAGATCAAAAAATTGATTGATCTACAACGACACCGAACACTCTCCTCACTACAAAGAGAGAAACTCCATATATTTTTTCTAGCATCAGCGAATCCAGAAAAAACTATTGGAAGAACAGGGTTCGAAAAGCCATCCAATCCAAGTACAAGTGTATATATTTCTAGAATATGGAATCCCAACATCACTTACCTAAACCCTTGAGTCTGAAAGATTCATACTTAACCTTGATATTCTCAGGTTTCACCAGAATGTCAAAGATTTTATCGATTCTATCCAGACAGTCCTCCACCTCTTGAGGTTCATTTGTTCCTTTAAAGGATAGTGGCTTCTCACACAAGAATTCTCACAATCAATATTTCTCTCTTCTAGCTCCTAGATATACTTTAACAATTGTTCTCTAAACTCATGGTATGTTTGGATCAACATCACAAATTTCATTTACTATATCCTCAATGAGATTATGATCTATAGGTAGATTCCCTTGAGAATAATTAGCCACATGCTCTTGATTAATTTGTGGAAGAAAACTTAGAGGCATATTATTGCACACTAAAATTGAAGGAATGATCAGAAAACATAGTAAATATCAGTTCAAACTAGAAAATCCATTAGAAGAAACTAATATTTAAAACAAAAAAAAAAGTTGAGACACATATCCCAACATCCCATGGAAACTTGAGTCTTGTCACAATAAGATTTGGTTAGGCATGTATCGCAACATACCTCTCATGTCCAAAAAATCTTATATCTAGTCTAAATAACATCCTAAGACAAAGAATATTGGGGAAAAATGCCTTTGATAACACTATGTAATGAACCAACCTAGGTTACCCTCAAAGCTACCACCAAACCTGATCCGTTACATACTCGAAGGGAATTCCTGATAACCACGGGCTGGAAACAAGCACCCGTGCATCGAACAGCACAAAATGGAATTATTTATCCTAACCGAAATGAAGAACATGGAAATATATATATACATTTTCAAAGTAGATATAAATTGTAGAATACTGATATATATATATATATATGTTCCATAACTGTAAGAAGACAACTAAAAAAACAACCTCTAAATTAGCTACAAACTCAAAGAGACAAGTCAAAATGCTAAGGAAAACAAAAGCAAGAATCTACTCCATGTGATAGTGTGAGAAAACTCCCACCATCTCACCACCAGAAACCTAACTCAGCTAAAATGAATACCCCCTGGCCCACTATGTCACCTTGCCATTCCCTGCATCAAAATACATATAATGTTCTACAAATCTCCAAATGAATGTGAATGGTGTGATCTAAATGGATCAATAGGATCCCACCCCGGTGTTCCATAACAAGTCTTTATATAAAAATTCTTATATACTAATTTCAAATAAAAACATGGAATGATAAGCAGTAAAATAGATTTATATAATAATATGGTAAACATTTCCCTTTTTCCAAAGTCCTAAAAAACTGGCATATCAATTTCAAAGAAGATTTTTCCATATCATCTTTCATAGAAATCAACATGCATTTCAAGGATAAAATAATAAAAATACAAGGATTAAAAAACAACAGTAGAAACACATGTATCACAACACTGAGGAATATAACATGTCAGGTAGTAGACTACTCATACCCAAAAATCTATGATCAATGCACTGCGGTACCTAAAGACAATTATCTACACCCTCATACCTAGAATACACCCCAACATGTGAAACCCCAACATCATATACATAACTAAAGCTAATAATATACACTCTAGGATAATATGAACATACTGGAAGTGAACCCTCAAAATGGACGATGGCCTCAAGATAATATTTCCACCTAGTACCCAAGGTAACCAATGTTCTCATTTTCACAAATCATTAATTGCTTTGAAAATACCGATTTTATTTATATTTATAAAAAACCAAGGAAATTTTTTTCAAAAAACTTTTTTAACACACAAAATAAATCATTCCAATTTGAAACTAATTTATTTATAAATCAATTTATAAATATGGGATAATATGATTTATCAAACATAGGCTAGACACGGAACCACCTACCTCAAAAATTGGGTCGTACATGCCCTCAATGGGATCCACCAACAATGAAACCCGACAATGAAAACGGAAACCCAATAATTCAATCCACATCTCAAGATATATTGAATTTATAAAAAGGGTTTGGTGGAAAAGATGAAATCTGTATACCTCAAGAATGCACACCCACCCCTCCAAAACCAACGAAGAACGACCACGCAGAAGATCCATTACATCACCCTGGAAACAATATTTCAAAATGTGGAGTTTAGATCCATCCATCCCTAGATGATCTATTAAACTCCAAAGGATAATAGAGTAAAAAATGGGAATAAGGCTTACCCAGTATGTCACAAAATGACTGAAATGAGGTTCAATTTCTAAATTAAAAGACCCAAAGGGGTTGGAGGTTCCCAAATTGACCTGGGGATAACTCTAGGTCGATAGAAATGAACCTGAAGGGGATAAAATTTAGAAAATAAGTCGTGCTTCCGGTTTAAAAAAATTATCAATACTTACATGATTTGTAACCCAATTACACGTTTTAACATTTTCAACTCCCATAATCACTGAGAAATCCATCACCTTTTGATTAAAAATGGATTTAATTTCATTTGTGAGTTATATATCATGTAAAACTATTTCATGGAATGTAATTCTATAGAAGTTTGTAGAATCATTAGGTATTGTGCCATAAATTTTAATAAATATCTGACTTCACCATTATACATATCCTCATATTTCCTTCTCGACCCTACCTAGAAAACCAAAAAGGAAACCAATGAAAATTTTAAAAAGATACCTATTATAAGTGTAATGGAATGTTACAGCATGTCTTTCATATCAAAATCCCTAGACAATTATGTCTTCATATTCCAAATTTGATCATTATTGGGGCTTTCAACCAACATGTCATCCACATACAACATTGGAATGATAAAATAATTACCATATACCCCCTTGAAATATGAAAAAGGATATTAATTAAGTATATAATATCAAAGTATCATGATATAGGAATAAAATATATTGTACTAACACCTAAGTGATGATTTATAACTATAAAATTATGTGTTCAACCTACGAACCAATTTCTCTTTACCTTATTTAAAAAAACCTTTTGTTTGAAGGATATTGATTTGTTTCATCAATATCACCATGGATAAAATATATTTTCACATATATCTACTATATATATAGAGTGTATGTATAACACATTGTAATAACTACACAAATATTTATCATTATAAATATTAGGAAAAAATATTTCAATGAAATCAAGACCTTCCTTCTGAGTATTTCCTTTGACCACCAATCCTACATGGTATCTTACCACCTGGTATTTTTCATCCCACTTGATCTTGTAAAACAATTTTTTCATAATTTCCTTTATTAAATGATTTAATGGAGAAATATATCAATTATTTTTCTTGTACAGGACTTCAATTTCCTCCTATATTGTCGTCGTCCATGAAGACATGTTCATACTCTGGGTCACCTCCACAAAAAAAATATGGTTCTCCATACTCTATCAATTAGAAATACACAAATTTTCTGTCATTGAAATAATTTGAGTTCTATATTTGGGATACTATATCTTTTTTGACTCTTGTGATCTAGGATAATTTGTTACTTGATCATCTTGCTCTGGTAATGCATTTGAAGAAAATATTTCTTCCATTGTTTCATCCTCCACCTTGACTATTGTAGTTTATATACTCTCTTCTTCTATATACTTATCAATCGTTATTTCCACCTTGTCTTATGAAAATTTTTCATCACTTCTGGAGATAATTTTTTGGGAAATGGGTTCCCATAAATGATACACCTTCACACCATCAACATATCCCAAGAATATATATTCCCTATATCTATAGTCCAACTTCAACCTTTCCTAGTCATTAAATAGTGCATATACAAGGATTTCAAAAGTGTGAAACTGAGGATAGTCAGTGAGTTTACCATTCCACATCTCCATTAGTTTCTTCATATCAATTTCCACTAAATGAGATTGACTGATCACATAGCAGGTGGTATTCACTGCTTCCTCCTAGAACATCTTGGAAACTCTTGTAATCTTTATCATTTCCCTTATTCAATCCCATGGGGTTCTATATATCCTCTATAACCCTCTATTCTATTGAGGATTGTATGACATTATGAACTATATCTTGATTCATTCCTATTGAAAAAAGAATCAAACTCCCCATTTTTATATTCTCCATTGATTTCAATCCTCAAACACTTGATCTTATTTTCATAATTAAGATCCTTCCACAAGTTTAATGTTTTTAAGACATAAAATACATATTATTTCCTATTTATTGGAAAAAAATCTAATGGGATAATCATAAATGAAATATAGAAAGAACCTTACTCCTCCTAGGTATATAACTAGTACTTTCCAAATATTTTAATGTATCAATTTTAAAATCTCATTGCTCTTCACAATTGACATTCCAAACATTAACTTGTGTTTCTTTATCAACACACAATACTTACAAAATTGTAGGGATTCCTTTTTAAGACTAAATATTAACTTATAAATATATAGTATATTCAATCATATTTTAGACATATGGACAAGCTTCTGATTACATAACACCATCAGAGCTTCCATCAAGGTAGTTTATGAGATAACTATCTTTTATTCCATGTAAATTTTAACCATAAGCACATAAAAGTTATTTGAGATATTCTCCGAATTTATCACCATAGGAAAACCTTTCACAATATTATTAATCCATTTCTCATTGTGATTCTTTCATCCAATATCATAAAATTGTACCAAGGACAAAATGTTCTTCATGAGTCCCTTAACATGGAAAACTCCTCAAATGGTTTGAACTTTTTTAACATTAATTTTTAGTTTTAAAGTGTTAACTCCAATGATATTAAAGGTATGATCATTCCTCATATACTTAAGTCCTTCTATGATAGTTTCATTCATATCAAACCATTCCTTATGAGACTTATTGTGCTATGTTTCCCTTGATTTTATAATCCAAGCATCGTCAATATGTTAACTACCTTCAATAGTCATCACTGTTTCCCTAAATAGTACATCTCTATTTCTATATTTTCTATCTATATTTACTTGAGACTTATTTTCACCACCCTTATTATTCCAATAGTATTTGATGGTATTCCCCCACATATTGTGATTTTAATAGCTGACATTTTTCTTCTTTATTATTAATTTAGACCTTCTAGGATTTTGGATCCCATTGGAACTATGCTCTATCATTCTTCTTCTATACATTGAAAAAAAATCTACTTGGTGTAAAGTTTTCGATCTATCTTCCTTGTTCTTATAATGAATTTATTCTTCATGAAATATATTTGAAACACCATTGAAGAGCAACATATATATTAGGTTATTATTGGTGAGGTTGATGTTAAGTTGATCATATGATTCTAGAAAACACTGGATAAAAATATCATTGCATCTATTATCAACAATTTTTTATCCCATCATCGTAAACTTAAAAAATAGGGTATTGGGGGTCCTGATGTGGTCGGTCATGGCCTTAAACATCTTTTTTAGAGTATCCAAAATTTCCTTCACTATGTTTTTATACTCAATTATTGACAAGACCCCATCAACTAAATCCAAATGGATGTGGTCAATATATTTCCTATCCATGTCATTACATTTCACCTCCATCACACCCATGGGATTTTTGATAATTTTCTATAAGAATTTACCTTTATATAGTATCGCTTACGTATTCATTTTCCACAATGAAAAATTATTTCTATTGAATTTTTAAATCTATAATTTCACCATCATTTGTATATGTCATAATTCTAGAATTTCCTCAAGAAATCCCCTCACCTCTTCATCCCCAGTACATTGGTCATGATCAACACATAAGACCTTCTAGAATTCCATCCCAAAACCCATGAGTAATAGGAGTAATTACCCATCCATGCTTATATGTGAACCACATACCATTTTAGAATCTGATGTGGGACTTCATTTTGAACCCAACAACTCCTTGATCAAGTTGGGGGATCATGGACATGGTCAAGGGTAAGTTCAAGAATATATATAATGTTCAGGATTTGATAAATTGAGACAGATATCTTAGAGAGTGGAAAACGTTGACATGGGGTAAGTGGTTCCTAATATTACTATTTTATATTAAACTAATATATATTATATGATTTGTAAATGAGGGTATGTGGGAGTGACTGACTTGAGATTTAACCATTGGTGGATTCCCTTAGGGGAGGTGGGGCTTGTGATTTTGTTAGTGTTGAAGAAATTCCTTTTAGTTTCTTTATAAAACATGGCCTCTAAAGGATATATTGCCTATTTGAAAGCATGTGATATAGTGTGATGGGACCATAGTGGGTTTTTAATATTTGAATATGGTTCTTATGACCTAAATAGATTTTTATGTATTGATATGTGACTTTTCTCTTGAGTAATTGGATCAGGGTGAGTCTAGTATTGATTTCATGGGTGATCTTGATGTGTATTAATTACCCAATAAGGGTAACCTTTAGAATAAGGTTATAATCATTGAGTAATACAAAGATAAGTTTAGTGTGATATAATAAGATATCCACATAGGGAATATTTTTATAGTTAACTTATTGATAAGTGATTCATCTTAGGGTTGGTTATTGGTATGGTTTATTGGATAGCCTTTTTGGCTAAGTGGCCTTGTGTGGGGTGACTTATGAGATTGGTATAGGATTTTGTCTTTGACTAAGGTCTATATTGTGGAATTATGAGTGGTGAACTGTTAAGGGTAGAATATCACATGATTAAGTAATGATAAGTCTGTATCGTGACCTTAGAAACTTTAGAATTATGGGTAATATATTAGTTTTTTCATCACTAGTGAAGTGAGTTCCTGGAGGGATGAGTTGAGTCTGGTATGGTAAATCCCTACCTAGTGTATGAGTTTTAATAATGCATGTGATATAACTATTCCTATTAGTTTATGTATAGGATTAGGTTAAGTCAGGGTTTGATCCACAAAATGTGGGGAGATTATAGTTAAGGGTTAGTGTAACATCCCGACTAAGGTGTCATGTATCGGTGTCCTAATCCAGACTGCCACATTACCTTAGGTACCCTCCCTGTATGCCAGAGGCTGCTAGCTTATAGTGAGGGTCTAATATCAATAATGGGGAGATTATACCCTCTTTTTTTAATCATATTAATACCCTAGAAGAAATAATTAAATAATAGTTGAAGATTATATATAACAATAAGCAATACCAGCAACTCATAATAATCAAAGTGGGGAATAAAATATACAAATAAAGTAGAAAACATTCTATGATATGAATGTGTCAAGTGTCTAAAATGAAAAACCCAAAAGAAGGAAACTAACGACTCCCAAGAGGGTATAGAACCTTGTTCATTTCCCTTATCCATGCTCCATCACCAAATAAGCCATCCAACATGAGGATTGTTCCTTTAACCTGTCCATAAAACAAAAGTCTATTCTGGTAATGATCATGTAGCCCGAGTAGGGTGTGAGTATAACTCATAAGGCCACCACCAACGGTGTCTAAAAAATATATTAAATCACTGTGTATGTACTTTTATAAATAATAAAATACAAGTGATAATTTTAACAGTTTAAATTTATTCAATTTCTCCTTATTTAACCACATATTCTCCTAGGTTCCCATGGGCACCCAAACTAAAATACCTGCTTCGGCCCACTCTAGAGTCTGATATATCCCTAAGGGATATCACAAATCTGAATTTCCATCTTACCATCCATTATCATAATTTATATTGCATTTACCAAATACATAAACACTTAAATCGGTTCGGCATGAGTAATGTTCACTATGAAATCTAACCTCAAGGGTCTATAGTGAGTAATACAAGCCAAAGTATCACAAACCGAATCTGGTCGCCACCAAAACCGGCCCCAAACCCAGCCCGTGACAAGGCCTGAAGAGAATTCCCGATCCCCACGGGATGGCACAAGTTCCAAGGTATTATATAATGAGAATTGGGAAAGATTTACCCTATTTTATAAAAATTAAACAACAAACAAACTCAATAAAACAAATATGGATTTTTCAACTAAAACCATCTTTTACAAAATTTCATAAATGAATTACATAAGTAAAAACTATGTTTAAAGAGAATTTCAAAGTTACAAAACCAAATAATGACAGCCCAAGAACCTATACATGGCAAGAGGCACCTCTTTCAAGCCATCCCCATAATACTTCACCACCAAGGACCTGCTAGAAACCCGAACCACTAGGACTAAAAACTGTACCCAACCTGCAACAAAAAAAAATAACCAAGTCGACTTACACCCAAGGGTGTAAGTAGGGTGTGATCTAATTACCAGTAGGATACCACCACTATGAGATTCCATGTGATAAACATTTAAATATTAAAATCATGCAAGTTTTCAAAAACATGAAATTCTAGTTACAATTTCTAAAAGATGCAACATTAAATAAAAATGGTTTTCAGGTGGGATAATTTAAAGAATAAAAACTTTTAAAATGAATACCAAAGATACTGAATTTTCCAGCCACTCATACCATATTCCGATGGTAAGCACAAAATATCTAGTGAGCACAAGCAATGGGAAATAAACCCTAGGCACTAGCTAGTTGTGGGTCCCAGGTACCTCGTATCTTGGTGAGAGTAAACATCACAAATATCTGTTCTCATACATGAACCACTATTTGAGAACATAACCATAACCTAGTGGTTCCCAATCATCATCATCATCATAGTTTAGTTGGAGTTGTAAGAGTCAATCTTGCTAAGTGAAACTGAGGCCAAACCCCACGGATTCACTAGCATACTAGTACACGTCCACCCACCTAGATACTCGGGTTTTCCCCTTGTGCTCAAACATGTTCAACAAGTAAATGAATATACTTTTCACATGAAAATATCATTTCCATATCATAAATTCACCAAACATCCCACATGCATACAACACAAGTCACAAAACAACACTTTTCATTCAAAATGATTTTGAAATCTGACTCACACCAAAATAGACCACAACACTTTTCATATTTCTTTAACACTTCCAAAAATCCATTAAACAATTTTATAAAACCATTAAAATATATTAAAACTCTCATAACAGCCCAATCACTTGTTACATAGTACCCTTTTAACCTTCAAAATCATTTTATCCTCAAACTTACACGCAATAGCCAACAAACAAGTTTCTCTCCAACATCACAATTTAATAAAACATTTCAGAAATTTACAAAACATTCTAAAAATCTTTGACATATTAAAACATCAATTCACATTTAAAAACACCATAATAGGTGAACACACATACCAAACAGTACATATGCACCCTTTTCCCACTTTTTTTTATCAAACTAAAACTTTTACAATTTTCCTAAAAAGAACCCAAGTGTTGTAAATATGTCTTGCACACGAAACTCATTTCAAAAAACCAATTTAAGACCAAAAAACATACCAATTCATATCCAAAACATAATTTGAATTCCTAGAAACATTTATAAAACCACTTTCAAGTTTTATAAAATCACCTTGAAAAATACTACAAATGATCCAAATGAAAACACACATTTTCATAAAATACTCTCAAGAAGTATAACAATGTTGTATACATAAAACCTATTCAAAAACCCTCTTTTTAGTCCCACATGACAATAATAAATTACCAAACCAGCATTGGTAGGCTAAAAAATATTTATTAATCCAATTCCATATGTTATAAAATACACCCAAATAATACTCCAGGAGTTACACACGAAAACACCCAATTTCAAGTTAAAATGCAACTATAAAATTAAAAACTAATACAAATCAATCATAAACAGTTTTCACACCACACATAACATATGAGGAATATGAAAAATGAATAAATACTGCAATCTAACTCATCAATAATTGTTTACACATGGAACCGCCTACCGAAAGTGTCGAATCCCTCAAAACTTGGTGTGAAACATCAACCGCACCCCCGCTGCACTACAATGAAGATACATCCATCCCTAGAAACGAATATTTGACCAAAAATACACCAAATCAAACCCTATTTTCTAACCCTAACTTCTGGAAATTCTATAAATTCATGAAATAGTGTGGAAACCCTAAGGAGAAGGGAGGAATTGAAGAGATAAACACCTACCTAAAACAATCTTGAAGAAAACAACCCAAAATCTACTAGTATATGAATTTGAAAACATCCAAAAATTCATGTGAGGTTCTCACAAGGATTAATATATCTTTTAGTAACTTGAATTGGGTAAAAAGAGTAAAAATAGATGGAGTTATGAAAGGATCAATTTACCTCTCCAAATATGGGCTATTTTTGAAATCCAGAGAATTTTTGACCACTTCTACGGCTCTTTTGAGCTCCAAATTGTGGGAGGATGGAATGGGGGTGCGCCATAGGTAAGTGGTCTCGGGTGAGAGTAGTAATCACTGAAAAACCCAAATAGTGAAGGAGATATTAAATAATTAAAATTTATTTTTAATGCAGAAAATGGGCTTTCGGGAAGGCCCAATCCCTTAAAAAAACTCATATCCACCCTGCTTATGGATTCCTAAATGGTCCAAATTAATATGGTGCTATTAATAGGTCACGGGATGACACTTATGAATTAGAATCGATGAAAAATATTGAAAATTAAATGAGTTATAAAGGAATAAAAATTTACTTTTAAATCTCGAATTGGGCTCACGGTTTGGCTCAATTCATGAAAACTCACCCATTCCTCCATAAAATCTTGGGAAACCCTCAAAACAAAGAATGAATGGAAATTAAATGGAATTTAACTTTAAAATAATTCATGTAGGTGAAAATTCTTCCCACCATGAAAACTTTCCACCCCAGAAAGTCACATCAAGGCCAAAGTAACAACCAAACCCAACTGAGAAACTAATAGGTACTCCCTTGTCAGGTTTCACCCCCAAAGGCCAAAAAACCTCTAGTGATCAATTAATGAAGGATTACTCTCACAACCAAAACATACACCACTTTCCTAAAATTATCAATAACATTCAACCTTTATCCCAAAATAAAACTCCTTAAACACTATCCGAACAAGACTCAAGAAATTCACCCAAAGGAACAACAACATCGAACGAGGTTTCACATACCTTGCTATAACTAAACCATTGGGCACTCTCCAATATCAATGTTTACCCAATGAAGATATATGTAGATTGATAGCTCCAAAAGAGACTACCTACCGAAAATCCAAGATCATGTATAAATCTGAGTTACTGGTACGGGGGAACAAAAATAGGCTCCCCACCATAAGAGACAACCTATATTTTTCCCGAGACAGAATCAGGACACTAATAGGGGGAGTCCTGAATGGAATCCCAAGTACAATGAGTATACTTCCATCGAACCTTTACGAACAAACTTATATAAGACTCATAGTGGGTCTCCCCACTATAAGAACCAACCATCTTAACCGACCAGTATGAGCCGGTACAGAAAGACCCCAAAATTTGAAGAGTTGGGAAGGTCACATGGTTAGTTCACACGGTCTGGGAAATCATGCACTAACAGTGTGGATCCTTCTATCCACATGGTTTTCTGGGGCGTGGTCACTATTAACCAAGTGAAAATTGCATTATCAACTAGTCTAGATAAACTTCAAACCTTTCTCCAAAGACTCAATGGAAACCAAAGGGAGAGAGAATAACATTGGGCGATGACATGGGTACACGACCATCCACCTATTTCCACCGAACATGAAAAACAGAAGAAAGATGATGACACCATAGTTTTAAACTATTCCTAACTTTCATACTGAGGATAAGACTTTGTACAAGGGTTTAAACTACCATGTGATTTCCCTTGACTATGAGCCAGCTTCTCTCCGAGACCTATGGATGGAGGTCAAATGATTGAAGCATCTTCGGCCTCACAGTTAGGCTTTGGAAACCACATGAACAAGAATTCTTCTTTCAGTGCAACCAACAACTAAAACGCAATACCCAATAAGTTTTCCAAGACATAACACATTCCAAACTCACTTTACCCTAACTCGATATTTTACTGAAATAGGGGCTTAGAAGATGCACACACATCACAACTTGTTTGTTCGGGTGAGAAACAATAGAAGTAATGAAAACCAATACTAAACTTCCTCTAAAATGGAATATTTTTATGTCTTTCCAAGGGA
Organism: Viscum album; assembly: GCA_963277665.1. Classification (NCBI taxonomy): domain Eukaryota; kingdom Viridiplantae; phylum Streptophyta; class Magnoliopsida; order Santalales; family Viscaceae; genus Viscum; species Viscum album. The sequence goes on along the minus strand of OY728133.1, from coordinate 310,189,675 downwards.
TAAATTCTCCCAACATAATAGAGACTCTCAGATGATTTCCCAACTATCACCTTTACGGTCAATCAATCATAGGACTTCATAAGACATCACCAAACATGACCATTGAGATTGATATATACAATGCATTGAGAGGGACCTTATACAACATCCCCAAACAACACACAATTCTAGAAAGTGGCCACAATATCCTATCGTGACCATATTTCCCACACTTTTTGTTTAACATGAACTCAGGCTTCAATTAAACTATGAAGAACCTAGAGGCCCTCTTATACACCATTGAGACACTCATCCCAACTAACAACCCTAGACCACTTCTAGCTTCGACGAATTAAGAAACTTAAGAAACTAAGGTCTCTTTCAACCTTCCATGAGAAATCTCCCGCTACAAGAGGATATAAAAATCAAATACATAAATCAGTGTAGTCTCAATCAACAACGATTGATAAAATATTCCTTATATTGATCAACTGGAGAATTTTCCAATGGAGAAACAATTCGGGTTGCACTTCAGTTATGCATTAACCCTTAATGGGGGCATACCTTATCCAATGAGAGAACCCAATGACCCAACCAAGATGGACCATTGGTCAAAAATGATATAAACCATATCCAAACACATGAAGGGAACCACCATAAAGGTGTCCTGAAACATATCTCAGAGGAGACTACTAACTGGTCCTTCTACCCAGCTTACCGACCAAACATAAACCCAAAACACAGTTCAAATAAGAGGGGTTCTTGGACTCAAAACATCAAAAAAACATCAAAATTCTCCAAAAATACATAATATAATCCAGCCCAAATAATTCATCAAGACATCATGTTTTTATTTAAAAACATTTCTTGAAAACAAACGGTTCAGTGGTTAGCGTATCCACCAATGGTACCCCATGGGCCTTACACATGCATGTTTGTGTGCCACATCGGGCACCCTCCTCATATCCATCCCAACACTCATCTAGTTGTGTCATCAATCATCCATTATCCCATATAACCCCATGCATATGGTTTCTCACAGAAATACCAAAGGTTAAAAAAATATTTCCACTTTTCAAAACCAAAACGGTAAACCAACACATCCTTTTTCTCAAAACCGCTAACCACGAGATCAAAATACCAACTCACATATTAAAAAAACTTTTCAGAAATACATAACCATTTTGAAAATAACTCACTTTCAAGATATTCTCATCAATTTAAAAACATCTCATCCCATCAAAAAACCCTTTGATTTTTTAGAAAACTCTATTGGAAACACTTTCCAAAACTAATATCAATATAGTTCCTACTTTCAAAAGAGGTGTAAGCACACCATTTTCCATTTCAAAAAAAATTCTGAAAATTCAGTTCCACTATTTCATTAACCAAACCGTTCCCTCATTATATTAAAATCATTTCACAAAACCTTTACGCTTCTTAAAACCAAGTCACTTTAAAACCAAAGATCCAAGATTTGAAAACTAAAGAACACAAGACAATGCGAGAGGATACTAGTTTCAGTGGGTGACTGGGACATATGGTTGGAGACTATATTCCAATCACTTCACTATCACAGAAAGTGTTCTAGAGAAGATCCCCGGCTCCACATGGATTTCTAGGCCCTAAAAGCTCACTGAGACCATTAACCCAACTCTCTTTTCATTTCCCCTAACCATCATCAAACCAATAAAACCAAAGAACTTAGATAAATTCTAACTTCCCCTAGAAGCATGAATCCTGACATGAGGTGTGGTGAAAAGGCACACTACCCATAACTAGAATACCATGTCCCTACAATCCTAACTCTAGACTATCTTGATTCTTCCCCAAATAACATGACCCAAAGTGTTAACCTGAAATTCCTCTGATACTATTTTGTCACAAACCGAATCTAGTCGCCACAAAACTCGGCCCCAAACCCAGCCTGTGACAAGGTCCAAAGGGAATTCCCAATACCCATGGGATATAACAAGTTCCCAGGTATCATATAATGAGAATTGGGAAATATTTACCTGATTTTGTAAACATTAAACAACAAACAAACTCAAGAAAACAAATATGGATTTTCAACTAAAACTGTATTTTAAAAAATTTCAGAACTGAATTAGATAAGTTAAAACTATGTTTAAAGAAAATTTAAAAGTTACAAAACCAAATAAGGAAATCCCAAGAACCTATACATGGGAAGAGGAACCTCCTTTAAGCCATCCCCATAAGACTTCACCACCAAGGACCTGCTAGAAATCTGAACCACTAGCACTAAAAATTGTACCCAACCTGCAACAAAAAAATAACCAAGTCTAATTACACCCAAGGGTGTAAGTAGGGTGTGATCCAGTTCCCAGTAGGATACCACCACTATGATATTCCATGCGATAAACATTTAAAGACGAAAAGCATACAATTTTTCAAAAACATGAAATGCTAGTTACAATTTCTAAAAGATGAAACATTAAATAAAAACAGTTTTTAGGTGGGATAAATTAAAGAATAAACACTATTAAAATGAATACCAAAGCTACTGAATTTTCCAACCACTCATACCGTATGGTGAAGGTAAGCACAAAATATCTAGTGAGCACAAGCAATGGGAAATAACCCCTAGGCACTGCCTAGTTGTGGGTCCCAGGTACCTCGTATCTCGGTGATACTAACAATCACAAATATATGTTCTCGTGCATGAGCCACTAGTAGGGAACATACCCATAACCTAGTGTTCCTCAATAATAATCATCATCATAGTTTAGTTAGAGTTGTAAGTGGCAATCTTCCTAAGTGAAACTGAGACCAAACCCCATGGATTCACTAGCATACTAGTACACTTCCACCCACCTAGATACCCGGGTTTTCCCTTTGTGTTCAAACAAGTTCAACAAGTCAATGAATATACTTTTCACATGAAAATATCATTTCCATAACGTAAATTCACCAAAAATCCCACATGTATACAACACAAGTAACAAAAGTCCACTTTTCATTCAAAATGATTTTGAAATCCGACTCACACCAAAATAGCCCACAACACTTTTCACATTTCTTTAACACTTCCAAAAATCCATTAAAAAAATTTATAAAACCATTCAAATATATTAAAACTCTCATAACAGCCCACTCACTTGTTACATAATACCCTTTTAACCTTCAAAATCATTTTATCATCAAACTTACACACAACAGCCCACAAACAAGTTTCGCTCCAACATCACAATTTAATAAAACATTTCATAAATTTACAAAACATTCATAAATTTTTGGCATCTCAAAACATCACTTCACCTTTAAAAACACCATAATAGGTGAACAAACATACAAAACAGTACATATGAACCCTTTTCCCACTCTGTTTAACAAACTAAAACATTTACAATTTTCATAAAAAGAACCCTTGTGTTGTAAATATGTCTTGCACACAAAACTCATTTCAAAACCCCAATTTAAGAACAAAATCCATAACAATTCCTATAAAAAACATAATTTAAATCCCTAGAGACATTTATAAAACCACTTTAAAGTTTTATAAAATCACCTTGAATAATACTACAAATGATCCAAATGAAAACACACATTTTCATAAAATACTCTCAAGTAGTATAACAATATTTTACACATAAAACCTATTCAAAAACCCTCTTTTTAGGCCCACATGAAAATAATAAATTACCAAAACAGAATTGGTAGGACAAAAAATATTTATTGAACCAATTCCATATGTTATAAAATACACCCAAATAATACCCCATGAGTTACACACGAAAACACCCAATTTCAAGTTTAAATGCAACTATAAAATTAAACATTTATCCAAATTAATCATAAACAGTTTTTTCACCACATATAACATATGAGGAATATGAAAAATTATTAAATACAGAAATCTAACTCATCAATAATTTTTTACACCTGGAACCACCTACCGAAAGTGTCGAATACCTCAAAACATGGTGTGAAACATCAACCGCACCACCGCCGCACCACAAGGAAGATAAATCCAGCCCTAGAACACAATATTTTTCCAAAAATACACCAAATCAAACTCTAAGTTCAAACACTAACTTCTATACATTCTATAAATTAATGAAATAGGGTGGAAACCCTAAGGAGAAGGGAGTAATTGAAGAGAGAAACACTTACCTAAAACAATCTTGAAGAAAATGACCCAAAATCCACCAGTATCTGAATTTGAAAACATCCAACCATTCATGGAAGGTTCTCACAAGGATTAATATATCATGTAGAAATTTTAATCTGGTAAAAATAGTAAAAATAGAAGGAGTTATGAAAGGATCGTTTTACCTCTCCAAATCTGGGCGATTTCTGAAATCTAGAGAAGTTTCGACCACTTTCGCGACTCTATTGAGATCCAAATTGTGGGAGGAGGGAATGGGGGCGCGCCTTAGGTAAGTGGGATCGGGTGAGAGTTGTAATCACTGAAAAAACGAAAATATTTTATGAGATATTAAAGAATTAAAATTCGTTTTTAATGTATAAAATGTGCTTTCGGGAAGGCCCAATCCCTTAAATAAAAACTCATATCCACCATGATTATGGATTCCTAAATGGTCCAAATTAATATGATGATGTTAATAGGTCAGGGGATGACACTTAGGAATTGGAATGGATGAAAAATGTTGAAAATTAATGAGTTATAAAGGAATAAAAATTTAATTTTAAATCTAGAATTGGGTTCACGGTTTGGCCCAATTCATGAAAACACACTCATTCCTGCATAAAAGCTTTGGAAACCCTCAAAACAAAGCATGAATGGAAATTAAATGGAATTTAACTTTAAAATAATTCATGTATGTGAAACAAATTATAAGTTCTTCATTAGAAAAATGGGATAGATCTCGCGGTCTTTCCCCTCAAAGGAACACACGATCCTTTGAAAAATAAACAGAAGCTCACACAATCTTCTTCATAAAAGGTTTACACTATCCTTCAAAAAACAAATAGATTCTCACGTATTTTTCTTCATTAAAGGCTCACATGGTCCTTCAGAAAACAATCAGAATCTCACAAAATATTCTTCTTCAAAGGCTCACATGGTCCTTCGGAAAACAATAACATAAGCTCTCTCATTCTTACTAGTTAATCAATTTCTCACACCCCAGTTATCCCATGTGCTCCTCCATGACAACATAATCACAAACAATAGACACTTCCCCAATAATTCTAATAATTAATTCATAATTAATTAATCATATATAAATATTTTAATTAATTAAATAATTAATTAACCATAACAAACAGTTCAATTAATTAATTAATTAATTGGTCATTTCAACTCTATTAATTAATTCAACAATTAAATAACTATAACAAACTCTTCAATTAATAGGTCATTTCAACTCCATTAATTAATTAAAAATTAATTAACTACATTATTTCCATTAATTAATTCATAAATTAATTAATCATAACCCTAATTTATTAATTAACCCAACTATTAATTAATCACATCAATTTCATTAATTAATTACCATAATAAATTAATCATCCAAAATTCTTTAATTAATTCAACAATTAATTAAACATAACTATACCATTAATTAATTCATAAATTAATTAATTACAACCCTTATGTTAATTAATTTAACAATTAATTCACTATATAAAGTCCATTAATTAATTCAAAAATTAATTAATCATTTCCCAACTAAGCATCCAATAATTAATTCACCAATTAATTATTCAAAATTTATAATTCAACAATTTGATAATTAACTCGACAATTAATTATCCCCTAATTCTGTTACTAATTCAATAATTAGTTTTTCACATAAATACCCTTAATTAATTCCCCAATTAATTTAGGAAATCTGGTCCATTAATTTTAATCAATATCCACAAACTCAAAATCCCATAATTAATTTCGAAATTAATTATCTCTTTCAAAATATCCATACTTCATAATTAATTCCACAATTAATTATATCAATTCTCAAATATCAATATCTCATAATTAATTCAGCAATTAATTATACAATTTTATCAATTCAATATACTAAAAAAACACATTAATTAATTCATCAATTAATTAATCTAATTCATACAATTGCACCATCACAACGATCTTAGTTAATTAATTTTACAATTAATTAATTTAACTCATTCAATTTCTTCAACATAACAATATACATTAATTAATTATTCAATTAATTAATCTAACTCATTCAATCGCTTCAACAAAATAATCTCCATTAATTAATTTTCCAGTTAATTAATCTAACTCATTCAATTTCTTCAACACAACTATCTCCATCAATTAATTCACCAATTAATGAATATGGCTCATTCAAATTCTTTAACACAACACTATCCATTAATTAATTCACCAATTAATTAATCTCGTCAATCCATTTAATTAATTCAACAATTAATAAATCCTTTCAATCCTATTATACAATTAATCAATTAAATAATCACATACATCCATTAATTAAATTGTTAAATAATTAATGTGTTTATTAAATTAAAAAATTAAATAATCACATAACTCCCATTAATTAATTCATCAATTAATTTATCCATGTATTTAATTCAATAATTAAATAATCACACAGCTCTCATTAATTAATTCTTCAATTAATTAAACAATCAATTTAATTTATAATTAATTTATCTCATTACTCACATTAATTAATTTATCAATCAATTAATCCCTTTATTTAATTCAACAAGTAAATAATCTCATTACTCATAATAATTAATTCGTTAATTAATTAATCCCTTTATTTGATTAAAAAATTAAATAACAACATAACTCCCATTAATTATTTCATCAATTAATTAGTACATTTATTTAATTTAACAATTAAATAATCACATAAATCTCATTATTTAGTTATTTAGTTAATTATTCCTTTTATTTAATTTAAAATTAAATAATCTCATTACTCACATTACTTAATTAATCAATTCATTAATCCCTTTATTTAATCCAACAATTATATAATCTCATTACTCACATTAATTAAATTGTCAATAAATTAATCACTTTATTTAATTCAATAATTAAATAATAGCATAAGTCACATTAATTAATTAACCAATTAATTAATCCCATTATTTAATTCAATAATCAAATAATCACACTGCTCAAATTAATGAATTCGGTAATTAATTAATCCCATTATTTAATTCAACAATTAAATAATCACATTGTTCACATTAATTAATTCTCCAATTAATTAATCCCCTTATTTAATTCAACAGTTAAGTAATCACAATACACCCATTAATTAAGTAATAAATTAATTAATTCCATCTCAAGTAATTCTATATCATAAATTAATTCATCAATTAATTATTCCATCTCCTTTAATTCAAACACCCTAATTAATTCCTCGATTAATTATTCCATCACAATCAATCTAATAATAATTACACTATCCAATAATTAATTTTATAATTAATTATCCATATTCAATAACTTCAATATAACAATAATTAAGTCATCAATTAATTATTCAATCTCAATAATCTCTATCTCGCCATAATTAATTCAATAATTAATTATCCCAAATCATAATTTCATAATAAAGACCATTCACATTAAATAATTCTAAAATTAATTAACTATTTTAAACAATCTATATAACACCATAATTAATTTAGAAAATAATTATTCAAGAACAAAAATCCCAATATCCCAATTTCACATTTACATTAATTTATTAATTCAAGAATTAATTAATTTAATCATGAACACAATTTCTAAAAACTAATTGAACTCATTAGATTATATAAACATAAATGTAATTAATACTTTAGGATTTGAATTATTTACCACCTACTTCAAGAACGGTGATGAATGCTTGCCAAAAATAATCCCAATTTGAAGCAGATCAACCGACAACCTGATGATGAACACAATCTAGATCTGAAACCTAAATCCATAGCTAAATGAAACAATAACTCTTTAATCTAGATCTATATTTAAAATTCCTATATCTAGAAACAATAAATCTAGTTATAATTCCAATAAGCCTAGATCTAGATTCAACAAATCTATATCTATACCATGCAAGCCTAGATAAACGTATTTATTTTATCAGAGAAGATTGGAAAAGAAAGATAGGTCTAAATGTAAAGAAAACCCATACTCGGGATGTACATGGATGGTATTCGATCAAAGATGGTGGTGTGTGGAGAAGCTTTGGTCCAATGTGGAGGTGTAGTGAGGAGTTTTTGTCTGAGGCAGAGGTTTATGGAGGCTTTTCAATGGAGAGAAGAGATACACAAAATCCTTTCAGTAGAGAAGACGAGTGTTTGGAGGGTTATGCAACACTGGAGGTGTCGTTTTAAAATACTGGGTAGGGTATGAATACAACTCAGTAGGCCACCACCAATAGTGTCTAAAACAAATCCATTCAATAACAGTGTATGTAGTTGTATAAAGAATAAAATAAAAATAATAAAGTTAAGTGTTTAAATTTATTTAGATTCTCTTTATTTTACCACATATTCTATTGGGTTCCTATGGACACCCGAGGAAAAATACCTGCTTCAGCCTACACCCTATTTTGATCTATCCCCAAGGGATATCAAAAATATTAATGCCCATATTACCAACCATTAACATAATTCATATAGAATTTATCAAATACATGATCATTTAAATCATTCTGGACTGAGTAATGTGCACTATGGTCTCTAATCTCAAGGGTCTATAGTAAGTAATACAAAGAAAAGTATAAATTCCTCATTCAAAAAATTGGAAATCTGTCATGGTATTTACCCTCAAAGGCTTATATAGTCCTTCAAAAAAATAGAATCTCACATAGTCTTCTTCCATTAAGGCTCATATGGTCCTTCAGAAAACAAACATAATCTCACAGAGTCTTCTTCCTTGAAGACTCACATGGTCCTTTGGAAAACAACCAGAAGCTCACATGGTCTTCTTCCTCAAAGGCTCACACAGTACTTTAGAAAACAATAATAGAATCTATCTCGGTCTTTCTAGTTAATCCATTTCTCACACCTCAGTTATCCCATGTGATACTTTATTCCAACATAATCTAAACAAATATCCGTTTTACCAATCATTCCATTAATTAATTCAAAATTAATTAATCATGTCCAAATATTTTAATTGATTAAAAAATTAATTAACCATCACAAACCCTTTAATGGAGAGATAATACATTGAATCGGAGGGGTGGTGAGGTGGGTTGGGTTATAGAGGTACTCTGGTGTGAGGAGACATGCTAGGGAGGCCTTGGATGTAGGGCCAGATGATGTGAGTTAATGGAGACAAGGCGTGACCAGTTTTCTAGGGTGACTTTTCAGTGAGAGTAGGCAGGGCAGGTTGGATCGGGATGTGGGATGATGTGAAGTGTGGCTTCGGGATGCAGGATATCCAGGAGGTGTGATTGAGATGAGGTGTTACAAGCTGGCAGTGGTGATGGGATGTTTTGGGAGGCGACGTTCTTCAGTGATGCCTTCAGGGGTAGGCATCATGTTCGTCCGGTAGCGATGTGGGCATAGACAGCCTCGACTTTGATGAATGGGTGAGAAATTATTCATTGTACAGTATTCGAGGGACATGTTGGGATGCATCCTATGATTGATTTAGAGTCCTTGGGTTGTGAGTGTGATTGGATATGACCCCTTGATGCACGATGATCGTTGTGGGCGATAGGCATGAGATGGTGCTGATGATTCATAGGATGTCCTCGGGACGTGGATGAGACTTTGGGTTGCGGTCTATCAGTCATCGTCGGGACAATGGGGATGATGTGTGATTGGCGAGGATGTTCAAACAGGCTGGCTCAGTGAACAAGCTGGCAAAAGATGGGGATTGGAGGCTATGGTGTGTTGTGTTGGTTGTGACGCATGTGATGCAGTGTGGGATGTTTGTTTCCTTTTTTTTCCTAGGTTTTGGATTGTGTCTTTGTATAGTGACAATTACCTTGACACATATATGTTGTAATCTTTGTTTTTGTGTACGTTTCTATTTTATTTAATAAATTCTTAGGATCAAGTATTCTCAAGTCCTGAAATTTCTCGGTAATTTCATAATTAATTAAGAAAATAAATTTTATTAATTAATTCATCAATTAATTAATCAATGTCAGTAAAATCAAAATCCAATAATTAATTCCTCAATTAATTATCTCATTAAAAATATCAATACTTTATAATTTATTCTACAATTAATTATATCAATTCTCAAATCTCAATATCTCATAATTAATTAATTATATAATTCTATCAATTGAATATCCCAACAATCCACATTAATTAATTCACCAATTAATTAATCCAATTCATTCAATTTCACCATCATAATGATCACCATTAATTAATTAACCAATTAATTTATCTAACTCATTAAATTACTTCAACACAATAGTATACATTAATTATTTGCCAATTAATTTATCAAACTCATTCAATTGTTTCAACACAACAATCTCTATTAATTAATTTTCTAATTAATTAATCTAACTCATTCAATTTCTTCAACACAATAATCTCCATTAATAAATTTACCATTTAATTAATCTAACTCATTCAATTGCTTCAACACAACAATCTATATTAATTAATTTGCTAATTAATTAATCTAACTCATTCAATTACTTCAACACAACAATATCTATTAATTAATTCTCCAATTAATTAATCTCATCAATCTTATTAATTATTTAAACAATTAACTAATATCTTTAATATTATTATTTAATTCATCAATTAAATAATCACATACTCCCATTAATTAATTTCTCAATTAATTAATCCATTTATTTAATTCAATGATTAAATAATCACATAACTCATTTTAATTAATTCATCGATTAATTAATCCATGTATTTAATCAAAAATTAAATAATCAAAGAACTCTCATTAATTAATTATTTAATTTATTTATTTATTTAATTCACAATTAAATAATCTCATGACTCAAACTAAATAATTAATATTTTTATTTAATTCAACAATTAACTAATCTCACTACTCAAATTAATTAATTCATCAAATAATTTGCCCCTTTTTTAAATTCAAAAATTAAATAATCACATAACTCCCATTAATTAATTCATCAATTAGTTAATCCATGTATTCAATTCAATATTTAAATAATCACATAAATCTCATTAATTAATTCTTCATTTAATTAATCTGTTTATTTAATTTAGAATTAAATAATCTCATTACTCACATTAATTAATTAATCTTTTAATTAATCCCTCTATCTAATTCAATAATTAAATAATTTCATTACTTTCATTAATTAATTCTTCAATTAATTAATCCCATTATTTAATTCAATAATTAAATAATCACAATTGTCACATTAACTAATTAACCAATTAATTTTTCCCATTATTTAATATTGAAATTTAAAAATTGCATTGCTCATATTAATTAATTGGGTAATTAATTAACCCCATTATTTAATTCAATAATTAAATATTCACATTGTTGGCATTAATTAATTTTCCAATAAATTATTATCTATAAAGACCAATAAATTCTGTGGAAATTTTTTTTCTTAAATTCATAGGATTTTTACGAGTCTGCAAAAATTTACGGCGCTTGATTCTGAGACCCGGTGTGCCCGAAATCATTTTCTAAAGTTTTTTCAGTTACGTTCAATAAATGTATGAGTGGTATTTTATAACTTTTGAAACGGTGCTTGGAATTGAAATTTGAGGGCACCGTTGAACTCGCAGCGTCGGTGATTGCTTAGTGATACCTTCACTGCAGTCGCGTTCTGATGAGAATGGAAGTTTGTTTTTAGGGTTTTTTAAAATTAAATTAAATAAAAATAAGGTGTTACTTTATTTTTTTTTTTGTGGCGGTTTAATCCTCCAAGGGGAGGTTGGAAGTGGGGGCCACGACACCCTAACCTCCCGTGGGAAGTTATGGGGGTGGGGCCCGCCCGCACATAACCTCCCTTGGGATGATATCTTTGGTGGGGCCCACATGAGCTTTAACCCCCCCCCCCCCCCCCCGTAACTCCCCATTTATGTGGGATGTCAACTCTCTACCTTCCCCCATTAATTTTTGTGCCAACCCTCACCATTAATTAATTAAACATTTATTAATTAATTGGAAGCCTTTGGAATTCATTCAAACCATTAAAATAATAGATAGTTTATTATTTTTGGGCTGGCAAATCTTTTGGTGGAGCTTTGAGTGTAGAACTTCATCCTTCCAATAAAGAACGCCACACACCACTGAAGATCGATGAACTTCTTCATCGAATTTCGACCGAGCCAAAAGAGAAGGAGCTAGCTGTGAAGAACGCCGACGATGCTTCTTCCCCGGATGCTTCCCAACATCGATGAATCGATGTTCACTTTTCCTCTCCTTCCATAGTCAACTATCGTCATATGAGGTAGGGGTTGATTTATGTATGAGATTTACCCTCTGTTCTTCATTGTTTTGTTATGTTCCTTGTTTTCTGATTGATATCATCTTAACGAGGAGGGCTCGGACCGCATGAACATTGTTCGAACCTCCCCCCTTGTTGTTGTTCTCATTGTGTTGACGGCGGAGGTGGAGAAATGGTGGCCGTCATTGGGCCGACCACAAAGGAACCGGCGGAGCAAGGCCGCCGGGTCTCTAAGAGGGTGTGGCCCCACCTTGCCGTGCAGAAGGAGATCCGCGGCCATGATGGTCCGCAGCGGAGGCGCGCGGTGCCTTCACACCGCACGGAGGCCTGCAGAGGGTCGCGGCTAGGGCGGGTTGTGGCGGAGGGGACTGGCGTCGTCACGCCACGCCGGCGGAGCAGGAAAGACGCAGCCAGGGCGGGCTGCAGCGGAGGGGCGCAGCGATGTCGCACCACGCCGTGGTGGGGAGAAGTTGGCCGCTCAGGCCAGCCGGGTTGTGCAAGACCCCGTTGGGTCCCGCATCTGCTGCATACGCCTCACCTGTCACCGGTTTTGGCTCACACCCGAACGACAGAGCCATTTGGGTGCCAGGGGGCGCGCGTCTCCACCATGGGCGCGGCTAGGGTAGGATGTCGAGCCACCCCCTCAGGCCTAGCTGCTTCCTAGGACCGGATAGGACCCGCGGACTGGGTCAGACCCCGGGTCGGACCAGGTCGGGTCGGGTCAGTCCGACTGGGTCAGACCGGACCCGGACCCTTTTGGCCAGTTTACACCATTTCGCCCCTTTCTTGGGCTATGAGTGTCCTATCGACAAACCGTTTGTGGAGACAGAAATATTAGTGCGAGACGGTTCTTTTGGAATACCCCAATTGAGGTTTGGATACATTTGGAGTACGGTAAGGTTGGTTTGAACCCAAAAACCAACTGGGCCCCTGGGACATAAATGTCAATAATTCACAGACCGAGAGTCCGATTGACGCACAGCCTATCACATTGGAACCCTTATGAAATAATGGTACTTTGGGTTACTTCTTTGTGGAGTTTAGTGGCGGTATATGTACGACCGATATCTCGAGGGAATATTCTACAGAACTCGAGCACACCAGGTATGAGGAATCAAGTGGCTGATAATGAGGCGGAAGTTGGAGACAGATCATACAGAGGTCAGCACTCAGCGATCCTGTGTGGGTCAGTGTATACTGATCCTGTGTGGGTCAGATCCTGTGTGAGTTAGTGCTCAACGATCCTGTGTGGGTCAGTGCATATCGATCCTATGTGGTTCAGATCCTGTGTGGATCATTGGAGGGGTTAGTACCTATCGATCATGAGTGGTTCAGACTCTGTACGGTCAGAAGTAGTGCCTCTTGAAATAATATGATGATCTAGCTTCGCGACTAATCATATGTACTTCTATACGTCACTAAAATCCTAGTTTGAGCTGAGACAATGACTTTCATGTTTTCCTAATGATTGAGATGGGTTACTAAATAACATAGGTATATGTATGGGAATATACCTAAGTAAGGGTTATCCGTTGGTTCCGTACTTTGTGGTTATCCTTGTTGGATTTTGTGAGACCTTGAGGGTCTCCGGGTCCCTACTGAGTATCCTTATACTCACCCCTGCACAGGCTATGCCTACATCTCTTTGTGTTGGTTGCAGACGATGGACAACACTGATTGGGGCAGAGAGTAGTAGAACTGGACGGTACCTGGAGGTGGACCACTCGACGATATGTACACTGAGTGGACGGATGGACTTGGGGTGCTGAGGTGTCCATCTATACCCACCCTTATGGTGGGAATTCTGTAGGATGAACCAGTAGCTTCTTTACTTCTTTTCTGTTGTACTAGATTTTGAGTTGTATTGTTCTTTATTGTTGGGCTTGTATTTCTGGCCCCTTTACTTTCAGCACACTCTATTGTGTACAGTTTCAATTAGTTTTTTACTTCCAGTTGCGTACTCTATTGTGTTTTTTTACTATTATAAAGGCAATGCCTTCCCAGTATAAAGATTTATTCTTTTGGTGCTAGTTGCCAGCCCCTGGCCAATGGAAGACGGGATTGGGGTAGTCACGATACGGGCCCCGGGGGACAGGTCAGGACAAATTGGTATCAGAGGAGTCAGTTCTACTGTAGAACTTTGGACTCTGATCTTTCTTTTATGTGAAGCAATAGTGTTAAGTGTACCAAGTGCCGATTTCAGTTCAGCGAGTCCAGTGTTGGTGTGGCAGCCAACGTATCCATACACCAGGACCCTGACTACTGATTTCCGAATTAGTGCATGAAAACACTAATTGTGTGCATGTCTTTAAAAGTTTTCTTAATCCAACTCAACCAGGTCAGCTCACCAGGTATAAAATTTTGATCATGTCACATATGTTTCTTTCAGTATGCCTCCCTGTGGATGACCAGTTAGAGCCCTGAGAGTCATACGCTCTGACAGCCCATCGAGCGACGATGCCTCAGTGTAGGGCCCTTTACCAGCAAAGGCACCAATGGTACCACTTTCGGTTGGGCCACCGATGCCACCATCCCCAGCAGTAGATGATGCATGCCGATTGAGCACGTTGCACGAGTTCAAGTTCCAGAGGCCACCCAGGTTTCGGGGAGAGATGGACCCACATGCGGTTAAGGATTGGCCGGAGCCTATGGTGAGAGTCTTTAGGTTGGTAGTGACACCCGCAGATCTCATGGTGATCCTTGCTGCCAGTCTCCATCAGGTAGTAGCAGGTAGATGGTGGAGCCTGATGTGTCAGGTCCACGATGAGGTGACATTTCTCTGGACAGACTTCGATATCCTGTTCCGGGAAGAGTTTGTTCCATACACCCTTCCTACAGTGCAGATACAAGAGCTACTTCATCTGCAGTAGGGCAGCATGACAGTAACACAGTACTTAGTGAGGTTCACCGACCTCTCACGCTACTCCACGGATATGGTGCGGGACCCATTCTTCAGGTTCTGGACCTTCGAGTAGGGGATCATGTGAGAGATCAGAGCCTCGATAATCTCCCTCAAAATCTCTAAGCAAGCAGGGTATTAGAGAGAGCCCTCCTAGTGGAGAGTTTCCTTACTGATTAGTCACTAGCAGTGAGACCCACTACTAGTTTACATGCAGCGGAGTCTTCTGCAGCTGGAAGTAGACAGATGATGAAGAGGTCCAAGAGGATCAGACCCATAGGTAGTCAACCGCATGACTAAGGATCAGTTGTGCGGGGAACATAGAGCGGAGACACATATGCTAGGAGCAAACAGTGCTACTCATGCGATGGGCAGGGTCACATAGCATGTGACTATCTGACCCGCCGTATAAATGATCAGCAGTTAGTTGAGGGTCCTCCCAAGAAGATTTAGAGGTTCGATCGAGGTGGTCCACAGGGCACATGCAGACGTGGTAAAGGAGCTGGTCGAGCAGCTGGTGGAGGACGACGTTTCGAGGTGTTTCCACCACCACCACCAGGAGGTCCACCCTGAATGCAGTGAGCAGGTGGACAGGGGAGAGCTCAGCTTCAGGAAGTTGAGTCATATGACCACGGAACTCCAAAGATGATTATAGATACTATTTGTGTCCTCTCCACCTTAGCTATAGTTTTTATAGACACAGGTTCCAGTCATTCTTTCATTTCCACTACCCTCGTTCGGAGCTCGGATATTCTGACGGAGCTGTTGGCTCGATCCTTATGGCTAGAGACTCTTTCATGAGCAGACTTAATGATTAAGCACTGGTTCCGGCTATGTTAGCTTACTCTAGGAGGTGAGATCTTCGGCTGGGATCTCCTCATAGCGGCGTCGAGGCCTTACGACATCATCTCGGGCATGGACTGGTTATCTACAATCCATGTTCAAATTGACTGTATTAGGTGAAAAGTGTGGTGTTTCCACACGGATGGGACCAGGATTACCTTCACCAGCAAGAAGGGAACTTTTTCAGCACATGACAGACTTACTTTGAGGAGGTTGCAGCCGATCACTCATCTGTTGTCCTGCCTTATCCTCGGAGCAGTTGACGTGGAGAGTCTGAGTTATCCTGTAGTGGTGGATCAGTACGCTGATGTTTTCCCTAATGATGTTTCAGGACTACCTCCTCACAGAGAGGTGGACTTCTGCATTGACTTGTACCCCGGGATGGCACCGATATCTACCCCAGCATATCAGATGGCTCCCGCTGAGCTTCGTGAGCTGCGGGTACAACTAGATGACTTGTAGGGAAATGGATTCATCCGGGCCAATGTTTATCATTGGGAAACCCCGATTATATTCACCAAGAAGGCAGATGGGAGCTTTCGTCTTTGTGTTGACTACCATTTCCTAAACTAGGTGACTGTGAAGAATAGGTACCCACTTATGAGGATTGATGACCTCTTTGATCAGCTCAAGGGATCTCGATGGTTCTCAAAGATAGAACTCAAATCAGGCTATCATCGGCTCAAATTTTGAGATGAGGATGTGCAGAAGACGGCCTTCAAGTGTTGGCACGGCCACTATGAGTTCTCATTCATGCCCTTTGGCATAACCAACACTCCAGTAGTGTTCATGTGTCTTTTCAACAGGATCTTCTAGCCAAACCTCGATCTCTTGGTCGTAGTCTTCATTGACGACATTTTGATTTACTCGACTACTGAGTAGGAGCATGCCTACCATTTTCCGGTAGTACTAGACATACTCCAAGAGCACCTTCTTTATGGTAAGCTATCAAAGTGCCAATTTTGGATTTGAGAGGTTCACTTCTTGGGACACGTCATCTCGGAGGCTGGAGTTGCAGTAGATCTAGCAAATATTGAAGCGGTACTTGCTTGGGAGCCACCCAGGAGTGTGACAGAGGTATGAAGTTTCTTGGGCTTGGATGGATACTACCGAAGATTCGTTCCATAACTATCTAGAGTTGTAGCACCACTATCAGCCTTGATGAAGAATGGGAAACCCTTTGTGTGGTCGGAGAGATGCCAACAGATCTTTCAAGAGCTGAGGCAGAGGTTGACTAGTGCCCCCATATTAAGGATTCCAGAGGATGGCGTAGGGTACGTAGTTTACTGTGATGCATCAAGGACCTGACTCAGGTGTGTCCTGATGCAGGAGCGAGTTGTGATCGTGTATGGTTCTCGGCAGTTAAGATATCATGAGAAGAACTATGCTACCCATGACCTGGATTTAGCAGCAGTGGTCTTCACCTTGAAGATGTGGCGACACTATCGGATGGGAAAGCGCTTCACAGTCTACTATGATCACAAGAGTCTCAGTTATATCTTCTCCTAGAAGGACCTGAACCTGTGACAACAGTGTTGTATTGATTTCTTCCAGGACTATGACTTTGAGATATTTTATGCTCCTAAGAAGGGGAACATTGTTGTGGATGCGCTTAGTAGGAGATCCGGTATACAGCTGCTAGGAGAGGCGATAGAACAACTGGTAGCCTTACAAATATATTTCGTGGATAGAGATGGAGTAGCCTATCTATAGTCTCTCACAGTCACTCCTCCACTTCTTCAGCGAGTTAGGAAGGCACAGCGTGGGGACGCTGACTGCGAGACGCGACGTGCTTAGATATCTATAGGGCAGGCACCTGATGGATTTTCTGAAGGTGGGGATCACGTCATCCTCTTTAGAGGACGTACAATGCTACCAGTATCACTTATAGAGTAATTGTTGAGGGAGTTCCACACTTCCCCTCTAGCGGTACATCCAGGAGTGGCGGAGATGTATCAGGGCCTCAGACGATATCACTGGTGTCCAGGCATGAAGAAGGCAGTAGCAGATTTTGTCTCACGATGCCTCACTTTTCAGCAAGTGAAGGTAGATCACCAGGTACCAGCAGGCTTGGTACATCCCTTAGAGGTCCCATAGTGGAAGTGGGATGGGATATCCATGGAATTTGTGATCGGTCTTCCATTACATCCAGGAGTCACGATTTGATATGGGTGATCGTTGACCGACTCACCATGCCGGCCCACTTCCTACCGATCAGAGAGCAGGGCTTAGTAGAGACCTTGGTACGCCTTTATGTGCAGGATATTGTGTCGTTTCATGGAGTACCTTCTTCTAATGTCTTCGATAATGACACATGGTTTACTTCCCGGCTATGGAAGGGGTTTCAGGAGGCTTTTGGGACATAGCTTCGCTTGAGAACTGCCTTCCATCCTCATACAGATGGTCAGACTGAGCAGACCATTCAGACACTCGAGAACATTCTCCGTGCATGTGTTCTCGACTTTGGTCACAGCTGGGAGGATCACTTTCCTTTGGTGGAGTTCTCATACAACAACAGTTATCACTCCACCATCGGTATGACACCTTTCCAGGCCTTGTATGGTCGACCTTGTAGATCACGACTGTGTTGTACAGACCCAGGGGAGTCGGCACTAGTGGGACCAGAGATGGTACACGCTACCACAGAGAAAATGCAGATCATCCAGGAGCGAATGAATACTGCACAGAGCTGGCAGAAGTCGTATGCTGACAGGATACATAGACATCTGGAGTTCTAGGATGGTGACCACACCTTTCTACGGGTCTCACCTCAATGAGGTCTACGGAGATTTGGCAAAGGCGGAAAGTTATCTCCGCGATTCATCAGACCTTTCTAGGTCATTAGCAGAGTGGGCGAGGTGGCTTACTACCTAGCTCTTCTACCACAGTTGCACCGGGTGCATGATGTATTTCACGTATCTCAGCTGAGGAGATACTTACACGACCCATCCCACATCATCGACCATAGAGAGATGGACATCGATGATGGGTCGACTTTCATGGAGGTTCTAGTAGAGATTAAGGATCGACTGGAGAGGGCCCTACATGGATGGTTGATACCTATGGTGCATGTACGCTAGCAGCACGGGAACCTCCAGGAGAGCACATGGGAGCGGGAGGCTCAGATGCGTTCTCAGTACCCCCATTATTTTTTCCATAGTTTGAGTTACAGCTTATGGGGATGTAAAGACCTGAGGTGGGGAGAATGTAAAGACTTGAGAATTCCGCGGAAATTTTTTTTTCTTAAATTCATGGGATTTTTACGAGTCTGCAAAAATTTACGGCTCTTGATTCTGAGGCCCGATGTGCCCGAAATCATTTTCTGATGTTTTTTTTGGGTACATTCAGTAAACGTATGATCGAGATTTTATAACTTTTAAACTGGCGCTCGGAATTGAAATCTAAGGGCACTGTTGAGCTCGCAGCATCAGTGATTTCTTAGTGAGACCTTCACCTCAGTTGCATTCTGATGAGAATGAAAGTTAGTTTTTTCGGGTTTTTTTAAATTAAATTAAATAAAAATAAGGTGTTACGTTATTTTTATTTTTGGCGGTTTAATCTTCCAAGGGGAGCTCGGAAGTGGGGGCCACGACACCCTAACCTTTCATGGGAGGTTATGGGGGTGGGTCCCGCCCGCACATAACCTCCCTTGGGAGGATATCTATGGTGGGGACCACACGATCTTTAATCTCCCCTTTTGACTCCCCATTTATGTGGTATGTCAACTCTCCACCTTCCCACATTAATTTTTGTGCCAACTCTCACCATTAATTAATTGAACTTTTTTAATTAATTGGCACCCTTTTGAATTCTTTTTAATTCTTTCCAACCATTAAAATAATAGATAGTCTATTATTTTTGGACTGGAAAATCTTTTGGTGGATATTTGAGTGGAGAAATTCATCCTTCCAACGAAGAATGCCACACACCACCAAAGAATGACGAACTTCTTCATTGATCTTCGACCGAGCCAAAAGAGAAGGCGTCGACCACGAAGAACACTGATGACGCTTCTTCCCCGGATGATTCCTGACATCGACGAATCGACGTTCGCTTTTCCTCTCGTTCCACCATCAATGATCGTCATATGAGGTAGGGATTGATTTATGTATGATATTTACCATCTGTTCTTCTTCATTTTTTGGTGTTCCTTATTACTGATTGATATCATCTTAACGAGGAGGGCTCGGACCGCATGAACACGGTCTGAACCTCCCCCATTTTTATTGTTCTCATTTTGTTGATGGTAGAGGCAGAGCAACAGCGGTCGGCATCGGGCCAACCATGAAGGAACTGGCGGCGCAAGGCCTTAGGGTCGCCAAGAGGGAGCGGCACTGCCGTGCCACGCGGAAAGAGAGTCGCGGCCACGATGGTCCACGGTGGAGGCATGTGGTGCCGCCGTGCGGCGCAGAGGCTAGCAGAGGGCCACAGCCAGGGTGCGCTGTGATGGAGGGGTGTGGCGCCGTCGCACCGTGCCGGCGGAGCAGGGAAGCCGCGGCCAGGGCGGGCCATGGCGGAGGGGCGCGACGTCGTCGCGTCGTCGCGTCGTGCCGTGGTGGGGAGCAGCAGGACGATCGGGCCATCCGGGTGGTGTGGGACCCCATCGTGTCCCGCATGTGCTAGACCAGTTCCACCTGGCATCGGTTTCGGCTCACACCCGAATGGCAGAGCCGTTCGAGTGCCTGGGGGGTGCGTGCCTCTCCCCCTGGGCGCGTCTAGGGTATGTCGTCGGGCTGCCCCCTCGGTCCTCGCACTTCCTCGGACCAGATTGGACCCATAGACCGGGTCGGGTTGGGTCAGTCTGACTAGGTCAGACCGGAACCGGACTCATCTGGCCATTTTACACAATTTTTTCCCTTTCTTGGGCTACAGGTGTCCGATAGACAAACAATTTGTGGAAATAGAAATCTTAGAGCGAGACGGTTCTTTTGGCATACCCCAATTGAGGTTTGGACACAATTGAATTACGGTCGGGTTGGTTTGAACCCAAAAACCAACCGGGCCCCTGGGACGGAAATGCCAATAACTCCCAGACTGGGCGTCCGATTGACGCACCGTCTATCGTGTTGGAACCCTTACGATATAATAGTCCTTTGGGAAACTTATTTGTGGAGTTTAGTGGTGGTAGAGGTATGACCGATATTTCAAGGGAAGATTCTACAGTACTCGAGTGCACCGGGTGCGAGGAATCCAGTGGCTGATAGTGAGGCGGAGGTTGGAGACAGATCATACAGAGGTCAGCGTTAAGCGATCATGTGTGGGTCAGCGCATACTGATCCTGTGTGGATCAAATCTTGTGTGGGTCGGCGCTCAACGATCCTTTGTGGGTCAGCGCATACCGATCCTTTGTGGGTCAGATCCTGTGTAGATCATTGCGGGGGTTAGTACCTATTGATCCTGTGTGAGTCAGAATCTGTATGGTCAGAAGAAGTGCCTATTGATAGAATAAGATGATCTACCTTCACGACTAATCATTTGTACTTCTATAATTCACTGAAATCCTGGTTTGATTTGAGACAATGACATTCGTGTTTTCCTCATTATTGATATGGGTTACTAAATAACTTAGGTATATGTATGGGCATATACCTATGTAAGGATTATCTGTTGGTTTCATACTTTTCAGTTATCCTTGTTGGATTTTGTGAGACCTTGAGGGTCTTGGGGTCCCTAATGAGTATCGTTATACTCACCCCTTCACAGGCTATGCCCCCATCTCGTTGTGCTGGTTGCAGACAACAGACAGCACTGATCGGGGAAGAGAGTAACAAAACTGGACGGTACATAGATGTGGACCACTCGGCGAGATGTACACAGATTGGACGGACATACTTGGGGTGATGAGGTGTCCATCTGTACCCACCCTTCATATGGGAATTCCTGAGGATGACCCAGTATCTTCTTCTATTCTTTTCTTCAGTTGTACAAGCTTTTCTGTTGTATTGTTCTTTACTATTGGGCTTGTATTTCTGACCCCTTTACTTTCAGCACACTCTTTTGTATACATTTTCACTTAGTGTTTTACTTAAAGTTGCATACTCTGTTGTTTTTGTTTACTATTATAAAATAAATTCCTTCTCAATATAGGGATTTACACCTTTGGTGCCAGTCACCAGCCCCTAGCCTATGGAAGGCGGGATTGGGGTAGTCACGATACGGGCCCCGGGAGACGGGTCATGACATTCCTCTTATTTAATTCAACAATTAAATAATCCTAATACACCCATTAATTAATTCATTAATTAATTAATTCCATAACAAACAATTCAATATCACTAATTGATTCATCAATTAATTGTTTTATCTCCATTTATTAAACCACCCTAATTAATTCTTAAATTAATTGTTCTATGGTAATCAATCTAATAATCATAAAAATGTCCAATAATTAATTCTACAATTAATTATCCCTATTCAAAAACTTCAATATACCAATAATTAATTCATCAATTAATTATTCAATCTCAATAATATCTATCTCACCATAATTAATTCAATAATTAATTATCCCAAATCACAATTTCATAATCATAACTATTCATATTAAATAATTCTATAATTAATAAATCTATTTCAAAAATCTTGATAAGTCCATAATTAATTTAATAATTCATTTTTTAAGATTTAAAATCCCAATATCCCAATTTCACATGTCCCTTAATTAGTTAATTCTCCAAATTAATTAATTTAATCAGGAACATAATTTCTAAAAAACTAATAGTAATTCAAAAATTACATGAACATATGTAACACCACAACCTAAGAAGCTCAGAGATGGAGAATTACTTTATTATATAAGAATGATTACAAGGAAACAAATCCTAAAGAACTTATTAGTTTGTTAGTCTTGAAGAAACTAGATACATACATGGAACTCATTTTACATTGGGAAAAGAAAACAGAAAAATAATGCATAACTAAAGATAATAAACGGAATCCCTCAAAATTCAATAAATGATATCTTCTTCATCACCTGGGGAAAGAAAACAAATTAAATGGGTGGGATCAATTACTCAATAAGGGTTTCATATAGTGTAAGCATGATACAATAATAATTTTTTCATAATTAATTAGACATAATCAATATAGTATGGTGAATAATTGAAAAACACACACCATCAATAAACTAATAATGAAAGTGCATCCCTAGATTCTATCATTGTGAAATCCTAATGGAATGTAATTATTGAATAATGAATAAAGAAAATTATTATTATTTGGACATCATTTATCTAGAACATGAACCATCAAATCCTCGAGGCGGTTTATTTCTGTGGGTATAAATCCATCTGATTATGTTTTAGAAAAAAAATGAAGGGATTGTCGCCAACTATATTTTCTCATGAGTCCTTTCGATGCATATTAGGGATACAGAGGGCCCCTCCCATCACTGAAAGTCAAAATTATTCTTATAAAAAAATTTATTTCTAGAACAATATGCCTTATCAATTTCCATAATGATTATAGGATACAGATTCTTCAATATCTCCATAGTTAAAACAATATTCAAAATGAAAAATGTATGTAAATGAGTATACGGCTAAGATAACAATCATATACATTATAAATGAATATTTATATTTAATGGGGATTTAATTTAAAATAAAAAAGGATCTCAAAGGGGTGTTAGATTCACAACATAATAATGGTTAGGTGCACAATACCATATATGTCTTGATGTAATGGAAATTGTGACAAAGTCACTTACTACATTGTAATCAATCGAATCATATGTCCAAAAATTAATAATCATAAACTTAATTATTTAATACCATGAATATATAGTTAATCATGATATTATATATCAAATGTAATCACACATAAATCACATAGAATAAATAAGTCGCGAACAATGGAAATCTCACAGAAATAAAAATGAGATGAGAAACCCCTTACCTTATGTCCAAATGTGTCCCTCCTTTGATATTAATGTACTATAAAGTCAAACTAAATTAATTAATTAATTCATTCATAACCATTAATTCATTTATATTATTTATTATTGTTTCATTAAGTACATTTATGACCTTTTTGATAAGTTATAAGATTGAATTCTGTTGTTCTGGAGTGTTCGTTTACTTGATTTCATGATCATTTCGCTTGAATATAAGTAATGAAATTTATGTAAAATGAATATAATTCTCTAGAATTGTAATTAAATGTTATTAATGAGCATCCAGAACTATAAATGGTTATACATTTCATTTGTTTATATGGTATGAGGATGAATCATTAGATAATTCATTTAGTGATAATTTTTTTGATTATTATGTTGGTTATTGATCGTAACAAACTCATTTTTTATCATTTAGTATTGTGTAAATATTTTACATCCAAAACATAAAAATGGTTTTATTATAAATATTAAAATTTTTATCAACCATTAAAAAAATTTAATTAACATATTTGAAGATGAATTTTAAGAATGAAAATTCGTCGTCCACAATGGTTGAAAATTAGAACTTCCCAGGCGATATTTTGTTTTATAAAATAAAAGAGAGAGGGTAGGGATATTGATGATATATCTTCCATTAACATAATATAATTCTTGTATATAGATTATACCAGAGTTATAATGATCATTTATACATAGGAGGTGAAGGGATAATAATAAATAAATAAGGAACTTAAAGATAAAATAAAAGGAAAAAAGAAGAAGATTTTATGTTTTTGATACTCCTCCTTGAGAATCTCCTTAAGGGGGTTGATTTTTGTATTTTGGAAAGACCAAGAGATATTGTATGTGGGAAGGGACTAGGAAAGAGTATTTGGAAATAAATTTTAGATTCTTAAAGTCTTATATGATTGAATAGAAGAGGGGGGAAGAAGTGCTTTTTATAATGGAGAGGAGTGATTTCTCAATATTTTATTCTTTATTTTATAATTTTTCTCAGGAAAAGAAATTGTATTGATTATTATGACCAAAAATAGTAATAATTTCATTTGAGTTCTAACTAATTGTTTCTTACATCATCCATAATGCATGTAATAGTGTATTTATATTATACTTTATTATACCGTAAATTACCGCATTTTACTATTCACCAAAAATTCAAGTATTTTGGAAAAATACCAAAAAATCACCCTAACCATTTTTTGATGTTTAAAAACTAAAAATGAAATAAATTTTATGAAAATAATTTTCTAAATATGAGAAATTTAATTTTTAATTAAAATCATTATTTACTTGAAAAATATAGATTTTAAAATTATAATTGATTTTATAACACCCTGAAAAATTATCTAAAGTCTCATTAGATTATCCTAAAATAATAGGAAAAAATTATTGATTTAGGAATAAATTTTATGAAAATTAATTATCTTTTAAATTAATTTATTAGTTATAAAATTATAATTAAATATTAATTACTCACAAAAATACTAACACTTAATTATTAAATTTTAAAAGATTCACTGCATAAATTATATTTATACTTTCTTGGGTGAGGTTACTTTTGATAGGGGTCTTATTAATATTCATAAGGGAATATTATTGTTCATAAGGGTAGTATTAATATTAATACGGGTAAGTTACTATTCACCAAAAATTATGTTGATCCTATCAGTCTCTAAATATCTTACTGAACACAACTGTGTATGTCCGTTTTTTGAAATACAAATCACATAAGTGGAAAAATTAAGTTTAATGGATAGTTTATAACTATCTCCTATAAAAAAAATTATTTTGTAGAGAGTTAGTGTTGCATGAATAATAAGGTATCTAATGAATTGAAATTATTTAAGAATACACAAACCATAAAATCTTGGGTTGTTATATTCTTCCCTCCTTTAGAAATTTCATCCTTGAAATTTTTCATGTATATATCCCTCCAAAAATATGAGGTTGGTTTTTCTTCATAATATCCTTAGGTTTCGTTGTTTCTTCCTCCATTTTTGGTTTTCTCTAAATAACCTTTACCAGTAGAGTTTCCTAGTTTATCAATACTTTCTCTCTTATGTCACGAATCTCAATAGACTCTTCAAAGTATGAAAAATCATGTTCAAGTTATATCTCTTTATAGGTGCGTACATGTGTTGGGTGTGGTATGTATATCTTTTACGAGGAAAAGTGGAACACATCATGAACTTTGGATAGACTTGGGTGCATCATTAAATGGTAAGATGCAGCAACAATTCTTTCCAAAATTTCAAATGGACCGATGTACTTGGGGCTGAGTTTCCCTTTCTTACTGAACCTTAAGACACACTTCCATGGAGATACTTTTATACAGACATGATCTTCCACTTGAAATTCAAAATCCTTTCTATGGTTATTAATATCACTTTTTTCCTACTATTGGATTCTTTAATATGGAAATGAATTGTCTTTACCTTTGTTGTTGTCTCTTCAATAAGTTCTTGGTTCGGTAAGTTTCCTCTCACCAACTTCATCTCAACAAGTTGGAGTTTGACATATATTTCCATATAATGCTTCATATGGTTCCATTTGAATACTAAAATGAAAACTATTATTATAATCAAACTCCACCAAAGGTATGTATTGATCCCACTTACCTTTAAAGTCAAGTGATCATGATCTCAACAAGTCTTCTAGTGTTTGAATAGTCCTTTCAAACTACCAGTCAGTTTGCGGGTGATAAGCAGTACTCGTATGAAGCTCAATATCACAAGCCTTCTGAATAATCTTCTAGAATTTCAATGTAAATCAGGGATCTTGATTAGACCCAGTCAATAGAGTTTCACTGTTAATTCTTACAAATTCATTAATATAGATTCATTTTAGGCACTCAAGTGGTAAATTTTCTCTTATAGCAAGTAAATGTGCCGATTTTGTAAGATGATCAACAATTTACCATATTGCATCATTCCTTCTATGTGTCCTTAGTAGTCCTATGATAATTTCCATTGTAACATAATAGCAATTACACATAGGAATAGGTATAGGTTGCAATAATCTTATTGGATGTTGTCTCTCAGGCTTCACTTGTTTGAAAACTAGACACCTTGACATATAGTTAATAATTTCTTTCTTCCTATTATCCCACCAAAATTTTCCTTTAAATATCTATATATCTTGGTTCTACCATGTAATATTGATAAATTTTGTCTATGAGCATCATCTAATAGTTCCATTTTTAGCTCAGGTACTAATGCAATGCATAACCATGAAGACTTCCAATCATCCATCCTTAATGGCTTTAATTTTATTTTGTATATTCTCATCATCAAATTGATATATTTTTAAATTCTCTTATTTAGCAATCATTTTAAAAAAGAATGATGTTTACTCTCCCTTAAAAATTCAAATATTCGTCTTTACTAGATCCATGAATATAGGATCTCTCTAAATCCTAATTTGGGTCAGAAGTCCATGATCTTTCATGCATAATGAATCTTCTACCTTATTTTCCTTTCTTGGGTGGTGGTGTATTGAACAATCACAATATTTGTGTAACTCGAGCCATCTTATTTGCCTCATATTGAGTTTTTTCTAGGTAAAATTATATTTAAAACTCTTTTTATCCATATATATCTCACATCTTTCACCATAGAGATAGTGTCTCCATATTTTTAGAGAAAATATTACGACTGCTAACTCAAAATCTATAGTTTAATAATTTTTTTCATGAGTATTAAACTACCTTGATGCATAAGCAATAAATTTATCATTTTTCATAAAAACACAACCCATCCCATTCTTTGATGCATCAATGTATATCAAAAACCCATCATTTCCATATAGAAGAGCCAAAATTGGATCAATGAAAAATATTATTTTCAATTCTTCACAAAATTTTGTACATTCTTTTGTCCATATGAACTCAACCCCTTTACGTGTGATCTTGGATAGCAGGTTAGCCAATCGGGCTAAATTCTGAATGAAAAGTTGATAGTAACCTACTAATCCAATAAAACTACGTACCTCGGTTAGGTTTATTGTAATTGTACATTCTTGGATAGCCTTTGTCTTCACAGGATCAACTCTGATTCTATCCTTAGAGACAATATGGCCACGAAAAGAAACTTTTTGAACTATAATTCACATTTACAAAACATCCCATACCACTCTTTTCATCTAATAATCTATAGAATAACTCATAATTGGTTCCCATGGTCCTCGTATATTTTTTAATATTTCAAGATATCATCAATAAATACCAAAAAATCATCAAGATATTACTTCAAAAAATTGTTCATTAGATCCATGAAAATTGAGGGTGCGTTAGTTAGTCCAAATGGCATTACTGTAAACTCGTAATGCCCATACCTAGTTCAAAATTCTATCATTGGAATATATTCCTTCATCACATGCAACTGATGATATCCATACCAAAGTTCAATATTTGAACAATATTGAGCTTCATGTAGTTGAACAAATAGATCATCAATGTGAGGTAGATGATATTTGTTCTTTAATGTAATAGAATTTATTTCTCTATAATCAATGCACAGCCTCATGGATTCATCTTTCTTGTTAACAAATAATATAGAGACTCCCCATGGAGAAACACTAGGGAAAATAAATACCTTGTCACTCAATTCCTCTATTTGTTTCTTTAACTCTACCAATTACATAGTGGTTGTTCTATAAGAAGTATTTGATATAGGTATTTCACTGGGAATTAAATCAATAAAGAACTCAACTTCCTGATCTAGAGGATGTCCAGCTAAATACTCTATAAATACATCCATATATTCTTTAACAATAAGTATGTATTCAATTTTAAGATCCATATATGATGTTTTCTATTCCTCTCCATGAACTTCATTTAGAAGATCTACTGAAGGTGGATCTGGATAAGATCTAGATTATGAGGTTTCATATCTAAAGATAAGGGATTCTATATTATTATCAAAAATTGGAACTTCCTTATTCTTGCAATAGATTTTTGCATCTTAATTTGAAATCCAATCCATACTGAGAATTATATCAAAGTCAATCATAGGTATGATGATAATTTCAGAATCTAAATTACATTTAAGTGTCACAAAGGGGATTGGCTGACACATTTTTTTTGTAATGATACATCCCTTAGGAGTTTTAACTGATAAATCATTTATTATTTCAAATTTTAAATGTATTATTTTCTTAGAAAATTAGGAATATATAAAAGAATGATATGATACAGAATCAAATAAATCATTGTCCAAATTCGAAGAAATTATTAAATTACCTAACACAATGTTATTAGGAACTTCAACATCTACAGTTGTGATCGCAAAAACCTGCGCTTTTTCTCATGACCTTTTCTGAGGCAATTTTCCTTGATGTTTAGGAAAATCATTTTCATAGTGTCCCAACTCCCTAAAATTATAGCACTTAACATCATTGATTTGTCTCGTCCCATTACATTCATTAGATCAGTGACCCTTTTCTCCACACTTATAACAAACTCCCATGCCTTTAAAACATTTTCCAAGATGGTTCTTTCACCAGTTATCACATAATGGGAATTAATTCATTCCCTTATTCTTCTTTGGAGATTCACCCTTTCCGTGATTATTATAAGAACTATTATTCTCTTTATTTCCCTTGAACAAACTTGATCTAGGAAATTATTTCTCCGTTTTGATGGCACCTAAAACTATTTCATCATATGAAATTTTTTGTGAATCTAGTGCCATTCAAATACTTGGCTTAAGAACATAAATTAAATTATCAATATTATCTTCTGAATCACATATATAACCTATAGCATAAATGTCTAGTATTTTGAATGTATCTACATACTCAGCAACACTATCTTTCTCCCTTTTTTTTAAGAAAATAAATTATCTCTTCATTTCAGTGTATTTCTCACAAGGGAAATATTTTTCAAAGAACACTTTGTTAAAATTTTTATATTTCATATATTCTATTTCATCTTACTTCGTGGTATGTTGGATCAAGGATCACTATGGATCAACATCACCATTGAGACAATATAATGTCAGTACTACCTTTTGATTTTCATTGCATCTTAATGCCAGAAATATATTTTCAAGGGACTTGATCCACTACTCAGCTACCACTAGATTACTAGTCCCGCTAAAATATGGGGGCTTCTATCACATGAAAAAATTAAACATAGGTGTATCATGGTTATTCATCACAGACTGAGTATGTTGTCCTAATATGGTCAAAATATGCTCAGCTCCAACACTAATTGTGTTGACTTGATTAGTGGGGAAATCCCTAAATTTTCTACAGCCATTGATCCCCTTTCATCCATTAGTCACCATCAATAAACAATTTAATACACTAAATTAGGTTATAAATTATAATTCATAATTCGGAACTATAAAAACACCATAATCTAGAAATTTTAACTAATGTCATAATCATAAACATGATTTCCATTTACTTTTAAATCCTTCATAATGGATTAAAAAATGTGAATTATCCTAAGAATATCCTCTGGGAGTATCAAACCAGGTGCATAGTAAGGCCTATTGTCATGTACCAAATTACCCCAAGTCATTCCAGGAACACCTTGTCAGAGTTTTTACTCCTAGGTACATTTGTGCTAGAACCACATCCACTTATAGTATTCAGATAGGGATGTAATACTAGGAATACCCATATAATCTCTAACTTACCAAAATTATAGGATGTTATTCTATACTTATCCTCAATGTCTGTCATAGGGTTGTGCTCCCTAATCTTTGTTTTATATATTTAGTTCCCAAGGTTTCTACTAAACTTCCTCTTATACCAACTGTAACATCCTCACCCTAAAAGCCTCAAGTCGGTGCATTACTTTATTAAATTGGAAAGATTACAAGAAAAAAAATCTTGAAGGATCGAATAGTTTAGTAGTCTGGAAGAAACTATATACATACATGGAAATAATTTTACATTGGGAAAATAAAATAGAAAATTAATACATAACAAAAGCTAATAAATGACATCCTTGAAAACACAATAAATGATCTCTTCTTCATCACATGGGAAAGGAAAACAAATTAAAGGGGTGATATTAAATTATCTTTTTAAGGGTTTAATATAGTGGGATCATGAAAAAATAATAATTTATTCATAATCAATATGGCATGGTTAATAATTGAAAAACATGCACCATCAACAAACTAAGAATGAAAGTACCTCCATAGATTTTTTCATAGTGAAAACCTCATGGAAGGTAATAAATGAATCATTAATAAAGAAACTATTTATTATTTGGATGTCATGTATCTGGAACATGAACCATCATACCATTGAGAAGGTTTAAATCTGTGGGTAGAAACCCATCTGATTATGTTTTGGAAACAAACTAAAAGGGTTTGTCACCAACAATTTTGTCTCATAAGACCTATTAATGCATCAAGGGGATATAGTGGGCCTTGTCTACCACTGAAATTCCAAATCATTATTATATAAATATTTAATTCTATAGAAATATTTCTTATAAATTTTCTTATTGATTAGAGGATACGAATTCATCAATATCTCTACAGTCAAAACAACATTCAAAATAAACATCATAAGTAAAAGGCTATATGGATAAGAAAATAATCATATAAATTATACATGAAAATTGATATTTAATAATAATTTAATTTAAAAATAAAACGGATCTCAAAGGGAAAGTAGATACACCACATAATAATGATTAGGTGCACAATACCAAGTAAGTCTCGATGAAATGGAAATTGGGACAAAGTCCCTTACCACTTGTAATCAATCGAATCGTATGTCCAAAAATTAATAATCATCCAATGAATCATTTAATTCCATGAATAAACATTGAATAATTATATTTTATATCAAACAGTAGAAAAAGTACACCACATACAATAAATAAGTGGTGAACAGTGCAAATCTCATGAAAATAAAAGTGAGATGAGAAACCCCTTACCTTATGTATGGATGTACTCTTCCTTTGATCTTAATGTCCTAGAAAGTAAAATTAAATCCATTAATTAATTAATTCAGAATATTTACTACATGTATATTATTTATTATTGTTTTATTAGTTTCGTTTATTACCTTCTTGATATGTTATAATATTGAATTCTGTCATTCTGGAGTGTTCATTTACTTGATTTCATGATCGGTTCGCTTGATTATAAGTAATGGAGTTCTTGTAAAATGTGCATAATTATCCATAATTGGAACTACATGTAATTAATGAGCATAAAAAAATTTAAATTATTATATAGATCATTTGGTTATATGGTATTAGGATGAATCATTAGATAAGTCTTTTATTGATAATCTTTTATATTATTATGTGGGTTATTAATCATAACAAAATCATTTTGTTTTATCATTTAGTATTATGTAAATATGTTACTTCCATAACATAAAAAGGGTAATATTATAAATTTTATAATCTATATAAACCATTTAAATGGATTTATGAACATATTTGAAGACTAATTTCAGGAATGAAACTTTATCGTCCACAAAGGTTGTAAATTGGCACCTCTCGAACGATGATTTCATATAAAAATAAAAGAGAGAGAGTAAAGAGATTGATGATGTATCTTCTATTAACATGATATAATTATAGTTTATATAATATAATGGATTTATCAATATAATTTTGATAGAGGATGTGGGGAGAGAATATTAAATAAAGAAGAAACTTGAAGAGAAAATAAAAAGAAAAGGAATAGGACTTTACCTCTTGGATACTCATCCTTGAGAATCCCCTTAAGGGGATTTATTTTAGTCTTTTCGCAAGAACAAGAGAACATAGATGTGGGTAAGTACTAAGTAAGATAATTTGGGTAGATATTTTAGAATATTAAAGTCTTATAGGAGTGAATAGAAGAGTGGGTGGGGGAAGGAGTGGTTTTTATAATGGAGGAGAGGAGTGATTTCTCAATATTTTACTCATTATTTTATTATTTTTCTCAATACAATAAATATTATTGATTATTCAGAACAAAAAAAGTTATAAGTTTATGTGAGTTTTAAATAATGTTTGATTACATCATTCATGATGCAACGAATAGTGTATTTATCTTATAATGTATTATACCATAAATTGTCATATTTTACTATTCACAAAAATTCAAGCATTTCAGAAAAAATCACAAAATTCACCCTAACAATTTTTTAATGTGTATAATTCAAAAAATAAATACATTTTATTAAAATAATTTTCTAGATATGATGAGTTTAATTTTTAATTAAAATCTTTATTTACTTGAAAAATAAAGATTTTAAAATTATAACTGATTTTATAACACCCAAAAAAATATCTAAGGGCTCATTAGATTATCCTAAATTCATAGGACAGAAAAATATTGATTTAGAAATACATTTTATGAAAATTAATTATCTTTGAAATTAATTTATTAATTATAAAATCGTAATTAAATATTTATTACTCACAAAAATGCCAACACTTAATTGTTAATTTTTAAAATATTCACTACTTAAGTGTTATTTATACTTTAATAGGTGAGGTTACTATTTATAAGGGTAGTATTACTATTACTAAGGGTATATTAATATTCATAAGGGCAACATTACTATTCATATGGGTAAGTTACTATTCTCAAAAAAAAATCATGTTGGTCCTATCGGTCCCTAAATATCTTTCTGAACACAATTGTGTATATTTGTTTTTCAAAATTAAAATCACATAAGTGGAAAAATTAAGTTTAACATCTTGTTTATGAATATCTCCTATAATAAATCTTTGTTTTATAGAGAATCAGTGTTGCATGCATAATAATATATATAATTAATTGAAATTATTTAACAAGAAAGATACCATAAAATCTTGGGGTGTTATAACATAAATGAAATTAGGACTTTGGGATTTGAATTATCGACCACCTACATCAAGAACGGTCATGAATTCTTGCCAACAGATAATCCCAATTTGAAGTAGATCAACTGATATTGTGACAATGAATGTGTTCTTGATCTGAAACCTAAATCCACAATTAAATGAAACAAGATCTCTTAAATATCAATCTAAATCCAACAATCCCATTTCTAGATTAAATAGATCTAGATCTAGATCCAATAATCATAGATATAGATTCAATAAATCTAGATCTAGACCCAAAAATACTAGATAAACATGTTTCATTTATCTGGGAAGAGGAGTGTAAGAGAAATATATATTTAAACGAGAATAACACCCATAATCGAGAGGTGTGAGGAGGGTATTCAATCAAAGATGGTGGTGCATAGAGAAGTTTTTGTCCAAGGTAGTGGTGTGTCGAGGAGTTTCGGTCGAAGGAGGAGGTACGGGGAGGCTCTTCAAATAAAGAGGAGAGGTCTTCGGGATCCTTTCAATAGGGAAGAGGGGTATCTGGAGGGTTATGCAGTGTTGGAGGTGTCATTTTAATATACTAGGTGTTATAATTACACAATGTGAATTATCTTTTCACATCATGTAAAAGTCATGAATTATTTCATGATTTTCAAAAGAAATCCCATAACAACCCTTTAAAAATAGTAAATACTAATTACACATTGTGTAATTTAGTTTTTTAATATTTCAACATGTGGGGAAAAAGTTATAGGGGGTGTAATCTACTTTTGTGACAGGTTAAAACATTGTTAAAACTACTTTTGTAACTTTTTGACATGTGGGAAAAATAGTTCAAAGGGTTGTAAATTTTCAAAGTTTTGAATTAATTTAAACCATGAATTAAATTCACACGGTCTTCCATGACAATTAACTTATTCCTATTACACCCTGAGAAAATATGGGATCTTACATTTAGTTTGGCAGGTCATTTCCTTTTATCGATACTTATTACCTAACTTTTATTTTTTAATGAATGGTATTAACTACTTTAAGGGATAACTGTGATGGAATTAGGCCTGCTATTTGGGAAGCATCAAATAGGAGAATATGTGTAATTTATTATGACTAGAAGACAGTTCTTTTAGTTGGGGTGATTTAACCAACCTGTTATCTAAAAGGTGTCATCTGGGGTTGGGTTGTTCTATAGACCTTCAATTAAGTTGATGAGCGTATTTTATTGTTAAATATTCATATATTATAAATTGGGTCTATAATATAAGTATTTAAATCCTATTATCAGGGTTGTTCCTCTTGTGACTAGATACTCATGGTCTTTTATCAGGTTATTTTCATGGAATGATTATACAGTGTAATTTTTATGAAGGGTATTTCTTTTCATTACTATATGTTAATAATTATAGTAGTCTATTATCCAAGATCCTTTCTCTAATACTAGACAATGATAGATACATTATTCTAACTATCAAGGGTGTTTATCCTTATGTTTATATAATATGGGATTGACTATGCCAACTATTAGGTGTGTTTCTCTCTATGGTAAGATTATAAGGGATAAACTATATGATGATATAAATTTCTCTCTATACTATATTATGATATATACATTGTGTTAGATTTTAGGGGAACTTATTCTTATGGTTTGATATTGATTCGTACATTGTTCGTATTATGAATAGTGTTCTGTTGGGTGTAGAACCAAAAAAACCCACACAAAAACAATTAAAAAGAACATCCTTCTAAATTCCTACCTTTTAAAAGTCATCATAGCCCTTTGACTATTTATTAAATAACTAATAATTAAATAACATAATAACCACATGAAATCAAACATACATATAGAAATTCAAAAGGAAAAAAAGAAAGTTGGAAGAATGCATAATAATTACATTGTTTGGAAAATGTCATTCATTCATGGGTGGACACTACAATAACTATGATAAATGAAAGTACAAGAGATTACAAATATGCTCTGCATTATCACTACTCCCACTCAGATAAAGTATTCTTATGATGACATCTGAAATTTATGAATGTTATATATCTTGGTAGTTGGTCCCGCCTCATATTTATAGATGTCTTCTCCCAGTAAACCGGTTTCACCTCTCTCTAAGATTAATGATTATCCATGTATGTTTTTTTTGAGTCTAATAAAATTTATCAGATCAAAAAGAATTGATTGAAAACCCTTGTACAAGGATCTACATTCCAGATTATATGAAGGGGTGAAAAATACTAAAATGAATAATTGTTGTAAATAATCACATCGTATACCGAAGTGCATCTACAACATCTTCAAATTACATCGCATGGGTTTGGTAAAGATCACTAAATGGAAAAAGGATCTCACATTCATGATGTATCCATGGGATAAAATGAATCATTTGAAATTCATATGGGATTCACATTTTCTCTAAGGTATTCCAGTACCTCTATATGTAAAGTAGGAAGATAATAAATAGATCAACAAGTTTTTGGGTGATTTTTTCAAGCCTAATGTATCTGAATCCACACCCATACACCATCATATGTTAGTAGGGTTTATATAGAACCTTAGGATTATCCTGGGTGGTGTATTAATTATTTTATGCATTTATAATTCATGTATTAATGCCTCATCTAATTCATGCATCATATTAAGGAATACATTTGACTCGTATTTATTTTATCTTATGAAACATTTCTTTTAATAATAGCCTCGATAGATAATAATTTGGGTGTCAAACAAAAAATAATATACCAAATTAATTTCCATGAAAATTTGCATACATGTTATATATATACACACATCATATATGTGTGTGTGTGTGTGTTTATATATATATATTATATATATAAATATTTATGGTATGTTCCCATCAATCTCCCCCTTTCACTAAAGCCTAGAAGACTTTGTGTTGTTTCACTATATAATATATCATATACAATAACTCATGAAACTAAATCCAAAACTTTTTTGGATATCTTCCAAAACACTTTTTGGAAATATATCATTAACTTCACCTTGTATTACATCATATGTAATACCTTGGGTACACCCATCAAAAAAATTGGATTAACTATAAAACAATTTTATAATAACTATTTGAGTCAAACTCAATCCCCTTTCAGTCAACCACAAAGTATAACACCATGTCCCTTTATAAAATTAAAACAACTATGAATATCGAGATCCATTTATGTAATCAAATAGTAGCCTATAACAAAGAAACAATTCTACTCAAACTATAAATAAATCTAGAATGATCTGCATCAAACATTTTTATATTTATATCTATGTCCACCAGTCTACATCATATGAAAATTTTCATTCTAATATTTTCCTTTTTTCCAAGAAATTGAGTGACCATGGAACACACAACATATCAATCCTATATATCCAACTTATCTTTTCTCGATTCTCGTAGTATATATTGATCTGATCGATGAATAAATCAAATGTAATTTATCCTTATGGATAATTACATCACATATACCTTATCTAAATAGATAAATAATATCTTGGTATAGCTAAACACTCCCACATTCTATCTCAATTATGGTCTTATATGTCACACTCATCATACATGAGGAAAAATATTATCTTAGTTAACCTCAATCTGATGAAATGATCAGCAACATACCCATCACCCATGTATTAGATAAGTCAATATGTATACTTGTGTAAGTAGGGTATCAAGTTATGAAGGCTCTAATTCAAGTTAATTTACCAACCATAGATAGATTGGAGTCAAATATGATCCATGAACCCCTAGTAAACCAAATACATCCAGGTATGATACTCTATGAGGTATACTATATAAGTCTTATAGTGTACACAAAGAATCTTATTATTTTTTTTGGACCTCATGACCATAATATATATCTCAATGAAACAATCCTACTCATATTAACTTTAACATTTCGTCATAGACTATAATACTCAATGATGAACATCAGTTAGGGATAACTCAAAATCATACTTTAATAGGTCAATTATCATTACACATTCTGAAATTTATATCTATATATAAATTTATGTATCCAATATAAAATAATAATAATGTATATTTTTTTAATAATATGATACATTTTAATATTTTTAAACTCATTAAAAATATAAAACATGCCAAAAAAATCCTTGATTTATCATATCATATATGATAGACTGCCTGATCGAACTTATGTTATCTACACTTTATGGGTTTTGTTAAAAAATTACATCATATGAAATCCATGTCACATCTCTATGTGATAATCTGATAAATTTATCTCACTAAAATTTTTAGTGAGAACCATATATGAAGTAATCTAGTTTGAATAATAGTGATTATTAGGAATCATATTTCTAATTATTAAACTTCTTGAACATATTCAAACATATTAACTTCACACCATCATATTTTATAATGTTTCTACTTAGAACTCTTTTTAAGTTCATTACAATCATCCTTGTAAAATTATTCCATAGAAATTTTTCCATGAAATAATATAACTACTTATATTATAATTTACTAATACATCCAATCAATCTTAAGATATTAAGTTAAATTCAATATAAACATAGATTGTTGCAATTAATTTTTTATTAACTTTGAACTTATTTAAGTCCAAACACACTTCCACTATCCTATTATACATTATATTCTATTCAGAAGATATTTCTAAGATACACAAACCCTTTTATGTTAAGAAATAACACTTATTTCCATTTTAGTAGTAACATTTAACAAAGAAACTGTATAATATATGGTATTTTATGTGTTTAGATTTTTTTAAAATAATAATTCATTAAAATATAACATTTATGTTTGAAAGAACACATTACCATATATTTTAACAAATATCTGGATAAAAACTGTTATCCTGGAAAAACACTTTTATACAAATATTCTTCTCAAAACATGATATAGAAATTGATGAATCATAAACCATGTGAATACATTTAATTATATCATATTCGTTCATAACAACAGTTTTTTATTGAAAAACTCATCTTATCACATATGGGTAAATGATATGAACATACACATCTTTTACTTTGATGATTTTGATATTGATATTATTCCTTTACATTCAAATCCTCGATGTAGTAACTATAAACATCATCTCACGAATATAAACTACAAGATCAATCAATTCTTCCTTTGAGTTTAAACTCTTTTATATTTAAAATTCTTTGTAAAATATACATTTGGTATCACATACCTTTAAAATTTTAAAAATTAACTTTTACAACATCCATACCACAAATTGATATTCCATAGAGTTTCATAACCTCTATTAGGTATATCCTGGATAATCCAATCATATTTAATTATTACTCTTACTTTCTAAAAACCTTAGGTTTCAATGACCTTGATTGGATTCTTTTAGAAATATTTTAAAACTTTTCAACCAACTTTTCTACATCCAATTTTAACTTTTACCTTCTTATACAATCTCTAAAAAACATTAAAAACTAGGCATTGTATGCCTAGATAATATATATTCCCAACAATTTTAAAATACCAGGTAAACATTATTTGAATCAATCATATTTTTGGAACATTTCTATATATGAAAATAGGAAAAATTCCATAATTAGAAAAACCCATTTTTAGTCTCCCCTTAAATTATCTTATAGAATTAAAAAATCATAACTATGTGAATTTGAAATGCCTTATCTAATTTCATTGAAACAAATATTATTTACATTATCTAATCAAGAGTGAAATGTGATAAAATATGCATATTATGATGAATTAATTAAAAATTGAATCATCCATGTTATCAATGTAGGAACTCTGTTGCTCCATTAATTGAAAGAAAAATTCATGATTCATTTATTTTTATCTTATAACCTAAAATATATTTAAAAAACTTTTTAAAACACAAATTTTATATCATATATCTATCATAATAAAAGAATTTATTTTTATAACCAAAAAATATTTAAGAAAATATTTAGTCTCACCAAGTCATTTAGCATATTCAATCATATTGAATATCATTTGATGTACCCAATAATATTGAATATATGAGACTAAAATCATTGATTTACTCTATTATATTGAGTAGGTAGTGACTTTGGTTTTTATGGATTAGTTCTTTAAATATTTCTATGTAAATATCTAAATATATCCTCAGAGTTGGTGTGGTGTTTGGGTATCTCGAGACCCCAGAATAAATATTTTAAAAATATTAATATATTTCAATGCATGTGTGTATATAGTTTTAGTGTTTTTGGTTTTAACATTATTTAGGATCTCATATAGTAAATAAAAGACCATGGTTGATTCCGAAACATTGGTTTTACCCTAATTCCAACCTAAGGTTTGTTGGTGTCGGGAGTCTGATTGTGACAGCAGTGGCAGGTGCATTTAATAAAAATAAATAAATAAATAAATTATTTATTTATTTATTTAAATGACCTAACCTAACTCCCTATATAAATATGTAATTATTATATTTCTCTATTTTTATCTGCATAGTACTAGGAGGATTAGATAAAATCATTCTTCATTGATGGATTGAGAGTAAAGAATGACAAAAATTAGATCATGGTGGATCGAGAAGCAGCAAATGCAGTGGGTCTGTTTAATTGTTAGAAGATATTTTATTCACCTTAATTGAACCCTAATTGAGTAAATTCACTTTATTTATGGATTTATCATTGATTTTTTTGATAATAATGTATTCATTATTTGTTTATATTGATCTATAGTTATCTACCCATCGCATGAGACCATTCTATAATTTGAATTGTTTAAATTGGATTATTTTCTGATATTCCATGATATCACCCCAGTATATCCCCATTTATATAATTATTTCCCATAAAATCTTATCCAATGAATTATTTACTTCATTCTTGTGCATTTACCACCACCATTCTTTATGTTCTTCAATGTTGGCCCATGGGGTAATGATTTGACATTGCCTTGGTGGGTTCGAGCATGTTTAAACAACCAAATTCATGGGTTTTGTGCGAACAATGATGGGGGTGGTGATTTTTGATGGATAATGATGGATTTCATGTGATTATTAGTGGATATGGGATCTAAAGTGTTGATGTAAACAGTACATGCTACTGGACGTGTGTCAACTCATTAGAGGAAGATTGGATTCCATTTCCCGGCCACCAGAGGCCAAAAATCGACATCATGAGGAATTACCATTTTATTTTTGGTGGAAAATGGTAGGATTTGAGGTTCCGAAGGTGTATATTCAATTCAAATAAAGGATATTATTATCTATGGAAAGATAAAGTGCACCCCGTGTAGTACAAACGAACAAATTTCATGTTCTTTAGTTTTCTACAATAGCTACTGTTTCGTAAGTATTAATGATTAGACTCTTTGTGTTCAAGACCACACAAAATGTGACCCTACTCAGGTATCCAAGACGTGTGCCCTCCATACATTCCCCAGGACCCCAAGTGATCAGACACACCAGGTTTCTACATGATCATGACATGTACCTATACTTCGCAAACTAATCCTTGTGTCAAGTGTACAGGCCCAGGAACCTGGGTATACATACACATCATGTGCCATTAGGACACATCATGTAGTATGACATGTCCCTCCAACCCATGTTTAGGGGATAAAACATCTAGGTGATGAGTTGGGGTTACATTCCATGTGGACCCCCAATACATGATGTGTACTTCTCCTAGAAACTTCTTCCTCACACATCTCCTTCTTAAAGACTCATATTTTGTCCCACAAGTAGCCTACCATGAGATGTTTTTATATGTTAAACGTGATGTTAACCATTATTGTGGTATGAACGATATGATGTGATATTTTGTGATTGTGATGCTTCTTCAGGTGATGCTTGACGATGGAAGTGATCAGGAAAGGATCATTTGAGAGATTTCATGGTTGATCTTACCTTATCACACTAGGGTGTTGGTCCCCCATATTCATTACATAGATAGATTCAGTACTCCCCTATTCCATATAGGGCACAATTAATCTCTCATTAGAGTGGTATTCCCCCATCATCAATCTTCTGTGGGGTGTGGGTCATCCACATAGCATGGCTCCCTTCGATGTGAAGTGCAATGGCGAGGATTGGGCCCCTCCAATCATATTTTGGTGAGGTTGTTTAGTATGCCTCATTGAATTCTCAGTTCTCTTGATTTTGGATCCTAGTGGGGAGTTTAGGTACCCACCATATAATTCCTTGTGAGGTTGTGTATGATTTTGGGCACCAGAGATGGACTTTTGGAGATACTCACCAACTCATCGATTATGGATATCATGTAACATATAGATCCACTTAATCTCTTTCTTGGTTTTGTTTATAAGAATATTTATATATATCGGGTTTTCATTTCCACTTTCTATGGGTTTAGATGAATGTTTTTTTGTCCCTATAGTGATCCATTTTTTTGTTTTGAGGGATTCCTACTAGGTATGTCTATACTCACACATCCATGGACTTTTCCAACATGTGCCTTGTCTTATTCATATGATAGAGATATTAGTGGTGAAATTGATGTAACTTAGTGATACTTGGGTTCATTTACCATGTATGGTGGTCATACTTAGATATTAGAAGCTAGGATCTCTTAGTTTTACACTTTTAGAGTAGTTTTTAGGTTACAACATCATTTATGGTTGGGCATGTATTTTTTTATTTTACTCTTTGATTTATATTGTGGTACTATGATGTATTCCCTAGAGGTTTATTCATGCATGATTTTACTCTATAGGTAATATTATTTTATTTATTTTCCTTTATACATTTGTATGGTTCAAGTTGTGTTCATGTGTATGGGTACTTTAAAAAAATTCCTCCCATTTTAGTTATTTCTTCTTAGTGTTTTCACCAATGCCTTGCCTATTTGAGGTGGTTATGGGGTTTTCACACCCATAATTCCTCTAGGAAAGAGGCCCCTGGTGGTTTGGGTGATAACAGAGAGGTATCAAATGTTTTTAATCCTTGGGTTAGTGTTTAGAGTTAGACCTATGGAAAGGATTTATTTTGGAAATTAGGGAAATAGTGTAAAAATTTCTCGAGTGAGGATTTCCGGATAGGAACCCTAGTGTTTTATAGTGATTGATGTATTTATTCACTAGTATTATGACTACCTTCTTGTGAAATCATTATACCAAGACACCATTTTTACATGTATCATATTGGATTGAGTCATTTGATTTTTCTTCTTCAGTCACTTCCCTATATATATTCTCATCTAACGGTGGTACATCTTGATCACTTTTATTATACCTTCATAAAGATAAACAGTCAGGTTACTGATATAAGGTTATTATGAAGATCTATTGAGTGATAAGGTCCTATTTTTGGGTCCATCTTGGTATGTGTTCCCAGTAGGTGGGAAATGATTAGGGCCCCTGAATTTCGAATAGCTGATAGTACCAGCATGGTAGGCTGATGATGCATGCATGCTTAGTGCACTGTGTGTGTTTTAGTGTTAGGGGCTGTTGAGGTTCAGCAGTGTTCTAGATCCCCATGTAGTGGAGTATTGGCTTGAGTTTTTGAAATAAGTATATAGGCTCCTTTAGATGCTGATAGATTATATTTTTCTACTTGTGGATAGCAATCTTTATGGGGTAGTAGGGCCCTGGTTGAGTCTG
Source organism: Viscum album (assembly GCA_963277665.1). Taxonomy (NCBI): domain Eukaryota; kingdom Viridiplantae; phylum Streptophyta; class Magnoliopsida; order Santalales; family Viscaceae; genus Viscum; species Viscum album. Next base: position 310,146,354 of record OY728133.1, on the reverse strand, counting down.
ATGACGTAGACTCATGATGAGATGAAACTCTCATGGATATAATTCTAGTATCTATTTTGAGATGATTATTTAACCTCATGATTTCACTCTATGTAGATTTTGGTTAAGTTTTAGTATTTCGATATGACTATTGTTGAGTATTTCTTGAGGTTTATTGTATAAGTCCATGCCTTCCCAGTCTATTACTTTACTAGTTTTGGGTGTTGGATGTGTTTTAGAGGAGTCGTTTGAATGTTTCCTAGTGGTTGTTAGTGCCAAAAATTTGATTTAGGATATTCATGTTATGAATGTTTTACATGATTTTAATTTAAGATTCATGGATTATGTATATATATTGTTTCAAGGATTATATATGGGATAATGGGAATCCATGAAAGGTATTAACATCATGAAATTATCACATGGCGTGTAATTAATTAAATGTTAAAGTGACATGAATTTCAGTGGAAGATGAAAATATGATAATTCAAGTTTTGAATGGGTTGCATGATGTCAAAATGTCTATTTATCAGTTATTTTTTAACATTTCCAGTCAATTTTTATTTATTTGTTCATACCTCTCCCTCTATAATTCTAGGAAAACCCTAGGTGCCCTGAGGAGACCTTCTAGTCATCTTCTCCCTTAATTAAATCATTGGGTTCTAATGAATTCTTTTTGGAAATATATGGTGAGTTCTTCAATCTTTCCCATGTTTTTCCTTCCATTATACTTCAAAGATATGATGTGGTAGTGAAGTTTTGGTTTGTGGTGTTTAGGGGTTATGTTTTTTTATGACCCTTCGATGCTGTGTAGGTTGATCTATGATCTCGTAGTGCAGTTGTGGTTGTGGAAAGTTTCTTCTTCTCCCTACAATTAGCAGTTATATAATAAAGATTCATTGAGGTAGGGGGTCTTCATTATCAACTATTTATGTGAAATGTGTGAGATCTTTGTGCTTTTTCTTTCCTTTTGGGGATTTATAAGGTTTGAAATAATGATATAATTAATTATAATATCTAAAATTGATGGTAATGTGATTTTTCCCTATGATTTACTAGATTTGATATATGTTTTTGATGGTATTATGCATTCCTATTTCCAATTATAAAAATAATGGTTATTGGTAGCCTCATTTTCACTATATGTGCAATAGTGTAATGACTCTTTCTATTTTGTTGTGTGATATCACCCTAAATAAAATTATAAGAAACATATATTTTGATATAAAAAACTTATTTCCTTGGGTTTTGGTTTTTTTTGGTAATACCCATTATAATTAAAGAAGTAATGTGATGAAAGTTGATGAATAATTGTAGAATTTGGTTTGTTATGTTGTTGTGTAATCAGGTTCTTACTGTGTTTCACTACATGGCTTCAGATATTGTATGGTAGTGGGGGTGACAAACTAGGACATGTGATTTGTGGGGCTATGATATAGATTTTGGTTAGCATGCATGTGGTGTAGTGTGTAGATTTGTGATGCGGTTATGGTGTGCAGTGGTGTGATTAGTTGTAGCAATGATGTGTGGTGGTAACATACGGTTGTTGTGTGTGGTGGATGTCTTATGAGACATGGTTATGGAATAATGGTTTTTATATATTGGTTGTGCTTCATTGTGGGTTTGGTCATGTCAATTGATGTTTTCATGGTGTGATGTCTTAGGTGATGTGATGCAGTGATGATGGTGGATATGTGGTAGTGGTTGTGTGAGTTAAGCCAATTATAGTGTGGCCTAGTTGAGATAGTTTTTCAATTATTCATGGTATTATCTTTGATGATAAATAAACCAAAATATGATGATATATAAATGATATGGAATACAAAAAAATGTGTGGTAATTTTCAAACTGAATTGAAAAATGAATGAATAGTGTAATGTGAAATGAAAAGGCTAACGAACAAATATAGTGAAACCTATAACTGGAAGTGGAAAATGTTCTGTGGTTTGTGAGGTGGTTGTGTGGTGTTTCATATAGTGTTTTCATCAGTTTTGAATGTTTATGTGGTTTATATTATTACAGTTTATGTGAACTCATAGGTTGGGAATTTTGTGTTATCTACATATCATGTATGTTTATGTTATTTTGTACACTCCCCATCCATTTTTTATTACCTTACCAAAACTTAGAGTTTCTAAGTTCTCATTTTATTTCCCAATATTCAGGATGGTGGTGATATGGATGGTTATCAACCCCATCTTCCCTGCTCTTCCTTCTGCAGTAGTGATAGGAGTTGGTGTTAAAGATTTTCCAACTATGAAATGTGGCCCAGGTGTCTGCAAAAAAGATGTGATATGATTTGATGTGTGTTCCATGTGTATATATGTGTGATGTGATGTGATGTGATGTGTGTATGAATTGTTTGTGGAAATATGTGATGTGATGTGATTTGATATGGTATGTGTGAAAGGGATGATAGCATAATACACTTGATGTTGGGGTGTGAGAGTGGAAATCCATTGGGAAGAGATAGTGGGTGACTTTATTTGTTATGATCTTGATTATATGTTATTATATTAGATGTATGATTTTTGGAGTGAAGCATGGTGATATTGGGTTTGGTTAGATGACCTGTATAGGTGGTTGTTGGTTCTGCTATTTCATTACTAGCGCATTGACATGCTATTTTCATATGTGAACTTGAGTTCTTGGATATGCCCCTAATAAGTATCTTGTTATGCTCACCCTATGTATACAAACTTTTTTCTAGGATTATGGGAGTACTTTGGTGACAAATATAGACATTACTAGTTGGGTTGGAGCAATTTTTGTGTCACATCAATATATTTTTCTTTTGGTGTACTATTGGAGACTTTTATATGTATTATTTCTCATTTATTCATGCTTTTTGGGATGGTTTTTTGTTTAAATTTATATTCTAAGATGGAGTTTTTTTCTGATTTTTTATCATATATCTTGATCTTATTTCATTTAGTAAGGGTAATGCCTCTCATACTATGTTATTCTTATACCATGAATGATAGTCACCAACCCAAGGCAATATAGACACAGGACTCCAGGGTCATCATCTATCTCTCTGCATTATAGTATCTTGGGTGAGAGGGAATCATGAAAGAGTGGTATAATAGGTTTGTTTGATAGATAGGATGAAGATCAAATTTAGGTACTATGATTTTTCCATGAGTTGGTATGAAAATAGTGCCAGTTGACCTTGTTACATGACATAATCTAGAAATACTGGCTTGGATATGAGATTTTATGCCCCCCAGGATCTGGTGCATGAACTTAAAGCTTATTAAATGACTAATTGAGGTGGACCTATTTGTAGGGTAGAGATCTAGGAGATGTGCCTTCTTTTGATGACCTGTATTCTTCTATGAATTGGGTGTTTTGGGAAAATAAATGAATTAAATAAATAATATTTCATAAAATTCTATTATTTTAGGCTTATGATGTTTTACTTATTTTTCAAAATGTCTCGTGTTATTCCTTTGTGAGTCACTCATGATGTATAGGTTCGGAAGGATAATCTGATTGATCATCAATGGGTTGACACAATATAGTAGGATCAGGAATGCTAATGAGATTTTTGTTCCTTTCAGAGGTATTTTTTGGGAAATTATTAGTCGGTTGTCTTAGATATATAGATGGAGTGTTAGATGGGGGAGATAAAGATCACTTTCAGTCTGATACAAGCATGAGATAATTTTTGGGTACCATTAGAAGTTATTCAGATGATGGGAGCTACACATCATTGGTTGATGTTGCTTCTTGGTGACTACAAGGAGGTAGATGTGTTGTGCCCAGACATTCATAGGGAGTTTAGGGTAGAGTTTTTTTCTTCAATGATGAGGGAAGCCAAGATTTTAGATTTTATCTCCTTTCAGTAGGGGATTCTAAGTGTGTGGGAGCTTGGTATTAGGTGAAATAATATTCTTCAATTTTCTCCATACATTTTTCTAGATGATTAGGCCAGAGTGTAGTGTATAGAGGTGTCTTTGTGAATAGTGATCATGTATTTAGTCACTCTGTTTACACTCCTAAAGTATCTATAAGAGAAAAAATAAGGAGGTTAATGAGAGGATACTTTCCTTGAGATTTGAACCTCAACAGGGTGGTTAGAAAGATGTTTTGAGGAGTTGAGCTTTAGGTAGTGGTTCGTAGGGGAGTATGAGGGTGTGGTAGCTTAAGATCATGTTCAAGGACCACCTTCACTTTCCTCCTTATGTTTTTCAAATGAGGAGGTGAAATTGTGGCATCTGGAGGTGTATTTACACACAATGATCAATTTCAAGGACCTCCTTCTTTGATATTTCATCCTTATAAAGGTGGATAGCAAGGTGTTTAAAGGATATGAGCTTCAAGTAGTGGTTCGTGAGTGTTCAAGAAGTTAGGTTTTCATACAGCAGGGAACCATCCATGGAATTTTATTTCCCAAATGTCAAGGAAATTTGGTTTCCAAGAACCTTGTGAGGGTTTCATATTTTCATTTCATATCTATAGGAGATATGGGAACTTCCAGGATTCATGTTAGGATGCTTATGGAGGTTAGTTTCAAATGGGTGGGAAGGCCCTTTTTTTAGCAGCAGTTGTTTCTACCAAGGAAGCTTCATAAATAGGGACCATATGTTGTTTTTTCAATAGATAATTGAATATGTTGTTCGAAGAGGGAAGACCTATGATGTTCCCCATCAACAAGGACCAAGGTTAGAGCATGAATATAGAGTATAGTAGAAGATAATTAGAGGATCTAGGTATAGTTAGAAGCACATGTTAGTGGTAGCATCCCTAACAGACCAGGGAGTTTTTTGAGGTATGATTATTTTATCATCTAACCTTGTTTTTTCTTTGTTTGATTCAAGAGATTCACAATCCATTATTTCCCCTACTTTGGTCCATATTTTGGGTGTGGACATGGAGAGGCTTCTAGTTTTATTGGTGTTATCTACACTGATTAGAGTTCATGCTTCATTGTTAGATTTGTACGGGGGATGTAGACTGGTGATGGGAAATCACTAGTTGTTGGGGAACATATTCTTATTTCAGATACAACCATATGATATTATCCTTGGTATTGATTAGTTTTATTCCATGTGTGCATTCATCAAATTCTTTCATAGAAGAGTTTTTTTCCAATGTGGAGGTCCAGTGAGTGGCATTCGTTGTTCATCGAGGTTATAAATTGGGTGGTAGGAAAGTAGATCCCCCTTTGTCATAGTTTGTAGAGCTATCATTAGAATCTTAGGTTGGGGTTATTCCTATAGTTTTGGAGGAATTCTAGGATGTTTTCTGAGAGGAGTTTATTGCATTACCTCCTTTATGTGATGTTGAGTTTGTGATGGATTTGCATCCAGAAACGTCTTTGATTTTGATGGCTTCCTATCAGATGCCACCCATATAGGTGAATTAGTTGAGGTTATTGGTAGATTATCTGATATAGAGTGGTTTTATATGACTCATTGTTCAATCGTGAGGTACTCTAGTATCATTCACTTTGAAAGAGGAAGGTAGTTTGATGTCTTGTAAAAACTACAAGAGGTTAAATCAGCTAAAATTCAAGAACAGATACCCTCTTTTAATGATAGATGATATGGTCAACTAGTTGAGAGGGTATATTTGGTTCTCAAAGATTGATATTTAATCTATATATCACTAGTTTTGGGTGAAATATTATGATTTTTAGAAGACTAACTTTATATGTAGGTGTGGTCACTTCATGTTTTTATTCATGTCATTAGGTGTTATGAACTCACCATCAATATTCATGGGGATTATTAACTCCCTGTTCCAAGAGTTTCTGGAACGGTTTATCATCATATTCATTGATGATATCTTGGTCTAATAAAATTCATAAGAGTAGTATGTCAATCATCTCAGTGTTTTTTTAAGGTCCTTCAACACCACCAGCTTTATGAGAAGTTATTCGAGTGTGAGTTCTAGATGAAATAATTGTTCTTTCATGGACATGTGGTTTCTCAGTAGGGTGTGTATGTGCACCCATTAAATGTTTAGGCAGTTTTTACATGGGAAAACCCCTAGAATGTGGCATTGGTTTTCAGTTTCCTTGGTCTCGCATGCTATTATCATAGGTTCATGATCGATTCCTCTCAAGTTCCATCTCTATCAACAGTGTTGACCAATAATAACCATGGTTTTTTGGATATATCATTTCCAAGAATCATTTAGTTACATGAAGGGGAAGTTGACAAGTTCTCTAGTGATTTGGTTTCCAAAATAGGGTGTATTGTTTGAGGTTTTATGTTACACGTACCATCTTGGATTGGGATGCATCTAATTGTAGCAGAGAGTGTTGATCTCTTATGGGTCTTGGAAGTTACGTCTCCATGACTATTACTATGTCACCCATGATTTGGAGTTGGAATTAGTTGTGTGCGCACAAATTTGTGGCAGCATTAGCTCATAGGTGGAGTGTTTTTTGGTTTTCACACACTACAAGAGCCCGATATACGTTTTCTCTTAATAGGATCTGAAACTATGCAAGTATAGGTTTATGTAGTTTATTCAATATTGATATTTTCATATCTCTTAATGAATATTGAGGGTTAATTTGTTTGTTGATTCATTGAGTTAGAAATCTCATGAGGATGTGGCTCGGGATTCTACGGATATTTGGAAAGGAATGGAAGAGCTTGTAGTGATGCATCTGTATGTAGGGAAGAGAAGTGGATTAAATTTTATCAATCAGATTATTATGGAGTTTTATTTGATGAAATAGGTGTAGGAGTGACATTGGGGAGTCTTATAGGAATAGTTGATGCATGATCATGTTGTCCATGGTGATTATCCTAAGGTATGGTCAAAGGATGATTAAAACCAAGTGTTGTTCTAGGGAAGGTTATTCTTCCTATGGGTGATGTGTGAGGGATTTATATATGATTTTTAAATCTCAAAATTATTGGTACGTCCTTGTGAAAAGAATTTGAATTGGGGATTGAGGATACAACTTTAGTTGTTAGGGATTAAACATTCAATGGTTTATTTTATAGAAAAATATATGGTTTTTCAGTAGTTGAAATTGGAGAACTGTGTTCCAAGAGGTTTTAGGTGGACCTTGTATGTACCTTAGTAAAAATGGGAAGAAATATTTATAGATTTTATCACAGGTTTTCCCAAAACATAGGGATGGTGTGATGCGGTTGGTTTATAGTGGGCCGACTATAGAAATCAGCTCACTTCTTAGATATCCATGAGTCAAGTGTTGTGGATGTATTGGAATGGTGGTATATGGATTATGTTGTTAGGATTCACGAGGTACCAATGACCATAATCCCTATTCAGGTTCCTCGTTTTACCATGTGTTTCTGGAGAGAATTGCAGCATGATTTTGGCTCCCATTTTCTCTTTATCGCCGATTTGCATCCTCAGATAGATGGGAAGATGGAGTGGACCATCCAAATTATATAGGGTATGTTGTAGGGATACATCTTAGACTTTAGTGGATCTTAGGTATGACATATCAATTTATTCAAGTTTTCATATAAAAATAGTTATCACTCGTCCATAGGAATGTCTCTATTTTAGGTGTTGTATGGGTGATTGTGTCATTCTTCATTGTGCTAGACGGAGGTTGGGGAGTCAGCAGTTCTTGGTCCTGATGTGGTTAAAACACAATAGAGGAGATATAGTTGGTTCTTGAAAAAATTAGTGCAATTTAAGAGCATCATGGGGCCTATAATGATCATAGTCTAAGGTCCCTAAATTTTTAGGTTGGATACCATGTGTTCTTGAGAGTCTCCCCCCAACATGGGCAGCAGAGATTTTTCAAAGGGGAGTAATATTTCTCCCATGTTTTTTGGGTCCTTTTATGTGTTGGGGTGTGTTTGTGAGGTGGTGTATCAGTTTTCATTTCCACCATAGCTATAGAGGATCCAAAAATTCTTCCACATGTCTCAGCTTTCTCAATCTCTTAACGATGACTACCAAATTATTAACTGGGTAGAGTTAGATATTGAGAATGGCGTCATGTTCATGGAGAGGCCATTAGATATCAAGGATCATTAGTAGAAGGTATTTCATGGGAGGACCCTTCCCTTTGTTTACACATTGTGGAGGCATGGAGTCCTGGAGGAGAATACATGGGAATGATATTCTTATATTCTTTCCCAGTACCTCGAGTTTTTTTGAGCCTTTCTTTGTTCTATTTTTTTGATGATGTGATATTTTGAATATTATATATTATGAGATGTGATGTTTTCCATGATGAGTTATGTGTGATAAATTTTTTGACACATGAAAAATGTAGGAATTTATTCCTAATTGAGACACATTATACTACGATGTAATTAAAAAAATCATGTGAGTCAGTGTCACCTAGAGTGGATAGTATCTTGACATGGATGATGGAATTCCTTTTATTTATGTGCTTGGCACATCACTATGTGTTGGTTTTGGAAGTGGTTGGTTTGGTCTATGTGGATGTCTGTGTGGTTTTGTGGTGATTTGGTAACATTTGAGATGGGATGAGATCCTTTAGAGGTATCTCGTGGGATGGTCATTCAAACCCCATTCTTTTCTCAAGGTTTGGTTTTGAGTCTCAAGGGTGAGAATCATTTGGGGGTATGTAATGTATTGGTATGTGACTTCTCAACCTATTAATTTGTCATTTTTTGGTGTTGTAAGTGATTTATAGGAGTTTTGATGAGGTTTCATTGTTTTTGGAGGTACATTAGAGCTAATATATGATTTTACCATCATGAATGGTTTACAAGATGTGAATTGTTGATTCAAATCTTGTGTATCAGACTACCATCACGGATTGTATACAGGCTAAGAAAAAACCATGAAACAGATTCACAATATCAAAGTACTACATGAATTGAAATTAGTTAATGACCAAGGATATGTAAATTTCTATTGAACATTGAAATATGGTAATTCACATAGTGAATGGGTTACACAATGTGAAAGTGTCAGGTTCTAGGTTATTTTATATTCCTTTAGGTTGATTTCATTTCATTAATGTGTACCTCTCCCTCTCTCATTCTGGGAAAACCCTATGTGCCCTGAGGAGACCTTCTATAACACTTCTCCCTTTCTTCAATCCTAGGGTTACAGTGGATTCCCATTGGTGATCGTGGCAGGTTCTTTTCTCTTCCCCATGGATTTTCCTTTTGTTCTATGAAGATCCACTATAGTGTTGCAGCTTTAGTTTGGGGTGTGTATGGGTTTCATTTTTTATGATCCTTTAGTTTGGTGTAATTTGATCCATGATCTCACAGTGTAGTTGTATTTGTGATCAATTTCTTATTTACCCTATAGTGCATAGTGAAATTAAAAAGCTTCCTTGGGGTAGGGGATCCCTATTATCACATATTTATGTTCTATATGTGAGATATACATGATTTTTATTACCTTTTATTGAATAGTAAGGGTTATAATACCAAGATAATTAATTTTAGTTTCTAAATTGGATGGGAATGGGGAGTTTCCACATTTTTACTAATTTTATATATGTTTTTTATGTTATTATTCATGCCTATTGCTAATTCTAAAAATAAAATCTATTGGGATCCTTGTTTTCACTATAGTTGTTATGATGTAATGAACCTTGTTTTGTGTTTGTGTGATTTCACCCTAGATAAAAGGTTAAGGAACTTATATTTGGATAATAAACCGGTTCCCCTTATATTTTTGTTTGTTTGATAATACCCATGCTAATTAAATAAGTAATGTGATGAAATCCCATGAATAATTGTGGAACCTGGTTTGTGATACAGTTTTTTATGATTGCGTTTACTATGTTTCCCTTTATGGTTTGTCCTATTTTATAGTTATGGAGGTGACCGGATGGGTCATATGATGTATGGGTCTATGATGCATGGGTTGGTTATCATGGATATGATATGGTGAGTAGATTTGGTATGTGGTTATGGTGCATAGTGTTGTGATGCATGGTGGTGAAAATATGTGTTTCTAACATGTGGTTTTGTGTGCGGTGGCTATGTTGAGAGATTTAGTTGTTGTACAGTGGTTGTGTCATAGAGGGTGTGTTGCATGGGAGTTGTGGTTGGGTGATGTGAGGTTTTCCTAGAGATATGTTGTGGGTGATGTGATGCGACGATGATGGTGGATGTGTGGTTTTATGGTGGTGGTTGTGTGATTTAGGCTAGTTTTAGAATATAATGGTTGAGATAGTTTCCCAGTTAACCATGGGATGAACTATGATGATAAATGGAAGAAAATAGTATTGTAGATAAATGATATTGAATTTAAACAGATGTGTGGTAATTGGATAATTGAATTGAATACATTAATGAATAGTGTAATGTGAAATGAAATTTCTAACAAAAAAATGTGGCGAAACCTGTAACTGGAAGTGGGAAATGTTTTGTGGTTTGTGAGTTGGTTACATGGGGTTTCATATAGTTGTGGAAGAAGTTATGATAGTTGATGTGGTGTATTATAGTACAGTTAATGTGAACCCATAGGTTGGGTATTATGTGTTATCATATATTTTGTATTTTTATATTATTTTATACATTCCCCACCTGAGTTGGATAACCTTACCAATTCTAAGAGTTGGTGAATTATGAGTGTATTATCCAATATCCATGATGGTGGTGATATAGATTATTGGATACCCCCTCTTCCCCACCCTTCCTTTACTAGTAGTGATATGGGTTAGTGTTAGATATTAACTGGTGGTGATCTATGTACTGGGTGTCTATGGGTGGGATGTTATGTGATGTGATGTGTGACCTGGGTGTCTGTATGTGGGGTGTGATATGATGTGATATGTGGTCCAGGTGTTTGAAAGAAATATGTGATGTGATGTGATGTGTGGAAAAAGTGTCTATGGGTGGGATTTGATGTGATGTGATGCAATGTGTAGCCTAGGTGTTTGTGGGTTGGATGTGATGTCGTATTTGTGGAAAGTATGGGAGCATAAGACATTCTGATTTGGGGCATGAGAGCAGAAAATCAGTGTTTAAGTGTAATCGGGGATCCTTTCTTTTTTCTGATCTCGATTCTATGTTATTATATTGAATGTGTGATTTTTTTAGCGATCTATGGCGAGGATGGGTTTGGTTAGATGACCAGTAAAGGTGCTTGTTGGTTATATTTTTTCACTAGTGAATTAGCCTGTTATTTTCACATGTGCATTTGAGTCCTTGGATATATCCCTACTAAGTATAGCTATTATGCTCAACCTACATATATAAATTGTTTTTTAGGATTCTAGGAGGACTTTGGAGATCAAGATGGACATTGCTAGCTATGTTGGAGTTGTTTTTGAGTCACTGCCATAAATTTTTCTTGTGGTATATTGTTGGATATTTTTATATGTATCATTTCTACTTTACTCATGCATCATGGGATGGTTTTTGGTTTACATTTATATAGACTTTTAGATTATTTTTTATTATTATTTTTTCATATTTCCTAATTCTATTTCATTTATAGAGGGTAATTCCTCCCATACTGTGATATTCCTATACCCTTGGTGGTAGTTTCCAACCTATGGACTTATAGAGGTGGGACTTGGGGGTCATTGTCTTTGTCTCCTCATTATAGTATCATTGGCAGTGTGGGGTCATGACATTCACTAATCTTATGTGTTACTCCCTTGATATGGTGTGATATAGTTTCTTTTAGGCATGAAAGTTTGATAATGGTATATATAGATACATTCATTCCATCATGGTATCCTTGTGTCTACCAACCTATACTGGAGTGATAGAGTAGGTTTTGGTGACTGAGTGATTCCTACCAGAGGGATGTTGGGTGGTTGGATTCATTGGTGGGAATCATGTGCTTGAGTCATCTATAGCTTCTATAAGGCATCAAACATTGATGTCTCAAAATAGGAGGCTTTCCCATACCCAGACACAGACACATGGATTTAGGGCTCAAGGAATGCATAGAGGATCCAACCAGCCAGGTGAGGGATAATGCTATGCTTGTGATGATAGGGGTCACATGGAATATTATTTCTTGACCCATCACACTTACTAGGATAATTTAATGATGAATATAAAACCATAATAGAAGTAGTTCCATGATTAGGGATCTCCAATGCATAGTCAAGGAATCCCCCAAGGAGGTGGTGTAGGTAGTGGAACATGTGGGGATTTAGAGGGAGCAGATGCTGGTATGGGGTTAGATTATAAACTACTTCCACCACCACTAGGTGTCCCACTCTAGGCATAGGGATCTGGAGGTAAGGGTCATGGAAATATATATGCTATATAGGGTTATGACCAGGATACAAATGAGATGATTTAGGGTATGATTTATGTCTTCCCTACTCTTGCACCAATACTAGTAGAAATAGGTGTGATTCATTCCTTTGTCATATTATCCCTTGTTTGAGAGTTGGATATTTTAGTTGAGGATTTATCCCAAAATCTATGTCTAGAGGTTCCTATTGGGATTGATTATTAAATATTACACATTTTCTGATAGTGTGAGATGGTTCTCAATGGATATAGTTTCTCAAGGAACCTCTTTTTCTTCCTGAGGAAACCATATGATGTCATATTGATAATGGAAAAGTTTTCCTCTATATAAGATCAAATTTTCTATCATCGTATATTATTTATATTCCTTTATAATGATGGGAAAATATTCTCCATTGATGGTGATATAGATCTCAGGGCAGAGCGAGTAGGCCATATAAACAGGAAGCTACAACCCATAACCCATTAGTTGGAAATTTTTCCCTTGGAATAGAAATATATTCAATAATTTGGATCCATTTTTCTTTGGAGTAATTTATAGAAATATTCCCTAAGGACATCCAGGGACAACCTCTATTGTGGGAGAAAATCTTCGGCATTGACTTTCACCTGGGGATCGCACGGATATCTTCTGTAGTATATCAAATATACCCTAATTAGATATATTATATAAGGGTGTAGTTAAAGGACCTTTGAGAGAATGGTTTTATCAGACCTAGTATGTCCCCCTGGGAAGCACCAGTTTTGTTCATGAAAAAGGTAGATGGGTGTTTAAGGATTTTTTTGGATTATCTTTTCCTATACCAAGTAATGATAAATAGAAAGTACCTCTTTATGATTATTGATTACCACTTATAACAGTTGAGAGGAAAAATTTGGTTCTTGGAGATCTATCCTAGGAACGATTATCACCAATTAAGGGTTTGTGAGGATGATATTCCAAATATGGTATTCTAATTTTTCTACAGACACAATAAGTTCTTGGTGATTCCTTTGGGTTTGATTAATTCCTCCACTATGTTTATGGTTCTTATGAATTAGATCTTCTAGCCATACTTGAGACAATTTGTGGTTGTTTTTACTGATGACATACTCATTTATTCTATGTTAGAAAATGATCATATAGATCATTTGAGGATGGTCCTAGACTTTCTCTATGTGTACCAACTTTATGGTAATCTCTTGAAGTTTCATTTTTTGACCTTTGAGGTTCACTTTTTGAGGCATGTCACATTTGATCATGGATTAGTTTTGGATATGGAAAATATTTATGTGGTGCTTTCTTGGGAGCTACCCAAGAGCATATTGGAGGTGTGGAGTTTCCTTGGATTGGTAGGGTACTATAGTAATTTTATGGAATAATTATCCATGATTACATCCCCTTTGACCACCCTGATATGGAAAGGGAGGTTGTTTCCCTAGATAGAGTAGTGTCTGGGTGTATTTTATGACCTGAGTCTAAGGCTAACCTATGTTCTCTTGTGCTGATACTAACAGAGGAGGGTGTAGAGTACATATTGTTTTTAAAAGCCACTTGAGTTTGTATCGGTTTCTTGTTGATTAATATAAAGGAATTGGTTGTATATGGGTAAGGAATTTGAGACCCCATGATATGAACTATATAACTCATGACCAAGAGTTGACATTGGTGGTCTTTTCTCTAAATATGTGGGGGAACTATCTTCTATGAGAGAATTTTGTTATTTAATCGAACCACCAAAGTCTTAGGTATGTCTTCACTCATGGAGATCTAAACCTAATATAGAGTTTCTAGTTGTATTTCTTATAGTGATATGACTTTGAGATAGTATAAACTCCTAGGAAGGTAAATGTGGTGGTAGATTCCATTAGTAGGATGTCTCATTATCACTTAGTAGAGGAGGTGTCTGAGTAGTTTGCTTCATTACAGCTGACCTTGGTAGTGGTGTGGGGTTTAGTTTTTCTTCAATTAATGGTGGTGACTCCTATTCTATAGATTATGAGAGATGCTCATTTGGGACACATCGAGTGTGATTTTTTATGTGAACAAATATACTTAAGAGACACACCATATGAATTTTCTAAATAAAGGGAGCTTGCTATACTTTTTCAAGGATGTACATTATTTTTTTCATGTTTCATGAGGAGGTTATGAGATAGTATCATGATTTTCCATTTATTTTGTATCTTAGTGTGGAAAATATTTACAAGGACCATCAGTGGTAATTTTTATGGACTAGAAAAAGGTGGAGATCCATCGAGTTCATTTCATATTGTCTCACATGTATACAGGTAAAGGATAAACCCCATGTTCAATAAGGCTTAACACATCCACTTATGATACCAGAGTTTAAATGGTATTGAATATCCAAGTACTTTGTGATAGTAATTTCCTGGAAAGTGTTAGTACATGATTCTATCTGGGTAATTATTGACTGTCTTACTAAGTCATCAAAATTTCTTTCAATCAGGTAGCTGAGATTAGTGGAGATTTTGGGTCAGTTGTATGCATATGATATTGTATGACATCATGAGGTACCCTCGATGATCATATTCAACTGTGATTATTAGTTTACATCAATGTTTTGGAGAGTCTTATAGGAGTCCTTCAAGACCCATTTGAGGATGATTACAGTTTTCCATGCCCAAATGGATGTCCAGACTGAGTGAACTATCCAGGTGTTGGGGAATATGTTGGTATCCAACGTGTTCAACATTGGATAGATCTAGGAGGATCACATTACATTGGTATAGTCTGATTATAACAATATATATCACTCTCCTATCAGTATGTCACCTTTTGAGGCCCTAAACAAATGACCCTACATGATAACCTTATATTGGACCAAGGTTGGAAAGAATTATAGCATTGTTCCGGAGATGGTTTAAGTGATGATGAATAAGGTTCAATAGATCCATGAGCACATGAGGATAGCCTTGAGTAGGTAGAAATATTACACATATCATGTTCATAGACCATTGGTGTTTTATTAGGGATATGTTTTATTGAGAGATTACTGATGATAAGTAATGCATAGGTTTGGTCGTGAAGGAAATTTATCCCTGAGGATCCTCAGGTCATTCAAGATCCTATAGAGGTTTGGTGATGTTTCTTATCACCTATCCTTTCTCCTACATCTAAATCGATTACATGAAATCTTTCATGTGTTGTAGCTAATAAGAAATGTGCATGATCATATGCATGTTATTGATTGGGGAGAGTTGGACATCATGGTTGGTTCAATCTTCATAGAGTACCCAATAATGATTAATGATTAGTTGGAGAGGATCCTATGTTGACAAACCATTCCCTTTGTTCATGTGATGTGGTATCATGGGAGCATTTAAGATATATCTTAGGAGAGATAGAGTCATATACAAACTCATTACCCTCACCTTTTTTATAAGGTTGTTATTTTCAAGGTGAAAATCCTTGAAGTATGGGGGAATGTAGAGACTCTGGTTTTGTGGTTTAGTCCTTTGAATATTTTTATGTATAAATCTGGATTTATCCTTAGATTAAATGTGGTGTTTGGGTATATCAAGACCCCAGAATAAATATATAAAAAATATTAATATATATTAATTCACACACACAAATCATTTCAGTTTTTCTTGTTTTCCCATTGTTCATGAACTCGGATGGGATCTCTAAGACCATGGTTGATTATAGGACATATGATTTACCCTAGGTATAACCTAAGGTTGTTCAGTGTTGGGATTCCATTTGAGGTAGTAGTGGCAGTTGTGTTTAACAAAAATAAAAAAATAATATATTTCTTAGTTTTATTTTATTAAATGACCTAACCTAATTTCATATAAAAAAATTTCATTATGAAATTCCAAACGGGTTAGCCTCATAACCTTGGGAGTATTATAGGGTATAATTCTTCATTGATGTATCAAGATCGAAGAATTACAATGATTAGATTAAGGTGGATCGAGAAGCAGTGAACATAGTGGGTATTCTTAATCACTGGAAGACACATTCATCACTATAGATTGATCCCTAAATGAGGTATGGAACATTATTTATGGATTTCCACACTATTTTTTGATAAGCATGGATTTTTTATATTCTTATCTTGATCTATGGTTATCTTCCCATCACATGATCCTATTATATATTTTTTAATCTTTTAAATCGTATTATTATTGATATTCCATGATATCACCCATGGATATCCCCTTTTATGTAATAATTTTAAAATAATTCTTGTCCAATAAAGTATATACTTCATTCTTGTTCATTTTCCACACTGTTATTTAAATTCTTCATTATTGGCCCATGGGGTTGTGTTTCAATATTTTTGGGGAAAGTTAGAGCATGACTAAACCCATGAATTCATGGAAGTTGTGGAAAAAATGAATGTAATAGTTATTTAAGAATTGATTGGCAAGAATTGTGGGTGATGATTTTTGGATTTTAGATCTAGAGCAGTGATGGTGATGGGAGGAACTGTGGGATGTGTAGTGGCTCATCGGCAGATGATCATATTCTGTTTTTTGGACACTAAGGATAGGAATTGATGGTTGGAGGTTTTACCCATTGATATTGGGTGGAAAATAGTAGGATTCAAGGTGGTGGAGGAATATCTGGAATCCATGTGAATGATATATGTTTATATGGAAAACATGACAACACATCTTAAAGTGTAGAAGAACACATGCCATATTCTTTTGTTATGTATGTTAGATAGGGTATTTCTTGAGTTAAGGATCATATGCCATGTGGCCGAGCCCACACGCCATGTGACCCTACCCAGGTATCCAAGGTGTGTTCCAATTGTATTTGATTTGGGACCCCGAGTGTTCATACACATCATGTGCCCACACGGATATGTCGTGTGGCTATACTTGGCCATTCGAGCTATGTGTTGGGTGTACACGCCCAAGACCTCTGGTGTACATACACACCATGTGCTACTAGGACCTGTTGTGTAGTAATACATGTCTCTAAAATACATATATAAGGTAAAACATGGTTAGGTGATGAGATGGGGTAACATGTAGTGTATACCCCCATATATGTTGTCACGACCCATCCCAATGGGGCCCGAGCCACAACTCCCCAAGCCCGCCTCCAATAGGCCTGGGGCTAGTGACTAGCACTGAGTAGGCATGCTAATAACATGGGAGGCATTGCTTATAAACCTATACACACACATGCGCATCTCCAAGCCCACAAAGCTGAAAGAAAAAAACTACTAAAAATGGAAAAGAGGCATGCATACACTAAAACCCAACCAACAGAGTATGACAGGAAAGTAAAGTACAAGAAAGTAAAACCCTAGGCCAAAAGTACAATCCCACCAAAAGAAAGACTATAACAAATACAAACCTGTAAGGAAAGGCACTGGGACTGCAATTTTTAGTCGTAGGAACACACCTCGGCTCGCCTGATCTCATTGAGCACCGTCCGGTCTTGGTCCACCTAGAATCCTGTCAAAATCTTGCTCATCTGCACAAGACACGACACGCGCGGGCAAAGCCCATGCAGGGGTGAGTATAACAATACCCAGTAGGACGCCCCAAAACCACAAAGGAAATACAACAAGGTAAAATTCCAAAAAGAAGAGATACAGTCAGATCTACACAGTATATTTCTATCGAATATATAATAAGAATATTCAGATATACTCATACACAAACGACCATCGTGATACCGCCACTAGGATCCAGCTCGAAGATTCCACTAAGCATGGAACAAGGAGAACACAGTCCTAGGTCTGAAGAGAGAGACGCGAAGTATTCTTTCCGATAGAACAAACTCCACAAGTACTATGAGAACATGATGCTCAGATGAGGATCACGGCCAAGTCATGGGGTGATTCTGACAACTCAGTCTGAGCAAATCCGCTATGCAGAGGATCGACACCCGGGTAAAGTTGGTCACGTAGATACCAAGAAATCTACATAGGGTTCCTGGAATGAATATAGGATTCGGCTCTAAGTCTCACAAAGGGGATTTCCACAACTCTATTCAGGAAGTCCTGCTAAAGGGATCATACTCCTATATAAGGGAAATGATACCAGAACCTTCAGGGAAAAGACCAAGGGTACGAACCCTAAGAAAACTAGTCCAAGTCATAGAAGGAAAGTATCTCAAGCCTTGATGAATTTATTACATGGCGTTTAGTAAGGTTACATGTTGTGTCCCTTGACCCCGGGTACAACACATGTAAACGGCCCGTGTCATCTATCTGGTCTGTGGAAAACTCAACTACACGGCGTGTAGAAAAAGTACACGTCGTGTTTCTGACTCTGGGTACTGCTCGTGTAAATGGCCCATGTCACTCTCTTTGTCGGTCAGAAAGTAACTACACGGCGTGTAGAAGGATCACATGCCATGTCCGAGCACCTGGGGCTCGCTCCGTGTACGCTGGCCATGTGCCCGTACACGATCGATGCCTGTGTCCGTGTCGCCTGCTCGTGTACCAATACATGGGGTATTCTGTGAATCGGGTCGGGGAGGGGTATACACTTCGTGTCCTTGGACATGTACCCAAACCATGTCTGTGTACTCTTGGATTACATTCCAGGTGGTTCACTAACAAACACATGTCGTGTATCCCATACTACACTGCGTGTAGTCAGGATTTTTTCAGAAACACCATCTTCTTCATCACGTCGCGGCTGAACCTCTGGATCCTCGGTTTCTCATGTGTTCATCCCTATACTCCAGGGATTGGTTCGTTTTGTCATACGAACATCGTAATGGGTTTTTTTGGTTCTTAAAACAGATCATAAACCTCGAATGATCCATCTGAAGAAAAACGCCAGAAAAATCGTATCTCCCGATCCGCTCCGAATCGCCTGCCGAAACCGTCACCGCACCTCCGTGACATCACTTCGGGGTTGGATCCACAAATCTCGGATCGTTGCATCGCACAATGGATGCACAATGATCCGTTGTTCATCACCCCATGAAGAACACGAAGAACACAAAGGAGAGAAAGGGGAGAAATCCAATGAAACAAGTTTGAGGAACGAACCTCCGCCGTTGTTCATCACGGCGTTGATACACTCCCACTAATAGGATTAATCGAAGCAGAAAAAGATCAACAACAAATATCCACATGGATTTAATCTCCCAGAATCCCCGCAAAAGCCCATCCCGTAAGAAAGATCGATCCGCAGACTAATCTGTTTGTGGATTATCCCGCGTTCATCGTAGAAATGAATAACAGGGAAGAAAATCACAAATTAAACATCCTATATATATTCTGCAGCATTCGTTGGCGATGATCCAGTTGTCGCGTTGTTGTCGCCGGCGAAAATCGTCATGGATGTCACCGCCGCATCGGGAGGTCTTCTCTAGATCTCTCCAGAGGAAATCAGGGTTAGGGAGATTGTAGCCCTAACCCTCCCTGTGAAATATATATTTAAAATAATAAAATATTTCATTTTAACAAGGATTTAAATAAAATATTTTAATAAAATATTTTATTACGATTACGTCCAAAAAACCAGAATTCACTACCAGGCTGTGCCGGCCGAAGTTAGGCCTTGCCTAAGGTAAAATCGATGTTCCGAACGCATTGGTTCCCTAATATTTCTGATCCGAGCACCCGTTCAGGAGTTATTCCACTTTTTTCAAGAAAACCTCACATGCGCATAATTTAATTTTTAAATTAAAGTTAAACATTTGTCCCGGGCTCACCGGGACTCAGAACTGCACGCCATCTCAGAGCCGAGTCTCGAAATAATTCCCATATATTATTAAAATAATACATGGAAAATTCAGAACACTACATCACACCCAACTTAGAACTTTTACATCCCCGAAAAGCCAAAAAAAGGTTACTAAAAAAGATGTGGGTACTGCACGCGAATCTGAGCCTCCCGCTCCCACGTGCTCTCCTGGAGATTCCCGTGCTGGCATCGAACACACACTAAGGTAATAGCTCGCCCACAAAGGATATTATCCTTAAGATCCTCGATCTCCACTAGGTACTCAGCAAAGGTTGCTCCATCATCGATGTCCATCTCTCCCCAGTCGACAACGTGCAATGGATCATGCATGTACCTTCGCAGCTCCAACACATGGAAGACATTGTGTATCTAGTCCATCCGAGGAGGTAGAGCCAAGCGATACGCCACCTCACCAACTCTACTCAGAATCTGAAAAGGGCCAATGAACCTCGGATATAGCTTGTCACCTCATCCAAATCTCTGCAATCCCCGTCGAGGTGAGACCCGAAGGAACACATGGTCTCCCTCCTCGAACTCCAGGGGCCTCCTCCTCCTATCGGAACAAGACTTTTTCCAACTCTGTGCAGTCTTTATCTGCTCCTAGATGACCTACAACTTCTCTGTAGTAGCTCTCACCTTCTCT
Organism: Viscum album; assembly: GCA_963277665.1. NCBI lineage: Eukaryota > Viridiplantae > Streptophyta > Magnoliopsida > Santalales > Viscaceae > Viscum > Viscum album. Next base: position 310,125,897 of record OY728133.1, on the reverse strand, counting down.
AGGCCCATAAGTGCTGACTCTCCTAGGTTAGTCCAGCAAAGAGGGGACCTGCAAGGTCTCCCGTACAGAGCCACGAATGGTTCCATAACAATAGTGGAATGATAACTGTTGTTGTATGAAAATTCCACCAGTGGTAGGTGATCCTCCCAGCTATGACCAAAGTCAATAATGCAAGCTCGAAGCATATCCTCTAGGACCTGGATGGTTCTCTCTATCTGACCATCAGTCTGGGGATGAAACGTTGTGCTCAAGCGCAACTGAGTCCCAAAAGCTTCCTGCAATCCCTTCCACAACCGGGATGTGAAATGAGCATCGTGATTTGACAAGATCATGGATGGAACTACATGAAGCTGAACTATCTCCTACATGTAGAGGCGTCCCATGATCTCTACTGAACTCTTCTCCTGTATGGCTAGGAAGTGGGCCGACTTGGTGAATCGATCAACGATCACCCAGATGGCATCGTGTCCCCTGGATGTATGTGGTAAACCCATCACGAGTTCCATGGATATCATGTCCCACATCCACTCTGGTACCTCAAGGGGCTGATTCAAGCCTGGTGGCACCTAGTGCTCAACCTTTATTTGCTGACAAGTGAGTCACCGAGAAACAAACTCTGCCACACACTTCTTCATTCCTGGCCACCAGAACTGAAGTCGAAGGTCCTGATACATCTTTTCCATGCCTGGATGTACCTCCAATGGGGATTTATGAAACTCCCTCAGAACCTCCTCCTGAAACATCACTGGTACTACTGTACGCCCTCTAAAAAGAACAACGTGCTACCCACCTTCTGAATATCCATCAGCCGCAACACCTGTAGATATCTGGGCACATAGAGTCTCACAGCTAGCATCCTCGAGCTGTGCTTCCCTGAATCGTTGTAAGAGTGGAGGGGTGACAACCATCGATTGAAGGTAATCTCCCTCATCTCCATCCACGAAGGATAACTGAAAAGAGGCCAACTACCTCATCGCCTCATCCAGCAACTGCGAACTGGATTTCCTGCTGAGAGCATCTTCCACTAAGTTCACCTTCCCAGGTGTGTAAACGATCTCAAAGTCGTAATCCTGGAGGAACTCAAGCCATTGCCTCTATCTCAAGTTCATATCCTTTTGAGAAAAGATATATCTGAGACTCTTGTGATCAGATTAGACGGTAAACTGCTCGCCCATCAGGTAGTGCCGCCACATCTTCAATGTGAAGACTACCGCTGCCAACTCAAGGTCATAGGTTGCGTAGTTCTGCTCGTGTGGCATCGACTAACATTGGTCATAGGCAATCACTGCTTGCCTCTACATCAGGACAAAACCAAGCCCGGTTCCTGATGTGTCGCAGAACACTACGTATTTGACACCCTGCTCTAGTAATCTCAAGATCGGGGTGCTCGTCAAACTCTGTCTCAACTGCTGGAAAGCCTGCTGGCATCTCTCAGTCCACACAAAAGGCTGCCCTTTTCGGGTCAAATTTGTTATGGGTGCTGCAATTCGGGAGAAATCAAGGATGAATCTCCGATAGTAGATGCCAACCCAAGGAAACTTTGCACTTCCGTCACGCTCTGAGGTGGCTCCCATGCTAGCATTTCCTCCACCTTGGTTGGGTCCACTGCTACCCCATCAGCCGAGATGACGTGTCCCAGAAAGTGGACCTCCTGTAACCAGAACTGACACTTCGAGAGTTTCCCATACAACTGGTGCTTTTAGATTGTGTCCAGAACCATCCTTAGGTGTCTCACGTGCTCCTCCTTGGACACAGAGTACACAAGGATATCATCGATGAAAACCACTACAAACCGGTCTAGATTGGGTTGAAAGATCCGGTTCATAAGTCCCATGAACACTGCCAGGGTGTTTTTCACGCTGAAGGGCATCACCATGTACTCATAGTGACCATAGCGGCATCTGAAATCCATCTTTGGTATATCCTCATCATGTACTCACAACCGGTGATAGCCTGATCGTAGATCAACCTTCGTGAACCATCGTGCCCCTCTCAACTAGTCGAAGAGTTTGTCGATCCTCGGTAGTGGATACCAGTTCTTCACGGTCACCTGATTCAAGTGCCGGTAATACACACATAGCCTCAAGATCTCGTCTGCCTTCTTGGAAAACAGCACTAGGGCCGCCCAGGGTGAAACGTTGGGTCTCACAAATCCCTTCTCCTGCAAGTCATCCAGCTGCACCCGTAGCTCACGAAGCTCTACAAGAGCCATCCGATATGGTGATGCTGATATCGGTGTCATCCTGGGTTAAAACTAAATGCAGAAATCTATCTCCCGACGGGGAGGTAGCCCGAGGACATCCTCCGGAAAGACGTCCTCCTACTCAGCCACTACTGTTGGAAACTAGAAACTCGTAACATCTGCTGCGCCAAGTGATAGGCTAGCCGACTGATGTGAAATCGGTTGTGCCCTCCTATGCACGAGTCCATCCTATGCTTCCTAGGTCTCTCTTTCTCATACAAAAGAGAACCTCATTCCATCACTGCGGACACGCCGCACCCTTCTCCTAAAACAGTAGATCTGTGCATGAACTGTGGATAGCCAATCCATACCAAGAATGACATTGTAAGGCCTCTACGCTACCACCAAGAGGTTCCAACCGAAACTCTCACCTCCACGGGTCAGGTCACACTGTCTACAGAGGTGTGTGATCTTTGAATCTTCTCCAGTCGGTGTTTCTAAGCGTAAGGGTCGAGTAAACGGCTCAACTGTAATCTCAAGGTATCGAACAAGATAAGCATCCAGAAAGGAATGACTAGCACCTGTGTCTATCAGTACGGAAACCAAAGTAGAAAAGACACAGATAGTACCTCTAATCATTCCGGGACTACCAGGGTCATAAGCCTCTGCCACCTACAGTTGTCCCTGCCTCTGTCCACCGGCTCCCTAATCCTGGGGTGGACCTCCTAGGGGTGTTGGTGGTAAAGGGTCGAAACACCTACCACCTCTAGTTGTTCTCCCAACTCCTCTACCGCGTCCGTCACCTCACGGATCTGCCTGCTCCACACGTTGCCTCTACCTCGGTGGTCCATCCACTGCTCACATGTCAGTAGTGCAGCGGTTCAGACAATCTCGAGAGAGATGTCCCCCACCATCACATGAGTAGCATTGCCTCTCTCGAGGCTGGCTGGATGTGCCCTGCGAACCCTATACGACAGATCCCCTGTCTTGGGATCTCCTCTGGAAACATCTCCCATGCCTGGGTCCCTGACGTCGGCTCCCTCCTACCGAGGTCTCTTCTCCATCTCACCCACTACTGACAACTTCCAGTTGTCTCTACTCTGCCAAGAAGCTCTCGACCACCAAAGCCCGCTCGAGTACTATAGTATACGTGGGAATGCTCATAGGGATGATGCTAGCTCGGATACCTCTGCGCAAGACCCACTCGAAAGTCTGAGCTCTGAAGTACTGATCTCTGACCATATCCATCGAGTACCGCGAGAGATCGGTAAACCTCGACGAAAAGTCAGCCACCGTCATGGCTCCCTACTGGAGCTGAAGAAGCTCTTGTATGCATACTGATCTGAAGTAACCGGTGAAAACTCCTATCTGAAGAGACGATCAAACTCCGACCATGAACGTGTCACCTCGTCATGGGTCTGGATAACCAAACTCCACCATCGCCCTGCCGAACCCTGCAGAAGGCTCGTTGCCAGGATCACCATCTGGTCTGCTGGTGTCCTGACCAAACGATGACTCTGGACACTGCCTCAAGCCAGTCCTCTGCTGCCTGAGGGTCATGCTCGCCTTGAAACCTAAGGGGTCTCTGTCTCTGAAACTCGTGGAGTGTGCTCAGCCAATGCTCCTCCTCCACTGGTACAGTAGGCATTAGACATTGCTCCCCAGGTGGAGGGATAACTGGCACACCAACTGATGGTAAAATTGGGGGATCTAGTCCCTATATCGAGGCTTTATCACTGAGGGAGTCATCCTCGTGATCGAGCTACTGTATCCTAGAGGATGCGTGTCGCGGAGGCATCCTGTTAAAGAAACAATATGTAACTCAGTTAGTGAGTATATCTGGAGAGCTGACTCAAAAAGGACATGTAAACCACAACCCATTCTTATATGATGCATGTACCATTATTTTCCCCTGCAACTATTGTTCTCATGTTCCGAGTCGAAAAGCAAGTTATCAGAGTCCTAGTGTATGGACACGTCGGCCGCCCGCACCAACACTGGGTTCCCTGGCCTGAAAGCCGAACTCGAAACACTTAACACTGTTTCCCCAAACCAACTCACAGACTCTCGGTCCTAAGGTAGAACTGACCACCTCCGATACCACTCTGTCATGACCCATCCCAATGGGGCCCAAGCCGCAACTCCCCAAACCCACCTCCAATAGGACAGGGGCTAGTGACTAGCACTGAGTAGGCATGCTAATAACATTGGATGAATTTCCTATAAATCTGTACACACACACGTGCATCTCCAAGCCCACAAATCTGAAAGAAAAAATACTACTAAAAATGGAAAAGAGGCATGCATACACTAAAACCCAACCAACAGAGTACGACAGGAAAGTAAAGTACAAGAAAGTAAAACCATGGGCCAAAAGTACAAGCCCACCAAAAGAAAGTCTGTAAGAAAGTCCAACCTGTAAGGAAAGGCACTGGGACTACAATCTGTAGCCATAGGAACACACCTCGGCCCGCCTGATCTCACTGAGCACTGCCCGGTCCTGGTCCACCTAGAATCTTGTCAAAAGCTTTCTTGTCTGCACAAGACACGATACGTGCGGGAAAAGACAGTGCCGAGTTTAGTATAACAATACCTAGTAGGACACCCTAAAACCACAAAGGAAATACAACAGGGAAAATACCACAAAGGAGAGATACAGTCATCTCTACACAGTATATGTCTACCGAACATGTAACAAGAATATCTAGATATACTCATATACAAATGATCATCGTGATACCGCCACTAGGATCCAGCTAGAAGATTCCACTAAGCATGCAATAAGGAGAACACACTCCTTGGTCTGAAGAGAGAGACACGAAGTACTCATTCCAGGAGAACACACTCCACAAGTACTATGAGAACATGATGCTTAGATGAGGATCACGGCCAAGTCATGGGGTGATTCTGAAAACTTAGTCTGAGCTAATCCGCTAAGTAGAGGATCGGCGCCCGGGTAAATTTGGTCACGTCGATACCAAGAACTCTACCTAGGGTTTCAGGAATGAATAGAGGATCCATCTCTAAGTCTCATAGAGGGGATTCCCACAACTCTATTTAGGAATTCCTGCTGAAGGGATCGTACTCCTATATAAGGGAAATGATACCAGATCCTTCAGGGAAAAGACCAAGGGTACAAACCTTAAGAAAACTAGTCTAAGTCACAGAAGAAAAGTATCTCAATCCTTGAGTAATTTATTACATGGCATGTAGTATGGTTACAAGATGTGTCCCTTAACCCCGGGTACTACCCAGGTAAACGGCCTGTGTCATCTGTTCGGTCTGTGGAAAACTCAACTACACGGCGTGTAGAAAAAGTACACGATGTGTTCCTGACTCTGGGTAAATCCCGTGTAAACGGTCCATGTCACCCATCTTGTCGGTTAGAAAGTAACTAAACGGTGTGTAGAAGGATCGCATGCCATGTCCGAGCACCTGGGTCTCACTCTGTGTACGCTGGCCATGTGGCCATACATAGTCGTTGCCTGTGTCTATGTCGCCTGCCCATGTACCAGTACACGGGGTATCCCGTGTATCTGGCCGGGTCTGGTCGGAGAGGGGTATACACATCGTGTCCTTGGCCATGTACCCAACCCGTGTCCGTGTACTCCCAGAGTACACGCCAGGTGGTCCACCAACAAACACACGCCGTGTATCCCATAGTACACGGCGTGTGGTTGGGATTTTTTCAGAAACGTTGTCTTCTTCCTCGTGTCGCGACTGAACCTCCGGATCCTCAGTTTCTTGTCCATTCATCCTGATACTACAGGGGTTGGTTCGTTTCGTCATATGAACATCATAACGGGTGTTTTTAGCTCTTAAAACAGATCATAAACCTCGAACGATCCATCCGAAGAAAAATTCCTGAAAACTCGTATCTCCCGATCCGCTCCGAATCGCCTACTGAAACCATCGTCGCACCTCCGTGACATCCCTCTGGGATGGGATCCACAATCTTGGATCGTTGCATTGCAGAACGAATGCACAGAAATCCGTTGTTCATCGCCCTGCGAAGAACACGAAGAAAGTGAAGGAGAGAAAGGGGATAAATCCAATGGAACAAGTTTGAGGAAAGAACCTCCACATTCGTTCATCATAGCATTGATCCGCTCCCGTTAATAGGATTAAACAGAGTAGAAAAAGATCAACAACAAAGATCCACATGGATTTAATCTCCCAGAATCCCCGCAAAATCCCATCCCGCAAGAACGATCGATCTGCGGACTAATCTGTCCGTGGATTAGCCCACGTTCATCGTAGAAATCAAGAACAGGGAAGAAAATCATAAATTAAACATCCTAACTAGATTCCAAGGCATTCGCTGGCGATGATACAGTTGTTGCATTGTCGCCGCCGACGAAAATCGTCAAGGATGTCGCCGCCGCATCGGGAGGTCTTCTCCAGAGCTCTCGAGAGGAAATCAGGGTTAGGGAGATTGTAACCCTGGCCCTCCCAACAAAATCTCTATTTAAAAGAATAAAATATTTCATTTCAACAAGGATTTAAATAAAATATTTTAATTAAATATTTTATTACGGTTACGTCCAAAAAACCAAAATTCACTACCGGCCTGCGCCGGCCGAAGTTAGGCCTTGACTAAGGTAAATTTTATGTTCCGAATGCATCAGTACCCTCGGATTTCTGATCTGAGCACCCGTTCGGGAGTTATTCCACTTTTTCATGAAAACTGCACACGTGGGTAATTTAATTTTTAAATTAAATTTAAACATTTGTTTCGGGCTCACCGGGCCTCGGAACAGCATGCCGTCTCAGAGCCTGGTCTCAAAATAATTCCCATATATTATTAAAATAATACATGGAAAAATCTGGGACACAACATATGTCTTGTACTTCTCATAAAAACTTATTCCTCCCATATCTCCTTCTTCGGGACTCAAATTTTTCCATATGAGTATCTTAACGTGAATCTTTTTCCACATAAGACAAGATAGAATCCTTATTCTATGCATGAAACATATGATATGAGGAATTATAAGATGGGTTCTTCTTTAAGAGACGTTTGATGAAGGAAGTGATCAAGGTAGGATCATCAGATATATTTCAAGGTCAGTGATCCCCTATCGCACCAGGGCGTTGGTCCCCCGTATTATTTATAGATGCAGATTCAGTACTCCCCTATTCTATAAAGGGTTTGGGTCCTCTACCTTTGGAGTGTTACTACACCATCTTCAAGATCTAATTTAGTGTGATCCCCCCATAGATCAAGGATCCTTCATATATGGAGCATATTGGTAAGGATAGGCCCCCTCCACTATATTTTGGTGAGGTTACATAGGACTCTTGACTAGAGTTGTCTCTCCCTTATCTACAGATAATAGTGGGGAGGTTAGGCCCCTCCACATGGTTTCTTATGAGGTTGTTTACAATGTTGGGCATTGGAGATATAATTTTGGAGTTGCAGAAAAACTCATTGAATCTGGATATGATATGATATAGAGATCCACTTTCTATCTCATTTGAGTTTCTTTATGGGAATATTTATATATCTTGGGTTTTTTTATTTCCCTCTTTCTATAAGATGAGATTACTTTTGTTGTATCCTTCTATTTCTCCCATTATGATTTTTAGGAAATCCTCATGGATATGTATATACTCACCCCTACATGGATTTTTCTACATGTTTCATATCTTATGTAGATGACAGATAGATCAACAGTGATATTGATGGAGCTTATTGATACTTGGTTTCATTGACCATGTATGGTGGTTGGGCTTGTATATCTAGATTCAAGCTCACTTAGATTTCCTATTTTATAATTTTTATCAATTTGGTACTTTATTTCTAATTGGACATATATTTTACCCTTTTTCACTTTGGTTTATACTATGAAGTTCTGATGTATTCCCTTGATGTTTTTTCATGCGCAGTTTTACTCTGAATGTTACAGCCTTTTATTGATTTTCCTCTGTTCTTTTTTATTGCGATGGTTATGTTTGTGTGTTCTAGTTCATTATGAATGGGCATCCTATTTTAGTTATGCTTTTTCGATGATTTTATCATCTCCCTATACTTTTTGTTGCAGGCTTGTGGTTGTCTCATATGACATTCTAACAACCATATAGGCCCTAGTGGTTTTGGTTGTGACATAGTACCTGAGTGGAAACTAAGATTCCTTTGGTCATTTTTCATCTAATTCCTTTGAAACCATAAAAAGATCAATCTATTATACTATAAAAATGTACATTCACTTGTTGAAAAACATAAGTGCATGGTTACTGAGGAATTAACTAGTCTGAATCATAGAATTTTCCTTAATAATGTTTCTTAGATAACCAATATTTCATTAGAACTTTTCTTAAGTTACCAATCTTAGGAGTATCTTACATTAATTTTATCCTTATAAAGGATTGATCAAAAATGTTAGCTTAATTATTATGATGATATTATCTACAACTAAAACTTTTATTATATTAGTATAACTTGTTATTAAAAATTAATAAATACATTTATTAAATTGGTTCCCACTAAAATGATGGCCCCTTTTGAAAATCACAACATATACATTAGTTATCCAAGATCTATATTTCCTATGAAATGATTATATTATGTAATTACACTCACCACTTAGTTATTTAGGCATTAAATCTTCCTAGTAATAATAGTTTTGACTCTTATATAGTTGATTAGACATTACTTTATCCAATCCATCATATGGATAAACTAAACTCTATTCCTCTGGTAACCTAATCTCATTTGGTTATACCAGCAAGTATGACCCAAAAAAACTTCCATGAACAAGATAACAAATGATAATACAGGGGCACCCCACTATGAAATGAACTGCAAAATGATGATCTAGTGTCACCAATCCTTTCTTTCCTTATACAAGATAATCTGGGGGCACCCAACTATGGCATTATTTAATCGGTTGGATGATCGAGGTCTTGATAAGTGATTCTTTGAAAGGAATATCACACTTAGTATTTGAATGGGATTTTAACCTCACCATATTATCTCATTTTATTCCCTTTTATGTATTAATTATTCTAGTATTTTATTTTAGAATCATATTCCATCCCTCAAACTAATATATTCAACCCATATTGATGTGTAACTCTATATACAACCCATAAGTTTGTGTTAATCACCCAAAATCAAAATCCAAGTGTATTAATACATGTATAGATTCATAATATACATAAATTACATAGTCACTTCATGTAAAGGTTTAGAATTATATGATATTGAAAATCTCCACATGATTATTCCTAGAGAGATAGATAGACATCCCTATTCACCAACCTAGATGGGGTATAATCCCCTAGGAATATAGGTGCCCTGACCCCAAGTCCCTCTAACCAAGGATACTTTACTCAATATATAATCCAATTAATCATAACTATAACTCTAATGTGTAAAAACTATATTTAACAACTTAATTCAATCTAATTATTTCAGTTAAAAATTGAGTTAAAGGTAGATGAAAAGTTAAATTCATTATCAAAACTATCATGTAATGCAAGGCTTTATTTATAAATAGTTTAACAATTAAACTAAATCAAAATCCATTAATCTTATAAAAAATTATAATTATTAATAAAATAATAAATACATTTTAAATAAATGAACAATTTGAATATTTAAACATGAGATAAACATTTATGAACAATTCATAAATAAAATTTAACAATAAAACCTTTTATAATTTTCAAATATAAAATTATATACATTCCATTATTTTGAATATAAACATTTTTTATTCATTTGAATATGAACTCATTCATATTATTCACTATATGGAATTTTCATTTTAAATATATGATATTATATGAATTATAAACTATTTATAATCAAATTCATATTATGTAAAAAGTTTATATAATCTAAATATCATATATTTAATTATTATTTAAACCTTGATCATATAAATCTTCAAAACACTTTTTTATGTGGATTAAATAATATCCAAATAAGTCTCCCTTTTATTTTGAACGATTATAAATAATTAATTATGAATAATTTATAATTTAAATATAAACATTTTATATTTTAACCTTATTTCATAATTTTTAACCCTTTATAAATTATCAATTATGATTTCTAAATAAAGGATTTTATTTATTGATAATAATTTATGCCATATAATTTGCTTAAAAGGTATTTCAAATATAAAAATTTAATATTTGGGAATAAAAAATTTCATAAAAATGTCTAATTAATTATTTCTAAGAAAATTATAATTAATTAATTTATAAAAAATTTATAAGTAAAAATACCCCAAAATACATTTTAGAATGATTTATGAACATCTTATAAACAATTAAAAATGTCTAATATGTTAAAAAATTAAAAATATATATGATTACCCTTATGCATAAGGGATAGCTTGAGAAAATGTAAACACCTTTGCCTTTACGTGATCCTTATGGAACCATTGTGTTTAGGTAATGAAATTTGTTACCTTTGCATGGGCCTTTTATGTAAATTTATCTAATAAATTACTTTCATTTCTTAAATGTAATTCTAAGGCTACACTTATGTAGAGTAGTGGTTACCTTTACATTAACCTTTTGCAAAAATGTATCAAGGAAAATCCTTTTGTTGTGTAAAGGTAAAATGAATGAAGCCTTATGTAGTACCTTTATTGCATTTGTGTGAGAATCGACATAAGGGTAATGATTCGATGACCCTTATATATCAATGTATAGACCTTACATAGACCATTATACATAATGATAAAATAGGCTTTCCCTTATGTATATATCTCTATGTAAGGGTAAAATGTTATGAACTTTATGCAAAACTCTTCTGTGTAATGTAAAGTCATTTTTTCAAGAATTAAAATATGTATCTATATTATTCCTGATTTCTTCAATTTAATTAAATTTTCATAAAACATGAGTTTTCATCTATCTGATCCCACTAAATGGTTATGTTAGAGTCTAATAACATTTATCAAATCAAGAATAAGTGATTAAAACCCCTTATTCAAGGATTTACATGCAAGATAATATGAAACTATATAAAATAATAAAATGAAGTATTTTTTTTAAATAATATCACCATCAACAAAATATCATCTACAACATCTTCAAATTACATTGCATGGGTTTGATAAAGATCACTTAGTGGGAAAAAATCCCACCTTTATGGTGTTTCCATAGGATAAACTGAATCATATAACATTTTGATGGGATTCATTATATCTCCACGGTATGATAGTACCTATATATGAAAAATATTAATATGATAAAGAGATAAATGGATTTGTGGGATATTTTTCCAAGAATAATGGATTTAAATCCACACCCATATGCTAACATATATTAGAAGGGTTTATATGTAAATTTAGGATTCTCCTGGGTGGTGTATGAATTTAAAACAAATGTATTAATTCCTTGGATAATATAAGAATCGTATGAATGAATTCATTTTACTCCCATTTTTTCATCTTAAGAAATGTTTCTTTTAATGATACCCTCAACGGAGAATAATTTGGGTGTCCAACAAACAAATAATATACCCAATGCATTTCCAAGAAAGCCTACATATAGGTTATATATATATATATATATATCATATGTGTGTGTGTGTTTATATATATCATAAATATATATAAATATTTAGGTAATATTATCTTCAGTCCTTTTATTGACTTAGGAAACTTTTGATACACTGTTACACCTTCTGATTGACTGGTGGAAGCTCATGAACATGCATATTTCCCAGGTATCGAAACTATCCTTATAATACTTCCAAATTGTCTTCATAACAATAGGATCTAGTCAAAATCCTTCAAAAAATTATAAGGACCATAGTCATTACTAGAAACTCATCATGAATAAGCTCATTTTAGAAATCACATTCTTTAAAACTCCTTCCAAAAAAAATGAAGATACTTTACAAAAAAAACCCAACAATCCCCCATTTAAAGATTGTTTCAAGGATTCCAACCTTCTTATGCATTCAACATATATCATATTCTTCTAGTAAATAAATGTTTCTCTATATTCTTCTATTTATCAAATCCTAATGGAGGAATAATATAGCTTCATACTTTCTTTGAATTAATCCTTTGTGAACATGTCTGCAGGGTTCTATTTTCTGTCCCCCTTTTGATGTTCAAACACATTTTCTTCCAAAAAATTTCAAATGAAATAGAGTTTCAAGTTTATTTGTTTTCTCTTTAAATGAAAAATAGGATTAATATTAAAGTAAATGACACACTAATTAATATAGAACAGTATTCCTCATTTTGAATCTTTCTCAATATCCTTCAGCAATTACATTAACAAGGAAAACTATTTTAATACTTCCATGAAAGTAAAAAAATTATGATTCCATTGTTTATAGGGTAACTATATGTAGTAATAAAGAAATTAAACTAACCATTTTCCTTGTGAAACTAAACATAATACATATATAATTGTTTTTATAATTCATGTCTCTAATAAAATCTACATCCACAAAACCATTTAATGGATCATCATCACTGAAGCATAATGCTTCATATTATGAACTATTCAGATATCATATGATCCATTTCACAGCCTCCCAATTCATCATTTTGGGATTTTGTATAAAAAAACAATGATTCCCACAAAAAAGTAAATGTCAGAACACATGAAGATCATTGAATATATCAAACTTCTGATAGATGAAGCAAAAGGTATATTTTCCATGTTTTGGACTTCCTCTTCCAATGATGGTGAATGACCCTTTGAATGTTTGATGTTTCTAGCAAGAGTATATGAGATAGGTTTATATTCATTCATTTAAAATATTTCAATGAACTTATGAATATATTATGGGATAACATAAAAGTTTCATCTTTGTTATCCCTCTCAATTTTTATCCCTAATATTTTCTTGGCATGTCCAAGATACATCATTTCAAACCTTACATATAATTTTCTATTAAAATAATAAATAAACTGAATTTATGGTTTTGAAGGAAACATATAATGCACTTAAAATATTATTATTATGAATATTCCATTATTTCACTACTTCTAATTGAAATAGTGATCAGAATCATATAGAGTAAAACTTTCATCAATCATGGAAGTATCAAACTTCTAATTCCCATATTGAGAGGGTTGATTAAATCCATAGAGACCTATATTGAACTTATAAACTAGTTTCTTATAATAATAATATTCATAACCATTTGGTTGAACCATATAGATATACTCCTCAAAATCACCGTAAATAATGTTTATCTTAACATCTATATACTACAAGGGTAATTTATCAGAGGTAATAATGATCAACACCATCCAGATAGATGTTTTTTTGATGACTATGGAGAAAATATCTGAAAAATAAATTCCTTAATTTATTTAGAAACCTTTAACCACCATCCATTCCTTACACCTTTTATTTCCATAAGCTTCTTCCTTTAGACAGAATACCTATTTTCTTTTTAGTGCTCTATTTACTTTCATAACTTTATCCAGATCCCATGTCTCATTGAGCTTTAAGGAATTAATTTCCTCCTACCTATAAAACTTCCACTACTCTGAGTTAATGAGGGTATCTTCTTCTTCTAAATATTCAAGTTCAATATTATCTGTTAAAATTAGAAATTTTATATCATACCAAAACCTATGAACTAGATTCCTAATTCTAGTTGATCTTTTCAACTTGATTTATTGTTTTTTACAACTTGGTTCTCATATTTTTTCCAAAACTTTTTCTTCTTATACTCTTTCATGAGTCTCAAGACCATAAAAAATTTATGATCTATCTTTCGAATTTCTTCTAGTAATCTCATTCTGATCCACTTGAAATTCAATAGTTTATTTTTCCTCACCTTATTTTTTTTAAAAATTCGTATCTTTCCATAGAAGTTTCTCATTGAAGAAAACATCTCTAAACTTGATGAATTTCTTCTTGACATCATCCCACAATTTATAACAAACATTTTCATCATCATATCTAATAAGAAAACTGATTTTTGATTTATCCTCTTACTTATCTATGTCCTTATCATCAATATGAACATATACCACATTTACAAAAGTTTTGAGATGGTTTACTTCTACTATTTAACTAAACAAAATCTCTTCTATAAGTTATTTTCCTATAGCTAAAGCTATAATTCTGTTGACCATTTATTCCTCTGTGTTTATAGCTTATTCACACAATCCCTTAGGAATTTCTAAATGAAGTCGAATACACTGGGATTTCCCTAATTTAGTCATATTCATTCTTTGAGATGCTAAAATATTAATTGGAGTTCCAAGAACTATTTTCTCCCAATAAACTCTATTAATTGGATAAATGTTTCAAAATTTGTCTCTAGTGAACTCTCCACCACTCTATGTTCAAAGTCACTTCAGATTCTGATCACACTCCCTTTCATCAAAATCATTCCAATAATTAAATTTCAGGAAAAAACATCAAATTTATTATTTTAGACGTAGATTCATACATTTTAAGTGGAATCAATGGTAAAATTGACAAATTAAATATACATTTCATTTTAATTCATATGGGAAGGTACCAAAACATGATAATGAACATGTTCTATCTTTTTATTCTTAGGCTTCCATTCATCCAAATTGAATGAAACATTATTCTATTTACCTAGCATACAACTCTCACATCTTCTAAAATCCATGTGATCAAATTTATTTATTCTATTTACCATAATAACTATCATATTATTCACACTAAGGTTTCCATATATACAGTTTCATACTTTTGGATCTTCTAATGAGGTGCTTCTGATGATTGAAAATTTACCTTTACTTCCAATCAAGTATAGAGTTACATTCATCACCCCATGAGAAAATACCATGGATCATTGGGTTATCTTCTCTACTCAAATCAAGAACGTATTTCTGAAACCTACTTCATTAATTTTTTCAACTGATATGAGGTTTTTCTGGAGACTTGGAATATGTATAACATCTTTAAACTTTAATAAACCTTCATTCTCCATCCAAATATTGAAATTTCATTTTAAAACTATATCTAGATCTTTATCACCTACAAGATGTAATTTTACAATTCTTATAGATACATAGTACATTATCCATCTCCAATCACCAATTTAATTGAAAGATACACCGAAGTAAATAACCTATGATTCTTTAAAAATGTTCACATTTAGAAAAAAACTATTAACACCTTCCATCATACTTAGAGAATTTATTCTTTTTGAAGTTTAATCCTTTTCAGTATACTCATTTAAATATTTTTAGTCCTTCATGATATGTACCTTTTTTCTATAAATATAACAAGTAGGGAATTAACTAAATGATATACTCTAACTTATTCCTTGAGACTTATCATCATATGACTTCTTATGATAGTTCTTCCATTGATGTTACTACCCATGTCTGGTAGCAATGTGATCACTTATAGAGGGTATTTATAATTTCTTCTACCTTAACTCATCATTAAAAATTAGATTCATAATTTCATCAAATACAAGGTCTTTATTTTCCCTCAAATTTCTCACTTTTTCACTATAGAATCCCAACTTTTTGGTAGTAATGATAAAAGAAGAAATGCCCATATATCATCCTTGAATGAAACCATCACTGATTTGAGTTGTCTTTGGATCACGATGAAATCATTCGCATGGTTTTTTGTTGATCTTCCTTATAATAGTCTCAAGTTGAATAATATATACATCATAAATAATTTTTTAAATGTTGTTGTTTTATCATACATATCATCCAACACTTTAATAACTTCCATAGTGTTTTGCTTCTAGATATTAAAAGCCACATTCCATGAAAGAGACATTCTTACTGAGGCTAGAGCCTTTGTATCCAACCATGAACATTCTAATTTATCCATATTCATTGGACAATCTCTAAAAAAAGGATCATAAAGATTTTTTGTATCATAAGATCTTACAAATGAATATACTAGAATCCAATGTTTGTCCAATCAAACTTTCAAATTAAAATATTTCCTTAATATTATGCCATTATACCTACTATCAAGTGTGTAAAACTAAAACAAATCTATTAGATAACAATTTTGAGTATCTAACTATGAAAATCCTTATAGTAACAATTCATATGAACATACTTCTAAATTCCCACCTTCTGAAAGTTTTCATAGACCTTTGACTCTATGTTATTGTACTAGTAAGTAAATAACCTAATCACCATAAAAATAAAATATACACACATAAATTCATAAGTAAAAATGAAAACATAATCACACATAGGAATTACAAGGGTTAGAAAAAAGTTTCATATCCATGGGAGAACACTATAATCACTATGATAAGAGAAAGTATGAGAGATTAAAAAAATAGTCTCCACTCCAACTGCTCCCATTTAGTTAAATTATTCTTATAATTAAATATAAAATTTATGTCTATGATATATCCTGGTATTTGGTCCAACCAAATATTTATAAATGTCTCCTCTGAATAAAATAGTTCCACCAGCCTCTGATATCCATTGTTGTCCTTCCATTGACCAAGGAAACCTATCATACATAGTTACACCTATAGATTTACTGGTGACAATCGGTGAACATGTGTACTACCCAAGTATCAAAATTTCATTCCAATACTTCCAACAGATCATCATAATAACATGATCCATCCAGACAACTGAAAATGTAAAGGTTCACAACTACTTCCTAAAACTCATCCCAAATAATCTCACTCTAGAAAGATCCTTATGAAAAATTGAAGAGTACTTAAAAAACCACAACATGTTCCTCCTAGGGCTAAGTTAATTTGGGAAGCACATATGGGAACTCTCCCAGCCCATTAAGAGTTCTTATTTTTATGTGGAAAGCATGAGTAGGTGTACTTCCAACCCACTGGAGGGAATTAGTTTTTTCCTATGATCCAACAGTCATAACGGTATAACTTATATACTTGGGATCATATATTAGGATAACTCATCTCATTTATCACATTAGCCAAATTAATAATCAAATGACCATCAAAGGTGATTCTTGAGTACCCCATGGTTCGATGGGTGCATGCATGTGATTATTTACAGTCTTAATTTCATGAAGTGAATGCATACACATATATACCATTTATTATTAGGTACAATATTGATGGTGGTATACTAAGTTTTATACTCACCTGTTATATGTACACCCTAGTTAACATTCAAACACTTTGGTTTATATGCTGGTAAGGATGATAGTCGAAATAAAAATTTATGTTCTAGAGGAGCTTTTTAAGGTTAAAAAAGTTAAATCTGAGGTTATTTCAAGGGATACTGGTTGGGTCTTGTGGTTTATTTTTAGTTTTATTTTTTATTGTATATGATCATCTCTTTGGATATATTTTTTGGTATATATTTATTTATTACAGTATATTTTATGGAAATTTCCTATATTGTACTCTGATGTTATTCCAATTTTAAATTTTTTGGTTATTTATAGGTTTTTCAGTTGTGATTATACTGGGGTTGTGGTCTCCCCATGTGGTTTTATCCAACTATCATTATTAGTTGGTATACTATATAATATGAGGAGGTATGTATGATATTTATAGTGACCCAACTCAGGTCTATAGTTAGTGATAGGTCCATGGATGTTATAGAGATGATGAGGTGAGGAGAAAACTGAGTTATAACCCTTGGTAGAAATTGGTGGTTCAGTGAAAAATGGTTGATCATTGAGGTGGGTAATTTTGATATATTTTTATGCTATGTAAACTTAGTATTCTCTTATGAAAACCATGTTTCATCTAAATTTTTATCCCTATTGTGTCCATTTCTACATTATTAGTTTATTTTTTAATTTTAGAATGATATGAGGATAGTTATCATTATTACCTTAGAATTAGAATTTAAAATTTTGGAAATATGTCAAGGTAGTTAGATAATACTAGACTAACATGATTTTAAAATTTATTTATTTCTTTATTATTATTTATTTTATGATATTGATGTCATTTCACGTTGATGTTAAAATGTAGTGGAAGTGGAAGTTAGATTTTTTTATTGTTATTTTAATCCACTCTAATTAAATTATCAAATTGAAACTTTTAAGAGCTTAGCTACCCAAGTGAGTGGGGATGCGGCTTCCTGACAAATATAAAAATATGGTGGAATTATTACCATGTTGATATAATATTCTTATTTATGACATTATTTCATAAAATAATAATGATGTGTACATGTAATTGGATTATTATTTTTAATAAAATGGTTCTATTGGAAAATTAAAAGACTCTAAAATGTTGGTGGATATCTATTTAGTTAAAGGGGTATTATGTATATCATGCGGTGGACATTCTTAATTTATTTTTTCACACTTATTTATTTTATTTTATTTCTTTAAACAATCATTTATTACTTTATAGGATATTTTCATACTAGTTATGATCTATTTATAACCACTCTATTTATGGTGAGGTATTTTATATGTTGATTTAAGGTGTAAAATATGTCATTACTTAATTAGTATACTTTATGTCATGGATAGATCAGAATTATTAGAGGAGGATGTGAGCATTGGTGTTTGCAACAAAAAAGTTAATGTCAGTTGTATTTATTTACACATGTCTTCATTTTGAGGTTATATAAATTTATATTTAGTGTTCATATAATTTTCTTATATATTTCATATTGATGGGTGATGTATCCCATAAATTATGAGCTATATATTTGGGGTTAGTCAGCAACTATTTATATATTGGTGGTGGGTTTAGGGGTTCATACTAGATTTCCTCAACAACTGATAAATAAATAAATTTTATTATTTTACCATTATTTAAAAATATATATCTAATAAATTAGTAATAATTAATTTAATTAGGGTCAGTTTTAAGATATCTTAATACTACTACTAAAAATTCTCCTGAATTCACTACCCCAACAATATAAAAATTTGATTGATCACTACCCTAATCCTAATTAATTAGATTAAGAAATGTTTAATACCAATGTTAATGGAATTTTCTACCATCTCTATGAGTAAATTAATTGAATAAATGGAATTAAAAAATAAATTATGAATAAAATCATAGAATCCATGAAAACTGGAAATTATATTGAAATCATAAACTATTTATCAATCGTAAATAAATTATAATGTTGATCAAACATAAAAATGATGAAAAATGAATGCAAGCATGAAATAAAAATGTAAGTTTAATAGATACAATAAAATATAGATAGATAAGGGTTAAATAGTTTATATTTTGTTATTATGTTAACATATATATAGGCTACATGTAAATACTATCAATGGTAAATATTAATCCCTTTCTTCCATGTCAAATCCAAAAGTTAGAATTTGAAAATCATAAATATAAAAGGTTTGAATAAAAAAGTTTGGAGATTATAATTTATGTCCATGGGAGTTATAAAATTTATGAAATCATGACATCTATATTTATTATTTATTTATATCACCCCTATTTGTCATAAATTTTATAAAGTCTTATAAAACCCTCAATTAAAAAAAATATTGTAAAAACATGAAAAGTTAGAATAACTTTAATTCATTCCAATATTAAGTTTAATTATTAAAAAACCTACCAAGAAAGCCTAGTGAATAAAAAACTCAATGAAGGAAAAAAGTAGTATATCCTCCATAACTACTCCTAGTCAAATAATGATAGACTTTGTAGTATTCATGACCTAATTTAACAAATCTTCTTCTCAAAATATGTGGTTAGTATTTCCTTTGATTATATATATGTATTATAATATTACATGGATTGATTTTATAGATATCAATCTATCCATTCTTTTAAAGTTTATGGGTAATAATTAATTTTGGTAAGATTATTTTTTCCTTATTATCTTTGATATAATTAAAAAAGATTGTATACCATAATTCTATTTTGTATATGATACAAGTGGATATATTATATTTAACAATATGAAACCTCATAAGTCATTTAAACCATATTTTTTCCTTATGAAATCAATAATTATAACTTGTATAAATCATAGGGTTCCATTTCCATGAAATCATAGAGTATGAATATTATGTCATATTGTAATGGTTTGTGCTTTCCCAGTCCATCAATTTTCTAGTCTGGGTATTGGAGGTGTTTCAGGGGAGGATGGAGGATAATACTATAGATTCAGAGTTGTAGGAGTATTAAAGTAGGTAGTTCATGATGTGAACCTAATTCACATCATTATTTGGTGATACATGGCATGTTAGGTTGGAGAATTCAAAGTTTTTGTTTAGTTAAGGTGTAAAGTGTGAAATGGATTCAAATCATGAAAGGTTAATTCAAAACATGTAATTAAATAAATATAAGGTGACATTAATTTTGATGGAAGTTGAAAATATAGGAGATTCTTGACCTAAAATGGATTCATGGATTTTAATCCATGTACCTCATAGAATTCATGACCTGGATCTTAATTTCATTACACAAGAAGGGTGGATTATAGGTTATAAATAAGTTTTTTTCATCCAATTATCCAACCATTATACCATCTCCTATTCCACTAATATTATGAAAAACCCTAATTTATTTCTAGCACTTATTACATTACCTTGATCCTTGGGTTCTAGTTGTGGTTTATCTATAATAAGTGGTGGGTTCTTCTCCTTTATCCCCATTTTTTCTTCCATTTTTATCCAGGGTTTTATTTCAACGATGTTGGTTTTGGTTTGGTTTTTTTAGGATCCCTTAAAGAAATGTAGGTTTATATGTCACTTCCTTACACAGTTGTGGGTTTTGGGTTGTTTCTTTATTTCCTCATGGTGCGCAGTGAGAACATAATGCTTCTTCAAGATAGAAGATCCTCGTTATCACCTGTTAATGTTTTATATGTGGGATTTTTATTCTTTATTTCCTTTCAGTGGATAGTAAGGGTCATCATAATAAAGATTATTAATTTTAAAAACAAAAATGTATGGGAATAGGGATTTATTTTATTCTATTACTTCTTTGATGATATTGTTGTTGTGTTTATGAATTCTAGTTTCCAATACTAAAAATAACAGATACCAGAATCCTTGTTTTCACTATAGTGGATATGTAATGAGACCCTTATCATACTTTTATGTGACTGCACTTTGAATAATAGGTTAAAGAACAAATATTTTCCTAATAAATTATTTTCCCATGGAATCAATTTTGTGAGATAATACCCATGCTAAATATATTGATAATGTGATAAAATATCCTGAATAATTTTTGGAATCCAGAATGTGTTATTCTAATGTCTTCTTGTGATTGTTGTGTTTCCAGTTTAGGTTTGGGTTGTTTTTCAATGATGGAGGTGATCATGTGGTATGTGTGGTGTGTGGTGATGCGGTGGTTGGTTAGAATGGATTTGATGTATGAATTTTTGTGATTTGGTGCACATAGGTTGTGGTGTGTATTGGAAATGGTTGGTGGTGGTGACATGTGGTGGGGATGTGTGGTTTTTGTGTGTGGAAGTCATTTTCTGAGATGTGGTTGGGATGTGGGATGTGTGATTTCTAGGGTGAGATAGCTTGGTCGATGTGTCATGGAGCTGATGGTGGATGTGTGGTTTGTAGTGGTTTTTGTGCGAGTTGTGTGAGTTGTTGTGAAAAACATTGTGTTAGTTTCTCAATTATCCTTGGAATAAATTTGACATGATAAAATGAAACAAAATAAGCTAGTAAATACACAAGATGGGATGAAAATGGTTGTCTGGTAAATTTCACAAATGAGTTTAATGAATGAATGGGTTGGGTAATGTGAAATGGAATGTATTGATGAATAAAGGTTATGTCACCTATAATTAAAAGTGTAATTGTGTGAATTTTTTTAATTTGTGTTGTGGGTTTCATATAATTATGGAAGCAGTTGTGGTAGTTGGTGTGTGGTGCAGTATTGGTGATGTGATGTGCGCAATTTTGGTTCATGTGAACCCCTAGGTTGGGTATTGTGTATTATATATATATCATGTATGTTATTTTATTTCAATACACAATCCACCCAAGTTGGGTAACCTTACTAACTCTCATAAGTTTTGGGTTCTGGGTGTTTTTTCCAACATCTAGGATGTTGGTGAATGGATTGTTAGCTACCCCACTCTTCCCCGATCTTCTTTCATTATTGATGTCCCATGTGTTTTTAGGTGATATTTTATGTGAGGATGCTAAGATGATATGTGATATGTGGTGGGGGTCATGTGTGGCATGACGAGGGAATGGTGTTGATTTATTTCATTGTTTATGATACCCTAATACTCTATTTAGGTGATGTGATGTGATGTGAAAACCTAGGTGTCTTTGAGTGAGATTTGATGTGTTGGTTCCTGGTTCTATTACCATATTCTATAACTTAAGAGGGTAGCATTGATATGGATGAATCTCGACCCACATTAGAGATGTCCCAAGTGTCTTATGGTGATACGTGTGGTGATTTGATATGTATGATAGAGATGGGAGCATAGGATGTTCGACGTTGGGGTATGAGACTGAAAACAATAGTGTAGATTTGGTATAGAGGTGCATTTAATTTTTCTAATATTGATTTTTGATTGGGTGAGTGAATCATGGTGAGGTTGATTTTGGTTAGATGACCTTTATAGGTGCTTGTTGGTTTTTTGTTTGTTCCCTAGCACATTAACATGATATTTTTACATGTTCAATTGAGACCTTGGTTGTGGACCTAAAGAGTATATATGTATTCTCACCCTATATATATATAATATTTTTCAATTTTCTAGGACTTTGGGGACTAATCTTTACATTTTTAACTAGGTTTAGATCTGATTTGGATTTTTTGTTATAGCAATTTTTATTTGGTACTTTACTTTGGAGACATTTATTTTGTATTTGTAGAAATTTTCATGTATGTGGGATGGTTTTAGTGCTATTTTTATATTATCTATTGGAGTTTTTGGTTGTTTTTTATCATATATTCCAATCTTGTGTTATATTATATGGCTTAATTCCTCCAATTTATGAAATTTTTATACCCTTGGTACCAGTAAACAACTCAGGGCCTACTAGAGGCAGGACTCAGGGGTCATTATCTCTCTCCCTTTATTGGGGAATCTTTTGGGGGAGTGGTTCATGAAAAAAGTGGTATTAATGGTTTTTTTGAAAGATAGAATGAAACTTGGAGTTAGGAATAGTGAGGATTTCAAGGTTTGGTAGGGATGTGGTTCCAGTTGATCTTGGTGTGTGACATAAGCTTCAGAGACTAGTTAGGACACAAGATTTTAGGGGCCCCTTTGATCCAATGCATGAAAACTAAACTTATTGAATGAAAAAGTGGTGTTTTCCTATTTTTAGGGTATAGACCTAGGATTGGTACATGCATCGTGATTATTTGTATTCATGATTGAATTAGGTTATTTTGGAAAATAAAATGTGTTAAATAAATAATATTTGATAAAATTATGTGCTATCAGGATTAGTATTTTCTCCTTTATTTTTAGGAATAGATCCTAATTATCATATACAAGTAGCTCAGTCTATTGGGGTGAAATATGATGGTCTGATTGATTATCATAGGATTGATTTGACAGAGGAGGATGAGGCATGGAAGCATGATTAGATGACCTTTTAGTGGATGGGTTTGGGAAAGTATGGTGGGAATAACTCTTTTATAGAGATGGAGCAGTGGTTTTAGGGGCTCAAGATCACTTTTAGTTTGATTTAATCATGAGTTGAGTTTCATGTGTCATTAGAAACTAGTCAGTTTTGGGGAGATGAACGTCAAGGGTGGACCCTATTTCTTAGTGACCATAAGGAGGAATATGTGTTGTGGCCCAACTATCATAGGGACTTTTGGGTGAAGTTACTTTCATCGATGATGAGGGTAGACAAGAGGTAAGATATTCTCTCCTTTTAATAGGTTATCTTGAGTGTTTGGAAGATTGGGATAAAGTTAAAGGACCTCATATACTTTTCTGTAGTTTTTTTTCAAGATGAGGATTCAAGATCACAACATCTGGAAGAGGCTTTGTGCCTATTGATCAGGTATAAAGTCACTCCATTTATGCTCCCTACATATCTATAGGTACAGAAAAAGTAAAAGGTTATCAAGTTTATTCATTCCTTGAGATTTGATCCCAGATAGATTGGATAATAGTGAGTCTCAAGGAGTAGGGATTCAAGAAATGGGACTTGGGTGTTCAAGAATTTAGGGTTCTGGATAACAAGGAACCAACCGAAGTAGGTCTCTTTCCATTATTCTATAAAAGGTGGAATTAGATAACCTTTTATAGGATTTCCATTTTCATGATACATCTAAACAGGATATAGTAACTACTATGATCAGTGTTCAAACACTTAGTAATTCTAGTATTAGTTGGGTGTTCAGACTCCTTTTTTGGTAGCAGCATCAATTTCCTCTCAGGCAGTTTTAGCGATAAAGACTATTTATTCTTTTTCAGTAGCTGAGGGAATATGGTTTTGGTTGAGGGAATTTTTGTGATGGTCGTATCCCTCAATGACCTAGTCTATAGCATGGATATAGAGTCCAACAACAATTAGGTATAGTAATTGGGCATGCTCAGATCAATGTGTTATAGGTAGTAGTTCCATCAGATCTAGGAGTTATTCAAGATGTGATTAGACTATCATATACCCTTGTGTGGGTTTTATTCAATTTGGGAGACTTTCACTCCTTTGTTTTTACCTATTTTGTATTTACTTTGGTAATAGAAGTGGAGGGGATTTCAATTCCCCCGGTGTTACCCACACCAGTAGAATGTGAGACTTCATTTTCTTAAGTGTGTCATGGATGTAGATTAGTGATGGGTAGCACCATTCTATGGGATACTTATTTCTATAAATAAACACATATAATTTTATACTTGGTATATATTGGTTTTATTCTGTGTCATAATTAATCAACTATTTTTGGGGTAAATTTTCATTTTCTGATGTGGAAGACTAAAGAGATTCATTCATTGGGAAGTGAGGTTGTTGAATGGGTGGTAGAAATAAGATCCTCTCTTATCTCAGTTGGTGGATATGTTAGTGAGATATCATGTATGAGATGTTATTAGGGTAGTGGGGGAGTTCATGGATGATTTCCCAGAGGAGATTATGACCCTACCCCCTTGACATGATGATGATTTTAGGTTGATTTGTAGCCTATTGTGTCTCTAATTTCAATGGTTCCTATAAAATTGTGTGAGTTGAGTTTGTGGGTGGATTATCTAATGTATATGGGTTTCATCCAACCTAGTGTGCCTCTATGGGGTACTCCAGTGTTGTTCAATGATAAGTTTAATGGTATTATATGGTTTTTTATAGACTAGCATAGGTTGAATTAGGTGATGGAAAAGAACTTTTACCCTCTTCCAAGGATAGATGATATTTTAAACCAATTTAGAAGATATAGTTTGTTTTTTAATATTAATCTATAGTTTGAGTATCACTAATTTATGTATAAGGATGAATATATTCTGAATCCTTCTTTTATATACATATATGAGCACTTTAATTTGATATTCATGTCATTTGGTGTTACGAATGCACCAGCCATGTTCATATGGATCATAAACTATGTGTTCCTTGAGTTCTAGAACAGATTCTCTATCATATTCATTAATGATTTCTTGATCTACTAAAAGTTAGAGTAGGAGAATATCAAGCATCTCAAAGATGTTTTTAAGGTCCTTCAACACTATTATCTCATTTTAATGTTGTATAAGTGTGAGTTTGAGATCTAAGAGGTGTGTTTCCTTTGATATGTGGTGTCACAAAAATGTGTGTATATAGACCTCTCAAATATCAAGGTAGTAATTTCTTAGGAAACACCAATGAATGTAGTTTAAGTTTTCAATTTCTTTAGTCTCACAAGATATTATATTAGGTTTGTTCCTGATTTATCTCAAATTTCAACCCCATTAACCATTTTGTCTTGGTAGGACCAGGATTTTGTGTGGAATAATTAGTTTCAGGAAGTGTTTTATTACCTGAAGGAGAGTTTGTTCAATGCTCTAGTGCTTTATCTTCTTAAAGAGGGTACTTTGTTTGAGGTTTTCTATGATGCATCCCATCTAGGATTATGATGTGTGTTGATGAAGGAGATATTTTTTTATATCTTAAGGGTCTAGGAATTTGTGTCCCCCTGAGCATAAATATAGAAAACATGATCTAAAGTTGGTTTTTGTTATGTTTTCACAAACATTGTGGTGAAATTACCTCATTGTAGATCTCTTTATGGTTTTTACATACTACAAGATCATGAAACGTGTTTTCTCATAGTGGGATATGAATCTACACCAGCGAAGGTGGATGGATTTACTTCAGTATTACAATTTTTAGATCTCATATATCCTAGGAAAGGTGAATGTGGTTACTAATTTATTGAGTTGGGATTCTCAAGGGGATGTGGTTTGGGAGTCTGTGAATATTTGGAAAGGTATGTAGGAATTAATATATATGCATCTTGATGTCTAAGAGAGAAGTGCTCATTGTTGTCTTAATCAGATGAATATTGTTTCATCCATAGTGTAGTAGGTGGAGGAGTCTTAGTGTGGAGAATCAAAGATGGAGTTGATGTGTGATCATGTTGGTCATGGTGATGCTTATAAGGGATGGTTATAGGATGGTCAGAACTGGATGTTGTTCCAGGGTAGGTTTTTCATTCTCTAGGTGATGCATGATGGGGTTCTTTATGAGTTTCACATCTCACCTTTAGTGGTATATCCTAGTTTGACAAAGATGTATCGTGATTTGAGGAGATATTTTTCATGTCTTAGGATGAAATGGTCAATATAAGAGTTTGTGATGAGGTGATTGATTTTTTAATAGGTAAAATAATATAACTATGTTCCTAGAGGTTTTTTGAAGTACATTAATTCCCCCAAGTGTAAATAGGGTGATATATTAATGGACTTCATCATTGGGTTAGCCTAGGTTCAAGGAGGTTGTGATATAGTTTGTCTAATACTGGACCAACTGACGAAGTCAGCTCATTTTATAGAAATACATGAATCATGTGTCATGTATGTTTTAGTGAAGTGGTATATGGATGATTTTGTTAGCATTAATGGGGTACTGAGGACCATCATCTCTAACTAGGATCCTCATTTCACCTCACATAATTTGAGGGGATAGTAGCATACTTTTGGATCTAAGTTGTGCCTTATCACTACCTTCCACTCTTAGATAGATGGAAGAGAGAGAAGACTATCTAGATAATGGAGATATGTTTCGATCTTGAGTCTTGAAAATTTTTGGATTGTGGTTAAGGAACCTTCCTTTAGTTGATTTTTCATATAATTATAGTTATCAATCATTCATTGGAATGGTTGTTTGAGGTGTTGTACATGAATTCTTTTCATTCTCCATTATACTGGAAAGAGGTTGGGGAATCTATCATTCTTTATCCTAATGTGGTTTGGAGAAGGAAAAAAGAAGATTTAGTTTGTTTGAGAGAGAATTAGGGAGGTGCATTTCCATCATAAGGCATATTCTTGTCGTAGGTGGATGACTCTGGAGTTTCTGTTTGGAGACCTTGTTTTTATGAGAGTCTCCCCTCATCGAGGGTAGTGGAGGTTTGGTAGGGGATTATGCTTTATCCTCCATTTTTTGGGCTCTTGGAGGTTTTGGTCAGTATTGGCGAGGTGGAATTTCAATTGGAATTGAAACCATAGATGTAGTGAATCCATGACATATTTTATGTCTCCCAACATTATCGATATCTTCACGATGACTCTTATGTCATAAACTATGTATATTTTGATATCGAGGATGATTCAATTTTCATGGAGAGTCTAGTAGAGATCTAGGATCATTTAGATAAGGTTTTTTATAGACAAACCATTCCCTTGGTTCATGTGTTGTGGAGGAATTATGTCATAGAGGAGAGTACTTGGGAGTGAGAGACATAAATGTGTTCCCAGTACCCAAAGATGTTTTGAGTTTTTCTTTTCTTTGTATAGTTTTTATTGGATGATGTGATGATGAATTTTTATATTTTTTTATATTTGTTTTTTCTTATTGATGTGTTATGTGGGATGTGTGATAAAAATTCTTGCATTTGAAAAGGGTAGGATCTGAATCCAAATCAGAACATATTGAATTTTGACGCAATTAAAACTGTATGGGTGAGTCAGTGCCACTCAAAGTGGATAATTTATTGACATGGAAGATGGAATATCTTGATTTATGTTCTTGGGTAAGAATTTTTTATTGGTTATGGTGGTGGTTAGTTTTGACTATGTATACATTGAGATGTTTTAGTGGATGGTAATGTGATGTAGTGATGATTAATATTGAGATGTGGTTAGTTTTTTGTCGATGTGGTTGTGTGGAAAAGGTTCTGTTTTGTGGTTGCTATCAGATGATGTGGTGTCATTCCTATTGAAAGGTGGTGATGTGGTTGTGCTATGTATTTTTTGGTTGTTTTGGTTTGACGATGGAGGTAGTGTTTGAGGTATGATGACATCCTTAAGAGGTATCTCACAGGGTGGTTTTTTGGAACCCTTTTCTTTCTTTAGGTCTGGTTTTGATTGTGAAGGATGAGAATCATTTGGGAGGTATCAACTTTAACAGTTTGTGCCTTCCAGGCCTATTAGTTTTCTATTTTGGGAGTTGGAGGTCTCTCGAAGGAGTTTGGTGGAGAATCCTATATATGTGGAGATGTTGGAGTACTTCAGTAGGTAGTTCATGATGATAACCTAATTCATATCATAAGTTGGTTATTTGCAACATGTTAGGATAGAGATTTCATGTGTTTCGTTTTTCTAAGGTGTGAAGCATTAAATAGACTCATGGTGTGAAAGTGTGATTAACAACATGTAATTAAATTAAGATAAGGCATGATGAATTCCAGTTGAAGTTGGAAATATGGGATATTTATGACCTAAAATGGATTTATAGATCATAATCCATGGCCCTCGTATAATTCACAATGTGAATATGAAATTTACAGTGTGAAAGGAATGGATTTCAAGTTATAAATATATTTTTTTCACCAATTCTCTAGCCATTAGGTCATCGCCTCTTCCTATAATTTTGTGACTAACCCTAGAATATTTTCGGATACTTTACAGTCTATCTTCTAAAACCTCAATAATCAAGTTTTAATGGTAGTTTTTCAGTGATCGGTGGTGATTTCTTCTACTTTATCCTTATTTTTTATTCCATTCTTCTCTACGATTCCTTTGTAGTGATGATATTTTTGGTTTAGGGTGTGTTTTGGGTTGAGTTGTGATGATCCCATGATGTGGTGTAGGTTGATCCATCATTTTCTTATATTGTTTTGGTTTTCTGGATATTTCATCTTCACTATATGGTGCACAGTGAGATCATAAATCTTCTTCAAGGTATGGGATCCTCATTCTCACATGTTTAGATTATTTATATGGGTTTTTCAGGATTTTTTTTTCATTTGGTTGGATATTAAAGGTTGAAATAATAAATATAAATAATTCTAAAACTTTAAATTGATTGGAATGGGTAGTTATCACATGCTATTACTACATTAATGATATTTTTGTTTTTTCTATGCATTTATGTTGCCAATGCTGAAAATAATAGCAGTTGGAAGCCTTGTTTTCATTATAGTGGTAATGTGATGAGACCATTGTTGTGTCGTTGTGTGAAATCGCCCTTAAAATAAGGTTAAAGAACATATAATTTTCTACTAAATTGGTTTCATAGGGAATTTTTTTGTGTGATAATACCAATTCTAAATAAATTGATAATGTGATAAAATCCCCGGACTAATTTTTGAAATCCAGAATGTTTTTTTGTGATGTGTTCTTATTCTTGTTTCATTTACCTGTATGGTTTGGGATATTGTTTGGTAATTGTGGGGACTAATTAGGTTGTGTGATGTGTGGGTATATGATGTAGTGGTTGTTTGGTATAGATTTTATGTGGTTAATTTTATGATGTGATGCACAAAGGTTGGGGAGTGCAATGGAGATGATTTGTTGTGGTGATGAGTGGTAGAAATGTGTGGTTTTTGGGAGTGGCAATCATGTTGTGAGATTTGTTTGGGATGTGTGATGTGTGGTTATTGGGGTGAGATGTATTGTGTAATGTGTCATGATGGTGATGGTGGATTTGTGGTGTTGTTACAGTGGTTGTTTGAGTTTGGTGAGTTTTTGTGTGAAGGTTGTGTTAGTTTTCCAATTATCCGTGGAATAAATTTGAGATGATAAAATGGAAAAAATTGTCTGGTAAATAAATGAGATGGGATAAAAATATGTTTGTGGTAAATTAATTAAATTAATTTAATGAATTAATGGGTTTTTTAATGTAAAATGGAATAGATTAATGATTAAAGGTGGAAAAACCTATAATTGAAAGTGGAATTGTGCATCTTTCATGGAGGTTTTGTGGTGTATTTCATATAGTGGTGGTAATAGCTACAGTAGTTGACATGTGGTGAAATGGTGGTGATGTGGTTTGTGATAGTGTGGTTGAAGTAAACCCGTAGGTTGGGTATTGTTTGATATCTATATATCACTAATTTTATGTTATTTCTAAACACACCCCCACCCTATTGGGATAAACTTAAACATGCTTAAAGATTTTGGGTTCTAGGTGTGTTTTCCAACATCTAGGATTATGGTGATACAAAAGTTTGGATACCCTCTCTTCCCTACTCTTCATTTAGCGGTGATGGCCTAGGTGTCTTCAGGCGTGATGTGCATAGATGACCCCAGGTGTTTTCGGGTGATATTTTTTGTGATGAGGTTGAGATGATATGTGATATGTATTGGGGGTCATGTGTGGTAAGAGGAGGGAACAAGTTGTATTTCCATCATGATCATGATACCCTATTTCTCAATTTATGTGATGATATGAGATGTGACTACCCAGGTGTCTTCAAGAGATATATTATGTTATGATTCCTAATGTTATTACCCAATTATAGACCCTACAATGGTGGGGAAGGTAGGGATATGTACCGACCAACATTAGAGATGGCCTAGGTATCTTTGGGTGATATTTTTGGTTATGTGATATATATAGAAGGTTTGAGAGCATATGATGTTTGATGTTGGGTCACTAGAGCATAAAATTAGTGGGGAAGTGGCAGCGGGGAATTAGTGTTCTCTATTCACATGTTCACTTGAGACCTTAGTTATATCTCTATTGGGTATACATGTACGCTCTACCTATGTATATGAAGTATTTTTCAAGTTTCTAGGAGGATTTTGGGGACCGAGCTAGACATTTCTAGCTTGTATATGAGTTTTTGTTCAATCACTACTATAGGACTATCCTTTTAGTAATTTATTATAGATACATTTATTTTATATCTATTGACATTTTTCATACATATGGGATGGTTTCAAGTTTATTTTTATATTATCTAATTGAGTTTTTTGGGGTTTCTTATCCTATATCCTAATCCTGTTTTATATTATCGAGGTAAGTGCCTCTTATTTGTGACATTTTTATAACCTCAGTTCTAATCTCAAACCTAGTGCCTACTAGATATTGTACTCATGGGTCATTATCTATATTCCTTCATTGAAGGATCTTTGGTGGTAGTGTTCTTGGCACATATAGCATTTTCATGGTACTATATTTAATTGATTGGATGTTCAAACATTAAGAGTTAATGTTATAGTGATTTACCCATGTTGGATATCATTTAAAGGACAATTACATGAGATGTTATGTGAGGTATATTAATTCATGAATGTGGTGTATTTGTTTTATAATTCATTAAATCGTGAATTATAATTCATGAGTTAATGAAATATAATTCAAAGATCATCCTATAGGTCCCAATAAAGAGTCCACTACCATGAGATGGTAGGTAGTGTGATGGTGATTAGTATTTAATACTTTGATAAGGCTCCCAAATCCTTATAGCCCTCTTTTATTTTCCTCGTGTACGCTGTGAGGTGTTAGCACACTATAGAGAGAAGGGGGTCCCACTCATATGAAGAGAGATTCATAATCCTTTGGATACCTCAAAAGGTGGGATTCCTTTGATTTCCACTCTAGTGACCTTTATAAAATTCATTTGAATATATTAAATGGTTATTTTAATAGATCCTAAAGGTTTTATGGAAATAAAAATGTAGGGGTGAATTTCCTTTTCTTAAAATTATCAAATTTATTAAAAATAATTGCATAATTTAGTGGTTTAAAAATATTAATCACTTATTTCTTAATTAAACAAGAATAGTTGATGTGTGGAGTGTGTATGTATAAAATTAAAGATATTTATATAAGGAATTTTATTGTGGTTCGGTCTAATTAACTTTTCCCACTCTTCACACCCCATCTGATGGAGTATGAAACCCACTATGAAATAGAGAGACTTTTACATGGGATAAATATAAAACCATAATTTTAAAACACGATCAATCCTATCCTAGGAATTTTTCATGAGATAATCCCCAAAAAAAACTAAACTTTTTCAAGGGCATACAAAACCCAATCGTTACCATAAAGAGAAGCCCCAACCTATGTGTTCTTCCCTTTTGGAAAGGTGACCATTACCAAGGACTTATTTTTATAGGTTTTATGACCATTTGTGTAAAAATATTATACGTGGATAACTCTACCCAACCAAGAATAAATAAAGAATAAAATAAAATATTCATTGGATAGTTATAGAAGAATATTCTGGTGTAGAAAAATTCATCTTGTCCCATAAAAATGGATTTGAATGATAACATCATAGTGTTCCTGCAATTTACTTCATCAGTGATGAAGAATGATAAATATTTTCTCTTTTAAAATTTTCTTATAACACTTCACTTGAATATACTATTCATACATTGAGTATTCTCTTCTTTTTTCAAATTAAAATGTATGTTTAAAATTGAAATTTTCCACCATCATTACTTCCATTCATGTCTCGATCCCTTTAGAAAATAATAACTCAACAATGCCAAGTGATCTTTCAGGTAATTAAACTTCAAGATAATAATAATTTTCTAGAATTATTGATGAGAGAGAGAGAGAAAATATTGATAACTATATCATTTAAAATTCAAAATAATTTTAAATATTCAAACTTGTTTGAAATAACTCATTAAAGTTTTAAAAACAATTCCATAATAATAGGTCAAAGATATCTCATAAATCTCACACAGATTGAAACTGTAATATTAAAATTTTTAATTTCAAATTTCATTTCATATTAAACATGGGATAATAAGAAACATTTAAGATACCACTTTAAAAACTAAAAAATAAGTTTTAATAAATTCATTGGCATCAAAAATGAACTTAGAAATAAAACAAAATTAACCAAAATAGAAAATTTTAAAATATTTGAAACATCTACTCGATTACATGCGTAAATGAATAAAAATATTAATCTTCATATAAATGTGTTTAAAACACTTTAACAATACTTTTTAAAAAGTATATAATATTTATAATAATTTATAAAATCATTAAAATAATTTAAAACATAAAAAAAACTTATAGAAAATGAATATATCATGAAATCATGAAATAGAGTGAACTAGAATTTTATATTTACATAAGGGTAACTTTCCATGCATGAATAAAATTAGAATATAATTTTCATTGGTTGCGTAAAGGTGACATAAAAAATATATAGTATACACAAGGGTAACATGTAAATTCTTGCACTACTTAAAGGTAAAATATAAATTGAAAAACATACATAAAGGTAATAATTGATTTATACATGTTACTTAAGGGTAGCAAGAAAGTTCTGTAGAGTTAATTCCATTCATGTATAAATATAAGAAAAACTTTAAACTCTGTATGTAAAGGTAACACCAGGATCACATAAGGTTTATAGGAAAAACCTAAAGCTTGTGTAAAGGTAACTCGGAATTCATAAAGAATGTGTTAGGGTAAAAGATAACTCACATAAGGGTAAAGAATAGATCATATATCTTGAATAAGGGTACGGATAAATCTATGTAAGGTTAAAAATAGAGTCTTATAACTTATTTAAAGGTAAAAGATAAACTTATTCATTCTGCATAAGGGTAAATAAAATACTTAGATAATTAATTTTTCATAAAATATAATCAAAATAAATATATATATATAAATAATAATAATAATTAATGATGAATAACTAGGAATGATAAGAATAAATGATAAATAACTAAATAACAATTAAATTCAACAAAATTATTATTATTATTAAGAATAATAATATTTGAAATTATTAAAATAAAAAATTATAATTTAAGTGTCAAGGAGCTACTCCAAAAATCACCCTTTTTGATAATTATAAAACAAGTTTTTAATATCAAAATTCCCTCTTTTGTAAATGATAAAAAATATTTACAAATTTGAAAACATCATTTTCTCCCCCTTTTTGAAACAAATAATGCAAAACTATCAAATTGAAAACACATTTTCTCCACAGAATAAAATAATTGAATTATAAAATATAAAATCCCCATAAATTAAATAAATATATAATAATAATTGATTTATCCCCCTGAATTTATTCTTAAAATGATTTATAAAAGGATACACAAAAACAAATAATATTATTTTCATGAAATTGTAAAATATATACAAATAATTAAAAAAACTAATAGTGAGCACATGATAGTAAACTAATAAAAAATATGAAACTTAGAATACATCCTTAGTGGACGAAATGAAATAAATCATAATTAACATTCAAACATACCATATGATAAATCAATATGAATAATCTTGTTGTATATAAAATTATAAAAAAACTTACTTTGGAATCCAGACTATTTTTGGTCAAATTGGATTTAAAATATTACTTTTAGGAACCCAAACTGTAGAAGGTTTAGTCCTTTAAACATTAAAAAAAGATTTAGAAGTATAATCCTTTTTATATCCAAGAGATTAAACAAATTTTAATGAACAATCAGACGCATAATGTAGAAATTATCCACATTTTTACCAAGTAACAGATGAGATTTTATCTTTTTTACCTTTTACAAGTCAATTTTTATAAATTTTATGTATTATATTATCATAACCAAGACAATTTATATTGAATTTAGAAAAAAAAAATCTCATAAATTTATCAAAATATTAACATTCAATATTAAATTTTGATAAAATTTCATTCAAACATAAGATCTTATCCCTGAGTTTTAAATTTTTCTTTTTGAATTATTTGAAAAACATTAAAAAAAACTATCCTAAGTATTAGAAGTATAATTTCTCAAACTATGATTCTCTATTTCTAGTTTAGACAAATAAATTTGAAAAAATATATTTTTCTTTATCAAACTCATAAATTGAATTTTTCAAATTTTCATTTTTGGAAAAAATATTTTTATTTTCTTTAGAAACCTTATCATAATTCTTATTCAAACATTCATACTTTTAGTAAGAATTTCTATTTCCCCCTGAAATCCATCACATAAATAAGTTAATTCTCTAATTTTATATTTTTCATAATAATAACTATAAAAAGATTTGAAATCATAATCATAATTAGAAGAACTGCTAATATTACTTAAAGAATCCATTAAACACTTATTACAAAGATTTAATATATCATCAAATTTATTTGTTAACTCAATATATTTTATAATCAAATAACAGTTACCAGTTTCTTTCTCACTTCCTTATTCTTCGTTGGAGTCTGATTATTTAGTGAAACTCCTACCAACATGATAAGCACATTTCATTTTCTTATTATAACTCTTAACTTCCATTCATGTTTCAAAATTTTACACTCATATTTGTTATGGATGGGTTCTCTTCATTCATAACAATTAAAAGTGGATTTACCTTTCATAACTTTTCTTTTATAATGCCTCTTGTATCTATATCTTTTATCTTCATCATTTTTTATAGTAATATATTTTTATGAGACCTTAAATGCATTTTTTAACATGATTTAGATCATCATCCTTCTCTGAGCTAAAAGATTCTAAGGAATCACAAGAAGAGTTTGCATAAACATATTCAGATTTAAAATAAACTCCCTTTTTATTATCAATTGAATGAAGATCAGTGTTCTTTAATTAAATTTTATATTGTAATAGATATCCAATAATCTCATCTAGAGAGTATTATATAAAAAAATTATTTATTCAATATCCACATTATTTAAATGACACTTCTTTGGTAAGTCTTAAAGTATTTTTTCAATTATCACTTCATTCTTCATAGTTTTAGAAAGTGTAACCATACTATTGAAAATATTTGTGAATCTTTGGAACATATGATTTACCTTAATTATTAGAAATACTAAATTCTTGAAATTTAACCCTGTGAATGACAAGATTAGTTCTCTACAATTTTTTAGTTCCTTTATGAGTGAATTTTAATGTTCTGTACATGTTAAAATTAGTTTTACAAGATGGTAGATGACTATAAACATGTTTAATAAAATATAAATAAATATAATTCATCAGCTTATAATTCAAGATAGGTTTTTTAGTATCATTTCCAGTTAAATATTCATGTTTAAACTCAAGTGTTTAATGAGGTCTATCCATGATATTCTAATATTAAATACATAAATTATTCAAAAAAAATACCTTCCTTATGTTTTTTAATATCTATAATAACTTCCATTGAAATGAGGTGGTCTCAATGGATTCAAAAAATCAATCTTCTGATTTTCCATCATTGAAATTGATCTTTCCCTTGAACTTTTTATGTACTAGGATATAAGTTAGTTAAAAATAATAATAAACAAGATAATACAACTAAAAAATTATTATAAGTGAAATGCTATAAAACCATTTGTTTGGTATAAGATATAAAATAGAGGAGAAAAAATCCAAAAAGGATGGGTTCTAATGCCAAATGATAAATCTATAATGTTTGATGGTAATAGACAAGAGGGGGTTGAATTGAATTTTATTAAAATTATCAAAGTAATTAAAAATAATTGTATAATTTTTTGGTTAAAAAATATTAAAAAATTATTTCTTAAATGAATAAGAATAGTGGATGTGTGAAAATTAGATAGATAAATACAAAGAATTGTATATTGGTTTAGTCTAATCAACTTCATTCAATATATATACCCCAACTAATGTAGTATGTAACCCACTATGAAATGGAGAGATACTTTTACATGAGATATATTTAAACCTAGACTTTTATAAAAATATCAATCCCAACCCAATCCTTTTACATGGAAGGATCCCCAAACCTAACTAGTATTTTGAGGGGGCAGAAAAAACCCATGATTTTCTATATGGAGGAACCCCAACCTATGTCATTTTCCTTTTAGTAAGGTTATCTTAACCAAGGAATTATTTTTATAGGTGGTATAAAATTTTGTGTAAAAAATTTATGTTCAACCAACTTAACCCATCCCAGAAGAAATAAATAAAATAATAAAATAACTATTGGAGACTAGTATAAAGAAATCCCATTGTAGAAAAATTCTACTTGGAACTTTAAAATGAATTTGAATAATGATGTCTGGGAATTACAGAAATATAATTCAAAAAGTGATAAAGAATGATGAAACTTTTCTATTTTGAAATTTTATTACAGCACTTCACTTGAATATATAGTACATATAATGTGTCTTCTCTTTTTTCATCAAATTACATTGTAAGTTCACAAATGTATTTTTCTACCATCACCACTTCCATTCATTCATCAGGCCTTTTAAATAATAATAAATCAATAAATACAAGTGATCTGTTAGGAAATTAAAATTCAACATCATAATAATAATAATTCAAAATTATCAAGGAGAGAGAGAAATATAATATCTATAATTCTATCACTTGAAATTCAAAAAAATTGAATAATTAAAAATCATTTTAAATCAATGGTTAAAGAGTTCAAAACAATTACATAAGAATATTTCAAATATATCTCATATATATCTCATAGATTTTAACTATAATATTCAAAATTTTAATTTCAAATTTCTTTCCATATTAAACATGTGATAATATAAAACATTAAAGATACTTCATTAAAATAATTTAAACACTTAAAATAAACATGCATCAAATGAACATATCATGGAAATCATGTAATAGAGTAAACTCGAATTTCATATTTACATAAGGGTAATTTTCCATGCATTTGTAAAGGTTTAATATAATTTCTATAGGTTACATAAAGGTAAAAATAAAAATATATAGTATGAGAAAGTGTAACATGTAAATTAATGCTCTGTGTAAAGGTGAGATATAAATTAAAAACAATACATAAAGATAACACTTGATTTATTCAAGTTACGTAAGAGTAGATTGAATGTTTCATAAAGGTACTTACATGCATTCAAAAAGGTATGTAGAACATTGAAATCCATGTGTATAAGTAATACCAGGATCACATAAGTGTGACAAGAAAATATAAATCTTGCATAAAGGTAACTCAAAATTGATAAATCATGTGCAAGAGTAAAAGAGAACTCACATAAGGATAAAGAATAAATCATATAGATTTTCTAAGGGTAAAAATAAAATTTCAAAACTTAAATAAAGGTAAATATAAACATATTCATTCTATGTATGGGTAAATAAATTACTTAGAAAACTTATTTTTCATAAAATATAACAAAAAAATTATAAATAATAATATAAATAATAAGAATAAATGGTTAATAACTGGGAATAATAAAAAAATGATGAACAACTAAATAACAATTAAATTCAATTAAAATTTTATTATTATTAAGAATAATAGTATTTTTAATTATCAAAATAATAAATTATAATTAAAGTGGCAAGGAGATACTTCAACAGATACATTATCTCATCCATGTAAGGTACACATTTATGGTTTTTATTTATTTTTAATTTGGGTTTCTTCATTTATCAAATCATGGATATCTATGTTTATGTTTCATGATTGTTGTTGTGTTTAATAAGTGTTATTAGATCCCTATAAAACACAATTGTGGTATCATAACTAGGTTAAAGTGTTAAATAGTTCATGGGAATTTTTACAAATAAGTGGTGAAGAAGTGTGTCTCTCCACCCAAGGACTTTATTATAGATACAAAGAGTTCCATAGACCAAGTTTTGGGTTAATGGAGTGATTTAATAGGTTCATATGGATGTCACAATGGTATAAGAGGCTAACATGCCTTTAGATTTTTTAAATCATGTTTCATAAATAAAGAATTCAAAATTAGATTCTTTTTTGTATTTCAATCATAAAATATGATTCATGGTTTCTCTCTAGCTAGTTGTACCAAGGACTATGATATGGAATATTTTAAGTAGTGACATAGTGAAAATACCATATATTTTTTTGGATCATGTGGTATGAATCCCTGTCATTGTATTCAATAATAGCATTACTCTCGATTTACAAAACATAGTATCTTATCATCGATATGATATATTTGTGAATCTTAAAATATAATTTGGGGTCTCATATGAAATGAATTGTATATAAATTTTTAAATATGACTGATACAACATTCCAGTGTTTTATCAATGGGCTACTTACGAGTTCCATTGGATCATTGAATATGATTAAAAACTATAATCTACGATATACCTAAATTGTAAAATACAATTGAAGCATAAAATTTTATTTTTATTGAAAATTTTTATTTGGATTTTATTATTTATAAATTGTTTATCAATAATGATAAAAGGTATTTGAGGGGTATTTATTAATTTATAAAATGTTTATAGATTAATTAATTATAAAGAGTTTATAGTAAATTACTAAATTTTTAAAAACATTTATTATTAAATATTCCTCAATATTAAATGTTGATATGATATTACCTTTTACCAATTTATATTCCATTCCATATGACTAACAAATAATATTTTTTTAGAAATCATAAGGATAGTTTATAAAGTGCATATAAATTTAAAAAATAAAAAAATATAATGTGTATATTTTTAAGATTATGAATTTTTCATAATACTTAATTTGAATTTTTCAAATTAAGATTCTTATTTGTGATATTATTTAACCATATAAAAAGATTTTTTATGATCAAAATATTTTTTATGATTGATTTTATCAAGGTTTAAATAATGTTTAGTATATGAAATTTACATTATGTAAAAAATTTACGTGATAGAAATTAAAATATAAAATAATAATATTTTATGAAATTAAAAAAATTTAAATTGAAATTCCATATAATTAATAACATGAAAATTTTATATTATGAAATTAACATAAAATTTTTAAATTCAAGAGTATTAAATTTATGAATTTCTTATAAATATTCATCTCATGTTTAAATATGGGAAATGGTTATTTATTTAAAATTTATTCCATTGTTTGTTATTCATGGATATAAATTTTTTATATTGTGAATATGTGCATGTTTTAGTTCAATTATTAAAATACTTCTATAGATTATTATTCATGCATATAAGAAGTTACATGCTGGGTATGATACTGGATTTAGTTTCCATCTATCCTGACCTCAGTTTGTAATTAATGTTATAATATAAAAGTTAGTTTTTGAATATAGATTATATATATTAGGTGTTTGATTTATCATGGATTGGATTATCTCTAGGGTAAAGTGTCCCTCAGTTGAGGGATATTGTGTCAGGATTCCCACTAGCCTCATGGCTTGTGCCTTATTATAGAAAGGTAGGGGTTAACTATCTGTGTCTTTAGGATTTCTAATGTTGAGATTTTTTATTTCATATAATTTTAATCCTTAATATGATAAGTTCATATACCATATGCATAAGATGAATTTGGATATGTGTAAATATATTTGTCTTTTATTTTTTATGTGGGTAACATAAATTGTGGGTTGTGTAAATAGTTTCACATCAATATGGTTTGACCATATTATTGTTGTGGAAGTAATATATTCCAAACTAAATCACTAGAAGAATGTAAAAAAGAAGGTAATCACATGAGATATGATAATGATATTAAATCTCCTTCAAAATTATAAGTGTAAGATTCCTTTTAGAGAATCATGTTTTAGGACCTAAATCAATCAATGTGGGTGACCCTAACTAATAGATTCCCATGGATTATATTGTGTAATGAAAGAAAGTAATGAGGTGATCTAAATCATTAGGTTCCCTGTTCTTATCATTTACTTTGGGTTACACTTAGCTGGGAAACCCAAACCATTATTATGATAGGGGAATAAAGCTTAGTGAATCCTCATAATGTATTTGGGTAAAGAGTTATCCACTAATCTATACCAGATTTATATATGATATGATTGAAAATAGTGGTCTACCAGACATGGTCATGGATTATTTATATGATACCCAAAGTGAGTCGTGATAAAATATAGATCTGGGACCACAGATAGATATGATGATATTCTAAAGGGGTCACTATTTTAATGGGATCACATTTAAAAAATTACTTAATAAATAAATTTAAAACATTTTACTCATCTGGTAAAATATTTTGTTGTAGATAATAGTATTGTCATTATCAAACTTGAATTTCAAATCAATAATATTTAAAAGAGAAGCATTGATCAAGAAAATTCTAAGACTAGTATACAAACAGAAGTAATGTTCTTAAGGAATATTTATATGTGTTGGAAAAAACTCTTCCTAAGTAACCATGTAAAACTCATCATCTATATGGGTTCTATAAAGCTGAATAAAGTTTAAAATTTTAAATTATAGAAGGTTCAGTTGTTGAACTAGGCATTAGAATGGAATTTTGAAAGTTATAACCCTTTATATGACCCAATATTTGTTTGTAATGAAGTTTTATAAAGTATTAGAATTTCCCAAGAGTTTTTCATGGATTTAGGGCTTAGAGATCATTATTTTAAAGTTGTAGCTTGAGGTGCATAGTTAGTGTTAATCATGCACCCAAACTATGCATCTTAAATTCTATTGGAGCATGGCTTATGAAATAGTTGTGGATTATCCCTAAAAACCATGCAGCTATATGTAGAGTTATAAAGGGTATTTCTTGGTTGGATCATGCTTTTTAAAACCATTAACCGTTTAAAAAGTGTGGAACTAACTATTTTTATATTCCATTCTTTAAAAGGATTTTAACACATTTTCTTTTCTATTTCCCCTACATCCACAAACTCTACCTCCCTTCCCCTCACATATCCTTTTTTGTGGATCTCCCTATAATCTTGGCCATTTTTATCATTTTCTATCAAGTTAGAAATCCTTCGGTATTTCTAAGAGTCCTCTAGCTTCCATTATTGGGTTTTCTTACTATCTAAAACTCTTATGCTATTTTTGGACTAAATGCCATATTTTTCAGGGTTTTTGTATGGTTATTGGATATATATCATTTTTCTTAAACCAATAGTTGATGTTTGGAATATAGGCTCCTGTGAGGATAAGGTGGGTGGTATCTAAATTCTACCCATAGTCATTCCATATTTTCAAGTGTGTATGTTGTGCGGTCTTATCGGCCTTTCCATGCATTGACCTAATTTAAATGGACTTTTTTTAAATGGTTTTATACATTAATTAAATTCCCTTATAAATTCCTGGAAATTTTTAATAAGATTTATACTAGTGTAGCTCCTTGGTAATGGATCTTACCATAGATATTGGTTCAGTGTTATAAAATTGGGATTTGTAGTTAAACTATTTAAAAAGAAAATTTTGGTTTTAAAAAATGATTGTGAAATGGTGATTTTGCAATCATTTATATTCTAAATAAAATAAGGATCTTATGGTAATTTATT
This sequence comes from Viscum album, assembly GCA_963277665.1. NCBI lineage: Eukaryota > Viridiplantae > Streptophyta > Magnoliopsida > Santalales > Viscaceae > Viscum > Viscum album. The sequence continues at coordinate 310,083,370 of OY728133.1, read as the reverse complement.
GGATAAACTTGTATCCTTAAAATTTACATATAAAATGGGAACTGGGATTGTTACGGGTTTATTGTAAATTCTTATGAAATGGTATGAAATGGAAATAGAATTTGTTTTTGAAATGGAAATGTAGATTGGTTTTGTAAGGACCCAACCATAAACATTACATGATCATGAGTTTTTATTAAATAATTCAATTTGTTTCATTTAATGGACCTTTTCATCTTTATATTTTGATATAATTATTTCATAAATATTAACTATAAAATCTATATATTACAATGTGGGAACGTCTATTCAATATCCATTTTCCCACAACACATAACTATTAATAAAACATGTTTTCTTTTTATGAAAAAATCATTAAGGATTTCAACATAAATTGTTTTTCCTTATCCTTAAAACCTATGAAAAACATTTAGAAACATGGGATGATAAAAAAACTCATTAATAGACAAAAAACCCCTTTAGTATATTTTAAATCATGAGATCATAAAAATTGTTTTCCTTTAACATAAATAAACTTTAAACTCAAATAATCATTTACTTACACATTAAATCACCTTTACTATCCAATTTTTTCTTAAAAAACTTTATAAGAAAACATAAATTAAAAATCATAATCATGAGGTTTTCTTAGAAAACATGAGAACTTATGGAAAACATTTTCTTAAAAACATACATTTTTTCCTAAAATGGAATAATCCTTCCTTTTAAAAATCAATAGCTTACCTTATAAAATAATCTGATTTACATGAAAACTCATTATCAATAATTTAAAATTCATTTATTTTATTTTTTAAATATTCTTTATATAACACTTACAAGAACCCTTACAAGGACCATTGTAAATGTAATAACCATACAACTGAATTCCAATATAATTTTATAAAGAACAAAAACATTACCTAATGAATTGAAGAGATATAGGGGGATCACCCATTCATAAACAATTTACAAGGACAATAACAAGCATTAAATACATAAAATATTTCATTTCCATCATCAAAATCAAAAAAATATCCTATTAAATCCATGAGTAAAGAAATTTCAGATATTTATATATCCATTTCCTTTAAAACCCAATTTTTAAAACTAAAATTCCCAAAAAAAGGATGGATATTTTTTATTTGAATAAAACATAAAATAATATAAAATAATACAAGACATAAAATAATAAAAAACATAAAATAATGGTTATGGTGAATATAAAATATGTTTATGTTATATACATTAAAATAGAACATTCCTATTGTTGTTTTGTCAAAATGTTTGGTATAAAATATATAAAAATATTCCTTTTGAAAAACTTTAAAAGTAAGTCAAAAGTTACAAAAAGTTTCATTTATAATTCATTTATGTCCATATAAATACATCCATAAAATAATTTTATGAACATTTACCTAGAAGAAAATTATTTATAAAATAAATCTTTAAAACATTTAAACCATGTTTTTTAAAGTAAAGTGTCCCTTACCTCAAGTTATACTCATCATGTACATTATTTATATTATAGAATAATAAAATTATTTTAATTATTTAATTTTGAAATAAAATTTTCCAATTTTATTATTCCTTTTATTTTATTTATTATCATGTTGTATTTATTTACATAATCAGTTAATTTTATGTCAGACATTTTGATGATATTCGGCTCATATGTCCAAAATGACTTCGTTAGGTAGACTATGGAAAAATAGGTAATTATTACATTATATATATTATAATAATAATTAAATAATTATAATTTTTATACATCAATTATAATTATAAAATAAAACTTGAAATATGGTTATGAATAATGAACTACATTACAATTGTGGAGATGGTAGGTCGTACGTATGCATGAGTAACATTTCTGTTTTTCAATGATCATAAAGGAAAGAATATAAGTGTTATTTTATATTTTAGAAATTATAATTATATAATAAATACCATAATATTTCTATAAATATACTTATATATACCAACCATGTGATGTGGTGATGAAAAATGAATCACATCTCTTCATTGAGGTAATAATCTACGTGTAAACATGAATGACGTTATCATTATTGAATGCATGTAAAGGTAAGAAAAATATGATATATTAATTTTAAATAATTATAAAAATATCATTAATATTATATATATTAATTAAATTAATCATTATATCTATTCTTGAGATGTGATTATAGAAAATGAATTACATTAATTCGTGAGGCGGCAGTTCATTGTACACATGAAGGATGGTTTCATTTCCAATTTGATGGATGAAGAGATGGATATAGGTTATGCCATTAGAATATTAAAATAAAATTATATTTAGCATACATATTTTATTATATCATATTCTTTGGATAAATTTTAATGATCTATAAGAAAAAATAAAATGAAAATGTTTGGTAAAAAACTGACCTCTTCTTTAGACTACCTCTTTAGGTTCATAACTAAATCCTTCCTAGGTTGGATTTATGATCAAAGAAAGGATTATAGGATATGGGGAGGGATGTAAGGAAGGTATTTTTTCAGTGATTGGATGAAACAAAATTTTTTTTAATTGTGAAAAAAAGAGTAGAGGTGGTTCCCTTTTATAAGTGAGGGAAGGGTCACTTTTGGAATTACCTAAAGTATTAAATTAATATAAATTAATTTACAGAGAAAAATGGATTGAAAATGATATAATTTTAATATAGGATGAGTATGGGTATAAATTATATCATAAAAACATTTATCGGTTTAGATTATTTGTTTCTATATATATGTTTTTAACTCATGTTAATTCTTTTTGACGATTACCATTACAACCAAGTTTTTTACTCTTTTTACATCAAGATCGTTACTATAAAAGTAAAATTTCCCCATAAATGGACCATGGTTGATATTTTCAACCATATGAAAATAAATTGTATGACTATAGGATTTTTAGAAAATTTAAATCATTTAAATAATTTAATAAAAAAATATTTAACAGAAATAGTATTAAGGTAATTTTATGTACTATTAAAATAATTTGACTTTGAAAAAATTTTGATAATAATAGAATTATAATATAAACCATTAAAAAATATATAATATATTATATTTATCTTTAAAATTCATGGTACATAATAATTCATTCAAATTATATTACATTAATTATTTTTAGAATCATTTATTTTATTTTTCTATCAATTAAATACTATTTTTTCTATGTTGTGTAAGAATTTAAGTTAATTATTTCATCACTAAAAAATAAAAATAAATTACCATGATAAAATAATTTATATTTTAAATTAAAATTTATAACTATGTATAAGTTTTTTTTATTCCCTTTATAAAATATTATAGATATTAAAATCAAGAAAGTGACATTTTTTACTTTATCTTTTAGTTAAATAGTATAAAGGTCAAAATAAAAAATAATAATGCACCAAGTTGATATATTTTAGAAAAAATTAAGCAAATGTATGAAATAAACTCCTAAAATATGATAAATTTAAGTGTTAGGGTCATTTTTTAGTCCATATCATTTTATTTTTAACCTTAATTACCAAATTTACCCTTACTATAGTGACAATTATTTATTATGGTTATTATTCATAATGATCAAAAATAAAAGGGATGTATTTAATAAGTTGTTACCTCCTGATTAAAAATATTAAATATATTTTTAAATATTCTATTTATAGAAGTGGAATAAAATAATTTAATGTTAAACCCGCAAAACAAGATGAAAAACGATTTTTTAGAAAAATGCCTTTTAAGTATAAAAATATTTTTATACCAAATTCAATTATAAAATTAATGCAAAATACCATAATTTTAATTTTTTAATCTAAATGGATTAATTAATTTTTAAAACTCATCCAAAAAATCTAACCCTCTAAATACTTGAAAACAAAATATAGTTTTCAATAAAAATATGTATTTTTCACTATTCATTGAAAAATCAATCCTTTCATAAAAATATAAATATTTTACCCTAATATAATATTGATATGATGATTTAAAAAATGATAAAATTTTTATAAAATAAAATTTCTAAAAGTTCCATAAATTAATTATAATATTTTCCCAAAAAAATTAATAAAATCATTTTGAAAAAAACATATTTTTAAAGCATAAAATGACTTCAAAAGAAAATTGGGTTCTCATTTCATAATATTTAATCAGTACATTTTTATTAAGTGTAACCTTTATATATATTTAATAATTTTTGTATTCCTATTCATACAAACCAATTTAATGGGATGGTTATAACTATAACATTTAAATATTAATATTTCCATATTCATTTAATCTCTATGGTGCGTACTGTATAAGTTATTGAACATAGTTTTTTTATTTTAGAATATCATGGTGTTTAAACCCACATTATTAATTTCATCCTAAAAATTTGAACTTGAACATGGTAATCCAAGGATTGAAATTTGAAAATACTCTTGTTGAAATCTCACAACATAAAAAAGTATAATAAAACATTATCTTGAAAAGAGTGAAAAGGGAAGTATGAAAGTCATCTAGAATAACACTTTCTTGGATTCCAAATTGGAGAACATTAGTGGGTAGGGAAAATATAGACATAGATTAACAATGTAATGTTCAAATAGTAAGGTAGAGAAACATAGAACATTAATCACAATAATTTTAATGATCAGGAAAAAATTAACGACCACAAAACCGTAAACCTAAGAGGTGTGAAAATGACCATAGATTCATCGGAAATGAAGGTAATTGGATAAAATTTTTGTTTCAAGATCCTTTTCCTTGAGTTGAGAAATTACTTTACCATCTAGGATAAGAACATAAGGAAATATACTTACTTGAAAAGTAGGATTTTATTCTTTAATAAATTTTCAACACAATGTCATCTTTTTCTCCAAACAATGAGTATTCAAGGTGAATTTTTCACACCTGATACACTAATATATACTTATAATGGATTACATAATCCATAAAAGGATAACAAGATATTTATCATGTCTTTATATGTTAACCAAAACCAAAATTGTTAGCACAAGGTAGGAAAATTTCAAAAATGAATAAATGTTCCTATAAATAAATAAAACATTAATAGCCAAAACCTTAAAAATAACACCCAAATCTAACCATTAATAATTCAATAAATAAATAACCCTAAAATTCTTCAAAATATTCTCATCTAAGTTCAAAACCAAAAAAACATAAGTATTTGATCACGTATCCTTCTAACATTAATTTAACATTTATCTCCAAATAACATCAATCACTCTTAAAGACTCATACTAAAAATAATACTCCCTAATCATATAATCTTCAAGATATATTAATCATTTCCATAAATAACCTTAATCACCATAAATAGAAATTAATATTATATATGCTTCCAAAATATAATTCAATATTTATTTCTAAAATAAAATCCAATAATATTATGTTTATATTAATAATATAATACTCCCAAAAAATATAACAGAAATCTAAAATAATAATAATTCATGTTAAACCTAAGGGTTACATATACCTCAACCTAAAAAAACTTCTCCAAAAATATCATTAATAACCTTAAAATACCATCACTTAAACTCTCAAAAGAGGCTTCTAGGAATTTGAACGTATGGTGAACCTTAAACATATAAAACCATGATGTTTTCTATAACTCGTATATTAACCTCACATAAAAACATATTAATCTCCACAGTTATCTAAACATTTACTAAGATTTCAATTGTAAGGACAAGAACTTAAAAATTACATAATCCTGATTTTTTTATTCAATAATTCAATTTATTTATTTTTGAGGACCTTTTAAAGTTTATATTTTTAGATATTTAGGCTATAAATATTACATATAAAACCCATATATTACAAATTCTACACTTTTATTCAGTATCCATTTTCCCACATGAAATTTTTTTAAAAGAAACATATTTTATTTTCCTAAAAAATCATTATGAATTTTAACTTGACTACTTCTTTATTCATAATCATCCTTGGAACCTATGAAAAAAATTTAAAAACATGGGATGAGAACAAAAATCTTAGTAAGAGACGTAAAAAAAAGAAACATGTTACTCTATATAAAAATCATTACATCCAAAAAATCCTTTAGCCAAAATAAAAATAGTGCTCAAATAATTATTTACTTAAACATGATATCAGATTTACTAACCTATTTTTTTGCATAAATCACTTTATAAGAAAAAATATAGCCAAAATTATAATCATGAGTGTTTCTTAGAAAACATGATAACCTATGAAAAAAATTCATAAAAATATATCTTTATTCCCTAAAAGGGCATAATGCTTCCTTTTAAAATATTAATATATTACCTTTTAAAATAAATAATTTCCATGATAAGTCATTAGAAAGTATATAAAATTAATGTATGTGACTTAGGACATCATCTTCATATAACCCTTACAAGAACCCTTCCAATTGAAATAACTATACGGTGAACTTCCAATATAATTTGTCATAGAGATTAATCATTATTCAATGAATTGGAGAGATATATTGGGATCACCCGATCATAAAAAATGTCTACGGACCATAACATACATTAAATACATAAAATAATTTATTTCAAACATAAAACTCATAAAAATATCCTTTTAAACTCTTAATGAAGACATTTTTAGATGTTTATATATCCCTTTCCTTTAAAACTAAATTTTCAAAACTAAAATTACCAGACCAAAGGGAAGTAGGGTTTTTCTTTAAAAAAATATAAAATATTATAATTCAAGAGAAAACATAAATTAAAAAATCTGGTGGTGGTAAAATATGTTGACGTCGTATATAATAAAATAAAATATTCATTTTTTATTAAAACATTTCATATAAAATATGTAAAAATATTCCTTTTTAAAACCATTTAAATAATATGAAAATTGATATAAAATTTCCTTTATAATTCATTTATGTCCCTACAAATACATTTATAAAATAATTATAAGAATATGGATAATGAATAAAAAAATTATAAAATAAATCTTTAAAACATTCAAAATTGGGTTTTTAAAGTAAAGTGTATCTTACCTTGATTCTGACTGGACAAGTACATTATTTGTATTCTTTAATAATGAACTTATTTTAATTATTTAATTTCTTAATAATATTTTTCAAGTTTATAATTTATTTTATTTTATTTATTATCATGTTATATTTAATTACATTATCAATTAAGTTCACATTGGATGTTTTGATAATATTCGGTTCATTTGTCCAAAATGACTTTGGTAGGTACACTATAGTCAAATAAGTAATTATTCCATCATATATATAATAATAATAATTAAATAATTATCATTTTTATCTATGAATTATTATTTAAAAAACTGTGAAATATAGTTATGGAAATTGAACTACATTACAATAATGGTGATGGTAGGTCATACATACTAATGAGTAACATTTCCATTATTTAATGATCATAATGGATTGAATATAATTATTATTTAATAAATATATAATTATAAAAAAATAAAATCACTTCATGGAGGTGGTAATATTCCCATACGCATGAACAACATTACTATTTTTCAATGCATGTAAAGGTAAGAAAAATATGATATATTACTTTTATAAAATTATAAAATGTCATTAATATCATATATATACCCATTAAAGACATCATTATAACCATCTGTGATAGGTGGTGATGTAAAACGAATTACATTAGTTTGTGAGGTGATAATCTGACGTACACACGAATGATGGTTTTGATTCCCATTTTATGGAAGATGAGATGTATAAAAGTAATGAAATTAACATAATCAAATTAAAATATATGTAAAATTCTTATTTTATTTTCACATCTTGTATGGAGAATATTTTAAGGATATATAAGAAGAAATAAAATAAAAATTCTTGGTTAAAACCCATATATATTCTTTATAAAACCTATTTAGGTTTATACCTAAAGCCTTACTAGGTTGTTTTTCTGATTAAATAAAGGAATATAGGATGTGGGGAGGGATTTAAGTAATGGGTTTGGGAATGTATTGTTTGAACCAAAAGGTTTTTTAAGTACGAATAAAATAGAATAGGAGTTTCCATTTTGAAATTACATAAAGTATTAAATTAATATAAATTAATTTTCAAGAAAAATGGATCCAAAATGACATAATTTGATGATAATATGATTATGGATCTAAATAATCTCAACCAATAAAATTTTTACAAGTTTAGATTATGTTTTTTCACTTGTTTTTTTAACATGTGTTAAATTTTTTTTATTAATGTGATAATAAACTTCCTTACACATTAGAGGTTAAGATAGTAATTATAAAAGGTTAATTGGCCCATAAATGTAAAAAGGTTGATATTATCAACCATATCATAATCAATTGAAAAAAATAGATTTTTTTATGAATTTAAAAATCATTTAAATAATTAAAGAAAATATTATTTAGCATGAAATAGTATTAATGTTTTAATAACTATTTACATAATTTGACTTTGAAAACAAATTGACAACAATGGAATTAAAATATAAATCTTTTACGCATATCTAATATAACACCGTGAGATTTTGTGAAATATTTTTTTCAAATAAATTTAATTTTTTTCAATATTTTTCATTGCATGTAACATCGATTTTATCTTTAATTACATGAAACACTGAGTTTATTTTTCATTACATGTAATACTTATTTTATCTTACATTACATTTAACCCAAAGTTTACACGAAACATGGCATGCTATGAAAATATTATTATAGTTATCACCTAGTCATTGGAATAGCATGTATAAATATTATTAACTAAATTACTAAAATATATGGTTTATAAATTTATATAAAATCAATTCTTTGGTGACTAATTAATTATAAATGAAAATAAAAACTATTTCAAATTAAAGGAATTCTTTTTTTGAAAATATTTTTTTAGTCTTACAAACATGTTTGGCATAAGTAAATTAAAAAAATCAATTTTGGTGAATTATTTTAATGAAATTTATATATTATATATTCAATTAAATTTTTAACATTCATATTATATGTTTTCTAGACAAAAATATATGAATAAATCTAATTTTACACTTAAAATTTGTATTTTTTCTTAAAAGCAGGTTCATCAACTTTTGAAACCTATTTTAAAATTACATTTTGAAAACTTTAGAAAATTTATTTAAAAAAAATAAACTTAATTTTTTAAATCATCATTTAAAAATTACCTTGAGGTGAATTTTTGAGAATTTTCTCAAATGATAATTTTTTTGATGAATAGTGATGAATACTAGTTTTTATTAAGAATTGTCATTACTTTTAAAGAATTTAAAAACATTAAAATTATCTTATGATGGTTATAAAAGTAAAATTAGTTCAATTATATATCTATTAATAAAATTTACGTCACATTAATTAATTACATATTGAATTTTTATCTACAAACTTTTTAAACTTTTGAAAATTTTCTCTTTGGAAAACCACTTTTTCATCAGATATGTGGGATTAATTTTAAATGAAATGTTTAAAAATATATGAATATAATTTTAAAAAATTAAATAAATACTTTTATTAAGAATAATTTTTATTATATAATAAGTTAAACTTATTTTTTTCTCAAAAGAAATCATAAAAATAGTAAAACATAATTATCGTGGTTAATGTTAAAATAGGTTTACCAGGGGTTAAACTAAAATGATAATTGGTAAATTGACCTATAAAATTATAAAACCCCCCTTTTATATAAATATTTAGACCATATCACCTATAATATTAGATAATGACCCATTTTTTATCCTTTTTCATGTGAAAAACACGGTTACACTTTATTATTTTCAAAAATTAAATGTCTGACCTCTCCCCTGCTTAGAAAAGGTCACCTCTCTTCTTTGCTCTCCACACATCCCAAAAAATTAGTTTGTAAAATAACTAACCTGATTTATTAATTACCTCCCTACCCACATTCTAGATGCCATTTTGATATCATAATACCAATCTAAGAACAATTTAGGTTAAACCAAAAGAGGTTTCCGAAGAAGAGGTAATGTTTTTAACTATGCATCTTGGTTTTACTTAATCTTATAAGTCCTTAAAATATTTTACAAATATGATAAAATAATAAAACAAATATATCCTATATAATTATATTTTATTATTTTAATTTCATAACCTTAATCCATCTTCACTTCCATCAAATGGGATACAAGATCATCATTCGTGTGTATAGCGGACTACAGCCTCATAAACCAATGTTATTTATTTTTCATCACCACCTATCTTGGAGAGGTATAATCATTTATTTAATTTTTATATTATATAAATATTATATTAATATAATTCTATAACCTTCTATCCTTTCAACCCTTTTAAGAATAATAATGGCACTCATGTGTACGGAAAACTACCGTATCATGAAATTGTGTGATTTGTTTTTACATTTCCATTTTATTTAGAAGGTAATAAGTATTTAGTAAATGAATATATATTATATTTTTGAAATAATTATACTTGTTTAATTATAATATCACATATATCTTCTTAATTTTCATTCATAGGGGATATGATAATGAAATTTGTATGTACGGTGGATTATCGCCCCAAGAAGCGATGTGATTCATTTTTCACTAACACTTTGCATGGAATAATTAGGGTAAAATTAATATTTATATATGATATAAGTGAAATAAAAATAATTATTTAAATTTAATATATTTTTTACTATTCTTTCATTTAATCCAATAAGAAAATAGATACAAAATTCATGTGTATGTATGGCATACCCTCTCCATGAACAATGTATTTATTTTTCTATATCAAGATTTTGTGGATTAATATAAATAAATATATAATAAATATATATTCTATTGATATAATTTTTAGAATTAAATATTTTATAGAATCATGATCAAAGTAATAGGATTGAAAATAATAAATCAAAACATACCTTAAAAAATCAGTTATTGCTCGATACTTGATTTATCAGGGAATTATTAAAAACAAGTTAATAAAAAGTTGTAAGTAAATAATATTTGGTATTGTATATATAATTATAGTTATATAATATATTTATAATAAACCAATATTATTATACAAGATTTTAGAACATGTAATAAGGTATTTGAGACTTATGGTAAGGTATTTCCATCACACTTTTATTTTCCATGAGACACATTTCATATTCACCATGTGTTTAATTTTTCTGGTCTATATAAAATAAATTAATGTATTTCATTATTATTATTATCCTAAAAATTATTTTTATTTACATATATATTTGAGTATCTCCCTTTAATTGGTTTATGGTTCAAAAGTTACCAAAGTGGTAAGGGATTTTTGTCTCAAATTTCCTTCTTTGAGAAATATTTTATGTTATGAACTTGTATTATTTTATGAGGTGTAAATAATTACCCTATAATGTGTTATATAATGGGTATTATTATATTCATGTAATTTAACTTTTTATTTTATTTTATTTTTTAATGGGGATTATGATTCAAAAACTACCAAAGTGGCAAGGGTTTGATGCAATAATCTCATTGTTTATCAGGATTGTTTATGATTATGTTTTCAATAATAAAATCTTGTAATATATTTCTCAAAAACTGTGTTTTTATATTATAATATGGTTATTATATGAGAATAAAATTTTTCCCTCCATTTTACAATATTTATTTACTCTATATTCTAAAAAAATTAAAGAAAACCATCTTTATATATCTCTTCAGTCGAAAACTCCTTTTCATCCATATCCATGTTTTCTAAAAATATTTTCAAAAATATTTTAATGTTCTTTTATGATTGTTTAAAGTAAATTTTATCCTTTTTTGGATTTTTTTCCAAAAAAAATTAAAATTAATCTTCATATCATTTTCAAAAACAATGCCCATTTTGATTTTACCAAAAATGTTAAAAGAATATTTGTTTTTAACATGTACAATATGAAAATAATTTCCCACCATCATGAATAATAGATTTCTTAAATATTCCCTTATAAGTTACAAAGGTTATTTTCAAAGAAAATGATTTTGAAAATGTTTTTTGTTTTAAAATGTTTTTTTTTCAAATTGAAAAGGTTATTTTCTGGAATAAATGTTTTAAATGATTTTTAAAGATTCCTTTATAAGTTTCCAAAGTTATTTTCAAAGTTAAGAATTTTGAAAATGTTTTATAAATTTTTTGTTGTAAAAAGTGACTTTCTAAGTGAAAAGGGTATTTTCCTCAAGAAATGTCCGAAGTGATATTTCCAAATCATTTTGCATCTAATATGAAATCATTTGATGTTACTTATGATTTACTGGGGATATGATCCAATTATACCATCCTTATTCTTTTTCTGGATGGTTTATGATTATAATGAAGAGATATTTATGAAACCTATTTATTTTCAATGGTTTATTATATGAGGAATTGGTGAGATGATTATGAAACCCATTTCCTTTCTATGGTAACTGTTGTAGGAATCACTTATACCAATGGTTTGGAACCATGGGTATAACCCTTAAAATTGTGGGTATAGTCTATACCCATGGTTCCATAAACCATGGGATATAGAGGCGTCGGTATAGATTTATACCCACAGTTTTATAGAAACCGTGGGTATAGCTCTAGAGATTTCTATAATACCCATTATTTTATTTAAACAGTTGGAATATATCTATACCCACGATTTACAAAACCATGGGTATCTATTATCACACCATACATAATATACCCATGGTTATTGAACCATGGGTATAGATCATTGACCTATATAAAAATATAGCCTTCCTACCATAGAGAATTTACAAACTACTCCATGGCCACCCGCACTGGGTTTTTACAGTAACACAAACTTTTGGTCAGGGGCCTTCAGCCCTAAGCCCCCCGGAGCAGGGGCGCGTTTCTCCCTACTACCCCCAATTAGCTCGACTTGTGTAATTTGTGTCGTGATGCACAGTACAATAGATTATGTGAGAACATCTTGAGATGATATCTGGAAACATTTTTTATAAAATATTAGAATTACAAAAAGGATGAAGCATTATAGAATTTAATTTCCCAAAGTTACAAGATAAGTTATTGATTTTAATCTGAAGTGAATATATAAAATGATATTTGAAGGAAGGTGCACAATTAGAAGATATTTTTAAGTGAAGAAATAATGCAGATAGATTTTCAAAAGATGATTCATGGAAAAAAGTTATTGTTTATCCTAAAGATAAAGTACCAAGCACTAGAAATAGAGGCATCAAAGGAAGCTAAATGAGAAAAAGTTGAAAATTTTCATAAGACATTACTAGAAGATAAATGATATTAGGAATTTGGAATGAAGAAGCTTCTCATAGTGATATATAAGATTAAAATTTTCTTATGTAATATCTAGGAAGATAATATGTATGTGTTATAATCAAAGTGATACATTAGGTTTATCTGTTTGTAATAATTTTAGGATTCTCAAATGATAGTCTAGAAGTTACTTATGACTATTATATACTGATCATTTAATGTAAAAAACATCATGAATGTTTGAAAATAGGTCATGATTCATGCTGAGTATGGAAGTTGGATTATTTCTATGATTGATAGAGAAGTATCTGAATGTTTTGAGTCTAGAACTTGATCAAAAAACAATAGGGATAAATATTTTTGAATGTGAATCTAGAAATTAAATTAATATATTCTGAGGATTCTCTTATAGCATCATGTACTGGAAAAAAAATTCTAAAATCTGAAGTATATTTTGAAGCGGTATATGTGGAATACTAGAAGTAAGAGAAGTTGGTAATGATTATTAATTAAGTTGTTTTAAATACAAAAGTGTTTTAGTTTTGAATGTTTTATTGACTAATTTAGATGTTTAATAATTCATGAGTATAATATAATTATCTAAAAGTTAGAAGATCAAAAGTTAATAAAAATATAATTATTCATAAATTAAATTATTGGAATATGTATATAATATAATCACCCATAATTTTGAATATCAGAAGATGCAACAAAGGAATAACTCTTAAAAATACATATTTATGAAAGAATAAAATTTAGTTTATTCTGAAAGGGGTAACAAGATGATAATTTTCCTAATTTGATAAGATGGGATTTTAAGGAAAATAAAACCTGAATAAGTTCATATATTCAGATGTAGAGAATCTTAGAAGTGGGATTGCATATTTTTAATGTTATTCTTGGAACAAAGGAAGGATTATATTACCAATGTATCAAGAGTTGCGTGTGAGTCACGTTGTGTTGAACTTGTGTTGGGTGAACCCAATATTATATATGAATTTAATGTGGTTTGTTTTCTAGAATTACAAGGGGATTAGTTGAGGTTTAGGTAAATATATAAATTTTTACCAATCCTATCACTAGATATTTAATTGAGAATTGATAATATGAATACATGATGAAAACTATATGAAAAAAATGACATAGAGAAAAATTATTTTTTGACCCATGATTTCCAAATATGATTTGGGTTGAAGAATTTGTGGGTCTAGAGCTTCAAGTTTCAAATTATCATGGTGCGAATTCTAGATGTTATGGAATTGGAGGTTACTATATAAGACCAATATTTAAAAACAACCAACCTAAGTTTCAAATGTTGATGTACTTGAAGAATTTTAGGGTATAACAATTAAGAAACTAGAATATAGTGAGTCTAACCTATATGTTCCAAAGTGTCTACTAAGTCGAGAAAGTTTAATTTTTTGATTCAAAAGTAACATATTATAAATATTCCTTAATCTGTGGAAGATGAAAACTTGAAGAAAGTTATATAATATGAATTTAATCATTATGAATATTGTGGTAACATGAATTATGTGCATGAATTAGAATTTTTTCATTCAGTGGTATTCTAAGACCTACTATTGAGGAAGAAGTTCTTATAATTGGTATAGTGACATCTGGAAGCCAAAGATTGATATTTTCCATGAGTTTGGGGATGATAGTATAATACTAGAGAGTTATAGTATACATATTTCTATATCAATTAGAATACTAAACTGATTCAAGGAGATAGATACTATTACGAAAAATCATTGGCATGAGGATGATACCTTCTCAAGACTAGTATAGGTGTTGATTATAATATGATACCTAATAACAAAATTGTAAACACTTTTCTACACAAGTAATAAAATATTTTTCTGATACTAAATGTGGACACAATAAGGAGTCAATTTATACATATGTGATAAACCTTATAAAAACTATTCATGTTATTCTCTATTATTTATTTAACACTTCACACATGGTGGCGTTGGTTGGGAATTCATAAATAGATTCATGCAACTTAACCAAGAAGGAGGTTCAAATGTTGAAAGGGTAAAAAATTAAAGTTGAAGTGAATTTGATAAAAAAATATCTATACAGAATCACTCACCACATTATGATTACATGATCCACTAGGAACTTCACTTTATAAGAAAAATCTACAATTTTTTAAAGTTTCATGATATTTACATGACATATAATATATAGTGTAAGATATAACCTTGTTTTATAAATATTTTTGAGACTAAAAGACAATTCCTTGGGTTGGGTAATATATATCCATATTTCTTAAACATTGTGTTAGATTAAATTCAAGTATCGAGTGATCATGTCAAATTAAACATATGGTATAATTGATTAATCTAGGAATTTATAAAGATATGTCCATGATTAAATAAAAAATAATTCATATTAATTGATAATATCTAATGATGTCTAAGATTAACACAAAGCTTTTAAAAAAACATGTGAATTCTACTACTCCACATTCAATGGATAATTAAATAGAGATTTAAATGGAGTCTTATGAGGAATATTTGAAAGTATTTTTTTTTAGAAATTTAAAATTCAGAAAATCACAAGAGATTTGGTAGAATATTGACTCATTTTTATTAGGGTAATAAATGGAATAATTTTTTCCATTATTCAGAGGTTCTACGTTAAGAATGAAATTCATAGGTTCTGTATTAGGAATAAAATTTAGAGGTTCTATGTTATGAATGTGAATTTTCATTTATTATTCCCAACGCATTAACATTTCACTACCTTTTATACTCATAGAATTTCCAGAATTAATATATATTACATAATCTCCCATATCTTCTCATTATAAATTCCAATTTCCTCAATCCTTATTTATGGGAATTCACAATTCATTCCAAGAAATTAGAAATACCTCCCAAATTATCCATGTTTCCTAGGACTACCCATGGTTCAGACATAGACTATAATATAGGAATACTAGTATGGAATAAGGTGGATGGGATATAACTATGGGTTGACACAAGTGTCTCGGCCTCAAGGAATAACCACTCAGAAAAGATTTTGTAATGTCCCGACACTGAATCCATTAAACCGGTGCCCCGATCTGGTTCTCCACAAGGCCTCAAGTGTGCCTCCCTGTATTCCATAGGTTTCCCACTAGTGGCGAGGGCCTAGGGTGTGATAGTGGGGAGACTATTCCCTCATAAAAGAGTAATAAAATAGTGGAAATAACCATGTATCATACACAGTTAAAAGTAAACAGAGTGCGGAAGAAATAAACAACTAAAAAAGAGCAAGCTGTAATAGAAAATGTTTTAAAATACCAAACAACTGTGCAATACAATACAACACTAGTCACCCACTGGGCTGACCATATAGATACAAGTTCAAAATAAACTTAAAGTAAATGTACAGGCTCTGCTACTAACTTTGATCCAATCCACGTACCCGATCTCCGAACAATGTCGAACTTTAGTAGATCGATTAGTAGAACCACTCGAGCAACTCAATAGAATCATGAAACATTGGTCCTCATCCCTATTGACCATACAACTTGTCCTTAACATGAAAAGCAGACATAAGGTCTACACATCCAATGAGGTGCATGTGAAAGGGTGAGAAATAATCCCAATAGGGAACCCTGACAAGAAACCTATAATTGTGGTGCTAAAAGTGTATGCAACAGCAACGTGTTCATCCTAGATGAAACACAACAAAAGGAAGTAAACCAAATGTGAAACCATAGTAAAACTTATGGTCTGTAATCCTTGTCAACTGGGTAAGTGCCACCAAGAATTTCTATATCTATATTCGTACACCTGTATAGTCCCATACCTATACACATATACATAAATATGAATATTCATGATTAGGTGAATCAAATAAAAAGAAACCACATTAGTAGTCGATCCTTGGGACCATAATCCCGATCTACTAGACATCCTATGCAAGGGAATTGATCTGGACGTTGTTCCACTCAAGTCATGTATCTTTAATTTGATCTCTGGGTCTGTAATCCCATCTACATGTAGCTGCTTCAGCCAATGCCGGAATTATATCTCTGAGTAAGATAATCAAAACCAAGTAACCCTCTATGAAGTACTCACAACATAACCCCTCTGGTTTAACCAATAAAACACAATCAACCATTTGGGAAGTACTCACAATCTAACCCCTCTGGTTCATCTTTAGAAAAGACTCTCTCAGGAAGCCCTCATCATCAATTCCCCAAATAGTCTCATATCATTAACTATTGACACTCTAAGGAAGCACTCAAATTCCAATTCCCCTTGTGGTATTATATCATTAAAATAAATACACTATGAGGGAGAACTCAATGTACATCCCCCCTTTGGTCTTGCAATGTGAAATGTAAAACAGACACTCTAGAGAATCCCCCAACATCCATTATTCATATGGTCTACTACACCAGGTTCCCACAGCCTTGTGTAAGTCAATCGTGCACAAACGATATATGGTGGCCAAAGTAAACCTCAATAACTACTTGTATAATAGTCTGCAGCTTATCACAGCTTTTTAGATAAAATCACTCCATCCTAACAACACCAGTCATGGGAAAAAAGAATCCTAACAAGAAAGGCTATATAAAATGGTCCAATCAAAACAAACATGGGAAACACATCCATAGCATGGAAAATAACCCTATTCACAATAAAATCACATCTAATCAGGCTCACAAGACATAAAAGGCATCCCAAAAAACAAGAAAGATACCTCGTTTCAGGCTCAACATCCACCAACCAGGAAGCACCTCTGGTAACCACTACTGCATCAGCAAACCATGTCAGATATAAACAAACGAGTGAGGGTTTCTAGAATTCCCAACCCAACACTACATCCATAGCCCCATGGAATTACCAGTTTGGAATAGGTTCTAGGTGAAACACCATCTATACTCAAACCCTACATAACAACTTAGGGTCGGTCAACCAATGGGCACCCACTGGGTCCCTCAAGTCAAACATTGAGGAGGCATCATACTCGGGATCCTCCAGGTAAACATGAGAAAAGGAATCCTACACAGGATCCTTAGTGAAGAGTAAGGGAGGAATCCTAAATGGGATCCTCAAAAGAATAAAAATATATTCATTTCATAACATGGTTCCTCTCAAAGGAAAACCAGGAGAGAGATCCTATAAGAGAATCCCTAGGTCAGCACACAATTGAAGGCATCCCTCAGGGTATCCTTGGAAGTTCTTGGTCTCACAGACTAATAGGACATAAGGTAATATATAAAAAGATGAAAATTATCAAAATAATATGTCATAGGAGATAGATCATATCTCATCCCAGCTAAAAATTCACAACTAGGTTATTCTGAACACCGAACCTATCATCCATGCAAATTCTCACTCTCATGTGACTACTGAACTTGATAAATGGAGGAAGAACCTATCCATTTAGATATAAATCCCCAATATATTATTTATATGACCTATAAATGTAAAAATTATTACACCATTGTTATTTACGTGGAAAAATCTTAGAATGTACTACTCACATTCCCAATTCTAACTTCTAGGGCACAAGATCTCCCAAAACTACTAAGTTGAAGTAGTACATGGCTAGAACACATGGCCAGACACATGGGGTCTTCTTGTGTAATAGTACACATCATGTAATTTACTGTACATGGTGTGTACTGCTCACAAAATGTCATATCGTGTACATTTTCACCCAAACAAATGCCCATGTGCCACTATATGGTGTGTACTTATATTACCCAGTGTGTACTCCTTAAAAACCATTATTCTGTGCCATTTTTGCACACTATCGGACACATGACCACCATTACATGGAGTGTAATCAAATTACATGGTGTGTACTTGAGAAAAATTCATCTTCCCAAAATAGGAAGAACACACACCATGTATTTTGGGTTTCCGATGGGAAATCCCTCAAAATGCCTGAAACGCCTATTTTCACCCA
Source organism: Viscum album (assembly GCA_963277665.1). Classification (NCBI taxonomy): domain Eukaryota; kingdom Viridiplantae; phylum Streptophyta; class Magnoliopsida; order Santalales; family Viscaceae; genus Viscum; species Viscum album. The sequence continues at coordinate 310,064,299 of OY728133.1, read as the reverse complement.
CGAAACAATAGATCCGGCCTCAAAGGGACACAAGTAAAAAATATAAGGCTTTAAAGACTTAAAAAAACATGTTTAAAGGGGATATATGGTGAAAAAAAATTCCCTACCTTTGGGAAGAAACCACTAAAGCTTCAGTTGATTTCACGACTCACGATTGCCCTTCGCTGAATCAGCACATTGGGAGATTTGAATTGGTGCCCCTCTTGCCTCCCAAATCTCTCTCTTTATCAATATCCAAATCCTCAAAAAATACATGGCCAAGGAGGATCAAACATGGAGTGTGTGTAATAAGGAGGAGGAAGTAAGAGAGAATAATGAAAAGGAAAGAAGAAAAGAAAAGGAAGAAAAGGGGGTTCGGGCCGACCCTGACGCATGACATGAGTTTATGCCTTCCCTGGGATAAAATCCCCATTTCAGACTCAACAGCACAGATGGAATATCAATCTAATGCTTCATTTAAAAGTTATTTTCAAACAAACCTTTTTTAATAAATTAATATTTAATTTAATAATATTAAATACTAAATATTCCGCCAAAATTTGAACAGCTCAGATTTCCTCTAAACTTATGTCCTAGGGTAAACTCCCTATTTCAGGACCAACAGAGTTGTCAAAAAAATATTCGAGATCATCTAGTAGGGTAAAATGCCATTTTACCTCTCACGAGCATCCAACAGTAAAAAAATCAAATTTCTTCTCAAAACAACAGTATGAAAAAACACAGGTTCTTACAGATTTCTCACCACCATAAGCCTTTTCATCCCCAAGAAGCCCGGTGATAGGACCAGCATCCATGCTCCCAGCCCAAGAATCTACATAACCAAGCTCTCTAGATTTTACAATGACCAGTCATAAAGCATTAATAACTACCTTCTTCACAAATGACATTCAACTATAACCGATCTGGTACTACCCACCATAGGAATACCCTTATCGTTGTCTTAAAATCATCTTTGAGCTCAAAAACTCATTAGAAAACACCTTAGTTTAACCTAAATAAGGAAAATCACCCTCAAAAATCCAATGGTGCACTCCCCGTCATATGGATTTCATTACACCACTTCGAGAGCACAACTAGAACAGGTTCCATCCTCAACAAGGATGAACATTAAAAAATAGAAAAGGAGCTCGATATAGGGTTGAATCTCTCTTAGGATACTCAAGATAGTGCATGATTGTCTCTAATATGAGTACAATGATATTTCACTGAAGGCATGTCCATCTCCCTCTGAACGACGCTAACATCCTTCCAAAACCTGACCAGGATTCAAGCACAAGTCAACCATTTCACAGTAACTCAACATTTCACAAAGTCACCTCTACAACATAGGGACATTCCAACACAACTTACAAGGTCCAAAACCACGAAAAGTCTTAAAACAATGGTCATTGACTCATCTATGGCCACTCACCGGTTTAGATTCAAATGATTCCACCCATAACAGTAACATCAAAAACACTGGTCGACCAGGCCAGGCACCCGAACAGTCATGCCCGTCGAAGCCAGTCTCTAAAAACAAGAAACATCCAAAGGCATTGGAAAACACGAGCGAACCATTCACACATAGGTTTCCCTAAATCATAACAGACATCGACCTATAAGGGTTCTAGTTAAAACCAAAGGTATCTAGGTCTTCCACCTAGCCCTACAGAAAAATCCTCACGACTGGGTCACAATACCTAACCACATAGCCCAAAAGATTAAAGTCTCTGTAAAGAAGGTAAGATCACAATGACCAACGAGGGTAAAAGCTGAAAAACAAAGCATGCAAGGGACCTGATCCTCTCCGAGAATCCTCATAAAGAACTGCTCCTTGGAGGTCACAAACATAACAAAAGATAGAAGCTAAACTAATACTCATCGGGTATCTATATACAGTAATACCACAAGGAGGTCCAGTTCACTAGAAAAGCCTTGGTATCTATCAACATCGTTCCCAATGATCTGACTAGATAACCACAGACTGAGAAACAACACCCAATAAGGGGTTAAACAGAAAGGCATCATGTGCCATATCGACCTAATATGGTCATTAAACAACCTGTCCATGAGAAATGAGTCATAAAACTCAACAAAAATTCATCAACATAGATCCACCTTACTTACAAAGGTGGAGATCTGATTTCATAATGAAGATGCTGAGGATGAGTAGTTCCAAGTAGTTAGTCTGGATTGTATGTGATATTTTAATCCTACGGGAAATGAATTCCTCTAAGGCCTACGGTCCATGAAATATGTATGCCTACGGGCCTTGTAAGGGTTCCACATCATCCCTTTAAAGGTTTATTATTAAAAATAAATAAATAAATGAAGGCCTTTGGGCCATTGGAGAAGAGTAAAAGTATGTGCAAACAGACTCAAAGGTCTTAGTCATTAGTAAAAACACACATTGGAAGGCCTATTTGTTGTGAATCCTATGTCCCTAGTATGATGCATGAGATGCCTCTTTCCTTTGCTGGCCAAGAGTCAAAATCCCTCACTGGAATCTTACCAATGGCCAAGATCTAGATATCCATAGTAAATAAAAACACCACTCAACATGTGGGTCACTCAAGGTAAAAATCATATACAACTGTAACATCACAAAATTAGAACAACAATCCCAAACCTTGGAAACCATGGCTTCATACCTGAACAAGTGTTCTCGACACACCAGTCTGATATCCATCATTGGTTCTGACACATTTTTAATAATATTGTCTACCATATCCCAAATAGTAAAGACTAGGAAAATAAAACTTCTCTGATGCCAATTTGTAATGTATCGACCTAGAAGCCACTAAACCGGTACTCCGAGATGGTTCACCACATGGCCTCAAGCGTGCCTCCCTATATTCCAGAGGTTGCTGACTAGTAGCAAGGGACAAGGTTGTGATAGTGGGGAGACTATTCCCTCATACCAAAGTAATAAAATGGTGGAAATAACTTAGTATCATACATAGTGGAAAGTAAACAGAGTGCGGAATAAATAAACAACTGAAAAAGAGCAAGTCATAATAGTAAAATGTTGTAAAAGCCTGAACAACTATGCAATACAATAAAACACTAGTCACCCACTGGGCCAACCATATAGATACAAGTACAAAATAAACTAAAAGTAAAAGTATAGAGCTCTGATACTAACTCAGATCCAATCCACATACCTGATCTCCAGACACTGTCGAACAGCAGTTGCCCGGTTAGTAGAACCACTTGAGCAACTCCGCACGATCATGAAACACTGGGCCTTAGCCCTATCCACCAAGCAACTCATCCTCAATCTGAAAAGTAGACATAAGGTCTACATGTACACCGATTTTCACATGTAGGGGTGAGAAATAATCTCATTAGGGCACCCCGACAAGAAACCTATAATGGTGATGCTAAAACTGTATGCAACAGAAATGTGCTCATCCTAGCTGGAACACAATAAAAGTAAGTAAACCAAATGTGAAACCACAGTAAAACTTAGGGTCTGTAATCCCTATCAACTGGGTAAGTGCCACCAAGAATGTCTATATCTATATTAATACATATGTATAGTCCCATACCTATACACATATACATTAATATGAATATTCATGATTAGGTGAATCAAATAACAAGAAACCACATCAATAGTAGATCCTTGTGACCATAATCCTGATATCCTATACATCTTGTGCAAGGGAATTGAGTTGGATTTCGTTCCACTCAAGCCATGTATCATTAAGTAGATCTCTAGGTCTGTAATCTCATCAACATGTACCTACTTCAGCCAACACTGGAATTATATCTCTAAGAAAGAAAATAAAAACCATGTAACCCTCTGGGAAGTACTCACACCCTAACCCCTATGGTTTAACCAATCAAATACAAGAAAACCTATGGAAAGTACTCATAATCTAACCCCTTTGGTTCAGCTTTAGAAAAGACTCTCTGAGGAATCACTCAGCATCAAATCCCCCTATAGTCTTGTATCGATAACTATAGACACTCTGAGGAAGCACTCAACATCTAATTCCCCTTGTTGTCTAACAACATGGAACAAAAGAAACTCTGAGGGAGCACTCAACTTCCATCCCCCCTATGTTTTTGCAACATGAAACTTAAAACAAACACTCTGTAGAATCCCTCAACCTCCATTCTCCCAATGGTCTACTACACCAGGTTCCCACAGCCCTATGTAAGTCAATCGTGCACAAACGATCTATGGAAGCCAAAGTAAACCTCAAAAACAATGTGGCTAATAGTCTAGAGCATATCACAGTATTTTATATAAAATAAATCCATCCTAACAACACTAGGAATGGGAAACAAGTAGCCTAACAAGCAAGGCTAGACAAAATGGTCAAATCAAAACAAACATGGGCAACACATCCATAGCATGGAAAATAACCCTATTCACAATCAAACCACCTCTACTCAGGAACACAAGGCCATGAAGGAATCCCAAAAAACAAGAAATATTCCTTGAATAAGGCTCAATAGCCACCAACACAGAAGCACCTCTCGTTACCACTACTACATCAGCAAACCAAGTCAGATATAAATAAAGGAGTGAGGGTGGACCGAACGCCCAACCTAACACTACATCCATATCCCCACAGAAATAACAGTTTGGAATGGGTTCTAGGTGACACCCGAACACCATCTCTGCCCAAACCCAACATAACAACTCAGGGTCTGTCAAACAATGGTCACCCGCTAGGTCCATCAATTCAAACACTAAGGAGGCATTATACTCGGGATCCTCTGTGTAAACATGAGCGAAGGCATCCTACACGGGATGCTTAGCGAAGTGTCATGGAGGAATCCTACATGGGGTCCTAAAAAGAAATAAAATATAGGCATTACATAACATAAGTCCTCTCAATGGAAAAATAGGAGAGAGATCCTACAAGGGACACCCTAGGTCAGCACACAAGTAAAGTCTTCCCTCAGGGTATCCTTGGAAGTGCCCGGTCTCATCGCCTCATAAGCCAGAAGGGAATATCTCACAAGATGAGCATGCTCAAAAGAATAGTTCATAGGATATATCTCGTAGATAATCTTAGCTAAAAAGTCTCAAATAGGTTGGTTTAAACACTCAACCTATCATCCACGCCAAGTCTCACTCTCAGGTGACAACTGCACTCGATAATTGGAGGAAGAACCTCTCCATTTAGATATAAACTCCTAAAATGTAATTTATGTGACCTAGAAATGTAAATGGGGATTCCAAAATTGCTATCTAAATAGAAAAACACTCATAATGGTCTACTCACATGAACAATTCTGACTTCCAGGGCACAAGATATCCCAAAAATACTAAGCTGAAGTAGTACATGGCCAGAACACATGGCCAGACACATGGGGTCTGCTTGTGTAATGGTAAAAGTTGTGTACTTCACTGTACATGGAATTTACTATTCACAAAAATTCATCCTATATTTTTTTCACCTAAACGCATGCCCATGTTCCACTACATGGCGTGTACTTATAGGAGACGGTGTGTACTCCTTAAAAATCATTATTCCGTGTCCTTTTTGCACACGGTCGGACCCACGACCACCACTACACAGTGTGTACTCAAAGTACACAGTGTGTACATTGGAAAAATTCATCTTCTTTGAATAGGAAGAACACACAGCATGTTCTGCTAGAACACACACCATGTATTTTGGGTTTTCTGATGGGAAATCCCTTAGAACACCTGAAACACCCGTTTTCACCCCCAAAACAACATATCTGGCCTCAAAGGGCCACAAGTAAGAACTATGGGTTTTTAAATACTTAAGAAAATTTAAAGAGGTTATATGATTGAAACATAAATTTCTCTATTTTGGGTGGAAACCCCTTAAGCTTCGGTTGATTTCACGGCTCACAGTTTCCCTTCGCTGAATAAGTGTGTCGAGAGCTTCGAATCAGTACCCCTCTTTCCTCACAACTCTATCTCTTTATAAATCTCAAAATCCTCCCAAAAGAAATAGGAGAACACATGGAGCGTTAACAATAAGGAGGAGTAATGAAGTGATAAGAAATAAAATGAAAGAAAAAAAGAAAAGGAAGAAAAATGGTCCTAGGCCGACCCTGATGCCTGATATGAGTTTATGCCTTCCCTAGGCTAAAATCCCCATTCCGGAATCAATAGTATAGATAGAATCTATATATGATGATCCATTTAAATATTATTTCCAAACTAAACTATGATAATAAATTAATATTTAATTTAATAATATTAAATAAAAAATATTCCTCCAAAATTCTATAAACTCAGATTTCCTCCAAACTTCACTCCTAGGGTAAACTCCCTATTTTGGGACCAACGGGGTTGTAAAAAAATTATATGTGATAATATAGTAGGTTAAATGACCATTTTACCCATCACGAGCATCCAACAGCAAAAAAATCAAATTTCTGCTCAAAATGACAATCTGAAAAAACACCGGTTCTTACAGATTTCTCCCATAATCAATTAATTAAAACAGTAGTATAAAATAAATAAAATTCCAGAATGATCCATCTTTACATTAGACATACACACTAAAGGAAAATAAAATAAATAGAAAAAAAACATTACAAGGGTAGAAAAATGAATCACACTAATTAATCCCTCCACTACCCCAATCTCCCTCCCTTGTAAAGAAAACTGCATAACCGCCTCCAGTGCCCTTCTAGCCCCCTTCACAGAATATAACTACCTGTCATCTGTATAAATCATTAAAATGCCTAAGTGGCCAATTAAATGAATAAAATAAAATAAAAACTAAACTAGAGCATACCTATCTCTTGTGACTATACAATTCACTATCCCAATATAAGAACCACAACACCCCATGGGTTAAAACATATTCCTACAATCAAGGTGGAAAAAGATTATATTAGATCAAGAGGATGTGGTTCCATATATTATTTTGGTTTTTTTATCTATGGTCTATTTTTCTTGGTTGTGTTATGTATAGTTTAATTTAGTTGACATGGGTTATTTCTATTTGTCCCAGTTCACATTACAATATTTTTTACACTTTAATTTTTTTTTATTTATTACATGAAAAATAAAATTTATTATGTTTAATTAAATTATGTTTTGTTTTAGTTATGTATTTTCAATGTATGGTTCATTTTAGTTTTTTTCCAATAATTTTATTTTGGATTGAATTATCATAAACTAGAAAATGTTGGATTAGTTTTTTTTGATACATTTTTTTTGGGAAAATTTCATTAGAGTTAGTTTGTCTTGTTTTTGTTAATATTATATTCGAAAATTTCATTCATTTGGGTTCTAATAGATTTAGTTTTATTATATTTGGTTCATATCAATTTAGTACAAGTTGGTTGTAGTCATATTTCTTTCAATTCATTGTATTTAGTCCATCTTTATCCATCATTTTTAATATCATATTAGTTCAAGTTAGATTAGTTTGACTTCACCCAATTTAGTTTCATCTAATTTTTTCTATTTGAATTCTATTTTCTTGATTTTGATCATTCTATATCTATTTTGGTTGATCTGTTTAAAATTTATACCAGTAAGGTTCGGTTAGTTTGTGAATGTTTTTTTAAATGTTTGATTTTATTTTTTATTTGGTTTTATTCGATCCATTATGGGTTTATATGGTTCCACATTATTTAGTTCAACTCATTTTGGGTTTACACTTCTTAATCTTATTTTTTTTCTTTTGTTCATCTTAGTACAACATGATATGATTTATTTTAGATCTATATGGTTTTAATTAATCTTTTTGGTAGAGGGTAATTAAATTTATTCTACATCTTGGCTCTATTAATATTCATGATGATTCAAAGGAAGATCTGAGGATAGGGAATCAATATTCTCATGAATCAACTACTTTTATGGATTTTAAGAAGGGGTATCATGTTAACTCGAAAAATCACAAATAATATATCTCTATCCATTGTTGATATGGATCAAAGATTTTTTGAGGAACGGATTTAGGAATGTAAGTATTTTACTATTTTTTATATTATTTATTCAAGGGTTAAAAACTAGAGCTTAAAGGATATAGAGAATAGGTTAAATAAAATCTTAAGATTTTATGATTGGCGTGTGGCATCTATTAGAAATGGTTTCTTCCTTCTAGTATTTCTCACAATGGAGCTCAAGAGAAAGTCTTGAGATTTTGGTTATGTCTCTCTTAAGATGGGTATCTTAAAGATTCAAGAATGAGATCCAATTTATAATCCTGAAGAAGGTATGTAACTTCGTCACTCAGGTATAATTTAGAGTTAGAGGATTAAGTTTTCTTTTCAATAATTATATTTTTTTATGGGATATAGCTTCTACCATTGGTGTCCTGATTAAATTTGATTGTGAAACTTAGAGGGATATATTTGGATATTTTACAATAATTCTTATTGAAATTGATCTTTGATCTACTTTAATAGATATTTTTTTATTGGCTACAAAGGATCATAGGTTTGGACTCAATTTTGAGTTTGAGAAATTGATTTTATTTTGTGACTATTTTGGATACATTGTTCATACTATTGATAAATGTTAGATGGGAATGACTTTCTCCCTGTGTAATAAAAGAGGGAATTTGTTTAATGGTTGTAGAAAAAGGAATAGAATTAAAAAAGTCACATAAATCTGGTAACATGCAATTTAAGGGGAAGGATATAGTACTATCTATATCCTATGATAAGGTTGTGGTTGGTGAATCTTTCTAGAACCATAATCTAAATGAAGATTGATCCTACTATCAGGTAGAGCATGATTTGGATCTTGGTGATTCTACAGTACTAGAAAATGATGTCCAAGATGGTAGGAAGGATCAAAAGAAGGTACTATGGGGTGATATGGATGAATTTCAGCATCCCGAGAATTATTAATTGGAAAGTAACACAATTATGGATTTTTAAGACTTACTAGAAGAGGAATATATGTGTATAGGTGCTTCTAAAGAAAAAACAATAGAATAAAACTTATTAATCACCTCGGAAGCCTAATAATGCTTCATCTGAGGTCTCTTTATAGATTGAGAATGAGTCTTTAGAGTAGGGTTCTGGAATGGGCATGGATACTCCTAATAAATGGGTAGTGGACGATATTGGGAGTATTTTGAAGAGTGGAGATACATCAAAAGACAAGGTTTTTCGATATTTAAAATTTGGTAATAGATAGTAAAGGAATAAAATTAATTTTTAAAGCATCTATGGATCCTCTCAGAAGAACTCTTAGAAGGTTGTTTTTCTTTTTTCAATTGATAGTGGAGTCTACCTAGGTTTATAGGGGTTCATGTTTCAAGGTCTCATCCAAGGACCTTCCAAAAAGAAAAGATTTTGGGAAGAGAGGAGAACAATGGGTGGAATTTTTTCCTAGTCAGATATCACTAGTATTTCCCCCACTTCTACTTTTAGAGCTTATTCCACTAAGGATAGACCTTATCACCCGAATTCTACTAACTTAGGGACCCTTGATAATAGGATTCCAAAATAGTCTAAGAAGGAGACTCTCTCTAATGTTAAAAATTTTCATGAGATATAGATTGAAGATTATAGAACTAAACAGAATTTAGGGGCTTCATCGAAAGATATTTGTAGTAGTGAAGTTTCCAGGTATGATAAGGTTACCAGAATGGTAGTGGCCATAGTTGTTCCAGGTAACATTTCAGACAGTAGTGGGTAAAATAATAGAAATGAACTTTCCAAAACTAATGTAATATGTAAAATTGGGAAAACAACAATAAATAAAGAAGTAATGTAATTGTTTTAGAGGGTTAAATGTTCTAATACAAATGAACCTACCCCTTAAAAGGGATTTGATATTGGCACCTCTATGATTACACCAATGAGAAACTAGGTGGCACCCATATCTAATTTTTTTATGGTACTAGACTTTATCAGTGCTTCTGACAGTAGGTAATATTTCTTGGAAGAGATAAGGAAGGCTTATACCCATATGCCTATTAAATCTATCATATAAGAAAAAAAGTTTTAGTATAAGAATGTTTATTGAAACAAACAATATAATAAGAGAAACCAAACAATCATTCATTTTTTACATTGGGTTTTGGATTTGAAATATGTATTTATAAGAGAAAGTAATTGGTTATATATCAAAATTTTGGTATATTCCTACACATTTCAAGGAGATACAATAGTAGATTGGATAACTAACAGATGAAGGACATACCCATTTATTCATGTACATTTCATTAGATGGGAAAGATAATAAATTAAGGAAGTATTTAAAAAATGATGGTCTATGATTTATTAGTTATCACATCCAGAAAAATATATGGGTAGGTCCTCTATTGAAATTAATAAATATCAATAGCATTCGGTATTCAAAAAAAATGATAGTTTATAATAGTAGAAAGAAAATTAAATGGGTAGTGTATAATAGTAGACAATATTAAACAATAGTATATAATCTATTAGTATATTATAAATCATTTGATATGTATTTATTATAATGGTTTGTTCTATCTATTTATAATCATAAAATTAAAATATATACTAAAAATTTTGTGACTAATTATTACATGTGGTATCTATCAAATATATATTAAACATATCATCATATAAAAACTCTTTTTTTAAAGAGTGATAAACAAACTATTAGTAAAAAATATACATCAATTGAAGGAAAAAACTTTTCATCATAATTTTATAATAGAAAATATTAGAATAAATATTAAATAATAAACATACATATTTTAGTAGAAAGAAATATGAAAGACAAAAATGTAATACTAAAGATACAATTGAAAATATAGTGTAAGAAAAAAAATTGCATCGATGTCGAGATAGAGGTAAAAATATATACATAGAAAGTGAAGAGAGATTGAAACAAATTTAGTCAGGTTGAGGGGAAAATTTATGTGGATCTATAGAAACCTTCCAAGTTATCAACAATGGAATTCTAGTGATGTAATATCTAGAAATATAAAACATCATGTTGAGGGAGTTTAAGATATGTGTACCAATTTAGTGTATGTAGAGGACTTTTCAAATGATAAAAAATTAACTCTTCGAATCGAATGAGTAAGAAAGAACGATTAGAAAATATACCAGGAAAAATAATTTCACCAAAAAATAAATCACAATCAAATGTGATAGGAATATATAGGTAATAATAAGAAATTTAATTGCATGTAGCGAATAAAATAATAGAAGAAACATAAACACCATCAATAATATCACTTTTAATTATATGATTTAATATTATATGAACTAAAAAACATACTTCAAACATGGTTTTATTTAAACAAAATAAAGGAGGAAGCTATCAATATATATAAACAATTTTTTTAAAAACATTTACCTAGAATATGATGTAAAGAATATTAAAATTTAGATAACGATCAATTAGTTGGGAAATACGAAATGAGAACAATGAAATCATTATAACACGGACAAATTCAAGTATGATAACATAATAAAATGAAAAAAATACCTCAAATAAGAATTACGATAATAGATACACCAAACCATAGGTCTCATAGTGGTCTTTGGGAACTAATGGAAAATATTATAGTTCAAAGAAACATTAAAATTAAATTCAATAGTTTGTATTTGAGAGTTGAGATGCAATTTAAAATCAGGGGAACATTTGAATAAAACTTACATGTAATGTGAGGAGACCCATGTAAATTAGGGTTTATGGATAGGTAAGGGATGGAACTTAGGGGGAGGAGGATCCCAAGATAAAGGTAGGTTGTTGGAGGTAGGGAAGTAGAAGTAGGGAGGCAGATGCAGACGCTAAGGAAGGATGGCAGAGGGAGGGAGACGGGGGTCGAGAGGTGGAGACTACGAGGTTGGGGTGGAGGGAGGGAGGCAGGGGCTAGGAGGCAGAGATCGGGAGGCGAAGAGAGGTAGGTGGGGCCCAAGAGGTGGATGTGGAGGGATGGAAGTGGGTTTGAGAGATAGGGGTTGGGAGGTTGAAGTGGGGGTTCAGACGTAGAGGTTGGGAGGTTGAGGTGGAGGCGGAGGCTGGGAGTTTGAGGTTGAGGTTGAGTTCGAGGGGAACTTGAGGGGAGGGGATAATAGGGATCGTCAAAGGGGGAGGAGAAGCACCAAAAAGAGAGGATTTTCAAGGGGTTATTCCCACAGTTTTTAAAAAATATGTGTATTGGTTTAGAAAAATGGTCTATACCAACAATTTTTTTAAACCGTGGGTATAGAACCATTGGAATAGATCCAGTTTCAAGTAGTGGGGTTAATCTATGATGAAATGTTTATGAGACCCATTTCCTTGATATGTTTTGTGATATAATGAACGTTTTATGATCATATAGCTCACAAATGTATGTATTATGTGATGGGTGGTACCTATATCTCCCTCTAGTTAATTAAATAATTATTAAAGTTATATGGGCTCAAAGGGTACACCAGAGGTTATCCCAAGCCCGAAATCTGGTATATAGGTGGTTAACCCAAGCCTGAAAGAGGGTACACTGGAGGTTATCCTAATCTCGAAGCATGTAAATGGGTGGTTAGAATCATAAAATGTTATGAATGTCTTAGCAAAAATCCATGACATAATATTTTCTATACTTATGTGCATGCCACAAATATATGTCTTATTCTAATAGTATATTCTCATGGATCATGTTATTTGATTTCATTGTGATTCATGACTTATGAACATCCAATATTTATTACATGACTCATTTTAATGATCTATGATATGTAGGGTATGGTTTTCAAATGTTATTCTCGTATTCTCATACCCTTATACTCATGTTATGTTGATAGCTCCCATGTTTTCCCTTACTGGTCATATGATCTCACATTTTCTTATATTTCTTTTCCTTTAGGTTATGAAGAAAGGTATAATGTTTGATATGTATAAGAAGGGTGATAGTTATGAAGAACATAGTGGGGGATGACGTATCTCACTTATTGACTGGTTGTTTATGTTTCCATGTTTCTAAAGGAATTATACTTAAATTATTTTTTCCATGGATCATTATGTTATGTAATGAATACTCATCTATTAGTATGTAATATTTATATATGAATATTTTAGGTCTTTATTTATAGTTGGAATCAGAGAAAGTTTTAGTTAACCTTTGGAAACTAGGAAGATAATCCTTTAGTGATATCCCTAAGGATGTCTCTGAGGATAATTCTAAGTATAGGAAAATATCCGAGAATTTTGTTGAAGGATAGAGCGAGTGGTTTCTAAGAAATTATATCCCTGTCTAGATACTACAAGTAGATATGAATATCTAAAAGTTATACCTAGGGGTAATAACTCTGTAAACGACACATTGAGCTAGACTAGATCATCACCTGGAGCTTGAAAATGGGCCTTACTGCACACCTATTTTGACCCTCTCAAGGAATATGATTTGGAAATTCACAAACTCTTTACGAACCATCATGAAGGATTTTACTAATGACCATGAATGACTTAGTTTAAGCCTCAAGTTTCATGTATTGAAAATAAGGTGTCATGATTTATACATCCTATAAGTTATTTATCATGATTATGTAGTCTTTCACTATGATTAGTGTTGCTCACACTATGATTTTATGTTTCAATCAACAGATGGAACCATAAGGAATCATGTTAACACAGAATCTAATAAAAAATTTGGTACCTATGAGAAACCAAATTGGATGATGAATGGAGACAAATATACTGTGATTATGATTATTCATATATCATGATATATTATTAACAATGTGAACTTTGGTGAGATTCCAAAAGTCTCAAATAAGAGGAAGATGAACTGTTATAAGATGTTGTGTGGTAATGAATACAAAGGAAGGAATATTAGATTCCTATATGTCTAGATGGTGAGATGAAACCCCTATAAGAATATACCAAATTGAGGGGAAGATGTTTTCTATGTGTAAAAGAATTTCATAGAGTGAAAAATTGTTAAATATTTCAATGTATTATGTGTAGGGAACATGGTTATTGTCCAAGTCAATAACCTGAGTTAAGAATTAACTTCTAGGCCAATAAAGGACATATTCTATGTAAATAATTGAAGTGGAAGGATTGACGTTTTATGTATTTGGGTTCAAGTATTTTTTTTATAAATATTTTTACCAATGGTATTTGGGTTATAAGAATCATGAAACATCGAAGGATTGTAATGATTTTAGAAGAATATATTCCTCCATATAAGATTAAAATACGTGTTATGGGCATCATCATGGGTTTATGAGTTTAAGTTTGATCATAAGTAAAAATTATTAAACACTTAAATTGAGGTATTATGAGAATGGATTTTATCAATATTAAGGATATTTTGGGAGACATATATAGAAATACAAACCTTTGGTTTTGTATATGTCTTAATGAAAAAATATTTGAGGAAGAATTCCTTTACATTTTTTGGTAATGTGATTAAAGGTATTCGTAAACTTTAGGTTTTATATTATATTTTATATTAAGGTAATTATGGGTTATTGATATTTCAAAAAAATTTAATTAATATAGTTTTTGAAATAGGATAACCTACAATTCAGGTGCAACCTACTGCATCTTGAATGGCTATAGGGATTGAAACCACAACTAAAGGGTGAGAAGGGTGTTGAACGTACCACGAGACTACATGAAAGATTATTTTTGGTGGTAAAACATAAAGAGAGATATTGTTGAGTATGTATCTATATTCTTAGTATGTCAATAATTCACAGATTATATACAATTTTTTAAAAGTATACTACAACCATTATCTATAATATAAAGAAAATGGGAATACATCATTGTGTGTGTTTTCATCAAAGTCCCCAAAACATATAATGGATATAATGCTACATTGTTTATAGTATATAGCGTTATGAAGTCATCACACATTATCTCTATCAAGGAGGATTTCTCTTTGGATAATATTTTCAGGATATAAATTAGGAAAGTGTTAAGATTTCATGGATTAAAACATTATATTGTATTAGATCAAGATTCAAGGTTTACCTCAAATTTCTAGAGAATTCTTCATTAGGCCCTATATATGGAGCCAAGTTTCTGTATTTTGTACCATCTTCAAATAGATAGTCAGTATGAGAGAACAATTCAAACCTTATAGAATATTCTAATATCTTATTATATGTATTTAAAATAGGGCTAGTATTAACACCTTCCTCTAGTTGATTTTTCATACAATAATATATTTCACATAATCATTCAGATGGATCCTTATGAATCCCTATATGGAAAGAAGTATAGAACTATAATGTAATGGAATAAAGTTATAGAAGGAAAGCTATTGGGACTTGATCTAGCTGATTAAATGTAAGAGAAGGTTAGATCTATTCGAAACACATAATGGAAGAACAAAGTCGACAGAAATATTATGTTGATAATAATCAACACTATTTGGAATTTTTATGTTTGTGAGTAGTTTTTTCTATAAATTTCTATGTGGAAGAAGAAAAGGGAAAACTAATCCCTAGGTATATCAGTCCGTTTGAAATTATTGATCATATGAGGATAGTATTTTTTTCATTTCAAACTTCCATTGAACCTCTCTTAGGTTCAAAATTTGTCCCATTTATCTCTCCTAAGGAAGTACATACCTAATCAATCACATGTACTGAACTCAGACTTCATACTACTAGTGCATGATCTTTCTTATAAGGAATAATTGGAGGAGATTCTAGATCGTATAAAGAAAGAGATATGAAAAAAGAACACACACCTAGTCAAATTTTTGTGGCAAAAATACCATATTGATGAAGCTACATGGGAACTTGAGGATGTGATGCGGTAAAAGTATACTCTATTTTGGGTACCAATGTGATGAATTTTGAGAACAAAATTTATTTTGAGGGTGATATAATGTAACAACCTGAGATTTTATAAAATAATTTTTTTAAAATAAATTCAATATTTTTGATATTTTTCATTACATGAAACACCAAGTTTAGATTGTGTTACATGAAATACTGAGATTTACATGCAACACAGAGTTTATCTTGTGTTACATGCAACACCAAGTTTAAATACAACATGGCTTACCATTAAAATATTATTATAGTTACCATATAGTAATTGGAATAGTGGGTATGAGTAGGATTAACTAAATTATAAAAATATATGCTTTTCAAATTTATATAAAATTAATTATTTGTGACCAATTAATTATAAATGAAAATAAAAACTATTTGAAAATAAAGGAAATATTTTTATGAAAGCCTATTTTTATGCACACAAATATTTTTTACCTTAATAAATTAAAAAATAACTTTTCGTGGATTATTTTAATGAAATATATATATATATTATATATTCAATAAAATTCTTAACATTCATCATTTATTATTTTTAGAAAATATATAATAATAAATCAAAATTTACACTTAAAAATTGTACTAATCTAAAAATAAATTTTGTTACCTTTTGTGCAATTATTTTAAAATTAAATTTTTTAATTTCAGAAAATTTATTTAAAAATTTTAACTTATTTTTTAAATTATAAATTCAAAAATATCTTGGAGTCAATTTTTGAAAATTTTCTTAAAATATAATTTTTTTGATGATTAGTAAAAAATACTAGTTTTTATTAAGAATTATCATTTCTTTTATTGAATTTAAAAACTTAAAAATTATTTTAATATTGTTTTAAAAGTAAAATTAGTAAAATTATTTATCTATTAATACAATTTATTTCTTTGTAATAAATTTCATATTTAAATTTTATATAAAAACTTTTTAAAATTTTTAAAATTTTATCTTTTGAAAACTAATTTTTCGTCACGTCTGTGGGATTAATTATAAATTAAAATTTTCCAATTATATGAATATAATTTAGAAAAAAAATGTATTCCACATTTAGAATCATAATAATTTATAACACATAATAAGTTCAAAAAAAATTTGGTCAAAATAATTCTTGTTCAAAATAAATATTAAAAATGTTAAAAATTAATTATTGTGGTTAAGGTTAAAATGGGTTTACTAGAAGATTAAACAAACAGATAAGGAGTACAATGAACTATAAACTTTTAAATCATCCATTTTATGGACATATTTTTACTTTATCACCTCTAATGTTTGATAATGGCCCATTTTGGAGCCTTTTTTAGGTGAAAAATATGGGTACAATTTATTCTTTTCAAAAATTATGTGTGTGTCATCTCCCATAGTTATAAAAGGTCACCCCATCTCTTATCCTATTAACACTATAAAAACCATTTGGTTTAGAAATTACCTACCAAAATTTCTTAATTAATTCCCTTCCCATATCCTATAGTCATTTTTTAGATCATAAATCCAAACTCTAAAGGATTTAGGTTGAACCTAAATAGGTTGTCTGAAGAAGAGGTAAAGTTATTAACTATGCACCTTTATTTTAATTAATCTTCTAACTCCATAAAATATTTTAATAATATGATAAAATAATAACATAAGTATATTATATATATATATTTTATTATGTTAATTTAATAACCAAAATCCATCTCCACTTCCATAAAATGGGATATGAAATTATCATTCGTGTGTATAGCGGACTATTGCCTCGTGAACCGATCTTATTTGTTTTCCATCACCACCGCTCACAACAGAATATAATGATCGATTTAATATTTAGATGAGTTATTTATGATATTATAATACTTCTATATTTATAATATCACATATATCTTATTTACTTCTAACCTATTAGAAAATAATGTCACTTGTGTGTACGGCAGACTACCTCCTCACGAACTGATGTGATGTGTTTTTCTCATTGATATTTTAATTTTATGGTAATAAAGATTTTTTTAATGAATATATATTATATTTTTAACATAATTATGCTTATATAATTATTATATCACATATACATTTTTAATTTTCATTTTTAGTGGATACGATAACGTTGTTCCAATGTACAATGGACTACTACCTCGCAAAGTGATGTGATTCATTTTTCACTAATATTTTTCATGGAAGTTAATTAGTGTAATTTTAATGAATATATTTTATATATATGAAATAAAAATTATTATTTATAATTAATATATTATTTATAATTCTTTAATTTCATCCATTGAAAAAATGGAAATAGTATTCATGCGTACGTATGGTCTACCGTCTCCAGGAATGGTGTATTTTATATTTTATCACTAACTTTAATGAATTACAGTAAATAAATATATACTTAATATATAAAATATTTATATCATGTTTAACATTATGTAGATTAGGGAAACATGATCAAATTAATAGGAATGAAAATAATATATCAAAACATAATCGAAAAACAAAACAATTATTTCCCAAAACATGATTTTAACAAGGAGTTATTAATATAAGGATAATAAGAGGTCATAATTAAATCATGTATGATATGATATATAAAATTATGTTTCTGAAATAAATTTATAATAAAACTATATTTATTATATAGGTGGTTTGAATTTATACGAAATAATTCGAGACTTATGATAAGGGTTTTTTGTCTCAAATTTATTTTCCATGAGACACATTCCATAATCTTGACACGATTCTTTTATGTGGTTTGTATACCATAAATGAATTTATTTTTTGATGATTATCATGAAAATTATTTTTATTTACATATCCATTTTATTATATCACTTTCATGGGTTTATGGTTTAAATTTTACCAAATCTATAAAGTATTTTTGTCTCAATTTTTCTTCTTTGAGACATATGTTATATTATGCACCTATTTTATTTTATGAGGTGTACATACTACCCCTTTAACATGTGATATAATGAATCTACATATATTTGTGATATTTTAAGTTTAATTTTGTGTTATTTTTTAATGGGGATTATGGTTCAAAATTCACCAAAGTGGTAATGGTTTTATATTACAATCTCATTATTTATCGAGATTATTTATGATTATGCTTTGGATGATGAAATTTTATGATATATTTATCAAGAACTTCATCAATTTTATTCTCCTCTCATTTTCAAAAACAAGGCATGTTTGTATTTTTCTGAAAATGTGAAAGGGGTATTTTTTTAACATGTACGACATGAATAGAATTTTCTGTATCCATGAACAATAATTTTTTTAAAGATTCCTTTTTAAGTTATAATATTTATTATCAAAAAAAGTATTTTTAAAATTTTTATGTTTTAATAATAATTTTTCAAATTGGAAATGTCACGAACCGAATCTGGTCACCGCAAAAACTAGCACCTGACCCGACCCGTGGCAAGTCCCGAAGGGCGTTCCCGATCCCCACGGGCTGGCACAAGTGCCCGGGTATCAAAAACTGAAAATTGGGAATGATTTAACCGAGTTTTTATACTTGAAACATCAAATGAATCCAAGAAACCAAATCTGGATTTTTCAAACAGAAACATCTTTTTAATAAATTCAGAACTGAATTGCACAATTTTAAACAATTTTTAAAGATCATTACAAAGGTAAAAACCCAATAAAAGACAGCCCAAGAACCTCAACATGGCAAGAGGCATCTTCCTCAAGCCATCTCCACAACACCGCATCATGAATGACCGGTGGAAACCCGAACTGTTGGCACAAAAGTTATACCCAAACCTGCGACAACAAAATAACCAAGTCTACTTACACCCAAGGGTGTAAGTAGGGTGTGAGCCAAATCCAAATAGGATACCACCACTAAGAGATTCCATATAATAAGTATTTAAAGACGAAAAGCATGCAAGTTTTCAAAAACATGAAAAGATAGTTACAATTTCTAAAAGCTGCAAATTTGAATAAGAACAGTTTTCAAGTGGGCTATTTTAAAGGATTAACACTTTTTAAAATAAACACCAAAGCTACTGAATTTTCCAGAAAAATGTACCGTATGCCAACGGTAAGCACAAAATATCTAGTGAGCACAAGCAATGGGAAATAACCCCTAGGCACTAGCTAGCTGTGGGTCCCAGGTACCTCGTATCTCGATGAGAGTAACCATCACAAATATTCGTTCTCGTGCACGAGCCACTAGTAGGGAACATACCCATAACCTAGTGGTCCCCAATAATCATCATCTTAGTTTAGTTAGGGTTGTAAGTGTCAATCTTTCTAAGTGAAACTGGGGCCAAACCCCACGGGATCACTAGCATACTAGTACACGTCCACCCACCTAGATACCCGGGTTTTCCCTTTATGCTCAAACAATTTCAAAAAGTCAATGAATATACATTTCACATGAAAATATCATTTCCATATCATAAATTCACCAAACAGCCCACATGTATACAACACAAGTCACAAAAGTCCACTTTTCATTCAAATGCATTTTGAAATCAAACCCACACCAAAATAGCCCACAACACTTTTTGCATAACTTTCACAATCCAACACATCCTTTAACAATTTTATAAAATACCTAAAAATATATTAAACATCACATAACATCCCACTCACATGTTTCCTAAAACCCTTTTTATAATCAAAATCCACTTTTCACGTCACACTCACACAAACATCCCATATAACGTTCACACCTCTTTCACATTTTAGTAAATCCATTAAACATTTTTATAAAACATTTACAAGAGGATAAACATAACATAACAGAACTATTAACATTTAAAATGGTCCATTTTAAATTATAAACAATCCCAAAACATTTTTCCAATATGGTTTCACATCTTACATAAATCATTAAACCATTCAAAACTTTCATAAAACAATTCTAAAGAGTGTACCAAATCTTTTCACAAAAAAACTCATTTCAAAACCATATTTCAAGGACAAAATCACACCAATACAAATTCAAAACAGAATTTTCATCCCCAAAAACATTTATTAAACTACCCCCATGTGTTATAAAAACACCTCAAATAATACCACAAAAGATCCACATGAAAAGCACACATTTTCAAAATCACTTTCAAGAAGTACAATAAGGATTTACACCTTAAACCCATTAAAAGAAACCTCTTTAAAACCTAATGGAACACCAATACCCTACCAAATCAGAATTTTCAGCCCAAACAAGATTTATTAAACCAATTTCATATGTTATAAAACACACCCAAACAATACCCAAAGGGTTGCACATGTAAAACACCCAATTTTTTTAAACTAAAATGAAACTGTAAAAACAAATGCTTTAACAAATACAAAATAAACAGTTCCCGCACAATACACAACATATTATTAAATGCATAATAAGTAATTCAAGCAAACTAACTCATCTAGAAATGATTACACATGGAATCACCTACCTTTTATGACGAAACCCTCAAAACATGGTGCGAAACATCAACCGCACCACCGCCGCACATCAAGGAATATAAATCCAGACCTAGACCACCAAAAATTGACCCAAAAGATACCAAATAAGACCATATGTTCGAACCCTATGTTCTGGACATTCTATAAACTCTTGAGATAGGGTGGAAACCCTAAGGAGAAGAGAAGAATTGAAAAGAGAAACATTACCCAAAATAATCTTGAAGAAAACGACTCAAAATCCACCAGAATCTGAATTTTAAAACATCCAACAATTAATGGGATGTTCGAATAGGGATTATGAGATAATATAGGAACTGGAATGGGGGAAAAATAGTAAGAATTCAGAGAGTTATGATGTAAATAACTTACCTTCTCAAATCTGCCCGATTTTTGAAACCCTAAG
Organism: Viscum album; assembly: GCA_963277665.1. NCBI lineage: Eukaryota > Viridiplantae > Streptophyta > Magnoliopsida > Santalales > Viscaceae > Viscum > Viscum album. The sequence continues at coordinate 310,042,850 of OY728133.1, read as the reverse complement.
AATTTCAGCACTACATCGCGATGCAAACGAGCTCCAAAGAGGGGGAAAATGAATGGGAGCTCGGATGGGCTCCTTAGGGTCGAGTGGGAGGTGGAATCACTGAAAAATTCATTATAATGAATAAGATATTAAAAAATTAAAAAAACAATTTAAAACTAGAAAATGGGATTTCGGGTTGGCCCAATTCTCAAATAAAAACTCAAATCTCCCATGATTATGGATTTATAAAGGCTCCAAATTTAAATTTGGTGTTAATATATCAGGGGAGGACATTTAGGAGTTGGAATTACTGAAAAATATTAAAAAATGAAAAAGTTATAAAAGAAACAAAAATTTATTTTTAAATCTGGAATTGGGTTCACGGTTTGGCCCAATTCTTGAAAACTCACATATTCTCCATAAAACATTTGGAAACCCCCAAAACAAAGCATTAATGGAAAATAAATTAAAAATAACTTTAAAATAAGTTATGTATGTGACAATTCTCCCCACCTTGAAAACTTTCCGCCCCGGAAAGTCACAGCAAGGTTAAAGCAACAACCAAACCCCACTAAGAAACCAATAGGTACTCTCTTTCAAGGTTTCACCCCCAAAGACCAAAACACCTCCAGTGATCAATGATGGACGGAATACTCTCACAAACCAAACTTACACCACTTTCCTGAAACAATCAAGTACATTCAGGCTTTATCCCAAATGAAAACTCCTCAAACACAATCTGAACAATACTCAATCAATTTACCCAAAAAAAAACAACAACATTGAACATGGTTACACTTCCCTACTGTAACTAAACCCTTGGAAACTCTCCAATATCAATTTTTATCCAATGAATATGTAGGTAGTTCGATATCTTCAAATGATAATACCTACTTCCCAGACAAGTCCAAGGAAAAAACATTAGTTACTCGTATGAAGAGACACAAATGGGCTCCCCACCATAAGAGACAACTTAAATAGTTTTCCTGAGACAGAATCAAGACACTAATAGTGGGAGGCCCAAACATACTCTCTAGTACAAGGGATATACTTCCATTAAATTTTTATGAAGTAACATTCATGATAATCATAGTGGGTCTCCCCATCATAAGAATTGACCATCTTAACCGACTAGCATGGGCCGACACAGAAAGACCCAAAAAGAAATTAAAGATTTAGGAAGGGTGCAGGATTAGTCCGCATGGTTTGGGAAACTGTGCACTAACTATGAATATAATTCTTTCTACATGGCTTCCTAGCACACTGCCACTACTAAACGTGTACAAACTATGTGCTCAACCATGACGAAACCAGAGGTTTGAACTATTCTCATCTTTCATACTAAGGATAGGACTTTGTACAAGGGTTTAAATGGCCCTGGGATTTCCCCTGACTATGAGACAGCTTCTCTCCGAGACCTATGGCTGGAGCTCAAATTATTGAAGCATCTTCGGCCTCGTAGTTAATATTTGGAAACCCACTGAATGAGAATTCTTCTTTTCGGTGCCACCAAAAACTACACCGCGGTCCCAAATAATTTTTCTAGACATAACACATTCCAAACTCACTTTACCTTATCCCGATATTTCACTGAAACAAGGGCTAAGAAGATACACACACATCACAACTTGTTTCTTTAGGTGAGAAACAATAGAAGTAAAGAACACCTACACCCACATTCCTCTAAAATAGATTATTTTGAAGTTTTTCCAAGGGAGACATTTTCCCAACATAACAGGGACTCTTAGAGGATTTCACTACTTTCACCTATACAGTCAATCGAGTACATGACATCATAAGGCATCACCAAACATGACCATTTCAACTGATATAAACAATTCATGGAGAGGGACCTTATACAACATCCCCAAACCACACACAATTATTGAAAGTGGCCACAATATCCTATCATGACCATATTTTCCACACCAGTGATTTAACATGAACTCATGATTCAAAGAAACTTTGAAGAACCCAAAGGCCCTCTTAGACACCATCGAGACAATCATCCACACTAACAACCCTAGACCATATCCACCTTCGACGAATCAAGAAACTTAAGAAACTAAGGTCTCTTTCAACCTTCCAAGAACACTCTCCCGTTATAAGAGGATATAAAAATCAATGAAAGTAATGGGTGTAGACTCAATCTAGAAATCTCAAGAAAAAGATTCCTTATATTCATCAACTGGAGGGTCTTCAAACGGCGAAACAATCCGGGTTGCACTTCAATTGTGCACTAACCTTTAATGGGGGTGTACATTATCCAACGATTAAACCCAAGTACCCAACCAAGATGGTCTATTAGTCAAGATATACCACAAACCAGATCTAAACACATGAAGGGAACCATCATAAATGCGTCCCAAAACATTTTTCAAAAGAGACCACTAACTGTCCCTATAACACAACTTACTGACCAAACCCAAACCCAAAACACAGTTTAAAAAGGAGGGGTTCTTGGACTCAAAACATCCTACAACATCAACATTTTCCAAAAATACATAATATAAACCATTCCAAACAATTCATCAAGTCTTCATATTTCTCTTTAAAAACATTTCTTTGAAAACAAATGGTTCAGCGGTTAGCGCATCCACCAATGGTACCCCATGGGCCTTACACATGCATGTTTCAGTGCCACACATAGCACCCTCCTCATATCCATCTCGACACTCATCGAGTCATGTCATCAACCATCCATCTTCCCATATAACCCCATGCATGTGGTTGCTCACGAAAATACCAAAGGTTAAAACAAAAATTTGTTCCACTTTTCAAAACCAAAACGGTCAACCAACACATCCTTTTTCTCAAAACCGCTAACCACGAGATCAAAATCCCAACTCACATCTCAAAAAAAAATTCAGAAATTCACAGCCATTTAGACAATAACTCACTTTCAAGATATTCACATCAATTTCAAAACATCTCATCCCATTAAAACACAATCTGATTGTTTAGAAAACTCTATTGGAAACACTTTTCAAAACCAACTTCAATATAGTTCCTGCTTTCAAAGAGGTGTAAGCACACCATTTTATATTTCAAAACAATTCTGAAAATTCAGTTCTGCCATTTCATAAACCCAACCATTCCCTCTTTATTTTAAAATCATTTCATAAAAACTTTACGCTTCTTAAAACCAAGTCACCTTAAAACCAAAATGCCATGATTTCAAAACTAAAGAACACCAGACAATGTGAGAGGAAACTAGTTTCAGTGGGTGACATGGACATATGGTTGGCGGCCATATTCCAATCACTTCACTGTCATAGAGAGTGTTCTAGGGAATATCCCCGGCTCCACATGGCTTGCCAGACCCTGTGAGCTTATTGAGACCATTAACCCAACTCTCTTTTCATTTCCCCTAATCATCATCAAACCAAGAAAACCCAAAGACATAGACAATCCCAACTTCCCCTGGCGACTTCAATCCTGAAATGAGGTGTGGTGATCAAGCACACTACCCATAACCAGAATTCCATGTCCCAAAAATCATAACTCTAGACTATCCTGACTATTTCCCAAAATAACATGACCCAAAGAGTTAACCAGAACTGTAACGACCCGAAATTTTGAATAAATCTTATTTCCTAATTTTATGTGTTATTTTATTTTATTTTTATACTCAACAAGAATGTTTCATTTGATAACATGAGTATAATTAAAATGAGACCATTGTTTTTTGACTGTTATATGACCATTGGTCAATATGACCGCTGGAAACTAAACGTTTTGATTATTGTCTCTAAATATAAGTAATCTTGGTTAATTAATATAGAAAGAAGATTCGATGGCCTCACCCAGTAGTCTTGGACCGATCGAAGCCCATCTAACAGAACTTGGGAAGGAGGTAGCACCACTGGGCTTTGCTCTGGACCAAACCCAAGCTGAACTTCATCGTGTGAAGCTAGAACAGGATCGCCTTCGCGAGAAGTTCAAACTGATAGAAATTACTACTCGTGCGATGTTGGCCGAACCTCCCTCGGATTCTCTAACCTTAGCACACCTTACACTTAGGTCCTATGCTGGTGTGATAAGGGGCTATGTAAGGAGACCGTAACTGCCTTGTGTAATCCTTGTTTTAAATAAAAATTGGGATTTCTTTTTATGATGAAGTTTATGAATTTTTCAAATGACCGGATAAATATAGTATGCATATTTTTGATGAATTTTAGAGAAAGGATATTTTAAAAATGTTTATGTAAACCTTAAATAATTAAAAATGTGTAATGATTTTCAAAAAATAGTCTTCTACAATTATGTTCAGTACGAAATTTGGAGTCTAATAAGATCAAATTGATTTTTGATGAATAGTAAATTATGAATAGTGATTTTATGATTAGGATTAGTAATATGACCAAATGGATTAGTAATCTCACTTAAAGAAAGTTTTAAAATAATCTAGGCACCTTGATTAAGTAATGTGATTCAATAAAATGGTTAAATAACAGTTTCATAAATTATTATTCAAGTATTAGTTTTTTCGGGTGAATAGTGTTTTTAATTAATAATTAAATTAAAAATATTTAGAAAATTATTTTTATAAAATGGATTTCATTTTTGAACTCAGAGCACCGATATTATGTTATGGTAATTTTTGGTGTTTTTTCTGAAAAAAATGAATTTTTGGTGAATAGTGTATTTATTTAAAAATAAATTTAAAAATATTTAAAAAATTATTTTTATAAAATGGATTTCATTTTTGAAATCAGAGAATTGATATTTGGTTAGTGTTAAATTTTGGGATTTTTCTGAGAAAGTTGAATTTTCAATGAATAGTAAAAATGGAGTTTTAGGGTTTCAGTATGTTTAATGACATCATAGCTGTGTCATGATGATTTCATGAGATATTTTAAGGGTTGGCTGTCCAAGGGTGATGAATTATTGTTTTGGGGGCCCCATGTGGCCTAACTCCGTGGTAAATGCCAAGGGAGAGCACATGGGTTTGAGAAAAGCACACGTGAGGTGTCCCTTGGCCATTAATGCCTTGTCCCCTCACTTTCCCTATAAATACCAAGCCCTCCTCTAATCCATTCGACTCCCCACTCTTCCCCAACGAAGTTCTGGTCTCATTACCTCCCAAGAAGTCCTCCCAAGGTGCCCCCAAGCCCTCAAGGTTCCAACCTTTGAGGTTTAAGAGTTACATTTTAAGGTAAGGGATCCGACCTCTCTCTTTCATTTCAAGTAATCTCTTTTATGTAATTCCTTTTATGCTCCATGTTCTTATGTTGGAGGATGTTCTTTTATACTCCTCTTACTTCCCTTTTCATGTTCATATAATGAGAGATCCCCTCTTACTCTCATTATTTCGTTTTATGAAGTTTTAAGTGGCGCCGTTAGGCTGCCGAAATTTTTGTAACGGATTCTTTCTCCCTTCTCATTTTTCAAGATCTATTTTCATGTAAAGTATTTCAAGTTCCTTTTTATTATGTTTGGTTATGATCTCTATATTTTTCATACTGATATTTTATGATCATATGATGAGAGACCCCATTTGATCTCTTCAATTCAGTATTTTGACGTTTTAAGTGGCGCCGTTAGGCTGCCGAATTTTTAAGTGGTTCTTCACCCTTCTCGTTTTGAAGTTCTACTTTCTTGTCAATTATTTCAAGTTCCATTTTTTTATGTTGGGGTATGATCTCTATATCTATAATACTGGACTCTTATTTTCATATGATTAGATACCCCATTTTATCTCTTCAATTTAGTGTTTTGAAGTTTTAAGTGGCGCCGTTAGGCTGCCGAATTTTTAAGTGGTTCTTCACCCTTCTCGTTTTGAAGTTCTACTTTCATGTCAATTATTTCAAGATCCTTTTTGTTATATTGGGGTATGATCTCTATATCTATAATACTGTAATATTATGTTCATATGATGAGAGACCCCATTTGATCTCTTCAATTCAGTATTTTGAAGTTTTAAGTGGCACCGTTAGGCTGCCGAATTTTTAAGTGGTTCTTCACCCTTCTCATTTTGAAGTTCTACTTTCATGTCAATTCTTTCAAGTTACTTTTTGTTATGTTGGGGAATTATCTCTATATCTATCATACTGAACTCTTATGTTCACATGATGAGATACCCTATTTGATCTTTTCAAATCATTTTTGTTGATGTTTAAGTAACGCCGTTAGGCTGCCGAACTTTCATAAGAGAAATCTAATTTTTGTCTTCCTTCCATGTTTTTCATTTCAAATGGTATGTCCTTGAAATTTCATTACCATGATCATGTATCCTTATTATTCTGTCCATGTACTATTTTATGGGTCATTTATGAATATCTGACCCATTTTACCTCTCTTTTAATGTCTTCTAAAACCTCGGAACATAGCCATTATGCTGCAGAATTTCTGTCTCAAAATGTCTCTCTCTTTTTCTAAAGTTCTTTTATATTATTAAGTGAATACTCAAAGCTCTTTCTTCTAAAGGGGTATTCACATATATACTAAAATGTTCTATTTTAAATTCTGGGATTTACATACATGAGACCCACCTTCCTTTTCTGTGGGTTTTAAAGTGACGTAAAGATCATGTCTTCAAAGCAGTTTTTAAAAAGTTATGATTATGAAATGAAACCCATTTATTTTATTCTATATGGGTTATTTATGAAATGTTTGATGATGATATATGTGTCTCACATGATAATAAAGGAAAATTTAAGGGTGCGCCCTGATAGCGCTCCAATGCATTGGGTAATGATGTAACCACTAGAGATTAAAATTTTCACGATACCTTGGTGAATAACCTTGGTAATTTTCAAATGACACCTTGGGGATGGACCTTGGAGATATGTTCAAGATTGTATATGTTAAATGTTGCAGCCACATCTTCAAGTTATGAAAAATGTTATTTTTATTATGATATATCTCATGATTTCTTTCTCATGCCTTAAAGTTCTTTCCATGACCTTATTGAAGTATCTCAAGTTCACATGTAAAATGTTTCTCTTTTTTTCCTTACTGGGCCTTCTGCTCACCCTTTCTTTTGATGTATATTCCCAGGTTATGAGATGCAGTAATGAATCTAGGATGAACATGATGAGAAGTATTTCAAGTTTTTAAGAAGAATGTTTTATGTTTTCATGTTTTAAGTTCCTGGTTTCCAAGACACTAAACCTTAAAGATCCTCGGTTTTGTAAAATGTAATGAAAGTTTATGTGATAAAAAGGTGGGATACTATAGTTGGTATCAAAGGATGGTTTAGTTATTTGTGGAAATTAGGATATGAAAACTTTAGGAAGAATCCTGTAGAAAAGTTTATATATAGGAAATCTTCCTGGTATTTTGGTGAGTATTGAGTAATGGGTTTCTAAGCAAATACATCTCTGTCTGGATACGAGCAGGTAGAGGTGGCTCTGGCACAGATGTACATAGGGGTAAAATCCGAAAACACCGCTTTGAGCTAGACTCAAACGAGAACTGGTACACGACAACGGGCCTTGCTGCACTCTTGGTTACGACACTCTCGGGGGATATGCTTTGGTAAATTCATAAGCTTAGTATGAACCATTGTTAAAGGAATAAAGATAAAATAAAATAAAGGTTCACATAAGAATGTATTATCATGGATAACCTAGATGGGAACCTAGGGGATCACAAGTTAGGGTATACTTTTCATCTACAAGTTATCCTCATATGCTTTAAGTTTTATTTCATGATTATTGGCTAAGTATTTAAGCCCCTAATTATAGTTTCTTTTCTTAATTAATGGCGGGAAATGGAAGAACATGTCCCAACAACCAATGTGATAGGAAATGCTACGATTACCGTATTAATACGACAGAGATGATTAGGGGATTAAAAGATGATTATTATTTTGGAAGACGTTCACTATTTTGAGGACCCTATATGATCGAGGTAAATAGATTACTACGGTATTTTCATTGAGGAGTAAGGTTGACTTATATTTTGAAGAATCAATGAATTTAAGGTGGAATTATAGTAATTTAGGTTACTTATGGGAATGATTAACCTATCTTGGGTAAAATATGTTTAGTTTAGCTACTTTTGTTATAAGATGTTAGGTGTGGTTGATGTTGTTTGGAGATGAACAATGAAGTTTATTTTGGAAGAGTATGTTATCAAATCCCTCTTGTATTTGGGTTTCAATCTTAGTTTGGTTTATTTTGAGGAATTTTAAGGACCGTTATTTATGGGATGGTCTATGATGAACTTTGGGTAGTACCATGGAACTTTGAAGATTTAAAAATAGTTTCCCTTCCTATGGGATTATTTCTTTTTGAATAGTTGTTTTACCTTACCCTTTCTATTTTTGGGATAATGTTTAAAGATATAAGAAATAGATAGTTAATATTTTGTGGATTATGTGATTCTCTAGAATATGATTCTTGTGTTTTGATGAGACCAAGTAGTTTTGAATGCTCATCATTTGGAGAAAAGATTAGTTTTGGTAGAAACTTATTAAAGGATGAAACTCTACATGAAGGTAGGTATATTTTCTTATGTTTTTGTTCTATGTAGTAAATGAATTCCTCAAAATTATGAAAAGGAACGTAAAACAAAAACGTTGTTGGTTTACATTTCCTACTAGGTAATCAATGACCATTTACACACATCATAAGTTTGGGATTTTATTATGGTTAACATTCTCCTAATCATGTTCTCTATCACTCTCCCTCAGAACTTGACCCTTTGTTTTTCTTCCATGTCCATGTTTTCCTACATGGAATCCTAGTGTGGGCTAACTCGGGCAACCTTCGTACTTCCCTTCTTTCTTTTAAAGTAATAGTTTTACTGGATCCTTTTCCGATGTGGGACTTTCAATGAAATTTAAAAACCTAATTTTAAAAATTGCGAGGACGCAATTTCTTAAGGGGGGAAGATTGTAACGACCCGAAATTTTGAATAAATCTTATTTCCTAATTTTATGTGTTATTTTATTTTATTTTTATACTCAAAAAAAATGTTTCATTTCATAACATGAGTATAATTAAAATGAGACCATTGGTTTTTGACTGTTATATGACCATTGGTCAATATGACTACTGGAAACTAAACATTTTGATTATTGTCTCTAAATATAAGTAATCTTGGTTAATTAATATAGAAAGAAGATTTGATGGCCTCACCCAGTAGTCTTGGACCGATCGAAGCCCATCTAACAGAACTTGGGAAGGAGGTAGCACCACTGGGCTTTGTTCTGGACCAAACCCAAGCTGAACTTCATCGTGTGAAGCTAGAACAGGATCACCTTCGCGAGAAGTTCAAACTGATAGAAATTACTACTCGTGCGATGTTGGCCGAGCCTCCCTCGGATTCTCTAACCTTAGCACACCTTACACTTAGGTCCTATGCTGGTGTGATAAGGGGCTATGTAAGGAGACCGTAACTGCCTTGTGTAATCCTTTTTTAAAATAAAAATTGGGATTTCTTTTTATGATGAACTTTATGAATTTTTCAAATGACCGGATAAATATAGTATGCATATTTTTTATGAATTTTAGAGAAAGGATATTTTAAAAATGTTTATGTAAACCTTAAATAATTAAAAATGTGTAATGATTTTCAAAAAATAGTCTTCTAAAATTATGTTCAGTACGAAATTTGGAGTCTAATAAGATCAACTTGATTTTTGATGAATAGTAAATTATGAATAGTGATTTTATGATTAGGATTAGTAATATGACCAAATGGATTAGTAATCTCACTTAAAGAAAGTTTTAAAATAATCTAGGCACCTTGATTAAGTAATGTGATTCAATAAAATGGTTAAATAACAGTTTCATAAATTATTATTCAAGTATTAGTTTTTTCGGGTGAATAGTGTTTTTTAATTAATAATTAAATTAAAAATATTTAAAAAATTATTTTTATAAAATGGATTTCATTTTTGAACTCAGAGCACCGATATTATGTTATGGTAATTTTTGGGGTTTTTTCTGAAAAAAAATGAATTTTCGGTGAATAGTGTATTTATTTAAAAATAAATTTAAAAATATTTAGAAAATTATTTTTATAAAATGGAGTTCATTTTTGAAATCAGAGCATTGATATTTGGTTAGTGTGAAATTTTGGGATTTTTCTGAGAAAGTTGAATTTTCAGTGAATAGTAAAAATGCAGTTTTAGGGTTTCGGTATATTTAATGACATCATAGCTGTGTCATGATGATGTCATGAGATATTTTAAGGTTTGGAAGGCCAAGGGTGATGAATTATTGTTTTGGGGGCCCCATGTGGCCTAACTCCATGGTAAATTCCAAGGGAGAGCACATGGGTTTGAGAAAAGCACACGTGAGGTGTCCCTTGGCCATTAATGCCTTGTCCCCTCACTTTCCCTATAAATACCAAGCCCTCCTCTCATCCATTCGACTCCCCACTCTTCCCCAACGAAGTTCTGGTCTCATTACCTCCCAAGGAGTCCTCCCAAGGTGCCCCCAAGCCCTCAAGGTTCCAACCTTTGAGGTTTAAGAGTTACATTTTAAGGTAAGGGATCCGACCTCTCTCTTTCATTTCAAGTAATCTCTTTTATGTAATTCATTTTATGCTCCATGTTCTTATGTTGGAGGATGTTATTTTATACTCCTCTTACTGCCCTTTTCATGTTCATATAATGAGAGATCCCCTCTTGCTCTCATTATTTCGTTTTATGATGTTTTAAGTGGCGCCGTTAGGCTGCCGAAATTTTTGTAACAGATTCTTTCTCCCTTCTCATTTTTCAAGATCTATTTTCATGTAAAGTATTTCAAGTTCCTTTTTATTATTTTTGGGTATGATCTCTATATTTTTCATACTGATATTTTATGATCATATGATGAGAGACCCCATTTGATCTCTTCAATTCAGTATTTTGACGTTTTAAGTGGCGCCGTTAGGCTGCCGAATTTTTAAGTGGTTCTTCACCCTTCTCGTTTTGAAGTTCTACTTTCTTGTAAATTATTTCAAGTTCCTTTTTGTTATGTTGGGGTATGATCTCTATATCTATCATACTGGACTCTTATGTTTATATAATGAGAGACCCCATTTTATCTCTTCAATTTAGTGTTTTGAAGTTTTAAGTGGCGCCGTTAGGCTGCCGAATTTTTAAGTGGTTCTTCACCCTTCTCGTTTTGAAGTTCTACTTTCATGTAAATTATTTCAAGTTACTTTTTGTTATATTGGGGTATGATCTCTATATCTATCATACTGGACTCTTATTTGCATATGATGAGAGACCCCATTTGATCTCTTCAATTCAGTATTTTGAAGTTTTAAGTGGCACCGTTAGGCTGCCGAATTTTTAAGTGGTTCTTCACCCTTCTCATTTTGAAGTTCTACTTTCATGTCAATTCTTTCAAGTTCCTTTTTGTTATGTTGGGTAATTATCTATATATCTATCATACTGAACTCTTATGTTCACATGATAAGAGACCCTATTTGATCTTTTCAAATCATTTTTGTTGATGTTTAAGTAACGCCGTTAGGCTGCCGAACTTTCATAAGAGAAGTCTAATTTTTGTCTTCCTTCCATGTTTTTCATTTCAAATGGTATGTCCTTGAAATTTAATTACCATGATCATGTATCCTTATTATTCTGTCCATGTACTATTTTATGGGTCATTTATGAATGTTTGACCCATTTTACCTCTCTTTTAATGTCTTCTAAAACCTCGGAACATAGCCATTATGCTGCAGAATTTCTGTCTCAAAATGTCTCTCTCTTTTTCTAAAGTTCTTTTATATTATTAAGTGAATACTCAAAGCTCTTTCTTCTAAAGGGGTATTCACATATATACCAAAATTTTCTATTTAAAATTCGGGGATTTACATACATGAGACCCACCTTCCTTTTCTGTGGGTTTTAAAGTGACGTAAAGATCATGTCTTTAAAGAAGTTTTTAAAACGTTATGATTATGAAATGAAACCCATTTATTTTATGCTATATGGTTTATTTAAGAAATGTTTGATGATGATATATGTGTCTCACATGATAATAAAGGAAAATTTAACGGTGTGCCCTGATAGCGCTCCAATGCATTGGGTAATGATGTAACCACTAGAGATTACAATTTTCACGATACCTTGGTGAATAACCTTGGTAATTTTCAAATGACACCTTGGGGATGGACCTTGGTGATATGTTTATGATTGTCTATGTTAAATGTTGCATCCACATCTTCAAGTTATGAAAAATGTTATTTTTATTATGATATATCTCATGATTTCTTTCTCATGCCTTAAAGTTCTTTCCATGACCTTATTGAAGTATCTCAAGTTCACATGTAAAATGTTTCTCTTGTTTTCCTTACTGGTCCTTCTGCTCACCCTTTCTTTTGATGTATATTCCCAGGTTATGAGATGTAGTAATGAATCTAGGATGAACATGAGGAGAAGCCTTTCAAGTGTTTAAGAAAAATGTTTTATGTTTTCATGTTTAAAGTTCCTAGTTTCCAAGACACTAAACCTTAAAGATCCTCGGTTTTGTAAAATGTAATGAAATTTTATGTGATAAAAAGGTGGGATGCTATAAGAACCTCCTTTGATACCATTTTGTCACGAACCGAATCTGGTTGCCGCAAAAACTGGCACCCGACCCGACCCGTGGAAAGTCCCGAAGGGCGTTTCCGATCCCCATGGGCTGGCACAAGTGCCCGGGTATCAAAAACTGAAAATTGGGAACGATTTACCCGAGTTTTTATACTTGAAACATCAAATGAATCCAAGAAACTAAATCTGGATTTTTCAAACTGAAACATCTTTTTAATAAATTCAGAACTGAATTGCATAATTTTAAACAATGTTTGAAGATCATTACAAAGGTACAAACCCAAGAAAAGATAGCCCAAGAACCTCAACATGGAAAGAGGCATCTTCCTCAATCCATCTCCACAACACCGCATCATGAATGACCGGTGGAAACCCGAACTGGTGGCACAAAAGTTATACCCAAACCTGCGACAACAAAATAACCAAGTCTACTTACACCCAAGGGTGTAAGTAGGGTGTGAGCCAAAGCCCAATAGGATACCACCACTAAGAGATTCCATATAATAAGTATTTAAAGACGAAAAGCATGCAAGTTTTCAAAAACATGAAAAGCTAGTTACAATTTCTAAAAGCTGCAAATTTGAATAAGAACAGTTTTCAAGTGGGATATTTTAAAGGATTAACACTTTTTAAAATAAACACCAAAGCTACTGAATTTTCCAGCAAAATGTACCGTATGCCAACGGTAAGCACAAAATATCCAGTGAGCACAAGCAATGGGAAATAACCCCTAGGCACTAGCTATCTGTGGGTCCCAGGTACCTCGTATCTCGGTGAGAGTAACCATCACAAATATTCGTTCTCGTGCACGATCCACTAGTAGGGAACATACCCATAACCTAGTGGTCCCCAATCATCATCATCTTAGTTTATTTAGAGTTGTAAGTGTCAATCTTGCTAAGTGAAACTGGGGAAAAACCCCACGGGATCACTAGCATACTAGTACACGTCCACCCACCTAGATACCCGGGTTTTCCCTTTGTGCTCAAACAATTTCAACAAGTCAATGAATATACATTTCACATGAAAATATCATTTCCATATCATAAATTCACCATACAGCCCACATGTATACAACACAAGTCACAAAAGTCCACTTTTCATTCAAATGCATTTTGAAATCAAACCCACACAAAAATAGCCCACAACACTTTTTGCATAACTTTCACAATCCAACACATCATTTAAAAATTTTATAAAATACCTACAAATATACTAAACATCACATAACAGCCCACTCACATGTTTCCTAAAACCCTTTTTATAAACAAAATCAACTTTTCACATCGCACTCACACAAACAGCCCATATAATGTTCACACCTTTTCACATTTTAGTAAATCCATTAAACATTTTTATAAAACATTTCCAAGAGGATAAACATAACATAACAGAACTATTAACATTTAAAATGGTCCATTTTAAATTATAAACAATCCCAAAACAGTTTTCCAATATGGTTTCACATCTTACATAAATCATTAAACCATTCAAAACTTTCATAAAACAATTCTAAAGAGTGTACCAAATCTTTTCACAAAAAAACTCATTTCAAAACCATTTTTCAAGGACAAAATCACACCAATACAAATTCAAAACAGAATTTTCATCCCCAAAAACATTTATTAAACTACCCCCATGTGTTATAAAAACACCTCAAATAATACCACAAAATATCCACATGAAAAGCACACATTTTCAAAATCACTTTCAAGAAGTACAATAAGGATTTACACCTTAAACCCATTAAAAGAAACCTCTTTAAAACCTAATGGAACACCAATACCCTACCAAATCAGAATTTTCAGCCCAAACAAGATTTATTAAACCAATTTCATATGTTATAAAACACACCCAAACAATACCCAAAGGGTTGCACATGTAAAACACCCAATTTTTTTAAACTAAAATGAAACTGTAAAAACAAATGCTTTACCAAATACAAAATAAACAGTTCCCGCACAATACACAACATATTATTAATTGCATAATAAGTAATTCAAGCAAACTAACTCATCTAGAAATGATTACACATGGAATCACCTACCTTTTATGACGAAACCCTCAAAACATGGTGCGAAACATCAACCGCACCACCGCCGCACATCAAGGAATATAAATCGAGACCTAGACCACCAAAAATTGACCCAAAAGATACCAAATAAGACCATATGTTCGAACCCTATGTTCTGGACATTCTATAAACTCTTGAGATAGGGTGGAAACCCTAAGGAGAAGAGAAGAATTGAAAAGAGAAACATTACCCAAAATAATCTTGAAGAAAACGACTCCAAATCCACCAGAATCTGAATTTGAAAACATCCAACAATTCATGGGATGTTCGAATAGGGATTATGAGATCATATAGGAACTGTAATGGGGGAAAAATAGTAAGAATTGAGAGAGTTATGATGTAAATAACTTACCTTCTCAAATCTACCCGATTTTTGAAACCCTAAGAATTTCAGCACTCCATCGAGATGCAAACGAGCTCCAAAGAGGGGGAAAATGAATGGGAGCGCGGCTGGGCTCCTTAGGGTCGAGTGGGAGGTGGAATCACCGAAAAATTCATTATAATGAATAAGATATTAAAAAATTAAAAAAAAAATTAAAACTGGAAAATGGGCTTTCGGGTTGGCCTAATTCTCAAATAAAAACCCAAATCTCCCATGATTATGGATTTATAAAGGCTCCAAATTTAAATTTGGTGTTAATATATCAGGGGAGGACATTTAGGAGTTGGAATTACTGAAAAATATTAAAAATTAAAAAGTTATAAAAGAAACAAAAATTTATTTTTAAATCTGGAATTGGGCTCACGGTTTGGCCCAATTCTTGAAAACTCACATATTCTCCATAAAACCTTTGGAAACCCCCAAAACAAAGCATGAATGGAAAATAAATTAAAAATAACTTTAAAATAAGTTATGTATGTGACAGGAAAGGATATTTTCTTTAATAAATATTTTAAATGGTTTTTAAATATTCTTTTATAAGTTTCCAAATTTATTTTCAAAAAAAGGAAATTAAAAATGATTTATAAATTTTTAGTTTTAAAAAGTGAATTTAAAATTAAAAAGGTTATTTTTATCAATAAATTTTCTAAGTGATCCTTCAAAAATATTTTTCCTCTAATATGAAATCCTTTGATTTTTCTTAGGATTTATTGGAGATATGATCCAATTATATCATCTTTATTCTTTATTTGGATGGTTTATGATTATAATAAAGATATTTTTATGAATCCCATTCATTTTTAATCGGTTATTCACTACGAAATTGATGATATGATTATGAAATCCATTTTATTTATTAAATGTGTTATGTTATGATAAAATTTTTATGATAACAATTTTCTTTCTATGGGTTATGCTATGATGAAATATTTATGAGACCCATTTACTTTATATGGATTTAGATATGATTAATTTTTTATAATCTTTTGTAACAAAAATGTGAGGATTATGTTATGTGTGGAACCCATATCCCCCTCCAATACATTAGGTAATGATTAATGTTATATGATCTAAAAGAGTACATGAAAGGTAACTTAATCCCAAAAGAGGGTACACAGGTGGTTAGACCAAGCCCAAAAAATAGGGTATATGGGAGGTTATCCCAAGACCAAATTAGGTATATAGGTGGTTATCCCAAGCCTAAATTGTTATGAATGTCCTAATGGATAGCCTTGACAAGATATTTTTTGAGCTTATGTGTATGGAACAAATCTATGTATTGTTCCAATGTTATTATCTCACAGATTATGTTCTTTAATTTAATTATGATATGAAGGTTGTGTATTTAAAATTTTATTCCCAAGTTCTCTTACCCTTATGATCATGTTATGTTGATGTCTCTCTTGTTTACCCTTACTGAGCATTTGAGATCACCCTTTCTTATGTTTCCTTTCCCCCGGGTTATGAAGAAATAAATTATGTATGATATGTATAAGAAGGTTGATAGTTATGAAGAACTTAATGGGAGATGATGTATCTCTCTTATGGACTAGCTTTTTATATTTCCATGTTTCTAAAGGTGCTAGACTTAAATGATTCTGGTGTGGTTCATTATGTAATGTAATGAATATTCATCTATTAGAATGTAATATTTACGTATGAGAAGTTTGTGTATTTACATATAATATGTTATATTTATATTTAAAATTCATGGTAAATAATAATTCATTCAAATTATATTTCTTTTAATTTATTTAGAATCATTTATTTTATATTCCTATTAATTGAATAAATATTGTATCGGTGTTGCATATGAATTTAAGGTAATTATTTCATCACTAAAAAATATAAATAAATTACCATTATAAAAAATAATTAATCTTTAAAATAAATATTTATAACCAACGATAATTTTTTTATCCATGTCACAAAATACTATAGATATTAAAAGCAATAAAGTGATGTTTTTACTTTATCTTTTTATTTAAATACTATAAAGGTAAAAATCAAAGAAATATAGAACCAAGTTTCCAAATTTTTTAATCTTGGATTGAAATGGCCAAAAAAACTCATCTAATATGATAAAGGTATGTTTTAGGTATTTTTTAGTGATTGTCATATTATTTTTAACCTTAATTACCCAATTTACCCATACAGTGGTGACAATTATTTACTATGGTTACAATTCATCATTGCAAAAAATAATAGGGACCTATTTGAAAAAATTGAAACTCATGATTACAAATATGGAATCCATATTTAAAGATTCAATTTTTAGAAGTTTTATAAATTAATTTTAGATTAAACCTGCAAAACACGATGAAAAATGATTTTTCATAAAAATGCCTTTTTAAGTACAAAAATATTTTTATACCAAATTAAATAATAAAATTTATTAAAAATACCATAATTGGATTATATTTAATAAAAATTTATTAATTAATTTTTAAAATTAATCCAAAATATAATTTAACATTGTAAATACTTGAAAAGAAAATATAGTTTTTAATAAAATCATTATTTTTCACTATTTGTTGAAAATCAATCTTTTTAGAAAAATATGAAAATTTCACCCTAAAATAATTTTGATATAATAATTTCCAAAATTATATTATTTTTATAAAATAAAATTTCTAAAATCTTTATAAATTAATTATAATATTTTCTCACAAAAATCATTAAAAATCATTTTGAAGAAAACATATTTTTGAAGTATAAAATGACCTTACTGTAAAATTGAGTACTTATTTATTAATAAATAATAAATACATTTTTATTGATTCCAAAATTTATATATATTTTATAATTTGGTTAATATTATTAATACCCAAAAATTTAATGGCTAGGTTATAATTGTAATATTTAAATATTAATATTAATTTTTTTGTTTAATCTTGATGTTGTGTGTTGTATATGTTATCAAATATGGTGGTATTATTTTAAAATATCAATTTTTTATAGGCTTTAATAACATGTGTTGGGTTTTTTTAAATGGATTATCCTTTATTTTTATTGAAATTTCTATATGGGTGGTGATGTATATATATATGGAAAATTCTTATAAGGGTTGTGGTGTATTGTAATACGGAAATTACTATAAGGGTGGTTGTGTCCCAATGGGTTGGAAACACCCATAAGGGATTGTATGTGTTAACGGGAATATTCTATAGGGTTGAATGTGATAAATTGAATACTCCCTGGGTAGAGGAATGTGATAACTTGAACACTCCATGTGGAGGAATGTGATAACTTGAACACTCTATGAGGTGGAATTTGATACTTGGAATACTCTATATGGAGGTCTGTGTTAACTAGAATAATTCCATATAGTAGTTTTGTGATACTATTATGGAATTCACCATATGGGTGGTTCAAGAGGTTATGGTTGGAACGATTTCACGATATAATTAAAGACACCCTATCATTGGCAGAAGTAAGTGTGGTTGATCATTATCATGGTCCTAAGGATTGAAAATGGTATATCCAACCATGGGTTTCATTGAGAACCTATAACTTTAGTTTTTTTTTACTATTATTAAATATATTTTTTTAAAACTATTAAAATGTTTACTTATTGCACTTTTGCATGCACTTTATTATTTTCATACTAGTTTTGTTAATAATGTCGTTAATGGTGGCCTACTGAGTTATACTCACACCCTTCTTCGGTCATCCTGGAACTTGGGTACTCGAGAATATGAAACTTTATTATATGATATAGGTTATATGGGAAGTCCCACTACATGATGTCTGGTTGGAATACTAGATTATAGTTGGATGATGGGATTGGGTGGGATCTGGGACCAGTTGGGGGATGGGTTGTTAGACCAAATTTTATTTTTATTAATATATTGCTTATGTATGACTAGTCTATGGTGGATCTAGTTATGTATATATTCTAAATTAATTTTATTATTTCATGTGATGATGTACTCATTTTTTGGAACTTCCCCTGACTTGTTTTTCATGTTGTCTGGAAGTTTTATCAAGTTATTTTATTTATTCTATTTTTATTGTAACTCTAACATGAGTTAATATTCTCTCCAAGGTAACATCGTAGGACCTATCTACTATTTAGTAGCCTCTATCATATAGGTAGGAACACCTGAGGTATATAGTTATTGCCAGTCTCGGCACTGTTCAGTGGCCTGAGGTAGTGGGATGTTACAAAGTTTTATTAGATTTTTTTTTATTTGAGAATGGTATAAAGAAGATTAGGAGTTTGTTGAGTCTTTTTAATGATCTCATGCCTAGGTTTTTTCCATCCCCATGTGCAAGTGAAAATATGAGTTTCTAGGTGTGTGAATTGATGTTATTCCCATGTGTTTTTATAGTTGATTGGTTTCCACCTCGAGTGGAACACTTGAATGTAATGATACTGATTGATGGGATTTTTATCTCTTAGTTTGGTATGACAAGAGGGGTGTCTGCATTAATGCATCATGCTAGTCACATGGTATTGGAATGTTATTTGTATGTTTCATGTAGTTGATAGTTTCTTGGGATCCACGTGTGCTTGTGTTTTATTTACTACTCATGGATTATGTCTACTAATCATTTGTATCTTCATATGGTTTTTATATTTGATAGAGGTTTGTATTTAAAGTGTTTTTATCCATTTATATTTGTTATATATAACTATATGGTGGATTTATAATTGACCAACTCCTCAGCTGATTTTTGTTAATAGGTATGAATGAATGAATTATAAAGTGATAGTTTTGATTAAATAAAATTCCAGTAATCAATTTATAAAGTTTTTTCCTCTATAACATGTGAGTAAAATTTTATTTATCCAAAACCAAGAAATTATAATTTAAATAGGTCTATGGATTTAAAATTTTGGGTAATTAAAATGTTTTAAAATGTGAATCCTTGTGTTTTGATGATGGTAAATTTTAAATAAATTGAAATGAGAAATGAGGATAACTTAGGGATCATGATGAAGAGTACTCTTTATGATTTATCTTGGCCCTATGTATGGGTGGTTTGGGCTATGAGAGTGCCTTAGTTTTGAGACCATTGGTTATGGGTTATGAGATGTTTACAATTTTTATTTGTGACCCTGAGGTGGTTACATGTTTCCTTTGTACTATGGTACCTTGTGTCCCTTGTGGTTCATTCTCTTGCAGGCTGTGAAGGACCCTAGATTATATGTTTTTTCATGAGGTGTCATCCATACTGGTTGTTTTCTATAGGTTTTGGGGGCATAGAGAAAGTGGTTGGATTTGGTTCAATAGATGTCATGTATTTTGGAAAATGGATAAGAGTGTTTTCCATGAGTAATTACTTATATGGGAGCCTAGTGATTCTTTGGAATATGACTTGTGTTATGGTTTTGATTAGGTGTGTTTGGTGATCTAGGGTGACCATGAGAGAGATTAAACCTGGTGTTATGGATGTTATGGATACATGAGTCATGGGAAGATACTTTGGTTTGTAAAAGTTATGCATGGAAGGTGTTATCTGATTTTTTGTTAAATTAGAGGTTATTCCTTATTTTATCTCTTAAAGGGAGAACCTTGAGAGCTCATGGTGTGGATTTAAAGTTGTTTTCTAAAGGGAAAGATCATTCATATTCCTAGACCTATTTCTTTGATGGTGTATTGATGTATTAATTGGTGGAGACCTTATGTGGATGGGTCTATGGTGGATAGAGGATGGGTATGTGCTTTTTATCTTGGAATAATGCCTACGTTAATGGGTAGTCATGTGGTTAGACTTGACTCATGGGGGATTCAATCTTTTTGGATGTAAGCATCAAAGGTGCCTATAGATCAATGGGAATGAAAATCTAGGATGTGTGATCAAGTTCTTGAGTGGGTGCTAAATCCTAGATCTAGTAATACACAACTCATGGGATCATAAGTTGGGTTTGGTGTATAGAGTTAGGGGAGATTGTGACCCAGGTTTTTGGTGAGGTAGAGATAGAAACCATGTGTTGGAGATGCATGGTGTCATTTGGAGATAGTGCCTCAAGGAACATTAGCTCATGACTTCTTGGTAGAGATTCATGGGTTTTTAGTGATTCTTAATATACAAGACCCTCTTAGAGTGATATCGTTATAAGTTTATGAAATGATTGTGATAATAGATCCTCATGACCTCGAAATGGGTTTTAAGATGTCCCTTTTATGAGAGGTGTCATCATGGATGTATTAGAGTGTAGTGGCACAAATGATCAATTATTACCCATATGGAGATGTAAGGGGTCATGGATGTGTTGATAATGGATCAGGATGAAAATAATTAATTGTTTTAAGTTTCAACCTTATATATTTTATTCTTATAGAGTTGTATAAGTAAATTCATATAGTGGAGATTTCACTATCAGTCATTACATAGAAAGGTCCTTATTGTGGGACAGATGTCTGTGAATGATGTGGGCATTATTCTCAAAATCTAGGGATGGGTGGTAGTTAGTGTTTCATTTTTTCTCAGGTGAGAGTAGGGAATTCATGTCCATCCTTTGTTTTAGGTGATAAATAGAGTTTGTTCCATGGTGGTTAGTAGTTACTTGAAAGTAGTGATGACTGTGAGACTCCTATGGTGGGGAGTGATGTCTCGATTGAGGGAGCATGAACTTTATGCCTGAAGGGTTATGATAATATAAACTTCGTCATGGAAAAATCATGGTGGCATTGGGTTTTCAGTGAGGAAGTAATGTGGGGCATACTTATATTCTTCTAGGAATTCCAAATAAGAAGTTTGATGTGATGTTGGATCAAGGAAAATAATTGGATTCTGATTCAGGGTGTTAAAGTAATCTAGGGGTTCTTGGATTTATGGTGGATTGGTGAATGAGGTAGGGAATGATAAAAACTTTTATTTTTGAGAATCTAAAAAAATATTCTCACTAAGATTCGGGTATGAAATCTTAAGATAGTGTTCGAGTGGGGATTGTATAGCAATTCAATATTCATTTTCACCATTATACCAATGTGTTAAACTAATTCTGAATTGTAAATTACACATTTTATATCAAATTATACTTCAAATTTAGTTCAGATAGATTATTTTTTATCACTTTTAAAAAGGTAAATTTTACTTGTTTAGACTATTTTTTTAGGAGGAGGAAATTTGGAGGATCCAGAATGATGTTGAAGAAAAATGGGATAAATGACATGGAATCCCAAGAACACTTATCCATTTTTTTCACGTTACTAGAAATAATTTAATCCAATAGGGCTCAAAAAAATTATATGATACAAAAATTAGTGGGACACAACTCATCTCAAGAAATGCAAGTCAAATTAGACTATTTGGTGACCCAACTGAACTGATATGTCCGAGAACTGAATCTTCTCGAAGTCAAAAGTTAGGTTTAGTATTTTGAATATATCTCCCATTATAGAGGTCTAATGTTAACCAAATTTTACATGATAATAATCAAGATTCTATAAAACAACTCTTTAATTTTTTCTAAGTCAACATAAGGCAATTTACCAACCCAAAATGGAGACACAATTTGTATCTCATAATATGGGTGCCCAAAACCACTTCCCATTTTGGCTATAAAAGGGTAAAATGAGAACCTCATTTGTAAATTTGGCCAAGTAGTGAATTTATGACAATTTGGAGTCCCATATGAGTCATCTTATCATCTTATATATTCCATATCTCCCTATCCTCATAGGTAGAGTTGAGATGACGTTGTAGTTCCACACGAGCTTTCTCCTCCTTTTGATGGTGGGCTAAAAGGTGGGTGTTCTTTGTGAGGGGGTTACACACATGTCAAGTGAGTTACAATGCATATAATAGCTACTTTTTGGATTAATTTGGGTTTAAAAACATATAATTCCATGTATATTACATTATTTCATATTTGAATGCTTGATTTAATGCATTTCATTGGTATGTTATAAATTTCATTGTGAGGGGGTAACATGAATGATGTTATTGCAAGTGGTTCATTAGTTGATAAGACCCCAATTACTGTAACAACCTTAATAAAAAACTAGGTACATAAAACGTAGATGTTTCATTAAAGGTCCAGTATACCCATTTGATGTTCCCATGAGGTGTAGAGTTCTGAGTTTGAGAAGAATATGTACACAATGTTTGAAGAGGTAATTACTTTTCACTGACAACTTGCTCTTTCTCAAAGGAAATACCAAAATCCTCATCTAATTCATTATAGTATTTGTGTCACCAACACCCACTATTCTGACCAATTCCCTCAACTGAGAGAACCTTTTGAGAATTGTGAGGCAATATTTCTAGGCATCCCCTATAACCAACCCATTAGAAAGAACCATATTATCCATCTAACTCTTGGTGGGAATACAACTAATCCTATATGAAAGGGGGTATTCAAACCAACCTCAATAATCTTGGAACTAGTTAGGGCAGAGTAGTCATCCTCCACCACCACCCAAAAATCCTCAACCACCACAAGGGACTTTCCAAAAACCCCCTCCAAAACCTAGGATTATCCTATAATACATGATGAAACAAATGGATACAAATAATATTAAACTTCAACAAACCACACAAGCATCTATACATGATCTGAAAACTCAATTAGCCAAACTCGCTAACTCAGTGGGGGAAATAAAAAGAAATGGGTCTATTAAACTTCCTTCTTAACTATTTTTCAACCCTATAGAAAAGGGAAATGTCAGTTTCATCACCATTTAAAGTGTAACTCATCTGAAAATCCAAATTACCCCTCAAATAGAGTCTTCCTCTACCGAGAAAACTTCCACTCCAACAATATTGAATTATCCAAATAAGAAAAGTCCTTAACTTGAGAAAAATACCACTAAAGGAAATAGTGTTTAAGTTAATGAGCCACCTAGCCCAACCATTTCTCTTCTATTTCCTCAAAGGACCACCCAACCATGGAAATAAAAAAAATCAAACTTGATAAGGAAATTTTGGAAACTTTCAAAAAAAATCATGTTAAGATACCTTTTATTAATGTCATGAAGAAAATTTCATGATACAACAAGTTTCTAAACGATGTATTTACAAAACGAGGGTAACTTCATGGAAATGAAAAGGTGATATTGGAGAGAAATGTCTTGTAATTGATAGAGACGTCTCTTACAACCAAATGTAATGATCCTAGAACATTCACAATTTTGTGCACCATTGGGGATATTTATTTTACAATGTTATTCTTGACTTGAGTGCTTCTATAAATGTAATTATTCAATCTATTTTCTCTTCATTAAAGGTAAGGGAATTAAATTTCATGGGAATAGTCATTCAACTAGTAAACCAGAGTACCACAGAACTCACTAGTGTGTTAATAGATGTTCTTATAAGGGTGAAAATTTTAATTTTTCCTACTGATTTTTATGTGATTAAAAAGTAAGATGATAGGATAAATAGACACACCCCTATTATATTAGAGTGGAATTTCTTAAAAACATATAAAACCACAATTAATTTCCATAATGGTATGTTATCTATGGATTTTGGGGTGAAATGTTCCCTTTATCATAATTGATTCCATTGAGCACCCCTTGGAATAACATTCCTTACTCTTAGTTAATTCAATTAATGTAATCCCTTCTGCTGAAAAAACTGATTTTCTTTCCCCAGATCTCATTTATGAGTTTTAATTATTGATAGACATTCTAGGCAATGAGTCATGCATTGAATGTTGTACTAGTTTAGAAAAATTCAATGCGTGTTTTTTAATTGATGATTTATTGATCACTGAGGATCCTATGACTATCGATGATACTACTCAACTTGTAAAATATTATTCCTCATATGGGGATGTTATTATTAAGAAGTTATATGAGATAAATAACATCCCACTTTTAAATTTACTCCCATCAATCCAAAATACACATGAATTGGAACTTAAATAACTACCTAAAAATTTAAAATATTAATATCTTGAGAATGGAAAAAAGTTTCCTATCATCATTATTAGTTCACTCTCTCCAGAGCATGAATTGTGACTGTTTAACCTTTTGAGGGAGTATAAATAATCATTTGGATGGAAACTTATTGAAATTACCAGTATTATCCAATCAATTTACATGCATCATATATTATTAAATGATGAGGAAAAACCGGTGAGGCAGGAACAACACCAATTGAACCCAAACCTTTTCAATGATATTAAAAATGAGATAACAAAATTATTGTCGTATGAATCATTTACCCCATCTCTGAAATTCAATGAGTTAATCCACTATAGGTAGTTCCTAAAAAATGTTCTTTTTATAATTAATAATTAAAACAATGAATTGGTTCCAAACCATATGAAAAATAGTTTGAATGTCTATATAAATTATCACATGAAAAAAAAATTCACTTGGAAGGACCATTTCTTATTGTAGTTCATTGAACGGATGATAGAGAGGCTAGCGAGGAAGTCCCATTATTATTATTTTAATGGGTATTCTGGATACTTTCATAACCATATTTCCCATGAGGATTAAAAAACACCACCTTCACTTTCCCCTTTAGAACATTTTCATATTGTAGAATGTCATTTGGTTTGCTCAATGCTCCAGGTAATTTCTAATGATGTATGGTTAGTATTTTTTTGGATTAATTAGAGAATTAAATGGAATTATTCATAGATAATTTCACTCTTTATGGATCTTATTTTTATGAAAGTTTGTGTAGTCTTGGTTTTTTCCTATTTCATTGTATTGAAAATAATATTGTATTAAATTATGATAAATTCTAATTCATAGTGTGATAAGGTATAGTACTTGGACATGTCATTTATAAGGATGGTATATAAGTTGATAAATCAAATTTTGATATCATTTATTCCCTTTAAATCATAAAAAATGTGAGGTATGTGTAGTATTTCATAGGTCATTCTAGATTTTATCATCATTTAATTCATGATATTAGTAAGATTTAACTTCCCCTATCCTGATTACTCCAAAAAGAAAAATATTTTGTGTTTTATAAATTTTTTGGGAAATATTTTAATAAATTAAAATGGAGTCTCGAGTAACCCCCATTAATCCACCCAACTTGGTGGTATTTACCATTTGAGCTCATGTGTGATGCCTCTAACTATACAGTTTGGTAGTCTAATCATAATGGGTAGATTAAGCTCCATATATAATAGTTTATTCCTCATTAACACTAGACCTTTCCCAATAAAACTACATAAAAATAAAATAATAATTCTCATATATTATGTTTTCCTTGGATAAATTCAATTCATAACTTTTAGGGTCAAAGTAGTTATGATCTCAGACCATGCAGCCCTCTGGTATCTTCTTAAGGATCCAAAAGCCAAACCGTATCTCATTCACTGGATTCTCCCCATTTATAAATTTAATTTCGAAATTAGAGATAAAAGGGATCAAAGAATGTGGTGGCTGGCTATATTAGTAGGATCCTTCCATGCACATACATTGACTCATCTCCATGTATTCCCATAAATGACATGTTTTCTAATGAGAATTTGTATTAAGTACAAGATGATATTCCTTGGTATGATAAAATTTTAAATTATTTGGTAGCATATTTCATTCCAAATGATTTCAAAAAAACCAATCCAATCAATTAAAACATGAGTCATGTTGGTATATTTGGGATGACCTCGACCTTTAGTGCACATTTAGTGATCAATTACTTAGGCATTTTATTCTCAATAGTGAGTCTTATCATGTTCTTATGTTCTTTTACACTCTCTATTTTGGGGGACACTTTGGTCCCTAATAAACAGCTCACAAGTTCCTTGGTTCTAGTCTCTTCTAGAAAACACTATTTTAGGATGCGCATAATATTTTCAAATTTGTTCCTTGTTGTCAAAGGATAGTGAATGTCTCTAAAAGAAATTAAATTACACAAAAACCATTTCTATTTCATGAAATTTTTTATGTTTTGGACATTAACTTTATATTTCTATTTCCCAATTCATTTGTAAATTTGTACATTATTCTAGAAGTATATTACGTGTCAAAATGGGTATAGGCATGAGCTGCAAGGACTAATGATTCCAATATAGATGTGGAATTTTTGAGAACCCAAATTTTTTGTAGGTTTGGTTTTCCTAGGTTTATCACCAGTGACCAGGGTTCTCATTTTTCTCAAATGAACAATGAAATCACTTTTGAATTAATATGGGGTTGGGCATCAAGTTTCTACTAATTATCTCCCATAAAACAATGGTCAAGCTTATGTGTCAAATAGAGAGGCAAAAAAATTATTGAAAAAATATTCCAACCCAATAGAAATGAATGGATTCTTGGACTTGATTATTCATTATGGGCTTATCATATTGACTTTAAAGCTCCCATTGAAATTTCACCTTATCATCTTTTTTTAGAAAGAGTTGTCTCCTTCTTGTTGAGATATATATTTTTTCCTAATTATCCATTAAACAATAAATTATAATATTTTCATATAGGTTCCTAGAGGAATTTACAGATTCATGTGATGGAATAAATACATATAGATTCATATGAGAACTACCATATCTATAAAGATAGAACTAAGTCTTCCCATGACTGCCTCATCCTATATAGTTAATTCCACATTAGGCAGAAGGACCTTCTTTTCAATGAAAGGCTAGTGTTGTATCCAGGTAAGCTTTATTCCTTCTATTTTGTCCCATACACAATTACTAATGTTTTTACATTTAGTTTTGTTCAGGTTCAAAATGAAGAAACAAAACAAACGTTTATTATTAATTGGTAGTTATTGAAACACTTTAACGAAACCATTCTAGAGTCCCAATTAGAGGAACTCCAAGTTCAAGAATCAACATACCAATGAAACCCTCTAAATTTTATCTTCCCTTCCCACATTCTATTTTATTATTATGAGGACACTGCACATTCTAGGTGTGGGGTGGGTAAATTTTTAGGTTAGTAAGAAATTTTCATCATATTTATTATTTTTATCATTTTCACTTGTTTCATAGTATTTTTACATCACCCCATTTTCCCCCTCACTTTTGTTTTGGAATATTCAATTTTAATTCCCACTTAATCATGAAAATTATTTAAAATTCATGAATAATTTACCTAATTCAAATGTTTTAAAAATTAACAAAAAAATTTTCACTAATGGAATGTGTGTCTTAGCATGAATTTAATATTGAGGTGTGCATTTTTATAGTAAATTGGTTATTTTTCGATGATATAAATGGTAGTATCTCTATGAAACCTTTGAGAATATTTATTCCCTTTGTGTGATTATTTTATGGGAAAAGTGTCACTTAATACCTCCACAAATCTTTTAATCTAACAATGAAGTGTTAATATTTATTAATTAATATAAGGTAAATATAATTTAGGTTAATGTTTCTCTAAATTTCAAAATGATTTTTATATATGTTTGTTCCTTATCTAATCTATTTAATTAATTTACTATATTGACCTCTGAATGTTTACCTTTTATCGGAATGTTATACACCCTCAAAAAAATAAAAATAAATAAATAAAAAATAAATACTAAGGGGATTGTGGAAATTTGAAACATATAGGGATATTTAGGTTGGTATATTTATTTTTTAATTCTAGGAATCCTTATGTGAGTGGTTCTTGAAATTTTATTGCAAAGGATGTATGAAAGGTTTGGTGTAAATAATCATATAAGCAGAAGAATTTAAAATTAACCTATATTTACTAGATAGAAAGTGTAAATAATAGAATGAAATGGTTTCCACACACACACAGAGAGATTTAGTTACATGGTTGAATTTTTAATTATTTTCTCATATTGGTATCATGCATCTCCTAGAATTTTGTTATGATACAATTTATGAGACATCTTTTTCTATAATCACTGAGAATAACTCCTTGGTCTAGTTTTTTCATTGATTACATTACTACCATGAATTAGATTTTATTTTTCATATTAAATATTAATTAATTTTTTAATATATCCATTCATCATATTTTTGAAAAGTGACTTTCCCTGGGAGTGAAAATGTTTAGGTGTGGGGGTGGGATTTCTTAGTGATTCACTATTCATTTTCACCCTTATACCACTATGTTAAACTAATTTTTCATTGTAAATTACACATTTTATATCAAATTTAACATCACATTTAGTAAAATTATATATTTTTTTCAATGTTAAAATAGAAAATTTTACTTGTTTAGACTTTTTTGTAAGAGGAGGTGATTTAGAGGATGCAAAATGAAGTTGAAGCAAAATGGGCCAAACTGCATGGAATCCAATGAACACTTGTCCACTAATTTTCATATTCATCGAAATATATTAATCTATTTAGGATGAAATTTTTTGATTTGATCAAAAACTCAATGTTATACAACTCATCTCAGGAAATTCAATCCTAATTCATCCATACGGTGGTCCAACAAAACCGATCTATCCGGAGAACCTAATTTTCTCAATGTAAAAAAATTTGGTTCTATATTTTGCATATATATACCATTCCATGTCCAATGTCTACCAAATTCTATTTGTTGATATTTAGGATTCTTTAAAACATCTCCTAAATTTTTTCCAAATTGAGATAATTCCATTTACCAACCCAAAACTGAGACACAAGTGGTATCTCAAAATATGGGTACCCAAAACCACTTCCCATTTTGGTTATAAAAGGGAACCATGGGAACCTCATTTGTATGTTCGACCAAGGAGTGAAGTGATGACAATTTGGAGTACCAAAGGAATCTCATTATCACCATTGGAGGTTCTGGAGCTCCCTATCTGCATAGGGAGAGTTGATATGAAGTTAGAGTTCCACAAGATCTTCCTTCTCCTCTTAATAGAGATCTAAATAGTGGGAATTCATTGCGAGGTAGTTACACGCATGTCAAGGGAGTTTTGAATCTTATAATAGCTACTAGTTTTGAGTAATTTTTGTTTAAAAACATATCTTTCAATTTATCTTACATAATTTCATGTTTTAATTCTTTTTTTGAAGCATTTGATTGGTATTATCTTAATTTATAACTAATCGGTGTGAGGTTTTGAGTGCATGACTTGTGTTGTTCTGATTGGAAAACACAAGAATCCTTTTCTTTCCCAATTTCTTAATATTTCAATCTTATTTAGAAGATATTATTCCATGAATAATTACTAAAACATGGAAAAATAATTTTTCTTTCAAGGTTTGGTTTCTCGAGAATTGATATAAAATATTAGGAATTAATTAGGATTCTAATTAATTTCAACCAAAGACTTACTTCAAACCTAAATGAATACCTAGGAAAAATGAACTTTAAATGTTTGTAGTGAACTCACAATGAACCATTTTTCTTATATTTTTCAAAATCCACTTGTTTATCAACTGTTAAATTCTTTAAATTAAGTCATTCATTTTTACATCTGTTCTCAAAACCACCCCCTCTTTTAATAATTTTTACTAAAAATACACACATTAAAACTACAATGATACATGATATATGACCTTGGGTTTGACCTATGATATAAATAAACTTCAAAAAAAATAATCAATTTGATGTTTCAGGACAACATATTCAAGTGGTTTTAAGATGACTCGAGGCATGAGTTCATCCTCACCAGGTAGGTTGGATATGCATAGGTGGGTGGAGCTAATCATTTAGAGAAGAATGTTGGTCAGTTTTTTGGTTTGTAAATGGATGTGGTGGGTTGTTCACCACATCTAACATTTTATTTGGATATTTAGGGTGAATCTTTGGAATCAAGTCAGTCTTTCAAGGAAAAGTTGGTTGTTTGTATTTTGTGCATATATGGTAGTTATTCATCCATATTTAATTGGTTTTAATTAACATGGATAGGTATCCATGTCTATGTGGTGTTCTCATGTATGTTCAGTTGCGATGATTTGGTAACCATGTTTGGTACAAGGTTGGAACATGGGAGTGGTGTTTTAATAAGTAATTATAATAATGGGGGTTCCAAGCATCGATAGTTAGTGGCTTTAAACTGAATCTTATGGTTTGGAGCATCGTAGGAATATCTGGTGTTTTGGATATGACACCATCATTGTTTTAGGTTATATGGACTTAAGTAAGCACCATCTTAGTGTTTTGGTTTCAAAGATAGGGATTCGCTCGGATTCTAATGTTTTGAGTTCCTTAAGTTAGTGGTTGTATCTAAAATGTTATTTAAGTGTTCATAAATGGTATGAGGTCATTGACATTGAATTGGTGATCAAACTAGGTCAAAGTTGTTCTTGGATGATCATTAGGGCTTCTTAAGGACTAGAAGTATTATGGTTTAGAGATTGTAAAACCACTCATCTGTATGGGTGTTCAGAAGTTGATTTTTGTTTTTTGGAATTTTTGAAATATTGGATGGTCCAGTTATGGAATCATACATCAAAATGGAATTTAGAAGGTTGTAACCCATTATAGGACCCAATTTGGGTTTTCAATGCTATTTTATAGGGTATTAGGAGGTCTCATGAGTGTTTTGAGGGTTCATGGTTCAAAAATCAGGACATTAAAGTTACACCCTAGGGAATGTGATTAGTGATAATAACCCCCCAAACTATGTTTCCAAAATTTTATTAGAAAAAGTCTTATTAAACTATGTGGATCATCCCTAGAAACCATGCGGTTTTCTAAAGAGTGGTAAAGGGTATTTCTTGATTAGCTAAAAATTTGACAAATAGTGATCCATAATTATGTGAGGTGGAAAGTCATGGGATAGTTCTGAATCCAAGGTTAGTGCACGGTTTGTCCAACCATGTGGCTAAACCTTGTTCCCTTTAAAAATTATTTAAATTACTATTTTCCCCACCCTTCTAAAAATGTTTTTAACCCCTTTTCTTACCAACTTCCCCTTGGAGACCCATTCTCTATCTCCCTTCCCCTATCCTATACTTTTTGGTTGATCTCCCCTAGATATTATCCATTTTTTCATTATTTGTCACATTGGAAGACCACAATAGTTCTAAGAGTCCTCTAGATATATTTTTTAGTTTCTCTTACCATATAAATATATTACAACTTTTATGGTCTAAATGACCAATTTTTAGGGTTTTTATCAAGTTCTTTGATATCATTCATTTTTTATCAAACAAGAATCCAATATTGGCTGAGTAATATCCTACAAGTCTAAGTTATCTCATAATTAAATTTTACCCATATTCATTCCATAATTTAAATTTCTTGTGTTGTTCATTTCTGTCATCCCTTTCCTGTGTCGATCTAATTTAAATGGAACGTTTTTAAATGTCTATATTACTTGATTAAATTCCCTTGTAAATGCCTTGAACTTTGACACAATATTGATCCTAGTGTATCACCTTGGTATTGAATATTACCTTAGAGATTGGTCTGGTGTTATTAAATTGGGAGTTGTGGTTGAATGGTTTAAAAAGGAAATTTTGGTTTTAATCGATGATTGTAAAAATTTGGATTTCACAATAATTGATATTCTAAGTTGAGGAGGTATTTGATGGTAATGTCTTGGATAGTATTGTAGACTTGTAAATTACTTAGAAAATTGAAATCATGATTCTTATAGGTTAATTGGAAATGGTTTCGAAATGGAAACCGAATTAGTTTTTGTAATGGAAAAGTGTAATGGATTTAATAACATGTTTTGGGTATTTTGAAATGGATCATCCATTATTTATATAGAAATAACCATATGGTCAGTGATGTATTTATATATTGAATATACCCATAAAGGTCATGATTTATTGTAATATGGAAATTTCTATAAGGGTGGTTGTGTTCTAATGGGATAGAAAACCCCTTAAGGGGTGGTGTGTATTAAATAGAATACATAAAAAGAAATAATTTGATAACTTGAATACCCCCTAGGTGGAGTAATGTGATAAATTTAACACTCAATATGTAGGAATGTGATAAATTAAAAACTTCATAAGGGGGAATGTGATAACTTGAACACTCCATAAAGAGGAATTTTATAACTTAAACACTCCATAAGGTGGAATGTGATACCTGGGATACTTTATATGGAGGTATGTGATAACTAGAATACTCCTACATGTTAGGTTTGTGATACTATCATGGAATATACCCTATGGTTGGTTTGAGAGGTTATGGTTACCACAATTTTTCAATGTGCTTAGAGACACACTAGAATTGGTCAAAAATGGTTTGGTTGATCTTGTTCATGTACCTAAGTATCAACAATGGTATAGATGACCTCACGTGTCATTGATAAATTAGGGATTCAGTGGTTGTCTACTATTTTTATATAAATTATTTAAAAAATTGTTAAATTGTTTACTTATTACACTTATACATTTAGTTGATTATTTTCGGATGGTTTATTTTTTAAACTTTATTAGTGTTGGACTACTAAGTTATACTCAAACCCTTATTGGGCCTCCATGGCACTTGGTTACCCAATAAAATGTTACTTGATTGTAGGATATAGGTTATAGGGCATGGCCCACTGCATGATGTCTGGTTGGAATACTAGGTTGGAGTTGTATAATAAGACTGGGTAGGACACAAGGACAGTTGGGGTATGGGATATTAGCCCCAAGTTTATTTTTATTTATTCATGTAATACTTATGTATGATCTTCCCAAGGGTAATTTGGTTATGTATATATGCCACATTAATTTTATTATTTCATGTGATACTGTATTTATTTTGTCATTACTTTCCCTACCTTGTTTATGATGTTTCCTAGATATTATATCTAATTATTTAATTATTCTATTGTTGTTACTATTTTGACATGTGGAAATAGTATCCCCAATGCTACTTCCTAGGTCCTTGCCTCTAGTATTTAGCCTTTGGTGTATGGGTAGGTGCACCTGAGGTACATAGTTACCATCAGTCCATGAACCATAAAGTTACACATGGTGGTAGGATGTTACAAACCAAGTGTTGAAGTTGTTAAACAAGTGAATATAGATTCTTTTGAGAAGCATAGAATAATTCACATCATGTTTTAAAGGAATTAAATGTAATATGAGTAGAGATATTTTAGTCTCCACTCGTATATTCAATATGGTTGGATATGTAAATTACTTGGTGAGACTATAGGTTTCTTATAAAGATTTTTCTAATTAAACAATTCATTATATTTTCATTGATAGAAATTTTCTAACAATTTGAATAGGTTTAGGAAATTATTTATTGGTATTCTCAAAGTAGTGAGATAAGATAAACTAGGAATGTGATATATAGGTTTTGGTGTTGTATCAATAGTATAAGTGAGTAAAATTTCAAAATGGAATAAGAATTGTTAATAGTATATTCCAACAATGTTTCTAAAAGTTTCCATCAAAGTTCATTAAAACCTAAAGGTTTTATTGGGAATGAGTATTTATGATTCCATAGAATGGAATTATTAAAAATTCCTAAAATATTTTGATACATGGAATTTTCATGTAAGGTATTAGTGTTATAGAAGTTAATTATTTTATTTTTAAGGGTATATGTTACCAAATGTATACTTTAAAAATGTTGTAAGTGTATAGAAGTTCAAAATCAAGGGTAAAATTAACAGATCTTATAGTTTGTATTCAATTGATGATTTAATGAATTTTTACATCAATAATTTGAATACAAAGGTATATACCAAGATATGATGGATCTAAATAAATTATGTGTATAGTTATCTCATTTAAATTATATGATAAGAGGATTTTTTTTCTAACAAAGAGTTTTTATTAACAATATAAGATAATGAAATAAAAACATGTAATTTATAATTAATAATATTTTATAACTTGTTCTAAAAAATATGCAAGGTTACAAAAAATAACTAGGATAAAAAAAATTATCCATATGTTTGTTTAAATATGAGGGGTGATGTTACCACCATCCATTAGTGGTATATTTTAAATCATAAATTATTTTTTATATAATTAAATTATCTAAAAACATATAATACCATATAGGATATTGAAATAATAGTTTATTTGTTAAATATATCCATTTATGTAAAGAAATGTTATTTTCTAAGACATAAAAGATTTTTTTTGTATCTTATCAAAATATTATGAGAATAATATACTGTTTAAGAAGTTTTTGGTAGTATGTTTAAAATTAAATAATTTTAAAGTTAACAAATAAAGGATTATACTAATAAAAAATTAAATTAAATTCCACTTAATATCCTAAAGATTTTAAGATATGTGATGGAAAAGATAAATGTAAAAATCTACATTTAGTTACCATGAGAAAGTGAATGTCACTATTTTCTATATGATTATTCCTATTAGAATACAAATTGAATCAAACTTTATCCTAAAGGATTTTAGGATATTCCCATAAGTAATAACATAAATAGTTACATTAGTTAGAATAATATTTTAAGGAACAGTTTGATGAATAGGTTCTTAGAATGATGATGATGTACTTATAAAGAGTTTTTAGTTGACAAAAAAAATATTAGCATCATAACATTTGATTTTTTGGAGTTATGGATTTTGAATATGTTCAAGAAGTTTAACATTTAGAACATGATTCCTAAATATCATCATTATTCAAACATTCCTTCTTCATAGATGTTACTCACTAAAGAATTTAGTGGGGGGATTATATCAAGTGGTCACATAGAGAAATGGTGGGAATTATATGTAGATGTAATTAGTTAACAAAACCCCTCAATGTGTAGTAAACATAAGATATATTTGACAGTATATAATATGTGATACATTAGACAGGTTCCTATATAGGTTTTTATTAAGTATTTTTAAAAGAGTTTAAGAATATAAAATGTATCATATAAAAGGAAATATCTAATTTATCATTATTTCATATTGGTTTCATATATGTATATAATGGAATATATTTTATAAAGTGTAATGATAATTGACCTCTCAAATCATGACTTTGAGTTATTCCAAACCGATGTTTTTCATGGAATATTATAGGTTTTATTGAAATTTTAAGGTTATATTTAGTGGGATTATTAAATAGAGATAGATAATATGAACGTGAGACAAAAAAATAGGTTTTATGAGCTAGATGACCCTTTAAGTACATGACATGGAGTGTCATAAACAATTTTTTAATATATTAGGGGCACATGGATCATATTTAGAGTCCCTGATACATAAGGTTAGTGAGATAAATAGAATGATAACCTTCATAATTTAATAATTTTCTTACGCAAGGCTTGAGTATTATCTAATCAGGGGGTGGTTGGGTATATTTCGGGTTATATCATTAGTTGGATATCAACTAAGATGGAATTTGTCCTCTTATATAATAATAATAACATATAATCCCTAAATTGAGATAGGTTAAAGAGTGTGAGAACACACCTAGATAGTTTATATGATGTTCTTATCTATTTTGGTGAGGGATATGTGATGTGATCATCCATAAATATGAATAACATGTAATTTATTGATCAACTTGTTCATTCTATACTCATAGAGTCGAGCGAATCTGAATTAGCTCTATGGGATTGATATACATCATGCCTCATGGACAATAAATTTATTGGACAAATATAACATATGATATTGCATGATATCATGTGATAACACTGGTAGAAACATGTATATAGTTACATGTGTTTGATGAAGATCATGCGTGATCCCTTTATAACTTGATTTGCACTGATAATTTCCTAAAGGCCACTATTTTATTATATTTATGGATCCAAATATTTATATTTTTTCAATTATAGAAAGGTATAGGGGGTCACACTTTATGGTTGATTAATTTGTGATTTATTTTGACTCAAATATCTATTATAAAAGTGTTTTAGGGTTAATCCAAAAGAATTTTGGATGGTAATTAAAAAGGTACTATATATTTTGTAATACACAGTGACGTTAATGATAGTTTTACAAAAGTATTTTGGAAGATATCCAAAAAAAATGTTTTGGATATGATTTAAAAAGTTATTATATATTATATGATATAAGGTGAAATGGAACAATGTATATGAGGCTTTAGTGTGGAGGGTGACTGAAGGAAATGGAATACCCTAAATCTATTTTATATATGATGTAGGTGGCTATATCATATTTACCAATATAGTATATCATAAAATATGTAAACCACATTTTTTACTTATGAAATTATAAATTAATATTGGAATAAATTGGAAGGTTCCATTTCCATAATATTGTAGAGTAATAATATGACATTTTGTTTAATTTTAATAGTTTTATATTTTATTGTTTGAGAAGATATATGTTAAGAGTTAACATTCAAGTGATCTACCAACATTGGTTAACATTTAAATGACAGTTACATAAGGTGTAAAATGGTGGGATTAATTCATGAATGTGATACGTGTTTTGGTCAAGGAATTAATTCACGTGTTATAATGAATAAGATAATGAAATAATAATAATGGAGTATCCTATAGGGACCTATAAAGATCCCATTTTCATGTGATAATGGATAGTGTGTGTGTGTGTGTTTGTTTGTTTGTTCTTTCATGCTTGGATAAATCTCCTAAATCCTTATAGATCTATTTCATCTTCCTCTTTATATTGTGAGGTGTTAACACAATGTTGAGAGAAGAGGATTCACACTCATATGATGAGTGATTCATAAACTCATGGATACCTCTGGATGTGATATTCCTTTTATTACCACTCTACTAATATTTGTATATCTCATTTGAAGATATTCGATGATGATATAATGTCCAATCCATGTAAAGAAAACATTTATGGTTTTAATTTATTTAAAACTTGTGTGTATTTATTTATCTAAGAATAGAGATCTTGTTTTGGGTTTTTTAATGGTTTCCACTTAATCTAACATTGATATTTGATCACTATGAAATCCAGTAATACAATCCCTTAAATTAGGTTATATAGGCTTCATTTTCCTAATATAAAGTAGTGATAATGGAATTATTCATGGTCAATCCCCGGTTATTTATAATATAATTAATAAATAATCTTAATCATACACATTCTTGACATGCAACATAAATTTTAATGAAATCAACATAACTGGAGGAATTCATGTAAATGGTTTCTTTTATAAAAAATTGTGAAATGATAATTCCATAATATGTAAATATATAATCAATTTTAGATCTAGATTTATATTAATTAGAAATATATAAAATATCAATATAACGAATCAATTTTGGTTCAAAATTTTTGAATAATTAATTATATATATTCCTTAAATATCAATGAGTAGGAAAAAATATTACCTTGCATCAAATTCATTATTATAAGTCCTTGTATAATTTGAAAGGAATATATTCACATGTATGTGTATATCCTTTAAGAATAAATAAAATGTGAATTTATATTTAATCCTTCAAGGTTAAATAAGATATTTATTAATGCCTTGTGAATAAAATGTATCTCTCTTAAAATGAATGGATTTTATTATTTATTAAGGGTATTTTCATGAATATGTGAAATATTTCCAAAATTTAAGACTTTATAATTTTAATTATTACTTGAAAAATATAATGGTATTCCTTGTAATTTGATGACCAAATATTACACTACTTTCAAAAGTTCTTCAAGAGTTTTGATGTAATTCAAAACATTAGTATAAACATAATGATTAATGAAAATTCATTTATTTATACAAACTAAAATATGATAAAAATAACTATATTCTTGTTTATGTGAATTGAAATAGTTATATTGAATATTTATTATTTAGTTAAACCAGTATTTAAATTTATATGATTGGGTGATTCTTTCATAATTTTGAATATACTTCAGGCATTTTGAACCCTCTATGGATTCATGTATATATGTTGTAATCAATGTTATCATATAGATAAATGATGAAAACATCAATTGATCATGATCCAAATTTATATATAACCAAATTTACAAGGAATAAATATTTAATAATATTATTATTTCTATTAAATAGTCTTAGTATTACCAATATTAAACTCTATATGTGGAATATACAAAATATTTATTAAATTAATTTTTAGAAATTTATTTTTATGTCAACATCTCTTAAAATTTATTATCATCAATGAGTTTTAAAATCATTCAAAAATATATCACCAATAAAAAATAATGATATCTTATAATTTATTCGGTACTAGTTCCAATTATAGTAAAATATACAAAAAGACATATTGTTTATTTATTTTTTGTCCACTTTAGTGGAAATTTATTTATTAATTTACACTCATGATAAAAAATTGTTTTATATAACCATTTCAACTACACTTATAGTGTGTGTAATAGATATATAATACTGAGAATTTAAAATAATTTTCATCTAAATTATAAAATAATTGTTTTTGGTATATTATAAATTATTCTTAAGTATCATTTTATATAAGGTATATGATGCTCAATATTGTTTTTAAACATTATAAAAAACATATGATATATATTCACTAAAAATGATGGTATATGTGACAATTTCATGGATGCATCTTTCATAAAACAATTACATGATTCACATAGTGGGTGGGAAAACCCCTATATATATAATATTTATATATGTTCCATAATTGATACTCTATATAAATACTAAAACTTCACTTCCAAAGTTGTAGATGATGTTATAAATAATTCACCTCAATAATAGGTATCTCATGGTAAATTATTATATTCAGTCATACGGGGAATATTCATAGTATCATGAAAAATTATCTCATAAATAGAAATTCAATATCCATAAATCCACTAATTAAATTCATGATTCTCTCCCTGATACATGTCTAATATTATATTAATAAATTAATACTCATGTGTACATTAATCAATCCATTTAATCAAAAATGATCTTGGATATCTCAAATGATAATTCCATATAATTACTTTAATGAAATTTACAAAATTATAGCTTACCACATTTGATTTGATTGTACATATATTAACACAATAAAAATAAAATGAAGCTTTGAAAGTTAAAACATGTATTTATATTTAATCCTTTAGGGACAAAAAAAGTTCTTAATTGACCCCATGTGTATAAAATATATCACTCATAAAATGAATGGATTTTAAAATTTATTAAGATTATTTTCATGAATATATAAAATCTTTCCATGCTTTAAGATTTTATCTTTTAAATTATTACTTGAGAAATATAATGGAAATACTAGTAATTTAATGGTTAGATATTCCACTACATTCATAAATTCTTCAAGAGATTTTATGTTATTCAAAAAAATTGGATAAATATAATGATTAAAATGAGTTCATTGATTTATAAAAACTAAAATATGATAATATCATTATATTATTGTCTCTTTGAATTTTCATAGTTATATTATATATCAATTTTTTAGTTTGACCTATATTATAATTTATATGATTTTTTTATTCTTTTATAATTTTGAATATGCTTCATGAATTTTGAACCCATTGAGGATTCATGTGTGTGTGTGTTGTAATAAATGTTAATATATAGATAAATAATGTGTTATGTAAATACCCCAACCCTATTATCCTAGGGTTTGTGGATAATTTATTACATTAGAAATAAATATAAGTAATCACATCATGAAATACCGAATAGTTTAGTAATCTTGGAAAAGTATATACATACATGAATTTCATATGAAAATTTAAAACATATAATATAGTATAGTATTTTATTTGAAAAAACCATTATTACCTTTAGCATATACTTTTATATCAATCATGGTACATTTCTTGGCATCTTGGGGAAATAAAAGATAAGAAAGGAATGAACTCAAATTCTCATTAAGGGTATGCATAGAGGATAATATATCATGAATAAATAAGAAATAATCAATTTGGAAAGTTAAATATCTGAAACATATTCCATTTAATCAATAACTTGATCATGAATAATAATATGTCAATAATAAATGATGATCAAATAGTTCTATATAAATAATTATACGAGTTTGAAACTTGTCTATGGATATCATAACAAATCAAATAATCACATATATATCATTAAATAATCTCTTAATGGGGGAATATATAATACCAATATCA
Organism: Viscum album; assembly: GCA_963277665.1. Taxonomy (NCBI): domain Eukaryota; kingdom Viridiplantae; phylum Streptophyta; class Magnoliopsida; order Santalales; family Viscaceae; genus Viscum; species Viscum album. The sequence continues at coordinate 310,002,205 of OY728133.1, read as the reverse complement.
TAAACATACTAGTAAGGCCTTTTTATAAGACATATTATAAAAATGGGTAAGGGCTTACCCAAATACCCAAGCTAGTTTATCTCATGTGACCTACTGATGCATCGAGGGGTTATAGTGGGCCCTACAAGTCACTTACTATGTCTAATCAATTCTTTATATAAAAGGGGTTAAATGTACTCAATGTAAACATTTGTATTGAAAAAACATGATAAAAAAATTTAATAATTTCTCCAATGGAGAATAATTAAAATATGGGTTTTTTTCATTGATGAATGGAAATACCATAAAAATATCATTAAAACATTTCTAAAGAAAATACCCTTTCACTTTTAAAATCACTTTTAAATAATAAAAAAAAAATTAAGATGTTAGGAAAAACATTTTCATTGAAAAGAATCCTGGAAACTCATAATGGAATCTTCAAATAAATGAGTGTTCATGATATCAAGTAATTTTGTACATGCCATATAATTTAAAAAACATTCCTTCCACACTATTGTAAAAGGTCAAAAAGTACCTCATTTGGAAAATAACATGAAGATTATTTCCAAACCATTTTTTAAAAAATAAATAATGGGTAAAAATGTATTTAATAAATAATTTATTTAATATTGAAAATATTTTTGAAAATATTTTTGGAAAACATAGATATGGAAAGGATAGATTTTCAACCAAAGCGATAAATAAAGACAACTATTCTTTAAAACATTTTATCAATAATTTTGAATACCAAAGAGAAGGAATTGGTACTATTACTTTAAAATTTTATGAGTAACTAGAGGAGAATAAAATATATTTGGTTTAATATATAAATATCAAAAAATCACCGTGAGGGATACTTAAATATAAATAATCCTAAATAATGATGAGATTGTGAAATAAACCCTTTCCTCGGGTCTGATTTCCTTTTTATGTGTATGAACCTCCTATAAAATAAATATATATTTATTATACATTTTCTATATAACCATACTCACATATATCATACCATATATTATTTACTTATAACCTTTTATCTCTCTTTTATAAACAATCTTTATTAAACCACTATTTCGGGTGATAACTACTTCGTTTTTCATGTATGTTTTGGTTCAATAGTTTCAATAATTATACATTAATAATGATTTATTAATATCCATAATATTATTAATGATATAAAAATCATGTATATTCATTATATACATATTTATAGTCATCTATAAAATTTATGGATATAAAAATGAATTACATCATTCCTGGAGATGGTAGTCCATAAGTACGCATGAACATTGTTTTAATTTTTCAATGAATGGAATGAAATAAAGGTAAATAATAATTCACATTTCTAGAATAATAATAAATTATATATATCATATATATTAATTAAATCTATCCTTATTACCATCCAAGTAAAATACAAATTAAGAACAAATCGTGTCGATTTGTAGAGGTGGTAGTCCACATGTACTCATGAGCGACATTGTGATTTTCCAATGGAAAATAAGGTAAGCAAGTAGATATGATATTATAATTTAAAAATTATAATTATTTCATAAATATTATATATAAATATTAAACATATCATAATACTCATATGTAAAATATGGTGATGAAAAATGGATTGCATCGCTATGTGTAGACGATAAGTCGTACGTACGCACGAGCGATGCTTTCACTTTATATTTGATGAAACAAAGGTGGGATAATGGTGTTTAATAATCATAATAAAATTTAATTATATTGAGGATACTTAATTTATTATTTTTTGATAAATACAATATATTTAGATCAGTTAAAATATAAATTAAAAAAATTGATTGATTAAGGTGATTACCTTTTCTTTGAAAGAACTCATTTAGATCTCCTCTTAAGAACCCAAGAGTTGGTATTTTAGGAAGAAAATAACCTCTTTAATGTGACTATAATACTTTTAAATATAACTTTTTAGGATATAGTAGAGATATATTTTCAAATTTGTTTGAAGATATGATGGGAGGAGGTTCCCTTTTATAATTAGGGTGAGAGGCACTTTCGTAATTTTTTAAAAGATTAAAATTTAACAAAGTAATTCTCTATCCAAATACTTAAAAATTGACATGGATTTTAATATAATGTACTATGGTATTAAAATCACATTTTCCAAAAAAAATATCAGATTTATGTGGGTTTTTAAATCTTATCTTTTGGTTTAACCCCTTAGTTAACCTATTTTAACTTTAACCACTTTAACGTCTTTTTAACTCTTAAACGGCTAAAATTTTATATATAAGTTGAAAATTGAATCATAAATTGATAAGGGGTCACATTTTTTACAATATATTATCCAATTTTTCATATTTAAGTATTTTTATTTTATAAAATAATTTAATAAATATTATTTATTATAAAATATTATTAAGGCCATTTTTTGATGTAATTAATTTACTATGACTTTAAATACATCAATAGAAAGGTTTAATTAAAATTTAAACCTTTTAAACTTATTTATCATGTCATATAGATAAATAAAATCCATGGGAGACATTAAATCATTAAAATTATATCACTTTTAATATTATTAAAATCATTTATTTTATTTTTCTATTAATTAAATAAATATTGCATTAGCATTGTGAAGGAATTTAAGGTAATTGTTTAATAACTAATGTAACAAACTGAGATTTTTAAATGATAATTGTTACCTCAAAATGTATGTTATATTCTTTTTTTCTCAAAAAACTACATCACTTTAATAATGAAGTGAGTATAATTGAAATGTGGACTTTGGGTTTTGACCATTATATGACTGTAGGTCAGTTATTATTATTTTTCAATATGACCATTGGAAATAATACTCTTAATAATATTTTTAACATTACAATAAGTATTATAAATAGAAATGATAATGGTTAATTAATACAGAAATAAGAGTTGATGGCCTCATCCAGTAGAGTCATGTCGTACGAAGCCCATTTTTCAAAACTTGGGATGAAGGTAGATTCTTTGGCCTTTTCTCTTGACCAATACGAATCCTAGATTCAACATGTTAATCTTTAATGAAATCTCCCATGGGATAAGTTCAACTTAGTAGAAATTACCACACGGGCGACGTTATCCGAGCCACCCCAAGAGTATATCACCATTGCATGCCTTACACTTAGGTCATATGCGGGTGTTATAAGGGGTTATGTGTTAATGCCATATTTAATTAATATGTAATATCTTTTTTAAAATAAAATTGCTATTTCATCAATTCGTTTTTAAGAACAGTTTTTCTTAAAAATTGATAAATCGATTTTTCAGGTAAAACTTATACATTTTGAAAGGTATATAAATCATTATATTAAACTAAGGTTTTATTAATATATATTATAATGAAATTTTATTATCAAAACACACTTATTTAATGAAAAATGATAAAATAATTTTATTTTTTTAATGTTTTGAAAATTTTAGTATGCATTTTACCATGCATTTTAGGTCTGATGTTATTTTTAATAAATGAGTATTTTCATAGTTAAAAGATAATTTTTTAATATTTATGGAATTATTATGATAAAATAAATTTAATTTTTTAAATTAGAACATTGATAATATGTTAGGGTGAATTTATGAGAATTTTATAAAATACTTTATCTTTTTGTGAATAGTAAAAATACAGTTTGAGTTTTTCAGTATGTTTAATGACATCGTAACTATGTCATTATTATATAGTGATTAATATAAAATGATGGTCTAATAATTTGGATTAATATGTTGTAATAGGTTTCTCAAGTAGAAAATACCATGGAAAATCTCATGGTTTTGCAAATGCAACTACTAAGGTGTCTAATAAAATTAATAAAAAACTCTCTCACTTTTTCTATAAATACCCATACATTTATCCATTATATTTCATTCCCAATTCATTAACCCTGAATCTATAATATTATTACCTCCCAATTAGTCCTCCCAAGGTGTGATCAAGTCCCCAAGGTCCTAATCTTTGATTTTTAGGAGTGACTCTTCAAGATAAGGGAAATATTCACTTCTCTTTTCCTTTAAATTTCTCTTTATTATGTAGTATGTATTTAAAATTTCCATACTATGTTATTATATTAATTTTATTATATCCATTTACTATAATAATATTCTTTTATGAGGGGGATACCCTTTTCCCCTCTCTTTTTAATGTTATCTAAAAACCATGTTTTATACCCGTTATGCTGCCGGATTTTCATCTCAAAATTTATCTCTTTTTAAAAAGAAATTCTTTCATTTTATATTGTGAATACCCAAAAATATTTTATCTAAATGGGTATTAACATAGATTTAAAAATTATCTATTTAATTTTGTTATTTAAAAATATCAAACCCTCCATCCTTTTCAATGGGTTTAAAATGACAAAAGGATCTTATTTTTAAGTAATTTCTAAAACACCATGATTTTGATATGAAACTCGTTTATCTTATTCTCCACAGGTTATTTATGAAGTGTTTCAATATGATATATGTGTCTCATATTCATTAATACATATGAATGGTTCACCCTGATAGCACTCAAATTCATTGGATAAATAATTTAATCTTTAGAGATGACAAGTTTTATGATACCTTGGTAATTTTTATGACACCTTGGTGATAAAACTTAGTGATATGCTTATGAATAACTCAATTAAATGTTTTATCCAGATTTAAAAGTTATGATTAATGTTTTCATTATTATTACATTCCTCTTTATCATGACTTATTGTATTTCTTTAAGTTCTTATTGATATTTCTCATGATCATAAGTAAATATTTTCCCTTATTTTTCCCTTACTAGGCCTTATGCTCACCCTTTCCTTTGATGTATGTCCGCGGGTTATGAGATAAAATAAATTTACTTAGGATGAACCTTAAATAATCCTTTAAAGTTTAATAGAATTTTTTTTTAAAGTTTCCATGTTTTATGTACCCTTTTTTCCAAGACACTAAACTTAAAAAGATCCTATGTTTGTAAAATATAATGAAAAGTTATGTAATGAAAAGGTTGGATGTCATAGTTGGTATCAATGGATGGTTTAGTTATTTTTAGAAATTAGGATTTTAAAACATTAGGAATAATATTTGGTATAAGTTAACATTTAGAAAAAATCCTTGTATTTTGGTGAAATATTAAGTAAGTGGTTTCTGAGAAAAAAATCCTTGTCTGGATACAAATAAGTGGATGTGGATTTAGCATAGATGTACCTAGGGGAAAAACAAAAAAACATTACTTTAATCTATACTCAAACAGGAACTGGTGCTCAATAAAGGGCCTTTTTTACTCATATTTTGACTCTCATGGGGGATATGTTTGTTTAATCACAATCTTTTCATGAACCATTGTAAATGATTTATAAAAAATTTTCTTGTTGTTAAAGAATAAAATATTTAAGAATGATGTTTTAAGACATGAAATTCTTTTATAATTATAAGATTATTAAATTAAAAAAAATTCTCACTAAGTTTTTATTATTTTTGAATATAGTGGGAAATAGGATAACCCACATAAATGGTGATCTCAACTAACTATGCGTCGACATCTTTCCAATGGAATCTAGAATAGAAACCTTTATGTGAATGATGAATCAATTGACTCAAGTTATGGGAAATAACTTGAATCAGTCCAAGAGATCATATTATCCCTGAAGGGAACAAATTTATATTGATTTATTTATGTGTCAATGACTAACAACTTTCAGTGGGTCTATTGAACAATTTATTATTGAATGGTTTATAAGATTAATAGAAAAGATATTTTCTGTACTTATTTGTTCAGAACAAGAGAAAGTCACATGGGTCGTGTACTACTTAGAGGGAGAAGTTGATCAGTGGTGTAGATTGATTTAAAACATGAGGCGAAGATGTTATATTAATGCTATGGAGTGGGAAGAGTTCAGGCTATTCTTATTTAATAATTATTTCCCTCATTCAATGAAAACAAAAATGGATAAGTAATTCCTATAGCTAAAACAGATGGACAATGAATTTGTGGGAATCTATGAGATAAAATTCATAAGTATTTCCCATTACACCTCTAGTTTTTTCATGGATCCTAATGGGAGGTTTGATGAATTATTGGGTGGACTAAGACCTCATATATGGAAGAATTTTTCCAACTGAGACTATGAAAACTATCAGGATATCCTGAGGAGTGTTATATAAATGTTGAACTGGAGTTTGGTGAGATGCAGTGGTCTCACAAATTGAATGAAAATAAGAGATCTTTGGAGACAAACATGGGGAGTATCTTTGACCAAGGAATAATAGGAAACAAATTTCAACTTTCCATATAAAACAATTATGGGAAGATACATTCGGGGGAACTTCCTGCTCAGGAGTGGGAAGTGTTACAAGTGTAGAAGAGATGGCCATATCACTCTGAGATTTTATAGTAAAGTTATGCCTCAACTTCTCAACACAAATAATAAAGGGAATATTGTGAATGATTTACCTGAATTAAAATTCTTCAAGTGTGGATAGCTTGGTAAATTTTTCAATCACTATCCAAATTTGAGGGCAGTAGAGGGGAATCACCATCAAATTCAACATAGGACAAGGGAGAAAGGTTGTGCTTTTTCTATCATGATGGCTAAATTTTAAGCTCCAAATGATGTTGTGGTAGGTACTCTCATTGTTCTCTCTTAGATATCAAGTACTTTTTTTGATTATATTTTTACGCATTCCTTTATTTCCTCCAAGTTTGCAAAGAATATAGAATCAATCCTTGAACTAATATAAGTAGAACTATCATTCAAGACTCTTGGAGGGATTATCTAAGAATCAACAGTGTATAGAAACTCTAGTATTTACTTTTGAGAGTAAAATATCATCAAAAATCTAGTAGTCATTCCCAATATGGAATTCAACATTATAAAAGGGATGGATTGGATCTCAAAGTATAATACTAAAATCAACTATAGAAGAAAGTAAATATCAATAGTCTTGAATGGAAAACCTACATTTTTTTTCAAAGGAGAGATATCTCAACCTGATTTTTTATCTAGAAGCACCACCCATAGCCTTTTTTATAGAAATGATCCGTGAAGATGATGAAGGAAATGAAAGTGTATGAATAGATAATGTCCCCATAATTCAGGACTACATTTACATATTTCTTAAGAAGTTACCTAGACCTCCCCTGGAAAGAGAGGTAGAGTTCTACATTGAAATTATTACTGGATTGAAGTTGATATCAAATAACCCATATAGAATACAAAATATGGAGCTTGAGGAATTAAACAAATAGCTATATGATCGTTTAGAGAAGGGATTTATCCGGCCAAGTGTGCATCCTTGGATAGAACCAGTTCTATTTGAGAAAATGATGGATCAATGCAGTTATTCATTGATTATAGAGAAATTAACTAGATAGAAATTAAGAATAAGTACCATCTTTCACGAATTGCTGATTTATTTGAACACCGTTGTAGGGCTCAATTATTCTCTATGATTTATCTTTGATCTGGTTATCATCAGTTGAGGTTGAAGAAAGAATATATTCCAAATACTACCTTCCGATCAAGATATATTCATTATGAGTTTTTTGTGCCCTTTGGCTTGACTAATGCTCCTTCTATTTTTATGGATTTGATGAATATATTATTTAAGTAATACCTTGGTAAATTTTTGGTTGTTTTTATTTATGACATTATGATATGTTCCAAAAGTCACGAGGAGCATGAGGATCATTTAAGGGTTATATTGAAAGCTTAGAGGAAGGAGAGGTTATTTGGAAAGTTCAGAAATGTGAATTTTGGTTACAATAAGTTTCTTTATTGGGGAATATTGTAACCAATAAAGGAATATCAGTTTCCCTACAAATATAATGGTTTTAGAGGAGTAGCCTCATCCTGCAATGGTATTTTAGATTCACAGTTTCCTTTGTTTATCAGAATATTATAGGAGGTTTTTTAAAACATTTCATGGGTTTCTAATCCACTAACCAATTTAACCCAAAAAGGGTTCAAGTTCTTCTAGACAAAGGAGTGTGAAGAAAGTTTCCAAGATCTAAAGAAGAGATTGGTTATTTTTCCCATGTTAACTCTACCCACTATCAGAGAAGAATTTGTTATTTTTATTGATTCATCTCTAAAAGTTATTGGGTGTGTCCTCATGAAAAATTAAATGGTGATTACTTATGTATCTCGACGGTTGAAGCCTCATGAGAAAAACTATCCTAAACATGACTTGGATTTATTTGTGGTTGTTTTTTCTCTGAATGTATGAATGCACTATCTTTATAGGGTGAAATATGATATATATATATATATATATATATATATATACCATAAAAGTTTGAATTATATTTTCACAAAAAAGGAATTGAACATGATATATAGGATATGGTTGGAACTTTTTAAAGACTATGATCATTAAATTCATTATCATCTTGGAAGAGCAGGCAAATTCATTGATGTATTAAGTAGGAAAGAACATTTTGTGCTAACAATGAAGAGGATTCAAAGAGATCCTTTCCTCAAAGACCTATTAAAACTGGACATGGGAATAATAAGGGAGGGGAAATCATCAACCCTATCCCAAATAATTTATCAACCTTCATTACTAGATAAGATCAAGAAATATCAAAGAGAATATCATTAGTTATAGAAGAAGTTAGAGGCTGTGAATAATGGGAAGTTTCTTGAGTTCAATATTGATCAGGAAGGTGTTCTAAAATTTCATACAAGGCTATGTGTTCCATCTATTAAAGAAATAAAGGAGGTAACGGATAAAGCTCATGGATCTACTTTCTCTATACATCCTGAAAGAGTGAAAATATATAAGGACCTTTGTGATCATTATTGGTAAAATAAAATGAAAATATAGATTGTCGACTAAACTATAAGGTGCCTAGTGTGTCAAAAATGGATGTAGAGAGACAAATTCTTAAAGGTGTATTACAACCACTACCTATACCAGCATGGAAGTGGGACAATATCACAATGGAATTTTTCACCAATCTCCCAAGAACTTTGAAAAGAAACAATGAGATATGGGTTATAGTGGATATCCTCACCAATATTTACAATTTTTATCTCTATTCAAGAAGATTTCTCTCTTGACCAACTCTCCAATATACTCAGCCACAATCCATATTTTTGTATTTTCTAATAACACTTTTAATGGGTAAGTTTAGACCCTCACAAAACCACCAGATTCAACCCATCACCAGAATTAAATGGGAATTACAGTATGCAACATTCAAATCTCAAACAAAACACTCCAACCAAACCTTATCAGTACCTCCATTGCCTCCTTAAATAAAAACACAACATTCAAAAAGAAAAACCCTTCCATTAGACACTTGAAGGAATATTGAGAACATACTCAATGGAATTTAAAGGTGTATGGGATCAAAATCTCCCATTAGTTGAGTTCTCATACAACAATAGCTTCTATTCGAGCATTCAAATGGCACCCTATGAAGCTCTATATTGGGAGCAATGTAGAACACCTACTGTTTGGTATAAAGATGGTGAGAGAAATATTCTCAAGCCTGATCTTGTATGAGAGATGACAGAAAATTTTCATGTCATCTAACAACACATAAATGATACTCAGATTTGGCAGATGGTTTATTATGAAAATCACTAAAGGGACTTGGAGTTTGGTGTTGAAGACAAATTCTTCCTTCAAATTTTGCCATGGAGTAGAGTCGTGAGGTTTTTAAAGAAAAGTAATCTCATCCCTAAGTACATTGGCACTTATGAAATCCTCTATCACATCGAACCAGTAGCATATTGGCTTGCACTTATACCAAATCTAGCTCAAGTTCATGATGTTTTCCATGTATCTATCTTGTGTAAGTACGTACCTGACCCTCCACATGTACTAAATCTGAAGGTGGTATAACTGGAACATGACCTCTCTTATGAGGAGTAGCTGGTGGAGATCTTGGATCGTAGAGACAAGGTTTTACGCAACAAGACTACCCACCTTTTCAAAGTGTTGTGAAGGAACCACATATATAAAGAAGCCACATTGGAACTAGAGGAAAAAATGAGGCAGAAATACCCTCACATTTTCTCAACTAAGGGAACAAATTGAAATTACAGGGAAAAAATTTCTTAAGGGGGAAAGAATGTAACAAGTTGAACTTTTTTAATGATAATTGTTTCCTCAAAATGCGTGGTATATTATGTTTTACTCAAAAAAACAATATCCCTTTAATAATGAAGTGAGTATAATTTAAATGTGACATTTGTGTTTTGACTGTTATATGACTGTTGGTCAATTATGACCATTGGTCAATATGACCGTTTGAAACAATGCTCATAATAATAATTTTAACATTATAATTAGTATTATAAATAGAAATGATAATGGTTAATTAATGTAGAGAGAATATTCAATGGTCTCATCTAGTAAAGTTGTGTCATACAAAGCCCATTTTTCAGAACTTTGGAGTGATTTAGCCTCTTTGGGCTTCTCTCTTGATCATTCCTAAGCTAATCTTCAATATTTTAAGCATGAACAAAATCTCATTTGGGAAAATTCTAGGTTAGTAGAAATTACCATTCAGGTGGTGTTTTCTGAGTCTCCCTAAGAGTCTATCACCATCACACACATTACACTTAGGTTGTATGTGGGTGTTATAAGGGGTTATGTGTTGATTCCCTAGTTACTTAATATGTAATCCCATTTTTTAAATAAAAATTTAATTTCATCATTTCTATTTTAAGATTAGTTTTTCTTAAAAATTGATAAATTGTTTTTTGGGTAAAAATTGTACTTTTCAGAGAGATGTGAATTATTATATTAAATTAATATTTTATTAATGTTTATTATAATTAACTAGTATTATCAAAACAATCTTATTTAATTAGAAATCATAAAATATTTTTTTTCCAAGTGTCGAAAACTTTACTATGCATTTTTTATCCGTTATTATTTTTAGTAAATGAGTATTTTCATAGATAAAAGATAAATTTCTTATATTTATATAATTATTCAGATAAAATAAAAATTATTTTTTGAATTATAATTTCAATATTAGGTTAGGGTGAATTTATTATAATTTTATAAAATACTTTAGTTTTGTGAATAGTAAAAATATAGTTTGATTTTTTTGGTATGTTTAATGACATCATAACTATGTCATAATGATATAATGAGTAATATAATGTTATTTTTGACTATTATGGATTGAAATAATATAATATGTGTCCAAAGTGTCCAATACCAGGCGCAAATACCATGGGAAAGCCCGTGGTTTTTCAAATACCACTACTGAGGTGTCCAAGGAAATTAATAAAAAATGCTCTCAATTTTGCTATAAATTCTCACCGATTTATCCATTAGATTTAATTCCAAATTCATTATCCAAAAATATTTGATATTATTACCTCCCAAGGTTTCCTCAATCCCCCATGGTCCCAATCTTCGAGTTTTCGGAGTCACTCATCAAGGTATGGGAAATCTCCACTTCTCTTTTCCTTTCAATTTCTCTTTTTATGTGGTATGTATTTAAAATTTCCATACTATGTTCTTTTTTAAATTTTATTCTATCCATTCACTATATTAATATTATTTTATTATTAATATACCCTTTTCTACTCTCTTTTTAATTTTTTCTAAAAACCATGTTTCATACCCTTTATGTTGTCAGATTTTTGCCTCAAAATTTCTCCCCTTTTATAAAGAAATTGTTTTATTTTATTTTGTGAATAAAAAAAACTCTTTATTATATAGGGGTATTAAAATATATTTCAAAATTTTCTATTTAATTATGGTATTTACATACATTAAACCCACCTTCCTTTTCTGTGGGTTTAAAATTACAAAAGGATTGTATCTTTAAGTACTTTCTAAAACACTATGATTTTGATATGAAACACGTTTATTTTCTTCTACATGGGTTATTTATGGAATTTTTTATTATGATATATGTATCTCACATTAATTAATACATATTAAGGGTTCACCCTAATAGCATTACAATGCATTGGGTAAAGAATTTAAAGACTAGAGATGAAAAGTTTTACGATACCTTGGTGAATAACCTTGGTAATTTTTATGAAACCTCAGTGATAAAACATGGTGATATTCTTATGAATGACTATATTAAATGTTATAGACACATTTTTGAGTTATTATTCATTCTCTTATTAATATTAAATTCCTATTTATCATGCCTTTATGTATTTCCTCAAGTTCTTATTGATATTCCTCAAGATCACAAGTAAATCGTGTCCCTTATTTTTTCCATATTGTGCCTTATGCTCACCCTTTCATTTGATGTATTTACCAAAGTTATGAGATGAAATAAATGTACTTAGGATAAAACTTTAATAATACTTCCATGTTTAATATAATAATGCTTCAATTTTTCAGGTATTATGTTCTCTTTTTTCCAAGTCACTAAACCTTAAAATATCCTATGTTAGTAAAATGTAATGAAAATTTATGTAATAAAAAGGTGGTATGCCATAGATAAAAATAATAAATAAATTACAATAATGAATATAATTTAATTATGGAAAATATTCATTAATATTCATTCACCACTTGATTTTTTCCCTATGTGAACACATAAGATATATTTAAAACTATGAGAGTGGCATTTTGTAACTTTCTTTTATATAAATATTATATAAGTAATTCTCATGGAAACATATCCATTAAAAATTAAATTTATAAAATAATCTGATGATGGTAGAATTAAGTTTATCCAATAATAATTAGTATGAAAAATTATGACTTTATCACTTAGTTTTAACCAAGATAACCCGTTTTACCCTTTATCGAGGTGATAAATTTTACTGCGGTGACATTTCTTTTTTACCAAAAATAAAAGGTACATATTTACCAAATTTTTAAATCCTGATTCAAAATATGAAATCTATTTTTCAAGATTCAATTTATTTAATTTTAAGTAATTAATTTAAAATAAAAATGAAAAATTCAATGAAAAGCAGTATTTCAGAAAAATGAATTTTATGTATAAAATGTTTTTATACTAAATTCAATCGTAAAATTTATTTAAATAAATTTAATTGATTTATTAATAATATAAGATAATTAATTTTAGTTTTAAATTATTTTAAATAAAAATTAAATTTTTTAAATGATTGAAAAAAATTACAATTTTCAATAAAAGTTGGTATTTTTCACTATTCACTGAAAAATCAATCTTTTCAAAAAAAATATAAAAACTTCACCCTAATAAAATTTTAATATTATGATTTTAAAAATTATAATATTTTTATAAAAACTAATTCATATAAATTTCATAAATTAATTATAATATTTTCTCACAAAAATCAATAAAAATCATTTTTTATGAAAACATATTGCTAAAGCGTAAAATAACTTTACTGAAAATTGATATTTATTTCCTAAGAATTAAACAATGGATTTTTATTGAGTATTTTCTTTATATATATTTCATAATTCATTTAATACAATTCATACCCACTAATTCAACAGCTAGGTTATAATGGTCATATTTAAATAATAATATTTTGTGGTCCATTTAGTTTTGGTTTTTCATGTCATATATGCTATTGAACGTAGTGTTCATTTAAAATCTTAGGGTGTTACATGTTAGGGGTCCTTTAGGAACCCTAATGGTGTAACTCCCTGACTCCATAAACCTATATTTAGTGCATTATTTTAATACATTGGCATGATACAAGGAATCATGTCCCGAATGACTGATCGATTTATCAGTCTTGGAAAATAGATTGCATACATGAAATTTAAATTACAATTTCTAACATAAAACATAGTATAAATAATCCTTTTATAACTCCATTATTACCTTATCTTAACCCTACATATCAATCATAATACACTTCTTGATATCTTGGGAAAATAAAACATAAGAAAGTGGTGAGCTCAGATGCTTAGTAAGGGTAAATAATTTAGAGGAAGCTATAAACGTTTAAGGAAAGATGTATAATAACAATAGTATCCATTTAAAACATAAAGTTGAAAATAATATGTCAAAAATAAATCAAACACTACTGTATAAACATGCACAAATATATTCTACTAGTCAAATAATCACATATAATAACTAATTTCATAATGAGAGAATGTATAATGTCGGACATAATAACAACTACATCAAGGACTTGTGCCGAGAAAATTCACAAATATTCTATCAAGTCCTTATTTCAAGACACTTTTTTGTCTCATGAGACCTACTGATGTATCAAGGGGATATAGTTGGCCCCTCCGGTCACTTACTAAGTCCAATACATTCCTCATATGAAAAGGGTGAAACATAACATAATCATTCATATTGAAACTAGCATATGAAATGTCATTACTTTAACCATAAACCATGAATGGTATAAAAATATCACATCCACATTCAAACATTTCATAACTAATTCAATACAATATGTAAGCTTTTATTATAATAAATCAACATCAATCAAGAATAATATCCAGTAAAGGATGTTGACATAGTTGAAAATGATCCATAAAAATCTTTGAGAGAAATATCCATTTTTCATGAACTCATTTAAAAGTTCCATAATTTATAAATTCATTTAAAATAATTTTTTGGATAAAAGTTTCACATACCACTTTGAAACTTTTGAAAGTAATTAATATTTTAAAACAACCATGTCCATATAAATAAATCAATAAAATTATTTTGAAAACAAGGACATTAATTAAATAGATTTAGAAAAATAAATATTTAAAACATTTAAAATAATGATCTAGTTAAAGAGTCGCTTCTATAAAACCATAAAATATTCCTTTTGAAAACATTTTCATGAAACATGGACATGTATGAAAAATATGTCTGATTAAATACTTATACATAAACAATCCCGGATAATAATGAGACTAATGAATTAACCCTTACCTTAGATCTGATACTATACGTATGTGTCTGAAACTCTTGTATAATGTTTTAAACATATTATTAACTTATATCATAATCATAATAATATTTATTATATCATATATGATTCTTTTATTACTTTATATTACAAATTTATTAACAATTCCAAGTTAATGTAACATTTTGGGTAATATCTCTTTGTTTATCGTGCGTGTTTTGACTTGTTATTCTTGATCGTAATAATTAGATCATGATTTACATACTTCCAGAATGTATAATATGATTTATATATCATATATATTCATAATATAAATATATATAATATATAGATATATAAAATGGAATACACCGTTCATAGAGACGGTAGACTGTACATACACATGAACGTTGTTTCCATATTCTTATCATATGGTAGTAAGTGAATGACATATATATATGTGTGTGTGTGTGTATATATATATATATCATCCTAGTAGAATTATTATTTCATATATTTCATTATTATTAATAATATTTATTCTTATAATCATTCTTGGACGGTGAACATGGAAGATGAGTCTCATCATGTCGTGGAGATGGTAAGACGTACGTACGCACGAGCGACGATATCATTTACTTAATGGTTAAATGATATGAAATTAGATGGAATATAAAATTTATAGAATAAATATCATGTTATATATAATATTTAAATTCATTATATTCATCATTATACTCATAGAAATAAAGTGTAAATGAAAAACAATTTACACCACTGCGTGGAGATAGTAAGTCGTACGTACGCACGCATGGTAGTATTATTTTTCATAGGATGGGTAAAAATAGTAATATGTTTGCCCCATAATCTTAAAAAAATCTCAGAATATATTATATTATATAGTTATTATTTTAGTATGGTAATGACTTAGTAATAGGAATTAGAATAATAAATGAACTTTGAAAGAAGGGATAAAACGATTGCCTCTTCTTCTGGTGTCTCCTTTTAATTTTCACAAAATGACTCCTTAAGTTAGCTTTATGCCAAAGTTTTTGTCTCTAGTATGAATTTAGGGAAGTTAGGATGATATTTGGTCATGTTTTGGCCAATCCAAAGGGCTTTAGAGGTGTGAATTACAGAGAAATGGAGGTGTCCTTTTATAATAGAGGTGAGGGGCACTTTAGGAAAAGCTTGAAATATTAATTTATTATAAAATGATTTTAGGTTTCTAATATATAAAAATTAATTTATTTTGATTCTAAGATGAGTATTGTTCTAAATACTCTCAACTAATAGGTTTTAGGCATGTTTAGGTCATATAATTATCCTTATCTTTTGGGATTAACCCTTAGTTAAACAGTTTAACTCTTACCATGTCTTCTTGTATTTTTATAATAAAGGGTTAATATATTTACTATAAAATTCCAAGATAACCTAAAGTGGATCATTTATGACATTTTTATCACTATAAAAGTTATTTTTCCAAAACTATATATTTTTAGTATTTTTATATCATTTAATAAAATAGTATTTGTTTTAAAAACTCATTTATATCAATTTTGAAACTATTTAGTAATTGATTTTTTCGAAAGTCATAATAACTTGATTCATTCTAAGAAAAGGCATTAAATCATACCTCATATGTAAATTTCATCCATAAAATTTGTTTATGGAATCAAAAATTTCAATTTACATTTATTTTAATGTTTATAATATCATTTATTTTAATCTTTCATTAATAAGGTAATTACTAAATCAACATTGTGTAATAAATAAATTTAATTATTTAATGTGTAAAAATTATAAATAAAATACCATGATGTTGGAAATATTTTTGGAATTATAATGAATATTTATAGTAGAATTTATCTTATGTATAACCCTATATTAAAATTTTTTTGGTTATTAAAATTTGATTTTTGAGATTGTTTACTCTTCTTTCAATAAAATATAATAAATGTCCTAATTTAACCCATGTGGATAAAAAAGGATCATATTTTTTCCCAAGGTTGATTTTGTTCCAAAAACACTTATCTTATAGAATTAGGTTATGTGTTGGGGTAATTTTATATTATTATAATATTATTTTTACCTTTAATTACCCTATTTACTTTTAACCATGGTAAATAAAATTCAAAAGTTATTATTCACTGAAAATTATTTTCATCCTATTGAAAAACATTTTACTTACTGACAAAAATAGTTTTTTTTTCTAAATTCAATTCACAGAAGCGGTAAAATTACGTTTGATGAAAATTTTCAAGTATGCCTAGAAGGTGGGTAAAAGACGTTAAAAAGTTCAATAAAATTTTATATATCAAATCTTATTATAAAATGAATCAAACAAATTACATTGGACTAATATATTTATTGTGTGTCTATTTTCACTTTAAGAAAAATTTTAATTAAAAATAATTATTTAAATGAAAAAAATCAGTTTTTATGTACAATGCAGTACTTTTCACTATTCATAAAAAATTGAATGTTTTCAGAAAAATAAAAAAAAATCACCCTAAGATAATTTTGATATTCTGACTTTAAAAACGAAGTCTATTTTACCAAATTCAATTTTTAGGAGTGTCTAAAATTAATTTTATTATTGTTCACAAAAGGTCATAAAAAGTAGTTATTTTAAGAAAATAGTTTTTCTAAATATATAACTATTTTAACAAAACTTATGCATTTCATTATAAATATGTTTTATTTATGTTAAAATATTATAAATAACATTTAAAAATTATTTTTTACTATTCATATTACAATATTTAATTGATAAATAAATATATTGTTTATATAATTATAATATTAATGTGTTGTTTCACAGAAACTCAATCTTGCGTATAAGGAAAGCCAAGTCGATGTTGTGTGAAATATAAGATATTAACTTACTTTAAAAAGTATAACTTACTATGAAATATTGGGGTGTTAAAAATGGGGTTTAATCAAGAGGAGTCCAATTTAAAATCTTTTAAAACAATTTATCGATTTCCCTTTTCAAATCTTTTTTAAGAACTATGTTCATTCATTCACCTAACCCTCAACCTCACTGAATTGATATATGAATACAGAGACACAATGTGGTAAAACATCACAAGATAGTCTGACACATCACTCAAGATGTCCTTCCATAATATGGTGGTCAACTAAATAGCTAAACAAGTCTCATTAATACCACAAATAAGTTATAAAATCAAATTATAATACAGAAGTGATGTACACATCCATGATACATAAAAAATCAAGATAAAAAAGGCTAAACCTTAAAGTAAAAGAAGAAAAGACATGAAAAGTCTCCATGTGACTTTTTATCACCACAATCCCAAAACACTCTTTTGGAAATAATGACCAAGAGAAACTTCCATGCCACATGACACTCTTCTCTTTATTTGTAACCTGCAAAACCATAGTTATAAATGACCAAAGGAAAAATTTTGGTGTGAGAACTAAATATCAGTAGGATACCACCAAAGAATCTATACAATGTCTATCACCAGAAATAAATATGTTAGTTCTATATTTAAAACATAACCACTTTATAAATCCATTTCCAAATAAAAACCATTTTGTAGAACATCCTATGGTTTCTATTCAAAACATTCTATATTCAAAAACCACAAGAATATGAGAATAATCAAGAACAATAGGAATAGGGAAATAATAAAAATAGTCATATTCCAATAAGTAACATGTTAAGAATAATAATCCTAGTACCCAAAGGTAACCAAGATAATAATACCCAATATGGATGTCCACAGGCCAAAATCCATAAGAAAGACATGTGACTATATAAATCATGTTACTCAAGTGAAACCATTGTGAACAAAACATATTGGGCTCTATCCTATGGGAATAAATAAATATAACAAAGAATAAGACACTAATATGGATAGTGGATCCTATTATATTGATTCCTACCACAATATGTTGATATCAACCTTATGCCCATTCCCAAGGTTCCAAAATATTCCCATGTGCTAAGTTTTTAAAAATAAAAAATATCTGATAATATCATACATGAAACATTATTGGTATCTGTTCTATGGGAATATTATGCCTAGAGTTCCCAAATGTTCCCATGTACAATCTTTCAAAAAACAAGTATAAATTGTAATCATAATTTTATTAAACATTTTCACAAGATAAGTATCACAACTACATTGATTTGAAAGTCCATTTTAAAATAAAAAATATAAATATAATTTTCACAAGAGAAGAATCACCACTCCCATGATTTGTAAATCCATTTAGAAAAAAAATCCATTTTTTAGAGTTTTCATCAAACACAAAAGGTGCATAAATTATTTTTAAAGAAAAACCATTTTAAAATTTTTTCCAAACACCCAATATAAAATTTTATAAAGATACCCTCACATATTCCTAACAGTATAATTTAATAAATTAACAAGAAATATCTATAAAAAACATAGTGATAATAGATTCTCTCTTTCCTGGATAATTTTCCAAATTATCGTTTTAGCACATGCAAAGGTAATTATCAAGAACATCAGGTAATTCATGGATTAGAACTAATATACAGAAACACCTTCCTCAAACAAGATGAAAAATCACTTGGATTGGAACCCACCAACTAGTGAGGGAGAGTAACCTGCAACATCATGGGATGTTCCAAGCACAACATCCAAGGAATATTAAATTCCAACAGTCTTCTGTTAATCTCTTAGTGAGGATGAACAAGAAAATGAACCAAAACCTTTCATAGTAGAAAAAATAACACCTTTAGATGATATCAAAAAATCATGGGTATTAAGGGTTTGAGTGTATTTAAATAAACACACCAGGCATTATGGTTCTCATTAATAAAACCCTAGAATTAAATACACCAATTAATTTACAGTTTTAATCACATCTTTAATACAGAGTATTTAAAAACTCTCATAATGGGGTTACAAACTTTTAAATGAGATAAAATAATTAATTACATGATTTTATATCTTTAAATTTTTCAAAATTTGTTATATGGTCATTCTAGAGAAAAGGAAACAAAAAAACTTGTTTTATTTTTTTTCTTGAAAACAATGCTACGTAAGGGTGACATGGATTTAACCTAATTTGTCTCCACTGAATCACATAAGGGTACTAGGTTACCTTTATTTAGCCCTTAATTACCCTTAAACAACCTTTGAAAAGGTGATTTTACCCTGATCGCATATCCATGGTCGCTTTTGTCAAGCCACCACAAAGGAAAATAAACCTGATGCAAGGTCACTTCATGATCACTCAAGTGATCGTGATCCCCAATAAACCTAATGAATCCCATCCCCCAGTAAAGTGGTCTCTTCTTCACTTTCCCAAGCTACCATGCATCCACCTTCAACTTACCGCAATGAGGATGTTGTGCTGAATAAATCTGAAGATCATGCAAGAGATGAAGATAACTATAAAAAATAAAAGACTCTCACCTTCAATATACTGTTGGTTGGGATTATAGAATATGACTGAAGTGGTAAAGATCCATCAACGGCTACCTATATAGATTTAATCCTTGAGTGCTACCATTGGGTACTGGTTGAACACTGAAGACCCAAAGTTTCATCTGATCGACGGTCATCTGAAAATTCCGGTGGAATTTGTGTTGGCTATACAAGCCAGAAATTATGAGAAGAAAAAATGGAATAACAACAATACAAAAAAGGGGCTTTCAAGCATTGTTTCACACATATATTTCACGAACTATAATTTCATCAATATATAGACCCAAAATAATATGTATCATTTATGAAGAAAATAACATTAAAGTCATGAAAAGGAAAAAATAGACAGAAACAGACACATGGGGAGAAAAAATACATGAAAAATACATAGGATGGTTGGGAAGACACACATAGGGACACATGGGTTTTGTTTTCATTTCCAACACTCCCCTTTAAACCAAAACCAGCTTCATTCTGAGCATCGTTCTGAGTTTTTTGAATGCATATGTCAGTAATACCTTTGTGAAAATATCAGTCACTTGTTCTGTAGTATAAAAATATTCTAACTTTAACTTTTTATGCTTCACGTGATCTCTTAGAAAATGGAATCAGGTATGAATATTTTTTCTTCTTCTATATTGTAGTGGATTTTTTGGATTGTTCGATTGCTGACTTGTTATCCACATATATGACCGCGGGGATCCATCCTACGGATACTTCAACTCCTTTAGCATGTTTCTCAACCAAATTTCTTCAAAAACAATGTATGATGTCACCACATACTATTCTTCACATGTGGATAGGGAGACCACACTCTGCTTCCTTGAATTCCATGTGAAAGAAGTCGATCCAAGAAAAAATAATACCCAGTGGTGTTTTTTATTTCATCTTGGTCACCTCACCAATCATTTTCTGAGTAACCATATAGATTTGATTCTTAATTTTTTGGATAAAACAGACAAAAATCCACCATTATTTTGACATACCTGAGGATTCGTTTTGCTGCAAGCTAGTGTGACTCTTTTAGTGATTCCATGTACCTTCTTAGAAGCCCAATACTGTAGACAATATCAGGCCTTGTGATTGTGACATACCTCAAGCTTCCAATCAAACTCTTGATGAAATTAAATTCAATGCTTCTTCCATCTCCATATTTTGTTAGTTTTAAGATTGTTTCCATAGGTGTTTTTACCTCATTATAATTGGCCATCTTGAATTTTTCAATAAACTCCTTATCATACCTCTTTTGTGATATATAGATGTTACCATGTTGTTTCTTTACTTCTATGCCCATAAAAAAGGACATGAGACCTCCATCATTCATCTCAAACTCCTTGAACATGGCCTCCTTGAAGAAATCAAACATAAGTCAACTATTCCCTATAAACAGAAAACCATCAACATACAAACATTAAATAAGTATATTGCCATGATAGTTCTTTTATATGTAAACTGCATGCTCATACAGACATTGGGTGAAGTCGTTCTCCTGAATATAGTTGTCAATGCATTCATTCCAAGAATACAAAGCTTTATTCAACCCATATAGAGATTTATTTAGTTGATAAACCTTGTATTCCTCCCCTTGTATAAAGAATCCCTCAGGCTGGTCAACATAGACCTCTTCTTCTAGAATTCCATTCAGGAACGCATACTTCACATCCAGTTGGTAGATCATCCAACTGTGATGAACAAAAAGGGAGATAATCATCCTCACAGTGTCAAGGTGAGAAACAAGAGAAAATAATTCTTCATAGTCAACCCCATAATTCTATTTTATCCCTTTTCTATGATCCTTGTCTTGTATCGATTTTGTTCTCGCGATCAGCAATTCACTTGATCTTGTACACCAATTTGATGCTAATACTCTTCTATCTTTTTGGGAGTGTAGTAATCTCCCATGTGTAATTTTTCTCTATGGCATGAATTTCTTCTTCCATAGTGATTCTCCAACATTATTCCCTCACGGATTCCTAAAACATCAGAGTTTCATGATCTGCATACAATAAAAAAGGATTTACCTCTTCGGTTTGCTCATAGATATCACTCATATTTTTCATCTTGATTGGCACCATAAGTGAGGATGAGTTGGAAAAATTTTGATTTGATGGAGTTATTTCAGGAGTGATGAAATGTACTCCTAGAATTCTACCAACTAATGATGTGCTCAAGGAAGGTGTTTTGTGCATTTTCTCCTAATGATCATGTTTTTCCTCTCGATCTTCTATTTCAACTAGAGCATCTTTGTTTGATTCTTCATCATTCTATTTCCAGGCTTCTTCCTCACTAAAGATTATATTTCTACTCACCACTAATTTATTGGTTAATATATTGTAGATCTTATAAGATTTAGACTCTTCATAGTAGTTGATGAAGATGCACTTTTCACCATGATCATTGAGATTCCTTCTTCTTGCTTCTGGAACTTGAGCGTAGACGACACACCTAAAGATTCATAGGTGTGCCACACTCGGTTTGTAGCCACTCCATGCCTCTTGTGGTGTCATGTTTTTTACACTCTTGGTTGGTCACCGATTGAGAAGGTAGGCAGTACATGTTAGTGCCTTTTCCTAGAATCTCTTTGGCATGCCTTTCTCCTTCCGCATAATCCTCGTCATGTCAAGGATGGTGTTGTTCTTCCATTCCGCAATGCCATTCTACTGTGGTGTTTAGGTTGCGATGTATTGTTGATTGATGTTTTGTTCCCTAAAAAAAATATTGAAATGCATTTGAAGTGTATTCTTCACCTATTTTAGATCTGAGTACATTAATTCTATGACCACTTTCAACTTCAACACGAGCTTTGAAAATTTTAAAGATAGAAAAAGCGGAAGATTTTTCTTTGATGTAATACACTCAAAGATGTCTACTGAAATCATCAATGAGGGTAATAAAATACCTATTACCTCCAAGTGATGGTGTTTCCAGTGGTCTGTAAATATCAGTGTGAACCAACTAAAGTGGCTTATTTTCTCTTCTGGATACTCTACTAGGGAAGGAGTTTATTTGTTGCTTACTGAGTGTACATGCCTTGAATACATGATTTGGAACTTCAATCACTGGAAATACATGCACCATCCTTGATGAGGATAAAATTTTATGGCTGTTGAAATACAGATGCCCAAAGCATAGATGTAATCTCCATGAGTCATTCCACGTGAGTCTAAAGACACACTCCTTGGCCTTCATGTTGATATGCAGTGGAAACATTTGATTCTTCTCCATTCGGACTTAGCAATAAGTATCCTGTGAGAATCCCTTATAAACAAAAAATAATTCTCCATATGTATAACATACCCATTCACAAGGAGTTGGTTGAGACTAATGATATTGTTTTTCATGTTTGTTATATAATACACATTAGAGATGTAATTTGGATCACCATTCTTCTGATAAATTTTGACTTTAACTTTTCCAATAAAGGGTAACTTTGAAGAGTCACCAAAGCTCACATCACCACAAACTTCTTCAATGAGTTCCTCGAACAGTTCTTTGTTACCACTCATGTGGTTACTTGCACCCATATCTAGATACCACATATCGGGTCGTTCACATGCCTTTTCTTGTGCGAGGAGGAGTGTGGTGCCCTCTTCTTCGTGGTGAGATGTTGAAGCATAGTTGGATTGCTCATCTTGATCCATTTATCTCCAAGAATCAAAAGCATAATGGACGAATTTTTTACAATTGTTACATTGAACGTTCTTTACATTTCCATAACCACGCGTAAATCGGTGTCCACCATTTCCTCTTCCACAGAAGTTGGTGAGATTTTGTTTCTTTTGTTGATGGATTGGATGGTATCCACGTCCTCTACCTCTTGCACGATGACCTCCTCATTACGCTTGCTTGTTCTTTTGTTCTTATAGAGTCAACTTGGACTCTAAAGCATGCTCCAACATTGAACTCGCATTCCTTTTCATTCTTTGCTCATGCACTTGCAACGAGCCCATCAGTTTTTCAATGGATAGTATTTCCAAATCCTTTGATTCTTCGATTTCCACAACCACATGCTCAAGATTGGTTGTAAGATATCAAAGTGCTTTTTTAATGACTCGAATGTCCTCTATTTTTTCACTATTTCTTTTCAAATTGTTAACAATAATAATTAGGTGTGAGAAGTAATCAGAGATACTCTCACCTTCCTTCATGTGTGCCACTTCGAACTCTGCTCTTAGTGTTTGAAGAAGAACACACCTCACTCGATCAACACCTTTGAAGATGGTGGAAAGGGTATCCCAAGATTTCTTTCTTGATGTTGCTTCATCAATATTTTCAAACGTTGATTCATCCAACCCTAGATAGAGGAGGAACAACGCTTTGTTGTCTTTCTTCTTTTGATTTTTGAGAGTTGTATTTTCTTCATTTTTGAAGGTGGCTTCTTTCTCCATAGAGGGTACAATATACTCATCGGGGAAAATCTCCCATAATTCTTGTGACTTGAATAACGCCTTTATTTGGATGCATCAACTTTTGTAGTTTCCTTAGACAGTTCGAAACTTTACGGCTGGATTGTGGTGGTCATCTTCAGAAATTGGAGGATGCCTTGTAACCTGGTTATGATACTAGTTTGTTGGATATACAAGTCAGAAATTATGATCAAAAAATGGAATAACAATAATACAACAAAAGACTGGGCTGTTTAGGAAGACACGCATAGGGACTCGTGGGTTTGGTTTGCATATTTCCAACAATTTGGGTGTGTGTCGGAAAAGGAAGAAGCAGACCCAGCTCACATGTGCATTGCGTGATGGAAGAAGATGAACCCCAGCCTCTGCTTTTTATCGTCGTACCAGAACCAATCCACCACCACAATTCACCCACGCACCATTGATTGAAGATTCCATCGAGATCCACCGACCCACGAAGCAAAAGAACCTATTCTCAAACCTCGCATAACCTATGTCTGGGCCCCTCTTGGTCCGTTCAGTTAAAGAAATCGAGGCTGAAGAATCATCTACCGCCATTGATGTCCAGACCTCCAAAGAAAATGATTCAAGGCAATGCGACTGTGCTCAGAAATCCAATGGAGTCGCACCGTCACACCAGTCAAAGTCGCGCCACCCCAGTGCAACGAGGAGGACCAAACTATTGCTGCTCACTAAAGATCTGAGGAGCTGAAGCTTGCCTAATTCCAAACTGAAATTTGTATTAGTTAATTACTTTTATACTGTTAAATTTTTCCTATTGGTGTTTCTGATTTGTAGGTTTAGTGATCCCTCAGCTCACTCCCACGCACCAGCTACACCATTGGAAGAGGCTGCACACTACATGTTTGAAGAATTTCACCAATGAGTCTGCACCATCCTGCACCGTTGAAGATGTTGAATAGTGAATCAAGAAAAGTAATTCCTTGAAGGAAAAAAAAATTGAACCCACTAAAAAATATATATTTTTTATTGCTTCTGTTGATTTTGTTCCCTGTAAAGTTATTTTGAAGACAGCAGAGACCTCGCTCAACCTCATCTCACCAGCTGCGAGTCCATAAGTGAGTGTACACATATTGCTCATCAAAATTCAGTAATGAAATGGACATAAGCAGGTCGATGATATTTATATTCTTTTTCCGATGAGCTACTGCATTCTTCACTTTATCAAATCAATTCCACCCCCCCCCCTCTTAGTTCACGGTGGATACTAGTGGAGCCCTATGGATTGGGGTATGAACAACATATGATGGAGCTGTGTGTGGAGATAGTGGATACCTCAATTGAGTGTTTTAATTGCCTCTTCACTATGGAGGTGGAATTTGATGTACCATGAGAGATTCCTATTTTGTATGTTCATAAGGCCAAATTAGATAAAGCATAGTAATAAAATAATGATATTGACTTGATTTTTAGATTAGAACTAAGGGGATAATGAAGAACCAGTGCGATCAACCCGAGATCCAACCCCCTTTCACCCCTCACTTTTTGTGTTTGTTTAATTTTATTTTAAATTCATTAATCTCAAACCAAACTAACAAAAAATATAATTTCAATCCATTTTAAAAATTAAGAAAATGATAAAATATTAATAAGTGACTAGAATAATGAAAAACTAACCCCCACAAGCTCCTTGGGAAACAACATTAGTCAGCCCAGTGTTGTATCCCAAGTTTTAGTAAAATAAAAAATTTGTTTGGTTGTAGCCCGCGATAGTTGTGTGATCAACTTAACACTGTTGCGAGGGAGTAATGTCGGAGGTAAACTATTCTTTTCCACATTGTAAATAATTTTATACTTTTCAAAATTTAAAAAAAATGGATTTTCACTCCATTTCAAAGAGTATGAAATAACTTCTTTCTTTACTCAAACAAACAGATAGAAATGTTATAATTAACCACTTTGATGAAATGATGGACATTTATAAACAAATTTTATTTGATTTTCATAGAGATAATACTGAAAGGGTAGAACCAATGGATCATGGAATTAAACAAAAAGCATTTAAAAAGTGTATGTTAGTGGTATAATTGATAAAGTATCCTACTCTCTCACACAATTATGATTTTCTACATGAGGCGCTCCAGTAGGAACAAGAGATTCCAACTAAATAATCTAACGGGGATAACCAATATATTGACTCTTTTATATTAAATTATTTTCAAATACAATTGTAATCTAACCCCCCCTTGTTTTTATGATAAAAACTCATCACTATTAGAGTATGATTTCGAGGAAGATACATTTGGTTCCAATTCTTTCTATTATAATATCATGCAAGCTGAACATGCTAATGGACTAATGTGTCTTAATATTTCATATTCAACTCTATTCCTTGAGGCCCTCATTTATGAAGAGGACTAACCCCCTTGAGAATACCTCAAACATAAAATGGAGGGAATCACATCATAAAAAGAGTTCCCAATGGCTACTCATGAAAAAACAAAAATAGATTTTTCTACATATGAAAAGGATAATTTTTTATATGAACATGAATTGTTTTGTATTTTTTCAATTTTATTTATTTAAGGAAACTCATTTGGTTTTTTATGAAGAAATGTTACTAGAGCTTTCACTGGATGAAGATGTCACAAAAGTTATAGAAGAACTAGAGGATACACCACACATCATCCTGCCACCCCCACCTTACCAAGTACATCACACTGGTGAGGGGGTGGTCTCAAAGAACTCTATCCAAGGGGGGATCCAAGAAGTAGAGCTGATGGCCCATGTAAGGAATCAAATATGGTAGTTCTTACCATATAAACCCCATCATACAACGGATTGGGGGTGACCAAAAGACTATCTGGCTGCAAATAGTATAAGTTATAACACCTCTTGGGGGGGTTCCTAAGCATTCTCCTCCCATTTTCACAACTTTTCATTTATATTATGTTATGTCTCTTAATTATGAATAAACTTTTAATTACTGCTTATTTTCTATATAGGAAAGGAAGTGGACAATAGCCCCTCATACCTCTTTAAAGACCATTTAAATACAAAATAAAAGTTGGAACAACACCTTCCTTAAGTTTTCCATGCAAGAAATAATAACTCCTAGGTGAACTCATTCCGTCACACTAGTTTTCACTGTACTATGTAAATTTTTCTAAAAAAATCATGAATTATATAAAATTCATTAAGGATATAACTTAAATGATGTTTGGGGGAGGGGAGGAATCTTCTAGCTATTTTTCATCTATTTTACTTTTTTGTGTTTTAAGTGAGTCTTTTTTGAAGAGAATAATCTACTCTATTTTAGGGATTATAAAAAACTATAAATAGTCCTTCCCTTGTTTTTTAAACTTTATTTGAATTGGATTCAAAACATCAATGCAATTTTTGAACTCCAAATGATTTTGAGGAGTTTGATCATACTATTAAAGCTCAAAATATCAAATGATTTCTGAAATGTATTTGTTTTCTTGGGCTATGATTTTCAAACATTTTCATTATTTTTTAATGAAAATTGATATCCAAAACCACTAGTGATTGTCTAAAATTTTGATTCCTCTCTTGAGAGGTTTTTGTACTATCTTTGACATCATATTTATGATACCATCACTTCTTGAGAGAAATTTGATATTTTTTAAAAAACTAAAAATTGTGTTTATTATATCTTAAATCTTTTGATTTCATGTGAAACTTTATAAATGACTGTGGAATTTGATTAGAAATCCCCTCATTTTTCCTTGATATCTACCTTGAACATTGATCCAAATTAAGCCCTTAAATGACCATTAATGGACTTATAGGATTAAGTTGTATTATAATACAAATTATCCCTTACCTACCCTCATTCTAAAATACAATTTCATGATCAATTTGAGTTTAAATTTGGGGGAAGGGGATTCCATGCATTTTTTAAATCATTTCATGAAAAGGGGTTTGTTGGAGATGTGGGTCATCATTCCAAGGTACTTGGAAATAGAGAAATGGGCATGAGTCACCTACAGTACATTCCATTTTTATCATCCTATTATCCTAAGAAAATTGTATACAAAAATAAAAATAGGGGGATAAAAACATTCCTTATATTCAGTTTAGTGATTCATAACCCTAGTCAAATAAAATGGAATGATCATTATTCATTACGTTAATAGAAAACAATCATTTTCCTTTAAAAAAGAAAAAAATAATAAAAAATGTACATAAAAAATATGCAAAAAAATAAGATAGGGAAATAAGTATGACATGCTCATTGGATTCATTTCATAGATTATACCCATTTAAAATAAGAGTACATTGGTGAGTGTGTGTTGTATTTTGTGTGGGTGGGATTTAGTGAGGGATTATTCCATGATTTACTTGATAAATCATGCACTGTATTTAAAGAGTAAAACTTTAAACTTTCTTTCAATGCATTTTTGAACATTTCCCTCCAACCTCAAAGACACTAAACAACATTTTCAAAGACCTCATGATTGATTATATTTTTCATGATTCATAGTGCAGAGAGATAAGAATTTTCTTAAGCCTGTGGTAAATAATCACTTCCCATGTATGATCATAACTCCATATAAATTCATTTTCTTTATCAAAGAGTAGCATTTTACAACATGTGAGGTAGGTCACAAAATGGTTTTTTGATGGATTTTGAGGGATGTATTTTTTGTTTATAGGATGATTTCATACCTTTTAAATTAATCACATGTATAAAGAATGATGTAATTTTTTTTGGAAAGAACCAAAAATATTTCCCTCACTTGTTCTTGCTAGTTTGGAATTTTCTACGAGTATATGTTTTCATTTCATTAATTTATTTTTTTAAAAAAATTAAACTTTAATTGCTAAATTTGTTTTGAATTGTGAAAATATATAAATATTTGAATAAAACTCCTGTTTTTGAAATTCATTGAAAAAATTTCCCAGGAGTGAAATAGTTAAAGTGTGGGGGAGTTATGTGAGCTAATAATTTCAACAGTTTTTGTTTATTATTCATTGTAAATGCCCCTAATATAATCCAATTCTTGGGTAAATTTATGGTTTTTTGTTACTCTTTGAGAATTTATACTTTATCTATAAATGGATTAAAATTTGGATTTTATTGATTTATTCATTCTTGGAATTACAAATTAAATCCACATATGAAATTTAAAATTTGAACTTATAATTGTTTTTTTATTTAATTGGAATTCTTAAATAGATTTAATATTTATGAGTTTTGATTGATTTATACATTTTTGAATTTAATATAAATCCATTTTGTATTTAATTTTGAAATTTAGATTTTAAATGATGAATATACTGCAATTTGGAAAATCTGAATTGAATTGGTTTTATTTTATTTTAAAATGAATTTGAATTAGTTTGGAATTAAATTTCAAAGAGAAATTAAATTATGATTTTATATTTTTTTTCAATTAATCCTAAAAACACTGAACTAAAATGTTAATTTATTTTGTTAAAATACGGGTTGAAAAAAAATCAAGGAAGCATGTTTTCTTAACTGATTGTACCCACCAAGTGACTTTTCCCTAAAAGAATTTAAAGTGACTACACTGCCTCCTCATGGTCATTATATTGACCGCAAGTTCTAAAATTTGCTACATGTAAAAAATTAAATTGATCATGTATTTTGAACATAAGTGATTATACTCTGAAAAAAATTGCAAGCGACCTTGCATGAAAAAATAATGATTGCATATCCACGGTCACTTCCCTCGAAATACCACAAATGAAAATGAACATGAAACAAGATCACTTCATAGTCACTTAAGTGACTGTGAGTCCCCATTGAACCTGCTGCATTCCCATTCCCCAATTCAAGTGATCACAGCTTCACTTTCCCAAGCTACCGTGCAGCCACCTTTAGCATACCACAATGAAAATGCCACACCAAATAAATCTGAAGATCCTACAAGGGATGAATATGACTACCCCAAATGAAAAACCCTCACCATCAACCAACCAGTAACCATGATTAGAGTAGATGACTAAAGTGGTGAATATCTATCATCATCAACCTATTGAGATAAAATCCTCGAGCATCGCCATTGGCCGCCTATTTAACATTGAAGTCCCGAAGTCGGGTCAAATAAAGGGTTGACTGAACATTTTAGTGGAATCCGGATGTGCACCAAAATAAGAAGAAGTCGAATTAGCTCGCCTGTGTAGTTCATGATAGAATAAGATGAACCCCTACCTATTATTTTCTTCATTGTACCAGAACTGTTCCACCACCACACTCCCCACACACGCTGCCTGATTTCATCTGAGTCACACTAATAGATTGAAGATGCCACCGAGCTCCACCATATGATGAGAGGGAGGAACCCATTCAAAAATCTCTCCAAACCTATTCCTGAGTCATTCTTGGTCAGGTTGGTTGAAAGGATTCAAGGTCAAAGAAGCATATGCCACCATTGAAGGCTGAACTTCTGAAGAAACTGATCCAAGTCAATGCAAGTGTGCTCACTAATCCAATGGAGCTGCACCATTGCATAAGTTGAATTTAAACTTCCCCTGTTACAAATACCCAAGTATTTTACACCTAATATTACATTATATTAAGCATAATTATCCAAAAAATGCGAACCAAGGATCGAATAGTCTAGTTTCTTTGGAAGACTGGGTACGTGATTTGAAAACATGGAGCTAAAATTAAAAAAAACTTTTATAAAATATTCATTATGAGTAACTAACTCCCTCTGAGCTCCTATAATTACATAGGATAACCAGGGGAATACATAAAAAGGGATGATATGAAAATCCCAGTAAGGGAATACACATGGGAATAAAGTATATCACATGAGTTAGAAATGTATAACATGATAACATAAAAGGAATGCATCATGAGTAAAAATATAAAATCATAAAATATAGAACATGGAATAATATGATCATGGAAAAACTAGAATTTGGAAGAAACATATAAAATGACATAAACATGAGTCAAATATAACTGTTAAGACTATATCACATGATAGACAACGCCCTATAATTGATTAGGTTTACTACCTAATACCATACATGATGTCTCATGAGACTAAAAATTACCCGATGCATTGGAGCGCTATCTGGTTGCACTCATCACAACATGTTCATGAATATGTGTTCCACATAAAGAATCAAACAAAAGGAATAAACATAAGGGTTACCCATAGAAAGAAATGGGTATCATAATCATGTCAAATGACATAACCAAAAGGTGTATCATATTGGTATCCATGAAACAAGGGATTAAAAGCATTATTTGATGTTAATAAATGAAATATAATAAATTAACATGAATAATTATGTTCAAATGGTGTAAAAATATTAAAAATAGTGGTTAGGAAATTTTATAAATGTGCCACCTAAGAATAGTTTTAAGGAAAAGAATTACGAGTCATTAAAGAAGGTAAAGGAATAATTATTTCCATAAAACCAGAAATGAACTAAAATTATTTTTCATGATATAATTAGTGATTTTTACAAAATATTGGTATCTTAAAACATTTTAAGGAGTGTTCTTGAAAATGTGCAAGAAATGGAAAGTTCCCTTTAATCAGGTTAGCTTATCGAGGGGAATTGAGAATGAAATCTTTTGAAACATGTATTTCCCAATAAAATAAAAATAAATTGAGCTATATACACATGTTTGGAACATATAAAAATAATTTAGGAGAATTATATAAGAATTAAAAATATATATATTAGGGAAAATATATATAAAGTGTAACCCGAAGGAAAAATTGAAGGTTTGGAGAGATCTCTTAACTTATGTCCAAAAGCATTCTGAACATGTAGTTAATGTCATAGATAATCAAATTATATTAATTAATTTCTTAATTAAGAAACTCTTACACATGTATTTGAATTATTATAACTTTATTAATCTCATTTATAGCCATTTTTATGAGTTATATGTTTAATTTCATCATTCTAGGAGTGTTTGTTACATGGTTTTATGGACGATTCACTTGTGTATAATTATGGAAGCTCTCTTCAAATGGGAATTATTCTAAATAAGTGAAATTATATGGTATTAATGAAATTATATAATTTTAAATGGTCTCATATATCATTTTTCTGGTATTATGATGATTCATTTGATAAAATGTTAATGATAAATGTTTAGTTTATTTTTCCAGTTTTTCGATCATTATGAACTAGTTCCATTTTATTTAATATTATGTCTATGTATTAGTTTCAGAAGAATAAAAAATATAATATGAATATTAAAATCTATTTTAACCATAATAATTGTTTTATGACCATCCTTGATGGTAGTATAGAAAATAAAAACTCATTTTCCACGAAGGTAGTGGACCAACTTATCACAGATGATGTTTTCATTTTTAGAATAAAAGGAGAAGAGAAGAGATTTGATGATGGATTTTCCATTAACACTAAACAAATTAGTATATATATGATACTATAGTTATCATGCATCTTTAGATAGGGGAGTTTATGAGAGGATAAGAAAATTAAATAAATTAAAAGAGAAGGATTGAGGATTTTACCTCTTGAATGTCGTCTCCCTGAGAACCTCTTTAAGCACTTGGGTTTGGTTTTTTGTTGATATTAGTAGCTCCTGGACATGAGGAAGAGGATTTGGAAGGGAATTGGGTAGAATATTAACACGATACAAGTCTTATAAGGTGTGAGGAGAAGGGGTGGTATTTATACCGGTAGAGAGGGGTATTTTTTATTATTATATTCATTAGTTTATTATTTTGGATCAAGACTATCAATGGTGTTGATTTCTATGAATAAATATAGTAAAAAGCTCAAGTGAGATTAAACCAATGGTTTATTATATCATTCCCATATCATATATGACTAAAAAATTCATGTATTTATCTTATAATGTTAAATAATGAAAATTACCATATTTCACTATTCACCAAAAATTCAACTATTTTAGAAAAATCCCAAAAATCCACCCTAACTATTTTTAGACATGTAGATTTAAAAAATGGAATCAATTTTAGGAAAATAATTTTATAAATATAATAAATTTAATTTTTAAATAAAATCATCATTTATTCAAAAAAAAATACTGATTTTAACATCATAATCGATTTTATGACCTTTTGAAAAAATAATTAAAGTCTCATTATAATTATAATAAAACATAATACTAATTTAAGAATCTATTTTGTGAAAAAAATATATTTAAATAATTATATTAATTATAAAATTGTAAATGAACATTTATGTTTTACAAAAATACCAACACTTATTTATCATTTCTAAAACATTTATTTACTTATACCCTGATATAAATATATAACATTTTTATTTATAAGATACCTAAATTTTATTTATAGTTTCATAGGTAAGGTTAATGTTCTAACAACCAGATTATTATTCCTAATGGTAAGATTACTATTCTAATGACTAGGTTCTTATTCCAACAGTCAGGTTACTATTCCAATGGTATAAGTTCCTTAATTTCAATAAATACCTCTTATTTCATTCATTATTAATTCAATTTTATTTTATATTAAGCTTATACATATACATTCATATTTAAAATAAATATTCTATTATTAACATTATGTTTTATTTCTACAACATTGTTCGTGAGTGCAGTTATTCTAGTGGATCTAGAAGATCCAAATTTTCTCATTCTTATTATCTTATTTTCTATTTATTGTACCACTATAATATATGGAGTTATTATTTATTTATTTTATAACTAATTTATCATTCTTCATTTATGATAATAATGTTTTTAATGGGTTTTTATGTGTTTTATGACATAGGAAGGTAAATTCCATTGATAACATTTTGGTTCATTACATTCTTCCCCCTTATAAAGTTTCACCCTCAAAATTTCATTTTACATACTAAGGTGAAAAATTGTGAGGGTATTTATCCTTCATCCCTTTCTATGGTTCCTATGTTTTCACTATATACTTATGGTTTCTCTATAGTATCTTGACCAGGTGAGTGGTCTTGTTACATAGAACCTTATCTCTATGGTATAAAATTTTCACTAACTACTCCTCATAAGAGAGATCATTTTCCATATGTACCACCTCTAATTTCAATAAATTTAAAGGTTATAATATCTACTTCCTCAATAGGTATGTGTGGAATTCATCATGTACTTGAGACATGGTTAGTGGAAGTTTTAGTCGATAGGTCACAACTCTGACCAAATCAAGAATATCAAACATGCTGATGTACCTGGGACTTAGCTTTCCTTTCTTCCCAAATCTTATTAACCTCTTCCATAGAGATATTTATAGGAATAATATATCACCAACCTCAAACTATAAGTCCCATCGATAATTATCTTCATATATATTCTACCGACTTTGGGCATCCAAAATATGATTCTGGATGGTATTCACCTATTCCACCATCTTCTTGACTGTTTTAGTTCCCAATAGCTTAATTTTTCAAAATTCATCCCATCATACAGGTGTTCTACATCTTTTACCATAAATGGATTCATATGGATCCATTTGGATTCTCGATTGAAAATTATTGTTGTAAGAGAACTCAACTAGGTGAAGATGTTGATCGCATCCTCTTTTGAAGTCTATTGAGTTTTCTCTCAACATGTCTTTTAGTGTCTAAATAGTCCGTTCAGATTTTCCATCAATTTGGGGGTGATAAGCTGTACTTAAGTTTAAATAAGTATTTAGATCATGTTGGAGACTTTTCCAGAACATTGAGGTAAATATCATATCATGATTAGATATAATCGACAATGGTACTCTATATTACCTCATCACTTATCTGATGTATATCTTTGTAAGTTGGTCAAGTGATAAGTTCTCTTGAATTTTATTGAAGTGAACAATCTTTATAAGATGATATAGAATGACCCATATAGAATTATTTCCTCTGGATGTCTTCGAAAGTCTAGTGACAAAGTCCATAGTGATGTTTTCTCATTTCCGTGTAGGTATGGGTAATAGTTGCATCATCCCCTTAGAATTTTTCTTTTATCCTTAACTTGATGAAATATCAGGCACTTTGATTTATATTTAGTGATCTACTTATTCATATTTACCCACATATAGTGCTCTTAGAGATCTATATACGTCTTTGTGATCCCTGAATAAATATAGAATGTTGAGCTATGTGCGTCATTCTGAATCTATTTCTTTATATCAAGATTGGATGGTACACATATTCATGACCCAAATATTAAAAATCCTTCCTTGAAAATTTTTAACTCTAAGGATTTCCCCTTTCTTATGGCTTCCAAATTTTTATGAATTTAGACATCATCTCTTTGAGAACATTTTATCTTCTCTATAAGGCGTGGTTGATCAATCATTTGAGAAAGGAATGATTATGTTCCTTACCTTATGATTCCCATGTACATCCTTTTTAAGTATAAGAATATTGGATCCTTGTAAATTCTCATCATTGATAAAGTTACAGGATCCTTTCTACTTAAAGCATATGCTACTTTATTTTATTTACCAGGATGATAGTGGATTGAGAATTCAAAATCCTTGATCATCTATAATCATCTTCACTAAAACATATTAATATCCTTATTTGTGAATATATATTTTATAATCTTATGATAAATATATATCTCACACATCTCCCAATATAGATAATGCCTCCAAATTTTCAATGAAAATATCACAACCACTAAATCCAGATCATTTGTGTGATAGTTTTTCTCATGAAATTTCATATACCTTGATGCATAGGCTATCAATCTATCATTTTCGTCACTACACATCCTAATACCTTTTTTGAATAATCATTGTATACCAAAAAAACTTCCCCACTTGTTGGTACAACAAGTACTGATGTGGTGAAAAGCCTATTCTTCAACTTTTTTAAGCATTCACAATCACTAGTCCAGACAAACTTTACTCCATTAAAAGTCAGTTTAGTGGTTTGAAGATCATGAGAACTTCCTCACACATCATCAGTAATACCCAGATAGACCAAGGAAACTATGAATCTTTATTATAGATGTTGGTTTGGGATACTTCTTAGTTTCCTTTATTTTATAAGGGTCCACATATATTTCTTTACTGGTGATAATATACCCTAATAATGATACTTATTCCTTATAAAACTCACATTTATTGTACTTTACATATAGTTTCTCCCTGAAAAAGGTCTTTAGCACAGTATTAAAATGCTCATCATGTTCCTCCTTATTCATGGAGTATAACAGAATATAAAGAATTCCATGAATTTGTTGAGGTAATCTATAAAGGGAATCACTATGAACTCATAGTTTTTGTACCTCATTCTAAAGGAATTCTTGGGAATATCTTCCTTTTTTACCATTAATTGGTGATATCCTGACTGAAGGTCCACCTTATAGAAATACTTCACCCCATGTAGTTGATCGAACAAGTCATCTATTCATGGTAGGGGATACTTATTCTTTATCGTGATTTTTTTAGAGCTCACAATAATAAATGCAGAGGCGCATTGATCCATCCTTCCTCTTGACAAAGAGTGGTGCACCCCATGGTGAAGCACACTGTTTTATAAAATCCTTGTCCAAATTCTATTACAATTGCTCCTTCAGTTATTCCAACATAACTGTGTCTATTCTATAAGAATCCTTGATATGGGTAGAGATCCAATTATAAGATCAATTGAGAACTCAACCTATCAGTTAGGAGGAAGACCTGGAAATTCTTCATGGAAAACATTTGTGTAGTTCCTCACAATAGTCATGTCTCTGATCAAGATCCTATATTTTGTATCAATCATTTGATATATATATATATATATATTCTTTCTCATAAGTTAATAATATCCATAATTGATACAATGATTATGAAGGAGATTCAACCACCTCCTTTCACTTTTACAGAATTAGAGGATGCCTCAAGATGTGGAGAGTTATTTCCCTTTCTCAACAGTTGATGTTGGATTTATATAAATATATCCAATCAATGCCCAATATATAACCAAAATCTACCAAAGGAATTAATATGAGATTCTCTATGAGGTTCAGTCCAAAAAAAATTGATTTGGGGGGATTTATATACTTTATATGCAATAATGTCCCCATTTCATATTCTCATAGATAACTCAACCATTATATTTTGAGGTGGTTCTTGAATAGTTCTAATAAACATTAAAGATATGAAAGAATGTATAGAATCAGAATCAAATAGTGTGTTCACTATTCTTGAATGAATAACCATCATACCTATCAACATATCCTTGTTGGGATTCACCTTAGCAGTAGGATATCATATTCCCTTCATTTCCACCTTAGATGTTTTATTGTTTATTGTCTCTATAAATCCTGGGCTTAGGGTATTAAATCGCATAATGATCATGTTCCTTGTATTTGAAACACTTTAATATATGTTGAGTATTAATGTGAACCTTTATTTCTTCTTTTACATTAGTGGGATTCTTCAAATACCTTCGAAAATAATTAGGATGATGCCTCTTTCTTCTACACTTGAATCATCTCATGGTTCCATTTAGATAGTTCCCATGATTCTTATTCCCATACTTTTGACATGTGGGGTGTTGGGTTTTCTTTCCATCATGGGATTTATCTATTGATCCTCCCATATTAAACTCATTTTAACACTTTTTATCTCCAGGCCCATGAAATAACTAAGAGTCACCAATATCTATTTCAACCATAAGAAAACAACAGGCAATCTCTTCATTGTTATCAAAGTCTCTAATCACCATGTTTTTTCTTAGAATCATCATTAATTCACTAAATAAGTTATCCAAATTTCTTTATGTTCTCATGAAAAAGATGGAGGCATATCATGCAAGACTTGTAAAATTTTCCTCATACACCCCAATAGATTCATCTTCATTTTTCTTATGTCTGAGGAACTCCCTCTCCATCTTAAGATGGAGATTTTGGGAAAAATATTTATTGAAAAATATTTTCTTGAACCCTTCACAATCCATGGAATCAATTTCCTATATAGACTTTGTATTTTTGATCAGTGTCTACCACTGATCAGCTTCCCCATAAAAATGATAGAATGCCAGTATGACTTCCTCTTCTTCTGAGCATTAAAGGATAGATAAAATATTCTCAATGGAGTTAATCCATTATTCCATGAAAATGGGATAAAAATACCCACTAAAGGTAGGAGGCCTTTTTCATATAAAGTATTCAACCGAAACTTTCTCTTTATTTTGAGAAGGAGGACGCTCCACGTGATTCAAGTTATTATTCATAACTTGGGATAGTTGATCCTATATTTTCATGAAGCTATGAGATCCTATTCCCATTAGTTTTGGCATTTCATTAGGGAAATCATCACATTTCCTATCACATTGATTGTCGGCATGGGTTCTCCTATTTCCCACCATTAACTAAAATATAAAAAAACGATTATGGTTCTTTAATACTTATCTAATGATCATATAAAAATATAACCATAAACTTATAGGGAATAAATAATAAATAGAAAATATATCCTAACATATGATTCCCTGAGTTTCAACATATTTTATTCATGGTGATATAATTATCCCAAGGGTTCTTACTAAATTTTTCTAGTCCTAATCCCCAAGAATAACTAGATCATTCTCTGATACCAAATATAGCATCCCTATCATTTTACATATAATATTTCATTATATTAAGCATAAGTATCCATAAAATACAAACCAAGTATCTAATAGTCTAGTTTATATGGAAGAATAATTA
Source organism: Viscum album (assembly GCA_963277665.1). Classification (NCBI taxonomy): domain Eukaryota; kingdom Viridiplantae; phylum Streptophyta; class Magnoliopsida; order Santalales; family Viscaceae; genus Viscum; species Viscum album. The sequence goes on along the minus strand of OY728133.1, from coordinate 309,963,030 downwards.
CATGATAGGAAAACATGAAATTAAAATTAAAAAATATATTTTATACAATCTCCGTTTTGAGCTCCTAATTCCCTTTAAGATATTATAAATGTATAATATAACCTGGGGAATACATAAACAAAGGGGTGATATGAAAATCCCAATACGGTAATTTACATGGGAATAAATCATAGGACATGAGTTAGAATAGAATATCATGATAACATAAAAGGCATGCATCATGAGTAAACATATTGAAGCATGACATATAGAACATAAAATAATATGATCATGGAAATATTGGAATGTGGAAGAAATATATAAGATGACATAAACATGACTCAATACTAACTGTAAAGACTATATCATATGGTGTACAAAGTCCTATAATGGATTGGGTTTACTTCCTAATCCTATACATGACATCTCACGAGACTAAACATTACCCAATGTATTGGATATCTATTTAGGTTCACCCATCATGACATGTTTATGAAAATTTTTGTCGTATAAATAATCAAAGATAAGGAATAAACATAAGGGTCACCCATAGAAAGAAATGGGTATCGTAATCATGTCATAAGGCATAACCAAAGGGTGTATCATAATGGTATCCATGAAAGAAGGGGTTAAAATAATTATTGGGTATTAATAAAGAAAAAATAATAATATATCATGAATAATTATGTATAACTGATGTGAAAACATTAAAAATAGTGGATAGACAATTTTAGAAATGTGCCACCTAAGCATAGTTTTAAGGAAAATAATGAAGAGTATTTAAAGAAGTTATGGGAATAATTATTTCCATAAAACCAGAAATGAACTAGAATTTTTTTTATTATAAAACTATTTATTTTATAAAAATATTGGTGTCTTAAAATATTTTATGAATTGTACTTGAAAATGGGTAAGAAAAAGAGAAGTCTCCTTTAATCGGGTTTGCTTATCGATAGGAATTGAGAAGGGGATCTTATAAAACATGTATTTCCCCATAAAAGAAATATGAATTGAGATTTATATATATATTTTTAGAACATATAAAAAAATTATTAGAAATATATACAAAGAAAGAATAAATACATTGGGGTAAAGAGAGAGAAATCATAACCTAAAGGAAAAATTAGAGGTTCAGAGAGATCCATTACCTTATGTCTGAAAGTATTCTTCATTTTGTACTTAATGTCATAGATTATAAAATTATATTAATTAATTTATTAATTAATACCTCTTACTAATTTATTTTATTTATCATAAATTTATTAAGTTCATTTATGTTCATTTCAATGGGTTATAAGGTTTAATTTCATCATTCTGAGAGTGTTTGTTTCATGGTTTTAAGGTCAGTTAACTTGTGTATTATTATGGATGTCCTTTTAAAATGGAAATAATTTTATCAAAGTAAAATTATATGGTATTAATGAACTTAAATAAGTTTAAATTTTCCCATAAATAACTTTTTTTTATCTATTATAAGGACGATTCATTTGATAAAACGTCAGTGATAAATGTTTAGTTTATTTTGGTCATTTTTTGATCTTTAGGAACTAGTTTCATTTTATTTAATATTATGAATATATATTAGTTATAAAACATGAAAAAAGCTATAATATATATATATTAAAATCTTATTTAACAATAATAATTCTTTTATGACCAGCCTTGAAATAGGTAATGGAAAGCAAAAACTCGTTATCCACGAAGGCGGTGAACCGACATGTCACAAATGATGTTTTCATTTTTTGAATAAATGGAGAAGAGAATATATTTTATAATGAATATTAAATTAAAACAAAAACATTTAAATATATATATTATAAATGAGTTATCATGCTTCTTTTAATAGGGTAGGTGAGGATAGTATAAGAAAATAAAAGAAATTAAAAGAGAAGGATTGAAGATTTTACCTCTTGAATGTCATCTCCTTGAGGTCCTTCTTAAGGTGCTTTGGTTTGGTATTTTATTGAGAACAGTAGATATTAGATATGGGTAAGAGGCTTGATAAGTTAATTGGGAAGAATATTAACAAGATACAAGGTTTAAAATGTGTGAAAATAAGGGTGGAAAGCAGTGGTATTTATAAGGGGAGGAGAGGGGAGTTTTTTATTATTATATTCATTAGTTTATTTTTTTAGCTTGAGACTATTAATAGTGTTGATTACTATGACTAAATATAGTAAATAGTTAAGGAAATATCGAAAAAATGGGTTCTTAAATCATACATACAAAATATATGACTCAAAAATTAATGTATTTAGATTAAAATGTAAAATGCCAAATATTACCATATTTCACTATTCACCAAAAATTCAACTATTTTAAAAAAGTATCAAAAATTCACCCTAACCATTTTTATATGTGTAGATTTCAAAAATTAATTCAATTGTTATGAAAATAATTTTCTAATAATGAGAAATTTAATTTTTAATTACAATTATCATTTATTCAAAAAAAATAATGATTTTAATATTATAATTTATTTTATGGCACTTTAAAATTTTAATTAAGGTCTCATTATAATTATAATACAACACAATATAAATTTATGAATCTATTTTATGAAAATAAATTTTTTTTAAATCATTATAATCATTATAAAATTGTAAATAAAAATTTATGTTTTACAAAAAAACCAACACTTAATTTATCATTTTTAAAACATTAATTACTTATACCATGATATAAAAATATCATATTTTTATTTATAAAAAACATAAATTTTATTTATACTTTCATAGGTGAGGTTACTATTCTAGTGGCCAAATTACTTTTCCTAATAGTCAAACTACTATTCCTATGGTTATGTTATTATTCGAACAGTCGGGTTACTATTACAATAGTATAGGTTCCTTAATTTCTATAAATACTTATTATTTTATTTATTCTTCATTCACTTATATTTTCTCATAAGGTTATATATATACTTTCATCTTCAAAATGAGTATTTTATTATTAACAATATGCTTTATTTATACATCTTTTTTTGTGAGTGAGGTTATTATAGTGGATCAAACATATCTAGATTTTCCCATTACTATTATCTTATTTTCTATTTATTATCTCACTATAATATGTGACATTCTTATTGGTTTATTTTCTTACTAATTTATCATTCTTTATTTATGAGAATATTTTTTTATTAGTTTATGTGTGTGTTTTGTGACATAATTAGGGAAATTCCATTGATAAAATTCTAAGTTTTTACACCTGTGCTGTGAGGACCAAACTATCAGTGCTCCCTGAAGATATGAAGAGAAAAAATTGTTGGTTAAATAACTTGATGCATTCCTGAATCCAAAATAAAATTTCTTTTATTTAACTATTTTATTACTATTAAAAATTTTCTCTATTGGTATTTCTTATTTCCATGTTTGGCGAGGCCTCGACTCACTCTCATGCCCCAACTATAACACTAGAAGAGGCTACATGCGACCTATTTAAATAATTACACCAATGAGTACACACCATCCTACACCAGTGAAGATGTTGAATAATGAATCAAGAAAATTATTTTCATGAGGGGAAAAATATGAACCAACTAAAATATATATATTTTTAATTTTTTCGATTGATTTTATCCATTGGTTAGGTATTTTGAATATGGTGGATACCTCGCTCGACCCCAAATCATTGGTTGTGAGTTTGCAAGAGAGTGCATTCATATTTCCCATCAAAATTCCACAAATAATTAGATTTGGGATACACCTACATATTGAATCCTGAACCAAGGATAGGGAGATTCCAAAACTAATTGATTCAGTTGAAAATTAAGGGAAATCCCTGCACTGTTTGAAGGCCAACACATTCATCATTTTCTCGAACACATGCATCATTCTCCTTCCTCATGTGAGATTATTGAATTATTTTTCATCGCACCAAAAAGAACTAGAATTTAACCAAATATTATTCTCAAATATTTCCACAAGATTCACAAAGCACAAAAACAATTCTACTCCAAACATTCTTTAACCTATCCATGCACGATCATGAGAATAAATTTCTCTCAACATAATTAATCACGACCATTGAAGTTTTTCTACATGAAAATCAACCATATAGAGAATAAACTCACCTCAATTCTGAAAGTGGGGATGAAGAAATTTATAATCTATAAATACTTTTGATCTCACCCTGTATAAGTATTCATCATATTCTAACCATAGCTATAGTTTCCTTCAACATTTTCAATTTTAATTCCAATTTCATTTTGTTTCTTCTCCATTCAACTATGTTGTTTGTTGGTCAGAGTTGGACACTCAAGAGGGAGTGAATTGAGTTTCTATAAAAATTTATGTTAAAAACTTTATTTAACAATACCCTAATTTAAAAACAAAACATTCTAGTTAATCAATGTAGTATATTTGTAAAATATTTGAGAGTTTGAAATATTCCTCAAAGATTGATTAATTATCAGTTAAAGAAATTTATGAAGTTACATTAACTTTTGAAATTAGTCTACTAAAAAAAATTCTATAATAAACACTATCTAATATTAAATATCAAAACAAATTAATGTTTTTTGGTTTGAATAAATAAAGACAGATAGGAAAAAAGAACTTGAACATAGTGGATACAAACAGGAGGTTCAGTCTCAAGCAGAGACTTAGTCTTATCCACTTGATGATCACTTGCCACTAAGAAAAATATATATAAAAAAGATTGATCCACACCCTAGATTGGGGTTTATAATACCATACAAGTTATACAGGTCAACTAGACCTCTACCAAATTTATATATGAGAGTAAAATAGTGTAAGAGAGTTGTTGTGGGAGGATATCTTGTATCCACCAGTTTAACACAAGATACAGTGTGTGTTTTTAATAAATATACACAAGCTTCTCAAAGGAATAATAAAACATTACACAATAGAGCATAATATAATAAGAAGGGATTAAAAATGCCCTTATTGTTGTTCTATGCAGTTCTGGACTCTTTGAATATAGAAGATTTTAAGCTCAGGTCCTCTTTTGGAAATAGACTTAGAAATAGAGTGTCATGAGTTCTGTGTTCTAGTTTCTAGTTCAATGAGATGTTCTTCATAGTTGTTCTTCGTCTTTGAGTTTTTTCTGCTACAAGGATGTTCACAGGATGGTTCATAGTGAGTTCTTATTTAGCTCATAGTAATCAATATGTATTATCATGGCTCTTCTGCCTAATCTGGTGTGTGTTGCTCTCTCTTCTACTTCATCTTGTGTGCCATAATATATTAATCATCGGGTGTTTGTGTTTTGGTTGATCGGGATCATGATCTCCACACCTAGTACCTCATATTTTCTATTAACATGACTACAAGAATCATTAATAATATCAATATCATTAAATAGATCAAATATGACCGTTAGAAATAATCTTGAATTTAATTGAAATAATGATAAAATTTCCAAGTATGGAATGGTTTCACAGTCAACAGTGACATTCAAATGGTGTTATAGAAATGGTGAGCCAAGAGCGTTTCCATAATCAGTGGTGGCTTGTCATTTTCTTCTAAGCAGTGCCTTCAAACTGGTGTCTCATACTTTGTGAAAATTTTGAATCGATTAGACGATGCAATGGTGTCACGACAACAATGTCTGGTCCTTTGTGAGAAATGGTGTCACTGAAAATAGTTTCATCGAAATGGTGTCTGGTCCTTTGTGAGAAATGGTGTCACTGGCAACAGTGTCATTGAAACGATGTCTGGTCCTTTGTGAAAATTTTGAACCGGTGACTTGATACAATGATGTCAGGTACTTTATGAGTTCTGGAACTAGTGTCATGATAAAACGGGGTCACTATAATAGTGACTTATACTTTACTGATTTTTAGACTAAACTGTGAGACCATTTGGTCACAGCAATGTTGACTATGAGTTAACCATAACGGTGACTCATACTTTACCAAATATCTTCAATTTGTATTAAGAAGTAATACTCACATAATGGATTAATATTAAACATGAGAATAATGAAACAATATAGAATAAGATTAAACATTATTTACAAGAGTTAAAAATGATTTTTGATCATTAAAACAAGAGAATCCCAGCAATATCCCCCTTTTTATGATCATAAATCATGGAATTTACAATCCATACACTTCAGAAAGGAATAAACAGTTTTTTTAACATATCAAATAGATTATATGAGATTAATACATAAAATCAATGTAGTCTATTATAGTATTAGATAATATATGTAAAAATATCATAAATTTTAGTTATTCTCCCCCTTTTAGGATTATAAAAAAGAATGTAATAAAAAGAATAAAATAACTAAATGAAATAAACAATTGAATAAAAGAGAAATAACATTTCATTTAATATACTGATAGAGTACAGTACAATCACAAAAATAAAATAAATAATATCTCTATCAAAAATAATCCTTCACTCCTATTTATATTCTAAATACTTCCCGTTTTCTTTGTCAAAGATAGCAGGGGGAGAATCATGTGCAGAAGTAGTAGTTATGGAAGAGACGGAGCCAAGAGAGAGTTAAGGGAGAGGTATCCCTTCAACAAAAGATGGTGTAAGAATTTTTTTAGATGAAGAATAAGGTAGAGGATTCTCAGTAATGATTGATCTGATCTGGCTCTGAGCTTGAGAAGTGTTCATGGTTATAGGTGTAAAAGAGGTAGAGGAAGAAGGAGTGGTAGAAAGAAGCAAGCCAGGTCTGATAGGAGTAGCTGTATGAGCAACTATGGTTGTTCTATGATGATGTAGATAAGTATTGAATAGATTTATGAAATCCTTGATGATACCAAAACCATACTCCATGGACTTCTCAAAATCATCCTTATTTTACATAAACTTCTCAAGAGTAGGTGTAAGATACTTCAACTTCTTGACTTTTTCCTTGAAATCGTGAGTCACTAGAGGTAGCTTCAAATTCTCCAATAGATATTTGAAATGACTTGTCAGTTAGTGCTTGGTATAAATCTTTGTAAAATAGGAATCCACCTTCTTTGAAATCTCTACTTGAGCATAAATGGAAGTCTTGGAGTAATGTATGACCATATCATGCACATTCTCATTGTACTTTTCAATATTACTCAGGCTTTCCTGACTTGGACCACCAACCAAAGTCTGAAGATCTTCTCTAATAACTAATCTGATCAAATAAATTTCCAAAGGATAAGAAGTCTATGTAGAATATGATTGAGATGGATAATATGAGGTAAAGGTATTAATATTTCTCACAACTATCTCCAATGAGCCTTTATATTCATTTATTAGTTAATTGATTGCATCCAAAATTCTACTCATTTTATTTTCCACCTTGGTGTTATTTTTGAAAACTTCTTAAACCACTGAAATCAAATTAGGTTGAATATAAGATACAACCTTGTTTGAGAGCTTGATATAATCCGCCTCAATTAGGCTAGAAATAGAAACTGGAGCAGGAGCAGGTTGAAAATCATTCCTCATATCCTCAACCAAATATTTTAAGGACTTCAACATATCATTCAGTTATTTATTTTCAATCCTTTCTTCCTAAATCTCATGAAGTTTTTAGGGTTCAGTTTTCCATATCAATTTTTCTAGAATCATTCTAGCATCTATTTCACTGAGGTTAGTCATAGGAGTAGGCTTTGACATCATAATCTATCTAAATTTGGACAATATATTTTCTCCAAAAACTTTCAGATAATCATGGCTTACATAACTGGGGTTTCTTGATAAGGTTCAGGAATAGAGAAAGGTTTTGTTTCCTTATTATATATCACTTATTTAGTTGTGATTGGTTTGAGTTGAAACTCATTTGAGAGTTCCATTTATTTCACTAATGACTTCCAAGAATAATCAACATCAAAGTAGCTAGGAAACCCATACTGGGCATCCACTGAACTTGAATCCATAAGATTCTATACTTCAATTCGTTCCAAACTAGGTTTCTGCTCCCCCTCAACCAATACAACACATTAAGGGATAAGAGACTCAATTTCATGAACTATTTCCACATATTTTGTTCTAACAAACTCAACCAGACTTATTTCTATCAGAAAATCTTGTTCCATCCTTACTTCAGTCGGTAAAATGACTTGTCTCTGTAGATTCTTCTTATATCTGTTGTTTATTAGCAATATGTGTTTCCACAGTTTCTTAAAAATTATCACCATATTTATCCTTGGCTGTATTTTCTTCACTTTCACCTTCACCACCTTTAGAGAGAATATAATCTCTAGAGGGAACATCCTGAGATGGTTTAGGAGATGCATGAGGAGGTTCTTCATTCCTTTTGGAAATATTTGGATCACTACTTTCAGAAACAACTCCAACTTCAGCTCTATAAACATCAACTTCCATTTCTTCATCTGAATATTACAAAAACTCATATCATTACAAACTAAGATTAGTGATATCCTTAGGTCTTGAAGGGTGGTCAATAGGATTGAAATCCTCATACATCCTTTCATTGTATTCAACCCATAACCTCTTCTATGAATTCCAACTAATTTTCTTTCGCCTGTATATATCCTTAGGTAGACAAAACTGATAATCCTCAACAATTTCTGCATCCTTACCTACCAAAACCTTGGATTGAATCATATCAGAAATGAATATTTAATAGAATAAGGATGTTGAATTTGAAGTTTTCTTGATCATATCACACTTGTAATGAACAAGTTACTTGCACAGATTTATCTTTTTACCATTCTTCAAGAGATGAAACAAGAATATATCTTGATATTTTAGATTAGAAAAGTCACATTTACATGGAAATATTAAGTGTTGAATAAATTTGAATAGTAATATTTTCTCTCTATCTAATTCAGCATCTATAGGCCTTATCATTTTTCCATCTCCAATCAAGTCACCCAAAGCCTATTCTAGGATAAAATTTTCACTTGGAGGTGGAGGGCCTCTTTGATAGTCCTTGAATATACCTTTATGAGGCACTCTTAAACATGTATCCCATAACCTTGAAGAAAAATTACACCTTTGCCCATTTACCCAACTTCCAACCACAAATTCATCCTTATAATTGAATGCAAACTGGACATACTGACAGAACTCAAAAACTAGTTTAGGGTATATTGGTCTCTTATACTTTGTAAACTATTCTAACCATCCCTATTCTTCCAAAACTTTGATAACAAGTTACTTCCTCGAGAGAATCCATTTTTCACACACTTCATTTTACATAACAAATACACGATCTGTGAGACCATGGTTTAGAGGTTTCTAAAGCATTTTAATCGGGGCCTTTTTCGCTTTATTTTACGACTCACGCTTCTATGGAATCTAGGATGATGGATGATTAATCCTAGTAATTTCTGACATTTAGAGAGGGTTTTAAGGAGAGCAAGGAGTTCGAGAGATAGAAGGGTTTCAGTTTTGTGATTACAAAGCACGAGTGAGGAGATAAGTGGAGTATTGGGTTTTTATCATTTAGGTATTTCAAAAGTAGAAAATTAAAATACATAATATAAAAGTGAAATAAAATAATTAAAACAATGATGTGGGAAAAGATTACTAAATACAGAAAGCAGAGTCATAACGGTGAGATCGGAATCTGCAATCACAGTGGCATCACAACAGTGTGACTCTGATTAGTCAGATAATAATTATTGATATAGAAATTGGTGACACGGTAAACTGTGAGATAGTAAATGGTGAGATAGTAAACTGTGAGATAGTAAATGGTGAGATAGTAAACTGTGAGATAGTAAATGGTGAGACAATAAATTGTGAGATAGTAAACGGTCACTCAAGGTTGATCATTCCAAATTCATGTATAATGTAGCTCATTCTTTCAAAATTTAATGGCTTAGTAAAAATATCAATAACCTGATGTTCTGTGCCAATGAATTCTAAAATAATATCACCTTTTTAATAATGATCTCTCAAAAAGTGATGTCTCACATCAATATGTTTTGTTATTGAATGAGAGACTGTATTCTTAGATATTTTAATAGCACTTGTGTTATCATAGTTTATAGGGACATGTCTAAATTGATATCTATAATCTAGCAAAGTGTGTTTCATTCAAAAAATATGAGAACAAAAACTACCAATAGCTATGTATTCAACTTCAATAGTAAATAATGAAACAGAATTTTTCTTCTAACTACACCATGATACTAGTGACTTTCTCAATAAGTGACATGTTCCATGGGTGTTTTTTCTATCTAACTTGAAACCACAAAAAACATCATCATAATTACTAACTAACTCAAATTATTGTCCTCTAGGATATAACATTCCTAAATTGGTAGTATGTTTGAGGTATTTAGACATTCTTTTAATAATAGTTAAATGAGATTATTTAGGATTTTCTTGAAAACAATCACATATACATGCACTAAATATAATATCAGACCGTTTAGCAGTCAATTAGAGAAGACTTCCAATCATTACTCTGTAATTGGTTTGATCAATGGATTTCTCATTTTCATGAAGATCCAATTTACAGGTGGTACTCATAGGAGTATTGCTACTTTTAATGCTATCCAAACCAAAATGTTTTAAAAGATATTTATTATATTTAATTTAATTTAAAATAATACCTTATTTATTTTAAAAGGTTTTAAATCCAAGAAATAATTTTATTTCACCCATTAAACTCATTTCAAATTCATTTTTCATCATTTCTAAAAAATCAACACATAAAGAATTTTTTAATGATCCAAAAATAATATCATAAACATAGATTTGTACTAAAAAAATATCTTTATAAATTCTTTTTATAAAAAGAGTAGGATCAACTATAACCTTTGTAAAATCTTTAGAAATAATAAAATTACTTACTCTATCATACCAATCTCTTGTAGCATGTTTTAAACCGTTTAAATCCTTTGTTAACTTAAAAACATGATTTGGAAAATGAGGGTTTGTAAAACCACAGGGTTGTTCAAAAAAAATCCTTAACTATATCCATTTAGGTATTCACTCTTGACATCCATTTGATATAGCTTGAAATTTAGATGTTCTGCATATTTTATAAGTATTGTAAGGGCTTCAAGTCTAGAAAATGGTGAAAAATATTCTTTATAGTCAATGCCTTCTTCTTAACTATATCCTTGTGCAGAAAAACTAGCTTTATTTCTTACAATAGTACTAACTTCATCTACTTTATTTATAAACACCCACTTAGTTTCTATATTCAAGGTGTCTTTAGGTCTATCCACTAGTATCCAAACATTATTTATTTCAAACTGATTCAGTTCTTCTTGTATAAACATTTCCCAAAATTCTTCATTTATTGCATCATTGACACTTGTAGGTTCAAGTTGTGACAAAAAGGCTTGATGTTCAACCTAGTTTCTAAGATAATCTATAGTTTGAGTTATTTTACCTAAGTATCCAACTATAGCATCTAAAGGATATTTTTAAGAGTTATTGTTAGTCTAGAAAAAGAAGGTCTAGTAATTTTAGCTTCTTCAACAGGTTCAGGTTCATCATGACTAAAGTCTAGAAAATTTCCAAAACTGGATGATTTAACGGGTTTCTTAACAGCGGGATAAAAAAATTTGGTAATTATGTCCATATTGGAATGATTATTCTCAAGGTTTTCTAAGTAGGTTTTGGGTTCAATTGTATCTATTTCATCGAATTTTATGTGCATAGATTCTTCTACACACTTAGTTCTTTTATTAAAGACTCTATAGGATTTTCTATAGATTGAGTAACCTAGAAATATTATTTCATCAATTTTGGATGAAAATTTATCAATTTTATCCTTAGTATGAAGAATATATACTTTACAACCAAAAACATTAAAGTAATTAAATTTAGGTTTTCTATTGTTCCACAACTCATAAGGTGTTTTCTTAAGAATAGGTCTGATTAAGACTCTGTTAATTATGTAACAAGCTGTATTGAAAACTTCATCCTAAAAATAAATAGGTAAATCATATTCATTAAGCATAGCTCGGGCTATTATTTGTAATGTTATGTTTCTTATTTCTACAACTCTATTCTGTTTGGGTGTCCTAAGAGTAGAGAAGTTGTGACTATAGCCATTTTGTGAGAAAAATGATTCAAATTACTGGTTTTAAAACTCACAACCATGGTCAATCCTTAAGGTTTTAATCCTCACACAACTTATATTTTCTACTGTTCTTGAATACTTAGTAAAATGAGATCAAGCTTCACTTTTGTGAGTAAGAAAGAAAATACAAGTATATCTAGAGTAGTCATCTACTAGAACATAAACATATTGCTTCCCATTAAGACATGAAACACTAGATGGTATAAACAAATCCATGTGAACCAACTCATGAGGTTGAGAAGTTGATACTTTTTTCTTTGGTTTTAAAGAGATTTTGTGTTGTTTACCTTTTTGACAAGGATTACAGACTTTATGATTTGGAAATTCTAGTTTGGGTATATCATTGACTAACCTTTTCCTTGCAATATTCCTAAGTGAGTGAATTTTAAAATTTCATAGTATCCTATGCCAGAGAAAAGACACTTTGTGAAAATCACTCAAACAAGAAACATTTTTAGAAATTAAGTATTCTAAATTAACAGTATAAACATTTTCATTTCTAAAAGTAGTCAAAACTAAATCATTTTTATAATTAAAAAAATTACATGCATCATTTTTAAATTTAACATTAAAACCATTATCACATAACTGAGAGATTCTAAGCATATTATATTTTAATCGACCAACAAAAAGAACTTTGGAAATTAAAATTGAATTGATGTTACCGATTTGGTTAAGGCCAATTATTTTGCTGTTTGCATTTTCAACAAAGGTGAAATTCCCTCCATCAATATTTATCAGATTATTGAAGCATGAATAATCTCCTATCATGTTTCTTGAACATCCATTTCCCAAGTACCATAGACTTCTATAGTATCTATTTAAACAAATTACCTAAAAAAGTAATTTGACCAAGAAAACACTTTGGTACCCAGACTTCCTTGGGTATAGTAATATTAGTAATTAATGCTTTGGGAACCCACATTTGTTTCATGGGTTTCCTATAAAGAGATTTTAAATTATTGGAAAAATAAACTCCGTTTGGTCTAGAAAAATTGAAGGTTATAGAAGGTTATCCAGTTTTAGAACTAGCAGAAAAATTATCAATTTTGGACATAAAAACTGATATTCCAGATTTTGTTACCAAATGATTTTTAGTTATGTTCTTCTATCCAGGTTGGTATCATATACCATTAGTATACCTAGGATCTACTTTTTTACCAATAATTTGTGTAAAATTATTTTTTCCCATTGGTAAACTTTTCTAAGTCTATTTTCAATTGCTCATCAAACAGTTTCAGTCCATTGTTCTCTTTAAGAAATTGGGCATTATTTTAATTTTTCATAGTAATTTTGGATTTGACAGTAGAAGTGAGGGAAAGTTATTTCTTAAAAATTTTATATTGATCTTTTAACTCATTGCATGTATCTTTAATAATTTGGTATTATTCAAACATTTATTCATTAGTTATGTTTTCAGAATCAGATTCATCTCCAAAATAATAGGAATTTTTTATAGAAGATTCAAGGGTTACCTTAGATGTGTTTTTCATAAAACACATATTGGATTTGTTGTCCTTTTCATCATGTGAGGATTATGACTCACTTGATCTATCCTCTGAAGCACTCCAGGTGTCCTTCATTTCTTTCTTGTACCTTTTATCTTTATGTTTATATTTCTTCTTATACTTTAACTTAGGAAAGTCAGCCTTTACATGTCTTATTCTCTTACATTCATAGAAAAATATCTCATTTGAATTTTCACCTCTTTTATAGTCCTTTTTCCAGTTTCCATTATTTTCATATTTTCCTTTGTAGCTAGATTTCCTGAAAAACTTCTTCATTATATAATTTTTTTTAAACATTTTGGATAATTGAGCCATTTTCTCATCACTATCTGATGGTGAATATTTATTACTTATATTGTCTTAATGAGTGTGTACCCTTTCCTTTTCTTTATTTTTGGAAGTAGTGGTTTTGAAAGCCGCTAACTTTCTCTTTGGTTTATCCTCTTCTTCTTTGTTGACCTTTAATTCTTCCTCACACATCAACAACTTTCCTATTATATCCTTGACTGGAAACTTAGTGATATCATAAGATTATCTAATTGATACTGAGGTTCCTCTACACCTTTTGGATAGACATCTAAGTAGCCTCATGATTTGTTCTTTGGAATCCACTAGATTCCCATGAGAGCTCGTTTGTATTGACTATCTCATTGAACCTGAGATACATATAAAAAATGGGACCATCAGGATTTATCTTAAAGTTATCATATTTAATAGTATAGGTATTAAGTCTCATTTATTTAACATTAGTGGTTCCTTTATGTGAAATATCTAAGGTATCCCAAATTTCATAGGTAGATTTACATGTAGAAATTCTATTAAATTCTTCATCCCCTAAAGCACAAAACAAGGCATTCATAACTTTACAATTATTATTGTAAGCAGTTTTTGTGGCTTAACTCCATGTAGTTCTTGTAGTGTCTATTATTTCATATTTATCTTCTATTATAGTCCAAATATCAAACCCCATTCTTTCTAAATGAATTTGCAACTTTATTTTCCACTGGTCATAATTTGTACCATTAAAGTAGGGAGGTCTGTTGGTAGAATCACCTTACTGTCTATTATCCATAATAAATAATAAAGACTAGATTTTAAAGAAATAAAAATTTAGAACTAATTGAAATTTGGAGACCTTTAAAACAATATTAAAATCACAATTGAAAATATTCGAAAATAGCAGTTTAAAAACATACACCTATACAAAATATTGGTCAGAGTATGACACCCAAGAGGGGGTGAATTGAGTTCCTTTAAAAATTTATATTAAAAATTTTATTTAGAAATACCCTAATTTAAAAACAAAAAAGGCTAGTTAATCAAAGTAACATATTTGTTAAATATTTGAGAGTTTTAATGATTCTTCAAATATTTATTAATTCTTAGTTAAATAAATTTATGAAGTTACTTCAACTTTTTAAATCAATATACTAAAAAAAATTATAGAAAAAACACTCTCTAAGATTAATTATCAAATAAAATTAATGTTTTATGGTTTGAATAAACAAATATAGATAGGAAAATAGAACTTTAACATAACATATAAAAACAAGAGATTCAGTCTCAAGAAGAGACTTAGTCCTCTCCACTTGGTGATCACCTACCACCAAGAAAAATATATATAAAAAAGATTGATCCACACCCTATATTAGGGTTTAAAATAGCATAAAAGATTTATAGGTCAACTAGACCTCTACCACAATTATACACGGGAGTAAAATGGTGTAAGAGAGTAGTAGTGAGAGGATATCTTGTATCATCCAATTTATCACAGGAGACAGTGTGTGTTTTTAATACATATACACACACTACTCAAAGGAATAATAAAATAGTAAAAAATAAATTAGAATATAATAATAAGGTATTAGAAATGATCTGAGTGTTATTCTATGTAGTTTTGGACTCTTTGAATATAAAATATTCGAAGTTTAGGTCCTCTTCTAGAAATTGACTCAGAAACAGAGTGTTGTGAATTCTATGTTCTGGTTTTTAGTTCAATGAGATTTTCTTCATAGCACTTATTCTTATTTAAGTTTTTGTTGCTACCAAGATATTCTCAGGATGGTTTACAATGAGTTCTTATTTAGTTCACAATAAGAAATATGGATTATCGTGTCTCTTCTACATTATCTGGTGTGTGTCACTCTCTCTTCTTCTTCAACTCATGCACTATAATATATTAATCCTTAGGTGTTTCTGTTTTGGACGATAGGGACCATGATCTCTACACCTCGTACCTTGTACTATCTGCTAACATGTCTGCAAGAATCATTAATAATATCAGTATCATTAAATATATCAAATATGACCATTATAAGTAATTTTGAATTTAATTGAAATAAGGAAAAAATGGATAAGTATGGAATGGTGTCACAGTCAGTGGTGACATAGGAACTGTGATTCAGGAGTAGTGAAACAGTCAGTGGTGATTCATACTTTTATTCTAATTGGTTTCTCTAGATTGGTGTCTAATACTTTGAGAAAATTTTGAATTGATTAGGTGATGAAATAGTTTTTTAGCAAGAGTGTCAGGTCCTTTTTGAGAAACAGTGTCAGTGGAAAAGGTTTCATTGAAACGGTGTCTGGTACTTCTTGAAAAAATGTGTCACTAGAAATGGTTTCATTGAAATGGTTTCTGGTCCTTTGTGAGAAATGGTTTCACTGGAAACGGTGTCATTAAAACGGTGTCTGGTCCTTTGTGAGAAACTGTGTCACTGGCAACGGTGTCATTGAAGTGGTGTCTAGTCCTTTGCAAAAATTCTGAACTGGTGACTTGATACAATGATGTCTGGTACTTTGTGATTTCTCAAACCAGTAGCATGATACAACGGTGTCACTATAATGGTGACACATAATTTACTGATTTTAGACTAAATGGTGAGACTGTTTGGTCATAACAATGGTGACTATGAGTTCACCTTAATGACGACTCATACTTCACCAAATATCTACAATCTGTCTTATGAAGTAATACTCACATAATGGATTAATATTAAACATGATCATAATTAAACATTATAGAACAATATTAAACATGATTTACAAGAGCTAAACATGATTTTTTATCACTAAAACAAGAGGAGTCCAACATTAATGTTTTTCTCCAATCTCCCCGATGCATTGTGATGTATTCAACTCTATAACCATGGATAACTAACCTGAGGTCTTGGATCCTATGGGATATTACATAGGCACCCTTTTCTTTAATTATTTATGATTTCACATCCTTGATATAGTAGTTAAATGGATAAAAGATGATTGATGATATCCATATACTCTTTCTGATGATTTGTTGCATTCTTCACTTTATCAAATCAGTTCTCCCTCCCTATCTTAGTTCATTTTTCATACTAATGAAACACTATGGATTTGGGGATTAATAATATATGATGGATCTAGGTGTGGATACATTGGATACCTTTATTGAGTGTGTCCTTTGCCTCTTCACTATAGAGGAGGTGGAACTGGATATACCACGAGAGATTTCTCTTGTGTATGCTCAGAACGTCAAATTAGATAAAGTGTTGAAATAAAAGAATGATATTGACTTTATTTTAATATTAAAGCTAATAGGATAATGAAGAACCTATGTGATTAACCCAAAATCCAACCCCTTTTCACTATTACATGTTGTGTTTCTCTATAATTTTATTTTAAATTCATAAATAAAAAACCAAATAAACAAAAAACATCAATTCATTATATTTTAAAAATTAAGAACATGAGAGAAATATTAACAATTGATTAGAATAGTGAAGAACCTACCCAGGCATGCTCCTTGGGAAATAACCTTGGTCAGACATGTGTCACATTCCAAGTTTCAATAAAATTAAAATTCTATTTGACAGTGGCCCACAACAACCATGTGATCTATTCCCTTATATATCACAAGAGGCACCCTTATGCATCCTTTATAAAATTTAGGTTACCTTTATAAAGCATTCTAGGGTTACCCTTATGTAACCAGGTTACCTTTATATACCCTTAGGAAATAAAAGATTACCCTTATGTGACACGTTGAAGCCCATCCTTACCTTTATGCAACTTATGTAAAAGAGGATTTACCCATAAATAACTCCCAAAAACCACCCTACATAAGGGTATAAGACAATTTCCTTTACCCAAGACCTATTCCATGTGTAAGGTTAAAAATTAAGTTAAATTTTTTTGATTTCCACTTAAAGGACTTAAAAATTAAAACAAAAAGGGGGTTAATTATTATAAAAAAGTAATTATTATAAAAAAATAGGTTTTTATAATTATCCCTACCATAAATTCTTTCTACCCCTAAAAATCCATCAAGATTATGAATTCAAAAAGATAGAAAGACATTGTTTTATAAACAATGATTTTCATTTCCACATCATGTGGCTATTATATCTGTAATTCTTCAATACACAGAATAAAGATATTGTTTTACCATAAATCACTATATATTGGTTATAAATAATCTAAATCAACTAAAAAAACACTAATGTGATAGGATTAAGATCAATGTTCTCTTATATAAACATAAGGAAAATGTTATTTTGATACCACTTCATTTGTAAAACGTACAACATGTCATGAACCAACGTCGAGTTAGATGACATGTCTAACTAATTAACCACCTTTCCAAGACATTTTATGATCTCTAAAGGGAATATAAAACCTCAGTACCAACTTACCCTACTTACTCAAAGACAATATCCTAAATTAAATGATATTCGGTGAGACAGGCTCAATCACTTACCTCATCCTCCAATGATAGACATCATTAGTTTTCATAACATCTCTGGTAGATTAAAAATATATCCAACCTTTACCAAGATAAATATATTGTCCCTTTCTCCCTTGAACAAGACTCGATCATACCAGTGACTATTCATATACCCTTTCCTGACATCAAGAGTTTTCACAAGGCAACCCATATAATACTTTAGAGTGTATATCCTTAATCATAGGTCGTGGTAGATACGAAAACGAAAATCTAATATAAATAATCACACCATGGATATTCAAAACCTGTCAAACATAAAGTTCATGATTTTATACCTTAACCATATCCCTGGTTGGAAAAACATGAGCTAGTTTCATGATTCAATTTATGATTAACCCAATCATATCTTCTTCCCCACTAGGATTCGATGGTGGTCTAGTTATGAATTCCATGGATTATTTATCCAACTTCCATAATGAAATGGATAAAGTTACACCAAACTGGTAGGTCTCTGGTGTTCCACTCCATTTTTCTAGCAGGTTGGCTTTATGACATAAAGTCTACAATTATTTTGATTTCTATTTCCACAATCATTAATTTCACTAATCATGACACATCTTGATAACCCAAGTGCATGAAACAACTAGACCTAAGTTCACCATCTATAAACTCCTATTCTCAAATCAATAAAAAAAACTACTTCCAATGGAAAAAGGAACCATTAGAAGACTAAAGACAAAAACCTAAGGTATCCCTACCATAAAAGGCTACATTATAATTCTATTTTCCAGTATCTACTAATTTGTCGAATTGAAATTAATTACACATGGAGGAACTATTTGGATCTCAAGATGAGCATACAAGCGCATCAGGGCCTCAAAAAAACATGTTCATTTCAATAAAAAGATTCCATAAGGATCCCTCCTCCTTTGATTCATCACTTACAATGTTAGTAAAACCCCTCTCAAAGATTTGGTGACAAAACCTTATGTTTGAAGAGTTTACCCAATATCAAAATCAAATATATGAAATAAATTAACCCATCATTACTATTGTAGGATCATATTCTTATGAGTAAAATTATACTTCATAAACATTGATCTAAGTATATCATAAACTTACCTTTAAGGTATTGGTGTCATAATGATCTGAGAACATGTACAACTACTATTAACTTAAAGTCATGGTGAGATAGATTATTTACATGAGGGAATAATTGGAAAAAATACTTAGGTTATCTCCCACTTTCTAACATCAAGACATATCTAAACCCCATGCCTGAGGATTCAAAATGACATAGACAATATTAAACTAGTCTTAGAATGAAAAAACACTAGAGATGAAGTTAACCTCACTTCTATCCTTTAAAATGAGTTCTAGGTTCTAGATTATCGAACATGTGGCTTTAAGGAAAACAGATACCTAGTAGAGGTATCCCATCATTTATATTAAATATAAAACGGTGTAACAACATGAAAATATACCAATACAAGATAAAAATAAAAATAAAAATGATGTCTCACATTTCAAACAAAGGAAACCCTCAAGATTTCTGCTTATAACTAATGGAAACAAACCTAGTCTCATAGGGTGAAACAAACCAAGGTAAAAACTATGTAAATTCTATAAAAAGGTATCATAACCAAGAAACAATGAAAAGATCAACCTAAATTTTCACTAGCATGGAACAAGCTTAAAAATTAGATTCAACACGTCTCATATAACTAAAAATAGTTCAAAAAAATACATTCCTTAGCAAGAAATGGCACAGATCTAGTCTTAAGTTATGAAAATACATCTATGGTAACATAGGTTTAGATATTTAAACTAGACGGTCCCTACTATCCAACTGATACTAATATATCACTAATGGATATCTCTGCAAAACTATTCCTGAATCTAAATCTTTTTACCCATGCATATACCCAAGGTTCACCAAGTCTAGGGAACTAAACCAAACCCCATGGCATAGCTTTCTCCAAAAATATTTCCCATGGAACAAGGTTCACATAGTGAAATGCAATATTGAATCATAAAGAAAAATAGAGTGACCCCTGCAGTCAATGGATAAACCCAAAGATGATATCAAATATAACACCTAAATAATGTTATTACAAAATTTCAACCACTCAAAAACTAATTAGTGTTAACTCAGGGTTCAACACAAAGATTCTAGGATACACTCAGGATCCTAATATTCCCATGAAATACAAGAAAACTAGTAAAATTGATCCTTAAGGACCCATCTACCTAATTATACTTATAAGTTCCTCTAGTCAACCCACAATTAGACATTATCCTTATTTACCTCAATACATTCCATTATTATAACATTGAGAGGGAAGAAAAATCTCACCACCCCATTCAGGGCCTGGTAAAGACTTAAGAGATGAGGAAGAAATATTACTCTCAATGAAAGCATCACACTTCAAATAAAGATCTCCCTAGAAGCCTCATTCAAATCACACAAGATGTGAACTCTATCTGGTCTTGTCCCTTGGAGAACATCAGATAATCCCTACCCGCCATAGTGGGTTAGGCCAAACTTATAAGTCATTGAGGTAAGTAAACACTTTCAGAAAGGTTTCAAAACAAACCCACTCAAGGAGAATAAAAATATTTCAAAAACTGTTTTTTTTTACTTTATACATCATTTGAAAAGAAGTTTTACAAATATAATTTTCACAAGTAAACATCTTTCATTACCCTAGAAAATGATTCAAAAAGAGAAAAAATTTATAATTCCAAAATTACAACATGAAACCTTACACCCTTTTCAATCCAATGCATTAAATAAGATTCATTTCCATCTTGCATCACATTATCCATGATTGAATCTCTTTAGAAAGGAAACACTATTCAAAATTATAAAAACTGGTTTCCCTTAAAAGTTATATTCTTCTTTATTATTCTTTAAAAAACCATTTACACTTGTATGTTACAAGTTCAAAACCACCATGGGTTTTTTTTCATAAAACCAAAAACCCAACCTTTATAACTCCATGGTAAACATTTATTTCTTTAAAAAACATTTAAATTATATTGAAAACATTTATCAATAGTTTTAAATTATTTCAAGAAAAATATTTAATATATTTGAAAACCAAAACATTTTCTAGGTTTTCATTAAAAACAACAATTTATTAAAACATGGTCTAGAAATAAAGAAATACATCATAAGAAAACAATAAAGATTCAATTTTAAAACAAAAATCATTTTCATGAAATCCATTTTCACACAATATACCAGAAATACCACCCTAATACAACAAAAGTATGCCATAACTATTAGTCAAGCTGATTCTTGATATTATCATATCCTAATAACAACCTTGATTTTGTTCCCATCAATGATATTTACTCAAATAATCCATGAATCATGGGTTTTAAATAAAAAAAAATAAAGGGATGAAGGTCATGATCAACCTAGAAAAGTGGTTTAAGACCATGTGATAAAAATTCCACAGCCCCTTTATGTTTCTAGAACCAAGTGTCTAATCATTGAATGGTTTTTCAGACCATCCAATTTGAGTTCACAACTTGAATCCCCTTTTGTTTTTGTCACGACCTGACCCTACCCAGGCTCGAGTCGCAACTACCCCAAGCCCGCCTCCATAGGCCAAGGGCTGGCGACTAGCGCCGAAGGCTAAACAACTCTGGGAGGCCTTTGCCTAAGTACATGTGCACACACACGCAGCCCACTCAATGCAGAAGTGAAGAGTAAAAAGAAAAGTAAAGTACCAACTTTTATAAATAAACCACAAAGTGCATCAACCTCTAAACAGTACAAAGAAAGTGTTGAAGGTAAACTGAAAAGAAAAGGGGCAAAACTCGTGCCCAACCAAAAAAGTGCCACAACCCAGCAACAGGTAAACAAAAGTAAAACAGATGGGAGAGTCCCATACCTGGAACCCAACTACGACCACCACACGTGGTCCAAGATCCTGAACTCTTAAGCTCCTCTAACGTCACGACCAAACTATCTGTCTTCTGCAAGGGCACACTAAGTGTGGGAAAATCCCAAGCAGGGGTGAGTATAAAAATACTCAATAGGATGCCCCAAAGGCTCAAGAGAGAAACAAAAGAGGTACTGAAGAGGTGAGCAGTAGATCAACAGGTAAAATTAAAGGAGTACAACCGAGAGTGCAGTAAAGAGTACAGATCAACCCAATAATAGGAAGGAAGTAGACTCATTGAAACACAAGGAGCTAGTAACGGTGAGAAGATAAACTTCTAATCGAGTCTTCTCTACCTATAGCAGGATAGTAGACTCGTCCAATCACGAGAAGCTAGACACAGAAAGCACATGGAATACCCTTCACATATTCACCTCTTTTGGAAGGAGAGTAACCAAACCCAAGAAGTGGGTATTTGAAAAAGGTATACATATATATATATGCTCTGTCAAGAAACCTGAACAAGATCGTAAGGGGATCTCCGTCCCGTAGATCAGCCCAAGAAAGTGAGTAGCCAGTAGTCCCATAAGTAAACACCATTGATTCCCAGCATCCCATACCTCTTCCCCGAACTGCAAGTCAAGGGGCTCAAATCACCACACCTCGAAACTATCCACTTTGAGCGGCACTGACTTTCCCACACGGTTTTAGGTCGCATCACAGGGACGTGTCTCGGTGGGAAAAGTTCCCCTCATTCTTGAGAGTTCTAGGGGAAAGTCAAACCACACCTCATCACTGTCACCAAGTCGAGGGGTCCTCAAAGTAAAACTATCACATCATTAACCCGTACAACCAAGGGTCCCGCTCTGATAGTCATGGAGAAAGGTCACCAACTAGCCTCATAAGAAGGCCTGAGTCTGAAATGCAAATGATTGACCCACTTCCCAGACCTGCTGGAGGGTAAACCCTAATACATCATCAGGAGACCCACTACCCAGCCCTGTTGGAGAGTAGACCTAGAACAAGTCGACAGGCAACCCACTGCCCAGCCCTGCTGGAGGGTAGAACCAGAAAAAGTCGATAGGTGACCCACTGCCTAGCCCTGCTAGAGGTTAGACCTGGAAGAAGTCAACAGGCGACCCACTACCCATCCCTGCTAGAGGGTAGACTTGGAAAAAGTTAACATGCGACCCACTGCCCAGCCCTGCTGGAGGGTAGACCTGTAACAAGTCGACAGGCAACCCACTGCCCAGCCTTGTTGGAAGGTAGACCTGGAAGAAGTCGACAGGCGACCCACTGCCCAGCCCTACTGGAGGGTAGACCTAGAAGAAGTTGACAGGTGACCCACGGCCCATCCCTGCTAGGGGGTAGACCTGGAAGAAGTCAACAGGCGACCCACTGCCTAGCCCTACTAAAGGGTATACCTGGAACTGCTCTGGCCATCCCTATTGGAAAGAACCTCCTGAGTAGAGGATCGGTGCCCACGTGAAGTATTGGTCACACCAGAATCCACAATAACCCTACTAGTCTAGACCATCGTTAACAAAAGGACCATCTGTGTCACGAGAGGTCAAAGGTACGTAAAGCAGAACATGACACGTACAAGGGGACCACATGATGTGTGGCCCTATCTCATCTCCAAACCATGAACACAAACGTTCCCAAGTACAACTACAAAATGTACCTCCCAACATTCTTGTATACTCCCAGAGTATATCACATCTCTATCCCAAAGGCTATTGAACGCATGGCACCCAAATTCGGCGCGAAGGGAAAAAATGTAATTTCGCCAACCTGTTTTCTCCATGGACCTAGCATGACCAACCACATCTCTTTAAGAATTCAATTAACTCTCCCAATAGTGAACATGATCACACACCAAGGGTTCTCTACAAACACCATAGGAAGAACCACCACTTGAGCACCTTTCATGCTTCCACATTTAATAATATCACGTAAGAGTCTCCGCTCACATGAACTAATTACCCCATTTTAATCCTTGTGAAAAAACATGCGAGATAGACTACTTACTCGCCTCAAACGGATATCTGACGGAAAAGTCGCCAACACCACTTTACTCCCAAACAACGTTCCGTGAACCCGAACCTCGGCCTTGAAAACAGTCGGGCGCATCGCACCATTGCGATCCCCTCAAGAAAACACGTCAAATTAACTGCTCACTTAAGTGCAATGGATATTCGAAGAGAAAGATGCATTTCGTTGTACCACACACGAGTGGTGCTTCGTGGGACCCGCTTCACAGTCCCAAAGTGCTAAAAATGGATCATGACGTTGCCATCCTCTCGAAAAAGTACTCAAGATTGACTATTCACTTGTCCAAAACGGACACCCGGTGATAAAGATAGAAATCACTGCCAACTCCCAAAATGGCCCTCATGGGGCCTGCACTAGCGTACTAAATTAGAGTGAGCAGATTGCACCATTGCAATTCCCTCGAAAAAAACCCCGAATCGACTGCTCGCACGCCCCGAACGGACGTCTAATGAAAAAAGTTGCAAAACGTGGCTCATAGCTTAAAAGACGGGCCGTGGGGCCCACATCTCAACTCCAGATTTAATGCCCGAAAACCCCTTGGAAATATTTTTCTTGACGCCAGGGTCATAACGCTGCTAACGGTGCTCAAAATAGACTCTGGATGTGTCTGCGCCGCCCAAAACAAGAATCCCTGGAAAAATTCCAATCCACTTAATGGTGGGTCGCGCCTCCGAGGCCCATCATTTCTAGAATTAAAAACCACCGAAACCATCTCAAAAAGTTCTTCCCGATTTAAGGATCACACTGCCGTAGACGGCACACAAAACGGACACCCGTAGTGAAGTTTACGGGCGTTCGAATTCGAGGGGGATGAATCCCCCTTGGGCTGGACCGGCCTCGGCCGGCCCGCGGCCCGGCCGTGGACCCCGGGTCCACGCAGTGCTGACCAGCCACGAGATCTGGTTTCCTTATTCCATGGAGACCCTCTGAGTGTGGGTCTCTGTCTCCGTGCAGGGTCACGCACCACGACCCCCCCCCCCCCCCCCCCGTCGTCGCGCCCCGCGAGCTCGCACGGCGCCTTCGACCTCACACGCCATCGAAGCTCGGCCGCCTGCCACTGCCCACTCGCGCTGACGCCCTCAACCCTGCAGCCTGAAGCCGCTGCCTGGAGTACCTCCGGAGGTAGTTTCTTGAACCTACGCCGCCGCCCAAGCCCGCGCCGCCGCCGACCGCCGCTCAAACCCGCCAGAGAACCCAAAAACTCGATGTTCTTCGGTGGACGACTATGATCGCCTCGGAACATGGATTTTCAATCCAAAACATGTATTGGGAATATTGGAAAACATACTAAACAACCATGGGATTTTCTCGGAAATTAAACAGAAATTCGACACCATAAATTGAGATCAAAGTTGATGCGAGAATTAAAAATATAAACGCACGATCCTACCTCTTTGGGCGTAACCCGATGCTTTGTCGTCGATTCGCCTTCACCGTAGCCGAGGTCTCCTTGATTGGAGAGGGAGGAGGAGGGATTGAGGAGGAGATATATTTGATTGGGAGCATTCACCAAAGGATGAACCAAGGGGGAGAGAGAGATGGGTTTAGGTTTAAATAAAGAAAAATTAATTAAAAAATTAATTAATTTAAAACCCCCAAATTAGCCCGCATTTGAAACTCTCGACGTGGTCAAGGTTAAGCCTCTCATTGGGTAAAAACTACCTCTTGAGCACAATGGCAGTCTCTGAATTTTAATCTGAGGCCCCATTCAAAAGTTATAAAACTTAACGCCTAAGTTTTCTAAATTATGAAAACGCCCCTGGTGGCATTTTCCACAGAGGGCCCACGCCCACGAAAGTTACACCCTTCCTAGGGTAAACGGCATGCTACGGACTCAACGGTGCCCTCGGTTTTCCAATCCGAGCTACCTTTTAAGAGACACCTAAGTTTAACCATTAAACAAATTAATTAATTAATTAATTTATCCATTTAATGTTCCATTAACGGGCGAGGGGTCCCAACGTCCCGCGCCAACATGTTTTATGTCGTTCCTAGGGTAAAAACCCCATTTCGGACCCATACGTACTCTCAGATTTAGGATCTGAATTACCGTTTAGGAGTTATCCCATTTATTTGGAATTCCCATTGTGAACGCACTGAAAATTTAATTCCGGCCACACTGGGGCTCGGAATCGCACGCTGCCTGAAGGCGCTGCTCTGGAATAACATCAAGAAAATTTCAAAGTCTTTTATAGAAAAACCTAGGTTCTTACATCATTCCCTCCTTCAATATTTTCCTCCCCAAAAAGAAAAACTAGGGAACAACTCAGGGGATTAAGCCCGCACCTGGCTCTCCCGTACCCAGAAGAACTCTTTCACAGGTTTACGCCACCGCACACAGACCAAAGGATTTGATCTGTTCACGCGAGGTCTACCCTTACCGATGAAGTGCATAGGAGCATGCACACTTCTTCTCAGGTGAGTCACGTGGGAGAAGATATGCACCCAAAACAGCCTTTGGATTTAGGGAAAGGCAGTAGGAAGCCTCGCTATACCTTCTCACAAAATCAAACAGTCCGAAGGACCTCGGGGGTAGCTCACCTCCCCAGTCGAACCTCTATGTCGTATGCCGTGACTGGAGTCTCCGATTGGACCTGGGACAAAGCCCGGTGATTCCCTCCTTCAGAATATCCATATGGTGAAACACCCAAGGATATCTGGTTACACAAGATTCCACAGTCGATGTCCCGCGACCAAGACTATCTTACACACTCAAAAGGCAAAGGATTCACCACCATCGAATAAAGAGAAAGGTTCCACACCTTCTATTCCACTAACACAGGGTTTCACCGACACACCGCGTCACCCTGGTAACAACTCAAGAAAGGAGCAGGGAGAAAATCATTTCACACAAAAATTCTAACAATTCTACTTGAAAATAGTAGAAGAGCTGTAGAACGTACCTCTTATCACCTCATTCTCTACAGGATCGTAGACATCCAAAGATTTCAGTTGTCCGCGGTCCCAGTCGTCAGCTCCTGAAGCCTGACGTGGACTGCCTAGGGGCGATGGGAAGACCTCCTAAGTTCATCCCCCACTTCCAGCTCCCCCCGCTCCTCTGCTAGAACCTCCTCTCTGGGCACTACTCCGATCACGGCGCTGCCTCTGCTGCGGTGGTGCACCTACTGCCTACCCGATATTCTCAGCGTGCCTGGTCGGGTAGTCTCGTGCCAAGTGACCTCGCTCATCGCAAGCATAACATCGACTCTCTCTGGGTTGAACTAGTTCCCTCCAGTGCCACTGTGGTGTACGACCACTCCCCTGAGTCCGGTTATCAGAAATCCATCTGCATCGAGGTTCTGTCTGACGACGCCCACTAGCTGCGGCAGACGTCTCGGCTCCATCGAGCCTGCTACCACCACCAACTGTAGAACTCGACATGAATCTCTATGTCACCAGTGCTTGATATAGCACCCCGGAATAAGTGGGAATGCACAAGGGTACTGTGACAGCAAAAATCTCTCTGCGGAGACCCTGCTCAAACTTCTGCGCTCAGAAGTTTCCGTCATGGTCCAAGTCTGGGTAAAAAAACGTGCACTGTCTGCGAAACTAGTCGCGTACTCAGCCACCATCATCCCTCCCTAATGAAACTGTGGAAGCTCCCTAGATCCGAACTGGGTGTAAGCAGGAGGGGTAAAACTCCTCATGGAACAGCAGCTGAAAGTCTCCCCGTGAAAGCAACGACTAATCAAGAAAATGTGTCATCAGACTCCACCAACGCCCAGCTACTACATGGAAAAGGATGGCGGCCAAAGCCACCATAAGATCTGATGGCGTCTGCACAATCCTAGAAAGGCGAACCACTATCCCAAGACAAACCTCTACTACCTGAGGGTCTGGATCGCCACTAAACCTCAGCGGTCTCTGCCGCTGGAACTCACGGAGTGCGCTCAACCTGCACTCAAGCTCAGTCTGCTCTACTGAAGTTGTCTGCTTCTCACCAGGTGGAGGTGCTGCTACTGGACCACCTGGATAAAGGGAATCACATGATGGGTCATGGACTAAGGCCTCATAGCTCACAGGGTCATAGTCACAAACCAAAGCTGGTATCCTAGCTGGCTATCTTCACAAAGACATCATGAATGTTATTAAGGAGTGCCGCAGTCAGATGAGCATATATGTACATAACAGTAACAACAATAGGGAGCTGACTCAAGAAGGACAGTCAAAGACTCAATCCTATGTGATGCACAAACCAATTTTCCCTGCAACGGGTGTCTCAGCATGCCGAGTTGAAAAGCGGGTTATCAGGGTCCTGGTGAATGGATACGTCGGTCATCGCACCATCACTGGAATCCCTGGCCTGAGAGACGCTCTCGAGACATGTTGACACCGTTGCCCTAAATCCCAACCAATTCCTTTTTAGGGACATCCGAACAACGTCCCAAGTAACGAACCACCTCTGATACCACTTTTTCATGACCCGACCCTACCCGGTCTCGATCTGCAACTACCCCAAGCCCGCCTCCATAGGCCAGGGGATGGCGACTAGTGCCGAAGGCTAAACAACTCGGGGAAGCCTTTGCCTAAGTACATGTGCACACACATGCAACCCACTCAATGCAGAAGTGAAGAGTAAAAAGAAAATTAAAGTACCAACTGCTATAAATAAACCACAAAGTGCATCGACCTCTAAACAGTACAAAGCAAGTGTTGAAGGTAAACTGAAAAGAAAAGGGAAAAAACACGCGCCCAACCAGAAAAGTGCCACAACCCGACAACAGGTAAACAAAAGTAAAATAGATGGGAGAGTCCCACACCTGGAACCCAACTATGACCACCACATGCGGTCCAAGCTCCCAAACTCCTAAGATCCTCTGATGTAATGAACAACCTGTCCGCCGTCTGCAAGGGCACACCAAGTGCGGGCAAAGCCCAAACAAGCGTGAGTATAAAAATACTCAGTAGGATGACCCGAAGGCTCGTGGGGGCAACAAAAGAGGTGCTGAAGAGGTGAACAATAGATCAACAGGTAAAAGTAAAGGAGTAAAACCAAGAGTGCAGTAAAGAGTACAGCTCAACCCAACAAGAGGAAGGAAGTAGACTCATCCAAACACAAGGAGCTAGAAATGGTGAGAAGATAAACTTCTCGTCGAGTCTTCGCTACCTATAGCAGGAGAGTAGACTCATCTAATCACGAGAATCTAGACACAGAAAGAACGTGGCATACCCCACGCATCTTCACCTCTTCTGGAAAGAGAGTATCCAAACCCAAGAAGTGGGTACTGGAACAAGGTATACATATATATATTCTTTGTCAAGAAACCCGAACAAGATCGTAAGGGGATCTCCATCCTATAGCTCAGCCCAAGAAAGTGAGTAGCCAATAGTCCCAGAAGTAAATACCATTGATGCCCAGCATCCCGTATGTCTGCCCTGAACTGCAAGTCAAGGGGCTCAAATCACAGCACCTCAACACTATCCGCTTTTGGTGGCACTGACTCACCCGCACGATTTTAGGTCGCGTCACAGGGACACGTCTTAGTGGGGAAAGCACCCCTCGTTCTTGAGAGTTCTGGGGGAAAGTCAAAACACACCTCATCACTGTCACACAGTCGAGGGGTCGTCAAAGTCAAGCTGTCAAATCACAGACTCGTACAACCAAGGGTCCCGCTCTGTTAGTCATGGAGAAAAGTTACTGAATAGCCTCATAAGAAGGCCTGAGTTTGAAATGTCAATGGGTGACCCACTACCCAGCCCTATTGGAGGGTAAACCCTAATACATCATTAGGTGACCCACTGCCCAGCCCTGCTAGAGGGTAGACCTGGAACAAGTCGACATGCGACTCACTGCCTAGCCCTACTAGAGGGTAGACCTGGAAGAAGTCAACAGGTGACCCACTGCCCAGCCCTGCTAGAGGGTAGACCTAGAAGAAGTCGACAGGCGACCCACTGCCCAGCCCTGTTGGAGGGTAGACCTAGAATAAGTCGATAGGCGACCCACTTCCCAGCCCTACTAGAGGGTAGACCTGGAAAAAGTTGACAGGCGACCCACTGCCCAGCCCTGGTGGAGGGTAGACCTAGAACTACTCTGGTCGTGCCTACTGGAAACAACCTCCTAAGTAGAGGATCAACGCCCATGTGAAGTATTGGTTACACCAAAATCCACAATAACCCTGCTGGTCTAAACCATCATTAACAGAAGGATGATATGTGTCACGAGAGGTCAAAGGTACGTAAAGCAGAACACGACACATACAAGGGGCCCACACGACGTGTGATCCTATCTCATCTCTAAACCACGAACACAAATGTTCCTGGGTACAACTATAAAATATACCTCCCAGTATTCTCTTATACTCCCAGAGTATATCACATCTCTAGCCCAAAGGCTATCGAACACATGGCACCCAAAGTCAGCGCGAAGGGAGAAAATTTAATTTCACCAACCTGTTTCCTCCATGACCCTAGCACGGCCGACCACATCTCTTTAAGCATTCACTTCACTCTCCTAAGAGTGAACACGATCACACGCCAAGGGTTCTCTACAAACACTGTAGGAAGAACCACCACCGGAGCACCTTTTATGCTTCCACATTTAATAAGATCATGTAAGAGGCTTCACTCATGCGAACTGATTACGCCATTGTAATACTCGCGGAAAAACACGTGAGATAGACTACTTACTTGACTCAAATGGATATCCAACGGAAAATTCACCAACACCGCTTTATGCCCGAACAACATCCCATGATCCTGAGCCTCAGCCTCAAAGACAGTCGGGCACATCGCACCTTTATGATCCCCTTGGGAAAACATGTCAAATTGACTGCTCACTTGAGTGCAACGGATATCCGGAGAGAAAGATGCATTTCGTCGTACCGCACACGAGTGGTGCTTCATGGGACCCGATTCATGATCCTGAAGCACTAAAAACGGATCACGCCGTTGTGATCCTCTCTAAAAAGTACTCAAGATTGACTATTCACTTGTCCGAAACGGACACCCGGTGATAAAGATAGAAATCAGCGCCAACTCCCAAAACAACCCTCATGGGGCCCGCACCAGCGTGCTGAATTAGAGTGAGAAGATTGCACCATTTCAATTCCCTCGGAAAAACACCCCGAATCGACTGCTCGCACGCCCCGAACGAATGTCTAATGAAAAAGTTGCGAAATGTGGCTCGCAGCTTAAAAGACGAGTCGTGGGGCCCACATATCAACTCCATCTTTAATGCCCGAAAACCCCTTGTAAATATTTTTCTCGACATCAGGGTCGTAACGCCGCTAACGGTGCTCAAAACAGACTTTGGATGTGTCTGCGACGCCCAAAACAAGAATCCTCGGAAAAACTCCAATTCACTTAATGGTGTGTCGCGCCTCCGAGGCCCCTCGTTTCTAGAATTAAAAACCACTGAAACCATCTCAAAAATTTCTTCCCGATTTAAGTATCACACTTCCATAGACGGCACACAAAACGGACGCCCGTATTGAAGTTTACGGGCATCCAAAGTTGAGGGGGATGAATCCCCCTTGGGCTGGACCGGCCTGGGCCGGCCCGCAGCTCAGCCGCGCGGCCTGGACGTGGACCCCGGGTCCACGCAGCACCGAACGACCATGAGGACTGGTCGTTTTCTTCCACAGAGACCCACTGATTGCGGGTATCTATCGTCGCTCGGGGTCGCGCGCCGCGACCCCCCCCCCCCCCCCCCCCCCGTCGTCGCGCCCCGCGCGCTCGCTAGACGCCTTCGACCTCGCCCACCGCCGAAGCCCGGCCGCCTTCCGCTGCCCTCTCGCGCTGACGCCCTCGACCCCGCGATCTAGAGCCACCACCTAGAGCACCGCCGGAGGCCACCTCCTGAACCTACGCTGCCGCCTGAGCCCGCACCACTGCCTCCTGAGGACGCCGCACCGCCGCCAACCGCCGCTCGAACCCGCTGGAGAACCCAAAAACCCGTTGTTCTTCGGCAGACGACTACGATCGCCTCAGAACTCAGATTTTCAATCTGAAACATGCGTTGGGAAGATCAGAAAACATACTACTCAACCATGGGTTTCTCTCAAAAATTAAATAGCAATTCGACGCCATAAATTGAGATCAATGTTGGTGTGGGAATTAAAAATGTAAATGCACGATCCTACCTCTTTGGGCGTAGCCCGACGCTTTGTCGTCGATTCACCTTTGTCGTAGCTAAGGTCTCCTTGATTGGATAGGGAAGAAGAGGGCTTGAGGATGATCTTTCCTTCATTGGGAGAATTCTCCATAGGATGAACCAAGGGGGAGAGAGAGATGGGTTTAGGTTTAAATAAAGAAAAATTAATTAAAATTTTAATTAATTTAAAACCCCCAAATTAACCCGCATCTGAAACTCTCGACAGGGTCGAGGTTAAGCCTCCCCTAGGGTAAAAACCACCTCCCAAGAACAACATAAGTCTCTTAATTTTAATCTGAGGCACCGTTCAAAAGTTATAAAACTTAACGCCTGAGGCCGCTAAATTACGAAAACGCCCTTGGTGGCATTTTCCACAGAGGGCTCATGCCCGCGAAAGTTACACCCCTCTTAGGGTAAATGACACCCTCTAGACTCAATGGTTCTCTCAGTTTTCCAATCCGAGCTACCATTTAAGAGACACCTGAGTTTAACCATTAAACGAATAAATTAATTAATTTATTTATCCGTTTATTGTGCCTTTAACTGGCGAGGGGTCCCAACGTCCCGTGCCGACATGTTTTATGTTGTTAATGGGGTAAACACCCCATTTTGGACCCATCCATACTCTCATATTTAGGATCTGAATTACCATTTAGGAGTTGTCCCATTTATTTGGCGTGCCTAGTGTGAACGTACTGAAAATTTAATTCCGGCCACACCGGGGCTCGGAATCGCACGCCGCCTGAAGGTGCTGCTCTAGAATAACATCAAGAAAATTCCAAAGTCTTTTATAACAAAAACTGGGTTCTTATAGTTTTATTCCCTAAATCCATGATAACCCCCAAGGAAACCAACACATGCCAATGAAGATCATAAGTCATTACACCAAACCATAACACATGAAAAAAAATAAAACATAAAATAAATATAGACTACCCATGGAAACTCAAGAGACATCATAAAATGTGGTCATCAAGAACCTACTTGACATGTACATATTGAGCTATGAAAATTCCAAGATCTGGTATATCATAGACCCTGAACCAAACATAGATAGTATATTAACACTTCTATCTAGTTATATGTTTGATACCATTTGGTAATGAACTAACATGGGAAAACCTAATACGTCATCCTAGATAGACCTCCATAAGGTGGTGATCAACCAAAAATCCAATTAAGTCTCATGAATACTAGAAATAAGTTTAAAAAGCATATTAAAATGAGAAAGTAAAGTATAAATCCATGATATATATTACATTAAGCAAAAAATGATAAACCTAAAAGTAAAATAAGACAATACAATCTAATTATTTCTATTACCTTCTTTCACCACAATTCTAATATACTCTAAAGGAAATTCTAAAAAAGAGAAGTATATATGCCACATGACACCCTTCTCTTTACCTATAACTTTCAAAACCAAGGCTGAAAATTCCCAATGTAAAAAGTAGGGTGTGAGCACTAAATCTCATTTGGATACCACCAAATATTCTATACAATGGATATCACCATAAATCCATTAGTTCTACCTTTAAAACATGACCAGTTTATAAATCCATTTCGAAATGATTTTTTTTATAGAACATCCTTCAGTTTTTTTAAAAATATTCCACATTCAAAGATGAAATAATATGAAAATAATAAATAATGGTAAACATAGATAAATAATCAAAATAATAATATTCTAAAAGGTAACTTTGTAATCATAGTAAGCACGGTACAAAAATGTAACAAAGATAATACAATCCAATTTGGATGTCCATAGGAAAAAATCCATAATAAAAACATGCAAGTATATAAAAAATATTGCACAAGTGAAACCATAATGAACAAAAAATATTGTCCACTAGCTTATGGGAATAAATAACTATGATAAATAATATGAAAGTAAGCTGATAGGTTAATCATATGATATTGAGTCCTATCATAGTCTATCAATATCAACTTGATACCCATGCCCAATTTTCCTGAATATTTCCATGTTCTAAGTTTTCAAAAATTAAAAATAGGTGATAACATCATGAATGAAACATTATTGGGATCTAGCCTTTGGTAATACTATGCATAAGGTTCACAAATGTTCCCATGTTCCATATTTCAAAAAACAAATCATAAGTTGCACTCGCAATTTTATTAAACAATTTAACGAACGAAGTATCATCACTACCATGATTTGAAAATCCATTTTAAAATAAAAATTATTTATAAATATTATTTCACAAGTGTAACAACACCACTCCCATTATTTGAAAATATTTTTTGAAAAAAAATCCATTTTTTGGGTTTTCATCAAACTCAAAAAGTGCATGAACTATTTTTAAAGAAAACCATATTTAAAAACATTTTTCAACAACCTGATATGGAATTCTGGAAATTTTTAATCACATATTCCAAACTACATAATTTAATAAATCAACTATAATTATCTCTCAAAAACATTATGATAATAGATTCTATCTCTCCTATATAATTTTCTAAATTATCATTTGTGAACATGAAATGGTATTTATCAAGAACATCAGGTGATTTCTGGTTTAGAAACACTAGATAAAAACACCTAACTCAAAAAAGATGAAAAATATCTTGGCTTAGAACCCACCAACTAGTTAGGGAGAGTAACTTATAGAAACATGGGAAGTTCTATGCACAATTTCCAAGGAAGAACTACTTCCAACACTCTTCTATTAATCTCCCAATGAAGAAGAAAATGAAAAATAGAAAATACCTTCAATATAATCTAAATGTACACCATTATATTAAATACAAAAATCATAGGTAAAAAGGGTCCATGTGTTTTTAAATAAATAAACCAGGCACTCTAGTTTACATCAATAAAACCTTAAAATTAAAAACACCATTTAATTTACTATTTTAATAAACTCGTGAATAAAGAGAATTTAAAAACTATCATAATGGAGTTAAAATATTTCAAATTATTTATAAGAATTAATTCCATGATTTTAGATCTTTAAAATCATAAAAAGAAATTATATGGTCATTATGGAGAAGAAGAAAAAAAACATTTTTTTTGTTTATTTTCTCCCAAAAACAGTGTTGTGTAAGGGTAACATGGAGTTTCCCATACATATCTCCCATGTGTCATGTAAGGGTACTATGTTAGACTTAAAAAACCCTAAATTACCCTTAAAAATCCTATGAAAATTTTAGGTTACCCTTATGTATTTCCCTTACCCTTATACAGTTATCCTGATACCCTTACGTAGCTTAAGAGATGACCCTTACGCAAGTCTGTACCCATACATAAATACCCTTATTCAAGATGGTACCCTTACTCAAGCCCCGAGTTACCCTTATTTAGTGCATCAAAAATCATGTGTACCCTTACTTAGTGAAATAGGTACCCTTATGTATCCTTTAGAATATATAAGTTACCTTTACACAATGTGCCAGGGTTACCCTTACTCAACCAGGTTTCCTTTTATATACCCTTAGGAATTGGAGGATTACCCTTATATAGTGCATTGAGTCCCCTCCCTACCATTACACAACTTATGTAAAATAGGATTTACCCTTGTGTAACTCCCAAAAACTACCATAGGTATGGTTATAGGGAACTTACCTTTATAAAGACCATATGTCACACATAAGGGTAAAAGTTAAGTAACAAATTATTTTATTACCACTTAAAGGACTTAAAATTTTTTTAAAGGGGGTTTTAATTATTATAAAAAATATATTATATGGTGTTACATGAATGTCATATAGAGACAAATATTTTTACTTGGTTCACCTATATTGGGCTACTTCAAGGATCCTATTATCAACATTATGTTGATTCACCAATTAACCACTAGGATCACTATTTTATATGGTTACAAGGTTTTGGGTTGGATCACTACTACCCAAGGCTCACAAACTCTAAAAAAACACTACATTATTCCTCCTCCTTCATTCACTACTATGAGGTAGGATTACCACATTGTTTATGGACTTTTAGGTCCCTTCAAATATCAATATTTTTATTGATTTTCATCTTAAATTATAATTTGATTCTCTATTGAATGTCCTTTTTTCTCCTTCATATGTCTACTATGAAATTTCATCTTTATATATTATTCTTTCCAAAATATATCTAGAACTCCACTTTACAATTTAGTTCCTATAATTCCTTTACTTTGCTACAATATGACAACTTGTTCTCCTTATATTTAGTGGGCTTTACAAGCTATCTCTTTCTGGTCCAAGTATATAACTTTTTCTCCTTCTTGTAAATTGGACCATCAAGTTAAGCATAATTTCCTTCCTCTTCAACTATCTAGGTATGCAAGAAAAAATATTCAGGATCCCTACTTATTTTCTAATAGATGTGTCAGTGAATACTCATAGAGATCTCTTATACTCTTATCATGAAGGTGTCATTGATATTTCACCTCTCTCCACTCCCTTCATAGATTTTTTCTTCTCTAGATACATATATCTGGTAGAAATCCCCTCAAAATATCCTTTTTTATTTCTTAGTTATGCAGTAAAATATTTCAACAAGAAGTGATTTTCTATTTTCCACAAATCAAAATTGATAAGACTTCATGTACATCACCAAACTAGAACTTTCCATCTTTAAGAATATATTTATATCTTTCCACGTGATATAAAAAATGTGTATTAAAAATACATGAAAGTCTTGGATGTTGAATCCTTCACATCATCACTTCCCTCTTTCCTTGGCATGAATCATAAAAATACTTTGGGTCTTTCATATCTATGATCTTCAATCACATGTATCTTTTCAAAACACTAGCTTGAAAAGGTGAGTAGAGCTTCATGCATGCAGGATACTTCACTGATGGATATCCTCCATTTCTGAAGTGAAATATTCCTTTTAGGGTGAATATATTTTCGTTTTAATTCACTACATCTCACCCACAACTTCCTTTTTTATTTTGGTCTTGGAGCATGAATCTTATTTTAAGTTCCATGATGTTTTGAACACTTTCAAATAGTTCCTTAATTTTCCAAAGTTAGTTTCTCTACTTGTCGATGTATCTATAAAATCGCAAAGAAAATTTTCAATGTCACTATATAATTCCCATATGTCTGTACAAATTATCATAGGGAACCATATTCACCTATCTGGTCCATCATGTAGCTAATTTTCTTATGTCACTAGATTCATATATGCGAACTTCTTCAAATAGCTATATTTTCCTACATCACTATATTTGGATACATGAACCCCCTCAAATAACAAAATTTCCTTATATCTAAATCTATATATTCAAGATTCCTTATATAGCTAAATTTTCTTACATCACTTGAATTCCCGTACATAAAAAATTGATTAGTTTATTTCATGTAAGTGGTCCTTTTCTAAAATCACATACATGGGAAATCCCATATGTGGGTACTTGACTATTTATCTAGATTTTTTTATTCCTGATGCTCTTCAAAATTTAGGCCAAAAAACCTATATCCTTCATTTACATGGCTTACTACCTTCATGGATCATCCCACATACCTATATAAGAAGTTTCACATTGCTATTTTTATATATCTGATCATTATTCCTCAATGAAAAGCTCCAAGTAGGACTATG
Source organism: Viscum album (assembly GCA_963277665.1). Taxonomy (NCBI): domain Eukaryota; kingdom Viridiplantae; phylum Streptophyta; class Magnoliopsida; order Santalales; family Viscaceae; genus Viscum; species Viscum album. Next base: position 309,925,271 of record OY728133.1, on the reverse strand, counting down.
GACTCCAAATTTCTTTGTCAATGAATCAAAAATATATAGAAATAACAAACATTTTTTAAAAACTCTAAACATCACCTCATCCACCTTAGAAGCAATTCCAATAAACTTAGCGATATCAAAAAATATCCTCGTCTTGTCAACGAAACAACTTGGGTTGAGTCCACACATCTTGTCGATAAATTAAACACTCACCAAATGGTGTCCAAAAATCTCCCCTTTGTATTTTTTTGGAATTAATCTCCAAGATACATCAGCTCCCCATTATTTAATAAAATAAAAAGGGTTTAACTATGATTATATTTTAACTTTTATAGTATCCCTCTTAGGGTGTTCTAGGATATTCTACCCCTTGGTGATAGGGTTCTCTAACTCATCTAATACCCCCCCTTTGAATTGGGTTTTCTTTTTATATATTTATATATAGAGAGAGTGATCTTACCCTTCATTAGTACTTGGGATTAATAAATAATTTATCCCCTTAAAATATGGGAAGAAACTCTAATACAGATCAACTCTCACTTTGTCCAAGATGGGTTCCTCATGGGATTCAATTATCCATTTAGGGACATGGGTAGCTTATTATCCAATAATATATCCCCCTTTTTCAAGAAAATTGATCTTTTGGATTTGTTCACCAATTTTTTATGAATTTATGATTAGACTACACAATTCTAGAATTTTCTTTTCTAACACAGTTTCACTTTCCTTTGAAATTCCATAAATGAATTTACCACTTAGAACATTGGTTGTTTATGTATTCTATAAGCCTAATAAACCTAAACTTAATGTAGAACCCAAGAGTTTTTTCTAAACAAAACCAATGTTTTCCATGTCACTCATGATTCTAATAAAAAATATAGTAGATTCATATTTTACATTCCCACAAAAAACAACCTATGATCTCTATCACACTTTCACACCAAGTAGTTAGTATATATGTTTTAAACACATTAAGTTTCATATATACAAAGCATTTAGCTCTTTATAGGTTTAATAATTGTGAAAATGAGGCATATAATCCTATAATATACATCACATGGTCTGTAATAATGGGTATCCCATGCAAATTAGATAGCTCATACCAAATATTAAGCACAAAAACATAAATAATCATTAAAAATAGTAATTTTGTTATTGTTGTTGTCTTCAGGTTTGTTCTCTTTATTTTAATTTTTTTTACCACTCATTTTAGGAAATGATACCAATGTATTTTACTAATTTTGGTATTGATATCATATATAAACTCATATATGGTTTTGAAATATCTTTCTAAATAAATTTAGACACTTTTTTATCCAAATTATTGTACATAGTGTGCAGCTTTCAGATTCCAAATTTTACATTCTCTTCCAGAAGCCAACATTCTGGTTTATATGATAAGTAAAAATTATTCCTATAAACTTATAGATGGTTAAAGTTAAATATTTAATTATTTATTTAGGATTGATACCAATTGAGGGCTTGAGATACTCCATGAAATCCCTTTCTTCATACACTTTCCAATTCTAGATAGATTTGATTTGCAGCTAACCCACAAGTGCTTTCTTAACAAAATTAACCCATGGATCGTATCTCCCCTTAGGACTGCATCACCTAAAAAATAGTTAAAAAATTAATGCATGGGGATAGGGTTAATTTAACCTCATTGTGTTGATAAATAGGTATGATCATATCTAACGAACCCATTATTTTCCACCTTTCCTTCTCCCTTTTTTAGATTTAGGGAGGGGAATGTCATCATATCATCAACTTCTTGATCATCCTCCATGGTGATGTTATTCAACCCCATTTTTAGTGGATTTTCTCTGAGTAAAACCACATACACACATTTTTTCTTGTTTGATTTATTTCAGGGTCTCTTTTCTTGTCTTTTACTTCTCCTTAATTATGAGATAAATATCACTAGTGCTTTTTTCAACTTTTAATGCATTTCCACTACTTTCACCATCATTTTTATTTCTCTATTATAGAATTATGCCACTAATATTATTCTCTTTACTTTTAATGGTTATTTTGATACCACATAGGAATACCTTATTTCTATATTCCTTGATGGCCATGAGAGTCATCTCATATTTCTTATTTCTTGGTGGATTCTTGTTTTCTTTTTCTTCCACCTTCCATATAGTTGGAGAAATTCTTTATTATTCCTTCATAATTTTTTCTCCCTTTCCATGAGGGATTACACGAGTACACCAAATTATATCTTTGATGCACCCCATTTTATGCTCTATTTCTTACCTCCAAAGTATTAAACTTATTTTCTATCACAACAAAATTCTTTTCTAAATAATATCTTTCATTGAATGTCACATGAGTAGAGTGTCTCCTAATAGAATTTTTTAAATTACAAATATTCTTCCAACTACAATGACTTTCTATATGATTGGAGCTAGAATAGATAAAAAAATCGATAGAAATCATACCTAATTTGGTATTCCCTTGATGATGATTTCTAGGAAAAATATTTCCTCACACTTTTGGGCTTTTGTGATTCAATACACATGCTCATAATGTGCACAAATTTCCCTCAAAAGTGACACTTTATTTCAAACTAGATCTGGACCTAATTTATTCTAGGTTTTTCTAGAACTATTTATTTATTATTAGATTTTAAATTATCTTTACTTATAGACAACAAATCTATAATTCTCTTTTTATTTCCAGATTTCATATCTAGATTACCTCTAGATGTACATGTTGAGACTTCCTTTGGGGAGGGTCTTTATCTTCTCATGTGAGGTATTATTCCTTTAACAAAATTACATTATTTTATAATCATTTTACTTTATCTAGGTATCCATACTCATTAATTTATCTCTATCTTCAGTACTAGTATGCATTTTTTCTTCAATTTATGAATTGAAGGAAATGATGTTTCCTTTCAACTCTGTTTATTTATCCATTTGGTTATTTATTTCTTATAATATCACCTCAATAAAATAAATATTAATTTTTATATTTTTACTCATCTCATTGAAATAAAATTTCAAGGACACTTCAACTCCTTTTAGTATTTTATTTTCAATGGACACATATTATAACAATGCAAGATACACTTTATGTAAAATTTATCATCTATATACCTCTTATTAGTGCATGTATGTACACTTACAAGATAAGAAACATGATTCAGTTTCCTCTTTAACATATTCAAAACACTTATTTAGTTCCAAGAGAGTGTTTGAAATTTTTGGTACACTTTACTTCTTCAAAACAGAGTTAGAAACAAACTTAGAAACATGTTTAGAAGATATTACCTCAGTTTAAGATCTCATCCTCTATGAATAATTCCTCTTGTATTTATCCCTATTTCCTTTTAAAATAAGTAAACTTTCATTTGGATTATTTTCATTGAAAAATAAATCTTATAGTATCATATAAATATCTTTAGAGAATATGTAATGAGGAATCCTATTAAACAAAACTTCCCTGAGTGCATCATTTAATGCCTTTTTGACTAGGGAATTAATCTCAATATTTCATTGATACATCTCAAAGATAATTTCATTTCATATTATAATAATAATTCGTTTATTAAAAACTTATTGATGGACTCCAAGAGAATACCCCATTTAGACATAAAAATCCTTATACCACCTCTGAAATTTATTACCATTGAAAAATGGTGTCTTTTTTCATTTATCTATTTTTTAAAGAACTTCAAAATAAACCTATATGGATAAAAACTCAGTAAAAACCTTATTATTTGATACTAAATGTTAATTCTCCTCTATTCACCCTGAACGGGGGGGATGGGGGATGAATCTAGGGGAACCTAATTTAAAACCTTTTTAAACTCATTACTAATTTTCTATTTTGGATCTTGTTCCCACATTCGTAGGAACTATGTTCATACATTTTCTTAACACTCAACCTCATTGAATTCACATAAAAATTTAGAGATGTAATGCATGAAATGACACAAATATTTTTACTTGGTTCACATACACTAGGATTATTCAAGGATCATGTTATAAATTATTTTTCAATGCACCAGTTAACCACTAGGATCACTACTTTTTATGGTTATAATGTTCTGGGTAGATTCACTACCACCCAAGGCTCACTGCCTTTGAAGGTTAACTACCTCATTCTTTTTCCCTTTTTCACTACTCTATGGTAGGACTCCCACACATTTTATAGACTTATATGTCCCTTTAAAAAACAATACTTGAATTGAGTTGCATCCTCAAGTGTGAATGGATGTTCTTATGAGTATCCTTACTGCTCCTTTAAATACCTACTATAAACTTCCCTCTTTATATCTTCTTATTTTCAAAATATATATGTAATTCCACTTTCCAGCATAGTTCATGGAACACCTTTACTTTGATACATTAAAAAAACTCCTTCTCCTTCAATTTTGTAGGATTTTAAATTTCTCTCCTTCCATTCCAAGACTATAACTTAATATCCTTCTATGAAATTATATATTAAAGGTAATCAAAGGTTCCTTCTTCTTCGATTATCCTAGTATGTAAAAAAACTATTCGAGATCCCTTCTTCTCTTATTATATATATTTTGGTGAATACTCATAGATCTCTATATTGAACTTCTCATATATGTTTAATTGATATTTCTTCTTTCTTTAATACCTTCATAGATTCTTGATTCTCTGCATACCGATATCCTATATAAATCCCCTCAAGATATCCTTTTTTCATTCTCAGTTATGCTATAAAATATGTCAACAATAAGTGTCTTTCCATTTTATATAAATGGAAACCAATAAGACTTTATGTACAACACCAAAATATAAATTCACTTATTTTAGAATATCTATCTATATTTCCACATGATAGTTTTTTTATTAAAAATACACACAAGTCTTAGATGTTTCATCCTTCACATCACTACTTTCCTTTTTCCTTGACATGAATCATAGACAACCTCGAAGTCTTCCATATCCATGATCTCCAATCACATGTAGTATTTAAAAATTTTAGATTGAATAATTAAATCAATATTCATGTAGGGAGGTTTATTTGTATATGATCTCCTTCATTTGAAATTTTAAACACTCCTTTCATTGTGAATATATTTTACATTTAATTCACTACATCTCACCCACGACTTCCTTCTTCATTTTTTGCTTAGATCATGGATCCCATTTAAAGTTCCATGATGTTTCAAACACCTTTTAATAGTTTTTATCACATAAAGTTTATTTCAATACTGTATTACATCTTTGAAAATCACAAAAGGAATCCCCTATATCGTTTTTGAATTCCCATACATCAAGCCAAACTCACGTATGTGGATAGATTCTCTTATATATCCCATCACTTAGCAGAATTACCAACATCGCTAGATTTATGTAAACATCTTCACATAGCCACATTTTACCTTATCACCATATTTGGATATGTGAACTCCCTCACATAGGCAAATTTCCTTACGTCAACATCTGCATATGTGGTCTTCCTTACGTAGCCAAATTTTCTTACCTCACTGGAATTCCATTATGTAGAACCTCTATGCAGCTGATTTCACATACATGGTCCTTTTCTAAAATCCCATACATGGTAAATCAAATACATGGGTACTTATCCATTTTTCTAGGTTTTTAGATTTTGACTGCTCTTCCAAATTTGGGTTGAACTACCTCCAACCTTCATTTATATGGATTTTGGCCTTTATAGACCATCCCATGGACCTCTCCAAGTGGTGTTGCATTGCTATATTCATATATACGATCATTATTCCTCCATGTTAAGCTCCACATTCCACATCGTCCTCCACACTTCTATGTCAAAAAATCCAATATATATTCATAAGCTCCATTTGTCGACAATTCCAAACATCACCTCAACCACCTTAACAAAAATTATAATGAACTTAAAGGTATCCAAAAATCTCCAAATATTTTTAATAGAACACCTTAGTCCAAGACCACACATCTTGCCAACATATCCAACACTCAACAAAGGGTTTCCAACACGATGAAAACATCAATAGGGCATGAAAGTAATGGAAAAGTACCTTATATGAATGATTTAAAACCGTTGTTATATTGCATAGAAACATTAGTATAGGGTATACCAATTTTTCTATGAATTGTAGGGTCATTAGTCATCGATATAGGGTATATACCAATGGTTTTCATTGAAACAATTTGTATTGACCATGAGGTATTTTGAATACTGATGGTTTACACTAAATCATTGGTATAGATGTATACCAACAGTTTAGATAAACCATTGGTATTGGCTTTCCTCACCACCCAACACCAAAATACCATCCAGTAACTCCACATAATCAATACCACAAACTGTAAACAAAATACCAATTATTGAACATATTCCATAGATCACATATATTATATATTTAGCAATTAACCAAATAATAATTATATCAATAGATTTTAAACCATTAAAAATACTATAACATACAAATACACTACAAATAAAGTGACTTGTACCAACAGAAAATTACTAAAAGATAATATATCTATTGGTAAAAATGAGTAATTAAAACAGATATTAAATTCTATTGGAAATAATTACATGTACTGATAATTGTTTTTATCAACAGATATATCAAGTTATATTAGTAGATTAATACCAACAAATCCTTTAATGATATTTTAATTTTGTATTTTATTATATTAATTCCAACAATAATTTTATCAAAAAAAGCATTTATTATTATTAATTATTTTTAACAAGAAATATATTATAATTATAGACATCTTTTGAAAAATATTATTCAATAATATCATATATTTTATCAAAAACTGAATATATATATGTGTGTGTGTGTGTGTTATTAAAAACATATCATTTTTCAGTAAATCATACTATTATATGATTAATTGAAATATTTATTGAAATGAATATATATAAATATATATATCTGATATAAAATTGGTGATCAATGATCTAATTTTTTTGGGGATTGAATCATATCAATTATATGATTGTAAAAATAGAAAAGAAAAATTCACTTGTATATAAATTAGGTATATATATATAATAATTTTTTACTTCAAAAAAGATATATAAATTTTAAAATTTGTATATATATACATATATATATATTATGATATTTTGTCTAAATTATTATTTTTAATAAACCATATTATTTCTAAGTATAATTATTAATTTAAAACCCACAATGAAACAAACCCTAAATTCAAATTTAATTACATTCACCAAATCAATTTCATTTCCCCACGCACTTTAATTTTCCAATCTAATCCATTTCTGCACCATCGATAGTACCCTAAAAACCCTAAATTCCAGACCTATTCATATACATTGTTTCTTATTCCACTCATTCATCACCACCCATTTTTTTGTTATCATTTCAAAGCCTTCCCATTCAGATAATCTTCATCACCCCTTGTACACATTTTTTCCATTTCCTTTACCTTGTGTACCCATTTCTCACCCCCTACTCATTTATTCTCACCACCTACCCTTTCACTAGAGATTTTCTACCTATACCCACACATCTATTTTCCCCATTTCCATCTTCATCCCCTGACCCAAATTCATCCAAGGGTATCCATTTGGATTTCTTTTGAGGTTTAAATCCATTGATTGATATGTGCTTGAAGGTTTTATGGTCCGTGATGCATGAAATCAACTAGAGATTATGGATAGTCTTTTAATATTTCTATCCAAATATGATGAGTTTGAGTCGAATCGTGAAATAGAGGGTTCTTGAAGAAATAATCTTTGTAAATTAGGGTTGTTGTCTAGATTCGATGAATGGATCCTATTGATGAAGTATTTTTGAATTAGAGTTGTTCATTTAATTACATAGACCATTGAAGAGGACTTGATAAAATGAATTAGGTTGATTTATTGGTGACGAATATTCTAAGGACATCATTTTCATCGATATAAATAAACAAGATTCAAGCAATAGGCCAATGGTTTGGTCATGGTCACTATAGTTTTTTTATGGCTAGGTATCATAGTTTTCATTCAAGAGAAAGTAGTAATATGTCTTATTCTCCCATCCTTTTCTCTGTTCAAGTAGGTAGTTTGTAATAGTTGGGTTGCAGTAGTGATGGCCTCAATAGTGAATTTTCTGAAGGTAATTGTAGTGCCTCATAGATATTTTCTTTTTCTCTTTTATTTATCATTACTTTTAGCAGTATATTGTGAATTATGATCATTTTTTTCAATAAATTTAGTAATATTTCTTCATATCTAATATATTTTTTTCCCTCTCTGTAGTTTATTATTGTTCTTTCTCTTAGTAGCATAAAACATAGATTTTGTATGGTTTTCTAGGTTCTATTTCACTATTCCATTAGAAAAATAATGTATTATTGTCCTCCATCCACTGTAACTATAATCTATTATCTTATTGAAATAATATCCTACATCCACTATAAATATAATATATTCTCTTATTTTAATTAATATATTTTTTGTTGTCATTTTAAATTCCATCACTTTTTTGTATAAATTTAATGTCGAAGTTCACCCTTTAATTATTATTAATTAAATGATTTTAATTAATTATATGTATTTTGATCTTAATAAAGGAAGATTTAATTTAATTCATGGATTATTAAAATTTATTCAAAATTATATTCCTAGATTAAGGATATATTATTTAATTACATTGAACAACATGTGTGGAAGCTTTCTAGCTTTGGATTATAGGTGTAACAGTTGAGAAAACTAGCCATTATATTTAATAATTTTGATTTTTATTGATTGATATATCCTTGGACCTTGATTAAAGTCATATTTTTAATTATTTGTGGATGGATTAAAAAATTTTCTTTCCATTTTATTTTTATTTCATTTTTTTCTTTTAAATATCTCATTTTTATATGCTTCACATTATTATAACCATCCATCCATAAAGAAAGCTTTTCAAAAGTCAATAAATTACCTCCCTTGAGATAAATGACCTAATATCAACACAAATATTAAATTATTAATTTTTGGAAGACAATTATTGTTTCGTATTACATTTTCATTCTAGGATAGACATTCTTGTGACAAAACTGACAACACTCGACAATATTTTGTATGAAAATTGAAGATAATACCTTTGCTCTATGTTCCCATAGATATTTTAGAAGGTTTTATACACACATTTAAAATTTAAAATTAATGAAAAAATAATATAATAATGTATCTTTAAAAACACTTATAGTTCAATATTCTTATATTTGATTAATTTAATTTTTGACAGGGTTTTTCATTCCTTCAATGTGGTTTTTTCATGTCAATCATGGGGAGACTAATATCATATGAGAGGATGGTGGATTATAAGGTGTTGAAATATGGAAGTCCACAATAAATTCAACTGATTAAGATTTCCTATAACACATACATAGGGATATGAAAATAAAGATAAAGAGGGGGAAAATATCAGGGTAATTTCCTTTTTATTTAATTATTTTTTGATAACTTTTTTTATAAATGGAAATAACTCAAGGTTATTTGATGGATGAATGATTTATATGATTATAATAAAATAATTTCATAATGAAATAAAATTGGAACCTATATGGAATATCATATCATTACTCATTCCCTCACTATAAAAATGACTTATACCAATAGAAATTAAGTGAAATATAATATATTTGTTGGTATAAATGAACAATTCCAACAAATATTGTGTTTTATTAACATTAATTTGATGTTCCAATAATCATTTTCACAAAAATATATATCTGTTGATATTAATTATTTTATACCAACAAATATTTTATTAATAATAAGATATGTTGCATTATCATATTAATAGTAATAATTATTTTAACAATAAATGAATCTATTTGTATTAATAATCATCTCCAAAATATATTTTAACATCATAAAAATATATTATAAGAAATTATTCAATAATAATATATATTTTACCAAATTTAATATATTTATTAATATAGATATTATTTTTCAATAAAAAATTACATTTATGTACCGAATTAAAATATTGATATATATATATATATTATTTTTTTTTATAATTGATCAAACTAAAACTAAGTAAAGGCTATCCTTAGAATCCTAATTCCCACTGTAACCACTTCCCACCCAAGATTAATCTCCTCTTTAGTGATTGAAACCTTCCTCAATTAACATGACTACAATCAATATACCTATATCCAATATTAATCAATGTTTTTACCCTCTCCCATCCATAGTCATTTCTGGTCTATTCCTTAGTTTCTCTACCAACAACCATCAGTCATCAACCTTCCCACCCTTTCCCAACAACAGGCCCCATGATCTCCACCCATATTCAATTGTAATTGTTTCTCTCCCATTATAGATTATATCATCTATATTTCCTCAAGTTACATCACATAACTCATTTTTCATAGGATAGTTCAATGGTATGCCACAAATTTCCCCCTTTTAATGTTATGTTTCTATTTTCTATGAAATAAAATTAGTTTTTCTATAGTATGATGTTTTTAAAATGTAATTTTTTTCTAAAAAATAAGTTTTATAAGTAAAAGACTCAAGTTTTGACTCTTTTTCAGTTCCTATTAATGATATTTCTATACTGAGGAATAGAAGGTGTAGTAAGACATGTAAAATCATATTATAATTAATGGAATTATTTAGGGATGATTTATAGTGATTTTTTTTAGATATTCTAAGTTATAGTTATTGAAATCATTGCATTTTCTTAAAAACTATTTTCCAATTATTGTATCTATTAAAAATTTAGAAGTTTTGGTCATATAGGTATCTCGATAGAAAAGTTAATCTATGAAGATGGTTAATTTTACTATATTTTCATGAAAATTTTATCAAGGGGTGGTTTGTGGATTAAATTCTCAAAGTGAGGTATTATAAGCACATGATTTCTAATACATTGAATGATATGATACTGGTTCGAAAGTATTTTTATGATATAAGGGTACATGAGAATATAAATCTTGAAAATATTCTCCTCAAAACCATGGGAAGGCTAAATCTTGTTAATTTCTAAGTAATGAGGATTTAAAAAGGTATATATTTTTCCTATAATTACAAAGCCATAGTTTTTTCAATCTACATGTTTTTATTTCATATATTAACATGGTTTGTTATTTCACCTTTTTGATAGTTTATTTTTTCCCCTTATGGTTCATTATTTTCATGATTGGGTATTATATTTGAAACTATAAAGTATTTTTTATAGATTAAAATCATTTTTATAAGGGATAAGGGGTATGAATTGGTTGTTCTAGTGGTCATCTCTTTTTTGGGAAAATGGGTAGAGAAATATTCACATTGTGAATTGTTTTCTATCATTCATTTATTTGGTGCCATTAATATTATTTCTCTAGAATGTAATAAAATATTTTTTGATCTTAAGGTCAGAACTTAAGGAGACTGTTTTGGAGTCCTAGTTTTTTTTAAAATATACTAAATGGTCCTTATCGCACAATTTAATTTACAAAGATGATTTGGGTTTGTCTTCTGTTTTTTACTATAAATGAAATATAATGAAAAAATACTTGTGTTATGGAATATTTTTTGGATAGTGAACTATTTTTTTCCTTTTCATGTTAATTTGTTTTTCATATACAATCTTATATATTCATAGATTTAAAAATATCCTCATAAAATATGTTATTTAGACCTTTTTTCACCAATTTATATTTTTTTAAGGTAGTATCAATTAGATTTGGATTTGGATTTTTCCTACCATACTAGATTTTGTATGATCATTTTTATAATATTTTTTTGTGCGAGGATTTATTGATTAGGTGTATTTACCCAAAGTTTAACTTTGTTTTTTTTTTCTTATGGGAACAATTGTTTCTTCAATTATTAGGGTTACAATGATATATTAAAAACTGAATCTTACCTTTTATTTATAGGATATGTAATAAAAATCATAAATAATAATGGAATATGTTTTATTTTATTAATTAATATAATATCTTCTCTGTTCCCATGACTGTACTTATATTATTTTTAAAATAGTTTAATGGAGCTTCTTTAGTATCCATTTATGTTTATTTATTATTTTTATTTTCTTCTATGTTCTTGTTTTTGTTTATCATATTGAGATACTAGTGAAAACTATTAAATTTGGTTTCATCATTCTATTCTTATTTGAATTCTTTGAAGAATTATAGTGTTATATTCTTATTTAATTATTTTTAAAATATGGTGTATCAAATGGAGGAAGGTATGCAATCTCTGGAAGAGAAACTCTCCATAAAATCCAATATATTTGTGTTTTCCCATGTATGATTCATGCTTTATTTTATTTCTTAATTTTTACCATGAATTTCCTATATTTGTTTGAATATGACTCTTCCAATTTTGAATCATACTTTATTTTATTTCTTCCTTTTTACCATGAATTTCCTATATTTTTTTGAATATGACTCTTCCAATTTTTCATTCTAAATGATATTTTGGAAATTTAGGTGTTATCTTGCAATTTATGATATAAAGGTGTACATTTCTATTTTATGAGAGGCATGTGGATGCATTTACCCTTGTGAATTTTTGGCATGGTTACTTTTCTATTCATTTATCTTATAGGTTAGATTTAAAATATATTTTTCCTTCCACTCTTGAATTTATAAATTGATTTTTTTACAATACAGCGTGGATGGTTTCTCTTGATGTGCTTTAAGACCTGTATGATTTTGGGTAAAATTTTATATTACACCCAATTTAGTTGAATTTAATTTAATTATTTTCCATAGATAATAGAATCCTTAGTACACCTAAATTAGTATGATATCCTTTTTTCAAGCAGCTTAACTATCCACCTGAAGAAGTAAAATAGATAAATCCTCTATAAGAGACTATTAAAATTGAACTTGAATTGTTATCTTCCACTTCCTTTCCTCATGTGGTTTGATTAATGATTTTGTTCTATCTAAATTTTTTTAAATGAATGTGTTGTATTATCTATATCAGTTTTTCACCTCATAATTATTTATCATTTTATTTTTATTCCATGATTCCATAAGAAATCAGTTTGATTAAATGTAGGATTCCACACTTCACTTTGGAATGTGATTCTAAGAATGAATTTTGATGATATGTTGAACACAAATTTATAGTAATTTTTATTTATATTATATGTGAACATTTGATAGGTGAAGTGAACTTTGATTCCAACCAATGAAAGTTCTCATCATTTATTGATTATGAACTAGTATTAACTAAAATTTTAAGATAGATTTTTAATAATATAAATGTTTCATAAAGGATCTAAGGAAAAATAGATGAATACAGGCTTCTTTTCCCATGGGATGCTTCATATAATAATTTTTTAATATTTTTAGAATAATTTTATTACATAATTTGAAAATGTTTTTTAATATATTGTTGTATTTTATAATATATATTAGTTATAGTAAAGAGTCACTTGTGTTTCTCAAGTTTTCAATTTTCTTAGTGTTTTTTTGAAAACACTTATTGAAAATTGATTATAACACATAACAAAAACTTGAAAACTATAAATTTCTTGATCACTCGGTTAATAGTGAATCAGTAAATTATTGATATACTTTTATATTAAAATTATTGAAAATAATTTACATTTTTTATAGTTAAATCCATGAATATATGTATTATTACTAATTTAAATATATATATATATATCTTTATTTTTTTGATTTTCAATGGGTGGTTTCCAAATCACCCCCATGCACTACTCCCTTTATTTCAAGATTCGCACTAGAAAATGAAAATGAAAAATGTTTTTTAACCGAATATGAATTTTTTATTTATTTAATTTTTTTTTATGGAATGTTTGAGTTGTTTTTATTTGATGAATGTTTCATTATTTCATCTATAGAGAATCAATTCCAAACACATTTGATTAAGTGAGCAGTTATACTTTTCTAAATTGTATAATCTTATTCCTTTCACCAATCATACTCACACTCATCTTGTATATTTTTTGAATACTTTATTTATATTCTATTTTATTTTTTTGGATTAGGGAAATAAATTATAAGTCATATTGATGTTCATCCCTTTGATATGTGAGAAAAAATTTGATATGAACATTATATTCCTCATGTTGTTTTCATTAGAGGAATAAAAAGTCTAATTCAAACTAATAAGTTGTGTTTTTGTTTGTTTAGAATGATTTCACTCTAATAGGGTATACTTTTATCTCAAAGTGTATTTTATCATGTGCATATTGGACTCAAATCAGTAAGATCTCAAATTTTATTTTATTTTCAATAAGAAATATCACTACACAATCACAATAGATAATAATTGGTAGGCATATGGAATTTTATATATATTTGTAAGTCCTAATATTTTTAGAAATAGTGGAAATAATATATGATGATTTCGAAGAATAAAACATATTTATGGATGAGGGGATGGGTACTTGTATGAGAAAGAAAGTCTATAATATTTTAGTTTTTTCTTCTTAAATATTATTTTTTTCATTTTCAAGCTTGAAGTTAAAGGTTGAAACTTTCTAACATTGAGATAATTTTCAAAAAAAATGATGTACAATTTCTACCCATAATCATTTGTATTCTAAGTTATTCCTTTATGAGATGATATTTACATGAACTAGTGGAGGTACTTTGTAGCGATTTCAATTATTCTTGATCCATAAAACCTCTCACAATGTAACCTTCAGGATGATTCTTGTTCTAGACATGAGCATCATTTTGCACATATTTATTTTAGTAATGACCCCCCTAAGAAGTGTTTTAGTTGGAATATGGACCATTAGATGCAACATGAAAGTGAAAACCTGTGGAGGAAAATTTTTATCTAACTCACACGAGATTAATGGAGCCACTTGTTTCACTATTATGAATAAATACTTGTATAAAATTTTATTACAAAGTTCTATATAAAAATAGAACAATAAAATTATTTTTACCTTTAAATTATTAGATAGTAAATGAAGTATTGTTATTGGAATCAATTCATGGAGAAGGATGTGATCATCATAAGTTATTAGGGATTTTAGTTTCAACTCTCTTATGTTGACTCATTTAGGTATTTTTCTAGACCAGCCATCAGGAACCATGATATTCTAAAATACTTATAGAATTTGATTTTTCTCTGAAGGTTTCAACACATAAGAAACATTGGGAACTTTCCATTTATTTTCACTAAGACACATGTGATTCGGTTCTAGTCTAATACCCTAATCTAACAAGTCATTCCAATATCAGAAGTCAGCTTTGCTATTCCCTTAGATATTTAGAAGAATTGAAAGCATCATTTAGCATATATTTGTTTCAATATTCATTGCATCTAAATATTTATGCAACAAAATGGTTGACTAATATGTCAACTTAAAAAAGATGATTTTATTTGTCAAATTTTAAGTGGATTCAATGAAAACATTCTTTTTATATATATATTTCATATGAACTTTCCCTAAAAAACTAACACCATACAATTAATTAAGAAAAAATTTCCTAAAATTCATTGATTTTGATTTTCAATGTCAACAATATTATCAAACCTCTAATGATTCTTCCAATATTAATGATCCATTGGTAATAATCATTGATTCCCTATGAAACTGAAAATAAGACGATATTTAAGTATTATAGATCATGTATTCTTCATAAAAAAAGGATAAGATAATTTTCAAATTATTGGACCCACATGGTACTTTAGTGAGAGATTACTTGAGAGGGGGTGAATCGGGGTATGAAACAAATTCTCTTTTCCCACATACATGTGAAACCCTCACTGTCCTAACCAATATTGACCTCACTTATTAGTAGGGTCACTCTTATGTTCAGATTTTACATTATGATCTAATTAAATGGTGCACTTATGTTATCCTTATTTAGAAAATATTGATGATCTCTCAATCCACATAAAGTGATTATCATCATACAAAATATAAGACAAGAAAACACACAAGGCATGAGAATTTTACTTGGTCCACATACACTGGTAAATATTCAAGGAACACACACTAAAGTTGTGTTTATATGCCAAAATTATCTAATATTCACTATTTTATGGATATAATGATTTGATTATGGTCACTCTATGCCAATATCACCACCTTTACAAGATTTAGGGTCTGGCTCACTACCACCCAAGGGTTTGTCCCTTTTCCCTCTCTATTTTATCACTACTTCCATAAGGAATTATTTTTTGTCTTATAAGAAAATAAACATCTTCAAAATATTATATTTTATGCACTAATTAGTTCCCATTTATATTCACTCTACTCTTTCACAATCTGGTTGTGAATTTCTCCATTGTAGTAGCTTCACTTTCCCTACTAAACAAGTCTTTAATGAATACCAAGTTTATTTGGAAAATTATTCAAGAAGTACCAATAATTTTTTATGTCATTAAACTTAACACTTTCATATAACCTTTAAAGCAATTTTTTAAAACATTCCTCTTGTTTGTGAAACTTATTACTTCCACAAAACATGCTATCTTTCACAAAACTCGCAACCTTTCATGAATATTTTTAAACCTTCACAAAACCCCTTGGTCATATTGACACAATTACTTTCTTCAAAAAACATATTCTCATATGAATTCTTCACAAAATAAAAACCTTTTCAAATATCTTTCATGAATTTAGAGCCTTTTTATCTTCAAAAGTTATGGCTACTTCAAATGAGAGGGGTAGTGACCTATTTATAGATGTTTCTACCCCTTGGTGAAACTTTCTCACTTTCCACTTCCTTTTTGTGAAACTATTCATACATATTTGTGAAACTCATTGTATTCTAGAAACATTAGAGAAATTTTTCATTCAAGAAATGTAATACCCCAAGCTTCCATGATACGCTTCTCTTTGAATAATATAGTAGCGTGTGTTGTACGCAACTTCGAGTTCTAACACACACCACAACCAATCAAACTAGCCGTTATGAATATTAATACCCACATTTTGAAATATTATAAATTTTATCTTTCAAAATGGTCTTCATTTTTGGATTTGAAATATTGAAATTAGCCTAGGGTAAAATTTTGGAACTTTTCGGATAACATTTATATTTTGATGAATAGTGAAAATTACTAAATTTTAATTAAAAACAACTTTTTTAATCGAAATAATTAATAGTGATAAATTATGAATTTGATTAAATTTAAAGTATATTTAGAATATATTTTTACCATTTAATACAATGTTGTTCATTGTACATAATTTCACAATTAAACCAGACATGAACAAGTGTCAATCTTTTGACAGTTATTATCTCTTAAAAACACGCTTTTTGTTTTAACGGGAATTAATTTTAAATTAATTTCTGCCACTTCTGTGTTTTGAATTTGGAAAAATGGATTCCATATATGTAATCAAGATTTCCAAATTGTGTAAATATGTAACTTTTATTTTTATACATTTTGAATAATTACTTCGGTAAATATTTTATTTACCATGGTTAAAGGGTAAATCCGGTAAATAAGGGTAAAAAAATAATATTATAATAATAATAAATTATCCTAAAACGTGTCCTAAACTTATTGGTTGATACATTTCCGACCATGGGCATCTTTGGGTCTATTTTGGGACCCCATGGAGCCACTTGTAAGTGATAATGACACTTTATATTAATTAAGTTAAAATAAATACAAAAAGGACATAAGCATATATCTTTTAGAAAAAAAAAATTTACATAGGGTTATAAATGTTTTATTTTAGACTATAAATATTCATTATAAAGATAAAACAATTTAATACATAATGGTATTTTATTTATAATTTTTAGACATTTAAAAATTAATATTATTTGTGACACAATAATGATGCACCATTTTCCTTATTAATGAAAGAATCAAATAATTGGTATTATAAATGTTAAAATTAATATAATTTCAATGTTTTGATGACATACATGAATTTTATTGATTAATATGACATTATAGTATTTATTAAATGAATTTTTTTCGAATTAATAAAGTTTTTAAAACTTTAACAAAAATCAATTATTGAATAGTGTCAAAATTCACATAAAAGAGTTTTTAAAAAAAATATTATATTATTAATTGATATTAAATTTCTAAAAATCTAAATTTCGGCCAAGAGACTTATATCATGATAGGTGTATCATTAATGGATCACTTTGGGGTCTCTTGGAGGTATATAGTATTTTTATTAACTATATAATATAAAAATACAAAGTGACATGGTAAGTATCAAACTAATTAACTAAGAGTTAAAACTAAAACATAAGGTTAATATAATATCCCAAACCTGTCTAAATTATATTGGTTGAGTGGTTTTCGACCCATAACTACCTTAAAATTTAAATAATCCACTTTTGAGCTATTATAAACTGAATATGAATTTATTATAAAATAATATTTCTAGCTTTTCCAAAGGTGCCCCTCACCCCTCTTATAAAAGGGAACTCCCCCTTCTCACTAATTCACACATTCAAAGCCTTTTGGATCGGCCAAACCCTACCCAAAGACTCTATAAACTTCCATAACTTCAACATATAGGCCTTAGTTTTATCATAAATCCAACCTAAGGAGCCCTTTTGATCAAATCAAATGGAAGAACCCGAAGAAGAGGTAATGTTTTCACCACCATCTTTCAAGTTCCTTTCTTCTTCAACTTCTTCTTTCTTGGTTATTCCCATTATAAAATAATAACTCCAGTATATTATATATAATGTGATGTTATTATAAATATGGTACAACCATATTCAGTATTCTATCCATCCTTTGAATGACATGTCACCATACGTGCGTACGTACGGCTTACCGTCTCCACGTCGTGGTGTAATTGTTATTCAATAAATTATCATTTGTATGGGTATAATAATGATGTGTAATTCATTTAAATAATAAATATAACATTATAATTATTCTTTATATATGATATACCATCCAATTATATATTATTTTAATATCCAAAAAATGATATTGTCGCTCGTGCATACGTACGGACTACCGTCTCCACGAACGCGATGAGATTCATTCTCCATCGTATCCATTCAAGTATAATTACCATTTGATGATTAAAAATAATGTTTAAGGACTTGATATCATTCTGGATATGAATAAGATACCACCTATCCATAACATACACAACATATGTAACAAAACATATACGAGTAAGTTAACACCCGAAACGACGATAATGATAAGATATTATTAACAAAGCAATGTTAAAAGATCATATATGATATCATATTAATATATATGATTCTTGTATAATTTAATAACAATTATTTCACCATTATACAGGAGGTTAAACTACCCCCAACCAAGGAAAAGTACAAGGTTAGGGTTTATTTCACAATCTCTTCATTATCCGATGTTATTTATACGTAATTATCTACTGGGACCTCTTTATCACCCACATCCATGTTTCTTAAAAATGTATTTCAAATAATTATTACTATGGTTTAAAGTCTTTTATACCCTTTTTTACTTTTTATAAGATATTTATAAATGAATCTTTCTGTTGTTTTCCAAACAAGGTCCTTTTTAACCTTTTCGACAGAATTAAGGTAAGAATGTCTTTTTTAACTTATACGGTGGGTGCAGCTATTTTCCGCCATTATAAAATCGTCAAAGATTCACTTACAAGCTTATAAGAATATTTTCAATGTAAATGTTTTATTTTATAATTATGTGACTTTTAAATGATTTCAAAAAAAGAGATATTTCTCTCAAATAGTTTCGATTCCATCTATGTCAACATCCTTTGATGGATTTTAAGTTTATTTGAAGTTGATTATTATGATACCAAACTTCCATATTGTATTGAAGGTTTTGTGATATGTTTGACTATGGATGTGTTATTTTTATACCATTCATTATTTATGGATAAAGTATTGACATTTTGTATGCTAGTTTTAATACGAATGTTTATGTTATGTTTAAACCTATTCATATTAGGAATGCATTGGACTTAATAAGTGACGGGTGGAGCCCGCTATAGCTCTTCGATGCATCGGTAGGTCTCATGAGACAAACTAGTGTCTTGGCACAAGGCCATGACAAAATATTATTTGTAGTCTTGTCATGAGGCCTTGGCTATGTGGTTATGATAGTCTGACATTATGCATTCCATCATTATGAAAGTGGTTATTGATATTGCATGTGATTATTAGACTAGTATAATATCCATGTGAATAAGTATATGGAATTATTTCATTTTATTTATTCCATATTATTCTGAATTTTAAGTTTTAAAAGGCTTTTGTTTTATTTATACATTGCCTTAAATTTTTATGCTTATTTATGAAAGTTTCCGCTATATTGTTATCCTTACTGGGCATTTGAGCTCACCCCTTTCTATGTTTTATTTTTCCCAGGATGTGAAGAAGTATTTTATGAATGACCTGCAGGGATAGTATGAGGGGATAAGAGTGTGGTCTATGGAGACTATATTTTTGTAGTTTTCATTTTATGATGTAATTTAAACTTTATGAATGTATCTGGTTATTCCAAGTCTACTAAACTAATCGGTCTTTCGAGACATGATCTTTCTTGTGATCATGCCAATGTTATGTAATAATGCACTGACTCTGGGTAACTGGGGTCGGGGCATTACATTTGGTATCATAGGAAGTTTAGTACAAACCTTGGAAGCTAGATTTAGATAAACTCTAATCAGAGCACATAGACCTAAGATGGACTTTAAGGATTAGTATAGAAGAACTTCCTAGAATTTTGGTATTGTAGAGATTTTGTGAGTTTTCCGAGCAATACATCCCTGTCTGGATATGAGCAGGTAGAGGCGGCTCTAGTACAGATGTACCTAGGGGTGAAACCTGAAAACACCGCTTTGAGCTAGACTCAAACGGGAACTGGTGCACGACAATGGGCCTTGTTACACTCTTGGTTACGACACTCCCGGGGGATATTCTTAGGATAACTTTGATTTTCTTTACAAAACATTATGAAGGGTTTATAAGTATATACTTACTCAAAGAAAACATTTTTATGATTAGGGATTATATCCATAAATAGTTCAATTTATGTTAAGTGTTTTATAAGTATTTAATTATGTATTTTGATTCATAAACTGATCTAGTTTATGCCATTGTTTAGAAATAGTGCCTAGTGGAAGAAATGGAAACCGTATCAATACACGCAATCCATGTAGGGATTTCCCTCCTGCTCAAGATAATTATAGTGGAGTTGGTGATGAAACTGGTGCCGATCAGCTAATCACCATACTGGGACAACTCACTCAGGTTATGAATAATAACCTTACCCGTATAGAGCACCCTGATCCGCAGAGTGGAGGATCAATGTTAGATCGCTTCATGAGGCAACAACCACCAACATTCAATGGGAGTTCAAATTCCTTAGTAGTTGAGAAATGGATAAATTATCTAGAGAAAATATTTCAGGCATTGGGGAGTAGTGAAAGGGAAAAAGTTATCATGGCATTTTACCGCCTCACTAGAGATGCTGATCAATGGTGGTCATTGATTCAAAACATGAAGTAAGATGATGAAGTATCAAATATGGAATGGAGGGAGTTCAAAGATCTATTTTTAGAAAAATACTTTCCTCGTGTCCATCGAGCAGATATGGAAAGGCAATTTCTGAGTCTGAGACAAAAGGAGGATGAGAATGTCGCAAAGTATGAGGCTAACTTTACAAGGGTAGCAAGGTAATATGGAGATTATATACATAACCCAAGAAGTAAGATTGATCATTTCTTTGATGGGTTAAAACTATTTCTCTGTTGAGCATTAGTCTCACAATACTTCTCGTCGTACGAAGACGTTGTCTCTTGTGCTATCAAGACAGAAAAGGAATTCTCTAAGTCTTATAACTTTAAAGAAAAGCAAGAGAAGAAGAGATCTTCTGATCAATCTGGGAATGGAAATAAGGGAAAGAAGGGAAAATTTGAATATCCATCCTACAGTAAATGTGGGAAGAAACACCTCGGTACTTGCTTAAAAGGAATAGGATTCGGTTACAAGTGTGGTGAAAAATGCCACCAAGCTCGTGATTGCAAGGGGAAGAAGGAAGCTACCGATGTCCAATGCTACAATTTCAAGGAGATAGGACATTATGAAAATGAATAACCTAAGCGTCAGGGGAACTTACATCAGAAAAGTCCAAGGGATCATGGCCAAGCTTATGCTATCACTACTATTGAGGTAGAAGCTCTGAAAGACGTGGTGGCAGGTAATTTAATGGTTTCCTCAAGTTTAGAAAATGCATTATTTGATTCTGGATCATCGCATTGTTTCATATCTTCCCAGTTTGCTAAGAAAATTAGATATTTCCAATTTGATTTAACAAGGTATTTGTTATTTAAAACTCTTAAGGGAAGTACCATTGCAACAAATTTTTGTGAATCAGTCCCCATTAGAGCACATAAATGTTTTTTATCTGCTGATCTCATCATCATACCTATGATTGAGTTTGATATAATCCTCGGTATGGATCGGCTTTCGGACCATGATGAAAAGATTTATTGTAATAATAAGTAGGTTACGATTTTTGATGATGATGATAAGGAACACCTTATCTTTAGAGCAGAATCGTCACCACCTAATTCTTATCTAGATCCACCCCCAGTAGTTCAACTAAATTCAATTATTTGGGAGGAAGAGAATGAAATTACTTTGGGTGAGGAAAGTAATGTTCAAATATAGGATGTACCTATTGTTAAATAATATGTAGATGTGTTTCCAGAAGATTTACCTGGACATCCTCCAGAATGAGAAGTTGAGTTTTCCATTGATTTAATTCCTGGATCAAGGCCTATATTGAATACCCCTTATAGAATGGACATTGTATAATTAGTTGAACTAAAGAAACAACTAGATGAATTGAGTAATAATAGATTTATTCACCCAAGTGTTTCTCCATGGGGATCCCCTGTTCTTTTTGTTAAAAAGAAAGATGGATCTATGAGGTTATGTATCTACTACAGGGAGATCAATGCTATAACAATAAAGAACAAGTATCCCCTACCTCGCATTGATGATTTATTTGACCAACTACATGGAGCTCAATACTTTTCAAAGATTGAACTTCGATCTGGATACCATCATTTGTGTGTGAAGAAGGAAGACATTCTAAAGACAGCATTTCGAACAAGGTACGAGCATTACGAGTTTACGGTAATGCCTTTTGGGCTGACTAATGCACCCTATATATTCATGGATCTAATGAATAGAGTTTTCAAGGAATATCTCAATGATTTTGTGGTGTTATTTATTGATGATATCTTGGTATACTCCAAAATCTACGAAGATCATGAAAATCATTTGCGCATTATCCTGAAGACTCTGAGAAGACATGAATTATATGGGAAGTTTAGAAATTGTGAATTCTGGCTTCAGGAGATTTCTTTTATTGGCCATATTGTCTCTAAAGATGGAATCTATGTTGATCCTTCTAAGACCACGGCAATCCAAGAATGGCCATCACCTATGAGTATAACTGAGGTACGCAGTTTTATTGGTTTAGCAAGTTATTATCAACGTTTCGTCCAGAATTTTGCCCAATTGGCTAACCCATTAACAAAGCTCACACGTAAATGGGTTAAATTTGTTTGGACAAAAGAGTGTGAAGAATGTTTTGATGAACTGAAGAGAATATTAGTCAATGCTCCTATATTGACTCTATCATCGGGGAATGATGGGTTTGTTATTTATAGTGATGCATCGAAGAAAGGACTTGGTTGTGTCCTTATGCAGAATGATAGGGTTATTGCATATGCATCATGACAGTTGAAAATTCATGAGAAAAACTATCATAGTCATGCTCTTGAGTTATCAGCTGTGATCTTTTCTTTGAAGAAATGGAGACACTACCTCTATGGTGAAAATGTGAGATTTATATTGATCACAAGAGTTTGAAGTATATTTTCTCACAAAAATAACTCAACGTGAGGTAAAGGATATGGCTTGAATTACTCAAGGATTATGATTGTATGATACACTACCACCCCGGGAAGGCAAATAAGGTGGCAGATGCTTTGAGCAGAAAAGATCATGGAGTTTTGAACATGATGAGAATTGAAATGGATCCTATTTTTATGGATATAGTAAAGTTGGATATGGGAATCACCATGGAAGGTGAAAATCAACGCTTTTTCAAATGGTTGCCAAACCATATTTACTAGAAAGGATAAAGAGTTCTCAGACCGATGATGAAGAGTTTCATAATAAGATTAAAGCTGTGAATGATGGGATATTGAGAGACTTTGTGTATGAAGAAGGAACTTTAAAATTTGGGAAGAGACATTGTGTTCCCAATATACCTGATCTAAAAAGGGAATTGTTGGATGATGGTCATAGTTCCAATTTCTCTATACACCCTGGGATCACCAAAATGTATAGAGATTTAAAGGAACATTTTTTGTGGGACAACATGAAGAGGGATATTTCTGATTTTGTGTCAAGATGTATGGTTTGTTAACAAGTGAAAGCTGGAAAGCAACAGCCTGGAGGATTCATGCAACCTCTTCCCATACCTGAGTGGAAATGGGATAATATCACGATGGACTTTGTCCTTGGACTACCAGAGACTCCTAGAAGGAACGATGCAATATGGGTTATTGTTGATCGTCTTACCAAGTCAGCACATTTTCTTTCTATAAGAGAAGATCTACAACTGGAAAGTCTAGAAATACTATATATTGATGAAGTTGTGAGACTTCATGGAGTACCCCTATTGATTGTTTCGGATCAAGATCTCTGTTTTACTTCGAGATTCTAGAAGAGTATTCATAAGGCCTTGGATACTGAACCTCATTTGAGCACTGGTTACCACCCTCAAACAGATGGAAAATCAAAACAGACTATTCAAACCTTAGAAGACATGTTGAGATCTTCCTCACTTGACTTTTAGGGTATGTGGGATCAATATTTACCTCTGGTAGAATTTTCATATAACAATAGCTTCCATTCAAGTATTCGGATGGCACCACATGAAGCGTTATATGGAAAGAGATGTCGCACACCAACCTGTTGGGATGACGTTGGCGAAAGAAAACTTGTAGGCCCAGTACTGGTGGAGGAAATGATGGAAAAGGTGAAGGTAATCCAAAACCACATCAAAGCAGCTCAAAGTAGGCAGAAGAGCTATGTTGACAACCGAAGAAAGGATTTGGAATTTCAGGTGGGAGATCATGTTTTCTTGAAGGTATCTCCATGGAATGGAGTTATATGTTTTGGAAAGAAAGGTAAATTGAGTACCAGGTACATCGTTCTTTTTGAAATTCTAGAACGAATTGGGGTTGTAGATTACCATTTGGCAATGCCACCAAATCTCTCCAAAGTTCACGATGTGTTCCATGTATAACTGTTGAGAAAATACATGCCTGACCAAACGCATGTACTCACCTATGAGGAATTAGAAATGGAACCTGATCTATCTTATTGTGAAGATCCCATTAGGATTATTGATACAAGAGAACAACTGCTAAGAAACCGGACGACTCGTCTGGTAAAAGTTCTATGGAGAAACCATAAGTGGAAGAGGCAACGTGGGAACCTGAGGAACTTATGATAAAGAACCACCTGAGTCATTTTATGCAGTAATATTCTAGAAATTTCAAGGACAAAATTATTTGAAGTAGGGTAGAATGTAACACCCCAAGCTTCCACGGTACGCTTCTCTTTGAATAATACAGTAGCGTGTATTGTACGCAACTTTGATTTCTAACACACACCACAACCAATCAAATTAGTCGTTATGAATAGTAATACCCGCATTTTGAAATTTTATAAATTTTATCTTTCAAAATGGAATTCATTTTTGGATTTGGAATATATAAATTAGCTTAGGGTAAAATTTTGGAACTTTTCGGATAACATTTATATTTTGATGAATAGTGAAAATTACTAAATTTTAATTAAAAACAACTTTTTTAATCGAAATAATTAATAGTGATAAATTATTAATTTGAGTTGTTTTAAAGTATATTTAGAATATAATTTTACCATTTAATAAAATTTTGGTCATTGGAAATAATTTCACAATTAAACCGGACATGAACAAGTGTCAATCTTTTGATAGTTATTATCTCTTAAAAACACGCTTTCTGTTTTTACAACGAGAATTAATTTTAAATTAATTTCTGCCGCTTATGTGTTTTAAATTTGGAAAAATGGATTCCATATTTGAAATCATGATGTCCAAATTGTGTAAATAGGTAACTTTTATTTTTAGACATTTTGAATAATTACTTCGGTAAATATTTTATTTACCATGGTTAAAAGGTAAATCCGGTAAATTAGGGAAAAAATAATATTATAATAATAATAAATTACCCTAAAACATGTCCTAAAATTATTTTTTGATACATGTCCGACCATGGGAATCTTTGGGTTGATTTTGGGACCCCATGGAGCCACTTGGAAGTGATAATGACACTTTATATTAATTAAGTTAAAATAAATACAAAAAGGACATAAGCATATATCTTTTAGAAAAACAATTTTTACATAGGGTTATATATGTTGGATTTTAGACTATAAATATTCATTATAAAGATAAAAATATTTCCTACATAATGTTATTTTATTTATAATTTTTAGACATTTAATAATTAATATTATTTATGACACAATAATGATGCAGTATTTTCCTTATTAATGAAAAAATCAAATAATTGGTATTATAAATGTTAAAATTAATATAATTTGAAAGTTTTGATGCCATCCATGAATTTTATTTCTTAATATGACATTATAGGATTGCTTAAATGAATTTTTTTCGAATTAATAAAGTTTTTAAGACTAACAAAAATCAATTATTGAATAGTGTCAAAATTCACATAAAAGAGTTTTTAAAAAAAATATTATATTATTAATTGATATTAAATTACTAAAAATCTAATGTTCAGCCAAGAGACTTATATCATGATATTTTTATCATTAATTCACCACTTGTGGGTCTTTTGTAGGTATATAGTAGGTTTATTAACTATATAATATAAAAATACAAAGTGACATGGGAAGTGTCAAACTAATTAACTAAGAGTTAAAAATAAAACATAAGGTTAATATAATGACCCAAACCTGTCTAAATTATATTGGTTGAGTGTTTTTAGACCCATACCAATCTTAACATTTAAATAATCCTCTTTATATCCATTATAAACCGAATATGAATTTATTATAATATAATATTTCTAGCTTTTCCAAAGGTGCCCCTCACCCCTCTTATAAAAGGGCACCCCCCCTTCTCACTAATTCACACATTCAAAGCCTTTTGGCTAGGACAAACACTGCCCAAATACTCTCTCAACTTCCCTCACTTCAACCTAGAGACCTTTTTTTGATCATAAAACCAACCTAATGAGCCCTTTTGATCAAATCAAAAGGAAGAACCTGAAGAAGAGTTAATGTTTTCACCACCAACTTTCAAGTTCCTTTCTTCTTCAACTTATTCTTTATTTGTTATTACCATTATAAAATAATAACTCTAGTATCTTATATATACTGTGATGTTATTATAAATGTGGTACAACCATATTCAGTATTCTATCCATCCTTTGAATGACATGTCACCATACATGTGTACGTATGGCTTACCGTCTCCACGTCGTGGTGTAATTGTTATTCAATAAATTATCATTTGGATGGGTATAATAATGATGTGTAACTCAAGTAAATAATAAATATAACATGATAATAATTCTGTATATATGATATACCATCCAATTATATATTATTTTAATATCTAAAAAATGATATTGTCGCTCGTGCGTACGTACGGACTACCGTCTCCATGAACGCGATGAGATTCATTCTCCATTGTATCCATTCAAGTATAATTACCATTTGATGATTAAAAATAATGTTTAAGTACTTGATATCATTCTGTATATGAATAAGATACAACCTATCCATAACAAACACAACTTATGTAACAAAACATATACGAGTAAGTTAACACCCGAAACGACGATAATACTAAGATATTATTAACAAATCAATGTTAAAAGATCATATATGATATAATATTAATGTATATGATTCTTGTATAATTTAATAAAAATTATTTCACCATTATACAGGAGGTTAATCTACCCCCAACCAAGTAAAATTACAAGGTAAGGGTTTATTTCACAATCTCTTCATTATCCGAGGTTGTTTATATGTAATTATCTACTGGGACCTCTTTATCATCCACATCCATGTTTCTTAAAAATTTATTTCAAATAATTCTTACTATGGTTTAAAGTCATTTATACCCTTGTTGACTTTTTATAAGATATCTATAAATTAATCTTTCCGTCATTTTCCAAACAAGGTCCTTTTTAACCTTTTCAACAGAATTAAGGTAAGAATGTCTTTTTTAACTTATACAGCGGGTGCGGCTATTTTCCACCATCATAAAATTGTCGAAGCTTACCTTACAAGCTTATAAGAATATTTTCAAAGTAAATGTTTTATTTTATAATTATGTGACTTTTAAATGATTTCAAAAAAAGATATATTTCTCTCAAATAGTTTCAATTTCATCTATGTTAGCATCCTTTGATGGATTTTAAGCTTATTTGAAGTTGATTATTATGATACAAAACTTCCATATTGTATTGAAGGTTTTGTGATATGTTTGACTATGGATGTGTTATTTTTATACCATTAATGATTTATGGAGAAAGTATTGACATTTTGTATGCTAGTTTTAATACGAATGTTTATGTTATGTTTAAACCTATTCATATGAGGAATGCATTGGACTTAATAAGTGACGGGTGGAGCCCGCTATAGCTCCTTGATGCATCGGTAGGTCTCATGAGACAAACTAGTGTCTTGGCACAAGGCTATGACAAAATATTATTTTTAGTCTTGGCATGAGGCCTTGGCTATGTGGTTATGATAGTCTGGAATTATGCATTCCATCATTATGAAAGTGGTTGTTGATATTGCATGTGATTATTCGAATAGTAGAATATCCATGTGAATAAGTATATGGAATTATTTCATTTTATTTCTGCCATATTATGCTGAATTTTAAGTTTTAAAAGGATTTTGTTTTAGTTATACATTGCCTTAAATGTTTATGCTCATTTATAAAAGTTTCCGCTATATTGTTATCCTTACTGGGCATTTGAGCTCACCCCTTTCTATGTTTTATTTTTCCCAGTATGTGAAGAATTATTTTATGAATGACCTATAGGGATAGTATGAGGGGATAAGAGTGTGGACTATGGAGACTATATTGTTGTAGTTTTCATTTTATGATGTAATGTAAACTTTATAAATGTATCTTGTTATTCCAAGGCTACTAAACTAATCGGTATTTCGAGACTTGATCTTTATTATGATCATGCCAATGTTATGTAATAATGAACCGACTCTGGGTAACTGGGGTCAGGGCGTTACGAGAAATATCTCATAATTGTGTAACTTTCTACCTCTTTTCATTTATGAAACTTCTCATGATCTCATAAATTACAACATTTTCCTTTGCAGCTCTGTAGTCTTTTTGAAAAATATTCTTTCACAAATCTTCAAACCTATATGTAACCAATTATTTTTTGAATTTCACTCCTTTTCCATATTTTCATGAGGAAGTCCTATAAATCGATCTTTCAGAAAACTTGTCACTTCTTCTAAATTTTAGACCCTAAAATTTTGGTAAAATACTGGGAAATGACGCCACCTTATGCATGCAATTTTTTGTACCACTTTCAGATCTTCCATACAAATTTCTTAAATATTTTCCAATATACATGATCAGAAATCAATCTAGAACTACACAACTAAGATTTACATGATGAATCCTTATCTATGTTCTTCTATTTATTTGATAGCTTCAACTCATATCTCAGTATTATCATGATCGACATTGCAGGCTTGTACATTACTTTATGTACTTCACCACTTTCCCTTTATCAAGACCATCAGTGTCTCATGTAGTCTTTGAAATTTTAAATAGAAAACCCAATGTGATTTACCACACCATGTCAATGGAAACACTGCATCCAACACACCAACTCAATAGGTTTAACAGTGATAGGGTTGAAAATGAATACAACAAAAAACATATGGAAACACCAATTATCATTGGTGTCCAAAACACTTAATTATATAACCAGACATCATTACATAAGTAGGGAAATCATTTATAGTCTATATAATCACATCATTCTTCTGGAATATATTTTTTTAAGAACATAAAATGTGCACACACCCACATCCCAAAGTAGATTAAACTCTTTTATTAAAGGTTACAGGTATAAATCTATATCATTTTCAAGATCAATTGGTACAAATATTAGTATATTTAGGAATGTGAATTTTTATCATAAACATCCAAATAGGAATATTATGAATGTGAATAAAAATTGGCCACATGCTATGAGAAGTAAGAATCTGACCAAATGGAATAAAACAATCACAGGATAGACCCAACATAACATTACATACCGCAGCTACAAAATCATGATGTAATAAATCAAATTTTTTCCATGCTAATCCATTTGTAGGATTAACCAACTCATCATTATATTTAATTATCTAAACATAATTTCATTGTATATATGTTGATATTTTATTATACATGAATAGTGTTGGAAGCTTAGGAATCAATGGAAAGTTCCACATAACATTATTTAGAACACCATATGTTCTTCCATATAAATTTGGATTCCATATATATATTCCACGTTATTTAAAATCATTTAGGTATGTTTTTTCCTCCAAGAATAAGTTGCAATCTTTCAGGGAAGCATGAATTTTATTAGTAGAAAATATAATCCGGTTAATTAACTTGGTTGTTATGTAATGATTTGAGGGAATAACTAAATTATCATAAACTAAGTCCTTAAAAGGTAATAATATAATCAATTAAGGTATTATAAATTCAATACATAGTGTTTTCATTATATATATACATTAAAAATTCTAATTTTTTCATTTTTTTACATTCTTGAAATAAAAGATTCCTATTATCATCCACTAATTTTTTCACTCTATCAACATCATCATATTCATTGATATCATTTTCTTCTTTCATTTTCATATTATCTTTCTCATGATGATACATAATTCAAACCAACAAATATCAAATTCTCCATACCACTCCTTTTATTTCATTCATGAACAATTGAATACTATATCATCCTTCCATTGTGAAACAAAACCTAATATTTTGTTTTAAATACAACTTCTATTATATGGTATATAACTTATTACCAACATAACCAAGGTATTTTGACACAATTATAACATGAACAACGTATAATACCTCTATCTGAAGCATTGTTAAGTAAAAAATCTAAAAAAATCCAAATTGTTTTGAAACTTGATTGAGATCTGATCAATGTGATGCATCCACATTCTATTCATTATATTATGGGAAAAAATTATATTAATATCAACATAGTAAAAAAATAATGTAAAAATTAATTTCAATGAATATTATTTTGAATACATGGAATAATAAGAAAACAAGTATGTTAAATAACGTAGAGCTAGTGAGTGACTATTCAAAAAAAATTTAATCATTATATAAATTAATATTTGAACATTTCACATCATATTAAATTGAAATTAATTTATATAAATTTTAATCATTCAAATATTAAAACAAAACATTCAAATAAATAATTTCATAATCACTTAATAAATTCTCAAAACAAAGTATTAGAATAATTAATTAAAGAATTACATAATATATATGGCATAAAATAATAGTTATATATTAAATCCAAGAATTTTTAAGAGCTGAATAATTTCTCCCCACTTGTCTAACCTGCCCATTTTTTCTTCACTTATGCAATCACATAACAGTATCACACCCAACATGAAAGCTCTTATTTTTTATATGTATTTTTTTATCAGGGAAACATTCATAATACCATTAATACACAATTTACATTCACATGTTAGTAGAAAATTTCCAATAAGATTATCCAAATACCCATTTTAATATGATATTTAACAAATAATACTAGTAGAAATCCGAACAAAGAATGATATAAATGAAATATTTTATAACTGATGCATACAAGTGACGAACCAAAAAAAGTATAATACATGTAATGGGAAACAACTATTACATAATACAATTAAATATATATGTATTTATTAAAAAATTGTTTTTAGAACAACTTCATTGTTTTTAATATGACATAAATCCAATTAAATACATATATATTTATCATGGAAAACATTTACTCAAGATAAAAAACAATGTATCACTTATCATCAAAACTCTTGTATTTGATGCATATGGTTTTATGAGGGAAACATTGATAATATAATCAAGACATGATTTAGTATCACATTTTTGTAGGTCATTTCAAATAAGATAATCCAAATACTAATTTTTAAATTAAATTCCTCAAACCATAATAATAAGTATCCAAAGAAATAATTAGAGATGAAATATGTTGTAATCGATGCATACTAGTAACGACCAAAACAAAGTATAAGACATGGAATAGGAAACAAATAATACATACTATTAGATTGAAATTAATTATGAAAAAAAATTGATCATTCAATTATGAAAGTAAACCTATTAAATGAATTATTTCATAACCCCCTAATACATTAACCAAACAAAAAAACTACAATAATTAATTACATAGTCATTTAATATATATTACAAAAAAAAATATATTTGATTTATGTAAAAGTAGAAAATAACTAAATTAAAAAAACATGTATATCTACTATAATCACATTTATTATGAAATAATATAACAAAAAAATATAAACAAACCTTTTTTTAGTGAATCAGAAATAATTGTGACCTAACTAGATCTTAGTTATGTTTTGATACATAGATAAAAATAAAAACAATACTCATAGAAGATATGATGAATTTGGAACTCGCTAATTTGATGTTAAATAAGAACCAAATCAAAAATCAATGAATGAGGGTAGATGTTTGGGGTAGAAGAGAGGGGAGGTCACCACTCTGGTTAAAGATAATTATGGATCATGGATGGGGAGGGGATGATGGGAGTTCATGTGCCTTATGTCTTGTCCCTATACTAATGATTTTTTAAAAACTATTAGTATAGGATGATCTATACCAATATTTTTTACAAACCATTGGTATAGGCCATTAGATTTGACTCTATACCAATAGTTCTAGAAAATCGTTGGAATATATGCATGGGTATAACATCAAATTCTAGTAGTTTGATCCAAATTTACATTTAAAAAATTATAAAGAAAGAAGATTCAATAATATTATTATTTATATTAAATAGCATTAATATAACCAATCAAAAAATTTATAAGTTGAACATATAAAATAGTGCTTCAATTCATGTTTTTCGAATTATTTTGATATTTAAATTGCAATAAATTTATTATTATCGATGATTTTTCAAATAATTCAAAAATATATCATAAATAATAATTAATGATATCTCATAATATATCTAGAATAGCATCACTTATAGTGTTACGACCTGACCCACTAGGGCCCTCTTAGCCATGATATGCTTAGTGAGACACCCCATGCCTTCCTCTAATAGGAAAGGGGCTGGCGACAAGCATTGGAGTAGGAAATTATAAAATGGGAGGCCTTAGCCAAAGTAAATGCATGAATGCACACAACTAGCTTCTTGAAATAGTATAGAGATATATAATATGACTAAACATCTAGAGTGTATACATGCATGAAACAACCTCTAGGAAAGAATAAAAGTACATTAGTGTAATAAATAAGTGTGAAGGGGTAAAAAAACATCCATCTAGAAATAATGTCCCAACCTGTCAACAACTAGAGAAAGAAAAACACTGGAATAAGATTGGCTCATAACATCTAAGATCGACCACAGAATATGATCATCTCTAAGAGTTGATATGCTCCCAAAAAAACTAGGTCCACCAATATCACCACCAATATTACCATTCTCTTCATAATACACAATACATGATAGAACATCCCATACATGGGTGAGTATATACATACCCATTAAGTGACCTAAAATAACCAAGCACAAAGCATCAAGGATAGAGTATTGATCCCAACACCATGAAGTCATGTAAATAAAAACATGAGACAAAGCAATAATAACCTAGATATGATAAACAAGAATCCAAAATGAAGAGAGAGGGGATCTCCATCTCCACAGCCTAGCTAAGAATAATGATTCAGCCAATAACTCTAAGGGTCTATCTCTGATTACTAGCACTATGTAAAACCTCACTAGAAACTGTTTGGAGGACCCACACCTTGCCACTATGCTCGACACCCGAGTGATCGTGTCTTTAGTAAAGGACCTGCATAACCACATAAGATATAGATTATAGGTCCTAATCCTCGCCAATGTGTGTCATGGTCGAGGGGGAACTATATCCTTACCATGAATCTCAGATAACCTTTCAAGAATGAGTGTGTAGGACCCACACCTCGACAATGCACTCCATAGTCGAGGGTGAACAATCTCCAATGGAGGACCCACTCCCCACTGATGCTAAAAGATGGGGGGGGTTCCACCCCATGAATAGGGGACCCACACCCTATGTAGTATAGGGGGTATCGACCCTACCCATGAAATGGATATAGGAGACTCGCACCCCGGAGATAGACAGGGGGTTTCTAACCGCACAGATAGAGGAACTATGCACTCTTTAGTATAGGGGGTACTGACTCTACCTATATAAAGTGTATGGATAACCCATTATCTGGTGATATAGGGGGCTTCCAACCCCAATAAAACTCCATTGATCACACCTTATCACTGTCACCATCTAAGCATTTCCAAAAGAATAATATTAATAGAATCACCTTATATTATATCTATACTTCTGTAAAAAAGGTCACCATCATGTTCTATGTCAAAAACTACTCAAGATAAGCTACCAACAAGCCTAAGTATGAGTCTTTAAGAAAGAGATACGCAAGTTTGAAGCCTCATAGAAAAGTACATTGCATGTAAATAGGGTCACATGGTGTGTGACCCACATAGACATTGGGCCATTTCCTCATTAGCACATAGCTTGGCTAGCCATGTACATATAAATATGTGTACATTCATTACACTATGTGTTTTGGTATCCCAAGTCATGCTGGTGTCCTCCTTTCTTGTGCTCATTAACACCAGTCAGTGTCCGTGTACTATAGCCAATTCCCATATACCTGGCCCTATCCATGCCTGTTTACTCCTGAGGTATAGCCATATACTTCCACATATCAATATCCTCCCTTAAATGGAGTTTCTACCCTTGTACTAGTCCAAATGACCATGTAACTCTCAGTTTTATCGTCACGCAAGGGATAAATCCTCTCCCTTACTCTCATGTGTGGGAATGCATATGGTATGGGAGGGTTATTTGATTAATTATTTTAATTAATAAAATTCCCTAAAATATTTATCGTGCCCTCCAAAATTCATTATCCATCGAACGGATGATTCCAACAAACTATATATCATTCCTGGGGTAAACCCCACATCCTAGAAACAACTGAGGACTCAAATTTTCTATCCAATGTATCAAATAATGGTAAAACCATTTATTATGAAAAGTTGCATTCATGTGTTTTGATATATATAATAATATTTATAATATATAAATTCTAGGGTCCTTTGACACCCAAACATAGAACTAACTCTGAGGAAAAATGCAGAGACTTATATAGAAATATTCAAATAACTAAACCAAAAAAACCGAAGTTGTTACATTCTCCCCTCCTTCAAGGATTTTTTCCAAAAAGTCACATGCTAAACAAGATATGGGGGGTATCGAGCCCATGTCTAGTACTCACACTCCTAGGACCACTCCTTTATGATCCCGGACAACCAAAGAAATCAAAATAATTGTGTGGTCCATTTATAAAGGATCCTCTCTTTTCAATCCTCGATTTCCACTGAGTACTCTGAGAAGGCGGCTCTATCCTAAATTTTTAGCTCATCGTAGTTTTTAATATGAAACTAGTCAATCATGTATCTATTTAGATGATACATATGGAATAAATTGTGTACTCATTCTCACTGTAGAGTAGGGTCAACTGGTAATCAACCTCACTGACCCCACTCAGAAACTCACACGGTCTAAGGAACCTCAGAGAATAGCTCACTCACCAACCAAGACACTAAAAACTTCATCATTGGGAGACTCTCAGTAAAACATGGTTTCACTTATTGAAATATAAATGTCTATGATATTAATTTTTTTAATACTTATATCAATTATGGGTTGTCCTCTTATGATCATAGATCACTTGCACCTTCTTTATCGTTTTCTACACCATCTCTGGCCCAATAAGAGATGTCTCACCAATCTCAGTCCAACATAAGGGTGACATGTACGGTCTCACGTATAGGGATTCAAAAGGTGTTATGAAAATAGATGATCAATTTCTTTTATTATAAGAAAACTCTACCAATGTTATATGATCCTCCAAGTTCTGGATGAAGTCTAACACACAAGATCTTAGCATAACCTCCAACACTTGGATGGTCTACTGGGGATGTTCGCACATTTGGGGTTGAAACACTTTTTTCATCTATATCTAGTTTCCTAAAGACTCTTACAATCCTCTCTAAAACCATGAAATATACCAATAATCGTGGTTGAAGACATTTGTTTTAAGTACCCCATGAACTTGGAAAATCTCCCACACTTATAATCGCCCCAAACTCTCAACCAAACTCTACTACCAGAGGGATAATATTATCAACGCTCTGTGATGTACCATCCTATTAAAACTACCTTTGAGTTATATGTACATACTAACCACACTAGGATTTATATCTAAGGGAAAGTATAGAACTCCCTCAACACCTCCTCATGCAATGTGGCAGGAGCCACTGTATGTTCCTAGAAAATGATAATGTGCTCACCTCATTCAGAAAATTTATATGGTGATTATATTAAGGACATATATTTATGTATAAACTCATGATAAATCTCTCAAAAATGAGACTCTCTCACATGATAAAGAATCATTGGATTCACCACCATCGACTGAATATATCTTCACCCCTCTCCTCTCCCAGGGTTAGCTGCAAAGAATTTAACTGGTCAGATTCCACCTCTACTAAGCAGGAATGAGGATTCCAAATAAGGAATATTCTACCACATTTTCCTTACCTATAGTATAGAATATATTAAATTAATATTCTTATAGTAACTCCATAAAAAAACATTTTCTTAGGTTGTGATCTCTCTAAGTGAAGATACACAAAAAACTCATATGGTATGAGAAAATTACAAAATGATCTCCCATAATATAACATCTCCATATCTACAATGTGAAGACTTCCATTTCCAAAAATGATTAATTCATATAAACCTACTCATGGGGAATCAAATAATTTTACCCATAAGAAAATATTACCTTCCTTCACAACAACATGCATCCAAACCCAACTCTGGAGGCATCGTAAAACACTACACACTCTACTTCCTACTCTGATAGTCTCAACACCAGAGCACTGGTCAGCCTCTACCTCACTCCATGAAGGATATCTAACAATTCTTAACATTTTTTGAGTTCAATATCACACCCATTCCTAGGAATGAACATCTCTAGAATTGGTCCTCAGAAACCATAACTGAAGCATCAAAATATTCACATAAATCTGGCCCTCTCAAAGAATGGATGGAACTATCCACAAGAGTCGCATGTGCTCCACTTCTAGTGCCAAGTGCTTAAGGATTTCATCAATTAAGACTACCATGAACCAATACAATAAGGGTTTAAGGACCTGGTTCATCAGCCTCGTGAATACTTCTCGGGCATTCAACAAGCCGAAGGGTATCACTAATAACTCAATGCAACTATAACAGCTTTAGAAAGATACCCTTGATATAACCTCCTATCACACACAGAACTGGTGATAACCTATCCTAAGGCTAAAATATAATAACCACTTCACTCCTAACCATTTTTTAAGGATTAATCAGTTTTTAGGTGTGGACACTCCTTCCCAAGTCACTTGGTTCAGGATATGTTATCCCGCACCTAACCTCAGGATCTCATCTTCCTTCAAGGTGAACAACACTGGGATACCTATAGGAAGACACAAAGATATAAAAAATCCCCTAATATACATATTATCCAACCACACCTATATCTCTCATAGCTATAAAATTTTATCTGATATTCTATCATAGATATCAGGTCATCCCTTGGTGCAAATATATGTAGAAAACAAACTTTCGATGGGGAGGAAATCATGAAACTTTCTCAGGGAAGATGTCTCCATAATCATCCAATATCAAATGAATTGAAATATCATATAATACACTTATACAAGGTTCATACTATACAAATGATAACTAATTGACTGTATCCTCTAGAACATGAGCTCGTTCTGCTCCTCTTAAGACTCCTCACCCAAGAAGGAAAATTGTATCCCTTAATATTGGGAAAACTACCACCCTTACTTATAATAGTAAAGATAGACATGGATAGTAGGTAACCAATACATAATAAGGAAAACATAATAGGTCTTTATAACCTACTATATATTGATTCCATGTGAGGCTCTATATCCCCTTAGAGTTAGGTTGTACTATTGGTAGAAGCGTGTGATCATCGATACTCCTCTACAAGAGCATCTAGGAACAAGGTTTGAGAAAAAAAGGTATCAAATAGAACCACTAGGTATTATAAAAGGGATGAATTCATAAAAAAAATTGATTTTGTGTATTAAAACTACAATTGGGGGTAGATAAGGCAAAGGTCATACCTTGAAATACACCTGGAGCCTTCAGGTCATAAGCCCCTACTGTCTACAGAACTCACTTTTTTTCTTCTATTCTCAACAACCATAGTTATCTCAAACACCTTATAACATTAAAACAACCCCAAACATAAAATTCAAAGGAACTCACCCACCACACCTTGTCATTATCCACTTTGGGTGGCACTGACTCACCTGCACGTCTTTAAATCATGTCACAAGAAAGCATATTGATTAGGGAAGTGTCCCTATTATTTTAATGTATAAAGCCACATAAATCATCACCAACATAGGGATCTACCGAAATCCTACATCTCCCTAAAAAATTATCACTACCATAACCACAATTAGGATGGGTCCTCACCAATAAGGACCTCAAATAACATGCTCAAGCTAGACCTCTACTGCCCAAGGGGTCTAGCACACCATGAATCAAATGTTATATTTATCTCTAGAACTCATGATTCACACTCATCACAAGTGTGACGTATATTGGTAAAAATAGAAATAACTATTTCTCTATGTAGAAGACTAGTTTTGAGTAAAATTATATGATCTATCAAGGTTTGAACACTAGAAAACCCAAACCACTACCTCGATTCATTCCTCCACTACCTGAGGCTCTGTCTCACTGTGGAACTTTAGAAGTCTCTATCGATGTAACTTACATATTATGATAAACCTTAACATATCATCATCATGATCTTATAGAGCTATCAAATTCCTAACATTTCATTGATCAACCACCTGGTCCACTGAAGGTGGATCTATACTCCACTTAATAGGTGGCAACACTACCATTTTGCTGCCTAGAGAAAAAACTTCATGAATGGGTCCTTAACTAAGGCCACATCTCTCAACTAGTCATCATCAGGGCACTATTTCGAAATCCTAGCTAACTGTCATCATGAAGGTATCTTGAAAGTTATCAAGATATACCACAGTCAAAGAGAATATATAGGGAGATAACTCAAGAAGGAAATGAAAGTCAAGAGACTTAGTCTAATATAATGCATGTACCATTGGTTCCCTACAACTAATACCATGGTATGAAAATTCTTCAATTAGGTTTTTAGAGTCCTAGTGTATGGATACATCTACCACCACACTAATACTAGGTTCCCTTCCCTAAGAGTTGAACTTGAGACACTCTAACATTGTTTCCCTAAGTCCCCAACCCAATCCTCACAATGAAGGTCCAACCCAAACTCAAACCTAGGGGAAAGACCTCCTATGATACCACTCTATCATGACCTGACCCACCAGGGACCACCTGGTTAGAGTTAAGATGAGTGAGACACCCCAAACCCACCTCCAATAGGTCAGAGGCTAGCAACCAATGCCAAGTAGGAAATGCTGAAATGGGAGGCCTTAGCCTATGTACCTATACATGCACACACAACCAACTTCATGAAATGTTGCTGAGATATATAAAAAGATAGGAAATATAGAGTGTATACATGAATACAACAACCTATAGGAAAAAATCAAAATATAACAACATAATACATAAGTATGAAGGGGAAAAAACATACCCATCTAAAAATAAGGTCCCAACCTAAGAACAATTGGAAAAGGGAAATACTGGAGAGCACCTGACTCACAATCTCTAAGACTGACCACCGAACACATTCATCTCCAAGAGCCACTATGATCTCCAAATGATAGGTACACCAGTATCATTATTTATTTTCCCATCATCTTCATAAGAAACGTGTGGGTGTAGCCCATGCATGAGTGAGTATATGCATACCCATTAGGTACCCCAAAATCCCCAAACATAGAGTATTAAGGAGAGAGTATTCATCTCAACACCATGAAGTAATGATAATAATAACATGTGAAAAAATCATAATAACCAAAATATTATCAACAAGAAGTCCAAATGAAGAGAGAATGGGGATCTCCATATCTATAACCTAGCTAATATTGATGAGTCAACCTAAAGCTCCAAGGGTCCATCTCTGATTCCCAACACCATGTGCAACCTTACCAGAAACCATGTGGAGGGTTCTCATCTGGCCACTTCAATCCACACCTGAGTGAGAACTATGTCCCATAGAGGACCTGAATAACCACATTGAATATATAGTGGAGGGATTTCTCTTCTCAACTGAGTGTCACAGCTGAGGGGGTTCTATATCCTATCCATGCATCTCACATAACCTCTAAAGAATGAGTGTGGAGGACCTGCACCTTTTCACTGCAAACTATAGTCAAGGGGGCACAATATCTAGTATAGGACCCACTCCCCACTATATCTTAAAGATGGGGGTGAAACCCGGTAGATAGAGGACCCATTCCATGTGTAGTATAGGGTGGCTTCTACCCAAACTATGAAACAGATATGGGAAGCCCACACCCTAGACAGAGACATGGGGTTTCCAACACCAAAAATAGAGGACTTGTTACCTCTATATTATAGGGGGTACCAACTCTACCTATGTAAAGAGTATGGGGACCCACTCCCTAGTGTGAAAGGGGGGTTTTCAACCCCGTTAACACTCCTTCGATCACCTTGTATACTATCACTGGATAATCATTTCCAATAGAATAATCCTATTAGAAGAACCTTTCATTGTATATTTTCATCCATAAATAAGGATGCCATCATGTTATATGTGGAAGAATACCTAGGATAGGATACTCACGGGTCTAATTCCAAGTCTCTATAAGTCATATATGAAAGGTTTAATTCTCATAGAAAAGTAAACAACATGTACATAGGGTCACACAGTGTGTGACCTTGCATGGACACCTGCGCATGTCCTCCTCAACACATGATTTGGATGATCATGTATATATATATATAGAGTCTATATTTAGTACATGTTGTGTTTTGGAAGTCCGGGTCATGCTTGTGTCCTCCCATATTGTTCCCATGCACTATGTCATGTTCCTATGTACCTGGTCATGTTCATCCTTGTGTACTTATAGGGTCTGACCGTGTTATTCCACATGACTATGTCCCCCCTTACATGAGGTGTCTACCCATGTAGTAGGATACAAGGATATATCCCACTACACAGAATATACTTGGTGTACACGGTGTGTATTCCATAAAACTATTTCTCCCCACAATGGGATGAACACATGACGTGTTCTCCTGTACTACATGTCGTGTGATCAGGATTACTGAATAGGAAATCCCTAAAAACCTCTTGAAACACCCAATTAAGCACATATCAACCCACAAGGGGTTCATAGTAATAATAAATGGCTTTAAAACATTTAAAAAACTCATATATGTAGATTGGTACATAAAAATCATACAATTTCTTACCTCATGAAGAAAATGATGAAGATTCAAATCCAAAACTGCACCCAAAAGCTGCTACACCACAATCCAACCTCAATCACCATCAAGGATGTAGTTTGGATCCACCTCCTTCCCTCTTGGTTAGTCTGTCGCATGAGGAATAAAATTTCTTCCTTCCTTTGGTGCATGGAAAGGAAAATGGGAGTGGAGGTTTATTTAATTAATTATTTTAATTAATTAAATTCCATAAATTATTTATCATGTTTTCCAATGGTCACCTTCCACCAAATGTATAACAGTGACCAACTTTATGTCACACCTTGGGTAAACCCCATATCCTAGAAATAGTTGGGGTATTATATTTTCCATCTTACATACTAAAAAATGGGGAAACCATTTATTCAGAAAGGATGTTCATGTATGTTTTGGTATATATATTAATATTTTTTATTTATAAATTTTAGGGTCTGGTGACACTCAAAAATAACACCAACTGTAGGGAAAAGTCCAGAGATTTATATAGAAATATTGAAAGGCCTAAACTGACAAAATAAAATTCATTACATATAGGATAATATCTGAAAATATATATTGTTTATAAGTGTATTTTCCACATTAGGGGAAATTTATTTATTACTTTCTACTCATGACAAATAATTTTTTTATATAACCATTTCAACTACACTTATAAAGTATGTAGTAGATATATCATACTATGGATTTTCAATAATTTACAACTGGTTATTAAATAATCATTATATGAATATTATAAATGTGTATTCTATTTCATTTTATATAATTAATGTGATTTTCATTACTTATTTTAATCATTATGCATAACATTTGATATATATTCACCAACAAATGATAATACATGTAACAATTTCATAGATGCATCCTTCATAAATCATTTATATGATTTACCTAGTGGGTGGGTGCACCCATGTGATTGAATGTTTTTTAGTTTATATTTCACACTTTTCACTATTTAGGGTGATAACATATTTTCTCCTTCCACTTTATCTTTCGCATATACAATTGAATGAGTTGGGTTTTGTTGTGAAGTATTGAGCAATCACTGATATGAGTGTGGAAGGTAGTGTATTTTTCTATATTTCTCTAGAGTCCCTTCACTCAATTAAGCATTTATTGAGTAATGTAGTGGGAGTCCATTATTTATCTTTCACGCTTAAAGTAAGTAGGATATCTTGATAGTTATCACTGTTGATTGAAACTCACATTCATTACCACCCCTTAATGAACGATGAGGTGATTACAAATTATCTCATCAATCAAATTTTAGAAGAAGGGTTAATCAACTTAAGACTGAGATAGGATACCAATTAGTGATCCAACCTATGAAAGAATCACTTATTTCATTATTTGAGTAAATCAACTTGTTTTCTTTCAATTTTTTCTTTTTTTCTCAAAATTAATTAAATCAAAACCCCTTTTTCTTTAATTTTTATTAATTTTGACAATTTTAAATTTTCACCCTTCCTTGGAGACTCCTTTGGTCCCCATTATACTATAGTATAACCTTAATAAATTAATTGGTTTTTATATTAACCCATGGTAATTGTGTCATTTGATGTTTACACATATAGGTTTAATAATAATTGATTGGTTGAACAAGCATGACACACTATTTATTCACGAATAACACACATGACATGAGTTGATCATGCATAGTCGTTTCCATCATGAAAAAAAATCTCTTACACTTGAAACACCATATCATATTTGAATATGAACATGTCATTTTATATATAGGCATTCTTTGATGAGTTCTATAATTTTTACTTCTACTAAAAAACCAAAATCCATGCCTTTTGGGAAATATTTAATAGAGATAATTGTGACCTAAAAAATTCAAATATATTACTCGTTATTGATCAAGTTAACACATATCATTTAGTGTCCAAATTGTTTTGATAAAGCTTGGATTTGATAGCTCATTCATAATATAACTCAAAGGTAACAACCGAGGATTACAATGATAAATTCAAATATCAGACATTGTTACTCACATGTCAATCCAAGCAATAATTCATGGGATATTTCCTCCGTGGATTGTGAGAATAGGTTTTCAGCTGGGTTTGAATACACAACCCGTAAAACCAATTACATGAAATATGACTGATCAAACATGTTGGGTTAGTAATAAAGTATAGAGTGGTTGCTTGGTTTCATGGATGAGGACTACATAGCTTCAATGAGTAAGAATAGGGAACATGGTAGTGAGCGTTGTGACCTATTTTACAATAGTATACAAGTCCCAAAAATATGTAAGGATCGAGAGTGTTATGGGATAAACTGATTGAGAGACACTAAAGTAAAATTCATGGGGAGAAAGAGGGGTATGACACCTAACATCCCAATAGTGGGAGTAAAGGAGGGAAAAGGGGTGTGTTTCAAGTGTGTAATTTCTTATAGTATTATGTATAATTGTGTTGACCCAAATATGAGAGTGACAATATTGAGTGAGGATGATACAATCAATGAAGATGGATAAGTGTTGGTCGTTGAAGAAAGTGAGCATGAGGTGGTAAAAGTACAGGAATAGGAAGAATGTAAGATGTTATACTATCAGGGCATGGACACTTTTTATCAAACCTAGGGGTATAAAGAATGTGATTTTACTTTTATGAAGATTGAGGGACAAGTGGGTGAAATCCCCATTTTGATTATTCTGGATAGTGGGGAAATCAACAACTTCAT
The DNA here is from genome assembly GCA_963277665.1 of Viscum album. NCBI lineage: Eukaryota > Viridiplantae > Streptophyta > Magnoliopsida > Santalales > Viscaceae > Viscum > Viscum album. The sequence goes on along the minus strand of OY728133.1, from coordinate 309,880,815 downwards.
ATCTCCAAATTTGGATAATTTTTTGGGATCAGTGTCCCATGAAACTAGTAGGATGAGTATTAAGTAAGATTATGGGCATAAGTTGTGGTTTGAAGAAGTATGTCAAAGTTTAAAAAAAATCATGGGATACTATTCTTGTTTTCTTTCTTCTTGTTTTTTGGATATCAGTGGTTTAAATATTATATTGAGAGTTACATGAATACATACATTGGGGAATGTTAGAACCAACTGGAATTCAATGAAGACAAATTTCTAGGCCTATGGACTGGAGTAAACTCTCCAAGGAGCACCTCAGCCAAACCAAGTGGTTCCTTCTTTGTACTGTTTGACTGGTAAATATTACATGGACAACAATCATAGAATTATGATGGGAGGAAAAAAATAGAAATTTGTTGTCTACACAAGATGATCAGAAATAATAGGGAATATTGAAACCATTATTCATATTAAAAGCAGTGTTTAGTGAACCTAAGAGTTTACCCCCTAGTTGGTAGTTTAACCTCACAATTATTTTTTATATAGGGGTTTCTATGGATCTATCCCAGATTTTGGTTGTATTGGAGTGGCCAAGACTTGTCACTGCAAGGAGAGTATGAGTAATTTTGTTACATACATAACATTTTTGGAATTTTATATAAGAATACATCCAGATTTCCAAGCCTCTCATTATTTTTAATTGGAAATATGATTTTAAATGGATCCTTGAGGATCAAGAAGCCTTTGAGTAATTAGAGAAACCCTTTACAACAAAAAATGAATTGGTTGAGTTTGAATAGGCTTTAAGATAGCTCATGTATCACCTATATCGAGAACAAGATTACATGAACTAGTGGGTGGATAAACATAGATAGCATTTTTTATCTCAAATAATTGATCAGAAGATAATTAGTCTATAGAATAATGATGTGATAACTTAGTGGCTAATAAAATGGAAGGGGGATCCTATAGACAGAGATATGTAGGAAGAAGAATTCATCAAAAAATCATTTTTTCACCTATTTTTGAAGACAAGACTATTTATCAAAGAGGGGTGAGTGATAAAGTTCATGAAACTACCAATACAACTTGGAAAGAATTATCTAGGAGGGGAAAAGAGTCATTGTAAGAGAAACTAGAATACATAGTTAAAAGGTGGTAATCTTATTGTGGACCCATAAGAATGTGGAAGAGGTGGTTATAAGAGAGTGAACATGGGAATATCTAGTTATAATAAGTTAGAAATCTATTGTGGGACCCATGGAGAGGTAGAGGAATTGTAAAGTGTTTATAAAAGGTAGATAAAGGGGAACTGCATAAGAGAGGGAAGATTCTGGAAAAATCTTAGGGGCTTGGGTGGGAGAGAGTAAACCTCCTTCTATGTTCTCTTTGTTTCTAGTTTTTATCTTGTCTTTTCTTTATATTTTACTTCTCTTGCTTATTATTCTTTATATACAAAGGATTCAGGCAATTTTTTATCAGAGTAACTTGGATGTGAAAATAAGTTTTCACTAGTAAGAAATTTTTATTAAATTGATAAAACCAGTAGTTTTGCGATAACAATAGTTGACTTAACTCACAACCACCTTTCCTAAGGGTAGAACATTGGATCTTAATATTACTCAATTACTATACACCCAATAATAGGTCATACTTTCCCCTAACAATTTTTATGATGAAAAATTTATTTCTATAAATGGGAAACTCAATGAAAGGATGAAACAAATAGAAAAGTAGAATAAGATTTGACCAACACATCATGATCACCTCCAAAAATCTGAAAATAATTAAAATTATCACTTAGTACTTATACATCCTCTAAATAGTTATAATCTCCCCCATAAATAATATTTCTCCTCTATTTTATGGTTATTTAAACCCATATAAATGGTTAATAGCCAAAAAATAATTTTTTCCATTTAATAAATTCTCATACCATGAATATATCCCTGCATAAATCGTTCATTTCTTACTAATTTTGTTAACATATCATTTATGGTTAGTTTTCATAAATAATATGGATAATAAATATGAAAATAATTTACAACCTTAATATTCCCTTAATGGGATCTCCTAAAATAATTTTATCATTTATATCCTTGACCTAATAATTTTTAGGCTTGACATTTTTCAAAAAACAAAATCTAAAATAATCACTTTTTAAGAAGAAAAAATGGGCCCATAATCTTGGGAGGTTTAAGTTCGGACCCCTACAAGTTTTTGTGAACTTTGTTCCCATGATATTCCATTATACCCTTATTTTTTAATTAAATTAAATGTTGGTTCATGTAGTCACTGTGCTTGTCCATAAAATGAGTATAAAGGTTCCTTTCAGATATTTTCTATTCATCAATGGACCCTAAATTAAAATGTATAGTTCCCCTTCAAGTATTGTTCTCAAAGTTCTTGATTTAATAGTGAAACATAAAATACTATGTGGATAGTTTTCATGGATGGAAGATGGATTTGGTAATCCTTTGGTCCAATACATTTGATCACCCAAAAAGGGATGAAATATCAATTGAATAATTTGGGATTGATTCATTGAGAAACATTTTTTTTGTCAATGAGTGTGTAATTTTAGGTAAAACTATCCTCTATTTTCAGAGTTAAAATCTCATAATTGATTACATGGTGTTATTTTCTTTGAATCCTATGCTCTGGACAACCATTTATTAAGTTTTTTTAGGACCTCATCTCGAACAACTCATTATTTGATCATGGGATCTACACATACTTCACTAATATGGAATGGAATTATAGTCGATGGCCTTTTGCCTTGAATAATCTAAAAGGTAGAATAGTCAATGGAGTTTTGTACTAAATTTTTTCCCTAGGAAGACATACAATAAAAGAAAATTTGGGGTTGTATTGAAGCTATAAAATGAAGGTAGTTCTCATGACACCTTTTGAATACTTTATTGGATAATCATTTTTTAGATGGTATGTTGAGATTGAAGATGATTTTCTTTCTATTTAATTGTTATGAGTTTTCTTAAGGGAGGTGAAGTGTGCATAATTAAAAAGATGGTTAAACTTTATAGGTATTACATCTCACCCTTTCTATTTTTTTAGGCTTGAAATGAAGTCAAGTGATAGAGGACTTATAGTGTTTCCATGTGTTGTAGGTTTTTATATAGTTTTTTTACCATGATATGCATCCCTTTATTGAGAATTGTATACTAAATCATATACCACAACACGATGAAATTCACTACACCATGGTCTATATATTCATGTGGTGTATTATAAAATTTTGTAACATGCTTCTTGAATGATATGTGATATCATTTTACTGACTCTGTAACACCCTGATATTTTAGGATATAGTTTTATATAATTAAATTTTATTTCTTTGATAACTTTCATTACATGCAACACTGAGTATAAACAAATCATGTTATACTATTGAAATTTTATTATTCAATGTGATAGTTATTGCCTATCCATTATATTTATAGGTATTAATAGGGATAACTAAATTATGAAGAAATATTTTTTTCATATGTATAAAAAAATTCATTGGTTATAAAATGGTTATAAATAATAATAATATCATTTTAAGGTAAATAAAGATTTTTTTATAAAAAAAAATTATGCACACAATGTGTTTTTATTTAAATAAATTAGATTAATATCTATTGATGAATGATTTTAATGAAATTAAATCATAATATATTCAATAATTTTTTTTAATATTTATATAAAGGTTTTTAATATACATAAAATAAGAATTAATTTGGCTTTATGTTCAATTATGCATTTTCCTAAAAATGGTTTTGTTGTGTTTATACCACTTATTGTAAAATTAATTTCTATCACTTCTAGGAATTTATTATTGAAAAATGGATCTCATATTTGGAATCAAGAGCTTTAAATTTTTTAAATAGGTCTCCTTTAGTTTTGGTCATCCTGAATGGTAACCTTGATAAATATTTATCACCTCGATAAGGGTAAAATGGGTAAAACATGATAAAAACCTTTATAAAAGATGAAAACCATGACATTTATGTTGTGTTGAGGTAGCTTTATTTTGGTGATTCATTTTTGGTATGACATTGATTGAATAATCAATATCAAATTTTCCACTTATGAAAGGAAGTGATATCTAAGACCTGATTGATCAGGATAATAGTACCTTCACAAAATTCATGGCCATGGTAGAAGGAGGTCAGTTTATTCAATAACGTCATCAAATAATAAAGCAAGAAATTATGATGACATAAAGTGTACATCCTCTTTTTTTATATATATAGATACAAAGAGATTTTATTACATGGCATGTGTTTGTAGGAGGTTTTCATAGATATGACTATTCCTTATCTTCTTAGGTCCCATAATGGGTTTTTAAACTCTAATTTTGATATGTGAATAGTATTACTAACTATAGATATAAGGGCTTGTAGGGTCACTGTAACGCCATGACCCTAGTTACCCAAAGTCTGTGCATTATCACATAACATTGGCATGATCACAAGAGATCAAGTCCCGAAAGACCAATCAATTTAGTAGCCTTGGAAGTACTAGATACATACACAAGATTTACATTACATTATGAAAAGAAAAAAACAACATTGTGTCTCCTTATAACACACTCATATACCTTAGCTTATCCCTACAGGTCAATCATAATATACTTCTTCGCATCTTGGGAAAAAAAGTCATAAGAAAGGGGTGAGCTTAGATTCTTAGTAAGGATAACAATACAGTGGAATCTATCATAAATAAGAATAAACATTTAAGGCAATGTTTAAGACTAAAAAACAAGACTTTTAAACTTAAACTTCAGAATAATATGTAAAAGATAAATCAAAAAATTCCATTTAACTATTCACATGGATATTCTACAGGTTGAATAATCACATGTAATATCAATAGCTAATTTCATAATGATGGAATGCATAATGTTGGACATCATAACCACTTAGTCAAGGCCTATTTCCAAGACTAAAAATAAAAATATTGTCAAAGCCTTGTTCTAAGACACTATTTTGTCTCATGAGACATATCGATGCATCGAGGGGCTATAGCAGGCCCTGCCCATCACTTACTACGTCTAATGCATTCCTCATATGAAAAGGTTGAAACATAACATAAATATTCATATTAAAACTAGCATACAAAATGTTAATACTATAACCATAAACCATGAATGGTATAAAAATAGCACATATAAAGTCAAATATATCACAAAACCTTCAATAAAATATATAATATTGTATCATAATAAATCAACTTCAAACAAGCATAAAATCCAACAAAGGATGTTGACATAGATTAAATCATTCCAAAAACTATTTGAGATAAATATCTCTTTCTACTTGGAAATTATTTAAAAGTTTCATAATTATAAAATAAAATATTTATTTTTAAAATATTCATATAATCTTGTAAGGAAATATTTGAAGGTTTTATAATGGTGGAAAATAGATGCACTCGCTGTATAAGTTAAAAAACATTCTTTCCATAATTTGTCAAAAAGTTCATTAAGTAACTTGTTTGGAAAAAGATGATAAGTTTCCTTTCAAAAAAATATATGAAAATTCAAACAAGGGTATAAATGAATTTAACCCATAGTATAGTAAATAGTAAAAATGTTTTTAAATACATTTTTAAGAAACAAGGATGTGGCTGATAAAGAAGTCCCAATAGATACTTATGTATAAACAACCTCGGATAATAAAGAGATTGTCAAATTACCCCTTACCTTGTACTTTTCCTTAGTAAAGGGTATGTTAACCTTGTGTATAATGGTTAAATCATTGTTGTTAAATTATACGGGAACCACATAAATAAATATGATATCATATATGATCCTCCAATATTGCTTTGTTAATAATATTTCAGTAGTATCATTGTTTCGGGTGTTAACTAGATTCGTTTTCCTTTATATGTTTTGTTACATAAGTCATGTTTGTTATGGATAGGATGTATTTTATTCCAATACATAATTATATTAAGTTCTTAAACATTATTTTTAATCATCAAATGAAAATTATTCTTGAATGGTTATGATTGGGAATGAAATCCCATCGCGTCGTGGAGACGGTAAGTCGTACGTACGCACAAGAAACAATATCATTTTATTGGTGGTGAAATAATATGTAGTTGGATGGTATATTATATATATATAGAATAATTAACATGTTATATTTATTATTAAATTAATTATACTCATTATTATACCCATCCAAATAATGAAGTGTTGAATAACAAACTACACCACGACGTGGAGACGGTAAGTCGTACATAAACACGTATGGTGACTTTGTCATTTATAGGATGTCTAGAATAATGAATATGGTGGTAACAAGTTTATAATAAAATCACAGTGTGTATAAGGTACTGGATTTATTATTTTGGTATGAAAACAACAAATAAAGAGGAAGTGGAAGAAGAAAAGAACTTTGAAAGAGGTGATGAAATAATTACCTCTTCTTCAGGTGCTTCCTTTTGACTTGAAAAAAGGGGATCCTTAAGTTGGCTTTATGATTTAAGTAAGGCATATATAATAAAGTGAGGGTAGTTGGGAGGATATTTGAGTAGGTTTTTTTCAAGCCAAATGGATTCTGAGGTGTGAATATGAGATAAGGGGATGTTCCCTTTTATAAGAGATGTGAGGGACACTTTAGGAAAAGATTGAAATATTAATTTATTATAAAATCGTTTTTGGTTTCTAATAGATAAAAATGAATTTATTTCAAGGATAAGGTGTATATGGGTTGACATAACATCAAACAATAGGTTTTAGACAAGTTTAGGTCACCATGTTAACCTTATATTTTATATTTAACTCATGGTTAAATAGTTTAACATTTACCATGTCTTCTTGTATTTTTTTATTACGTGGTTAATAAACTTACTATAAAATGTCAAGATAACCTAAAATGTTTCATTAATGACATATATAACCTTATATAAGTCTTTTGGCCTAATCTCATATTTTTAGTAGTATTATATCATTTAATAAAATATTATTTGTTTTAACAACTCATTTGTGTCAATTTTAAAACTATTTAGTATTTGGTTTTTGTGAAAGTCATAAAAACTTGATTAATTAAAAAAAATAAATTTAATCAACCCTAACATGTCATATTAACCTAGAAAAATTTTCTATCGAATCAAAAGTTTAAATTTACATTTATTTTAATATTTATAATATCATTTATTTTTAATCTTTCATTAAAAAGTTAATTATTGCATCATCATTGTGTCATAAATAAATTTAATTATTTAATTTCTAAAAATTATAAATAAAATAAAATTTTCTAGGAAATATTTTTATATTTATAATTAATATTTATAGCCCAATTTATCTTATGTTTAACCCTATATTAAAAAAGTTTTAGTTATTAAACTTTGAATTTAACACTTTTAGCTCTTATTTAAATAAAATACAATAAATGTCTTAATCTAATCCAAGTGGATAAAAATGATCATATTTTATTCCTAAGGTTTATTTTGGTTTAAATACACTTATCCAGTAAAATTAAGACATGTTTTGGGGTAAATATAATATTATTTTTATCTTTAATTACCATATTTACTTTAAACCGTGGTAAATAAAATTCAAAAGGTATTGTTCACCAATAATTATTTTCATCATATTGAACCAAATTTTACTTACAGATGACAACCGTGTCTATTGGATTTTTGAAATTCAATTCAAATAAGCAGTAAAATTACATTTTATGTAAATTTTCAAATGTGCCTAGAAGGTCGGTAAAAGACGTTAAAAGGTTCAATAAAATTTTATATATCTAATATTATTATAAATGACTCAAATGAATTACATTGGAATAATATAGGTATTATGTCTCTATTTTGACTTTAAAAATAAATTTAAATTAAAAATAATTATTATTTAAATAAAAAGTCAGTTTCAAACAATAACGTAGTGTTTTTTACTATTCATCAAAAATTGAAAGTTTTTCGAAAAATACAAAAAATTACCCCTAAGTTAATTTTGATATTCTAAATCCAAAAATGAAGTCCATTTTGAAAACTAAAATTAATAAAATTTCAAAAAATGTGTATTACTATTCATAATTTTTTTTAAACGGCTAGTTTGATTGGTCGTGGTGTGATAGAACTCGAAGTTGTATACAACACAAACTATTGTATTATTCAAAGAGAAATGTATCGTGGAAGCTTGGGGTGTTACATTATTCTCTAATTAAAATAATTTCATCCTTTAAATTTCTAGAATATTATTTCATAAAAATATTCTGGTGGTTCTTCATCATAAGTTCCTTTATATTCCCACATTGCCTCTTCTATTTTATGATTTCTCTAAAAAACTTTTACCAGATGAGTTGTCTGGTTTCTCAACACTTTTTCTCTAGTATCAAGAATATTGATAGGCACTTCATAATAAGATATATTTGGTTCCAATTCTATTTCTTCATAGGTGAGTACATGCATTGGGTCAGGCATGTATTTTCTCAACAGTGATATGTGGAACACATCATGAAATTTGGAGAGACTTCGTGGAATTTCCAAACGGTAAGCTACAACTCCAATTCGTTCCAAAATTTCAAAAGGTATGATGTACCTAGGACTTAATTTACCCTTCTTACTAAAATTTATAACACCCTTCCATAGAGATACCATAAAGAAAACATGATCTCCTACTTGAAATTCCAAATCCTTCCTTCGGTTATCTGCATAGATCTTTTGCCTAGTTCGAGCTGCTTTGATGTGAGTTTGGATAATCTTCACATTTTCTATTTTTTCCTCAACAAGTTCTGGGCCTATGAGTTTTCCTTCACAAAAATCATCCCAACAAGTTAGTGTGTGACATCTCTTTCCATACAACGCTTTATATGGTGCCATCTGAATACTTAAATGGATGCTATTATTATAGGAAAATTTTACCAGAGGTAAATATTGATCCCAAATACCTTGAAATTCAAGTGAGCAAGATCTCAACATATCTTTTAAGGTTTGAATAGTCCGTTCTAATTGGTCATCAGTTTGAGGGTGGTAGGCAGTGCTCAAATAAAGTTCAGTATCCAGGCCTTTCTGAAGACTTTTCCAAAATCTTGATGTAAAATGGGATCACGATAAAAAACCATTGATAAGGGTACACCATGAAATCTTACAACCTCATTAATATATATCCTTACTAAACGTTCAAGTGTTAAATCTTCTCTTATAACAAGAAAATGTGCTGACTTGGTAAGACGATCAATAATGACCCATATTGCATCATTCCTTCTAGGATTCTTTGGTATCCCCATGACAAAGACCATCATAATATCATCCCATTTCCACTCAGGTATGAGAAGAGGTTGCAGGAATCCTCTAGGATGTTGTCTTTCAGCCTTCACATGTTGACAAATGATACATCTTGACACATAATTAGCAATATCTCTCTTCATTTTTTCCCACAAAAAAAATTTCCTTCAAATATCTATATATATTAGTGCTACTAGGTTGTATAGAGAAATTAGAGTTGTGAGCATCATCCAACAATTCCCTTTTAAGATCAGGTATATCGGGAACACAAAGCCTCTTACCAAATTTCAAAATTCCATCTTTACATACTAAGTCGATCAATCTTTCATCATTCACAGCTTTAATTTTCTTTTGAAAATCCTCATCATCAGTCTAAGAACTTTTTATTCTTTCTAGTAAAGATGGTTTGGAAACCATTTAAAAAAGTATTGATGTTTCACCTTCCATGATTATCCCCATATCCATCTTTACTAGATCCATGAACATAGGATCCCTTTCAACTCTCATATTGTTCAGAACTCCATGATCATTTATGATCAAATCATCTACCACCTCATTTTCCTTCTCCGGGTGGTAGTGTATAGTGCAATCATAATCCTTGAGTATCTCGATCCATTGACTTTGCCTCATGTTAAGTTCTTTCTGTGAGAAAATATACTTTGTACTCTTATGATTAGTATATATCTCACATTTTACACCATAGAGATATTTTCTGCATATCTTCAGAGTAAATATTACAGATAATAACTCAAGATCGTGATTAGTGTAGTTTTTTCATGAATTTTTAGATGTCGTGATGCATAGGAAATAACTTTATCATTCTTCATAAGGACACAACCAAGTACTTTCTTTGAAAAACCACTATAAATAAAGAAACCCATAATTCCCTAATGGTAGAGTCAATATTGGAGCATTGAATAGTATTATCTTCAATTCTTTAAAATATTCATCACACTCTTTTTTCCAAAAAAATTAACCCCTTTACGTGTGAGCTTGGTTAATGGGTTATCCAATCAGGAAAAATTCTAGACGAAATGCTGATAGTAACCTTCTAAACCAATAAAACTATGTACCTCAGTTATACTCATCGGTGTTGGAAATTATTTTATTGCCCTTGTCTTTGAAGTATCAACAGAGATTCCATCCTTAGAAACAATATATACAAGAAAAGAAATCTCCTGAATCCAAAATTCACACTTTCTAAACTTTCTATATAATTCATTTCTTCTAAGAATATTTAGAATAGTGTGAAAGTGATTTTCATGATCTTAATAGATTTTTCAGTATACCTAGATTTCATCAATAAATACCACTACAAAGTTATCAAGATATTCCTTGAAAACTCTATTCATCCGATCCATGAAAATAGAGAGTTCATTAGTCAGTCCAAAAGGCATTATTGTAAACTCATAATGCCCATACCTGGTTTGAAACGTTGTCTTTGGAATTTCTTCCTTCTTCACACACAACTGATGATATCCAGATCGAAGTTCAATATTTGAAAAATATTGAGCTCCATGAAGTTGATAAAATAAATCATACATGCGAGGTAGGGGATACTTGTTCTTTATTGTTATAGCATTGATCACCCTATATTCAATGCATGAACTCATATATCCATATTTCTTCTTGACAAAAATATTAGTGGATCGCCATAGAGAAACACTAGGTAGAATAAATCCTTTATTACTTAATTCCTCTAGTTGTTTCTTTAGTTCCACCAATTCCACAGTGGCCATTCTATAAGGGATCTTGTATATGGGCCTTGAACTAGGAATTAAGTCAATAGAAAATTCAATTTCTCATTCTGGAGGATTTCTAGGTAAATACTATTGAAACACATAAAAATATTCCTGCACAATAGGTAAATACTCTATTTGAACATTCCTTTCCTCACCCACAGTTTTTTCACTCCCTTCCTCCCCAATAATTGAATTTAGTAGAGCTACTGGGGGTAGATCTAGATGAGAATCAGATGGTGATGTTTCTTCTCTAAATATAAGATATTCCTTATCATCATCAAAAATTGTAACCTCCTTCTTACAATAACTTTTCACATCATGGTATGAAATCCAATCCATACCGAGGATTATATCAAATTCAATCATGGGTATGACAATAAGATCAGCAGATAAAGAATGTTTGTATGCCATAATGGTAACTGATTGATAAAAATTTGTTGCAATGATACTTACCTTAAGAGTTTTGACTAAAAACTCCCTTGTTAAGTCAAATTGGAAATATCTAATTTTCTTATAAAACTCGGAAGATATAAAAGAATACTATGATCCAGAATCAAATAAATCATTGGTTAATTTTAAGGAAATGATTAAAGTACCTTCCACCACATCATTCGTAACTTCAACCTCAGTAGTTGTGATCACATAAGAGTATACTTACTCCCTTGGACTTTTATGAGGTAATTTTCCTTGATTATTAGGACATTCATTTTCTTAATGTCCCATTTCATTATAATTGTATCATTGAACATTTTCAGCCTCTTTTTTCCCTCGAAATCACCATCTTGTTGGCCTTTTTCTCCACACTTGTAACAAACTCCCTTCCCCTTTAGGCATGTACCAGGATGTTTCTTCCCATAATTACTATAGGATGGAAATTTAACTTTTATTTTATTCCCTTATTTCTTTTTTTAGAGTGTTCAACAGATCTCTTTTTCTCTTTCTTCGCTTTAAAGTCATAAGACTAAGAGGATTCATTTTCTATCTTGATAGCACATGAGACTATATCTTTGTACAATGAGAAGGATTAACAGAATAATTCTTGATGGAGAAATGGTTTTAACCCCTCAAATAATCAATCAATCTTACTTATTGGGTTACATATATAATTTGTAACATTCCTTGCTAACCTTGTAAAGTTAGATTCATACTTTGCGACATTCTTATCCTCCTTTTTCCTCAGACTCATAAATTTTCTTTCCATATATGCTCAATGTTCATGAGGAAAATATTTTTATATGAAAATATCTTTAAACTCCCTCTATTACATATTTGATACTTCTTCATACTCTTTTGTGTTTCTAACTAATGACCACTATTGATTTGCATCTCCAGTGAGGGGATAAACTGCCATGACAACTTTTTCCCTTTAGCTACTCCCCAAAGCATGAAATATTTTCACTAAGAAACTTATCCATTACTCAGATACAAATGGATTTTTATTACCATTTAATATTGGTGTTTTATACCTCATTAAGTGTTCTAACATTGATTCTCCACATTATGGATCATGGTGTTCCATACGGGTAAGGTTATTATTCCTAAGCTGAGTGAGTTGTCCCAGTATGGTTATAAGTTGTTCATCACTAGTTGGATCACCAGATCCAATATAATTATCTTTAATATGAGGGAAATTCCTATATGGATTATGTTCATTGATACAGTTTCCATTCCTTCCATTAGGCATTATTTCTAAACAATTTCATACACTAGATTTGTTTATGAATCGTAATGCATAATTCCAAACTTGTAAAATACTTAATATAAATTGAACAATTTATGCATATGATCCATAATCATAAAAAAGATTTCTTTGGGTAATTATTTACTCATAAATCCTTCATAATGGTTTTTAAATAAAATGTAAATTATACTAATCATATCCCCTAGGATTATCAAACTAGGTGTGCGGTAAGGCTTGTTGTCGTGTACTAGGATACCCCAGGTCAAGCCCGAAACTTCTTGTCATAATTTTTACTCCTAGGTACATCTATGTCAGAACCATGTCCACTTGTAGTATCTAGAAAAGGATCTTTTTCTTTGAAAACCTATATAATATCTACATTACGAAAAAAAATTGATGTTCTTTTATACTAATCCTCAAAGTCTATCTTAGGGTAATGTTCTATAATCTGAGTTTATCTAAATCTAGTTTCTAAGGTTTGTACTAAACTTCCTCTGATACTAGCTATAACACCTCGACCCTAGTTACCCAAAGTCAGTGCATTATCACATAACATTGGAATGATCACAAGATATCAAGTCCTGAAAGACTGATCAGTTTAGTAGCCTTGGAAGTAATAGATACATACACAAGTTTTAAATTACATTATGAAAAGAAAAAAAACAAAATCATGTCTCCTTAGAACACACTCATATCCCTTATCATATCCCTTTAGGTTAATAATAATATAATTCTTCGCGTACTAGAAAAAATAAGACATAAGTAAGGGGTGATCTCAGATTCTTAGTAAGGATAACAATATAGCGGAATCATTCATAAATAAGAATAAACATTTAAGGCAATGTATAAGACTAAAACACAAGCCTTTTAAACATAAAATTCAGCATAATATGGAAAAGATAAATCAAGAAATTCTATTTAATTATTCACATGTGTATTCTACTAGTTGAATAATAACATTCAATATCAATATCTAATTTAATAATGATGAAATGTATAATGTCGGACATTATAACCACATAGTCAAGGCCTCGTTCCAAGACTACAAATAAAAATATTTTCAAGGCCTCGTTCAAAGACACTAGTTTGTCTCATGATACCTACCAATGCATCGAGGGGCCATAAAAGGCCCCTCTCGTCACTTACTATGTCCAATGCATTTCTCATATGAAAAGGTTGAAATATAACATAAACATTCATATTAAAAATAGCATACCAAATGTTAATAATTTAACCCTAAACCATGAATGGTATAAAAATAGAACATACAAAGTCAAAAACATCATAAAACCTTCAATAAAATATGGAATATTTTATCATAATAAATCAACTTCAAATAATTGTAAAATCCAACAAAGGATGTTGACATAGATGAAATCATTCCAAAAACTATTTGAGAGAAATATCTTTGTATACTTTGAAATTATTTAAAAGTTTTATAATCATAAAAGAAAAATTTTATTTTGAAAATATTTATATAATCATGTAATGGAAGCTTATATGGTGTTATAATGGTGGAAAATATCCACACTCTCCATATAATTTAAAAAACAATCTTTCCTTAATTTGTCGAAAAGGTCATAAAGTACCTTGTTTAGAAAACGATAGAAAGATTCCTTTCAAGAAAATTTATAAAAATTAAAAAAAGGGTATAAATTACTTTAACACATAGTCTATAAAATATTAAAAAAAAATTGAAATATATTTTTAAGAAACACAGATGTGGATGATAGAGAAGTCCCAGTAGATACTTACATATAAAAAACCTCAGATAATAAAGAGATTGCAAAATTAACCCTTACCTTGTACTTTTCCTTAGTCAAGGGTAATTTAACCTCTTTTATAATCATTAAATAATTGTTATTAAATTATAAAATAACCACATACATAAATATTATATCATATATGATCCTCTAATATTTCTTTGTTAATAATATTTCAGTAGTATCATTGTTTCGAGTGTTAACTGATTCGTTTTCATTTATATGTTTTATTATGTAAGCCATGTTTATTATGGATAGGATGTATTTTATTCATATATAGAATGATATTAAGTTCTTAAATGTTATTTTTTATCATAAAATGAAAATTATTATTGAATTGTTACGATGGGGAATGAAATCTCATCGCATCGTGGAGACGGTAAGCCGTATGTACGCACGAGAAACAAAATCATTCTATTGATGGTGAAATCATATGTAGTTGGATTGTATAATATATATATATAAGGAATAATTAACAAGTTATATTTATTATTTATATCAATTATACTCATTATTATACCCATCCAAATAATTAAGTGCCGAATAACAAACTACACCATGACATGGAGACGGTAAGCCGTACGTACGCACGTATCGTGACTTTTTTTTTGACAAAATAAGACGGATCCATTAATGATGGAGATCAGCAGAAATACAGCAGCATAACCACGATGGAAAATGATTGAACCAAAGCAAATCCTCGTAAGGAGGGCCAATGCCTGCCATCTTGTGAGCGGCTTCATTCGCTTCCCTTTTAATAAATGAGAAAATGCAGGAATTGAAGCCTTGTCTCCGCGATTGAATACACCGGATAATGGGACCGAAAGGTTGAAGCCCGCCGTCAGTGAGATTGATGGCATTGATTACCGTGAGACAGTCGGATTCGATGTGAATGGAATCCCAACCGCGATCTTTTGCGAAGTTTAACCCAGCAAGGATGGCGGCGGCCTCCGCGACTGAGGGCTCCCAAAGTGCATAACGTGCTTCGTATTTGGCTGCGATAAGATTTCCCAGGTTGTCTCGGGCCAGTAAACCTAGTCCAACTGGGCCATCCTTAGGGAGAGAGGCATCCACATTAATCTTAAAAATCCCTTCCGGTGGGGGGAACCAGTGTTGGGGAAGAGGAGAGGGGGTGAAAAGTCTTTGTTGCTCAGGGTGGTTCTGCCAAACCGCAATCCATGACAATGCTTGGTCAATCCAAAATCTGGGGGGCCTCCGGAAATGATTGAAAATGGCCTCGTTCCGCCTATCCCAGATAATCCAAGTCAAAATGCACATGGCGCCTGCTTTAGCCGGCGAAAAGGAGGAGCACCATCGCAGCAGGAGAGAGGTAAGATCTGAGGCGGCGTCCAGGGACAGCTCTATAGTTGATCCCCAGCCATTCCAAACCTCCTGGGCCTCGGGACATTGAAAAAGAGCATGGAGAGGGGATTCAGTCACAGAAGGGCAGAAAGGGCATGAGTTTTCGTTTGAAAAGTGTCTGTAGGCAAGGAGGCTCTTAGTAGGAAGGATACCGATACACACCTGCCACCAGAAAAAGAGAACTTTAGGGGGAACATTAAGCTTCCAAATTGATGTCCAGGGCCTCGCATCTCCTTCTGTAATTTGAGCAGTAAGAGCTCACCGGTAACCATCTTTCACCGTATACTCTCCTGAGCTGTCGTTTGTCCAGTAGAGATGATCTGGCCCTGCGTCTGGCACACAGGGGATACTCAGAATAATTCTCATATCCCTCTTATTAAACCATGAGAAGAGTTTTTCCAGACACCATCCAGCCCCTTGATCATAAAAAAGACAACATACTGTGGCATGTTCGGATCCTGGATAAATAGGGGATGACGCCTTCGTGCCTGCCTGATCAATAAGCCAGGGATCAGTCCAAATCTTGACCGTTGAACCATTCCCAATCCTCCAGCCTAGTCCTTTCCTCAGAAGATTACGACCACCCCAAATGCTTCTCCAGAGAAAACTGGGTCGATAGCCAAGATGGGAATCCAAGAAATCCTTATGTGGGAAATATTTATCCCGGAGAACTCGCGTGCATAGGGATGATGGGTTATTAATCATACGCCAACCTTGTTTAGCCAGAAAAGCATCATTAAAAAGAGAAAGGTCCCGGAAGCCCATTCCGCCTTCAGATTTTGATTGGCAGAGAGCAGACCAGGCGATCCAATGGACTTTATTTTTTCCGTCTTTTCGACCCCACCAGAATTTAGATGTTCTGGATTGAATCTTTGAAAGCACCACATCAGGCAGTTTAAAAATAGACATCAAATAGCTGGGGACAGATTGAAGTGCCGCCTTGATGAGGATTTCCTTCCCGGCCTTGGAGATTTTTTTAGGGGTCCAACCTTGTATTTTTCTTTCAATTCGATCCACAATAGCTGAACAGATTTCTTTCTTTGACCGTCCAACCACCGTCGGGAGCCCAAGATACTTCTGGTGCTTATCGACCCCAGGAATGCGTGCTAAAGAGCAGATATCTTCTCTTTTCGGCTGGGGGACTCCAGAGCTGAAAGAAATTTCTGATTTACTCTGGTTGATCATTTGTCCTGAAGCCCGTTCATACTGTTGTATCGCCTGGAAGATTGCAGTACACTCATTAGGGGTAGCTCGAGAAAATAGAAGGAAATCATCAGCGAAGAAGAGGTGGGATATCGGAGGGCCCTTGCGGCACGCTTTTGCCCCATGAATTTTGGAAAACGAAGCTGCCCTGGAAAGGAGGTTAGAAAACACATCAGCCACTAAAATAAAGAGAAAGGGTGAAAGAGGATCTCCCTGGCGAAGCCCACGGGAAGGGGAAAAGCCTCGGGTGAGCACCCCGTTGACATTAATATAGAAGGATACTGACGAGACGCATTGCATGATCATGTCAATCCATTTGGTGCAGAAACCCATCTTGAGCATCACAAATTCGAGGAAGTTCCATTCCACTCTATCATAGGCCTTAGCCATATCCAATTTCCAAGCCATTATCCCTATCTTTGCTCGTGTTCGTGTTTTCATGGAATGGAAAATTTCATGAGCAATAATGGCATTATCAGTGATTAACCTTTTTGCCACAAAAGCGCTTTGGCTCTCTGAAATGACGTCGGGAAGCCAAGGACGCAACCGATTCGCCAGGATCTTCGAAAAGATCTTATACGAAACATTGCACAGACTGATAGGTCGAAAGTCCGAAACCCCTTGCGGATTTTTCATCTTGGGAATGAGGGTAAGAATAGTTTCATTAAGAGAAGACAGGTCCGTTTTCCCTACCCAAATATCCCGCATCAGATTGCAAATATCTGGACCAATGATGTGCCAGTAATTCTTGAAAAAGAGGGCATGGAATCCGTCTGGTCCCGGGGCCTTTGTAGAGTGGATTTGCTTTAAGGCCTTAAGAGTCTCGTCATTCGTCACATCTTTAGAAAGCTGTCTATTCATATCGTCATAAATCACGGGTTTGATGCAGTCCTCAATCTCAGGAGAAATGTTAGAATGTCCTGCAGAGAAGAGCTTCTGAAAATAGCTCAGGAATGCTTCTTGGATTCCCCCTGTGTCAGACACTTTACTACCATCTGATTTTAGAATGCCAGAAATAAATTTTTTTCGGCGTCTTGCTGAAGCCTTCTGGTGGAAATAACGGGTATTAGCATCCCCTTCTGCTATATGAATATCACGCGCTCGCATAGCCCAATAACCTTCCTTATTGCGCAGGGCAACATCCAGCTCTCGTTGGGTTTCACTAATTTTGGAGAGAATGCTGCTATACGGGGGTTTGCTAAGAAGATAGCCAATCTTCCTTTCAAGAAAATTGCATTGCCGGTCCGGGTGACGGAATTTAGAGTAGCTCCATGACTTCTGATCAGATGCTACTCGGAGAAGGTTGGTTCTCAGATCAGCTTGCCCATTCTTCCAGCCTGAACGGATAACCGCCTCGCACTCGGGATCTTTTGACCAGAAGCTTTCGAATCTGAATGGTTTCCTGGAACTAGTAACGTGCTCATTATGGGTGTCTGATTTCCATTGGACTAATATTATATTTTTAGGAGTATTATATCATTTAATAAAATAGTAATTGTTTTAAAAACTAATTTATGTCAATTTTGACACAATTTAATATTTTGTTTTTGTGAAAGTCATACCAAATTGATTACTTAAAAAAATACATTTAATTAACCATATAATGTCATATTCACCTATAAAATTTGTATATACCATCAAAATTTTCAATTTACATTTATTTTTATATTTATAATATCAATTATTTAAATATTTCATTAATAAGGTAATTACTGCATCATCATTTTGTCATAAATAAATTTAATTATTTAATTTATAAAAATTATAAATAAAATACGATGATGTAGGAAATATTTTTAAATTTATAATAAATATTTATAGTCAAATTTATCTTATGTGTAACCCTATATTAAAAAAGTTTTAGTCATTAAACTTTTAATTTAAAACTTTTAACTCTTCTTTAAAAAAAATACAATAATTGTCCTAATCTAATCCAAATAGATAAAATGGATCATATTTTATTCCTAAGGTTGATTTTGGTTGAAATAAATTTATCCAATAGAATTAGTACATGTGTTTGGGTAAGTATAATATCATTTTTACCTTTAATTGCCCAATTTAATTTTAATCGTGGTAAATAAAATTCAAAAGTTAATATTCACCAAAAATTATTTTCATCCTATTGAACCAAATTTTACTTACTGGTGGCAACTGTGTCTGTTAGATTTTTTGAAATTCCATTCACAGAATTGATAAAATTATGTTTTATGCAAATTTGCAGATATGCCTAGAAGGTCGGTAAAAGAAGTTAAAAAGTTCAATAAAATTTTATATATATAATCTTATTATAAAATGACTCCAATGAATTAAATTGGACTAATATAGGTATTATGTATCTATTTTGACTTTAAAAATAAATTAAAAATAAAAATAATTTCTATTTAAATAAAAATTCGGTTTTAAACAATAACGTAGTGTTTTTCACTATTCATCAAAAATTGAATGTTTTTAGAAAAATACCAAAAATTCACCCTAAGATAATTTTGATATTATGAATCCAAAAATTATGTCCATTTTGAAAAATAAAATTAATAAATTTTCAAAAAGTGGGTATTATTGTTCATAACTATTTTTTAAACGACTAGTTTGATTGGTCATGGTGTGCTAGAACTCAAAGTTACGTACAATGAATGTAAAGACCCGTAAAATTCAAGGGAAATTTTTTCTTAATTTTCTTTGGAATTTTACAAGAGCGTGGTTTCAGACGGCACCTGATTCCGAGGCCCGGTGTGCCCGGAATCAATTTCCGAAATTTGGCTCGGGTACGTTCAATGAACGAACGAGCGGGAATTCCTAACTTTTGATCCGGTGCTCGGAATTAAAATCTGAGGGCACCGATGAACTCGCAGCGCTGATATTCTCTTAAGGAGACCTTTTCGGAAGTTGCGTTTATTGCTGGACGAAAGTTAATCTTTGGGAGAATTATAAAAAGTTTAATAAAAATGTGGAACACTTTTTATTTTATTTTTATGTTAGTTAACTTCTCCCAGAGGGAGTTAAAGGTGGGACCCACATCCACTTAACCTCCCTTGGGAGGATTAAGTGTGGTGGGGCCCACACGAAACCCAACTTTTCAACTTCTCACAAAACTCCCTTTAACCCCTCTTTAATTGTTTTGAGAACTTAGCTTATTAATGAGATTGAGTTGTTTAAACTTTTTCAAACCTTTGAAATTCAAAAAGGTTTGGTTGAGTTAATAAAATAAGCTCTTAGCTTATTTTATTTGGTTAGATTTGTTTAGCCATCTTGAGAGGTTTGAGAGTTTCTCTTCATCTTCAAGCTTTGACGAAGAAGGCTCAAGCTCCGACGAAGAACGCCGCTCCTCTCTTCTTCGTAACTGATTGTATCCGAAGATCGACGACGCCTTCCGTGTCAACGAAAAGGGAACGCCGTTTCCTCCTCGGACTTCCTTTGTCGGCATACGAAGATTCGCCAACGACGTATCTCTTCGGACGTACCTCTTCGTCAACGGATTTGACGAACGATTACCGCGACGCCCGACCTCCGCGACGTTGTCTTCCGCGGATCGTTGACAATCTTATAACTTGAACCCAAGGTAGGGGTTGTTGTTGATTATTTGTTTATTTATTTATCCTTGTTCGTGGTTCTAGCATGACTAACGTGAGGATTTTAAATTTGTATCATCATCTAACGTGAGGGGGTCGGACCGCATGAACACGGCCGAACCCCCTCCTTGTTCTTGTGGATTTATCTTGCGGATGAAATAAGATGGTGTGGTGCCGTCGCACCACGCGGATAATCGCACGTTTATATTGCGCGGCGCCATCGCGCCGCGCCGTGGAAGGATCATCAAAAACGCGACGTCGTCGCGCCGCGTCGAAGAAATCAAAAGGCGCGGCGGAGGGGCGCGGTGCCGTCGCACCGCGCCGGACGACGAACACCGCGGCCGGTTCCGGGCCGCGGCGGAACGAGAAGACCGGCGGCCGGGCCACCAGCATCGGAAGCCGGAAAGGGGACCGCATTAAGGTTTTGTGATCACCGCAGTAAAGTTCTCGACCCGAGGAGAGTTTTTGTGCAGGCGGCGGTCAAAACGGACCATCGGTGCGCGACCGGTGGTCCGCAGAGTTCGACGGTGGTGCACCACCCCGGCGCGGCGGCGCCGGTGACCGGCGGCGGCGGCGCGCCACCGGAGAAACCAGCCGTGGCAGTGCCGCGGCGGTCTTCTGAGCGGCCGGCAAAGCCGGCCGCGGTGGTCAGGGCGGGACCCCATCTGGGTCCCGCGTGTATGAAGAACTGCCGGCAAAGCCGGCCGTTACCCTGAAGACCCGGGGGTTGAACCCCCGGATGGCTGGAGTGGGCCCCCCCCTTCCACGTGGGAGGGGGCCGTTGGTTTCTTAAACACGGGGGTTGTGCCCCCCGTTTCTCCATCGCAGCACGCTGGACGCGCTGCGCACAGCTGGCGCCGGACGCCAGCACACCGGACCCCGCACGCGGTGCACGAGCGGCGGCCGGGCCGCGCCGCCGCACCGGACCGCGCCGCCGTGCTGGCCGGCCGGCCGGCCCGGGTCGGGTCGACCCTGTTCGGGCCGACCTAGTGGGGGTCGGGCCGGGTCGGCCCGGACCCGGACCCCCCGTTTCGAATCAGTTTCGGTCTTTTGTCCATAACTTGAGCCACAGACCTCCGATTGATGAACCGTCTGCGGCAACGCGATCATTGGATCGAGATGGTCGTTTCAGTATATCACACTCAAAGTTTCGTAACACTTTGAGTTCGGCCGGGTTGGTTCGTTCACGAAACCAACCGGGCCTTCGGAGCGGAAACGCTCATATCTTGAGCTACGGATGTCCGATTGACATGCCGTCAGCTTTGTTGTGTTCCTCTTAGTGAGACGGACCTTTTGGCATACTCCGCCCGAGGTTTGGACGCAGGTGGAGTACGGTCGGGTTGGTTTTTCCTTAAAAACCAACCTGGCCCCGGGGACGAAAATGCCAATAACTCTCAGACCGGGCGTCCGATCGATGCGCCGTCTGTTGCGTTGAGTTCCTGTTGACGGTACGGAACTTTTGGATACATCAACTCTGGACTTTGTGACAGTTGATGTATCAGCCTCTCGGCTCGTGGAGCGGATCCTCCCGAACGAGCTTGCTGTGTGCGGGAACCCTAGTGCTGGCTGCGACTGTGACTACTACTGCTACTGTGACTGCGACGACGACAGTACAGAGATTCTGTGTGGATTCGACGACGACGACTACAGCACTCAGCGATCCTACGTGGATCAGTGCTACAGGTCCTGTGTGGGCCCGATCCTGTGTGGATTCGACGACGACGACTACAGCACTCAGCGATCCTACGTGGATCAGTGCTACAGGTCCTCTGTGGGCCCGATCCTGTGTGGGTCCGATCCTGTGTGGGTATTTGCGCTCAGCGGTCCTGTGTGAACCAGCGCCTACAGGTCCTACGTGGGCCCGATCCTGTAGGGGTATTTTGCGGGGGTTAGTTACCTATCGATCCTTCGTGGGTCCGACGACTTAGATGGATCAGAGATCATCTTTATCGTCTTTCGAAGAAGTATACCTGTGTGAGCTGAATCCTGTTGCTTTCCTGTGTGGATTGTGTTGTGCTATCCTGTGTGGATTACGTTTTGCTTTCCTGTGTGGAATACGTTTACTTTCCTGTGTGGACTGATTTGTACTTGGGCTCGGAGGTTGGAGCGTATTTGAAATTGATGACTTAGGTATATGTATGGGCATATACCTAAGAAGTGTCGGTTGTTACTTCGTGATTGTACCTTTCTTCGTGGTTTATCCTTTGTGGATTTGAGAGACCTTCAGGGGTCTCGGGGTCCCTACTGAGTAGCTTGTACTCACCCCTGCATGGGCTTTGCCCGCACTACGTTGTGTTGGTTGCAGACGACGGACAGCGTTGATCTTAGCTGAGGCTTGCAGAGCAGGGCGGTACCTGGAGGTGGACCACTGGGCGGGACGTGCTCGGAGCGGACGGTGGGGCCCGTGGAGCAGTGGAGCTATTTGTACCCACCCTTCAGGTGGGATTTCCAGTGGACAGCTCGGTGTAGCGGCTTTTACTTTTCAGTTGTTGTTTTCCCTTTCGAGTTGTACTTTACTTTCAATTTGGGATTGTATACTGGCCCATTTACTTTTCCGCACTTTCAGTTGTACTCTGCTTTTGATTAGTATTTACTTTCCGCTTGCTTACTCTGTGGTGTTTGTTTACTTTACAAAGGCAATGCCTTCCCTTTTTACCGGGATTTACGCCTTGGTGCTAGTCGCCAGCCCCTGGCCTATGGAAGGCGGGCTTGGGGTAGTCACGGCACGGACCCCGAGGGCGGGTCGTGACAAATTGGTATCAAAGGAGTTCGGTTCTACCGTGAACTCTGATCTTTTCTATGTGAAGCAATAATGTTTAGCGTATTGAGTGTGGTTATCAGTCCAGGGAGTCCAGTGTTGGTGCGGCGGCCGACGTATCCGTACACCAGGACCCTGACTTCTGATTTCCGACTTAATGCACGAAAACATTGATTGCGTGTGTGTTTCAAAGTTTTCTTTGTGATTTCTTTGTGTCAGCTCACCAGGTATACTGTTTGATTGTGGCGCACCTGTTTCCTATTCAGGATGGCCCCACGACGGCAGCCAGCTAGGGTTCCGAGAGTCGAGTGTGACGACAGCCCACCGAGCGACGAGGCTTCGGTGCAGGGCCCTTTGTCAGCAGTGGCACCGGCGGTAGTTCTACCCGCCGAGCCCCCGATGCTTCCAGCACCAGCCGCTGACGATGCACGTCGCCTCAGCGCACTGCATGAGTTTCAGCGCCAGCAACCGCCCAGGTTTCGTGGGGAGACGAACCCCCAGGCAGCAGAGGACTGGCTGGAGGTAGTAGTACGTGTGTTTAAGCTAGTGAGGACACCAGCAGACCTCATGGTGATCCTCGCTGCGAGCCTACTACACGCAGCAGCAGGACGATGGTGGAGCTTGATGCTCCAGGTGCACGATGAGGCATCTCTACTTTGGACGGACTTTGAGAGCCTCTTCCGCTCGGAGTTCGTCCCAGCCACCCTTCGTGCGGTGCGTATCCAGGAGATTCTTTAGCTGCGGCAGGGCAGCATGACGGTCGCTCAGTACTCGGCAAGATTTACTGATCTCTCACGCTACTCGACCGACATGGTACGGGACCCATTCTTCCGGGCCCGGACCTTCGAGCAGGGTTTGAGACACGAGATCAGGGCATCACTGATCTCCCTCAGCATACTGACTCAGACAGGAGTACTGGAGCGGGCTCTTCTGATCGAGAGCTTCCTTGCTGAGTCTACACCAGCGCAGCGACCCACCGCAGGACGGCACGTGGCAGATTCATCTGCAGCAGGCAGTCGACGGATGACTCAGGGGTCCAGACAGACCAGACCTTCGGGCAGACGACCTCAGGACACTAGCTCAGCAGTGCGGGGCACACAGCGCGGAGCCAGTCTTTCGAGTGGAAGACAGTGCTATGCATGCGGCGGGCAAGGCCACATGGCTCGTGACTGCCCGACCCGCCATGCAGAGGAGCAGCAGACGGTTGAGGAACCACCTAGGCAGAGGAAGAGGTTCGACCGTGGCGGTCCGCAGGGAGGAGGCGGACGAGGTAGAGGAGCTGGCCGAGCAGCAGGTGGTGGGTGACGTTTTGAGGCTCTACCACCACCACCACCAGGAGGTCCACCCCGACCTCAGGGGAGAGCACAACTTCAGGCAGCTGAAGCTTACGATCATGGAGCTCCGGAAGCGGGTGGACTAGTGCGGGACTAGCTCCAGGCATAGAGGCCTTTGCCCATAATGCCTCTAGCTTCGTAGTTTATGTTGCTTTGTGACCTTGTTCTTTAAGTTGAAGTAATAAAAGACACTTGCCTTGGTGACTTTTGTTTTCTTGTCTTTTGTTTGTTTTTACTAAGAGGTGCCGGTTAAAAAACTGTTGACTTGACCCTCACTTGCGAGATTCGTACTGGAGGAAACCCAGTGACCACACACTGATGCCGACAGTGTGACTCAACCCTTGGAGGCGAGAGTAACGGTTGGATCTCTTGGTAGCAGCGTCGAGGCCTTACGACGTCATCCATGCCATGAATTAACTAATCATGATGGGATTGACTGTTTTAGGCAAGGAACGTGGTTCATCCAGGGGATGAGACCGGATTTCACTTTTCGGCAAAGGATAAATCTTTGCATCTAGTCTCTTTGCAGATATCCTACGTAGATAGAGATGGAGCAGCCTTCCTCCAGTCTCTCACAGTCACCCCTTCTCTACTACAGCAGGTCAGAGAGGCACAGCGTGAGGACGCTGACTGTGAGACACGGCGTGCACAGATATCCTCGGGACAGACACCTGATGGTTTCTCCCTTGGAGCAGAGCACGACATCCTTTTCAGAGGACGTACCATGGTACCAGTCGCTTTGTGAGAGGAAGTGCTGAGAGAGTTTCACACTTCTCCTTTGGCGGTACATCCTGGAGTGGCGAAGATGTACCAGGATCTTAGACGACAACATTGGTGGCTGGGCATGAAGAAGGTTGTAGCAGAGTTCGTTTCTCGATGCCTCACCTGCCAACAGGTGAAGGCAGAGCATCAGGTACCAGCGGTCTTGGTACAGCCCTTGGAGGTTCTGGAGTGGAAGTGGGATGGTATATCTATGGACTTTGTGACTGGACTTCCACGCACTTCCAAAGGTCATGACTCCATCTGGGTGATTGTTGACCGACTCACCAAGTCGGCACACTTCTTACCCATCAGAGAGCAGGGCTCAGTGGAGAGCTTGGGACGTCTCTACGTTCAGGAGATTGTGCGGCTCCACGGCGTGCCATCATCTATCGTCTCCGATCGATACGCTCTCTTTACTTCCCGGCTTTGGAAGGGGTTGCAGGAGGCATTCGGGACGCAGCTACGTCTGAGCACAGCCTTTCACCCTCAGACGGATGGTCAGACGGAGAGGACCATTCAGACTCTCGAGGACATGCTCCGCGCATGTGTCCTCGACTTTGGTCGTAGCTGGGAGGACCACCTACCCTTGGTGGAGTTTGCGTACAACAACAGCTACCACTCCACCATCGGGATGGCACCGTACGAGGCATTGTACGGCCGACCTTGTAGATCTCCTTTGTGCTGGACAGACCCTGGGGAGTCAGCACTTGTGGGACCGGAGATGGTCCAGGCCACGACAGAGAAGGTCCAGGTCATCCAGGAGCGGATGAGGACAGCTCAGAGCCGGCAGAATTCATATGTTGACAGGAGGCGGAGGCCACTGGAGTTTGAGGATGGCGACCACGTCTTCTTGCGGGTCTCACCTCGACGTGGTATTCGGAGATTTGGCCGAGGCGGCAAGTTATCTCTGCACTTCATCGGACCATTCCAGGTCCTCAGCAGGATTGGTGAGGTGGCTTATCGCCTGGCTCTACCACCTCAGTTGCACCGGGTGCACGATGTCTTCCACGTGTCTCAGCTGAGGAGATACGTGCACGACCCGACGCACATCATTGACCATGGGGAGCTTGACGTTGACGATGGGGCGACTTTTACGGAGGTCCCGGTGGAGATAGAGGATCGACAAGAGCGGGTCCTACATGGGCGATCGATTCCTCTTGTGCGCATCAGATGGCAGCACGGGAATCTCCAGGAAAGCACATGGGAGCGGGAGGCTCATATGCGTGCTCAGTACCCTCATTTGATTCCCTAGTTTTTGATGTATCTTTACGGGGACGTAAAGCCCTGAGGTGGGAGTAATGTAAAGACCCGTAAAATTCAAGGGAAATTTTTTCTTAATTTTCTTTGGAATTTTACAAGAGCGCGGTTTCAGACGGCACCTAATTCTGAGGCCCGGTGTGCCCGGAATCAATTTCTGAAGTTTGGCTCGGGTACGTTCAGTGGACAAACGAGCGGGAATTCCTAACTTTTGATCCGGTGCTCGGAATTGAAATCCGAGGGCACTGATAAACTCGCAGCGCCGATATTCGCTTAAGGAGACCTTTTCGGAAGTTGCGTTTATTGCGGGACGAAAGTTAATTTTTGGGAGAATTATAAAAAGTTTAATAAAAATGTGGAACACTTTTTATTTTATTTTTATGTTAGTTAACTTCTCCCAAAGGGAGTTAAAGGTGGGACCCACATCCACTTAACCTCCCTTGGGAGGATTAAGTGTGGTGGGGCCCACACGAAACCCAACTTTTCAACTTCTCACAAAACTCCCTTTAACCCCTCTTTAATTGTTTTGACAACTTAGCTTATTAATGAGATTGAGTTGTTTAAACTTTTTCAAACCTTTGAAATTCAAAAAGGTTTGGTTGAGTTAATAAAATAAGCTCTTAGCTTATTTTATTTGGTTAGATTTGTTTAGCCATCTTGAGAGGTTTGAGAGATTCTCCTTCATCTTCAAGCTTTGACGAAGAACGCTCAAGCTCCGACGAAGAACGCCGCTCCTCTCTTCTTCGTAACCGATTATATCCGAAGATCGACGACGCCTTCCGTGTCAACGAAAAGGGAACGTCGTTTCCTCCTCGGACTTCCTTCGTCGGCATACGAAGATTCGCCAACGACGTATCTCTTCGGACGTACCTCTTCGTCAATGGATTTGACGAACGATTACCGCGACGCCCGACCTCCGCGACGTTGTCTTCCGCGAATCGTTGACAATCTTCGAACTTGAACCCAAGGTAGGGGTTGTTGTTGATTATTTGTTTATTTATTTATCCTTGTTCGTGGTTCTAGCATGACTAACGTGAGGATTTTAAATTTGTATCATCATCTAACGTGAGGGGGCCGGACCGCATGAACACGGACGAACCCCCTCCTTGTTCTTGTGGATTTATCTTGCGGATGAAACAAGATGGCGTGGTGCCGTCGCACCACGCGGATAATCGCACGTTTATATTGCACGGCGCCGTCGCGCCGCGCCGTGGAAGGATCATCAAGAACGCGACGTCGTCGCGCCGCGTCGAAGGAAATCAAAAGGCGCAGCGGAGGGGCGTGGTGTCGTCGCACCGCGCCGGACGACGAACACTGCGGCCGGTTCCGGGCCGCGGCGGAACGAGAAGACCGGCGGCCGGGCCACCGGCGTCGGAAGCCGGAAAGGGGACCTCATTAAGGTTTTGTGATCACCGCAGTAAAGTTCTCGACCCGAGGAGAGTTTTGGCGCAGGCGGCGGTCAAAACGGACCACCAGTGCGCGACCGGTGGTCCACAGAGTTCAGCGGCGGCGCACCACCCCGGCGCGGCTGCGCCGGCGACCGGCGGCGGCGGCGCGCCACCGGAGAAACCAGTTGCGGCAGTGCCGCGGCGGTCTTCTGAGCGGCCGGCAAAGCCGGCCGCGGTGGTCAGGGCGGGACCCCATCTGGGTCCCGCGTGTATGAAGAACGGCCGGCAAAGTCGGCCGTTACCCTGAAGACCTGGGGGTTGAACCCCCGGATGGCTGGAGCGCCCCCCCCCCCCCCTTCCACGTGGGAGGGGGCCGTTGGTTTCTTAAACACGGGGGTTGTGCCCCCCGTTTCTCCATCGCAGCGCGCTGGACGCACTGCGCACAGCTGGCGCCGGACGCCAGCACACCGGACCCCGCACGCGGCGCACGAGCGGCGGCCGGGCCGCGCCGCCGCGCCGGACCGCGCCGCCATGCCAGCCGGCCGGCCGGGCCGGGTCGGGTCGACCCGGTTCGGGCCGACCCAGGGGGGTCGGGCCGGGTCGGCCCGGACCCGGACCCCCCGTTTCGAATCAGTTTCGGTCTTTTGGCCATAACTTGAGCCACAGACCTCCGATTGACGAACCGTCTGCGGCAACGCGATCCTTGGATCGAGATGGTCGTTTCAGTATATCGCACTCAAAGTTTCGGAACACTTTGAGTTCGTCCGGGTTGGTTCGTTCACGAAACCAACCGGGCCTTCGGAGCGGAAACGCTCATATCTTGAGCTACGGACGTCCGATTGACGTGCCGTCAGCTTTGTTGTGTTCCTCTTAGTGAGACGGATCTTTTGGCATAATCTGCCTGAGGTTTGGATGCAGGTGGAGTACGGTCGGGTTGGTTTTTCCTTAAAAACCAACCGGGCCCCGGGGACGAAAATGCCAATAACTCTCAGACCGGGCGTCCGATCGACGCGCCCTCTGTTGCGTTGAGTTCCTGTTGACGGTACGGAACTTTTGGATACATCAACTCTGGACTTTGTGACAGTTGATGTATCAGACTCTCGGCTCGTGGAGCGGATCCTCCCGAACGAGCTTGCTGTGTGCGGGAACCCTAGTGCTGGCTGCGACTGTGACTACTACTGCTACTGTGACTGCGACGACGACAGTACAGAGATCCTGTGTGGATTCGACGACGACGACTACAGCACTCAGCGATCCTACATGGATCAGTGCTACAGGTCCTATGTGGGCCCGATCCTGTGTGGATTCGACGACGACGACTACAGCACTCAGCGATCCTATGTGGATCAGTGCTACAGGTCCTGTGTGGGCCCGATACTGTGTGGGTCCGATCCTGTGTGGGTCTTTGCGCTCAGCGGTCCTGTGTGAACCAGTGCCTACAGGTCCTACGTGGGCCCGATCCTGTGTGGGTCTTTTGCGGGGGTTAGTTACCTATCGATCCTTCGTGGGTCCGACGACTTAGATGGATTAGAGATCATCTTTATCGTCTTTCGAAGAAGTATACCTGTGTGAGCTGAATCCTGTTGCTTTCCTGTGTGGATTGTGTTGTGATATCCTGTGTGGATTACGTTTTTCTTTCCTGTGTGGAATACGTTTACTTTCCTGTGTGGACTGAGTTGTACTTGGGCTCGGAGGTTGGAGCGTATTTGAAATTGATGACTTAGGTATATGTATGGGCATATACCTAAGCAGTGTCGGTTGTTACTTCGTGATTGTACCTTTCTTCGTGGTTTATCCTTTGTGGATTTGAGAGACCTTCAGGGGTCTCGGGGTCCCTACTGAGTAGCTTGTACTCACCCCTACACGGTCTTTTCCCGCACTACGTTGTGTTGGTTGCAGACGACGGACAGCGTTGATCTTAGCTGAGGCTTGCAGAGCAGGACGGTACCTGGAGGTGGACCACTGGGCGGGACGTGCTCGGAGCGGACGGCGGGGCCCGTGGAGAAGTGGAGCTATCTGTACCCACCCTTCAGGTGGGATTTCCAGTGGACAGCTCGGTGTAACGACTTTTACTTTTCAGTTGCTGTTTTCCCTTTCGAGTTGTACTTTACTTTCAGTTTGGGTTTGTATACTGGCCCATTTACTTTTCCGCACTTTCAGTTGTACTCTGATTTTGCTTAGTGTTTACTTTCCGCTTTCTTACTCTGTGGTGTTTGTTTACTTTACAAAGGCAATGCCTTCCCTTTTTACCGGGATTTACGCCTTGGTGCTAGTCGCCAGCCCCTAGCCTATGGAAGGCGGGCTTGGGGTAGTCACGGCACGGACCCCGAGGGCGGGTCGTGACAATGCAAGTTATTTTATTATTCAAAGAGAGACATACCAATGTAATCTTGAGGTGTTACAATCACACACTTATCATATTTAAAAATCTTGACCTATGTTTATGAATATGAGTATAGGACATGGTGGGTACCATGAAGGAGTCTAAGAGATGTTAGAGTGTAGAATATTGCTAAATAATAAACAAATTCATTATTATTCAAGTATAAAATAGTTGGATTTGGATTTTAATTCAATATATTTACTAGTATTTAAGTAAATACTTGGGAAAATATTTAATAAATAAATATTATTTTAATATTCAAGGTTTTTTATTTTTTTTTGGGGAATAAAGATTAGAGTTAATGACTCGCTTTTATCACGTAATATATTTATTATATTAAAAGTAAGTGATAAATATATATATATATATATATATGACATTTATGACATATTTCATTGATCATAACATGTTATTTATGGATTATTTATTGGATAATACATATTACAGGTTTGGGGATCCAATTCGGGGTATTTTATACTCGAATGTATAAGGAATAGGAGGCTCTCATTTAACATAATATTCATCACTCAAATTTGAGAGCCTCACTCTCATCATTCCTATATCCTATAGAGATAAGAATATGATCCAAGATATTGATCCAATTTATTATTTTTAGATCAAATTATCGACATTGTGGTGATCATCGGGATGTCGAAGGCTTTATTGGATCTCGGCGCTAGCACCTAAATATCGACGATCATTGTTTCAATGGACTTTTAAAGCATGTGTGGATGATCTAGAGGTATTCAACCTCTGTTATTTCGAGAAATTATCGCTTGTGAAGAACAATTTTCAAACACACCATCAAATTTAATGAGGTAATTGTTTGATTTAACTTTATTATTAATTCCCTCACATGATATCCTTGGATTTTACTAGTATTTTCATCACCATAGACGACATTATTATGTTAATCTGACGATAAAAATTAAAACCCTCAGCATATCTTCTTTTGTTACATTCCCTAGTACCAAAAAATTATAATTTCAAAAACAAAATAGTCCTTTTATATTTTAACAAAATGAATAATTTAATATAAGAAAACATTTTAGAACCATACTTTGAAATGCCCATGTATAAGAAGAAAAAAGGAAAGTCCAAGCCTTTGTAAACTATTTTTCTTTAAAATAAAGAAAACAAAAAAGATAAATTTATTATCTTAAAAATGAAATACCTTTGGAAATAAAGAAAAACAATAATAATAACTACAATAAGAATAAATATCACATGGAATAATCAAATTTCAATTATTATCAAATTTCTGGAATCATAATTATTATTGTATATAATAAAGAAAATTTAATCATTGTAAAACCTAGGAGATTTGGGGAAAATCTAGGATGAAACTAAAATAGAATCCATATAATCAGTACCTAATTTGATTCAATCACCTTAAAACATAAAATTACCCTATCAGGCCTAACTAAGGGTAAAATCCCCAAAGTAGGGCATACCATCACTTGGGGCCACTGGTAGAGCTAAGTTATACACTAGTGTAGTATGTGAACCCAGAAATCCCACCTAGCTACTCTTAGTTCCCCATAATATATATAAAATATAGTTGAGTGATCAAACATAAATAAATAGAAAATATACTAAACAAGAATGAAATAACTCCCTCACCTCCAAACCCCCTTCATATAAACATATTATTTTTATCAAGAAATTAATATATATAACATGTAATATAACCAAGACATTTCCATCCATTTATATAAACAACAAAAGAGGGAATACTTCAAGGACACATTTACTTTGAGAAATCTATTTTAAAAATGTGCCAATCAGACCGGTAGAACATAATTTTATAAATCAAGTTATGAAAGATATATTTTAAAACCAAATTATATAAACCTCATCAAATATCTCAAATAATAAATAATTATCAAGACGAACTTTTTAAGTAACCCCAACACACCCATAATTTGAAAGAAAACCCATTACATTAGTTTAAAAACCAAAACTTTCCTTTAGATTAAGTAATTTTCTTAGAATATCCATTCAAGAATTTAATCAAACATTAATTATTCATGGATAATTAAAAGAAGTTTTGTTATTCAAATATGAAAAAAAACTCTTTATACTGAATGAAAATAAAGAGATAAACCATGCACTTTATCAAAAAATAATTACATATATTTGATATAGCCTTTAAAACATTTAAAATGTGGGAAGAAATAAGAAATCATGGTTTTAAATTTTAAGGTTCAAGCATGAATAAACCTACCTCAATCCATCGATTCTTCTAAGCATGGAAATAATCCACCATAAAAATCATGAGGAACCCTTAAACAGACATTATAAGCTCTAATATAGAAAAATACCATGTTAAATTCATGCAAAATGAAACCGTAGGTCACTATAAAAATTATAGGGTAATAGAAAAAGATAAAAGGGAATGAGGAGAAGGGATAGAAGGTAAGAGGAGGTCAAGATGATTCTTCCTTGAATAATCACCTAAAACATGAAGAAACCCCATAGAAAATCCTTATAGGAAGAGGGAACTGAGAGGAAGAGTTTCCTAGAGTACTAGAGTTCGAGTGGTGATAAAGGAGTGGTTCTAAGGGGTTAAATTTTAAGGGGTAGAAAGGTATTTTAATAATTTTAATCAATCTAGGAAATCCTCATGCTTTGGACCCACATTTTATCAAATCATGAACCAAACATGGGGATGGAACTTGATGCACTGGAAGTACGTCACACGGTTTGGTTACATGATTCTCTTAGTCATGTGCTAACCGTGAATAAGATTCCCCATTTCCATAATCATCCACCACCCCAAATTCATCCAAGGGGATTTATTTGGATTTCAATTGATATTTAAATCCATTGATTGATCGATTCTTGAAGGTTTTCTAATCCATGATGCATGAAGTCAACTAGAGATGATGGAAATATTTTTAATATTTCCTATCTAAATATGATGAATTAGAGTTGGTGTCATGTGATAGAAGGTTCTTGAAGATATAATCTTTTCAAATGAGGGTTTCTATATAGATTCATTTAATTTATCCTTTTGATGAAATGTATGATCTTTTAGAGTTGTTCGTTTAATTACAAATATTATTGAAGAAGACTTAAGAAAATGATTTTAGTTGATTTACTGGTGAGTAAGATTCTAGAGGCATCATTATTATCAATGTAAATAAACAATAATTGAGTGGTAGGACAATGGTTTGGTCATGGTCACTGTAGTTATTCCATGGATAGGTAGTATATTTTTTATTCTAGATAAAGTAGTAGTAGGTATTCTTCTCACATCATTTTCCCTATTCAAGTAAGTAGTTTGTAGTAGTTGGGTTACAGTAGTAGATGTCTCGGTAGTGAAGTTCCTGTAGGAAATACTAGTACCTCATAGAGATTCTCTTATTCTCCTTTATTTCTCAGTCTTTATAGCATCATTTTCTGAAGTGTGGTCATTTTTAGTAGTATTTAGAGTAATATTTTTCCATATATAATTGATTTATTTCCATATCTATAAATGTTTCTATCTCTTTATCTCAGTAGCATAAACCATAGATTTAGTATAGTTTTCTAGGTTCTCTTTTTCTATTACAGTATAAAAATAATGCATTCATATCTTCCATCCACTATAAGTATAATATGTTTTCTTATTTCAATCATACCTACCATACACTATAAATTTAATCTGTTCAATTTTTTAATTCATATGTGTTTATGCTATCATCATAAATTCCATCACTATTTTTTATAAATTTAACTTTGAAGTTCACCCTTGAATTATTATTAATTAGCTAATTTCATTTAATTACTTTCCTTTTGATCTTAATCATTGACGATTTAATTGATTTCATGGATTATTGAAATTGATTCAAAATTATACTCCCAGATTAAGGAGATATTATTGAATTATATTGAACTAAGTGCATTCAAGATATCTAACTTTGTATTATAGGTGTAACAGTTGAGCATTTTGGTCTTTTAGATTTTATAATTTTGATTTTGATTGAATGGTATAAATCATATTTTCAATTATTTTTGGATGAATTAAATTTTTTTATTTCCAATTTAGTTTTATTTCATGTTTTATTTTAAATATATCACTTTGATATGCTTTACATTTTCAAAACCATCTATCCATATCAAAAACATGGGTAAAGTCAATAAATTACTATTAGACCAACTAGGTTAAACACCTTGAGAGGGGGTTAAATTAGGGTAAGATAGATTAAAACAACTATCTATTTGGATCTTGTTTCATCATTAAACAAAACACTGTTATATCTCTTTCATGTATCAGAGTATAATATGAGAATTAAAACATTTATAGGAAAAATAAATTTTACTTGGTTCATCCTCACTGGGCCATGTCCAAGGAGCGTACAAAGGAAATGTGCCTATATACCAAATCCTCTAAATATCACTGTCAATAAAAGGTTTGGATTAGACTCACTATCTCTCATAGTTTATAACCAATCATAATTTGAAATATCACTACGCTCTCAACTGCAGTGTGATCACTGCTTCTTCATAGGAATATTATGTTGTTAAAAATCACTTCAAAAGTGTTTCAGACATATGTGAGTGTGACATGAAATCACGTTTTCATCAAATAGATTAAAGACACTTCATTGTGTGACATTTTCCTAATAGAGATATTTTTTGCAAACTATTTTGGGTCATTTGTGAACTACCTTAATCCCTTTAAGGAAACCTCTCCACCATGTAGCGTGAGTACTTTCATGGGTAACCTTTGATTAGTTGGTTGAATTTTCTTCAAAATAATCATTTTATTCATGGATAGATAATTTTTCATGATTCCATTTTCCTTTTCTATCTATAGTGAATTGTATACCCCTACTCCAAACTATCTTCATGAACTACCACTTTTACAAAATTTCCCCCTCACGGACCACTTCCTTCATGGAATTGTTCCTTCACAACCCACTTTGGACTTAGACAAATTAGTCTAGTGATGTTATTATCTAATGAATTTATCCCTACCTAATGATGTTATTATGGTCCTTTATATATGAAAATAAATCCTATAAAATCCACTAATCATAATTATCAAAAACTCCTTTACGGATTAGCCATCACCGCGGACTGCACTTGCTATGTGGTCCTCATAGTGAATTTATTTGTTTTTGGCACCCCATATAACATTTTATTCCTACATAAAACATTTTATTCTTATTATAAATTATGATCCATTTTCAATGGCCTTAATTCACCTCCTTAACTCTGCAAATTACAATCCCTCACAAACTAATCTCTCTATGTGGTTCGCATAGTGAATAATCCTTTATAGCGGACTTAATTCATTACCTTCATCTACAGAACATCAAGCCTCTTTTGAATTTTACATAGAATATATGCTATATAGAATCCATGCCTTTTCCTATTTCTATTTGTGATTATGCATACTCCCTATGCGGTTATACAATTATGCTATGCAGAAATCATATCTTTTCTATAAAACAAAATCCCAATTTTGAGGCCCAAAAATATAGAAAACACTAGGAAACTACACCACCTTTAAAACATCGACTTCAGAAACACCAACCATATTTTAATGTGGTTAACTAGATTTTTCAACAAATACAATCACTAAAAAAACACCAAGATGCAACCTTTAAGGTTTTTTACCCAAAAATATCCTCATTTGGGTTTATTGAAAACTATTCACATTTTGATACAACATTAAATCTCTTTCCATATTCAACCAAAATTAACTTCTTACAATTCCATTTAGTAATCAAATATTTACCCAACACACACTCTAAGCCCACATGAGTCATGTTTAGAGTGAGAAACAAGAGTATCATGAAAAGTTCATCAATGAATCACTTAATTCCCAAACCAATCTAATTATTTCATCAAAAGCCCCATATATTGTGATATATAACCTTTGATCGATCATCTTTAACAATCTAAAATTTACCCCCCCCCACTTCACTTCTCCCCCTATCAGTTTCCCCCACAATCTTGATCAAGATATTTTCTACCCTTTTGTTAATGAACCCAAAGGTCACTCCTTTGATGTTGTAACATTGTAAATAAAAAATAGAAGTATATATGGGAAAACACACCATACCTTGGGGATAGGGTGTTTCATATACACCATTTTTAAAGTTTTTGGAGTTGAAAGAACTACAAGATCCAATTAATTCCACTCAAACACCTCTTTGGGTAAGGCCTTTGTTAGAATGTCTGCAACCTGTAGTTTTGTAGGAACATAATCTAACTTTACAAGCCCATGCTCTACCTTATCCTTGATTAAATGATACTTGATTTCAATTTGTTTCATTCATGAGTGATAGAATATGTTATTTATAAGATTTATAGCATGTGAATTATCATAATGGATTCTGATCGAAGACTTCACTTCAACTCCCATATCATCAAGTTGTTTCTTTATCCATTATAACTACATGAAATTCTACAATGCTCAATAAAATGAAATCTTGTTTCTTGCTTATCCAAGAAATACACAATCCTACAAGGTATAATGCGCCACCTGATGTTTATTTTCTATCATCTGCTGATCCGACCCAATATGTATCTATATATCGCAATAACTCCTGTTAATATTTATTATTGTAAAAAAAACATAAATCCACCATGACCTTAATATACCAAAGTATTATTTTTACTATAATTAAGTGTATTTATTTGGGATTAATTTGATATTTTGTTTCTTGGCATATGGAAAAAATAACATCAGGTCATGTCACTATTAATTACAATAGACTACTAATGATCTACCTGTATTTTGTGTTATTAACTGCTTTTATATTTTCATGCCATGATAGTGTCATATGGGTAGCCACAAGATTCTTCATCACCTTAGAATTATCCATTAAAAATATTCTAAAAACCTCCTTGGAATATTTGGATTCCAAAATATATGTTCCAGTTCTTCCTTGTGTCACCTGTAAACCATGGAAAAAAGTTCATTTCACTAATCATTGACATTTCAAAATCACTTTTCATGAATTTTGAGAATGGTTTTCATTTTGATTCATCTAATCCACTAATTATTATTTCATTTACATACACCAACACCATAATCCTTTGATTACTGTCATTATTAACATATATATTGTAATCAACTCTGCCATGATGAGAACTGAGCTTCTTCAAAAACTGATCGAGCCTTGAATATCATTATCTCAGTGCTTGTTTCAACCCATATAGTGCATTCCTCATCCAATAAAATTTTTTCTCATATTCATGAATGGGAAAACCATCTATCTAATTTATATACACTTCTTCTTCTAGAAACCCATTTAGAAATGATGACTTGACATAGATATGGAAAATTTTGAACTTTATTTGCACTATTATGGATAAGAATAATCTGATTGTATCTAACCACTCAATAGGTGAAAATGTTTCAATAGCATCGATACCCTCTATCTGGGAGTACCCTTTACACATTATTCATGATTTTTTTAGAATCACTATGTCATCTTTATTTAGTTAATTTTTTAATACCAATTTGGTCCAAATGGCATTCTTATCTTCCAATCTCAAAACAATCTCCCATGTCTGATTCTTTTCTATTTGGTTAGGTTCTTTATTCATTGCTTGAACATGAATATCATCTATTGATTCTTATTCAAAACACTTCAGATCTACCAATGATAAGAAATATTCTTTTTGTAGATTCTTTATCCTTGTTGTTTTAATTGGTGCTTTCTGATCACTGGTTATGTTTGGTCTATAAATTTTGGATAAACTCTTTAGTATCTATGAAGATATAGGTTTATATTAATCCTTTTAATTATTTGAATCTTAATCAGGTACTGGAACTCCCTCTAATATTCTCATCTATTTATCACTATATTCCTGAAATTGTTCATGTATTTTCTGAAGATTCTTCTCATCTTCAATCACAACCGCATCATTACTTTCTACAAAATTTCCTAGCCACTTATTGAAACAATTTTATGCTTTTATTTTTCTTTAGTATCCAAGAAATATCCCTTCATATACATGGGATTTAAACTTCCTATGTTTCTTCTTATTGATAATGAAACACTTACTTCTGAAGACTCAAAAGTACTTAAACGTTGTCTTTTTTCCATACCATATATTGTATGGATTCTTCTCTTTTTTTGGACATAATAAGGATATATTTGATATGTAGACTCATTTCATCACTACTTATTTCCAAAACTTTTATATAAGGTCTTTCTCAATGATAGTTATTCTATCCATGTTGTTGATAATTATATTTCTTCTCTCAACTACTTCTTTTTTGGATTTATTACTACTAAAACATGGTTCCTTTTCCCATGTTTCTTGAGATAATCCTCTACTTGGCTGTTTATGAACTCTTTTCCATTATCTATTTAGAACTTATATATTTTTTAACCTAGAATATTTTCAATTTTCCTTCTATAACATGTTATGAAACTGAACACCTCAAACTTGTGGGTGAAAACTAAAATCCATGACATTCTATTTAAATCATCAATAAAGAGAACATAATAACTCCTCCCATCAATATTTCTTAGTTAAATAGTCCCTCACACTTTAATATACACTACCTAAATTTTTTTTGACCTTTTCTATTTTTACTTATATGTCTTTCAAATTCTTTTCCCTTGTTTTATCTGATTCCTATCACCATATCCTTATTCCATATCATATAGGAGGTGAATCCACTATCAATGACCCATAATCTAGTGTAATCTAACTCTTTTAAAGAAATTTATGCAACCACCACATGTTCATATAATTTATTTTGGATCCATTTCTTTTACTGATATTCTGGATCATGCTTAGAATATTATGGACCACTCTCATCTTGTAATTATTCAAATCGATTTCATGTTTTCATCTCATTTGAATATTACTTGAGTTGTTTCTTACTACCAATTTGAGTCTATTTTAGCTTATTCCTTTGTATAGTTGATGTACAATATCTATCCATGTGTCTAAATCCTCTACACTAGAAATAATAACCCTTTAATGATATCTTGGAATATTGATCTCTATTTGGATACCTCTATTTCTCTTATTCCCTTCGATACCTATTGGATATGGAATATACATTTTATGAGTGTCCTATATTTCCATAGTAACAACACCTAATACGGTGTGTATTTCTATGTATCACTACTACACCACTGGTTATCCTATGGGTTCTCTGAAACATCTTGTTTTGATTTATACCCAAATCAATATTCGATCTCAGAGTGGGTGCTTATGGTCTGACTTCAACCATCACTGATTTATAATTGTGGTCAATCCCAATACTAGTTGTATCATTTTGATCAAACTTTTTATTTTCCTGACATTTCTTTATTTCTTTCATTGGAACTTTGAACTCTTGTTTTCCTTTTTCTACTACCATTGAGACCTCCTTTACTGGAGTCAAGATTTTCTCCTGATCTTTCACTTTCCTTCATAGGATGACAACCTCCTCCTCAAGATCCTTGATGAGTTTTTCTTGATCGTTCGTTGTGTTGGTCAGACTATCGGCAATCCTAATATATTCTTCAAAATTGAGATAACACTCAATGACTTCATCTGAGTTTTCTAGATTTTCATATTTAATATTTTGAATTTCATCCTCCATCTTAGACATCACTTGTTCTTGTAGTTTCATATATAGTTTTTAATCATTAACCACCCTATTGGATTTTTTGTTTTGGTTCTCTATATTTATATCTATTTAATTAAAGCTTATAATTCGATATATAGGTAAATTCTCCCATAAAATTATCCTTTTTCATTGTTTATTTCTTCCCTTTTTTGTAATTTTTGACAACTTTCACTATATAATTTTCTTCATGATCCTTGCAGTCCTCTAACTCTTTTGACTCAGATTATCTCGAACTGTCATCTTATTTTGAAAGAAGATTCTTATTTTTGAAGAAATTTGTCTTGGTACTTATCCTACCTTTCACATTGGATGAATAATTATTCCTATGAATTTAATCATCATCCTTATCTCTATCTTGAAACTTATTACGACACTTTTCTACAATACTTCCAATCTTTTAACATCAAAATCATGCAAGTGGAAGTTTCCATTTTAATTTTTCTCTTCCTATTTACATATTTGAGGAGAGGAATTACATGAACTTGTCCAAATTTTCTTTTTCTTGACTATATTCAATAGTGAGCTTCTTCAAGGCCTTAAATTCCACTTCTTTGTACTTACCCTTTTATGTAGCATAGTTATCATCGTTTCTCATCATGTATACAACAATAATACTCTTTCAGCTATCCAATGATAGTTCCTTAAATTATTTAACCTTCAATATAGAGAATTTTGGATTGAACTAATGTGGGATTATTATTAGGATGTTCCTAATGATCTTCACATCTTCAATAATTTCCCCAAAATTATGAATGTCTTCCACAATAACATTCACTCGATCAAATAATACATCTACCAACTCATTGGGGTGTATTCTCAAGTCCTCATATTTTTTCCACAGAATTTTCAAATTTACTTATCATACTTTTTAATCACCTTTATAGATATTTAGAAAATTTTCCAACATGACATGTGATGACTTTCATGACATCACCTTTGTATAGATTTTGTTGGATAAGGCTCCCACTAAGGCATTTATTCCTTTCGAATCAGAATTCAATTCTCTATGTTTTAATTCTAATAAAACAATACTTTCCATACTAGAAAAAATTAAATGAATTACATTTATAAAAACAATCATACCCAATGATCGAAATAATTTTTTCATTCAATTATTCTATATATGAAAATTTTTTACATTAGATATTGCAATCCCTTTGTGATTAAAAGCTTCAATTTATTTTGTTAAGAGAGAACCATTGACTTTAAACCCTTATCTTTGATACTAATTTTTATCCTAACAAGGTTAAATACCCTAATATGGTGTGAATTAGAGTAAGATAGTTAAAAAAATATCTATTCGGATATTGTTTCTTTATTAAACAAAACACTCTTCTCTCTCCTTCTTATAGAAAAAATAATATGAGAATTAAAACATGCACAGAATACAATAATTTTACTTGATTTTACCTCACTGGGATACATCCAAGGAGAATAAAAAGGCAATATTACTATATACCAAATCTACTAAAAATAACTACCCATACAAGGTTTATAACAGACTCACTTCCCCTCCTGGTTTATAACCAATCACAATTTGAAAGCTCACTACTCTCTCAACTAAAGTGTAATCACCGCTTCTTTAGAGAAATATTTTTTTATTCTAAAATACCTTAGAATTGTTTCACACATATATGAGTGTTATATGAAGTCATATTTTCATATTATAGATGAAATACAATTTAATACATGGCCTTTTCATCATGGATATAAATTTAATGAACTATTTTTTATGCTTCGTGAAATGCCTTAATCACTTCGTTGAAACCTCTACACCATCTAGAATGAGGGCTTTGTGGACCACCTTTGCTTCAAGGGCGACCATTCCTTAATATATATTTTTTTCTTCATAGATGGATAGTGATTAATGATCCCATTTTCTTTTGAAAGATTATTTACCCCATAAAACCCTTCTGCGAATTGTCATCATAAACTACCACTTTCACAGAATTTCTCCCTCACAAACCACTTCCTTCATAGAATTGTTCCTTTGAAAACCACTTAGAACTTAGCCAAATTATTCCAGTGAAGATATTATCTAATG
The DNA here is from genome assembly GCA_963277665.1 of Viscum album. Lineage (NCBI taxonomy): Eukaryota > Viridiplantae > Streptophyta > Magnoliopsida > Santalales > Viscaceae > Viscum > Viscum album. Next base: position 309,838,776 of record OY728133.1, on the reverse strand, counting down.
AATTTCACTCTACCTAATAATGTAGTTATGGTCCTTTATATAGTAAAATAAATCCTGAAAAAAAAACCCTAATTATAATTACCAAAAACTCCTTTATTGATTAGCTATCACCACGAACTATGCTTGCTATGTAGTATGCATATCACATTTATTCATTTTTGACACCACATAAAACACTATCTTCCTCCCAAAAATGATGATCCCTTTTTGATGGACTTAATTCACCACCTTCACTATTCAAACAATAATATCCCCATGAACTGATCTCTTCATGCGATTTTCATAACGCATAATCCTTTATGGTGTCCTTAATTTATCACCTTCATCCATAAAACATTAAGCCACATTTTTGGTCAGTATAACACAAATTTTATGTGTAATCCATGGATTTTCTAATTTCACTTTGAAATCCCACATACTCCCTATGTGTTTCTCTAATTATGCTATGCGGAAATCATTCATTTTCCATAAAACAAAATCTTCATTTTGAGGCCTAAAAATATGGAAAACACTAGGAAACTATGCCACCTTAGAAACATATTCTTTGGAAAAACCAACCATACTGTAATGTAGTCAACTGGATTTATCAACAAACACAATAATTTTAAAAACATTGAGATGGAACCTTGAGGGATTGCCAACTTTTACCTTCCTTGAGATAAATGACCTAAGTTCTAAACTAATGTTACATTATTAAGGTTAGGCAGACAATTTTTGTGTCATGTTACATTTTCAGGCTATCTAGATATGCTTAAGACAACACTCACAACACTCGATAATATTTTTGATGAAAATTAAAGATAGACCCTTTTCTTTGAGTTCCCATAGATATTATAGCAGGTTCTATACCCACATTTAACCTTTAAAATTAATGAATAATGCATTTAATAATGTGTCATGAAAAATAATTATAGCTAAATATTCTTATATTTTATGAAGTTGATTTTTGATAGGGTTTTCATTATTTCAATATGTTGTATGCATATCAATAATGGGGAGAATAATATCATATGAGGGGGTGATGTATTAGAAGGTTTTGAATTAAGGTATGGAATAATGCATTCACCTAATTTATATTTCCCAATCCAAATACAGAGGGATATGAAAATAAGGAGAAATTAGGGGAAAATATCAGGATAATTTTCTTTTAATTTAATTCTTTTTTTATACCTTTGGTTTTTTAAAATGGGAAATATCTTAAGGTTTTTTATGGGTGTGTGATTTATATGATTGCATGTATATAATTTCCTAATGAATTAACATTGAAACCTATATGGAATATCATATCCTTATCCATACCCTCACTATAAGAAAATGACATATACAAATAGAAATTAAGTGATAGATAATATATTTATTGGTATGAATGAAAAATTACAACAAATATTATGTTTTATTAACATTAATCTTGCGTACTAACAATAATTTTCACTAACATATATATCTATTGATATTAATTTTTTATTCCAAAAAATCTATTACTAATAATAATATATGTTTCATTACCATATTAACAGTAACAATTGTTTTACCAACAAATGAATCAATAAGTTTTAATTATCAGCACCAACAAATATTTTAACATTATAAAAATATGTTATAATAAATTATACAATAATAATAAATATTTTACCAAATTGAATATATTTATTAATATATATATTATTTTTCAATAAAAACTATATTTATGCATGAAATTAAAATATTGGTATGTATGTAATATAATTTGTTTTTGATAAATTGTAAAAATAAAACCAGGTAAATGCCCTCCTCTGAATCTTGATTCTTATTAAAACATATTCCCTCTTGAGCTCAATATTTGACTAAAATATTTAATACCTCCCCAATTAACCTAACTACAATCCATCCACCCACTTCCAACATTAATCTATGTTTTTACCCTCTCCCAGCCATAGTCCTTTCTGGTATATTCTCTAGTCTCTCTACCAACAACTATTAGCTATCATCTTTCTCTCCATTTCCCAACAACAATCCCCATGTTCTCCACCCACATCCATTTGTCATCATGTATCTCCCATCATAGATTCCATCATCTAGAGTTCCTCATGTTACATCGCATGACTCATTTTTTATAGGATAATTCAATGATATTCCCCAAATTTTTCCCCAAATAATGTTAGGTTTCCTTTTTTATATAAAAAAACATTAGTTTTTATAAGATATGATGTTTTTAAACATGATTTTTTTTATAAAAAATTAGGTGTCTAAGTGAAAGACTCAAGTTAGAACTCTTGTTTGGGTTCCTAGTAATGAGGTTTCTATATTGAGGAATACAGGTTGTAGTAGGACATGTGAAATAAAATTATAATTAAGAAAATTATTTTTTGGATGATTTATGGTGAATTTTGTTATATATTATAAGCTATAGTAATTGTAATGACTCATCTTTCATAGAATAATTCAATATTATTCTATGAATTTTCCCCCAAATAATGTTAGGTTTCCTTTATTATAAAATAACATTAGTTTTTCTAAGGTTTGATGTTTTTAAATGTGGTGTTTTTTCTAATAAAACATGTTTCTAAGTGAAAGACTCATGTTTAGACTCTTGTTTAGGTTTCTAGTAATAAGGTTTCTATAATGAGGCGTATAAGGTGTAGTAGGACATGTGAAATCAAATTATAATTATGACAATTATTTTTTGGATGATTTAAAATGAATTTTTTTAGATATTCTAAGCTATAGTAATTGTAATGACTCATTTTTATAGAATAATTCAAAGGTATTCCATGAATTTCCTCCCAAATAATTTTAGGTTCCCTTTATTATTAAATAACATAAGTTTTTCTGAGGTTTTATGTTTTTAAATGTGTTTTTTTCTAATAAAACATGTTTATAAGTGAAAGACTCATGTTTAGACTCTTTTTTAGGTTCCTAGTAATAAGGTTGCTATATTGAGGCATAAAAGGGGTATTAGGATATGTAAAATCAAATTATAATTAATAAATTTATTTTTGGGATGATTTATGGCGAATTATTTTATATATTCTAAGATGTAGTTATTTAAATCGTTTTACCGTCTTAAAAAATCCAATTTTTTTTATCTATTAAAAATTTACAAGTTTTGGTGATTTGGGTATCCTAAAATAGAAGTAGGTATATAAAGATGTTTAATTTTACTATATTTTCATGTATTTATGCTCCAGGGGGAAGTTAATGGATCAGATTCTCAAAGGGGGATAATATAAGTTCATGGTTGCTAATACATTGATCTGATGCTGGTTATGAATTATTTTCAATATATGGGGGTACACAGGGATATAAGTCTTGGAAACATTCTCCTAAAATCCATAGTAAGGATGATGCTAGTTAATTTCTTATCAAAGAGGATTATAAAAGGTATATATTTCTCCTAGCATTCCAAATCCCTAGTCATTTTCATCTACATGTTATTATTTCATAGGTTAACATGGTTTGTTGTTACACCTTATTGATGGTTTATTTTTTCCCCTTTTGGTTCACTATTTTCATGCTTGGGTGTTGTATTTGAAATTGTTAACTGTGTTTTATAGATTAAAAATATTTTTTCCTGATAAGGGAGAAGTGGTATGACTTGGTTGTTCTAGTGGTCATCTCTTTTATAGGAAAATGGGTAGAGAAATTTTCCTATTATGAAGTATTTTATATCATTCAGTTTGGTGCTATTAATCTAATTTCTCGAGAATGTAATGAAAAATTAGTCTATCTTTATGTCAAAACTAATGGGGTCTATATGGGATTCCTAGTTATTTTTCTTTCACCTAAATGGCCCTTATCGCACAATTGATTTTTCAAAGATGGTGCAGGTTTTTATTATGTTTCTTTTTTTATAATAAATGAAATATAATAAAAATAATAATTTTATAGAACATTTTTGGGATACTTTAGAGTTTTTTTATTTTTTAGGTTAATGTGTTCTTCATATCCAATCTTATTTATCATAGCTTTAAAAATATCCTCATGGAATCTATTTTTCCAGTTTTTTTGCACCACTTTAGTTTTTTTTAGGTAGTCTCAATTATATGTGGATTTAGATTTTTCTTAATTTTATATGTTTTATATGCTCTTTTTTATAGGATTTTTTTGTGTTAGGATTCATTTATTAGTTGTATTTCTTCATATCTATGCTTTAGTTTTTTTTTCTTTAGTGTACAAATTATTTCATCAATTATCTGGGAAATAATTATATATTCATAATTAGATCTTATCTATTCTTTCTAGGTATACAATTGAAAAATGAATAAATATTAATAGGAAAAAAAATTATTTTCTTGATGAAAATAGATTCTTAAAACTATTTTTATTATATTATTATCTCAGTTCCCATGATTTTACTTATTTTATGTTTTAAAATAGTTGAATAGATCTTATTTAGACTCCATTTATGTTTATTTATCATTTTTATTTTGTTTTATCTTATTAGTATTGTTGATCATATTGAGCTACTAGTAAAAAATATTAAATTTGGTTTAATCATTTTATTCTTATTAGAATGCTTTAAAAATTATATTTTTATATTTTTATTTAATATTTTTAAAAAAATTATCAAATTTAGGTGGGGATGAAGTCTCTAGAAGAGAATGTATCTCTAAAATCCTATATATTTCATATTTTCTAAGGATGATTCATGCATTATTATACTGCTTCTTTTTTACCAGTAACTTACTCTATCTGTTTGTATATAAATCTACCAATCTTTACAATCTAAATGGTCTTTTGTAAATTAAGGGATCATTTCACAATTTATGATATATAGTTGTACAATTCTATTTTCCGAGAGGCTTGGGGATTCATTTTCCAATGTGAAATAATGGTATGGTTCCTTTTAAAATCATTTATCTTATAGGTTAGACTTAAAATGTTTTTTTTTCATCTGTTATTGAATTTATAAGTATATTTTTTTCCATACAACATTGATGATTTTTCTTAATGTGATTTATGACCTATGTTATTTTGGGTAACATTTTCTGTTATACCTAATTTAGTTGAATTTAATGTAAGTTTTTTCCATAGCTAACTAAATCCTTGGTGCACCAAAATTATTATGTTGTACTTTGCTCAAGAAACATAAATATCTACCTGAAGAATCAAAATAGGTAAATCCTTGACAAGTGACTATTAAAATTGAACTTTAAGTGTTGTATTCAACTTACTTTCCCCAAATGGGTTGAATAAGGATTTCAATCTATCTAAATTTTATTGTATGAATGTGATGTATTATATAAATCATTTCTTATTTCTATTTTTTTACCTTTTCATTCTTGATCATTCATATTTATTAATAGATTCTCTAGGAAAGCAGTTGGGTTAAATATAGGAGGCCACACTTCTCGATGGAAGATTCTACCAAGATTGAATCTTGATGATATAATAGACACAATTTTTCATAAATTGTTATTTCTCTTAGATGTGAAATTTTTATTGTTTAATTGGAATTTGATTCAAACTAATGAAATTTTTCATCTTTTATTGATTATAACCCTATATTAACTAAAATTGTAAGGCATTTTTTAATAATATAAGTGTTTAATAAATCCTATAAGAAAATAGATGAATAGAGTTTGTTTTTCAATGGGATTCTTCATGTAATAAATTTTTAAAATTTTTAGACTAATTTTCTTTCATAAGTTGAAATTTTTTGTTAATATATTATTCTTTTTAGGATAAAAAATATTTATAGTAATGAGTCACTTGTGTTTCTCATTTTTTCAAGAAAATAAGTATTTGTTTGACAACACTTACTGAAATTTTATTATAACACTTACCACATAATTGAAAACTATAAATTTTTGATCACTCGGGTATTGGTGAATTGGTGAATTATTTATATACTTTTATATTGAAAGTATTGGATGTAATTTCCATTTTCCATGTGAACCAAACCATATTTTTATATTTAAATCCAAGCCTAGATGTATTATTACTTTTTACTATCTATTAATATTTCTCTTTTGTTTTTAATGGGTGGTTTCAAAATCACTCATCACCCCATTCACTACTCCCTTTCTTTGAGGAGTCACACTAGAAAATGAAAATGAATTTTTTTAACAAAATATGCCTTTTTTAATGACTTAATTTTTTTGGAAATTTTGAGTTGTGTTTATTTGATGAGTTTTTCATTGTTGTAGTTGTATAGAATCATTTACAAACACATTGGATCAAGTGATCAGGTATACTTTTCTAAATTTTACCATCATATTCCTTGAACCAATAATACTAAAAATATTCATGATTATTTTGAATACTTTATTTCTTTCCTATTTTTCTTTTTTAGATTAAGTAAATAAAGTGGAATTAAGATTGATATTCAGCCCTTTGGAAAGTGAGAAAAAAATTGATATGAACATTAGATTCCTCATTTTGTTTTCATTTAAAGAAGAAAATGTATAATTCAAGCTAACAAGTTATGTTGTTGTATGTTTAGCATGATTTCTATCTAATATGACATCATTTTATCTCAATGTTTGTTTTATCATGTGTATTTTGGAATCAGATCGATAAGATATCAAATTTTCTTCTTTTAAATAAGAAATATCACTATATAAGCACAATAGATGATAATTGGTAGTCATATGAAATTTTACATATATTTATAAATCGTTATTTTTTTATAAATATTGGTGGAAATATATAGTTATTTCAAATCATAAAACATATTTCTGTATGAGGGATTGAGTAATTATATGAGAAATAATGATCGTAATATTTTATTTTGTTCTTCTTAGATATTATTTTTACATTTTCAACCTTGAATTTAAACGTTGGAACTTTCTAAATTTGAGAGTATTGTTAAAAAAATTGTAATACAATTTTTATCCACAAGAATGTCTATTCTAAACTATTCCTTTATGATATGATATTTATATAAACTATTGTAGGCACTTTTTAGTGATTGAAATTCTTCTTCATTTCTCTAGATTTTCATCCTTCGAATATTGCTAGTTATAATTTTCCTAGAATAGGTGATCCCCAATTTGGATATCATGAATGACTGGCCATGCATGAGGAGGAGGATACCTTGGAATCATGCACATAGGTTCTTGTTATCAGGCATGAGAATAATATATTATAACATATACTCATGGGTGGTACAGTCACATCATGGAACAGGCATGTGGAGCATGTCATGTTGGAGATGAAGATGAAAACTACATGTGTAAACCCCACCACTAGTGTGAACCATGACAACAACAACTGATGTGTCAGAGGAACAAATTATGGATGAATTTTTAGGGAGTTTTATGTAGTCTCTTGAAGTTTTAATATGTTTGTAATTACGTTTGAACATGTTTTTTCAAATAAAGGCTCAGTTTTTTGGATTTTTATATAAGATAATTTTAGAATTATTATATAATATATATATTATATATACTTAGATTAATAAATATAATACAAATTTTTAAAAAAAAATATTTTAATATCCACATATAATATTTTAGTTAAAATATAATTTACAAAAAGATATTAATTATTTTTATTTCTTATAATAAATGGAAAGATAAATATTAATAAAATTATCAACAGATAAATCGGTTGAATGAATTTATTGATAACATTTTTGACCAACATAGATATTATTTATAGGTATTATTATAATTTCAACCGAACTATTTTATTTATCACAATAACATTTAGATACAGAGTTTTTACCTACAATTTAGTGACAGATATATATATATGTTGGTAAAACACTTTACCAAAAAAAATGTACTTTTACTATCATATATGCCCCTTTTGTAAAAATTTAAATATTTTTTAGTGATTAAATCCACACAATCGACTAGTTTTAGTCATTTAACATGATCCACAAAATTGTATCTTTATATTCAACTCAAAAATAGAGGGGATCAATATCTCCCTTATCATCACCACATACATTATAATCATCACTCATACCATGAACATCCTCACTATCATCATCGTCTTTAGAATCATCATCATCACTAAGAGTTCTATCACCATGACCAACATTAGGATAGTCATTTCCACCACCCAATGCATCATATAAATAGCTCATTTTTTACAAACAGGAATAAAATACCAAAGCATCCTCTGATGGATGTGATGAAAATAAATTTTTTATAGTTTTTAGAAAATACTTTGTGACTATTTTACCTTTTTCACGCTCCTATATAACTATTTTTTTATCCTCATCTACTTATTAATGAGAATTTTTCATATCACTACTACCAAATCTTTGAGAGGTACTCTATGAGGGCCAATACCTTGTGGAAATGATGATCTTCTTGGGTTGACATCAGACTATGCCCTAGTTCTCCTCACCTAATACCTATCTCAAGTGATCATTTGTCCTAAATTTGTCATTTTATTTCTCATTGAGGGCCTCTAGGGTACACTATTGTAAATATAAATAAGATATTTAATTATGAAATAGGTATCAAATTTTGAAATAAAAATAATAATACTTATAATATTTTCTTGTGTTTTTATCATTTACATCACTTCTAACTTTTTTCCTCCTACTTGAGAAAAACTATTTTTCTTAAGTTACATGACCTTCAAATGATCAATTTTTCTTATTACAAATAAAATTGATTACTATAAGACTATATTATTCAATAATTTTAAATTGATAAAAAAAATTAACTCATTAAAAACAATATTATACTGATAAAAACCTAAAAAAAATGATTAAGTTTCAATGAACTTTGATTAATTTAGTATAGGTATATTAAGATTATTTTTACTATATTTTTTATTGAGTTAGTTTGGATTGGATCTTTAATTTAATTTTAATCATTTTTTTCATTTTGTATTAATTTTACTGAGTTTGAGTTAGTTTGGTTTAAAGAAACATTTTTTAGGATTATTTCACACTTTTAAATCTTGATGAATTAAGTATGGTTAAAATCTAATCAGTTTGGTTCAATATATTTCATTTTAGGTTGTTTTGTTTTGTCTCAAATAAAAATTTTATATGGTCTTATTTGGTTCATTTTTTGTATGTGTTAATTGGGATCACTTATATTTAATTCAATTCAATTTTATTTGAATCTATTTTATTTAGTTTGATTCTAATTGATTTGGATTTATATAGTTTTTTGGGGTTAATTTCTATTTTTTTAATCAAGTTATTTTCTTTTTTATTATTGTTCAGATCTATTCAATGTGTTGTTCATTCCTTCTAATCAGTATGATTCATTTCATTTATATTTTTTTCATTTAACAATGATTCAATTAAACTAATTTATTATTAGTTTATTTTTATTCAATATAGTTAACATTATTTCAATTTTATTAAATTCACATAAATATGGTTTTAGTTAGCTTGATTCTTTTTTGGGTAGGGTGATTTGTGTTAGATTGTTTTGACATGGTTTAGTTATGTTTGGGTCTTGTTAAATTCTTCCATTTGGTTTAATTGATTATTGTTCTATTAGAAAATGGATCAGAGAGTTTTTTATCTCTGGTTTGGTTTTATTCCATTTAAATTGATTGATCTCAATTTATTTTGATTCAATATTTTTTTGGTCTATTTGGTTTGATTTGGTCTAATTAATTTTAGGGTGGGTTTCATTAGATAGGATTGGTTTAATTTTGATTATAGAAGGCTTATTTTGTTTGATTAGTATTGATTCTATTTATTTTTAGTGGGTATTATTCTATTAGTCATAGGATGGTTTAGTTGGTTATATATGTTTTGATTCTATTATATTTAATTTTATTAACATTTATTTCATTCAGTTTTATAAATATTTTTATTCTTTATGTTTTGTTAGTGCCTATTAAAACTCAATTAGTCATAAAAAGTACATTCCATCTCTCATTCTCTTGTATAGTAATGTGCCCCAAAGTGTGCATGTACTTCATATAACCCATGTTATTTTTGTTTCTTTATAAAGAATCCTGACAAAAAAAAACATTAATACAAATAATAAGAATTAAATTTTCAATACAAACCATTAAAGTTGAATAATACCTTAAACTCATTACTCTTACAGTAAATGATCATCTCATGGTATTATATATTTGGATAGTAATTGAAGATTATTACACCCTATAACTCAGTATTGACTCTACTCTTCCAACCAACATATATATCATGTTTATATGATTACAATAATTCTCCAAGTTCCATCAACCATGTCACCATCACAGCTTAACTATCAAGAAGATAAATCCACTTTGCGATGAATATGTTAATAAATATAAATAAAATAAAAATATATACATAAATTTAACATTTTTTCTTACTCATATATTATCCAATGAACTCTCTTTGAATTAATTACTGATATGCCTCCATGATACTGGTTGAACTGGAATGATATTGCTATACTTGGATAATGTCACCATAAAACTTCTACATTCTCTATCATTTTTACCTACCATTTGGATATATTTATTATAATCTATTATGATTTTTGTTTGACAATTCTAGGATTCACACATGTGGGTGAACCCATGTCACCTATTATAATATACCATTGAATAAGATAAAAGAAAAATGTAAAATTAATACACCTTACAATTGAAAAAAAATAATGTGAAATAATTTAACACACTTATAAACATGAACATAATCCATGTTTATCATTAGGCTATGATAGATCTATGGGATGTTCTGGTTTAGTTTCCTATAAAGGATGTTCCTATTCTAATACATTCTATAAGTCATTTACATATTGTGGGGTAGAAGATGAAGGAGCATAATAATTAGATCCTAGACGGATAGGAGTGAGAAATGGAGGTGGTGTAGACATGGTAGGATAATGATAGAATAACTGAGGATTCATCATAGGATGTTAAAATGGAATATGTGAAGTAGATCCTAAGAACATGGTGATAGAGGAATTAGTGAGAACATACCTAGAGGCTCAAGTGGAGGAGGAAAAAGTGTGGTATATGGGATGTCTGCTAGTGGTTCTGGGTGTGAATGGGTATGAAGAGTGTTATGTGTAGCTCTAATAGCACCCCCACTCGATTATCCATGCTAATGACCCCTATTGTTAGGATGAGTAGAGGTAAACTATGGTTTATATGAATTTATGTAAAAGAAATTTGAAAAATAATAAGAACATGACATTAAATGTAATGTAGAATAAAAATATTATAAGTATAATACTCATTAATGGAACCATAGGAGGTATCCCTAGGTTTCATAGTCATATGTAATGACCCACCAATTCTCATCGACTTGAGAGTACAACGATTCATTACTAGGCTTTAAGTGACATCCCCAAGATTCCAAATGCTGTCAATAAATATCTAGGGGTTTCAAATACAGGTGGGGAAAGATTTACCCTTTAATAAATAAACCAATAAACCAACCAAACACAACCAAAAATTAACTATATGATGCATAAAAAAATTAAAGACATCTCAACAACTTCATGTATCTAAAAACCTCATAAAAGTATGCAACAATAGAAGAATAACCATGTATCAAAGTACACAACAGATAAACAACACAAGACTCTAAAAAGACTACAAGACTCCATGCTCCAGAATCTCCAAGATACACAATATCTGAACATACCAACATTATGAGGTAGTGCTAAAAAAATGGGAAACGTTACCTTTACCCCTATCTTGGAAGATAACATCTAAAAAATTACCAAAGTTCCAAAGCAGGGGTGAGTATAAAACTCAGTAGGTTTTCCCTAATGACTTCCCTACTCACGCCACTAGGATAGAAGAGTTAGCAACATTTATATAAAATAGTTTATATAAAACAACTTCTCAAAATAGTTTATAACTAAATATAAACAATTTTCCCAAAACCATTATTAACCAAAAGCATACGAGTACAATCTAAACCAATTTTCCAGCAAGTTATTTTTCTAGAAAAAATAACTAAACAAGCTTTAAAACCATTTCACAATATCACCTTTTTGGAATACCCAACCATTCCACAAACCCATTAAATCAACCATGCATGATACGCTATGATAGATCCATACTCATGAGTGGTTTCTCATTGATCTACCAAGTCTTCATGAGGTAATTGTTTCCCATGTGCCATTTAACCTTTGTCACTCAGCAGAAGGTCATATTTCAAACAAGCCCCAAAAATAAAATATGGAATTTATATCTTGTGTCCCATTTAACCTTTAACGCTGAGCACAAGGTCATATTTCAACCAAGCCTCAGAAATTCAACATTAACTCACACACCAATCTGCCCAAGGATCATGCCAAAACACCTTTTTAATAAAAACACCCTTTTTATTGAAAACCATTTTCCATAAAAATCATTTCAATGACAAACAATTTCAATAAAATACCCTTTTTATTGAAAAAAAATTTCATTATCCCATTTAACAATTACAAAAAATAAATAATTTGAAATGATCATTTTAAATTCGAGAGGCTAAATCACTTTGCACAACAATTCACCAAGATTTCACAATTTCACTAAAACCATAAATCATCACTAGAGAAGAGTTATTCCATAATTTTTCACAATGAATCTCATTAAAATAAAACAATTTGAAACTAATACAATCAATTATATCAAGATTAGTCAATAGAGAAGCCTCCTACCTCAAATTTTTTGATGAAAACCACAACAAACGAATAACGCTTGAGAAAACCGGGTCGATTCTCCAAGAACACGCCTTAGATCTCTTCTCCTAAAAAGAATGAGACCAAATAACATAATATTTGTCATCAACATACCTATATCTAACCATAATGAGTGTAGATATAAGAAAATAAAAGAATAGGAGAATTAGATCTAAGTAGATCTAAGAACCTAAAAAAGAACGAAGAAGAACAATCACATGCCTCAAGAATTCAGCTTCCTTTCGCCAAGGGAAGCCTTTGGATCACCTTCGGAATGATGGGAGAACCTTCTATGACCTTAGGAGAAGACAAATCCTAAGTTTTGGCCACTTATGAGGAAACAATATTCACTTATAGGAAAAAATGTGTGAGATCCACTTTATTAGGATCTCACTTAAGTGCCCGCATAGTTAGTTCGCACGATTAAATAAACTGTTCGCTAATCATGTGTTAGAAACTTCCTAGACAAAGCCTCACACAGCCTCTCTAACTGTGCTCCAATCATGTGGGATCCACTACATCAAAATAACCAACTTCGTACGGTTTGTCCACACGGTTAGACAAACAGTGTGCCACCTGAGTGACTTCGCCTTTGCCTCAAAACTTCATTCAAAGTTCTCCCAACTCTCTCATTCATCACCCTTAAATTTATAACCATGAAAAGAATCAAGTAAGGGTTACATACCAGAAACCAGGGGTACTAAATTCTCCCCAACATTGTTCATTTTGTCCTCATAAAGTGGAAAACTCTCTCCCAACTGAAAGAGTTATGGACACTGCTCCTTCACTTCCTTTTCATGTTCCCAAGTCTCTTCCTGAATCTAACCATACTGCCATAAAACCTACACTTGACTGATGATTTTTCCACACAATAATTTCTCTTTCCTATCCACAATCTATACCAAGATATGTATCAATGAAGCATCCGGCTCTAGGTCAATGTGATCCCATCTGATCACATGGTCAAAATCAGGCTGACACTTTTTCAACTGAGATACATGGAAAACATTATGCATCAAACTAAACTATGGTGGTAATTCCAACTGATATTCCACCTCTCCAACCTATTCCAGTATCTCTAAAGGGTTAATGTATATATGAGATAACTTTCCATGCTTCCCAAAATGACGATGTCCAAGTCTGGGAGAGATTCTTAAGAAAACATGATCACTCACGGAAAACGACAATGGTCTTCTATGATGATCTATATAATATTTCGGACAACTTTGATCCATATCCATCCTATTTCTGATCAACAGGATATTCTCTATTGTTTCTTAGACTAGGCTCGGCCCAACTAGTGGAGTTTCACCTGTTTCCACCTAGTATAGTGGATAATGACAAGGATGCCCATACAATTCTTCAAACGGAGCCATGTGTATCAAGTCTTGATAGATGTTATTGTATGAGAACTCCACTAAGGGTATATTACCCTCCCATGATCCACAAAAATCCATTACAAAAGCCCGAAACATGTCTTCCAATGTTTGTATCATCCGCTCGGATTTCTCATCTGTCTGAGGATGATACGTCATGCTCATAGTCAACTGAGTCCCAAGATCTTGCTGTAAAAATTTCTGGAAACAAGACGTGAACCTCAGATCTCTGTTTGTGACTATTGAAACTGGTACGCCATGCCTCTTTACCACTTCTTAGATGTAGATTTTTTATAGATCCTCCACCATATGAGTTTCACAAATGGGGATGAAATGGTCTGAGTTGGTAAGTCGATCCACTATCACCCATATGGCATCGTGTTTCAGAACCATTATTGGAAGACCTATAACAAAATCCATCACTATATACTCCCACTTCCATACTGGGATTAGTAAAGACTGCAACATTCCTACTGGTCTCTGATTATCTTCTTTAACCTGCTGACAAGTTAAGCACCATGACACGAACTCAGCCACCTTTCTTTTCATTCCTCTCCACAAAAAATTCACCTTTAATGCCTTATACATCTTCTGTGTACCTAGATGTACAACCCATCTTGAATGGTGGTGAGCATAAAGTATTTGTTTTTTAAAATCCATAGGTACAACTATTTGATCTCTAAATCACAAAAATGAACTCCCATCCAGTTTCCATCCCTCAGTGGTCTCCCCACCATTGAGTTTTAAACTCATAACTATACATTCTGCATCAGATGTTTGTACCTATTTGACCACATTTTCCAAATCAGGAATAAGCGTAGCTAAAAATAAAACTACAAAATCACCTTATTCTTCACATTCCACATGAATTTCATCAAGGACCGACATCAAATTTCATTCATCTGAAGCTTCTTTCACCAACTGAGCGTATGAATTTCTACTCAATGCATCCGCCACAGAGTTCCCTTTCCCTGATGTACATATAGAGGTACTCCATCCATCTTCTTTGCCTTAGATTCAAATATCACTATGAGAAAATGTGTTTCAAGATTTTGTGGTCCATGAACACAATAAATTTCTCACCAAATAGATAATGTATTTATGTCTTCAAAGCATGGTTGATTGTAGCTAACTCCAAATCATGTGTTGGGTAGTTCTTATCATGCAGTATTAACTACCTTGAACCATAAGCAACCACATGGCCTCCTTGCATAAGAAAACAGCCCAACCTTGATCATGAATCATCACAGTACACCACATACCCATGTCCTAATTCTGGAAAAATCAAGATAGGTGTTGATGTAATATGATCTTTCAACTCCTTGAAAGACTTTTTGCATTACTCTATCCATTGGAATGGAGCATTATTCTTTGTCAGAGTTTTCATTGGTAAAGCTAGTCATGTGAAATCATGCACAAAGCATCGGTAGTAACTAGATAGACCAAGAAAATTAATATCTCAAATACATTCTTCAGTGGTTTCCACAAGATAATAGCTTCTATATTTTTTGGATCCATAGAAATGCCTTTTTTAGAAATGACATGGCCAAGAAAATGTACTTCCTATATAAAAAATCACACTTTGATAATTTGGCATACAAATGGTGGTCTCTCAAGATTTATAACATTGTTTCCAAATGCTCATCATGGTCATCCCTTGTCTTTGAATACACCAAGATGTCTTCCACAAACACCACAAAAAAATAATCCATATATATTTGAAATATATTATTCATCAAATCCATGAAGATCGTTGGTGCATTCGTTAGATCGAAAGGCATGACTATATATTCGTAGTGGCCATATCTACTTCTAAAAATTTTCTTTGGAATATCCTCCTTCAGAACTCGCAATTGGTGATATTCAGATCGCAATTCAATATTGCAGAACCACTGAGCTCCCCTTAATTGATCAAATAGATCATCGATGCATGGAAGTGGATATCTATTCTTTATCGTAACTTGGTTAATATTATGATAATCAACACACAGTTGAAGATTTCTATCTGCTTTCTTCACAAACAAAATCGGTGATACCCATAGAGATGTACTTGTCCGAATGAAACCCTTTCTTTCTAACTCCTCCAACAACACTTTCAATTCCCTTGACTCTATTGGTGCCATCCTATAAGATGAAAGGGAAATAGGACTGGTCCTTATAAGGAGATCAATCGTAAACTACACTTCCCTTAGAGGTGGTAACCCTGATAAGTTCTTGGGGAATACATCTGGAAATTGATCCAAAACTACTGGAAAACTATTTTCCTCGATCACTTCCATTGATTTCAAATTCCACACTTCTGACTGATAAGAGATTGTTCCCACCATTAGTGCGAACAAGATATTTTCTCCTTTCCTTAACATCCTCTCTCCTCTAAATATATTATCAATGTTGTCCTCAGTCATGAAACTAATTATTCTCCTATAACAGTCGATGTGATCCTTGAACATCATCAACCAATCCATACCTAGGATTACATCATAGACATCCATTTCCAACATCGAGAAGTCCCATTTCATCTCAAATCCATCAACAGTTATAATGCATGATCTACACACAAAGTCTTGGCAATATATTTCACCAAGAGGAGTTTACAGTTTTAAAATAGAAGGAATAATTTTTAACTTTAAACATAACAAGTCAACAGAATGAGAAGAAATGAAATAATGTGATGCACCAGTATCAAAGAGAACTTGCACAAGGGTAGAATACAAAACAATCATACCTCTCACCATAGATGGTCCAGCCTAATCATTGATAATAATCTACTCATATTCATAAAATTACTCTATCTTTGGACTTTTATCCTTGTTTCCTTGCTAAGATTTACCTGGTTGAGGAGTCATGGTATTTCAAGAATCGCCATGACTAACTCTATTATGCTGGCGAGACTGATTCTGTTGTCCTCGTCCTGTCAAAACATATGATGCTTATGATGCCTAAGAAGTGTTCTGATCACTTAACCTTAGAGCACTGCAACAATAGTGCTAAAGATGTCCCATATTGTTGCAATTATGACATGCCCTAGGTTGTGTCATACACTCTCGCTTTATGTGGTCAAGAGAACCACATTGAAAGCAACCCGCTTTTCTCTAGGGTCATGGAGGAAGGTTCACTGATCCCGCCATCTGATTCTGATTTCTACTTCCACCTTGGAAATAGGTGTCCCTTTTCTACTTTCTCCTAGTGGTTGAGTTCCCACCATTTCTTGTAGGTATCATTATACCTCCTCTTATCGATCCTGAGATATCACGTTCATCCATAGTCACTCTATTCACCATCTCTGTATAATTTTCAATACAGAGCACCATAATCTTTGATCGAATCTCTTGCCTTAGCCTCGATTAGAAGATGTGGACCTTCAAAAATGCACTTTACGTAACCTCTAGTGAAAAAAGGACTAAATTCATGAATTTAGCTATGTACTCTGTGACAGAGAGACTCTCTTATTTCAGGATAAAGAAATCCGTTTTTTTCTAGATCTTGAACGTATGAGGATAGAATTGTTTTTTGAAAAATTCTTCAAAATACTCCCATGTAAGGCCTTCATCCAATTTATCATGCAATGCTAAATCCCACCACTGTTGTGCAAGATACTCAAGAATATAAGTCTCCAAATTGACTTTGATCTCGGATGGTGTGCCAATGAATTCAAATATATGATTCATCCTATTCATCCACCCCTCTACCTTCTCAGGTTTAGAATCACCTCTAAATTTAGGTGTATTTTTCTTCATGAACTGAATGGTATGATCCACATGTCGTGGCCCATTCCTCTGGTTCTCTATATCCATAGCTTGAAAATCCTGGACAATAATCTAAACTAGCTCTTGGTTCACCCGTGGTTTAGGTGAAACCACATTCTCAGCAGCTTCTTCAGGTTGGTTTCGACGATGCCTACAGGGTTCCATTTTCTAAACCAACAACAAACTATATTAATATTACTCTCTAGAAACTGATGTCTTAGCATTTCAAATTCTATCACATCAACTATCACAACATTTTTTTCCAAAAACAACATTTTTCCATGTTCAACCATTTTTGAAAATCAACTTTTGGTTTTGAAAATCGAACCATTTTCAAAATACAACAGGTATCCTCTTTTCAAAATATTTCATTTGAAAACAAATTCTGCATTTTTCAAAAATTTACATCTTTGCATGGAATCATAAATCACCCTCACAATGAAATATGAAATCCTAGTGGGAAGTCATTCCTCTACAATGCATGTCATGCTCGTCTCATTGGATAAACCCATGATAATGAGATTTCTTATATCCTGGAAGTGTCTTCAAACACTTATGTACCCAACACCCTGGTAACTTGAAGTTCAGCATAAACATGTTAGCTACATCCTTTTATGATGTACATTTCATGTTCCGACAATCCTAATCCTATCTAATATTCCAACCCAAGGAATATATGAAAATGAATTCCAAATCCAAGACCAAGAACATTGATGATTTGTACCACAAGGGAAGGACTAGACTGATACCATTTGTAATGACACTATAATTCGCATTGGCTTGAGAGTACAATGAGTCATTACTAGGCCTTAAGAGACATCCCTAAGATGCCAAAGGCTGGAAATAAATGGTTAAGGGTTTCAAATATAGGTGGGGGATGATTTACCCTTTAAGAAATAAACCAACAAACCAACCAACCACAACCAAAAATTCACTATATGATGCATGAAAAAATGAAAGATATCTCAACCACTTCATTTTTCTCAAAACCTCATCAAAGTATGCAACAACGGAAGAATAACCAACTATAAAAGTACACAGCAGATAAATGACACAAGACTCTCAAATAATACAAGACTTCATGCTCCACAATCTCCAAGCTCCACAATCTTCGAATAGCCCAACATCACGAGGTCGTTCTAAAAACATGGGAAACATTACCTTTGACCCTATTCCGGTAAGATAGCATCTGCAAAATCACTAAAGTGAAAAAGTAGGGGTGAGTATAAAACTCAGTAGGTTTTCCCCAATGACTTCCCTACTCACGAAACTAGGATAGAAGAGTTAGAAACATTTATATAAAATAGTTTATATAAAAAAAATCTCAAAATAATTTATAACTAAATATAAACAAGTTTCCCAAAACTGTTATTAACCAAAAGCATATGAGTGAAATCTAAACCAATTTTCCAACAATTTATTTTTCCAGAAAAATAACTAAACAAGCTTTAAAACCATTTCACAATATCCCATTTTTGGCATACCAAACCATTCCAAAAACCCATTCAATCAACCATTCATGCTATGCTATGACAGTTCCATACTCATGAGCAGTTTCTCATCGATCTACCAAGTCTTCACAAGGTAATTGTTTCCCATGTGACATTTAACCTTTGGCATTGAGTACAAGGTCATATTTCAACCAAGCCTCAGAAATGAAATATGAAATTTATATCTTGTGTGCCATTTAACATTTAGAACTGAGCACAGTGTCATATTTCAATCAAGCCCCAAAGATTCATTATGAACTCACACACCAATATGCCTAAGGATCATGCCAAAACACCTTTTCAATAAAAACATCTTTTTATTGAAAAACATTTTCCATAGAAATCATTTCAATTCCAAAACATTTAAATAAAACACAATTTTTATTGAAAACCAAAATTTCATAATCCCATTTAACAATTACTGCAAATCAATAATTTAAAATCATTTTAAATTCAATAGGCTAAATCACTTTGCACAACAATTCACCAAGATTTCACAATTTCACTAAAACCATAAATCATCACTAAAGAAGATTTATTCCATACTTTTTCACAATCAATCCCATTAAAATAAACCAATTTAAACTAATACAATAAATTCTAGAAAGAGGATTTGAGAGAGAAGCCTCCTTCTTAAAAGGTTTTGATGAAAACCACAACAAATGAAGAACGCTCAGGAAAACCGGGTCGATTCTCCCAAAACCTGCCTTAGATCTCTTATCTTGACAATACTGAGAGTAAATCTCATCATATTTGGCATCGAAATACCTAGATCTACCCATAATGGGTGTAGATCTAAGAAACAAAGAGAATAGGAGAAGCATATCTAATTATATCTAAAAAACCGAACACGAATGAAGAAGAATGATCACATACCTCAAGAATACGACTTCGTTTTTCCATGGGAAGCCTTTGGATTTCCTTACAAACGATGAGAGAACCTTATATGACCTTAGGAGAAGAAAAATACCAATGTATGGCCACTTAGGAAGAAAAAAGAGCCACTTAGAGGCAAAAATGTGTGAGATCCACTTTTTTAGGATCTCACTTAAGTGTCTGCATAGTTAGACAAATCATGCGCTAACCATGCATTATCCACTACCTAGCCAGACTCTCTTACAGCTTTCGTGCATATTCTCTCTAACCATTCTCCAACTATGCAGGTTTCACTACCTCAAGAGGACCAACTACACACGGTTGGGCCACACAGTTAGACAAACTGTGCACCGCCCGTGCGACTTCCCCTTTGCCTCAAAACTTCATTCAAAGTTCTCCTGACTCTCTTATTCATCACCCTTAACTTTATAACCATGTAAATAATCAATTAAGGGTTACATACCAGAAACTGGGGGTACTACATCATTGATCATTATCAAATAATCTCTTTGATTTAATTTATTAAATATATTCCATAATCTACATAAGAATGAAGTGAAAAAAATTTAAAAATATTTTTTAAATATTATTCATACAAATTAAAAGTAAAATAAGACATAAAAAATATCATAACATATTATTGTATACACCTGGTTTAAAATAGTTTTAATAATATAGTTTAAACCTTTATTGAAATTTTTTTCTAAACTAGTTTTAAAATACTATTTTAAATATGTTTATTTTAGGACATGTTTTAGAAACTAAAATTTAAAACCATGTTATGCATATTTTTAAACCTAGTTTTTTGAATTTAAATAAATATAATTAAATGAAATGAAAACAAACAAAACTAAAACAAACATATCATTCCAAATTAAAACCAAATTAAAATAATTATAATAGTACCAACCTATGAAACCCACATCAAGCTAAACTGAACAAACTAAAAACATATATGGTTTCTTCTATATATTACCCACCACTACTTCAGGTTTAATATCAATTCTAACAATTGGAAAATTTGAGACATTAAATACAATATTTTTTTACATGTTAATGGGGGAATAAATGGTTTCAATTTAATCCCCACCATAATCAAAAATATGTCTTTAGATTACTTCAATAATGACATCATAATTAGGTCCCATTTGATCTTTCACAGAAAACAATTTATCTTCCATCAATGCCAAAATATATGGTTCATCGATAGCTATAAATCAATCCATTTCAATGACTCTAAATCCACAATCATCAATAAATGTATCATGTTTCATCATTGAATCAAACTATTTTTATTTCATCATAGTTACTAGAACATGAGAGTCATAATATGATAACAGTATTTTCTCAACAACTCCATAATAAGATGCATTTTCATATCGAGGCCTACTATATGCTACACTGGTATAATAGTTTGTTACTGTAGTTAAAATAATTTCATCATGTTGTGATCTAATTTTCACGTATCGATCATTTGTAACAAATTTTTACCCATTGATTATTAAATATTTTAATTCATGTACTAAATAATTAGGACCAAAAGTCAAAATTCTTAATTCGTAAGGTACAAATTCAATAAGTAGACTCAATAATTGAAATATATATGAATAATATAATATAATTAATATTTATATTTTAAGTTGATTAAATTATTGGTCATACTTTTATTTCAACCAAGAAGGAAACTCTTTATTATGAAAAGTCTCCCTCCTTCTCAACGGCAAAAAATGATGAACTCTACTTATAATTTTTTATGTTACCTATATAAAATAACAATAAAATTGTAATTTATCTTTGAAATTTTATATTATGAGATAAAATATACATATTAAAATTATTTACTTGATATAGTCATAAAAAACTATAGTTAAACAAGACTATGCGATGTTCCATTTCCTGCTCTTCAAGGCTCAATATTTCCAATGTATATAACCCAGAAATTCCTATTATTTATGGAAGTGATGGAAATAAGGGATCATGTAGAGACCCAAGATTGACGTAAATGGACATTACATTAATTTTTTGGAATATTTAATACATTACACAAATATATTCCCACATACCACATTAGTTTAGTGACATTGGAAACTCAGAACACATTCTTCTAGCTTGGTGAAAGATATTAAACATCTCCCATAAATATCTTTCCTATTAGTTTTCCTGCATAAAACATTTATTTATATCCTGGGGAAAAGAAAACATAAAAAGGGTGAGCTCAAATTCTTAGTAAGGGTAAACATTGAGAACATAAAACAAACCATGAATATTAGAATGTAAAAACATGAACATAAAGTTTAAATATCAAAATATTGAGTCATAAATAAATCTTGGAAGTTCGTAAGGCATAAATCATAAGTAAAAATGACCATGATAACATATCACTGACATAAAACATGGAATTATGGCAAAAAAATAATAACATGATATGATTTCCATAGTATCCAATGCATTTCTTCTAAGACCATCATAGTTAACAATGTCCTTTACTGAATCGGGTTTATTTGTCATTTCAGCCATGTATTATTAAACCAAATTTACTTGTCATTCCAACCATGTATTAATGAAATGTATTTACTTTTCATTCCATCCATGTTTATCTCATAAGTTATAAATATTTACCCAATGCATTAGAGGGAGATATAGGTCCCACCCATCTTATAATGAAATCATTCTTACATGTTCCATAAAAACATAAATCATTCATCATAGCATAACCCATGAAATAAAATGGGATTCTTAAACATCATTCCATCCTAACATAATCCATATAAGATAAATAGACTTCATAAAAATAATTTCATCATAAACATAATCAGATAAAATTAATAATAGGGATATAAACACATTCCTATGTCATCTTATATGGAAAATAATTTTGATAAAACACTTGAACATAGTTCTTGAGGAAAATATACTTTCTTCTTAAAATAAGTTTTCTTTTCTCAAAATGTCATGCAATTTTAAAAGAAAAAAATTAGTTGAAAATAAACTTTAAATAGTGCAGAAGAAGATTCCTGGAAATAAGTCATCTTGAATATGTAAAAAATAGTTTATGCCATATAAGTTAAAAAACATTATCCTCATACTTTTGCAGAAAAATTCAAAAAGTACCTTGTATGGTAAACAAAAAAAATATTCCTTCCTTACCACATAGTAAAAGTTAAAAATGGGTAAAAATGACTTTAAACATACATAGAATAATAGTAAACATTTTAAGAAAAAATATTTAGAAAACATAGACATATATGATAAATATAACCCCAGTAAATAATTACGTATAAACAATCTTGAATAAAAATGATATTGCAAAAATATCCTTTACCCTAGGTCCGATTTCTTTTGTATGTGTCTGAAACTCCTGTATAGTGGGTTTAAACATATTATTAACTTTTAACATAACAATAATAATATTTATGATATCATATATGATTCACTTACAACTTTATATTACCCTTTCATTTATTAATTCCATGTTCAAACAACATTTTGGGTAATAATTATATTATTTATCATACGTGTTTGGACTTTTTATTCTTGATATTATTACTTAGATCATGATTTAATTACTTCTATATTGCAAAAAATTATTTATATATCATATATATTTAGTATATAAATATATAGATAATATATAGATAAATGAAATGGAATACACCGTTCATGGAGATGGTAGGTCGTACGTACGCATGAACGCTGTTTTTCTTTCCTTATTAAATTAAATGGAAGTAAGTAAATGACACATATTGTAATGGCCTAGACCTCTCTGATCCATCCCTTTTCTAAAATCTGGTGTTTGAGGTGTTCTGGGAGGTCAAGGTGACTCATCCCCAACACTTT
The DNA here is from genome assembly GCA_963277665.1 of Viscum album. NCBI lineage: Eukaryota > Viridiplantae > Streptophyta > Magnoliopsida > Santalales > Viscaceae > Viscum > Viscum album. The sequence goes on along the minus strand of OY728133.1, from coordinate 309,814,924 downwards.
TCCAAATTTCCAGTTCTGTGAACAATGTTTCTAGTTTTATGAACAATGTCACGGTGAGTCAGAAACGGTGAGTCAAAAACAGTGTCATAGAAATGATGATATAGAAATAGTGAGACAGAAACAGTGAGATATAAATGGTGAGTTAGAAACGGTGAGACAGAAATGGTGCGACGCAAATGGTGAGATAGAAATTGTGAGACAGAAACGGTGAGTTAGGCACGATGTCACAGCTCATGAACAGTGTTTCCAGAACTATTTCATATTTCTTTTGCCAAATTTCCATATTTTTTCAGTTTTTCCAATTTAATGTTTTCTTTGACGTAAAATGCATTTATGGCCTTGTTTTAAGGGATTTAAGGCCGAATAAAATCCCATAACTCCTATATTAATTTCCCTACGGCACTAGATGCATTTACTTGGTCAAACCGCATGGTTTAATGCAATACAATTTTAATGTAAAATCCATTGTATCTTAAACTACTGCTCCATTAAAACTTTTAAAGGGACAAGATATCTTCCTACCTTGTTATTTCTCCTTGTTCTCTGGTGCGAGATGCTCAAACCTTTCCTTACTTCCTATAAAAATCATGAGATTAAACTTTTCCTGGTGGATTGGTTTCCTTGGACGTTCTTCTTGCTGAAAGTGCACCCCCTATTTTGGTGAAACCAAGAAGTATCCATCAATATTCGATATAAGGTATGATTTATCATCATTATTTTGGGTTCACCTTCTCCTATTTCTCCTTTCCATATTATGGCATGTGATCTCCATGCTTCTAATGGAGTTTCTTGTTTTTCGGTTGGTTTGGTCATGTCGCGACATCCTTGGGTGGATGCAGTTGCCATGGGAGGAGGCTCGTTGTGTGGATCATTCTCGTATAAAGATCCTTAAGAAACTTTTTAAGGTAGGGTATTCATTGATTCTCTTTTATTTTTACATTAAACTATAGATTTATCATGTTTTAGCCACTGGATCACAATGGAATTGACATAATAAATATTTGAACCGAATAAATAAATTGATATCAATCGTATGGTATTGCCTCTTGTTTTTTCTAGATAGTGTGATATCTATGTTTTATTTGTTTAGTTGTTTGTTATTGATGGAAATTGGTAGAGAACATAAATAGTAATTAATTGATAATTGTTTGGATAAAGATAAAGAGGTATGTGAATGAATCTGGTTCTAATTGTTGTATTTTTTGATGTTAGTCAAATTGGTGAAGTAAGAATGTTTAATTTATTTGTGATAGATTACTGTTTAGGTTTCCCGAATATGAAACCCACAAATAATAAATCGATTAATTCAAGATGGATTAAAGAACTGATTGTTTGATAATTCCTTGAAGGGTTCTGAGTTACCCTCTTTCTTGTTCAAGGGCCAAGAGCCCAACAAATATGATTGTTTTTTTCCTACTGCTTGTGTTGTGATGTGAGCCCGGATGGCTATTGTGATATGTGGGGGCATGGAGTCCTACTGGTTATTGTATCAGTTGATTCCTAGAGTGGCGAGATGCATCGTTTTATGCATGTGGGTGTTAGGGAGGACACCAGAGATGATGAAATGGGTTGGATGTCAATGTTTAGTTTTCTGTTGATTCTTCTTGGTTGTTTATCTGCTTTACTTTCCTCACTGCTCTAGGCTACTGGTCTTGCTTACCCTTCTTTCGAAAGGGGAGAAGATGTGCAAGGTATGCCATGTGATTCCCATGTTTAGCTTCTCAAGGGAGGATGGGTCTACGCTCTTTCTATAGGTGGAAAAGACTCAACAGGTAGTTCATCTACTCACCGTGTTGATCCCCTTGTGTTTATAAGTATAGATTATTTTTATAGAATGCTTGTAAATATGGGAAAGTAATGCTGTAAATAAATAATTGAATAAATTATGTTAACCCATGGGGTTTGGAGCTTGCTGAGGAACAATGCTGAGGTTGTGATTTGAAGGAACAGTGTACTTTGGGTGTGATGCTAATGAAATTTAATGTGGAATTGTTATTGGTTAATTAATGTTTAAAGAATTAATTAACGTAAAGTGAAACTGATAAAAAGTTAATTAAGTAATTTATTAAAGCTCTTTAAATGGTTGTGTGCTTATAGGATACCTAGTATTAGAAGTAATAACCCAGAGTCTGAGAGACGTTAGCTATAGTTGAGTCTAATACTAGGTTATGCCCATAGTGTGGTTGTAAGATATAGTATATTTTGTAATTTTTGTGTTTTTATATGCTACTCTATCCTTTTAGTAAGGTAAACTAACACCCCCAGGGATTATGATCCCTGGGGGGTGTTTTCCCCAACATTCTGGTCGGAGGATAGATGTCTGACTACCCCCTTTAGCCCCGCTCTCTTCTCTTGGTAGTTACTTGTGCTGGAAGGCACATTGGTTAGTTTTCCCCATATATGTGTGTAGAGGGCTGTAATGGATTGTGGTTATTCACACATATATATTTTGGATATAGTTTTCTATGTAATACTATAGGTGTAACATTTTAGGTTGTGATGGCTTGAGGATCCTTACTCAGTGTATGGGTTTTAATGGATTGAGGTATAATACCTGATGTATGATACACGTTATGCGAGTTGTGATGGCTCCCAAAAACTACCTGGTTACTTTTCTTATGTGTACGTGGTGGTTTTGTTGCATGAGCTGCATGTTGTGGTGCTTCGCCCAGGTGTCTGTGGGCAAGCCTTTTTTTAGAGAGATGTTTAGGACGTGCGATGTTGGGTCAAAGCAGCAAACCAGTGGGGAATTAGTAGTGGGTTACCCTTGATATTCTTTATTATATTATATATTCTTGTATACGTTACTTGGTGAGAGTATCCATGGTGAGGCTGGGAATATATTATATCTGTTTAGGTGATGAGTTATTTTCACTTGTTGTTCACTATGCTTTACCATGCATTCTTTAATTTTTCACAAGATGATTCGGGGAGGGTCCTACTGATTATATTATTATAGTCACCCTATGTATATATAAATTTCTTTTCAGGTCACTTGGAGCAGGTTAGAGATCAGGCTGGTTACTACTAGCTTGTGGTTGCAGGAGCTGTTCGGGCTTGTGGTTACTGTTGTTTTACTTTATTTTGGGTACTTGTAGTTTTTCCCTTTCAGTTGTAGTGGTTTTGCATGACATTTCATATGTGTACTTGGGATTTCTTTTATCTTACTGTTTGAGTTGGATTTGGTTGGTGTCTATCTTATCTCTCTCTTCCATATGTGTTCTCTTATAGGGTAATGCCTCCCATTTGTGTGTTTGTTATACCCTTGGTTCTAGTCACCAACCCAGGGCCTACTGTAGGTGGGACTCGGGGGTCATTATCTCCCTTCTCACATTTTTGTCCCAGGAGGGGTACACTTTGTGGGGATGGGGTCGTGACAGAGTGGTATCAGAGGAAGGTTGAGAGATAGGATGGAGTTTGGAGTTAGGCATAAGTGAGGTTGCATGGGTTGGTAGGGAAACAGTGTCTTTCATGTTTATCAAGTTATGTAAACACTGGATACCAGCTGAGAAATAGGCATTTAGGTCCCCCTATGATCTTATGTACAGACCTTTAAGTTTAAAATGGCTACTAAACAAGGTGATACTAGTTGTAGGGTAGAGACATAGGAAAGGATCATGCATTGTTATTCTTTGTGCCTATGTTTTAATGGGTAGACCTTGGAATAGGTTAACCTAAAATGAATAAAAGAAAACAATTAAATAATTAATTAATGATCCTCCCATATTCCATGTTTAGGAGCTCTAACTGTTTGTTATTTTATAGGTATGGCTCCAGGTCGACGTCCTTGTTAGGATCGCATAGAAGATGTCCAACAGGCTATGCCAGCAGATCGCCGCCAGGTATAGGTTGATGATGATGACACTTGGAGAAGGACACTTAGATAGTTTTAGTACTTGAGTCTGTATAAGTACAAGGGCTCCGTTTTAGATGCAGTCACAGATGACTGGTTAGAGGAGGTCGAGATAGGCTTCAGTTCGATCCATGCTCGGAAGGAGAACCGGGTGTCCTTGGTTGTGACGATGCTACATGGAGCAGAGAGGTAGTGGTTGTTCTTGTTCCTTAGGGATCTCGAGGAGTCATCGATCTCATGGGAGAAGTTCCAAGACAAGTTTAGAGTTGAGTTTATTTCTTCGATCGTGAAGGCATCTAGTATCCAGGATCTTCTTACCCTTCGATAGGGGAGCTTCAGTGTGTGAGAGTTTGGAATCTATTTCTGGAACCTTTTTTGATATGCTTTGAACCTATTTCCAGATGAGGAGGCTAGGGAAAAGCATTTTGAGGAGGCTTTGCATCCAGAGATCCAACGCCAGGTCACCCATTTATGCTGAAGACATATCTTGAGGTGCTGGTAAGGGCAGAGGTCATCGAGAGGACTTTGGCCAGAACCAGATCATCACAAGAGGGGAGTCATCTTGATTCCTCACAAATCAGAGATGTGGTCTGGGGTTCCTGATTTTCAGGGAAGAAGAGTTTCTATTCGGTCGGGGGTAGGTCCCAGCCCTCAGTATCTCTTTTCTCTAGGGGTAGCATCTCTCAGACCTATTCCAAGGGATTAAGTGCTTTTTTTTTCTTGTGTTGGTCGAGTTCATCAGTAGAGAGAGTTCCCGACCTTTCATAGCAGTCATCGTGCACCAGGTTTTCCTCTCCAGGTTCTTCTGTTGAGGCAGTTCTAGCTGAGGCTGCAGCAGCAGGTTGCACCATCTTTAGATCATCAGAGGGTAGATGGGGCAGGCATAGGACAACCTCGTGATTCTCCCCATCCTCAGAGATTAGATTTCAACTGTGGTGGTGGTCTTCATCAGGGTCATATAGGTTGTGGAGGAAATCGTGGTCAGCTTTAGGCTTTAGTGTTGCCATCACCAGGTGAGCCAGACGTTGTTCGAGGTACCCTTTGCTTGTTTTCTTCCTTGGTGTATTCCTTGTTTGATTCAGGATCAACACAATCCTTTATATCATCTACCCTTGTACACACTTTGGGACTTGAGGTAGAGAGGCTTCCAGTACCCTTGGCGTTGACTACGCCATTTTGAGGTCAAGATGACTTGTTTGAAGTATGTAGAAACTGTGAGCTAGTGTTGGGGCAGCACCGCTCTTGGGGAGATTTTCTATGTTTATTAATACAACCATATAATGTCATCCTCGGCATTTATTGGTTGTATTCAGTGAAGTCTGTCATGAATTGCTTCAAGTGGCAGGTTGTGTTCTTCGATGCGGATGGAGATCAGGTGGTGTTCATTGGAATGTGAGGCCCTCGTATGGGTCATAGGCGTGTTCCATCCTTTTCATCCATGATGGCTGAGATGATGCTAAGTTCTTTAGAGGTTCGGCAGTTGGAATTTACTAGGGTCGTAGAAGATTACCCAAATGTCTTTCCTAAAGATGTTGTAGCATTACCCCCTCGATGAGAGATTGAGTTTGGGATCGAGCTACAACCAGAAGCATCTCAAATATCTATGTCCCCATATAGGATGGCCCCTTATGAGTTGTGAGTGTTACATATACAGCTTGATGGTCTATTATAGTGTGGTTTTGTTTGGTCGAGTGTGTCACCATGGGGTGCACCAGTTTTGTTCATGAAAAAGGCTGATGGAAGCTTGCGGTTGTGTGTCAATTATCATCTCTTAAACAAAGTGATAGTAAAGAATAGCTATCCTCTTCCATAGATTGATTATTTATTCTATCAAGGGAAGGGTGAAAGTTGGATCTCAAAGATCTATTTGTGGTCAGAATATCATCAAATGCGTGTGAAGGATGAGGATATCCTGAATACAGCTTTCTGTTGTCGTCGTGGGAATTATGAGTTTGTCGTAATACCATTTGGTGTGAAGAATGCTCCATCTGTGTTCATGGGATTGATGAACGCTGTGTTTTGTAAGTTCCTGGTCAAGTTTGTGGTGGTTTTCATTGACGAAATCCTTGTGTAATCCACGTCTAAGAAGGAGCATGCAAAGCATCTACACGCCATTTTGAGAGTTCTTTTTCAACATCAGTTGTTTGGGAAGTTGTCTAAGTGTGAGTTTTGGGATCGAGAAGTCCATTTCTTGGGGAATGGTGTGTCCCAGTGGGGGGTAGCTATGGATCCATCGAAGATATAAGCAGTTTTTTCTTTGGAAACCCCCAATACATTGTCAGAGGTGAGAAGTATCCTTGGTCTCGGAAGCTACTATAGGAGGTTTGTAAACGATTTATCTCGAGTTGCGACTCCTCTAACATCTTTTTCTAGGAAGGATCAGGCTTTCATATGGACTGATCAGTTTCAGTCAGCTTTTGAGTATCTAAAGGAGAAGTTAGTAAGTGCTCCAGTTCTTCATCTCCCAGTAGAGGGAGTTCAGTTTGATGTTTTCTGTGATGCTTCGCATCTGCGGTTAGGCTATGTTCCGATGCAGCAAAGATCAGTTATTTCTTATGGGTCTCGGCAATTTCATCCTCATGAACATAACTATGCCACCCATGATATTGAGTTGTCATCCATGGTGTTTTCTTTGAAGTTTTGGAGACATTACCTCATTGGTGAGAGCTTTGTGGTTTTCACCGATCATAAGAGCCTAAGGTATGTTTTCTCCCAGTGTGACTTGAACTTATGACATCATTGGTGGATGGAGTTCTTACAGGAATACGACTTAAAAATATCATATACACTTAGAAAGGGGAATTTTTTAGCTAATGCGCTGAGTCGAAAGTCATGTAGTGATGTTGTGTGTGAATCCAGGGATTCCTAGAGAGTAATGGAAGAACTATCAGTATTACATCTTGATATGGGAGAAGTTGGGGGTAGAGGTTGTCTTTTTTATATGATGGTGCAGTCATATCTGTTGCAGTAGGTGGAAGAGTCCCAGTTGGGGGATCTTAAGGTGTAGGTCTGGAGAGACCAAGTTGTTTGTGGTGAGTCCCCTGATGGTTGGACTGAGGATGAACAACATCGAGTGTTGTATCATTAAAGGCTTTTTGTTCCATTGAAGATGCATGAGATGGTTCTCAAATAATTATATAGTTCTCCTTTATCGGTGCATCCTGGCATGAAAAAGATGTACCGAGCCTTGAGGAGTTAGTTTTGGTGACTTAGGCTGAAGCGTGTGGTTGTAGAGTTTGTGTCTCGATGTTTAGTCTGACAGAAGTTCAAGGCTGAGCACCGTGTCCCCAGTGGTTTGCTCTAGCCATTAGATATTCCTCAGTGGAAGTGGGAGGAAATCTCAATGGACTTTTTTACTGGTTTACCTCAAGATCCAGGAGGACATGATGCTATTTGGGTAGTGGTGAATCATTTAAAAAAAAATTCCCACTTCATAGCGATCAAGGAGTCAAGCTCAGTGGAAGTTTTGTTGAGGGGGTATTTATAGGAGGTGGTGAGACATCATGGAGTCCCAAGGATGATCATTTCTGATTGAGATCCTCACTTTACTTATAGGGTGTGGAGAGGTCTCCATCATGCTTTCAGTTCTCATTTATTCCTTAGCATTGCTTTTCATCCTCAAAAGGATGGTCAGACAGAGCAAACCATCTAGACTCTTGAAGACATGTTATGCTCTTGTGTTCTTGATTTTGGAGGTTTTTGGATGAGGCACTTACCCTTGGTGGAGTTCACTTACAATAATAATTTTCACTCCACCATTGGTATGGATCCATTTGAAGTCCTGTATGGTCGGCCTTGTCGTTCTCTGTTGTGCTGGACTGGGGTGGGAGAGTTAGCAATTATCAAACCAGAACTAGTGCAGAATACAACAGAGATGGTTCAGGTGATTCGTGAGAGGATGAAGACAGAGCAGGATCGTCAGAAATCATATGTTGATCAAAGGATGAGACCCATAGAGTTTGATCTTGGGTATCACATGTTTCTGAAGGTGAATCCCCATCATAGACAGGGAAGGTTTGGTCATGGGAGTAAGCTTTCTCCCCAGTTTGTTGGGCCTTTCAAGGTGTTAGATCATGTTGGAGCTGTGGCGTATCGAGTAGCACTTCCCCCATAGATGATCCAGATACATGATGTTTTTCATTTTTCACAGCTCCGTCGTTATCTTCATGATGCCCCTCACTTCATTTATTGGGGAGAGATCTATTTTGATGACGATGCAACCTTAGAGGAGTGACATGTGGAGATCCAAGACCGCAAAGAGAAGGTTTTTCACTGGTGTTCTATTCCCTTGGTTCATGTCTTGTGGAAACATGGTGGAATGGAGAAGAATACCTGGGAACACAAGTCATAAATACGTTCTCAGTACCCAGAGTTGTTTGATGTTTAAACTATTTTCATGTAACGGTGTCCCCTTTGTGGTTATAGACCTTTCGTTTTTATAAGATGAATTTCTTTTGTTGCTTCTTATGGCTTGCTCTCTTTTGAGAGGTATCTTGAGGAGTGGTTGTTTATACCCATTTTCAGTTTCCTTTTGGGTTGGTTTTGGATTATCGAGGATGAGAATGTTTTGAGAGGTATCTGATGTAATGGCTCAAACCTCTCTAGTCCATCCCTTTGCTAAAATCTGGTGTTTGAGGTGTTCTGGGAGGTCAAGGTGACTCATCCCCAACACTTATACAAATTTCTAGTTCTGTGAACAGTGTTTCCAGTTTGATGAACAATGTCACGGTGAGACAGAAACAGTGAGATAGAAACGGTGAGTCAGAAATGGTGAGTCATAAACAGTGTCACAGAAATGATGAGACAAAAACGGTGAGACAGAAATGGTGAGATAGAAACAGTTAGTCTGAAACGGTGAGATAGAAACGGTGAGACAGAAATGGTGAGACAAAAACAGTGAGACAGAAATGGTGAGTCAAACATGGTGTCATAGCTCATAAATAGTGTTTCCAGAACTGTTTCATATTTCCTTTTCCAAATTTCTAGATTTTTCTAGTTTTGAATACTTAACATTTTCTTTGACGTAAAACACATTAATGGCCTTTTTTTAAGGGATTTAAGGACAAATAAAATCCCATAACTCATATATTAATTTTCCTAATGCCTGGGATGCATTTACTTAGTCAAACCATGTGGTTTAATGTGATCCTATTTTAATGGAAAATCCATTGTATCTTAAACCAATGCTCCGTTAAATCTTCTAAAAAGACAAGATATATTCCTCCCTTGTTCTTTCTCCTTGTTCTCTGGTGCGAGATTCTTGAACCTTTCCTTCCTTCCTATAGGAACCATGAGATTAAACTTTTCATAGTGTATTGGTTTCCCTCGGCGTTCTTCTTGCTGCAAGTGCACCCCCTATTTTGGTGAAACCAAGCAGTATCCATCAATCTTCAATATAAGGTATGATTTATCATCGTTATTTTGGGTTCACCTTCTCTTGTTTATTATTTACATATTATAGAATGTGATCTAAATGATTTTAATATATTTTCTTTGGTTTCAGTTGGTGTGTTCATGCTTCGACATCCTCAGGTGGATGCAGTTGTCACGGGAGGAGGCCCGTTGTGTGGATCATTCTCGTGACATGTGTTTATATCCAATTAAAAATTGAAATTACTTCCAATGACAAAAATTGGATTAAATGATAAAAATATAATCTAATTACACTTTAAAACCAATTAAAAAGATAATATAACAATGTAAATAAATTAGATAAAAGGCTATTTTGAGTTAAAATGCAGTATTTTTAACTATTCATTAAAATTTTAATTTTATTAGAAAAATACCAAAATTTTAAAAAAAAAGTAAATTTTTATGTCCTTCTTCTAAAGAATAAGTTTATTTTGTCAAATTTAACTTATAAATTTTTCAAAAACTATATTTAAAATGGGTGCACCATCAAAAGGCGGTAAAAATTCATTTTTTGAAAAATACTTCTTTTATCCAAAAAATTGATTTTGTTCACATATCATGTTCTAAAAAAATGTGTAATATTAATGATAATGTTATATAAAATTCAAAATTTGGTTAATTCTATTCATAATGGGTATTTATATAATATTTTAATAATATATTTCCATTTAGTGAAAATCGGTATTTAATACAACACAAGCTATCGAGGAAGGTCGATCTTTCATGTAATACAAGCCAAGTCAGTGTTGCGTATAGTGCAAGATTCCTTTGGTGTTGCATATAACATAATCCAAACTTAGTTCATTTATACATCTAACAAAATCTATACTCAGTGTTGTGTGAAATGAATTATATCAAAGGAACTTGAAATTGTGTGAAAAACAATCCAATAATATTGTTGCGTATACTACAAGCTAATAGGTGTTGCGTATAGTGCAAGATAATCTTGGTGTAGTGTAAAACACAAGTCATAAAAGACACTAAAAGAATCTATCTCATAAAATATTAGGGTGTTACAAATCAATTTCCCCGTACATAACATATTCATTTCTCATTGGTTGGTTATGTATTTTGGTCACATCATACAAATAAATTAAACAACAACCTATACATTAGTGATCAAGATAACATGTCACAATAGAACCTTTACGATGATTCTAGTTTTTTACATATTATTTCATTGTGAATGTGTTTATTTTAGTAGGATACATCCACACAAAAATCAATGGGTCCCCTAATAAGTGTTTCATTTTGAAGATGGATGGTTAGATACCAAATGAAATTGAAAAATTATGGAGGAAACTTTTTCTCTAACTCACACAAAATTAATAAATCCACTTATTTAACTTTTGTCAATAAATAATTAGATAACCTTTTAGAAAAAAATGTATCTTGAAAAATGGAATAATAAAATCATTTTCACCCTTACATTATTGGATAGTAACTGAAGTATTTCTATTGGAATCAATTCATGGAGAAGGATGTGATAATCATAAGTTTTTAGGGATTTTAGTTTTAACACTATTTTGTTGACTCATTTAGATATTATTATTGAATAGACATAATAAACCTTTATATTCTCCAATATTTATAGAAATTTATTTTTATTTAAAGGTTTTAAAACATAAGAATCATAGGTAACTTTCCATTTATTTTCACTAATGCACATGGAATGCAGTTATGGTCTAATACACCAATACAACAAGTCATGCCAAGATCATTAGTCATATTTGGTCTTCACCTTGATATTTAGAATAATTTAAATCATTATTTCACATATATTTTTATCAATATAAATTACATCTAAACAATGATGCAATAAATTTTCTGACCAATATATCAACTTAAACAAGATTATTTTCTTTTTCCAATTGTATGTGGATTCATTGCCAACATTCTTCCTTTTATAGATTTCATCTAAACTTTACCTAATAGAAAACTAACATCATTCAATTCATTAAGCATGTAATTTCTTAACATCCATTGACGTGGATTTTCAGTGTTAATGGTATTATCAAACACCTTTCGATTCTTCCTATATAAATGATCCATTGGTAAGAATCATCGATTCCCCATGAAACTAAAACTATGGTGATATTTAAGTATTATAGATCATGTATTATTCATACAAATATTACATGATAGTTTTTCCTTTGTTGGACCCATAGGGTATTTTTAGTTAGAGATTCCTTGATGGGGTGAATTAGGGTATGAAACTCCTTCATGTTTCCCCACATACCTATGAAAATATCACTATTTAGAATGTTCTTGACCTCACTTTTTAGTAGGGTCACTCTTGTGTTCACCTATTATGTGATGATATGATTAATTGGTCCACTTATCTTAGTCTTATTCTTATCATATTATTTATAGGTTAATCTACATGCAATGATTTTCTATCTACAAAATATAAGACAAGAAATCATACAAGACACAAGAATTTTATTTGGTTCACCCACACTGAGCTACATCCAAGAAGCACACACTAACATTGTATAGATGTAAAAAAATCAACTAATCTTAAATATTATTGGGAATATAATGATTTGGATATGGTCACACCATGCTAGGATCACTTCCTTTACAATATTTAGGGTCTGGTACACTGCTACCCAAGGTTCACTCCCTTTTTCCACTTTCTTGGATCACTGCTTTAGGAGGGAATGAATTTTGGATTATAGGAAAATACATGTCTTCAATATCTGATAGTTTATACACTAATTAGTTCCCATTGATCTTAACTCTTCTCTTTCACAAACTGGTTGTGAATATCACCATTTTAGTAGCTCCATTTTCCCTGTAGAACTCGTCTTTAAGAAATACCAAATTCTTTTGGAAAAGTCTTTAGGAAGTACCAAGAACTTTCCATGTCATAAAACTTAACACTTTCATGGAACCTTTTCACCACTTTTTCAATACATTACTCAAGTTCTTGAAACTTTATACTTTCAAAAAACTTATATTCTTTCACTAAATTCACAACCTTTCACGAATATTTCTAAACCTTCTTGAAACTTCTTGGTCTAATTGAAACAATTAATTTATTAACAAAACATATGTTCATATGAATCCTTCTCACAAGAAAAACATTTTCGAAACTCTTTCACTAATTCAGTGCCTTTAGATCTTCAAAAAGTCGGTTTACTTCAAATGAGTGGGATAGCTACCTATTTATATATTTTGTTTCCCCTTCATGAAACTTTCTTTCTCGTCACTTCATTTTTGCGAAACTCACTATACCTATTCATGAACTCCCCATCTTCATGAAACATTAGAGAAATTTTTCATTCTCAAAACTTCTCAAAGTTTCATAACTTTTCCCCTTTCTTTCATTTTCAAAACTTCTCGTAATCACATAACATGCTACCTTTTTCCTTCACAGATTATAATTATTTCTTGAAACAATATTTTTTTGAATCTTCTAACCTTTAAAATACCAAAAAATTTTGAATTCCATACCTTTTCCATATTTTCATGAGATATTCATGGAAATATATATTTTATAAAACGTATCCCTTCCTCTGAATTTTGGACCCAAAAAATTTGGAAAAACATTAGGAAACAACACCACCATGTGCATGCAATTTTTTTACAACTTAAAGAGATTCCATACCTCTATCTTGAATATTTTTCAACATACCTATTCAACAATCATACTAGAACTCCAAAACTTGAATTTTCATTATGCATACCTATTTGGGTTCTCCTCTTTCTTTGATAGCTTCAACCTGTATCTCAGTATTATCATGATTGATATTTCGGGCTCACAAATTGATTTATGCACTATACCATTTTCCCTATATTGGAAGCATCACTGTCTCATGCGTTATTTGACATGGTGAACATCAAATCCAATGTTCTTTATTATACCGTGTCAATGGAAACAGTACATCCAACACACAAACTCACCAAGGTTGATAGTGATAGGGTTGGCAATGAATCCAACACAAAACACATGGAAACATCAATTCTCATTGGTTCTAATACCCTTTATTCTCTAACCAGAAATCATTTCTTAAGTATGTAAATCATTTATATTCCATAGAATCACATCAAAAATTGGAAATATATTTTTTGAAGAATCATTGAATGTTCACACACACACATACCAAATAAGCTTCATCTTTTTTAATAAAGGTTTCAAGTAGACATCTATATCATTATCAGGATCATAACATCCAGATATTATTATACTCAAGAAAGTGAATTATTTTTTTCATAAACATCCACAGAGGGATATTATAAACATGAATAAAAATTATCCACATGTTGTGAGAAGTAATCATCTGATAAAATGGATTAAAACCATCATATGATAGACCCAGCCTAACATTACACACCTCAGCTAAAAAATAAGTATGTCATGTATCAAATGTATTCCATGCTAATTCATATGTTGGATAAATCAACTCATAATTATATTTAATTCTCTAAATATAATTTCATCATATATTAGTTGATATTTTAGTAGACATGAATATATTTTGAAGTGGAGGAATCAATGGAAAGTGAAACTTGAATTTCTATAAAACATGAGATGGTGTTCTATATGTATTTGAATTCCATAAAGATATAATAATTATTTATATTCATTTAGGTTTATTGTTTCCTCCCATAATAAGATACAATATTTCAAGAAAACATGAATTTTATTAGTATAAAATCCAAACTAGTTTATTAACTTGGATGCCATATAATGATTTGAAGTAATATAAGCATTATCATGAAGTAAGTCATTCAAAAAGGTAATAATAGAATCGATGGTGGTATTAGAAATTCCATTCCTGGTTCTTCTATGATATTAACACATTAAAAATTACAAATTTTTCATTTTAGTACATTCCCAATATATAGGAGTCCTAGAATTATCCATTAATTTTTTCACTCTCTCAACATCATCATTTTCAGTATTTTCATAATGTGAATTAATATCATTATCTTCTTGAATTGTCACACTATATTTATATGAATCATACATAAATGGGAAATGATTAAATATATAATTATCCATACCAATCCTTTCATTTCATTCATTCATAATAGAATATTGTCTCATCTTTCCATTATGATACCAAAAATAATGGTTTTTTAAAATCAAATTTTTATATGGTTGATAACTTATTCCCAACATAACCAAGGTCTTAAAACACAATTATAACACATAAAATCATATAAGACCTCTATATGAATCATTGTTGAGTAAAAAATATAAAAAAAAAATCTAAATTATTTTTAAGTTGGATTAAGATCTGATCGATATGATACATCCATATTCTATTCATTCTATTATAGGAAAAAAAGTTATATTAATATCAATATAGTAAAAAATAATTAAAAAATCATTACAACCAATATTATTCTGAATACATGGAATAATAAACAACTAGTATATATTATTAAATAAGGTAAGGGTAGTAAGTGACTATTCAATGAACTTTTATTCATTAGAAAAATGAATATTAAAATATTTCATGCCATATTAAATTTAAATAAATTATATATAATTTTAATCATTCAATTATTAAAATAAAACATTGAAATGAATAATTTCAAACCCCTTAATAAATTTACAAAAAAAAGTACTATAATAATTAATTAACTAATTTCCTAATAAACATGGCACAAAATAATAGCTATATATTAAATCCATGTTTGGTTAATACCTGAATAATTTCTCCCCACTTTTCTAACCAATCCATTTTATCCTCAATTATTCACCACATAACAATATCCCATATAACATGAAAACTCTTATATTTGATATGTATGTTTTTATTAGAAAAACATTTATAATACCATCAATACATTATTTACTATCACATGTTAGTAGAATATTTCCAATAAGATAATCCAAATATCAATTTTAATATGAAATTCAACAAATCATATTAGTATCTAGAAAAAAAAAGAATAAGAGAGATGATATATTCTATAATTGATGCATACAAGTAACGAATCAAACAAAGTATAAGACATGTAATGGGAAACAACTATTATATAATATAATTAAATACATTTCTTTATGAAACAATTTTTTTAGAACAAAATCCTTGTTTTGAATATGAAATAAATGTAATTAAATACATATGAATTTTTCATGGATAAAATTTACTTAAGAATAAAAACAATGACTCACCCATCATCAAAACTCTTATCTTTGATACATATTTTTTTTCATGGAAACATTAAAAATTGCATCATGACATGATTTAGTATCACATGTCTATAAATAATTTCAAATAAGATAATACAAGTACCATTTTTAATATTAAATTCATCAAACCATACTATTAGGTTTACAAATAAATAATAAGAGATGAAATATGTTATAATTGATGTACATTAGTGCTTCAATTCATGTTTGGACAATTATTTTGATTTTGATATTGCTAGAAATTTATTATTATCGATGAGTTTTGAAATAATTAAAAAATATATCATCAAAAATAATTAATGAGATCTCATAATATATTTAGACCAGTGTCAGAGTATCGTGACATGTACCACTAAGGTCCTCCAAGCCATGGTAAACTGAGTGAGACACCCCAAGAACACCTTAAATAGGATAGGGGCTGGTGATAAGCGCTCAGTAGAAAATGCTAAAATGGGAGGCCTTAGCTTAAGTACTTATATGCATGAACATAACTATCATCATGATATAGTGTAGAGATATATAACAAGACTGAACATCTAGAGTGTATATATGCATGAAAAAACCTCTAGGAAGTCATTGAAGTATAGAAATGTAATACATAATTATAAAGGGATAGAAAACACATCTATCAAGAAATAAGGTCCCAACCTTACAACAACTAGAAAGGGGGAGATACTGGAGAGAGCCTAGATCACAATATCCAAGGCTGACCACTGAGCTCTATTAGCTCCAAGAGCTAATATTCTCCCCTGAAACTAGGCCCACCGGTATCACCACTGATTTACCCATCATCTGTATAAGACATGACACGTGCGGGAACAACCCATGTAGGGGTGAGTATATAAATACCTGGTAATACCCTGAAATCACCAAGCACAAATCATCAAGGAGAGAGTAGTTAGATCAACACCATAAAGGTATGTTAATCTGAAGTGAGGTTCCAAAGGATCAAAGAACAACTGAGAAGGGGGACGGTTGAATTAGTTGTTTCCTTTTTTAAAAATTTAAACTTTTGGAAACTTAAACCATAAAAATTATTAGAGTTTATTCCTTATAAAGTTTTAGTAAACTCAAATTCATGCATAAATAGAAAGCTAAAAATGGTACACATGATTTATAAGGTTCATCCTCAGTGTAAGAACTGACATACTTTCCATAGCCACTCTTGTGGGTATATAAAAATTCATTACTACAAATAAATGAATTAAAACTTGTTTCAACTCCCACTATACACGTTCTATATCCTAAAAGGAACAATTATACTAACTCATGTCAGTTTAAAAAAATTATTACCAACATTAAGCCACAAAAAAGTAAAGAATTTTGTTCAAACTACTTCGCCAAAAGTTTATCTGAAATATCAGTATGCTCTACCTCTCTTTGATTTTTTATAATCTTATGACTTTCATCCTGTAGCCTCATACCAATACTCCATTTCTCAATTTTCATTGTTTTAAACTAATTCTCCAAAATCAAACCTATCTCATCATTCTGATTCTCTCTATCTAGTAATTTGTCCTTACCTCAGTCTGATCTTTTGATCAGAATACTCTATCTGGAAACTCTTCTTCAACCTGAAACAACTTCAGTTGAAAAAATCACTTATAACACCAATTCTATAGAGTAGAAACATTTTTTTTATAATTTAAAATAGTTAATTACCCATCTACTTTCCACCTCTATCTATATGTGGTCTAGAAGAAGTAAAGGTGTAAAACAGAAATATTTTCCCGCTCACCCAAATTAAAAAACTCCAAATTTCACTCACATTTTTAACTTTATTTTGACCACTTAAAACCTTCTCATATTTTCTCATGTCTTCTCAAAACATATTGATTCTTTACAACTCTACTCTAATTTTCAAAACATCAGTCTGTAAATGATGATCTATAAAATTATTTTTCTTGAAAATCCTCTTAACCTAATTGAAAAACAAAATTAACCAACATCTCAAACTTAATAAATTCTATGTTTGGAAATTTCAATTCTGGAACATCTTAGACTAGAACTCTATTTTTAATTATGGTTCTCTTTTAAAACAAAATTTAAAATACATAGCATTATTTCTTCTTGATCTATGTTTCTCAACTAACACTTCTTAAAAAAATTCTTTTTGATGGATATTCTTTGATCATAGCTTAAAAACATCACAGCTTCTGACTTCAACATTTTTTTATCAAATACTCTTGACCCAATTGAAAATAAAATAAATGATTTCTTACTCAGATGATCTGAACCAAATAAAAATGGTTGAATAAAGTGTTAAAACTTCTAAATATTTCAAAAACCTATAATGAATATACATAAAATAACTTCATCCTCTCAAGAATTTTCTTTATCTAGATACTTTGAACTCTTAAAATTATTTTTTTACAAGTCTTCAGTATCTCTCTTTATCCACTCAACCTATGTCTGATGGAAATATACATATTAATACTTATCAATGTCAAAGATAATATGATGGATCAGTGTTAATATCACATTTTATGAATAAGATTTAATTATAGATGTTGATGAATTAGTGCATGATGCCTTGGATCAAAACATCCCTTCGTAAACTCTGAAACTGCCTCTGATTTGATCAGATCTATCTGATATAAATCTTAACCATTTATATCTTTCAACAAATTTTTCATCTTATAAGAAGCTTCAATCATATTCATATTTTTTAATTGATAAGAAATATGATCTCCTCCATTTTATTTTATCAGAAATTAAAATATGATATCTTCAACCTCTTCATACTTCTTTCACATGTGTAACACTACAAAAATATAGAACTCAGAAACCAAAAAGACAATTTTATTTATATCTGATCAGGTGTATCTGGTGACCAATATTTGATGAACCACATCTAATAAAAAACTTTTCATTTATTCAAACATTTGGGAATTCAAATATCTAGTCTTCTGATAGCTTCTTCATTCGGTGTTTCTTAGTTTGATGATATACATTCAGAAAACCCCAAGTCCTAAAAACTGTGACCAGAGAACTACAACATCTCACATTCTTCAATATATTATATCAGGATATTTTTCATGATTTTGAGAAATTTAATATCATCAAATAATAATTTAAATAATTTTGTAAAGTTTTTAAACTTTCTATATTTTCAACTCTTGAAAACTTCCAAATTTACTTCATTTAAACAACTTCTGACTTTTTAGAAAAAACTAAATCTGATGAACTAGATTTGATGGATCATATGATCAAGTTTCTAATCACCAATTTTGAAAAATAATTTCTTCTTTAATATTCTCAAAACATTATCAAAAATCAAGTTATAAACTTTTAGAAACACATATTTTACCTAATTTATAAAAAAACTTTTATAAAAATTTAGTTTTCAATAAAAACAAAACATTGTTAAAAACAACATCACAAAGGATCTTAAATATCCTGCTTCATATTTGTTGAAAAATATCATAAAAACTTTTTCAACTCATCATTTTTTAACACTCATCCTTTTTAAGTCATTTTTTAAACATTTAAGAAAACATAACCTTTCTTAAAAGATAGTTTTCTAAAACCAAACTGCTGGATAAAGTATTTTTTTAAGGAATTTCATCCCTCGGTGAAAATAAAATCTTTTTCCATATTAAGATAAATCCCCCCCCCCCTTAATTTTATCTTTTACTTTCATTTTTCTTTCTCTCTCCCATTTTTTTATAACCACATATTTAGATTCATTTATGTAAGAAAATTACTTCCCTCAACCTTATAGTGTATAGTTGTACAAATTCTCCCCCTTTATCAGCATAATCCAAATCATAGTGGGGGATTATTTAATATGTTTTGGAAGTCTTTAGTGGAGGTTTAACATGAAGTTATAGCCTTAATTACATGAATCTTTATTTGGGAATTACTTTAGTAAAGATGTCAACAATTTGATATTTCATTAAAATATATTCTAAGAAAACATCTCCACTGGAAAATTTTACTTTTATGAAGTGAAACTTGATATTAATATATTTTGATCTTGAATGTTGGAAAGGTTCTTTAGAAAGATCAATTGCACTTTAATTATCAGAAAGTATCTTAAATGGTTTGTAGACTTCAACTTTAAAATATTCAAATGAACTTTCATCTATAACATTTGAGTATAATCTTGTGTAAATATAACATATTCTGATTCTGATGTTCTCAAATTTATTGAAATCTATTTCGTACTATATCAACTTACACAATATTCTCCAAAGAAAATGTTCCTTCAAAAGTTGATTTTATTTCATTGCAATATCTATCACAATCAGTATCAGTATAACCATGAAAGTTCATATCACAACTTCTTTTATTTATCATCTCATATGAATATATTCCTTAAACATATCAAATAATTTTTTTTCTACCAACATATGATATTCTTTTGGATCACTTTGATATATAGCACATAAAGTCGAAGTATAAACAATATTAGGTCTTGAGGCTATGAGGTGAATAAAACTTCTTATTAGCTTATGAAAATCATTGTGATTCACACTCTTTTTTGTTTCATCTTTACTCAACTTTTTGCTTATTGAAATAGGTGTATAAGATTATTTAGACTATATCATACC
The DNA here is from genome assembly GCA_963277665.1 of Viscum album. Classification (NCBI taxonomy): domain Eukaryota; kingdom Viridiplantae; phylum Streptophyta; class Magnoliopsida; order Santalales; family Viscaceae; genus Viscum; species Viscum album. The sequence goes on along the minus strand of OY728133.1, from coordinate 309,794,949 downwards.
AAAATTCTTTAACAACTCCCTAGCATACCTTTATTGATATAGGAAAATATATTTTTACTTTTTTTAACTTGTAAACCAAGAAAGAAAGTTAATTATCCCAACATTAACATCTCAATTTTCTTATTTGTTTTCTCATAAAATTATTTACAAAATGTTTCTTCATCTCCATTAAAAAAAATATATCATCAACATAAACAATTATAATAATGGTGCTGGATTTAACTTGTTTTGCATACAAGTTGGTATCAAACTTTCATTTAAAAAATAACTTTTTCAAACAACTTTCAATTTTGGGATACTGTGAATGTGGATATTGTTTAAATACATACAAGGATTTCTTTAGTTTAAAAATTTTTCTTCCATAATTATCAAGTACAAACCTACATGGTTATTTAATGCAAAATTCATATTCAATATCACCATTAAAGAAAGTTGACTTTTCATCCATATGATAAAATTTATAATTTAAATGTGTAGCCACTACTAGAAACATTCTAATAGTTCCTAATTTTACAATGGAGGAAAATATTTTGTCAAAATACACACCTTCTATATATGCCTAGCCTTTATAAACAAGTCTTTCTTTGTTTCTTGAAACTTTTACATGTTCATTCAACTTCTTTATATGCACTCTTTTTTCTAATAACATTTTTATTTTCCAGACATTGAACAAGTTTCCAAGTTTTTTTTCTCAATATGATACAACTCATTATTCATTAAATCAACCCATTCATTGTGTTCAAATAATTATGAAACTGATTTCCGATTCAACTTGGGAAATGAGTGATGTCTAGTTTTCTAATCTCAATATTCTTCTTATCTGAATTTGAGATTCCTAATTCTCAAGAGTATTTTTAGTTTCAAAATGTTTCTATAAATTAGTAAATTTCAAAGTTTATCTTCCAACTTCAATTTCCTCATCACATGATTCTTTTTAATTTTGATAAGTCTATTTTGACTCACTTTCAATTTTTTTGGAAATATTTAGTTTGTCTTCCTCAATATTCTCAATAAATTTTTTTAAGGAATTTGGATTTTCAAGAACATTAAAATCAAATAAATCCACTAATTTTTTAATTATTTTTACAACATTTATAACATCTTCCATTGGGTTAATATCCCTTGAAAATTCAATCTTAATATTTTTTTATCAAATTTCCCAAGATCTGGATTTTTTAATTTTAGTAAATAAGGAATTCCAAAAGCATTAAAGTATTTTAGTGAATTTTTTTGTTATACCACATATCATAAAAAGTTTTTTTTTTTATTTTGGAAAGACACAAAATTATATTTTTTACATGTATATCAATGTTAATGGATTCTCTCTAAAAGAACTTATAATCTTTATATTCTGCCAATATACTTCTTCCTATTTCCACTAAACTTCTATTTTTCCTTTATACAACACCATTTTTTAGGGGTATATGGAGCATTGTACTGATTATTTATTCCATGTCTCTTAAAATATGATTTAAATTAATTTCATGGTTATTCCTTTCCATTATCATTTCTTAACTTTATTATGAAAACACCCATTTCTCTCTCAACTTATCTTCTAAAAAACTCTAAAAATTTCTATTGCCTATAAAATTTTCTTTATAAACATGATGTTGCTCTTCCTAGTGAAATCACCAATAAAAGAGATATATTATGAATCTCATTTTTTTGATTGATGTCCCATCATCCCAAATAAATCATAATTAATAAGTTTAATAAGTATGGTAGACTAAATATCAGCTTTCTTATTAATTTTGTTAGTACTTTTACCATTCTAAAAGTTATACAAACATATTATTCTCTTCTTTTCAATTTTAGAAAATTACAAATAACATAAAATTCTGAAATTTTGTTCATATTTTATTTCCAAGATACCCAAGTCTATGGTGCCACAACTTATTTTAATCTACATACCTAAAGTAAAAGGAGTTTTATAGGTATATTATTTAAAATATATTTCCACTAGTTCATTCTCCCTTGGTAACAACAATTCCATATTCTACACTTTTGATGATACACAAATATTTTTTTAAAATCACTTCTTTTACATGATCAAAAATTTGAATTACACTAAGTAATTTATGTTTTATCCCATAAATAAATATAACTTCTTTAGATTTTAACTTTTCATATTCAATCTCAGTTGGTCCAATTTCTTTGATTTTTAAGGAACTATCGTTCTTAAAGGTAACATATCTCCCATCATGATTTTCAACATATTTTAAGATTTTAAAATCACCTATAATGTGTTATCAAAAACCACTATCAAGAATCCATGGTTTTTTCTTTTTGATATCATGAGATTTTACTTTTCTTACTTCTTGTGACTTAGTAAGGTTACTCATTCTTCTTATACGATTTCTTTTACTCTATTTAAAACTCTTTCCTGGAAGAGACATGTTATTCCAATAGTTGTAAATTTGTGCCCATAAATTCCATAACACCAAAATATCCCATCAAATCTTGGTTTTATATAGAATAATTATCTTTACATATAATAATATTATTGAGGTTCATAACATGTTTCTACTCTAGTTACCTATGGGTGTGTGATATCTTTCCTCTAGGAGTAATTTTCAACATTTGTAGATGTGATAGGTTTTTCAAATCCCTTCTCAACCCAAGATTTCCCAACACTTTTCTAAACACCAGAAATATTATAAAAATAAGATGATAATTTTATCTTAGTGGGTGTTGATTTCACTGGATTCTTAGAGTAAGGATTTTCTATAGCTTTATATGATTCATATTTTACTTCATAAGCCTTGCTGAAATTTTCATTCAACTTTCTTAAAGTACATTCATCCTCAAGTAGTTTTGATTGATATTTTTTAATTTTATCTTCCTTAAATTATAACTTCTTACTAATATCTTCAAACATGTTTCCCTATTCATAAATTCTTAGTTTTTAACTTAAGATCTCCTAGAAGTATTCTTCTTCTTGCTTGAAAACATCTTTTCCACCTTTAATATTTTTTCCACTATCTTTCTTCATTATTCTAATTTCTTTATTTAGAGTTATATTTTTCTCAAGAAATGAAATAAGTTATAATATTATTTGATACTCTCTATAATATTCTTCACCTCCTTCTTCTTCTTCACTATATAAGGAATATTTTGTTTTATCAACTTTTGAAATGAATGTTCTAAACTTTTCTGAACTTTCATCTTCTAAATAATTGATGTTAGTTGAGTCTAATTAAACTTTTTTACCCATTATACTTATTTTTTTAAATGAAATTATTATTATATTTTTTAGATTAATTTTTTTCTTTATAATTTTTATTCCGCTTCTTCTATAAAATTTTTCATCAAAATCATCCCGATATTATCCAAATTTATTCTTGGGAAATTTATAGTAAAGTGCTTGATTCCACCATGATCAAAAAATATGAGGGGAAATTTTCCTCCATAATTTACTATTCCTATTTGATAGTTCTTATAGATAAGATACAATATTTTTTCATTCAACTCATCATCCTCTTTATCTTTGGACTCCCAAGGATCAATATCTTCAACATATTTAATTTTTATATTTCTCATATCTTCAAAAGATATTTTATCTTTAATATTATTTTTGAACACTTGAGATTTTATAATTTCATAATAAACAAGAAAGTTATGAAATTAATCAAGAGATAAATCATATTTATCTTATAAAGTAGAAATTTTAGAATCAAACCTTTCTGAAGAGTTTCTCATTAGTTTCTTCATAATTGTATAATCTTCCAGGACATCTATGAAACCTCATATGCTTAAAACAACTTCATTTACTCTTGTGAATTATTCATAAATAGTTTATTTATATCTCATTATTATGTATTCAATATTTCTATGATGTATTTGTAAATTTTCTTCCTTCACTTAAGTATTCCCTTCAAAAATACTTTTAATTGTGTCATATATACTCTTTATTGTTTTGAGACCCATCACCTTCATATAAAAATTTTCTGACAAAGACATGAGAATAGAATTTCTAGCTTTTACATCAACTTAAATATTTATATTATTATAAAAATTCATCATATAATCTTTCTCAGTGGGTGGAAAACCAATTGTAGCAGCATCAACAGCTTCCAGGACAATAGATAAAAGATATGGAATCATCTTATTTTTTCAACCATAATAATTTTTTCAATCAAATTAAGTAATTACTCTATTATTGACATAATTGATATTTTCCATGATAATGATTCAATAAGAGAACCTACTTTTATACCAATTGAGTTTCTAAAGGATCAAAGAAAAAATGAGAAAGGGGGTTTAATCTAATGTATCATTTTTAAAAATTTCAAACTTTATAAAACTTAACCTCTAAATTTTGTTAGAGTTTATTCATTATCAACTTTTAGTAAACTCAAATGCATGAAGAAATAGAAATGTAAACATGGTACACACAAATTACAAGGTTCAACCTCAGTATGAGAACCAACATCTTTTCCATAGTCACTCCCATGGGTATATGAAAATTCACTATTATAAAGAAGTAAATTAAAAATTGTTTCAACTCCTATTATACACCTTCTATCTCCTGATATGAATAATTATACTGAACCCTATTAGTTTAAAAAATTATTACAAAAATTAAGCCACAAAAAATGAATAACTTTGTTAAAACTACTTCACCAGAGGTTTATCCAGAATCTCAGTCTAATTTGACTCTGTCTGATTTTCCAGTATGCGATAAACTCAAACCGATAGCCATTTTCTCAGTCTGTGTTGTTTAAAACTAATTATCAAAACTCAAAATGATACCCTTTTTTAAATTATATCTTTATGATAATTTAAAATTTCTTTAGTTTAGTCTTCTAATTAGAATAATCTTTCTAGAAACTCTTCTTCAACTCAAAACAACTTCGGTTGGAAAACTCACTTATGACACCAATTTCAAAGAGTAATATATTTTTTTCAATGTTGAATGGTATTAAGTACCATTTGAATTTACACCTCTATTTATAGGTGGTCTATATATATTAAAGGTGGGAAAGTGAAATATTTTTTTACTCACCCAAATTATAAAACTCCTAATTTTACTCACATTTGGAACTTCATTTTATCCACTTTAAGCTTTCTCATATCTTATAGTGTCTTCTAAAAACTTCTCGATTATTTAAAAACCTTCTCAAATTTTTAAAAAATAGATCCAAAAATGATAATATAGAAAATTATTAAACTTTCAGATGCTCTTGACCCAATTGAAAAACAAATTTAACCAATAGCTCACACTTTGTAAATGCTCTTTCCAGAAATTGAAAGTATGAAACATCTCAGTCTAGAACTCTTCTCATCGTTATGGTTCTATTTTGAAACATAATTTAAAATAAAAAACATTTATTATTATAATCAATGTTTCTCAACTCAAAACTTTTAAAAAATTTATATCTAATGGACATTCTTTGATAATAGATTAAAAAATTCATAGATTTTAACTTCAGTATTTATTTTTCAAATACTCTTAAACCAATTAAAAATAAAACAAATTATTTCTTTCTCTAATGATCTAGGATAAATGAAATTTTTTTACTATAGGTTTGAAAATTATATAGACTTTAGAAACCTGTAATTAATTTCTATAAACAACTTCATCCTCTCAAACATTTTATTTTTATAGAGACTTTCAACTCTTCAACTTATTTCTTCACAAGTCTTCATCATCTCTCTTCATCTGATAAACTTGTATCTGATGGAACTCTGTAACCCAAGAATTATCAGTTTAAAATATAATTTTATTGATCAATGTAAATAGAATACTTTATTAATTAGAGTTAATTATCACTTCTGATGAATTGGTTTCTGATTCCTCATATCAAAACTTCCCTTTGTAAAATCAGCAACTGCCTTTTGTCTGATTAGATCAGTCTGATAGAAATCTCAAACATTTCTATATTTTAAAAGGCTCTTCATCAGATCAAAAAATTAAAATTTTATCATGTTTTTTACTGATATAAAATATGATCTCCTCCTTTGACTTTTCTTATAAATTCAAATCAGATATCTTCAACCTCTTCACACTTCTTTCACATGTGCAACAATACAATAACATAGAACTTAGAAATTAAAAATACATTTTGATTCATGTCTGATTAGATGAATATGGTGCCCTATATATGATGAATCATTTCTAATCATCAAATTTTCATTTATTCAAAATTCATTGAATTCAAATATCCTATGTTTTTGCAACTTCTGTGTTCGGTGTTTCTCGGTCCGATGATCTGCATCCGAAAAACCTTAAGTCTAAAAAACTATAACCAGAGAACTAAAACATATACCTTTATTCAATAGATTATATCATGATATTTTTCATGATTTTGATAACTTTAAGATTATTAAATCATCATACAACTATTTTTGAATGTTCTGTGACTTCCCATATTTTCAAGTCTCGACAGCTTCCAAACTAGATTTATTTAAACAGCTTTTGACTTTGTAGTTATAAATAAATCTGATGAATTGAGTCTAATAGATTTTACAATTGAGTATCTGATCACTAATTTTTCAAAAAACATTATTTATTCAGATTCTTGTAAACTTATCAACAAATAAGTTATAAACTTTTAGCAACACATCTTTTACCTGATTTTCAAAAAACATTCTTTTACACAAATTTAGTTGTCAATAAAAACAAAATATTGTTAAAACAAAAACATAAAAAAAGATCTTCAATAACATGAGACAAAACTATAATAATCTATATATTATCAATAATAATTACAAATGAATATTTAAATGGGGTCTCTCTCTCCACAACCTAGCTAATAATGATGATTCTACCTATAACTCCAAGGGTCCATCTCAGATGTCCGACACTATGTAAAAGCTCACTAGAAACCATATGGAGGGACCAAACCTCACCATTATTATCCACATAAAAGTGATCAGTATCTTTAGTATATGATATGCATAACCAAATAAGATATATATTTGAATTTTGTCTACTCACCACTATTTTCATAGCTGAGGGGGTACTATGTCTTAACAATGCATCTCATGTAACCTATCAAGAATGAGTGTTGAGGACCCATTAATTTACATTGTGCTACATATTTGAGGGGGGGAATCACTAGCATAGGACTTGATCCCCACTGAATCTTCATAATGGGGGTTTCCACCCCATAAATAGAGGACTCACTCCATGTGTCGTATAGAGTGTGTGGACCCAACCTATGAAACAGATATAGGAGACCCACACCCTAGATAGAGAGAGGGGGTTTCCAAACCCATAAATTGAGGAATCTCTACCTATGTAGTATAGGGGTTCCATTATATCTTTGTAAAGTGTATGGGGGATCCACACTCTAGTGCGATAGGGGGTTTCCAAGTCTGGTAACACTCCATCAGTGACACCTGATCATTGTCCCTAGGTAAGCATTTACAAAATAAGTGTCCCACTAGAATCACCACACGTCATATATCTACTTACAAAATTAATTCCACCATCGTGTACTATATATAAAACTATTTAGGATAGGCTACTCATAGGCCTATGTCTGAGTCTTGATGTGGGAGATATGCAATGTTAAAGTCTCATATAAAAGTACATGGTGTGTACATAGGGCCACATGGTGTGTGACCTCACATGGACATATGTGGGTGTCCTCATTAGCACAGGGATTTTCTATCCATGTACATATAAATAATGTGTAAATTTAGTACACAGTGGGTTTTGGTATCCTAGGTCATGCTCGTGTCCTCCCGGCCTGTTCTAGTTCACTTTGGCCCATGCCTGTGTACCATGACCTATGCTCATGTACCAAGATGTGTATATTCCCATGAACTACCTAGGTCTATCCATATACTTAAACACATCCATTTCACCCCTTAAATGGTTTTTCTACCCTTTTACTAAGCCACATGTTCATGTACCACTACATGACTCGTACTTGGTGTACACGGCATGAAGTCCATAAAACTCCTTATTCCCCAAATGGGATGAACAAATGGTGTGTGATCTTGCACTTCATGCTGTTTTATTGGGATTACTGAATATAAAATCACTATAAACCTCCCAAAACCCCCAATTAATCATATATCGACCCCAGGGATTTCATAATAGTCTTAAAAGGGCTTGAAAAACTTTAAACAACTCATATATATAGATTGGGATAGAAAACTCATAAAATTTCCTACCTCATGGAAAAAATGTTGAAAATTTGGGTTCAAAACTTCACCCAGAATCTACTAAACCATAATAAAACCTCTCTCATCATAAAGGATGAAGTCTATTGGCACTTATATCCCACTTGATTTGGTTTTCATGTGAAGGATAAAACATCTTCTTTCCTCTCATGTGTGGGAAGGAAATGGGAGGGGAGGGTTATTTAATTAATTATTTTAATTAATAAAATGGCCTAAATTATTTATCACACCTTCCAATGGTATCCTTCAACCAAACTTATGATGCCAGCCAACTTTATATCGCTCCTAGGGTAAACCCTACGAACTAGAAACTAATGTGGTCTCATATTTTTTATCAGAGGTTTTAAATAATTGTAAAACCATTTATTCTAAAAATATTCATGCACGTGTTTTGATATATATATATATATATATATATTATTGTTAATATATAAATTTTAGGATCCTGTAAGACCCAAACACAATTTTAACTCAATGTAAAAGTCCAGATTTTTTTATAGAAATATTCAAAGGACTAAACCGAAAAAATCAAAGTCATTAAATTCCCCCCTCCTTCAAGTCTTTTCACCGCAAAAATCACATGATAAAGAAAAATTTGTTGGTGTAATGAGCCCAAATTTAGATCTCATGCTCCCAAGAACTCTCCTATATTCCCCAAGGAAGCTAAATCACTCAAACCAAAGGGATAGTCCATTTATGTAGGATCATCTCTTGTCGATCCTCAATTATCATTAGGTACTCCAAGAAGGAGACTCTATCCTCAATTTCTAGTTCATCATAGTTGATAATGTGATATAGGTCAATAATGTTTCTATTTATTTTCTACACATTGAAAAAATCATGTACTTGATGTCACTACGGGGTAGGGTAAAGTGGTAAGAAACCTCACTAACCCCACTCAGAAACTCGCACGGCCTGAGGAACCTCTAAGAAAATATCACTCCCCAACTAAAACTCTCAAAAAATCATCATAGAGAAACTATAATGAAAAAATGGTCTCCCTAATAAAACTATAAAGTCCTATAATATCAATTTGTGTAAGATTTCTTTCAGAAATGGGATATCCTCTTATTCTCATGAATCACTTGCACCTTATCTATCATTTCCTACACCATCTCTGGCCCAAAAAGTGATGTATTGAAAATCTCAGTCCTATAAAAGGGTGACGTGTAGAGTCTCCCATCTATGACCTCAAAAGGTTTCATGCTAATAGTATAACAATATTCATTATTATAAGCAAACTCTACCAGTAGAAAGTGATACTCCTAACTCATATGAATTCTAACACACAGACTCTTAGCATAACCTCCAATACCTGGATGATCCACTCATAATGTCTATCCATGTGTGGGTGAAATGTTGTGCTCATCCATAATTGGGTCCCAAAATTCTCTTGAAATCCTCTCCACAATCATGACATATATCGAGCATCATGTTCAGAGACAATCATTTTGGGTACCCCATGAATCTAGAAAATCTCCCACACATATAATTGCCCCAAACTCTTGACCAAACTCTGCTACCTAAGGGAAAATATTTGTAATGATCTACCTTATTCTAGCCTACTAAAACTACCATTTATGTGTGTGTACATCCTAACCATACCGTGATGTACATCAAAGGTAAAAGTATAGAAATCCCTCAATACATCCTAATGCAATATGGTCAGATCCATCGTCGATCCCTGGAAAAGGATAGCGTACTCACCTCCTTCAAAATGTTTATCTAGTAAATATCTTAAGGACATATAGTAGCATAGAACCTCATAGTTAATGTCTCCCAACTAATCCTCCATCACACACTAAATAAGTTGGGGAGTCACTACTATCGATTGAAGATAATTTGTAATCCCCCCCCCCTCTACCGGGGTCAGCTGCAAAGAAGACAACTGCTCAGATTAATCCTCCATCATGTGAGAATGGGGATTCCTAATAAGGGAATATAATACCACATTTTCCTTCCTTGAAGTATAGACTATCTCAAAATAATAGTCATGTATGAACTCCAACCAATGCCTTTGTCTTAGGTTGTGATCTCTCTGAGTGAATTTGCACCTAATACTCTAGTGGTCTGAGTAAAAAATATAAAGAGTATGAGGGACCCACACCCTAGTGAAATATGATATTTCCAACCCCACTAACACTATTTTGATCACACCCAATCACTATCACCGGATAAGCGTCACTAAAATAATAATCCTACTAGTATTACCTTACATCATATCCTTGATGACGAAACTAATTCCACCATTATGTTCTATTTGGAAAAGTAATTAGGATAGGATACTCATGGTCCTAAGTCCAATTCTCAAAGAGGGAGATACGTAAGGTTGAAGTATCATAGAAAAGTACACAATATTTATATAGGGTCACTCGGTGTGTGACCTCATATGGACACTTGGGCGTCTCCTCATCAACACATATCTTGGTTGGACATGTACTTATACATGATATGTACATTTAGTACACTGTATGTTTTGGAATCCCAGGGCATGCTTGTGTCCTCTGGGACTATGCATGTTCACTTCGTCCCATGATTGTGTACTACCGCTTATTCCCATGTACCTAGTCATGTCCATTCTCATGAACTCCTAGGGTCTAGCCATATATTTCCATATGGACATGTCCCCCTTATATGGGGTTTCTACCAATGTACTAAGCCAGAAGGACATATACCACTACATGATGTGTACTTCTTGTACATGGTTTTTAGTCTATAAAACTCTTTATTCCCCTAATGGGATGAACACATGGTGTGTTCTCCTACACTACACATTGTGTGATCTAGATTCCCGAATGGGAAATTCTTGCAAACCACCCAAATCCCCTGATTAAGCGTAGATCGACCCCAGGGGGTCCATAATAGTCTTAAAAGGTCTTTAAAACCTTTAAAAACTCAAAAATGAGGACCTTGACATAAAACTCATAAAATAGCCTAACTCATAGTAAAAACACAGAATATTTGGGTCTAAAACCACACCCAGAAGCCGCTACACCACAATCTGACCTCAATCGTCTTCAAGGAAGAAGTCCAACAACACCTCCATCCCTCTTAGATTAGTCTTCGCATGAGGTAGAAAACCTCTACCTTCATACTATAAATGGGAAGGCATATGGGAGGGGAGGATTATTTAATTAATTATTTTAATTAATCAAATTCCCTAAATTATTTATTGTGTCTCTAATGATCGCCTTCTACCAAACGTCCTACGCTAACCAAATTTATATCATGCCTAAGGAAACCCCCATATCCTAAAAACAAAAGTGGTCTCAGATTTTCTATTTGAGGTCTCAAACAATAGTAAAACTATTTATTTTAAAAATATACATGCACGTGTTTTGATATGTATATATATTTATATTAATATTTTTAATATATACATTCTAGGGTCTTATGAAACCCAAACATAGTGCCAAATCTAGGGAAAAGTCTAGAGTTTTATATATAAATATTAAAAAGACTAAACTGAAAAAACTGGATTCATTACATTCTCCCCTCCTTCATGGATTTTATTCTGGAAAATCACTTTCTAAACAAAAAGGTTTGGGGGAGTACTAAATCCACATCTGGATCTCATGCTCCCAATATCACTTGAGTATGATCTCGAGCTTCCAAAACACTTAAACCAAAGGAATAGTCTATTTGTGCAAGATCCACTCCTACCAATCCTCTATTTCCACCATGTACTCTAAGAAGTCAACGTTATCCTTAATTTCCATCTAATCACATTTGATAATGTGATATGGGTTGAGCATGTATCTACTTAGATACTAAACATGGAATACGTCGTGTACTCCATATCACTGCAAGGTAGGGTCAAGTGGTAATAAACCATATAGACCCCACTTAGAAACTCTCTAACAGACTTATGAACCTCAAGGAAAAGCTCACTCCCTGACCAAAACTCTACAAAAATCATTGTGGGGAGACTCCCAGGAAAATATGATTTCCCTTATCAAACTTAAAATTCATGTGATATCGATCTATGTAAGATTTATGTCATCTCTAGGTAGTCCTCTTATGCTTACTAATCACTTGAACCTTCTCTGTCTTTGTCTGCACCATCTCTAGCCCAGCAAGAGATGTCTTTCCAATCTCAGTTCAGTATAAGGGTGACCTATAGGGTCTCCCATATAGGGCCTTGAAATTTTTCATGCTAATGGTAGAGTGATAGATGTTATTAAAATAAAACTCTACCAATGGAAAGTGATCCTCCTAACTCGGGATAAAGTCCAACACCCAAGCTCTCAACATAACCTCCAACACTTGGATGGTTCTCTTAGAATTTCCATCCATATGGGGTTGAAATTTTGTGCTCATCCATAATTGGGTCCCAAAATCCTCCTACAATCCTCTCCATAACTATGACATATACCAAGAATCACGGTCATAGACAATCATCTTAGGTTCCCCATTAATCCATACAATCTCCCTCGTATATAATCACCCCAAAATCTTGACAAAACTCTGTTACCTCAGAGAAAATATCTAGAATTTTCTACCTCATGATAACCTACAAAAAGTATCACTGAAGTACATGTACATCCTCTCCAAATTAGGATGTATAGCCAATGAAAAAGTATGGAACTACCTCAACACCTCCTCATGCAATGTGTTTAGAGACACCGCATGTCCTTGGAAAAGTATAATGTGCTCAACTCTTTCAGAAAATCTATCTAGTGAATCTCCTGATAACATTTAGTCATATATAATCTCAATTCAATGTCTCAAAACTAAGGCTCTCTCACATTATAAAGAAGTGGTGGATTCACCACCATTGACTGAAGATAATCTTCACCCCTCTCCTCTTCTAGGATTATCTTTAAAGAAGCCAACTACCTAGATGCTTCATCCACCAAGAGAGAATGGGGCTTCCTACTTAAGGAATATTCTACCACATTGAACTTCCCTAGAGTATATATTATCTCGAAGTCATAGTATTATATGAAATCCAACCAACACCACTATCTTAGGTTGTGATCTCTCTTAGTGAAGATACACCTAATGCTCTAGTGGTTGGAGAAAACAACGAAACGCTTTCTTGGAATATAACATCTCCATATCTCTAAAGTGAAGACTAAAACTTCCAAAAGTGTTTAATTCACATAAATATAATCATTTTTTCTCAAATTCATCAACCCATAAAAAAATTTCCTTCCTTATCATCAACACACATATGATCCCAGCTCTGGAGGCATCGTAAAACACCACACACTCTACTTCCTCCTTTAGCAGTCTCAGCATCAGAGCACTATTCAACCTCTACCTCGAATCTTTGAAGGCTCTCTAATACTTCTCAACCTTTTTTGATTCCACTATCACACCCATTACTTGGAATAAACATCCTAATAAGAGGACCTATAGAAACCAAAACCAATCCATGGAGAGATTCCCATAAAGATGGTCCTCTCAAATCATGTATGGAATAATCCACAAGTGTATCATGTGATATTCCTATGGTGTTGAGTATACAAGTATGTAATCAATAAATAATACCATTAACCAATCCAATAATATTTGAATGAATTGGTTTTTAAGTCTCATGAACACTATTGGGGTGTTCAACATGTCTAAGTGTGTCACCAAGAACAAAATGAAATAGTAACATATTTAGAAATATTCCCTTGGTATAACCTCCTCTCACACTTGGAACTAGTGAAAACCCATAATGATTCTGAAATATAATAATGAATTTGATCCTAAACACTAGTTGAAGGATTCATCAATTCTTAGGGGTGTAAACTCTTTCCCGGGTCACTTGGTTAAGGTGAAGTTATTCCACGGCTAACCTCAGGATCTCATCCACCTTCAAGGTGAATAACACTGGGATACCCAGGAGAACACATATGATCTAAAAAATCCCATTCTATATAGATTCTACAATAGAACCTCCATGTATCATAGTTTAATGGGTTCATATGATATGCTAGCATTGATATCAGATCATCCCTGGGTGCAGGTCTATGCACAAAAACAAAAATTTAATGGTGAGGTAATCCTGAAACATTCTCAGGGAAGACATCCTCATACTCCTCCAACATCAAAGAAACTAAAATATCATAGAATATACTACTCCAAGGGTAATACTATCAAACTAATAAGTAATAGACTATATCCTCTATCTCATGTGCTCACCCTACTCTATTTGGGACTCCTCACCCAAGAAGGAAAATTTCATCCCTCAATATTAGGTATACTTCCACCCTTACTAGTAATAGTCAATATAGGTGTGGATAGTAGGAAACCAGTCCATAGTGAGGAAAAAATCATACGTCCTCACCGCCCGTTACATAAATATTCCATGTGAGGCTCTATTTCCCCCACAGAGTCCAGTTACACTATCAATGGAATTGTGTGATCACTGATCCTCCTCTGCAGAAGCATCCAAGAAAAAGGGTTGAGAAAAAATGGATCCATGGAACCACTAGGTTTTATAAAAGGGATATATTTAGGGAAAAGGATTTCATTTGTATACTAAAACTACAATTGAGGCTAGATAAAGCACATGTCATACCTTGAAACACACCAGGAGCCTCCAGATCATAAGCCCATACTGTCTAAAGTTATCTTTCCCTTTTTCCACCTATTATCCAAAACTAGGGATTGATCCCACACCTCAGTAAAAAAAACCACCCCAAAAATACAATTCAAAGTAATTCACCCACCACACCTCTATATTATCCACTTTTGGTGGATCTGAATCACACACATAGTTTTAAATCATGTCACAAGAATGAATCTTGGTTGGGGAATTTCCCCTCTTCCTTACCTATCTAAAGCTACATAAAGAGTCACTAACATATGGATATGTTGAAATCCTATGTCACATTAAATAATCCTCACATTCATAACCACCGTCATAAGGGGTCCTAACCAAGAAATACACTTGTGCCACGAGCTCAAGTTAGTCCTCGACAACCCAGTGATTGGGACCACCATGAAACCTAGGAAATATTTATCTCTCAAACTCATGATGCCCAATCAGCACATGTGTTTCATTTGTTGGTACCATTGGAACCAACCTCTAATCCATAAATAATACTTGTTATGAGTTCAACCATATGATATATTAGGGTTTGAACATTGGAACCTGAAACCATTTCCTCAATTCAATCCTCCACTACCTGACAGTATGTCTTTTCACAGAACTTCAATGGTATTTATCAATGGAACTCGCATAACACACTAAGCCTATATGTATTTTTATCCTGGCCTGCTAGAACTATCGGCCACCCAACATGGAATATATGATCTAAATTTTCCACTAGAGGTGGGTCTATACACAACAATATCTAGTAACATTTACCTATGATCACATGGAGAAAACACCTCATGAATGGGTCCTAAATTTAAGCTATATTTCTCAACTGGTCATCGTCAAAAAAACTACTTCAGAATCCTAGCTAGATATTATCATTGAGGAATCTTGAAATTTATCAATATATACAATGGTCAAAGAGAATTTTTAGGGAGATGACTCAAGAAGGACATGAAAGTCAAGAGACTTAATCCTATATGATGTGTGTACCATTGGTTCCCTACAACCAATACATTAGTATGTCAAGTCGTCATGCCAGTTATTAGGGTCCTAGTGTATGGATACGTGGACTATCATACCAACACTGGGATCTATGGCCTGATATCAAAATATTAGAAACTCCAACACTGTTTCCTTAAGTTTCCAAACCAACCCTGTAATGACCCAGAATTTCATCAATGGAATTTCCCTTCTTATGTTAATAAACACAAACATGGCATAGAGAAACCAAAAAACATTATTCACATAAATAAATAATAATACATTAGTCCTAAAATAAACAAATAATAATAATAAATATTTTGGGAAAATAAATATAAAATATGATAATAATAATTTGAAAATTTGGATTTGTTCGATCCACTAGAATAGTTTCACTATAATAGTAACATGACCATTGGAATAGTAATATAACCATTAGGAATAGTAATATGGCTATTAGAATAGTAAACTCACCAATGAAAGTATAAATAAAATTTAGGTATCTTATAAATGAAAATATGATATATTTATATCGATGTATAAGTAAATAAATATTTTAAAAAATTATAAATTAAGTGTTGGTATTTTTGGTAAAATGTAAATGATTATTTAAAATTTTATAATTTATATAATGATTTAAAATAAAATTTATTTTCATAAAATATATTCATAAATTAATATTATTTTATATTATAATTATAATATAATTTTATGATACCTTAATTAATTTTTCAAAGGGTCGTAAAATTGATTGTAACATTAAAATCGTTATTTTTCAAATAAATGATGATTTTATTTAAAATTTAAATTTATCATATTTAGAAATTTATTTTCATAAAATGGACTCTATTTTTGAAATCTACATTCTGAAAAATGGTTAGGGTGAATTTTTGGTATTTTTCTAAAATATTTGAATTTTTGTGAATAGTGAAATACAGTAATTTTTTGTATAAGCTAAATACATGAATTTGTTAGTCATATATGATGTCAGAATGATGTAATAACCCTTTGGTTTGAACTATATTGAAATATTTACAATATTTAGTTATATTAATCAACAATATTTATAGTCTTGAATAAAAATAATAAACTAATGAATATAATAATTAAAAACACCCCTCTCCTCCCCCTATAAATATCACCCCTCACCACCCCTTCTCCTAACACCTTATAAGACTTGTATATTTTCAATATTCTACCCATTTATCTTCCCAAGATTATTTTCCGTTTCCAATATCTTTTGGTCGCAACAAAATACCAAACCCAAGTTCCTTAGGGAGGTTCCAAGGTGACAATATTCAAGAGGTAAAATCCTTGATCCTTCTCTTTTAATTTCTTTTCTTGTCTTATCCTCTCCTAACCTTCCCTATACAAAGAGGAATGGTAACTCCAGTATAATTTATATACTATAATTTTAATATGTTAATGGTATATTCATCGTCAAATATCTTCTTTTCTCCTTTTATTCTAAAAAATGAAAATATCATTCGTAATATGTTGGTTCACCACCTTCACAGACGACGAGTTTTTATTTTCCATTACCACCTTAAATTCTGGTAATAAAACCATTATTATGGTTAAAACATATTTTAATATGTATATTATAACTTATTTCATTTTTTTGAACTAATACATTGACATAATATTAAATAAAATTAAATTAGGTTGTGATGATAGAAAAAACGCCAAAAATAAACTGAATAATTATTATTAACTATTTATAAAATGAATCATCCTCATACTAGAAAACAAAATGATATATGGAAACATATAAAATTATTTAAGTAAATTAATACCCAATAATTTCAATTCTATATAATTATTCTAATTTGTAAAAAACTTCCATAATTTTATACAAGTGAAACAACCATGAAACGAACTCTCCTAGAACGACATAATTGAACATTGTAACTCATCAAAATAGCCATAAATGAACTTAATAAAATTATAATAAATCAAATAAATATATAATATGTTATTAATTAATTAATAAATAAATCTAATTTTATTATCTAGTACATTAATTTCATGTTAATAATGATTTTATACATAAGGTAAGGGGTCTCTTTGAACCTCCAATTGTCTATTTTGTTACAATTTCTCTCTCTTTACCCCAATTTATTTCTTAATTATTTTTATATACTTATCATACCTTATTTTTATATGTTAGACACATTTTTATATAACTCAATTCATTTTTATCTTATGGGTAATTACATGTTCTAAAATGTTCCCTTCTCAATTCCACCTGATAAGTAAGATCGATAAAGGGAACTTCTCATTTATTACTAATTTTCAAGTACACTCCAAAACTATTTTAATCCACCATTATTTTTCTAAAATATCCCATTTTATCATGAAAAAATATCTTAGTTCATTTCTATTTTCATAAATAAAATTATTTTTTTTTCACTTTAAATACTCTTTAATATTTTCTCTTAAATCGCACTAAAGTGGATCATTTATAATTTTTCATAAACACTCTTTTTCATGTATTCACTTTAGTTGGACATAATTATTCATGATATGTTATTATTATTTTTATTTTATTGTTTTATATAAATTATTTAATCTCTTCTTTTATGGATACCATTATGATACACCCTTTGGTTATGCCTTATGACATGATTATGATACCCATTTCTTTCCATAGGTAACCCTTATGTTTATTCCTTATGTTTGATTCTTCATATGGACCACATATGTATGAACATGTTATGATGGGTGCACCTAAACAGAACTCCAGTTCATTGGGTAAATATTTATTTTCATGATACATCGTGTATGAGATTATGGAGTAAACCTAATCCATTATTGGACTTTGCCCACCATGTGATATAATCTTAGAAGTTATCTTTGACTCATGTTTGTATCATGTTATATGTTGCTTCCACATTCCAATATTTTCATGATCATATGATTCCATGTTCTATATGTTGTAATTCCATATGTTTATTCATGATTCATTCCTTTTATATCATTTTAAGCCTTTCTAACTCATGTTCTATGATTCATTCCCATGTTTATTCACTTATTGTGATTTTTGGCTCATCCCATTTATCTGTGTATTCCTATAGTTATCCTATACACGTGTAAGATCTAAAAGGAAATTAGTATCTCATTATAGAATATTAATAAAGAGATTTTTTATTCTTGTACCATTTTTTTAATTTTATGTACCTGATATTCTAAATACACTATACTTTATGATCCTTGGTTTGTATTTAATGGATAATTATACTTAAAATCATGTAATAATATGTGTAAACGTATAGGGTCTCTATAGTTGGTATCAAATGTTAGTATAGTTATTTTTGGATATTAGAACTAGAAAAATTTAGAAATAACCCTAGGGATAATTCTATCACTATGAATAACCTATGTTAAAACAAAGGGAATCATATGTTAGGATATAATTTTCATTTATAAATCACTCCCTCCAAGTTTATGGTTGTCTTTTAATATGCTCATTAGATAATTATTAATCCACCCTAATTGTTTTTTTCTATTTGTTTAGTTAATTTAGGGAAATATGATAACACATTCCAACAATCAATGTGATAGGAAATGTGATGGTTTTTCTAATAAAATTCCAAATCAGATGGGAATAGAAGCCCAGAACTTCATGACAGTACTTTCTCAACTTGCTCAAGTGATGAATAATAATATGAATTGTGTGGAACATGTTTCTTCTCCTAAAAAATATGATGTTGTGGTAAAATAATTTATGAGACAAATTCCTCCTATATTTAGTGGATCTTATGATCCCCTCATTGTGGGATAATATATTAACTCCATTGAGAATATATTCTCTTTCATAAGAAGAGAAATTCATACTGGGGTCTATTGTTTTTATGGGGAAGATGATAAATGGTGGAAACTGATCAAAACACAAATTATAAGAAGGAAATTGATTCTGTAGATTGGTAAGGATTCAAGAAAATAATATTCAATAAATATTTTCCCCAAAATCTATATCTTATGATAGAGAGGGAGTTCCTCAGACTAAAGAAAATGGAAGATAAATCTATTAGTACATACAAGGAAAACATTTAAATACTTGCATGATACACCTTTGGATTTTTCATGAACACTAAAAGTAAGTTGGATCACTTATTTAGTAGATTAAATATGAGTCTACAAAAATACTTGGGGACTCTAGACTTTGAAATTTATGAGGTGATTGTCTATTGTGACATTAATGTTGAAATAGAGATTGGTGACTCTCAGTTGTTTCATGGGCATAGAGATAAAAAAAATAGAAAATAGAGTTTAATATGGGAGGAATAATAGATAAATACCCTGAAGGAAAGAAACCCCAATATCTCGCATATCAAAAGTGTGGGAAGAAGCATCCCAGGAACTATCTAAAGGGGGCCAGGAGATACTGCAAATGTGGAAGAGAGGGGCATCAGGATAATTATTATCGAAGGGATTTTAAGAATCCCATTAATGGTGAAGAAGAAAGATAGGTATAGATCCAACACTCAACATGTAGTGTAGTTATTCAACTACAAGGAATATAGGCATTATGCGACCCAATGCCCTAAGTCAAGGGTTGTCAGAGGTAATAAATAACAACAACCTCCAAGGCCGCAAGGAAGGGAATATGTTATCACTACTACTATGGATGAGCCCGACAATGATGTGGTGATAAGTAAAATGGTTATTCATTCAAGAATAGTGAATTTACTATTTGAATCTATTTTCACACATTCTTTCATATATTGAAATTTTAGTAGAAATATTTAAAAATCACCTCAAAATATAAAGGATGAGTTATCTATGAGAACTAAAAATGGGGAAATTATTGCATCAAAAGTATATAACTCATCCCCATTGAATTTTTGTGGACTAAACCTCCCATAATATCTTGTATTACTTACATTGGTGGATTTTGATACTGTATTGGTCAAGGATTGGATATATTTATATAAATCCAGCATCAACTATCGAGAAATGTATATCAATATTCACATCTAATGGAATCCCCAAATTCTATAAAAGTGTAAGGAGGATGATGAATCTCCTTCAGAATCATCATCTAAATTGTGGATATTATTTCCCTATGATAAATCATATTGGGATCAAATGATTAAGACAAATGAGAGGATCATTATTGAATACATGCCCATTGTGAGGGACTATATTGATGTGTTTCCTGATGAATTTTCTAGTCTTCCTCATAACCATGAGGTTGAGTTCTCAATTGATATTATACCTGGATCTCTACTCATATCAAATACTCCTTATAGAATGTCCCCCATTTAGTTGGAATAATTGAAGAAGCAGTTATAAGAGAATTTGTACAAGGGTTTTACATGACCAATTGCTTCGCCATGGGGTGAACCCATCCTCTTAGTCAAGAAGAAATATGGATCAATGTGCCTCTTCATTGATTATCATGAGCTCAAAAAATCATTATAAAGACCAAGTATCCTATTCCATGGATAGATGACTTATTTGATAAACTACGTGGGTATAAGTATTTCTCTCAGGTGGGACTTTAGTCAGGATATTACCAATTAAATGTGAATAAGTAATATATTCTCAAGACTACATTTAAAATGAGTTATGGAAACTATAAGTTCATAGTGATTCCCTTTAGACTCACTAATTCTCTAGCA
The DNA here is from genome assembly GCA_963277665.1 of Viscum album. NCBI lineage: Eukaryota > Viridiplantae > Streptophyta > Magnoliopsida > Santalales > Viscaceae > Viscum > Viscum album. The sequence goes on along the minus strand of OY728133.1, from coordinate 309,773,667 downwards.
ATTTTCATGGGCCAAATTAATTGAGTCTTTAGAGATTACCTCAAAAAATTGTGTTGGTCTTTATAGATGATATTCTAATCTACTCTAAGAGAAAGGAGAAGCATGGTGAGAATTTGAATACTATGTTAAAGACTTTGAAAAGGGATAAACTATATACAAATTACAATAAATGTTAGTTCTAGATAGATTAAGCATCTTTCTTGGGTAATGTTATCACCAGTAAAGGAATATTTGTGGACCCTTCCAAGATAAAGGAAATTAAGGAGTGGCCTAAACCAACATCTGTAATGGGGATATATAGTTTCTTTATCTAGCTGGGTATTATTTATGATTCATGAAGAACTTATCATGGTTTCAAAACCCACTAACCAAGATAACTGAGAAGGGATTAAAGTTTTTCTAGAAAGAGTTGAAAAATAAGATTATCACTACACCATTACTTACACTACTGATAAGTGGGGAACTCTTTCTGGTATATATTGATTCGTAAAAGAATGTATTAGAATGTTTACTGATGAAAAATTATAATGTTATAGGCTATTCTATATGGAAGTTTAATGTTTATGAGTAAAACTATCCCACACATGATCGGTAGTTGTCATATGTGATCTTCGTATTGAAAATTTGGTGGCATTACCTCTATGGGGAGAAGTGTGAGATATATACTGATCATAAACACCTCAAATATATAATCACATTGAAGTATGTTAATATGTTCCAATGAATATGGTTATAAATCATTAAGGATTATGAATTCTCAAGCCACTATAATCTTGGTAAATCAAATAAAGTGGCAGATGCTTTAAGTAGAAAGGATCGTGTAACTTTATCAATGATGAGAATTGAGAAGGATAAAATCTTATTAGACTTGAAAAGTATGGACATGGGAATCATAAAGGAAGGTACATCATAATTCCTTCCACAAATGATTGTTCAACCATCCCTTATAGATAAAATAAAGGATTCTCAAGGAAATGATGTGGAGGTTTAAAATAATGTGTAAGTTATAGGAAATGGAAAATCCTCAGAGATAAAAATTGATGAGGAATGAGTTATAAGGTTTGGGTCATGACTATGTGTACCATCAAATCCTAAGATAAAGAAATAGGTTTTAAAGGATGCACATAGATAAACCATATCTATCCACCCAGGGAGACCAAATATATATCAAGATATCTAGGAGAACTATTGGTGGGACTATATGAAGAAGGATATTTCTGAATATACATCAAAGTTCCTAGTATGTTATCAAGTGAAGTCTAGAAGAAGAAATTATAAATGGATTATTCAACCATTACCCATACCTACATCAAAATGGAAAAACATCACTATTGAATTTTTCACCAGAATTCTGAATACATATAGAGGAAATAATGATATATGTGTAATTGTGGATCATCTTACAAAGAATAATCACTTTATTTTGATTCAAGATGACTTCTCACTCAACAAAGTTTTATGTATATACATCATAGAAGTGGTGAGGCTGCATGGAATTCCATTATCGATTATATCAGATCATGATTTGAGATTTATCTCAAAGTTCTAGAAAAGTATCCAAAATTCTCTAAATATTGAGTAGAGCTTCAATACGGTTTATCACCCCCAAACTAATAGACAATATGAACAGACTATTCAGAAACCGAAAGACATGTTGAGAGCATCCTCAATGGACTTGAAAAAAGGATGGTATCAACATCTTCCACGGGCTAAGATCTCTTACAACAATAGTTTCCAATCAACAATATAAATGGGTCCATATGAATAAATCTATGGTAAAATATGTATAAAACCTTCATGATGGGATTAAGTTAGTGAACTTAAGGTATTGGTACTAGAAACGGTTGAAAAAATGAAAGAAAAGGTGACGACCATCCTATAGCATATTCAGGTTTCCCAAAGTCATAAGAAGAGATATGAATATAATCATCGACAGGACTTAGAGTTTGAGGTTGTTGAAAAGGTATTCATCTATATATTTCCATGTAATAGTGTCCTATGATTTATAAAGAAAGGAAATTTTTCTTTGGTACATTGGTCCCTTCGAGATTATTGATCGAGTCTGAGTTATGGTCTATCAACTAACGCTTCCACCAACCATGTCTCAAGTACATGATGTATTTTATGTATCCCTCCTAAGGAAGTGCATAATAGATACCTCACATGTAATAAACATAGAGGTGGTACATCTGTAAAATGGACTCTCTTATGAGGAGTAGCGGGTGAATATTTTAGACCCCAGAGATAAGGTTCTATGTAACAAAACCACTCATCTGGTTAAGGTGCTATGGAGAAACCATAAGTATGAAGATGCGACATGGGAATTGGAGAAAGCAATGAAGGAAAAAATACCTTCACCTATTTTCACCTTAGTATGTAAAATGAAATTTTGATGGTGAAATTTCATAAGGGGGATAATGTAATGATCCAAAATTTTATCAATGGAATTTCCCATCTGGTTTCATAAAACACATACATCGCATAGAGAAACCAACAAAAAATTGTTATCATAAATGAAGAATTATATATTATTCAACAAATAGAAAATAATAATTACAAATATTAAAGTGGTAAAATAAATATAAAATAAGATAATAAGAATGGGAAAATTTGTATCTATTCGATCCACTATAATAGTCGTACTGTAATAATAACTTGACTGTTGGAATAGTAATCTAACCATTAGGAATAGTAATCTAGCCATTATAATATTAACCTCCCCTATGAAAGTATAAATAAAATTTAGTTATCTTATAAATGAAAATATGATATATTTATATCATGGTATAAGTAAATAAATTTTTTAAAAAAATGATAAATTAAGTTTTGGTGTTTTTTGAAAAATGTAAGTGTTTATTTAAAATTTTATAAATAATATAATAATTTAAAAGAAAATTTATTTTCATAAAATAGATTCATAAATTAATATTATTTTTTATTATAATTTTAATATAATTTTATGATACCTTAATTATGTTTTCAAAGTGTCATAAAATTGATTATAAAATTAAAATCGGTATTTTTCAAATAAATGATGATTTTATTTAAAAATTAAAATTTCTCATATATAAAAATTTATTTTCATAAAATAGAATTAATTTTTGAAATATACATGTCAAAAAATGGTTAGTTTGAATTTTTGGTATTTTTATAAAATAGTTGAATGTTTTTTGAATAGTGAAATACAGTAATTTTTTGTATAAGCTAAATGCATGAATTTTTTAGTCATAGATGATGTAGAAATTATGTAATCACCCTTTGGTTCAAACTCAAATAAAATATTTAATTTATTTAATCATTGGAATCAACACTAATGATAGTCTTGTGCCAAAATAATAAACTAATGAATGTAATAATAAAAAACACCTCTCTCCTCCCACTATAAACACCACCCCTCCCCACTGAAGGTACTGGGGTCACAGTTGAAGCTAGTGAGTTGGGGTTTTAATTTTTTTTATCATTTGGGTGACCATACTTGTTATGTATATTTATATGAGTCCTGTTATGGTCTGAGGATCTCATGTAAATTAAACATAGCATAAAAACATAAACCGAAAACATACCTTTTCGGTCTAAAGTCATGCTCGACATATGCTTTTCATTTGAGATAATTGTTTCAAGGATCCAAATTAGGGTACCTCTATATCATCTACACATTATTTAAAAATCCATTGGATTTTCGATCATAAAATTATAGATGCTAGCATGGAGATCAGACAACTCCTTTGACACCACGATGATCATCGCATTGTCGTGTTTGCGAGGCGTGAGGGAGAACTCGATCTGATATCTTGGATCCATAGTTCCTATATCTAGAAAGTGGGAGGTTAGAGAGAGGATATAATGAATTCTCTAGGAATATCCATCCTTCCAAATCCTTTCTCCTTGGTTTATAGTGGATGTTCAAAATACCCAATAGGGATCCCCAGGCCCCGTTTATTAAACATCCACTAAATAAATAATTATAAATAACTAAATTTCATCATAAATATTATTTATATTTTATCACATATATGTAATATATATTAAATATATTACATGATAAAACTGATTCATTTAACTAGACTTTTAATTCCTGTTTAATATTAAATGAATCTTAGAATATTAAAATAATATTCATTCGATTAATATTAATCCTCATATTTACTTAACCTGTAAATAATTTTAAAAAGTAAATTTAATCAAATTATTATTTAAATGAATAATATAAATTTATTTATTCCTTTTTTGATTGATAAATTGGATAACACTCGAACCTCGTGGTCGGGCCCACCGTGACTAATATTCTTATTCAACAGAATGTGGTGGATTCTTGAATATGTTATTGTGTGTGACCCTCTAAGCCCTTATCTCAATAGCAGTGAATAGAATCTATAGACCAAGAGTGGAGTCTAGAAACCCATCAAGGCCCTTAAAGAGATAATAATAGTCATAGTAATGAAAACCAACCTAGAAACAAGTAATTTTTACTATAATCTATTTTTCTTTACATATCTCATAAAGCAAGATGAACACCTGTTTCATAGTCCTTTTCTTAATTTATTATGTGTTGATCTAATAAGATGGTTTTACCTTTTGACTACTGTGTTCATGGATCTATGAAGATACTACCATCCAGATCAACCAGGCCCAAGATATATTACTTCCTCAACCTGGAAGTAACAAATAATTTATTGATCATTAAACTAATGTCATACCACCAATGACGCACCCAACACAAGATACCTCTACATTATTTCATTATCACGGTTTTTGCCTTGCATCAAAGTACGTGATCAAATGGAACACACTAGTAATTATATCAATTCAAGAGACTAATACACATGTCTATAGATAGGAACAATCAATGACACCTTAAACATGTAGTGTTCTTATTGGTGGGTCTATCCTCATGATCTCGCTATTAGAGATCACCAAGTGTGAACTTCATGAGAAGAAGTCTCAATTTTTATGATCCCCCAAAATTTGATAGTCATACATCAATTGTTTCCATTCAGTATGATGTATCTAGACTATAGAACCTTTGTTTAAGATTAATGTCATAGTATCTCAAGGTTCTTATTATAACCTAGGATCTTTTATAACCTTTTGATATGAAAATTAATCTATGAAAATTTCTATTTCAATAGTTTATGTAGAAAATTATATACTACATTGGTAAGAATACATCATGTATATCTAACTGTATACATGATATGACAATCAAAATTACTGTTCAAGTTGGATCTAATGAACCCGCTATTACAAAACACCCACTTGCATAGAGACAACTTGCTAACGAAGCTTGTTATCTCTCACATGATAAAGATCATGTTTCTACTAAGTAATGGCTTTATCTACTGAGTCTTCCACATTTCTACTATGTGGCTATTATGTTATATGCGACCTCAACCTTCTTGAGTAAAACTTCTCAAGCGATGGTATCCCTGAGTATATCCCTTTGGTCCACTATAAAAACTTGACATCTTGGCTAGTTCCAATAACAAAATTATCACTATGATAAAACTTTACTTTGTAGGTGTGATTCCAAGATTTGGAACAAATCATTTCATTTAATAACTACTTTTTATCTGCCTCAGAAGCTGCAATGTACTTGGTTTTTTTAGGTATGGATATCACTGTATTTTATGAGTTTGTCTCACTAAACACCATATCCAACTACAATACTAGATAAATTGATCCAAAAAATACTATTTGTTGTTCCCTAAAAACTATAATACTTTATTCTCCACTTACTAGGTACATATCTTTTTTACTAACCAAAGTACAATCCAAATAGTTCTAACTGCCTCACTTCTAGTTCTCCTTGATATGATTTATATTTTACAACATAAAATTTATAGTAGGCTATATCAAATCTTGTACATATCATGGCATATTTGATTGGTACATCTCTAAATAATATAGAATTTCAACTCACCGCATTAATCTCCACCCATGTACCGTACATGTAGTCTTGGAAAGATTTATTCCATGTTACATTGGTAAAAATTCACTCTTGAATTGTTCCGGTTTTTATATTTCAATACCATGTCATTATATGTATTATTGACTAGGTCCAAACAACCATTAAATTTTAATCAATATATATTATTCCCTAGGACTTAGATTACTACTTTAATTCAATCACTAAAGATTTACTTTTATACTATTCATAACTAACTGTAAGACCAATATATGTTTTCCATATTTTAGAAAACATATTTCTCTTGAAAAAATATGGAGCTCCCACTAAACTCTAGTAAACACATGGAAAAAATTAATTCCAAATGAATGTTTAAAGATCTTGATGCTTAATTTAATATTGAACTATATTTCGGTAACTTGCAACCCTTATTGGCATCCTATGGTGTCACCATCCCTTTTTGGTTGTGTCATATAGATACCTTCCACTAAAGTTGATCTTAACATCCAATGTCCAATAAAAAGATTTTATAAATTAGCTATAAAAAGTAAAATTCTAATGGATTTAGTAATACTGACTTGGTATTACCAATTGAGACTTATTGTTACTTTTCTTGTTCCATCCATGTATAATCTCACTTGAATACACAGTGTTGTATTCAAAATAATAATCCCCTTTTCACTTTGATACATATGTAATCCATTATTGAATTTTAATTGATCTTTTCAATCTTAGCTAATTTCCATATACTAATTACTTGTAGGAATTATTATTCACAATGAATAATTTATCACCATCCACAGTGAATGAAAAACCATCGCTATGGTTTTAAACTTCTTATGAAGTATTTTTCTCTAGAACATTCCTATTCCACACCTCTTGTAGAACTTGTTCATATGCCAACTACATCTGCACCTCTAGCATTGACTGAACCCAAGTCAATTTTTCTCCCACTATCTTTAATAGATATTTAGACCCTTTTATAGAAATATATTCTATCACTTGACTATATATTTTCTATTGTAGATATTTTTGTAATACCCTAAGAAACTTTTAGGATACTTACTATAGATACACATTGTGTTTTTCTTGATGCAAGTTTGTTTATATTCTAACAAACTCTTTGCATATAAACACATATCCTTATGAAATAATAGATTTCCATCATGCTATGACTCATATGATATCCATTTGTCATTATAGTTGACATATGGTTATGGGATATCACATTTCACAAAGCACATCTTGAAATATAATGGAAGTTTCTGTAAGATTAAACTTTAATACTACTTACATCATGACTCTGGTGTATAAAATGTGTGTTTAGGAATTTCTCCATGCTACATTTTATTGATCAATGTTAACATGTAAGAATCATCGTCAATCCTCCTTATAAAAATCATTGTCATGATGTGGATAAGGTAATTTTCATTTAGAAATTACTCCATGCTACATTATATTGATCGATAAATACTTGTTCAAGATATTATTCAATGTTCTAGCCTGAATAATATTATATCTTCTAACCAGGCATATTGCATACTTCACTTTACCACTCCTTAAACAATTAAAGGAATATTATGAAGTATATTTACGACTATCTTACCCTTGGAATATTTTGCAATCTCTTGTTGAAATAATTTTAAAAGATTTGTGGCATACCATCATTTATAAAGGTTTATTTGTCCAAACTAAAATGTAGATGTATCAATAGTACCTATGGTGTTTATATTTACTAAATCTAAACAACATATTGGGTATATCCTTGATTCCCACTTTTATTTTTTCTTTAAAAAACAATTATCTTTCCACAACTGGGTATATAAGTCTTATATTTCATATTTATCACGTATTGTATATGATTCGAGTATCATTGGGCTATTGGTTGAGTATGAGATACCACAAAAAACATTAATTCCTAAATTTGGAATAATTTCTCCTTGTATCCAATGGATACATGAGATAAATGTTTTGGTTATACTCAATAATATTTTGACTTGAATCATTAACTTGTAAATTTAGAAGTTGTGTACTTCTCACCACTGACTTAGGAATCACCCTTTCTCAGATTCTTGGAGAATACGCCTTACTTCTTTTAATGTTTCTATATTTACTTGGTTACTGTATTTTGATACACATATGTGATAAAAATATAGTATTTGATACCCAATAAGTATGTCTGAAATAATACTTATAATTGATTAATATACACTGAAGAAGAAGTGGTTACTTTCTTATTCAATTCAATTTATTGTGATTAAACTTCTATAGATTTATTTCATGATATGTGAAGAAAATAACCTTCTGTTTATTACCTCTTTATTTGAAGGAAGTTGTGAAGGCGCCTTTGGGATCACTCCTTCCATTGGCCTTATTGTCATTTATTTCAACTTATTCACCATAATAATTAAATATTAATCGGTCTTTAATATTCGTATTTCTTGGAAAACCTTACCTAAAAGGTAATAAAGCATTTACTCCATTATGTTCATTTAGTAATCTTAAACAAAAGTGTAGTAATTAGTTGAAAATGATATAAGAAAGGTATATATTAAAAGATCATGATCTTCCTTTCAATTTACACGTGACCAATATAGTTATCACCCATTCATATCTTGTTTCTCTTTCTCCTTATAAGATTCTCAAAGATGAGACTACATGTTATATCATCCATGTCTTAATGTAGTGACCATAACTGACATAAAATGTTGATGTTGGTATAATTACATAACCATCATATTCTCTTATACATGAGTATCATATAAGAAATTTTATAGTATCTCTTGCTGAGGTGGCTTAATAGGTATAGGGACACCAGCACCTTGAATTTCCTGTATTGTAGTATTATGTGCAAGCGCTTGTACTACTCTTTTGAAATTCATACTAGTTTGGACATTCACTTTGTTCAAGATTATCTTAGTGTTTTTTGTGGTATTACTTTCCATTTTTTATAAAAAAAAATCTATCATATTGTACTTTTATCTTGATTACCAAATTAGACACTATTGATCAATTATATCATTAAATGTGTCCCACTATTACATCAAATTCTAGGAACCCTATTTACTAGAATTAGAATACTTTGTCGCCTGAGTATTCTAGTGGAAAGGATCATTGAACTTCCCATCATAGTATAATATATTTTTCTACACCACTACTCAAAAAGTTCAAGGTAGGCATTTGACTATCCAACCATGTTAACTTGCAGTTCCTTGATCTGTTGAGTGAAGCCATAGCTTCTAAAATCATAAAATTAATTTTATCAACACTTTTATATAAAATTAAAACAAGATAGATTTGGGTAATTATTTACTAAAACTTTAGTTAAGTCAACCCACCATTCTTATAAGAACTCCTTGGTAGTAAGTGGAACCCTCAACTTTGGCTGACGAGCACCCTGAACACCCGATTTTGTTCAAATTTGAATGATGGAAGGAATTTCAACAAGTTAATATTTTTCTGAGAGTTTTTTGTGTTTTTTTAATGAATGTAATCCATTTATATTAATATTGTTCATATTATTTTGTTGATCTCACAATTGAACAATAATAGAAAAACATTCACCGCTTCTTCAAGAATTTTACGGTTTATTATTTTATGTATTTCCCCATTGTTATAAAATGCATAAAATAAAAAAATAAGTTCATAAAGGAAATAAACTACCTGACTAGTCTTGAGAATCTAATATTGTTTGATCCATTTAAACATAATGGATCACCAAGACCAAGGGGTGTCATACCTGATTCTTATCTTGACTCTTAGTACAGCTCGTCCATGTCCAGTGTGTCCACTACTTGTCTGGATTTCATATCGACTTGTCTTTGTTTGTGTCTTACACCATCCTCATCATGGAATACCATCTCGTCTTGGCAGGGTCCATGTCTCTTTTGGTTTACCATATCATCTTGGAAAGGTCCACATTGAACATCATCTTCATCCAATGTACAAAAATACTCACGTGCAAACGAGGGGGGCTAGGGGACATCAAATAAATTGGATACATAGGTCATTACACATTTTGACTGAAAAATAAAAGATGATGCGTAGACTATCTTATTTAATTAAAATCTTCGTACAAAAATATAAATAAATAAATAAATACAGATATACGGAGGTCGTTGCTCAAGACTAGTAAGCGGGTAAAATTAAAGTCCGATAAAAAAAATAAATTTCAAGAAATTAAAGTATGATGGGTATTAAAAAAATAAATGAATTAAAAATTAAAATAATTTATTTAATTCACATTCGGTCCCTTAATTAATTTAATTTAATTTAATACCTAAATTAAATTAATTTTATCTCACGTATTAAAAATAAATTATTTTAAATCAAAAATTAATATTTTAATTGATTTAATTTAATTATAAAATTAAATTAATTAATTATATTAATTTGATTAAGTTGGTCCACGAAACACCATGCAATCCCAATGCGGGTCACGCTGAACCCATGCAGACCCATTTCGGACCATGCAAAGCCCGTGCAAGGCTGTTCTAGGCCAAGAAGATCCACCTAGAATAGTTCTCAGTTGGGTATACCCACTCAGGCTACTTTTGGGGTGATTTGGGTCTAGTGGAACCTATTAGAGGGGTACCTCACTGATTCTATCGGCTCCCATAGCTATCGATGCTAGATTCGAGCAAGGAATGGTCAGCAGCGGTGGTCCCTAAAACTCATAGGAGGCGACATCATACCAACAGAATCCATTAGACGATGGCGGTCGAATTCCAATGTAAGGAGGCCATGAGGAGGTACGATAAGGGGAGGATCTAGTTGCAGCCAGCAATGGAGAAGTCAACATCGTCTGGACCAGGTCGGTACTCGGCACGGCTGAGGCCAGTGGGATTTTGTCTTAGACAGGAACAGTGAAAAAGACTATATCTACGTGCACAGGTTGCTCTAGGAGGTTGGCAGCAGCATCCTCATGGTTAGAAGGAACTGGATCTGACCACGATCTGGGCGTCTAGTAGTGAGGTGGTCGGCCTCGGCATAGGAAACTCAGCATCTATATGGAAACGATGGTCCGATGAAGTATAGAGGTAGTGACTGGAAAGCTTGGCACCAGTCGATGAGGTAGTGGCTCACTAGAGGGGGTGGCAACAGTGCTGTAGAGGAGCATCAGAGGAGGGCGGCACACAGGTAGGGAGGCGACCTGCACTGCGGGATGGTCAGATACGGAGAGAGACTCGTGGGGTCGCACCTGCTACAGGAGGATAAGGGGGTGACCGACAAGTGGGGCCACCCTCCCCTTCTTTCAAAGACCCATTTTTTATTGATTTATTAATCATCCACCCCACTTGGAATTTTTTTTGGTGTCCTGTATGGACATTTCCACACGCATGCCTCATTTATCCAAAGGCTAATCAATTAGCCTTTTATTATAATAAAAAAATTGTTGTAATCAAAATATTATTATTATTATTATATTATTATTATTATATTCCTATAATTATATTATTATATTTTTTATTCCAAAATTTTTTATAATGAATGTGTGGTCAAAAAATAATATTCTGAATAATGTAGTACCACTGGAAAACTTGGAAATTGTCAAAACATGGTTGTAAAACCCACAGTTGATCCGAATCAATTTTAATACCCAAAATCAAATTGTGCACAATCTATGAATTTTTTTTCATATGTACATAACTTGGTCATCAGATCTCATATTGAAGCGTGGTCAGATCCATTGAGATAAAAATTAAACCATCTCCTTAAAATTTAATGAAACATAATTTTTCTAGGCCTAAAAATTTTACACAGTCACTCTAATACCAATTGAAGGTATCAGGGATGTAGCAGAATCCTGTGAGCCAGGTATTTTAATGTTTTTAATCATATGGGAGACTAGAATTGTCATCTTAGATGATCTGATCCCTAGTACAGTTCAAGGATCTTGTGTAAATTAAACAAATCAAAAAAAAAAGTAAACTGAAAACAAACATTTTTTATCTGAAGTTGTGCTCGACATCTTCTTGTCATCGATGATCGCTGCTTGAAGGATCCAAAGAAGGATCCCTCAAGATCATACACACATTCTTTAAAAATCTACTAGATCATTGATAATTGAATTCATTCCTCATATAAAAACATAAACAACATAAACATTTTTATTGAAAAAATAGCATACTAAATGTGAATAGTTTAACCATAAACAATGAATTGTATCAAAATAGAACATTCAAATTCAAACTAATCATAAACCCTTCAATAAAATATGGTATATGGTATCATAAGTGATCAATATCAATCAAACATAATATTAAATAAAGTATTTTGACATAGATGAACTATAATAAAATTATTAATGTTTTCTTGAGAGAAATACCTATTTTTTACTTTTAATTCATTTATTTAAAAGGTTGTGCAATTTTAAAAGAAAAAATTTTCATTGAAATGAATATTTTAAAATTTTAAATTAAGATTCAAGATATTAAGGTGTCATGATGATAGAAAAATTCTCTCATTCTGTATAAGTTAAAAAACATTCCTTCTATATTTTTGTTGAAAAAATCATAAAGTACCTTGTTTGGAAAATGAAAAAAATATTCATTTCAAACTTTTTTATAAAAAGTAAAAAATGGGTAAAAAGACTTTAAACATTTATAGGATAATAGTAAAAATATATTGGAAAACATTTTTAAGAAATGTGGACATGGATTATAAATATTCCCCAGTATATACTTACATATAAACAATCCCAAATAATAATGAAATTGTGAAATTAACCCTTACCTTAAACTTTACTTTAGTTGAATGTGATTTAACCTCCTATATAATGTTTTAGAGAATGTTATTAATTTATACCAGAACCATATCCATATTTATGATATCATATATGATCATCCTATATCATTTTTTCAATAATATTTCATTATTATCCTTGTTTTGCGTGTTAACTGCTTTATTTTTCTATGCATCTTTTATCAGTTAAGTATTGTTTCCTATGAATATGATATATTTATTTCATCTCCATAATGATATTAAGTTCATAGATATCATTTTTATTCATTATATATATTTTTATATTCATTATTGAATTTTTAACATGGAAAATGAATCACATTGCATCGTGGAGATGATAGGTCGTACGTACGCACGAGCGACGGTATTATTCCCTTAATTGTGAAAGGGTAAGTAATTAGATGGTATATTAATTATACAGAATAAATATAATTTCATAATTACTATATATATCCATTATTTTTATTATTATACCAATCCAAGTAAAGTGGTGATGAAAAATAAATTACACCACAACGTGGAGAGGGTAAGTCGTACGTACGCACGCCCTGTTCTTTCCTTTTTCATAGGATGGATAATAGGTGGAATATGATTGTACCATAATCATAATAAAATATCATCATATATATGATAATTTATTTATTAATTTATAATTTAAACAACACATGAAGAGTAAGTGTAAAAAGAAATGAACTTGAATGAGCTGGTAAAACAATTACCACTTCTTCGATGGACATCCTTTAAATATCTTATTAATGGATTTAGATTTGGTATTTTCGGAATACCTGGACCTCAAAAACATAGATAAGTATGTTTGGAGTATAAATTGGTAGGGTTTTTCTGATCTAGAAGTCTCAATGTGGTTTGAGGAATTTAGGGAGGTTCCCATTTATAATTGAGGTGAGGTTCACTTTTGGAAACTCTCAAAAAAATAAATTAATATAAATTAATTTCCAATTTAAAATAGCTCCAAAGTGAGTTATTTATAATATTATATGACAGTTGTTTGAAATAATATCAACCAATAATTTTTAGACAAGTTCATGTCACATTCTTACCCTTATCTTTTGGTTTTAACCCTTAGTTAATCTCTTTAACTCTTACCATGAAAATATATATTTTTACTATTTGACGATTAATATAGTTACTATAAAATGCCAAATAAACCTTAAATGATTCATTAATGTCTTTTTAAACTTTATCCAAATCAGTTGGCTGAATTTTATATTTTTAAAAAAATTATATCAGTTAAAAAATATTATTTATTTTAATATAACATTAATGACAATTTTGATACTATTCATTACTTTGACTTTTAAGAAAATACATAACTCAATATATCTTCAAAAAAAATACATCTAATATATATTTAAAATTTAAAAGATATATATAATTTTTTTTGATTACATTAATTATGTCAAATTATATTTTTTAATATTTTTTAATATAATTTATTTGATATTTCTGTTAATTAAATAATTACTACATCATCATTGTATAACCCTTAAAGGTAATTATTTATTTATTTAAATTAAAAATAAATTATCATGATAAATATAAATATTTTATATTTCAAATTAATATTTATAATCAAAAATATATTCTAAACAACTATATATTAAAAATGTAATACTTATTAAAAACATGAGTATGACATATTTGTCTTTTCTTAAAATAAAATACTATAAAAGGGTTAAAGTCATCCAAGTGGCTTCAAGAGGCCATAAAATTATCCCAATGATGATTTTTTTCTAAAATAACTCATCCAATAAAATTAGAACAAGTTTTAGGGTAATTTTATAATATTATTTTTACCCTTAATTACTCGATTTACCTTTTACCGTGTTAATAAAAAAATTACTAAAATTACTATTCATAATTTCCAAAAATAAAAGGGAATTATTTACATAATTTTAACCGACTGATTCAAAATATGGAATCCATTTTTCAAAATTCAAAACAAATAAGTTTTATTAATTAATTTAAAATTAATCTCATTGACGAAACAAGAAAACGAGTTTTTATATAGTGAAAACATTCAGAAGATTGAAATGTTTTTATATCCAAATTCAATGTAAAATTGATTAAAATGACATAAATTAGATTAAATGATAAAAATTGATCAAATTATACTTTAAGTCCAATCAAAAATATAATTTAACACTATAAATTATTTGGTTGAAAAAGTTGTTTTCAATTAAAAATTAATATTTTTTAATATTCATCAAAACAGAAAACTTATCAGAAAAATATAAAAAATTAAACCAAAGTAAATTTTTATATTCCTATTTAAAATAATAAGTTTATTTTTTAAAATTTAATTTATAAAAGTGTCAAAAAATATATTTAAATCAAGTGCACCATCAAAAGGTGGCAAAACTACCTTTATAAAAATATAGCTTTTTAGGTATAAAAATTGGATTTTTTTTATCATGTCTAGAAAACAACTAGAATGTATTAAATATAAATTTTATTAATATCATTCACTGATAGTAATAAATTTAATTTATTAGAAAAAAACACCTTTGGCGCATAATAATAGTTTTTATAAAAACTTTTCCTTTATATTAAATTGGTTTTTATATTTTTTTTAAATTATTTGGTAACCAATTAATTAAATAATATATTTTAATAATATATTTAATACTATTCATAACCACCAATTTAATAGCAGGGGATAATTTCATTTTAAATAATAATATTAATAGTATATCATGGTTTCGTTTAAGCTCGGTGTTGCGTGCGATGCAAGCTATCAAAAATATTTACTATAAAAAATAATACATACCATAAAATCTTAGGGTGTTATATTCTCTCATCCTTAAATAAATTTTATCCTCATAATTTAAAATTTTACTTCAAAAATAAAAGTTTGATACATGAAAATTCCTTTATGGGAAACCCACATTGAAAATAGGGTTAAAGAAACTTCCACTTTAAAATAAAGAAAGGGAAGTATGAAGGGCACCTAAGGTAACACATACTTGGATTCCATGTAGTAAAACATGGACATTGAAGAGAAAACTAACTATCAAGTTCTAATGGAGAGTGATATAAAACAAGTTATCAAGAAATTTAACAATCACAAAACCATAAATTTGTGATTGGTTAAAAGACCATTGATTTATCAGAAATAAAAGTAAACGGATAATGTTTTTGTTCCAAAAAACCTTTTCCTAGAGTTAAAGGATTATTTTATTATTCAGATAATCACATAATTAATTTTATTCCATGTCATAATCATAATCTTATCCTTAGGTTATGCTTCAATCTATTTTCACTTCATCCTTTACACCTGGAAATGAAAGTTCAAAATGAATTTTTCACACCTAAATCACTTTTATGAATCATAAGATACAAAAGTCATTACTTTAGCTTTTAAATGTTTACTGAAACCAAAATGGTTAGCATGGGTTACCCAATATGATAAATCATACTTTAACCTCAAACAATAATATTCAATATTCAACTTAATCCATTCCAACCTTAAGACTCATTCAAAATACATCTGTCCAAATTCACAGTCCAAATTTTTTTAAGGAATGTCACTAAATTTCAAAAATTAAATTAACATCAGATTTTCCCCAAATAACATGGTGTGGATCTTTTGTCACATGCCAAATATATGAATGCCTTGATCACCTTAAATCGTTAATTAAAACATGCATTCTTCCAAATATGTAAAGAATAAATAATACAATACAATCCTTATATATCTCATGATTCTTATAACCAAAATATCATAACATAATTCTTGAATCCAAAAACACAAATACATTAATTATTCCACTTCTACTAATAGTAACAGCATAAGATTTACCTTTATCTCTTTACTTTTTTTGAGCTATATTTTCTGGATTCTTAGGACATTAATTTTTGTATTTTCTCATATTCTTATATTTAAAACATTACACATTTACAGCTTATTTATTTCCCTTATAATCATGATCTTGGTGACCTTTCTCTCCACATTTGTAACAAACTCTCATTCCCTTCAGGTAAGTACCAAGTTGTTTCTTCCTACAATTATCACATGTGATAAAAACCTTATTTACCTTTTTCCATTTATCCATCTCTTACTCCACCATTATATTCTTCTATTTCTTTACCTTAAATTCATAAGAAGTATATAATTATTTCTCTATCTTGATATCTCATGAGACTATATCTTTATATGATGAGAAATTTTGGGAGACCAATTCTATTTGGAGTAATGGATTTAACCCATCAAATAAATGTTCAATATTACTCATTAGGTTATGTGTGTAGTCTGTAACATTCCTTTATAACCCTATAAATATGGATTCATATTTAAAAATATTCTCATCCTCCTTTTGTCTCAGATTCAATAATTCTCTCTCGATATCTACTCTCTATTAATGAGGGAAATTTTTTTCAAGAAAATTTCCTTAAAATCCTTCCATTCCATGATTTCTATTTTCTCTACCTCTTTAGTATTTTGAATCAATGACCACCATTGATCCGCATCTCCAGATAGATAATAAACTGTCATAAAAACCGTCTCCCTTTTCTTACATCCCAAATAGCGAAATATATTTGCTAAGGAACATATCCATTGCTCATTTATAAATGGATTTGTAGCCCCATTAAATGATAAAGGTTGTTGTCACATGAATCATTCCAACATTGTTCCTCCGCATTGTGGGTTAGGCTACTCTAAATAGGTAAGGTTATTGTTCATAAACTAATTCAGTTATCCAAGTATATTTATAAGTTTTTTGGCACCAGTTTCATCTCTAACTCCAACACCATTATCTTTCATAGGAGGTAAATCCATATATGGATTATGTGTATTGATATTGTTTACATTCCTTCCACTATGAATCATTTCTAAAAAAATGTCATACACTAGATTATATCATAACATTATGAAATATAATTTATAATATTAGAAATATTGAATTACATAACCAAAATTTAAAATTTAGGTATAACTAATATCTAAATCATAAGCTATGTTTATTTAGGTATATTTCAAAAAAATCATAGGGTTTCACTCTATAATATATGTTTTCCTAAATCTAGTTCCCAAGGTTTCTGCTAAAATTACTCTGATACCAACTAGAAAGACCTTGACCCCAGTAACCTGGAGTCGGTGCCTCACTTTATTATATTAGAATTTATATAATTAATCACATTTTAAAGGACCAAACATTTTAATAGTTTTTGAAAACTATATACATACTTGAAACATAAATTAAAATTTAAAATATAAAATAAAAAAATTGAGAATACTTTGAGAATTCTATTATTCTCCTAGCTTAAACCTATATATCAGTCATAATATACATCTTGGCATCCTGGGAAACATAAATCATAGGAAAGGGGTGAACTCAGATGCTCAGTAAGGGTAATATTACAATGGAATATATTGTGAATAAATAAGAATAAACATAAATGTAAGGTTTATAACTAAAATATAATCCATTTAAAACATAATCTTGAGAATAATATGGCTAGAATAAATGAAAATAAATTAATTCCATAAAAATAATCCAATGGATATTCTACTAATTGAATATTCATATGGAATTTCAATAAATAATCTTATAAGGATGGAATTCATAATTTCAGACATCATAAACATACCGTCAAGGCTTCGGCCAACACACCATACATAAATAGGTAAGGCCTCATCCAATACCTAAACCAGTTTGTCTCATGATACCTACCAATGAATTGAGGGGATATGATGGTCCCTTCCCATCACTTACTAATTACAATTAATTCATCATATAAAAACATAAACAACATAAACATTTGTATTGAAGAACTAGCATATAAAATGTGAATACTTTAACCACAAACCATGAATGGTATCAAAATAACACATCTACAGTCAAACAAATCATAAAACCTTTAATAAAATATGTTATGTGGTATCATAAGAGATCAAACTCAATCAATCATAATATCTAATTAATTTTGTTAATATTTATGAAAATACTCTAATAAAATCATTATAATTTTCTTAAAATAAATATCCCTTTTTTAATTTGAAATAATTTGTTTAAAAGGTTATGAAATTTTAAAATAAAACATTTTCACTGAAAATATCTTGTAAATTTTCAAAGGAATATTTAATACATTAAGGTTTCATGATGGTGGAAAAATCCACTCATGCCAAATAAGTTAAAAAACATTCCTTTCATATTTTTGTTGAAAAAGTCATAAAGTACCTCATTTGGAAATGATAAAAAGATTCCTTTCAGACCATTTTATGAAAAGCAGAAGATGTATTAAAAAACATTAAAAAAATTAGGATAATAGTAAAAATATTTTGGAATTTTTTTTTAAGAAACATGGACATGGATGATAAATAATCTTCAGTAGATGCTTACATATAAACAATCCCAAATAATTATGAGATTTTGAAATTAACCCTTGCCTTGCATTTTCCTTTACTTCAACATGATTTAATCTATTGTATAATGGTTTAAAGTATACTGTTAATCTATAACACAACCATATCCATATTTATGATATCATATATTATCATCTTATATCATTTTGTTAATAATATTTCGTTATTACCCTTGTTTCAAGTGTTAATTGCTCCATTTTCCTATGCATGTTTTATCATGTAAGTCGTGTTTCTTATGCATAGGATATATTTATTTCATTTAAAAAATGATATTAAGTTCATATATATCATATTTATTCATTATACACATTTTTCTAATCTTTCTTAAATGCTTAACATGGAAAATGAATCACATAACATTATGGAGACGGTAGGTCGTACGTATGCACGATCGATGGTATCATTCTATTAATAATGAAAGTGTAATAAAATGGATGGTATATTAATTATAAAGAATAAATATTATGTCATAATTACTATATATATCCATTATTTACATTATTATACCCATCTAAGTAAAGTGGTGATGAAAAAAATTACACCACGGCATGGAGACGATAAGTCGTATGTACGCACGCGCGGTATTTTCATTTTTCATAGGATGAATAAGAGGTGGAATATGGTTTTCCCATAATAATAATAACATATAATAATATATATGATACTATATTTAGTACTTTATAATGGAAACAATGCATTAGGATTAAGTAGAAGAAGAAAATAACTTGAATGAATTGGTAAAACAATTACCTCTTCTTTGATGAAATTCCTTTATATATCTTCTTAAGAGATTTATAGTTGGAATTTTTGGAATACCAGTACCTCAAAAACTTTTATAATTATTTTGGGAGGAGAAATGGTTATGTTTTGGTCAAGCTAGAAGTCTCAAAGTGGTGTGATTAATTGATGGAGGAGGTGCCCTTTTATAATTGAGGTGAGAGTCACTTTTGGAAACTCTCAGAATATTAAATTAATATAAATTAATTTCCAATTAAAAAGGGGTACAAAGTAATTTATTTATAATATTAGATAAATATGGGTCGAAATAATCTCAACCAATATTTTTTTGATAAGTTTAGGTCAAATTATTACCCTGATATTTTGGCTTTAACACTTAGTAAATCTCTTTAACTTTAACC
This sequence comes from Viscum album, assembly GCA_963277665.1. NCBI lineage: Eukaryota > Viridiplantae > Streptophyta > Magnoliopsida > Santalales > Viscaceae > Viscum > Viscum album. The sequence continues at coordinate 309,753,494 of OY728133.1, read as the reverse complement.
ATGACAATATGTATTTTTACTCTTTGAAGGTTAATATAGTTACTATAAAATGAAAAAATAACCTTAAACGAGTCATTAATGTCATTTTAGTCTTTATCCCAATAATTTGGCCAAATTTTTTATTTTTATGAATTTTATATCATTTAATAGAATATTATTTATTTTAATATAACATTAATGACAATATTGATACTATTCATTACTTTGACTTTTAAAAAAATAAATAAAACAAGATATATTCAAATAAACAAATCTAATATATCCATAAATTTTCAAATTTATCTATAAAATTATTGTATGACATTAATTATGTCATATTATATTTATTTTAATATTTTTAATATCATTTATTTGATATTTTCATTAATTAAATAATTATTGCATCATCATTGTATATGTGTTTAAAGTGATTATTTTTTTCTTAAAATTTAAAAATAAAATATCATGATGAAGATAAATATTTTATATTTCAAATTAATATTTATAGTTGAAGATATTTTTTGAATAACCATATATTAAAAATGTAATAGTTATTAAAAACATGAGTATGAAATATTTGGATTTTCTTAAAATAAAATACTATAAAAGAATTAAATTCATCCAAGTGGCTCCAAGAGGACATAAAATTGACCCAAGGATGGTATTTATAAACAATCATTCATCCAATAAAATTATAACAAGTGTTAGGGTAATTTTATAATATATTTTTACCCTTAATTACTCGATTTACCTTTAACCGTGTTAATAAAAAAATTACTAAAATTACTATTCATAATGTCCAAAAATAAAAAAGTCCTATTTAAATAATTTGGACCCGCATATTAAAAATATGGAATCAATTTTTTTTAAATTAAAAAAATACAATTTTCATTAATTAATTTAAAATTAATCTTGTTAACGGAACAAGAAAACGAGTTTTTAACGTGAAAACATTCAAAATATTGAAATGTTTTTATATTCAAATTAAATGTGAAATTGATTTAATTTAACTAAATTGTATTAACTAATAAAAAAATTATCTACCCATACTTTAAAACCAATCAAAAATATAATTTAACCCTATAAATTATTTGGATGAAAACGCTGTTTTAAATTAAAATTTAGTATTTTTTTACTATTCATCAAAACATATAACTTATCAGAAAAATAACAAAAATTAAATTAAAGAAAATTTTTAAATTCCAATTTAAAATAATAAGTTTATTTTATCAAATATAATTTATAAAAGTGTCAAAACTATATTTAAAATAAGTTCACCATCAAAAGGTGGAAAACTTACTTTATAAAAATATGGATTTTTATGCGTAAAAATTGGATTTATTTTTCTATCTTATCTAGAAAACACATAAGATGAATGTTAAAAATTATATTAAATATATTATATATAAATTTAATTAATATCATTCACTAATATTAGCTAATTTAATTTATTTGGATAAAACACCTTTGGCATATAATAATAGTTTTTATAAAAACTTTTCATTTATATTAAATTGGTTTATATATTTAATTTTAATTATTTGGTAAGTAATGAATTAACTAATATATTTTCATAATATAGTTAATACTATTCATAACTAATAATTTAACATCTAGGAGTTAATTTCATTTTAAATAATAATATTAATAGTATATTATGGTTTCGTTTAAGCTCGAGGTTGTGTACAATATAAGCTATCGAAAATATTAACTATAAAAAAGAATACATACCATAAAATCTTGGGGTGTTACATTTTACATTGATAAAATTACATGAAACTGAAATATTATCAAAATTCTAAATAGTAAAACCATGATAATAATTAGTAGATAGCATATAGGAATGCATATCTTTTTGGAAAATAAAAAACAAATCAATAAAAATGGTAGAGAAGTAATTGATGAAGCACATGTCTCAGTAGAAATGGGAAAATAATTTGGCGTATTCTATGGAAGGTGTGTGTATATCCGACCACATCATTGATAGATAAACACCCCAGGTGGAGATGGAGGATGATAATGAAGAGGTAGAAAGATACACTTGAAGGTTATAATCAAAAGGTGAAAATGAGAGAAGTGGTGACTGTAAGGAGGAAGAATCAAAGAAGGACAATTCTCCAGAACCATGGATTTATAATGGTGCCTTTTTATGTGCATGGATTACAAAAAAAATATATACTTAAGATAACAACATTGAGTTTTCAAAGGCGAGGATGGGTGTCTCAAACCTAATACGTACCTGAAGACACGTAAGGGTAGTGAATGAGGTTAGTAGGAGGGGAATAAGACATGATAATAAGTATTTTATTGGGAAATCGTAAAAAAAATATGATCAATGAGATAAGTGGATGTAAGGATTGAATCATTTCAGAAAACTATGGAGACCTTCATGTGAAACAAGAGGGATTAAACAACCATTAAAATGTGGCGATCCTTGTACTCAGTAACATCGTTTTTCTTTAGTGTGTTAAGAAAAAAAAGTTTTATGAATAATTCCATGTGTGAAGAATATAGAGAAGGAAATAATTAATATATTTTACTATCCATTATCATAAGATAATAATTGAATAAAAATAGATAATGTGGTTTTTATTTCATTATAAAAATAAGAAAAAATATAAAGGATCCCAAAAAGTATTTTTAAGATCCAACCTTGGACATATGAGAGAAAAAATTTGAGAAATTTATGATACTAAAAAACCCCAATTTACAAGGAATAAGACATGACCCCCAAATATTAGAATGGATAAGTTCAAATGGATGTGACACCCACTTATACACTTGAGGAATATAAGTAACCTGGTGGTGTTAAGAAAAGTGATAGTGTAACATTCTATTACTATTTTAAGGTACTCCTTAACCCCTCTTTTGATCATGCTTTGTTTGGGTCTTGTTTAGGGGTGATTTGGGTGAAATTTTAAAAAAATTGGAGGGATCTTGGGTTGTGCACGATTGTTACATGATTTTCCCAAACAATGCACCCAACTAGTGAAAACCATACAAACCCAGGCAGTGGGGGTTTGCATGGTTAGCACAAAATTTTCAAATTGTGCACCCTACTAGTTAAAACCATTAAAACATAGGGTTCTCACGGTTGGCATACATTTTTTAAACCATGAGGCCCTGCCCATCTAACCATGCGTGTGATAACTAATTATTCCAAAAATTCTTTAAAAATTTCTCAAACCCCAATTTAGACCCATGCTCAACCCTAACTTGAGGTTGTATGATTTCCTAGGTATTTTGGGATCCTAAGAACCAATTTTTCCTCCATAAAACTCTCTCCAAGACTGATCGAATCTAGGTGATCATCATTAGATCTCTCCCTAGTATGATTTATTCTCCCATTATTTATATCCCAGTCTCTTCATCACTCCTTAGGGTTTGTTAGATCTACATTTTTTTGGATGATCTAATCCCCATTGTTTTAGATCTTGAATCTAGGTTTGATTCTTGGATCTCTGTTGTTGATGTTCTTCATTGGAGTTTCCCATTTAAGGCACTATGAGATGTGATCTCCTTGTTTCGATAGGGGGTTCTGTTTATAATTGGCTAATTTATTTAACCCTAAATTGCTTAATTTAAATTAAATTACTTTTAATTAAATTGTAAAAAAACAATTCATTGTGGATTGTGGTTTAAATTTTCTTTGCCATGAAATTTGGGACCCCCCCCCCCCAATTCTAATGCATTGAGGTGTGCTTGTGAAATTTGATGGAAAGTTGTGTAATTTAAATTATGGAATTTAAATTTTGAAATTTTTTTGTGAAATTTATTTCAAATTTTTATTTGAGAAAACGTGGATTAAATTTTTTTGATAGAAACTCATTGGTTTTATCCTGGAAAAAGGTATGATTTGATTAAAAACCTGTTTTTGTTTTTAAATAGAAATTAGAATATGGAAATGGAAAAAATGGTTTAATTGTATTTTGAACAGTTTTAAAGTAAATTTTCCATTATTAATTGATGTTATAGCACATGTAATCCTAGGTAGTTAGTGATTTATTTGGTAAAAAACTCCATTTATTCTTTAAAACTCTAACAAAACATATGCAGCAGGCCACATCCCTGATCGGATATCGATGAGTCCTCTTTGACCAATTTCTAAGGGATGTGTGCACACATATTACCATGATCACCTATTCGAGTGTTTGAGGATCCCATAACCTGGAACTATCATACCTATTATAATATGACCATGTTGCTCATTTTTGATTATTTTGATATATATTCCATTGTTTGTAAATAGTTTTACACATTCCTTATGAATTTATATAAATTGTTTTATATAAAATGTTTATTAATCCATTGTTTAGAAATATTTTCCATCAATTTAAATGTAAATCATGATTTCTTTTAATTATTTTTTTTACTTTAATACATTTTTATTTAAAATTGAAATATTTATTTGGTTAATTAACCTGACATCTTATTATGGAATCCTTGGTGAGACCCTATCAGGCTTTTAGCTCACACCCTACCTATGACTTTGGGAATTTGTAGATTTCCTCCTATTAGGTTTGAGCAAGGGGAAATCACCACTGTGAGGTGGTATTTTTTGTGATATTTGGGATTTGATGGTGTACTTTGGTTTGTTTATACCTGTTTGACTTCTGGTACATTTCTCCCTGTGAAGTTTTCTTTTGTGCATACTGACTTATAACTCTTTCTTCTGTTGTGTTTGTGTAAAATTCATTCCCACTTTTATATTGTTTGACGTCAATTGATAATATTCAACCCATGGGGATCAATAACTCCCTTCGGTATATGTTAGTACTGGATCAGTTGTCAGGGTAACAGGGTATCTAGGTTGGTTCATGAAAAAGTGGTATCGAAGGTGCAGACTGAGCATCTTACCTTGATCTAAGTATGCATTTTTGTAATCTTTTTGGGAATTATGAGGTATTTATGTCTGATATTATGGTTATATCTCACTGTAATGAGCCTTAAGTCATCAAATTTGGTTTGGGAAAGACATCTTGAGGATTAGTTATAGTCTTTTTCTAGCTTTTCATTTGTATTGATTGAAATCCAAATCTTGTTTATCAATCTATTAGGATTAATTTTTCATATTTCTCTTATTTGATAGTTATTCTTTGTAACTGTTCTAACAACTTCAATTTTTTCTGATGATGTTTTGTATAATTATGAATCTAAGAATACATTTGATTCAGATCCAGGAAAAAGTTATTGATTAACCACATAAATCTAATCCTCATGTGGACTAGAATATGGTTGAGGTTGTTGTGTGTGTTGTCCAAGGTCTAGAATAGAAACCTTCACTTGTTCCCATTTAGGATCCAGTTTTGTAACCTTAGAGGGATGAAATCAGGATTCATGATCAGGAGTTCCTTCTCCAAAATCCATCATCATTCCAAGGATCTAATTATCCACAACTAGATGAGGATTTGTTGATAAATATAGAGCTTTTGTTTGAGTTATTGGAGACATCGGAAGAAGTCAATGTAAAATGTGACACCTTCAAGATATAGGGTCCCAACAGGAGATATTGGTACATGATGGTTATGGAAAAGAATCATGAGATATTATATTGTAAATCCTTTAAACATCTTTTCACTAACCAATTATATCTAGTATCGATGGTGTTGGTCAAGGATGTAGATATTTTCAAACTCAATAAGGTTGATAGGACTATGAAAAAATATGTAAATCGCTTTTCTAATATTTTATAGTTTTCACCTGAGATTTTGATGAATAAGAAGATGAATACTTGAATGTTTGAGATGGGGCTTCAATCTGATATTTGTTCTCATGTTTTCTTGATGAAGTTGTCTTCTTATGTTGATGTGTTGGATAAATTATTGATGGTTGAAATGAACTTGTCTAGCAATTCAAGGTTGGTGGGAGTTCTTTTTTCTCCTAGTGGTGATTATGTGTGTTCCCACTAAGATAAGAGGAAGCATGATGAATCTTGTGGTGGTTCTCAATAGTAGGTATTTTTTATTCCTCTTTTAGTACCTAGAAGAGGCCTGTTGATTTGTTACCAGTGTGGAAAACTTGGGCACTCGAAATGGGTTTTCACTGAGACGCCCAATATACGTGGTTCTTTAGGATTCTTGAGTCACTTAGAAAAGTTCTTCTATGTATATTATACTCCATGTAGTGGCATTGGATATTTAGTGCCTATTTAAATTTTGGTGCAATCATATGCTTCATGAACTAAGGGTTTTTAGCCATAGGCATCCTAAATGAAGGTTCTTTACATAGTGGAAGAGTCTCCAGAGGAAGAATATATGGGTCCAACAACCGTGATAGGTACTATAAATATTGATTCATCTTTAGTAACTACTTTATTTGATATCATTGCATCACATTCGTTCATTTCAAACCATGTTGTCAATATACTAAATCTTTATACAGAGTTTTTATCATATGTGATGGATATTACTACACCCCTCAAAATAAAGCTAGATCAGGGTCTTCATAATACCACTTTCATTTTCTCTATATTGAATATTAATCTTACTTAGTATTTTTTGGTTATCAACATAAAACCGTTTGATGTCATTTTAGGATAGATTGGATCATTTCCAATAAATCTTGGATTTATTATTATCTTTTACGGACCTCCTTTATTACACCTTATGGTATGTGTCATGTCTTTTAAGGAGAATGGGACCCAATTTTGAGTAGAGTCGTACCTTCCTATCCAGAGTTGAGGAAAGTAATATCTTTGTTCTCTTTTGATCTGGAGTGAGAATCTTTGAGCGGTGATCTCCCTCCAATTTTCATCGAGTTTCCTAGTGTTTTTCCTTCTAACTTCTATGGTTTTCCACCAGAAATAGAGGTTGAGTTCTATATTGATTTAGTACCTGGTACTCAACCAGTTTCTATTCCCTCTTACCATATTTCACCATCTAAAATGATATATTTTAATTCTTATCTTGATAATATTTTAGAGAAAGGATTTATATGCCTGAGTGTGTCACCTTGGGCAGTTCATGTTCACTTTTCTGAGAAATTTGATGGGTCACTTCACCTTTGTGTTGATTACTTAAAACTAAATTGATTTATAGTAAAGAAAAAAAATATTCATTCCACTAATTGAGGATTTTTTTTACCGGTTAAAAGGGGTGAATTAGGTTTCAAAGATTTATCTTTGATCTAGTTATAATCAGTTGAGAATAAAAGAATATAACATTTATAAAACTAGCTTTAGGAGTAGGTATAGCCATTATGAGTAACTTTTCATGCCATTTGGTTTAAAAAATTATCTTATGGTCTTTATGCCTTTAATGAATAGTATTTTCCATTAGTATCTCGATACTTTAGGGGTAGTCTTCATGGATGACATCTTTTTTTACTCTAAGTTTGAGGAGGATCATGTGTATCATCTGAGAGAAGTTCTAGAATTATTGAGACATCACTAAATTTATGCCAAGCTATCAAAATGTGATTTCTGTATTTGGGAAGTGAAGTTATTGGGACATGTGGGGTCATAACATGGTATATTAGTTGATCATGATAAGGTAAAATTTGTTATGACATGGGAACAACTACGAAATATTTTTTTGATTCAGATCTTCTTTGGTTTGGCTATTTATTATCGACGGTTTTTAAAGGACTTCTCAAAATTGGATTCTCTGATGACTGCTCTAACTCAGAAGGGAGTAAAGTTTTCTTGGGATGAAAAATGTCAGAGTTATTTTGTCGAGATGAAACTTATTTTGACTAATGAGCCATTGTTGACACTTCTAGAGGTCGGTTAGGGATATGTGATCTTCTATGATACATAATGTTTGATTTTTGGTTGTGTTGTTATGCTGGGTGATGATGGATCTCAGTAGCTTAGGTTACACGAGAAGAATTATCCAACCCATGACCTTGAACTCATAGTTGTGATTCATGTGCTTAAGAGTTGGCAACATTACCTTTTCTGATAAAGGTTTACCATGTATTCTAACCACAAGATCTTGAGTTATATATTCTCTGAAAAAGATTTAAATCTCTTATAGAGGAATTGGGTCGAGTACCTAGAATTATTTGATTTCAACATTGCCTATACCCTGGGGAAAGGTAATGTTGTTTTGGATACTTTGATTAGGAAACTTCCAACCCATTCCATGAAAGAATCATCAGAATAGTAGAACTTGATGGATCTTTTTTCATAGATTCATATTGGAGTCCAGGAATCAGGGGTTGAGGTTTCCTTATCTAATGTTCAATTGAAATATTCTCTTCTCGAGTTGATTCTTCAAGAAAAACAGCTTGATAAAGAGTTTCATATAATTAGTGACTCTCTTTATGGAGGGGATACTATTGCTGAGTGATCATTCTCCATGGAGGGAATTATATGTTATTGGAATATTTTTATGGTATTGGTGTTAGTTAGGAATGTTGTGATGGGGGATTTCCATAATTCATAGTGATAATTTCACCTAGGAACCATGAAGATGTTCTATGAAATACAGTGATGATTCTGGTGGCTAGGTATGAGGCAGGGCATTGCTGATTTTTCCTCTCATTGTTTTACATGTCAACAGGTCAAGGCCGAGCACCAAAGACCTTTAGGTTTTCTTCATCCACTTCCAGTGAAAACTTGGAAGTGGGATGAGATCTCTATGGAATTTGTGTTTAGGTTTCCACGTATCCAAAAAAATAAAAATTTTATATGGGTTGTGATTGATAGGTTGTCCAAATGGGCTCACTTTATACACATTCATGATTCATCCAAATTTTAGGAGCTAGTAAATCTCTATGTGAATGTTATTGTTCTTTTTCATGGATTTCCTTTTGGTATAGTCTCTAATAGAGATACTCATTTTACTTCTCACTTTTGGAGAGGCCTTCAAGAGGCAATGAGATCTCAAGTTTATTTAATCATGGAAAACCATCCGCAGTCAGATTTCCAGAAAAAAAAAGAGCTATATATATTCTTGAGTATATTATTTGAACCTACATTCTTGACTTTAGTGGGGATTGGGATGACTAATTGTGGCTGTTTCACTTTTCTTATAACAATAGTTACCAGTCCATGATCATAATGGATCCTTTTGAGGCCTTGTAAGGATGGCCTTATAAATCTTCATTGTGTAGGTTAGATATTGGTGAAAGTTACATGGTTGGACCAAGATTGGTTCAAGAGATGATAGCAAAGATTCAATTAATTCAACATATAATATTGACGACATAGATCTGATATAAGTCATATGATGATCATCATCATATATCATTGAAATTTTTAGTTGGTGATCAGGTGTTCTTGAAATTTTTACCCTGTTTGGGTCGTAGACGACTTGGGATGCAAGGGAAGCATATTCCTCGTTTTGTAGGACATTTTGAAGTTATTTAGAAAGTGGGAAAGTTTATTACCAGTTATCACTTCCACCATAGCTGACATTGATACATAACATTTTTCATATATCTAAACTAAAAAAGTATCTTTCTGGTCCATCTCATGTTTTGAGCTCAAGTGATCTTGATGTTGAGCTTGATTTATCTGTGACTAAGCACTCAGTCAGGATAGTTGAATCTGAAACCAAGGTACTTTGTGGGAGGAAGATACCTTTGGTTCAAATGATATGGAAGCATGGTTATGATACTCATGAAACTTTGGATAGGGAGACATTGATGAGAGAGAATTGGCCTCACCTTTTTAACATGGAATCTTCTTAAATGGATTTATAGGGACAGAAATTTTCTATGGTGGGGTGTTTATAACATCCTGGTACTATTTGTATGTACTCGTTAACCCCACTTTTGATCATTCTTTTTTTGGATATCGTTAAGGGGTTCTTTGGGTGAAATTTTGAAAGTTTTGGAGGGTCTTGGGATGTGCACAGTTGGTACACAGTTTTCCAAAACCGTGTGCTCTCTTAGTGTAAATCGTAAAAACCTAGGTAGTGGGGGTTTTCATTGTTGGAACATGGTTTCTAAATCATGTTCTCACCAAGTAGAAACTATGTAACCCCATCAGTATGGGCACATGGTTAGGGTGCATGGTTTGACAAATCAAGCGGTCGTTCCCAACTAACCATGCATGTGGGATTTAATTTTTTTAAAATTATTTAAAAATTTCCTAAACCCCCATTTATACCCCCTCTCAACCCTAACTGGGGGTTGGACAATTTCCTAGGTATTTGGGGCACCCGATAACCAATTTTGGCTCCTCCAAACCCCCTCTAAGGCAGATCAAAGATAAGAAATCATTGTTCAATCTCTCCCCAGTAAGAGTTCCTCTTTCATTATCTATTTACCCTCTATTCTTCTCTAGTACTTAATATTTTTTAGATCTCTTTATTTTTAGAGGATAGAATCCCCATTATTTTATATCTTTAATCTAGGATTAATTCTTGAATCTCCATTGTCGACGTTATCCATTGGAGTTTCCTGTTATGGGTGTTGTGAGACGTGATCTCCTTGTTTATGTGGGTAGTTTTGTTTATGATTGGCCAATTTATTTAACCCTAAATTGATTGATTTAACCCTAAATTGATTGATTTCAATTAAATTGATTTCAATTAAATTGTGAAAACCTAGTTCATTTTTAATTGTGGTTTAAATTTTATTTGGCATAAAATTTGGTGAAAATCCCCAATTCCAATGAATTGGGTGTGTTGGAGGAATTTAATGGAAAGTTTTGGAATTTAAATTGTGGAATTGAATTGTGGAATTGATTTGTAGAATTTATTTAAAATTGTTTTTTGAGAAAAATGGCTTAAATTATTTTGTTATAAACTCGTTGGTTTTATCTAGGAAAAGGCATGATTGGATTAAAAACCAATTTTGGTTTTTAAATAGAAATTGGCATATGGAAATGGAAAAATGGGTTAACTTTATTTGGAATAGTTTTAAAGTAAATTTCCAATTATTTTTTGTTAGAGCGCATGAAATCCTATGTAGTTAGTGAGTTATTTGGGATAAAACTCTATTGATGCTTTGCAACTCTAAAAAAACATATTCAGCTGATCACATCCCCAATAGGTTTGATATGAGTCCTCTTTGACCAGTGTTTGAGGGATGTGTGTACACATATTGTCATGATCACCAATATGAGTTTGTGAGGATCCCATAAACTAGAACTATCATACCTCTTGGCAGATGACCATGTTTCTCATTTGTGATTATTTTGATATATATTCTATTATTTATAAAAAAATTACACATCCTTTATGAATTTATATAAAATGTTTATTAATCCATTGTTTAAAAAAATCCATATATTAAAATGAAAATCATGAATTATTTTTAATTATGATTTTTTAATTCCATGTTTTTTTATTTAAAATTTAAAAGTTTATTTGGTTAATTAATATTTCATCTTATTATGGAATCCTTGGTGAGACACAACTAAGATTTTAGATCACACCCTAATTATGTCTTTAGGAATTTGTATATTTCCTCCTTCCATGTTCGAGTAAGGGGAAATCACCACTTGGATGTGGTATTTGTTGTTGATGTTTGAGATTTAATGGTGTACTTTGGGTTTTTTATGCCTATTTGAATTCTAGTACAGTTCTCCCTGTGGAGTTTTCTTTTTTATATACTTACTTGTAACTCTTTATTCTATTGTGTTTGTGAAAAATTCATTCCCACTTTCACATCATTTGATGTCAAGTGCTATTCACCAACCTATGGGGATTAATAATGACCTTAGAGCCATGTAAGTACCAACTTAGGTGTCAGGGTAATAGGGTATCGGACCTGGTTCTTCTCAATAGTTGATACAAACCTCAATCAAGGACAAACATGTTAATGGATAGGGTTTGGTAGATGACTATAGTGATAGTGTAGATCCATGATATAGGAAAACATGTAGGAACAAACAAAAAAGGGGTTGCATCCAATATATATGCACCATTGAAAAGTTTACTTGTACTAGAAACATAGTTCACTGATTTTTCTTGAATTACAGAATCCATAGGTGAGAATAACACAATAATGAAAATCCAATCCAAAGTAATCCTATTGATAAATAATAAGTTAAAAGGGATCTATGGAACATAAATGACTGGTGGTAAACTAATATTTGGGGAAAGGTGGCTTGTAACAAACTTTACAATCTTAACATATGAGTCATTAGTGACAATGTTAGTAATATCAAGATAGAACAAAATGTAAAATTGTAAAATACTTGTGGAACCCTAAATGTGATTACAAGTGTCGAAATTTTACAATCCCATATTAGGTAGTTGAGTAAGATAGGTAGTGTGAGACTTGGTATGGGAAAGGCCAACAATTGAGGATAAAAACCCCATCAACATAAATTAAAGGCAGTAGTAGTATTCAAAAATCTTAACAACGTGATGTTGGTCTGAAACAGGGGGAATCAAGTCAATGATGACCACATGTGTAGTAAACGGGAAGTCAGTGGGTGGATCCCTACTAGGTCACCCATATAGCCATCAACAGACATCAATGGTGTGACTTAACATTCTATAATGAAGACATTGTTGGGAACCATGGTTCCAATTCATGAGTTTCTTCGTGTGAATGGGTACCACCGTGTCATCGCGTGAATGACTCACCTTTCACTGTGACTATACATATGGAATATAGAGAGTAGTTAAGGTGACTAACATCTCAATATGGGTATTCATAAAGTTGGTATTTAAATTTTTCATCAAAGTAGAGGCAATTTATCATGCCTAATACACATTTCCTTGGGTGTTTTAGGCATAATTCATAAATCCAACAAGCCATCGAGAAGATATTTTCTCTCTGAGAAGTATGTAATAAAGATATAATGACCATGGGAGAGGGTGAAAGGCAACTAAAATAAGTCAAAGATGTGAAACATGTTGTTTTTCACATAAAATATCATATGAAGGGCATATGAGTTCCGTTAAGGTAATAACATTCTTCCCTTCATGTTTCATGGTTTTTTCCATAAATTTGAGAAGAATCCCAAAAATATGATTATATATGATCCTAGAGGGAAAATACAACTACATTCTTGGATTCTAGTAGTGGATCAAGAAGATGCAGTTGTTTTTTCATTCTATTAAGGGAGAAAATAAAAATTTTCTTCAATATCTAAAATTTAGTTGAATCAATATGCTCATCAATAAGTTTTTTTGAGATAATAATTATATTGAAATATTATTAGTCCATTCCCTAACATCTCTCACTCTAATTTATAACCCTCAACACCATACATCTTCATTATCTTGTTAGTAACATACACAATAAGAAATTTAAACCTCGAGGGATAGGTGGTTATATATAATCATATATTATATGTCCTAATATATTGAACTCTGATTTAGATGTTTGTGGAAAAATGTATAATGGTTAACAATAGAGTTGTATTCATATTTTTTGGGGGGTTATTAAGATACTTTTTTTGATTTTTCATATTTTGTCCATTCTTGAAATGACCTAACCTCGTTGGGATCCTACTTGAGTTAATAACGATGTTAGATATTCCACCCTGAGTTTTCCTTTAATATAATAAACATTCTCAACAAGTTTTAAAAGTAAAATCACATATAATAAGAGACATTATCTCCTACCATGTAAAACTACCATACCAAACAAAATATAGAAATATCGAATGATATAACTATTGAGGACTGAAATATGTCATGATCAGAATAATGTGACGTAACCATGAAACAAAAAATCCCCCACATTGGGAAAATTCTTAAGTACTCAATACATAATAAGAACTTTCAATGAAATACTAGAGATGCAACCCCTTATTCATGAGATGACTTTAGAAGGTATGGATATTTTTCATCTTCACCATGACAAGAACCACCACCATACCCAACAAAAATCTCTACATGGTTATGAATATAAGTATGTTGTTGTATAAGTTCCCATGAAAGGGTGAGTACTAATACCTCGTATGGTTTCTAAAAGTACTAGAACATTATTAATCATAGATAATATGAATGTTGCAAATTTCATGAGGAAATTCATTCTCAACGTACTTACTAAGACAACCCGATCCAATAGTTTTGATATATCTAAGCTAGTACCATAACTCACCATAAACAATTATTTTTCTAAATAAAAATGTTAGTAGAATTAGTTTTATGCACCAAATTAGGGCAAAAACCTAATCACCCTACTTAGAAAAAAAACCTAGAAATACATATCGGGGTCCCCCTTTTGTTGGATCTCAGTTAGGCAAGTCCTCACATGAATGAATCATGGATTCCTCACACTTTCTATTTGTTAATAAGGTAAACCCACCATAAAATTTGAACTCCTTGACTAAATTCCACATAATGACATTGAATCTCACCCATTATGTTGGAAATATACACTAAAGCTTAAACCATGTCATTGTTTGTGTCTTCCAGTGGTTCTGAATATCAAGTCATAGTGTTCATATGGGTTATCATTCAGGTGACTTTCTTATAATTATTATCATGATTATCATCACTTCAATAGATGATGTGTGTATATATTTTTATTTATTAAAGGATTTAAACAAAAAAAAAATGAGGTAGATTTTATAGAGTTAAAATGGTGGAAATATGGTAAATTTGGTTGTTCTATAATGTACGCAACACTAGATTTTCAAAAGTCTCATTAATTTGATGTTGGAGATCTATTTAAGGTATTTCAAGGACCTTATTCATGTACACTGGTTATTATTCACAAATATGAAAATCTCTCGATTCCTTTCTCTTTATCTACCTTAAAGAAGGAGGTGTTCACCCACCTTTGAAGGAGAAGAGGTTCCAAAAAAGTGTTTTGTGATTTTGTATAACTTTAGTGGTGGGAACCTATTGGTTGATGCTAAGGGAACTTGATCAAACTCACTGTTGATGATAATTAAAACATGGAAAGTGTGATATGCTTGTTTTATAGTTTTTATTTCATATTTTTTGTTTCCCATGTCGGTTGATCTTTTGTGAGGTATTTGTGTTATCTATCACTATGTATGGGCATTAAGATTTCCCACCAACCCCTTCACCCTGGTATCATTTCAGAAATATGGAGGGCATCGACTTCATTTCCAAATAATCAACTATTAAATAAGAAGAATAAACTATATTTTGAGTCGATTCACATCCCATTACACCTACCAAAGGGTGTCCAAATGTGTTTTCAAACCATCATGTAGTAAATATAGTTTAGATAATAGGAATATACTTTATACATGTACTAATATCACACTTGGAGCTATCCTCACTTCCAAGGTTGTCTAGGATGAAATTTCAAGAGTGTCATTTGAGTTGACAACTCACCATAACAAGGTGTTCTATGATGTTTCTCTCGATAATACCCTACTCTTTAATCATACACTAGTGGTTACTTGAGGGTTAAAATAGGTTATACTTGGTATCATGTGCAATTTAGGGTCCCTAGACCTATATTGTGTTTCCATGCTTTTCATGATCTACCTTTTCCACATTATGCAACTATAAAACCAAGTTGCTCTCTCATGTCTATCTGATTCCATCAACAAGATCCCATTTTTTTACATGAAACAAAACAAAATAAAAGAAGTCGAAGGGAAACATATCAATGCATGATGTACAAAAATTATTCAAAATGAAATCAAACTATGCATAAATTATACATGATCTTCTGCCTTGGTTTTCAGAAAATGGGTGTTGTGCACAAGTTATTCTCGGTGACAGAGCTAATATTTTATTCTATTTTATTATTTAATTCAATGATTTAATCCCACATTTTTCATATTTTAAGTGTAATTATCAATTTTATAGGTTTTATGAATAATTTGGGATTAATTGTGAAAATGAATTAATATTGGGTTTTATGTTTTTTATTCATATTTAGAAATATTTGAAAAGGAATAAATTTAAATTAATTTTTTTTGAGTTAATTATAAATTAGATGTTTTTAGTGTTTCTAATATTTTTATTAATTCTAAAATAAATTCCTAAAATCCATTCTTTACTTTATATTTTTCAATGGTTGTGAAGAAAATAAGCCAAGTCCTAGTTCATATATAACATAAATGTTCCATAGTGTTCATATGTAACATAATTGTTCCAAAGTTTTGATACGCAGCATAGTTTTTCAGCTGAATTAAAATTTGGTTTAGTCATTCTTCTTATGTTAGATTTTTTTACTTAAGATAATTTTTCTTGAGTATTTAAGAATTATTCCTACATATCCTTTGAAACCAATTTTTTCAAATTTAATGATGTTACATATGAAGGGAAGTGAAAAAAAATTCTTATGTATCAAAATTGTTTCTTACAAATATCTCCAAACATGAAATTTTAAAAAATAAATCATATTACATATCACGTAAGATGATCATTCTTATTATGTATGAATATTTTTACATATATTGGGATTCATGAGATAATTTACTTTGAAACATTTTAGAGAACAAAAATCTTTGTACTATGGAAGATTTGTTGCAGTCATGAAGGTATTTTGATGGATTTTAGTGCTACTATGATACTCTAGGTTACCATAGTGTGGAAATATATATTACATCATAAGAGAATAAGAAAAGGAAGAATTGAAGAGTTTCATTGTGAGCTGACAAGTTTCACTGTGAAGTAACTCTCTATATTATTTCAACCATTTCAATATCTTGTCTATGTTCTTTCATTAAAAGTTAAGATCAAAAGTTTAATACCATGGGAGTATTTCTAAAATAATAATGATTCCATCCAAATAAGTTAATATAAATGAAGCTACTACCACATGGAAATTTACTAATTTTATCCCATGCATTCGATAATTCTATTACCACCAGTAATAATTCACGTGAAGATCCATGCATGCATAAAGATAATTTCATATGCACTACTGGATCATGTTGGTACAAATAGGGGTAACTATTTTAAAAGGGTAACATTCAAGTTTTAATAGAGATATAGGATGAAATATTAGGGATAACTGAATGATTCTACTGTTAATTTTCATTTTCATTTTTATATTGTGTTTTTCTTTTAAGTTGTAACCATAGGCATAAAAGGTTAAAACCCTTTTGGTGATTGAGATAGTGGGGAGGAGAAAAATTTTCTATGATTGATTTTGAATATTAATAGAAAATTATTTTGATATTATTTGATCTCAATTTTAGTGTTTTATTTAATTTAATTTCTTTTAATTAACATTTCACATTGTTTACTTCTTCAAGTGATAAAATATTTTCACCCACCACTTTATCTTGCTCATATACGATGGAATGAGTAGGGTTTTTTTAAGTATAGATCAATCACTGATATGATTGTAGAATCCATTGTATTTTTCGATATTTCTCTGAAGTACCTTCACTCAATTGAGTATTTCTTGAGTAGTGTAGTGGTATCCCATTTTTTATCTTTCACGCTTAAAGTAAGGAGTATCTCTTGACAGAGATCACTGTTGATTAAAACTCACATTCATTACCACCCCTTGATGAGAGATGAGGCAGTTGATAATTCTATCATTGATCAAATTTTAGCAGAAGGATTAATCAACTTAATACTAAGAAAACATATAAATTGGTGATCCAACCTCTGAATGAATTAGTTATTTCGTTATTTCAGTAAATAATCCTGTTTTATTTTACTTGTTTCTTTGTTTTCTCAAAAAAAATTAAATCAAAACCCATTTTCTTTCATTTTAATTATTTGTGGAAATTTGAAATTTTCACACTTCCATAGAGACTTATTGGGTCCCTACTATACTATAGTTTAACATTAGGTAATTAATTTCTTTTTATACCAACCCATGGAAGTTATTTCACTAGACATGTACACTTGTGCATTGAATAATAATATATTAGTTGAACATTCATGAAATGCATACCATTCTTGAAGAATACACATGATGTGTGTTGGTCAAGCATATTCACTATCACCGTGAAAAAAAATCACCCACACTTGAAAGACCTTTTCAGAGTTGAATATGACCATGTAATTTTAGATATATATTTTACTTGATGAGTTATGTAATTTTTTATTCTTCCACAAACCCAAAATCCATAATTTTTTGGAAACATTGAATGTAGAATATTAAGTCCAAAAAAACTTAAAATGTATTACTCTTTATTGGTCCAATTAACATGTATGGTATAGTATTAGAATTATCTTAACAAATTCTTGAATTTGATAGCTCATTTACAATATAACATGAAGGTAACAGCCTAGGATTACACTGAACAATTCGAATATCTGGCATCGTTATTCCTGTTTCAGTCAAAGAAATAATGTCTGGGTTATTTTCTCCATGGGTTGTTAGAATATATTCACAACTTGGTTCGAATACAAAATCTGAAAACCTAATTACAATTCATGCACCTAACCAAACATATTGGGTTTATAAAAAATTATGAAGTGGGTCTCTAGTTTCATTAAATAGGACCACCTAGATTCAATGAGCAAGAAGGGGGAATGTGGCATTGAGCCTCGTAACCTAGTTCAAAACAAAAGACATGGCCCCGACAAGATGGAAGGATGGAGAGTGTTATAGGAGAAACTAATCAAAAGATAATGAAGTAAACAACATGAGGAGAAAGTGGGGGTATGACACCTAAAATCCAAATAGTGGGAGGAAAGGAGGAAAAAATGGGTCTGTTTTAGGTGTGGAATAGCTTATATCCCTACTCATAAGTGTGTTGACCCAAAGATGAGAGAAGTTCTATTGAGTGAGGATGATGTGGTAAATAGGGATAGAGAATTTTTGTCCATATAGTAAAGTGATCATGAGGTGGTATAAATACAATAAGAGGTGGAATAAAAGATGTTGAAGTATTAGGGCATGGACACTTTCTATCAAACTCAAGGGAAAAAGGAAGGTGATTTGAATTTTATGAAGATTGAAGGACAAATGATTGAAATTACCATTTTAATTTTGCTGGATAGTGGAACAACCCATAACTTCATATCTTGAAATATGGACAAATTATTGGGATTATTGGCCCATGAAACTAGGAGGATTACTATTAAGTTAGATTATGGGCATAAGTTGTGGTCTCAAGGAGTATGTCAAACATTAAAAATAGTCGTGGGAGACTATGCTTGTTCACTTGATGCTAACATTTTGGATATTAGTGGTTTAAATATTATATTATAGATTTCATGAATGTGTATAATGGGGGAAGTTAGAACAAATTATAAGTTAATGACTATAAATTTCTAGGCCTATGGATAGGAGTAAACTTTCTAAGGAGTAGCTTGTCCAAACCAATTGGTTTCTTCTTTGTGTAGTTTAACCAATAAATCTTACATGGAAAAAAACTAGAGAATTGTGATAGGAGGAAAATAAAATATCAATTTGGTGTCTATACTATATGATCTGAAAAAATAGGGAGTGTGGAAAATATTATTCATATTGAAATTAGTGTTTAGTGAACCTAAGGGTTTACCCCCTAGTCGGTAGTTTAACAACACAATAATTTCTATTATAGGGGTTTCTATGGATCTAGACCATATTTGGGTTGTATTAGAGTGTTCAGGACTTGTCGCTGTTAGGGGAGTATGAGGAATTTTGAGACTTACATAACATTGTTGGAAGTTCATATTGGAATACGACCAGATTTCTAAACATCTCACTATTTTGACTTATAAAGATAAGTTTAAATGGATCCTTGAGGCTCAAAAAGCCTTTGAGAAATTGAATAAACTCATTACAATAACAAATGCATTGGTTAAATGTATATAGGATTTAATAAATCTCATGTATCACCTATATCAAGAACAATATTACATGAACCTGTAGGCAGATCAACTTAGACAGCATTTTGTAGCTCAAATAATTAATCAAAAGAGAATTAGTATATAGTGTAATGTAGCAATATCTTAGTTGTTAATCAAATGGAATGAGAATATTGTGAAATAAGATACTTGGGAAGAATAATTCATTAGATGAAATAGGTTTCCTTTCCTCAATTTTGAGGATAAGACTGTTTCTCAAGGAGGGATGAGTGATAAGGTCCATGGCACCACCAACACAACAAGGAAAGAATGGTTCAGTATGGGCAAGAGTCGCTATATGAGAATATATAATATGTAGTTAGAAAGTGTGAATCTTATTGTGGGCCAATATGGAGGTGGAAGTAGTGGTTATAAGAGAGTAAATAGGGGAATATCTAGTTTTAATAAGTGGGTAATATACTGTGGGACCCATGAGGAGGTGTAGAAATTGTAAAGTGGTTATAAAAGGGAGAGAAAGGGGAACTTCATAGGAGAGGTAATATTCTGGAAATGGCCTTGGGGCTTGGGTGGGGGAGTGGAAGCCTCTTGTGTTCTCTTTGTTTCTTGTTTTTCTCTTCTCTTTTCTTTATATTGTACTTCTCTTACTGTTTATACTTGGTATACAGAGGAGCTAGACCATGTGTTTATTAGAGTACCTTAGATGTAAAAATAAGTTTTCTTTGGTAAGAAATTTTTATTAAATTGATAAAATTGGTAGTTTTTTAGAACAAGATTATACTGATCTCACAACCACCTCTCCCATGGGAATAACATTGGCTCTAAAAATTATGATAAATTGACTGAAAGGTCATACTTTCCCCTAAAAATAGGCATTATGGATAATTTATTACTATAAATGGGAAACTCGATGGAAGAATGACACCAATAGTAAAGTAGAATAACAGTTGACCAACACAACATTATCACCTCCAAAGGGTTGAACCCAACTCAAATTATTACTTCATACATATATATCCTCTAACTAGTCATCCTATCCACCATAAATTTTCTTTCTCCTCCCTTTTATATTTAGTCTAACCCATATAAATGGTAAATCGGCATAAATATAATTTTTTCCCTTTAATAAATTCTCATCCCATGAATATCTCCCCACATAAATGGTTCATTTTTTACCTATTTTGTTAACATCTAATTTATGGTTAGTTTTCATAAATAATATTTATAATCAATACCCTAATGATGGACAACTCGAATATTCCTTAATGGGATATCCTAAAATAATTTTTTATTTAGGGCCTTTACCTAAAAAAACAAGGTTTCACATTTTTTTAAAAAAATAGAATCTAAAATAATCACTTTTTTAATCCAAAACAAATTGTCCCATAATCTTGGGAGTATGAAGTTGTGACCCCAATAGTTTTTGTGAACTTTCTTCCCATGATACATCATTATACCCTTATTTTTGTCATTTAATTAAATTTTGGGTGACGTAGTCGCCATTCTTTTCCATGAAATGAGTAGCAAGGGTCGTTCTATCTATTATCTATTCATTGTTGACCCCTAAATTATATTGGATAGTACCCCCTTATGGTGTTCACTTTAAGTTCTTTATTTAAGAGTGAAACATAAAATACTATGTGGATATTTTTCATGGATGGAAGTTGGAGTTGGTAATCCTTTGGGACAATACGTTTGTTCGACCAAAAAGGGATAAAATATCAAGTGAATAATTTAGGATTTATGCATTGAGAAACTAGTTGTTGTCGATAAGGGTGTAATTTTAGGTAAACCCTTCTCCATTTTCACAGTTAAAATCTCATAATTTATTTTTGGATGTGGTTTTATTTGAATATTAGGCTCTATACAACCATTTCATAAGTTTTTTTAGGGATTCATCTCAAGAAAATCATTCTTTGATCATGGAATATACACATACTTAGCTGATGTGGAATGACATGATAGTTTATGGCTTATTCCCTTGCACAATATCAAAGGTAGACTAGTCAATATAGTTTTGTACTAATATTTGGCCCTAAGAAACCATACAATCCAAGAAAATTTTGGGTTTGTCTAAATATAAACAATGAAGGTAGGTCTCATGATACCCTTTGACTACTTTTTTGGATCATTAGTTTTTAGATGGTATGTTGAGCTTTAAGATGAGCCTCTTGATATTTAATCGATATGTGTTTGGTTAAGGGAGGTGAAGTGCGCATATTTGAAAATATGATTGACTATTAGTGGGATTGCATCTTACCCTTTCTATTTTTATTGGATAGTAATAAAGTCAATTGATAGAGGGATTATAGTGTTTTTTTGTGTTGTAGGTTTGGATATAGTTTTTCATCCATGTCGATCATCCCTTTGTTGAGAATTGTGCACTTAGGAATAAACCACAACATGGTGAAAGTCACTACGTTGTGGTCTATGTCTTCTTATGGTATATTATACCACATTATAGCACACTTCTTGAATTATATGTGATATTATTTGACTGACTCTGTAACACCCTGATATTTTATGATATAGTTCTCTATAATTAAATTTGATTTCTTTGATATATTGATTTACATGCAACACTGAGTATAAGCAAACCACATTATACTATGAAAATATTATTATTTAATGTGATGGTTATTTCCTATCATCTAGATTGATGGGTATGAATAGGGATAACTAAATTATGAAAAAATATTTTTTACATATGTATAAAATAACTAGTTATCAAATGGTTAGAAATGGAAATAAAAGAATTTAAAGGTAAATAGAGATGTTTTTATGAAAAACTATTTTTATCCACAAAAAATTTTTATTTAAATAAATTAGATTAATCTTCATTTATGAATTATTTTAATGAAATTAAAAGATAATATAATCAATAATTTTTTTAATATTTATCTAAAGGTTTTTACTTGGCATGAAATAAGAATAAATTCAGTTTTATGTTCAAATATGCATTTTTTTAAATGATTTTGTTGTGTTTTTCACACTTATTTTAAAATGAATTTTTATCACTTATAGGAATTGAATCTAGAAAAATATATCCCATATTTGGAATTAGTAGTTTCAAATTTTTTAAATAGGTCTCTTATTTTTTATCCCTATGAATAGTAACCTTAATAAATATTGGCCACCTCTATAAGGGTAAAATGGGTAAAACATTGTTAAAACTTTTAGATAGAGATTTAAAATTTATCTAACACTCACATTTATCATATTTAAAAAATATGGCTACTTGGTACCATTTTTCTTTGATCATGACCTTTATATTAATTTAAGAAAATGATAGATACAAAATGTTAATCTCTTGACTTTAATATCTCTAATGTTTTTTAATAATGATAAAACGATGTTATGTTTAGTTATAAATTTTTATTTTAAATTGTAATCATTTTTTATCACAAAAATTTATTTTTATTTTTTTATTAATTTAAAAATTACATTAAAGGCTTACACAACACCAACATAATATTTATTCAATTAATAGAAAAATAAAATAAATTATTTTTAAAATACAGTAATATAATTTGGGTTAATTACTATATTACAATAATTTTTTAGATAAATATAACATAATATTGATGTTTTAAAATTTTATATTTTAATTTCATTTTTATATTGGTGACATTAATGTTAAATTAAATGAATAGTTTCAAAAATGATATTAATGATATTTTATAATAAAAAATATTTTATTAAATTATTTAAAATTCATAAAAAACCTATATTCAGTCAATTTAAATGGTATATGGTTTAAAATATCTATCATAGTTAATTCATTGGTCACTTTTCTTTTTATGGTAGCATTTTTTAACCTTAAAGAGTAAAAAAATTTGATATTGTGGTAATTGTCAAAAAGGTTAACATGAGGTTAAAACTAAGATATAATGGGTAAAACATCACTTAAAAAATTTATAAATTTTATTGTATGATTTATTTTGACCTATCCTCATAATATATTTAAAATATATCAATTTTGATCCACTTGAACCTGAAAAGTAATTTATATTAATTTAATACTTTAAGTAATTTTGAGAGTGCCCCTCTTCACAATTATAAAAGGGCATGTATTCTCCTCTATCACTCACACCTTTTGATCCTTATAGATCAACAAATACATCCTATTATACCTTCCTAGTTTACTTCCCCACATCATATATCATCTGTTATTTCCAAAATACCATCCTTTCAAGGATTAAGGTGTAAGAAGAAGAATTTTTCTCAATGAAAAGGTACAACTCTTAACTGAGTACTTTTAATTTTATTTCTTATTTTACCACTTCTAAATTTATGTTATCCATTATAAAATAATTAATTAAGTATATTTGATATAGTAAATTGTTATTATGATTATGTAACAAATATTATTCACCTATTTTTCATCATATGGGAAAAGAAAACATTTCTCAGGAGTACGTGTAGACTCCCACCTCCATGAAGCAATGCATTTTGTTTTTCATCACTACTTCACATTGATGGTTATAATGATATATTTACTAAATATGAATTATATTTCTGATATAATAATGATTTCTTAAATGTTAATTATTATTTACCTTTTTTTTCTATCTATCAAAAAGTGGAAAAATTACTCATCTGTACGTATGGATTATCGTCTCCATGAAGTGATGTAATTAATTTTTCATCACCACTTTATATGAATTTTTATAAAATTGTATTTAATGATTAAATATAAAACTAATGAAATGATTTAAATTTTGGATATGATGGAACCATAATCAAAATATAATTATCAAGACCATCGAAACAAAACATGCATGAGAAACAAAGAAGTTATTATCTGGAATAGAGATTTTAATAAGGAATTGTCAATAAAAAGGTGATAAAACATTATAAGTAAATCATATATAGTATGATATATATACTTATAGTTTTTTAATAGATTTATAATAAATATATACTTATTATACATGACGTTAAAATGCGTATGAAGAAAAATGATACTTGAGGTAATAGATTTATGTTTCAATCCCATTTTAATTGGGATTATTTAAGCTTGAATTTATATTGAGGAAATTATATGATACTTATCTGATAAATATTTCCCATTTTATTCTCCTCTGGTTATTTATGTAATTTTCAAGTAATAGTACTATTTTCCTCTTTTTGGTCCTTAAAATGGTTGGGAAAATATTTTTGAGAAAAAGAGACTTTATTTCCTCTTTGGTAAGGAATTTTTTCTTTTATGCCCATGTTTTGTTTAAAATGATTTCAAGAATGTTTTATTATTATCCTATTAATTTTTAAATTCTTTTTTACCCATGTTTTAATTTTTATAAAAAAATTAAATGGATTTTCTTTTTATTTTCCTAATAATGTACGTTTGACTTTTTATCAAAAATATGAAAAGAATCTTTATTTTAATATGCACAACATGAATGGAATTTCCCCCCACCATTACCACTAAAATATTTTAATATTACTTTAAAAGTTTCCATTTTCCTTTTCAAATAAAATATTTTCCATAATATTTTGTAAATTTTTATATTTTAAAGAAGTGATTTCAAAATCAAAAGGGTATTTTCCTCCAAAAATATTCCAGTGATATTTTAAAGGAATTTTCATCTATGATAACATCCTTTGATATTAATTATTATTTACTTGGGATATGATATAGTGATACCATACTTATTCTTTATCTGGTTGGTTTATGATTATAATGATGAGATTTTTATAAAACCCATTTATTTTCTATGGATATGCTACGATGAAACGGTGAAATGTTTATGAAACTATTTTTCTTTCCATACGTTATGTTATGATGATATGATGAATGTTTTATGATATTGTGACATGTATATGTATGGTTTTCATTATTTTATGGGTGATATTGAAATTATATCACCCTCTAATGCATTGGTTAAAGCTTTATATCTCATGAGATAATCATGGGAAATGAGTTGATGTGATCAATACACTATGATAAACATATAGAGATTCCTAATCCACTATAAGAAACATTTGGTTATGATTTAACCATTATGATATTGTAAATAGGAGTGAATTCTTGATCCTCTATGATTTTATGGTCTTAATGATTAACCTTGACATATGAAATGGTTTCTATGACTATTATGGTTCCATACTTTTATGACAGTTTTTTATGATTATGATTTTAACTTGTGGTTCATGATTGATCTTATGATTCATGACATTCAAATTCTATAGATTTATGTCATGATTCATGATTATTATCTATTATAAATTGGGAATCAACTTTTTAAGTTATGTTTATAATATCATACCCTTATTCTTATATTATGATTTCATATGATCATTGATTGATATATATTTTGTTTGCCCTTACTGAGCATCTGAGCTTACCCTTTCTTATGTTTCCTTTACCTAGGTTATGAAAAAAGGTTTTAAGTAGGGTATGTTAATATGGGTAAAAATTGAGAATAAAATTATTAGAGATGATGAAAAATGTACCCAAATAAACTTTTTATGTATCTTGTCTCCAAATAAATTAAACTATTATGGTTCTGGAATGGATCATAATGATATATATTGAATATTCATTGAAAATGATGTAATATTCATGTATAAAAATATCAGTCCACCTCAGTTAGTATTATAGTGGGGTTTAGTCAATATTTAGAGATTAGGATTAGTAAACTTTGGTAAAAACACTGGGTATAATCCTAAGTATATGATATTATCCTAGTTTTTTGGTAAGATAGAGATTATGTGGTTTTCCTAATAATGAATCTGTGTTTATATACTACAAGTGGATATGGTTTTTCCACATATACATATAGGGGTAATAACCATAAAAATGGTTTTTCGGGTTTATCTCGACCATCATTCTGGTACATGGTGAATGTTCCCTGACTACCAACCTGGTTTGACCCTCTCAGGGATATGCTTGGGTTATCTCACATTTTCCTTATAAACTATTATGAATTATTTGAATAGATAGTGAACAATGATGGCCTAGGTTAAACCTTGGGTGACATAGATTGAAAATAAAATGTCATGAATAAGACATCCTATAAATGTCTTTTCATGATTGTGTGGTTTATAACTATAAATATTGTTTTTCACACTTTGATTTTTGGTTTTAGTCAATGGATGGAACCAAAAGAAACTATATTAATACTGAATATGATAGATAATTCAATGATTATCCTCCTGAAAAACCAAATGTTTTGGGAGATATAATGAGAAATATTTTTTTTATGTTTACACCAATCTTTCAACCTATAAATCATGTCAAGATTCCAAATGAGAAAATGAGGGAACAAGGTACTCTCGAGTCTTTCATGTGGTAACATCCACCTTATTTTAGTGGGTCATCTATTCCACTAGTGGATGATAAATGGATCAATACCATTGAGAAGATTTTTTCTATTCTCCATTGATCAGAACATGAAAAAAAAATTCCTAGTCATTTATCATTTAGAAGGTGAAGTATATCAGTGGTGGAATATTATTAATAATATGAGGAAATTAGAAGAAATTAACTCCTTGGAATGATATAAGTTTAAGATAATATTTTTTAGTAAGTACTTCCCTAGTATTCTATATACAAAAATAGAGAAGGAATTCCTTGATTTTAAGAAAAAGTACTATGAATCCATTGGTACTTATGTGAAAAAATTTAAAAGAATTTCAAGGTATGATTTCGGTTTAATCATCATCCTTGAAAGAAAAAATGATTGAATCTTTGGGGGATTAAAACCAATTCTACGAAGGGTGTTAGTAATAAGATACTTTAGTATCTATGAAGAAATAATTTTGTGTGCACTTAAGTTAGAAATATAAATTGAATATTCCAACCATTCCCATGGTTTTGATAAGAAAAGGAAGATATAAACTCATGAAAACTCAAATAAATCATATGGTAGAAAAAAAATCAAGCACCTACATGCCAGAAATATGGGAAGAAACATCAATAAAATTTCTTGAATGGAACTAGGATGTGCCTTAAATATAAAAAGGATGTTCATAAATCCCATGAATGTTGAAAGGTGATGAATATACTAGTTAATGAAATAAAGAAAAATAATATAAATACTAATTCATAACATGAACTCCAATGCTTCAAATGAAATTATTATGGTAATTATGTCAACCAGTGCATGAATAGAAGGTTTATGACGATGATTGATGTTGACAACTTTTTAATCCCAAAGTAAAAGGTAAATATTTTGAGATCACAACTACCGAAGTGGGTTATAAGAATGAAAAGGTGAAATATACACTTATTATCCACTCTAAAATAACTAATGTATTATTTTATTCTATATTTATCCACTTTTTATATCAAAGGAATTTTCTAAGGGTAACAAATTTACACCTCAATGATTAGATGTTGAGTTAGAATTGAAAACTCATAATAGTGTGACGGTTGCATCTCAAGTCTATAGTTACTCTATGATTGAAGTTTTTCAGAATGTACTTCCTATAAATATTGAAGTTCCCCCTTTCGTTAAATTTTATGTGATTCTAGGTATGAATTAAATTTCTTTATACAATTCACATATTAATTTTCAAATAAGGGAATTTATATTTCATATTCTAAATGAACCCATGATTTTTTATTAGTGAGAGGATGAATATAAACTTCCAATGGAAATTAATTAAATCTTGTGGGTCTTAATTATAATACATGAAGGGGATCTATCTCATATGGTTGGGGAGAAACTCAACATTGAGAAAATTATTATTGTACAGAAGTTTTTTGATTCCTTTCCAGAAGATTTTCCCATTCTTCCTCCAAATCATGAATTTGGGTTTTCAATAGAGCTCATATGTGATTATATATCTATTTAAAATACTCATTATAGAATGACCCTGATTGAGTTACATGAATTGATGAAGCAACTCTAGGAGAATCTTGAGAAATGATTCATACTCCCTAGTGTGTCACCTTGGGGTGAACTTGTTCTTTTTATTAAGAATAAAAGTGAGTCAATGAATTTTTTCATTGATTATTATGAACATAACAAGATCAATATTAAGAACAAGTATCCTTTAACCCATATCGATGATTATTTTGATCAATTACGAGTAGTATAATAATTTTCCAAGATTTAAATTTGTTCTAGATATCATCAATTGCAAGTTAATAGGAAATATATTCCCAAGACAGTTTTTCATACTCAGTATGGGAATTATGAATTTATAGTAATGTCATTTAGAATTATTAATACCCATTCTAAACTCTAGGGGAATCTTGATAAGAGATTCACATGATCTAGTGAGTCACCTAGAGTTGAACCTGTTCTTTTTTTAATAATAAAGATGATTGAATGTATCTTTTCATTGATTATTGGGAACTTAACAAAATCAATATCAAGAACAAGTATCATTTAACCCATATTGACAATTTTTTTATCAATTACAAGGATATAAATACTTTTCCAAGATTTACCATCATTTTGGATATCATTAATTAGGATTTAAGAAGGATGATATACCCAAAACATCTTTTCATGTAAGGTATGAGCATTATGAATTTATAGTAACTCTATTTGGACTTACTAATTCCCATGTTATCTTCATGGATTTAATGAATAAAGTATTTAGAGATTACCTTAATCATTTTTTGATAGTCATTATAGATGATATTCTTATATATTTAAAGAGTAAGGAATAACAAGAATATCATTTGAGAATTGTGTTTAATACCATGAGGAATGAGAAGTTATATGAAAAAAATACCAAGTATGAATTTTGGCTTCAAAAGGTTTCATTCTTAGGTCATATAATCTCAAGTTAGGGTATATCAGTAGATCCTTTAAAGATGGAAATTATTGATCAATGACCTAGACCAACCATTTTAACTAAAATACACATTTTTTTAGGTTATCCTAAAACTATCAAAGTTTTGTGAGAGATTTATCAATAATATCTAATCCACTAACCAAGTTGACTTAAAAAGGGGTTAAGTTCTTATAGATGGATGAATGTGGGGATAATTTCAAGGAGAAGAAGAGAATTTTGGTTAGTGAATTCTTGCTAACACTACCCTGTAGTGGAGAATGTTTTTTTATCATTAGTGATGTATCAAATAAGATACTAAGATATATACTCATGCAGAATGATGTGGTGCTAACATATTCTTCACACCAATTGAACATGAGAAAAATTACCTGATTCATGGTTTAGATATGATAATAGAAATTTGTGTGCTAAAAATATGGATACATTATCTTTATGGTGAAAGGTATGACATATATACATATCATAAAATTTTGAAGTATATATTCACACATAAATAGTTAAATATGATCTAGAGAAGATGGTTAGTGTTGATTAAAGATTATGACTACTCAATACATCACTACCCTGGGAAGGCATGGAAAAGGAACCTAATGATTTGAGCCAGAATAACCATGCTATTTTTTCTATGATTTGTATTGAAAGATATCCAATAGTTATGAAGTTTTATAAGAAAAAACCTAAAATCCTGAGGAAAGGTGACAAATCCTATCTTTATCAAATAAATATTTAACCACCTATCCATAGGGGTGTCCATGGGTCGGGTTGGGTTGGGTTTAGGGCTATTTTGGACTCGACCCAAGAAAAATAGGTCAGGTAGGGTTGGGTTGGGTCAGATATGTTTTTGTATTCATACCAGACCCGACCCAACCCGTCTCAAATCGGGTTGGGTCGGGTCGGGTTTATCGGGTTAAGGAAAAAAATTTGTTTGGTAGTTTTTTATGATCCCAACCCACAGGTTGACCGGGTTACGACAAAAAAAATTGTTCACTTATTTTTTTGGCTATCACCTCGTGGGTTGATCGGGTTATGTATTCCTCTACTTCATCTTCTTCACCACACTAGGGAACGCCCGCATCCTCTGCCCTGTAATAAAACGACCCAAAAAAATTCATTATGCGACATGATGGTGTGATGTGATTAGCTTGCCTACAAGTATTTATCAAGGTTTAAGGAGGTTCAAGGTGAGTCCAAGAGGGTGATGAGAATGGGGTAGTGCCTGACACCAATAGATTTGGCACCGCACATAGTCGCGATGGAGATGGAGGTGGTGGCAGAGGAAGGGGGTACATGCAGGTGTGGCACGGTGGATACATTAGACTGGTGAGGGATAGGGAGATGTTCAATGATCATTTTCTTAGTCGATCCTCCACCTTCGGATCTTCGAATCATTAAAATTGTTCTATCTTCCTTTGTTTTTTTGCTTGTTCTTCAGTTTTCAGAGTAAAATCAAATGAAATCTAATTATCTTCATGTTTTTGTTTGTTGATCAAGCATTGTTTTTCTACAGATTTCACATGTCTCAATTCCTTTGAATTTATTTTATGTTTGTATTAGAAATTTCTTAGAATATTCAATAATCTATGTGATTAATAGAGTATTCATGTAATGGTGGGTGATGGCATGGACTCAATGGTTAGTTTAGGAAAGGAGAAAGACAACAACGTGGGGCGAGGGTGAGGGGGAATTGGGTTGAGAGACAGAGGAGAGGGTAAAGTCTGAAGAGGCGACTCACAGCAGTCGGGTTGGTTGGGTCGATTTGGGTCAATTTTTTCCCAACCCATGACCCGACCCAACCCGACCATGATATAACCCAACCTGACCTAACCCGTGGTATAAATTTTTTAACCCGACCTAACCCGATCAGGTCGAGTCGGGTTGGTCGGGTTGGGTCGGGTCTGGACACCCCTACCTATCCATGTGAGGATTAAAGAGGCATAAAAGGCAGATGTGAAACTATAGAATAAGGTTATGAATATTCCTGATTTCAACCACAATTGTTATGGAATGATAAATTTCAAGAATTGTTTATGTTTCCCATCAATACTAGAATTGAAGAATGAACTATTAGATGAATCTTGTAGTTTTTCATGCTCTATTCATCCTATAAGTATAAAGATGTACAAAGATCTGAAAGAATATATCTAGTGGGATAACATGAAAAGTGATATTGAAGTGTATGTATCTAAATACCTATTATTTTTGTGAGTTAAGACTGATAAATAGAATTCTATAATGGGGTGATACAACCATTACCCATACCAAAATGGAAATTGGAAAATATTACCATGGATTCCATCATTAGACTCCCCAAAACATATAAAGGGAACAATTCTATTTGGGTTGTATTCAAACAGTTTATAAAGTTAGAACACTTAAATCCTATTAGATAAGATTTATCTCTTGATTATCTTTTCAATATATACATTAAATAAGTGGTTATATTGAATGGAGTATCACTCTCAATTTTATCTGATCAGGATTTGAGGTTCGTCTCAAAGTTCTAGCAAAGTCTTCAATAAGATCTAGATTTAGAGTCGTGTTTTAGTATATATTATCATCCTTAGATAGATAATCAGTATGAGATAACCATTTAAACCCAAGATGATATGTTGAGATCTTTTTATCTAGATTTAAAATGTGTTTCGAATCAACACCATCATCTAGTCAAGTTTCATTAAAACAACATCTTTCACCCGGCCATTCAGATTCTCTTTATGATGCCCACTATAGAAAAAAATGTATAACTCTAACATAATAGGATTAAATTGGACAAAAAAAATATATTGATACCTAAGTTAGTTGAGGAGATGATAGGTAAGGCTAGATCCATTCATTAGTACATAAGGGAAGCTCATAGTTGACATAAAATTTATGTTGACAATCATCGGAAATATCTAGAGTCCTAAGTTTGTGATAAGGTATTCCTATGAAGATCACATTGGGAAAAGGTTATGATATTTAGAAACAAGACCAAGAAAAGACTAAGTTACATCTGTCCCTTTAATACTCTGGATCCCATTACTACAGTATCTTATATTTTGGAACTTACACTAAATCTATCTCAAGTTTATGATGTGTTCCATGTATCTCTCCTGAGGAAGTACATACCTGATCCTTCACATGTACTAAACTCAGAGGTCGTACCACTTGATAAGGATATCTCTTATGTGGAGAAAGAAGTAGAGATTCCAGATCATAGAGATAAAGTGAAATGGAACAATACTACTCACCTGGTTAAAGTTATCTGGAGGAATCATAAATTTGAAGATGCTACTTGGAAACCCAAGGATGTGACGAAATAGAGATATCCATATTTTTTGTATCAGAGTGAAATAATTTCAGTGGGAAATCGTTTTTAGGGGGTAGAATGTAACACCCCAAGATTTTATGATATATTTCTCTATAAATAAATTTTATTTCTTTGATATCCTTCTTTATATACAACACTGTGTATAAATGAACCGCATTATACTACTGAAATATTATTATTTAATGTGATAGTTATCACATAACCATTGGATTTAAGTGTATGAATAGAGGTAACTAAATTATGATAAAATATTTTTTACATATATATAAAATAAATTCATTGGTTATAAAATGGTTATAAATAAAAATAAAAAAATTTGAAGGTAAATATATATTCTTTTCTGAAAAATAGTTTTTATGTGCACAATATGTTTTATTTAAATAAATTAGATTAATATATATTGATGAATGATTTTAATGAAATTAAAAGATAATATATTCATTAAAATGTTTTAATATTTATCTAAAGGTTTTTACTAATCATGTAATAATATTAAATGTAATTTTATGTTCAAATATGCATTTTTCTAAAAAATAGTTTTTTTGGGTTTTGTGCACTTATTGTAAAATGAATTTATATCACTTATAGGAATTTAATCTTGAAAAATGGTTTCCATATTTGGAATTAGGATTTATAAATTTTTTAAATAGGTCTCATTTATTTTTTGTCATTATGAATAGTAACCTTGATAAATATTTGTCATCTCAGTAAGGGTAAAATAGGTAAAATAGGTTTAAAACTTTGAGATAAGACTTTCAAATTTATCTAATGCATGAATTTATCCTATTTTATGAGTGAAAATTGAATATTATTATTCAATTTTCTAAAATATGGGCACTTGGTGCAATTTTCCTTCTATTACGACCTTTATATTATTTTAAGAAAATGATAAATACAATATGTCACTCTTTTCACTTTAATAACACTAATATTTTTTCATAATGATAAAATGAGGTTATGTTTGGTTATAAATGTTTATTTGAAAGATGAATTAATTTTTCTATTATAGTAATTTATTTTTAATTTTTAGGGATTGAACAATTACCTTAAATTCTTACATAATGTCGGCCCAATATTTATTCAATTAAAAGAAAAATAAAAAAAATGATTTTAAAAATATTAAAAGTAATGAAATTTGGGTGAATTATTATATTCCAATAATTTTTTAGATAAATATAAAATAATAGTGATATTTTAAAATTTTATATTTTAATTTCATAGTTATCTTGGTGACATTAAACTCAAATTAAATGAATAGTTTCAAAAATGACATTAATGATATTTCATAATAAAAAATATTTTATTAAATAATTAAAAACTCATAAAAAACTATATTTGGTAAAGTGATATATATATATATATATGGTTTAAAATATTGAAAATAGTCCATTTATGAGTCACTTTTCTTTTTATAGTAACATTCTTAACCCTTAAAGAGTAAAAAACATTGATATTACAGTAATTGTTAAAAGAGTTAATGGGGGGTTAAAACTAGTAGATAAGGGTAAAAATTGTCTAAATATTATTTTATGAGAGAATTTAAACTCAACCTCATCAGTTATTATAAATATATAAATTTGGATCCACTTGAACCTAAAAATTAATTTATATTAATTTAATACTTTAAGTAATCTCAAGAGTGCCCCTCTTATCACTTATAAAAGGGCACATATTCTCCTATTTTCATCACACATTTTTAACCTCTTATATCAGCCAATAATTTCTATAATACCTTAAAATTTTCCTTAATCATGTTCTACATCTTTTGTTATTTCCAAAATACCATCGTTTTAAGGTTTAAGGAGTAAGCCAGTGAAAGTTTTTCAACGAAAATGTATAACTCTTAACCAGGTATTTTCAATATTATTTCTTATTTTACTAATTATAAATCAATGTTATACATTATAAAATAATTAATTCAGTATATTAAATATAATTAATTGTTATTATTATGATGGAACAAACATTATTCACCTAATTTCCATCATATGAGAAAAGAAAACATTGCTCGTGCGTACATGTAGGTTGTCATCTCCACGAAGTGATGTGTTTCATTTTTAATCACCAATTAATGTTGATATTTATAATTATGGATTTAATAAATATTCATGATATTTGTGATATAATAATTATTATGGAAATTTTAATTATTATTTAGCATTTTTCCTCAATCTATCGAAAAGTGAAAATGTCACATGTGCGTACATACGGATTATCATCTCTACGAAGTGATGTATGTTGTTTTTCATCACAAATTTATATAAATATTTATAAAATTGTATATAATAATTATATATGATACTAATAACATGATTAACATTCTATAGAATATATAACCATAATCATAGTACAAGGATTGAGACTGTCGAATCTAAACATGCATGAGTCACCTGGAATAGTGATTTTAAGAAGGAATTTTTAATACATGAGTGATGAAATGTTATAAGTAAATCATATATGGTATTATATATATCATTATGGTTATATAATAGGTTTATATTAAATCTATAATTATTACATAGTAGGTTTTAATGTGTACAATTCAATATGAGACTTGAGGTAAGAGATTTATGTTTCAATCCTATTTTAATCGAGATTATTTATGCTTGAATTTATGTTGAGAAAATTATATAATACTTAACTGATAAATCCCTTTAATTTTATTATCCTATGGTTATTAATTGTATTTTTAAGTAATAGTACCTTTTTCCTCTCTTTTATACTTAAAATGAAAAATGTTTTTTAAAAAAATGGATTTATTTTCTCTTTGGCCGAGAACTTTTTCTTTAATGTATATGTTTTATTTAAAATGTTTTCAAGAGTGTTTTACTATTATCATATGAATGCTTAAATTAATTTATACCCATGTTTTACATTTTATAAAAATGTTTCAAATGAATCTTCCTTACATTTTTTGAATGAGGTACCTTTGACTTTTTACAAAAAATGAAAAAGTAATCTTTATTTTAATGTAAATGCTATAAATGAAATTTCCCACTGACATGTTCAATCAAATCATTAAATATTCCTTTAAAATTTTCCATGGTTCTTTTAAAATAAATTTTTTTCCATAATATTTTGGAATTTTTTATATTTTAAAGAAGTGATTTTAAAATGAAAAAGGTTATTCTCCTTAATAAATATTTCAATGATCTTTTAAATGAATTTTTATCTATGATAACATAATTTAATGTTAATTATGATCTACATAGGATATGATCTAGTGATAACATCGTTTTTATTTCTATGGATAGATTATGGTTATGGTGATGATATTTTAATGAATCTTTTTTATTTTACATAGGTTATTCTATAATGAAATAATTAAATGATTATGAAACCTATTTTCTTTTCATGGGTTATGTTATTATTAAATGATGAATGTTTTATGATATTGTCGCACACATATGTATGATTTTCATTATGTGATGGGTGTACCCAAAATTATATATTTCTCCAATGAATTTGTTAAAACTTTATATCTCATGAGATAATCATGGGAAATTAGTTAATATGCCCAGTTCACTATGGGAAATAGGAAGTGGTTCTTGATCCACTATGAGAAACAGGTGATGATTCCTAATTTCTTATGATATGGAAATTTTGTGTTGATGGTTTATCCACTATGATTTGATGGTTTTGGTAGTTAAACTTGATATATAAAATTATAAGGACCTGACATTAAATATTACATAATCTTGAATTAAGTCAAGAATTTTACTTTATTTCACATTGAGGATATTTTCAAGTTTAAAGATTTAGAAAATTAGTCCATGACTCATACAAAACAAAACCATTTAAATAAAAATATTACACTTCCAATTGTATCCATTTATTGAATAAAATATAAAATTTTAAAATGCAACATGGATTATTTTCATATTTAATCATTATAACTTTTCCTTGATCCCATCCTTGACTCTATTATCTCTTAAATCCTATGAAAAAAATTTCAAACTTAGGTTCAGTATAAAAATCTCAGTAAGGGTTACATAAAGAAGGAAAATTATTATTCTTGAAAAAACATGTAAACCATGAAAACTTTAACATAAAGTAGTACTTTTCACATTTAACAAGTAGTAAATACTCTCTATTTAATATAATCTAATTGATTGCTATTTTTGTAATAAAAATATTACCATAAAACCCATAGAAATTACATATAATAGATAAAGGTTACTTGGGATATAATCATACTTAAATGGAATAACAATGTGGTCTAATTCCTACTTATCTCTCTCATAAATGGAATAGTCATACGGACAACTTCCATATCGAATGCATTTTAAGTTATAACATAACCACCTGTACTTGGATTATCATAGAACCAACCTTCCTTGGTTTATCACATAACCACCCATCAAATGTCTGAGTACCATTTCTAAAACCATTTTCAATAAAAAAATACTCATAAAATGAAATAAGGTATTTATTTTCCTTTTAAAAATATTAAGGCTTATAGAGGAATCCAAATATCAAATAACAGTTATGGCAGTAGAGAATTTGTTGTCACCGTATACATTAAAAAACATTCCTTTTATCATTTTGTAAAGAAATTAAAACACTTTGTATTGAAATATTAATTTTCAAAACTTTTTATTGAAAATAAAATTCAAAGGTCTTGTTTATACACCTCATAAAAGAAGGTGGTGTATAACATCAAAATATGACTCAATGAAATGATATTGAGAAGAAGTCCCTTACCTCAAGTATGATTCATCACGTATATTCTTTATACTCATAAATAATATACTTAGGTTGATTTATACTTTATTGAGATCCTTTTTTAAGTTTATTATTCCCTTTATATCACTTATTACAATGTTATAACAATTACTTAATTATTTAATTTTATGTAGGATGTTTTGATGATATTTGATACTTGAGTCGAAAATGAACTTGGTATGATGTCAATAGTACATGTGGTCATAAGTCCATTATCTCCAAAATAATATTCATGACATTATTGTCATGTTTATATATAAATTATACTTTTAAATCAAACCATTAATTATGGTTATGAAAAATGAACAATGTTATAATCATGGAGACGGTAGGTTGTACGTACGCATGAGTAACATTTTCCATTTTTCATTGATCATTATGGAAAGAAGGTAAGTATTATTTTATCTTTATATAATGATCATAACATCATTAATATCATATTAATCATTTAAATATTCTTATATATATCATAAAAGTTATGTAGTGAATAAAAACGAATCGCATCGATTCATGGAGGTGATAGTTCACACGTACGCACGAACGACGTTATCATTTTTATGTCCATGGAAAGTAAGAATGTAATTGACATATTATTATATTATAATGATTAATATTTCATTAATATCTCATATAAATATTAATTCTATCATTATAACTAGTCATGAGAGTTGGTTATGGAAAATGAATTATATCAGTCTGTGGAGGTGATAGTTCACATGTACGCATGAATAATTAGTTCATTTATCATTTAATGGAAGTGGAGATAGATTTAGGTGATTATATTAACATAATAACATATAATTATATTGAGTATATTTTATTTATTATTTCATCATGGATGAATAATATTTGAAGGAAGTGAAATAATAAATAAAATAAAACACTTAAATAAAAACAATACATTTCCTTCAAATGATCACCTTTCTTAACACCTTAACACCTCTAAGGAGGGGGTTATTCATAAATAAGGACACTAGAATGTGGGTAGGTATTATAGGAAGTGTTTTGGGTAGGACTCGTCTGAACCAAAATGTTTTTGAAGTGTAAGGAATAGAGATGAATGGGTGCCCTTTTATAGGAGAGAGAAGGGGTACTCTTGGAATTATTAAAAGTATTAAATTAATATAAATATATTTTCTATTCCAAATGGGTAAAAATTGATTTAGTTATAATATAAGATTAGTATGGGTCTAAATATAATCAACCAATGAAAATTATACAAGTTTGAATATTTTTTAATCTTTATCTTTTGTTTTAACCCCTTTTAACTCTTACTATTTTATCAAGTAATTTGCACGTTTAGAGTTAAAATAATTACCATGACATGCCAAATGACCAAATAATGGGTCATTAATGAAATTTTTAGATTTATATAAACTTTTTGGCCAAATATTATATTTTAAAAAAAATATTTCATTTAATTAAATATTTTATATTTTAAGATACGAATTATGTCAATTTTGACACTATTCATTACTTGGCTTTTTTTTTAAAATCATAACAACTTGATTCATTCAAAAAAACTACTTTAACTCTTCCATAACACTTCAAAGTAATTATAAAATTTATGGATGCCATCAAATATTTTAAATTATATTTATTTTAATACTATTAATCTCATTTATTTGATTCTTTCTTTAATAAATCTATTACTGCATCATTATTGTGTCATAATTAAATTTAATCAGTTAAAGTATAAAAATTATAAATAAATTATCATGATTTACATAAAAATTTTATATTTCAAATTACTATTTATATTCAAAATTATCTTCTTTATTACCCTATATTAAAAATTATTTACTCATTAAAAATATAAGTATGACATTTTTAACTTATCTTTAAATAAAATATAATAAATGTCATATTCTTACCCAAGTGGCTTAAAAAGGTTATAATTTCATCCTAAGGTTTTTTTTAGTCAAAAACCACTCATATAATGAAATTAGGACAAGTGTTAGGATAATTTTATAATATAATATTATGTTTACCTTTAACTACCTGATTTACCCTTAACTGTGG
The DNA here is from genome assembly GCA_963277665.1 of Viscum album. Taxonomy (NCBI): domain Eukaryota; kingdom Viridiplantae; phylum Streptophyta; class Magnoliopsida; order Santalales; family Viscaceae; genus Viscum; species Viscum album. Next base: position 309,714,158 of record OY728133.1, on the reverse strand, counting down.
CAAATAAAATACTAAAGTTACTATTCACCAAAAATTAATTTGATCCTACTAAATAAAAAATTTCATAATGATTAAAACCATGTATTTATATTTTTCATAATTAAATTCATGTAAGTGGATAACTTAAGTTTAACACCAATCCCACAGATGTGGTGAGAAGGCAGGTAAAAGAGATATTCAAATTTTTAATAAGTTTTCATATTGAATTTCAATATAAAAAAAATATCCCAATGAGCTAAGTTATATTAATAAATGTATTATTGATCTATTATTAATTTAAAAATTGGTTTAAAGTATAATAATTATTTAAATGAAAAACTCAGTTTTTAACTACAATGTAGTGTTTTTCACTATTCATCAAAAAATGAAACTTATCAAAAAAATACCAAAAATTCAACCAAAGTAAATTTTGATACTCTAATTATAAAGAATAATTTTATTTTCTCAAATATAATTTATAAAAGTAAAAAAACTATTTTTAAAATGGTTTCACCATCAAAAGGTGGTAAAACTACTTTTTAGAAAATATTAGAGTATTTTATGCTTACAATTAGATTTATTCTCATTTTAAGACTATAAAATTTATTGGATGAATGTAAAAACATTTCATAAACATGTGTAACCATAATACAGTTAGTTTTATTTATTTCTTATAATACAATGGCTAGGTGATAACTACCACTTAAAATAATAATATTGGTAATATATTATTTTTCAGTATAACTGAGTCTTCCATGAAACGTAATATTTCAGAGAAACCCATTATTTTATGTCAAGTATCCAATCAAACATAGTGTCCCCATTAAGGTAACATTACTATATAATTCATAAATATTAAAAAAATGTGAAAAAGTCTTATTTTATAATTACCTGAGATGTTACATCCTTCCCCCATTTTGGAAATTGCATTCTCACAATTTTATTCACTTATCAAATAAGTGGGGGTATTTTTTCCTCATAACATTTTTAGATTATCGTGTTTCCTCTTCGACCATATGGTTTTTTCATAAAACCTTTACCTGATGGATCACCTTATTCTGTAATAATTTCTCTCTACAGTAAAGAACCTAAATTATTTATTCCTTATAAGAAACATTCTCTTCCAACTGAACTACATTAGGACTCAAAAAGTGAGATGGATTCGGTATATACTTTATTAACATTGAGATATTAAAAAAATTGTGTACCTGGGATAAACTCGGAGTAAAAACCACTCAGTAGGAAACTGATCCAACTTTATCTAGGATTTCATAGGGTCTAATTAACCTTAGACTCAACTTCCCCTTCTTACCAAAATTCATCACACTTTTCTATAGTTAAACTTTTAGAAAAACATGATATCCTACCTTGAAAGAAAGATCCTTCCTCTGGTTATCCATATAAATTTTCTGTCTTCTCTGGGATATCCTCATGTGTCTCTGATTCAACTGAACTTTCTCTATCATTTCCTCTACCAATTCTAGCCCCATAAACTTCCTTTCACCTACTTTATCCCAAAAATATAAAGTTTTACATTACTTTCCATATAATTCCTTAAATGGTGTCATATGTATACTAAAATGAAAACTGTTATTATAAGAAAACTCAACCAAAGAAAGATATTGATCCCAACTTCCCTATTAATCCATAAAATAATCACATAGCATATCCTTTGAGGTCTGAATTTTTTATTCTAACTGCCCATCTGATTGAGGATTAAAAGATGTGCTAAAGTTCAATTCAGTATCCAATGACTTATGAAGGCATTTCCAAAAGTTAGAAAGTGAACATGGGATCATGATTAGATACAATGGAGAGTGTAACTCCATGTAACTTGACTATATCTTTAAGATACAGTTTAGAGATTTTATCTAGATATAGAGTGTCTCAAATAGGGATAAAATGGGCATATTTAATCAATCGATCAATAATAAACCAAATTGCGTTGTTACCTTAAGAAGTCTTTGGTAATATCACAATGAAGTCCATGGATATATTTTTCCATTTCCATTCTGGTACTAGAAAAGGCTGAAGTATCCTCTTTAGCAACTACCATTCTAATACTTAACCTACTGATAAGTCAAACACTTCACAGTAAATTTATCAACATCTCCTTTCATTCCATCCCACTATTAATACTCTCGAAAGTCTTTGTACATCTTAGTGCTACCCAGATGAACTAAAAATGGAGAACTATGAGATTCACATAACAAATATTTCTTAAACTGTGAATCATAAGGCACGCATAATATCTTCCCAAATCTCAAAACACAATATTTATCAATGTTAAATTCAGGTAACTTGCCATTATAAACCAATTCTACCTTTTTCTACAACTCACTATCTTCCTTATTCACTTTCTTAATTTTGTATGGTAGAGATGATTAAACTGACACCTGAAAAAAAAACAGATTAATTTCTTACACCAACAACATCCAAGCCAAAATTCATCAAATAATTAACCAAAGGATCACATTACAAACATAGCATGGTTAATGTAGCATTTCTTTTTTGACTCAAAGCATCATCCACTTTATTTTCTTTTCTGGTATGGTAGTGAATCATGAAATTATAATCCTTGATTAGTTCCAGCCATCTCTTTTGTCTCATGTTCAATTATTTTTGAGTGAATGTATACTTCAAATCTTTGTGATCATTATATATTTCACACTTTATTCTATACAGATTATGCCTCTAAATTTTTAATGCAAAAATAATAGAAACTAATTCCAAATCGTGTGTAGGGTAATTTAACTCGTGATATTTCAACTGATGTGAAGCATAATCAATTACCTGATCATTATGCATTAGGAAACAACCATTTTTTCAATTAATAATCACTATAGATAATAAATTCACCATTCCTAGAAGGAAAGTCCAAAACTGGAAAATTTACCAATCTTCTTTTTAGTTCTTGAAAATAATCATCACATTATTTTATCCATATGAACTTAACTCCCTTACATGTTAATTTAGTTAGTGGGATATATAATCGAGAAAAGTTTCAAACAAACCATCGGTAATAACACACTAATCCAAGAAACCTATGAATCTCTATGACATTGGTAGGTCTTGGACATTATTCAACAACTTTTGTTTTAGAAGGGTCAACCGTTATTCCATATTTAGAAACAATATGTCCAAGGAATGAAATTTTTTGTAACCAAATTCTACTCTTACTAAATTTTACATATAGTTACTTTTGTTTTAATATTTTTAAAACAATCCTTAAGTGAATTTCATGTTCCTCTTGTATTATAGAATATACCAAAATATCATCTATAAACACAACCACAAAATGATCCAAAAACTACTGAAATGATCCATTCATGAGATTTATAAATACAGCAGGTGCATTAGATAACCCAAAAGGCATGAATAAAAACTCATAATTCCCATATCTCATTCAGAATATTGCCTTTTTAATGTCATCCTCCTTCACCTTCAGCTGATGGTACCCAGACCTCAAATCAATATTTGAAAAATACTGAGCTCCCTAGAGCTGATAAAACAAATCATCGATATGAGTAAAAGGATACTTGTTTTTAATGGTAATGTTATTAAATGATTTTTAATCAATACAAAGTCTCATAGAACCATCTTTATTTTTTATAAATAAAATAGGATCACCTCATGTTGAAGTGCTAGGTCAGATGAAACCTTTATCAATCAATTTTTTCAATTTCACTAGTTCTGATTGAGCCATTTGATAAGGGGGTTTAGAAATAGTCTTAGCATCATACACTAAATCAATAGTAAATTCAACCTCCCAGTCAGGAATAACACTAGGCAATTCATCAAGAAAAATATCCATGAATCCATTCGCTACTAGGATGTCACTAATTAAAAATTGTTTCTTTCTTTTCAACAACATGAGATAGATAAATTTCACTACCATATTTAATCAATATATAAAATTATTGGTATGTTATCAAGGGTATCAAATCATTGAATAAAAATTTATTGGATTTTCAATCTATTTTATCATGATAAACTGAAATCCAATCCATACCCAAAATGATATCAAGCTCCACTATAATAAGTTTAACAAGATTTGTAGGGAAGGTCATCCCACCAATGATAATAGGAAGATTCTTATAAATCTTGGCTGCTTTAATAATTCCACTAGGAGTTTTTACCAAAATTTATATATCACATTCGTGAGGAAATATTTTCAATTTACTTTCAAATATCTCAGAAATGAAAGAATGTATAGATCCAAAGTCAAACAGAGTATTGGAATATTTTGAAAAAACCCATAACATACCTATAACCTCTTAATTTGATGGTCCCATATCAACTGTAATAGTAGAAAATGATTTTTACATGACCTTCTACTTTTTATTGTTCTAGTTTCTACCCTGGGAAATCAACATTGGACACATGTTACCATAATGACCTAACTCATTACAACTAAAACAATTTACCATTGTCTTTTCATTACTTGCCTAATCATCTCCTTTATAGTCACGAGAAATATGAAGAGTCTTACCACATCATAAGCACTTCCAAACTTTGAAATACATTCTCTATGATGCTTTTTACCACACTTCTCACAAGATGAAAATTTATTTTTCTTACCTACAAACTTCTTTGATGAATGATTTTTCATTTCTTATCAATTGGACCTCTTCTTTTGCTTGCTCTCATGGAATAAATGATCATCAGAAAACTCCATTTCAACCTTCTCAGCACATAGAAAAAGTTTCTCGTAGATTTTGAATTCAAGATAATCTAATTCCCTTTGATATATTATCTTCAATCCAGATTAAAACTAATTTATCATACTATCAATATCCCAGATAAAATTTGGGACATACCTTTCCAAACAGGTGAAATATTCTTCATATGCAGCCACTGAATCTTATTCTTTTTTACTCAATTCTAATAATTGTTTTTCACCCTAATTTTAATAACCTTAGAAAGATACTTATCAAGGAATATATTATTAAATTCATATCATTCCATAGAATAAATATATTCACTTCTTATGATATTTTTAACCATTGACAACCACTGATCAGCTTCACTTTCAAAACAATAAACAACAAGATTAACCATTTGATTTTCTGAACACCCCTTTACATCAAAAATATTTTATAGTGATATAATCCACCCTTCAGTTAGTACATAGTTAGATGATCCTCTGAATGATGAGGGATGTTGCCTCATGAAATGCTCTACTACCAACGTATTCTTATGTGGTTGATCTGGTTCATCTCATGCATGGATACCACCGCTATTTATATCCTGAGTAAATTAATCCATCATATCAAAAAACTATTCAGTTCCAATTTTGACCATATTAGTATGCTAATTTGGAAGGTTGTTTTCCTCTAGATCCCTTTCTAACACAGCTGCCCTGTTTTCTCTAAGGAAACCCATTTTGAATAGACATGTATTAGATGAAAAAACATGGTAATCTTCAAATTATATATCATTTCAATTTTACCATAAATTAAAAATCATTTTTGGATATTCTATTAATAATATCCTAACCCCTAAATTTATCTAAACCAACCTCTAATACCAACTATAAGGACTTGGCCTTAAACATTACATAATCTTGAGTTAAGTCAATAATTTTACATTATTTTACATTGAGGATATTTTCAAGTTTATATATTTATAGAATTAGTCCATGAATCATACATTTCAAAACCATATAAATACAAAGTGGACACTTCCAACAGTATCTGTTCCATTAATAAAACACAAACTTTTAAAATGAGTCATGGATTATTTTCATGTTTAATCATCATAAATTTTCTTTTACCCTATCCTTGACTCTATTCTCTCTTAAATCATGTAAAAAACATTTTAAACTTAGGATGAGCATAAAAATCTCATTAATGGTTACACAAAGAAGAAAAACTTTTAGTCTTGCGAAAACATGTAAACAATGAATGCTTTAACATAAAGTAATACTTTCCACATTTAAGTAGTAAATAATATCCATTGAATATAAGATAATTTATTTCCATTTTTTTAATAAAAATATTACCATAAAACCCATAGAAATTATATATAACAAAATAAATGTAACTTGGGACATAATCATACTTAAATGGAATAACAATGCAGTCGACTTCCATACTTATCACTCTCGCAAATGGAATAGTCATACAGCCGACTTCCATAACCAATACATTGGAGGTTATAACATAACCACCAATCCTTGGTTTATCATGGAACCACCCATCCTTATTTTATCACATAACCCCTATCAAATTTCCAAGTACCATTATATAATCATAACACATAAAAGATTGTAATTTCTAATATTTCACTCATAAAATTTCACTTGAAATCACAATAAATAATTTCAAGGTATTGAAATAATAAATCCATTTAAAAAAACATTTTCAATAAAAAAATACCCAAAAAATGTAATAAGGTATTTCTTATCCTTTTAAAAACATTAAGGCATATAGAGGAAGCCAAATATCAAATAATGGTTACGGCGGCGGAGAAGTCATTGTCGGCGTATGCGTTAAAAAAATATTTTATAAATTTTTTAAAGAAATTAAAATTCATAGTATTAAAATATTAATTTTAAAAAAATTTAATTAAATTAAAAGTAAAATGTTTTTTTTTATACACCTCATAAAATAAGGTGGTGTATAACATCAAAATACGCCTCAATGAAAGGAGATTGAGATGAAGTCCATTAGCTCAAGTCTGATTCATCACGTATGTTCTTTATCCTCCAGAATAATAAACTTAGGTTAATTTATACTTTATTGAGATCCTTTTTAAAGTTTATTATTCAATTTATATCACTTATTATAATTTTATAACAATTACTTAATTATTTAAGTTTACGTAGGATGTTTTGATGATATTCGGTACTTGAGTCGAAAATGAACTTGGTATGATGTCGATAGTCCATATGGTCATAAGTCCATTATCTTCATAATAATATTCATGACATTATTATCATTTTTATACATAAATTATACTTTTAAATCAAACCATTAAGTATGGTTATGAAAAATGAACAGTGTTATAATCATGGAGACGGTAGGTCGTACGTACACATTAGTAACGTTTTCTATTTTTCATTGATCATTATGGAAAGAAGGTAATTATTATTTTACCTTTCCAGAATTATCATAACATAATTAATATCATATTAATCATTTAAATATACTTATATATATCATACAAGTGATGTAGTGAATAAAAATAAATCACATCGCTTCATGGAGGTGATAGTTCACACATACGCACGAACAACGTTATCATTTTTATGTACATGAAAAGTAAGAATTTAATTGACATATTATTATATTATAATGATTAATATGTAATTAATATCATATATAAACATTAATTTCATCATTATAACCTTACATGTGAAATACGGTTATGGAAAATGAATTATATCAGTTCATGGAGGTGATAGTTCACACATTTGCATGAATGATTAATTCTTTTCCCATTTAATGGAAGTAGAGATGGATTTAGTTGATTATATTAACATAATAAAATATCAATATATTTAGTAAATTTTAGTTATTATTTCATCATGGATGAAGAATATTTTAAGGAAGTGGAAGAAGAAATAAAATAGAAACACTTAAATAAAAACATTACCGTTCCTTCAGATGATCACCTATCTTAACACCTTAACACCAATAAGGAGGTTTTTCTACCTAAATAAGGCTACTAGAATGTGGGGAGGTATTATAGGAAGGGTTTTTGTTAGGTATTGTCTAAACCAAAATGTTTTTTAAGTGTAATGAATAGATATTAATGGGTTACCTTTTGTAGGAGAGGGAAGGGGTGCTCTTGGAATTATTAAAATTATTAAATTAATATAAATTAATTTTCTATTCCAAATGGGTCCAAAATAATTTATTTAGAATATAGGATTATTATGGGTCAAAATATAATCAAAAAATTAAAATTAGACAAATTTTAATATTTTGTTAATCCTTATCTTTTGTTTTAACCCCTTTTAACTATTATTGTTTTATCAAATAATTTACATTTGAGAGTTAAAATAGTTACCATAACAAGAAAAACGACTAATGAATGAGTCATTAATGACTTTTTTGGACTTCTATAAACCTTTTCCCCAAATATCATATTTTTTTAAAAATATATATCTATCATTTAATTAAATATTTTATATTTTAAGATATGAATTATGCTAATTTTGACACTATTTATTACTTGACTTTTTAAAAAATAACAAATTTATTCCTTCTAAAAAAAGATTTAAATATTCCCTAATATATCAAAATAATCCATAAAATTATTTTATGGCATAAAATATTTCAAATTATATTTATTTTAATATTATTAATATCATTTATTTGATTCTTCCTTTAATAAATCTATTACAACGTAATCATTATGACACAATTAAATTTAATTAGTTAATGTATAAAAATTATAAATATATATATAATGATTTAGATAAACATTTTCTCTTTCAAATAAATATTTATAGTCCAAATTTTCTTCTTTATTACCCTATATTAAAATTGATTTACTTATTAAAAATATGAGAATTACATTTTTAACTTGTCTTTAAATAAAATATAATAAATGTCATATTCTTACCCAAGTGGCTAAAAAATGTTATAATATTGGAATAAGGTTTATTTTGGTCAAAACCCACTTATAAAATGAAATTATGATAATTTTTAGGATAATTTTATAATATGATATTATTTTTACCTTTAATTACCTGATTTACCCTTAACCTTGGTAAATAAAATACTAAAGTTATCATTAACCAAAAATTAATTTGATCCTACTAGATAAAAATTTTCATACTTATTAAAACCATGTATTTCTTTCAAATTTCAATTCAATAAAGTGGCTAAATTAAGTTTAACACCAAACCCACAGATGTGGCGAGAAGGTGGGTAAAAGAGACGTTCAATATTTTAATAAGTTTTTATATCAAATTTCAATATAAAAAAATATTTCAATGAGATACATTGGATTAATACATGTATTATTGATCTATTATGACTTTAAAAATCAGTTTGAAGTATAATTATTATTTAAATGAAAAAAATCATTTTTTAACTAAAATGTAGTATTTTTCGCTATTTATCATGAAATGAAACGTATCAAAAAAATACCAAAAACTAAACCAAAGTAAATTTTAAAACTCATATTATAAAGAATAAGTTTATTTTCTTAAATATAATTTTAAAAAGTGAAAAAAAGTATATTTAAAATGGGTTCTCCATCAAAATGTGGTAAAACAACTTTTTAGAAAATATTAGAGTATTTTATACTAAAAATTTGATTTATTATCATTTTAAGCCTATAAAATTTATTAGATGAATGTAAAAACATTTCATAAACACGTGTAAAAATAATATAGTTAGTTCTATAATTCCATCAGATACAACTGCTAGGTGATAACTACCACTTAAAATAATAATATTGATAATATATTATTTTTTAGTATAACAAGTCTTACATGAAACGTAAGATTTAGGAGACACCCATTATAGTGTGTCGAGTATGTTATCGGACATAGAATCCTAGTTAATTTAACATTACTATATAATTCATAAATATTAAAAAATATGAAAAAAAATTATTATTCTATAATTACTTGGGATGTTACATAAATAGTTTCTATGCCTATGATAGTGCCACACTTTAAGACGCGTTTTTATTATTATGATTTGAGATCATGGTTCATGATTTATTAGTGATGATTTCTCACTCTTATGATTCATTTCTTAAAAATACAAAAACAAATATGTAATTATTAATGATTTTGTTCCATAATAAAATTTGGTGTGAATTTTGTAAGTTATGCTCATAATCTCATACTCGTATTCTTATCTTATTCTTTAATATGATCATCGATTGATATCTCTCTTATTTATCCTTATTGAGCATCTGATTTCACCCTTTATTATGTCTCTTTTCCCCATGTTATGAAGAGGTTTTATGTAGGGTATCTCAAAAACTGTAAAAAGTGATAATAACTTTATGAGATATGATGAATAATATACCTAAATATTATTTTTATGTATCTAGCCTCCAAATACATGAAACCTTTAAAATTTTGGCGTGGATCATAATGTTAAGTATTGAATATTCATCTAGAATGATGTAATATTTTGTATGAATATCTTGGGTCTCCTTAGACTCTTTCACACAAATTATCACGTTTATTTTGGCCTATTGACACATTATATGATTATGTTTAGATAAATCATTGCCCGAATGGCCCAAATGCCTTTATTTTTATTGATTTTTGATAACCCCCCTTTCAAGGGATGAGGGGGAACCCTTAAAAGTCCTATAAGCTTAGTGATTAGATGGCCCATAGGATTAAGAGACATTACATTACCCAAAGGTCTTAGGGAATTCAACCAGACTATAACTACAAGGAACCGCCCCTCCCCAACATCTACATCATGATGGTATCTCTCCAACTTTGCATGGTCATCTGGCTAAGATTCTCATGCAAGCATAGGCTGGTTCCGATGGTGTAGTCATACCAACTCATTCTTCCAAATCTATTGGTTTTTCTTTGGTGAGTGTGCCTACTATGAATCCTCCTCTAGGGATGCTTCTTTTTTGTAGAGCATGTCTGGGGAAATTGCATGTGTCCCAAAAGTCTTGAAGTGGCCTGAAGGCCTTAAAGGTGGCCCAAAATCCCTACTGACCTGAAGTCCTGGGTGACCTGAAGGCCTTAAGGACTCCAAGAATATCCTTAATTCAATGAAGTAGATATATAAAATGGAGTTTCTTGGACCTTATTCGGAACACTAGAGATCATTATCTATTGGATAAAACTATCTATTGTTCTCTTCATTCCATTTACCTTTTATGATGAGGCGTCAACACAACTTTATGGGGAAGAGGTCCCACCGAAGCATTTGATGATTCTAGTGAATAGTGGATAACCATTGGGGGTAGGAACCCACTGGTTTCTACTGAGGGAAATTGATCAAACTCACCACTATCAAAGATCAAGAGCATAGACAATGAGGTATGCATGTTTTATGGATTTATTATTTTATCTTATTGATTCCACTCCCAATCAATCTTGGTATCAATTTTGTATTCTCTTACTCTGCTTATGGACATAGAGATATCCCACAGGATCCATCACCATTGACAATATATATTATTTTTCAAATTCTAGGATGTATGATTAATTTTATTTGGAAAAAATCCATTAAAACCTTGTAAAAATTTTTGTATTAATGGTAAATTAGTTGAAATTAACAATTTTTCATGATAAAACAATATTTCATGTTGTTTTTTGTTCCCCCAATTAAAAATAATAAGTATATCCAATTTTTATTTTTGAAGCTGGGGGTTGTTTTCAACACCCTATAGTTTAATGACACCATATTCGCAAGTAGGTGATGGAAGAAGGATACATAAATCACATTTTTTGAGCTACTATCAAGAATTTGAGATAGATCATTTGTTGCATGATTCTTCTTGTTATGATCATAAGAAATATCAAATTAACACCCCAAAAGGTACTTGAGACTTTTTTTATTAATTTAAATGGAAAATCTTGTTACTATTAGTTTTGAATTGTATGGACCAAAGTATTAATCTCCTTTTTGTATACAGAATTAGATATTTTTTTGGTGATATTTCTTTGTTAGATAAAAAAAGAAATGATTATATGGAAACCTTGCATAATTATGAATCCTAGATCACATCCTGACACATCACAATTTTTTTTGAATGTTTTGGGACTATGTACAGTTCTTCAACTTATTCCCTAAGGCCCTGTTTGGTACGAATCCCATTGGTGCATAAAAATGGAAAGGTAGAGGGAACCACAAGATTTGTGCATTTGGTGAGGGGAGATTCTAAAGGAACATTTTGTTCCTTTATTTTATAGAATCATGTTTCCATCCATAAACCACACAAACCAAAATTTATCATGGAAACAGACTCTCTTGGAAAAAAATACCCATCCCTACTACAACTTAGTTGTTGATACGGGGGGATATGATAATGAAGGTGGTGGTGACAATGGTTTGTAGTGGCATGGATACAATATCCAAGGTCTAAAACAATGGTAGGGAGATAAAATGATGATGATGAAATGGGGTTATCTATGGATGATGTGGTTGCGGCCATGGATGGATGGGGCTAAAGTGAAATGGTACCTTCGACAATAGGGGGCACCATCGATGGGTTTGTAGCCATAGAGGTTAAAAATCATGGGATTTCATTATCATGAGGCTATGAGTGGATATGCAATGATGGGGGTGATGGATATGCAACCATAGAGGTTCAACGTTAGTGTCGAAGGGCTACAGTGAGGTTTTAAGGAAGAAAATAAAGACATTTTGGTATTTTCATATTTCTAACTACCATTAATTTCCCACCAAACATGATTTTATATAGAATTTGGATTCTCGTCCCATTTCCATCTCCTATTCTCATTCCAATTACCATTCCATAAAAAACTATTCCATCATACCAAATAAGGCCCAAAAGAAATGGTAATTCTTTTTCCCCTCATGACTTCTTTGCTCAACCCAGTTGTTTGTCATAATGTTGGGCTCTTATTTTAATATCATTTTCTCTTAATTACTACATTATGATAGTGATCTATTCAAATATTTTAATAGTCTACTGAAATTTTTCAAGTCATCCCCTTTTCAAAAGGAATTGCATTAGAGCAGCCTCCTCTAGACTTGGCGTCTTACTTGTACAAGAATCACATTGTATACCATGGAATGTATATGATTCCATCTATCACTAAGTTTATTCTAGTGGAATTTATTTATATTTAGTATGATGATGTTGAGAAACCAAATTACCTATACATAAATTCGACTGGGACAGCAAAGGTTAATGTTTTTCTCTCTATCATTAGTATTGAATGATAGTTTTTTTGTGTAACTTTTGTATTCATAATTTGGATTTTTTTTGTTATAATTGAAATATTATTCATGGGATCTAAAATATTTATTTATTAAAAATTTGATATCAAGTAACAAATAGGGTGTTGTAAATATAAGTAGATCCATAAAATTTTCACCATGGGGAGCAAAGTTTATTTATTGAAACGTAACCCATGAAAAAGAGTGTGGGTGCATATATAAGCTTAATATATTGAAACATAACCCATGAAAAGAAGTGGGGGTGTATATATAATATTAATATGTTGAAATATAATCCATAAAATGAGTTGTTAAATTTATAGAATTTTATTTTTTACTTTTAGTTATTATGTAGTTATTGTTTCTGACTGAACCACATAATATAGTGAAGATTTTATATGATGATTGGAATAAATTAACATAAAACTCTTCTACTCTCCATTTTATGGTGTGGGAGTCTGTAGGATTATACATAAGAGAGTTATAATTTTCAGTGGTTTTCCTTTATTAGAACTTGATTTTCTATTTGTTATTTAAATTTTATGGTATTGAAACAAATAGTCTAAGGTAAAAATGATATGTTTCAAACTCTGGTATTATTTTATTCCCAAAATTTTGTTATTATAAAGCACAAGTATAATTTTTTTAATGATACAGACACTTTTAAATGTGAAAAACAATAGCTATTGGGTGTTAGTGATCATATGAAAGTAGTTTGATTAAAAAGTTCTATAGGCATGAGAGCATCTTAAAAACATGTGAAAAATTCTTTGTAAATTTTTCATTTTTATATTGATAAAACAATATATATGTTAAAACCATTTTTTCAAAAAAATCTCCCCACAAATTTTTTTATTCTAATTCAATTTTTGTATTCTTTTCATGTTTCTATTATTACTTTTTTGAAGTGTCTTTATATTTTGATGCGTAAAAGTACTTGGGTTTTGAAAATCAACATTTATATATTCATAGTATTTTTGTTGTAAGTATGATAAGAAGTGGTATTAATAAGGGTAATGACACATTTTTCCTATAATTTATAATTTCACATGATCTTAGAGCTAGTGGGATAATAGCATAATTGTTTTACTCAATGGAGGACTTATAATTTCAACATGTATTCTCATATATGACATTATTTGAGCATATTAAAATATGAATTTTCATAATTGATGGTGAATATTACTATATGGATTATATTATATATTCTATTGAGAAATACATGTCATCCTATTTGATGTTTTCTTCAAAAAAATTCAATTATTGTTATAGCATCTAACAAATTCTAGTGAATCTTTACTTTAGATCAAGGTACAATAACCAATTTTAATTAAAAATAAAAAAAATGAAAATTTAATTATTTCTGACGAGTCATTTGCGACTAGATCCTATCACAAAAATTTATTTGCGAAGTGGTTTGGTCGTAAATGACTTGTTTCATATAAAAACATCATAAATAAACTTTTTTATTATGGGCCATCACAAAAAAAATTATTTGTGATGGGTATGTATCTCATAATAAATAATATTTTTTGGTATATAAAAAAGGGCTTTTGTGATGGGAAGATTCACCTATCAAAAATAAGTATTTGTGATGGGTGAATCTTTTTATTGCAAAAAAAGTAAAAAAAATAAAATAAAAAAAAATATAAAAATAAAAAATATTTGCAAAAATATAAAAATCACACTATATAGAACTATAAATATATGAATTAATAAAAATATTATAAAAAATATATACTTTAAAAAGTTTATCAAAATAAATGTGATAAAAAGAATACCTAAATCACTAAGGTAGAGGGTTATCTAGAGGAGGTGGTGGAGGGAATTCAATCCCTAAATCCTGATTTAGATGTCATATATACTCCATCATCTGCTGGTGGTGGTGCTCCTGCCATCAACGCATATCCTCCTCCTCATCCTACTATCGATGGAGCTCTTACTACTCCCTAAGAATGGTCTTTATAATCTCACCCGGATCTTGTATTTGCTTTTCATACTGTGCAGTAGATGATTGTGACTCTCCATGAGATCCCCTCGAGCTGGACGATGACATCACAATGGTACCATAATAACTCTTAGGCGTCAATCAAGAGTCGATACCAATAACTCAGCCTTTCTCGAAGGCATACTGATTCACCTGCATCCATATTGCGTCATCAAATCCTATTACACTGGTGATCTGATCCTATTTCTCGACCTAACTCTCATCCTGTGTCTAAGAATTCATAGCCACATATAACTCCTTCAATTACAATTTAAATTTAAATAGTTAAAATATTGTTTTCAGTTAATTTTAAAACTCAAACAAAAATATTGACCACAATATGATGTGGGAAACCACCTATAATCACTCTACTGATAGGATCATTGTACATCCACTTATAAACATAAAACTCTATAATATCAGGATATTCAACTTCCTGTATGAGTATAAAATAAATAGTTCTCATTTAAAGTTATATAAATTATTAAAAAAATTACTTACCATATGTTGTTGGTGCATACTAAATATATGACTACCAACTTGATGTGTCGCCTCCTATCTCCCCCAGTTTAATATACCTAATGAATCTATCCTTTTAAAACTATATCTCACATAGTATGAAAATAATCCATCCTAAACCTGATATGAGATATAATCTAGTTGGTGGGCACAGCAAGACTGATCAAAATCTATGACTCCCTCTTTCCACGTGGTTTTCCTCATCATATTGTTATAAAACTGACGGCAACGCTCACGCATGCAGACCTTACATGCCTCCCAGATAGATTCCCATGTTCTATCATCAAATGGATACCATAAACCCTACAAATAATTAATAATATCAAGTTACTGATTAAATAAATTTCAAAATAAATATTATTTATTTGTATACCATCCAATGATCAAATATGCGATGTCGAACATCAATGAGAATATTATCCCATTTCACCCATGTTCCAGAAAAATTATTCTGCAATATCTATTTGAAAAGAGATATGAAAAAATAGAATAAATAATCAAAAAATAGAATATAACTAAATTAATGAAAAATAATGAAAAATAACAAAAATACACAACTAAACATACCTCAGCATATGTGGATCAAACTCAAGATGTGTAAGTCGCTTAGGGATAGGGTCAAGAATAATCAATCTCTAAAGACCATGATCCCTCTGAGTCATCGTTGAACCACCAGTAGTCTAAGGATCAGATAATGTAGCATCAAGATCGTCACCAGGTATTGTAGTCTCATCAACTCACAAAATAGATTAGATAAACGATCATCAACCATCTGAAACATTAAATGACTATTGTTGGTAAATAATTTAAAACAAGTATTATATATAGATATATATTATATATGATTATAAAAATCATTTAATTGTTTCAATCTTCATATCCATACTCATCTTTGTATATGACGGTGTAAATATCTTTATATTCCTCCTCAGTATCATCAATTTCCATAGGAGTTTTAGCTTCATCATCTCTTGTTATTCAAAATTCATTTATTACATAAATAACATCATCATCATCATTGAACCATAACAGTGGGATGCCATCATCAATATTCATGTATCTTTATAGAAAAGAAGGATTTGGAGTTGTATCTTGAAAATTTTCAATTACTTTCACTTCTGTGGAACCACATTCACTTTGGATAAACTAATTTTCATGATAATTCATTTTTATTATGCTCCACCAATCACTTAATTGTCTTGAAGTAGCATAATAATTTTCATAATAAATTTGATGTACCCGATTATCCAATAAAAATTATTAATTTACTACAAGAATTATTTTATATTTAAAATCAATGATTCCATGAAACATATGAATATGTATCCTCTATCAATATCCAACCAATGACATTTAAACATCATTATATAATTTTGTCCCAGATAAGATAGTTTAATTATTTCTTCCGGTGTACCATAAAATTCAAATTCATTTTCTCTATGATGAGATCCTCTCAAAAAAACACCATTATTCATTGTTTTTTATCCCCCATATACATGTGTATGAAATTTAAAAACATTCACCACATATGCATTATAATATTTAACCATTTTGGATGGTGGGTTACTCAATACATATAATAGATTATCAATTTTATCAACATGTTGAGATACTTGAAAATTTGAAAAACAACTATCAATATAACAAGTAATAAATTAATTTTATATTCTAAACCATAAACAATTTACTTTACCAGTTTTTAAAACCAGTAGGAAAAATTATATTTCCAATGTTCTTCAAGATAACTAATATAATTTGTGGAAACTGTTTATAGATATTATTATCATATAATCTAAAAATAAAATAATATTAATTTACTTTTAAAAAAATATAGAATAAGTGATAGTATCACTCACTATAAAAATGGTTTCATCTCTTCACAGTTGAGTAGAACATATGTATGAGCTTTGTAATGTTCATCGTCTGAAATCCATCATTCACGAACTCCACCAAAGCTAAGTTCATGTTGAATAAAAACTTATAATTGATTGTTCATTTAATTGTAAACATTTATCTCATTACAGACCATTTTATTATATTTTGATAGATATTTAGATTGAAAATAATTAGAGTAGAAAAAAGAAATTTCTTCCTAAAATAATCTTCTGTAATTGGTCCTTCAACCGATGCTTTGTTGTGTATATTTTTCTTCAATTTTTGTATTCATGTCTCATATGGGTATATCCATCAGAATTTTACTGACCCTACACATTTTTCTTCATGTAGAAAATGTAATATCAAATGTTCCATTGAATCAAAGAAAGATGGTGGATTTTTTTTTCCAATTTACATAAAATTAAAATAACATCTTCTTACACTCTACTTAGTGCATCGTTGTCTATTTTTTCCACACAAATGTCTCAAAAATTTATTACATTTATGTTAGTGCATCCTAAATCATAAAATTCAACAAATCTCTAAATCTAATCAGTAGATATCTTTTAATTATAACATGACATTCATGACTTTTTAATCCAATAATATGACCATTTCTGACACATCTATCCAAATTAGAAACATAACCATTCAGAAGCCTCAAATATGAGATCCACTAATAAAATAATAAATTATTTTCTTTGGAAACTGTATAAGTCACTTTTGGTTTCATTAAATTCTATGATCGAACATTTTCAAACAGTTCAAGTTTTGGTCACCTGTAAATTTGGGCAAGATCTAATCATGACTTTATATTATCATTGGCATTACCAGGTGTGTCCAAAACTGTATAAAATATATTATCAAAATATTTCTTCTCAATATGCATGAAATATAACATGCGATGGACCAACAAATCATACCAATATAGAAAATCCCAAAAAATGCTCTGTTTTATCCAATTGTATTCTTTACCAAAGCCATTTATTTTTTGTTGGTTTATAGTTAGTACAAAGATAATGATAGGTAATGAAGAGACAATATATTTTAACTCAATACTTGATATCATTGTTGGAGGTTCATATCTTTCAATTATACTTTTTCTGAAATGATATTTGTTCCTTTGAAAAGCATGATCGGTAGGGAGAAATCTTCGATGACAGTCAAAAAAAGGTTTTCTTACATTGAAGAGCATAAACAATTTTTTGTCTCTCATACAGTACTAATATGATTTTAGACCATGTGTAATCTATCTAGATAACATGTAATATGCTGAGAAGTCACTAATTTTTCACATTAATGAGCTTTCATTAGGAAATTTTGTTCTACAATAACATCATATGTACTGACACCATTACTCTATAATAAATTTAACTCATTAATCAATGACTTCAAATAAACATTGATATTCTTTTTTAGATGTCCTAGAATTAATGAGGTAAAAAATATATATGGTTTATTCATCAACATCCAAGGAGGTAAATTGTTTGGAGTTATAAAGACATGCCTACAATAATATTGACTATCGTAATAACCAAATGGATAGAAACTATCAGTAGAAATACCTAGTCACACGTTTCGGGCTTCTAAAGAAAAAGATGGATGTACTTGGTCAAAAAAATTCCATGAATCACCATCACAATGATGATTTAAGCTTTGTAAGGTTGAAGTATTTTTTTTGTTCCATTACATCAATGACACTTTATTCTAAGACATAAATAAATACTACAATATGGGTGTAAGAGGGAAATACCTAGATTGTTTTACATGAATCAATCCAGACTTCCCTGGTTTATCCTCTATGTACCTCAATTGTCCACATGTAGGACAACTAACTAATGACTCATTTTCACCATAATATAAGGTGAAATCATATAAACATGAATGAATCTTCTAATAACCAAGACCCAGATTACGAACCAGCCTCTTACTCTCATAGAAATTTATAGGCAACACATTTCCTTCAGATAATTATGCTTTAACCAAAGAGAATATTTGATCAAAATAACTATTTGATATTCCATTATCTAATTTAATAGCCATAAAATTTTAAACCACTTCAAATTTTCTTATTTGGAAACCAGAATATAAGGTAGCCTCGGTAGACATCAACAACTCATAAAATTAAGATGCTTCCAACTCAGGAGTTAAATCAATATCATCCTGAATTTCAGTTTTTTGAAAATATGAAATAGCCACATCATGTACTAAATTTTGAAACTATGATGGATCTGGAACCAAATTATTAGTATCTTCTCCGGAACTGCATACACCATGTTGGTATCAAAAAACATAATCTTTTCAAAAACCAAAATAAAATAGATAACCCCCAATATTGTCAAATGGGTCAAACCTCCTCATATCACATTTCTCACATGGACACTTAATTTTGCCTTCTAAAAAAAATTCTAGTTTTGATGATTCAAGTGATAAAAAATCATTAACACCCTTAATATATATAAGATTTATACAAAAACCTTTTGGATTCCTATGGTGATTTATCCAATTTTGATCATGTAATAATGATTGTTGTTGACTTCCTTTATTTTTATTTCTCTAAAAAATATAAAATAAATCAATTGTTAATGATTAATTTTATATAATAAAAATAAGATCCAAAAAAGAGTAGAAAAAAATATAATTTACTTGTAAATATTTTCAATCTTATCTATTTACCACCTATTTTTACTAATTACTACTAATTTTTACTAATTACTGTTAATTTTTACTAATTATAGTGATTTAATGTTTAGTTTTACTAATCTTTATTAATTATAGCTAATTTTTACTATTTTTTCTAATTACCACTAATTTTTAATAATTAGAGTGTTTTACCGTTATTTTTTACTAATTAATGTCACTTTATTGGTATTGTTTACTAATTAATGTTACTTTACCTATAATTATTAATAATTATATTGATTTATTGCTATTGTTTACTAATTACTGCTAATTTTAATCATTTACTTTTAATTTTTTACTTATTATAGTAATTTAATGTCAATTTTTACTAATCTTTATCGATTACCGCTAATTATTACTAATTTTTTCTAATTACCACTAATTTTTAATAATTATATTTATTTACTATTAATTTTTCCTAATAACTGTTAATTTTCATTAATTATTGTCATTTAACATTAATTTTTACTAATTTACCGTTAATTTTTTCTAATTTTTAAACTTCCTGCTAAATTTTATTAATTATAGTGATTTACCAATAATTTGTACTAATTTTTACTAATTACCTCTAATTTTTATTAATTGTAGTGATTTATCACTAATTTTTACTAATTACAGTTAATTTTTACTAATTATAGTTGTTTAATATTCTTTTTTACTAATCTTTATTAATTGCCTCTATTTTTACTAATTTTTTCTAAATACCCCTAATTTTTAATAATTATAGTGATTTGCCATAAATTTTTACTAATTAATGATAATTATGGTAATTTTTACAAATTATAGTGATTTACCATTAATTTTTATTAATTACTGCTAATTTTTACTAATTATATTGGTTTATCGCTATTTTTTACTAATTTTTCCTAATCACTGTTAGTTTTTACTAATTTTTAGCCATTTGCCCTAATTTTTACTAATTTTTAACCATTTCCACTAATTTTTACTAAATTTTACTAATCACTACTAATTTTTACTAATAACGCTGTTTTTAAAAAATTATAGTGATTTACTGTTAATTTTTACTAATTACTACTAATTTTTACTAATAACGCTGGTTTTTGAAATTTAAAGTGATTTACTGTTTATTTTTACTAATTAGTACTACTTTTTACTAATTATAGTGGTCTAACATTCATTTTTACTAATTTCTATTATTTATTAAAAAATACTATAAATTATCATTACTTATTACTAATGTCTTTACATTATTACTAAGTTCTATTATTTAATATTATTTATCTATCAGTTATATGTAATTACTATTAATAACACCTACTTACCGATAATTAAAACAAATTATTGTAAATTAAAACTATTTAATTTTAATTAAAAACATTACTTGTAATTGAAACTAAATATTTCTAATTTATAATAATTATTTCATGTACTCCATCGTCTGCTCATGTTACTACTCTTGTCATCGATGGATCCCCTCCTCCTCCCATTAACGTGTCACATCCTGTCTACCCTGATTCTGCCGACTTAATGACAAATTTGGGTATGGTTAGCATAAATTGGTCATTTCTCATCACTTGAAGATTTTAAATTCCATGATTTACACATTTTTAGGTATTTATAATATATTTTATTACTTTATATTATATTGTGCTCAAAATTAGCGATAATTATTGGTAATTTTCTAATTACCACTAATTACCGCTAATTTTGAGCACAATTTAATATAAAGTAATAAAATATATTATAAATTACTAAAAACGTGTAAATCATATATTTTACAATCTTTAGGTGATGAAACCAATTTATGCCAACCATATCCAAATTTGTCATTACTCATCACCTGAAAATTGACAACCTATTTCATTTTCAGTTTTCTAGTAATTTATAATAATTTATATCATTACATAGTAATTTATAATAGATTATACTAATATAAAATATATTTATTAATTTATAAAAAATTTAAATATTTAATTTTTTATATAAATTTATAAAAAATGATATGAATTTATAATAATTTATATTATTTTATATTATTTTATATCAATTTATTTTAAATTATATCAATTTACTAATTTTTTTTAGTTTATAACAATTTATTACTAATTTTTACTAATTTATTACAAATTTTTACTGGTTTATTACTAATTATTACTAGTTTATAAAAATTTATTATTAATTATTACTAATTACACTAATTATTACTAATTACCGCTAATTATTACTAATTACCACTAATTATTACTAATTACCACTAATTATTACTAATTACCACTAATTATTACTAATTACCACTAATTATTACTAATTACCACTAATTATTACTAATTAACACTAATTACCACTAATTATTACTAATTACTACTAATTATTACTAATTACCGCTAATTACCACTAATTACCACTAATTATTACTAATTACCACTTATTATTACTAATTTTTATTTTTTTATAACATTTTTTTATTAATTACCACTAATTATTACTAATTACCACTAATTATTACTAATTACCACAAATTACTACTAATTACCACTAAATATTACTTAATTTTTACTAATTATTACTAATTTTTACTAATTTTTACTAAGTAGTATGAATTAAAGTAATTACTACTAGATACTTCTGATTAAAGATAATTATCAAAAATTAAAACTAAATACTTGTAATTAAAAATAATTACTATTATTAAAACTAATTAATGAAAAAAACTAACTAATTCTAATTAAATCTAATTAAATATAATTAAAGCTAATTAATAATTATTATTACTAATATGAAATAAATTAAATTAAATAAAAATTAAAAACATTAAATTAATACCTTAAAACTGAATCTTTCAGCGGATGCAAAGCTTGGAAGTTTCACCCCTGTAAAATTTAAAACTTTGAAAGCATTAAGCAGGAGAATATGAGATCAGAGGAGGAGAGGGGAGTTTATATAAGAATAAAATGAAAAAAAAGAGGGGGTATATATATATAGGTTAGATAATTTGTGATGGGACTATTTGTGATGGGCACCATCACAAATAGACCCACTGTTATTAATTATAGTGACGGTAAAAAAGAGTATTTACTACAGGGCTCATCACAAATACCCTCTACCAAGAGTTTGTTTGCAATGGGATATAATTCTGTTTCAAATAAAAAATAATGAAGGAAAGTATTTGAGACGGGACCCATCACAAATACTTTCTTGCCGATAGTTTATTTGTAATGAGAGTTAACTACCATCGCAAATAATAATGATGATGAGAGGGTATTTTCCACAAGTATATATTCTCATCGCAAATAGTCTTCAAGGGGTTTGGTGAACAGTGCATGCCAATTTCCCATCTCAAATAATGTTTTTTTAACAACTATTTACGATGAGAAATGAATCTCATTGCAAATGGTCTTTACTGACAGACTATTTACAATGGGTGATGGGCCCGTCACAAATAGACCATCACAAAAGGCCTTTTTTCTCATAGTGATACTAGTATAGTATGATATATGGTATATACTATCAAGGTTTTATCACAAAAGTAATCAATAATGAGGGAAATAACTGAAGTTAATTTTGAATAAATATTTAGTTCTTATTTCATGTCATTTTTTAACTATTTCTAGATAAACACAACTTGGAATTTTCACATGTGTACTACTACCTTGAGCTCTAATATATTTTCAATGATTCTACCTGTAAACAAGTGGTAGTGGGAGAAGTATCTATTTGGTATTTAATCTCAAATTTATTGCTCGATGATTAACAAATGTGAATTCTTTTATAAGAAACAAAAATATTGTTTCCATTTATTTTATTAATGTTATTTTTTCTTTGTACATATTTTTTTTATTTATAATTTTTGGATATTATATTTTGTTCATGTAGAAACCTTCATTTATCTCACAAGCTATTATTCTTAAATGTGTATTGATATGTTTATTTTTAAATACAGGATGGTTAAAAGTTGGGCTATCAGACTAAGGCCTTTGCAATCTATTATTTTATGAGGTAATACATTGTTTTCATTGACATGTATGAAAAAGTTAGCAATAAAACTTAAAAGTTGGTGATTTTTTATAAAAATTGGGGTTGAAGCAACTTTTAATTATTAAGAAAAGGACCTTATTTTTCATACAGGGTGGAGTAAAACCCATTATATGGTTCATAGAAACAAAGGCACAAAGGCTTAAGAGAAACCAAGCCTAAAGTACTATATAAGGTTTAAAGGACCCATGACCCATAGACCCAGAATATGGCTCAATGGCCTTGTCCCATAGGCTCACCATCTACACCCAGCCCACTTAATCCATCCTGCCCTACTTCATACATCCACACCTACCAAGCCTGCACTGCCTAAGCCTAGCCCACTTCACTACCTATACCAGCCTGGCCCATTTCATCACCTAGCCCACCTTGCACTCTACCCATTCTCACTCCAATCACCACTGCCTCACATCCCACTCACATATGCGTGGGAGAAAACTATTCGCCTTTATTTTTTTCTCCATTGTCCAAATGTTTATAAATTATTTGTTTTCACATGAATCCCCTACTTGAAAGTCAATTAATTCATCACTAAACTTCTGTATATTGTTCAAATATAGAGTATAAATCATTGAAGGAATTTATAGTTTGGATTATTGGTGTATCATTTTGCACCTCATTGAGAAATAAGGAATTAGGATATCCTCCTTAAAAACATAAAAAGGAAAGAAAATGGGAGGTAATTTTGATTGTAGTTGTTGGTTGATGTCATTAAGTAAAATTTAAGTGGTTTAAATAATTACATGGTAATTCTTATCCATTTCACCAAATCAAATCTGTTGTGAAGAGAGAAGGATTTATCAAAGATATTTTTCCCATCTAGATTGAAGTTTTCTAGGATTCATGGATAATTTAATTATTGATTAAAAACATTTTTTTGGAATCCTGACATCCTATGATCTATTATTGAGTGCTTTAATAAGGATCATATCAAATATCTTGATTTTTACTTTCTAGGAGCCCTTCTTTTATATGGATTGAGATTAAAAAATTTGTTTTTATGATGTATATGGATAAATAATTCTAGTAGAAAAATTATATAATGTCCTTTATTTAAGATGGTTGGGTAGTGGTAAAGAATAATATTTTTCAAATGTTTAATAAATTATAGTATCATCAACAACATGAATATAAAAAATCCTTATCTTGATCACTACAGATATCAGCTTTGAAAAACAATTACCCTACAACAATAAGCATGATCATCAGTGCTTATAAATTTAGCAGATAAGTTTTTTTCTATTTTATTGTTTGAAGTGACTTAAAATTTTGTTTTGTAAATTAAAATCTATTGGGGAAAGACAAATTGTAGATGTTGATGAGGTCATATAGGGAATTAATTTTGGAGAACCAGTTGGAAAAAATTACCATTTATTTTGAAAATATATTATGATTTTATAAGTTGGAAATTATTGTAAAATTGTGACATGGGAGAGGCATCTCTAATTTTTGTCATGGATTTGAGGATGCCTAGGTCGACTTGATTTGAAATTTTTATTAATGGGAATCACACAAAGTAGTTCTTGAGGTTCTTCACATCTCAGTTTTTTAGTTTCCTTTATAGTGGATGTAATCTAAAAAATGTATATAGTAGTATATCTTTGTTCTCATTACTATATCTAAGATTTGTAGACCCTTACATGGATTTTAAAGATGAAATATTTTTTTCAACTTTGAGAAGCTAATTTTTTTCTCAATGTATTCCTTATAGCTAAATTTTTTAATTAATTTTTAGATTTAGGATTAATCTTTAAAAATGTGGTCTATCCCATATCAACATTTCCTCCATAGATAGCACTGAGTATATTGTGTTGATTATGGGTTTTTTAGCACAACCTTTTACTTGTGATCCTCATCTAGGGTATTCTTAGTCGTGTTTTCTCTAATTCTTCTTGTGGACAAAGTGAATCTTCCATATTGTTCTATAATCTCTTTTATTTTTAATGTTAATATTGTTATTAGGTTTTGAATCTCATGAGTGGTTTATTTCTTTGGTTAGGTAGATGGTTGAAGAGGAAATATCTTGATAGTTTGGAGATTGTTCTGAATAGTTTTCAAATAAATGACACATATGGTGATTATTTAAAATTAATATAGATTTGAGTGGTTGGCTATGCTAGCTGGTTGACTATATTTTCAAGTTAATAGAATCAATTGTAGTAATCTTAATCTAGAGTATTCTAATTTTTGATACCACATAGACAATTATTGTATTATTTATTTCAATCATAACTTTTCCAATTATAAAAGTAATTGGGAGAATAATTAAAATACTAAAAAATATTCATGATAATTTGTGAGTGCATTAGGATGATAGGGTTAAATTTATATTTATGAGCTTATTATTTTGTATTTTTCATTATAAATGTCCTATAAATTAATTTATATTTTCGGTTTCTAGTCAAAATAACAATTAATCAAAATTATCTACAATCCATGACATGCATTATAGGGAATAATTAATTAAACTACCCCTTCCCATTGATATGATTTATGTTAAATAAATTTCTTTAACCCTATACAATTTTTTATATTAAATCATAAAATAATAATATTTCTTGCTATTTTATGCATTATTCAAATCATTTTTCACATTTTAGTTCATTCATTATATAATTTCCAAGATCTGAAATTATATCGACTAGATATAAATTCAGCAATAAACTCAAGAAGAATAAATTAATTAGATGAATCAATAAAAGTAAATGTAATCAATGAAAATTTATAAATTGTATCTCTAACCCTAAATGAAATTAATTTATCAATATAATGAAAAAAAACGTTTGCAATTGGGTTACCAATACCATCACCATTTTTTATTAATTCCCTTAGGGAATATTTACGTTGGATTTATCACTTGTTTAGTCTCATGTTTCTGTCAAGGTTGAGTGTGGGAGTTAAATTTTTATTATAGGAGGTTGTTGAGAAGGGAATTTAATTCTTTTTTATTTCATTTCTCATGTATTTTAATTTATATCCCATTTAGAAAACTTGTCTTTATTCTTTTTATTATACCTTGGATAGTGATACATTCTTTTAGAACATCCACTATTTTGTTTCAAAGATATGATTGAAAATACACATGTTCACACTAAGGAATCTTGTTTTAGTTTAATCATTTATATTTCTAGTAAAAATTTTGATAGGTACACTTTAATACGGAACTCATAGATAGGTTCATGTTCAGGTTAATTAACTAGTCTACTTGTAGGGATAGCTTCATGTTCATGTTAATTAACTTGTTTACCTAGGGGTAGATTCTATGATATCCCTCCTCCATCATCATGTCTCTTTAAAGAAAAAATTAGTTCATGCTGATCAAATTTTTCAGGGGCACTTTCTTGTACTATTTTATTTGACTACCTTAAAAATATTTCTTTATGAATACTTGGTATAAAAATTCCCTAGGAAATCATTGGTATTTAGGATGTATATTTTAGAAAATTTAGCAACATCCTTCATTCTTGACTACCATAATTTGCATCAAATATCATGACATGTATTTGTATCCCTACTATCCAACTAGAATGGTGAAAAGCTTTCAAAATGGAATTTCTTTTCTCAACAGGAACCGATGTCCTTTCTCTGAAATAATGGACTGTATTTGAAGCAATTTGGATGTTTCTTATTTTTCTTATATTCCTCATCAAAATATTTCTTTTCTTACTCGGTCCATTATCATGGACTTCACATTGAGTCTAAAGAGAACCACACCACCCTTCATTTCCTCCACCTCTATTTGAAATTTTTCCAATAAATCCATCAATGACCACTTCTCCCAAGCTTCCTTCACTGTATGGGTTAAATTTTTCATACTCAAAGAATCATCCACCGCATTTTATTTCCCTTATATATACATAAGCTCAAAAATCAAAAGTTTGAAGGTATTTTAACCACCTATGTTGTCTTAGGTTCAGATTATTCTAGGAGAAAATATACTTCAATCACTTATAATATGTATACACTATTAATTTTTTATCAAAAATGTGATGCCTCAAACTCTTTAAATCGTGAACGATGATGTTTAATTCTAATTCATTATTGGGGTAGTTATTCTCATGAGGTTTTATCTTCCTAGACCCATACACCATAACCTTACATCCTTACATCAAACCACATCCCAACCCCAACCCAGAATCATCGCAAAACATTTCATAACCAACTCCCAATTTAGGGAGAATCAAAATTGGGGTTGAATTTAGTCTCCTCTTCAACTCCTCAAATGCCTCTTGACACTTCACATTCTATCCAAAATTCACTATTTTTTTAGTCAAGTCTGTCATGGGAGAAACTAACTTTAAAAAAACTTGAATGAATTTTGGTTAATTCCCCACTAATCCTAGAAAATTCTGTATCTCAAACACCTTTTTCTCCCAAAACATCAATGCCTCAACCTTCTCAGAATAAACTAAAATTCCTTTGTTATAAATGACATGGCCAAGAAATATTATCTCATGAATATAAAAATGATATTTATCATATGGTTTATACTAACATGGAATTTATAAAACAATACCCAGGTGACTCATGTTCTTCTTATGAGATCTAATATATAAGGACATCATCCAGAAATACCATAAAAAATAAATCTAGGTAACTATAGAAAATATGGTTTATTAATGCTATAAAAATTTCAAGTTTATTGGTAACTCCAAAAGGAATGACTAAGAATTCATAATGACCATATCAACATTGGAAAACCATTTTCAGAATATCTTCTTTACTCTTAATCAATGATATCCAGACCACAAGTTAATATTGGAAATACAATGATCTCCCTTTAACTAGTCAAACAAATCATCAATTTTAGGTAAGATTTATTTATTTTTCATTATTACTTAGATTAATTTTTGATAGTCAATTCACAACCTCAAACTAACTTTTTCTTTCTTATAAAATAAAACGGGTTCTTCCCAAGGGTAAACACTCATTCGAATGAACCCTTTATGTTCATGGTCATCAAATTTCAATTTCAACTTGTAATTCCTTTGGTTCTATGTGATAATATTATAATAAAATGGGTCTTGTTTTAGGTACATATTTAATGTAAAATTCTACATCCCTCCTTCAAAATTCCCTTTATACTGGCTTCTCTAACCACAGTGCTCAACAGTTTTGTACACATAACTTGATTGATTTGATGACCTTCTCCCCACTAATCAACAAATGATTTACTGGTCAATTTTATTATTATTTATAATATCATATATTATACATATAATTATATTTTAATTAATATCTCATATTAATAAATCACAATCTCATTATCATTAATTAAATATCACGTAATTAAGAAAAATAATGTCCATATAATTTAAATTATTTTGTGGAAAATTTAGGAATAAATATTTATTTATTTAAATAATTCAATTATTGAGTATTCAATTAAATATTATATTAAAATTAATTTATTAAACTATTGATTCAATTATATCCCAACCCTTGGGATTAGTAATTCATATTTGTAAAGATCCTTGTGTGATCCTTAAAACTTTTTATAACATCAATAATAATCGTTAATCTTATTTATAGTCATAAATATCCAAGTCATAAAAGGTTTGATGTAATTCAATTAGCATGACAATGTTCCTTCTGACCAATACATTGAATATGAACACAAAATAGGGATAATGTCAATCATGTATGACCCAAACCATGTTTTATTGATCATATTAGAAGATTAATGAAATAAATTAAAACATCCAATATATTTATATGGATCCCCACTATTGGTGGTGGGGTGGTAAGGGTTTGGGGTGGGGGTATGGGGCAAGTCGTTGGATCAAGTCTCTGAACCTTCATGTTTACTACAATTTTCTTCCTTGTGTTGTCTTTCGAATTGGTGGATTCAATTGAACTATTATAAAAACATGACCACGTATTTATTATCTCAATAAATTGAGTTTCATGGTGTTATTAATTCTTCATACAAGTGTACAGGCCTCATTTTTCTCTAGATAAAATTATTCTCATGATTAGTCATATCCTTAAGAAGATATTTTTAATCAGTTTCCAAAATGATATAGGAGAAAAGTCATAAAATGAAATTTTTCATGTAAAAAAATTATAGTCTCAGGTCAAGGGACAAATTCCAGCATTCATCGAGAAACATCGTGACACATATGAAGTTTTTTTGTTTGAGTAAAGATGACAATACCCAACTATTGTCTTTTAAAAACTTTTTATAAATTAAAAAAAAAAGCTATATGAAATTGAAACAATTAAAGAGAAAAAAATATTATAAGAGTTCAGCGCAGTGGAAATATAAATTTAAAATATAAAGGACAAGAAATTAATAAAGGAGTTAGGTAATAATATATAAGATATCCCTACATTTACTCCCCTCAAGTATCCTTGAGAGTCTTTGGTTTAAACTTTTATTTTTAATGGTTGTAGAAAGAAAGACATACCCTTATATTTTTAGCATTTGTGGTAAGGAAAACCATTAAAATAAGTAAAACCCATCGTTTTTAGTGGTTGCTACCAAGAAACATAAATAGACAACTATCCTTTTAGTGGTAGTTTCTAGAAACCCAATCTCCCTCGCTTTTAAGGTAGTGATAAGCTATCCCCGTCACACTCAATGGAAGTGAGCACCCAATCCCTCACTTTAAAGGTAGTGATATCTTATCCCCTTCACACTCAATGATAGTGATTGTCCAATAAAATGAAAAAAATAGATTTGTTTTATGCAATACCTTTAAAACACACTCTCAATCCACCAATAATAATATGACAAAAAGAGATGATTGAATGAGAGACAATTGTGAGAGAGCTTGAGAATGATGAAAATGAAGCACAATGAGATCAAAAATGATCTTCAAGGTATCCACGTGCATCCAAGAACCCTTTAGGTGTATTTATATCCTCTCATATCCTTAGGGTAATTTTGGAAGTGTTGGGGTCGAATAGAGACGTTAGGGATCAAATTAACGCATGTGGGGCCCTATCTGATGATTATTTTTTTATTTATCTGGATATATACCATAAAATAGTCAGTGTCACATAGATAGAACCAAGTTTATATCTGAACTACATCATCTAGCTGGTGAGGTCCCCCAAGTAGTTGTCATCACCTACTGGTGGAAGACTCTAAAAAAGTCCTCCATATTCCTTTTGAGACCTCCATTTGGTTTGATACCTTCATGAAAAAATGTCTGAAATTAAAACACTGAAATACCTGAAAATATAATATTAGAAACACAATTTTTTGTTTGTGGTCATCAAAACCACCTAAGAGAGTGATATATACAACATTATCCCAATATTTTATGATCACAAACACTTAAGAAAGTGATAATTCAAGAATAGACATTATGTTTATCCTAGGAATATAACTAAAAATTTTCAATATTTCATAATGAAATTAATTCAGGGAAAACATTTTAAATGATTCAAAAAGTAATTTTTAAATTACTTTCAATAATTATTTAAGAAATTGTTTCATCAAAAATTTCTCCCCATTTATGGTTATCAAAAATAAAAAATAACATAATTTTCATAATTAAAGAATAATTAAATTTTGAAACCATTAAATTTTCAAAAAAAAATGATACAAGTTGTTATTTCTTTGAAACTATTACCTTTTCTCGCATAAAAAAGTTCCTTTGATTTCAAAACTATCTCCCCCTAAGAAGATATAAAACCATAAGTATTCAAATTATTGAGATAAATCATACCTTTTATTTCATCGCGTTCTCCCCCATTGTAATTATCTTAGAAATCATGAACAAGGGTTATAGAAAAAAATTTAATTCATTTATAATAACATGAGTTTCATGTATATGGGAGAAAAAATGGAAATAAAAATTTCATAACCCATAATGTTTCATCAATGGAGTTCAAAACTAAAAAATAATTTGAATACTTTAAAACTTTAAACTTTCCATATGTTCAAACTTTCAAAAGACTTTCTTATAATTTTATAGAAAATAAACACATGGGAATGTTTTAATAAAGGATAACATTTAAATCTTAACATCATTAAAAAAATTCTAATAATAGTTTCTCTCTAGGAATTGATTTAAATATCAAAGGACATTTTACTCCCACTCAATTAGCACATTAAACCCCCAATACAATATTCCCACAAATTCATATTTTAAAACCAAATTTCAAATACTAAAAAGATTAAAACTTTCAAAATATAGTTTAAGAACCAAAAACTACACACCCATGTGCTTTGAAATTAAATTTTTAAAGTTATTAAGTATATAATAGATTTTATCATGCTAGATCTCACAAAAAATAGTATTTTTATCTTTATAAAAATTTTAAATTTAAAAATCTTGTATCCCCCTAAAAGTATGCATACTTTTAAAAGTATAGGGGGCCACCAAAAACATGAAAATCAATAGTTAAATGTGTAAAATAGAAAACAAACAAAACTTAACCAAAGAGAGTGATATAAATCATTAAACTAATTCAAGATTTAAATAAAAGTGATAAATGAATAAATGATCTCAAGATTTAAGGATAGATCAATGATTTCAATATTTTAACACTATCAAAGATAATAAATCACATAATTCAATAAGGCTCATGTTTGAAAAAATCAGGCATACTTCAGTAAATATCGAGATTGATTTTTTAAAAGAGGATATAAAAATACTCATCATTGCCAAAGTTAAATGAAAGACTCGCATGCAAGACGTTCTTAACTCTAACACAATAAAATAAAATTATTTTCAATCAAGGGGTTTTAGATATAAAAAATATTGAATAATATGTATTATAAATTTAATTTTAAAATAATATATCCAAAATAATTTTGGAGCGGCTCGGCATCGGCTTCTCGGCCCGAAGGCGGTCTCGGTATTGTTTTTGGCATAACCTTGGCTATGTTTGGTCTTGCTTTGGCATCACCTCGTGTCGGATCTGGTGTCGCCTCAGCTTCCTAGATATCTGCCTTGTTTCCAATGTGGCCTCAGTGCCGGTTCTGGTGGCCTTGTCTCCTTTTGGATCTGTCTCAGTGTGGCCTTGGTTTCGGCTCCAGCATTATCTCCTCCTGGTGCTCGACCTCGGCTTCAGCTTCGTCTGGTCTCGATCTGGCATGGCCTTGGCACCGACTCTAACGTTATATCAGCTTCCTAGTTCTTGGCTTCTCAGTTCCTGAGTGGAATCAGCTTGGTCTAGATCTCGCTCGGTGTTGGCTCATCTCAGTTGTGGCCTCATCTTCAGTTTCAGCGTGGGCTCAGCTTCCGGGATCTCAGCCTCAACTTTGGTGTAGGCTTGGAATTGATTCTCATATTCATCTTTGACTCAGAGGCGGTGTGTACTGGCATTGGTTCTAATGTGGCCTTGGCATTGTTAGTTGCCTCAACGTGGACTTGGTGCCGGCTACAGCGTAGCCTCAGCCTCCTAATTTTGGATTTCATCTCTGGTGTGGCCTCAGCGTCAGCTCTAGCATGGAGTGGCCTCATATTATCTTAGTCTAATAGATCGGAGTTGTTTCTTGCATGGCCTCAATGCATCCGGAGTAGCTCGGGGGGTGAGTATTGTGGTATTCTTACGATATTTTATGGTCCCACGACTTTAACCAGTGCTATTTTTTGATGTTTTTGATGCTGAATGGTATGGTTGTGGTATTGATATGTTGGCATGTCAGTGTGAAGAAGATGAAACAGGAGGGAGGGGTTGCGGCAGGGCTTTCATCCGATTTCGGTTCTGCATTTTGGGATGAAGGAATTTGGAAACTTTGATGATGTGTAAATTCTTGGAATAGGCCACATGGAACAAGCCACAAAGGAGGATTCAGAGATGGCGGTTCATCTTAGCAGCATTTTGCGGATTTTTATGTTTTAGAGGGTATGGTTTCTGCCATCATATCGGTCATGTTCTTTGACATAGGACACTTGCTTGTTGCACAACCATGCAATGGTGGAGAGCCTCATCATGATCATATATTGGGAAGGGGCAGCTTCATGTTGTCAGTTTGGTTTTACACTCTTGACCTTTGGGTTGTGATTTGTCCTAAGTCGTGAAGTCTATTCAGGTTCCCTCCTTCTTCCCTTAAAAATAGTTTTCTTATAATAAAAAAAATTAAGGCCTTCAGGCTGTTGGATGGATGGATCATGATTCAAATCTAGTTAATATAATTTAAATTTCAAACATGCTTAAAAATATTACTTGAAGTATAAAATAGTTTTCAACGTGATTGATTTTTTTTAAGATGCTTCCACTAGAAACAATATACACTCCCCCTTAATAGAAACATTTTTATGGTAATGGTTTTAACCACATTGAAATGAAAATATTTAAGTAATTTAATTTTAATGTATTTTACTTCTTGTATTGTCATTACTTTAGGTGATAAAGAGCATGGAAAGACCCAAAAGATCTTCTTCACAAGCGTCTCCATGATAAGATCATCACTAAAGGACTTCCTTCCATTAAATACATCAGTGAAATGAGTAAAAATTTCAATTATAGACCTGTTAGTTTTCATACTAAAGCTTTAAAAATCTTGGAAATGCATATCTAGCCTAGTATCCTTTACTTTATTGGTACCTTCATGCGTAATATATAATAATTTCTAAATTTTATGGGAATGTTTACATATTGAAATTTTATTGAATTCATTTATATCTAACCTACAATGTAAATCATTCATGACTTTTCCATCAATCTCAAAAGCTATTATATCATTGGGCTTCCATTTTTATTTTTATTATTGTGTAGGGGTATAACCATGCATTATCATTCTCCAAATATAATAGCCAATACTCCTATGAAAATTATAAATCTTAGTTTTCCGATAACCATAATTGGTTCCAAAAAAATATGGGTCTCTTCCCATAGAGCGACCTTTCGGATCACCTTGGTAATTTTAGGTAGATACCATCCTTAAATTATCAATCCTTGAAACCAATTAAAGTTTTTAAATCAAGTTTGGCTTTAATACCAATTGTTGATCTGAGTAAAAATGGTAATAAGGTGTGAATTTCCTTTTAAAAACTTTTTATAAATTAAAAAAATTGAGAGATTAAATTGAAATAATTAAAGATATAAAAAAATATTATAAGAGTTAAGCATAATGGAAATATAAATTTAAAATAAAAAATTATAATAAATTGATAAAGGAGTTTGAAAATAATTCATAATGGATTCCTACAACTCCTCTCCTCAAGTATCCTTGAGAGGTTTTGGTTTAAACATTGATTCTTAATGGTTTTAGCAAGAAACCCAAGCCCTTTATTTTCAGAAATTGTAGTAATAAAACACATTATAAGAAGTAAGACCCCTTTCACATGAGCCTCAACCTAGTTGGTGAGGACTCCTTAAGTTCATCCAAGAGACCCAGGATCAAATCCAGGCGGAGGCTAATTTCTGGTACTGTAGCAGGTACTGTAGAAGTACTGTAGCAGGTACTATAGCAGTACTGTAGTGGGAACTATAGCAGGCACTGTTTGACATTGTAGCAGCCGAGAATATTCCCCCATTTGGGCCTTTGGGCCACTGATTTGGTCCCCTAGTCTTTTAAGGCCTTCGGGCCACCTAGGCCTTTAGGTCAGTAAGGCCTTCGGGCCACCTTAAGTGCAGATGCAAACCAGACAACCTACAAGGAACAAGCTTCAGAAGGAGGAGGATCAAGGAGCTTTCACCGTAGTAGAAGCTAAATGAATTGCAAAAATGAGAGGGTATGGCACCTTCCATCGGGATAAGTCTGTGCATGCATGGGAAAGCCTAGCTGAATAGCCATGTGAAGGTGGAGATTTGATTTCACGATGAAGATGCTGGGGAGGAGCAGTTATAAGTAGTTAGTATGGGTTATATGTAATGTTTGAAGCCTACGGGAAATGAATTACTCTAAGGCCTATGGGCCATGTAATACTTATGCCTACAGGCCTTGTAAGGGTTCCACCTCACCCCTTGAAAGGTGAATTATCAAAATCAATAAGAAAATGAAGG
This sequence comes from Viscum album, assembly GCA_963277665.1. NCBI lineage: Eukaryota > Viridiplantae > Streptophyta > Magnoliopsida > Santalales > Viscaceae > Viscum > Viscum album. Next base: position 309,678,359 of record OY728133.1, on the reverse strand, counting down.
CCTTCAGTCCATTAGAGGAAGAAGTAAGACCCTTGGTTTTTAGTGGTTGGTAGAGAGAAACTCAAATACATGGATATATTTTTAGTGATTGTGGCTAGAAACCCAATCTCTCTCACTTTTAAGGTAGTGATAACCTATCCCCCTCACACTCAATGGTAGTGAGAACCCAATCCCTCACTTTAATGGTAGTGATAACGTATCCCCACCCCCTACACACTCAATATTATTGAGCACTCGAGAAAAGGAAAAGGAAGTGACTTTATTTATACAATCCATTTGAAGAGCACTCTTAATCCTCCAGTAAGGATACAATAAGAAGAGATGGGAGGGTTAAATACCATTATGAAAGAGAGATTGATAATGATGAAAATGAAGCACAATGAGCTCAAAACTGATCTTCAAGTTATCCACATGCATCTAAGCATCCTTGGGGGTTTATTTATAGCCTCCCATAGCCTTAGGATCATTTTAGAGGTGTTGGGGGTCAAATAAAGTCGTTTTGGAATGAATTAAGGCAAGTGAGACCCTCTCTAATGACTATTTTTCTTTATCTATATGCCACCGGATAACTATAAGGTGTGACCAGATATCCAATGGTATCACATTGAGTAGTAATTGGAACCTACTGGTGTAAGACTCTAAAAAATTCCTCCACCCTCCTTTTTATACCTCCATTTTTTCTAGTACCTTCATGAAAAAAAATCTAAAATAAAAACATTGAAATCCATGAAAATAAAATGTTAGAAACACAATTTGGTATTTATGATCATTAAACCCACCTAAGAGAGTGAGATGTACAATAGTTTTATGTGATGTTCTCAAAGTAAATTGATCTAGTATTCAAGTTATATAATTTTTATCCAATTTATTTTATTAATTTATAATACATGAACAACATGTTCATTAAATCATCATATCATAATTATATTTAGGGTACAAACCAATAATAACAAACAACCCTTCTCATTTTTAATTTTTATTACAAAAAAGTAAACATGTGCCTTGTGGGTTCACTCTTATGTGATATTATAATGGTCAAAACCTTATGAAACCTTTGTGTTTTCCTCAATTATTGGATAGGTTGTGGTAGATTTTGGTGGCAATTCATAGATTCGAGGTGGTGTCTTGTCCTTTTTTAGGGTCACCACGACTTGAAACATGACTTTTTATTTGTGATGGTGATCGTGTTGGATTGGGTGTGATCATGTGTAACATAGAAAATATGACCATGAACTGGGGAAGGAATGGTGTTGGGAATATTGGCTTGGTGTTCTTCCTATGTGACACAAACAACTTGGAAATTCCCAATGGAGGGTGTAGTTCTTAGATAGATCACCTGTGTGAAAAGAGAAACTTGATCTCACCACACTATAGCCTTAGGTGTGGTCTAGGTAAAATGGGAAGGTTATGGGTGTTAGGGAATGGTGTTTAGTCATGACTAAATATGGAATAACCACCACGACTTGGACCACACTATAGTCTAGTCCATGGTTGTGGTCAAATCCCATTTTTAAAATGGGTGGGAAAAGATGATCTAGTGTGGGGGTTTTAGATCTCACTTTAACTAGACCCACAATGGGAATTTTAGATGTCCCCCACACTATTGTGGAGTCTAATGGTATTAATCTACAAGTATGAGGATAAATACCCCCTTTTTTATATTTTCAAACCTCCCCTCAACTCTTGTTCAGCCAATTCTAATCCTCCACTTCTCCAGTTACCACCCTTAGTGTTTTGAATCCCTTATTTTGTCTTGGATCATTTAGTTTTGAGTTATTTGAATCAAGGTAACCCTATATTTCATTTTTCACCCTCTCTTATCTTTATCTTCTATCTTAGGGTTCACTATGGTGGGATCTATCCTCTATTTTGGCTAGATCTTGATGAGTTCTTGTTGTGAATAAGAATCTAATTGTGCTTCCTTTGAGATTGGTGAGTCTTGATCTCTCGCCTCTTCCTTTTCAAATGGTGGTTATCCTTGAATATTCAATAGAGGTTGAAGATCCTTTTTATCTCCCTATTTACATTCATGTGTGGGGACTATGTGATTTTTCCTTCCTTTAGGTGGATAGTAAAAGGTTTCATAAAAATATAATTAAATTTATACATCTGAAATTATTGGGAATGAGAATAAATTGCATGTTTTTATTGATTTTTTGATATTTACTATGTGATTATACATGCTTGTTTCCATTTCTAAAAATCACAGCTATTGGGAGCCTAAATTTTGTTGTAGTTGTTATAATTATAAATCCCTTATGTTGTTTTCTTGAACTCATCCTGAATAAAAGGATGAGAATTTATATATGGCTAATGAATTAGTTGTGCATGAAAATTTGGAATTTTGGTGATAATATCCATGATAAGTAATGAATTAAAGTAATGAAATCCATTTTTATTAAATCTATAATGTTATGTTGTGGAAGATGGTATGTGTTGTTATGTGTGGGTGTGTCTGTTGTGTGGCCTTGTGTGATGCGGACTATTGTGTGGTGATAATGGTGACTAGTTGGGGTGTGAAATATGTTGGTCACTGAAGCGGTGGTCAGTTAGCATGGGGTGTGAATGGTTTGATTTGATATGTGGGGGTGATATGGTTGTTCTATGCTGATGGATTGACTTATTTTGTGTTTTGTTGATGGTTAATTAGGGTAGGATGAGTTGTTGTGAAGTGTGGTTGTGTTAGTCACCCAATTATCCATGGAATGAACTTGAAATAAAGAAACTGAAATGGAATGGGTTGGTAAATGAATGAGCATTCATGGGAACTAAATTTAAGAATGGGATAAACTTGATGTGTGGTAGATTGATTAAATGTTTTGAATGATAAATGAATGGGTTGTATTAATGTGAGTGAAATTACTTAGTAAATGGGAGTTAGTGGAAACTCATTAATTTTGGGGGAAATGTAACTCATAATTGAAATTGGAAATTTTGTGTCAATGTGTGGTGGTTGTGTTGTGTGATTAATTTAGTGGTGGAATCAGTTGTGATGGATATTGTGTGGTGCAGTGGCAGTGGTGAGAAACACAATAGTGTAGTTGATGTTAACCCATAGGTTGGGTTATGTGTGATATATATCTATCATGTATTTTATGTTATTTATTTATAAACCCTACTCAAGTTGTATAATCTTACGAACTCCCAAATTTTTTGGGTTTCTGGTTTTTTCCCAATATCCAAGATGGTGGTGAATGGATAGATGACTACTCCCTATTCCCCAATTTTCTTTCAATGGTAGTGATGGTATGGGTTGGTGTTGAAGATTACCCACTAATGATATTTTTTGGTGTTTGAGATTACCCAGTGGTGTTTAGGATGTGGCATGTAGTTATGCGATGAGGTTGTGATGTGATGATGACTAATGATAGAACCAAATTTTAGACCCTACAGGAGGTTGATATAGGTAGTTATTCATCTCAAACCACATTAGATATGTCTTAACATGTGTTGTGTTATGCATGAAAGGGATTAGAGAACAAGAAATTTGATGTTGGGGTGTGAGAACAGCAAACCAGTGGGGAAGTGGTTGCAGGGCACCTTTTATCTGTGTTCTTTAATATTGTGTTACTATATTGGATGCATGATTTGGTGAGTGTGCCATGGTGAGGGTGATTTTGGTTAGTTGATCTATTTATGTGTCTGTTGGTTCTATTTTTTATTCACTGGTTCATTAGTATTCTCTTTTAACATGTTTGAGAGAGACCTTGAGTATTATCTTATTGATTATACATGTTATTATCACCTTACATATGTAAAATATTTTTTAGGTTTCCAAGAAGATTTTGGAGAGTGAGAATGACATTGCTATCTTGAATTTTGGGGTTGTTTTTGATTCATTTCTTTAGGAATGGTCTTTTGGTATTTACTTGGAGACTTTTATTTGTATTTATTGACCTTATTCATGTATTGCGGGATGATCCTTGGTTTACTTTTATGACTTTTATTTGTATTTATTGACCTTATTCATGTATTGTGGGATGATCCTTGGTTCACTTTTATGTTATGTTCTAGAGTTTCTTGATTTTTATTTGTTTTATCTTCTGATCCTATGTTATTAATGTGGGTAATTCCTTTCATATGTGTGATTTTTATACCCTCAGTATTAGTCACCAACTTGGGGCCTATTAGAGGTGGGACTTAGGGGGTCATTATCTCTATTCTTTCATTATTAGCTTAGGAAGGGTACCTTTGGAGGGAGGGGTCATGATAGAGTGGTATCAAAGGTTTTGGTTGAGAGATGGGAAGAATTTTGGATTTAGGAACTATGAGGATTGCATGGGTTGGTAGTAAAAAAAATCCATTTGATCTTGGTGTGCGACATAGGCTAGAGAGACCAGCTAGTAAATGAGATTTTAGGTGCCCCTATGATCTGGCGTAAGGAATCAAAGCTTATTGAACAACCAAGTGAGTTGGAACATTTTGTGGGGTAAAGATATGAGATAGATATATATATATATATATATCATAATTTATTTTATTAGCATCTGTACTGGGTGATTTTTGAAAATTAAAATGAATTGATTAAATAAACTTTGATAAAATTACATTCTACTGAGATTGGGGTTTCTCTTTACTTTTTAATAATGAATCGTGGTCATCATCCACGTACAACTTGGGCAGTAAAGGTTTAGTAGGTTGATATAGTTGATCATCATAGGATCGACCTAATAGTGGAGGATGATTCATGATAGAGGGACTTGTGTAGCTTTCAACGGTAGGTCTTGGGGAAGCGTGAAGGGAGTGTATTTTCTTTGGAGATAGAGTGATGGTTGGAGGATCATGAGATCACTGTTATCCTTTATAATTTTAAAAAATAAAACATTATCAAACTCATAAAAAACATTGAAATTTTTATTTTTAAATTTACCATAATAACCATTGTTACTAAACTGATTATTTCTAGACAAATTATACATGAAGCCTTCCAAGTACAATACATTGATAAAATGAGTGGGGTTAGGTTTACCACCAATTTCAATTATTTCACCTTTAGAGTCATCACTTAAAATTACTATTATCTCCATCCATTTTAGTAATTATATTTTTTAGAGTATTTAATATTTAGGGTATTTAGATATTTAGGATCTGAATCAATGGTCAATGGTTTGACTGGGTTAATGGTTTGACATGTATTTATGATGCATCTTGTATCTATGATTAATTCATCTATAAATAAGAACAACCCTACCTCACAAGGATGAATGGATTCTTAACATTCACTTTCTACATGGTATCAGAAAAAGTAACTCAACTCTAAAGAGAACCCTAAGAAATTTCCCCCAAAGGGGGCAGTGGTATCCTGACCAAAATCCATTATAATATCTAGTTACCCCCTACACTATTCTTTCTCTATCCCACATTTGGTTTCTGTCAGGTCTTTATTTCATCAAGCATTAAATCAGTTTTACTTCTCTCATATTTCCCATATTTTCATCAAGCCTCTCTATTGCTTCGCATATTTTTATCAAGCCTCATTATTATCACACAACCATTATTGACAACCAAATAAAATAATCACCTTCTCATGGATTGCTTTTAGGATTCTTGAATCATTATTGAGCTTCATCATCACTACATGAATCATTATTAGGCTTATTCATCACAATTTGTATTATACCATTGGGCTACCTAGATTACTTTCAGGTCATTTTTTGGTCCATATTATTAAGAACCATATCACTCAGCCTTTTGGGTTTTGAAAATTAGGTGTTGTATCACCCAACCTTTTGGTTCTATAATTCGGGTTTCATTTCACCCGACCTTTTGGGTCCATAAATGGGGTACCATTTCACCAAACTTTTGTGGTCTGTAAATTGGTTGTTGTTTCACTTGAAAATGTTTAGTCTAATCATGGATCTCCATTTTGTTCGGTATATTCAATCACAAGTTTCCATCAACGTGGGATTTAATCAGGTGACACATATTCTTCAGCAATAATAATTTGATACACTTCAGAACAAATATTTCTATCATGAGGGGAGGCATTAAAGGAGGATGAACTCCATTTTTTTATATTTTTTAATGCAATCAAGTTGGACATGTATAGCATGATAGGGGTATTATAATTGTTTTTATAATTTTTTTCATTTTATTATGTATTAAATATAGGTAAACATAGCTAGAGGGGAGTGTTAGAGTATTTAGATATTTAAGATATTTATATATTTAATATATGAGTTTGTGTTCAATGGTTTTACCAAGTCAATGTGTTGACTTGTATTTATGATGCAGCTTGTATCTAGGATTTATTCACATGTAAATGATAACAACTCAACCTCACATAGAGGAATATATTTTGAGTATTCTTCTTTTATAATGTTTAATATATTGTAGTGTTTGGACACATGTAAGTTATATGTATTGAAATTTCTCCTTGGAAACATGAATTTCATTGGATTACTTGTAGAATGTGGTATGATTTTACAATTTGCATTGAAATTATTGATTCTTTATCACCTTATTAATTCCATCATACTATTCAATCAATGAATATTTGAGACCATAATAATATTTTTTTTATAGTGTCTTATACATTTCAAATGGAATTCATAATGTTTAGTTAATGGAGTGGACAATGTGGTAAGAGAGTATTTATAATGTTGAATTTTGATCTAGGTGAGAACATTATAATGTAGAAAGTATCATATGTCTAGGTGAACTCATTTTCCATAAGAAATAATTTGAATCTTTATATTATATCATTAACCCTATCTTCTATTATGTGCACTCATTTACATCTCTCTAATTTATTTTATTTATTTTATTTATTATATATATATATATATATATATTATGCCACATGGTAGGCTTATTATCTTTTTATCATATCATTAACTCGGTATTATATTATAAACACTCATTTAAATCTCATTGATTTATTTTATTTATAATTTTAATCACCTCATAATTTTTTTCAGTGCTATTATCTCTTCCATGACTCTCTTCCTTTATTCTATAATCTCTAATTCTTCTTGAATTTTTTTTGGAATTGATTTTTTTTCAATATTAAGAATATATTACTTGGTAAAAGGAATGTTGCAAGATAAAAAAAATTGAGATTATATGGATATCACATGAATGGGATTGTATATTAATATAAATTAAAAGGTCATCTTTAAATTGGTAATGATGAAGAATTTAAACCATGTCAACTTTGGAACTAGTGCAGACACAAATATGTCATTGAATTTTGACTTTAATTTTTTAAGTAGAAAAGTATTTACTTTGATTTTTTAGGTTTTATATAATACCCCAACCCCAGTTACCCAGATTTGGTGCATTATTACATAACATTGTCATGATACAAGGAATCATGTCCCAAAAGACCGGTCAGTTTAGTGTCCTTGTAAGTACTAGATACATTCATAAGTTTTACATTACATCATGAAATAAAAATATCAACAAAATTTTGTCCCTTTTTTAACACACTTATATACTTAGCCTATCCCTACAGGTCAACCATAAAATAATTATTCACATCCTGGGAAAAATAAAACATAGAAAGGGGTGAGATCAGATGCTCAGTAAGGATAACAATATAGTGAAAACTTTCATAAATAAGAATAAACATTTAAGGAGATGTATAAGACTAAAACAAAATCCTTTTAAACTTAAACTTCAGAATGATATGGCAAAGATAAAATCAAATAGTTCCATTTACTTATTCACATGGATATTCTACTAGTAAAATAATCACATGCAATATCAATAGTGACTTTTATAATGATGGAATGCATAATGCCAGACTTCATAACCACAAATTCAAGGCCTTATGCCAAGACTACAAATAGGATTTTCTTCAAGGACTTGTGCCAAGACACTAGTTTGTCTCATGATACCTACCAATGCATTGAGGAGCTATAGCGGGCTCCACCCATCACTTACTAAGTCTAATGCATTCCTCATATGAAAATGTTTAAACATAACATAAACATTAATATTAAAACTGTCATACGAAATGTCAATACTTTATCCATAAACCATGAATGGTATAAAAATAACTCATCCATAGTAAAATATATAACAAAATCTTCAATAAAATATGGAATATTTGTATCTTAATAAATCAACTTCAAACAAGTTTAAAATCCATCAAAGGATGTTGACAAAGATGAAATCAAAACTTTTTGATAGAAATATCTCTTTCTATTTTGAAATCATTTAAAATTCATATAATTATAAAAGAAAACATTTATTTTAAAAATATTATTATAAGATTTTATGGGAAGATTCAAAGATGTTATAACTGAGGAAAATAGCTGCACCTGCCGTATAAGTTAAAAAAAGACATTCTTACCTTAATTTTGTCGAAAATGTCATAAAGTACCTTGTTTAGAAAACGACAGAAAGATTCCTTTCAAAACAGATAACATAAAATAAGGGTATAAATGACTTTAAACCATTGTCTAGTAAATATTAAAAATGTTTTTAAATACAATTTTTAAGAAAACATGGATGTGGATGATTAAAAGGCCCCAGTAGATACTTACGTAAAAACAACCTTGGATAATAAAGAGATTGTGAAATTAACCCTTACCTTATACTTTTCCTTAGTCGATGGTATGTTAACCTCATTTATAATAGTTAAAACATTGTTATTAAATTATAAAAGAACTATATACATAAATATGATATCATATATGATTTTATAATACTCCTTTGTTAATAATATTTTAGTAGTATCATCGTTTTGGGTATTAACTGATTCATTTTCCTTTAAATGATTGGTTATGTAAGCCATGTTTATTATGGATAGGATGTATTAGATTCATATACAGGATGATTTTATGTTAATAAACATTCTTTTTAATCATAAAATGAAAACTATTCTTGAATGATTGCAATGGGGAATGAATCTCATCGCATTCGTGGAGACGATAATTTGTACGTACGCACGAGCGACAATATCATTAAATTAATGGATAAATTGCATGTAATTGGATGGTATATCATATATACAGAATAATTAACATGTTATATTTATTATTTACATCAGTTATACTCATTATTATACCCATCCAAATAATGAAGTGTTTGAATAACAAACTACACCACGACGTGGAGACAGTAATCTGTACGTACGCACGTATGGTGACTTTGTCATTTATAGGATAGATAGAATATAGAATATGGTTGTACCATTTTTATAATAACATCACATTATATATAATATATTGGATTTATTATTTTAGAATGGAAACAACAAATAAAGAGTAAGTGGAAGAAGAAAATAACTTGAAAGAGGTGATGAAATATTTACCTCTTCTTCGGGTTCTTCCTCTTGATTTGATCAAAAGGGATCCTTAGGTTGAATTTATGACCAAAGGAAGGCCTCTAGGTTGAATGGAGAAAAGTTCTTAGGATATTTTGGTAGTTTTTGTCCAATAAAAAAGGCTTTGGATGTGTGAAATTAAGATAAGGGGAAGTGCCCTTTTATAAGAGAGGTGAGGGTCACTTTAGGAAAAGCTTGAAATATTATTTTATAATAAAATTATTTTCGGTTTATAATGGCTCAAAAATGAATTATTTAAAGTATAAGGTGGGTATGGGTCGAAAACATCTCAACCAATAGGTTTTATATAGGTTTCTGTCATCATATTAACCTTATATTTTAGATTTAACTCTTAGTTAAATAGTTTGACATTTACCATGTCTCTTTGTATTTTTATATTATATGGTTAATAAACTTACTATAACAAGCCAGGAGAACCCCATGTGGTTCATTATTAATATATATAACCCTATCTAAGTTCCTTTTCCCAACATTATATTTTTAGGAATATTATATTAATTAATAATATAGTATTTATTTTAAAAACTCAATTATGTCAATTTTGACACTATTTAGAATTTGATTTTTTTGAAAGCCATAAAAACTTTATCACTTAGAATAAAATTTAATTAACCAACCATAACATGTCATATTAACCTATAAAATTAGTGTAATTCATTATAAGTCTTAATTTACATTTATTTGGATATTTATAATATCAATTATTTTAATATTTCATTAATAAGGTAATTACTGCACCATCATTGTTTCATAAATGAATTAAATTATATAATGTTTAAAAATTATAAATAAAATACCATTATGTATGAAATATTTTTATATTTTTAATGAATATTTATAGTTGAATTTATATTGTGTTTAACCCTGTATTAAAAAAAATTATTTATTAAACTTTGAATTTAACTCTTCTAACTCTTTTTTAAATAAAATAATAATAAATGTCCTAATCTAATCCAAGTGGACCAAAGAGGATCGTATTTTATTCCTACTATTGTTTCTGGTCGAATTATACTTATACAATAGAATTAGTAAATGTGTTAGGGTAATTATAATATCATTTTTACCCTTAGTTACCCTATTTACTTTTAACCGTGGTAAATAAAAGTTAAAAGTTACTATTCACCAAAAATTATTTTTATCTTATTGAACCAAAGTTTACTTAATGATATTAACTTTTTCTCTTGTATTTTTTAAATTCAACTCACAGAAGCAGTAAAATTAAGTTTTATGCAAATTTGCAAATGCTCCTAGGAGGTGGGTAAAAGACGGTAAAAAGTTCGATAAAATTTTATATATCTAAACTTATTATAAAATGACTCCAATTAATTAAATTGAATATATATAGGTATTTTGTATCTATTTTGACCTAAAATAAATTAAAATAAAATAACTAATTATTTAAATAAAAGGTCAGTTTTAACCAATAACACAGTGTTTTTCACTATTCATCAAAAATTAAAAGTTTTTAGAAAAATACCAAAAATTCACCCTAAGATAATTTCAATATTCCAAATTTAAAAATAAATTCCATTTTGAAAAATAAAATTTATAAAATTTAAAAAAGTGGGTATTATTATTCATAACGGCTAGTTTGATTGGTCGCGGTGTGTTAAAATCTCGAAGTTACGTACAATGCAAGGTATTTCATTATTCAAAGGGAAACGTACCGTAGAAGCTTGGGGTGTTACATTTTCTTTCTCATCTCTTGGAGTTGGGGTTTCTTTTTGTACTATGTAAAGGGACTTGTATAGGTAATGGAATAATAGTTAACTATATAGTCTAATCCTGAGTTTCAATCTTAACTTATGAAATTTTTTTAAGCGACTGAGTAAAAAGTGTGTTTTAAGATGTTGAAATCTAGGCCAAAAATATAGTTTTTGAGAGATTGTGTTAAGACATTTGTAACATTTTTATATATAAAAGTTACCAAAATAACATATTTAATCACTTTGAAATTTTTCTGTTTTGTTGAAGTACATGGATGTGGACAAATATGATAATTCTAAAGGTGAAAAGTGGAAGATTTAAGTCCCCACCCCACCCTATGTGTTTGGATAAAGGGGGGGTTTCCATGGAAACCCCGATTTTTCCTTATATGATATTTTATTTCCTCTCATAAGAAACATATAAAAAATAAAATTAACATTTTAAAATTATTTTTAAATATCATAATATTATAATAATATTTAATACTGATAGTGAATGTGACCCTGTGAAACTCCTTTAATATATTATAGCTAGAAATAGGTGTGATGCAAAGTACATAGAATATTAGAGGATAAGAATTCAGAGAAGAAAACATTTCGGTAAGATACTTCTCTCTAACTCCCACCTAAGCCCCAATAATATTCCTCTCTACCCCCCTTTCCCCTCCTCTTCCCTTTAAGCTATCTATCAAGGGAATCTCTAAAAAACTATGTGGGTACCACCTTAGGTTGTTGGGATAGTTTTTGGGACCTTTTTACTTCTCTTAGAATATACTTTCCAGGTTCTAGGGGTATCCCTTTCCCTATCACTAGCCCCTCCTGGAAGATCAGTCTTGTCCTCAAGACTAAGGGAATGAAATTGATTGCAAATGGAGAATTAATTTTACTAGGTTTCTTCCTACACTGAGTTCCCCTTCCCTTTGATAAACCACTAAGTAACTACCATATTTCTATTCTAGATGGTGCATTTGGACGTCATTGTTCAGGATCAATACCTTTTGTAGAGTCCTTGAAGGGTTTTTTTAGAGTATAATAACAATTATCAGACTAAGCAGAAGCAATTCAAACCCTTGTCTGAGGATCACCCATACAAGAAAATATAAAAGTTTATATAAAATACTGAAATCAATGACTATTGTAAATAATAATATCATACATTGAATAGAATCTTCAAAATCCATAGACTTCATTAGATTTTGATAAAGATTAGTGAGTGGAAAAATCATCCCACCTCCATAGTGTATCCAAAAACCAAAATGAATCATCTGAAGTTTAGATGATATTAAACTTTTCTCCATGGTATGATAGTACCTCTATATGCAAAAAAAGAAGATAAAATATATAAATGATTTAGGTATTATCAACCAAGCATGAGGATCTGAATACACACCCAAATTCCATTATATATTAGTAGGGTTAATATAGAACCCAAGGATACTCCTGGGTGGTGTATGCATTAACTCATACATTAAAATGCATGTATAAATTTCATGATAGGTTCATTCATCACATGAATTTACTCCATTTATGTTTCATATAAATATGAAATGATTTCATTTAAAGATAACATATGTGGGTGAAACACAAAATGATAATTGTTTCTAATTTTGTTGCAATTGCATATTTTATAAAATAACATAACCTTATGTGCTTGATAATTATATTTTTTATGAAATATATATATATATATATATAAGGTTTTAGGGAATATCTCCATTAGTCCTCATCCATGGTGGTGGGTAGAATATAATGTGACACTTGATTCCCAATGGATTTTTTGAGTTCGGAGACATGGAAAACAGAATGAATTCTCACTTTAGGGGTAAATCTAGATGATAAGTGATAAGTAGGGACAATTATTATCACTCTAATATCTTGAACAACTCTTTTATTTTAATTATTTTTTATTACCTTTTTTCTCTCTCTCTTTCCAATGGTTTTTCACCAAAATTTGGAGTTTTGGGCATGTAGTGTATGTCACATAGTTTAGGCGCATGGTTTTTCAACCCATGCCAAAACCATGTGAAAGGTTATAAAATTTTGATAGAGGAAATTACATGGTTGGTGCATGGTTTGTCAAACTGTGTGACCTTCCCATGCATATTACTTTTGTTCCCAGTAGAGGGTACACGATTGGTGTACAGTTTTCCAAATCGTGTGGCCAAACCATGCGCAGTGCCCACATTCATTAATAATGGGATTTTACCATTTTTTCCCTCTTTATTTTTTATCCCAAATTCCCTCCCATTTCCAATCATTTTTCCTGCATGACCACTTGGACTCTCTCCCTTGGTTCATCTTCCTCTAGTGGTGGATTTTTTTAATTTCTTTAATATTTGGGCTTGATTATTCAAGGTAAATCTCCTCTAGCCTCTTCCTCCTATCCTTTATTCTATTTTCTCTCTTCCTCTCTAACCCTAGCATGGTCCAATGACCTAGGCTTCCTTATGGATTATTTTTAATGAGGGATTTTTTTTAGGTTTATCTTGTTCCTTTAGGGATTAATGGGTCCCTTTGTAGTGGATTCAAGTGGTCCTTGTCGAAGGTGACAAGTTTTGAGGTAAAAGGTCCAATGCATGACATTTTAATTTTAGAACTATGATTGTTTGTGGTTTTAAAATCATTATTTGTGTGTTTTAGAAAATTTTAGAAGTATATCTAGTATATTTCATGGAAATGGAATGTATTACCTTGACTTTTATTAAATATTCATGGGTTTCCCTTTTTTAAAATTTTTTGATATTCTTTTGGAAATCCATGCATGTCTTGTGTTTGTAGAAATATTCAGTTGGCACTTTAAATTGGTTAATTGAATTTTTAATGGTTCTTTGGTTTTAGATCCTTGTTTTATGAATTGGTTTTATGGAAAAATACTTGAGTGGACTAAATGTCACTTTAATGAAAACCCTCTTGAAATGTTCCCCTTGTATTTTGAACAAGTATGTCATTGATTCTATTTATTATATGATTCTCAATGATGGGTATTATGCATTGTTTATATGATTTTTATGGAAATTGGGGTCGTTTCATGTTGAGGGTGTCATATGTGGTATGTTTCTTGCTTGTGAAATGTATTATATATGTATATTTATGTGATATTGTTTGACTCACCTCTACTTTTGAATTGTGGGAAGCCTTGGGTGTCTAGTTTGGAAGGATGGGTACACATCCTATACTAGATCATGATCACACTTGACTAGTTTCCCTAATATAGTTTTCATTCTGCTTACAGGATGTGCCCCTTGGTTAGTCTAGGTAGGGAGATACCTAGTGTTTGGGTAGGTTTATTATTATCTGACATCGGTCTTGATTAATTGCATTGTATGAATTCTTCCTCACTGTTCTCTCTATAGATCCTAGGCTCCCATGATGTGATGTTTACAAATTACATATGTTCAAGTGCTTCCTTTAAAAAATGTGTGTGGTTTTAAAAATGAAAATTCTATGTTTTTACCCCCATTTTACCTACGAAAATAAAATATCTTATCTTGGTTAATTTTATGACATGCTCCATGGATGTATGCATTTATGTATATATGAAATCTTGGTTATGCGTACACATACATGTGCATGATCGCATGCATATGTTTTCATCTATATATACATTAAGAGACGAGTCATGGAACACCTTCTTTAAATTCCATTTTTAAAAATGTATAGATTACTATTTGTTTTCCCAAAAAAGTAAAAACTTATTTTTACTCCAATGTCTATTTTCAAACTAGCATGACATGGTTTTATCTTTAAATTGTATTCATGGACCAGTGGTTGGTGACCTACTGGGTAATTATTCTCATGCCTATATTATTTTTAGGGTTATCAAGTTAGTCATTTTGGTATGGATGTGGTTGTTTGATACCCGACTCGTGGTCGGTATCAGGTTATTGGTCTGGGATGATGGTGGTGTCTTGGGGAGATGCTCCACTTCCACATAGAGATGGTTGGAATAGTTTTTTTAGTTTCTTATATTCATTTATTTATCTTAGTTGTATCAAACTTTATGGATCTTTACACATGCTCTATATTTAGTCTTTCTTTAATTTTTATGTTTATTTTTCATTTAATTTTTCTTGGATGCTTGGTTTTATTTCCTTTTTAATTGGGAAATATAGTTCCCATTTGTACCTATTGATTCCCTTGGCACTTATCTCCAAACCAGTAGGATTGGGAATTCCTCTTAGGTCTTGTTGCAGACTATCTCGAGTGCCTGATTTGGGGTCAAACTAGGTTGGATTGTGACAAAATGGTATCAGATAACTAGGTTTCTTCTGAAGGATTAGGTGAATGATATGTCCTTGCTATTTTGGGTTGTACAGTATTTTGGAGGTAGTATCATCAGAATTCAAGTGATCAATCACAAGTAGGTTCTTGATCACCACATATTTAAGAGGATGCTTGAGTTACTAGGGTGGTATAGGATGTTTGTGTCTTGAATCTGTGCTAATTTCTTAGATTTTTTTGAGTTTCTTAGTATTTAATTGACTGTTTATTATTATTTTTGATAATTTATGAGCTATTTTAATAATCTCCAAAGTTTGGAATGTATTTTTGGAAGAATTTATAGGGTGTATGGTTACTATTCATAGTCTAACAAACTGTAAGAAGACCTTTCAACTGTCTCTATTAACTTTTAGTGATCTTTGCATGTTTGGAACATGGTTTGTCAAACTATGCATCCAAAAATATGCACAATAGCTATTTCTTTCAAAAAAATTAAATTTTGATTCTATAAGTGTTGATTTGTTTTTGTTCATTCTTGTTGTTGGTTTAAGCTGATTTTGGGTGTTTTTTTGGATTTTTAAAAAAAATTGGGATTATCCAAGTATAAATTTGTTTTGAATTTTGAAAAGTTTGTTAAATTTTTATTATAAAGTGAATTATGGATTTATAAATGTTTTGTTTTAATGAAAAAAATTGATTTTAAATTTGTTAAATTATTTTTAAGAATGATTTGAAATGTGACCCTTTTTTTATTTACCCTTATCATCCTTTATGAATGTTCATATATATATGCATGTGTGATGTATACATGTCTATATGTATGTGTATGTGTACATATATAAGAGTACATGTATATATATATATGGAATATGCATGGGATTCCATTGTTAAATGTATTATTTCTTAAATTTGTTTTTGAATTTTATAAGTGCTCTCTAAAAGGGGATTTTAAAGTTATTTTTTAGAAAAGTTATGTGTGACTTAAAAAATTTGATGGATGAGTGTTCTTGAGATTTAATATTTTATAATTTTTTGTTTTATGATATCAGGGTAGTTTCTTAAGTAGTGTTTTGAGTTTGGGTTATTGAATTGTATTTAGGGATGTGGAGTTTGGATCTATGGTGTGTTTTGATTGGGATTTTGTGTTTCTTATTTGTAGAGTGTGCCCCCATCTATCCAAGATGGATTTCCAAAGGGGAGTAATGGATGGTTCACATATGCCAATCCTCCAGTTGATCAAATTTTTTCTGAACCAGTCACTTATTCAGCTCCGATCGTAGGGATTGGTGGTTCATCTCTTTTGGTCCATCCTTGGTATTTTTTTCTAGAATTACAGAGTTATAGATCTCCTATTTTACATGTTAATTCAGATTCTCAGGAGGAATACAAATGATTGGGGGTATTGAGGGGATCTTCTTTCGGCTTAAGCTCCCCAAGCCTCTTAAGATCAAGTTTTCTACCTTTACACTAGAAGGTCCTAGCTAGAAGTGGTGGAATTACACTATTCAGAAAAAACCACTTAGGGATTTTTTCCAATAATGCTTCAAGATTCTATTCATCCAGCTATATTTTCTTGAAGTGATCAAAAGACAAAAGGACATGGAGTTATATGGCCTCCATCAAGACAACAGGTCGATGTTTGAATATGCCAGTCAATTCATTGAGAAAACATTCTGAACTTGGGCATGGATGAATCTTTAAAGGCTCAGTATTTTGAGAAGGTTCTATGACCAAACAATCTATCGGCGGTGTTTCCTCTTGACCTTATCACTTATAGTGATGTAGTGAAAAAGGTCATGAGAATTGAATTTGGCTTGGAAGGAGTCCCAGTAGCAGCTGATGTTTCTCCTATCCCTAGGGGTATAGGAGGGATCTCTAGTAAAAGTAAGAGGAATCAAAGTAAATCAGATCTCTTGGGTAGCAGGATCAAGAGGCCTTTATACTTTTTCAGATCAAAATCCTTTGGAATTTTTTGGCATGTCACCGGTGAGGTGAGGTAGGGACAAATAAGACTTATTATTTGGAACCTCTAAATTAATGTCGTGCATGTTATAGTCTAGTTCATCTACAAAGGTTTCACTGAGATGTCTCTCTTAAGAGAGTTGGATCAAGATCCACCCCTTTGGAAGATCCTAAGGTTCAGGCCTATGGACCTGGTGGTGAAGTTGCATCTGTTTTAGATCATTTCCTTGTAATTTTTTGTCTTTTTCTATTAGATATTTATAGTCATGTGTTGTAATTAGTCCCCTTTAATGGTGTGGTATTTTGGGATGATAATTCTTGTGGATATTTTTCAAATTTTATTTTTAATATAAATATTTTTTGGGAAATTCTGAATTTTGGTATTGTAGTCTGGTGGTTTTTGTTGTTCTGTGCTTCGTTTCTTATAGCTTTGGTTCTTGTTATGGCTCTTGGGTTTATTCCATCTTGTAAGACCTAAGCTTGATGAGAGTCCTAATATAGTGTGTAGGCCTAATAAAAGGACCCTCATGGCGATTTTGTTCTTAAATCCTCCTTGCTTGTCCGTTTGAGAATATCATATTCTAGTTGATGGGGTAATTCTTTATTCCCATCCAGCCCGATCCCATTCATAGTGGAATGGTTATCTTTTTATCATGGTTCGTGTGATTAATTCTCCTGTAGGTCCTAAATATTTCATGATGAATTTATTTTGTTTTTCCTTTTCTTGGGGTCGGGGTGCTCTTTGTTTTGATATTGTTCCCAAAGGAGAAAGTATCTCTCTCTCTTTGATTCTTTTGTTTGATGATTCGATATACTTGGTTATGATAATACCCACCTTTGATGTTTGATCTGGTCCTTTAAGGATGATATCTTTAGATTATTATCTTGTTTTGAGAGTTGTGGTTATTGATATAAAATTGGATGTTAATTTTATTGTTCATTGAGCTTTGGGATTATGTCTTGAATAGTATTTTATCCTTACTTCATGTCTTTATCAACCAAATCACTTGGTGCTTTATAAGGGTATAAAACATTATGGTGGTGATAATTATCACACCCCAACCTTATAAAGCTCTTTTATTTTATTTATTTTTTAGTCCCTTTTTTTTCTCTCTCTTCTTAGGTGTTTTTTCACCAAAATTTAACATTTTTTGGAATAAAACACATGTCACGTGGTTTAGGTGCAGAATTTTCCAAACTGTGTGAAAACTGTTTTATAGGTTTTGTAATGTTAATAAAGGAAATAAAATTGTTAAAACATGGGTTTTCAAAATGTTTGGTCTATATGTGCATAGCGCTTTGGTTCCTAGTAGAGGTCACATAGTTAAACATGGTTTTCCAAACCATGCACAGTGACCAGCTTCATTAATAATGAGATTTTACCATTTTCCCTCTTAATATTTTAGCCCAAATCACCTCTCCTCTCCAATAATTTGGCTCAAACAATCCCCAAAACTCTCTCCCTTTGTTCCTTTTCCACCCATGGTGTATTCTTGGAGTATCTTCATGATTTGGGATAATTCTTCAGGGTTAATCATCTCTAGCCTCTTCCTTTTTCCCTTCTTCTATTTTCTCTCTTCCTCTCTAACCCTAGCATGCTCCAGTGAACTAGGTTTCTATGTGGATCATTTTTAATAAGGGGTTTTATTATTTTTAGTTTTATCTTATTCCTTTATAGATTCTCAAGTCCCATTGTGGTGGATTCAAGTTTCCATTGTCGAAGGTGATTAGTTTTGAGGAAGGTGGTCCTATGCATGACACTTAAATTTTTGAACTATGATTTCTTATGGTTTTAAATAAATGATTTGTTTATTTTATAAATTTTATTAAATATATCTATTATATTTCATGTAAAGGAAATATATTCCCTTTGTTTTTGTGAAATGTGAATGATTTTCCCTTTTCTTTAAATTTTTTAAGCTTATTTTGGAAATCCATGCATGTTTTGTGTTAGTAGAAATTCCCAATTGGAACTTTGAATTAGTTAATTTAATTTTGAAAGGTGTTTTGGTTTTAAAACCTTGTTTCATGAATTGGTTTTATGGAAAAATACTTGAGTAACTGAATGGAACTTTCTCATAACCTTTTTTAAAATGAAAACCCTCTTGAAATGTGCCCTTTTATTTTGAACATGTATGCCATTTATTCTATATATTGGATGTTTCCTGGTGAAGGGGTTTATGAATTCTTTATATACTTTTTATGGAAATTGGTGGGTTTTCATGTGAGGTCATCAGAGGATAGGGTGTGGATTTCTTTTGAAATGTATTATATATTTATTTTTATGTGATATTGTTTGAATCACCTCCACTTTTGAATCATAGGAAGACCTGGGTGTCTAGGATGGAAGTATACGTACATGTACTGCACTAGATCATGATCATTCTCTGAATACTGGCCTTGATATGGTTTTGATTCCACTTAAAAAATGTTCCCCTCGGTTAGGCTAGGTAGGTAAATACTTAGTGTTTAGGTAGGTTTATTGTTATCTAGCACCAATCTTGATTAATTGCATTGTATGAATTTTTCCTAGTCATTCCCTCTATAGCTCCTAGATTCCTATGATGTGATGTTTACAAATTACTTATATTAAAATGCCTTATTTACAAAATATGTGTGGTTTTAAAAATGTAAATTCTATGTTTTACCCCCTTTTTACCTACAGAGATAAAATATTTCATCTTATTTGGTTTTATGACACATTCCATAGATGTATTCATTGATGTATATGTGGAATATTGACTATAAAATCACATGCATGTGCATGAGCACATTCTTATATGTGTATATACATATATATTAAGAGACAATTCATGGAACGCCTTCTTTGAATTTTGGTTTTGCAAATGTATAGCTTACTATTTATTTTTCCTTAAAATTAAAAACATATTTTTACTCCTATGTATATTTTCAAATGATCATAACATGGTTTTATCTTTAAAGTGCATGCATATACTGGTGGGTGGTGACCAACTGAGCAATTATTCTCACACCTATATTATTTCTAGGCTTTTCGGGTTATCCAGTTTGGTATGGATGCGGCTATTTGATACCTGACTCATGGTTGGTATCTGGTTCTTGGTTTGGGATGATGGTGGTGGATGTTTTCGATGCTCTTCTTCAATATGGAGATAGTTGACATAGCTATTTTTAGTTTCTTTTATTCATTTCTATATCTTAGATGTGTTAGCCTTTACAGCTCTCCACTCATGCTCTGTATCTAGTCCTTCCTTAATTGTTATGTTTATTTTTCATTCATTTTAGCTTGTATGCTTGGTTTTATTTCTTTGTTCACTGGGATAATTAGTTCCCATTAGCACTCATTTATGCCCTTGGCACTTTTCTCTAGCCTGAGAGGATTGGGAATCCATCTTGGGCTTTGCTATGTATCGACACAGGTGCCTGGTTCAGGGTTGAACCAGGTTGGTTCATGACAGTGATGGTTGCAAGGAATTACCTCATCCATTAAAGATGTGTTCTTGAAGGAGGCGACTGATTATTACTCATGAAGGGTAGTTTGGTAATTTTTTGAGCTAGAAACTTATATTAGTCTTGTGACTCGTGGGAGAGGGAATTGAGGTATCAACTATCAAACAACAGTGGTTGCAGTGGGTTTCTTTGGTGTCTCTTGGAGGAACCTCTAGGATATTTAGCTTTATTTTTCCTTATTTCTCATGTTATTTAATCTTCTTATTTATTTATACTTGTATATGGTACACTGGTTGAACCAATTGGAATACAAATTTGGCTTGGAACTGATTTTTATGAATTCAACTCTATCAACATGGTTCTTTCATTGAGAGTTTCTAGTCTTATCATTTTTTGATAAAGTCATTCTTTTTGGTGAATTTTGAAAAAGATAGAGGTGATAGTATCAACAGTTGAACTCAGATGGAATGGATGAGGCAATTCCAGACTACCGAAACATTGTGACAGACAGAGAAACTCATCAAAGCTTTCATGTATGAGATAAAAACATATCTCACAAAATATGCTTGAATAGTTACAAAAAAAT
Source organism: Viscum album (assembly GCA_963277665.1). Lineage (NCBI taxonomy): Eukaryota > Viridiplantae > Streptophyta > Magnoliopsida > Santalales > Viscaceae > Viscum > Viscum album. The sequence goes on along the minus strand of OY728133.1, from coordinate 309,657,160 downwards.
TATGGAAGATGTCTTGCAAAAACTATAAAAGAAGATAAAGTCCTACACTGAGCTTGCGATTAAGAAAATTCTTCCTAAGCGGATGATGCATGCTAAAGATAATCCTGAGGATTCAAATTATCACTGGTATGTACAAAAGAAGTCTAGTGGGAAGTGGTATAGAATGAATCTTAATTGGTTTGTGGAAGGAATCTTTGATCCAAGTTTAAGTGATTAATCATGTAGAATCGAACATGATGAACCAAGATCTTTGGTTTGAGTAGGCTATAAGGTGAGCAATAGTAGAGATTTAATATAGATTGAGCTAAGCACATTGTAAAAGTGAGTTGATTTTCCTAATTTTTTTAGGTGATGATCGTATTGTTTGGATTTCGTGGGCTAAAACTCATTTTATGATCCATAGGACTCATATACATATGCAGGTGCTAATATCATAGTTTTTCATGGAGGGTAAATTCCAACATTTGATGTTATCTTAAATGTAGTCGTGACCAAACATAGAGTGTGAAGATCTAAAGTCAGATTTTCTTGGCTGATATGGTTTGACACTGGATAATGATCCCCTGAAATAGCTTGAGGTTATTAAACAAGATCTGTGGAAGATTACATTAATGAATTTGAGATAATTTCCATACACATTATGGATATGTTAGAAACATGTTATATATGTTTTTTAGGTGGATTTCAACCTTAAATTTAAATTAAAATGGCTAAACATGAACCTAGTAGTAAAACAAGGCTTCATTAACAAGGAATGTGAAGAGAGAAATAATTTTCAAGGGAGTTATATGAGAATAGGACTTTACAAAAATTGGTCAACAAACTATTTATAATCGGGCATATAGTGGTGGAATAGTCAAGCTTATCTAGCAATCTCGAATTTAGAAAGATGAATATTGAAGCAAAATGTTGAAAAGAGGTAAGATGAACCAAAGTGTAAAGGAGTATAAATCATTTCTCAAATTGAGTTTTAATAACATGGGATAAAGGGAATCTATTATACATGTGGGACTAAGTTTTGTCCAGTATACAAGTTCCCTAAAAAAGGGTTTCGAATAATGGTATGTGAGAGTGTCAATCCATGAGGAAAAAGAGAATAAGTTGAGTTAGATCCTGAACAAATAGATTGTGTTTGAGATAAAGGTTTGTGGGATATTACATGTTAGTCATTGAACCTCAGGGATTTTGGAAGGACAGAGAGTTCAAGGCTCTAAATCCATGATTATTAGAGGTTCAATTACTAGTGTGCCTATATTAGTAATTTTTTACAATAGATCAAGCCAAAATTTCATTTTAAAGGCTCTGCTGAAAATTATGGAGTAACCAATATCCCAGAACAAGCCCTTTGGGGTTATCCTAGGAGATGGGAAATGGGTTTGATCTGGTGTCTTATTCAATTCATTACCAGCTCAGTTGGGTGGTCTAACAATCAAAGTGGATGCCTTACTTTTTGACATAGTTGGACAATATCTTTTTTTGAGAAATTATTGGTTAGAAACATTGGATTATGTCATTTCCCATTGGAATAATTTGACTATGATATTTTAATAACAAGGGAAACATGTGACCTTATAGGGGTTTCAGTTTGGATGGGAATCTCTACTAGATTTACGAATGATTCTGGATGATGGTAAATTTTTGGGTTGGGTTGGAAAGCTATGTAGCTTGTTTAGGATGTGTAAGTTGTACAAGCTATACATGCAGTGACTATGTCATCAATTATTTAAACATAGCATGTACATCTAATTAAATTTGATATTCCATGGACTATTTTAGGTCTTTAAATTCATATTTTAAGGAAACTATTTCTGGTTCTCTTGATTTCTTACTTTGATGACCAAAAAATTTCCTAATACTCACACCTACCTCATATCCTCTTATGTGGTTGGGGTTTTATGGCTTTCCTAAAGTGGTATCTATGATGTCCATCCTACCCTCAAGGATAAAAGTTTCATGTGTTTATTTCTCCTAAATTTTATCCTGAAATGATAAATTAAACTGGTATATTAGTGTTGTTAATTTAAAAAACACTAACATTCATGAAAAATAAAAAATTAATTTATTACAATTTTGTGAGATTATTCCTTATATTGATCTATAAGATACTATTTATTTTTATTTCTTATTGATCTTTTCCATTTTTAAAATTGATTGGGGTGGAGGATGAAACTTTTCCAATTTCAAACCACTACTAGATCAATCTCTTAATGCATAAAACTTTTATGCAATCATTTTATCCTCTAATAAAAGATACACTCTACATGATGGAGTATGAGGGTATACTTTTTGTAGATGTATCTCTTGATGATATCTCCTAAAGCCAACTTAAATAAAAATTATCTAATAATTAATCAAGTAATACACAAGAAATTTTACAATATAAAGTTATTATCTTACCCTAAATGCTTTATCATATCATCTGGTGACAGATATCTTCCATGTATATACATCTAAAAACTCATACTTGAGACATGGTTTTTCATTCTTTAACTTACCAAAAACATATTTTTTTCAATTTTTTTTAAATCTCTCCATCAAATCGCCACCAAATATGAGAATATTTTCTTAATTTCTTTCTTTTCTTCAAAAATGAATGTCATGTGTAAAAAAATTATTTAAATATTAGTCATGTGAAATATATAATATTTGAAAATTTAGATAAAAATAAATTAATTAAGATATTTTATCATTATAGACTCCCATAACTTCTCTTTGGATATATTTTTGATGAACTTCCAATCAAGATATAAAATGTTAATCCTATAACGACTTTGTAAGGAAATATAATTGGTAAACTACATAGCATTTGGACCAATTGGATTTTTATTTTCATCAAAATTAATATGTAATATCTGGTCTATATGATCAAGTTATAGTTTTGGTAAACATGTAATCCCATGTTTACCAACTCTGGAAATTTATTTTTTGATAGAAAAATGGAAAGACTCCTCTGTAAGAGGTGCATCAGTAGTCCTACAATTATTTTTTTTAAATTATAAGTTTCTGTTGAATATAAAATTTAATAGAAAAATATTATAAATAATTCAATATATATAATTATACAACCAAAAATTTACAAAAAATAGTTTTTAAAAATATAAATTTCAAAAAAGAAATAAAATATAAATATTTACCACAATAATTAGAAGATTAATTTATTTTTTTCTCATATCCCTTCAACTTGATCATTTCGTATAACATGGACCCTGTCTGTATTATAGTCATTGTTATCATCCAAAAATTGTGTAATAAATGAATAAGCCTCATATAAATCCATAATATAATCATCATCCCCATCACCCAAATGGATTCTTTTCCCTTGAAAAATGAAGTACCACTAATCATTTAATGTATCAATGACATAAAATATTTTCTTTTCACATGTATCGATGATAAATGGTTCATCTTTGCTACTAAATCTTTTCAAATCAACCAGTGTAAACCCATAATCATCATGCTTCACATCACTATTAACATCAACCCATTCACAATTAAACATCATGACTCAAAATTTATAATAATAAATTTCCCATATATCCTCAAGAACTCCAAAATATTCTGTTGATGTAGAAATTGAGTTTTTATCTTTTTCACTTGAAAAATGCACTGCTTCAGTGACAACCATTAGCCCACTATTTTTAATGGTACTCTTGTCATCCTAATTTTTTGTGTAAAATGTGTACCCATTAATATATAAACCAGACCATGTGATTATATTAAGATATGACCCCCCTTATAACCATTTCAATGTTTCTGATATAGATATATATGTGATGAATTTCTCTTTAAACCATAAAAAATGTCTTTTATGCTCAATCCTCAACCAATTTTCATTTCTTTTTGGATATCGTACCTTTAATTAAGCAATATGTGATGATATATATGGTTAAACCTCATATGTGTTGTTCAAACTGTATAAATTTGTCTGTATCACTTCATCACATGAAATTAAATTTACCTTTAAGCCTAAAATCTCTTTACCTTCAGTATCAACTATCATATGTCAAGATATAGGGAGACCAACATGCTCCCCTTCATACAAATAATCAATACATAACTCAATAACCACTTTTGATACATATTTTTGAACAAGAGAGGCCTTAGATCAATGATTATTTTTAATATATCCCTTTAAAATTTTTATATATATTTCAAAGGGATACATCCAACATAAATAAACATGCTCACGTATTCTTATCTCAAGAACCAAATTAATCACCATATGGACCATTATATAAAAAAACATAGGTGCGAAATACATTTCTAGTTGAAAAATAATAATATAAGCTTCATTATCCACCAAATCTAAAAAAATGATCAAAGAATTTTCTACAAATGTATTTGAAAATATTACATAACTTGATGATAGTCATTCTGACATGTGTTGTCAATATACCATGCAGTGTGACCAGTAGAAGTTGTTGCATCAATACATGATAGTCATGAGATTTCATACCTATTAATTTACAATCCTTCAATGACACTAAATTTCTCAAATTTGAATAATATCCACTGGGTACTTTAATACAATGCATCCACTGACAAAAAATAATTTTATCACTCTTTATTAACATGTGACAAGCCTAAGGTAAATATGTTTTGTTTCCTTTCATAGTGGGAGCTGACTCCAAATGTATTCTAATTGATATTAAGTCCAATATAGAATTAAATCCATCTTTTTTGTTTCCTTTTATGTCCAAAAAAGTTCCAATCAAACTGTCACATATGTTTTTATCAGCATGCATAATATCAATTTTGTGTTTTATCTCTAAAAATCTCCAATATGGTAGTTCGAAAAAGATAGTCTGTTTCTTCCAGATATTTTTTTGATGATCAGAACTTTCTTTATTTCCAAATGTGATATCAATATTTTTAACCCTATATTAATATTATTCAATGGTCAATGGTTATGAGGGAAGATTATATTTTTTTAAACCATTAAATTATTTTTCAATCTATGATAAGGATAATCAATTCGCAAAAATCTTCAATGTCCCATGTACATCATATTTCTTCCATTCTTCAATTGATAATATAAAGCTTATTATTCATAAATTGAACATTCTTTATGTTTCTTAACACTGTATCCAGATAAGTTTCCATATTCATGAAATTCATTTATAGTGGAAATTATCATAACACGCAAAATAAAACACTCTTTATTGTATGCATCAAAAACTATAACACTTGTCTCCCATATAAGTTCCAAATCATCAATCAGTGGTGAAAGGTACACATAAATATCATTTCTTGGCTATTTTGGTCCAAAAATTATCAAGCTCATCATAATATATTTTTTATTTATACATATATGTGGGTACAAGTTGTGAACTGCCAAAAAAAATAGGCTATGAACTATGTTGGATACTTAGGCTCAAATATGGATTAATTTCATCTATTCACAGTCCCATTATGATATTTCTAACTTCACTTCCAAAATTAGGAAATTATTTATCAATTATATTCCATTATGGTGAATCAGTAGGGTGATGTAAGTTACCATCAAATATGTGCTCGTCGGTATGTCATCTTAAAAAAAATCATCAATTGAATTTCTAAATAGATGCTTCAAATGAGGAATTAATTGAAGGAACCAAAATTATTTATAAGGAGGTTTGATTCTGGTACCTGAGAATGAATTGGAGTTGAATTATTAGAATTATTGGCAGAAATTATTTTAAGGTACCAAATTGATTTAGCGGGAGATTAGATGTTAGTACCTAAGAATGAATTAGAGTTAAAATTTTCATCCATCTTATACTGTGATGTCCCACATTTAGGAAATTTTGATAAATATTCATATTCATTCCTCTACAACACACAATAATTAGGGAAAGCATGTATCTTTTTATTCCCCAATCTGATTGGGCATAATATTTTATTTGCATTATAATTGGAATTTGGAAGCTCGTTTCCTTCTGTAAGTAGCTCTTTTAAAAGTTTAAGTAAATTAGAGAAACATTTATCACTCTGCCCATTTCTTGCTTTCAAGTTAACTAATCTCAAAATTACTGATAAAATTGTATATTTAGTGTAACCTAAGAATAATGGTTTCTCAAAATATCCATACAATCATTCAACAGTTATTTTTTTTTTTCAATAGTTCTAACACCTACATCATGAATTAATTCTTCAATGTGATCCTCTATCTCATACTGAATATTTTCATCAACATTTGATATTGAATTTTCTATTTCACCATGCTAGATTAAACGTGTATAATTATGTCTAAACCCATATAAAATGAGATGATTATTTATTTCTATGGAATTTAACTTTCTCATATTCAAACACTTCACACATGGATAGAAAATCAAATCTATATTTTGAATATTTTATTTAGAAAATTCAAAGAACTCATCAACTCCTTTTTCATATTCATTAGTGGTTCTTTGTAAATTTATCCAATTATGATCCATTAAATACCTAATATATCAATATAAAAGGTGAATAAATTCAAACATATAAACATCTAAAAATATATATACACACAAATAAATTTTAAAAATAAAAACATATAATCAAAATTATTAGTGATAAGGTGGGAAATATCAATGATTATTAGGAATAAAATCAAAAATAATTTAGTCTAGGTATTGATTTTATTTTAATAATTAATTATAAACTATTATTGATGGTCCTAGTAAAGTAATAGGTATACTTTTTCAAGTTTAGATATATTTTTTAAAACAACTATTAGACAACACCACATTCATTCTGCCAAGATCCTTCAAGATAGACGTCAATATTCCTCTTTAGTTAACCTAGAATAAATAACATTAAACGTAAATTCAAATATTTATTTTGGATGATAATGAAAATGGTTCATAATTTTTATTCCTATAATATATTGTGTGTAAGATTTCATCACCAAAATAGTGACCAAAGATTAATTTCAATTGGTGAGGTTTATGATCAGAGTTCAAACACATTATGCTCAAGGATAAGATATATTGATTTGTCCTTAATTTTTTTTATTTTCTTTTTTTTATGAGTGCTATAATTAAGATAATAAAATAATATAATATATTTTTCATTTTGGGGGAGAATATATTTTGGGTGAATTATAAAATGGGAAATGATGTTAATCCCTTATGTATATATTCATGACTGTGTTGGGTAATGTGTGAACAATTCTGAACTTTTTGTTAAGTTTATCTACGTGAAAAATTTTAGTGCAAGGAGTTGTGTAAGTGTTTTTTATAAGTATTTACAATAATTATTATGGATAACATTGATATTTTTAAACCTTATTCTTATTTCAAACCCTATATCCACTCAAACTATCTTAAATATTTTGATGATTACTCAGTAATAATGTTATGAGTGATTTTTTATCAATGTCAAAAAAATGGTGACACTTTTTAGAACATGAAGATGATTGAAAGTGTAGGTACCCCATTTATTGGTTTTTTAATATTAAGAGGGGTACTATTCATTGTAGTTATTTTTTGTTGATATAATTTTTGAATTGGTTTTTTTTAGTATTCAATGTTTTTCTAACACATTTGAAACATATTAATCATATTCAAACTATTGTGAGTTGTATAAGTTTCATTGTGGTAAAGGTCATTTCAGTGTTTATAAGTTATTGGTAAAGGTGTTGAATTGATAAATGGAGAATAAATCTATATTTTGAGAGAAACATGGAATGATTGTGCATTAATTATTTTCCCACTAAACCATAAAACCAATCTTAAAGGAAATTTTAATAATAAAACCTAGTAACAACCATTGTGGATGTTCTGTTTTCTAGGGAACAAACATATAATTATATAGTGATTTTATGATGAAAATGTTTCAATTCAGGTAATAGTAAAAAATAAGTAGTTTATACCATGTTTTTGGCCTTTTGGATTCAATTTTTTAAAAAAAATATCATCTCCTTGGGTGTTTGTTACCTATCCAAAACATGTCGATTGTGTGGAGTGCATATGTAAGAAATTCATAAACTTTTATTGATGATTAAATATTAGAGTGGTTATAATTATCATCCAATATTGATTGTGGTTGAAATGAATGAAAAAAATGTGATGTAGTATGTCATAAAATTTTATTGAATTTTCATAATTATATTATAAGATATATGAGTTTATATCTACTTGATGTTTGTCATGTTGATCCAAAAAAATATAATTTGGTTAGAATCAAAAATGAAAAAAATCATAACTACTAATTTCTACTGATATATATATATATATATATATATATATATATATCATTTTGGGAAAAACAATTTTACAATTCCATCAAATAAAAAACTTATAAAATTAAAAAAAAACTTTAACAAAAAAAATAATTAATAATAAAATGCATACAAATAAATGAAGAAATGAATCAAATTTATAACTAATAGATAGAGAATTTATCTTCAAATTTTTTAAAAAAAACTTACAAAATTTAGAGGTGGAAAATGAAAAATTGATCCAGAATATAGATTTACTCCCTTGAATTCATTGGTAGGGTGAACACTACAAGAATTAATAAAAATATTTGCAAAAAAATGAACAAAAAAAAATAACAAAAAAACTCAAACTATAGTGCCGCTTGACCAGAATATGGTTATTGAGGACTAAATATTATCATGGATCACAAAAAATTATGTAGGATGAAATATAAAAGGTCAATGATCATGAAAATATGATTAAAATTGAACCAACTTTACTATAATAGCCATCAGAGACCATGGGCTAGTCGTCGAAGGTGTCGTAGGCCAGAAGAAAAAGGGGGAGGTTGAAAAAACTAAATGAGGGTTTCGGGTTTTGGGGTGTTATTTTTGTCAAAGTTTTTTAACATAAATTTTTAATAAAAATGATGTTAAAATGTTTTTAAAATAATTTTTGGCATCTGTTTTTAAGAAAAAATGTGCCAAAACATCATTTTTCAACTTTTTTAGCATTTTTTTTAGAAAACCCAATGCAAAAACATATTTTTTGAACTTTTTTGGCATTTATTTTTAACAAACGAGGTAAAAAAAATGTTCATACAAATTTTTTGGCATATATTTTTTAAAAATCGATGTCAAAAATGATTTAATAAAATATTTAGCTTGTATTTTATGAAAAACTGATGCTAAATATGTTTTGGTAAAAACTATAGCATCGGTTTTTTTTATAAAATGATGCTAAAATAGATCCTCATACCTTGTTAGCATCAATTTATAGGGAACTGAATTCATAAATTTGATGTTGAAGAACTTATTTCTACTAGTGGATTTCAGGAGGAAGATATTGAAAAGACAGCCTTCTGCACACATGAAGGGCATTATGAATTTTTGGTCATTCCATTTGGATTAATAAACACCCTTGCAACATTTCAATCCTCCATGAATCTTATTTTCAAACTATTGTTATGGAAGTATGTCTTAGTTTTCTTTGATGATATACTTTTTTATAGAAAGAGATGGTGGGAACATTTGTGACATCTATACCAATTATTCATTATCTTACAAAGAAATTGGTTCTATTTCAATGGGAGAAAAGGTTTCTTTGTATGGACATAAGTTGAGTATTTGGGAGATACTGTTTCTTATGAATTTGTCTCTATGGATTCATGAAAAATTTCAAGTTTTTTGGAATGGCTGATACCCAAAAAAATTTAAAGAGGTGTGGAGTTTTTTATGAATTACCAATTACTATAGGAAGTTTTTTAGAGACTATGGGAATTTGGATAAGCCACTTACAAATATTACTAAAAATAAAAATTTCAATTGGGGAGATGTAGAAACTTTGAATAAATGCATGATATCAACTCCTATGCTTATAATTCCATATTTTTCTTGATAGTTTAACATAAAATGTGATGCTTTAGATAGTGGACTTGGGGTTTTCCTCATGCAAGAAGGGAGGTCCATTGCCTTTTTCAGCAAGTCCCTTTTTTATTCCAATTTAAATAATCCAGATTATGATAAGGAATTGATGGATTTAGTTCATGTTGTCTAACATTGGAAACAATACCTCCTGGGAATACGTTTTGTGGTCTATGTGTAAAACTACTCAAGATAGGATACTCATGGGCCTAAGTTTGAGTCTCCAAGAGGGAGATAAACATGGTTGAAGTATTATAGAAAAGTACACGACATGTACATAGGTTCATGTGATGTGTGATCTCACATGGACGCATGGGCATGTCCTCATCAACACATGACTTGGCTATCCATGTACATATACATGATGTGTACATTTAGTACATGAAATGTTTTGGCATCCCAAGGCATGCTCATGACCTCTTGGACCGTGCTTGTGCACTCTGGCCCATGCTTGTGTACTACGACCTATACTCGTATACCTGGTTATGTTCATGCCCATGTACTCCTAGGGTCTGGCCATATACTTCCACATGTCCATTTCCCCCTCACATGGGGTGACTACCCATGTACTATGACACATGGCCATGTACCACTACAGGATGTGTACTTGGTGTACACAATTCATAGTCTATAAAACTTATCCCCTCAATGGTATGAACACATGGTGTGTGCTCATGCACTACACATTGTGTGATTGGGATTCTCAAATAGGAAAACCCTGCAAACCTCCTAAAACCCCCAATTAAGCACATATCATCCCTAGGGGTTCCATAATGGTCCTAAAATGGATTTAAAACCTTTAAACAACTCATATGTATGGATTGGGACTTAAAACTCATAAAACTTCCTACCTCATGGTGAAAATGATGAAGCTTTAGGTCTAAAACCACACCTGAAAGCTGCTACACCACAACTAGACCTTGATCATTATCAAGAATGAATTCTGGCGGCACCTTCGTCCCTCTCATTTTGGTTGTCACGTGAGGGAGAAACCCTCTCCCTTCTTCCCATGCATTGGAATTCATATGGGAGGGGAGGGTTATTTAATTTATTATTTTAATTAATCAAATGCCCTAAATTATATATCACACCTTACAACGGTCTCCTTCCACTGAATTTTCATCACCGACTAACTTTATATCATGCCTATGGTAAACCCCACATCCTGAAAATAACTATGGTTTAGAATTTTCTATATAAGGTCTCAAATAATGGGAAAACCATTTATTTTGAAAATATGCATGCATTTGTTTTGATATATATATTAATATTTTAATATATAAATTTTGGGGTCCTGTGACACTCAAAAATAGTGCCAACACTGGGAAAAATTTCATAGATTTATATAGAAATATTCAAAGGTATAAACCAACAAAACTAGAGTTGTTACATTATCCCCATCCTTCAAGGATTTTCACCCCAAAAATCACATTCTAAACAAAAAGGTGGGTGGGTACTAAGCCCTCATTTAGCTATCATGCTCTTAGGAGCTCTCCTATATGATCCTGAGATGCCAAAGTAGTCGAACCAAAGGTATGATCTATTTACACAGAATCCTCTACTACCAATCCTAGATTTCCACTAGGTACTCCAAATGCTACTTTATCCTCGATGTTTAGCTTTTCATAGTTGATAATGTGGTACTAGTTGAGAATGCATCAATTTTACTAATACACATGGAAGACATTGTGTACTCAGTCTCACTGTAGGGTAGGGTCAAGTGATAAGAAACCTCATTGATCCCACTTAGAAACTCTCATTCCTGAGGAACCTTAGGGAAAATCTCACTCCCCAACCAAAAATCTGCAAACCTCATCGTGGGAGACTCTCAGGAAAATAAAATCTCCCTACTCGAACTCCAAAGTCCTATGATGTCAATATGTGTAAGATTTCTATAAACTCTGGGTTATCCCCTTACGATCACGGATCACCTATAACTTTTTTGTCATTGCCTACACTAGCTCTAGCAGAACAAGAGATGTCTCCTTAATCCCAGTCTAGCATAAGGGTGACCTATAGGGTCTCCCATACATGGCCTCAAAATGTATCATGCTAATAGTTGAGTGGTAGTTGTTATTATAAGTAAACTTTACCAGTGAAAAGTGATCCTCCAAGCTCCATGTGAAGTCCAACACACATGCTCTAAACATAACCTCCAACACATGGATGGTCCTCTTGACATGTCCATTCATCTGGGGGTAAAACATTATTCTCATCCATAACTAGGTCCCTAAAGCCTCTCTAAAACCATGAAATGTACAAATCATCACAATCAGAGAAAATCATCATGGGTACCCAATTAATCCAGACAATATCTCGCACATATAATCACCCCAATCTCTCGACTGAACTGCGTTACCTGAGGGACAATCTCGGCAATACTCTTACTTATGCTAACCTACTAAAACTTCTGTATAGGTCTATGTACATACTCACCACATTGAGATGTATAGCCAAGGGAAAATTATGTAACTCCATCAATACGTCCTCACGTAACATGGATAGATCCACCATTCATCGCTAGAAAAGGATAACATGCTTTTATCCTTCAAAAAATTCATATGGTGCATCTCTTGAGGACATATGGTCATGTAGAACCTCAAAATCGATGTCTCCCTACTAAGCCTCTATCATGCACTAAATAAATGGTAGACCCACCGCCATTGATTGAAGATATGTTGGACCCCTCTCCTCCACCAGGTTCAGCTACAAATAATCCAACTACTCATATGCCTCCTCCACTAAGTGAGAATGGGACTTCCTATTATGGGAATCAACTACCACATTTCCCTTCCCTGGAGTATAGACTATCTCAAAGTCATAGTTCTATAAAAAAATTAACCAATTTCTCTATCATAGGTTTTAATCTCCTTGAGTGAAAATGTGCCTAAGACTCTGGGGGTCTGAGCAAACAACAAAATTCTCACCCAGAATATAACATCTCTATATCTCCAAGGTGAATAATACCACTACTGAAACTAATTAGGTCACATAAAACTATTCACGGGGTATCAAATTCATTAAACTATAATAAAATGATTCCTTTATTCACATAAACATGCATCGGATCCCAACTCTAAAGTCATTTCAAAACACTACACACTCTACTTCCTCCTTTAGAGGTCTCAACAATGAAGCACTAGTCAAATTTTACCTAAACTTCTTGAAGTCTCTTTGACACTTCTCAACCTTTTTTTGAGTCTGCTATTACACCCATTCCTAGGAAGACATATCCCAAGAAGTGAACCTCCATAAACCAGAACCATCACTTTAAGATCTTCTCATAAATTTGGTCCTCTTAAAGAATGTTTGGAACCATCCATAAGTGTCACATGTGATCTACCTCTGGCTTCGATTACCCAAGGATTTCATTGAATAAGATTACCATGAAATGGTTTAAGAAGGGTTGAAGGACCCGATTCATAAGTCTTGTGAACACTACATGGGAATTTAACATGCCAAAGGGTATCTCCGAGAACTCAATGAAAATATATCATCTTTAGAAATCCACCCTTGGTATAAAATCCTCTCACACAAAAAATGGTTATAAACCATTCAAAGGATGAAATTTACGAACCACTTTTCTCCTAACCACTAGTTTAAAGATTCATCGATTCTTAGGGGTAGGTAATCCTTCTCGAATCACTCAGTTTAGGTAATGTTAGTCCACACCTACCCTCATTATCTTATTCACCTTTGAGGTGAACAACACTAGACGTACCAAGATAATGCACTGGGTCTAAAAAATTACCATGCTCTATAGATTCATTAACTACATATCCATATCTTGTAGCTACACGGGGTAATCTGATATGCTAGCATAGATATTAGGTCATACCTGAGTGTAGGTATATGTAGAAAAAAACTTTTAATGGGGATAAAATATAGACAAATCCTTAGTGAAGACACCCCCATACTCCTTTAATATCGTAGGAACTGAAATCTCATAGCATCTTCTGCACCAAGGGTAATACTATCCACACGAGGATCTATCTCCCTTAGAGTCAGGTTACATTGTCAGTAGAACTGTGTGATCATCGATCCTCCTCTGTAAAATCCTCAAGGAATATGATTCGAGCAAAAAAGGATCCACTTTCACCATTAGGTCTTAGACAAGGGATGAACTTAGGGACAATGCTTGCATCTATTTACTAAAACTACAATTGGAGGTAAAGAAGACACATGTCATACCTCAAAACATGCCTGGAGCCTTTGGATCATAAGCCCCTACTGTCTGAATCTATCCTCCCCTCTGTCTAACTGTTCTCCACAACTAGGTATTTCTTCAACAGCTCAAAATAATAAAAAAAATCCAAATATACAAGTCCAAGTAACTCACCCACCATGCTCTCACATTATCCTATTTGGGCAGCACTGACTCACCTGAATAGTTTTAAATCATGTCACAAGAATGCATCTTGGTTAGAGAAGTGTCCCTCTTCCTTAAATATATGATGCCACATCAACCATCATCAACACAGGGAACTACTAACTCCCTAAATCTCCCTAAAGAAGACTTAATTCCATAACCACCATCAATAGATGTCCTAACCAAGCAGGACACTCACACTACAGACTTAAGTCACTCCTCTATCGCCCAAGGGGTATGGACCATCATGAAACCTCGGCGATATTTATCTATGAAATTCATGATTCACACTCAGCATAGGTGTGACATCTATCGGTACCACCAGAACTAACCGTTGCTCCATGAAGAATAATGGTTGTGAGAGAAACACTACAAAAAAAGGGTAAGTAGCGGTGGTTTTTTCACGATCTAGTGGTGGTTTAAACCGTTGCCTTTAGTTTTAGCAGTGGTTATAAAAATTTCTACATATTGCATGGTCTCTATTCATTTAGAGGAGGTTTTTATTATTTTATGGAGGTTTTGTTAAGTATCATTTTTTGATAATTTAGTGATGGTTGCCTGTTTATTTAGCAGTGGTTTTTTATTTTAAAAAATAACCAAGGGAAATATAAATAAAATAAAATAAACCACCGTGAAACATATTAGTGGTGGTTATGTGAAACTGGGGCTAAACATTTTTTACTTAATGTATTTAGTGGCGGTTACATAAAAATGCCTTTAAATCAGATTTATTTTTTAAAAAAATTGATAAAAATTTACAAATATAAAAAAATGACATATAATAAACCAAAACATAAATATATGATAAAACCATCATAAATCCATTGTCATATAAAAATATCCAGTCATCATAACCTCAATCTAAGTCAACCCATTCATTTTTCAATGTATATATAAAATATTTCCAACAATATCCAAGGCCCAATATACATCCATTTCATGACCTCCACCACATCTTTTTACCTCCACATCATGTCACAAACTGAAACTATCCATGTCATCTCATCAAATTTAACAAAAAAGTAAACAAAAAATAAAACTACCCATAATAAATTAGAATTACAGTAGAATAATTGATAAAATGTTAACATACCATGGAAACTAAGAACCATCACAACTACCTTCAAAAGACTTTCATGGATCAGAATGGTCAACCTCCTTCCTACTGCCAGCATCTGGCACCTAGAATGAAAACCAAAATATTTAAGAAAAGAATAAGAAAGAGAAAAGACAAAGAATATATACAGAATTCTACACATAAAATTTGTTATTTTTTAAAAAAAAATTGAATACATTTTAACATAAAAATATTATATAATTAAAAGAACTTTGAAAATAGAAACATTCCTATTTAAGATAAGATTCAACACTTGAAACTGAAATGGATAAGTAAATATTCTAATTTATTTTTAAAGCGACGTGCAGTGTGCTTGAAATTTATTTAATAAACCAATTTTAAAGATTTTGATATCACATAATGTCCTATATTTTTAAAATAACTAATCAGTAGTTTTCCCATGATTTCACATCAATCTAAGGTCGTTTGCTATGGTTTTGACTATTTCACACATGTTTTAGTGATTTAAAAGAATAAAAACACATTTACGGACATAATGGTAAAACCGTAATTTAGAATGATATGTTTTTGGTTCCTACATTTCAAAATTAAATATACATTGGTTTTCCTCTGATTTCATGATAGTACGACATCTTTTGGCTAGTTTTGACCATTTCATGCATGTTTTAGTGTTTTAAAACACTAAAAACCTCTTTACGACTATAATGGGAAAATCGTCATTCAGAATGATGTGTCATCAGTTCCTATATTTTACAATTAAATCTATGGTCTTTGAACCCTGATTTCAATACATTTTGACATCATTTTCCTATTTTTTATTGTTCCATGTACATTTTAGTGTTTTAAAACACTAAAAACGCATTTACGACCATAATGGGAAAACCATCATTTGTAATGAAATGTCGTCAGTACCTCAATTTAAAAATTAAATCTATGTGGGTTTTCCCATGATTTCAAGACAATATAACATTGTTTGTATAGTTTTGACCATTTCACACACGTTTTAGTGTTTTAAAACACTAAAAGTGCATTTATAACCATAAAAGGAAAACTCTCATTATGAATGACATGATGTTAGTTCATATATTTTAAAATTAAATATATAGATATTTTTTCCTACTTTTAGGGAAATCCAATATCATTTTCCTGGTTTTGACCCCCTGACACTTGTTTTTAAAGGCTTTTGTACCTTTTATAAGTGTTTACTAAGTAATTATGACCACATCGCACGTCAGATTGATGTTTTTTCTATGATTATAAGTTAAAAACAACTAATTAGTGTTTTTCCTTGATTTTAGGACAATCCAACTTCATTTTTCTGGTTTTGACCATTCCATGCATGTTTTAGTGTTTTAAAACACTAAAAATGTGTTTACGACCATAACGGGTAAATCGTTATTCAGAATGAAGATATTCTAGTTCCAACATTTTACAATTAAATCTATAGTGGTTTTCCCATGATTTTAGGACAATTCAGTATCATTTTTTTGGTTTTGACTATTTTATGCATGTTTTAGTGTTTTAAAAAACTAAAATTGTGTTTAAAACCATAATAGGAAAACCATCATTTGTAATGACATGTCGTTATTTCCTACATTTCACAATTAAATATATTATATTTTTTCCATGATTTCAAGACAATTCGACATTATTTTCAGGGTTTTGACCGTTCCACATATGTTTTAATGTTTTAAAACACTAAAAGCACGTTTACGGCCATAACAGGAAAATCGTAATTTGGAATAATGTGTTGTCGGTTTTTACATTAAAAAATTAAATCTACAGTGTTTTACCCTGATTTAAAGACAATCTAATATTGGTTTTTCGTTTTTGACCATTCTATGTGCGTTTTAGTGTTTTAAAACACTAAAAATGTGTTTACGATCATAACGGGAAAACTATTATTCAGAATGATATGTCATTAGTTCCTACATATAAAAATTAAATCTATAGTGTTTGTAGCCTAATTCCAGGATAATTCGACATCGTTTGTCTGATTTTGACCATTTTATGCACGTTTTAGTGTTTTAAAACACTAAAAACGTGTTTACAGCCATAACGGGTAAACCGTCATTCAGAATGATGTGTCGTCAGTTACTATATTCCAAAATTAAATATATAGTCATTTTACCCTGATTTAATTAAAATCTAATATCATTTTCTTGGTTTTGACCATTCCACGCATGTTTTAGTGCTTTAAAACCCTAAAAACGCGTTTACAGACATAACGGATAAACTATCATTCAGAATGATGTTTTGTTGGTTTATACATTTAAAAATTAAATATACTATTATTTTCTCATTATTTTAGGATAGTATGACTTTTTTTCTGTTTTTGATCATTCCACACACGTTTTAGTGTTTTAAAACACTAAAAACACATTTACGACCATAACAGGAAAACCGTCATTCAGAATGGTGTTCCATCGGTTCCTAAATTTCAAAATTAAATATATGTTCATCATCATATTATTTAAGTAAAATAAGATGTTTTTTAAGGTTTTTACTGTTCCATGCACGTTTTAGTGCTTTAAAACACTAAAAATGCGTTTACGGCCATAATTGGAAAACCGAGATTTGGAATAAAATTTTGTCAGTTCCTACATTTCACAATTAAATATACGGTCATTTTCCTATGATTTTAGGGAAATGCGATGTTTTTTCTTATTTTTGACCCCTTAATGCATGTTTTTAAAACTTTAATATCTTTTAAAATTTCTTATTGTGTCATTTAGAGCACACTACACGTTGAATGGATGTGTTGTTTTATTGTACATATCACAAATAATTAATTGATGTTTGTTCCATGATTTCATGTCAATATGGAATAATTTATTATTATTTTGATCGTTAAACATGCATTTTAGTGTTTTAAACTAAAAACATATTTATGGGCATCACAAGCAAACCGTAACTCTGGTTGATGAGGCGTCGATTCCTACATTTCACAAATCAATATATGGTTGTTGTCTTATGATATTTTTTGTAATAATTAAATATATTTAAAAAATATAATTATATAAATAATATTTTATTAATAAAATTAATGATTTATCACTATTTATAATATTACTTTAATTAATTACTAAAATGTAGATTGGTTATTTTATATCTTTTGGTGCTCAAATTTGATTGAATAAAGAGAATTTTATTTTCTAAACCACCATGTATTTCATGGTCAACAATCATTTAGCAGCAATTTTTATAGTTGAGTGATTTGTTTTATATGTGTTATTTTTTGGGTACTGGTCTATGGGTTTTTATTTACTTGATGATAGTTTTTTTTAAATAACAAAAAATAACATGGGAAATGTTAATATAACCATTACTAAATTATTTAGAGGCGGTTATCAGGAACTGTCGCTAAATAGATAAAATAATTTTTTTTAGTGATGGTTATCATAAATCATAGCTACATATATTATGGAAGTTGTATGAATTCTTTGAAAATGTGTGAATGATCTATTGAATTTATAATTTACCTCATCAGGACGAGATATAAGGCTAGAAATTTCTTCAGGAATCATGTTGGTTATCTGCTAAAATATAGAAACTAAATAATTTCTCATTTACAACCACCATTGATCTTTTGTTTTCCTATAAAAATCTTGTTCTTTCACTTTTTCTTTCAATATTGCAATTTATATTTGTGATTCCTGATCAATGACACTACTAGAACCCTCATCGGGTGTAACAGTAACGGATGATACCGCCCTACAAAAGATAGCTGAAGGAGTAGGCCTAAAACCCATCCCTCATACACGTCTGATATTCTCCTTCCCTAAAACTATTTCAACAGCATCGTTATGGTAAATTGATGTTTATTATGAAGGGTTCGCATCCTATAATTCTTGAATTTTAACTTGTTAATACAAAAATATTAACTATGGTTTTTTAAAATATTTGAACTTCATAATGTTATCTAGTTAATAAATTTTTCATTAGTATTTATTGTTATTTCAAAACTATAAAAACATAATATTGAAAATTATATTATAACAACAAATAATCCTTAAACCCCATTAATTAGGGTTGGCTAGATGTATCAAATGATGCCAAATTGACATCGCTTGGTCTATGTAGATGGCCCCATTTAATTGGTTTTAAGCCCTGTTATTTTTTATAATATATTTTTTATTATTACATTTTTATGGTAATTAAATAATACGAAATGGTAACGAAAAGTACTTACTCCAATATATTTGGTAAGGTCATTTAAAAAATTGCCATCTGGTTTCCTATACACTTTAAACCACATCTCTTTTCGGCCAATAGAGTGACCTAATTGATTAGCCTTTATAAAAAAATGTAAACAAGTTAGAAAAAACCTTAAGTTGTAATAAAATGATATAAATAATATTGAATAAAATTCAAACCAAAATCTTTCTTTTTTCTAGAAAAACTTTGAGACCCTACAATGTGAGGAATGACTTGCTTCTCATGATTCATAATTTTTTTTTGATAATTCCTACAAAAAATAGAAACATTAATAAAAATTATAATTTTATTATGTTTATGTTATTAAGATACTGTAAAATATCCAATTACCTCATGAGATTCATCTCTATTGATATCGACAAAGAGCTTCCATTGCTCATGAGAAATGGTTTCAGGCACTTTCTCATACATTTTTTGTGAGCTCATAGAAGAGACATTAAACTCATGCTATAATCTCCATTTAAAATCTCTCTATTTCTTGCCCAAATTTCTCAAAGTCCATGGGCGTGAAATGGAGTTCGGGACATCAAAATGAAAAAAAACATCTATAAATAAAAAACATAACACTTTATCAGCATATGAAAAAATTTTAATCATATATTTTAAATTAGTTTTCAAGGAATATTAAATTAATATTACCTTTACTTGAGTATCAAATACCTCATTTTTTTAAGCTGTAGGAATATGCCTCCAATATTTATAATTAATAGGAATGTTCACCATCTCGCAAGCAAGTTTCCCAAGAATCTGCTCATAGATTCTGGCAGTGTCATTGGTAGGCACCCCAAACTCATCAAATGGAATGATAATCTTGAAGTCCTTCAGGTCATATACATCCACCGTGTTCATATTTGTCTCTATACTATGATTGCCTTTATTTTTTTGACAAAATAATTAAATAAATAATAAAATATAAAGTGTTTTTGAAAAATGGAATACATACTAGTAATGGTAACTTTCCAATATCCCCTAGATGGAGGGGTGATGAACTACTCAATCGCTGGAGTTGAATCAGGCAGTGGGCTACCAATGAAATCTAGGGAAATGGATGGATCGCTAGTGGCCTTGAGTATAACTGAATCACTAGCATCCATAGAAGATAACGGTAAAGGTAGCATGCTCTGAGATGCTGATCAGCTATGATCCTGAATTTTTTTTGTTCTCAGCATTCCTGTATTTCAAATTATTAAGGACTATATTGTTACAAATTTATTCTGTATAAAATTGATTAAAATGATTGGAAAAAGATTTTTTTCAAAAAATGAATGTTTTTTATGAACCATTTTTAATGGAGTTTTGATGGATTCTCATATAATTTCGAAGTATAAAAAAGAATATTTAAAGGAATTTATTGCTTGTGTGAAACTGATAAATATTCAATAAAATGGGTGAATAATATAATATGAATCAATATTATATTTTAATATATTATTTGAATATTATATATATTGAACACAACATTATAATCATAACTGAATCCTAGGGTATTTATCAAAGTCCAATATCAAATCATACAGTAGATCTGTGATATAGTTTATGTAATATAATGTTGCAATTCATATTTCCATATTGGTTATTATTCCGATATTAATCATTATGTTGATTCTGATAATAATTTATAATAAATATATAATCATAAGAATGTTCATAAATTATTATATAAAAACATCCATAAATTTTGGTAGCTACAAATTAGATGTATCTCATAGGAAATTTTATTTAATGAAGTAATGAAAAATAAAGAATGTGATCCATATATGTTTGTAGCTGCTGAACCTATCTGATGCAATTGGAATGAAACCCATCTCACCGGTTCCACTCATGGGTTGGTGGTGTGCTGGGTGTTCTAGCCCAATCCCACCTAAAATAGGATAGGGGATGATGACTAGCACTAATAAGGAAAAAATATATAAGATCCTTTAACCTATAGAAACTTATAGCTGATAAGAAAGAAAAATACACAATACATAATCAACAACCACCGTCAATAAATGAAAAAAAAATATTGAATACAATGACACATATACAACCACACAAGGAAAATAGATATGAATAATAAAACATTACTGGATATAATAGACTCTAGAAATGTAATGATACCACTTTAGTACAAATTTTCTGTTAAGGAGGGGAACCGGACTAGGGTGAGGGAGGTCGGAGGGGGGTCCCATTATTAGTGAGTCAGCCCGAGAGGAAGTTGGAGGGGGGAGGCCCGCGGGGGTTGGGGTTATAGGGGTCGAGGGTCTCAAACTTAGGGTCGCCACTGGGGAGAGGATGGGAGGAGGGGTAGGGAGAAAGGGGGTTACGGGATCGAGGTTTCTATTGGGGAGAGGAGAGAAAAAGGGGTAGGGGAAAGGGGGTTGTGAGCTCGGATTTATTTTACAGTAGTTACTAGAACTACCACGAATGAATTTCTACGAATGAATCGTCGCTAACCATCTCTTTTCTTGTATTGAAACCATCTAATCTGTTGGGGTTCGAACACTATAAAATCCAAACCACTACCTCGAGTCAATCCTCCACTACCTAAGGGTCTAGATTGTCGTAGAACCTCAGTATACTTTATCACTGGAAATCACATAACATGTTAAACCTACACATATTATCATCCTGACCTACTAGAGATATTGGTTTCTCAACATGTTGTCAATCAACAACCTGTTCCACTAGAGGTGGATATATGTGCTTCTCAGTAGGTGGTAGCACTGCTTTGTGCTTTCCGAGAGGAAACACCTCATGAATGGGTCCTTGAACCGAGGCATCATCACTCAATTGGTCATTTTCATGACACTATCTCTGAATCCTAGCTAGTTGTCATCATAGAGGTATCTTGAAAGTTAACAAGATGTACCACGGTCAAAGAGAATATTTAGTGAGATGACTCAAGAAGGACATGAAAGTCAAGAGACTTGATCTTATTTGATGCATGTACCATTGGTTCCCTATAAACAATGCCTCAGTATTCCAAGTAGTCAAGTAAGTTTTCAGAGTCTTGGTGTATGGATACATCGTTCATCACGCCAACACTGAGCTCCTTAGCCTAAGATCTGAACTCAAGACACTCTGACATTATTTCCCTATGTTCCCAAACCAATCCTCACAACAAAGATCTAACTCCAAATTCCATCACAGAGTCAATACCTCCTCTCATACCACTCTATCACGATCAGACCCATCAGGACTTGCCTACCGATGGTAATTTGAGTGAGACACCCCAAGCCCACCTCCAATAGGTTAGAGGCTGGTGATAAGTGTTGAGTAGGAAATGCTGAAATGGGAAGCCTTAGTCTAAGTACATGCATGCATGAACATCAAGCTTCATGCAACAGTTCATAGATATATAACAATACAAAACATCTAGAGTGTATACATACATACAACCTCTAAGAAAACATCAAAGTAAAAAACGCAAAATACAAGGGTATAAAGGGGAAAAACATGTCCAACTATAAATAAAGTCCCAAAATAACAAAAATTGAAAAGGGGGAAATACTATAGATATCTCAACTCACAATATCCAAGGATGACCACAAAACATAGTCAGCTCCAAGAACCACTATGCTCCCCCGAAACCAGGTCCCCTAGTATCACCACTGATCTTCCCATCATCTACATAAGACAGAACATGTGTGGGAACATCCCATGTAATGATGAGTATATACATACCCATTAGGAACCCTAAAATCACTAAACACATAGCATTATAGAAAGAGTAGTCAACTCAACACCACTAATTCATGTCAATCAGAACATGAGAAAAAACCATAATAACCTAGATATTCTCAACTAGAAGCTCAAACAAAGAGATAATGGGGATATCCATCTCCACAACCTATCTAAGAATAATGAGTCATCATATAACTCAAAGGGTTCATCACTGATTCCTAGAACCACACACAACCTCCCTAGAAACTGTGTGGAGGGTATGGACCTCACCACTACACTCCATAGTCAAGTGAACACTATCTCCAGTAGAGAACCCATGTAATCACATAGGATACAGAGTGGAGGGCCTAATCCTCTCCACTGAATTTTATATTTTATGGGTTGTTATCAACTAGTCATTCATCTCATGTAACCTCTCAAGAATGAGTATGGAGGACATGCACCTTTCCACTGTGCTTCATAGTCAAAGTGGGGGAATCTATAGTGGAGGACCCGCTCCCCATTGGAGCTCAAAGATGGTGGGTTCCACCTCGTAGATATAGGACCAATCCCCTGTGTCGTATAGGGGGTGTTTACCCTACCTATGAAATTAATATGGGGGACCCATGACCTGGAGAGAGATAGGGGTTTCCAACCCCACGGATAGAGGACTCACACCCTCTATAGTATAGGGCATGTTGACACTACCTATGTAAATAGTATGAGGGGCCCATAACCTGATGTAATAGGGTAGTTTCCAACCCTGGTAACACTCTTTCAATCACGTTTGGTCATTATCACCGGCTAAGCATCACCAAAATAAGTGTCCCTCTAGAACTAGCTCACATCATATCTCTACTATTGGAACGAAGGAAAACATCACATTCAACATGGAAAACTACTCAGGATAGGATACTCACAGGCCTAAGTTTGAGTCTTGAATAGAGAGATATACAAGTTTTAAGTCTCATATAAAAGTACATAGTGTGTACATAGGGTCACATGACTTGTGACCTCACATGGACACCTAGGTGTGTCCTCATCATCACACAATTTGGTTGACCATGTACATATACACGACATGTTCATTCAGTACATGGAAAGTTTTGGTAGCTCAGGGCATGAATGTTTACTCCTAGACCATGCTTGTGAACTTCAGCCTATGCACGTGTACCTGGTCATGTTCATGCCCGTGTACTCCTGGGGTAAGGTTGTGCACTTCCACACAACCATGTCCCCCCTAACATGGGGTGTCTACCCATGTACAAGGACACATTGTTATGTCCCACTACACGATATTTACTTGGTGTACATGGCATGTAGTTTTTAAAACTCCTTCTTAGCCCAATGGATGAAAACACGATGTGTGCTCCTATACTACACATTGTGTGATCGGGATTTCTACAAGGTAAATCCTTACAAACCACCTAAAACCCCCAATTAAGCACAAATCAACCCAAATGGGGTCTATAGTAATCATAAAAGGGATTTAAAAACTTTAAACAACTCATATATGTGGATCGGGACATAAAACTCATAAAACCACCTACCTCATGGTGAAAGTGTTAAAGTTTCGAGTCCAAAAACACTCCTGGAAGCCGCTACAACACAATTCGGCATCGACTATCGTCAAGGATAAAGTCTAACGACACCTCCTTCCCTCTTAGCTCGGTCGTCATGTGAGGGAGAAACTCACTACCTTCCTCCTATGTGTGGGAAGGAAAATGGGAGGGGAGAGTTATTTAATTAATTATTTTAATTTATTAAATACCCTAAATTATTTACCACGCCCCCAAAGGACACCTTCTACTAAACATCTAATTTCGACCAACTTTATATCATGCCTAGGGTAAACCATGCATCCTGGAAGCAATTGTGGTCCCATATTTCCCATTCGAGGTCCCAAACAATGAGGGGACCATTTATTCTGAAAGGATGTGTGTGCATGTTTTGATATATATATATATATATTTAATATATAAATTTCAGGGTCCTACTGAACCCAAACACAACTCCAACTTTGGGGAAAAGTCTAGATATTTATATAAAAATATTCAAAGGTCTAAAAAAATAAACCTGATGTCATTAAATATAGAATAATATCTAAAAATACATATTCTTCATATGTTTATTTAGAACTTCAGGGGAAATTTATTTATTACTTTCTACTCATGATAAATAATGATTTTATATAACCATTTTAAATGCACTTTTAGTTTGTGCAGTAGATATATCATACTATGGGTTTTCAATAATTTACAACTGAATTATTAAATAATAATTGTAAGCATATTATAAATGATTCTTCTATTCCATTTTATATAAGGTATGTGATCCATAGTACTTATTTTAATAATTATGCAGAACATGTGATATATATTCACTAAAAAATGATAATACATGTGACCATTTCATAGATGAATCCTTCATAAAGCATTTATATGATTCACATGGTGGGTGGGTGTGCTCATGTGTGTGTTTCTATGTGTGTATATTCCATAATTGTTACTTCATATAAATATTTAAAATTCACTTCCAATATAGTTGATGATGGTATGGACAATTCACCTTAATAATGAGTGTCCCATGATAAATCATTATATTTAATCATATAGGGGGGATTCATGGTATCATAAAAATTTCTTTCATAAATGACAATTTAGTGGACATGAATTTATTAATTAAATTCATGATTTTCTCCCTAATGAATGTATACCATTATAACAATAAAGTAATTTTCATGTATGAATTGATGAATCTTTTTCATAATGGATGTGATGGGTTTCATATGATCATATGATGATCTTATGCATCGAAAGGAAACCCAAAAGACATGATATCTATTTTCAAGAAATTAATGTGTAAATAATACTATAAAATAGAGTATCAGGAATTCAAGAACAATAGCAATTTTGATAACACGCATGGGTGTGAATGTAACGACCCAAACTTTTATTAATGAAAATTAATCTTGATCTAATTAAATGTATTATTATGTAAAATGGTTATAAAACATATGAAATTCCTTGGTTTTATGTTTTTGGATTTTAAAATACTGTTAATAATTTTTACCATTGCTAATATAGTCATTGAACAGTAACCACATGATTAGTATAAATATAGGGCTTTAACAAATCTAATTTACTCAAACAAAGGAAGCAATGGCCTCATCCAATAATATTGATCCATATGAAGCCCATTTTTTAGAGCTCAAAAAGGAGGTGGCATCACCAGGATTCACTCTTGTCTAATCCCAAACCAATCTTCAACACGTTAAGCTTGAACGGAACCGCCTACGGGAGAAGTGGAAGTTAATAGAGATTACCACCCGAGCGATGTTATCCGAGTGACCCCAAGAGTTTGTCATCATCGCACACCTTACCCTTAGGTATTATGTGGGTGTTTTAAGGGATTATGTAACAAGACCCTAGCACTATGATTATGTGCATTATTTTTGTATAGATAATTTACATTCATTTTATTATTGTTACTTTATAAATAGATTTTAAAGAACAAATAGTATTTTTAGTTAATATTCAATTAAGAAATCTATTTTGATGAATTAATTGATTTTTTAATTAAATATTATTTTAATAAAATATTATTACTAAATTACTTTTTATTAAATATAAATGATCGTATAAATTTTTATGAATAAAATTGTAATTTTTATTAAGGTTTGAAAGTTATTTTTGTCAAAACCCATGAATTTTTTATAAATGTCAGTTTTTATTTTAAAAGTAAAAATTCACATATTTAGAAAATTATTTAGGTAAAATTAATATTATTTTTGGAATCAGGACGTCGAAATTATCCAACAGTGAATTTTTTATAATTTTCTGCGACAGTCGAATTTTTGGGTAAAAATAAAATATTGTTTAAATATATAATGTGTTTTATGACATCATAATGACCTAATAGAGATGTAATAAAATACTATAAAAATTATGTTCAGCTGATATATGTTTTACCTTTAAAATAATGTTATTTTATATTTGTTTGATTAATTTTATGGTGCCTTAGTGGACCCTCCAAGTGTAATGTCTCATATTTTCCATGTATTATTTTTAAATATTTTATAGAATTATTTTGAGACTAGGATTTCGAAGGCATGCAATTCTGAGGCCTAGAGTACCCAGAATAAATGTTTGAAATAAATTAAACTTTTAAACAACATGCACGTGTGATTTTCCTGAAAAATTAGAATAACTTTTAAATGGGTGCCTAGATCATAAATTTGAGGCCACCATTGCGTTCAGAGCAGCGACTTTACCTTAGGTGGGGCCTAACTTCGATCGGCGTGGGTCAGCTGCAAAAGTTAGTTTTTGGAATTTTTAAAGGAAATAAAATAAATTGACAATTAATTTATTTTAAATGTTTCCTTTTTATGAAACTTCCTAATTCCTCCCCTTTAAATACCTGCTTATGGAAAGTTCACAGGGTTAGACGCATAACCCTGTGAATTGAGGATTTCCATTAGAGCTTTGGAGGAGAACCCGTTGGTGGACGACGATGACGCAATTTATCGACACATCTTGGATTCAATGAAACTCACCAATGAACATGATTCAGTGATTGTTCTTTAACTAAATCGAGGTAGGGTTTTGCTATTTCAATTTAGTTCTTCCCTGTTCTTTGATTAAACGATGAACGTGGATCAACCCACGAACAGGTTGATCCGTGGATCGTGCGTTCTTACAGAAGGGCATTATTTTCTATTTCTTTTGGGGTTTGATTCGGGAAATCGATTTATGATAATTTTTGGATTATATTTTGATTCATAATGTTTAATCCTTCTAATGGGAGTGAATCGATGTCGTGATGAATGATGGCAGAGGTGTGTTCCTCTTTTGTTTATTGATTTTCTTCCTCCTTTTAAACCCCGCATTCTTCACGTTCTTTGCAGGGTTGTGAACAACGGATCATTTCACATCCATTTCAAAATTATATGATCCCAAATTAGAGATCCAACATCATGAAGACTCAACATAGGTTCGACAACGATGGTGTCAAACGAATCGACACGATTCGGAAGAAATCGTTCTTAGACCGTTCTTCATGCGGATGATCGAATCGGGTTCTCGGGAACGATCAAACCCCCAAAACCTTCTGAAATGTTGATGGTATAGCAGGTTGACCTCGGATATTGATTATTGTGATGATTATATGGTTGAATCAAAGATCAGAGGAGCCCCGAGGTGCGGTGACAAAGAATGACAGTTTCTAGAAATTTCCGATCAACATGACATGTATCCCAAAGAACACATCATGTAGGGTTAGCCTGGCGGCGGCTAGGGATTCCACATTTTTCATGGTGAATAACATGATGTTCCCCCAATAATACATGGTGTGTTGTCCCCACCTAGTGGTGGCTAGAGTCTCGGGTGACAGGAAGCGTAGACACGGCGTGTGACCACTATCACACGGCGTGTGGGTCTTTACATGGGGTTCAGTGTGTATCTCGGATGTTATACAGACACAGGGTAGAGTACACGCCATGTACTCCACCATACAACCATACGAGTCCAGTAACGTGGGTCACCGCATGTGCCAATTACATGGGTTGAGGTCGGGTACAGACACATGGCCAGCGTACACTGAACGGACTCAGATACTTCAACACGACGTGTGATCCTTCCTACACGCCATGTAGTTGCGTTTTACATGACAAGCCTTATGACATGGGTTTTTGTACATGGAAAGTACTCAGGGTCAGAAGACACTGTGTGTGACACTTCTACACGTCGTGTACTTCTCAGTACATGGATTGATATTCTTATCCAATGTTCCTTCGACAAGTTCTATTTGGGTTAGTGCCCATTTTCCTCATTCATCTGAAGTCCATGTATCGTTCCCATTCACAGGAGTATGATCCCTTTAGCATGAATTTATGAGAGTCCCAGAGTGAGATCCTCTATCCATTCTTGACCCTAAGTAGAGTTAGGTATCGACATGACTATTCCTACAAAATGTCGATTCTCTACTTAGCAGGTGAATCTGGATGAGTTGCGGTATCTTCCAAGGAACTAGTAGTGATCCTCATATATTTATCTTGATCTTTCCCCACTCATAAGTGTGTTCTCCCAGAATTAGTTTATCTATCTCTCATGATCCTTCCCGATGAACAGTACTTCTCAGATAGATGACGTCAGAGCTATCAGAATTGTGGAGTGAGTTCTCCAATATGAGTGCTTCGTGGAACCTTTGAACTAAATCCCTAGTGGTGTTATGTGGTTGTGTGACTTGTATATAGAATGAGGGTCTAAGTTTTGAGTATATCCGGATTGTGTTTCTCTTGATATATGTTCGGTAGACATATATTGTGTAGTTCTGGATGTACCTTTTTTTAGTGTATTACTTTGTGGTTTTTGGGGTCCTCTACTGAGTATTGTTATACTTACCGCTGCACGGGCTTTTCCCACACATGTTATGTCTTGTGTAGACAAGCAACCTTTTGACAGAGTCCAAGGTGGACCAATACCGGAATGAGCTTGCTGAGTTCCCTACAGGTCGAGGTGTTCTTACGGCTATGAACAGCAGTCCCAGTACATCTTTGTGATTACAGGTTGAACTTTGTAATTTTCAAACTCTTGTTTTTGGTGGGCTTGTATTCCGAACCAGTTTATTTTTAGTACTTTACTTTTCGTTGTACTCTGTTGGTTGGGTTTAGTTGTATGCATGCATTTTGTTCCTTAGTGGTTTTATTTACATTCCAACATTTGTGGGCTTGGATATGTGTTTGTGTGTGCAGGTACTTAGGTAAATGTCTCCCATGTTAGTGATATGCCTACTTGGTGATAGTCACCAGCCCCTGGCCTATTGGAGGCGGGCTTGGGGAGTCACGGTGCAGGCCCCACTGGGGCGGGTCATGAAAGAGTGGTATCAAAGGTGGTCGGTTCTACCTTATGACCAAGAGTCTGTGAGTTCGGTTTAGGCCAACAGTGTTAAGTGTTTAGAGCTTAGATTTCAGGATAGATACTCCAGTGTTGGTGTGGGCGGCTGACGTATCCATACACCAGGACTCTAATAACCTACTTTTCGACTCGATACACGAAAACACCAGTTGTGGGGAAGTAAAATAATGGTACATGCATTATATAGGTATGGGTTGTGTTTTCCATGTCCTTTGTGTCAACTATCTAGATATACTCGTTAACCATGGTACATTTGGTTTCCTTATAGGATGCCTTCGTGATGCATACCCACTAGGATTCAGCAACACAATAACAAGGATAACCCCCTCAGTGATGAGGTTTTGATATAGGGACCAGTTCCCTAGGCATTACCTCCAGGTGGTGCACCTACTATCCCACCACCAGTGGAGAAGCTCATAGTACCTATAGTACCGACAGACGAGGGGCGTAGGCTGAGCGCACTTGATGAGTTCCAGATACAGAGACCCCTTAGGTTCTAAGGTGTGTCCGACCCTCAAGTGGATAAGGATTAGATTAAGGCATTGACCAGAGTTTTCTGTCTAGTGAGGACACCAGCGGACCAAATGGTGATGCTAGGAGTGCACCTTCTTCAGGGTTCAGCGGGATGATGGTGGAGTCTGACCACACAAACTCACGATGAGGAGACTCTTTCATGGACAGAGTTTGAGTGAATTTTTAGGGGGGATTTATCTCCAGTTATGCTGAGAGAAGTGTGTATCCAGGAGCTTCTTCAGCTCTAGCAGGGCAGTTTGATAGTGGATGACTATTCATCGAGGTTCACCAACCTCTCTAGGTACTCGGTGGATATGGTGAGAGATCAGTACTTCAGAGATCGGTCCATAGAGTGAGGTCTAACATGAGACATTTGTGCCAGTGTCGTACCTCTATGAATTTAGACTTATGTTGGAGTGCTCGAGCAGGCATTGGTGATCAAGAGCTTCTTGGCAGAGCAGAGACAACTGACAATAGTCAGCAGCAGACAGATAGGAGCGAAGACCTCGATAGTAGGGAGTTTATGTCGCGCACAGGGATCAGGACGTGGGAGACATCACAGGAGGACCCAGGACAGGGAATCGATAGTACAGGGCTCTTAGGCTGGATCCAATCATCCTAGGGAGAGGTGATTCTACTCGTGCGACGGTAGTGGACATCTCGTTAGAGATTGTCCGACCCGTCGAGCTGCTAACAGGGAGGCAGTGGATGGACTACCGAGTCAGAGGTAGATATTGGAGCAGACATACCCGCTAGGTGACAGACATGGTAGAGGAGTAGGGAGAGCTATAGGTGGTAGAAAACATTTCGATCTACTTCCACCACCACCCCCAGGAGGTCCGCACCAGGCTCAGGGAGCTGGGGGACAGGGGTGGGGACATCTACATGCAGTCGAGGCATACGACCCAGGGACTCCAGGGATGATCCAAGGTACGATCTATGTCTTCTCTACCTTAGCTTCCATACTTATAGAGACGGGTTCCATTCATTCCTTCCTCACCACATGTCTTGTAAGAAACCTTGAGATTCTGGTAGAGCCGTTGAATCGACCCTTACGCTTGGATACACCCACGGTAGGAGACTCGATGATCACGCACCTTTGAAGATAGTGTGATCTTACCCTTGAAGGTGAGAGTTTCATTTGTAACCACTTGGTGGCAGCGTCGAGGCCTTACGATGCCATTATCGGTATGGACTGGCTATCTTCGGTCCATGCTCAGATTGACTGCTTTAGGTGAAGAGTGTGGTGTGTCTACAGTGATGGGATGAGGTTTTCCTTTGTCAGTGAAAAGGAGACCCAGGCAGCACAGAATGGGCTCATGCACTCAAAGTAGTAGAAGTTGTGAGCTTCCAGGTCCCAATAGTAATGGAGGAGTACAAGGACGTCTTTCCTAAAGATGTTCCAGGACTACGTCCCCACCGAGAGATTGAAATATGCATTGACTTACACCCTGGAACGACACCAATTTTCTCACCAGTATATCAGATGGACCCCATAGAACTTCACGGACTGAGGGTGCAGTTGGAGGATTTTCATAGAAAAGGTTTTTTAAGACCCAACATTTCGCCCTGGGTGGCCTCAGTTTTGTTTTCCAAGAAGGCATATGGGATTTTGAGGTTGTGTGTGGATTACCGGTGCCTGAATCAGGTGACGATGAAGAACAAGTTTCCACTGCTGAGGATCGAAGACCTCTTCGATCAGATAAGAGGGGAAAAGTGGTTCTTAAAGTTTGACCTTCGATCAAGTTAACTCCAGTTACGAGTACGAGACGAGGATATACCGAAGATGACATTCAGATGCCTCTACGGTCACTACGAGTACTTGGTGATGCCTTTCGGAATGACGAACACCCCTGCAGTGTTCATGGGACTTATGAACTGGATCTTCTAGACATATTTAGATTATTCCATAGTGGTCTTCATCGACGACATCCTTGTGTACTCAGCGTCATATGAGGAACACACGAGACACCTGCGGATGGTTCTAGACATACTCTGACAGCACTAGATTTATGGGAATCTCTTGATGTGATAGTTTTGGATTCAGGAGGTCCACTTTTTGGGACATGTCATCTCAGCAGATGGAGTAGCGGTGGACCCAGCCAAGGTGGAGGTATTGTTAGCATGGGATCCACCTCGGAGCGTGATGGAGGTACGGAGCTTCCTTGGGTTGGCAGGATATTGCCGAAGATTCATTCCTGATTTCTACTAGATATTAGAACTAATGACATCCTTGGCCAGGAATGGATAACTCTTCATGTGGAAAGAGAAGTTCCATCAGGATTTCGAGCAATTGAGATAGATTTTGACGAGCACCCCGATTTTGAGATTGTCGGAGGAGGGTGTCGAGTACGTAGTTTTCTACAACACATCAGGGACCGATCTCGGTTGTGTCCTGATGTAGAAACATGCAGTGATTTCTTATGTTTTGCGCTAGCTTAGTCCACATGATCAAAACTATGCGACCCATGATCTCGAGTTGGTAGTGGTAGTCTTCGCGTTGAAGATGTAGCGACACTACCTTATGGGCGATCATTTTATCATCTACTCTGACCACAAGAGCCACAAATACATATTCTCACAGAAGGATCTGAATATGAGGCAAAGGATTTGGATAGAGTTCCTCCAGGACTATGATTTTGAGATCATCTATACTCCTGGGAAGGGGAACAAGGTGGAAGATTCTCTTAGCATGAGATCGAGCTCACAGCTGTTGAGTGAGTCAATGGAATAATTGGCCTCGTTACAGTTATCCTTCATGGATAGAGAAGATGCAACTTACCTTCAGTCGATGGTTGTCACCCCTCCACTCTTACAGTGAGTTAAGGAGGAACAGTTAGGGGATGCTGACTATGAGTCTTTACGTGCTTATTTATCCATAGGACATGCTTTTGAGGGATATTTTCAAGATGGGGAGTAATTTTTTCTCTTCAGAGGACGCGTTGCTGTACCAGTGGCATTGTGGGAGGAGGTACTGAGGGAGTTTCATACATCCCCCTTAGCATTACATCCTAGAGTGTTAAAAATGTACTAGGACCTCCGGTGTTAGTTCTGGTGGTCAGGTATAAAGAAGGCAGTAGCAGAGTTCATTTCTTGATTACTTATCTGCCAACAGGTGACGGTTGAGCACTAGGTTACAACAAGGTGAGTTCACCCCTAGAGGTTCCAGAGTGTAAGTGGGATGAAATATCGATGGACTTAGTGACGGTCTTACCCCAGACATCCAAGGGTCATGATTTCATCTGGGTGATCTTTGACTGACTCACCAAGCCAGCCTACTTTCTAGTCATCAGGGAGCAGAGTTTTGTAGAGAGCTTAGGACGCCTCTATATATAGGAGATAGTTAGACTTCATGGCATCCCTTTGATGATAGTCTCAGATCGCGATGCTCATTTCACATCTCATTTGTGGAAGGGACTACAAGAGGCATTTGGGACTCAGCTACGCTTGAGCGCGGCATTCCATCCCCAGACCGATGGTCAGACAGAGAAGACCATTCAGGTTTTGGAGGATATTGTTATGGGACTATATCTTGGACTTTGGTCGCAGTTGGGAGGACCACTTACCACTGGTGTATTTTTCATACAATAATAACTAACACTCCACCATTGGTATGGTTTCGTTTGAGGCCTTATATAGACGACCCTTTCAGTCACCACTTTGCTGGACCGATCCCGGAGAGTCGGCACTCATGGGTCCAGAGTTGGTGCGATCCACCACTGAGAAGGTGAAGATAATCCACGAGGGGATGAAGACTGTACAAATACGGCATAAATCTTATGCTGACAAGTGATGTAGACCTCTGTAGTTTGAGGAGGGAGACCATATCTTCCTTCTGGTCTCACCTCGACAAGGGTTACACAGATTTGGCCTGGGCGGAAAGCTATCTCTGAGGTTCATTGGGCCTTTCCAGATACTACACAGAGTTGGTGAGGTGGCATACTACCCAGCTCTACCACCATAGTTTCACCAGGTACATGATGTCTTCCACGTGTCACAACTGAGGAGGTATGTGCATGACCCGTCGCACATCATCGACTGGGGTGAGATGGACATCAAGGATGGAGCGACATTTGCTAAGTAACCAATGGATATTTAGTATCGGAAGGAGAGGATACTTTGTAGATGATCGATTCCCTTGGTGCGCATCTGGTGGCAGCATGGGAATCTTCAAAAGAGCATGTGGGATCGGGAGGCGCATATTCGTGTGTAGTACCCACATCTTTTTGAGTAGCCTTATTTTGGATTTTTGGGGATGTAAAGCCCTAAGGTGGGGAGAATGTAATGTATTTTATTTTCCATGTATTATTTTTAAATATTTTATGGAATTATTTTGATACCATACTTTACAACGGCGTGCGATTTCGAGTCCCATAGTACCCAAAA
Organism: Viscum album; assembly: GCA_963277665.1. Taxonomy (NCBI): domain Eukaryota; kingdom Viridiplantae; phylum Streptophyta; class Magnoliopsida; order Santalales; family Viscaceae; genus Viscum; species Viscum album. The sequence continues at coordinate 309,622,229 of OY728133.1, read as the reverse complement.
TAAATTTTTGAAATAAATTAAACTTTTAAACAGCACGCGCAAGAGATTTTCCTGAAAAAGTGGAATAGATTTTAAATGGGTGCCCAGATTAGAAATCAGAGGGCAACTTTACATTCATAGTAGTGACTTTACCTTAGGCGATGCCTAACTTCGACCGACACAGGTCGGCTGCAAAAGTTAGTTTTTGGACTTTTTAAATGAAATAAAATAAATTAACAATTAATTTATTTTAAATGTTTCCTTTTTATGCAACAGCCTAATTCATATCCTTTAAATATATACTTATGGTAATTTCATAGGGTTAGCCATATAACCCTGTGAATTAAAGATTTCCATTGGAGCTTTGGAGGAGAACTTGTTGGCGGATGACGACGATGCAATCGATCGACGCATCTCGGATTCGATGAACCTCACCAACGAACACGATGTGGTGATTGTTATTCAGCCGAATTGAGGCAGGGATTTTTTATTTTGATTTATTTATTACATGTTCTTTGATTAAACGACGAAGGCGAATCAACCCACGAACAGGTTGATCCACGGATCATGCGTTCTTGCGGGGAGGGCGTTCTTTTCTGTTTCTTTTGGGGTTTGATTCAGGAAATTGATTTATGATAATTGTTAGATTATCTTTTGATTCACCATGTTTAATCCTTCTAATGGGAGCGAATCGACACTATGATAAATGATGGTGGAGGTGCGTTCATCTTTTTTTTTTTGATTTTCTTCCTCCTTTTAAACCTTGCATTCTTCACGCTCTTCATTAGTTTGTGAAAAATGGGTCATTGTGCATCCATTTCACAGAGTAACGATCCCAAATTGGATATCAAACATTATGAAGACTCAACGAAGGTGTGATGGTGATTGTGGTTGATGAATCGACATGGTTCGTAATAAATCTTTATTCGACCGTTCTTCGTACGGATGATCGAATCGGGTTTTCGGGGCCGATCGAACCCTCGAAACCTTCCGAAATGTTGATGGTATAGCAGGGTAACCTCAGATCTTGAGTATCGCAATGATCAGACAGCTGGATTGAGGATCAGAGGAGCCCCAAGGCACGGCAATGAAGAACGATGGTTTCTGGAAATTTCCGATCAACACGGCGTGTATCCCGAATAATACGTCATGTAGGGTTGGCCTGGTGGCGGTTAGGGCTTCCACACTGCATACGGATAAGAACACAGCATGCCCCCAGGAATACATGGTGTGTGGGACCCACCCAACGATGGCTGGAGTCCCGGGTGACAGGAAGCGTAGACACGGCGTGTGACCACTGTCACATAGCATGTGGGTCCTTACATGGGTTTCGGTGTGTATCTCGGATGATACATGGACACAGGGTGGAGTATACGTGATTTACTCCACCACACGGCCATATGAGCCCAGTAATGTGGGTCACCCCGTGTTCCAATTATACAGGTTAACATACATGGGTTGAGGCCGGGTATGGGCACATGGCCAGCGTACACAGAGAGGACCCAGATACTTCAACACGGCATGTGATCCTTCTTACACGTCGTGTAGTTGCGTTTTACACGACAAGACTTATGACATGAGCTGTTGTACACGGTAAGTACCCGGGGTCAGAAGACACAGTGTGTGACACTTCTACACACTGTGTACTTCTTAGTACATGGCTTGATCTTCTTGTCCACTGTTCATTGGACACGTTCTGTTTGGGTTAGTGCCTCTTTTCTTGTAATGTCTTGGAAATTCTGTATAATTTTTTTTATTTATATGGAATTATTTCGAGACCGCAAAATCAGACAGCACATGATTCCGAGGCCCGGAGTGTTCAAAATGATCCGTCGAAGTTTTGTTAATCTTAAATTAGCACGTATAAGCAATTTTCCTAAAAAAGTGGAATAACTCTTAAACGGTTACTCAGATCAAAAATCTGAGGGCACCGTTGGGCTCAGGATGGCAGGTTTACCCTAGGTGTGACTTAATTTTAGTCGGTTCCAGCCTCCTGTGAGAAAACACGAAAATGGCATAGCTGTAAATAAAATAATTAAAGTTATTTTATTTTTCAAATGCTTATAACTCGCAAACAGTAACTCGGATTAAAAATATGAGACCACTACTAAACTTTTGAGGGTATGATTTCTTTAGGTAGATACTAACATTGGCTGACGCAATCCACCAGTGAAAGTTAGTTTTTGGCTGTAAATAAAATAATTAAGTGAAAATTGTTTTATTGTAAAATTCATAACTTTTAAACGGTAACTCGGATTGAAAATACAAGAGTACCGTTGGGTTTTTTGGGGCGTTTTTCACTTAGGTAGATCCTAACCTCGACCGATGCAGGTTGAGGCTGACTGTTATTAATTTTCTGAACTTTTTTTGGGTACGTTCAGTAAACGCGTGAGCGGCATTTTGTAACTTTTGAACTGGTGCTCGGAATTAAAATCTGAGGGCACCGTTGAACTCGCATCACCGATATTATTCTAAGGATACTTTCACCTCGACAGTAGTAGGTTGAGGGTGAAAGTTAGTTTTCATGTCTTTCATGGGAGAGTTAAAGGAATAAAAAAAATAACAACTTTTATTTTATTTTATTTGAAACATCCTTTTTGAATTTTGGTGGTGGGGACCACCCAAACTCTCTTATTTAATGTGGAATACCCTTGGAAACCTCCAAATTGAATTCATGGTGGTAGGGACCACTCGAACCCCCATTTAATGTGAGGAAACTCTTGGATTTATCCAAATTAAATGTATCAACTTAATTTAATTAATGTAAAAACTTTAATTAAATTATTTCTTAAGTTTATATAATTTGGCACCTCACCTCTCATGGGAAAAAGGGATTGGAAAAGGAGGGGAGAGATTTGGAGAGTTGGAAAGATCTTTCTCCAATAAAGGAGATCCTCCAACGAAGAACGACTTCCAAAATCGAAGAATGAGGAACCGACCTTGGAGCGTCTTGCGGGAGTGACAAACACCGACGTCAATCTTCAACGACTTCATCTTCTTCCTCGCACCACCTCCATCGGAAAATTGAGGTTGGAGATTTATATATGATTGAATTTATTTATCGATTCTTCATATTCTGGTTTCACAAGGACAATGGCCAAACTAACATGGTCATCATCCCGTACATATACCTTTCCCCTTTATCTTTTGTTCTTCGTGTGTTCTTCGACGTCAAATATTTAATGACGCTGGAAACACACAGTTTTGTTGAGCGCGACATAAAGACGCAGAGCCCTCGACATAAGGATCGTGAATATGCGAGTGACATATTTTTCGGGCTTGGAATAAAGTTTTGATGGCTCATAGAAGAAGGTGGCGATCGGCACCCGATCGTCCGTGAGTAAGGAAGGGCGGTGCGCGTCCGTGCCACCGGTTGATGAGGAGGTTGTGGCCCGTCGGCCGTGGCAGGGTAGGGTGGCGGCCGGCAACCGGTCGGCCACGTGGCGGAGTGGCGGCATGCCCAGCGGACCGTTCGGGAAAACCAGAAGGGGAACGCTCCCCCTTCGGCACCATCTCGGGCAGACCACACACCCAGTGGGCCAGCGCCGCGCCCAGCGGACCGCACCACAGTGGGCCGCGCCCAGCGGGCCGTGACGCAGCTGACCGCACCGCAGTGGGTCGTGCCACCGGGCTAGGTCGGGCCGTACTATGGCCCAACGGGCCAGACCCGCCAAGGCCCAATACATCCTGACCTGGAGCAGGTTGGGTCGGTCCAGGCCGGGCCGGGCCGGGTCGGTCTGACCGGGTCGGATCAGACCCGGGCCCATTCAAACCCATTTTCTTCTTTATGGCCATATATTGAGAATTGGGAGTCCTTTTGATGAACTGTCTATGACACCGGAATCCTTGGATCGAGACGGTCCTTTTGGTATACTCCACTTGAGTTTTGGATAAGGTTGGAGTATGGCCGGGTTGGATCGGACCCTGAATCCAACCAGACCCTCGGAGCAGAAATGCTAATAACTTACAGACTAGGCGTTTGATTGATGCGTCGTCTATTGCGTTGGGTCCCTTTTGACATAGAAGACCTCTAGGATACTTTTTCATGGAACGTTGGGGAGTTTGAGGTGTGACCTATGGATTGGGGAGCGGTTCTCCCATGCACAATACATGCGGAACCCTGCGATTGGCTGAGACCTGACGACTACTGACCGTTTCGACTCAGAGTGACTCGACATGCCCAATGGGGAGCAAATCTGTGTGACGCGACATACCCACGGTGGGGAGCGCATCTGTGTGACGTGACAGACCCACAATACTCGACAAGAGAAGTACCTCAGCAGGCCACGAGGGGGAGCGCCTCTGTGTGACACGGCAGACCCACAGTGGGGAGTGCCTCTGTGTGACGCTGCAGACCCACATTACTTGACATGAGGAGTACCTCAACTATCTAAGTTTAGTGGGAAGTTCCTCTGTGTGATGTGGCAGACCCACTATACTCGATAGAGGAGGAGTTCTCCAGCAGTTGAGGCGTTCGACGTTGTGTCTGAGGATGTTACTTGTTACTACCCTAGAATAAATCCTAGTCTGAGATGAGTCTTATATCTTCAGGGTGAACCTGTGTGGTACTTTATCTCTGTGGTGATACCTGTGTGGTACTCTTACCTTCATGGTATTACCTATGTGGTATTATTTCCTCCTATGTAAGGTGGGTATATTCTGATAACTTAGGTATATGTATGGGCATATACCTAAGTAGGATTGATTGTTGTTCCTATGTTTTGTGGTTTATCCTTTGTGGATTTGAGAGACCTTTGGGGGTATCGGGGTCCCTACTAAGTATTGTTATACTCACCCCTGCACAGGCTACGCCCGCACCTTGTTGTGTCTGGTGTAGACGACGGACAGCGCTGACTGAGGAAGAGGGTACCTGGACTGAAGACTGCTCAGAGGTGGACCTTTGACAAGGTGATCCGCAGAGATTATCATTCGAAGGATGTACCTACCCTTCAGGTAGGATCATTGGCGGGTGTTCATAAGAGTTGTACTCAGTTTTACTTTTACTTTCTAGTTAGGCTTGTATTCTAGCCCCTTTACTTTCTGTACACACCCTGTTTACTATATAGTTTACTTTGTGCTTGTATCTGGTCATGTGCTTGGTTTGTGTGAGTTTATAGTTTATAAAGGCAATGCCTTCCCATTTTAGAGAATACGCCTTTCGGTGCTTGTTGTCAGCCCCTAGCCTATGGAAGGTGAGCTTGGGGTAGTCACGGCACGGGCCCCGGGGGACAGGTCGTAACATTTCCTCATTCCTCTGAAGGTTAGGTATCGTTTCCATTTATAGGAGTATGATCCCTTTAGTAGGACTTTCCAAGATAGAGTCAGGTATCCCTCCGAGAGGCCCAGATTGAGATCCTCATTCCATTCTTAACCTTAGGTAAAGTCAGGTATCGACGTGACTATTCCTACAGGATGTTGATTCTCTACTTAGCAGGTGAATCTGGATGAGTTGTGGTATCCGCCAAGGCCCTAGCAGTGATCCTCATCTATGTATCATGATCTTTTCCCACTCAGTAGTGTTTTCTCCTAGAATAAGTGTATCTATCTCTTGTGATCCTTCCCGATGAATAGTACTTCTTAGATGGACGAAATCAGAGCTATCAAACTCGTAGAGTGAGATCTCCTGAATGAGTGCTTCATGGAACCTTCGAACAGAATCCCTAGTAGTGTTATGCGGTTGTGTGACTTGTCTCTAGACTGCGGGTCTAAGTTTTGAGTATATATAGATTTTGTTTCTCTTGTTATATGTTTGGTAGACATATATTGTGTAGTGATGACTGTAACTTTGATTCGTGTATTACTTTGTGGTTTTCGGGGTCCTTTACTGAGTATTGTTATACTCACCCCTACACGGTCTTTGCCCACACGTGTCGTTTCTTGTGCAGATGAGCGGCCTTTTGACGGAGTCCGGGGCGGACTAGTACCAGACCGAGCTTATTGAGTTCCCTACAGGACGAGGTGTTCCTATGGTTATGAGCAGTAGTCTCAGTACCTATTTGTGCTTACAGGTTGGACTTTTTAGTTTGCAGACTCTTTTTTTGTGGTCTTGTATTCCAGACCAGTTTATTTTTAGTACTTTACTTTCGGTTGTACTCTGTTGGTTGTATTTAGTTGTATGCATGCATTTTGTTCCTTAGTGGTTTTCTTTACATTCCAGCATTTGTGGGCTTGGAGATGTGTGTGTGTGTACAGGTACTTAGGCAATGTCTCCCATGTTAGTTATATGCCTACTCAGTACTAATAACCATCCCCTAGCCTATTGAAGGTGAGCTTGGGGAGTCACGGTGCGGGCTCCACTGGGACGGGTCATGACACCAAGACTTATAAAACATTTTAATTTTTAAAATGATTTACTTGAGAGTGTGAATTCCCTCCACATAAGCAAGACTAATATTTTAAGAATTTTGGTCATTAGATTTATAAAATAATTTTTTTCAATCCCCTTTGTAAAAAAATATGGGAAAAACCATGAGTTGGTTTGTGGTTTTGATTAGTTTAATGTGTTGTTTCCAAAACCTAAATAATAAAGAATTCCCTCTCTTTTCCTATATAAACCCACCCAAGATCCCACTTCTCTTTACTCAAAACCCTTGGATCACATCCCTACTTTTCCCTCCTCTCTCTATAATTCTCCTAAGGTGCCCCAAGCTCCCAATAAGACTCTCTCAAGCCTCTCCCAAGTCTTTGGATCACACTTCCAAGTAAGGGATTTCTTCATTTCTCATTTTTGTCCAAATTTCATTATGTTGTTATACCCTTTTGTTTTCAATTAAAAATGTTGGGGTATGATTTCACACCTCCTCCATACTACCCTCCTTATGTTTTAATGATGAGAGACATATTTCTCTCATTAATTCCTCCCATGTGATGTATCTATATGAACCCCCTTACTTTACATTTCATGTAAATATGATGAGATACCCCTTTATCTATCATCAACCATTTCTATTAATTATTATGTCATGTCGTTATGCTGCCGAAATTGCACTATGATTTTCCAAGCAAAAGTCATTGTGTAGTGAATACCATGCCCATTTCTCTATCAAGGGTATTCACCATTACACATATTTACTTATTGATTATATAGTTTCATGTATGTATTACACATTCCTTTATTTTGTAATAAATTATGGTGTTGAATGATTCCATGTTATATGATCCATGTGGCACACTTATGCATGAAATGAAATGATTAAGAAGGGTGCACCCTGATAGCACTCCAATGCATTGGGTAAAGATTAATATCATGATACATCAAGTGCAATGAGGATTTACTCATTCTAATTCAAGTTCAATGAGGGTTTAATCATGCTCCATGTGCAATGATCCTTGGATCATGCTAGTATCATGTTAAATTTTGTTGCCACATTTCCATGTTATGGTAATCATGTTATATCATGCCTTTATGTTCATGTTTCTCTTATGCTACATTGATATGCCTATTGCCTAACATGTATTTTATTATTCATGTTATGCCTTGTTTACTCCCTTACTTGGCTTTATAGATCACCCTTTTTTATACATGTCCACAGGTTATCCCATACAATGATAAGTACGAAAGAATGTTGTCATGTAAAATAAGTTTTCAATAAAGATTTTGGGTTTTATGTGTTAAGTTGTTATGTAATGTTCCTAATTTCACAATACACTAGACCTCTTGATCCTCAGAGTTGTATTAAGTGCAAGTTTATGTAATAAATCATGTTTAAGTGTGTAATAAAGAGCAGGGTTGTTATAGTTGGTATCAGATGATAGGTTTAGTTATTTTTGGGATTAGGATTAGAAAACCCTAGTGAAAGCCTTAGGGATTAGACTAAGTATAATAAAAAAATACCTAAATTTTAATGAGTATTGAGTAATTGGTTTATCAAGAAAATACATATCTATCTAGATACGATCAGGTAGAGGCGGCTCTAGCATAGATGTGTCTAGAGGTAAAACCTGAAAACACCACTTTGAGCTATACTCAAATGGGAACTAGTGCACGACAATGGGCCTTGCTGCACTCTTGGTTATGATGCTCCTGATGGATATTCTTTGGTAAATTCACAATCTTAGTATGAACCATTATTAAGGTAATTAAAAAAATCCCCTAAGAATATATGTTGAGAAGTATATCATAGATAACATAGATAAGTTACAGAAATAAATGTGATTTATAAGTTACCCTTTTTTGTCATTGGATTCCCCTTTATTTGTTACCCCTAAATTTCCTTTTATTCCATCCAATGTCTTGTAATAGGAGGACTCGTGATAACAACTGATGTGAAGATCAATGTGATGATTGTTCTAATGAGATGCCCAATCTGATGGGAGTAGGAATCGCAAACTTTGTCACAATACTCTCTCAGTTAACTCAAGTTTTGAATTGAAATATGGGTCAAGAGGGACATTCAACCCCTCCTAAGAAAGAACAAGATGCAATCAAGAGCTTCATTAGATAAAGGCCTTATGATTTTAATGGATCATCTGATACCCCAATCTCTAAATAATGGATCAACTCCATTGATAATATCTTCTCCATCCTTCAATGTTCTGAACAAGAGAAGGTACTTCTGGATGCTTACCATATGGAGGGTGAAGCTGATTAATGGTGGACATTGATCAAAATTACGAATCCTGAGGAGGGAACCTAGGTGTTAAAATGGAAGAATTTCTGGAAAATGTGTTTTGATAAATATTTTCATCGCACCTTATGACTTAATATGGAAAGGGACTTCCTTTCCCTCAAGAAAAAAGATGACGAATCCAATAGAGCGTATGAGGCAAACTTCACAAGGCTTTCATGATATGCCTTCAGCTTTTTTTTACCCCCAAATGCAAGGTTAACCTCTTCTTTTTTGGGATAAAACCTAACCTACATAAATCCCCAGCGATTCGTGACTTCTAGAGCTATAAGAAAATTGTCTAATGTTCCCTCAAAGTCGAAATGGAGATCAACGAATCTCAGGGGTATCATGGGGATAAGAAGTGTAAGATGGAATTTAATTCTGGCAGTCTGGTGGATAAATCCAATGGTGTTAAGAAAATTTAGCACCCCACTTTCCAAAGTTGCGGAAAGAAGTAACCCAAAAATTTATTGAAGGGGACTAGAAAATGCTTTAGGTGTGAAAGAGAAGGGCACCTGACCATTAACTGCCGACAAGAAAAACCTGTGGCTATGACAGAGGAGAGGAACACTCTGTTTGACCCTCAACACGTTGTTCATTGCTACAAATTCAGAGAACCAGAGAACTTTGAAAACCATTTCCCTAATCCAAGGGTTTTTTGAGGCAACCAACAACCTCCAAGGTAGCAAGTGCGAGCTTTTTCCATCACTACCATCGAAGTAAACCCCAACAACGAAGTGGTGACAGGTATGCTAGTTATTCATTCCAGAATAGTGAATGTACTTTTTGATTCTAGTTCTACGCATTCGTTTATATCTTGAAAGTTTAGTTAAACAATCCCAACACCACCACAAATCATGGAAGTAGAGATGTCAGTGAGAACGATAAATGGGGAAATCATTGAATCTCATGAATATAACTCATCCCCTATCATAATTCATGGATTGAACTTCTCGGAAAACCTCATCATACTCCCTATAGTGGAATTTTATGCAATTATTAGCATGAATTTTCTTTCCTTATATAGATCCAACATAAATTGTCGTGAGAGGGAAATCACTCTCCATACGGTAAATCGACCCCCAATTCTGTATAAGTGAAAGGAGGAGGATGAATCTTCTTTAGCACCATCATCTCAAGAGTGGAAATTAATGCCCTATGAGCATGCGTATCTTGCTCCGATTATTAAGTATAAGGAAGAAACCATCCTTGAATACATGCCTATTGTGAGGGAATTTTCTGAAGTGTTTCCCAAAGAATTGTCTGGTCTTCCTCCTAGAAGAGATCTTGAATTTTCAATTGATCTTATACTTAGGGTGTTACCAATATCCAAGACTCCATATAGAATGGTTGTTGTGGAGCTTGAGGAGATAAAGAAACAACTACAGGAGAATCTAGATAAAGGTTTTATACACCCAAGTGCTTCACCATGGGGTGCACCAGTCCTCTTTGTCAAAAAGAAGGATGGGTCAATGCGCCTTTTCATTGATTATCGTGAGCTCAACAAAATCATGATAAAGAACAAGTATCCTTTACCCTGAATTGATGAATTGTTTGATTAGCTATTTGGAGCACAATACTTCTCCAAGGTGGATTTGCAGTCAGGATATTACCTAGTATGGGTGAAGGAGGATATCCCCAATACTACTTTCCGTACAAGATACGGGCATTATGAATTCATAGTAATGCCTTTCAGACTCACTAGTGCTCTAGAAATATTCATGGAATTGATAAATGGAGTCTTTAGAGATTACCTTAACAAATTTGTGGTAGTATTTATAGAATATATTCTAATATACTCCAAAACCAAGGAGGAGCATGAGGACCATCTAAGCATTGTACTAGAGACCTTGGGAAAGTATAAGCTCTATGCAAAGTACAGTATGTGTGATTTCTGGTTGAATGGGGTCTCACTCTTGGGTCATATCATCACAAGCAATGGGATATCTGTGGATCCCTCCAATATAGCTACAATTGAGGGATGGATGAGGCCAACATAGGTAATAGATATCCATAGCTTCCTGTGGTTAGCTAGATATTATCACCGATTTGTGAGAAATTTCTCCCGATTGTACAGCCCTCTTACCAAGCTAACTCAGAAGGGAGTAAAGTTTTCTTGGAGTGATGAATGTGAAGATAGCTTCAAGGAGTTGAAAAAGAGGATTATCACTACGCATGTGCTCACACTACCCAAAAGTGGAGAACTTTTTGTGGTATTCAGTGATGCTTCGAAAAAGGGTTTGGGTTGTATGTTGATGCAAAATGACAAAGTCATTGCCTATGCTTCAAGGAAATTGAAATTTCATGAGAAAAACTATCCAACACATGATCTGGAGTTGGCTATAGTAATCTTCTCTTTAATAATTTTGCAACACTGCCTTTTGGGGGAGAAGTGTAAAATATATACAGATCACAAAAGCCTCAAGTATATATTCACACAGAAAGAGTTGAATATGCACCAATGAAGATGGTTAGAGCTGATCAATGACTATGACTTATCAATTCACTACCATCTAGGGAAAGAAAACAAGGTGGTGGATGCTCTATGTATAAATAATCCAGCAACTCTTTCATTGATGAGAATTAAAAAGGATCCAATCTTCTTAGATTTGATGAATATGGACATGATAATCATAAATAAGGGAACATCATCAATCTTTTCACAAATGATTACTCAATCATCTCTTTTGTAAAGGTTAAAGGATTATCAAAAGGATGAAGTGGGAATTTAGAATAAAGTGGAAACTATAATAAAAGGGAAATCCTCATAGTTCAATGTTAATGAAGAAGGAATTGTGAGATTTGGGACAAGACTATGTGTTCCATAAAATCCAAAGTTAAAGAATGAACTTTTGGATGAAGAACATAGCTCTAATTTATCCATTCACCCAGGAAACACAATGATGTATCGAGATCTCCAAGAGAATTATTGTTGGGGTAACATGAAGAAATAGATCACTGAGTATACATCAAAGTGCCTGATATGTCAGCAAGTGAAGGTTGAGAGGCAGAAGTTTAAGGAGATGACACAACCATTATTGATTCAATAAGGTTTCCTTATGACGTTTCCATTCCTTCATGTTTGGAGAGATCATTGAGTCAATAAGATTTCCTTATGACTTTACCAATCCTCATGTTTTGAAAATCACAAACACCTTATCTCAAGGCAAATTTCATTTTACCCTGTGTTTTACTTTCATAAGGAAAATTTTTCTTACCATGTTTTTTATTATTCATTATCTTGTCTAACTGTAAAATTTGGTTTCATATCTAAAACATTGAAATCATATAATACTTAGATAAAGACCATTCTGTTTTTAGGATACAAATTCAGACTCTGAGTTCTCTGAAATCAAACTCTGAATTCTTATGAGTTCTGACTCCGAGTTCTCTGAATTCAGACTCCGAACTCTTATGAGTTCTGACTCCAAGTTCTCTGAATTTAGACTCCAAAATCTTATGAGTTCTGACTCTGAGTTATCTTAATTTAGACTCCAAACTCTTATGAGTTCTAACTCTGAGTTCTCTGAATTCAGACTCCGAACTCTTATGAGTTCAGAATCTGAGTTCTCTGAATTCAGACTCCGAACCCTTATGAGTTCTGACTCCGAGTTCTCTGAATTCAGACTCCGAACTCTTATGAGTTCTGACTCTGAGTTCTCTGAATTCAGACTCCGAACTTTATAAGTTCATACTCTGGATTCTAATGAATTCTGACTCCAAACTTTGTAAGTTCAGACTCTGAATTCTAATGAATTCTGACTCTGAACTTTGTAAGTTCTAACTCTGAATTCTCATGAACTCTGACTCCGAACTTTGTAAGTTCAGGTTCCGAATTCTTGAGAATCCAGATTCTGAATTTCCTTGAAATTTAGACTCCAGAAATCTATAGATTTCAGGTTCTTAATTCCTTATAAAACATAATCAGAATATCCTTGTATTATAGACACCGAATATGTTTTTTGTTAGACTCCAAACTTTTAATTTCTTACATTCCGAATATTTGATTTTAGTTATGTAACCATATTTTTTGCTTACACTTGTTTTTGTTATAAAACGATGTCATGAATTCAGTTACTAACTAACCATTGTTTGAGTGACACGTGTACAGGTCCCTCCGAAATTCAAGGAAAAATATGACTGTTGGAGGAGGGATCCGACCATTGGAGTTGTTCCTATAAATAGGATCTCATTTGAAAGAGCTCACAACTTTGAGATACTATTCTATGAATCTAGAGATCACATGTTGTAACGCCCCGACCCCAGTTACCCAGAGTCGGTGCATTATTACATAACATTGGCATGATCACAAGAAAGATCAAATCTCGAAAGACCGATTGGTTTAGTATCCTTGGAAACACTAGATATATTCATAAGTTTTACATTACATCATAAAACGAAAAACTACTACAACAACATATTGTCTCCATAATCCACACTCATATCCCCACATAATATCCCTGCAGGTCATTCATAACTTACTTCTTCACTTCCTGGGAAAAATAAAACATAGAAAAGGGGTGAGCTCAAATGCCCAGTAAGGATAACAATATAGCGGAAACTTTCATAAATAAGAATAAACATTTAAGGCAATGTATAACTAAAACAAAAGCCTTTTAAACTTTAACTTCAACATAGTATGGCATAAATAAAATGAAATAATGCCATTTACTTATTCACATGGATATTCTACTAATCGAATAATCACATGCAATATCAATAACCACTTTCATAATGATGGAATGCATAATGCCAGACTATCATAACCACATAGCCAAGGCCTCGTGCCAAGACTACAAATAAGATTTTTCCAAGGCCTTGTTCCAAGACACTAGTTTGTCTCATGAGACCTACCGATGCATCGAGGAGCTATAGCGGGCTCCACCCGTCACATATTAAGTCCAATGCATTCCCATATGAAAAGGTTTAAACATAACACAAACATTCGTATTAAAACTAGCATACGAAATGTCAATACTTTCACCATAAACCATGAATGGTATATAAAAAAAATAGCACATCCACAGTCAAACATATCACAAAACCTTCAATACAATATAAAAGTTTTGTATCATGATATATCATCCTCAAATAAGCGTAAAATCCATTAAAGGATGTTGACATAGATGAAATCAAAACTCTTTTTAAAGAAATATCTCTTTCTATTTTGAAATCATTTAAGAGACATATATTTATAAAATAAAACATTTTCTTTGAAAATATTCTTATAAGCTTGTAAGGGAAGCTTTGACGATTTTATAACAGCGGAAAATAACCGCACCCTCCGTATAAGTTAAAAAAAACATTCTTATCTTAATTCTGTCGAAAAGGTTAAAAAGCACCTTGTTTGGAAAACGACGGAAAGATTCCCTTATAAACCTCTTATAAAAAGTCAAACAAGGGTATAAATGATTTTAACCCATATTATTTTAAATATTAAAAATGTTTTGAAATACATTTTGAAGAAACATGGATGTGGATGATAACGAGATCCCAGTAGATTATTACGTATAAACAACCTCGGATAATGAAGAGATTATGAAATAACCCTTACCTTGTACTTTTCCTTGGTTGGGGTAGGTTAACCTCCTGTATAATGGTGAAATAATTGTTATTAAATTATAAAATAATCATATACATTATTATGATATCATATATGATCTTTTAATATTGATTTGATAATAATATCTTAGTATTATCGTTGTTTCGGGTGTGAACTTACTTGTTTTCTTTTGTATGTTTTGTTACATAAGAAATGTTTGTAAAGGATAGGTTGTATATTATTCATATACAGAATGATATCAAGTCTTTAAACATCATTTTTAAATCATCAAATGATAATTATACTTGAATGGATATGATGGAGAATGAATCTCATCGCATTCGTGGAGACGGTAGTCCGTACGTACGCACGAGCGACAATATCATTCTTTTGATATTAAAATAATATATAAATGGATGTTATATCATATATACAGAATAATTAACATGTTATATTTATTATTTACATGAGTTTCACATCATTATTATACCCATCCAAATAATAATATATTGAATAACAATTACACCACGACGTGGAGACGGTAAGTCGTACGTATGCACGTATGGTGACATGTTATTCAAAGGGTGGATAGAATACTGAATATGGTTGTACCATATTTATAATAACATCACAGTATATATATGATACTGGAGTTATTATTTTAGAATGGTAATAACAAAGGAATAGAAGTGGAAGAAGAAATGAACTTAGAAAAGGGTGGTGAAATCATTACCTCTTCTTCGGGTTCTTCCTTTTGATTTGATCAAAAGGGCTCCTTAGGTTGGCTTTATGATCAAACTAAGGCCCCTAGGTTGTAGTGAGGGAATTTGGGAGAGTATTTGGGCAGAGTTTGGCCGAACCAAAAGGCTTTGAAGGTGTGAAGAAATGAGAAGGAGGAGTGACCTTTTATAAGAGGGGTGAGGGGCACCTTTGGAAAAGCTAGAAATATTAATTTATAATAAATTAATATTCGGTTTCTAATGGATCCAAAGTTGATTATTAAAAGGTTAAGGTGGGGATGGGTCGAAAACAACTCAACCAATAGAATTTAGACAGGTTTGGGTACTTATATTAACCTTATCTTTAAGTATTAACTCTAAGTTAATTAGTTTCACTTTTACAATGTCTCTTTGTATTTTTATATAATATGGTAAATAAACTTACTACATACATCCAAGAGACCCCCAAGTGGTCCATTAATGATGAACCTATCATGATATAAGTCTCTTGGCCGAACCTTAGATTTTTATGAATTTAATATCAATTAATAATATAGTATTTGTTTTAAGAACTCTTTTATGTCAATTTTGACACTATTCAATAGTTGATTTTTTTGAAACTCATAACAGATTGATTACTTCTAACAAAGTCAATTAAATCAATCCTAATATATCATATTATCCTAGAAAATTAGTTTAATTCATTAAAAGTTTCATATTATATTTATTTGGGTATTTATAATATCAATTATTTTAATTTTTCACTATTATAGTAATTACTGCATCATCATTGTGTCATAAATAAAATAAATTATTTAATGTCTAAAAATTATAAATAAAATATCATTATGTAGAAAATCTTTTTATATTTCTAATGAATATTTATAATCTAAAATCTAACATATATAACCCTATGTAACAATTGTTTTTCTAAAAGATATATGCTTGTGTCATTTTTGTATTCATTTTAACTTAATTAAAATAAAGTGTCATTATCACTTACAAGTGGATCCATGGGGTCCCAAAATCGACCCAAAGATGTCCATGGTCGACCATGTATCAACCAATAGGGTTAATACACGTTTTAGGGTAATTTAGTATTATTATAATATTATTTTTTTAACCCTTATTTACCGAATTTACCCTTAACCATGGTAAATAAAATATTTACCGCAGTAATTATTCAAAATGTCTAAAAATAAAAGTTACCTATTTACACAATTTGAACATCCTGATTCCAAATATGGAATCCATTTTCCTAAATTTAAAACACAGAAGTGGCAGAAATTAATTTAAAATTAATTCCCGTTGTCAAAACAAAAAAGCGTGTTTTTAAGAGATAATAACTATCAAAAGATTGACACTTGTTTATGTTCGGTTTAATTGTAAAATTATGTCCAATTACCAAAATTATATTAAATGGTAAAAATATATTCTAAATATACTTTAAAACTACTAAAATTCATAATTTATCACTATTAATTATTTTGATTAAAAAAGTTGTTTTTAATTAAAATTTAGTAATTTTCATTATTCATCAAAATATGAAAGTTATCCGAAAAGTACCAAAATTTCACCTTAGGCTAAATTAGATATTCCGAATCCAAAAATGAAGTCCATTTTGAAATATAAAATATATATAATTTTAAAAAGTAGGTATTACTATTCATAACGGCTAGTTTGATTGGTTGTTAGAACTCGGTGTTGCGTACAACACATGCTATCGCATTATTCAAAGAGAAGTGTACCGTAGAATCTTGGGGTGTTACATTCTCCCATACTTCAAATAATTTCGTCCTCGAAATTTCTAGAATACTATCACATGAAAAGACTCGGGTGGTTCTTCATCATAAGTTCCTCGGGTTCCCACGTTGCCTCTTCCATCTTATGGTTTCTCCACAAAACTTTTACCAGACGCGTCTTCCGGTTTCTCAGTACTTGTTCTCTCGTATCAAGAATCCTGACGGGCTCTTCACAATATGAAAGATCGGGTTCCAGTTCTAATTCCTCATAGGTGAGTACATGCGTTGGGTCAGGCATGTATTTCCTCAACAGAGATACGTGGAACACATCGTGAACTTTGGAGAGACTTGGCGGCATTGCCAATCGGTAAGCTACAACCCCAATTCGTTTTAGAATTTCGAAAGGTCCGATGTACCTGGGACTCAATTTACCTTTCTTACCAAAATGTATGACTCCCTTCCACGGAGATACCTTCAGGAAAACATGATCACCGACTTGAAATTCCAAATCCTTCCTTTGATTATCGGCATAGCTCTTCTGCCTACTTTGAGCTGCTTTGATGTGATATTGGATTACTTTCACCTTTTCCACCGTTTCCTCCACCAGTTCTGGGCCTACAAGTTTTCTTTCACCAACGTCATCCCAACAGGTTGGTGTACGACATCTCTATCCGTATAACGCTTCATATGGTTCCATCTGAATAATCGAATGGAAGCTATTGTTATAGGAAAATTCTACGAGAGGTAAGTATTGATCCCACATACCCTGAAAGTCAAGTGAGCAAGATCTCAACATGTCTTCTAGGGTTTGAATAGTTCGTTCTGATTGTCCATCTGTCTGAGGGTGGTAAGCAGTGCTCAAATGAAGTTCAGTATCCAGGGATTTCTGAATACTTTTCCAAAATCTTGAAGTAAAACGGGGATCACGATCAGAAACAATTGATAGGGGTACTCCATGAAGTCTCACAACTACATTAATATATAGTCTTGCTAGACGTTCTAGGGGTAGATCTTCTCTTATAGCAAGAAAATGTGCTGACTTGGTAAGACGATCAACAATAACCCATATTTCATCGTTCCTTCTAGGAGTCCTTGGTAGCCCCATGACAAAGTCCATCGTAATATTGTCCCATTTCCACTCCGGTATGGGAAGAGGTTGCATGACTCCTCCAGGCTGTTGCCTTCCAGCTTTCACTTGTTGACAAACCATACATCTTGACACAAAATCAGCAATCTCCCTCTTCATGTTATCCCACCAAAAATGTTCCTTCAAATCTCTATACATTTTGGTGCTCCCAGGGTGTATAGAGAAATTGGAACTATGAGCATCATCCAGTAATTCCCTTTTCAGATCAGGTAAATCGGGAACACAAAGTCTCTTCCCGAATTTCAAAATTCCATCTTCATACACAAAGTCTCTCAATCTCCCATCATTCACAGCTTTAATATTCTTCTGAAATTCTTCATCATCGGTCTGAGAACTCTTAATCCTTTCTAGTAAAGATGGTTTGGCAACCATTTGAAAAAGCATTGATGTTTCACCTTCCCTGGTTATTCCCATGTCCATCTTTACTAGATCCATGAAAATTGGATCCCTTTCAATTCTCATCATGTTCAAAACTCCATGGTCTTTTCTGCTCAAAGCATCTGCCACCTTGTTTGCTTTCCCCGGGTGGTAGTGTATCGTGCAATCACAATCCTTGAGTAATTCAAGCCATCTCCTTTGCCTCATGTTGAGTTCTTTTTGTGAGAAAATATACTTCAAACTCTTGTGATCAGTATAAATCTCACATTTTTCACCATAGAGGTAGTGTCTCCATATCTTCAAAGCAAAGATCACAGCTGCTAACTCAAGATCATGAGTAGGATAGTTTTTTTCATGAATTTTCAACTGCCGTGATGCATAGGCAATAACTCTATCATTCTGCATAAGGACACAACCAAGTCCTTTCTTTGATGCATCACTATAAATAACGAACCCATCATTCCCCGATGGTAGAGTCAATATAGGAGCATTGACTAATCTTCTCTTCAGCTCTTCAAAACATTCTTCACACTCTTTTGTCCAAACAAATTTAACCCCTTTACGTGTGAGCTTCATTAATGGGTTAGCCAATCGGGCAAAATTCTGGACGAAACGTCGATAATAACCTGGCAAACCAATAAAACTGCGTACCTCAGTTATACTCGTAGGTGCTGGCCATTCTTGGATTGCCTTGGTCTTAGAAGGATCAACAGAGATTCCATATTTAGAGACAATATGGCCAAGAAAAGAAATCTCATGAATCCAGAATTCACACTTGCTAAACTTCCCATATAATTCATGCCTCCTCAGAGTCTTCAAGATAATGCGCAAGTGATTTTCATGATCTTCGTAGGCTTTGGAGTATACCAAGATATCATCAATAAATACCACCACAAATTCATCGAGATACTCCTTGAAAACTCTATTCATCAGATCCATGAATACAGAGGGTGCATTAGTCAATCCAAACGGCATTACAGTAAACTCGTAATGCCCGTACCTGGTTCGAAATGCTGTCTTCGGAATGTCTTCCTTCTTCACACACAACTGATGGTATCCAGATCGAAGGTCAATCTTTGAAAAGTATTGAGCTCCATGCAGTTGGTCAAATAAATCATCAATGCGAGGTAGGGGATACTTGTTCTTTATCGTTATAGCATTGATCTCCCTGTAGTCGATACATAGCCTCATAGATCCATCTTTATTTTTAACAAAAAGAACAGGGGCTCCCCATGGAGAAACACTAGGGCGAATAAATCCCTTATTACTCAATTCCTCTAGTTGTTTCTTTAGTTCGACTAACTCTACAGTGGCCATTCTATAAGGGGTCTTCGATATAGGCCTTGATCCAGGAATCAAATCAATGGAAAACTCAACTTCTCGTTCTGGAGGATGTCCAGGTAAATCTTCCGGAAATACATCTACAAATTCTTTCACAACAGGTACATCCCCTATTTGAACATTCCTTTCCTCACCCGCAGTTATTTCATTCTCTTCCTCCCCAATTGTTGAATTTAGTTGAGCTATTGAGGGTGGATCTAAATAAGAATTAGGTGGTGACGATTCTGCTCTAAAGATAAGGTGTTCCTTATCATTATCATCAAGAATCGTAACCTCTTTCTTCTTACAATAAATCTTCGCATCATAGTCCGAAAGCCAGTCCATACCGAGGATTATATCAAACTCAATCATAGGTATGACGATGAGATCAGCAGATAAAGAAAATTTATGTGCTCTAATGGGGACTGATTCACAAAACTTTGTTGCAATGATACTTCCCTTAGGAGTTTTAACTGACAACTCCCTTATTAAATCAAATTGGAAATATCTAATTTTCTTAGAAAACTGGGAAGATATGAAACAATGTGACGATCCAGAGTAAAATAATGCATTTGCTAAACTTGAGGAAACCATTAAATTACCTGCCACCACGTCTTTTGGAGCTTCTACCTCTGCAGTAGTGATAGCATAAGCCTGGCCTTGATCCCTTGGCCTTTTCTGAGGTAAGTTCTCCTGACGCTTAGGACATGCATTTGCATAATGCCCCATCTCCCTGCAATTGTAGCACTGAACGTTGGTAGCTTCCTTCTTCCCCTTGCAATCACGAGCTTGGTGGCCTTTTTCACCACACTTGTAACAGACTCCCATTCCCTTCAAGCAAGTACCAGGATGTTTCTTCCCGCATTTACCACAAGATGGATATTCAACCTTTCCCTTCTTCCCCTTATTTCCATTCCCAGATTGATCAGCAGGTCTCTTCTTCTCTTTCTTTGCTTTAAAGTCATAAGACTTAGAGAATTCCTTTTCGGTCTTGATAGCACATGAGACAATGTCTTCGTACGATGAAAAGGATTGTGAGACTAATGCTCGACAGAGAAATGGTTTTAACCCATCAAAGAAACGATCAATCTTATTTCTTGGGTTGTGAATATAATCTCCAGCATACCTCGCTAACCTTGTAAAGTTAGCCTCATACTTTGTGACATTCTCATCCTCCTTTTGTCTCAGACTCAGAAATTGCCTTTCCATATCTGCTCGATGGTCGCGAGGAAAGTATTTTTCTAAAAACAGATCTTTGAACTCCCTCCATTCCATATTTTATACTTCATCATCTTCCTTCGTATTTTGAATCAATGACCACCATTGATCAGTATCTCCAGTGAGGCGGTAAACTGCCATGATAACTTTTTCCCTTTCACTGCTCCCCAAAGCCTGAAATATTTTCTCTAGGGAAAATATTCATTGCTCAGCTACTAAGGGATTTGTACTCCCATTGAACGTTGGTGGTTGTTGCCTCATGAATCGATCTAAAATTGATCCTCCACGCTGCGGATCAGGGTGCTCCATACGGGTAAGGTTATTATTCATAACCTGAGTAAGTTGTCCCAGTATGGTGATTAGCTGATCGGCTCCAGTTGCATCACCAGCTCCACTATAATTATCTTGAGCAGAAGGGAAATCCCTACATGGAGTGCGTGCATTGATACGGTTTCCATTTCTTCCACTAGGCGCCATTTCTAAACAATGGCATAAACTAGATCAGTTTATGAATCAAAATACATAATCCCATACTTATAAAACACTTAACATAAATTGAACTATTTATGGATATAATCCATAATCATAAGAATGTTTTCTTGGAGGAAGTATATACTCATAATCCCTTCAAAATGATTTGTAAAGAAAATGAGATTTATCCTAAGCATATCCCCCAGGAGTGTCGTAACCAAGAGTGCAGCAAGGCCCGTTGTCATGCACCAGTTCCCGTTCGAATCTAGCTCAAAGCGGTGTTTTTGGGTTTTACCCCTAGGTACATCTGTGCCAGAGCCGCCTCTACCTGCTCGTATCCAGATAGGGATGTATTGCTCGGAAAACTCACAAAATCTCTACAATACCAAAATTCTAGGAAGTTCTTCTATACTAATCCTCAAAGTTCATCTTAGGTCTACGTGCTCTAATCAGAGTTTATCTAAATCTAGCTTCCAAGGTTTGTACTAAACTTCCTCTGATACCAACCGTAACGCCCCGACCCCAGTTACCCAGAGTCGGTGCATTATTACATAACATTGGCATGATCATAAGAAAGATCAAATCTCGAAAGACTGATTGGTTTAGTAGCCTTGGAAACACTAGATATATTCATAAGTTTTACATTACATCATAAAATGAAAAACTACTACAACAACATATTGTCTCCATAATCCACACTCATATCCCCACATAATATCCCTGCAGGTCATTCATAACTTACTTCTTCACTTCCTGGGAAAAATAAAACATAGAAAAGGGGTGAGCTCAAATGCCCAGTAAGGATAACAATATAGCGGAAACTTTCATAAATAAGAATAAACATTTAAGGCAATGTATAACTAAAACAAAAGCCTTTTAAACTTTAACTTCAACATAGTATGGCATAAATAAAATGAAATAATTCCATTTACTTATTCACATGGATATTCTACTAATCTAATAATCACATGCAATATCAATAACCACTTTCATAATGATGGAATGCATAATGCCAGACTATCATAACCACATAGCCAAGGCCTCGTGCCAAGACTACAAATAAGATTTTGCCAAGGCCTTGTGCCAAGACACTAGTTTGTCTCATGAGACCTACCGATGCATCGAGGAGCTATAATGGGCTTCACCCGTCACATATTAAGTCCAATGCATTCCCATATGAAAAGGTTTAAACATAACATAAACATTCGTATTAAAACTAGCATACGAAATGTCAATACTTTCACCATAAACCATGAATGGTATATAAAAAAAATAGCACATCCACAGTCAAACATATCACAAAACCTTCAATACAATATAAAAGTTTTGTATCATGATATATCATCCTCAAATAAGTGTAAAATCCATTAAAGTATGTTGACATAGATGAAATCAAAACTCTTTTTAAAGAAATATCTCTTTCTATTTTGAAATCATTTAAGAGACATATATTTATAAAATAAAACATTTTCTTTGAAAATATTCTTATAAGCTTGTAAGGGAAGCTTTGATGATTTTATAACGGCGGAAAATAACCGCACCCTCCGTATAAGTTAAAAAAAACATTCTTATCTTAATTCTGTCGAAAAGGTTAAAAAGCACCTTGTTTGGAAAACGACGGAAAGATTCCCTTATAAACCTCTTATAAAAAGTCAAACAAGGGTATAAATGATTTTAACCCATATTCTTTTAAATATTAAAAATGTTTTGAAATACATTTTGAAGAAACATGGATGTGGATGATAACGAGATCCCAGTAGATTATTACGTATAAACAACCTCGGATAATGAAGAGATTGTGAAATAACCCTTACCTTGTACTTTTCCTTGGTTGGGGTAGGTTAACCTCCTATATAATGGTGAAATAATTGTTATTAAACTATAAAATAATCATATACATTATTATGATATCATATATGATCTTTTAATATTGATTTGATAATAATATCTTAGTATTATCGTTGTTTCGGGTGCGAACTTACTTGTTTTATTTTGTATGTTTTGTTACGTAAGACATGTTTGTAAAGGATAGGTTGTATATTATTCATATCCATAATGATATCAAGTCTTTAAACATCATTTTTAAATCATCAAATGATAATTATACTTGAATGGATATGATGGAGAATGAATCTCATCGCATTCGTGGAGACGGTAGTCCGTACGTACGCACGAGCGACAATATCATTCTTTTGATATTAAAATAATATATAAATGGATGTTATATCATATATACAGAATAATTAACATGTTATATTTATTATTTACATGAGTTTCACATCATTATTATACCCATCCAAATAATAATATATTGATCAAAAGGGCTCCTTAGGTTGGCTTTCTGATCAAACTAAGGCCCCTAGGTTGTAGTGAGGGAAGTTGGGAGAGTATTTGGGCAGAGTTTGGCCGAACCAAAATGCTTTGAAGGTGTGAATAAATGAGAAGGAGGAGTGCCCTTTTATAAGAGGGGTGAGGGGCACCTTTGGAAAAGCTAGAAATATTAATTTATAATAAATTCATGTTCGGTTTCTAATGGATCCAAAGTTGATTATTCAAAGGTTAAGATGGGGATGGGTCGAAAACAACTCAACCAATAGAATTTAGACAGGTTTGGGTACTTATATTAACCTTATCTTTAAGTATTAACTCTAAGTTAATTAGTTTCACTTTTACAATGTCTCTTTGTATTTTTATATAATATGGTAAATAAAATTACTACATACATCCAAGCGACCCCCAAGTGGTCCATTAATGATGAACCTATCATGATATAAGTCTCTTGGTCGAACCTTAGATTTTTAGGAATTTAATATCAATTAATAATATAATATTTGTTTTAAGAACTCTTTTATGTCAATTTTGACACTATTCAATAGTTGATTTTTGTGAAACTCATAACAGATTGATTACTTCGAAAAAAGTCAATTAAATCAATCCTAATATATCATATTATCCTAGAAAATTAGTTTAATTCATTAAAAGTTTCATATTATATTTATTTGGGTATTTATAATATCAAATATTTTAATTTTTCACTATTATAGTAATTACTGCATCATTATTGTGTCATAAATAAAATAAATTATTTAATGTCTAAAAATTATAAATAAAATATCATTATGTAGGAAATCTTTTTATCTTTCTAATGAATATTTATAATCTAAAATTCAACATATATAACCCTATATAACAATTGTTTTTCTAAAAGATATATGCTTGTGTCATTTTTGTATTCATTTTAACTTAATTAAAATAAAGTGTCATTATCACTTACAAGTGGATCCATGGGGTCCAAAAATCGACCCAAAGATGTCCATGGTCGACCATGTATCAACCAATAGGGTTAAGACATGTTTTAGGGTAATTTAGTATTATTATAATATTATTTTTTTAACCCTTATTTACCGGATTTACCCTTAACCATGGTAAATAAAATATTTACCGCAGCAATTATTCAAAATGTCTAAAAATAAAAGTTACCTATTTACACAATTTGAACATCCTGATTCCAAATATGGAATCCATTTTCCTAAATTCAAAACACAGAAGTGGCAGAAATTAATTTAAAATTAATTCCCGCTGTCAAAACAAAAAGCGTGTTTTTAAGAGATAATAACTATCAAAAGATTGACACTTGTTTATGTTCGGTTTAATTGTAAAATTGTGTCCAATGACCAACATTATATTAAATGGTAAAAATATATTCTAAATATACTTTAAAACTACTAAAATTCATAATTTATCACTATTAATTATTTTGATTAAAAAAGTTGTTTTTAATTAAAATTTAGTAATTTTCACTATTCATCAAAATATGAAAGTTATCCGAAAAGTACCAAAATTTCACCTTAGGCTAAATTAGATATTCTGAATCCAAAAATGAAGTCCATTTTGAAATATAAAATATATATAATTTTAAAAAGTAGGTATTACTATTCATAACGGCTAGTTTGATTGGTTGTTAGAACTCGGTGTTGCGTACAACACACGTTATCGCATTATTCAAAGAGAATTGTACCGTAGAAGCTTGGGGTGTTACACATGTTGTTGAAGTGTTTTCTAGAGAGAGACTCTCATGCTTAGTGTGTACTAAATTTCTTGTTCATATTTGCTTCATGCGACTCCGAATGTTGCTGATTACATTTGAGGGCTTCCGGGGATAGGAAGACAGAGGTGCCGACGACCTTAAAGTTTGAGGACTTTCTTACTGAGGAAGATAAAGGTGATGACTACCTTGAAGTTGAGGGCTTGCTAGGATAGCAAGACAGACTCTGATATTCATATCGAGGGTTTACCCTGGTGTGGGTAAGATAGACTTTCTTGAAATTATAAATCAAGGGACCTTTATCCAAGGTTGTTGGTTACCCTTCTCTTTGGGTTAAAATATTTATTACTTGTTACTTGGTTTGTTTCAAGTTTTCCATTGTATTTTGATTTTTGAGGAAAGTATAACTATCTTATACTTCCTTATACTTGTATACTCTAATTTAGTAAGATTCTATATGCTTTAAGGTAGAATCTTTATCTTTGTAAACTTTTGTTAAGTTTCTTTTCCGGAACCACTTATCCAGAATTGCACTCTTGGAATCATATTTCTATAATATATCAAGTGTGTAGAACTAGCGGTATTGTGAATTACCTTGTTTAACCTTGTTAAACATAATTATCTTTAAAAGTTCCAAAGGAATTTTTTAAAGTATACAATTCACCCCCCCCCCCCCTCTTGTATTTTGAGCATTATTAGATACTTCATTCAGTATCTATATTATTTCAATCCCACATTTGGTATTATAGAGTATATCATACTCCATATACCATATCAAAAATTGGTATTAGAGGATTGATTCAATCTAAATTAATCTCATGATTAGATTCAGGAGAGAATTCATCTTCTTCTTATTTCTGGAATCATCTTTTCGGACTCATAAAGTTCGGATTCATATTTTGCTTATAGATACCCTTGTTCTATATTTTTCTTGATGAGGAATATTTTCCTTGTTTACTTAACCTTACTACTAACAAGTTTGTGTGGAGACAGTTTTCTTTAAGATGGCAGGAATCAATGTTGGTTCCATTGACAACCTAAATCCAATAAGACCACCTATTTTTTATGGGAATGATTACGAATATTGGAGAGATCGCATGAAGACATTTATTATCAATACTGAAGTGGATAATTTTGTTATGCTTACTGGAGGATATAAAATCCCTGAAAAGGAAGTTAGTACTTTTGCAAATCAATAAAATCATGAATATCAACTGAATTATAAGGTACGCAATACATTGCTTTGTTCCATGACTAGAAATATATATAGCCAAATTTCATCTTGTGAAGCAGCAAATTGTATTTGGAAGAAACTTGAAGTTACACACTTTGGAACTTCAAAAGTCATTGAAACAAGAAGATCCATGCTCAGAACTGAATATCATGGTTTTTTCTTTCCTTATGGAGAACCCATATGTAAGGTGCAACAGAGATTTATGACTATCGTTAATAGTTTAAAATCCATGGGTGAGAAGGGATTAGATGATGAAGATCTTGTGGAAAAGATCATAGACATCATGCCTAATGAGTGAGAATCCAAAAGAAATGATATTGATGAAAATAGAAAGGTTACTCAGATTACTCTTGATGAACTTTTTGGAACTCTTCTTCAACGTGAGACTAGAATGAAGAGAGATTCCGATAATGTAAAGAAGAAGAATGGGAATGGAAATGTTGCTTTTACTACAACTTCAAATAATATTAAATCCAAGACTCTTGAGAGAGTTACAAGATCCAAATATAAGAAGGTTGTTATACAATCTGAATCTAGTGGAAGTGAATCTTCAGAAAATTAACTAGCCAATATTTCTCGAAGGATGAACAAGATTGTTGGTCAGAAGAACTTTCAATCTAGATACAAGAAGAAAGAAAGGAAAGATAAGAAAGATTCAGAAGTTACATGTTATGAATGCAAGAGAGTTGGACATATAAGACCTGATTGTCCCATGCTTAAGAGAAAAGAAATAAATGAAAATCATTCTGAGAGAAATAGAAAGAAGTACTACAAAGATAAAGCTAAGAAAGTCTTGAAATCTAATGACACTTGGAGTTCCAGTGGTGGTGACTCTTCTGATGAATCATCTAATTATGAATCTTCTAGACAGAAGAATCTTGGTCTAATAGCCAGACTACCTATTGAAAATCATTGATTAATGGTTAAGGTACACGATGCTGAATCTATGACCAATATATCTTTGAATTCTAACTATAGTGATAATAAATAGAATAACTCTACTGATGAAGAATATTCTTCTGATGAGGATAATACTTTACCTACCTATGAAGAAGTTTCTAGGTTTGCTAAGCTTCTTGAGAATGAAAATTCTAAAGTCAAAAAAAATCTTGATAAGGAAAATTCTAGGATTTCTATACTTACTAAAGAAATATCAGATCTTTCTAAAGAACTTGATAAGAAAACCCTTGATTTTAAAAATATTTCAAAAAATCTCTAGGAAGTAAATTCTGAGAAGGATAAACTTTCTAAAGATCTAGAAAATGTAATTTCTAAGAAATTTTTTTTAAGCTTAACTCTAGTTCTAAAGATAATGTTTTGGAAGATAAGAACTTAGTTATTAGACTGGAGTCTGAAATTTTTTCTTTGAGGAAGTGTTTGTCAAACTTTACTTTAGGTAAAGAAAATTTTGATAAAATGTATTCTCAAATTCGACCTCTAAGGAATAATTCTAGTTTTGGTTATACTAGTTCTAAACCGATTTTTAGTAACAATTATTTTGTTCCTCAAAGTGCTTCTTTCTGCACTAAGTGTCAGTGTGGTGGACACTGGGTAAAAAATTGTTCCCTAAACAAAACTCAGTCTTTAGGATTTCATAAAGCCTATTTTTCTAAGAAAATGTGGGTACCTAAGATTTTTCTTTCTAAAATTTCTGGATCCAAGAAATTTTGGGTTATGAAAGCCTAACACTCTTATTTTCAGGAAATTAAAGAAAGTACCAACGGCAATACATGGTACATTGATAGTGGATGTTCCCGGTATATGACCGGTAACAAGAACTTCTTTGAAAATATTATCAAGACGAAAGGAGATATCATTCTTAAATTTATCGGAATGCAAGATCAACTTGTGGATATTTTCACAAAATCTTTACCCTCTGGTAGATTTGAATACATTAAACAAAAGTTAGGAATGATAACCATAAGGTAATCATCTTTATTAACATCCTACTGAAATCAATCTCCTCACAATAATAAACTTTTTTTCATAGGGGGGATACATTTTCTTGTTAGATAGATCAAAAATTTTCATAATGAAAATTTTTTGTAATCAGTTTTTCAAAAAAAAATCGTAATCAGTTTTTCAAAAATTTTCATAATGAAATTTTTTTTCGTAATCAGTTTTTCAAAAAAATTCGTAATGAAAATCTTTCGTCATCATTTTTTTTTCAAAAAATTTCGTAATGGAAATTTTCCTAATAAAGATTTTTGTACTTTAAATTTTCGTAATGAAGATTCTTGTACTTAAATGTTCATAATGAAGATTTTCTAAAAAAAATTGTAGTCAGTTTTTCAAAAAAAATCATAATAGAATTTTCAGAATCTAAAGTTCTTCAAGAAGAATTTTCCTCAATACGAATAATCTTCCTAGAAATCCGAAAGGTATTTTTCCTTTCTTGAGTTTTCGTAATCATCCTTTACTTTCTAGTAGTTTCTTTTGTTTTTAAATTTTTCAGATTCTTTTTCCCTTAAATTCAAATGTTTTTATTAAAAAACCTCAAAAGATCAGATCCAAGATTTCCTTGTGACTATCTTTTCAACCATAAAATCTGATCAGAAGGATTTCAGCCGTTGAATTATGTTTGGAAGATGAATCGTCACTTACAACACCTATATAAAGGACCCTCGAAGGGTTTTCCCACATCGATCTCAAGCTATCGCATGCTGAAGTTCTGACCCTCTACTTAATCCCATTCCGAAATTCTCAAAGTTTCTCAATTTTGAATGTCTATAGAAGAGTCCTCTCAGAAAGATATGTCTACTGTCAAGCCAATTCCGGAGTGGCAGGTGTATAGAGAAAGGTTGGTGCATCTGAACTTCTTCGCTAAGTATGATTCAATCATTTTGAAGAAAATCAAATTGAATGGATGGGAGAATGTTTGCATATCGAAACCAGGGGCTCAATATTTGGTATATCCGGATTTTCTTGTTGAGTTTTATGAATCAGTTAGTTTCTTCAAGGAAGATGGTAGAGAGAAGTTTTCCTTCAAAATCTATGGAAAGACTTATGCTCTTTCATACACTAAGGCATCTAGTTTGATTGGAGTTCTGTATAAAGGAGAAGCTGAATTTTTTTCTCATAAGTTATCGGATGTTCAAGGAAGATTTGTAAAGGTGAAAGCTATGGAGTACCTAGGTCTTACAGATGTCAAGACTCCAAATATTGCTCACCTCTCTATAAATAATCGGATCCTTTAATTATGGGTTCAAGGATTTATCATTCCAAGAAAAGGTGACAAGGACACAAAGAAAAAGAGTGACATGTACATCCTAGATTTTCTGGTGAACTTGAGGAAGGTCAATTTGGTTAATCATATTCTCGTTACAATTGAGAATATTAAGAATGGAAACTTGAAGGCTCGGATAATTATGTATCTGACCATTCATTATAAGTTGATTGTTCGGTGTCTAGAATCTTTCAAAATTCCTTGTAGTTCAAAGCCAAGGAATTGAAAAGTTGTGTTATTCAGTGATGATACTTTAAAAAAGATGAACATTGGTTTTTCCAACGACTCCGGAGAATTTTATGACCTACCAGTGGAAGAAGCCGAAGCTGTTCCGAAGAAACAAGAAGTGCCTAACCATCAAGAAAGGGAGGAAAGAAAAGGAAGTTGAAGGAAGTATAAGAGGAAAGAAAACCCCCAAAAGCTAAGGAAGCTCAATCCGCACCTCCAAAACCTAAGAAACAAAAAGCCTATCTAGATGAGGTTGTAGAAAAATGGAGGGAAGATCAGAATAACAGAAAATAAGGGGAGCCCAAGTTTGGACTAGACCCTTCTGAAGCAAAATCCCTGAAGGAGAAAACAGTTGAGTATATTGAAAGGAAAGAGAAGGAAAAGAAGCAAAATAAGAAGATGAATGAAGCGGAGATTGTTCAATCTCTTTTGAAGGCATCTGAGAGAGCATCCGAGAGTATCCCAGTACCAAAATCTTTCTTGGTAGAAGCTTTACCTAAAACTTCAGGTAAAAAGTTTGTCACTCTAGAAAAAGTGAAAGAAAGAGAAGAAGAAGAAGTATTAAAAGAAGTGGAAGAAGAAGAAAGAAGTGGCTATACTGAAGATCTGATTAAACAAGTGGAATAATTTCATGAGAAAGAAAGTCCATATGAGAAATTTTCAATCCAAACTTCAGAAGCAGAATATTTAAAGCTTGCTACACATGGGAAAGATCAGAAAGAAGAGGATGATAAATCTGAAGATTAAGTGAACAAGATGTCTGAGGAAGAAAGTTTTAATCATCATTTTATTCATCCTGAAGATGATGAGGCAGGAGCTGAGAAGGAGAATATAGATGAAGATAGAATTGTTTAGCTGTCTGACAGTGAACATGAATCTCCAGATGAGGAAGCCGTTATAAGAACTGATAAGGGGAAATAGGTGGTTGTTGATACATCCACTAAAGCTATTGTAAAGAAGAAGGAATCTGGTGGATCATCAAAGAGGAAACTTGCTGAGCTAGAGAAAGATCCCTCACCTATCAAAGTCTCAGATTCGGAATCATCATCTCTAGGACATGATTTTGTTGTGCAGTCATTGAAGAAGCTTTTTGGGACCATTCTGATTTTCCCAAGCATAAACTCTAGATTCCATATGATTCAACACACACTAAATCAGAAATCATATTCAGTGTCCATAGTGATGGAAAAGTGTGTCAAGATTGAGGCTGATTTAAAGAATTTCTTCATTAACTACGATGCCCATAAAAGGTCTTGTAAGAAAATGGTTAGCTGGTCAAAGAAGATAGTTGAAGACATGAGATAACTTTATGAATTCCAAGATGGTGTCAAGGAGGTGTTTGAAATTGAAGATGGTAAGATCAAAGATCTTACAACCAGTTTTAAAGAAAAGTTATCTTTGGAACAAAATTCTCAGATTCAAGAAGTGAAGGATCTGAATGTGAAATTGTATTCTGTTTCCCAAAGATGGAAAAGAGAAAGATATCTTCGGATTGAGATAGAAGAAAATCTTTTCAAGCAGGAAGAATTCTTGAAGATTCAGGCAGAAGCTCTTAAGTCTCAGGAAGAAAGAATCAAGGCTTTAGAGAAGAAAGCTGAGGATCAGGATCATATTCTTAAGCTAGTAGATGAAGATCATAAGGAGCTCAAAAAGATGAAGACTATAGTCAAGAAGTTGATGTCGAAGGAAAAGGAAGGATAACTTTGTTTCAATCTGATCTTTTGTTGTACTTTTCTTCCTTGTACAAATTCTTTCTAATCATAATGAAATTTTTGGTTACTTGCCTTTTGGATGTGTTGTACTAATCTTTCAGGTACCATAATTTCTTTTCCATTCCCTCAAATTCTTTTTAAAAATCACAAAGGGGTAGAAAGTAAAAAATAATACTGAGTAAAGAAGAAATATCCCTAAGTAAGGGGGAGTTTATCTAAGGAGTATTTTTCATTACAGAGATTTCCGTACTCAAGATAATGAAAAATCTCATTCCGTAAATCTAGAATATGATCCTTAGTGTTCCAGAGACTAAGGGGGAGTTATTCGTATTCATATTTTCCCATATGATAAGGGAGATAAGTTTTATTTTTTCAAATTCTAGAAAAATATTTTCTAAGTTCTTATTTTATTTTTCGTAAGGATGTTTGTGCTTTCCAAAAAGGGGGATATTGTTGAGTCAATAAGGTTTCCTTATGAATTTTCCATTCCTTCATGTTTGGGGAGATCGTTGATTCAATAAGGTTTCCTTATGACTTTACCAATCCTCGTGTTTTGAAAATCACAAACACCTTATCTCAAGGAAAATTTCATTTTACCCTGTGTTTTACTTTCATAAGGAAAATTTTTATTACCATGTTTTTTATTATTCATTATCTTTTCTAAATTTAAAATACGGTTTCATATCTAAAACCTTGGAATCATATAATACTTAGATAAAAATCATTCTTTTTTCAGGATACGAATTCAGACTCTGAGTTCTCTGAATTCAGACTCCGAATTCTTATGATTTTTGACTCTGAGTTCTCTAAATTTAGACTCTGAACTCTTATGAGTTTTGAATCTGAGTTCTCTGAACTCAGACTCTGAACTCTTATGAGTTCTGACTCGGAGTTATCTGAATTCAGACTCTGAACTCTTATGAGTTCTGACTCCAATTTCTCTGAATTCGGACTTCAAACTCTTATGATTTCTGACTCCGAGTTCTCTGAATTCAGACTTCGAACTCTTATGATTTCAGACTCCGAGTTCTCTGAATTCAGACTCCGAACTCTTATGAGTTCTGACTCCGAGTTCTTTGAATTCAGACTCCGAACTTTGTAAGTTCAGAATCTGAATTCTAATGAATTCTGACTTCAAACTTTGTAAGTTCAGACTCCGAATTCTAATGAATTCTGACTCTGAACTTTGTAAGTTCTGACTCCAAATTCTCATGAACTCTGACTCCGAACTTTGTAAGTTCAGGTTCCGAATTATTGTGAATCCAGATTCCGAATTTCCTTGAAATTTAGACTCTAGAATTCTATAGAGACCAGGTTTTGAATTCCTTAGAAAACATATTATGAATATCCTTGTATTATATACATTGAATATGTTTTTGGTTAGACTCTAAACTTTTACTTGCTTATATTCTTAATATTTGATTTTGGTTATGTAACCATATTTTTTTCTTACACTTGTTTTTTTATAAAATTATGTCGTGCATTCAGTTACTAACTAACTATTGTTTTAGTGACACGTGTACAGGTCCCTTCGAAATTCAAGGAAAATATGACATTTGGAGGAGGGAGCCGACCGTTGTAGTTGTGCCTATAAATAGGAGCTCATTTGAAAGAGCTCAAAACTTTGAGATAATTTTCTATGAATCTAGAGATCACATGTTGTAGAAGTGTTTTCTAGAGAGAGACTCTCATGCTTAGTGCGTACTGAATGTCTTGTTCAGATTTCCTTCGTGCAACTCTGAATGTTGCTGATTACATTCGAGGGATTCCGGGGATAGGAAGACAGAGGTGCTGACTACCTTAAAGTTAGAGAACTTCCTTGCTGAGGAAGACAGAGGTGTCGACTACCTTGAAGTTGAGAGCTTGCGGGGATAGCAAGACAGAATCTTATCTTCGCATTGATGGCTTACCCTAGTGTGGGTAAGATAGATATTTTTTAAAGTATAAATCAAGGTACCTTTATCCAAGGTTATTGGATACCCTTCTCTTTAGGTTAAAATATTTATTACTTGTTACTTGGTTTGTTTCAAGTTTTCCGTTGTATTTTGATTGTTGAGGAAATTATAACTATCTTATACTTCCTTATACTTGTATACTCTGATTTAGTAAGATTCTATACGCTTTAAGGTAGAATCTTTATCTTTGTAAATTTTTGGTAAGTTTCTTTTCTGGAACCACATTTCCAGAATTGCATTCTTGGAATCATATTTCTGGAATCTAGCAAGTGTGTAGAACTAGAAGTATTGTGAATTACCTTGTTTAACCATGTTAAACATAATCATCTTTAAAAGTTCCAAAGTAATTTTTTAAATTATACAATTCACCCCCCCCCCCCATGTATTTTGAGAATTATTAGATACTTCATTCAGTATCTATATTATTTTGATCCTACATTTGGTATTATAGAGTATATCATACTCCACATACCATCTCAACAACTATTACCCATACCAGCATGGAAATGGGAGAACATCACCATGGAATTTGTCACCTAACTTCTGAAGACATCCAAAGGAAACAATTCTATCTGGGTTTTTGTGGATAATCTTACAAAGACTACACACTTCATTGTAATTTGGAAGGATTTCTCATTGGATCAACTGGCACGAATATACATCAGAGAATTGGTAAGGATGCATGGAGTGCCACTATCGATTTTATTTGATCGAGACTCAAGATTCACCTCTAAGTTCTGGAAGTGTCTTCAACATGCTCTGAATACTGAGCTGAACTTTAGTACGGCTTATCATCCTCAAACTGATGGAAAATCTGAGCGGACTATCCAAACACTTGAGGACATGTTGAGAGCATACTCAGTGGACTTCAAAGAATGATGGGATCGATATCTTTCTCCGGTTTAGTTCTCTTACAATAACAATTTCCACTCATGCATCCAAATGGCTCCTTATGAAGACCTTTATGGTAAGAGGTGCAAAATATCGGCATATTGGGATGAAGTTAGGGAGTGGAAACTCCTAGGTCTAGAAATGGTCGAAGAAATTGTGGAGAAGGTTAAGACCATCCAGTAGCACATTAAAGCTGGTCAGAGTCGACAAAAGAACTATGTTGATAATCATCGATGAGACCTATAGTTTGATATTGGAGACATGGTATTCCTCTGCATATCACCATGGAAGAGAGTTATGAGATTTGGGAATAAGGTAAATCTTAGTCCAAGGTACATCGGCCCTTTTGATATCCTTGATCGCATTGGAGTAGTGGCTTATCGACTAGAACTCTCACTGAACCTATCTCAAGTACATGATGTATTCCATGTATCACTCTTGAGGAAGTACATACTTGACCCATCGCATCTACTCAATCCAAAGGTGGTACCATTGGAGAATGATCTCTCCTATGAATAGAAGATGGTGAAGATCTTAGATCATAGGGAAAAAGTTCTAAAAATAAGACAATACCCCTCGTCAAGGTGTTGTAGAGAAACCACAAGTTTGAAGAAGCTAGGTGGGAACTAGAGGAAGTGATGAGGCGAAGTTACCCACATTTGTTTTAGTGTGGGAAAAGGATATTTTGAGGGAAAAATTTCATAAGTGGGGGATATTGTAACGACCCAAATATTTATTAATGAAAATTCCTCTTAATCTAATTAAATGTATTATTATGTAAAATGGTTATATAACATATTCACTTCATTGGTTTTATGTTTTTGGATTTTAAAATACCATTAAGAATTGTTACAATTGCTAATATAGCCTTCGAACAATGGCCACATGATTAGTATAAATATAGAGCTTTAACAAATCTAATTTACTCGTACAAAGGAAGTGATGACCTCCTCCAGTAGAATTGCTCCATAGGAAGCCCATTTGTCAGAGCTTGGAAAGAAGGTGGCATAAATGGGCTTCTCTCTTGACTAAGCTCAAGCCAAGCTTCAACACGTTAAGCTTGAACAGAACTACCTATGGGAGAATTAGAAGTTAATAGAGATTACCACCTGAGCGATGTTATCCGAGTCACCCCAAGAGTCTGTCACTATCGCACACCTTACCCTTAGGTATTATGTGGGTGTTTTAATGGTTTATGTAACAAGACCCTAGCACTATGATTATGTGCATTATTTTTGAATAGATAATACACATTCATTTTATTATTATTACTTTGTAAATAGATTTTAAAGCACAAATAGTATTTTTAGTTAATATTCAATTAAAAATCTATTTTGATGAATTAATGTATTTTTTAATTAAATAATATTTTAATAAAATAATATTACTAAATTAATTTTTATTAAATATAAATGATCATATAATTTTTTATGAATATAATTGTAATTTTTATTAAGGTTTGAAAGTTGTTTTTGTCAAAACCCATGAATTTTCGATAAATGTAAGTTTTTATTTTAAAAGTAAAAATTCACATATTTAGAAAATTATTTAGATAAAATGAATATTATTTTTGGAATTAGGATGTCAAAATTATCCAATGGTAAATTTTTCATAATTTTTTGAGACAGTCGAATTTTTGGGTAAAAATTAAATACCGTTTAAATATATAATGTATTTTATGACATCATAATGACACAATAGTGATGTAATAAAATATTATAAAATGTATGTTCGACCAATATATGTTTTAACTTTAAAATGATTTGATTTTAGATTTTTTTTTATTAATTTTATGGTGCCTTAGTGGAGCCTCCAAGACTTATAAAACATTTTAATTTTTAAAATGATCTCCTTGAGAGTGTGACTCACCTATACATAAGCAAGCCTAATATTTTAAGAATTTAGGCCATTTAACTTATAAAATAATGTTTTCTAATCCCCTTTGAAAAAAACCATAGTAAAAAACCATGGGTTGGTTTGTGGTTTTGATTAGTTTAATGTGTGGTGTCCAAAACCTAAATAATAAAGAATTATCTCTCTTTCCCTATATAAACCCACCCAATATCCCACTTCTCTTCACTCAAAACCCTTGGATAATGTCCCTAATCCACCCTACTCTCTCTATAATCCTCCCAAGGTGCCCCAAGCTCCCAAGAATCCTCTCTCAAGCCTCTCCCAAACCTTTGGATCACATTTCCAAGTAAGGGATTTCTTTCTTTCTCTTTTTTGTCCAAATTTCATTATGTTGTTATACCCTTTTTTCAATTAAAAATGTTGGGGTATGATTTCACACCTCCCATGTACTTAACTCCTTATGTTTTAATGATTATATACCTCTTTCTCTCTCATTAATTCCTCCCATGTACACCTGTTACCATGCCGAAATTCCGTAAGGAATTTCTCTCTTGTCATTTACATTCAAGCAATTATTTTATATAATGCATCTAAATTCCATTGCATACGTTGGGAGATGTATCTATATTACCCCCCTTAATTTAAATTTCATTTAAATATGATGATATACTCCTTTCTCTCTCATCAACCATTTCTATGAATTATTATGTCACGTCGTTATGCTGCCGAAATTGCACCGCGATTTTCCAAGCAAAAGTTATTATGTAGTGAATACCATGCCCATTTCTCTATCAAGGGTATTCACCTTTACGTACATTTACATATTGATTATAGAGTTTCGTTTATGTATTACACATTTCTTTATCGTGGAATAAATGATGGTGTTGAATGATTCCATGTTGTATGATACATGTGGCACACTTATGCATGAAATGAAATGATTAAGAAGGGTGCGCCCTGATAGCGCTCCAATGAATTGGGTAAAGATTAGTATCATGATACATCAATCTTAATGAGGGTTTACTCATGATAATTAAATTACAATGAGGTTTTACTCATGCTCCATGTGCAATGATTCTTGGCTCATGCTAATATCATGTTAAATGTTGTTGCCATCCATGTTATGATAATCATGTCATATCATGCCTTTATGTTCATGTTTCTCTTATGCTCCCTTGATATGCCTATTGCCCAACATGTATTGTATTCTTCATGTTATGCCTTGTTTACTCCCTTATTATACTTTATAGCTCACCTTTTTCTTATGCATGTCCTCAGGTCTATTTACGAAGAAATGTTGTCATGTAAAATAAGTTTTCAATAAAGATATTGGGTTTTATATTCTAAGTTGTTATGTAATGTTTCTAATTTCCCAAGAAACTAGACCTAGTGATCCTCAAATTTGTCTTAAGTGCAATTTTATGTAATAAATCATGTTTAAGCATGTAATAAAAAACAGGTTTTCTATAGTGAAAATTTGGAATATCAAAAGTTTGAGTTGTGAATTCATTCCCCTGAGATTTATAAAATTTATAAAATCATAACATTGATACTTATTATATATTGATAACACACATGTTTGAACTCATCATAGGTGAGACATCTATTGATACCACCGAAACTAACCATTTCTCCATAGAGAAGACTGGTTGTGAGAGAAACCATCCAATTTGTCAGGGTTCAAAAGCTAGAAAACCTAAACTACTACCTCAAGATAATCCTCCACTTCCTGAGGGTCTATCTTTCCATGGAACCTCAACATTCTCTATCATTATAAATCATGTAACATGAAAAACCTACACGTATCATGATCCTGACCTGTTGGAGCTATTGGATGCTCAAAATTTCATCAATTAACCACCTGGTTCACTGGAGTTGGATCTATGTATCACTCAACAAGTGGCAGCATTTCCCTATGTCTGCCTGAAGGAAACACCTCATGAATGGGTCCCTAAACCGAGGCATCATCGCTCAACTAGTCATCGTCGCAACACTGTATCTAAATCCTAGTTAGTTTTCATCATGGAGGCATCTTGAAAGTTATCAATATGTACCACGGTCAAAGAGCGTATATGGGGTGCTGACTCAAAAAGAACATGGAAGTCAAGATACTCAATCCTATATGGTGCATGTACCATTGGTTCCCTGCAACCAATGCCTCGGTATTCCAAGTCGTCAAGTAGATTGTTAGAGTCCTGGTGTATGGATACATCGTTCGCTGTACCAACACTAGGATCCCTGGCTTGAGATCTGAACTTGAAACACACTGACATCATTGCCCTAAGTTCCCAAACCAATCCTCACAATAAAGGTCTAACTAAAAACTCCAGCCCAGGGGAAAGAACTCCTCTAATTCCACTTTGTCACGTTCTGATCCACTGAGGCCCGCCTGGCCGACGGTAAGCCGAGTGAGACACCCCAAGCCCACCTCCAATGGGTTAGAGGCTAGTGACAAGTGTTAAATAGGCAATGATAAAATGGGAGACCTTAGCCTAAGTACATGTATGCATGCACATAGCTAGCTTCATGAAACATTGCAGATATATATAGCAAGACTAAACATCTAGAGTGTAAGCATGCATACAACAACCTCTAAAAAAGCATAAAAGTACACTAGTGTAATACAAAAGATAAAGGGGAAAAACATGCCTGTCCAGAAAATAAGGTCCCAACCTAACAAAAATGAAAAGGGGGAAAGATTAGAGAGAGCCCGACTCACAATCTCTAAGGATGACCACCAAACAAGGTCATCTCCAAGAACTGTTATGCTCCCCCGAAACCAGGTCCACCAGTATCACCACTGATCTTCCCATCGTCTGCATAAGACACAACATGTGCGAGCGCATCCCATGTAAGGGTGAGTGTATAAATACACATTAGGTGCCCTAAAATCACTAAACACAGAGCATCAAGGAGAGAGTAGTCAATTCAACACCACTAAGGCATGTCAATCAG
The DNA here is from genome assembly GCA_963277665.1 of Viscum album. Lineage (NCBI taxonomy): Eukaryota > Viridiplantae > Streptophyta > Magnoliopsida > Santalales > Viscaceae > Viscum > Viscum album. Next base: position 309,583,004 of record OY728133.1, on the reverse strand, counting down.
AACATAAAACAAAACCATAATAACCCAGATATGCTCAACCAAAATCCTAAACAAAGATATAATGGGGATCTCCATCTCCACATCCCAGCTAAGAACAGTGAGTCATCCTACAACTCAAATGGTTAATCTTTGATGCCTCTCACCATGTACAACATCCCCAAAAACTGTGTGGAGGGTTTACACCTTGCCACTGCACTCCACGGATGCGTGAACACTATCTCGAGTAGAGGACCCATGTAACCACATAGGATACATAGTGGAGGGTCTGATCTTCACCACTGCATGTCGCGGCTGAGGGGATCTATCACCTATCCATGCATCTCGTGTAACCTATCAAGAATGAGTGTGGAGGACCTGCACCTCACCACTATGCTCCACAGCCGAGGGGGCAAATCTCTAGTGGAGGACCCGCTTCCCACTGGAGCTAAAAGAAGAGGGAGACACCTCATAGATAGAGTATCTGCGCCCTATGTGGTATAGGGGGTGTTGAACGTACCTATGAACAGGTATGGGGGACCCATGCCCTGGAGAGAGATGGGGGTTTCGAACCCCACAGATAGAAGATTCTCACCCTCTGTAGTATAGGGAGTGTCAAACCTGCCTATGTAAATAGTGTGGGGGACCCATGTCCTGGTGCGACAGGGGAGTTGCTAAACCCGGTAACACTTCGTTGATCACACCTGGTCGTTATCACTGGCTAAGCATTACCAAAAGAAGTATCCCACTAGCACTACCTCGCATCATATCTCTTATGCTGGAATAAAGATCAACATCACATTCTACGTGGAAAACTACTCAGTATAGGATACTCATGGGCCTGTGTTCAAGTCTCGAAGAGGGAGATACACAAGGTTTAAGTCTCGTAGAAAAGTACATGACGTGTACATAGGGTCACACAATATGTGACCTCACATGGACACCTGGGCGTGTCCTCATCAGCACATAACTTGGTTGACCATGTACATACTCACGGCGTATTCATTCAGTACATGGCAAGTTTTGGCAGCCCGGGGCATGCTTATGTTCTCTCGGCCTGTGCTCGTGCACTTCGACCCATGCCCGCGTACTTGGTCATGTTCATGCTCGTGTACTCCCGAGGTATGGTTGTGTACTTCCACATAACCATGTCCCCCCTAACATGGGGTGTCTACCCATGTACAAGGACGCATGATTATGCCCCACTACACGACATGTACTTGGTGTACATGGAGTGTAGTCTGTAAATCTCTTTCTTACCCCAATGGGATGAACACACGATGTGTGCTCATGTACTACACGTCGTGTGATCAGGATTCCCAAACGGGAAATCCCTACAAACCTCATGAAACCCTTGATTAAGCACAGATCGACCCACATGGGTTCTATAGTAGTCATAAAAGGGATTTAAAACCTTCAAACAACTCGTATATGGGGATCAGGACATAAAACTCATAAAACCACCTACCTCATGGCGAAAATGTTGAAGCTTCGGAGTCTAAAACCGCTCCTGGAAGCCACTACACCACAATCTGATGTCGATCATCATCAAGGACGAAGTCCGACGACACCTCCTTCCCTCTTAGTTCGGTCGTCACGTGAGGGAGAAACTCTCTACCTTCCACTCGTGCATGGGAAGAAAAATGGGAGGGGAGGGTTATTTAATTAATTAAATACCCTAAAATATTTATCACGCCCCACAATGGTCGCCTTCCATTGAACTTCCGATGTCGACCAACTTTATATCACGCTTAGGGTAAACCCTGCATCCTGAAAACAGTTGCGGTCTCAAATTTCTCATCTGAGGTTCCAAACAATAAGGAAACCATTTATTCTGAAAGGATGTGTGTGTGTGTGTTTTGATATATATGTATTAATATTTTTAATATATAAATTTAGGGGTCCTACAACACCTAAACACAACGCCAACTCCAGGGAAAAGTCCAGAGATTTATATAGAAATATTCAAAGGTCTAAACCAATAAACTCAAAGTCATTAAATATAGGATAATATCTGAAAATAGATATTGTTGATATGTTTATTTACTACTCCAGGAGCAATTTATTTATTGCAAGAAGCTGCTGGTAGGGAGATTTGATCCCCTTACCTCAGGTTTCCAAGGTTGCGCCTGTTATATTATCACCAGACTATATATATATATGTATATATATATCAATGATATATATACATATATATATATATCATTATATATTAACAAAAAATAATACATATACATATAACTATTATTATATATAATTATAGTGTGTGTGTGTGTGTGTGTGTGTGTGTGTATAACGGTATATAATTATATATGTATATATATAAACAAAGCCATTAATAATATATATCGATTAAGTGTGACTTTTAAAAATCCATCAATAATATACATATATATATATAAATGATTTAATATAATATATATATACAAAAAAAACTATTAATATATATATATATATATATATCAATGATTTAATATTATGTATATATAATAACTTGTTGTATATTAATTAAAAAAATAACACTCACCTAATGATGTTCGTGCACGTCCCTCAACCTCATTAATTTTTTAAGTATGTTGCAGCTTGCATATATTATACATACTATACATATATAAATCTATTTAGAAAAAAATTAACCCGCCCACTGTGACGCACCCCACAACCCCTGTTTTTTATTTTTACAGTTTTCTCATATTATATATATAAATCATTTAACATTATATATATTTTATAACTTATTGTATATTAATAAAAAAAATAACGCACTCACCCAATGATGTTCACACACCCCCCCAACCTCATTATTATTTTTTAAATATGATGAAACATGCATATTATATATATATATATATATATATGTATATATATATAAACAAATCTATTAATAATATATATATCAATATTATGATACAATATATATATATAAACAAAGCCATTAATAATATATATATATATATATATATATATATATATATATATATTAACAAAAAAATAACTACTCACTCAATGATGTTCGCACACCCCCAACCTCATTTTTTTTAATATGACGAAACTTGCATATATTATATATGTTATATATACATATATAAATTTATTTAGAAAAAAAATAACTCACTCACCGTTGCACACCCCCTCCAACCTCTCATTATTTATTTGCACATAATATATATAGATTCACATATATAAATTTGTTTTGAAGAAAAATAACATATTCTCCTACTGTAAAATGTTAATAAAATAGAAAATAAACGTTCTTACAAAAAAATGTTGAACGCTTAATAAAAATACATGTAAAAAACATGTGTTTAAGATAATGTTTTAAATTAAACAAACGCTTAAAAATACTTTTCATAAGCATGTTAAAAAAATAAATGTAAAAAATGTTTTAAATAAATGATAATAAATGTTTAAATAACAACACTTTAAACCCACCCATTGTTGCGCATCCCCTAATTCCTCATTATTATTTTTTTCAATTTGCAAATAATATATATAAATTTACACACATATAAGAATCTATTTTGAAAAAAATAACATATCCACTCACTGTAAAATGTTAATAAAAAATGTGTATACATAAAACAGTTTAAACAAAATACATGTAAAAAACACGCATTAAAAAATGTTTTAAATTAAATGTATAATAATAAATGTAAAAATTGTTTTAAACAAATGTTAAAAAACGGTTTAAATAAAAATGATTAAAAAAACCTTTTAAAACAAACATTTAAATTAATTTTTTTAAAACAAACACTTAAAAAAACTTTTTATATTAATTTTTTTAAAAAAGGTTAAATGTTTTAAAAAAATATATGTAAAAAGCACGTGTTTAAAAAAAATTAAAAAACATTTTAAATTAATCATTTAAAGATAAATGTAAAAAAACAGTTTAAATAAAAATGTTTAAATAAAAAAATCACAAACGCTTAAAAAATTATAAATAAGTTAAAAAAATGTTTAAATAACAATGTTTTAAACTCACCCACTATTGTGAATCCCTCAATCACTCACTAATGTTTTTTACAATTTACACATAATATATATAGATTCACATATATAAATCTATTTAGGCAAAAAAAATAACATATCCACCCACTGTAAAATGTTAATAAAAAATAAAATAAACATTTTTACAAAAAACATATTAAACATTAAAAAAAACACATAAAAAAACATGCATTTAAAAATAAATGTAAAAAAAATGTTTTAAATAAATTTTAAAAAAATGTTTATTTTTTTTAAACAATCAATTATTTTGAAAATAATAAAAGCTCACCATGTCTCGACTTAAAAAAACCCGACCCGACCTGAAAAAGCCCGGCCCGACCCGAAGGTTTGGTCCAGCCCGAGGCCGGGCTCGGGCCGCCTCGTGAGGTTGTTCGGGCCGGCCTGGGCCGAAATTACACACTTACCCTTAATAAATCATTATATTTAATCTTTTAGGGAGGATTCATGGCGTCATGAAAAATTCGTTCATAAATGACAATTTAGTAGACATGAATCCATTAATTAAATTCATGATTCTCTTCCTGGTGGATGTCTACCATTGTACCGATAAAGTAATGCTCATGTATATATTGATGAATTTTTTTCATCACGATTGTGATGAGTTTCATATAATCATCTGATGATCTCTATGCACCATAAGGCAACCCAAAGCACAAGAGATATATATTCAAGAAATGCACGTGTAAATAAAGTATTTGGAATTCCAGAACAATTGCAGTTTTAATAACACACATGAGTGTAAAAGTTTGGAATATCAAAAGTTTGAGTTGTGAATTTATTATCTATCGATAACACGCATGTTTCAACGTGAAATACCGGAGCACGTAAGTCCCCTCCCCACGTCGCATGTACTTCGTTTTCAAGGTGTGTGGTTCGGAAGTATCAAAACGAATGTCGCGAACATAAGTCGTGCTACCGGGGTGTGCTCGTGGTCGCCGTGTTCCTAGCAATGTATACATGATCGTCTGTGCGGCTCATGGGCGGGAACGGGGTTTTTGGGCGAACCGAAGCAAATCCCATTCAAGACTGTTAACATCTTTCGCATTTACCCGGTTCATTTCTTTCCCACCGAGTAACAATGGAGGTTTCCACCGTGGCATCTTGTTACAGTTTCCCCCCTTCACGCACCCTAACGCGGACCCCTGCGAGAACCGTAAGCACTGACACAAGCGGAACCCCTTCTTCTCTCAGAGTATCCCTGTCGTCCAATCTTCTGGTTCCTTCCGTTGTCGGCAGCGTGGCTGGCGACTTCTTCGGTCAGAAAATCCGACCTCCCACACTCAATCCGACTTGGTCTTCCGGATCCTCACGGGGGAAGAAAGGCGTGGTTACGATGGTATGCTCCAAAATGCTTCGGAATTTTTCATGAGTTCCTTCTCTTATCTAGGATTGGTCAGTTATTGCAGTGTTTTGCGTTTCAGGCCATACCTGCTTTTATGAGCTTGGAATTGATATAAGAGTGCAATGAACCGAAGAGTTGTCTGCTTGTTTGGAAAATCATTAAATGTTCCCCAGTCCTGTAAGGGTCTCTTAGGTCTACCTTTATCTCTTTTAATAATTGAACCGGTCATTAAGTTTTATTTATTAACAAGTGCATCTCTAGGTTTTTTTATAATATGTCCAAACCATCTTAATCTAGTCCCTGTCATCTTCTCATCAATCTGAGCTACTTCAATTTTCTTTCGAATACTTTCATTTATAATCCTATCAATCTTAGTATGCCTATATGTCCATTTTAACATTTTCATTTCGGCTACACTTATTTTATGTTCTAGATGTCCCGTCAAAGGGCATCACCTGCTACCATATAGAATATTTGGTCCAATAACAACTCTCTAAAATTTACCCTTCAATTTCAAAGAGATTTTACGATCAGAAAGCACTCCAGAAGCCTTTCACCATCTTACCCATCTAGTTTGAATCTTATGAGAGACATCTGCATTAATATCTTTGTTGGAGTCTGCATCCCACATCGGACTTGAGGTCCGATGTGGTTTTTAATATTCATTATAAATACACCCCAAGGGCTCCTTTAGTGAGGACCTTGGGGGTTCGGTCTCTCTTATTTTCCCAATCTACATGGTATCAGAGGAGGTTTGATCCCTCCCTCACATATTTTTTTTTCCGATCTAGGGTTCTTTGCTATTCCCCCGTGGGGGGCGGCGGCCTCAAAGCCCCGTAGGGTTACCGCCGCCGCCCCTCTGCCTCTGCCCTGCGCAGCTCCCAGGCGGGTCTCCCTTCCTGGCGACTCCTCCCTGCTGCGCACACCGGCCCCGTAGCGCCTCCTCCAGACGCGCCTCCCTCCCCGACGAGGCTCCTCCGGCGCGCGGCTCCTGACGCGGCCCTCCTCTCCGGACAGGGCCCTCCCCGTCGCGCCTCCTCCCTGGTGCGCGATCTCCTCGGCGCACCTCCACCCAGTCACCGCTCCTCCCGTCGCAGCTCCCTCCTCCCGGCGGCCCTCCTCTCCCGCCCTCTCTCCCGACGGCCGCGCGGGTGCTGCCCAGCCGCACCATCCTGAGCGCGACCCCCTGTCGTTGCTCCCTCCTTTTCCGGCAGCCCTCCCTCCCGGCGGCCCTCCCTCCCGGCGGCCCTCCCTCCCGGCGACCCTCTCTCTCCCTGCCGACGCGGCTCCCTTCCAGGCGGCCCTCTCTCCCGGCAGCTCTCCCTGTCGACGCGGCTCCTCTCCTGACTATCCCTTCCCGGCGGATTTCCTTCCTGGCGGCCCTCTCTCCAGGCGGCCCTCTCTCCCCTGGTGCGGCTCCCCTCTCGGCGTCCCGCTCCAGATTCTCTGCCGGCGCGATTCTGCTCTCGACCCCGGCGTGGGTTCCCGGCTCCCCGCTTATGTTGCGGCATCCCGACCTCTGCGCACAGCCATTCGCCGGCCTCCCGTGCCGCCTCTGCTCAACTGCTCCCTCCATGCCGACCTCCTGCTTCCTGCGGAATCCCCGCCTTCCTGCCCGGTGCCTCCTGCAGAATCCCCACATCTCTGCCCGACGTCTCCTGCGGAATCACTGCATCCCATCGCCGGCCTCCTCTTGCGGATTTCCCGGCGCTTCGACGACCGGCACCGCCATTGCGGATTTCTCGGCACTTTGACTACCGGCCCTCCCGAGCGGATTCCTCGGCGCTTTGACGATCGGCCCGACATTACGGATTTCCCGGCGCTCTGACGACCGGCCCGTAGTGCGGATTTTCCCGACGCTCTGACGACCGACCCGCCAGTGTGGATTTCCCGGCGCTCTGCTGTCCGGCCCCGCACTTTTCCGGCGATGACCCATCCTTTATTTTTCAGCGGCATCACATTACCATCTTGAGGGGGAGCAGCATCAACAACGATTTTATTATTTCCGTTTCTTCTGTTTTCGTCTTGTTTTGTCTTCAAGCTGGGTCTGTCCGGCTTGAGGGGGAGTGTTAGCGTCTGTTTTGTTGCTTTCTTTTCATTATCTGTTCAAGCTAGGTTCACCTAGCTTAAGGGGGAGTGTTGGAGTCTGCATCCCACATCGGACTTGAGGTCCGATGTGGTTTTTAATATTCATTATAAATACACCCCAAGGGCTCCTTTAGTGAGGACCTTGGGGGTTCGGTCTCTCTTATTTTCCCAATCTACAATCTTTATCACATTACAGAAATAAACCTAAATATCGAAACGATGAACCATTGAAATAACATGGTCTCCCAATCTTACATTCATAACATTACTAGACTATCATTTGGTAAAATGACACTCCATATATTCTGTCTTATCCTCGTTAAGATGGAAACATTTCAATTCTAAAGTCTATCTCCAATGCTCTAGCTTTAAATTGAGAGTCTCTTTGGATTCTACAATAAGAACTATATCATCTGCAGAAAGCATGCAATTAGGTATCTAATCTTGAATATGGTTTGTAAGTGATCGGTTATTTCAAAATTTAGAGGAAAGATTCACAAAGATGAATTACCTTTGTTCAGTTCTGCAGGAATTTTCAGTTACAATAGACTGGAGCTACATTTTCTCCTCTTGGAAAACTATATTCTTCCCAGGCCCAGGCTACTGCCAGTACTTCTCCCAATGTCCCGATCCCCCTTTCCCCCAGCCACACACCCTTTATTTATAGCCTGAATAGAAAATAACAGACTAACAGAACTAACAGGACTATTTACAAAACTGCCCCTTGGCGGTTACTCCTAGCCAAACAGACAAATACTACCCAGGCTTCTTCCTCCGCTGGTATGTGAAACAGATAGGAGGCTTTACCCGACCTGGACCAACTCCCTCCCTAACATTTCCTCCTTGAAAATTCACCTTGTCCTCAAGGTGACAATCAGGGAATTGATTTATAAGTATTTTTGCATCCTCCCATGTTGCTTCTTCTTCCAATCTATCTCGCCACTTCACTAACCAAAATTGGGTAATTCCTTGTTTTTCTTCTGCTAGTATGGCTTGAGGGTATTCTTCTTCTGCTAAAAATTCCTCTGGCAATTCTCTTTCAACAGAATGATTCCCCACAACATCTTTTAGTTGAGATACATGAAAAACTTGGTGTACCTTACTAGTTTCGGGTAAATTTAACTGGTAAGCTACTGTTCCTATTTTTCTAGCAATCGCAAAAGGTCCATAATACTGCGCAACCAACTTTCCGCAAAATCTAGTGTTGCCCCTAGGTAAATTTGGTCTCAGCTTGACCCAAACAAGGTCTCCAACTTCGAACTTTACTTCCCTTCGGCATCGGTTAGCATATTTTACCATCAATTGCTGGGCACACTGGAGATATATTCGTAGTTGTTTTAATGCTTCATCCCTTTCGACCAAAGCATTCGCCACTGCTTCCACAACTGCTTCCCCTCTTGAATATTGAATAATTTGTGGTGGTTTCCTTCCATAAACTGCTTCAAACGACGTCTGTCCAATCGAAGTATGATATGAAGTGTTAAAACTATATTTTGCCCATGACAACCATCTTACCCATCGTCGCGGCTTGTCCGAAGTAAAACACCTGAGATATATCTTCAAGCATCTATTTACAACTTCTGTCTGTCCGTCACTTTGAGGATGGTATGATGAACTCATCTTTAATGCAGTTCCTTGTAATTTGAATAGCTCTTTCCAAAATAAACTTGTGAATAGACGATCTCGATCACTAACAATTGCATTGGGTATCCTATGTAATCGGACTATTTCTTTCATGAATACTTCAACCACTGTTTTAGCTGAATATGGGTGCTTCAAAGGAATAAAATGCACATATTTACTCAACCTATCGACCACAACAAGCACCACCTCATACCCTTGGGATTTAGGCAATCGAGAAACAAAATCCACCGATACTTCCTCCCAGACCAAGGTCGGAATAGGTAAAGGTTGGAGTAAACCGCTCGGACTCAAAGCCTCATATTTACTGCGTTGACACACTTCACATTCCCGGACACATTTCTGCACTGCACGTGTCATACCAACCCAAAATACTCCATTAGCTAGTCTTTTTTAAGTCTTTAAATATCCCAAATGTCCCCCAACTGGTGAAGAGTGGAAATGTTGCAATAATTGAGGTATTAAGACAGATCTTCAGGATAGTACCAGTCTGTTTTTATAATACAGCAGTCCTTCTCGAATAGTATATCCAGATTTCACCATTTCACCCTGCTGTACAGCTTGGACTACACTTTGTAACTCCTCATCTTGTAATAATTCTGCTTGTATCACTTTTATTTCATCCCAACTCAGTCCAGAAACTGCCATTTGACACAACTTCCCTTCAGGAATAGATCTGGACAACGCGTCAGCAGCATTGTGTACCTTCCTTGGCCGATATAAAACCTCAAAATTATATCCCAACAATTTTGCTTGCCAACATTGTTGGTTTGCTGTCATTACCCGCTGGCTCAAGATATATTTAAGGCTCTGGTGGTCAGTAAACACTTTAAATCGTCTTCTCAAAAGATATTGTCTCCAGTGTTGTATAGACAAAACCAATGCCATCAATTCTTTTTCATAAACCGACTTGGCCAGGTTGCTATCTGACAACGCTTTGCTGAAATATGCCAGAGGTCGACCGTCTTGAACTAAAACTGCACCGATACCCAGCCCGGAAGCATCACATTCTACAGAAAATTCTTTAGAAAAATCCGGTAGCCCCAAAACTGGCGCAGTTGTCATTCTTTTTTTTAGCTCCTCAAAAGCAAATTGTGCTTCCTCGGTCCACTTAAATTCCACCTTCTTGGTTAATGCCGTCAAGGGTCTTGCAATTTTTCCATAATCTCTAATAAATTTCCGATAGTAACTGGTAAATCCGAGGAACCCTCTTACTTCTTTAACTTTATGAGGAACTAGCCATTCTTCCACTGCTCCCAACTTCTTAGGATCCATGGAAACACCTTCAACAGAAATTATATGTCCTAAGTACTCCACCATCCGCCGCCCAAATGAGCATTTTTTTCTATTGGCTCGCAATGAATTCTTTTCCATCAACTGTAATAGTTGCTGTAACGTAACTAAATGCTCTGCCCATCCACTATTGTAGAGCAGAATATCATCAAAAAATACCAAAACTCCCTTAGCATCGGTCGAAAAATATTGTTCATAGTTGCTTGAAAAGTCGTCGGTGCATTCATCAACCCGAAGAGCATAACTACATATTCATAGTGCCTTTCACGAGTCTTAAATGCTGTTTTACCAACATCCCCCCTCCTCATCCGTACCTGATGAAATCCTGATTTGAGGTCCAAAGTAAAATAAGTTGCTCCATGCAATTCATCCATTAATTCCTCAATCACCGGAATTGGATACCTATCAGCCACTGTTATGTTATTTAAAGCTCGATAGTCAACACACATACGCCACCCTCCATCCTTTTTAACCATTATTATTGGACTTGAATAAGGACTGTGGCTATGTCCGATAAATCCTATTTTCAACAGTTCCTGTACCTGAATCTCTCATTTTTCATGTGGTATGCATGCTTGTAAGGCTTGATATTCACAGGCCCAGCCCCTGCCTTCAATCTAATGGCATGGTCAGTTTCTCTCGTCGGAGGTAGTCTGCTAGGTTCTTCAAACACAGAACTGAAACACTCCAGAATCTTCTGTAACTGTCGTTGTTGTGCTGCATCCAACTGTTTGTCTACATAATCTCTGTATGTTATTTCCTTCTGAATTCCCTGCACCTTTTTTTTCTTATTTCCCAAATATTCCTGTAGAGCTCCTGGAATTTCTTGCGAAGAACGAACCCCCTGCAAAGCCACTGGTTTTCCTTCCCAATCAAATTTCATAGTCATTTCCCTCCAATTAATCATCACGCATCCCAAGGTCTCCAGCCAAGAAATTCCCAAAACTAAATCTGGCCCCGTTGTATCAAATATGTATGCATCCACCAAAAAATTTTCAGTTCGAAGTTCAATTTGTAATGTCTTACACAGCCCGTTGGAAGCTACACGGTGTCCATCGCCCAACCGGATATAAAACGGCTCCGTATCATCTACTTGATCCGTAAACTGCCTTGTAAGTTTTCTTGAAACAACATTATGACTTGCTCTACTATCAATCAAAACCAGTAAAGGTATTCCTTCCACTTTCCCTTCAATCATCATCGACTTGGTTCCTAGATTTTTTCCCAAGTCACTCATTGTGGTTCCCAATTCCAATTCCAGCTCCCATAATTTCCCAGTTTCTTCTTCCTTTCGGACTTCATTTTTTGCTTCCTCTTCAACTTCTTCTTGAGGCTCTATGCATTCCCACACCATTAGTTTATACCCCTTTTCTGAATATCGATGTCCAGGATTATACTTTTGTCCGCAAGAATAGCACAATCCCTTTGACTTTCGGTTTTCAAATTCTTCCCTGGATAAATTTCTAATTCCCCGGAATTTTGTTGCAGTTCCTCCTTTCCTTTCTGCCTCATTAAACTCAACAGAAGACACTGCCTTTGCAGGACTCGGATTCCATCCTTTATTCAGTCCTCCTGCAGCAAATTTCCTGCCTAGTGGTTCGGTAGTTTTGATTATTCCCCTGATCAACAACTCTCGCTCCACACGCCTTGCCAACGTTAACAATCACACCTTTGTCTTAGGCTCATGTGTCATTATAGTACTACTAATTTTTGGTTTTAATCCCCCAATAAACATACTCATGTACAAGCCCTCAGTCAAATCAGGTATCTGTAATGCTACTCGTTCGAATTCATCTACATAGGCATCCACTGTCCCTGTTTAACGCAGTCCTTTCAGAAATACCACAGGATCTTCCTACTCAGCATTTCTGTACCGTCCCATTAACTCCACTTTTAACTGTTTCCAAGTTAATTTCGGCTGTATTGATCTCAGCGATATGATCCAATACTGGACCATACCTTCCATGCTGAGCTGTGCAAGAGGCACCTTAAGTTCCTCCTGTGTACGCTGATTTGCAAAGAAAAGCTCTGCTCTCGTGATCCAAGCGACTGGATCCTCTCCAGAAAACAAAGGCATCTTCGACTGCCTTGACATGTTACAAATCGCTCCCTGCTCAGTCGTTCGAAGACCAGACTCTTCTATAACCTTCTTGTTCCGACTCCCTCCTTCAATTTATGTCTTCATTCTACTTTCTCCATCCTCCGTCTCTACAGCCTTGCCTATGTCAACTCCCTGCTTTGAACTCTCAGTTTGGCTCGACTTAAGTTGTGATATTGCAGTGATCAAATCTTTTAGCTGGAGTCCTTGCCGGCGATATTCTTATTCCCGACGTTGAAATGCATCTTCCAGCCGCTGAATTCCAGCTTCCTGGCGTTGCAATCCAGTCTTCAAATCTACAGAAGTCGCCTCCAATTGTGCTACTCGGTTCTCCATTCGAGTGGACATAAAAAAAAAACAATTCGTTTTTTCCGACTTCTCTCTCTTCTATAAAATTTTCTCTCTTTAAAATCACTCTATCCACAGGAAACCAGTAGCGTTTCCTCTCAATGAAAGCACCAAAATTGATAGGTGTTTTCAGAATTTAGAGGAAAGATTCACATAGATGAATTACCTTTGTTCACTTCTGCAGGAATTTTCAGTTACAACAGACTGGAGCTACATTTGCTCATCTTGGAAAACTGTATTCTTCCCAGGTCCAGGCTACTGCCAGTACTTCTCCCAATGTCCCGATCCCCCTTTCCCCTAGCCACACACCCTTTATTTATAGTCTGAACAAAAAATAACAGACTAACAGACTAACAGACTAACATACTAACAGACTAACAGAACTAACAAGACTATTTACAAAATTGCCCCTTGGCAGTTACTCCCCGCCTAACAGACAAATACTACCCAGACTTCTTCCTCCGCTGGTATGTGAAACAGATAGGAGGCCTTACCCGACCCGGACCAACTCCCTCCCTAACAATAAGATTATTTAAGATCAAAGCAAAAAGGTACGAGCTTAAAGCCGAACCTTGATGTTGTCTTATCGATACGGGGAAGACTGTAGTGTCACTTACTGAAGTTATAACTTGAGTAAAAGTCCCTTCCTACACGACTTAGATGAGTTTAATATATGCCACCTGCACCCCTTTTTTCTTAAGAGCTCTCCATAAAACCTCTTTAGGAACTTTATCATATGCCTTTTCTAAATCAATGAAAACCACATGCAAATCCTAAGTTTTTTATCGATAATACCCCATCAGACCACTAATCAAATAAATTGATTCTGTAGTTGAATGTCCAGGCATAAAACCAAATTGATTATTAGAAACTTTAGGTTTCCTTTGAATCTTTTGTTCAATCACTCTCCCAAAATTTAATGGCGTGACTCATAAGCCTAATGTCTTTATAATTCCCAGAATGTAAAATGTCTTTTTTATTTTTATACTAAGGAAGCAAATAACTCTTCCCCTATTCATCAAATGTTTTCTTAGATTTCATAATCTCATCAAATAACCCAGTGAGCCAATTAATACCCAATTCCCCAAAATATTTCCACACTTTAATGTAGATGTTATTAAATCCAACCACTTTACCATTTTTCATCCCTCTTAAATCCTCTTTAACCTCAAAATGATGAACTTTTTGATAATAGCTTTAATTAAGTTCCTTTCGACCAATACTTATATTATCTAAGTCTAAACCACACATCCGCTCTTCATTAAAGAGATTATTAAAGTACCATCCCCATCTTTTCCTAATTTCCTCATTCATAAAAAGGGTACGTCCTCCATCCTTTATGCGCTGGACTTGATTTAAATCTCTAGATTTTTGCTCTCTATCTCTAGCTAAATCGTAATTTTTTCCCCACCATTCTTAGTATGTAATAAATGGTACAACTCAAAAACTTGAGATTTAGTTTTACTAACTGCTTTTTTAGCCTCTCTATGGGCAACACGATATCGAGTCCAAGTATCCTCATTACTATAAGGGTATGAAGCTTTAATAAACTTTCATTTCATTTTAACTTTTAGTTGAATATTCTCATTTCACCACCATGATTTTTTTCCTTTTGGACAAAACCCTTTAGATACTCCTAGAATAGAAGTAGCTATATTTTAAACACTTAGAAACCTCATCTCATATGTAGTCGACGGTTCCTTGAACTTCCCAATCCACTTCCTTAAATAATTTGTTTTTAAATCCCATTATAAGATTATCCTTTAGTCAGTACCATCTTATTCTCGAATTCCTCAATTGTTTCATATTTCTCTTATAATTATTAACCCGCGGTTCTAAAACTAATAAACGATGTTGGACGACCAGAATTTCATCGGGTATAACCTTACAATCCTTAATAAATCTTCTATTTAACCTTTTTATCAGGGAGTAATCAATTTGGGATCTTGTGATTGTTGGAGTTGGTGCCTTAGAACCAACTTGTTTAGTGATTGATTACATGTTTTCTTATTAAAGAAGTTTTCTTATCACATATTGATTAGTCTTCTGCATGATATTTTTATGTGATAATGTCATTAGAATATATGTCGTGCTGAATGGTTATAGCAGTTCCCCGCTATGATTAGTCTTGTTTTATGGTCGGATGATATTGTCTAACCCGCATCGAGCTTCCCCCGGGGCTTAGAGAGAGTTGTCTCTAGGTATTCTCTACCTACCCACCGGTGTCTCCATCTCCGGCCAAGGCCAACCGAACTCTTCATCTTTCTTTCCATCCCCACGGCCCCGACCAGCAACTTCACACGGACAATACAGGCTATCAGGAGTAGGAGGCTCATAAGATATTGAAACACCTTCTTATGGTGTTTGCTCTTGGTAATCTTCAAGATAGGAGGTTATGAGAACAAACTCATTAATAAAAAATCCACATTTCCCTGTATCATTGGATGTTCCTATCTGGAGACGTGCGTATTGATCCTTAGACTTTAAGATTATCATTAATGAATATCACGACTTGCATACTTTGATGTATTAACGAAAACCATGATGACATATGTTCGTGGAGAAGATATGTTGGGGTGTGTCACAAGTGATATTGTATTAATGAATAATGCGAGAAAAGATTTATCTCTTTTGTTTTTTTGATGAAAGTTGATATCTGAAGCCTTTTGATAAAATAGATTTGCCTACATAAATCCATAACCACGATGCTCGGTGGGCAAGTTCATTTCTGGAAATTCAAAGAAAGAGGAATCAAGTATATATGTTGATGGAACCAACACACAACCTATTCGATTTGAGATATCACGATAAATTAATTATATCACACGGTAAACGTCCGTAGGAGATTGGACGTCGTTGTGACGTTAACTTTTCTCTATGGATGCCTTAGCGTGTTGCTAGATGGTAATCTTGAATTTTAGGTGGTTATGCCTGATGCAACTGAGAAAGAGGCCTAAAGGGTCACACATTAAGTGTATTTGCAATATCAATTAAATTATAATATTGAATTTAATAAGTTGAAATGAATAATATTTATTTCAGTTATTGGTTGTTCACCATTATTTAATTACAAGTTATTTGAAAGAATAAGAGAGTTAAATAATAGTAAATATTTATTTGCAAGTTTGGCTGATAGTATATTTATTATATTTATCGTAGAATAATGCAATGACATTTATTTAATTAAATAGTTATTATTCGAGAATCGATAAATGTCGACGAGTGAAATCAGACCAAACTTAATGTTCCGATTAGAAACAAATAATATTTATTTATATTCTTGCTGTGTTGTACATGTCAACTGATTAATAATATTATTATTATGGATGTGAGACCAACTAAGAATACGAAAGATGGTTAAGGGGGTGTGTGCAATTTGCCAATCCTAAACCTATCACAATAAATATCTAATTACGACTCTTTCATAAATAACTTTTGGTGTGCACAATGGATAAGGAGAGATTGCTCAAGCCCTAGAGTGCACCCTCTCTTCCTCCTCAATCCTTCGAGAGAACACCAAGGGTTCTTCATCCTTCATGAAGAATATTGCTGTGATCAACCACGAACAACACAAGCGATTAAGATCGTTCGTGCTAGTACTTGACGATTCTAAGATGTTGATAAGAGATTATGGTACATGTGTGGATCACCGCTAGAGAGATTTTGCACTTGAATCCTGCAACGCAACGACGATGAGATGAATTCTATTTCATCAGATCATCAACGAAAGCTGAATTGCAAATTGAGGTAATTCTATATCTGCTCATAAATTAATTATAAATTACATGTGAAGATCCCCTCCCTTCGGTTCCGTCGTATTAATTTGGTCTATTAATCTATTGTTTTCGTTGGACATGACGTTCTGATTGTGTAAAGCAACAATTACACCTCATTTAAGACTAAAAATCGAGTTGGTCATGCCTTCAAAGGATGGTTCCGTTGTGTTTGGAACCTTGAGTGACTCCGCTTTTATATGTAATAAGATGTTCCTCTCGTTTCCTAAAGATCATATTTGCGGCCATAAAATCACAACTATAGGCAAGGTCTAAGACCTTTACCATCTACCACACCTAAACCAAACCCTTTATGACGATCTATGTGATCTTTAGAATCCTTTCCTACATGCCCATTTAGGTCATCATTTATAAAAATCTTCTTATATTGCTGCAAACTTTGAATCAAAGCACCGAGGCGATGTGGCCACGGGGCTTGACACCCCTTTAGCAAGAACATCAATAAGCCGCCCTGTTGTTTATGTTGGAGTTGGTGCCCTAGAACCAACTTGTTTAGTGCTTGATTACATGTTTTCATTATTAATGAATTTTTTTTCACATTATTATTGTTCCTCTGTATAACATTTGTACGTGATTATGTCTTAAGAATAAATGTCACATTGAAAGGTCATAGCAGTTCCCTACTATGATGATAACCTAGAGGTGCCCCGATATTATTCTTGAATCTTGTTTTATGGTTGGATGATATTTTCTGACGGGACACAAACAATACAGGTTATCTGCAGTAGGAGGCTTATAAGACATTGAGACACCTTCTCATGGTGTTCTCCTTTGATAATCTCCAAGATAGGAGGTTATGAGAATAAACCTGTCAAATAAGAAATCCACATTTTCACGTGTCATTGGATATTCCTATATGCGGATGTGTGTTATTGAAGTGCTTGCTTTAAGAGTGAAACATAAAATACCATGTGGATCTTTGTCGTGGATGAAAGCTGGAGTTGGTAAGCCTTTGGGCCAATACGTTTGTTCACCCAAAAAGGGCTGAAATATCAAGTGAATAATTTGGGATTATGCATTGAGAAATTGGATGCTGTCGATGAGGGTGTAATTTTAGGTAAACCCGTTCTCCACTTTCAGAGCTAACATCTTATCATTGCTTGCTGGATGTTGTTTTCTTTGAATCAT
The DNA here is from genome assembly GCA_963277665.1 of Viscum album. Taxonomy (NCBI): domain Eukaryota; kingdom Viridiplantae; phylum Streptophyta; class Magnoliopsida; order Santalales; family Viscaceae; genus Viscum; species Viscum album. The sequence continues at coordinate 309,565,288 of OY728133.1, read as the reverse complement.
GGGCTCTAGACAATCTTTTCTTAAGTTGTTTGAGGGCCTCATCCTGAGCAACCCGTTCTTTGATCATGGCCTCTACACATATTTCACTAAGATGGAATGACACGATAGTTGATGGCTTATGCCCTTGCAGAATCTCAAAGGGAGACCAATCAATGGAGTTTTGTACTAAAATTTGGCCCTAGGAAACCATACAATCCAAGCAAATGTGGGGTTGCTCTGAAGCTAAACAATGAAGGTAGGTCTTGTGACACCTTATGACTACTTCGTTGGATTGTTAGTTTTTAGATGGTATGTTGAGCTTGAAGATGAGTCTCTTGCTATTTAATTGATACGGGTTTGCTTAAGTGAGGTGAAGTGTGCATATTTGAAAAGATGGTTGACTGTTACAGGGATTGCATGTTACCCTTTCGATTTTTATTGGCTAGTAATGAAGTCAAGTGAGAGAGGACTTATAGTGTTGCCATGTGTTGCAGGTTTGGATATATATTTTTGACCATGCTCATCATCCCTTTGTTGAGAATTGTGCACTAAAGCACAAACCACAACGTGGTGAAAGTCACTACGCCATGGTCTATGTCTTCTTGTGGTATATTATACCACATTGTAGCACGCTTCTTGAATGATATGTGATATTGTTCGACCGACTCTGTAACACCATGAAATTTTATGATATGGTTCTTTATAATTAAATTTGATTTTTTTGATAGCTTGCTTTACACGCAACACCAAGTATAAATGAATCGCGTTATACCATTGAAATATTATTATTTAATGGGACAATTATCGCCTAGCTATTGGATTAACAGGTATAAATAGGGCTAACTAAATTATGAAAAAATATTGTTCATATATGCATAAAATAAATTCACTGGTTATCTAATGGTTAGAAATGTAAATAAAAGCGTTTGAAGGTAAATAGAGATGTTTTTATGAAAAACCGTTTTTATGCGCACAATTTGTTTTTATTTAAATAAATTAGATTAATCTCTATTGATGAATGCTTTTAATGAAATGAAAAGATAATATATTCAATTGAATGTTTTAATATTTATTTAAAGGTTTTTACTAGGTATAAGATAAGAATAAATTCAGTTTTATGTTCAAATATGCATTTTTCTAAAAACGGGTTTGCTGCGTTTTGCACACTTATTATAAAGTGATTTTTTGCCACTTCTAGGAATTGAATCTCAAAAAATGAATCTCATATTTGGAACCAGGAGTTTTAAATTTTGTGAATAGGTTTTTTATTTTTGGTCATTATGAATAATAACATTGATAAATATTTGTTATCTCAGTAAGAGTAAAATGAGTAAAACATGGTTAGAACTTTTAGATAAAGCTTTAAAATTTCTCTAACACTCACTTTTATCATATTGAAAAAGTATGGTTACTTGGTGTCATTTTTCTTTGATCACGACCTTTATATTAATTTAAAAAAATCATAAATACAAAATGTTACTCTCTTGACTTTAATATCTTTAATATTTTTTAATAATGATAAAAAGAGGTTATGTTCGGTTCTAAATGTTTATTTGAAATATGAATTAATTGTTTTTATTATAGAAATCTATTTTTAATTTGTAGTGATTGAACAATTACCTTAAAGTCTTACACAACACTGACACAGTATTTATTCAATTAATAGAAAAATAAAATAAATGATTTTAAAAATTTTAAAATACAATTTCGGTGAATTATTGTATTCTATGAATTTTGTAGATAAATATAACATATTAATGATGTTTTAAAAGTTTAGATTTGAATTTCATTGTTATCTTGATGACATTAAAGTTAAATTAAATGAATAGTTCAAAAGGGATCCTTGTTTTTCCTTTTCTTTTTTTAATAATGGGGTTGATTCCCAACCCATTTCAGTATAATAAACAATATTTTATTAAATTATTTAAAATTCATAAAAAACCTATCTTCACCCAAGTGAATGATATATGGTTACCACGGTTCATTTATGAGTCCCTTGTCTTTTTATGACAACATTCTTGACCCTTAAAGAGTAAAAAACTTTGATATTGTGGTAATTGTGAAAAAAGTTAACGTTTTGTTAAAACTAAGAGATAAGGGTTAAAACATCACTTAAAACTTGTTTAAATATTACCGGATGAGAGGATTTCGACTTATCCTCATCATATCTTTGAAATATATCAATTTGGAGTCACTTGAGCTTGAAAATTAATTTATAATAATTTAATACGTTAAGTAATTTCAAGAGCGCCCCTCTTCTCACTTATAAATGTCATATCTTCTCCTCTTTTCCTTACACTTTTTGAGTCTTCTAGCTCAACCAAACTCTGCCATAATACCTTCCTAGTTTCCTTCCCCACGTCCTTGAGCTTCTGGCCTTGCCAAAAGACTATCCTCAACTTAAGGTGTAAGCCAAAAAAAGTTTCTCAACGAAAAAGGTAACTCTTAACCGAGTACTTTCAATTTTATTTCTTTACCACTTTTGAATCTATGGTATCCATTCTAAAATAACGAATTCAGTATTTTCAGTATACTGAATTGTTATTATGATGATGGAACAAACATTATTCACCTACTTTTCATCATTTGGGAAAAAAAATATCACTTGTGCGTACGTGTGAATTACCACCTTCACGAAGTGATGCGTTTTGTTTTTCATCACCACTTCACGTTGATGGTTATAATGGTGGATTTACTGAATATGCATGATATTTGTGATATAATAATTATTATGGAAAGATGAATTATTATTTATCTTTTTTCCGTTCCATATATCGAAAAGTGGAAACATCACTCATGCGTACGTATGGATTACAATCTCCACGAAGTGATGCAATTCATTTTTCATCTCCACTTTATATGAATAGTTATAAAAGTGTATATAATGATTACATATGAAACTCATGACATGATTAACATTCTGGAGATTATGAAACAATAATTAAAAGGTTAAGGACCGGAACCGCCAACCAAAACATGCATGAGAAACGATGCAGTTATAACTTGAAATAGTGATTTTAATAAATAATTGTTAACACACGAGTGATAAAATGCTATAAGAAAATCATATATGGTATGATATATATATATAAGTATGGTTTTGGAATAGATGTATAATAAATCTATACTTATTATGTAGGAGGTTCGAACGCGTACAAAGCCAAACGATACTTGAGGTAAGAGATTTATGTTTCAATCCCATTTTAATCGGGGTTGTTTATGCTTGAATTTCCGTTGAGGCAATTATATGATCTTTATCTGATAAATATTTTTCAATTTATTTACCTCTAGTTATTCATGGAATTTTCAAGTGATAGTATCACTTGTTGCGAAAACATTAGGAGTTGCAACGACAAAATAAGTTCACTTTATTTACCTTTATTTACCTCTAGTTATTCAAGAAAGAATCTCACCGTGGAGCTCAACTCGCAGAGTTGCGACCTGATGCGTAGTATGGGTCGCAAACATTCGGCCCAACATCATCCAATCAGACCAGGCTACACCAATCCAACACCATTTTCCTCTCGTGGTACTTAAAATGACTGAGAAAATATTTTTGAGAAAAAGAGACTTTAATTCCTCTTTGGTCGGGAATTTTTTCTTTTAGGCCCATGTTTTCTTTAATTTTTTTTAAGAATGTTTTATTATTCTCTTATGAATGTTTAAATTCATTTTTACCCATGTTTGATTTTTTATAAAAATGTTTTAAATGAATCTTCTTGTTATTTTTCGAACGACTTACTTTTGACTTTTTACTGAAAATGTGAAAAGAATCTTTTTGTTTTAACGTACACGGCATGAATGAAATTTCCCACTGCCTTGACCACTCAAAGCTTTGAAACTTCCTTTACAAGTTTCCATTGTTCTTTTCAAATAAATTATTTTCCATGATATTTTGGAATTTTTTAGATTTTAAAGAAGTGATTTCAAAACCAAAAGGGTATTTTCCTCAAGAAATATTCCAGTTATCTTTTAAACGAATTTTCATCTATAATAACATCTTTTGATATTAATTATGATTTACTGGGGATATGTTCAGTGATACCATTCTTATTCTTTTTCTGGATCGTTTATGAAGAACCTTTGTGATATTTTGTTTTAACAAAGTTTTTGTATTTGTTGACAACTAATCTTTTTTTAAAAGAATGTTTTTGAAAAACAGGTGAACGTTGCTGAATGTTTGAACCCAAACATAAATGGGGTGAAAAGTTTTGTTTTTGAAAAAGGTTTTTCCAAACGTAGAGGATCAGACTGAGCAGCATCGAACGCAGAGTATCGGACTGAGCAACATCGTTCGCAGAAGTCGTCAGAAAGTTAAAGTTGTTGATCAAAGACACCATCAGTCTCAGATCCATCGACATGAAGTTCAAGATCTATCGGACACGATGTTTGTTAGAAAGATTTTTTTGAGTTAGAAAGTCAAAATGTTGCTAGACGGTGATGTGAGGAGTTAGAAAGTTCTTTACTTTCTAACCTTAAAACAGATGATGCTTTGCTGGTCACGAAGTTCTCATAAATCATGAAATATTCTCATGATAAAAGCTTTTGAAGAAATGAAGGGCGCAACATCGAACGCAGAGTATCAGACTGAGCAACATCGTTCGCAGAAGTCGTCAGAAAGTTAAAGTTGTTGATCGTACACATCATCAGTCTTAGATCCATCGACATGAAGTTCAAGATCTATCAGACATGATGTTTGTTAGAAAGAATTTTCTGAGTTAGAAAGTCAAAATGTTGCTAAAGAAGTCGAATGAAGACGGTGATGTGAGGAGTTTGAAAGTTTACTTTCTAACCTTAAAACAGATGATGCTTTGCTGGTCATGGAGTTCTCATAAATCATGAAACATTCTTATGATAAAAGCTTTTGAAGAAATGGGAGAATCCTAAAGATTGTATCGGTTCCTGAAATCAAGACAAAGTTTGCATCGGATCCCGAACACAAAAGTTGTCAGAAGTCTGAATGAGTTATAACTGATGAGGTTTGAAGAATTTCAAAGTTTCTAAGTGAAGTCACCGTTGAATACTTTCCATCGTAATGAGAATTTCATCGTTATGAGGATTCTATCGGATTGAAGCCGAGGAAGTTAATCAGTCTGAAGCGGAGGAAGTAATCGGATTGAAGCTGAGGAAGTTAATCGGATTGAAGCTAAGGAAGTTAATACGACTGAAGCCGAGGAAGTTAATCGGACTGAAGGTGATGAAGTTACATCGGATTGAAGAAAAGTTAGTATATTCGAAAAGACTTATTTCAGAGAAATCTTGAGGAGGTTTTAAGCGGTCAAAGTTGAAGTTTAAATGTGATTGATTTTTGGAGATTTAAAATTTGAGTAAGCGGGAAAAGTTTTTCGGTTTCCCGCCTTTGTTATTTTGAGTTGCCTATAAATAGCACAATACATTTGTACTTTGCAACTTTTCACGTATGCGGAAAAGGCAGAGCGCTACATAATTCTTGTCAAGTTTTTCTTTCTAGACTGAGATCTCAAAAGAAGGTTGGACACCTGGAAATTTTGTTTACCGGACTGAGGAAGATCAGATCGAGTATTTGAGCAGAGTTTGAATAATGTAGATTGTGAATGAGTTCATCGTATTGAGTCCATCGGACTGAGTTTATCGGATCCAGTCTCATCGGACTGAGAGAATCGAACCCAGCCAAATCGAACTGAGGATCCAGACTGAGCATTTGCGGAGCAGTTTGAATAGTCTTTATTCTTTTGTTTTGGCTCAATTGTTTGTAAGAAAACTTTGTAAATTGACGAGAGTCAGTATAATTATTCCTATCAGGAGATATAAGGTGTTTAATGAGAGGTGACAAAAGTTGTATTCACTTATTCATAATAGTGAATTTGCATAGACCCACGAGAGTGACTATGAAAAAGATGTAGGTTCTCACACTGAGGCCAAACCTTGTAAATCTCATGTGCTTTACTTGCTTTCCTAGTTTTGCATGGATGAATATTTACTAAAAGATGATAATGATATAAATTTTAACATTTTGTAGAAGTTAAGTTTTAAAAGTCTTGAAACTTATAAAAAGTGAACAACTGATTCAACAATCTCTTCTCAGTTGTTATTCGATCATTTGGAACTTCAGTTTATGACTATGATGATGAGATTTTTATAAAACCCGTTTATTTTCCACGGGTATGCTATGATGAAATGGTGAAATGTTTATGAAACCCATTTTCTTTCCACGGGTTCGGTTATGATGACATGATGAATGTTTTATGATATTGCGACATACATATGTATGGTTTTCGTTATGTGACGAGTGAGACTGAAATTATATTGCCCTCCAATGCATTGGGTAAAGCTTTATATCTAATGAGATAATAATGAGAAACGAGTTGATGTGCTCGATCCACTATGAGAAACTGGTGGGGAAGCCCGATCCGTTATAATATGGGAAACATGTGTTGATGCCTGATCCACTATGATTTGATGGTGTCGGTAGTTAACCTTGACATATAAAATGGTTTCTATCCTATGATGGTGCCACACTTTTATGACATGTTTTTATGTTTATGATTTGAACTCGTGGTTCATGATTGATTAGTGATGATTTCTGACTCTTATGATTCTTGTCTTTCAAATGCTAAAGATTTATGCCATGATTCATGATTATTATCCATGATAAATTTGGTATGAATTTTGTAATTTATGTTCATAATCTCATATCCTTATACTTATCTTATGCTTTCATATGATCATCAATTGATATCTCTATTGTTTACCCTTATTGAGCATCTGAGCCCCCTCTTTGTTATGTTTCCTTTCCCCATGTTATGAAGAAAAGTTTTAAGTAGGGCATGATTTCTGACACTTATGATTCATGTCTTTCAAATGCTAAAGATTTATGCCATGATTCATGATTATTATCCATGATAAATTTGGTATGAATTTTGTAATTTATGTTCTTAATCTCATATACTTATCTTATGCTTTCATATGATCATCGATTGATATCTCTATTGTTTACCCTTATTGAGCATCTGAGCCCCCTCTTTGTTATGTTTCCTTTCCCCATGTTATGAAGAAAAGTTTTAAGTAGGGCATGTCAAGAAGGGTACAAAGTGAGAAGAACTTTATGAGAGATGAAGAATGTACCTAAATATTATGTTTATATATCTAGTCTCCAAAGACACTAAACCTTTACGGTTCTGGCGTGGATCGTAATGCTATGTATTGAATATTCATCTAGAATGATGTAATATTCATGTATGAAAAGTTTGGGCCGCCTCAGTCGGTATTAGAGCGGGGTTTAGTCAATCTTTGGAGATTAGGATTAGTAAACTTTGGTGAAAACCCTGGGGGATAAGTTAAGTATAGGATAACATCTTAAAGTTTTGGTAAGATAAAAATTATGTGGGTTTACTCACAATACATCCCGGTCTGGATACTACAAGTGGATGTGGTTTTAGCATAGATTCATCTAGGGGTAATAACAATGAAAATAGTTGGTTGAGTATATTTCAGTCATCATTCTAGTGCACGGTGAATGTGCCCTTACCGTGTTCCTGGTTTGATCCTCTCGGGGGATATGCTTGAGTTAACTCACATTTTCCTTATGAACTATTATGAAAGATTTAAATAGATAGTGACCAAGGTTGACTTAGGTTAAATCTTGGGTGACATAGGTTGAAAAGACGGTGTCATGAATAAGGCATCCTATAAATGATTTTTTTTTGATTATGTGGTTTCTCACTATGACTATTGTTCACGCTATGGTTTTTGGTTTTAGTCAATGACTGGGATCCGAAGGAATTGTGTTAATGCCTAATGTGACAGACAATGCAATGAAGTACTTCCCTCATATTTTACGTACAAAAATGGAGAAGAAACTCCTTGAGTTTAAGCAAAAGGAAGATGAATTCATTGGTACTTATGCGCCAAATTTTACGAAACCTGCAATGTATGCTTTTGGTTTAATAATTAACCCTGAAAGCAAAATTGATCGATTCTTTTGTGGCTTAAAACCAAGTCTCCGAAATGCGTTAGCTATAAGTGACTTTAGTAGCTATGAAGAAATCGTTCGATGTGCACTCAAGGTAGAAATGGAAATTGGAGATTTCCACCATTCCCATGGTTTTGATAAGAAAAGGAAGATGAAGTCTCGTGAAAACTCGAATAAATCACATGATGGAAAGAAAATTCAGTCACCTACACACTACCAATGTGGGAAGAAACATCAACGAAATTGCTTGAATGGAACTGGAGATGCTTTAAATGTGGAAAGGATGGTCATAAAGTCTGTGAATGTCGAAAGACGATGAATAGATTAGTTAATGCAATGGAGGAAAAGAAGACACCGACTAATGCACGACCCACACTTCAATGCTTCAAATGCAAGGAGCATGGGTATTATGTCAACCAGTGCATGAATCCGAAGGTTTATGATGATGATCAGTGTCAACAACCTCTTGAGCCCAAAGATAGAGAAATCTCATGCAATCACAACTGTCAAAGTGGGTTGCGAGAATGACGTGGTGAAAGGTATACTTATCATCCACTCTAGAATAACTAATGTCTTATTTGATTTTGGCTTTACCCATTCTTTTATATCTATGGAATTTGCTAAGGGTATTGAATTACCACCTCAATGATTAAATGTTGAGTTAGCGGTGAAAACTCTTAATCGTACTATTCTCACATCTCAAGTCTATAATTCCTCTCTGATTGAAGTTTGTGGGAATGTGCTTCCTGTAAATATTGTGATTCTCCCTTTAGTTGAATTTGATGTGATTCTAGGCACGAATTGATTCTCTTTATACAACGCACATATCAATTGCCGAGCAAGGGAAGTCACATTTCATATTCCGAATGAACCTATCGTTTATCAGTGCGAGGATGAATACGAGGTTCTAATGGAAATTACTGTCTTAATTCTTATCCATGAAGAGCATCTATCTCAGATGGTTGTGGAGAAACTCAATATTGCGAAAATGCCTATTGTACGAGAGTTTCTTTCCAGAAGATTTGACCAATCTTCCTCCAAATCGTGAAGTTGAGTTTTCAATAGAACTCATATGTGGTGCTATGCCTAATTCAAAGACTCCTTATAGAATGCCCCCAATTGTGTTGCAAGAATTGAAGAAACAACTTTAGGAAAATCTTAATAAATGATTCATACTCCCTAACGCGGCACCTTGTGCACTTGTTCTTTTTGTTAAGAAGACAAATGAGTCAATGCGTTTTCGCATTGATTATCGAGAACTTAACAAGATCACTATCAAGAACAAGTATCTTTTAACTCGTATCGATGATTTGTTTGATTAATTACGAGGAACTCAATACCTTTTCAAGATTGACCTTTGTTCTGGATATCATCAATTGAAAGTTAAGGAGGATATACCCAAGATAACCTTCCATACTAGGTATGAACATTATGAATTTATAGCAATATTATTTGGACTTGCTAATGCCCTCGCTAAACTCCAAGAGAATCTTGATAAGAGATTCATACGCCCTAGTGCGTCACCTTGGGGTGCATCTGTTATTTTTGTTAATAAGAAAGATGTGTCAATGCGTCTTTGCGAGAACTTAATAAGATCACTATCAAGAACAAATATCCTTTACCCCATATCGATTATTTGTTTGATCAATTACAAGGAGTTCAATACTTTTCCAAGTATGCAAGATCATTTGAGAATTTGTGCTGAAGACCACAAGGAGAAGTTGTATGCAAAATTTACCAAGTATGAATTTTGGCTTCAGAAAGTTTCATTCTTGGGTCATATAACCTCAAGTGAGGGTATATCGGTGGATCCTTCAAAGATGGAAGTTATTGAGCAATGACTTAGACCAACCGCGGTAACTAAAACCCGTAGTTTTCTTGGGTTAGTTGGATACTATCGACCATTTGTGAGAGATTTTTCACTACTATCTAACCCAGTCACTAAGTTGACTCGAAAGGGGGTTAAGTTCTTGTAGACGGATGTGAGAAGAATTTCAAGGAGCTAAAGGGAATGTTGGTTAGTGCACCTGTGCTCACACCACCCTGTAGTGAAGAAGGATTTGTGATCAATAGTGATGCCTCAAAGAAGTGACTAAGATGTGTACTAATGCAGAATGACATGGTGATAACATATGCCTCACACCAATTGAAAATACATGAGCAAAATTACCCAATTCACGGTTTAGAGCTGAAAGCAGTAATTTTTGTGTTGAAAATATAGAGACATTATCTTTATGGTGAAAGATGTGACATATATACATATTCTAAAAGTTTAAAGCATATATTCACACAGAAATAGTTGAATATGCATTAAAGAAGATCGTTGAAGTTGATTGAAAATTATGACTGTTTAATACATTACCATCTTGGGAAGTCGCGGACAAGGCGGCTGATAATTTGAGTCGGAAGAACCATGCTAGTTTGACTATGATGTGGATTAAAAGAGATCCAATATTTTTGAATTTGTAGAAGATGAGACTTGAAATCCTGAGGAAAGGGGACAAATCCTATCTTTCTCTGATAAATGGTCAATCACCTATCCATATGAGGATTAAAGAGGCGCAAAAGGAAGATGTGGAACTACCGAAGAAAGTCAGAAATATTCTTGAGTTCCATCATGATTGTGATGGAATGATAAAGTTTAAGAACCGAGTATGGGTCCCGTCAATACCATAATTGAAGAAGGAACCGTTAGATGAAGTTCACAGTTCGTCATGCTCTATTCATCATGGAAGTACGTAGATGTGCAAAGATCTGAAAGAATATATATATGGTGGGACAACATAAAAAGAGATGTTGCAGAGTATGTATCTCGATGCTTGGTACGTCAGCAAGTTAAGACTAAGAAACAAAGAACGTTACAACCATTACCCATACCAGAATGGAAATGAGAAAACATTATCATGGATTTCTTCATTGGACTCCCCAAAACATCTGAAGGGCACAATGTTATTTGGGTTCTAGTTGACCGGTTTACGAAGTCAACATACTTCATTGCTATCAGAGAAGATTTCTCTCTTGATCAGCTTGCCAGTATGTACATTAAGGAAGTGATGAGATTGCACGGAGTACCACTCTCAATTGTATCTGACCGGGATTCGAGGTTTACCTCGAAGTTCTGGCAAAGTCTTCAACTAGCTCTGGATTCAAAGTTGTGTTTCAATACTGCTTATCATCCTTAGACAGATAATCAGTCAAAAGTTGGTGACAAGGTATTCCTACGAAGATCACATTGGGAAAAAGTTATGAGATTTGGAAAGAAGAGCAAACTGGACCCTAGATACATCGGTCCCTTTAAGATTTTTGATCGCATCAGGATGACAGCTTATCGTTCGACACTTCTGAATCTCTCTCAAGTTCACGATGTGTTCCATGTATCTCTCCTGAGGAAGTACATACTTGATCTTTCACACGTACTAAACTCAGAGGTTGTACCGCCGGAGCAAAATCTCTCTTATGAGGAACAATCAATGGAGATTCTGGATCGTGAAGATAAAGTGCTACGGAACAAGACTAGTCACCTGGTTAAAGTTATCTGGAGGAATAAAAAATTCGAAGAATCTTCTTGGAAACCTGAGGATTTGATGAAACAGAGATATCCTCATTTGTTTTTATCAGTGTGACAAAATTCCGAGGACAAATTCATTTTTAGGGGTAGAATGTAACACCCAGAGATTTTATGATATAGTTTTTTGTATATATAAATTTGATTTCTTTGATAGTTTGCTTTACATGCAACATCGAGTATAAACGAACCGTGTTATACTATTGAAATATTATTATTTAATGTGACATTTTGTGCATAACCGTTGGATTGACCAGTATGAATAGGGCTAACTAAATTATGAAAAAAATATTGTTTACATATGTATAAAATAAATTCATTGGTTATCAAATGGTTAAAAATAAAAATAAAAACGTTTGAAGGTAAATAGAAATGATTTTATGAAGAACAATTTTTATGCGCACAATATGTTTTTATTTAAATAAATTAGATTAATCTTTATTGATGAATGCTTTTAATGAAATGAAAAGATAATATATTCAATCAAATGTTTTAATATTTATCTAAAGGTTTTTACTTGACATGGAATAAGAATAAATACAATTTTATGTTCAAATATGCATTTTTCTAAAAACAGTTTTCTGCGTTTTGCGCATTTATTGCAAAATGAATTTCTGCCACTTTTAGGAATTGAATCTTGACAAATGGATCCCATATTTGGAATCAGGAGCTTCAAATTTGGTAAATAAGTCTCTTTTATTTTTGGCCATTATGAATAGTAATCTTGATAAATATTTGTCAGGTCGGTAAGGGTAAAACGGGTAAAATACGTTTAAAACTTTGAGACAAGACTTTAAAATTTCTCTAACACCTGCCTTTATCTTATTGGATGAGTGAAATTCGACCATTCTCATCCAAGATTTGAAAATATGGCTACTATGCAACTTGTCTTTGATTACGACCCTTATATTATTTTAAGAAAATGATAAATACAAAAATGTTTCTCTTTTGGCTTTAATATCTCTAATATTTTTTCATAATGGTAAAAAGAGGTTATGTTTGGTTCTAAATGTTTATTTGAAAGATGAATTAATTGTTTTTATCATAGTAATTTATTTTTAATTTTTAGTAATTGAACAATTACCTTAAATGCTTACACAACGCCAACGTCGACATAATATTTATTTAATTAATAGAAAAATATAATAAATGATTTTAAAAATATTAAAAGTAATACAATTTGGGTGAATTTTAGTGTTCCTCTGTAGATAAATATAACATAATAGTGATGTTTTAAAAGTTTAGATTTGAATTCCATTGTTATCTTGATGACATTAAAGTCAAATTAAATGAATAGTTTCAAAAATGTCATTAATGATATTTTATAATAAACAATATTTTATTAAATCATTTAAAATTCATAAAAAACCTATCTTCGGTCAAGTGATTGATATATGGTTTAAAATATAAACCACGATTCATTTACGAGTTGTCTTTTTATGGTAACATTCTTGACAAGGGTAAAAAACTTTGATATTGTGGTAATTGTCAAAAGGGTTAATGAGGGGTTAAAACTACGAGATCAAGATAAAGCTTGTCTAAATATTATTGGATGAGAGAATTTTGACCTATCCTCATCATATCTTTGTACTATATCAATTTGGAGCCACTTGTATCTGAAAATTAATTTATATTAATTGAATACTTTAAGTAACTCCAAGAGTGCCCCTCTCTTCACTTATAAATGGGCATCTCTTGTCTTCTTTTCCTCACACATTTTGAGTCTTTTAGCTCGGCCAAGCCTTGCCACAATACCTTCACAGTTTCCTTCCCCACGTCCTATTGCTTTTGGTCTTGTCAAAAGACCACCCTTTCAAGGCTTAAGGTGTAAGTCAACGAATGTTTCTCAACGAAAAAGTACAGCTCTTAACTGAGTACTTTTAATTTTATTTCTTCTTTTACCACTTTTAAATCTATGGTATCCATTCTAAAATAATGAATTCAATATCTTCAATATACTGAATTTTATTATGATAATGGAACAAACATTATTCACCCACTTTCTATCATATGAGAAAATAAAACATCGGTCATGCGTACGTGTGGACTACCATCTCCATGAATTGATGTGTTTCGTTTTTCATCACCACTTCAAGTTGATGGTTATGATGATGGATTTACTAAATATGCATGATATTTGTGATATAATAATGATTCTGAAAAGCTGAATTATTATTTACATTCTTTTCGTTTCATCTATCAAAAAGTGGAAAAATCACTCGTGCGTACGTATGGATTATTGTCTCTACGAAGTGATGTAATTCATTTTTCATCACCACTTTATATGAATAGTTATAAATATGTATATAATGATTACATATGATACTCATAACATGATTAACATTTTGGAGATGATAAAACCATAATCAAAGTGCAAGGACTAAGGACTGAGACTGCCGAATCAAAACATGCATGAGAAATGAAGCAGTTACAAGAGGTTCGAATGCGTACTAAGCAAAACGAGACTTGAGGTAAGAGATTTATGTTTCAATACCATTTTAATCGGGATTGTTTATGTTTGAACCATTTTTCTATCTGTCGTACTTAAAATGATTGAGAAAATGTTTTTGAGAAAAAGATACTTTATTCTCTCTTTGATAGAGAATCTTTTTCTTCTATGTCTATGTTTTCTTTAAAATGTTTTCAAGAGTGTTTATTATTCTCTTATGAATATTTAAAGTCATTTTCCCCATATTTGACTTTTTATAAAAATGTTTCAAATGAATTTTCTTGTCATTTTCTGAATGAGATACTTTTGACTTTTTATTGAAAATGTAAAAGGAATCTTTGTTTTAATGTACACATTATGAATAGATTTCCCGCCGCTATGTCTCCTCAAACCTTTGAACCTTCCTTTACAAGTTTTCATGATTCTTTTCAAATAAAATGTTTTCATAATATTTTGGAAATTTTTAGATTTTAAAGAAGTGATTTCAAAATGAAAAATGGTATTTTCTTCAAGAAATATTTCAGTGGTCTTTTAAAGAAATTTTCATCTATGATAACATCCTTTGATGTTAATTATGCTTTACGGAGACTTTGATCCAGTGACACCATCCTTATTTCTTTTTTTGGATGGTTTATAATTATGATGATGAGATTTTTATGAAACCCATTTATTTTTCACAGGTTATGCTATGATGAAATGATGAAATGTTTATGAAACCAGTTTTCTTTTCACGGGTTATGTTATGATGATATGATGAATGTTTTATGATCTTGTGACACATGTATGATTTTCATTATGTGACGAGTGAACCCAAAATTATAGTCTTCCAATGCATTTGGTAAAACTATCTCATGAAATAATCATGGGAAACAAGTTGATGTGCTCGATCCACTATGAGAAACAAGAAGGGACGCCTGATCCACTATGAGAAACAGGTGGTGATGCCTGATCCGTTATGATATGGGAAACATGTGTTGCTGGCTGATCCACTATGATTTGATGGTCTCGGTAGTTAACCTTGACATATAAAATGGTTTCTATGCCTATGATGGTGCCACACTTTTCTGACATGTTTTTATGCTTTTGATTTGAACTCGTGGTTCATGACTGATTAGTGATGATTTCTCACTCTTACGATTCATGTATTTCAAATGCTAAAGATTTATTTCATGATTAATGATTATGATCTATGATAAATTTGGTATGAATTTTGTAAGTTATGTTCATAATCTAATACCCTTATACTTATCTTATGCTTGCATATTGTTAAAAGCAGTAGAGTATTAGATATTTTTAATATTCGTATCCCACATCGGTGTGGGTCATCTGTCGTATTCCCTTTTTCATTTATAAATTAAGCATCCTACCTTGTTGTGAGGTAAAGTTTCCATTCTAACATGGTATTAAAGGGCTAGGTTAAGGCATCGCTTCTCCTTGCGCGATGACCCTTGCTAGTCCGCTCAGCGCGTCGCCCCTTGCTGCGGGACGAGCCCCAACGCGACGACCTCCCCTCCCGTCGTGCCTCCTGTGCGAGGGCACCTCCAATGTGATGACTCTCTTGCGACGACACCTCTACCGCGATGGCTTTTGTGCAAACGGATCTATACAGTACGCGTCAACGCCGATGACTCTTAATCGTCTCAAGGCTCGCCTTCTTTCAAAGGTTATACAGAGACACAAGGAGTTGATTATTTTGACACTTTCTCTTCAATGACAAAGATGGCCTCGGTTCTCATACTTATCTCTCTTGCTGCATCATCTCACTGGCCTCTCCATCAGTTGGATGTTAAAGATGCTTTTCTTCATGGATTTCTTAATGAAGAAGTTATATGGAGCAACCACCCGGGTTTGTTGCTCAGGGGGAGTCCTCCAAGGTTTGTCGTCTTCGTCTATCGTTGTATGGACTTAAGCAGTTGCCACGTTCTTAGTTCGGCCGTTTTTGCACTGTTATGCTTAGCTTTGGCATGTGTCAAAACATAAACGATTCTTGTGTTTTCTATCATCAATTTGCAATAGGAAGCATTCTTTTGGCGGTCTATGCGGATGACATTGTTATTACTAGTAGTGATACCGTTGGCATTGGTCGACTCAACTCTTTTCTTCATCAAAATTTCCAAACAAAAGATTTGGTTCCACTGCAATATTTTTCAGGAATTGAGGTCTCCAGATGTGAAAAAGAAAATTTTTCTATCTCAGAGAAAGTATGTTCTTGATCTGCTGCAGGAGACTGCCATGACTCGAGTTGACTCGAGCTGACTCAATTGTCTCACCCCTCGAACCTGGAGAAAAGTCACTTCATACTGACAGTGAGACGTTTTCATCACCCGATAGATATAGACGACTTGTTGGGAAGTTTAACTACTTGACGATGACTCGACCTGATATTGCTTGTGTGGTTAGCAAAGTGAGTCAGTTTATGGAATCTTCAATGGAAACGAAATGAGAGGTTGTTCTTTGCATTGTTAGATATGTGAAAAAGGAACCAAGTTTAGATCTTCTATATTCTGATCATGGACATACAAATATTGTGGCATTTTATGATGCAGACTATGCTGGATGTCTCTCTTCTAAGAGATCTACGTCTGGTTTTGTTGTATTTGTTGGAGGAAATTTGATCTCATGGCGAAGCAAGAAGCATAATGTTATCTCTCAATCACGTGTAGAGTCAGAGTATCGTGCCATGACATATGCGACTGCATAGATTATTTGGGCACAACAAATTCTTAGAGATTGGGTACACGACTAAGAAACCGGCACATATCTGGTGTGACAATCAAGGTGCTATCAAGATTGCCACAAATCCAGTCTTTTATGAGTGACAAAGCATATTGAATTTGATTGTCATTTCATTCGTGAAAACTTTGAGAAGATCACTTTCGACCATGTTCACACCTCTGATTAACTTGCAGATGTTCTCACAAAAGGGGTGCCTGAATCACGTGTCCAATTTGTGTGTAACAAGTTGGACACGATAAATATACATATCTCAATTTGAGGGGGAGTGTTAAGAGTAGTAGGATATTAGATATTTTTAATATTCGTATCCCACATCAGTGTGGGTTATCTGCTGTATTCCTTTTCTCATCTATAAATTATTACCCCACCTCGTTGTGAGGTTCGAGTTTCCATTCTAACACATATGATCATCGATTGATATCTCTCTTGTTTATCCTTATTGAACATTCGAGGTCACCATTTCTTATGTTTCATTTCCCCATGTTATGAAAGGTTTTAAGTAGAGTATGTCAAGAAGGGTACAAAGTGAGAAGAACTTTATGAGAGATGATGAATAATGTATCTAAATATTATGTTTATATATCTAGTCTCCAAAGACATCAAACCTTTACGATTCTCGCGTGGATCGTAATGTTATGTATTGAATATTCATCTAGAATGATGTGATATTTTGTATGAAAAGTTTGGGTCTCCTCAGACTCTTTCACACAGATTATCATGTTTATTTCGGCCCATTGACACATCATATGATTATGTGTAGATAAATCATTAATTGTTAAAGGTGTTTAACATTTGGATTAATTAATGAGGTAGAAGCCAAGCGGTTTGACTGTTTCATAATGTATGAAACGTTAGAACTCCAAGAGGCTCCTTCATTCAATGAAGGAGATCTATAAAATGGAGTTTCTTCGTCCTCATTCGGAACACTAGAGATCATTCTCAGTTGGCTGAAACTTTCTCGTTCTCTTCGTTCCATTTGCCTTTGAGGATGAGTTGCTAGCACACCTTTTTGGGGAAGAGGTCCCACCGAAGTTTTTGGTGATTCCAGTGAATGGTGGATAACCGTTGGAGGTAGGAACCCATTTGTTTCTGTTGAAGGAACTTGATCAAACTCACTGCTACCGAAGATCAAGAGCATGGACAATGAAGTATGAATGTTTATGGTTTTCTTATTTCTTCTTATTGATTCCACTCCCAGCCGATCTTGGCATGAGTTTTGTGTTTTCTTCCTCTGCTAATGGGCATAGAGATGTCCCACGAACCCATCACCTTTTTCCAGTTGTCAAATGCCAGGATGTATGGTTAATGTCATTTGGAAAAAATGCCATGAAACCCTTTAACAAGCTTTGTATTAATGGGGAATTGGTTGAAATTACCAAATTGTCATGATAAAAAAATATTTCACGTTGTTTGTTCCCCAATCGCAAAGAAGCAGCAGCTCCAATTTGTGTTTTTGAAGCTGGGGGGCTGTTTTCAACACCCTGTAGTTGAATGACACCATCTGCACAAGTAGGTGATGAAGGAATGAGACATAAATCACATTTGTTTGAGCTGCCATCGAGAATTCGAGACAGAGCATTTGTTGCATGATTCTTCGTGTCAGGATCATGGGAAATTGGTTGAAATTACCAAGTTGTCATGATAAAAAAATATTTCATGTTGTTTGTTGTTCCCCAATTGCAAAGAAGCAGCAGCTCCGATTTGTGTTTATGAAGCTGGGGGGTTGTTTTCAACACCCTGTAGTTGAATGACACCATCTGCACAAGTAGGTGATGAAAGAATGAGACATAAATCACATTTGTTTGAGCTGCCACCGAGAATTCGAGACAGAGCATTTGTTGCATGATTCTTCTAGTCAGGATCATAGGAAATATTAAATGAACACCTCAAATGGTACTTGAGACTTTTTTGATTGATGTGAATGGTGAAGGGTACTACTACCTGTTTTGAATTGTAAGGACCAGAGTCATGATCTCCTTTCTGTATACAGAATTAGATATATTTTTTGGTGATATTGCTTTACTGGATAAAAAAGCAACGGTTGGGTGGCAACCTTGCATAAGTATGACTCCTAGCTCGCATCGTGACACATCACACTCTGTTTTGAATGTTTTGGGATGGTGTATTGTTCTTCAGCTTATGCCCTAAGGCCCTGTTTGGTGCGGCTGAAACGGGAACACGGAAATGGAAAGGTAAAGGGAACCACAAGATTTGCGCATTCGGTAGGGGGGAGAGAGATTCCAAAGGAACCTACTGTTCCTTTGTTTTATGGAATCGGGATTCCATCCATAAACCATGGGAACCGGCATTTCCCACTGGAACGTATTTTCTTTGACAAAAATACCCACCCCTACCACAACTCGGTTGCTGATACAGGGGGCTACGACAACGAAGGTGGCGGTGACAAAGGGCTGCAGTGGCATGACTGCAATATCCAAGGGCTGCAACGGCGGCAGGGGGCTGAAACGACGACGACGAAATGGGGCTGTCTAGGGATGATGAGGTTGCGGCCATGGAGGGATGGGGCTGAAGCGACGGCGGGACCTTCGATGATGGGGGGCACCGTCGACGGGTTTGTGGCCATGGAGGTTCAACAACATGGGGATGCGCCGTCATGAGGTTGTGAGGGGATCTTCGACGACGGTATGTGTGTGTGTGTGGGGGGGGGGTTGATGGATATGCAACCATGGAGGTTTGACGTCAGTGTCCAAGGGCTGCAGTGAGGTTACAAGGAAGAAGACAAGGACATTTTGGTATTTTCATATTTCCAACTACCATTCCTTGCCCACCAAACATGATTTTATATAGAATTTGGATTCTCATTCCCTTTCCATCTCCCATTCGCATTCCATTTCCCTTTCCATCAAAAACCATTCCATATACCAAACAAGGCCCGAAAGAAATGGTAATTCTTTTTTTCCTCATGGCTTCTCTGCTCAACCCAATTGTTTGGCACCATGTTGGGCTCTTATTTTAATCTCCTTTTCTATCAATTTCTGCATTCTGACAGTGAACTCTTCAAATATTTTAATATTCTGCTGAAATTTGACAGTCATCCCCTTTTCAAAAGGAAGTGCATTAGAGCAGCCTCCTCCAGATTTGGCGTCTTACTTGTACAAGAATCGCATTGTCTACCTGGGCATGTCTCTGGTTCCCTCTGTCACTGAGTTGATTCTAGCAGAATTTCTTTACCTTCAGTATGAGGACGTCGAGAAGCCAATTTACCTGTACATAAATTCGACTGGGACAACAAAGGTTAACGTCTCTCTCTCCCTCTCTCTCTCTCTCTCTCTCTCTTGTTAGTATTGAATGATAGTTATTTTTGTGCAACTTTTGTATTCATAATTTGGATTTTTTGGTTATTGAAATATTATTTATGAGATCTGAAAGCTTTATTGATTCAAAGGTTGATGGGAAGTAACAAACAGGGGGCTGTAAACAGAAGTAGAGCCATCAAATTTCTACCACGGGGGGGGGGAGGGTAAAGTTTATATGTTGAAACATAACCCGTGAAAAGGAGTGGAGGTGCGTATATAAGCTTAATATGTTGAAACATAATCCATGAAAGGAGTGGTTAAATTGATAGAATTTTATTTTGTACTTTTAGTTATTCTTTAGCTATTGTTTCTGACTGAACCACCACGTAAGATTGTGAAGATGCTATTTGACGATTGGCTTAAATTAACATCAAACTCTTCTACTTCCCATTTTGCGGTGTGGGTGTCTGTAGGATGATGCGTAAGAGAGTTTTAACTTTTATAATATGGGGACGCCACATTTTCCCTATAATTTACAATCTCATGTGATCTTAGAGATAGTGGGACAATAACATAATTTTTGACTCAATGGAAGGCTTATAATTTCAACATGTCTTCTCATATATGACATTATTCGAGCATAGCACCCAAAGAACTTGTATGCCTTTTCATAATTGATGGTGAATCTTACTATATGGCTTATATGTGCTATATGCTATTGAGAAAGACATGTCATCCTATTTGATGTTTTCTTAAAAAAATTCAATTAATGTTCTAGCCGTTAACAATTTCTAGGGAATTGTTACTTAAGAGCAAGGCACAATACTCAATTTGCATTAAAAAAATACTAGCAGAGTATGATATATGGTATATATTGTAAAGGTTTTATCCCAAAAGTAATCAATAATGAGGGAAATAACTGAAGTTAATTTTGACCACATATTTAGTTCTTATCTGATGTCATTTTTTTTAACTCTTTCTAGGTGAACACAACTTGGGCTTTGCACATGTGCACCTACTATCTTGAGCTTTAATATATTTTCAATGATTCTACCTATAAACAAGTGGTAGTGGGAGGAGTATGTGTTTAGTATTTAATCTCAAATTTGTTGCTCGATGCTTAACACATATGAATTCTTTTATGAGAAACAAAAATATTGTTTCCATTTCTATTATTAACGTCCTTTTAGCTTTGCACATATTTTTCTTATTTATAAATTTTGGATATTGTATTTTGTTTGTGCAGAATCCTTCATTTATCTCACACGCTATTGTTCTTAAATGTGTATTGATATATTTATTTTTAAATATAGGGTGGTGAAAAGTTAGGCTATGAGACGGAGGCCTTTGCAATCTATGATGTTATGAGGTAATACATTGTTTTCAGTGAAATACATGAAAAAGTTAGCAATAAAACTTAGAAGTTGATGATGCTTTTTTTAAAAAAAAAGTTGGGGTCGAAGCCTCCTTTTATTATTAAACAAAGGGCCTCTTTATTCTTACTGGGTAGAGTGAAATCCATTACATGGTCCGTAGACCCAGAGACACAAATGCCTAAGAGAAACTTGACCTGAAGGCCCATATATGGTTTAAAGGACCCATGACCCGTAGACCAGGAATGTGGCCCGAAGGCCTTGGCTCGTAGGCCCACCATCACCACCCAGCCCACCTGATTCGACCTGACCCGCTCCATGCGCCCACACCTGCCTGGCCCGCGCTGCCTGAGCCCATCCCTCTTCGCTGCCTGGCCCGTGCCACCGCTTGGCCCGCCCTGCGCTCCCCCCGTGCCCGCTCTGATCACCGTCGCCTCGCGTCCAGCACGCATATGCGCGGGAGAAAACTGTTCTTTTTTTTTCTCCACCATCAAAATGTTTATAAAGGATTTGTTTTCACATGAATCCCCTGCTTGAAAGTATTGAATTGGTGTAGCCTAATCCGTTTGGATGATGTTGGACCGAATGCTTGTGGCTCATACTGAACACCAGGCCGCAACTTTGTGGTGACCTCGTTGGGGGATGAAGGGGGCAACACACCCATGTTTCAGGGGACCGGGGGTCGAAGGTCTCCGTCCCAAATTTTGAGGCGTTGTAGCAACTCTGACCGGCTGTAGCAGAGCTGATTGGATGACACCGACATGACACTGTAGCAGTGCAGACTTCGGTACGGTTATTGTAGCAGCTCGGACTTTGGAGACAGCAGTACTATAGCTTCGTGAACTTCTTGTCATCGGCCATTGTAGCAGTTTGAATTTGGGTGACCGCAACACTGTAGCATTGCGGACTTCCAACCACCTTTTACTAGCACAACGAACTTTCTGTGCGGTTGGTGGAATAGTGTTTCGTCGTCTTTATTAGCTCATTTTGGGCTAGAGTTTCTTTGTGAAACTATCATATTTTTCTTTATATTTGTGCTCCTGAATCATAGTGAAATTTTGTCTCTCCCTGGACGTAGGGATTATTCCCGAACCACGTAAATCGCCGTGTCCTGTGAGATCTTCTCTTTCTTTTATTGTTTTATTTTGTCTTTTTTTCATCTGCAATCCTGTTCTGTCGCTGCGACTCCCGGTGTTTCCGCAACAGAAAGTCAATTAATTCATCAGTAACCTTCTACATGTTGTTCAAATATAGAGCAAAGTCATTGAAGGAATTGATAGTTTGGATTATTGGTGTCTTAGTTTGCGCCTCATTGAGAAAGAAGGAATCAGGTGATCCTCAAAAAAAATTAAAAAGCAAGAATATGGGAGGTGATTTTGATTATAGGTGTTAGTTGATGTCAGAAAGTAAAATTTAAGTGGTTTAAAGTACATGGTGATTCTTGGATGTTTCACCGAATCAACTCCCTTGGGAAAAGAGAAGGCTTTATCAAAGATATTGTTTCCATCTAGATTGAAGTTGTCTAGGATAGATGGAGAATTGATTTATTGATTACAAACTTTTTTTTTGAAATCCTGACATCCAATGATCTATTATTGAGTGCTTTAACGAGGCTCCTATCAAAGGGCTTGATTTGGACTTTCTAGGAGCCCTTATTTTACATGGATTGAGATTAAAAATGTGTTTTTATGATGTATATGGATAAAGCATTCCGGTAGAACAATTATATAACGACCTTTATTTAAGATGGTTGGGCAGTGGTAAAGAATAATATTTTCAAAATGTTTAATAAATTCTAGTGTCATCATCAACATGAATATAAAAAATCATTATCTTGATCACTAAAGATATCAACTTTTAAAAACAATGACTCTACGCCAACAATCTTGATCACCAGTATTTATAAATTTGGCTGACAAGTTTTTTGCTATTCGACTGGCTGAAGTGACTTAGAGTTTTGTTTTGTAAATTAAAAGCTATCGGGGATGGACAAATTGTGGATGGTGATGAAGTCATATAGGACATTAATTTAGGAGAACTAGTTGGAAGCAATGACCATTGATTTTGAAAATAGCTTATGATTGTGTAAGTTGGAAATTCTTGTAAAGTTGTGACATAGGAGAGACATCTCTGCTTCTTGGCATGGATTTGAGGATGCCTAGGTCAGTTTGTTTTGAAATTTTTGTTAATGAGAATCACACAAAGTGGTTCTCAAGGTTCTTCATGTCTCACTTTTCCAGTTCGCTTTATAGTGGATGTTCTCTACAAAATGTAGATAGTAGTGATCTTTGTGCTCATAGCTAGATCTCGGCTTTTCAGTGGATGTTCTCTACAAAAATGTAGATAGTAGTGGATCTTTGTGCTCCTAGCTAGATCTGGGCTTTTTAGGAAACTCACCTTAGATGAATGCTGAAATGAACTTATTTTCAAATTCTAAGTTTGGGAAATTCATGAAAAGATCATTGATTTTTTAACTCATGTCATGACATATTGGTCCAATATTAAAATCACTTATCTGAGAGATTTCTAAACCATTTTTGACATCTTCTTTACAATGTTCTCATTTCCTGAGAGAACCAAGCTCTAGAAGTAAATGCATGATCACAGTGAACTCAATTGTGGGGAAGAAGTTGTTTTGTGAGCACATCTGGGGAGAAACATCAAAGTCTGTGAACGATGGAAGGAAAATATCCTTCAAAATCAGGCAAGGAGGTTCACACAATTATTTGAAGCTCAAAAGATTCCTCTCTACCTTAAAAATTCAAATCTGTGCAGAATTAACAAAATTAAAAGCAAAAGAGAATCGAAGCTACAGAAGGAAGTAGAGAGAAGATATAACAGCTATTTGCTCAACTGCTTATTTGTTGCGGAATCGTCGGGAGTCGCAATGACAAAAACGAGAAACGAAAGAAAATGCAGAAAAAATAACAGCATACAAAACACACAAATTTACGTGGTTCGGGAATAATCCTTACGTCCACGGAGAGGCAAAATAATCACTATAATCGAGAGCACAATTATAGAGTTTTTTCAATAGGAAACCTTAGCCCGAAATGGGCTACATATAGAGAAGGCGATCCACTGTTCCGAACAGGAAGTCTGCGTTGCTACAGTGAAAGACGGCCACCTTTGTCAAAAGTGCTATAGTGACTGCCGGTTGGAAGTCAAAAGTGCTACAATATAGTTGACTTCGAAGTCCGCACTGCTACAGTGCCTGTCGGTGTCAGTCGGTCAGCTCTGCTACCTGCTCACAACTCCCACTGCATGAGCGATGTCAAGTCGAGTACAGACCATGGCATACATCAGACTTCCAACAGCTCATGCGTATGGAACTTTTGCCATGTACTCAACCTCTTCTGCCGTCTTCAGTGATTGCTCCTTTGATAGTTTGAAATGGCTCGCCAGGGGATTAGAGACTGCCTTTGCTTCCATCATACTGAATCTTCTCAGAACCTTCCCAATGTAATCAACCTGTGACAACATTAACGTTCCAGCTATGCGGTCTCTCTTGATCTTCATCCCCAGAATCTTGCCAGCTTCTCCAAGATCTTTCATTTCAAACTCCTCAGCTAACTGCCCTTTCAACTCATTAATCCTCTGCATACATGATCCTGCAATGAGCATGTCATCCACATACAGAAGGAATATAATATAGTCATCATCAAAGGACTTGATGTAGCAACATTGATCCATGCCACATCGTTTATATTCATTTTTAGACATAAATGAATCAAACTTCTTGTTCCACTGCCTGGGTGCCTGCTTCAATCCATATAAGCTCTTTTGGAGTTTGCATACAAGGTCTTCTTTCCCAGACTCTACACATCCCTCTGGGTGGTGCATGTAGATATCTTCCTTCAAATCTCCATGAAGGAAAACAGTCTTGACATCAAGCTGCCCAAGGTGCAAGTCCTCTGACACCACAATGCTTAGAACCACCCGGATGGTGGTAAGTTTCACTACAGGTGAAAAATTTCCAGTGAAGTCTACACCTTCCTTCTGTTGAAAACCTTTCACTAGCAGTCTTGCCTTGTACCTCCTCTTTCCATCATGTTCTTCCTTGACCCGGTAGACCCATTTGTTCTGCAATGCTTTCTTTCCTGTTGGCAGAGGTGTCAGCTCCCAAGTGTTGTTATCATGCAATGAGGAAATCTCTTCCTTCATAGCTAGCTTCCACTTGCTCGACTCCTTTAGCTGCATTGCCTCTTCAAAGCATTCTGGTTCTCCACCGTCAGTCAATAACAGATAATGCATGGATGGTGAATATCTCTGCACATGCCTTCTTACCCTTGTTGATCTCCTCAACTCCACTGGAGTAGAAGGTTCCATCGGTTCGGATGTCTCATGCTCATATACACCTTCAAGCTCCACTTGCACTTTGCACTCTGATTCAATGTTCCAATTTTCATCTTCAGCTACATGACGACCTTTGTACATGACACCTTCATTGAATACCACGTTCTGGCTCTTGATGACCATCTTCTTGTGATCATCCCAAAAGCGGTAACCAAACTCGTCATCACCATAGCCAATAAAGAAACATGGCTTGGACTTAGCATCAAACTTGTCCCTTGAGTTGGCATCAATGTGTACATAAGCCAAACCGCCAAAGACTCTTAAATGTGAGAGTTTTACCTCCTTACCAGACCAGAGCTCGTCGGGTAGACGTTCTCCCATTGGCACAGATAAACTCCTATTGATCAGATACGCTGCCATGTTCACTGCATCGACCCAGAAGGTTTTGGGCAATCCCGAGTGTAACCTCATACTTTTGGAACGTTCATTCAACGTCTTATTCATCCTCTCTGCCACACCATTCTGTTGCGGTGTAACTGAAATTGTCTTCTCCTACCAAATTCCATTATCAGAACAGAATTTTCTGAACTCCTGACTGCCATACTCTCCACCGTTGTCAGACCTCAAGCATTTCAGCTTAGCTCCTTACTCATTCTCCACCATGACCTTCCACTTCTGAAACATCTTAAACAAATCAGATTTACTTTTCAGAAAGTAAACCCATATCTTCCTTGTTGAGTCGTCGATGAATGTCACATAGTATTGTGACCCTCCAAGGGAAAGTACTGGTGTAAGCCCCCAAACATCAGTGTGCACCAGGTCCAGCTTCCCAGCCTTTGGTGTTCTGTCTCCTTTTGCAAAAGACACCTTCTTTTGCTTTTCGAAGATACAATCTTCACATAGGCCAACTTCCACTGACTTCAGTTCCGGTAGCAACCCTTTTGTTGCCAGCACCTTCATCCCCTTCTCACTCATGTGGCCTAGCCTGTTGTGCCACAGTTGTGAATCTCCTACACCTTTGAGTGATGCAGCAATATCTATGCAAGTTTCTGTCATATTGTATAGGGTACCATTCTTTGCTCCCCGAGCTATGACCATAGCTCCTTTGGTGATTTTCCATGCACCACCAGTGAACGTGGTACTCAACCCTGCATCATCAAGCTGTCCCACAGAAATGAGATTTCTTCTTAAACCAGGGATGTACCTCACGTTTTCCAGAACCAGCAAGCTCCCACTGTTGGTCTTGATCTGTGCATCTCATTTTCCCACAATTTGCAAGGGCTCATCATCAGCAAGATGTACCTTGCCGAAATTTCCAGAAACGTAATTTTCCAGAAATCACTTCTCCAATGTAGAATGGAAAGATGCCCCAAAGTCTAAAATCCAAGACTTCATTGGGCTATCCACGCTCAATAGCAGCACGTCATCAGTTCCTTCAGTTGCCGTATTTGCTCCACTGGTTTCAGGTCCCTTCCGACTATCTCTGCACTCCTTGACATGTCATTTCTTCCTGCAATTCCAGCAGTTAGGACCGACTCCCTTTGCCTTGTCTCGGCTTTTCCCTCTTGACCTTGATCGCCCTCTACGATTGTCTCGCTGTGAGTACCTTCCTCTTCCTTCAATGTTCAGAGCAGAACCAGAGAATCTGCCTGATTCTCTTCTTTGCACATCCTCACTAAGGATTATGTTCCTTGTATCTTTCAAATTCAGTTTGGTATTCCCTGGAGTACTACTCACACCTGTTACAGTTGCTTCCCAACTGTCAAGTAAAAAATATAGTAAGACCAGCACACATACCTCATCACCGAGATCAATTTTCACCGATGTCAGTTGACTTATGATAGTGTTGAATTCGTTGATGTGGTCTGCAACAATTCTCCCTTCAACCAATCGCCGCATCAAATGCACCTTGTTTTCCGCAGAAGGCTTCTCGTACATATTTGCGAGGGCTTTCATCAGATCCACCATCGTCTTCTCTTCTCTGATGTTTAACGCCACACTTTTTTGCCAACGTAAGACACACAACGCCCATAACCTGTCGATCCAGCAACTCCCACACTGACTGCTCCATGTCCGTTGGCTTCAGACCGAGAAGCAGCAAGTGCATCTTTTTTTGATAAAGATAATCTTCGATTTGCATCCTCCAGAAAATGAAGTCAGTTCCATCAAAGCGATCGATCTTCACTTTGCCTTCATCCAGAGCCATCGTTGGAGAATTCCGAACTCATCCTCTGATACCAGTTGTTGCGGAATCGTCGGGAGTCGCAATGACAGAAACGAGAAACGAAAGAAAATGCAGAAGAAATGATATCACACAAAACACACAAATTTACGTGGTTCGGGAATAATCCCTACGTCCACGGAGAGGCAAAATAATCACTATAATTGGGAGCACAATTATAGAATTTTTCCAATAGGAAACCCTAGCCCGAAATGGGCTACATATAAAGAAGACGATCCACTGTTCCGAACAGGAAGTCCGCATCGCTACAGTGAAAGGCGACCACCTTTGTCAAAAGTGCTACGGTGGCTGCTAGTTGGAAGTGAAAAGTGCTACAATATAGTTGACTCCGAAGTCTGCACTGCTACAGTGCCTTTCGGTGTCGGTCGGTCGGCTCTGCTACAGTATAGTTGACTCCGAAGTTCACACTACACCAATCCAACATTATTGCGTGAACATTTCATGAGAATCCATAAGGAGTTGGGAGCTGGAACACTACAAGAGAGTGATGATACCATTCGTAAGTGTAAACTGTTAATCATGCATTTTTCTTCAATTAGAGCCAAACCTCATTTTTCTTCAGCTATTGCTGAAGTGCTTATTGTGTGAACATTGACTCATTTGGCGGAGATTTAGAAACTCAACAAGCCTATGGTGTTCCTTACATGAGTTTGGATTGAGAAAACCTTTGCTTGAAATTCATACTTTGAGTGATGAGAGAAATACTTCTAGGAAGATAGGTATAAATGAACATTAAAGGATGAAAAAAGTGGAAATGAATTGAAAGTGCTTTATGGAGAAA
Organism: Viscum album; assembly: GCA_963277665.1. Classification (NCBI taxonomy): domain Eukaryota; kingdom Viridiplantae; phylum Streptophyta; class Magnoliopsida; order Santalales; family Viscaceae; genus Viscum; species Viscum album. Next base: position 309,536,659 of record OY728133.1, on the reverse strand, counting down.
ATGGAATAAAGAACATGTAGGAGGCATGATAAATTTGAGTGGCTAGGCTGTTAAAAAAAGAACTCACATTGGCTAGTGGTTTGAATTTTGATTGGGTAAATATTTTTGATATTCACTTGTCCAAGAGTCCAAGGTTTAAGTGTATGAGAATTGATACCGGCAATAAATGCACTATATTTTGTTGATATTCCATTCATTTTATTCCCCTATATTTATTAATTAATTGAGTTTTATGATGTTCTGGAATTAAAGGATATTTTCATTGGAATTTGTGAATATTGCTTAAAATGTCTGAAATTGTGAATTTAATTGATTTATTTAATTTTTGAAATAAAATGAATGACTAACTATGAATAATCCTTTGATTTGTTATTCTAAAGGAAGTTGGGTGAAGCAGCTGAAGTGGGCAGATTTGACAAAGGACTGTGCATAAAAGTCACCAGGCAGAAGGTCACCACCTAATGCGTAAAGGTTGCTATCTGGAACGCATAAGAATCCTTGGCCAGGCTGCATGAATTTTATTTCAAAGGGGCAAACCCTTACGTATGGGCCAACAAATATGTAAGAGTACACAACTAATACGTAAAGGTAACCCCATTGATACGTAAAGGTTCTTGCCTTTTTGCTGGAAGTGAAGTGTCATGCTTCTCAGTGATACGTAAAAATTACCTCGACGATACATAGAGGTAACCCTACAACTGCACTGATATGTAAAGGTTCTTGCATTTATCGCTGGAAGTGAAATGGTGTGCTTCCTTGTGATAAGTAAAGGTTAGTGCCTTTGCCGCTTGGGAGTTGAATGCTGATACGTAAAGGTTAACAGGCCAGTGTGTAAGGGTCATTTCTGTTGGGGCAGCGGAGCTTTGTGGCGATGAAATCTGTAGAGGAATTCTTCTTACCTCAAGGTGAGGCAGAAACATTCTTTTACAGATTGAGAAAACAGAATACATATAGGAGTATTCCGATATGGGACTCAGAAATACCCAGAATAATAAAATAACAGGGTTTTACACTCCCCTCAAGCTGGATATGCCCAGCTTGAACCACGAGTCCCACAAAAGAAAGATGACATCAGACAATACTAGACAGACTCCCCCTCAAGCTGGGTCGCAGGTGCTGTGGATGCCCAGCTTGGAACTTAGCGAGGCCAGGCGAGCCCCTGGGAGGCCTTTGGTGAAGATGTCGGCAAGCTGGTCCGCCGTCGGGATGTGGCTAAAGCTGACATGATTGTGCTCCAGGTGGTGGCGAAGAAAGTGGCAGTCCACCTCGATATGTTTTGTGCGTTCATGGAAGATGGGATTCGAAACAATCTTGGTGGCTGCCTGATTGTCACACCAGATGTGAGCAGATGTTTGCTGAGAAAAGTCAAGTTCCAGGAGGAGTTGTCGAAGCCAAAAGATCTCCGTAGTGACGGTGACCATGACGCGATACTCAAACTCCACACTGAATCGGGAGATGACAGTCCGTTTCTTACTGCGCCAAGAGATGAGGTTGCCTACGAAGAACACAACAAACCAAGAAGTAGATTTCCGGGTAGCAAGGCAACCAACATAGTCAGCATCACAGAAGACCTCAATATTCTGATGAGTGTGGTGAGAGTAGCGAAGACCATGGGCAGAGTTTCACTTGATGTATTTGGTGATGCAGAGTACAACATCCCACTGAGAGGTGGTCAGATGCTCCATGAATTGGCTCACTTTGCCAACAACGCAGACAATGTCGGGACAAGTCATGGTGAGATAGTTGAGTTTGCCCACTAGTCGACAATACCACTCTGGGCATGAATACGGTTCTGAGGAGTCATAGAGAAACTGTTTCCCAGGCTCAAGAGCAGTGTCAACGGCGATGACCTGTGTCATCCCAGCATTCTGTAGAATATCCAAATCATATTTCCGTTGGCAAAGGAAGCTTGTGTCTGGAGAGCGGGATACCTCGATGCCAAGGAAGTACGTGAGAAGACCGAGATCTTTAGTGTGGAAGTGCTGGTGAAGATGCCCTTTGAGGTGGACGATACCAGCAGAGTCACTCCCGGTAATGATGATATCATCTATATACACCACCAATTGGATGTAGCCTGTGGATGTCGTCCTGTAGAACATGGTGTGATCCTTCATACTGCGGGAGAGCCTAAAGTCGGTGACGACGGTGCTGAATCGGCCAAACCAAGCACGAGGAGATTGCTTGAGACCGTATAGAGAGTGGCGTAGTCGACACACTAGGGACCCGTAACCGGAGGCGCAAAATCCGGGGGCCTGCTACAGATAAACCTCCTCCTTAAGAAATCCATGGAGGAAGGTTTTATTGACGTTTAGTTGATGAAGTGGCCAGTGATGATGAGCGGCTAAAGAGATGGATAAGCGAACGGATGCCATCTTGGCAATTGGAGAGAAGCTGTCAAAGTAGTCGACACCATATGTCTGAACAAAACCTTTGGCCACAAGTCGGACTTTGAGTCGATGGAGAGTGCCATCGGCATTCAGACGGACCGTGTAAATCCATTTGCTGCCGACCGTCTGTTTACCTGCAGGGAGGGGAACCAGATCCCAAGTATGGTTGTCTTCCAGAGCCTGCAATATTTACATCTTCTGCTGTTGTCTTTCAAGAGCGGCCGACGAACAGAGAACTTAGTAGAGGCCAGCTACGAGATGGGGTCTACATGTTTGATGGACTGACACCCGTCGCCTGCACGTCTATCTCTGCCCGTGCATTAGACCTCCATTCTCGGTTGGGACATCCTCTCGCCTCCACCATTCATCAGCTGTTTCCAGATATTCGTCAGCATATTTCTTTTCATTGTGAGTCTTGTACATTTGCGAAACATCATCGCACTACATACATTCCTCGAGTGGTTACACTGGCCTCAAAACCTTTTGATCTTGTATCAGAGGGAAAATCTCAATAGTTTTTTATTTTTCCCCTACCCGGTGGATTCCCCCTCCCGGCCCTGCCCTACGCGCTCCCCCTCCTCCCGGGTCTGCCCTACGCGGCCACCCCCCTCCCGGCTCTGCCCTACGCGGCCCCTTCGGCTCCCGCCTTTCGCGGCTCCCTCAAGGTGAGGTGGATACATTCTTTTATAGATTGAGAAAATGGAATACATATAGGAGTATTCCAATGTGAGACTCGGAAATACCCAGAATAATAAAAGAACAGAGTTTAACAAAATCAAACACAAACGAGGAATAAAAACGGAAGAACACGAAGAATAACGTGGTTCGGCAATGATGCCTACGTCCATGGGAGAAGGGGGGTGTTTCTATTTCTTCTCCAGATAAATTCATCGGAGGATACAACGGAGTGTTACAACAGGTTTTTCTCTAATTCCAAAAACATGGGATTCAATCCCGTTTTATAGATGGAGCAAAACTAGCTTTCTTCGGTTGTTGGTGGGTAGCTCATCTACCCTTGATGACTTCCACCGCCGCCTGCTACAAATCGTTGGTGTCAGTTGGGATGGGTGCTGCTTGGATTGTTGTCGTCCATGGAAGATATACACCAAGCTGTTGCCGACAATGAAAAAACACCTCCGTTGAATTCTCCTTTAATTGGGAGTGGCCCCCACAAATCTCCCCCTCACGACCAATTTGGAGTAGAAGCTAGATCCGCTGTCTCCTTGCAGGCGTCCGAATTCTCTTTCGGTAGAACTTTCGTCATCATGTCTGCCCCATTATCATTGGTGTGGATTTTCTCAACTTTCAACAATCTTTCTTCTAGCACATTACGGATCCAGTGATATCGCACGTCGATGTGTTTGGACCTAGAATGAAATGTCGGGTTCTTGTTGCGATGAATAGTACTTTGACTATCGCAATAGAGAATATAATTCTACTGACTCTGTCCTAGCTCTTATAAAATTTTCTTCATCCACAGAATCTCCTTGCAACCCTCAGTGACCGCGATATATTCTACTTTTGTGGTGGATAAGGCAACACACTTCTGAAGCCGTGATTGTCATGAGACTGCTCCCCCTGCAAATGATATCAGGTACCCGGATATGGATTTTCTTGTGTCTACATCTCCAGTCATCTGCATCTATGTATCCTTCTAAAACATGTTTAACATTTCCAAAACATAAGCAATGAGTAGATGTACCTCGGAGATACCTCAATATCCATTTGACCGTTGTCCAATGCTCCTTTCCTGGACTTGATAAGAATCTGCCAACAACGCCAACAACGTGAGAAATGTCTGGTTTGATGCACACCATGACATACATAAGACCGCCAACTGCTGACTGATATGGAACTTTTTCCATTTCTGCTTTCTCCTCTTCAGTTGAAGGACTCTGACCTGTCGTGAGCCTGCAATGACTCGCAAGTGGAGTGTCGACTGGTTTCGCCTTGCTCATGTTGAATCTTTCAAAAACCTTCTCAATGTACTGCTCCTGAGATGGCCAAATCTTGTGATTCCTCCTGTCACGAGTAATCGTCATACCAAGAATCTGAGTAGCGTCTCCCAAGTCCTTTATTTCAAAAGACTTGTTCAACTCCCTTTTCAACCTCTCAATCTTGATGATATCTTTGCCCATAATCAGCATATCATCAACATAAAACAACAAAATAATGAAATCACTGTCAGAAAACTGTTTGATGAAAACGCAGTGATCAACAGTTGTCCTCCTGTACTCATTTTTCTCCACGAATGAGTCGAATTTCCTATACCATTGTCTCGGTGCCTGTTTCAAACCATATAAACTTTTCTTAAGCTTGCATACTAGGTTTTCTTTTCCTTTCACATGAAATCCCTCTGGCCGCTCGATGTATGCCTCCTCGTCAAGATCACCATGTAAGAAAGGTATCTTTACATCTAGTTGTTGAACCTCCAGGTTCAGACCGTCAATCCAAGAATAACTCTAATAGAAGACATTTTAACCACAAGAGAAAAAATTTCATCAAAGTCAATACTTTTTTTCTTACCAAATCCCTTCACAACCATCCTGGTTCTGTAGCGCGACTGTGAGCTGCCATCTTCTCCTTTGATTCTGTACACCTACTTGTTCTTGAGTGCCTTCTTTCCATGTGGTAACTCTACCAAATCAAATGTACAGTTCTTGTACAAGGATCTCATCTTCTCTTGCATGGCCTTCTTCCATTCCATCTTACTCCTGACCGCATCATCATAACTGTCTGGCTCTCCCCCGTCAGTGAGTATCACATACTCATGTGGTGAGTATCTACGACCCGGTTGTCGTTTTCTGGTGGATCTCTTCAACTGTGCTTTGGGGGGAATCTGTTCTGGAATGTCATATGATGGAGACATATCTGCAGATGAAGACATATTACCCAGTAGTGATGTATCATCAATGTCGCATATCTCTCCCGCAATAGCTGGTACCGATGGTGGTGAAATTGGTTCCAGATTGACTGGAATTTTCTTAGATTGCGACTTCTCTGCATTTTTGACTTCTCAAAATCTTCAATCGTCTGATTCTCAAAAAACACCACATCTCTGCTTCTGATGATCCTCTTGCTGATAGGATCTCAGAGTCGGTATCCAAACTCCTCATGAGCATATCCCAAAAAGGTACTATGCTTCCCTTTTCCATCTAGCTTTGCTCGCTCATTTTTCGGGATGTGAACAAATGCCGTGCAGCCAAATACTCTAAAGTGTTTCTATGAAACATCTTTACATGTCCAGACACTTTCTGGAACATCATAGTTCAATAGAACTGATGGAGAAAGGTTGATAAGATCAACTGCGGTCATCATTGCCTCCCCCCAAAAGGTGTTTGGCAGCTTTGCATTTGAGAGCATACATCTTACTCTCGAAAATTGTTCTATTCATCCTCTCAGCAAAACCGTTATGCTGAGGCGTTTTTGGTACTGATTTTTGTAGCCTGATGCCAAAACTCCTGCAGTACTTCTCAAACGGACCACGGTACTCTCCTCCATTGTCTGCTCGCACACACTTTAACCGTCTGCCTGTTTCTCTTTCCACCTTCACATGAAACTGTTTGAAAACATCTTACACTTGATCTTTAGTTTTCAAAGCAAAGACTCGTACTTTTCTAGAATGATCGTCAATGAAGGTACCAAAATAAATAGCACCTCCCATCGTATTAGTGCTTATCATACAGACATCAGTGTGAATCAAATCTAAAACATTTGCTTTTCTGGATGGTAAATAACCATGAAAATGATTCTATGTGTTGTTTTCCCATGATGCAATCAACACAAGTATCCAAATGTGTACCTTTTATTCCTGACAAGAGATCGTTCTTGGAGAGAATTTCAATTCCTCTCTCACTCATGTGACCAAGCCGTCTGTGCCAATCTTCTACAGGAACATCTTTTCTGGATGCATCGACTTCTCCTCCACATGGTCTGGCATCTGTGAGATAGAGAAGTATCTTTCTTTCCTTTTGCAATTACCAAGTTACCTTTGGTAAGCTTCCATTTCCCATCACCGAAGGAACTGACATATCCCTTATCATCAAGCATTCCAGTGAATATCAGATTGAGGCGAATACTAGGAACGTGCCTCACATCCTTCAACAATAACCTGCATCCAATATTAGTTCAGGAAAATATTACCAATACCAGTAATTTTGGATGCATCATCATTTCCCATCTTTACATGTCTGAAACTCCCTGAAGTGTAAGATGAGAAGAAATCTCTTCTGGCAGTGACATGGTAGGAGGCATTGAAATCGATCACCCATGTCGAGTCTTGACTTGCAAGACTGACCTGATTGTTTTCCTGAACAATAATGATTTCTACATCGACAACTGCAACATCGTTATTTTGGGTCTTACCTTCTTGATCCCTCTGCTCTGCTTTCAACTTTCTACACTCCCGGATGAAGCGCCAGGCTTGCCACAGTGGTGACACTTCATGTCATATCTTGATTGAGATTTCAATCGCTTCCTCCTTTGAAGACTTTGGTCATAGGGTTCTCTTCCTCTGCTTTTTTCCTGTCATTTTTGCTTCCCTTGTCTTTCAGTGAGAAGAGCCTGTGTTTCAAGTGTACGTCCCTCATCCTTCCTTCGGGACTCTTCATTTAGCATTCTGTCTTCCACCATCTCCACGGTGAGTGTTCCATCTGGTGTTGAATTGCCGACTAACACAACTAATGTGTCCCACATCTTCGGTAAAGATTTCAACATCAATAGTGTCTGCAACTCATCGTCAATCATCATCCTCATGGAATTCAACTGATTAACAGTACTTTGGAACTCGCTCATGTGCTCCGATACGTTGGTCCTGTCTTTGTATTTCAAGTTGACAAGATGACGTATCAGGTTTGCTTTATTCTGCGTGGCTGTCCTCGCTTACATCTTTTCTAGTTTTCGCTATAGAACGGAAGCATTGTGTTTGTTGGCAAAATTTTGAAAGATACTCTTGTCGATCCACTGTTTGATTTGGGCAGCGCACTTCCTATTGAGCACGACCCACTCCGCATCAACTGAAGTCTGATACTTATATAAATTGTCAGTATTCTACTCTAATTGTGGCCCTATTGTCGTCTTCTCATCGGGTTTACCACTTGTTGATGATTCCTCCGCTTGCGCTGCAACGGGCTTAGTGGTCTCCACTATTAATTTTTACAAATCTTTAATATATAAAAGATCCTCCATTTTCGGTTTCCAGATGGCATAATTAAACGTGGTATGCTTAATCATATTACTGGTATTTTCATCCATTGATGGAGTGTGAATTTCGAAAATCTAATCGTACGGATGTGTCTGGAACGATCGAAATGGTTGGAATCGACTCCTGGATCGCTGCAAACGGACTCTGATTTGCCGAGATATAGCCAAAACAATTTCAACGGTCCATATTGACCAATGAGGTGGTGCTGATGTGGCTCGCTGGAACAGTCACCGAAAAACTCGCCGGAAAGTCGCCGTCGGCGTGAACAGTGCCGTCTTCTTTGGCATGGGGCTACTGTAGCACCCGCAGTTTGATTGGAACTTTGACCGAGCCTACCGGGTTCGTTTCAACTCCGTTTTTGACGCCGCTTGCGTCGTTGGAATCGCCTCGCCGTGCTCTTCACAGATCTGGGCTAAAAAAAAAAAATTCCGAGAATTTTCAATTTTCCGATCGTTGGAAAAACCTTTTGCCACTTCGCTCCTTGGACTCCGAACCCTCTGATACCACTTTGTTGGGGCAGCAGAGCTTCGTGGCGATGAAATCAAACACAAATGAGGAATAAAAACGGAAGAACACGAAGAATAACGTGGTTCGGTGTCCATGGGAGAAGGGGGCCGTTTCTATTTCTTCTCCGGATAAATTCGTCGGAGGATACAACAGTGTTACAACAGGTTTTTCTCTACTTTCGAAAACATGGGATTCAATCCCGTTTTATAGATGGAGCAAAACCAGCTTTCTTCAGTTGTTGGTGGGTAGCTCATCTACCCTTGATGACTTTCACCGCCGCTTGCTGCAAGTCGTTGGTGTCGGTTGGGATGGCTGCCGCTTGGGTTGATGCCGTCCATGGAAGATCCACACCAAGCTGTTGCCGACAAAGAAAAAACACCTCCGTTGAATTCTCCCTTAATTGGGAGTGGCCCCCACAATTTCGGTATAGAGTATGATATGAATGGGTTCTGTTCTTTGCAAAATCTAGAGAATGGCTTGTCACGTGGGGATAAATATTTTTAAAATACTCAGAAGGAATGATGTCTGTGGAGATCATCTTGGTGCCACGTGGAGCCTGTACATGCAGAGGGAACTTGGAGAAGATCTTTGAATCAAGGAAGATTGAAGCTCACGAGTCCAATTGTCGATCGATTGCAGGAGGAAAGAATTTAAGATGCGGATTTGTAGGAAGCTTGAAATCTCGAAGGGGATTGTTGGAATCTGTGTCCCACATCGGATTTCGGTGTTTTGTCATCTTTATTATTCATTATAAATAGATACCAAGACCTCCCTTAAAGAGGCATCTTCGGTATTGGGTTAACCACCCTTCTTATCATTCTACATGGTATTAGAGGTTCTCTAACCCTAGCCAACCCTCCTGTCTCTCTCTCTTTTTTTCTCGGCGGACACCTACGCAGCGCCGCCCCCCCACTATATCTCGCGGCGCTCCTTCTGGGTAGCGATCCCTTGCAGCGAACCCCTTCCGCCCTGATCTCCAGCGCGACGACCTCCCCTTCCGCCCCGATCTCTAGCGCCCGAGCCCCTGCGCGACGCCTCTTGAGCCCCTGTGCACCGGCCCCTGACCTCTCCAGTGCGACCTCTCCTGCGCCGACTCCATTCCTGTCGCCCCTTCCAGCCTGTGCGACCCACGCGCGACAACCATCCCACAACGCCGACTCCCATTCTTGTCGCCCCTTCCACAACAACGACCCCTAGCCGGCCTCATTCGCGACACCTCCTTCCTGCATCGCACCAGGGAGCTCACGCTACACCTCCACCCAGTGCGACTCTTCATCAGTGGACGGACGACTCCCCTCTCCCACTCTCTCGGGTGCGCACCACCGCGACGCAGCCAGTCCAACTGTGGACTCCCAGTGAGGGCCAACCTCTCCAGATCCAGGCGTCGACCCTCTCCTTGCGGACCATCACGCATAGGCAGGCGGCCTCCACCTCATCCCTCACTGCACAAGGCAAACCAGGCCGAGTGCCCCTCCTTATCTGTTGCGCACCAGCGAACCAGAAGTGAGCCACGCCCTCAGATGCTCTCCGCTGCAAGCATCGCATCATCTCCATCCGCCCTTTGCCGATCCTCCGCGGCTGATCTATGTATGCCGTCAAACCCATCGTCACTGTGCCCGGGTTGGATTATCTTAGCAAGGCGAGTCAGGCAGTGGCGCCATCGTCCACGAGTGTCTCAAGGGAACCGACAGCCATTGCGCTGCATGTCGCCTCTTCTGTGCACAAATTGCTACAAATTGAATTCTTTGCCTCTATCAAGTTCTCCGTTGCTCCTTGTTGTTACCTTTGTTATCAAACCAAAATCCTTTTGGGTCCGCAAAGTTGGACGCCATATCACCTGGCCTTTTGGGTTCACAAAGTTGGACGCCGTATCACTCGGCCTTTTGGGTTCGCAAAGTCGGGCGCCGTTTCAACTGACCGTTTTGACACCGTTTGTCGGTCATCGTTTCATCCGGCATCTTGAAGCAAGGTTTGTCCTTATCAAGGGAGCATGAGAGTTATACGATGGTCATTTTTCTTTAGCAGCAATGGGCGGGAGCACAACAGGTGGAACACATCCAGTGGGAAGTGCATTATTGAGGGGGAGCACCCATGATAGTGGGGGAGTGCTGAAGTGTTTTTTCTTTGTTTTGCTTTGATTTGTTCCAAGCTAGGTACACCTAGCTCGAGGGGGAGTGTTGGAGTATGTGTCCCACATCGGATTTCGGTGTTTTGTCATCTTTATTATTCATTATAAATAGACACCACTGCCTCCCAAAGCGAGCCATCTTGGGTATTGGGTTAACCACTTTTATCATTCTACAGGAATATTCAAAATCAAAGAGAGAATCTTGCGAAGTTTGACTGAAATGAAAGAGGGAAGGAGGAATCTACAAAGGAGGCGGGAGGCTTAGAAGGAAAGGGGGAATCGAAGTTTTGAGTTTTGTTCTGTTGCTGTTTTTTTTTCCTGTTTTTCTTTTCTGCTTCTGCTGCCTGTTACCTCTTGCATGGAGCGGTAAACCCTTTTGGCAATTAGGACAGGAGAAGTGAGGACCCTTTTGTAATGCTTGAGTTTGCACTTCAATGAATAAGATTCTTCTTATGTTGATTGATTTCTGTATTCAGTGGCAGGGTGTTATTTTGAATGTGATGATGTTCGGTTTATTATTCCTGTGAATTGTTTACTGCTTGGGTTGATAATCATATTTCTTCCTTCATTTAGTTTTGCTTATATGCGATGGGATATGCAAGATTGAGTGTTGAGTATCTAGCGATTGCTGATACGTGTGTGGAAGACAGTAAATTGTCTTTGAATTATTTGGGAGTAACTTAACCCAATTGGGTTTGCCTGAGTAGTTTAGGGGTAGTTTATTGCTAAGGTGTCATTTGATATCTTTCCGTACACACGGGAAGGATGGATGATCAGCAGTGATTATTGCTTGGTTAAACCTCACAATATCTCTCAACCTAGGGTGGAGGATAAAACGATTCTGAATTTTTTCACTTATCAGTTGATAATAAGATAAGTGAACTATTTTTAAGACTAGGATAACATTACAATTGGTAATTCAACCCTTGAACCAATCACCTATCACTTTGATTAGACTTGTTTTAATTGTTTTCAAGATTTCTCAACCTGAAATTCACCAACCCCCATTTCTTTTACTAATTGTGACAAATGAATTTACATCCCTCTTTGGAGACTACCTTTGGCCCCCTCTATGCTATAGTATAACCTTAGATAAGTAACACGTTTTTGCAGCACTCCTCGACAGGTGAGTCAACGTCCATTGTTTGTCCCTCCACTTCCACCCAAGCTTCGGACCTTCATTTCCACCATGGCCATCCACTCGCATAGGTTTTATAGAAGCTATGTCTAGCTCCCAATCCGTATCTTTCTTTCCATTGCGAGTCTTGTTAGTTCACTGAACACATTGGGGTGGACTGTCACTAGCAAAATCATCTCATCTCCGACCACATCCTTATTCCGGATCAACTTGTCAACATCTTCTTCATTTTTTGTGGGGTCTTTTATTCCAAGTTGGATATGTTCCAACCTGATGGAGTGTTGGATCCTGTCAGGTAGGTCCTTTACACAACATCATTTATGTATTAGACTTCTACATTGGCCATGTCCTATGATGCATTTCTTAACTTTATCTATAAATAATTTCTGCGCTCTAGATGTAAAGAAAGTGTTCTGCCTTTTTCATTGAGGTATGAAATTCCATCTCACAATTGTTTATAAAATAAATGAAGCAAACTACATTTTCCATCATAATTTTTAAAATTTTCATTATTATCTTTATCCATTTTATTTTTCATATTCTTTATTTTATATTTTTATAAAAAAACTCATTTTTCTGACCGTTATGTCGTCGACTCTCTGATTTGGAGGGCCAGAGAAAAGTGGGTGAGAGATGATCATGGATGGTTTGGTAGACCATAAAAAATTATCTCAGACAATAAATTTTGCCCCATAAGTCTTCCCATGCCATCCCATGCAACTCAAATTAAAACTTACAAACATAGCGTTATAGTTTAAAGAGGATGATCATTTACTTGGCATTTCTTACTGTATGTATCCGTCTTCCGAATTTGCTTCCAATCTCTCTCATTCTTTCTTTTTTCTTTTTAGTTTCTCTCTGTTTCATGCACATGACTCTTAACTGTAATCCTTTGTAGTCCTTACACTGAGAAATTTATGTATTGCATTGCTTTCTCAAGGTATGTAAAGCCACCTATATTTACCCTTTGCGTTGGCAATGCTTGGGGGGAAGCTGCCTTGCTTTTGGCTGTTGGTTCAAAGGGAAATCGTTCTGCTCTGCCTTCTTCAACAATCATGATGAAGCAGGTTTGATTTGTAAAAAAAGGTCTTGTTGTGGAATTCTGAAGCATAAAACTCCTTATGTTATTTCTGGATGCATCTGTAGCCAATTGCAAGGTTTGAAGATCAGGCAACAGATATCGAACTTGCAAGAAAAGAAATAAAGAACGTGAAAGCTGAGTTGGTAAGATTAATGAAAATTAAGTCTATTTTCTTTTGATATTCACTAGAAGGATATTAGCATATGAAAAAACATCTGTGGTGGCAACCATATCTTATATTAATCTACTAACTTATTCATGTGAAACTGTGGATGTCTTAAGTGTTTTCCTATACGATTAATGGTGTTGTCTTGTTGCTTTTTACTGGAATTAATTTATTGCCGAAACTGAATGACTTTAATTAGGATATTGTTCCATGGTGCATAGTTCTAGCGTGCAGACATTGCTGTAACTTTTCCTGCAGTGTATTTTTTTTTAATTTACACCGCTATTAAGTTCCTTTATGTTGCATTTGGTATGTTGATAGTTTTCATCAGAAATAAAAAAATAAAAAAATAAAATAATTATAATTACAAATAAAATTATTATAATTAGTTATTTTTTATGAACAGTATAATAATTAATATAAATATAAATGTAGACTGATAAAATAGGAGACCCGAACCCCCAAGGTCTTCTCTCTAAAGGAGCCCCTGGGGTGCTTTATAACAAATTGTAAAGACCACACCGGACCTCAAGTCCGATGTGGGATGCAGACTCTGTTATTGGTGAATTCCCCTTACCTCAATGTGAGGCGGAGACATTCTTTTATAGATGAGGAAAACTAATTACAAGGAGGATAAGTCCGATGTAGGACTCGGAAATACCCATTAAACTTAAATGGGGTCCAACACTCCCCCTCAAGCTGAACGTGCCCAGATTGGATTGAGTCCCACAAAAAAAAAAGATGACAAGACACAAAGACCATCTCATACTCCCCCTCAAACTGGGTCATGGATGCTGTGAATACCCAACTTGGTAGTGAGAGAGTCAAGGCGAGCTCCTGGGAGGCCTTTGGTGAAGATGTCGGCAAACTGATCTGCCGTCGGAATATGACCAAAGCTGATATGTGTTTGCTCCAGATGGTGGCGAAGAAAGTGGCAGTCCACCTCGATATGCTTCGTCCGTTCATGGAAGACGGGATTCGGGGCAATCTTTGTGGCTGCCTGATTGTCACACCAGATATAAGCAGAGGTTTGTGCTGGGAAGCCGAGCTCATGGAGGAGATGACGAAGCCAGAGGATCTCAGTGGTGACCGTGGCCATGGCGCGGTATTCGGCCTCTGCACTCGATCTGGAGACGACAGTCTGCTTCTTGCTGCGCCAGAAGATGAGGTTACCGGCGAAGAACACGGCGAATCCCGAAGTAGACTTGCGGGTAGCGAGGCAAGCTGCATAGTCCGCATCACAGAAGACCTCAACATCCAAATGAGCATGATGGGAGTACTGAAGGCCACGTGCAAGGTCTTTCTTGATGTATTTGGCAATGCGGAGGACAACATCCCACTGAAATCTGGTTGGATGCTCCATGAACTGACTGACTTTGCCAACGGCGCAGGCAATGTCTGGTCGCGTCATGGTGAGGTAGTTAAGTTTACCCACCAAACGTCGATAACTCTCGGGATGAGGAAATGGTTCCGAGTCGGTATAGAGAGAGCGTTCCCCAGGCTCAAGAGGAGTGTCCACTGCAGTTGCTGTGCTCAAACCTGCATCCTGCAAGATATCAAGAGCATACTTGCGTTGGCAGAGAGAGATATGTCCTCAGAACGGGAGACCTCGATGCCAAAGAAGTAGGTGAGTGGACCAAGATCTTTGGTGTGAAAGTGGTGGTGAAGATGCGCCTTGAGGTTGGCGATTCCTGTGGAGTCGCTCCCTGTGAGGATGATATCATCCACATAGACCACCAAGAGAATGCAGCCAGCAGGAGTCGTTCTGTAAAAAACTGTGTGATCCTTCATACTTCGAGAGAGGCCAAAATCAGTGACCACAGTGCTGAAGCGGCCGAACCAAGCACGAGGAGATTGCTTGAGGCCAGAGCGGCGGAGTCGACAGACTTGAGACTCGGCGCCGGAGGCACAAAAGCCGGGTGGCTGTTGCAGATAAACTTCTTCCTCAAGAAAGCCATGGAGGAAGGCATTCTTGACATCCAGCTGATGAAGATGCCAACGATGATGTGCCGCCAGAGAGATGAATAATCGTACGGAGGTTATCTTGACCACTTGAGAGAATGTATCAAAATAGTCCACCCCGTAAGTTTGTGCAAAGCCCTTAGCCACAAGGCGGGCTTTGAGTCGATGGAGAGTGTCATCGGGATTTAGCCGGACAGTGTAAATCCATTTGCTGCCAACCGCCTGTTTGCCTGGTGGAAGGGGGACAAGTTCCCAAGTATGATTTTCTTCCAGAGCCTGCAATTCATCCCGCATTGCTGCTAGCCACCCCGGGTGAGATTTGACATCACCAACGGTTCGAGGAATCGATACTGTCTCCAGAGCTGACAGACCCCTGTATGAAGATACAAATAAAGGTGTACTCTGGCACGAACGAGTACCTTTCCGGAGTGCAATGAGAAAGCTGTCTGGTGCCGGGGCAGAAGCATCGGACGAAGCGGGGATGATGGTGTCCTCGGCCGGGACAGGGGGTACAGGCAATGGGCGACGAGAGTAGACCGCACCAAAATGCTGTTCAACAGCAGCAGGGGGAGACATTAGTGGAGGGTGGATGATGAGAGGAAAACAATCATCAATGTCAGTATCCGGATGGGGAGAGAGATGAAAAAGGAGAGCTCTCAACAAACGATACGTCAGTAGAGATGATATACCGCCGTAGGTCCGGAGAGAAGCAGCGATATCCGCGCTGAGTACGGGAATAGTCGGGGAATATGCAACGGAGGGATTTAGGAGAGAGTTTGGAGAGATCGGGTTGAGTGTCACAGACATAACAGAGACATCAAAAAACACGCAAGGGAAGGGAGTGAGGAGGGAGAGAGGAGAACAGAGTCCGAAAAGGAGTCTCCCCCTGAAGGATAGAAGAAGGAAGACGGTTAATGAGGTAGGTAGCAGTCAGGATAGCATCGCTCCAAAAATTGAGAGGCACCTTCATGTGGAATAGGAGGGCACGAGCAGTCTCTAGAATATGGCGGTGTTTCCGCTCGGCCACTCCATTCTGCTGAGGTATATCGGGGCAAGATGTCTGGTGAATAATGCCTTTATCCTTGAGAAACTGCTGAAGGGTGGAAGATAAATATTCCCGTCCATTGTCAGAGCGGAAACATTTTAGTGAGGTTGAGAATTGAGTATGAATTTCATTGTAGAAGGTCTGAAAGGTAGAACACACTTCAGACCGATCACGAAGAAGGTATAGCCAGGTCATGCGGGAGTAGTCATCAATAAAGGTAATATAATATTGGTACCTGAGCTGGCTAGGAACCCTGCAAGGACCCCATACATCGGAATGAAAAAGGTCGAAAGGATTCGCGGCACGCGGGTCCAATTGAGGTACATATGTCACCCGATGATGTTTTGCAAACTTGCAGGGTTCACAATGGAATGAAAGATTAGGACTAAGTTGGGGGCAAAGTTTATGTAGGACGGAAGCCGGCGGATGACCAAGGCGAGAATGAAGGTCAATGGCACGGGCTGAGGTGGATGGGCAGACAAGAGGGTGTGGGATATTGAGTATGTACACCCCGGCCTGAAGATGACCTCGACCAAGTTCCCGATTCGTCGATCGCTCCTGAAACACAACACTAGAAGATGTAAAAATAGCAGCACAGTTTAAATCTTTGGTGAGTTTGCTGATGGAGAGAAGATTAAACTGGCTGTGAGGAACGTGAGCAACTGAATGCAGACTAATAGACAGGGTCAAAAGACATGTGCTAAAGCCCGCAATGGGGATTGTTGATCCATCGACAACAGTGATTGGAGAAACACTAGTCAATGGATGGTAGGTAGTGAACATACCAAAATCCCCTGTGAGATGTTGAGACGCACCGGAGTCGAGCATCCAGACTGACGACCGATGAGATAGGCAGGCGGTGGAGCTATCGGTCTGAGCAATGGTGGCTGGATAAGAGGGCCGATGCTCAGGACGGGGTCGAGAAACCGCTGGAGGCGGACTGAGAGACCGCATCGGATGCAGGAGCCGAGAAGCGTCGGGAGACTGTCCAGTCAAACGTCGTCGGGAGTGCTGCGGGAGGGCGGGGCCGAATGACCGCATTGGATCCAGAAAACAGGAAACTCCTGGATTGCGGGAGGAAGCACCGGACAGAACCGGGAGGAGGGCGGCTGGATGAAGCGTCGCTGGGCGGGGATGGCGTTGACGGGGCCGGTGCGCGCAATCGGGAGGAGACGCCGGGGCGATGGCGTCGGGAGCCGCGTCTGGAAACGGCGACGGCGGGAGGCGCAGTCTGGAGGAGCGCGCAGGAGAGGGGCGTCGGGGAGTCGGCTGAGGGAGATCGGGCTGCCGGGAGGAGACGTCGGGAGCCGCGCCGGGAGCTGGGAGTCGCGCTGGGAGCCGGGGCGAGGGGGCTGCTGGGCGAGGGCGCCGCTGGGCGAGGGCGCCGGGAGGGGGGGGGGGGGCGCCGGGAGGGGGGGCGCCGCTGGGCAAGGGCGCCGGGAGGGGAGCCGCACCGGGAGAGAGGGCCACCGGGAGGGGAGGCGCGCCGGGAGAGAGGGCCGCCGGGAGGGGAGGCGCGCCCGAAGAGAGGGCTGCCAGGAGGAGCAAGGCCTGCGGAGAGAGAGGCGGGGCCGGATAGAACCGGGAATCCGCTGGGAGGGAGGGTCGGGATTAAGATCCCTCTGATACCATGTTATTGGTGAATTCCCCTTACCTCAATGTGAGGCGGAGACATTCTTTTATAGATGAGGAAAACTAATTACAAGGAGGGTAAGTCCGATGTGAGACTCAGAAATACCCATTAAACTTAAATGGGGTCCAACAGACTCCAACACTCCCCCTCAAGCTAGGTGAACCTAGCTTGGACACATAAAGAAAAAACAAGCCAAACAAATGAAGACAAAGCAATCAACAGACTGCAAACACTCCCCCTCAAGCTGGACATACCCATCTTGATTACAAAACAAGACGAAACAGAATAAAAGAAAAAAAAAACTTCAACATTGCTGCTCCCCCTGATGATGTTGATATGATGCTGCTGAAAAAGGATGGGTAAACACCAAAAAAGTGCGGGGCCGGACAACAGAGCGCCGGGAAATCCACACCGGCGGGTCGGTCGTCAGAGCGTCGGGAAATCCGCACTACGGGCCAGTCAGTCAGAGCGCCGGGAAATCCGCAATGTTGGGCCGATCGTCAAAGTGCCGAGAAATCCGCACGGGAGGGCCGATCATCAAAGCGCCGGGGAATCCGCAGGAGGCATCGACGATTGGATGCGGGGATTCCGCAGGAGGCGCCGGGCAGGGAGGCGGGGATTTCGCATGAGGCACCGGGCAGGAAGGCGGGGATTCCGCAGGAGGCACCGGGCAGGAAGGCGGGGATTCTGCAGGAAGCAGGAGGAGACCGACATGGAGGGAGCAGTTGTTGATGCGTCGCGCAAGGAGGCAGGGCCGACAGGATCCGCCGGACAGATGCTGGCTGGGAGAGATCGGCCGCCTGGGAGAAGCTGCCTGGGAGGAGGGCTCATACGCGGAGAGGCGGAGGAGGGATTCGCCGGAAGAGGTCGCCTGGAGAAGCAGAGGCGCAGGGATGGATCCGCTCAGGCGGATGGAGGTCCGCCACAGGGGAGGAGCATCGAGGAAGCAGGCGCGGCTGGGCGTCGGGATCGCGACGGGAGGTGAGGGCTGGGAGCCGCAGGACGCGAGCCGCGGGAAGGAGCCGTTGCACAGAGGAAGCGCGCAGGGAGAGGCCGCATGGTTCCGTCGGGAGGGTTCTGCCAAAAGAGATCCGCCGGGTGGGAAGAATGCCGGACGGAGCCGTCGGGAGGGAGCCAGATGTCGCAGCAGGACGACGCGAAGCCGACGGGAGATCCGCCGGGAGAGGTCCTGCGAGCGAAGCCGAGGGAAGAAGCGGGCCGCCTGGCCGCCTGGAGATGCGGGGAGGGATCCGCTGGGAATGGGAGAGGGCGACGGGAGCGGACAGCGGGAGAGATCCGCGCAGGAGAGGCGCGCCGCTGGAGGAACGCGCAGGGAGGCGGGCCGCTGGGGTGCAGGCGCCGGCAGGGAGGAGAACCGCCAGATGGCTTGCCGGCAGGGGGGCGACGGCAGAGCTTGCCATGGTGGTCGCCGCCCCCCGGGGAAAACCTAGAAATATCTAGGGTTGAGGGAAAAAAAAGAAAAAGGAGAGGGTTGGATTAAGCCTCCTCTGATACCATGTAGAATGATAAAATAGGAGACCCGAACCCCCAAGGTCTTCTCTCTAAAGGAGCCATTGGGGTGCTTTTATAACAAATAGTAAAGACCACACCGGACCTCAAGTCCGATGTGGGATGCAGACTCCAACACTCCCCCTCAAGCTAGGTGAACCTAGCTTGGACACATAAAGGAAAAACAAGCCAAACAAATGAAGACAAAGCAATCAACAGACTGCAAACAATAAATTATAAATATCATATACTTAAAAATGTAATTAAAATTATAGTTACTATTTTTATAATCATATAGTTATAATTAGCAACTTTAAATATAATAATAAATATAATTTAATATAATTATAATAAATATAATATAATTGGAAAAATAATGAATAATGTATTTAAAGTGTAATGAGTTTGATGGAGGAAGAGTAATTTGGTCATTATAATAGTTATATTTAACTAATTATAATATGAATTAATATAGTTGTAAAATTATTATTTTAATTTAAAATATAAATAATTTTAATTAGTATAATTAAGTCTAATTATCATAATGATAATAATTATAATTAAATATAATTTTTAAAAATATTATTACAATTAAAAATGTATAAATTTTAAAAGTATAATTAAATAATTTACCACAATAATAAAATTAATCATAATTTAAAATGTAATTTAAATTATAATTATAATATTTTTAATAATTATATTTGATTGTTTTTATAATCATATTTTTATATTAAATTTTATAAATTAAATTCCATGGTTCATAGGGTGGAAACCAAGTCAATCATTTTGAGTAGAAATGGTTTATATGGAGAAATATAATTATTCATACGGAACAACTTATTTCTTATTCTTAACTTCCATTTCTTCTCTAAATTTCATTATACCTGTCCAAGAATTCATACCTCATAAGCGAGGTTGAGTTGCTCTATTTATAGATGAAGATAAAAGATAAAGTCCGAGATAGAGGGAGATTTGAAATTCAAAATATATAGGTTAACATTGACCCAATCAAACCCCATATCCTAAATATCTAAATAACACTCCCCCTCAAGCTAGATTTACTCGGCTTGGATACATAATAAAAGAAAACACAATAAATACCCTCCTAATGATTCCCCTTAAGACACATCAAAATGAATGAACTCAAAAGGCGATGATGCATGTGACATCGATTGAGGAACATGCGTCGTTCGATGGTAATTGACAATTTGACAGGCTTCACAATGGAAAGAATGATGCTAACTGAGGGTTGGACAAAGCTTATGTAAAACCCGTGTGGGTGGATGATCATAGTGGAAATGAATCTCCTGAGTTTGGGTGGAAGTGGAGGGATAGAAAATGGACATCGAACATTGACCCCTTCATGCAAGCGACTTCTACAAAGCTCCCTATTCATCGAACGCTCATGAGCAATAATAATGAATGAGGTGACCACAATAGAGTTGAAATCCCGTGTAAGCTTATTGATAAATAAGAGATTGATGGGGATGCGAGTGTAGCAACTTTGGTTTTATCGTGTAAGACTTTGAAATATTTTTGAAGTCAGACGCTGAGTTGGTGCAAGATTCCGGGACCCGGAGAGCCTCGGTGCGGTGATATTAAAAATATTTTATCATACCCGCGTAGTTTTCCAGTTTATGTGGAATAACTCCCGTTTGGAGTCTCAGATCGGAAATTGAAAATCATGGTTGAGTTCAGAATGCAGATTTTATCCTAGGCGCAACATAAAGTTTGTCGGCGTCGGACAGCCGGTCGGAGGCGACCGTTGGCAGATGTGATGATGATATATTAGTTTATTTAATAAAATAAACTAATATATCCTCCCCTTGGGTTTCACGCGCAGGAGGAAAGGGGGAGGCTTCTCCCTTGCGCGATGAACGACCCGAGGCTGAACTTAGATGAGGAGGTGCCGCCGAACCCTGTTTTTTACAGCGATTGTCACCGGATTGAGGTACAACAGGTTTCAGGCGTCGTTTTTGACCCGAAGTTTCGATGTTTCACCACGAGCTAGGCGGATTTACAAGTTTTACGTCCCAATCCCCTTTGATGCATTGTTTTATGGTTTTAGAACCCTATTACGATTGCTAGAGATTCCCTAGGGGTTGATCTGTGGGTTTCAGGTGGAAATCGGGGTTTTCGGGTGGCTCGCCCGAGGATTTCCGTTCGGAATTCCCGATCACATGATGTGTGGTGTAGGACATGCCGTGTGTTTTTTCCGTTCGGGGAAGATGAACTTTGAGGACTACACGCTATGTACTGTGGGTACACGCCGTGTAGTGAGTCCAGGTCGTGTGGTTGAGGGCATGGCCAGGGATGCCGTGTTGAGGGACATGGCTGCGTGGAAGTACATGACCAAATGACACAAACACGGGTTGCGATACACGGACACGACCATGGACACGGGCTTGGGTCAAGTCAAGAGGAACACACAGTGTACTTAGGGTGCACGTCGTGTGTGGTGACATGTTCAGCCAGCCGTGTATTGGCGGGGACACGCCCAGGGGTTCAGACAAGGTCACACGCCGTGTAACATGGGGTACACGTCGTGTAATCCTTGTACACGCAAAGTATCGAGAAGGGACACGACCAGAGGCCGGTTTCTAGAGACACGCCGTGTACTGTGGGTACATGCCGTGTACTCCCCTTGGAGTTTTCTCCCTCACGCATCTCCGTCTTCAAGACTTGGATAGAGGCCCGTGAGTAGCCCATCCTGAGTAGTTTTCCGCGTTAGACACAATGGTGGCCATGGTTTTGGTGTGCGAGATGCGACGCGAGGTGAGGTTAACAGGTTGCTCATTATCGGTTGAGTGATCTCCCTTGGTCTATCCCTGTGTGGGTACAGTGTAACATTACCTCCTCAAAATAGGATTGTGATCCCTTCGACAGGATGAGCTTAGATAGAGTTGGTGTATCCCTTCGGGAGGCCTGGGCGGGATCCTCTATCGTGTCGACTTCCCTAGGTGGGGTTCGTGGTATCGTTGTGACCAACACTACACAAGCGACGATCCTCTATCTAGCAGGCTTGCTCAGCAGGGTTTGTGGCATAATCGGGTATACGATCCCCTACTTAGCAGGCGGTTTCAGTAGGGTTTGTGGCATTGTCGGGTATACATTCCCCTACTTAGCAGGCGGTTTCAGTAGGGTTTGTGGTATCGTCGGCTATATGATCCCCTACTTGGCAGGTTCTTCCAGATGGGGTTTGTGGAATCGTCGTGAGCAACACTACACGGGCGATGATCCCCTATCCGAGTGATATGATCTCTGAGGTACCATATTGGGTTTGTGGTGCCCCCAGCGGTTCTGGGTGTGATCACCTATCTATGAGATGAGACCTTCAGTGTTTTCGGTAGGGCTCGAGGAGTCCCCTGTCAGGGATGGGTGAGATCCCCTATTTGAGTATCGAGATCTGCTAGGTTCCAGCGTGACTTTCTTCGTGGCAAGACCTGACGAGTGTGTTTGCTCGGGTGTTTTCCATATAGGATGGTGGGGATGTGCCATCGATTTAGTGATACCCGATGAGTGATATCTCTCGGTTGAGTGCCATTAGGGATGACAAAGCTCGTGGAGTGTTATCTCATTGATGAACGTTACCTTTGAGCCTCGGGTAGAATCCTGTGGGTGACTGAGAAGTTGGGACCTCATGAGACTTGGAGTCTGAGACGAGTATATTTGGGATGTTTTGGGAGTCCTTACAATGATGTCATATATCTTGATTGACATACTATGTGGAGTTGAGGTGACTTGTCATGTATAGCCGAGAGCGGTCGCGATGAAGTTTCCTGTTCTCTTTCGCTTGGGTTTCCTCCTCTGACTTTGGGTCGAGCTGATTGTTGCCTTTCAGTTTCTTCCTTTTATTTTGGGTTTTTGAGGTGCCTACTGGGTACAGTTATGCTCACCTTTGCATTGGCTCTGCTCGCATATGTCGTGTCTTATGCAGATGACTGACTTTTCGATGGAGTCTTAGGATGACCCGGAGCAGGCGGAGCTTAACGAGCTAGATAGAACGATGTGTGTACCAGTGGTTGCATTCGACAGCCGGAGCAAGTTGGACGCTTTTGCTGTTTTTAGTGGGCTTTGTTATGTAAAAATGAGAGAGGGTGGAAATAGAAGTGAACTGTGTATATTGATGTAGCAACGGAATTAAAGTAGCAAACACAGTAGAAATATAGGAAAAAACAGTAGGGAGGTAGAAGAGGGAGGAGGATAGAGAGAGTAGAACCCGAGGAAGACCACTTCCAAGAGCCTGGCAGAATCCTCCCAAGGATTGAGCCCCGCAACAGCCAGCTGGAAAACCTTCAGGATGATGCCCCTTCCTTAACACAACCCCCCTTTATTTAAAGGCCCACCTAGCCCTCTCTAACAAACACTGCTTTTAGGTGGTCCCCCTCCAGCCAAGAATATTCCCCTCTCCTCTAACAGCTCAACAACCTCCAGCCAAGTATATTCTCCTCTCTCCTCTAACAAACCAACAACCTCCAGCCAATAACAAACTCTAACACCTGGACAACCCCCTCTATTCCTAACAATTCCCTCCCACCTAAAAACTACCTTGTCCTCAAGGTGGAACAAACTCAACCTTTGCTCGGCTGTGCATTGGGACAGCAGCACCTGGTGGCGGCTTTGGTGGAGGTCTCAGTATCATTGCATCTTCATTGGAAATCAGCAACACACTTGAGAAAATTAAGACAGCCAGTGCAAGTGGTCCGTAATCCTCTTTGTCCTTCCTTCGGTCCCCAACAACCAGTACATGATACTCTAATTGCTGTGCAGCACAATAGGTCTTCATTTCACCATAAATCTCAGCCAACCCCTCAAGCACAGTGTCCACTTCTTTAGGCTGTTTTGGTTGTCCAGCAGCTATAGCAGTTTGCCATACACAAAATTCAGTGCCAATAGCGTGCGGCTGGCAGTCTAAAACAGTCCCCACAGCTTGTGTAAAAACATTAATGGGCTCCGAAACCGATCTCCCGTTGGCATCACCAGCTAAATTATGTACCTTAGCCTTCAGAAGTGAGAAGTTAGCACCAACAGTTGAAACATAATATAACTCCGTCCGGTGCAGTGGTTCTTGTACCATTTTACCCCCTTTTCTGTCACCATCATCCCATGGAATGCCAACCGGCTTCAATCTTTCCTTAACATGATTCTCATAGGGAGAAGTTAACAGCTGTTAGGAATAAAGGGGGTTGTCCAGGTGGAGTTTGTTATTGGCTGGAGGTTGTTGGTTTGTTAGAGAGAGGAGAATATATTTGGCTGGAGGTTGTTGGGCTGTTAGAGGAGAGAGAAGAATATTCTTGGTTGGAGGGGGACCACCTAAAGGCAGTTAGTTTGTTAGAAGGGGCTGGGTGGGCCTTTAAATAAAGGGGGGCTGTGTTAAGGAAGGAATCAATCATCCTGAAGGTTTTTCCAACTGGCTGCTGCGGGGCTCAATCCTTGGGAGGATTATGCCAGGCTCTTGGAAGTGGTCTTCCTCGGATTCTACTCTCTCTATCCTCCTCCCTCTTCTACCTCCCTACTGTATTTTCCTATATTTCTGCTGTGTTTTTTGCTGTAATTCTGCTACTTTAATTCTGCTGCTACATCAATATACAGAGTCCATTCCTCTTTTCTCCCTCTCAATTATTTTACATAACAATTTGGCGACTCCGCTGGGGAAGATTACTGTGTGATCTGCTGGGGAATTTCTGTGCGAGAGAGAGGATCGCTGCTGGAAAATCGTAGCAGCAGGGAAAAAAAACAAAAAAAAAACCAAAAAGAAGAAGAAGAAATTGGCTCTAATGCAGTAGAGTTGAGAGGCGTCGCAGGTGGGGTGGAACGCTGCTGGGAATTGCTGTGCGAGAGGAACAATCGTAGAGGATCGAAGGAGAGTGCAGTGCGGATCTGTTTTCTGTTCGTTGCTGGACAAGGACCGGAAGTCAACGCTGGGGAATAGCCGCGCCAGAGAATTATTCGCTGCTAGGGAAGAGGGTGTTGGATTGGTGTTGCCCGATCCGGTTGGGCCGAATGCTTGTGGCCCGCAACTTTCGCGGGTCGAGCTCCGCGGTGAGCTCGTTGGGGTCAACTTTACTGTAGCACTTTTGACAAAGCCAGCCGCCGTTCACTGTAGCGACGCGGACCACTTTTTCGAATAGTGATCGTCTTCTCCATTTGTTTTATAGCCCATTTCGGGCTAGGGTTTGACGTTGGAAATCCTCTGTAATTTCTGTGCTCCCGAATCATAGTGAAATTCTGCCTCTCCCGTGGACGTAGGGATTTTTCCCGAACCACGTAAATCGTCGTGTTCATTGTTGCTTTTCTTTCTTTCGTTTTCTCGTTTTCTGTCGTTCTGTCTCCCGGTGATTCCGCAACAGAGGGAGCTGAACGCCGCTGCCGAACCGTCATCACTGCAGTGAAGTTTGGACATGGGGGGATCCAGTACGTTGAAAAGTGGACGCTGACTGCTGTGTAGGCTTGTCTTCAGTCCAGGATGGAGTCAAATTTTGCTACAGAGGTACAAAATATGCAAATTCAGGCAGCCGTGATACAAGAGCTACTATCAGTTGTAAAAGAACAACTGCCGTTCTTACGAGCAGAAGCGAGGGAGTTGGAGACCCAAGAGTCTTGTTGCTCAGATTCTGGGAAGCGAGGCGGCGAAACTACTGCTTGTATGTTTGGTAGCGACTCTGCGGAGCAGCAGCAGCTTGAAACCAAATTGGAATGTCCTGAAGAGGAAAATTCCAGCCTTATCCGGCTTGGAGAAGTACTTCTCAGCACACAATATTTACATACTACTCTATGTGATATAGGAACTCCTTGACAGTCGACAAGAGCCGAGAAGGAGCAAATAGAGAAAAAGGAGAGATTGGAATTGCTGGAGGAGCAGGTTTCAGATTCCGTTGAGCAGGTTAGGCAATCTCAGGAGCAGCTTGATCCTGGACTGCTTCCAGTAGCGGTAGATAAAGTGGCAATTGCAGATGTATGTCCTATTGTTGCTGGAGAACCTATAGATTCGGAAGAAGTAATTCCAGATCAAGGTTCCAGCCCGGATAAGCGGGTAAGGTACGAAAATGAGTGGCTGATTGTGTCCAATCCAGTATGGCCTAGAAAAGAAATTATTGGTTCGAATTCTACAATTAAGTTTGTTGTACCTTCGGCGAATAATGGTGAAGATTTCAATGCAATGCAGTCCACCGATCATACAGTGGGCCTATTTTCACAGGGGCTCTCTAATATTCTGAAGGCACGCTTACTAAAGCTGCTGTTGAAAGACTCCACTGCACTGCAACTGGCGCCAATTCTGCCTGGTACTGACTTTTTAGAAGCTTATGAAACCAGAAATCTGATTCTGCAGGAGTACTTTAAAGGTACTTTTTCATTTGATTACGAACTTGACAAGGTCGTGGGCATTGACCTTGTAATGTGTGCTCTTAGTGGACTTGCTAGACAGTTATCCAGGTTTATGTCAGATAATGTGTTTTGCAATGGTGATACTTTACCCTATCAAGTTTATAGGGGATGTCTCAGAATAGATGGGAAAACACTTGTGAATCTTGAGATATTCAATAATAGAGCTGGCGGTGGATCTGCAAGAACATTGTTCAAGTACCTGGAAGGTTGTTTAACATCATCGGGTAGAAGGTTTTTACGGATCTGGATTTGTCATCCGCTCATTGATGTTGGTAGGATCAACTGCAGGCTTAATGTTGTTGTTGAGTCTATTGAGCAGTTTAGAAACTTTTTCAATGCTTTCTCAATATCTCCAGAAGTTTCCAAACTTGGAAAGACTGCTTGGAAAGGACATGACTGGTGTTCAGCTATCTGTTTCGCTATCACTGCCCTTTGTTGGCAAGAAAACATTAAAGCAATGGGTGAAGGTGTTTCGGTGTCTTGTCAGAGGCCTGCGGGTTCGATTCAATTTGTTAATATTATTAAAAACAGACAACCAGCCCTGGTTTCCAAGAAAGGGGCTGCTCAGAGTGTTAGCAGCTCTAATTGAGGACGAGCCAGCCGCAGCCCTAGCATTCCTTTATTGCTGGTTGGTGTTTGGAGAATGGATTTCTAACATGGGCAGGATCTCCTTGGATTATCTGCCCATTAAAGTTCTTACACGGGCTGTGGGGACTGTTTTAGACTGTCTGCTGCATGCAATTGACGCTGAATTTTGTGTATGGCAAAATGCTATAGTTGCTGGGCATCCAAAGCAGCCTAAAGAAATAGACATTATGATGGAAGGGATGGCTGTAATTTGTGGTGAAATGAAGGCTTATTGTGCTGCACAACCACTAGAGTTTACTGAGCTCGTTGTTGGTCACCAAAAGGAGGACAAAGAAGAACACGATCCACCTACACTGGTTGTCATAGTTTGCCCAAGTGTGTTGCTGACTTCCAATGAAGATGCATTGATGGTGAGGTCTCCGCCGAAGCTGCCGTCAGGAGCTGTTGTCCCAATGCACAGCCAAGCACAGCTTTGGTTGTTCCACCTTGAGGACAAGGTGGTTTTTTAGGTGAGAGGAAATTGTTAGGAATAAAGGGAGCTGTCCAGGTGGAGTTTGTTATTGGCTGGAGGTTATTGGTTTGTTAGAGAGAGGAGAATATATTTGGCTGGAGGTTGTTGGGCTGTTAGAGGAGAGAGGAATATTCTTGGCTGGAGGGGGACCACCTAAAGGCAGTTAGTTTGTTAGAAGGGGCTGTTTGGGCCTTTAAATAAAGGGGGACTGTGTTAAGGAAGGAATCAATCATCCTGAAGGTTTTTCCAGCTGGCTGCTGCGGGGCTCAATCCTTGGGAGGATTCTTCCAGGCTCTTGGAAGTGGTCTTCCTCGGGTTCTACTCTCTCTATCCTCCTCCCTCTTATACCTCCCTACTGTGTTTTCTGCTGTAATTCTGCTACTTTAATTCTGCTGCTACATCAATATACAGAGTCCATTCCTCTTTTCTCCCTCTCAATTATTTTACATAACAACAGCCAATTGAGCAAATTAGAGCAATCAAGGTAGAACTGCTGGCCACATTTAATTGCGGTTGAATAAGTAGGCCAAAAAAATGATCCCTTGCATCCCAACTGAAGCCCAATATCACCGTGATCCGTGCCTCTCCGATTAAAATAGGTGGATAATGTTTCCAATACAATACAACGTTGTAACCTTTAACACCACAAGCTCCTGATTCTGCTCCGTCTAAGAATATTCCCAAAATGAAAATATAAACAGACCTGAATCTACCTGCTCCAAGACTGTTTGAAGGAGCTGAATCTTCTGTGACAACCCTAATTTCAGTAAAGCTTTGTTGTCTTGTCTTATGGAAGTAACTCGCTCCAAATTCGATCACCAAAAGTCTCATATGCCTTGAATTCAGGTTCCCACAAGACATTATAACCTCTACTATATCTTGTCTAGCATCATTTGCAGCCATGACAACTTCAAAATGATGAGATTTTTCTTTTATTTTGCCTACCATCTCAACTGACACAACAATATGTTCAAGGTCCCCTTGGGTGTTGGCAAAAATTGGTGCAATTTTTTTCCCCAGATCCGCGCCATACATGGTTGCAACAGGCGCTGGAATTGCATACACTTTAGTGGCAGGACTAGAATATGCAGCAGCAATAGAAACCCCTTCCATAGCCAGAGCATTAGATTTATATTGAAAGACCTTCTGATACAATTGTGTTTGATCCTCCAAGTCTCTCTTTCGGCCCCCTCTAATTTTTGTTAGCAGTCGTCCGTAGCTCCCAACAGCTGCAGGTTGAACTGCTCGCGAACCCTTGTTTCCTGTCTCAACAACCACATTTTCCGTTTTATACCGCTCGCCCGGCTCATATGTTGTCTCAGACTCAAACTCACTTCTTGACTTAGCCACAGTAGAAAATTCATCAAACTTAAACAAACTAAAATTCGGTTCAATGGTTACCACTACAAGCCGTTCTGGATTGTTTCCAAGCTGACCCTCCAGCTCTTCACCGCTGATCCCTTTCTGGCTAGCTTGAAAACTTCTCAAGTTTTCTGTCTCTCCATTCACTGCCATTTGATCCACTTTCATGCTAAAATACGGATCAAATTTTACCTCTTCGGGACTTACTAGTTTGTGTTTAGGTTGTTGCTCTTTCGCAGAGTTGCCACCAAACGCACATACAGCAGCTTCGTCACCATGCTTCCCCGAATCTGAGCCACGAGACTCTTGCGTCTCCAGCTCCCTTGCCTTTGCCCTCAAGAACAACAACTGTTCTTTTACAACTGATAGTAGTTCTTGTATCACGGCTGCCTGAGCTTGCATATTTTGTACCTCTGTAGCAAATTTTGACTCCATCTTAGACTGAAGACAAACCTACACAGCACTCGGCGTCCACTCTTCAACGTACTGGATCCCCCACATCCAAACTTCACTGCAGCGATGACGGTTTTGCAGCGGCGTTCAGCTCCCTCTTCCCCAGCAGCAAACGACTCTCTGGCGCGGCTACTCTCCAACGGCGAACGAGCTACTGTTGTGTTCAGTTCTGTAGCAGAGTTCGTTCGACTCAGCTCGACGTACGCTCCCTTTCTCCAGCGATTGGCTTCCCAACGTTGGTTGTCCCCAACGATATTTGATTCACTGCTGCGATATGTTTCTCCAGCAGCAGTGGTGTTTCACCAGCAATCGCGTTTCTGCCTCGACCGGTCCTTCACAGCCTGCACGGTGTTCTCTCTAAGTAGTGGTTGTGCTTCTCCAGCTTCCGCGATTTTTCCAGCAATTGCATTCTCAACAGCGAATTCACTCTCCAGCGATGAGTGTTCCCCAGCAGATCACACAACAATCTTCCCCAGCAGAGTCGCCAATTTGTTATGTAAAAATGAGAGAGAGGGTGGAAATAGAAGCGAACTGTGTATATTGATGTAGTAGCAGAATTAAAGTAGCAAACACAGCAGAAATATAGGAAAAAACAGTAGGGAGGTAGAAGAGGGAGGAGGATAGAGAGAGTAGAACCCGAGGAAGACCACTTCCAAGAGCCTGGCAGAATCCTCCCAAGGATTGAGCCCCGCAGCAGCCAGCTGGAAAACCTTCAGGATGATGCCCCTTAACACAGCCCCCCTTTATTTAAAGGCCCACCCAACCCTCTCTAACAAACTAACTGCTTTTAGGTGGTTCCCCTCCAGCCAAGAATATTCCCCTCTCCTCTAACAGCCCAACAACCTCCAGCCAAGTATATTATCCTCTCTCCTTTAACAAACCAACAACCTCCAGCCAATAACAAACTGTAACACCTGGACAACCCCCTTTATTCCTAACAGGCTTGTTTTTGCCCTTTTATGTTTTCAGTACTTTTGCCGTACTGTGTTTGTGGGATAGATGTATGCATGCATTTTTGGTATCAGTTGTTTTGTTATCTTTGCACTGTTGCATGGAGATGTATGTGTGTGTGCGCGTACAGGTACCATAAGCCAATGCCTCCAATGTGTGTGATATACCTATCCGGCGCTGATCGCCAGCCCCTGGCCTATTGGAGGTGGGCTTGGGGTAGTGGCGGCTTGGCCTTCCGCCGGCCAGGCGAGCCCCAGTGGGTCGAGTTGTTATAGAGAGCGACATGGACCACCAATTTCAATTCTATGTGGGGTTCAAGGTGTTAGTACCAAATTCTGTAACAGGATCAGTGCGCCATTGATTGTGATAGTATCAGTCCTGGTGAAAGGTTGATAGGTAATGGGCGTACTTGCATCACCTGTCAGGCGTGCAAGAAGAACATGCATTGTGCCGCTGGATGCGTTGTTGAATGAAGATGAAGGTGCCCTGATTGATGCTTTTGGAAGGTTGTGCTTGAAGGGAAGTGGTTGGAGAGGGGCATTCAGGGCGCAACTCCTGGGCTGATTGCTGGCACTGTTGGGTTGTTGCCAAGAGTGAAGCGCTTGGATGGCAAGACTGGTTGGCTGGATGCATCGAGAGGGAGCGTGGTCTGGGATGGCACATGACCTTGCTAGGGAGGTGCCGATGGCTAGTGTTTCTTGTGCGGCTAGGGTTCCTATGAGAGAGGCAAGGGTGATTCTGATGCCATCTGTGTGACAACTGGGTCCTACTGATAGCACAGACACCCCGTCTTAACATGGTCGTCGGGTCCCGACCCGACAGGTACCCCAGTTGCCCTGTAGACACGTGGTCCCCACCATGGGGCCCACCCACATGCCTGAACGGATCATATGACTAATGATAGTCCCCACAGGCCAATATATGTCCTTTCCAGCGTGTTTTGTCCTCACTCACACACATCCTGGGAAACTTCCCAGAAGGTCACCCATCCTGATCACTACTCCAGGCCAAACACGCTTAACTGTGGAGTTCTAATCAGACAAGTTCCCGAAAAGGAAGGTGCACCTTGTTGACATGAGTCATATCATTTAGCCATTTAACCCTTTATCATTCGGGGGTGTTACAATGTGAGATAGATTCTTGTACCTCGATGAGAAGTGAAACACTATTTATAAATAGAGATAAGAGATATGTTGCGGAAACGTCGGGAGTCGTAACGATAGAATAGGTTTGCAGATGAAGAAAAAAAAACAGAAGAAAGAACCAAACAGGACACAAAGATTTACGTGGTTCGGGAAATGATTCCTACGTCCACAGAGAGGCAGAATTTCACTAGTTTCGGGAGCACAAAATACAGAAAGATCTCAAAATTTCACACATAAACCCTAGCCTGAATTGTTTTTAAATGTGTACAGGTCCAATTTCTTTTGAAAAATATATGCGAAAGGCGGCAGGCGTGCTGCCGCCTTTCCCCTAAAACAATTGTTTTTACTATTTTAAATATACTTTTTATATATTTAAATTTTTTATTTTTATTTTGTTTTGTTTTGTTTTTATATATATATAAATAAATAAATAAAACAAAATTTTTCAGCAAAATTTATCTGCTATTTAATATCCAGCAGTACTGTCATTACGGCAGTATGGATTCTGACACAAACCCTTACTCAGGGCTCCCTTTTATAAGAGGGCTTGTCCTGAAAATCATTCTGCATTTCTGATGTAGGATTCAGGTTCTCCCTTTTCTGCGCAGAACATTCTGCATTTCCGATGTGAGAATCATGTTCTTCCTTTCCTGCACAGAACATTCTGTATTTTCGATATGGGATTCAGGTTCTCCCTTTCTCGCACAGAATATTCTGCATTTCCGATGTGGGATTCGGGTTTTCCCTTTTCCGCGTAGAACATTCTGCATTTCGGATGTGGGATTTAGAAATGTTTCAAGTACATGACTTTGAAAGACTATAAAATATAAACTATAAGACCAATATAAATGAAACTTAAAACATGAATTACACATATAAGAAATAGTTGAAAATAATTTTTTTTTTCTAACAAATGTTGATGAAAAATAATTTATAAGCTTTCAAAGCTACCTACTTGAAATTTAAAATGTTGCGGAAACGTCAGGAGCAACAAAACAAAGAACGGATCACAGAAGAGTAAAAGGGGAAAAAAAGAACAAGGACACAGGGATTTACGTGGTTCGGGAATAATCCCTACCTCCACGGAGTGACAAAATAACTTCACTATGAAAAATGCGGGAGCACAATTTGCAGGTGGGTGCGCTGTATGGGCCACAAGCATTCGGCCCAACCGGATTGGGCTACACCAATCCAACATAAAAATGTTTCAAGTACGTGGTTTTGAAAGATTATAAAATATAAACTATAAGACCAATATAAATGAAACTTAAAATATGGATTAAACATATAATAAATAGTTGAAAATAAAAAGAATTTTATAATAAATGTTGATGAAAAATAATTTATAAGTTTTCAAAGTCACCTACTTGAAATTTAAAAATGTTTTAAGTATGTGACTTTGAAAGCCTATAAAATATAAACTATAATACCAATATAAATGAAAATTAAAACATGAATTAAAAATATAAGAAATAATTGAAAATAAAAAGAATTTCGTAAAAAATGTTGATGAAAAATATTTTATAAGTTTTCAAAACCACCTACTTGAAACTTAAAAATGTTTGAAGTATGTGGCTTTTGAAAGATTATAAAATATAAATTAAAAAACGAATATAAATGAAATTTCAAACATGGATTAAACATATATGAAATAGTTAATAATTAATTAGTTAATTAGTAATATAATTATTAATTATTTAATTATTAGTTATATAATAATTAATTAGTTAATTAGTAATATAATTATTAATTATATAATAGTTAATTAGTTAATTAGTAACATAGTTATTAATTATAATTATTAATTATAATTATTCATTGCAATTATTAATTTGTAATTATTAATAATTAATTATATAATAATTGATTAGTTAATTAGTAATATAATTTTTAATTATAATTATTAATTATAATAATTATTTTTTTTAAAGGTTCGGGCCGAAGCCCCATTTTATTATTAAAGCAAAGCAAAGACCTCTTTTGACTGGGTAAAGGGAGACCCATTACATAGCCCGAAGGCCCAGTGGGCATATAACCCATTACATGGCTAGTAGGCCCGAATGTTTTGGCCTAAGACCCATTCTGTGAATAATACTGCTATAGTTTTTTTCTGCCATAGTACCCGCACAGTACCCGCCGCTGCTACAGTGTCCGCCACCGCTACAGTACCCGCCGTTATTACAGTGTCCGCCACCGCTACAGTGCCCGCCGTTACTAATTACAATGAATAATTACAATTAATAATTATATTACTAATTAACTAATTAATTGTTATATAATTAATAATTATATTATTAATTAACTAATTAATTATTAACAAAAAAATTTCCGCAGCAAGCCTTTGGTGAAGATGTCGGCAAGCTGATCAGCTGTTGGAATGTTGCTGAAACTGATATGGTGTTGCTCGAAAAGATGACGGAGAAAGTGACAGTCAACCTCAATATTCTTCGTGCGTTCATTGAAGACTGGATTAGAAGCAATTTTCGTGGCTGCCTGATTATCACACCAAATATGAGCAGACGTCTGTGACGGGAAACCAATTTCATGAAGAAGATAACGAAGCCAGAGAATTTCAGTAATGACTGTGGCCATCGCACGATATTTAGGTTCAATACTGGATCTTGAGATGACAGTTTGTTTCTTGCTTCACCATGAGATCAAGTTTACAACCAGGAAAACGGCAAACCCAGAAGTAGACTTCCGAGTAGTTAAGCAACCAATATAGTCAGCATCACAGAAGGTCTCGATATTCAGATGATCGTGATGTGAATACCCAAGACCACGACCGGGTTTTAATGTACTTGACAATGCGAAGGACAACATCCCATTGGGATATTGTTGGATGTTCCATGAATTGACTAACTTTGCTGACAACACATGCAATATCCGGACGAGTATGGTAAGATAATTCAGTTTGTCCACAGGACGACGATACCTCTCTGAGTGAGAATATGTGTAATGACCCGCCAATTCTCATTGGCTTGAGAGTACAACGAGTCATTACTAGGTCTTAAGTGACATCCCCAAAGCGCCAAAGGCTGACAATAAATGCCGAAGGGTTTCAAGTACAAGTGTGGGATGATTTACTCTTTAAGAAATAAACCCATAAACCAACCATAACCAAACATTCACTATATGATGCATGAACAAATGAAAGACCAATAAACACTTCATTTATATCAAACTACATCAAAGTACACAACAGCGGAAGACCAAACTAAGCATCAAAGTACACGGCGGATAAACAACTCAAGACTCTCAAAAGACACTACAACTCCATGCTCCACAAGCTCTAGGCTCCACAACATCTCTCAAGCATCACCACAAGCCACTAGTAATAAGATGCTTTACCTTTACCTGTGTCTCGGAAAACGACATCTGCAAAAGCACCAACGTGCCAAAGCAGGGGTGAGTATAAAACTCAGTAGGTTTTCCCCAATGACTTCCCTACTCACGCCACTAGGATAGAAGAGTTAGCCACATTTATATAAAAACAGTTTATATAAAACATTTTCTCAAAAGCAGTTTATTACTAAATATAAACAAGTTTCCAAAACCATTCATAACCAAAGGCATTCCAAGAGCAATTGAAACCAATTTTCCAGCAAGTTATTTTTCCAGAAAAATAACCAAACAAGCTTAAGAACCATTTCACAAACATTCCTTTTTGGCATACCCAACCATTCCACAAACTCGTGTAACCAACCATGCATGCTACCTGGAAGAGAGGAGAAGCCCTAACCCTTATCCATCCCAACCATGATGGGGGAGACTTTTTTATGGATCGGAACAAATGGGAAAGGATGGCAAGAGAGGGGGTGAATTGCCTTTTAAAAAAAAGATTGACAAATTAAAAAATCAGAGTTAAAGTGCAGCGGAAATAAAGAAGGCAAGACACACAAAATTGATAACGGAGTTCGGCCAAAACCCGGCCTACGTCTCCGCTCCCAACTCAACCGTTGAGAGATTCCTACCGCTTGCTTTTCAATGGTTTTAGCAAGAAACCCACTAGGCTTTGAGGTAGCACTAGGACCTATTACAGCTTGCTTTTTGTGGTTTAGCAAGAACCCACTTGCTTTCAATGGAATAACAAGAACCCACTAGCCTTTTTAACGGGTGAAGGCTAGCTCACCGAAACACAAGCCTTTTAAAAGGAAAGGCTTGAAGAAACCTCTTCACACCTTAATGGTGGTGTGATAACCCAAAAGAAAGGAGGAAAAGAAAAGGTGTTGGGGTTTGTAGGCACAAACCCAAAATTAAAGCTCAAAAAGATAAAACAATAAAAACCGTATTGTTGAGAAGCCTTGGGCGCCAAAGGTTGAATGGAGTTGAAGACGTGCACTCCCAAACTTCTATGATGGTGCTCCTTGGATTGGAAATGGATTGGAGCAGTTGTGGTTCCCTTGGAGCAATCCGCCGGAGGTTTGCCAAATGAGGAGAATTGTGTTCGTTGGCTTCACAATGCTTAATTATGGTCCGGCAATTGTTCCGGGGCTTCAAGGTCCTTTATTTATAGAGG
The DNA here is from genome assembly GCA_963277665.1 of Viscum album. NCBI lineage: Eukaryota > Viridiplantae > Streptophyta > Magnoliopsida > Santalales > Viscaceae > Viscum > Viscum album. The sequence continues at coordinate 309,500,982 of OY728133.1, read as the reverse complement.
GGGAACCCTCATATGGCCGTTGGAGGCCTTTGGAGCCGTTGGAAAGGCTTTCGGAGCCGTTGGAAAGGCTTTCGGAGCCGTTGGGAGGCAAGTGGAGCAGCCTGGTCAAAGCTCCAACGGCTAGTTTGACTGGATCCACCGGCTGGCCGGTACAGTCCCACCGGCTGGCCGGTGTGTGCAAAAAGGCATAGGATTCTTGTCCAGGGGCCACCGGCTGACCGGTACATCTCCACCGGCTGGCCGGTGCCTTGGTAGAGAAGAAGAGTCTTGATCCAGGCTCTACCGGTCGACCGGTGAGGAGCCACCGGCTGGCCGGTGGCAAGACAGTAGCAAACACTATTTGGGCTGGGTGCCACAGGTCGACCGGTGACAGAGCCACCGGTCGACCGGTGGAACCTGGCAGTGGGCAATCCCTCTGCCAGTTCCACCGGCTGGCCGGTGCTATCACACCGGTTGGCCGGTGGACTGAATTTCAGTCCATTTGATGTCCATTCTTGGGCCAACTTCTTGGCAACCTTGTGCCTTTCAATCAAAAACACTTCAAACAATGTTAGATAAACATGAAAGTGATTGTGATCATGAAAATTAAACCACGAGGGGATACGAGAGGTACAACAATCTCCCCCTATTTTGATGATCACAATCACCGAAACAATCAAAGTATGATAGAGAAGACTCTCCCCCAATCAATCAAGGAATTTCTCCCCCTTTGTGATTATCAAAATAGAATGGGGCATAAAACTTGATTGTGGGAAATTTTGAAAAACAAGAGATGGGATTTGAAAATCAATTGAAATTTTGGAAATTGAAAGATTTGAATCAAAAATTGAATAACAGTTTGAATTGAAAGTTTTGAATCAAAAACCAATTGAATTTTGAAATTTGAAACCAAGAGTTGAAATTGAAAGTTTGAATAAAATTTGAAAATGAAAAGCTTAATCAATCCTAACTCCCCCTAAATAAAAACAATAAATCACCGGGGAAAGGAAACTATTTTTGGCCCGGAGAGACTCGCAAGAAGGGATTTTTCAATCCAAACTTGTCTCATAGCGGGTCTTCTCCTATAGAATTCATCGGAAAAGAAAAAAGACTTGGGTTGGCCGTACCGGGCATTTTTGCAATCACACTCATAAATGAGGTGCCCGGGTTTTTTACAATAATTGCAAAATTTAAAACTAGAGCTCCCCCTTACAAAAACAGTGGGTGCATGGGAGGAGGAAGCTTGGTTGGTATATCCTAGCCCTTGGGTGGTTCTAGATATTCGTTGGGAACCTAAGTGTTTGGACAAATTTTGTTCACCTTGGGTGAACTTGGCTAGGGAATCTTTTAAATCTTTGATGGTTGATTCCATAGAATCAACATTTGGAAAATTTTGGATTTTTCGGGAGAGTTCCTCCTTCTCTTTGAGAAGTTGTTCTTTTTCGGAGGAGAGTTTTTTGAAAGATTTTTTCAAAGAAACAAATTTTGAAGAAAGTTCATGAAAACCTTTTTCTAATTGATCTCTAGCATGTGAGAGTTCTTCATATGACAAATGATTTAAAGAATTGGAATTTGAAGAGCAAGAGGAGGAAGAGGAGGAAGAGGAGGAAGATACCTCATGTTTTGCCATTAGGCATTTTTTACCTTGGTCGCTCGAGGAGAAGGAAGAGAATGAAGAGGTGGAGCTATCACTCCATGTTGCCTTTGAAGCCTTCTTCTTCTCCTTTTTCTTGGCCCTTTTCTTGTGGAGTGGGCAATTGGGTACGGATTTTGCATCGGGTTCTTGCTTTTGATCGGATTCTTGCTTTGGAGCCTCGCTAGTACCTTCATAGGTTAGTTCTAAAAATTTCCAAATATCATGCGAAGACGTGCAAGAAGAAATACAATCAAAAACATTACGATCTAACCCACAATGTAGAGCATTCATGGCTTTGCCATCAAGCTCGAAATTTGCAATGTCTACGGGGGTCCATTTAGATTCATCGGGAGTAGAAAGTGAATAACCATGCATAACAATTTTAAAAATAGGATAACCAATGCTTTTAAGAAAAGTTGACATACGGGTTTTCCAAAAACTATAATCGGCTCCATCAAAGAATGGAGCACGATCCAAAGAATGTCCTTCGGGGGATTGAGAGGAAGAAGCGGTAGAAGCCATCAAAAAAAAATAGGATCTTTAATTTGAAACCGGTTAAGGAATTATTCAAATACGTCCTCTGATACCAATTGATGGATCGGAACAAACGGGAAAGGATGGCAAGAGAGGGGGTGAATTGCCTTTTAAAAAAAAGATTGACAAATTAAAAAATCAGAGTTAAAGTGCAGCGGAAATAAAGAAGGCAAGACACACAAAATTGATAACGGAGTTCGGCCAAAACCCGGCCTACGTCTCCGCTCCCAACTCAACCGTTGAGAGATTCCTACCGCTTGCTTTTCAATGGTTTTAGCAAGAAACCCACTAGGCTTTGAGGTAGCACTAGGACCTATTACAGCTTGCTTTTTGTGGTTTAGCAAGAACCCACTTGCTTTCAATGGAATAACAAGAACCCACTAGCCTTTTTAACGGGTGAAGGCTAGCTCACCGAAACACAAGCCTTTTAAAAGGAAAGGCTTGAAGAAACCTCTTCACACCTTAATGGTGGTGTGATAACCCAAAAGAAAGGAGGAAAAGAAAAGGTGTTGGGGTTTGTAGGCACAAACCCAAAATTAAAGCTCAAAAAGATAAAACAATAAAAACCGTATTGTTGAGAAGCCTTGGGCGCCAAAGGTTGAATGGAGTTGAAGACGTGCACTCCCAAACTTCTATGATGGTGCTCCTTGGATTGGAAATGGATTGGAGCAGTTGTGGTTCCCTTGGAGCAATCCGCCGGAGGTTTGCCAAATGAGGAGAATTGTGTTCGTTGGCTTCACAATGCTTAATTATGGTCCGGCAATTGTTCCGGGGCTTCAAGGTCCTTTATTTATAGAGGGGGAACCCTCATATGGCCGTTGGAGGCCTTTGGAGCCGTTGGAAAGGCTTTCGGAGCCGTTGGGAGGCAAGTGGAGCAGCCTGGTCAAAGCTCCAACGGCTAGTTTGACTGGATCCACCGGCTGGCCGGTACAGTCCCACCGGCTGGCCGGTGTGTGCAAAAAGGCATAGGATTCTTGTCCAGGGGCCACCGGCTGACCGGTACATCTCCACCGGCTGGCCGGTGCCTTGGTAGAGAAGAAGAGTCTTGATCCAGGCTCTACCGGTCGACCGGTGAGGAGCCACCGGCTGGCCGGTGGCAAGACAGTAGCAAACACTATTTGGGCTGGGTGCCACAGGTCGACCGGTGACAGAGCCACCGGTCGACCGGTGGAACCTGGCAGTGGGCAATCCCTCTGCCAGTTCCACCGGCTGGCCGGTGCTATCACACCGGTTGGCCGGTGGACTGAATTTCAGTCCATTTGATGTCCATTCTTGGGCCAACTTCTTGGCAACCTTGTGCCTTTCAATCAAAAACACTTCAAACAATGTTAGATAAACATGAAAGTGATTGTGATCATGAAAATTAAACCACGAGAGGATACGAGAGGTACAACACTTTTTACCCTTATCCAACCCAAATGCACATGAATGCTTGACGGGGGAGAGCCTTAACCCTTATCCATCCCAACACTGATGGGGGAGACCCCTAACCCTTATCCGTCCCGAATGCAATATGAATGTTTGACGAGGGAGAGCCCTAACCCTTATCCATCCCAGAATGATGGGGGAGACTCCTAACCCTTATTCGTCCCGAGTGCAATAAGAATGTTCACAACCATATATTCCCAAAAACCATGCCAAAACAACCCTTTCAGTAAAAACACTTTTTTATTGAAAACAATTTTCCGTCAAAACCATTTAAATGCCACACCATTTCAATTCCAAACCATTTCAATAACACACCCTTTTTATTGAAAACCAATTCCATCAAAATCATTTCAATACCAAACGGAGAAATGGTTTTAACCCATCAAAGAAACGATCAATCTTATTTCTTGGGTTGTGAATATAATCTCCAGCATACCTCGCTAACCTTGTAAAGTTAGCCTCATACTTTGTGACATTCTCATCCTCCTTTTGTCTCAGACTCAGAAATTGCCTTTCCATATCTGCTCGATGGTCGCGAGGAAAGTATTTTTCTAAAAACAGATCTTTGAACTCCCTCCATTCCATATTTGATACTTCATCATCTTCCTTCGTATTTTGAATCAATGACCACCATTGATCAGTATCTCCAGTGAGGCGGTAAACTGCCATGATAACTTTTTCCCTTTCACTGCTCCCCAAAGCCTGAAATATTTTCTCTAGGGAAAATATTCATTGCTCAGCTACTAAAGGATTTGTACTCCCATTGAACGTTGGTGGTTGTTGCCTCATGAATCGATCTAAAATTGATCCTCCACGCTGCGGATCAGGGTGCTCCATACGGGTAAGGTTATTATTCATAACCTGAGTAAGTTGTCCCAGTATGGTGATTAGCTGATCGGCTCCAGTTGCATCACCAGCTCCACTATAATTATCTTGAGCAGAAGGGAAATCCCTACATGGAGTGCGTGCATTGATACGGTTTCCATTTCTTCCACTAGGCGCCATTTCTAAACAATGGCATAAACTAGATCAGTTTATGAATCAAAATACATAATCCCATACTTATAAAACACTTAACATAAATTGAACTATTTATGGATATAATCCATAATCATAAGAATGTTTTCTTGGAGGAAGTATATACTCATAATCCCTTCAAAATGATTTGTAAAGAAAATGAGATTTATCCTAAGCATATCCCCCAGGAGTGTCGTAACCAAGAGTGCAGCAAGGCCCGTTGTCATGCACCAGTTCCCGTTCGAATCTAGCTCAAAGCGGTGTTTTTGGGTTTTACCCCTAGGTACATCTGTGCCAGAGCCGCCTCTACCTGCTCGTATCCAGATAGGGATGTATTGCTCGGAAAACTCACAAAATCTCTACAATACCAAAATTCTAGGAAGTTCTTCTATACTAATCCTCAAAGTTCATCTTAGGTCTACGTGCTCTAATCAGAGTTTATCTAAATCTAGCTTCCAAGGTTTGTACTAAACTTCCTCTGATACCAACTGTAACGCCCCGACCCCAGTTACCCAGAGTCGGTGCATTATTACATAACATTGGCATGATCATAAGAAAGATCAAATCTCGAAAGACTGATTGGTTTAGTAGCCTTGGAAACACTAGATATATTCATAAGTTTTACATTACATCATAAAATGAAAAACTACTACAACAACATATTGTCTCCATAATCCACACTCATATCCCCACATAATATCCCTGCAGGTCATTCATAACTTACTTCTTCACTTCCTGGGAAAAATAAAACATAGAAAAGGGGTGAGCTCAAATGCCCAGTAAGGATAACAATATAGCGGAAACTTTCATAAATAAGAATAAACATTTAAGGCAATGTATAACTAAAACAAAAGCCTTTTAAACTTTAACTTCAACATAGTATGGCATAAATAAAATGAAATAATTCCATTTACTTATTCACATGGATATTCTACTAATCTAATAATCACATGCAATATCAATAACCACTTTCATAATGATGGAATGCATAATGCCAGACTATCATAACCACATAGCCAAGGCCTCGTGCCAAGACTACAAATAAGATTTTGTCAAGGCCTTGTGCCAAGACACTAGTTTGTCTCATGAGACCTACCGATGCATCGAGGAGCTATAATGGGCTTCACCCGTCACATATTAAGTCCAATGCATTCCCATATGAAAAGGTTTAAACATAACATAAACATTCGTATTAAAACTAGCATACGAAATGTCAATACTTTCACCATAAACCATGAATGGTATATAAAAAAAATAGCACATCCACAGTCAAACATATCACAAAACCTTCAATACAATATAAAAGTTTTGTATCATGATATATCATCCTCAAATAAGTGTAAAATCCATTAAAGTATGTTGACATAGATGAAATCAAAACTCTTTTTAAAGAAATATCTCTTTCTATTTTGAAATCATTTAAGAGACATATATTTATAAAATAAAACATTTTCTTTGAAAATATTCTTATAAGCTTGTAAGGGAAGCTTTGATGATTTTATAACGGCGGAAAATAACCGCACCCTCCGTATAAGTTAAAAAAAACATTCTTATCTTAATTCTGTCGAAAAGGTTAAAAAGCACCTTGTTTGGAAAACGACGGAAAGATTCCCTTATAAACCTCTTATAAAAAGTCAAACAAGGGTATAAATGATTTTAACCCATATTCTTTTAAATATTAAAAATGTTTTGAAATACATTTTGAAGAAACATGGATGTGGATGATAACGAGATCCCAGTAGATTATTACGTATAAACAACCTCGGATAATGAAGAGATTGTGAAATAACCCTTACCTTGTACTTTTCCTTGGTTGGGGTAGGTTAACCTCCTATATAATGGTGAAATAATTGTTATTAAACTATAAAATAATCATATACATTATTATGATATCATATATGATCTTTTAATATTGATTTGATAATAATATCTTAGTATTATCGTTGTTTCGGGTGCGAACTTACTTGTTTTATTTTGTATGTTTTGTTACGTAAGACATGTTTGTAAAGGATAGGTTGTATATTATTCATATCCATAATGATATCAAGTCTTTAAACATCATTTTTAAATCATCAAATGATAATTATACTTGAATGGATATGATGGAGAATGAATCTCATCGCATTCGTGGAGACGGTAGTCCGTACGTACGCACGAGCGACAATATCATTCTTTTGATATTAAAATAATATATAAATGGATGTTATATCATATATACAGAATAATTAACATGTTATATTTATTATTTACATGAGTTTCACATCATTATTATACCCATCCAAATAATAATATATTGATCAAAAGGGCTCCTTAGGTTGGCTTTCTGATCAAACTAAGGCCCCTAGGTTGTAGTGAGGGAAGTTGGGAGAGTATTTGGGCAGAGTTTGGCCGAACCAAAATGCTTTGAAGGTGTGAATAAATGAGAAGGAGGAGTGCCCTTTTATAAGAGGGGTGAGGGGCACCTTTGGAAAAGCTAGAAATATTAATTTATAATAAATTCATGTTCGGTTTCTAATGGATCCAAAGTTGATTATTCAAAGGTTAAGATGGGGATGGGTCGAAAACAACTCAACCAATAGAATTTAGACAGGTTTGGGTACTTATATTAACCTTATCTTTAAGTATTAACTCTAAGTTAATTAGTTTCACTTTTACAATGTCTCTTTGTATTTTTATATAATATGGTAAATAAAATTACTACATACATCCAAGCGAGCCCCAAGTGGTCCATTAATGATGAACCTATCATGATATAAGTCTCTTGGTCGAACCTTAGATTTTTAGGAATTTAATATCAATTAATAATATAATATTTGTTTTAAGAACTCTTTTATGTCAATTTTGACACTATTCAATAGTTGATTTTTGTGAAACTCATAACAGATTGATTACTTCGAAAAAAGTCAATTAAATCAATCCTAATATATCATATTATCCTAGAAAATTAGTTTAATTCATTAAAAGTTTCATATTATATTTATTTGGGTATTTATAATATCAAATATTTTAATTTTTCACTATTATAGTAATTACTGCATCATTATTGTGTCATAAATAAAATAAATTATTTAATGTCTAAAAATTATAAATAAAATATCATTATGTAGGAAATCTTTTTATCTTTCTAATGAATATTTATAATCTAAAATTCAACATATATAACCCTATATAACAATTGTTTTTCTAAAAGATATATGCTTGTGTCATTTTTGTATTCATTTTAACTTAATTAAAATAAAGTGTCATTATCACTTACAAGTGGATCCATGGGGTCCAAAAATCGACCCAAAGATGTCCATGGTCGACCATGTATCAACCAATAGGGTTAAGACATGTTTTAGGGTAATTTAGTATTATTATAATATTATTTTTTTAACCCTTATTTACCGGATTTACCCTTAACCATGGTAAATAAAATATTTACCGCAGCAATTATTCAAAATGTCTAAAAATAAAAGTTACCTATTTACACAATTTGAACATCCTGATTCCAAATATGGAATCCATTTTCCTAAATTCAAAACACAGAAGTGGCAGAAATTAATTTAAAATTAATTCCCGCTGTCAAAACAAAAAGCGTGTTTTTAAGAGATAATAACTATCAAAAGATTGACACTTGTTTATGTTCGGTTTAATTGTAAAATTGTGTCCAATGACCAACATTATATTAAATGGTAAAAATATATTCTAAATATACTTTAAAACTACTAAAATTCATAATTTATCACTATTAATTATTTTGATTAAAAAAGTTGTTTTTAATTAAAATTTAGTAATTTTCACTATTCATCAAAATATGAAAGTTATCCGAAAAGTACCAAAATTTCACCTTAGGCTAAATTAGATATTCTGAATCCAAAAATGAAGTCCATTTTGAAATATAAAATATATATAATTTTAAAAAGTAGGTATTACTATTCATAACGGCTAGTTTGATTGGTTGTTAGAACTCGGTGTTGCGTACAACACACGTTATCGCATTATTCAAAGAGAATTGTACCGTAGAAGCTTGGGGTGTTACACATGTTGTTGAAGTGTTTTCTAGAGAGAGACTCTCATGCTTAGTGTGTACTAAATTTCTTGTTCATATTTGCTTCATGCGACTCCGAATGTTGCTGATTACATTTGAGGGCTTCCGGGGATAGGAAGACAGAGGTGCCGACGACCTTAAAGTTTGAGGACTTTCTTACTGAGGAAGATAAAGGTGATGACTACCTTGAAGTTGAGGGCTTGCTAGGATAGCAAGACAGACTCTGATATTCATATCGAGGGTTTACCCTGGTGTGGGTAAGATAGACTTTCTTGAAATTATAAATCAAGGGACCTTTATCCAAGGTTGTTGGTTACCCTTCTCTTTGGGTTAAAATATTTATTACTTGTTACTTGGTTTGTTTCAAGTTTTCCATTGTATTTTGATTTTTGAGGAAAGTATAACTATCTTATACTTCCTTATACTTGTATACTCTAATTTAGTAAGATTCTATATGCTTTAAGGTAGAATCTTTATCTTTGTAAACTTTTGTTAAGTTTCTTTTCCGGAACCACTTATCCAGAATTGCACTCTTGGAATCATATTTCTATAATATATCAAGTGTGTAGAACTAGCGGTATTGTGAATTACCTTGTTTAACCTTGTTAAACATAATTATCTTTAAAAGTTCCAAAGGAATTTTTTAAAGTATACAATTCACCCCCCCCTCTTGTATTTTGAGCATTATTAGATACTTCATTCAGTATCTATATTATTTCAATCCCACATTTGGTATTATAGAGTATATCATACTCCATATACCATATCAAAAATTGGTATTAGAGGATTGATTCAATCTAAATTAATCTCATGATTAGATTCAGGAGAGAATTCATCTTCTTCTTATTTCTGGAATCATCTTTTCGGACTCATAAAGTTCGGATTCATATTTTGCTTATAGATACCCTTGTTCTATATTTTTCTTGATGAGGAATATTTTCCTTGTTTACTTAACCTTACTACTAACAAGTTTGTGTGGAGACAGTTTTCTTTAAGATGGCAGGAATCAATGTTGGTTCCATTGACAACCTAAATCCAATAAGACCACCTATTTTTTATGGGAATGATTACGAATATTGGAGAGATCGCATGAAGACATTTATTATCAATACTGAAGTGGATAATTTTGTTATGCTTACTGGAGGATATAAAATCCCTGAAAAGGAAGTTAGTACTTTTGCAAATCAATAAAATCATGAATATCAACTGAATTATAAGGTACGCAATACATTGCTTTGTTCCATGACTAGAAATATATATAGCCAAATTTCATCTTGTGAAGCAGCAAATTGTATTTGGAAGAAACTTGAAGTTACACACTTTGGAACTTCAAAAGTCATTGAAACAAGAAGATCCATGCTCAGAACTGAATATCATGGTTTTTTCTTTCCTTATGGAGAACCCATATGTAAGGTGCAACAGAGATTTATGACTATCGTTAATAGTTTACAATCCATGGGTGAGAAGGGATTAGATGATGAAGATCTTGTGGAAAAGATCATAGACATCATGCCTAATGAGTGAGAATCCAAAAGAAATGATATTGATGAAAATAGAAAGGTTACTCAGATTACTCTTGATGAACTTTTTGGAACTCTTCTTCAACGTGAGACTAGAATGAAGAGAGATTCCGATAATGTAAAGAAGAAGAATGGGAATGGAAATGTTGCTTTTACTACAACTTCAAATAATATTAAATCCAAGACTCTTGAGAGAGTTACAAGATCCAAATATAAGAAGGTTGTTATACAATCTGAATCTAGTGGAAGTGAATCTTCAGAAAATGAACTAGCCAATATTTCTCGAAGGATGAACAAGATTGTTGGTCAGAAGAACTTTCAATCTAGATATAAGAAGAAAGAAAGGAAAGATAAGAAAGATTCAGAAGTTACATGTTATGAATGCAAGAGAGTTGGACATATAAGACCTGATTGTCCCATGCTTAAGAGAAAAGAAATAAATGAAAATCATTCTGAGAGAAATAGAAAGAAGTACTACAAAGATAAAGCTAAGAAAGTCTTGAAATCTAATGACACTTGGAGTTCCAGTGGTGGTGACTCTTCTGATGAATCATCTAATTATGAATCTTCTAGACAGAAGAATCTTGGTCTAATAGCCAGACTACCTATTGAAAATCATTGATTAATGGTTAAGGTACACGATGCTGAATCTATGACCAATATATCTTTGAATTCTAACTATAGTGATAATAAATAGAATAACTCTACTGATGAAGAATATTCTTCTGATGAGGATAATACTTTACCTACCTATGAAGAAGTTTCTAGGTTTGCTAAGCTTCTTGAGAATGAAAATTCTAAAGTCAAAAAAAATCTTGATAAGGAAAATTCTAGGATTTCTATACTTACTAAAGAAATATCAGATCTTTCTAAAGAACTTGATAAGAAAACCCTTGATTTTAAAAATATTTCAAAAAATCTCTAGGAAGTAAATTCTGAGAAGGATAAACTTTCTAAAGATCTAGAAAATGTAATTTCTAAGAAATTTTTTTTAAGCTTAACTCTAGTTCTAAAGATAATGTTTTGGAAGATAAGAACTTAGTTATTAGACTGGAGTCTGAAATTTTTTCTTTGAGGAAGTGTTTGTCAAACTTTACTTTAGGTAAAGAAAATTTTGATAAAATGTATTCTCAAATTCGACCTCTAAGGAATAATTCTAGTTTTGGTTATACTAGTTCTAAACCGATTTTTAGTAACAATTATTTTGTTCCTCAAAGTGCTTCTTTCTGCACTAAGTGTCAGTGTGGTGGACACTGGGTAAAAAATTGTTCCCTAAACAAAACTCAGTCTTTAGGATTTCATAAAGCCTATTTTTCTAAGAAAATGTGGGTACCTAAGATTTTTCTTTCTAAAATTTCTGGATCCAAGAAAGTTTGGGTTCTGAAAGCCTAACACTCTTATTTTCAGGAAATTAAAGAAAGTACCAACGGCAATACATGGTACATTGATAGTGGATGTTCCCGGTATATGACCGGTAACAAGAACTTCTTTGAAAATATTATCAAGACGAAAGGAGATATCATTCTTAAATTTATCGGAATGCAAGATCAACTTGTGGATATTTTCACAAAATCTTTACCCTCTGGTAGATTTGAATACATTAAACAAAAGTTAGGAATGATAACCATAAGGTAATCATCTTTATTAACATCCTACTGAAATCAATCTCCTCACAATAATAAACTTTTTTTCATAGGGGGGATACATTTTCTTGTTAGATAGATCAAAAATTTTCATAATGAAAATTTTTTGTAATCAGTTTTTCAAAAAAAAATCGTAATCAGTTTTTCAAAAATTTTCATAATGAAATTTTTTTTCGTAATCAGTTTTTCAAAAAAATTCGTAATGAAAATCTTTCGTCATCATTTTTTTTTCAAAAAATTTCGTAATGGAAATTTTCCTAATAAAGATTTTTGTACTTTAAATTTTCGTAATGAAGATTCTTGTACTTAAATGTTCATAATGAAGATTTTCTAAAAAAAATTGTAGTCAGTTTTTCAAAAAAAATCATAATAGAATTTTCAGAATCTAAAGTTCTTCAAGAAGAATTTTCCTCAATACGAATAATCTTCCTAGAAATCCGAAAGGTATTTTTCCTTTCTTGAGTTTTCGTAATCATCCTTTACTTTCTAGTAGTTTCTTTTGTTTTTAAATTTTTCAGATTCTTTTTCCCTTAAATTCAAATGTTTTTATTAAAAAACCTCAAAAGATCAGATCCAAGATTTCCTTGTGACTATCTTTTCAACCATAAAATCTGATCAGAAGGATTTCAGCCGTTGAATTATGTTTGGAAGATGAATCGTCACTTACAACACCTATATAAAGGACCCTCGAAGGGTTTTCCCACATCGATCTCAAGCTATCGCATGCTGAAGTTCTGACCCTCTACTTAATCCCATTCCGAAATTCTCAAAGTTTCTCAATTTTGAATGTCTATAGAAGAGTCCTCTCAGAAAGATATGTCTACTGTCAAGCCAATTCCGGAGTGGCAGGTGTATAGAGAAAGGTTGGTGCATCTGAACTTCTTCGCTAAGTATGATTCAATCATTTTGAAGAAAATCAAATTGAATGGATGGGAGAATGTTTGCATATCGAAACCAGGGGCTCAATATTTGGTATATCCGGATTTTCTTGTTGAGTTTTATGAATCAGTTAGTTTCTTCAAGGAAGATGGTAGAGAGAAGTTTTCCTTCAAAATCTATGGAAAGACTTATGCTCTTTCATACACTAAGGCATCTAGTTTGATTGGAGTTCTGTATAAAGGAGAAGCTGAATTTTTTTCTCATAAGTTGTCGGATGTTCAAGGAAGATTTGTAAAGGTGAAAGCTATGGAGTACCTAGGTCTTACAGATGTCAAGACTCCAAATATTGCTCACCTCTCTATAAATAATCGGATCCTTTAATTATGGGTTCAAGGATTTATCATTCCAAGAAAAGGTGACAAGGACACAAAGAAAAAGAGTGACATGTACATCCTAGATTTTCTGGTGAACTTGAGGAAGGTCAATTTGGTTAATCATATTCTCGTTACAATTGAGAATATTAAGAATGGAAACTTGAAGGCTCGGATAATTATGTATCTGACCATTCATTATAAGTTGATTGTTCGGTGTCTAGAATCTTTCAAAATTCCTTGTAGTTCAAAGCCAAGGAATTGAAAAGTTGTGTTATTCAGTGATGATACTTTAAAAAAGATGAACATTGGTTTTTCCAACGACTCCGGAGAATTTTATGACCTACCAGTGGAAGAAGCCGAAGCTGTTCCGAAGAAACAAGAAGTGCCTAACCATCAAGAAAGGGAGGAAAGAAAAGGAAGTTGAAGGAAGTATAAGAGGAAAGAAAACCCCCAAAAGCTAAGGAAGCTCAATCCGCACCTCCAAAACCTAAGAAACAAAAAGCCTATCTAGATGAGGTTGTAGAAAAATGGAGGGAAGATCAGAATAACAGAAAATAAGGGGAGCCCAAGTTTGGACTAGACCCTTCTGAAGCAAAATCCCTGAAGGAGAAAACAGTTGAGTATATTGAAAGGAAAGAGAAGGAAAAGAAGCAAAATAAGAAGATGAATGAAGCGGAGATTGTTCAATCTCTTTTGAAGGCATCTGAGAGAGCATCCGAGAGTATCCCAGTACCAAAATCTTTCTTGGTAGAAGCTTTACCTAAAACTTCAGGTAAAAAGTTTGTCACTCTAGAAAAAGTGAAAGAAAGAGAAGAAGAAGAAGTATTAAAAGAAGTGGAAGAAGAAGAAAGAAGTGGCTATACTGAAGATCTGATTAAACAAGTGGAATAATTTCATGAGAAAGAAAGTCCATATGAGAAATTTTCAATCCAAACTTCAGAAGCAGAATATTTAAAGCTTGCTACACATGGGAAAGATCAGAAAGAAGAGGATGATAAATCTGAAGATTAAGTGAACAAGATGTCTGAGGAAGAAAGTTTTAATCATCATTTTATTCATCCTGAAGATGATGAGGCAGGAGCTGAGAAGGAGAATATAGATGAAGATAGAATTGTTTAGCTGTCTGACAGTGAACATGAATCTCCAGATGAGGAAGCCGTTATAAGAACTGATAAGGGGAAATAGGTGGTTGTTGATACATCCACTAAAGCTATTGTAAAGAGGAAGGAATCTGGTGGATCATCAAAGAGGAAACTTGCTGAGCTAGAGAAAGATCCCTCACCTATCAAAGTCTCAGATTCGGAATCATCATCTCTAGGACATGATTTTGTTGTGCAGTCATTGAAGAAGCTTTTTGGGACCATTCTGATTTTCCCAAGCATAAACTCTAGATTCCATATGATTCAACACACACTAAATCAGAAATCATATTCAGTGTCCATAGTGATGGAAAAGTGTGTCAAGATTGAGGCTGATTTAAAGAATTTCTTCATTAACTACGATGCCCATAAAAGGTCTTGTAAGAAAATGGTTAGCTGGTCAAAGAAGATAGTTGAAGACATGAGATAACTTTATGAATTCCAAGATGGTGTCAAGGAGGTGTTTGAAATTGAAGATGGTAAGATCAAAGATCTTACAACCAGTTTTAAAGAAAAGTTATCTTTGGAACAAAATTCTCAGATTCAAGAAGTGAAGGATCTGAATGTGAAATTGTATTCTGTTTCCCAAAGATGGAAAAGAGAAAGATATCTTCGGATTGAGATAGAAGAAAATCTTTTCAAGCAGGAAGAATTCTTGAAGATTCAGGCAGAAGCTCTTAAGTCTCAGGAAGAAAGAATCAAGGCTTTAGAGAAGAAAGCTGAGGATCAGGATCATATTCTTAAGCTAGTAGATGAAGATCATAAGGAGCTCAAAAAGATGAAGACTATAGTCAAGAAGTTGATGTCGAAGGAAAAGGAAGGATAACCTTGTTTCAATCTGATCTTTTGTTGTACTTTTCTTCCTTGTACAAATTCTTTCTAATCATAATGAAATTTTTGGTTACTTGCCTTTTGGATGTGTTGTACTAATCTTTCAGGTACCATAATTTCTTTTCCATTCCCTCAAATTCTTTTTAAAAATCACAAAGGGGTAGAAAGTAAAAAATAATACTGAGTAAAGAAGAAATATCCCTAAGTAAGGGGGAGTTTATCTAAGGAGTATTTTTCATTACAGAGATTTCCGTACTCAAGATAATGAAAAATCTCATTCCGTAAATCTAGAATATGATCCTTAGTGTTCCAGAGACTAAGGGGGAGTTATTCGTATTCATATTTTCCCATATGATAAGGGAGATAAGTTTTATTTTTTCAAATTCTAGAAAAATATTTTCTAAGTTCTTATTTTATTTTTCGTAAGGATGTTTGTGCTTTCCAAAAAGGGGGATATTGTTGAGTCAATAAGGTTTCCTTATGAATTTTCCATTCCTTCATGTTTGGGGAGATCGTTGATTCAATAAGGTTTCCTTATGACTTTACCAATCCTCGTGTTTTGAAAATCACAAACACCTTATCTCAAGGAAAATTTCATTTTACCCTGTGTTTTACTTTCATAAGGAAAATTTTTATTACCATGTTTTTTATTATTCATTATCTTTTCTAAATTTAAAATACGGTTTCATATCTAAAACCTTGGAATCATATAATACTTAGATAAAAATCATTCTTTTTTCAGGATACGAATTCAGACTCTGAGTTCTCTGAATTCAGACTCCGAATTCTTATGATTTTTGACTCTGAGTTCTCTAAATTTAGACTCTGAACTCTTATGAGTTTTGAATCTGAGTTCTCTGAACTCAGACTCTGAACTCTTATGAGTTCTGACTCGGAGTTATCTGAATTCAGACTCTGAACTCTTATGAGTTCTGACTCCAATTTCTCTGAATTCGGACTTCAAACTCTTATGATTTCTGACTCCGAGTTCTCTGAATTCAGACTTCGAACTCTTATGATTTCAGACTCCGAGTTCTCTGAATTCAGACTCCGAACTCTTATGAGTTCTGACTCCGAGTTCTTTGAATTCAGACTCCGAACTTTGTAAGTTCAGAATCTGAATTCTAATGAATTCTGACTTCAAACTTTGTAAGTTCAGACTCCGAATTCTAATGAATTCTGACTCTGAACTTTGTAAGTTCTGACTCCAAATTCTCATGAACTCTGACTCCGAACTTTGTAAGTTCAGGTTCCGAATTATTGTGAATCCAGATTCCGAATTTCCTTGAAATTTAGACTCTAGAATTCTATAGAGACCAGGTTTTGAATTCCTTAGAAAACATATTATGAATATCCTTGTATTATATACATTGAATATGTTTTTGGTTAGACTCTAAACTTTTACTTGCTTATATTCTTAATATTTGATTTTGGTTATGTAACCATATTTTTTTCTTACACTTGTTTTTTTATAAAATTATGTCGTGCATTCAGTTACTAACTAACTATTGTTTTAGTGACACGTGTACAGGTCCCTTCGAAATTCAAGGAAAATATGACATTTGGAGGAGGGAGCCGACCGTTGTAGTTGTGCCTATAAATAGGAGCTCATTTGAAAGAGCTCAAAACTTTGAGATAATTTTCTATGAATCTAGAGATCACATGTTGTAGAAGTGTTTTCTAGAGAGAGACTCTCATGCTTAGTGCGTACTGAATGTCTTGTTCAGATTTCCTTCGTGCAACTCTGAATGTTGCTGATTACATTCGAGGGATTCCGGGGATAGGAAGACAGAGGTGCTGACTACCTTAAAGTTAGAGAACTTCCTTGCTGAGGAAGACAGAGGTGTCGACTACCTTGAAGTTGAGAGCTTGCGGGGATAGCAAGACAGAATCTTATCTTCGCATTGATGGCTTACCCTAGTGTGGGTAAGATAGATATTTTTTAAAGTATAAATCAAGGGACCTTTATCCAAGGTTATTGGATACCCTTCTCTTTAGGTTAAAATATTTATTACTTGTTACTTGGTTTGTTTCAAGTTTTCCGTTGTATTTTGATTGTTGAGGAAATTATAACTATCTTATACTTCCTTATACTTGTATACTCTGATTTAGTAAGATTCTATACGCTTTAAGGTAGAATCTTTATCTTTGTAAATTTTTGGTAAGTTTCTTTTCTGGAACCACATTTCCAGAATTGCATTCTTGGAATCATATTTCTGGAATCTAGCAAGTGTGTAGAACTAGAAGTATTGTGAATTACCTTGTTTAACCATGTTAAACATAATCATCTTTAAAAGTTCCAAAGTAATTTTTTAAATTATACAATTCACCCCCCCCCCATGTATTTTGAGAATTATTAGATACTTCATTCAGTATCTATATTATTTTGATCCTACATTTGGTATTATAGAGTATATCATACTCCACATACCATCTCAACAACTATTACCCATACCAGCATGGAAATGGGAGAACATCACCATGGAATTTGTCACCTAACTTCTGAAGACATCCAAAGGAAACAATTCTATCTGGGTTTTTGTGGATAATCTTACAAAGACTACACACTTCATTGCAATTTGGAAGGATTTCTCATTGGATCAACTGGCACGAATATACATCAGAGAATTGGTAAGGATGCATGGAGTGCCACTATCGATTTTATTTGATCGAGACTCAAGATTCACCTCTAAGTTCTGGAAGTGTCTTCAACATGCTCTGAATACTGAGCTGAACTTTAGTACGGCTTATCATCCTCAAACTGATGGAAAATCTGAGCGGACTATCCAAACACTTGAGGACATGTTGAGAGCATACTCAGTGGACTTCAAAGAATGATGGGATCGATATCTTTCTCCGGTTTAGTTCTCTTACAATAACAATTTCCACTCATGCATCCAAATGGCTCCTTATGAAGACCTTTATGGTAAGAGGTGCAAAATATCGGCATATTGGGATGAAGTTAGGGAGTGGAAACTCCTAGGTCTAGAAATGGTCGAAGAAATTGTGGAGAAGGTTAAGACCATCCAGTAGCACATTAAAGCTGGTCAGAGTCGACAAAAGAACTATGTTGATAATCATCGATGAGACCTATAGTTTGATATTGGAGACATGGTATTCCTCTGCATATCACCATGGAAGAGAGTTATGAGATTTGGGAATAAGGTAAATCTTAGTCCAAGGTACATCGGCCCTTTTGATATCCTTGATCGCATTGGAGTAGTGGCTTATCGACTAGAACTCTCACTGAACCTATCTCAAGTACATGATGTATTCCATGTATCACTCTTGAGGAAGTACATACTTGACCCATCGCATCTACTCAATCCAAAGGTGGTACCATTGGAGAATGATCTCTCCTATGAATAGAAGATGGTGAAGATCTTAGATCATAGGGAAAAAGTTCTAAAAATAAGACAATACCCCTCGTCAAGGTGTTGTAGAGAAACCACAAGTTTGAAGAAGCTAGGTGGGAACTAGAGGAAGTGATGAGGCGAAGTTACCCACATTTGTTTTAGTGTGGGAAAAGGATATTTTGAGGGAAAAATTTCATAAGTGGGGGATATTGTAACGACCCAAATATTTATTAATGAAAATTCCTCTTAATCTAATTAAATGTATTATTATGTAAAATGGTTATATAACATATTCACTTCATTGGTTTTATGTTTTTGGATTTTAAAATACCATTAAGAATTGTTACAATTGTTAATATAGCCTTCGAACAATGGCCACATGATTAGTATAAATATAGAGCTTTAACAAATCTAATTTACTCGTACAAAGGAAGTGATGACCTCCTCCAGTAGAATTGCTCCATAGGAAGCCCATTTGTCAGAGCTTGGAAAGAAGGTGGCATAAATGGGCTTCTCTCTTGACTAAGCTCAAGCCAAGCTTCAACACGTTAAGCTTGAACAGAACTACCTATGGGAGAATTGGAAGTTAATAGAGATTACCACCTGAGCGATGTTATCCGAGTCACCCCAAGAGTCTGTCACTATCGCACACCTTACCCTTAGGTATTATGTGGGTGTTTTAATGGGTTATGTAACAAGACCCTAGCACTATGATTATGTGCATTATTTTTGAATAGATAATACACATTCATTTTATTATTATTACTTTGTAAATAGATTTTAAAGCACAAATAGTATTTTTAGTTAATATTCAATTAAAAATCTATTTTGATGAATTAATGTATTTTTTAATTAAATAATATTTTAATAAAATAATATTACTAAATTAATTTTTATTAAATATAAATGATCATATAATTTTTTATGAATATAATTGTAATTTTTATTAAGGTTTGAAAGTTGTTTTTGTCAAAACCCATGAATTTTCGATAAATGTAAGTTTTTATTTTAAAAGTAAAAATTCACATATTTAGAAAATTATTTAGATAAAATGAATATTATTTTTGGAATTAGGATGTCAAAAGTATCCAATGGTAAATTTTTCATAATTTTTTGAGACAGTCGAATTTTTGGGTAAAAATTAAATACCGTTTAAATATATAATGTATTTTATGACATCATAATGACACAATAGTGATGTAATAAAATATTATAAAATGTATGTTCGACCAATATATGTTTTAACTTTAAAATGATTTGATTTTAGATTTTTTTTTATTAATTTTATGGTGCCTTAGTGGAGCCTCCAAGACTTATAAAACATTTTAATTTTTAAAATGATCTCCTTGAGAGTGTGACTCACCTATACATAAGCAAGCCTAATATTTTAAGAATTTAGGCCATTTAACTTATAAAATAATGTTTTCTAATCCCCTTTGAAAAAAACCATAGTAAAAAACCATGGGTTGGTTTGTGGTTTTGATTAGTTTAATGTGTGGTGTCCAAAACCTAAATAATAAAGAATTATCTCTCTTTCCCTATATAAACCCACCCAATATCCCACTTCTCTTCACTCAAAACCCTTGGATAATGTCCCTAATCCACCCTACTCTCTCTATAATCCTCCCAAGGTGCCCCAAGCTCCCAAGAATCCTCTCTCAAGCCTCTCCCAAACCTTTGGATCACATTTCCAAGTAAGGGATTTCTTTCTTTCTCTTTTTTGTCCAAATTTCATTATGTTGTTATACCCTTTTTTCAATTAAAAATGTTGGGGTATGATTTCACACCTCCCATGTACTTAACTCCTTATGTTTTAATGATTATATACCTCTTTCTCTCTCATTAATTCCTCCCATGTACACCTGTTACCATGCCGAAATTCCGTAAGGAATTTCTCTCTTGTCATTTACATTCAAGCAATTATTTTATATAATGCATCTAAATTCCATTGCATACGTTGGGAGATGTATCTATATTACCCCCCTTAATTTAAATTTCATTTAAATATGATGATATACTCCTTTCTCTCTCATCAACCATTTCTATGAATTATTATGTCACGTCGTTATGCTGCCGAAATTGCACCGCGATTTTCCAAGCAAAAGTTATTATGTAGTGAATACCATGCCCATTTCTCTATCAAGGGTATTCACCTTTACGTACATTTACATATTGATTATAGAGTTTCGTTTATATATTACACATTTCTTTATCGTGGAATAAATGATGGTGTTGAATGATTCCATGTTGTATGATACATGTGGCACACTTATGCATGAAATGAAATGATTAAGAAGGGTGCGCCCTGATAGCGCTCCAATGAATTGGGTAAAGATTAGTATCATGATACATCAATCTTAATGAGGGTTTACTCATGATAATTAAATTACAATGAGGTTTTACTCATGCTCCATGTGCAATGATTCTTGGCTCATGCTAATATCATGTTAAATGTTGTTGCCATCCATGTTATGATAATCATGTCATATCATGCCTTTATGTTCATGTTTCTCTTATGCTCCCTTGATATGCCTATTGCCCAACATGTATTGTATTCTTCATGTTATGCCTTGTTTACTCCCTTATTATACTTTATAGCTCACCTTTTTCTTATGCATGTCCTCAGGTCTATTTACGAAGAAATGTTGTCATGTAAAATAAGTTTTCAATAAAGATATTGGGTTTTATATTCTAAGTTGTTATGTAATGTTTCTAATTTCCCAAGAAACTAGACCTAGTGATCCTCAAATTTGTCTTAAGTGCAATTTTATGTAATAAATCATGTTTAAGCATGTAATAAAAAACAGGTTTTCTATAGTGAAAATTTGGAATATCAAAAGTTTGAGTTGTGAATTCATTCCCCTGAGATTTATAAAATTTATAAAATCATAACATTGATACTTATTATATATTGATAACACACATGTTTGAACTCATCATAGGTGAGACATCTATTGATACCACCGAAACTAACCATTTCTCCATAGAGAAGACTGGTTGTGAGAGAAACCATCCAATTTGTCAGGGTTCAAAAGCTAGAAAACCTAAACTACTACCTCAAGATAATCCTCCACTTCCTGAGGGTCTATCTTTCCATGGAACCTCAACATTCTCTATCATTATAAATCATGTAACATGAAAAACCTACACGTATCATGATCCTGACCTGTTGGAGCTATTGGATGCTCAAAATTTCATCAATTAACCACCTGGTTCACTGGAGTTGGATCTATGTATCACTCAACAAGTGGCAGCATTTCCCTATGTCTGCCTGAAGGAAACACCTCATGAATGGGTCCCTAAACCGAGGCATCATCGCTCAACTAGTCATCGTCGCAACACTGTATCTAAATCCTAGTTAGTTTTCATCATGGAGGCATCTTGAAAGTTATCAATATGTACCACGGTCAAAGAGCGTATATGGGGTGCTGACTCAAAAAGAACATGGAAGTCAAGATACTCAATCCTATATGGTGCATGTACCATTGGTTCCCTGCAACCAATGCCTCGGTATTCCAAGTCGTCAAGTAGAT
Organism: Viscum album; assembly: GCA_963277665.1. Lineage (NCBI taxonomy): Eukaryota > Viridiplantae > Streptophyta > Magnoliopsida > Santalales > Viscaceae > Viscum > Viscum album. The sequence goes on along the minus strand of OY728133.1, from coordinate 309,479,083 downwards.
TGTTAGAGTCCTGGTGTATGGATACATCGTTCGCTGTACCAACACTAGGATCCCTGGCTTGAGATCTGAACTTGAAACACACTGACATCATTGCCCTAAGTTCCCAAACCAATCCTCACAATAAAGGTCTAACTAAAAACTCCAGCCCAGGGGAAAGAACTCCTCTAATTCCACTTTGTCACGTTCTGATCCACTGAGGCCCGCCTGGCCGACGGTAAGCCGAGTGAGACACCCCAAGCCCACCTCCAATGGGTTAGAGGCTAGTGACAAGTGTTAAATAGGCAATGATAAAATGGGAGACCTTAGCCTAAGTACATGTATGCATGCACATAGCTAGCTTCATGAAACATTGCAGATATATATAGCAAGACTAAACATCTAGAGTGTAAGCATGCATACAACAACCTCTAAAAAAGCATAAAAGTACACTAGTGTAATACAAAAGATAAAGGGGAAAAACATGCCTGTCCAGAAAATAAGGTCCCAACCTAACAAAAATGAAAAGGGGGAAAGATTAGAGAGAGCCCGACTCACAATCTCTAAGGATGACCACCAAACAAGGTCATCTCCAAGAACTGTTATGCTCCCCCGAAACCAGGTCCACCAGTATCACCACTGATCTTCCCATCGTCTGCATAAGACACAACATGTGCGAGCGCATCCCATGTAAGGGTGAGTGTATAAATACACATTAGGTGCCCTAAAATCACTAAACACAGAGCATCAAGGAGAGAGTAGTCAATTCAACACCACTAAGGCATGTCAATCAGAACATAAAACAAAACCATAATAACCCAGATATGCTCAACCAAAATCCTAAACAAAGATATAATGGGGATCTCCATCTCCACATCCCAGCTAAGAACAGTGAGTCATCCTACAACTCAAATGGTTAATCTTTGATGCCTCTCACCATGTACAACATCCCCAAAAACTGTGTGGAGGGTTTACACCTTGCCACTGCACTCCACGGATGCGTGAACACTATCTCGAGTAGAGGACCCATGTAACCACATAGGATACATAGTGGAGGGTCTGATCTTCACCACTGCATGTCGCGGCTGAGGGGATCTATCACCTATCCATGCATCTCGTGTAACCTATCAAGAATGAGTGTGGAGGACCTGCACCTCACCACTATGCTCCACAGCCGAGGGGGCAAATCTCTAGTGGAGGACCCGCTTCCCACTGGAGCTAAAAGAAGAGGGAGACACCTCATAGATAGAGTATCTGCGCCCTATGTGGTATAGGGGGTGTTGAACGTACCTATGAACAGGTATGGGGGACCCATGCCCTGGAGAGAGATGGGGGTTTCGAACCCCACAGATAGAAGATTCTCACCCTCTGTAGTATAGGGAGTGTCAAACCTGCCTATGTAAATAGTGTGGGGGACCCATGTCCTGGTGCGACAGGGGAGTTGCTAAACCCGGTAACACTTCGTTGATCACACCTGGTCGTTATCACTGGCTAAGCATTACCAAAAGAAGTATCCCACTAGCACTACCTCGCATCATATCTCTTATGCTGGAATAAAGATCAACATCACATTCTACGTGGAAAACTACTCAGTATAGGATACTCATGGGCCTGTGTTCAAGTCTCGAAGAGGGAGATACACAAGGTTTAAGTCTCGTAGAAAAGTACATGACGTGTACATAGGGTCACACAATATGTGACCTCACATGGACACCTGGGCGTGTCCTCATCAGCACATAACTTGGTTGACCATGTACATACTCACGGCGTATTCATTCAGTACATGGCAAGTTTTGGCAGCCCGGGGCATGCTTATGTTCTCTCGGCCTGTGCTCGTGCACTTCGACCCATGCCCGCGTACTTGGTCATGTTCATGCTCGTGTACTCCCGAGGTATGGTTGTGTACTTCCACATAACCATGTCCCCCCTAACATGGGGTGTCTACCCATGTACAAGGACGCATGATTATGCCCCACTACACGACATGTACTTGGTGTACATGGAGTGTAGTCTGTAAATCTCTTTCTTACCCCAATGGGATGAACACACGATGTGTGCTCATGTACTACACGTCGTGTGATCAGGATTCCCAAACGGGAAATCCCTACAAACCTCATGAAACCCTTGATTAAGCACAGATCGACCCACATGGGTTCTATAGTAGTCATAAAAGGGATTTAAAACCTTCAAACAACTCGTATATGGGGATCAGGACATAAAACTCATAAAACCACCTACCTCATGGCGAAAATGTTGAAGCTTCGGAGTCTAAAACCGCTCCTGGAAGCCACTACACCACAATCTGATGTCGATCATCATCAAGGACGAAGTCCGACGACACCTCCTTCCCTCTTAGTTCGGTCGTCACGTGAGGGAGAAACTCTCTACCTTCCACTCGTGCATGGGAAGAAAAATGGGAGGGGAGGGTTATTTAATTAATTAAATACCCTAAAATATTTATCACGCCCCACAATGGTCGCCTTCCATTGAACTTCCGATGTCGACCAACTTTATATCACGCTTAGGGTAAACCCTGCATCCTGAAAACAGTTGCGGTCTCAAATTTCTCATCTGAGGTTCCAAACAATAAGGAAACCATTTATTCTGAAAGGATGTGTGTGTGTGTGTTTTGATATATATGTATTAATATTTTTAATATATAAATTTAGGGGTCCTACAACACCTAAACACAACGCCAACTCCAGGGAAAAGTCCAGAGATTTATATAGAAATATTCAAAGGTCTAAACCAATAAACTCAAAGTCATTAAATATAGGATAATATCTGAAAATAGATATTGTTGATATGTTTATTTACTACTCCAGGAGCAATTTATTTATTGCAAGAAGCTGCTGGTAGGGAGATTTGATCCCCTTACCTCAGGTTTCCAAGGTTGCGCCTGTTATATTATCACCAGACTATATATATATATGTATATATATATCAATGATATATATACATATATATATATATCATTATATATTAACAAAAAATAATACATATACATATAACTATTATTATATATAATTATAGTGTGTGTGTGTGTGTGTGTGTGTGTGTGTATAACGGTATATAATTATATATGTATATATATAAACAAAGCCATTAATAATATATATCGATTAAGTGTGACTTTTAAAAATCCATCAATAATATACATATATATATATAAATGATTTAATATAATATATATATACAAAAAAAACTATTAATATATATATATATATATATATCAATGATTTAATATTATGTATATATAATAACTTGTTGTATATTAATTAAAAAAATAACACTCACCTAATGATGTTCGTGCACGTCCCTCAACCTCATTAATTTTTTAAGTATGTTGCAGCTTGCATATATTATACATACTATACATATATAAATCTATTTAGAAAAAAATTAACCCGCCCACTGTGACGCACCCCACAACCCCTGTTTTTTATTTTTACAGTTTTCTCATATTATATATATAAATCATTTAACATTATATATATTTTATAACTTATTGTATATTAATAAAAAAAATAACGCACTCACCCAATGATGTTCACACACCCCCCCAACCTCATTATTATTTTTTAAATATGATGAAACATGCATATTATATATATATATATATATATATATATGTATATATATATAAACAAATCTATTAATAATATATATATCAATATTATGATACAATATATATATATAAACAAAGCCATTAATAATATATATATATATATATATATATATATATATATATATATTAACAAAAAAATAACTACTCACTCAATGATGTTCGCACACCCCCAACCTCATTTTTTTTAATATGACGAAACTTGCATATATTATATATGTTATATATACATATATAAATTTATTTAGAAAAAAAATAACTCACTCACCGTTGCACACCCCCTCCAACCTCTCATTATTTATTTGCACATAATATATATAGATTCACATATATAAATTTGTTTTGAAGAAAAATAACATATTCTCCTACTGTAAAATGTTAATAAAATAGAAAATAAACGTTCTTACAAAAAAATGTTGAACGCTTAATAAAAATACATGTAAAAAACATGTGTTTAAGATAATGTTTTAAATTAAACAAACGCTTAAAAATACTTTTCATAAGCATGTTAAAAAAATAAATGTAAAAAATGTTTTAAATAAATGATAATAAATGTTTAAATAACAACACTTTAAACCCACCCATTGTTGCGCATCCCCTAATTCCTCATTATTATTTTTTTCAATTTGCAAATAATATATATAAATTTACACACATATAAGAATCTATTTTGAAAAAAATAACATATCCACTCACTGTAAAATGTTAATAAAAAATGTGTATACATAAAACAGTTTAAACAAAATACATGTAAAAAACACGCATTAAAAAATGTTTTAAATTAAATGTATAATAATAAATGTAAAAATTGTTTTAAACAAATGTTAAAAAACGGTTTAAATAAAAATGATTAAAAAAACCTTTTAAAACAAACATTTAAATTAATTTTTTTAAAACAAACACTTAAAAAAACTTTTTATATTAATTTTTTTAAAAAAGGTTAAATGTTTTAAAAAAATATATGTAAAAAGCACGTGTTTAAAAAAAATTAAAAAACATTTTAAATTAATCATTTAAAGATAAATGTAAAAAAACAGTTTAAATAAAAATGTTTAAATAAAAAAATCACAAACGCTTAAAAAATTATAAATAAGTTAAAAAAATGTTTAAATAACAATGTTTTAAACTCACCCACTATTGTGAATCCCTCAATCACTCACTAATGTTTTTTACAATTTACACATAATATATATAGATTCACATATATAAATCTATTTAGGCAAAAAAAATAACATATCCACCCACTGTAAAATGTTAATAAAAAATAAAATAAACATTTTTACAAAAAACATATTAAACATTAAAAAAAACACATAAAAAAACATGCATTTAAAAATAAATGTAAAAAAAATGTTTTAAATAAATTTTAAAAAAATGTTTATTTTTTTTAAACAATCAATTATTTTGAAAATAATAAAAGCTCACCATGTCTCGACTTAAAAAAACCCGACCCGACCTGAAAAAGCCCGGCCCGACCCGAAGGTTTGGTCCAGCCCGAGGCCGGGCTCGGGCCGCCTCGTGAGGTTGTTCGGGCCGGCCTGGGCCGAAATTACACACTTACCCTTAATAAATCATTATATTTAATCTTTTAGGGAGGATTCATGGCGTCATGAAAAATTCGTTCATAAATGACAATTTAGTAGACATGAATCCATTAATTAAATTCATGATTCTCTTCCTGGTGGATGTCTACCATTGTACCGATAAAGTAATGCTCATGTATATATTGATGAATTTTTTTCATCACGATTGTGATGAGTTTCATATAATCATCTGATGATCTCTATGCACCATAAGGCAACCCAAAGCACAAGAGATATATATTCAAGAAATGCACGTGTAAATAAAGTATTTGGAATTCCAGAACAATTGCAGTTTTAATAACACACATGAGTGTAAAAGTTTGGAATATCAAAAGTTTGAGTTGTGAATTTATTATCTATCGATAACACGCATGTTTCAACGTGAAATACCGGAGCACGTAAGTCCCCTCCCCACGTCGCATGTACTTCGTTTTCAAGGTGTGTGGTTCGGAAGTATCAAAACGAATGTCGCGAACATAAGTCGTGCTACCGGGGTGTGCTCGTGGTCGCCGTGTTCCTAGCAATGTATACATGATCGTCTGTGCGGCTCATGGGCGGGAACGGGGTTTTTGGGCGAACCGAAGCAAATCCCATTCAAGACTGTTAACATCTTTCGCATTTACCCGGTTCATTTCTTTCCCACCGAGTAACAATGGAGGTTTCCACCGTGGCATCTTGTTACAGTTTCCCCCCTTCACGCACCCTAACGCGGACCCCTGCGAGAACCGTAAGCACTGACACAAGCGGAACCCCTTCTTCTCTCAGAGTATCCCTGTCGTCCAATCTTCTGGTTCCTTCCGTTGTCGGCAGCGTGGCTGGCGACTTCTTCGGTCAGAAAATCCGACCTCCCACACTCAATCCGACTTGGTCTTCCGGATCCTCACGGGGGAAGAAAGGCGTGGTTACGATGGTATGCTCCAAAATGCTTCGGAATTTTTCATGAGTTCCTTCTCTTATCTAGGATTGGTCAGTTATTGCAGTGTTTTGCGTTTCAGGCCATACCTGCTTTTATGAGCTTGGAATTGATATAAGAGTGCAATGAACCGAAGAGTTGTCTGCTTGTTTGGAAAATCATTAAATGTTCCCCAGTCCTGTAAGGGTCTCTTAGGTCTACCTTTATCTCTTTTAATAATTGAACCGGTCATTAAGTTTTATTTATTAACAAGTGCATCTCTAGGTTTTTTTATAATATGTCCAAACCATCTTAATCTAGTCCCTGTCATCTTCTCATCAATCTGAGCTACTTCAATTTTCTTTCGAATACTTTCATTTATAATCCTATCAATCTTAGTATGCCTATATGTCCATTTTAACATTTTCATTTCGGCTACACTTATTTTATGTTCTAGATGTCCCGTCAAAGGGCATCACCTGCTACCATATAGAATATTTGGTCCAATAACAACTCTCTAAAATTTACCCTTCAATTTCAAAGAGATTTTACGATCAGAAAGCACTCCAGAAGCCTTTCACCATCTTACCCATCTAGTTTGAATCTTATGAGAGACATCTGCATTAATATCTTTGTTGGAGTCTGCATCCCACATCGGACTTGAGGTCCGATGTGGTTTTTAATATTCATTATAAATACACCCCAAGGGCTCCTTTAGTGAGGACCTTGGGGGTTCGGTCTCTCTTATTTTCCCAATCTACATGGTATCAGAGGAGGTTTGATCCCTCCCTCACATATTTTTTTTTCCGATCTAGGGTTCTTTGCTATTCCCCCGTGGGGGGCGGCGGCCTCAAAGCCCCGTAGGGTTACCGCCGCCGCCCCTCTGCCTCTGCCCTGCGCAGCTCCCAGGCGGGTCTCCCTTCCTGGCGACTCCTCCCTGCTGCGCACACCGGCCCCGTAGCGCCTCCTCCAGACGCGCCTCCCTCCCCGACGAGGCTCCTCCGGCGCGCGGCTCCTGACGCGGCCCTCCTCTCCGGACAGGGCCCTCCCCGTCGCGCCTCCTCCCTGGTGCGCGATCTCCTCGGCGCACCTCCACCCAGTCACCGCTCCTCCCGTCGCAGCTCCCTCCTCCCGGCGGCCCTCCTCTCCCGCCCTCTCTCCCGACGGCCGCGCGGGTGCTGCCCAGCCGCACCATCCTGAGCGCGACCCCCTGTCGTTGCTCCCTCCTTTTCCGGCAGCCCTCCCTCCCGGCGGCCCTCCCTCCCGGCGGCCCTCCCTCCCGGCGACCCTCTCTCTCCCTGCCGACGCGGCTCCCTTCCAGGCGGCCCTCTCTCCCGGCAGCTCTCCCTGTCGACGCGGCTCCTCTCCTGACTATCCCTTCCCGGCGGATTTCCTTCCTGGCGGCCCTCTCTCCAGGCGGCCCTCTCTCCCCTGGTGCGGCTCCCCTCTCGGCGTCCCGCTCCAGATTCTCTGCCGGCGCGATTCTGCTCTCGACCCCGGCGTGGGTTCCCGGCTCCCCGCTTATGTTGCGGCATCCCGACCTCTGCGCACAGCCATTCGCCGGCCTCCCGTGCCGCCTCTGCTCAACTGCTCCCTCCATGCCGACCTCCTGCTTCCTGCGGAATCCCCGCCTTCCTGCCCGGTGCCTCCTGCAGAATCCCCACATCTCTGCCCGACGTCTCCTGCGGAATCACTGCATCCCATCGCCGGCCTCCTCTTGCGGATTTCCCGGCGCTTCGACGACCGGCACCGCCATTGCGGATTTCTCGGCACTTTGACTACCGGCCCTCCCGAGCGGATTCCTCGGCGCTTTGACGATCGGCCCGACATTACGGATTTCCCGGCGCTCTGACGACCGGCCCGTAGTGCGGATTTTCCCGACGCTCTGACGACCGACCCGCCAGTGTGGATTTCCCGGCGCTCTGCTGTCCGGCCCCGCACTTTTCCGGCGATGACCCATCCTTTATTTTTCAGCGGCATCACATTACCATCTTGAGGGGGAGCAGCATCAACAACGATTTTATTATTTCCGTTTCTTCTGTTTTCGTCTTGTTTTGTCTTCAAGCTGGGTCTGTCCGGCTTGAGGGGGAGTGTTAGCGTCTGTTTTGTTGCTTTCTTTTCATTATCTGTTCAAGCTAGGTTCACCTAGCTTAAGGGGGAGTGTTGGAGTCTGCATCCCACATCGGACTTGAGGTCCGATGTGGTTTTTAATATTCATTATAAATACACCCCAAGGGCTCCTTTAGTGAGGACCTTGGGGGTTCGGTCTCTCTTATTTTCCCAATCTACAATCTTTATCACATTACAGAAATAAACCTAAATATCGAAACGATGAACCATTGAAATAACATGGTCTCCCAATCTTACATTCATAACATTACTAGACTATCATTTGGTAAAATGACACTCCATATATTCTGTCTTATCCTCGTTAAGATGGAAACATTTCAATTCTAAAGTCTATCTCCAATGCTCTAGCTTTAAATTGAGAGTCTCTTTGGATTCTACAATAAGAACTATATCATCTGCAGAAAGCATGCAATTAGGTATCTAATCTTGAATATGGTTTGTAAGTGATCGGTTATTTCAAAATTTAGAGGAAAGATTCACAAAGATGAATTACCTTTGTTCAGTTCTGCAGGAATTTTCAGTTACAATAGACTGGAGCTACATTTTCTCCTCTTGGAAAACTATATTCTTCCCAGGCCCAGGCTACTGCCAGTACTTCTCCCAATGTCCCGATCCCCCTTTCCCCCAGCCACACACCCTTTATTTATAGCCTGAATAGAAAATAACAGACTAACAGAACTAACAGGACTATTTACAAAACTGCCCCTTGGCGGTTACTCCTAGCCAAACAGACAAATACTACCCAGGCTTCTTCCTCCGCTGGTATGTGAAACAGATAGGAGGCTTTACCCGACCTGGACCAACTCCCTCCCTAACATTTCCTCCTTGAAAATTCACCTTGTCCTCAAGGTGACAATCAGGGAATTGATTTATAAGTATTTTTGCATCCTCCCATGTTGCTTCTTCTTCCAATCTATCTCGCCACTTCACTAACCAAAATTGGGTAATTCCTTGTTTTTCTTCTGCTAGTATGGCTTGAGGGTATTCTTCTTCTGCTAAAAATTCCTCTGGCAATTCTCTTTCAACAGAATGATTCCCCACAACATCTTTTAGTTGAGATACATGAAAAACTTGGTGTACCTTACTAGTTTCGGGTAAATTTAACTGGTAAGCTACTGTTCCTATTTTTCTAGCAATCGCAAAAGGTCCATAATACTGCGCAACCAACTTTCCGCAAAATCTAGTGTTGCCCCTAGGTAAATTTGGTCTCAGCTTGACCCAAACAAGGTCTCCAACTTCGAACTTTACTTCCCTTCGGCATCGGTTAGCATATTTTACCATCAATTGCTGGGCACACTGGAGATATATTCGTAGTTGTTTTAATGCTTCATCCCTTTCGACCAAAGCATTCGCCACTGCTTCCACAACTGCTTCCCCTCTTGAATATTGAATAATTTGTGGTGGTTTCCTTCCATAAACTGCTTCAAACGACGTCTGTCCAATCGAAGTATGATATGAAGTGTTAAAACTATATTTTGCCCATGACAACCATCTTACCCATCGTCGCGGCTTGTCCGAAGTAAAACACCTGAGATATATCTTCAAGCATCTATTTACAACTTCTGTCTGTCCGTCACTTTGAGGATGGTATGATGAACTCATCTTTAATGCAGTTCCTTGTAATTTGAATAGCTCTTTCCAAAATAAACTTGTGAATAGACGATCTCGATCACTAACAATTGCATTGGGTATCCTATGTAATCGGACTATTTCTTTCATGAATACTTCAACCACTGTTTTAGCTGAATATGGGTGCTTCAAAGGAATAAAATGCACATATTTACTCAACCTATCGACCACAACAAGCACCACCTCATACCCTTGGGATTTAGGCAATCGAGAAACAAAATCCACCGATACTTCCTCCCAGACCAAGGTCGGAATAGGTAAAGGTTGGAGTAAACCGCTCGGACTCAAAGCCTCATATTTACTGCGTTGACACACTTCACATTCCCGGACACATTTCTGCACTGCACGTGTCATACCAACCCAAAATACTCCATTAGCTAGTCTTTTTTAAGTCTTTAAATATCCCAAATGTCCCCCAACTGGTGAAGAGTGGAAATGTTGCAATAATTGAGGTATTAAGACAGATCTTCAGGATAGTACCAGTCTGTTTTTATAATACAGCAGTCCTTCTCGAATAGTATATCCAGATTTCACCATTTCACCCTGCTGTACAGCTTGGACTACACTTTGTAACTCCTCATCTTGTAATAATTCTGCTTGTATCACTTTTATTTCATCCCAACTCAGTCCAGAAACTGCCATTTGACACAACTTCCCTTCAGGAATAGATCTGGACAACGCGTCAGCAGCATTGTGTACCTTCCTTGGCCGATATAAAACCTCAAAATTATATCCCAACAATTTTGCTTGCCAACATTGTTGGTTTGCTGTCATTACCCGCTGGCTCAAGATATATTTAAGGCTCTGGTGGTCAGTAAACACTTTAAATCGTCTTCTCAAAAGATATTGTCTCCAGTGTTGTATAGACAAAACCAATGCCATCAATTCTTTTTCATAAACCGACTTGGCCAGGTTGCTATCTGACAACGCTTTGCTGAAATATGCCAGAGGTCGACCGTCTTGAACTAAAACTGCACCGATACCCAGCCCGGAAGCATCACATTCTACAGAAAATTCTTTAGAAAAATCCGGTAGCCCCAAAACTGGCGCAGTTGTCATTCTTTTTTTTAGCTCCTCAAAAGCAAATTGTGCTTCCTCGGTCCACTTAAATTCCACCTTCTTGGTTAATGCCGTCAAGGGTCTTGCAATTTTTCCATAATCTCTAATAAATTTCCGATAGTAACTGGTAAATCCGAGGAACCCTCTTACTTCTTTAACTTTATGAGGAACTAGCCATTCTTCCACTGCTCCCAACTTCTTAGGATCCATGGAAACACCTTCAACAGAAATTATATGTCCTAAGTACTCCACCATCCGCCGCCCAAATGAGCATTTTTTTCTATTGGCTCGCAATGAATTCTTTTCCATCAACTGTAATAGTTGCTGTAACGTAACTAAATGCTCTGCCCATCCACTATTGTAGAGCAGAATATCATCAAAAAATACCAAAACTCCCTTAGCATCGGTCGAAAAATATTGTTCATAGTTGCTTGAAAAGTCGTCGGTGCATTCATCAACCCGAAGAGCATAACTACATATTCATAGTGCCTTTCACGAGTCTTAAATGCTGTTTTACCAACATCCCCCCTCCTCATCCGTACCTGATGAAATCCTGATTTGAGGTCCAAAGTAAAATAAGTTGCTCCATGCAATTCATCCATTAATTCCTCAATCACCGGAATTGGATACCTATCAGCCACTGTTATGTTATTTAAAGCTCGATAGTCAACACACATACGCCACCCTCCATCCTTTTTAACCATTATTATTGGACTTGAATAAGGACTGTGGCTATGTCCGATAAATCCTATTTTCAACAGTTCCTGTACCTGAATCTCTCATTTTTCATGTGGTATGCATGCTTGTAAGGCTTGATATTCACAGGCCCAGCCCCTGCCTTCAATCTAATGGCATGGTCAGTTTCTCTCGTCGGAGGTAGTCTGCTAGGTTCTTCAAACACAGAACTGAAACACTCCAGAATCTTCTGTAACTGTCGTTGTTGTGCTGCATCCAACTGTTTGTCTACATAATCTCTGTATGTTATTTCCTTCTGAATTCCCTGCACCTTTTTTTTCTTATTTCCCAAATATTCCTGTAGAGCTCCTGGAATTTCTTGCGAAGAACGAACCCCCTGCAAAGCCACTGGTTTTCCTTCCCAATCAAATTTCATAGTCATTTCCCTCCAATTAATCATCACGCATCCCAAGGTCTCCAGCCAAGAAATTCCCAAAACTAAATCTGGCCCCGTTGTATCAAATATGTATGCATCCACCAAAAAAATTTCAGTTCGAAGTTCAATTTGTAATGTCTTACACAGCCCGTTGGAAGCTACACGGTGTCCATCGCCCAACCGGATATAAAACGGCTCCGTATCATCTACTTGATCCGTAAACTGCCTTGTAAGTTTTCTTGAAACAACATTATGACTTGCTCTACTATCAATCAAAACCAGTAAAGGTATTCCTTCCACTTTCCCTTCAATCATCATCGACTTGGTTCCTAGATTTTTTCCCAAGTCACTCATTGTGGTTCCCAATTCCAATTCCAGCTCCCATAATTTCCCAGTTTCTTCTTCCTTTCGGACTTCATTTTTTGCTTCCTCTTCAACTTCTTCTTGAGGCTCTATGCATTCCCACACCATTAGTTTATACCCCTTTTCTGAATATCGATGTCCAGGATTATACTTTTGTCCGCAAGAATAGCACAATCCCTTTGACTTTCGGTTTTCAAATTCTTCCCTGGATAAATTTCTAATTCCCCGGAATTTTGTTGCAGTTCCTCCTTTCCTTTCTGCCTCATTAAACTCAACAGAAGACACCGCCTTTGCAGGACTCGGATTCCATCCTTTATTCAGTCCTCCTGCAGCAAATTTCCTGCCTAGTGGTTCGGTAGTTTTGATTATTCCCCTGATCAACAACTCTCGCTCCACACGCCTTGCCAACGTTAACAATCACACCTTTGTCTTAGGCTCATGTGTCATTATAGTACTACTAATTTTTGGTTTTAATCCCCCAATAAACATACTCATGTACAAGCCCTCAGTCAAATCAGGTATCTGTAATGCTACTCGTTCGAATTCATCTACATAGGCATCCACTGTCCCTGTTTAACGCAGTCCTTTCAGAAATACCACAGGATCTTCCTACTCAGCATTTCTGTACCGTCCCATTAACTCCACTTTTAACTGTTTCCAAGTTAATTTCGGCTGTATTGATCTCAGCGATATGATCCAATACTGGACCATACCTTCCATGCTGAGCTGTGCAAGAGGCACCTTAAGTTCCTCCTGTGTACGCTGATTTGCAAAGAAAAGCTCTGCTCTCGTGATCCAAGCGACTGGATCCTCTCCAGAAAACAAAGGCATCTTCGACTGCCTTGACATGTTACAAATCGCTCCCTGCTCAGTCGTTCGAAGACCAGACTCTTCTATAACCTTCTTGTTCCGACTCCCTCCTTCAATTTATGTCTTCATTCTACTTTCTCCATCCTCCGTCTCTACAGCCTTGCCTATGTCAACTCCCTGCTTTGAACTCTCAGTTTGGCTCGACTTAAGTTGTGATATTGCAGTGATCAAATCTTTTAGCTGGAGTCCTTGCCGGCGATATTCTTATTCCCGACGTTGAAATGCATCTTCCAGCCGCTGAATTCCAGCTTCCTGGCGTTGCAATCCAGTCTTCAAATCTACAGAAGTCGCCTCCAATTGTGCTACTCGGTTCTCCATTCGAGTGGACATAAAAAAAAAACAATTCGTTTTTTCCGACTTCTCTCTCTTCTATAAAATTTTCTCTCTTTAAAATCACTCTATCCACAGGAAACCAGTAGCGTTTCCTCTCAATGAAAGCACCAAAATTGATAGGTGTTTTCAGAATTTAGAGGAAAGATTCACATAGATGAATTACCTTTGTTCACTTCTGCAGGAATTTTCAGTTACAACAGACTGGAGCTACATTTGCTCATCTTGGAAAACTGTATTCTTCCCAGGTCCAGGCTACTGCCAGTACTTCTCCCAATGTCCCGATCCCCCTTTCCCCTAGCCACACACCCTTTATTTATAGTCTGAACAAAAAATAACAGACTAACAGACTAACAGACTAACATACTAACAGACTAACAGAACTAACAAGACTATTTACAAAATTGCCCCTTGGCAGTTACTCCCCGCCTAACAGACAAATACTACCCAGACTTCTTCCTCCGCTGGTATGTGAAACAGATAGGAGGCCTTACCCGACCCGGACCAACTCCCTCCCTAACAATAAGATTATTTAAGATCAAAGCAAAAAGGTACGAGCTTAAAGCCGAACCTTGATGTTGTCTTATCGATACGGGGAAGACTGTAGTGTCACTTACTGAAGTTATAACTTGAGTAAAAGTCCCTTCCTACACGACTTAGATGAGTTTAATATATGCCACCTGCACCCCTTTTTTCTTAAGAGCTCTCCATAAAACCTCTTTAGGAACTTTATCATATGCCTTTTCTAAATCAATGAAAACCACATGCAAATCCTAAGTTTTTTATCGATAATACCCCATCAGACCACTAATCAAATAAATTGATTCTGTAGTTGAATGTCCAGGCATAAAACCAAATTGATTATTAGAAACTTTAGGTTTCCTTTGAATCTTTTGTTCAATCACTCTCCCAAAATTTAATGGCGTGACTCATAAGCCTAATGTCTTTATAATTCCCAGAATGTAAAATGTCTTTTTTATTTTTATACTAAGGAAGCAAATAACTCTTCCCCTATTCATCAAATGTTTTCTTAGATTTCATAATCTCATCAAATAACCCAGTGAGCCAATTAATACCCAATTCCCCAAAATATTTCCACACTTTAATGTAGATGTTATTAAATCCAACCACTTTACCATTTTTCATCCCTCTTAAATCCTCTTTAACCTCAAAATGATGAACTTTTTGATAATAGCTTTAATTAAGTTCCTTTCGACCAATACTTATATTATCTAAGTCTAAACCACACATCCGCTCTTCATTAAAGAGATTATTAAAGTACCATCCCCATCTTTTCCTAATTTCCTCATTCATAAAAAGGGTACGTCCTCCATCCTTTATGCGCTGGACTTGATTTAAATCTCTAGATTTTTGCTCTCTATCTCTAGCTAAATCGTAATTTTTTCCCCACCATTCTTAGTATGTAATAAATGGTACAACTCAAAAACTTGAGATTTAGTTTTACTAACTGCTTTTTTAGCCTCTCTATGGGCAACACGATATCGAGTCCAAGTATCCTCATTACTATAAGGGTATGAAGCTTTAATAAACTTTCATTTCATTTTAACTTTTAGTTGAATATTCTCATTTCACCACCATGATTTTTTTCCTTTTGGACAAAACCCTTTAGATACTCCTAGAATAGAAGTAGCTATATTTTAAACACTTAGAAACCTCATCTCATATGTAGTCGACGGTTCCTTGAACTTCCCAATCCACTTCCTTAAATAATTTGTTTTTAAATCCCATTATAAGATTATCCTTTAGTCAGTACCATCTTATTCTCGAATTCCTCAATTGTTTCATATTTCTCTTATAATTATTAACCCGCGGTTCTAAAACTAATAAACGATGTTGGACGACCAGAATTTCATCGGGTATAACCTTACAATCCTTAATAAATCTTCTATTTAACCTTTTTATCAGGGAGTAATCAATTTGGGATCTTGTGATTGTTGGAGTTGGTGCCTTAGAACCAACTTGTTTAGTGATTGATTACATGTTTTCTTATTAAAGAAGTTTTCTTATCACATATTGATTAGTCTTCTGCATGATATTTTTATGTGATAATGTCATTAGAATATATGTCGTGCTGAATGGTTATAGCAGTTCCCCGCTATGATTAGTCTTGTTTTATGGTCGGATGATATTGTCTAACCCGCATCGAGCTTCCCCCGGGGCTTAGAGAGAGTTGTCTCTAGGTATTCTCTACCTACCCACCGGTGTCTCCATCTCCGGCCAAGGCCAACCGAACTCTTCATCTTTCTTTCCATCCCCACGGCCCCGACCAGCAACTTCACACGGACAATACAGGCTATCAGGAGTAGGAGGCTCATAAGATATTGAAACACCTTCTTATGGTGTTTGCTCTTGGTAATCTTCAAGATAGGAGGTTATGAGAACAAACTCATTAATAAAAAATCCACATTTCCCTGTATCATTGGATGTTCCTATCTGGAGACGTGCGTATTGATCCTTAGACTTTAAGATTATCATTAATGAATATCACGACTTGCATACTTTGATGTATTAACGAAAACCATGATGACATATGTTCGTGGAGAAGATATGTTGGGGTGTGTCACAAGTGATATTGTATTAATGAATAATGCGAGAAAAGATTTATCTCTTTTGTTTTTTTGATGAAAGTTGATATCTGAAGCCTTTTGATAAAATAGATTTGCCTACATAAATCCATAACCACGATGCTCGGTGGGCAAGTTCATTTCTGGAAATTCAAAGAAAGAGGAATCAAGTATATATGTTGATGGAACCAACACACAACCTATTCGATTTGAGATATCACGATAAATTAATTATATCACACGGTAAACGTCCGTAGGAGATTGGACGTCGTTGTGACGTTAACTTTTCTCTATGGATGCCTTAGCGTGTTGCTAGATGGTAATCTTGAATTTTAGGTGGTTATGCCTGATGCAACTGAGAAAGAGGCCTAAAGGGTCACACATTAAGTGTATTTGCAATATCAATTAAATTATAATATTGAATTTAATAAGTTGAAATGAATAATATTTATTTCAGTTATTGGTTGTTCACCATTATTTAATTACAAGTTATTTGAAAGAATAAGAGAGTTAAATAATAGTAAATATTTATTTGCAAGTTTGGCTGATAGTATATTTATTATATTTATCGTAGAATAATGCAATGACATTTATTTAATTAAATAGTTATTATTCGAGAATCGATAAATGTCGACGAGTGAAATCAGACCAAACTTAATGTTCCGATTAGAAACAAATAATATTTATTTATATTCTTGCTGTGTTGTACATGTCAACTGATTAATAATATTATTATTATGGATGTGAGACCAACTAAGAATACGAAAGATGGTTAAGGGGGTGTGTGCAATTTGCCAATCCTAAACCTATCACAATAAATATCTAATTACGACTCTTTCATAAATAACTTTTGGTGTGCACAATGGATAAGGAGAGATTGCTCAAGCCCTAGAGTGCACCCTCTCTTCCTCCTCAATCCTTCGAGAGAACACCAAGGGTTCTTCATCCTTCATGAAGAATATTGCTGTGATCAACCACGAACAACACAAGCGATTAAGATCGTTCGTGCTAGTACTTGACGATTCTAAGATGTTGATAAGAGATTATGGTACATGTGTGGATCACCGCTAGAGAGATTTTGCACTTGAATCCTGCAACGCAACGACGATGAGATGAATTCTATTTCATCAGATCATCAACGAAAGCTGAATTGCAAATTGAGGTAATTCTATATCTGCTCATAAATTAATTATAAATTACATGTGAAGATCCCCTCCCTTCGGTTCCGTCGTATTAATTTGGTCTATTAATCTATTGTTTTCGTTGGACATGACGTTCTGATTGTGTAAAGCAACAATTACACCTCATTTAAGACTAAAAATCGAGTTGGTCATGCCTTCAAAGGACGGTTCCGTTGTGTTTGGAACCTTGAGTGACTCCGCTTTTATATGTAATAAGATGTTCCTCTCGTTTCCTAAAGATCATATTTGCGGCCATAAAATCACAACTATAGGCAAGGTCTAAGACCTTTACCATCTACCACACCTAAACCAAACCCTTTATGACGATCTATGTGATCTTTAGAATCCTTTCCTACATGCCCATTTAGGTCATCATTTATAAAAATCTTCTTATATTGCTGCAAACTTTGAATCAAAGCACCGAGGCGATGTGGCCACGGGGCTTGACACCCCTTTAGCAAGAACATCAATAAGCCGCCCTGTTGTTTATGTTGGAGTTGGTGCCCTAGAACCAACTTGTTTAGTGCTTGATTACATGTTTTCATTATTAATGAATTTTTTTTCACATTATTATTGTTCCTCTGTATAACATTTGTACGTGATTATGTCTTAAGAATAAATGTCACATTGAAAGGTCATAGCAGTTCCCTACTATGATGATAACCTAGAGGTGCCCCGATATTATTCTTGAATCTTGTTTTATGGTTGGATGATATTTTCTGACGGGACACAAACAATACAGGTTATCTGCAGTAGGAGGCTTATAAGACATTGAGACACCTTCTCATGGTGTTCTCCTTTGATAATCTCCAAGATAGGAGGTTATGAGAATAAACCTGTCAAATAAGAAATCCACATTTTCACGTGTCATTGGATATTCCTATATGCGGATGTGTGTTATTGAAGTGCTTGCTTTAAGAGTGAAACATAAAATACCATGTGGATCTTTGTCGTGGATGAAAGCTGGAGTTGGTAAGCCTTTGGGCCAATACGTTTGTTCACCCAAAAAGGGCTGAAATATCAAGTGAATAATTTGGGATTATGCATTGAGAAATTGGATGCTGTCGATGAGGGTGTAATTTTAGGTAAACCCGTTCTCCACTTTCAGAGCTAACATCTTATCATTGCTTGCTGGATGTTGTTTTCTTTGAATCATGGGCTCTAGACAATCTTTTCTTAAGTTGTTTGAGGGCCTCATCCTGAGCAACCCGTTCTTTGATCATGGCCTCTACACATATTTCACTAAGATGGAATGACACGATAGTTGATGGCTTATGCCCTTGCAGAATCTCAAAGGGAGACCAATCAATGGAGTTTTGTACTAAAATTTGGCCCTAGGAAACCATACAATCCAAGCAAATGTGGGGTTGCTCTGAAGCTAAACAATGAAGGTAGGTCTTGTGACACCTTATGACTACTTCGTTGGATTGTTAGTTTTTAGATGGTATGTTGAGCTTGAAGATGAGTCTCTTGCTATTTAATTGATACGGGTTTGCTTAAGTGAGGTGAAGTGTGCATATTTGAAAAGATGGTTGACTGTTACAGGGATTGCATGTTACCCTTTCGATTTTTATTGGCTAGTAATGAAGTCAAGTGAGAGAGGACTTATAGTGTTGCCATGTGTTGCAGGTTTGGATATATATTTTTGACCATGCTCATCATCCCTTTGTTGAGAATTGTGCACTAAAGCACAAACCACAACGTGGTGAAAGTCACTACGCCATGGTCTATGTCTTCTTGTGGTATATTATACCACATTGTAGCACGCTTCTTGAATGATATGTGATATTGTTCGACCGACTCTGTAACACCATGAAATTTTATGATATGGTTCTTTATAATTAAATTTGATTTTTTTGATAGCTTGCTTTACACGCAACACCAAGTATAAATGAATCGCGTTATACCATTGAAATATTATTATTTAATGGGACAATTATCGCCTAGCTATTGGATTAACAGGTATAAATAGGGCTAACTAAATTATGAAAAAATATTGTTCATATATGCATAAAATAAATTCACTGGTTATCTAATGGTTAGAAATGTAAATAAAAGCGTTTGAAGGTAAATAGAGATGTTTTTATGAAAAACCGTTTTTATGCGCACAATTTGTTTTTATTTAAATAAATTAGATTAATCTCTATTGATGAATGCTTTTAATGAAATGAAAAGATAATATATTCAATTGAATGTTTTAATATTTATTTAAAGGTTTTTACTAGGTATAAGATAAGAATAAATTCAGTTTTATGTTCAAATATGCATTTTTCTAAAAACGGGTTTGCTGCGTTTTGCACACTTATTATAAAGTGATTTTTTGCCACTTCTAGGAATTGAATCTCAAAAAATGAATCTCATATTTGGAACCAGGAGTTTTAAATTTTGTGAATAGGTTTTTTATTTTTGGTCATTATGAATAATAACATTGATAAATATTTGTTATCTCAGTAAGAGTAAAATGAGTAAAACATGGTTAGAACTTTTAGATAAAGCTTTAAAATTTCTCTAACACTCACTTTTATCATATTGAAAAAGTATGGTTACTTGGTGTCATTTTTCTTTGATCACGACCTTTATATTAATTTAAAAAAATCATAAATACAAAATGTTACTCTCTTGACTTTAATATCTTTAATATTTTTTAATAATGATAAAAAGAGGTTATGTTCGGTTCTAAATGTTTATTTGAAATATGAATTAATTGTTTTTATTATAGAAATCTATTTTTAATTTGTAGTGATTGAACAATTACCTTAAAGTCTTACACAACACTGACACAGTATTTATTCAATTAATAGAAAAATAAAATAAATGATTTTAAAAATTTTAAAATACAATTTCGGTGAATTATTGTATTCTATGAATTTTGTAGATAAATATAACATATTAATGATGTTTTAAAAGTTTAGATTTGAATTTCATTGTTATCTTGATGACATTAAAGTTAAATTAAATGAATAGTTCAAAAGGGATCCTTGTTTTTCCTTTTCTTTTTTTAATAATGGGGTTGATTCCCAACCCATTTCAGTATAATAAACAATATTTTATTAAATTATTTAAAATTCATAAAAAACCTATCTTCACCCAAGTGAATGATATATGGTTACCACGGTTCATTTATGAGTCCCTTGTCTTTTTATGACAACATTCTTGACCCTTAAAGAGTAAAAAACTTTGATATTGTGGTAATTGTGAAAAAAGTTAACGTTTTGTTAAAACTAAGAGATAAGGGTTAAAACATCACTTAAAACTTGTTTAAATATTACCGGATGAGAGGATTTCGACTTATCCTCATCATATCTATGCGAGTTGAGCCCGTGCGGATGCGGGATGGGGCGGGTAAGGCCACGCGGGTGCGGGCTAGCCCGGATGTCCGTTTATTTAACATAAAATATTTAAGGTATGATTTTTTATATATATGTTTTTGTGCACCGCTTCACGCTCTGTCCCGAGCTACCGATTCTCCAAAACTACCTGCACACCCTTACTGGTTCAAATTAATCGCATTAATCTCATATACAGTCCCAATACATGGGGCTTCGCCACCATTCGTCTACACTAGTTCCCGTATTTGCTTGCCAATCGAAGCCAGAAAGCCCTCATCCACGTCGTTCTGTTTATCCCCTCCCACCACCCCCATTCTTCATCATGAGGCCGACCCTTTATCTGCCCCTGCCCACTGGTCGGAGTCAACCCAGAGCCTCCCCCATGTCGGACCAGCCTCGTCAAGCGCCTCCGTCATACCCACGCCGGACCAGTCTCGTCGTGCGCCTCCGCCACACCCACGCTGTCAGACAAGTCTCGTCGCCCGCCTCTGCCTCACCCCATGTCGTTGCCCACCTCCTCCCCCATGCCATACCAGCCTCGTTGCCCGCCTCTACCGCACCCCACGCCTTCGCCCGCCCGCGCCTCCCCCTCAGCCTTCTCCATGCCGGACCGTCGTCGTCGCTTGCCTCCGCCTCCCCCACCTCGTCTCCCGCTCCGCGCCTCCTCTCCGGACTGCCGTCGTCGCTCGCCTCCGCCCCTTCGGACCATCGCCGTCGCCCGCTCTTGCCTCCCCCCACATCATTCCACCCCTGTCGCCTCCCCCCACACCCCCACGTCGTCGGCTACCCCGCACCCCCCTCTATATGTTTTTTTTCTTATATTTTTATTATATATATACGTATATATATATCTCCACGCTTTCACTTAAGTTTTTTATTTTTTTTATTATTTATCTTATATTTTTAATATATATATATATACTTATATTAATAATTAAAAATATGATAATACCAGTAAATAATGCGGGTTGTCCGCGGGCCTGCCAGCAGCCGCTGTGGGGCGGGGTGGGCTTGATAAATCTGCCTGTTTAATATGCGGGTTTTTGCGATCTCAAGCCCGTATGGTCCAAAGTCCGTGCGGGTTTAGCCCGTCTCGCCACAACCCGTCCGTTTCGCATTGCTACATCTGGCTTCTTCAAGAGGTAACTCAGAGCTGCATGGTCAGAAAAAACAACTACTTTAGAGCACAATAAATATGAACGGAATTTATCTAAAGCAAATATGACAACAAGAAACTCCTTTTACGTGGTTGTGTAGTTTGATTGGGATGAATCTGGTGTCCTCGATGCATAGACAATCACATGTGAACGTCCCTCCACCCTCTGAGATAAGACAGCTCCGACCGCAAAGTTGGAGGCGTCACACATAAGCTCAAAAGGAAGCTCCCACCGTGGGGGCTGTATGATCGGTGGAGTGGTCAGACACTTCTTTAGCTCATCAAAGGAAGTCCTGCAAGAATCATCAAACACAAAATCAGAATCCTTTTGAAGCAATCGTGACACAGGAAGAACAATCTTACTAAAATCTTTGAAGCGCCGATAAAATCCTATATGTCCTAGGAAAGATCTAGCATCACGCACACATGAAGGATATGGTAAGGATGAAATAATATCTACCTTAGATTTGTCAACCTCTATCCCATGTTTTGACACTACATGCCCTAAGACAATGCCATGCTCTACCATGAAATGACACTTTTCAAAGTTGAAGACCAAATTTTTCTCAATACAACGATTCAAAACCTTTCCCAAGCTAGAGATACAATCATCAAATGAAGACCCATACACTGTAAAATCATTCATAAATACCTGCATGTAGGTCTCAATAAAATCAGAAAAAATACTCACCATGCATCTCTCGAAGGTACCTGGGGCATTGCAAAATCCAAATGGCATCCTTCGGTAGGCAAATGTGGCGAATGGACAGGTGAATGTAGTCTTTTCTTGATCCTCCGGTACTATAGGAACCTGAAAATATCCAGAAAATCCATCCAAGAAACAATAGTGTGTCTTCTCATCTAGTCTCTCAAGCATTTGATCAATAAATGGGAGGGGGAAATGGTCCTTGCGGGTGGACTGATTTAGTTTCCTATAATCAATACACACACGCCAACTGTTTTGCACCCTCTTTGGAACTAACTCATCTTTCTCATTTTTAACAATTGTAACACCACTTTTGTTAGGCACAACCTGAATAGGACTCATCCACTGGGAATCTGAAATGGGATAGATTATACCTGCCTCGAGCAATTTCTCAACTTCTTTTTTAACAACTTCCAGAAAGGTTGGATTGAGTCTCCTTTATGGCTGCCTAACCGGTTTAGCCCCGTCCTCTAAGAGAATCCTATGCATGCAAATGGAGGGGCTCATACCTGATATGTTAGCCGATGTCCACCCGATTGCCCTGATGTTCTCCCTCAAAAGATTCAAAAGTTTTTCTTCATGTTCAAAAGGGAGATTGTTAGCAATGATAATAGGTAATCTTTTTCCACTCAATAAGTATGAGTATTTGAGATTAGGTGGCAATGGCTTGAGTTCCAATATTGGGGTGTGCTGTATGAATGGATATAGTGAAGGAACTGAAATATGTGCAGAAAGGACATCAATATCAGAATAGAAATCATCAAAATCAGAGAATAGTTCATCAAATCCATCAGTGTACTCAACATCCATGTCATAATTAGAGTTCACATGATCAAGATCAGAATATGAATCCATTTTAAAATCAAATCTTAGAGAGTCTTGTTCATTAGAAACGGGTGTGGAAGTGCTCTTAGACATTAAATTAGAACCAATACACATAATCTCCCTAAGCATAGGACAATCAAATTCCATGGAGTTTTTATTTGGTGGTTCAAAATGGGAGATAACAAATGCAGAATGGTTCTCTGAGGGGTACTTCATGGATTCCAAGACATTAAATACCACAACTTCATCTCCAAATTCCATAGAAAGTGTACCCTCATTGACATTTATGATAGTTTTTGCAGTTTTTAGGAAGGGTTTAACTAAGATAATGGGAGCATGAGAACTTACCTGATCGTTCTCTATGTTAAGCACGTAGAATTCTGCTGGGAAGATCGTGTCTCTTACCCGTACAAGTACATCCTCAAGGACTCCCGCTGGATATGTTGTAGCTCTATTCGCCAACTGCACCACTACTCTCGTCGGCTTCAACTCACCAACCTGTAAAGAAGAAAATACAGAGTGAGACATCACATTTATGGAAGCTCCTAAATCACAAAGAGCATCATAAAAGTGCAACTCCTCTATGGTGCATGGGATGGTGAATGTCTCTGGATCCATGCACTTTGTTGGCATTGCTAGAGTTGGTGTAATGAGTGCTGACACATTCCTTCCAAGATTGATCCTCTCATTTCTCTTGAGCCCTCTTCGATTGGTACAAAGTTCTTTTAAGAATTTTACATACCTTGGTATTTGTTTAATGACTTCAAGTAAAGGGATGTTTATCTCCACACGCTTGAATGTGTCCAAAACTTCTTTTTGCATCGCTTCTTCAGCCATCTTCTTGGTTTGTACAACTCTATTTGGAAATTTAAGGGGTTTAGAAAGAACATCATCAATCTTTTTCTTACTTTATCTTTCTCCTTGGATTTTCATCAGTTGGTATGGAATACAACTTCTCCAGATTTGAGCTGAATCCCGGTAGAACGATAGGTGCAGATATATCAGTTGTTTGCTTCCCACTTCTCAATGTGATGATACTGACATTCCCCTTGGGATTTGGAGTAGGTTGGGATGGTAGATTTCCAAAATTCTTACTTACCAGTTCCTGGAGGGCAGTGGCAATCTGGCTCATTTGAGTCTTCAACTCCCTCAGCTCCAAACCTTGACTCTTCAACTCATTCTGTTGATTAAGAACAATTTGTTTCAAAAGGTCATCAGTGTTAGAATCTACCTTGGATGGGGGATTCCCTTGTTGTTGGCTTGTTGATGTTTGGGTTTCAAATCTCCTTTGGGGTTGTTGGAAACCCTGCTGGTAAGACGGAGACTACTGGAAGTTTTGTTGAAAAGGGGGCCTTTGTTGTTGTCCAGAGCCATACCTCATGTCCGACTGATCCTTCCATCATTGGTTGTATGCTGGTGCAAAGGAATCAAGCTTCTTTTGGGGATATGGTTGTTGCTGCTGCTGATATGGTCTCTCAGGAAACACTGCTGCACAATCTTCTGTCTCGTGTAGTTGCGGACAACAGTCAGTTGGGTGGCTTGTCTCAGTACAAATTCCACAAGGCCTTGAAAGAGGGGGTTGGGATGTCTTTTGTGCCAAAGCAATCTGTCTCACCATAGTTGTCAATTCTTCCAACTTGGTAGCAATCAAATGAATTTCAAGAGAAGATGAACTTACCTGATGTACTCCCCTAACATGTGGTGTACCTTGATCGTCAAATTGTTGGGAGTTTCGGGCCATTTTGTCGATCAACGCACGTGCAGCTACTGGTGTCTTGTCCACCAATGCTCCTCCAGCTGCAGCATCCACCATGCTTCTCTTCATAGCTGCAGCATCCACCATGCTTCTCTTGTATTACCGATTAAGTTTGCGCTCTCACAATTTAAACAAAACCTCGACCTCGCGTGTTTTTGTGTTAATTGTTCAATTGCTTTATTAGTTTCTTATAATTTAAGAACACAATTAATAGATCATATTATGTGAATTACAGTAGCTCAATGATTCAAAATAATTAAATGAAGAGGGTAGAAGATAGATCGATCAATAGAAAACTACTCTTACATGGGCGGTGTGGTTATCGTGGAGATGTTTTGCATGAGCAAAGGATTAAAAGAGTAGAACTCAATCTCGTCTCCACTCTTGATTCCAACCCAATTAGGAAGATTAAGAGAAGAATAAATTTGAACAAAACAGAAGAAAAGAGAAGAAATAAAAGAAGAACAAAGAAGTTTATTACACAAATGAAAACATGACAACATGATGAAGAGAAGAAGACTTTGATGAGGGGATCCTTGTTTCAAGAGCTACCCCTCTTACAATGGTTGGAGAATTTGGGTGAAACCAATTCTCCTATGCCTCCAATCTCCTAATGCACGTCCCCAGCCCCTCCAAATGATAAAAACACTAATTTATAGAGCGGAGTGGAGACTAGGTTACAAGTGGTTTCAAGTGTGAATTGGAAAATTCGGCCAAATATTTTAATCCAACTTGAACCGCCCATTTGACCACCAAAACGCGTGAATCAGCTCTCCTTCCAGAAGGATGATTTGTGCGAAATTGAATCCTCGAGCTCCTCTCAAAATTTGGGCCTAATCCAAGCACGGATGAAGAAGTTATGACCCAAATACAGAACCCATGTCCATTCTGGCGAGTCCAGCCCACCATTGACTTAATTGCCCATTTACTCCATCCAAATGCACTCTTTAGCTCTAGTGTCCTGAATAAAAGTTGTTGAAAATTAAATTAGGAACACTGTTACAAAATTTTAAGTTCAAATAAGTCATATTAAAATATTTATGTGCGAAATACTACAGTGCATTTTAAAAGGGTAAAACTGGAATTTTCATCAAATTTTTAAATGAATGATCTAATCTCAAATATTTCATAAATGAATATATTTCGCACAATGTGAGGAAACTATGTCATTTATTATTAATAAAATATTCAACAAAATAGTGTTTTATCAAGTCCACACCAGGCATAAATGTTATAGAATTCAATTTTATCGTTTTGTTAGATATATGATATCAACTGTATGTTTTGCAAAAGCTGTAAACATACCGGAGGGCAGAAGATAAGAAAAGAATTGAAACTTGAAGTTTGCTTTCAAGTAATGGAGTAAAAGAGTTACTGCATTGATAACTTGGATGCTTCAAGCTTAGATAAACTTATCAGAAGATATGTATTGTTGATCACATTTTTCTCTTGAGAAAAGCATGTAAACAATTATTGTTTGAATGAAATGAGATAGGTGTTTGTGATACACATAGTTATGATTTATTTATTTCTATAACACGCTTCAAGGGAGACTAAAAAATGGCTTGTTCTGGTTAGTGAATTCATCATTTTGTCATTTATGGAAATATTGTGATAGTATGATTGAATTTAAAAGGTTTACTTGATATTCTCAAAGTGTTGAGAATAGATGAACTAGACATATGTTGCCTAGATCATGGTGCTGTGTGGACAGTGCAAGTAGGTACAAGTTTAAACCAAAAGAAAAAAAGTTAGTTGAAGAGTTCAAAAATGTTTCTTCAAGTAGTCAATCAAGGGCATTGAAATCTAGGGTTGTTAGGTAGGTGTAATAATTCTATTTGATAGGATTATCTAGAATACCTGAAGGAGCTTGCCAAACTCCATGGAATGTCCATGTCAGATATCAGTGTTAATAGAATTAAATTCTTCGGTTTCGATAGGTATATGATACCAAATGTATATCTTACAAGCGTCATAAATATACAAGAATTCAAAATCAAAGGAAGAATTGATAAAGTATGTAGTTTACATTCATGTTATGAAGTAAAAAGTTGTTGCATCAAAGATTTGAATGTAAAGGAATGTATCAAGCTTGAATGAATCTAATTAAAGGACGTATATCTTTATCTCATTTTTCTTATGTGATAAGAGAGGTTATTAGTTAACAAATAGTTGTTATGAACAACATGAGATGATTGATTGCATACACATGGTTTATGATTCATCAGGATTCTATAACATGTTTTGAGGAGATGTGGATAAAAATATTTTATCCAGGATAAAGTGTTTATTCAGATTGTTAAAATATAAGTGAATGTGTTCTTGCCTCCTATCAGTGGTATATTTTAATAGCATTCTTTTCAAAAGAGAAATATTCCAAACACATAGAATCCATATATGATATAGAATAATGGTTTATTTGTTAAATATTTTTAATATATGGAAATAGGTGTTATTTCCTAAACACAAAGTAGTTTGTGTATTTTAGCAAGATATTCTGAAAGGAATATAGTAACTAAGAGGCTTGTGGGAGTATGTTTGGACTTAGAGATGTTCAAAGTTGACAAATAAAAGATAATATCCGTCTAAGATTAAAGTGATTTTTTCACTTAATATCCTAAAAGAGTTTAGGATGTGTGATGGTAAATAAAAATCTGAAGAGTTGTTGATAGGACCTGAACCTCTTGGTAGATGCCTTTGTATATAGATTGAGGAGAACTACAAATGGAGGGAGAAGAATGCATAGAAGAAGAAGAAGACTCGAGAGGCCTAACAACACTCCCGCCCAAGCCCAATGACTGATTCCCCACTCTTAACAGACTTCGCTCCTCCTGTATGGCCCCCTAATCCCTTTTTATAGAGGGATTTTCAAAATATCCCATGGGCCCATCGCATATTCCCCTTAACTACCCCAGCTGGCCTCTATTACCCAGGTACCTAACACTATCGCCCCTTGAAAAATCGTCTTGTCCTCAAGGCGAGACACAAAGAAAAAAGTCTGGTGTAGTAGCCACCGGTGCCCATCCCACGCAATCATCCCGATATGCCGCCCTGGATGATTATCAGCTCGCCGAAGGTCCGCCATTGGTTTGCGATGTTGCGTTTTTCGGTGAGATGGTCCGTGATCCGCCTTGTGCTTTCTGCGGTTCCCAGTGGTCTCCACTAGAAGTACTTGTGCACCCTCTAAAGGAGGTTGAGGGAGTGGCATGTGCTGCGTTGTGGATCGCGAGTCTGGTGTTTGGCGAATCGAATGTGCGGCCACCCCCACGACACATTCCGACACCACGACGACACTGGGCGCTATTGATGGCACCATTGCTTCAGGCTTCCCTGTGCTCACAATCTCTAATGGAGGCGTGCCTATGTCCAACTCATCCCCCTGCAGTGCTCGCGCCTCCTGATGGCATAATCCCCCAGCTGCTGGATGTCCCGCTCCACAGGCGGGCGATAAATCCACCGTCGGTGTTTGGTCGGGCAATGCCACCTTGTCACACGACTTCGCCGCCATGTCGCCCAAAACCGTGGACTGTGTGTCAAGGAACTCAATTGATTTAGTAGCCGGGAACCCCGCACAGGCGAAAGTAGGGCCATCCTGCTTTGTTTTGTCACGTGCAGGCTCGTGCTGCTGTAGCTTCTCTCGACGTTGCATCTAGAGTATCATTGTTTGTCGGAATTCTGCCTCCTCGCGCCACTGGCGAGTCCATTTCTCCTCCAATGTCTGCTGGTCGGACTGCATCTGCTGAGCGGAGTGCATCCGTAGGAGCAGAACGTGGTCCTCCAGCGGAAATGTGTGTTTTTTTTAATATTTTTTTCCCTCTCCGGCTGGCTGCTGCTCCGTCGAATAATGAAACCGCGCCTCTCCCTCCTGTGAGCGCAACGGTGCGGTGCGCGGCGCGGCCGAAGTAAACTAGAAGTATGAACCTCCTCTGAGTATCAATAAGTTGTGTACCTTCCCAATCCACCAGACCAGAGTGCAACATCTTCTCTGGTTGTTGAAAATGGGAAGTCGTAGCTTCCCTCACCAATGACTTAACATGAAACTGGGGACCCACTCCTTTTATTGCTAACTCAACATTTCTGGCCAGACGCATTGCTTGTACCCGGGTTCCTGGATTGTGTATATGAACCCAGCTGCGAATATCTTCTCGCAACCCATGGAAGAAATAACCCATGCACTGCTACTCGGGTTGGCGCGGGAGTGGCGATGCTAAATATATGAACTGCTCGGTGTATTCCTGGGTTGTTCCATTCTCCTGTGGAGCTGCTATCTCCGCATACAGATTCTGAATTTCTAGGCTGCTAAACCGCTCCCATCAATTCTTTAAACGCTGTCCACATTACCTAAGGGAGGACTTCCCCTAAGATGGTGAACCAGTGGACTGCAGCACCTTTCATGCTTACTTGCGCAAGGGGTACTTTTGTTTCTTCGGGTGTCTGACTGATTCGGAAATACAGTTCTGCTTGCATAATTCAACCTCTTGGATTGCTTCCCTCAAACACGGGTAGCTCAACCCTCACAGCTGAGGATTGATCATTTTCAATGCCAGTCGTGTGCGCCGCCAAAACTGCATTACGCCCCTGCATCCTCATTCTACCTGTCTCCTCTGAATGCACCTTTGTCATATCAGTCGCCAGCAAATGCTGCTCTTCTTGTTGCGGCATCTTCTCCCAACGACGCACCAGAGTGACGAGGCATTTCCGGAATTTAGCCCGCTCTTTATGTTCTTGCTCCCACTACTGCTATCCCTTAGTTAATGCTCCCACTGCCGCCGATATCTTCGAGAGGGCCGTCTTTACCATTCCCATTTGCTGCTGCATGCCTTCCAAATATGCCCAGTATCACGTTTCCATTTCTCTCCGCCAACAGGGATGAGGTAGATATCCGGCAGATCAGACCTGTAGATAAAGAGTGGATACCTAATCCCTAAGGTGCTCTTTAAAGGAGGTCTTGAGGTTATTTTATAATGAATGATAAAAACTGTAGGAGGAAATCTCCTTACCTCAAGGTGAGGCGGAAGCTCTCTTTTATAGAATGAGAAAAAGGAATACATAAAGAGGTATTCCAATGTGGGACTCGGAAAATACCCATAAGAATAAAAAAGGTTTTAACACTCCCCCTCAAGCTGGACATGCCCAGCTTGGAACACGAGTCCCACAAAAGAAAGATAACATCAAGGAAAGACCGGACACACTCCCCCTCAAGCTGGGTCGCAGATGCTGTGGATGCCCAGCTTGGAACTGAGCGAGGCGAGGCGAGCTCCTGGGAGGCCTTTGGTGAAGATGTCAGCAAGTTGATCCGCCGTCGGGATGTGGCTAAGGCTGACATGAGCGTGCTTCAGGTGGTGGCGAAGAAAGTGGCAGTCCACCTCAATATGTTTCGTGCGTTCATGGAAAACGGGATTCGAAGCAATCTTGGTGGCTGCCTGATTGTCACACCAGATGTCTGCGGAGGAAAGCCAAACACCTGGAGGAGGTGTCGAAGCCAAATGATCTCTGTAGTGATGATGGTCATGGCTCGGTACTCAGACTCCGCACTGGAGCGGGAGACGACCGTCTGTTTCTTGCTGTACCACGAGATGAGGCTGTCTGCCAAGAATACGGCAAACCCAGAAGTTGATCTCCGAGTAGCAAGACAACCAGCATAATCTGCATCACAAAAGGCCTCAATATTGAGATGAGCATGATGAGAGTAGCGTAGACCACGAGCATGATCTCGCTTGATGTATTTGGCGATGCGGAGGACAACATCCCAATGAGAGGTGGTCGGATGCTCCATAAATTGGCTCACTTTGCCGACAACGCAGACAATGTCGGGACGAGTCATGGTAAGATAATTGAGTTTGACTACTAGTCGACGGTATCGCTCTGAGTGTGAATATGGTTCGGTGGAGTCATAAAGAGACCGTTCCCCAGGCTCCAGAGGAGTGTCGACAGCAGTAGCATGTGTCAGCCCAGCATCCTGCAGAATATCCAATGCATATTTCTGTTGGCATAGGGAAATGGTGTTCAAAGAATAGGATACCTCGATGCCTAGGAAGTATGTGAGAGGACCGAGATCCTTAGTGTGGAAGTGCTGGTGTAGATGACCCTTGAGTTGGGTGATGCCATCACTGTCGCTGCTGGTGATGATGATGTCATCCACATAAATGACTAATAGGATGCAACCAGCAGAGGTCGTCCTGTAGAACACAGTGTGGTCTTTCATGCTGTGAGAGAGCCCAAAGTCGATGACGATAGTACTGAAGCGACCGAACCAAGCACGGGGAGACTGCTTGAGGCCGTAAAGAGAACGACGGAGTCGACAGACTTGAGACTCGGCGCCGGAGGCACAAAATCCGGGGGGCTGAGACAGATAAACCTCTTCCTCAAGAAATCTATGGAGGAATGCATTTTTGACATCCAGTTGATGAAGATGCCAGCGATGATGAGCTGCCAGAGAGATGAATAACCGGACGGAGGCCATCTTGGCAACTGGAGAGAAGTTATCAAAATAGTCAATACCGTAAGTCTGGGCGAAGCCCTTGGCCACAAGGTAGGCTTTGAGTCGACGGAGAGTGCCGTCAGGATTCAGTCTGACTGTGTAAATCCATTTGCAGCCAACCGCCTGTTTGCCTGCTGGAAGGGGGACAAGATCCCAAGTATGGTTTTTTTCCCAACGCCTGCAACTCATCCCGCATTGCGGCTAACCATCCCGGGTGAGATTTTGCTTCACCCACAGTGCGAGGAATAGAAACTGTCTCCAGAGCGGACAGACCCCTATAGGAAGATACAAATAGAAGAGTACTCTGGCAAGAGCGAGTACCTTTCCGGAGAGCAATGGGTAAGTCCTCTGGTGTCGGGGCAGGAGCATCGGACGAAGCAGGAACAACGGTGTCATTGGCCGGGATGGGGGATACAGGTGATGGACGACGGGAGTACACCCTACCAAAATGGGTGTCAGCAGTAGGGGGGACACTAGAGGAGGGTGGATGAGGAGAGGAATGCAATCATCGATGGTTGAGTCAGGATGAGGAGAGGGAAGGGAGAACGGAGAGTTCTCAACAAATTAGACGTCAGCAGAGATGACATACCTCCGGAGGTCCGGTGAGTAGCAGCGATATCCGCGCTGAGTGCAGGAATAGCCAAGGAAGATGCACCAGAGAGATTTGGGAGAGAGTTTGGAGAGTCCAGGACGTGTGTCTCGAACATAACATAGGCATCCAAACACTCGAAGCGGAAGGGAGTGAGGAGGGAGAGAAGAAAACAGAGCTCGAAAAGGAGTCTCCCTATGAAGAATAGAAGAAGGAAGACGGTTTAGAAGGTAGGTTGCAGTGAGTATCGCATCTCTCAAAAAATGCAGAGGCATCTGTCGGTGGAAGAGAAGGGCTCGAGCAATCTCCAAAATATGGCGGTGTTTACGCTCGGCCACTCCATTCTGCTGGGGTGTATAAGGACATGAGGTCTGATGAATGATGCCTTTCGCCTGGAGAAAGTGCCGAAAAGGGGTGGAGAGGTACTCACACCCATTGTCCGAGCGGAGACATTTAACAAAAGTGGAAAATTGGTTATGAATTTCATTGTAAAATGTCTGAAATGTGGAAAACACTTCGGAGCGTTCTCGAAGGAGGTATAACAAAGTCATTCGCGAAAAATCATCAATGAAAGATATATAGTATTTATACCCCAAATGACTCGAGATGGTGCAGGGACCCCAAACGTCTGAATGAACCAGATCAAAAGGTTTGGAAGCCCTTGTATCCACCCGAGGAATGCAGCAAGTGCGATGATGTTTCGAAAAAGTACAAGATTCACAATGAAAAGAAGTATGTGGTCTAAAATCTGGATAAAGCTGATGAATGGTGGAGGCGGGGGGGTGTCCCAACCGAAAATGAAGATCCAAGGCATGATCAGAGATAGATGTGCAAGCGACGGGTGTCGGTCCATCAAACATGTAGACCCTGTCCCGAAGCGTGCATCTACCAAGTTCCCGATTCGTAGTCAGCTCCTGAAAAACAACAGCAGAGGAGGTAAATATGGCAGCACAGTTAAAATCCTTTGTGAGCTTACTGATTGAAAGAAGATTAAAGGGACTGCGGGGTACATGTGCCACAGAGGGCAAGTGAAGTGATGACGTCAGGGAGCATGCACCGAAACCCGCAATGGGGATAGTGGAGCCATTAGCGACGGTGATGGCTGATTGACCGTTACAAGGGCAGTAGGAGGTCAACATACCAGCATCACCAGTGAGGTGGTCAGAGGCACCTGAGTCGAGCATCCAGGCAGGGGAGCGACGACCAATAAAGGCGGCGGAAGCAGCGGAATGGGCTAGAGAAGCCGAAGATGGACCAGGTCTGGCAGGGGTCCGAGGATCATGACTAAGCCGGATGTCCGCCATAGACAGGGCCAGAGATGATGGGAGAGTGGCGACTGAGGAGGGAGCCTCTTGGACTGCTGTCTGACCCCGCCGCGGGTGCTGAGATGGGCGCCCATGAAGTATCCAATATCGATCAATCAGGTGGTCGAGGTTGCCACAATGTTGACAGAGGGGACGTGGACGACTCCCCCTACGACCACGACCACGAAGGCCTGAGCGGCCACTGTCACGACCGACGAGGCGGGTGGAGGCAGTGATCATCTGGGGTAGAGCTGAAGAGGCTGCCATGGAAGCGTCGGGTAGCGGTGTAGAATGTAGTTGTGGGCAGCGCTGGAATCAGCGGGAGGTCGGGCGTGCCGGGAAGCCGTGTGGAGCCGCGAGAGGTAGGGGACAGCGGGAGGGGCGCAGGGAGGTGGTGCTAGCTGTGCGCAGGAAGAGCCGGGTCACCGGGAGGGAGCCGAGCTGCCTGGAGGGAGCCGCCTGGACCGGTTCGCCGGGAGGCAACCGGTCTGCCTGGAGGGAGCCGCCTGGACCGGTTCGCCGGGAGGCAGTCGGTCTGCCTGGAGGGAGCCGCCTGGACGGGTTCGCCGGGCTGCCTGGAGGCGCGACTGGAATAGAAGAAACCGGACGAGCGGGCGCCGGGAGGAATCCGCTGGGAAGGGAGCAACCAGACAGAGCGGGAGGGTGGGGGCTGTCGTGCAGGGAAGGAAGGAGCCGTAGCGGTGGAGGGCCTCAGGCAAGGTCGTCGGACGAGCACGCTGGGAGATTCGCTGCCGGGAGGATCTGCTGGAGCCGGGAGCCGGGTCTGGAAACGACGACGGGAGGCGACGGGCTCCAGGCCTGCCGGGAAGAGCCGTCGACGGGATCTGCGGGAGCCAGGACCGCCGGGAAGATCCGGGGAGGGCGACGGGAGGCGCGGGAGGCGCGGGAGGCACGATCGTCGGGAAGAGCCGGGAGGGCGCGCGGGAGCCGGAAGGGGCCGCGACGGAGGGGCGCGCTCTGGAGGAGCCGCGACGGAGGGTCGCGCGGGAGCCGGAAGGAGCCGCGACGGAGGGTTGCGCTCGGGAGGAGCCGCGATGGAGGGTCGCGCTCGGGAGGAGCCGCGACGGGAGGGGCGCACTTCGGGAGGGAAGGCGCCGAGGATGGTGGGGGGAGACCGGGATGCATCGGGGAGATGCTCCGACCAGGATGCGCCGAGGAAGGAGGGTGCAGGAATGCACTGGGGAGGCGGGGCCGAACTGTGCCGGGAAGCCACTGGAGAGGGCGGGCCGGTCTGTGCCGGGAGACCGCGAGAGAGGCAGGGTCGGTCAGTGCCGGGAAGCCGATGGGAGGAAGGGTCGGGATTAAGTTCCCTCTGATACCATGTAGGAGGAAATCTCCTTACTTCAAGGTGAAGCGAAGGCTCTCTTTTATAGAATGAGAAAAATGAATACATAAAGAGGTATTTCGATGTGAGACTCGGAAAATACCCAGAAGAATAAAAAAGGTTTTAACAAAAACCATATCGGACCATATGTCCGATGTGGGACACAAACTTCAACACTCTCTCTCAAGCTAGGTGTACCAAGTTTGAGCACATAAAGAAAAACAAAGCAATCAACAGATGCTGTAAACACTCTCCCTCAAGCTGGACATACCCAGTTTGATTACAAAACAAGACAAAACAATGAAAAGATAAATCGGCATGACTGTTGCTCCCCCTCAGCAAGGTGATGGATGATGGAAGAAGCCGCTGAAAAGGATGTGCCGACGAGGCGTGGGGAAAGCTGTATAGGTGGGGCTGGACGACAGAGCGTCGAGAAATTCGCACTGGCGGGGCCGGTTGTCAGAGCGCCGGAAAAGCCGCACTGGCGGGCCGGTCATCGGGAGGCGGGGATTTTGCAGGAGGAGGCCGACATGGAGGCGCGAGCTGCCACAGGAGGAGGTCAGCATGGAGGGAGCTGCGGTGGACAGGGAGGGAGTCACCGCAGGAGCATCGCCCCGGGAGGGCCTGTGCAGAAGGCCGAAGCGGAAGCAGAGGAGCCGCGTAGAGGCGGGGGAGGTGCGGAAGCAGACGAAGCAGCCGACCAACGTAAGGAAGTGCGCGACGGACGGGATCCGGTCGGATCTGGTCGGATCTGGGAGGGCAGTGCTGCTGGAGAAGGGCTGTCCAGGCCTGTCGCTCAGGTAGGTGTACAAGGAGGGCCGACGAGCAGGGGAGGTAGTGTTCAGATCTGGGGGACACTACGGGAGCCGACACAGACAGGGAAGCAGGAGGGGCGTTGTGGGAGGAGCGGCCGTCGGGAAGGTGGGTGCCGGGAGGAAGCCTTCGCGGGAGCGCACGGGAGGAAGCCGCCGGGAGGGAGATGTCGAGTGGGAGAAGTCCTCGATCCGGCATGGATTCGGCGTCGTGAGCTGGAGGGAGGAACCGACGCGGCGAATCTGGAGGAGGTGGGCCGTCGGGCGTTGTTGGATGGATAGGCGGCGCACAGGAGTCGCTGATGCGGGATGAGCTGACGTGGGAGTCCGACGAGAGGGAGCTGCCGGGAGGGAGGAACTGTCGAGGTTCGTCACGCACCGGAATCGGCGTAGGAGGCGGTGGCTGGGAAACCACAAAGGGAGGGAGGCGGACCGGGAAAACGCATCGAGAGGGGCTGAGAGTCCATAGAGGCTGGCCAGGGGGCGACACTGATGGTGGCCAAAGGGCCTGGGGCCGTCGCCCCCCATCGGGGGGATCCTAGAAAAACCTAGGGCTTGGAAAAAAATGGGAGGGAGGGCTCGGGTTGGATTAAACCACCTTTGATACCATATAGTAGGATAAAGAGTGGATACCCAATCCCCAAGGTGCTCTCTAAAGGAGGTCTTGAGGTTATTTTATAATGAATAATGAAAACCATATTGGACCACAAGTCCGATGTGGGACGCAGACTCCACATGACCAATTGATAAGGCACGGCCCAGAGAAACCCCTTTCATATTATAAACAGATAGAATGAGAAGTATAGGATTGAGGAGAAGAAGAGAAAAATCAGATTAGATGAATACAGGAGAAGACTTCTTCTCCCCCACCCAAGCCACCTGGCCGCTAGAAATATTCTTGTCTACCCTCTCTCTTTCCCCTCTCCCTTATAAAACTGGCTCATGAGGGAATCCATAACAAATAGATGTTCGGGACCACCTCAAGTTTTTAGGCTAGTGACGAGAGGAGTTTGTCGCAGATCCCTCACCAATAAATTATTATTACCTAAGAGGGTACCATAGTGCACAACATAGGGTCGATCTCGAGGAGGCCGCTCACCACACGCCGAATTTCTATTGTCACTATTTATAACCTAACTAATATAAAACTACTTATATACTAATATAAATGGGGGGTTGATTATGAAAATACATAAAATATAATATGTATTAATAATAAAATTAAAAACACAGAAGAAATAAAGAAGACGCAAAGAAGTTAGTGAAGAATCGTTATCGTTTTTGGGAGATTGTGGTGATAAAATCTTTGTTCTTTAAAAATATTTATTGTCAATACTCTACTCAATGTTGAGATTAACCCTATCACTCAACACCTTCTCGTGAATTGTTATTATCCCGCACCGACCCTCCGCATGCAAGATAATATTCACTCACATCATCACCACAATGCTACTCCACCCTGGATACAACATTATAATGATGGAGAGGAAACTATTAA
The DNA here is from genome assembly GCA_963277665.1 of Viscum album. Classification (NCBI taxonomy): domain Eukaryota; kingdom Viridiplantae; phylum Streptophyta; class Magnoliopsida; order Santalales; family Viscaceae; genus Viscum; species Viscum album. The sequence goes on along the minus strand of OY728133.1, from coordinate 309,441,948 downwards.
AATGGGAAGAAGAACTCAATAGAAATGAAAGTGGAGTGAACCCTACACCAAATCTGTTTCAGTACTATTGAAGCTCTTAGAATAAAATAAACAGAAACATTGAAGCACAACGAACTCAAGAACCACCACTCCCTTTCGAACAACAATGAGAGTTAGTTCTCCACTTGTATGGAGATTTGAAGGATCATTGTGGGGGAACACAAAATAGAAAATGAAAAAGAAGAGAAATGCCCAGAAGAAGAAAAACACCTAAAATAAAATATAATTAAAATATAAAAAAAACTATTACTGATACCAAACTCCACCATGCCCCCTTGAAATGGCTATATGTAAGAGGTAGAAGAGATGACAATTTATAGAGAAAAATGGGTGAGAAAATTTGGCCCCCAATCTATCCTCCTGATTGATCCGCGCTTTATCCTCATTAAAGGGCAGAATCTTGGAAATGTCCTTCATAAAAGTTGTTCCATTTTATATCCCGCATCCACTCTCCAAATTTCAGCTTTAATGGACACGTGTGTAGATATTTATGACTGTTTTGGTCCGGAACATTTAATCTGGTCAGGTGACTCGTCATATTCCACTCTTCCAACTTCTCACGCGATTATGACCTTGAATAATGATGAATACCGCGTGGACTCCTTTATTAAAGTTGGTCCCCAACTTCTATTCTATCTCCATGCCGAATTTAAGTTTTATTGGACCGGCACACATAGAGATATAATCTCAATAGTAAAAATGTCCCGATCTGTACACAGTTTTCGAGACCCGATTTGTGAGCTAGATTTGAGCCTCCAAATGAATGATTGAGCTTTGACTTCGGAAGGATGAAATGAGACCCATGATGTATGAAAACCTTCAAAAAAGGAATTTCACAATTTCATTTAGTGCAAAAAAAGTTATGGCCGAAATATAGAATACAAATAAAATAATTAAATTCCAAAATTGGCTAATTTAGCAATTATTTTCAAAATTCATCTAAAAACTAACGATGTGACAATTTCCCATAAAATAACACTATGATGGGATTTAAAACATTGAATTACAGTATAAAATATGTGAAAATGTTGTCTTCATCAGCTAGCTCCTGGAATATACTTTCCAGACTGTGCTGCTGGTGTCATGGAATCTATCAAATGGATCTTTTTTATATTGTAGGTTAATCTCTTTTCAAAGCAGATTGGAAAAACAGCAGAACAAATAGAAGCAGACATCAGCCGCCCAAAATATTTTAGTCCAAGTGAAGCTGTTGAATATGGGATCATTGACAAGGTACCCCCTGAATGTTTGCACTGTTTTAGGCTCTGTTTGTGTGTTATTTTGTTTATTTAATTTGCCTTGATACACTGTAGGTTCTTTACAATGAAAGGAGTACTGGAGATAGGGGAGTTGTTTCTGACTTGAAGAGAGCTCAATTAATTTAGCTGCACCATTCATCACGTTGGTGACGTTTCTGCTTATCCAGGTATAATTTCGATCATTGAATACACTGGTTCAAGGTTCAATAGTCGGATCATGATTGAACCGTGATCAAATCCTTCATAATTAATTTTATATATTTTAAATAACATAGATTGAAATTATTTACTATGTACAAATCAGTCATAATTATCAATTTAAGATCATTTTATTCATAAAAAATCATACTCTCTTCAGTCCAATTTATAAAGAGAAAAGCAGGGTGTTTTGTGGTTAAAAATATAAGAGGAATTAATGTATTAGTTTTACTCTTATACAAATTAACCTGCATTAATTATGTGAGAATGATTTGCAAATGTTGAATTAATGATATTTTTGAGATTCATTACTTTTTGTGATGAGTTCTTCGAGTCCAACAAACATAGAACATGCCATGTGGTTTCCTTTATTTGTATTTTTTTTATTTTATGTTTTCATTTATTCTATTTTAATTATATTTTTTATGCATGGAAATACAGTATTTGTACTCAGGTATTGAGTTTAAGAAAAGACCAACGTACAGAATAAAAGACATGCCACATAACATATGTTGGTGGAAGTAAAGATAGAGAACATTTGCCTTGATAAAAGTGTAACTCAACACAACACACCCACACAGAACATGTTTTTCATTTGGCACAAAACATTTATCTTGAGGACTTCAATGTTCTCTTTATTTATGATCTCACGCATCTTCAACAATTGAAAACAAATATAATAAATCACTTGCGTACACTTCATATGACATAAGAGTTTTTGCAAAGGAATTGGCACAAAACAGATGGACAACATATAACATATTTGAGTACATAACATTTTAGGCAGAACATATGCAAATTGCTGGAAGAATGATAATGACCCAACACCAGCTACTTTGTATAATATAAGAGAAGCAACGGAAATACAAGTGGAAGAGGAGGAGGAAGATCGAAAGGCTCAAAGAGCTCTGCCCAAGCCCGTAGGCCGTTTTCCCAAGCCTACGGCCGATCTTCAATATTCTTCTTGCTGCTACTTATAACACCCCACCGCCATGTGAGCGGAAGAGGAGGAAGATCGGAAGGCTCAGAGAGCTCCCGCCCAAGCCCGCAAGCCGTTTTCCCAAGCCTACGGCCGATTCTCCAATATTCTCCTTGCTGCTTCGCTCACTCCACCTTGGTGCTACTCATAACAATCCCCCTCCCCCTCCCCCTCCTACCACGTGGAGATGACTTCTCCCCCCACTACTAACAAACTCTAACAAATTCACCCGACTCCCCCATAACAAACTACTCCATACAAAGACAACAATACCCTTTAACGAAATTCCCTCCATTCCATAGGTTCCTATCACTTGCCTCCCCTTGAAAACAACCTTGTCCTCAAGGCTGAATGGGAGGAACGAGATCCGCGTTGTCGCGGGCTGCCTCGGGGCCCCACTCGGCTACCCCGTCTTCATTTCCAGCATCGTCCTCGCCCAGTAAGAGCACCCGCAAGTGTGGATTGGGACACCGGTGCATGGGTCCGTAGAGTTGACCACATCGAAAACAAAGTCCCTTGCGACGTCGATCCTCCCACTCCTGGGTGGTCAAGTGTCGAACACCTCGTCCGTCAAGGGGTGCGTGAGTAGGAGGCTCTCAGGGAGCTCCATTCCCAATGGTTGCTCCGTGGTTGGGTGGTTGGAGAAAAGCCCTATCCGGTTGGTGCAATCCCGAGCGGATTGGAGGATGCCATGGTTCAGACTCGCGAACCTCGGAGAATTTGCGGGGCCCACCACTATGGAATTGGGAACTCTTGTCGCCCGTGATAGCGAGCTCCACATTTTGAGCTAAGCGCATGGCGTGCAATCGAGTTGGTGGGTCGTGAATGCGAACCCAACTGCGATTGTTGTCGCTCAAGCCATGCAAGAAATAACCGACATACTGGGCCTCAGGTTACCAGGGTAGCAAGGATGTCAGATACTCAAACCGCTCAATATAATCTTAGACTGGGCCATGTTGCTGGTGGGCCGCAAGCTCTTCGTAGGGGTTTTGGATTTCCAAGCCACTGAAACGTTCGATCAACTCCTCTTTGAACATTGTCCATGACAGAGTACCTCATGCAAAATTGTAAACCAGTGAATAGCGATGCCCTCTATACTTTAACTGAACCATGGCGATTTTGTCAGCTTCAGTGGTCTGGTGAATACGAAAAAACATCTCAGCGCGCACGATCCGACCCCTTGGATCTGTGCCGGCGAAAACCGGGAGCTCGACCCGCTGAGCAAGAGACTGCGGCTCTGAGCTGGAGTGGACATGTAGTGTGGCTACACCGGCATCCAGAGTGAGCGCAGGGGGGTTGTCCGACTGCTAGACACGTGAGGAAGAGAACTCTGTTACTAGAGACAGACGCCCCTCGTTCGGCTGTGGGGCCTTGTCCAAGCGACAGACTAAGCTAGAGACAGTTTTGGTGAGGTCGACAATGTCGTGCGCCTAGGCATGTCGGAAGGAGGCAGCCTGCTCCTGTCCCCAGGTTTCCAGCAAGGCCTCAAGGCGGCCTAGCCCTCATCCCGACGAGTGTGCTTGCAAGTCTCCAACTTGTCGGTGGTGTGGGGGTATCTGGGCAATGATTAGTCGTGGGAATGGGAGAAATTGGGTGGGTTTGAGAAGCTGGAAAGGGCGCCACAAGTGGTGCGTGCCCGAGTCGACCTTTGTTTTTTTTTGTTCTGCTGCTCACCTGAAGCGGTGTACGTACCAACTGGGTGCGGCGAGGCGCAACGCATCGGAAGGCAACGAGCGGTTGACGAAGCACGCTGCCCTCACTGACAAAGTCTGATGGGGGCATGCGTCGTCTGCACTAAGATCGGGCGGGTGCGACAACAGGTCTGATGGCGGCAGACTAGTGAGAGCAAGAACCGCGTGACTATGGTGGGCGGAAAGGAGAAAGCCCATTGTGCTGGTGTCGCGTTTCGCCGATCGTAGTAGTAGGAGACAGGAGCGTAGGGTACCCCTCCGACAGTGCACGGCGACGTGGGTGGAGCGGACGACAATGGTTGTCTCCGTCGAATGAAGGAAAACAGAAATATGTTTTTCAGCCGTGTTCTGTACGAGAGTTGCAGATTGAGTGATGCGGAAACGTCGGGAGCAATGAAACAAAACACGGATCACAGAAGAGTAAAAGGGAAAAAAAAGGAAGCGGGAACACAGAGATTTACGTGGTTCGGGAATAATCCCTACGTCCACAGAGAGGCAGAAGTTCACTATATGTTGGGAGCACAATTTTACAGGGAGATTTCTCAGAGTTCCTAACACATGAAACCCTAGCTCAAAATAGGCAAATAAGGAGGACGGAACACTATTCCACCAACCTCAGAAAGTCCTCTTGCCACAGTGAAAGGGTGCCACCTAAGTCAAAACGTGTTACAGTGGCTGCCGGCTGGAAGTTCAAGGAGCTACAGTGAATGACGGCTGGAAGTCTGTGTTGCTACAGTGTCTTGTCGGTGTCGGTTGGTCAGCTCTGCTATAGTGGTCAACATTGCTACAGGCCCCCCAATTTGGGTCGGGACCTTCGGTACTCTGAGCAGGGGTGCGTTGCTCCCTGTAACCCCCAACGAGCTCGCCGCGGAGCTCAACCCGCGAAAGTTGCGGGCCGGTGCACAGTACGACCCGAAAACATTCGGCCCAAATATCATCCGAAACGGATCTGGTTACACCAATCCAACATGGAGTGCGCACCAGGACGAATTGGAAACACACGGTGCGCGCCGACAGGTCGGACCAAATAATAATGACCCAACACCGGCTGCTTTGTATAATAGAAGAGAAGCAACATTCGGCTCAAAGAGCTCCGCCCAAGCCAGCAGGCCGATTCTCCAATATTCTCCTTGCTGCTTTGCTCCCTTCCCCTACTACCAACAAACTACCCCATACAAACCACGAGCTTTAACACACATAACATGTTCACATAATATGAATTTCAGCGCACAAAACATAATCTTCAATGCATAGAACATATACAAACCAATAGCCAACAAACTCTTAATATTGCCAACAAACTTAAGATGTTAAGACAACATAGACTATCAAGTACACAAACATTTACATGTTCTGTATTTAAACTCAATTTGATCTTTTATTTGATGGTTATGAGATCTTAAACGTCTTGATATATTAAATTAATTTTTAATTCATACAAATATGTTTTGTGGTCATTAGTTCGGTCTCTTATTTTTTAAAATATTCCTTTCATGTGTTAATATGAATGTGTATAACACAACATGTTCGGTGCATTCGTTGTATTTTTCATAATATTATTAAATATTATTTCTTGATAATATTTAAACGTTTATTGCCACAATTTAATTGTTCCGTGGTGTTGAAAATGTTATTTACTTTTTGTGTTGCTTTTATGATTTATATTTTATTTATTTGTAGGTGGGTGAATTCCCCTTACCTCAATGTGAGGTGAGGATATTCTTTTATAGATTAGGAAACCAATATACAAGACGGGTAAGTCCGATGTGGGACTCACCCATTTACACTTAAATGGGTTCCAACACCCCCCTCAAGCTGGACATGCCCAGATTGGATAGAGTCCCACATAAAAAGAATAACAAGACAATCTCAAACTCCCCCTCAAGCTGGGTCATGGAGGCTGTGAATACCCAGCCTGGAAGTGAGACTCAAGACGAGCTCCAGGAAGACCTTTGGTGAAGAGATCGGCAAGCTGATCGGCCGTCGGGATATGACCGAAACCGATATGGTGCTGCTCCAGATGCTGGCGGAGAAAGTGACAGTCCACCTCGATATGCTTCGTCCGTTCATGGAAGACGGGATTCGAGGCAATCTTCATGGCGGCCTGATTGTCACACCAGATATGAGCAGGAGTCGATGCTGGGAAACCGAGCTCCTGGAGAAGATGACGAATCCAGAGGATCTCAGTGGTGACAGTGGCCATGGCTCGATACTCGGTCTCGGCACTCGAACGGGAGACCACATTCTGCTTCTTGCTGCGCCAAGAGATGAGATTACCGGCAAGGAATACGGCGAAACTCGAAGTAGACCTGCGAGTAGCGAGGCAACTGGCATAGTCCGCATCACAAAAAGCTTCAATATCCAGGTGAGCATGATGTAAGTACCGAAGGCCACGTGCTGGGTCTTTCTTGATGTACTTGGCAATGCGGAGGACAACATCCCACTGAGAGCAGGTGGGATGTTCCATGAACTGGCTTACTTTGCCAATGGCACAAGCAATGTCGGGACGCGTCATGGTGAGGTAGTTGAGTTTACCGACCAAGCGTCGATAGCTCTCGGGATGAGGAAAGAGTTCCGAGTCGGCATGAAGGGAGCGTTCCCCAGGCTCCAGGGGAGTGTCAACTGAGGTGGCGGTGCTCAACCCGACATCCTACAAGATATCAAGAGCATACTTGCGCTGACAGAGAGAGATAGTGTCCGTAGTTCGGGAGATCTCGATGCCAAGAAAGTAGGTGAGGGGACCAAGATCTTTGGTGTGAAAGTGCTGGTGAAGATGCGTCTTGAGGCTGGCGATGCCGCGGGAGTCGCTCCCGGTGATGATGATGTCATCAACATACACTACAAGCAAGATACAGCCGTGTGCCGTCGTACGGAAGAAGACGGTGTGATCTTTCATACTCCGAGAGAGGCCAAAGGCGGTGACGACAGTGCTGAAGCGGCCAAACCAGGCGCGAGGAGACTGTTTGAGGCCGTAAAGGGAGCGACGGAGACGGCAAACATGTGAGTTGGCACCAGAGGCAGAAAAACCAGGGGGCTGCTGCAGGTAGACTTCTTCGTCAAGAGAGCCATGGAGAAAAGCATTCTTAACGTCGAGTTGATGAAGCGGCCAGTGGTGATGAGCAGCCAGAGAGATGAAGAGGCGGACATAGGCCATCTTGGCGACGGGAGAGTAGGTCTCAAAGTAGTCGACGCCATATGTCTGAGCAAAGCCCTTGGCGACAAGCCGGGCTTTGAGGCGACAGAGAGAGCCATCAGGATTGAGACGGATTGTGAAGATCCATTTACAGCCGACCGCCTGTTTGTTTGCCGGAAGGGGAACAAGATCCCAAGTATGGTTGGCATCCAAAGCCTGCAATTCATCCCGCATTGCGGCTAGCCACCCGGGGTGAGATTTGGCTTCACCGACCGTTCGAGGAAGCGACACGGTCTCCAGAGCTGACAGAGCCCTGTAAGAAGATACAAAGAGAGGAGTAGTCTGACAGGATCGAGTACCTTTCCGGAGCGCAATCGGTACATCGCCGGGAGCTGTGTCATGAACATCAGTCGAAGCGGGAACAATGGTTTCCTCGGCCGGGATGAGGGGGACAGCGGAAGGACGACGAGAGTAGGTCTGTCCAAAGAGACGACCGGTCGGAGGAGACACCAGAGGTGGGTGAACCATGAGCGGAAGGCAATCATCGATGGTAGTGTCAGGAGGAGGAGAGGGGAGAGTGAAAGGAGAGCTCTCGACAAACGATACGTCGGCAGAGGTGATATACCGGCGAAGGTCTGGAGAGAAGAATCGGTACCCGCGCCGAGTGCGGGAATAAACGAGAAAAATGCAGCGAAGGGATTTGGGTGATAGTTTGGAGAGATTTGGGCGAGTGTCCCGGACATAACAAAGACATCCGAAAATGCGGAGTGGAAGGGAGTGAGGAGGGAGAGAGGGAAACAAGGAATGAAAAGGAGTCTCCCCCTGAAGGATGGAGGAGGGAAGACGATTGAGAAGGTAAGTAGCAGTGAGGATGACATCCCCCAGAAGAGAAGAGGTACCTGGCGGTGGAAGAGGAGGGCACGAGCGGTTTCCAAGATATGTCGGTGTTTGCGCTCGGCCACCCCATTTTGCTGAGGGGTATCAGGACAGGAGGTCTGATGGATGATGCCGTGAGCCCTCATAAACTGCTGAAAATGAGTGGATAAGTATTCTCGCCCATTGTCAGAGCGAAGACATTTCACAGGGATAGAAAATTGTGTCTGGATTTCCTGAAAAAATGTCTGAAAGGTGGAGAGAACCTCTGTTCGATCGCGAAGAAGGTAGAGCCATGTCATACGGGAATAATCATCGATGAAAGAAATGTAATATTTATAGCCGGATTGACTCGAGGTGGCACAGGGACCCCATACATCAGAATGCACCAAATCAAAGGGTTGGGCGGCCCGTGTGTCAACTCGAGGAGGATAGGATGTGCGATGGTGTTTCGCAAACCGACACGACTCACAAGGAAAAGATAAACGGGGGCTAATATCGGGAAAGAGTTGATGAAGTGCTGTGGCGGAGGGGTGGCCCAACCGAGAATGGAGGTCGGCGGCACGAGCAGGGACAGATGCGCAGGCGATGGAAGTCGGGCCATCGAACATGTACACCCCATCCCGAAGCTGACCTCTACCAAGTTCCCGGTTCGTCGTCCGTTCCTGAAACACAACAGAAGACGAGGTAAATATGGCATTACAGTTGAGGTCCTTGGTTAGTTTGCTGATGGAAAGTAGGTGAAAAGGACTGCGGGGAACATGAGCCACCGAGGAGAGGTGAAGAGAGGAGGAAAGGGAACAGGTGCCAAAGCCGGCGATGGGGAGAGTGGAGCCATCGGCAACGGTGATGGCCGAGGACCCACTATAAGGGCGGTAGTCGGAGAGTATACCTGCATCCCCAGTGAGGTGGTCAGACGCACCTGAGTCAAGCATCCATGCAGGGGTGCGATGACTGAGAAGAGCAGTGGGACCCCCGGAATGGGCAAGAGAAGCGGATGAAGAGCCCGACATGGTGGTGGCCCGGTGAGCGTGAATCAGCTGGAGCTCAGCCAGCGAAAGATCCAATGATGGGGAAAGAGCAGCAGGTGATGACGCATCGCAGATCGCAGTCTGGCCCTGCCGGGGGTGCGAATCGGGACGACCATGTAGGACCCAGCAGCGGGCTATCAGATGACCGAGTTGGCCGCAGTGCTGGCAGAGGGGGCGAGGTCGGCCATCGCCACGGCCGCGTCCTCGTGGGCCGGTAGGGCGGCCACCACCACGGCCTAGGAGCGCAGTGTGATCCAGGATGGGAACGGGTGGGGCAAGGGCCCGATGAGCCTTCTGCAGGCGATGATAGACCTGTGGGATATCCAGTGTAGACGGGCTGGCGAGCATCTCAGTAGCCGTCGTGGCGTAGTCCGGTGCGAGGCTATTCAAGAGATTGAAGAGGCACAGCTGGTCCCATTGAGTCTGCGCCTCTGCCGGAGTCTGAGGAATAGGCCAAAGTTCTTGCAGCTCGTCGCGGAGACCCTTCCATTCCATGAAATAGTTTGGAAAGGTCCGGTCCTGCTGGCGGATGTGGGAGAGACGCTGTAGAACATCGGAGACCCGAGCCAAGTTATTGGTCTCGGAGAACATTACAATCAAGGAATCCCATAGCTCTTTGACTGTGTTGGCAGTCCTGGTGACATCCTTCACGGACCGGTCCCTGGAGTTGACCAGTAAGGCGAAGATTTTGATGTCCGCCAGCTGCCAAGAATCGAATTTGGGGTCAGTGAGGGCAGGGGGGGTTTCTCAAGATGAGAATGAAGTCCCATGCCGCGGAGGGACATCAAGACTGTCTTCCGCCGGACGGAGAAGTTTGTGGCATCCAGGCGGTCATCAACAAGCCGTGAGGAGGCCGTGATCAGGGACGGAAGAACGGAGGAGGTGTCCATGGGGGATGGGCGCTGGACATGGCGGCCGGAAGTCGCCAGGTGGAAGGGAAGCGGCCTGGCAGGGGCGCTGCGGGGGCGCAGGCGCAGGGGCGAGGGCGCGGGTGTCGGGCGAGAGGCCGGCGAGGTGGAGGGCGCGGCTGGGAAGGGGCGCGCTGTGGGAGGGCGCCGGAACCGGGGCCGGGAGCCACGGCGAGAGAAAGAGCGCCGGGATGGGGGGGGCTGAGGCTAGGGCGCGGGCGTCGGGCCGAGGGCAGGAGGCCGGGGCGCTGGGAAGGGAGCCGCGGCGGAGGGTGGTCGCAGGAGGAGCCGGGGGCGGAAGAGTCCCGGGCGGGAGGGGCCGCGCCGTCGGGGAGGAAGTCCGCAGGGAGGAGCCGACAGAGGAGGCGCGGGCCGCGTCGGGGAGAGAGAGGGCCACCGGGGAGAGGGCCGCCGGTGGAGGGCGCTGCGGGATCTGGCGGCGAGAGCGAGGGTGCCGTCGGGGCGAGGGAGCCGCGAGGGCGAGGGCGCGGGCGTCGGGCGAAGGTTTGCTGGGACGAGGGCGCACCGCGGGAGGACGGCGGACGCCGGGCGCCGGGCGAAGGCCCGCTGGGCGAGGTGCCGCGCCTGGAGGGAGGCCCGCCGGGTGGTGGAGGCGTAGCGGGAGGGACGACCGCCGGGAGGAGAGGTGCGCCGGGAGGGAGGGCCTGCCGGGAGGGTGCAGGCCGGAGAGGAGCTGGGCAAGAGGGTTGCGCCGGGACAGGAGAGGAGGCCCGCCGGGAATGGCTAGGGCAGGAGGGAGAGAGGCGGGGTCGGGAGAACGCCGGGAATCCGCAAGGGAGGGAGGGTTCGGGATAAAAATCCCTCTGATACCATGTAGGTGGGTGAATTCCCCTTACCTCAATGTGAGGTGAGGATATTCTTTTATAGATTAGGAAACCAATATACAAGACGGGTAAGTCCGATGTGGGACTCACCCATTTACACTTAAATGGGTTCCAACATTATTCAAATGCTCCATTGCGTTGATGGGATAGTGTGTTCAACACTAAATGAATTATATTGATAGAACATGAATTACATTGATAGAACATGAACTATATTACACAAATCATGGATTATATTGACAGAGCATGAAATATATACAGAACATGAATTATATTGACAGAACATGAACCTGAACACACAAAATATATTCACAGAATATGAATTTCAGCACATAACATTATCTTCAATACAATACATGTTTTGTGGTCAGTGTGTACGAGTTAACATGTTTTATGCTCTTTATTTTTATATGGTCAACACAACTTATATTACGTGTTGTGCCGTTAATATGTTTCTGTGTTGAGAACATGTTTTAATCTTCTTATTTTTAATATTAATGTTTGCAAAACATATGTTGAAAATATATTCTGTGCTGAGGTAGAGACTGACAAACTGCATGTTTTGTGCACTTTTATGTTATGTGTACTCAGGAGAATGTTGTATGGTTGTGAAGGTAAATGTTCTTTGGAAGATATTTGAAAAAAGTTTGAAGTTGTGGAAAACAAATGATGGTTCAGCAGAACATATGTTCTATGTTCGAAGACAAATGTTTTGTGATAGTAAGTAAATATTCTGTACTGTTAATCAAATGTTTTGCTGTTGCATTGAGTTAAATGTTCTATGCTTGATGCTGCTGTGTGAAGAAGAATGTTCAGTGTCAAGCGGGGACATGAGTTTATATATTATAATATACCTTGATGACTTGTTTTCGCTTAAATTTTGGACCAGTCCATCGTCTTTCATTACAATAAAAAACTATTAAGGATTTATGTTACGTTCATCTTAAACCAAAGGACAATAATCACCCCTATCTTTTTCAATAAAGGCTTGTATATTTCATTTAATGGGCCAATTTTTATTAAGAATAGTCAAGCCTATAAAAATCAAACTGAATCTAAATATCGAATTATATCGTATTCACCAATTGATTTTAATGACTCATTTGACTTAAATCAGCTTTAATCGGTTTATGTTGGTTCAATTTGGTTAGTTTTGGCTGGTTTGGTCTAAGCTACACACCCTTCATGTTATACATGTGTGTGCATGTTTATAAATGTTAAGTGATATGCATTTTATAAATGTTTTGTGTTTATGCATCATCTAGTGATTTCTGTGCGCGTGCATGTTTTTGTGTTTTGCGTTGTGTTATGACTTATGTTTTGTGTATGGGTGTGTGTTAAGTTCATGTGCTGTGTTGTGCATCATATAAATATTATGAGCCATACTTCGTTCTATAGGCTCGGATGGGAAGTATTACATGTGTTTTTTGTGTGAGATGTGTGTTGTGTGTGCATTATTGCATGTTTTGTGTGTTGTGTTATATCATGTTTTATCATATTATGTAGCTATATTTATGTTTTTATGTTTATATATTTTGTTTATGAACTATATATATATATATATATATATATATATATTTGAAAAGGTCGAAGCTCAAGCCTCCTTTATTGAAATGAAAAAAAGAGAGAACCTCTTTAGAGTCGGTAAAGAGGGAACTCATTACAAACAAGGATATTGTGTTTATGAATGATATATAAATAAATATAACATGTTTTGGGTATATTTTAAATTTTATGATGTTTTGGGTAAGAAATATGGAGTGCTTTTTTTATAGATTTTTGATGCTGCATGGTGGTCTTGGTGACCATGCATGATTGACCAATCAACATCATGGTCGAGGCTAAGAGTTCCATGGTTGGTGCACGGTCCTAATGATCGTGTAAGGTGAGCGTGCGTGTCTTGTTGGGATTCAAAACCACCGATCACCAGAAGCTTCAAGAACAAAATAAAGCTCAGAAAATTCTAAAGATCAGAAGAACCCTATGACACTGATGTATCAGAACTTAGAAGTTAAGCGGCACTTAAGCCATCACATCAAGTTGACCTACTCACACACTCAAACAAGCACATCTCACGGGAACAAGCATTCAAGTGAAATAAAACAAATAAGAAATGGACAACAAAGATTTATGTGTGGTTCAGACGTTAGTCTTACATTCACGAGGGAACACAACTTTTTTCCTTTCATTTCATAGAAGTTGCAAGATTGCAGAGTTACTTTTATGTATAGTTTTTTAACCTTTACATATCAACAAAGCTAAACTGAATGCACAAGTGCACACGTGGTCCCACCCCAATTTTATAGTCGGGCACAACCGGTCAACTAGTTCCATTGTCTTCCAACATTTTCAGGGGACCCACTGTTTGCATTAGTAACCTCTGATCGCCTTTATGTGCCTCTTCCTCGACTGCTAACTTTCAATAAGTTGATTAAGTTACTCTAATGCATCACTTTGATGACTCTTACGTAATTCCTTTACTGCTGAACTGTGAGGAAACCCTTACATATTCTCATCAGTGAACCTTTATGCATGCCATTACTTTCGGTCATCCATCATCTGTACCATGACCATCTGTACACCAGGTTACAAAAAATCAACTTCCGGGCCATTGCATTCACTGGATTTCAACTATCGTGAGTCTTCATCAAGCTGAAACATAAATCCTAGAGTTTCTCCTTCTGGATGTTTGAATTGAATCTTGAAACAAACTTTACATTTCACAACAATCTCTCACTTGAAGACCGCTTACAAGGAAACACGACAACCACAACACTTAGGCAAAACATTGATCATCCCTGTAGAGACTCAGTTTTTGCCTTGTAAGACTTTGGAATATTTCTACATATATTTACAGAGTCAAACACTGAGACGATGTGCAATTTCGGGGTCCGGAGTGCCTGAAATAATTTATACAAAAATATTAAGTATATTGTATACTATGCACGTGGCAGAAATGAGTTATCTCTTAAAAGGTAGCTCAGATCAGAAATATGGGGCCACAGTTGAGTCCGGAGCGTGTCGTTTACCCTAAGCGGGGTATAACCTTTGTCGACGCAGGTCTTTGGTATAAAACGCAACGAAGGGTGTTTTTGTAAATAAAATAATTAAATTTAATTATTTTATCTTGAATGCCAAATCAAATAATTTTCAAACAGGGACTCAGATTGGAAATCTGAGACATTCGTTGAGTTCAGAATGATGTGTTTTGCCTAAACATGATATAAAAGTGGGGGTGCGGGAATTTTGGATTTCCCCGCTGAGCGGGGGCTTCTATAAATAGAAGTTTAAGAGTTAAGGATTAGGGTTAGCCCTAATCCCCCCTCTCCTCTCTCTCTCTCTCCCTCCCAACCGTTCTTCATCTGTTCTTCGTCAGACCGAGGAGCGATCTCCTCCGAAACCTCGGCGGATCGAAGCAGAATCGCAGCGCACATGTCAGAATCGATAAATGGATCAATCGAGCTAGGATTTCCTCTACTTTTGAGTTCCGATTCAAGTTTTTTAAATTGAAAATATTTCATTGCCTGTTTATTTCTTCGTTTTGATTATCATTGTTGATGGTCCGCATAAGGGACCACCAGAACTAGGCCGGACGACGGTGCGCGGCGGCCGCAGAGGGCGGCACGACGGAGCCGTCGTAGCTGGAGGCTGGAGGCGGAACTGGGGTTTGGCGCTGGACCGGCGGGGGAAGGCCGGCTGGGGGTCGGCGGCCGGTGTTGTGAGGGCGAAGCAAACGAAGGCCGGATGCCGACCGGGGCGGCTGGCGGCGTGCGGCAGGCGGGAACTCAGCGACCGGGTCGCTGGAGCGACGGGCGAGCGACCGACGGGGGGCATGAGGACCTGTGCAATGCGGGTCTTCCGCGTTGACGCAAGAGCAGGGGAGGACCACCCATGAGGGTTGGTTGGTGTCGGCTGGCGGGCCGCGGACCACGCGGCTTGGTCGCGGCAGAACGGGTTGGACTCGCGGTCGGGACGCGAGCCGACCTAGGAGGAGTGGGTCCAACCAGTTTGGGCCGGACCGACCCAGTTTGGATCGAGATTCTTTAAATGCTCGTTTCTTCTAAACCGCGCGTCCGTTTGATGCGCCGTCTGCGACCATGGGACCCTCTCATCGAGACAGATCTTTTTAGACCAATCTGGGACTTTTAAGACTTGGTTTCATTGTTCGGGTGCACGAAACGCCTAAGTTAAATAATAATAATATAATTATTATTATTTAGAGATCTTGTATCAGACCTACCTTCTAAATGGAATTCCCATTTGATGCACCGTCATAGGCACTGTGACCCTGGAGTTTAGGCGGACTTTTCAAGACCACTTTTGAGTTTTTAAACTATTGTTGTGGTGCGAGCCCCACGAGGGCCGAATCGCATGTGTTGTGGTGAAATGCAGCCTTTTCATTAGGTATCCATTCTGGACAAATGAGTAGTCAATTTCATGTGTTTTTCCGAGAGGATCGCAATGGTGTGATCCGTATAATTTTTTTGGGGACCAAGGTGTGGGCCCCACGAGACATCTTTCGGGCACAATGCGGCGACTTGCTACTTTTCCACCGGATGTTTGTTTGGGACGAATGAATAGTCGTTCTTGCATGTTTTTCCATAAGGATCGCAAGGGTATGACCCATTTGGATGTGAGGAGCCTTTTTTGTGATCTCATTAAATGTGGAAACATGAAAGAAATATCAATGGAAGATCCTTTTGACATGTTTAAAGAGAACCCACGACCTGAGACAACCTCAACTCTTGTGAGAGTGGAGAAGATGTATGAAGAGATGCAGTCAAATGTTCTTGAGCCATTTGAGGAGGTATGCCATCGTAATTATGCTTTGGCCCTTTGGATCAACGGCGAGCATCGTGCGATCGTCGACCTTTTGACTAGGCGTGTCAAATACTCTGGGAGTAAGTCGACACGCCTAGGGGTACTTGTTCGTTGTTTAGTACCCAAGAATGGTTAGGAACACGACCAGGCGACGAGGCGGGTCCACAAACATGTGATCCCCACATGTGTTGTGTACCACATTACAAATTTTCCATCTCTCACATCTCTTTCTTTTGGACTTGGATTTTGGCATACGTGTAGCCTATCTTGAGTGTTTCTCCATGCAGAACGTGATGATGCCCTCCATAGAGGCTTACGAGTTATGATGTGAGATGTTCCGGGTGTGACGCCTATCCGGGGCGACACCCGGTGACTGTAGTAGTGTTTTCCCGAGAGATACCATCTAGCAGGGATGACCAGTGCTCCTCGATGCTTTTCCAAGAGGTACCATCCAGCAGGGATGACCAGAGCAGTTCCAGGCATACCTCCAGTTGGGTTGGGCAGTGGGTCCTCGATGACAGAGCTGGGCATACCTCCAGCTGGATTGGGCAGTGCGTCCCCGATGACAGATCTGAGCATACCTCCAGTTGGGCCGAGCAGTGGGTCCCCGTCGACTTGTGAAACGATCTCTCGACTGTATGACATAATGAAGAGACATGGCTTGACGTGACTTTGGACTCTCGAGAAAGAGGGACGCTTTTCCCACTAAGACGTGTCCTTGTGACGTGACCTAAAACCGTGAGGGCGAGACAGTGTCATCTAAAGAGAATAGTATAAACGTGCGGTGATTGAGTCCCTTTGACTTGCAGTTTAGGGCAGACGTGTGGAATGCTGAGCATCTATGGTGGTTACTTCTGGGACTGTTGGCTACTCTTTTCCTGGGCTAAGCTTGTGAGATGGAGATCCCCTTACTCTCTCATCTGGGTTTCTTTGACTGAGCGCACACGCGCACACACACACAGATATATATATATATATATATATATATATATATATATATATATATCCTATTTCCAGTACCCACTCTTTGGGTTTTGGTTACTCTCCTTCCAGGAGAGGTAAAGATGCGTGGGGTATGCCACGTGCTTTTCGTGTCTAGCTTCTCGTGGTTGGATATGTTTACTCTCCTGCTATATGTAGCAAAGACTCGACGAGAAGTTCATCTTCTCACCATTTCTAGCTCCTTGTGTTTAGACAAGCTTACTTCACTTTCTTGTCGGGTTGAGCTGCACTCCTTTTACTATACCTTGTTTTATCTACTGCTCCCCTCTTCAGTACCTCTCTTGCTGCTCTATTGATCTTTCGGGCATCCTGCTGAGTATTTTTATATTCACCCCTTCTTGGGCTTTGCCCATATTTGGTATAAGGCCCCAGCCTTAAACCTTACTTAATCTTGAGTCATTACAAGATTACACATTGAGGATCTTTTCAGGTTTAGAGTTTTAGAAAATTAGATCATAAAACTTGCATTACATTCCACATTTAAACAAAGTGGTTACATAAAAGATAGTATTCATTTTTCCCATCAATGGAAACATATTTAAAATAAAACATGGATTCTTTCTTGACACTTCCTTGACACTATCATCACATCATGTACCTTTCCCTTGACCTGTGAAAATCATTTCAAAAACTTGGGATGAGCATAAAAAGCTCAGTAAGGGTTATAAAAATATGGAAAGGAAACATGAGTTAATATATACATAAGAATGAAATCATACTTTACCCATAAAACATATGCACTTTAACATACCTCATCAAATCATGAATAAATCATAGAAATCATAAGACATAAAGGTAACTTGAGGCATTCATAACATTCTTACGTAGGGAGTAACCCTCTTGGTTACGTTTGGAATACCCATCACAGTATATTCCCTAAATCTCTTCGGAGAAACCTTAACGTTTAACTCCTTCGCGTTACCCAATGCATTGGAGAGCTATATCGGGCTCACCCGCCCTTAGTTTATCATGGAACGACCCGTCTTCATAATAATGCCCAAGAACCACAACATAATCGTATCACATAAAACATGCATAAAGGAAACACAACATTTCCACCTTTCAATCACAAGATATCAATACAACACATTGATATAAAAACATTATGAAAACCATTTTCAATACCAAAATAAAAGAAAATTAAAACATGGTATTTATTTTTCTTTTTAAAAAAAGGTATGGCTTGTAGAGGAAGCCGAAACTCAAATAATAGTCACGGCGGCGGAGAAGTCGTTGTCGCCGCATACGTACGACAAAAACATTCCCTTTTGTCGTTTAGTAAAATGCTTCGTATAAAAAAGATTCCTTTTAGATAAACGTAAAAGTCAAAGGGGTTTATACACCGTATAAAAGAAGGTTGTGTATAAAACAAAATATGCCTCAATGAATGGAGATTGAGACGAAGTCCCTTACCTCGAGTCCGACTTGACTCGATCGTTCTTTAATCTCCTGAATAATAAACTTGAGTTAATTTCTACTTGCTTAAGAACCTTTTTCAAGTTCATTATTCCTTTTATATCACTTATTACCATGTCATAAACACTATGTTATTATTTAAGTTAATAACGGTCGTTTTAACGATCATTGGTACTTGAGTCAAAAATAAACTCTTTATAACTACAAGTTGTTCATGTGGTAAAATATCCATTATATCCAGAATTGTATTCATGATGTAGATATCATATATATCCAGTATATTCATGCATTTATAATATTACATAACATTTAGAGGTAAGAAATGAAATGCACTGTTCATGGAGATGGTAAGCCGTACGTACGCATGAACGGTACTTCCATTTTTATTTCATATTTAATGGAATTAAAACATAATGATACATAATAGTATTTTAATTCCAGTATGGTATCATATATAATATCATTAAATATATCCTTTATACATACCACATATGGTATTAACGAATCAAATCACTTTGAGGGGGCGGTAGTCCGCACTTCCTAAAATGAAGATATCGCGTATACCCATAATGGAAAACATAAAGGTATGCCATAAATGAAAAATACAGAAGCTTAAGGAAAACATAAACATATTATATATCATATATAAATATAGTGACATATTAATGGCCACCTTTGAAGGTGTTAAAAGAATATTGAACAATCATCGTTTCGTGAGGCAAAAATTCGCCATTCACGGAAACAGTATGTTCTTTAACCATTAGATGTAGGTGTGTGTAAGTGTAGCTCAAATCCTTCTTATAACAACATACTAGTATATGAAAGATACTGGTGTTGTTACAAAAGAAATGAATAAAAAGAGTTTAGGGGGTTGGAGAAGCAAAATAAAACATAAGAACACAAGAGAAGACATTATCTTAAAATCGGGCAACTCTCTTTGATTTGAGCTCAAAGGATTCCTTGGGAAGACTTCTGCCCAATGTGAGGCTTCAAGGAGTAAGAGAGGGATGTGGAGAGACAAAATGAGCAGGGGTTGGCCAAGCCAAAGGCTTGAGAGGTGTGGGTAAGGAGGTAGAGGTGAGGGCCTTTTATAAGAGGAGAGGAGGGGCACTCTTGGAAAGTTACAAAATGTTACTTTATTTTCAAATGGGTTTCAGATTTTAAAGGTCCCACATTGATGTATTATGAGGATAAGGTGATAAGGGTTCGAAATATACTCATCCAATAGGTCTTTGACAAGTGTAAGTTATAGTTTTAACATTATCTTTTCATTTTATTTAAATCCTTTATTAATGAGGTAATCGTTGCATCATCATGATGTCATAAATAATTTAATTTATTTAATGTCTAAAAATTATGAAAAAAATATTATGATGTAGGAAATCTTTTTAGATTTCCAATGAATATTTATAGTCTATAATATCATCTATGTAGACAAAATTAATTTTTTTTTTACTTAGGTGATACATTCTTTGTTATATTTTCTTTCTTTAAAAAAATAAAAAGATAAAAAGTCACTTTCCCACAAAAGTGATTCCATGAGGTCCTCAAGATTGGCATAAGGCATCCCATGGCCGGCCATGAGACAACCAGTAGAATTAGGACACATGTTGGTGTCATTTTTTTATTATTATGATATTATTTTATTATCCTTAACTACCCGATTACTCATTAATCAAGATAATTAAAGATAATTACCGTCGTTACTATTTATAATGCCCAAAAACAAGAGTCATGATTACATAATTTGGACCTTATGATTTCAAATATGTAATCCATTTTACCAAATTCCAAACACATAAATTGCAATAATTAATTTAAAAATAATTTTCATTGTCAAAACAAATAGCAGGTTTTTTTGAAACAATTTCTATGAAAAGTTTGACATTAATTTATGCCCAATTCCAAAGTGAAATTATTCCTAATGACCACCATTGGATTAAATGGTAAAAATATATTCATATTACACTTTAAGACCAATTAAAAAGATAATCTAACCATATAATTAAATTAGATGAAAAAACAGTTTTGATGTAAAATGCAGTATTTTTCACTATTCATTAAAAAAATGAACATTGTCAGAAAAATACCAAAAATTTATCCAATGTAAATTTCAATGTCCCAATCATAAAGAATATGTTTATTTTTACAGATAGATATTATAAAATTGTCAAAAGTTTGATTTAAAAATGGTTTGCCATCAAAAGGAAGTAAAATAATCTTTTAAAAATATTAGTGTATTCCATACTTAAGATTGGATTTATTCTCATTTTAAGCCTCTAAAACACTATCCAATTCATAAATAGACATAGATAAAAATATCTATTATTCATTACTTAATTGGGATGTTACACTTGGTGTTCCCTTGTAGATGACGTACAGGTTAATCGTGACTTTAGAGGAGCTTAGGGATACAGGGTGCTTGGACCGCATGCGGTGGCCGTAGCTTGAGATCTAGGAATGGGGCTCTCCCAGCTGTTTTATTTTTTTACCTATTGCCGGGTTGTGTAACTTTTCTAGTTGGTCGTGTATTTTTCCCCTTTTTCCTTTTAGTTTACTTTTCTGTACATGTATTGTTTAAAGGTCGATGCATATTTGTGGTTTATTTATAGCAGTGTTGTATCTTGTTTTTCCTTTCCCTCTGCACTTTTACATTGAGTTGGCTACGTGTGTGTGTATAGGTTCACAGGAAAAAGCCTCCTTGAGTTTGTTGTGCCTTCGACGTTAGTCACCAGCCCCTGGCCTATGGAGGCAGGATTGGGGTAGTCGCGGCTCGAGCCCAACATGGATCGGGTCATGACAAAGTGGTATCGGAGGTGGGTCATTTCTTAGGACGTTGTTCATACATTCCCTAAAAAAGAATTGGTTGGGTTTTAGGGAAACAGTGTCAACATGTCTCAAGAGTGGCTCTCAGGCCAGGGAGTCCAGTGATGGTGCGGCGACTGACGTAACCATTCACGAGGATCCCGATTACCCGCTTGTCAACTCGGCATGCTAATACATTTGTTGTAGGGAATAATGGAACATGCATCATCTAGGATTGATTCTTTGACTGTCCTTCTTGAATCATCTCCCCTTTGTTGATATATATATACTCTTTTGACCGCAGTACTCCTTGATGGATTCAGGATGCCTTTGTGATGCCAGCCAACCAAGATATTAGCTCCAATTCGTGACGACGATTCTGTGAGCGATGAGGCCTCAGTTCAGGATCCATCATGCGATCCCCTTCCTCCAGGTGGGCAAGTAGCAACACCTCCACTTGTTGAGCAACAATTAGTTCTAGTAGAGCAGGCTGAGGATGTGCGCAGGTTGAGCACACTTTTCGAGTTCCATTGACAGAGACCGCTGAGGTTCCATAATGATCTAGACCCTCAGGCGATAGAGGTTTGGCTAGAGTCAGTGGTTTGCCTCTTCAGGCTTGTTCGGACATCGACAAATCAGATGGTGGCTTTGGCAGATAGTCTTCTCCACGCAGCAGCTAGACGTTGGTGGAGGCTGGTTACTCAGATGCGTGTGAGTTGGAACTCATGTGGGATGACTTCCAGCAACTATTCGGTGAGGAGTACTACCCCTCATGCTTATGTTCTGTCTAGATTCAGGAGCTTCTGGAGCTCCAGCAAGGAGGGATAATGGTGAATGAGTACGCGACTGGGTTCACAGACTTTGCACGCTACTCTTTAGACATGATCCATGACGACAACTTCTAGGCATGGAAATTTGAGTAGGGTCTCTATAGAGGAGATTCATGCTAGTGTAGTGACCTTGTGCATCCTCACATTTTCCGAGGTGTAGGAGTGAGCACTAGTGACAGAGAGATTTCTATCTGAGGGGCACCAGTTGGCCGGTTTTGGTAGTGGGTGCAACAAAGTTGGGACGTCTGCCGCAACTAGAAGACGTCAGTTGACATGACCTTGATATAGGAGGTCTCCCCTTGATAAGACTCAGGCACATGGTCGAGGACAATGTAGAGCACGGGGGTAGCCCTGGATGGGCCGATGCTATACTTGTGACGGGTGAGGTCACATGGCACAAGACTGCCCAACCAGACCTGCT
Source organism: Viscum album (assembly GCA_963277665.1). Taxonomy (NCBI): domain Eukaryota; kingdom Viridiplantae; phylum Streptophyta; class Magnoliopsida; order Santalales; family Viscaceae; genus Viscum; species Viscum album. The sequence goes on along the minus strand of OY728133.1, from coordinate 309,419,697 downwards.
GAGTTTTCCAGGCAGTTGGTAGATGCACCGCCACAATAGATGTGGTACCGTGATCAGGGATCTCCTAGGTGAGGATAGGGTGGTCCCCAGGGAGGTGGTGCTGGCATAAGAGTAGGAAGAACTATGGTTGGTGGATGATGTTGCGAGGTCCTTCCACCACCACCGGGTAGCCCACGTCAGGCTCAGGGTGCTGGCGGTCGGGGCCGCGGGCAGCTGCATGCTTTAGATTTCTACAATCCTACAGTGTGCGATATGGTAAGAGGTACGCTTTGTGTCTCTTCTACCTTTTTGCGGTAGAACTTGTTCGACACTGTGTGAGACACTCTTTCCTACCTGCTTCTTGCTTGAGGTTTTACCAGGGTGATGCGAGGCGTTAGTGTAACCCTGTGTCGGTGTTGTTCAACGTAGCTTTGAATGCATGAGGAAGAGTGGGTTCTTCTCCCACAGAGACATGTTTTTTGTGACGCGAGAAAAACCGTTAGGGCGAGTCAGTGCCGCCCAAATCAGATAGTATCGAGGTATGGTGGATGAGTCCCTCTGACTTGCACGTTCATGGAAGGGTTGTGCAGTGGAGTGTTAGAGCAAGTCCTGGCATTGATGGTGGATTTTTTCTACTTGACCTGCTTTTGCTTTAGATGCCACTAGTGGGATCAGTAGAGTGCCTGTTTTGGGGACTACTCTCCTTCCAAGAGGGGAAAAGACGCACAGGGTATGACATGTGCTTTCTCTGTCTAGACTCTTGTGGTTGGATGAGTTTACTCACCTACCCTGTTCATTGGTACCTTGTGTTCTCAACATCAATCTTGATACTACAGTAATAAAGTACAGGTCGAGGTGATGGAGATCCCATGAACATAACGACACGACTCACTATCTGGAGCTGGTAGTAGTAGTCTTCACCCTGAGAATGTGAAAATGCTACCTTATGGGAGAGCGCTTTGTGGTTTGCACAGACCACCAAAGTCTCAAGTACATCTTCACCCATAGAGACCTGAACCTGAGGTGGAAACGCTGGTTGAACTTTCTATAGGATTATGAATTTGAGATAGTCTATACTCTGAGCATGGGAAAAATTGTAGAAGATTCCCTTAGCAGGCAATACCAGAATCGTCTAGAGTGGGAAGTTTCAAACACTACTGGAAAGGCAGTCTATACTAATGGGTTTAAACTGTCGGTATAGGTTGGAAAACCGTTGGTATATCCTATACCAACATTTTTCCAAACTGTTGGCTAGTTAGGCGTCGGGATAAGCCTATCCCAATGGTTCTACTGCAACCATTAGTATAGAGCTCAGTAAATGTTAGTATCCCAACGATTTCATAACAACCGTTGGTATATATTTATACCTACGATTTATTAACCGTTCGTATATAATACAATTTAACAGTTTACCAATGGTTTTAAAACCATTGGTATAGAGTTTTACCAACGGTTTTAGTAAACCGTTGGTAAAGCCATCCTTTTCAACACCATACCAACGCTTTTAAACCATTAGTATAGAGTTTTTCCAGAATTCTGCACAGCAGCTAGCCAGAATCCCCTCCATTGCATATACCTACATACAACACTTAAAAAAAACACCTGCAATTGCACTTAAAAACATTAGACTCTTCTAACCATGGCATGCACCTGAACATAGTATTCCCCATTTCAATATTAATATGATAACCACTCTTCCAACTAACCCATTTCAATTTCTTTGGTGCAAACATCTCAAAATTTTGACTTTACTCAAAATTCTCACAAATATTTTATCATCGAGTAGTCAATGGCGTGTTATCTACTACACCATGACATAGTTAAAACTTTTTTTTAGAAAATGACATGAAAAATGCTCATTTCTTAGGTAAAAAATCTCTTTTACTTCCCATATGAGTATTATACATCCTTGTTGTGTTGATATTATTGATTGATGAGTTTAGTATTTACAACCCTAATGATTTTTAAAAATAGTTCATTGATGGTAGGTACTGATTTTTATAGATGTATTTAAATGAAGGGTTGTAATGAAATTGAGTATAATTCTTACTCAAAGAGATATTGAAGAAACCATCCATGAATTTATGGATGAAGGGAGCCATCATCATCACCCCGATGGTGAGAGACCAATCACCTTTAGAAAGTGGGAATAAGATTGGATCAAAATGGTGTCCCATAATGTAAAGCATCAAAAGACAATGAATCAGAGTAAGATGACTAAGAAGTGGTATAATGACAATGAATAAGCTCAAGTTCTTCAGCCAAGAGTTTGAGTGTATGCTTTGGTGGATCTTGTGACTCACCGAAGGCTACCCGGGTAGTGTGAAGGGCCATTGGGCATCCATTGAGAGTCTAATAGACATCAATGTGAAGGAATTTTTTTCCATAATGTTGTAAAATGATGTGTCTATGGCCACTTTCACAGGCAAGTCCATGAGTAGTGGAATAGTGCACACCACCATGTCCTTGAAAAGATGTCATGGAACTATGAGAGGGTGATAAGGAGATCTCATGGAAGGGGATTCTAGGAGGGGCCATGGATATGGGTGGTTTTGGTAAGGAGGGTGGTGCGTTGGGGAGGGTGTGTAGGGTTGTTAAATAGCTTTGATACCATGTAAAAAGAGAATTCATAGAATCAAATTATAGATAAAGAAATAAAGATAAAAGTAAGACCACTAACCTAATCAATCATTTGAATGTTGAATCATATATTAAATATCCAAATACCCTAATTACTTTATAAAAAAAGGTGATAATACATTGGTAAAAGGTGCTCTAATTAAAACTATATAGTATTTAGGCTACCCGAGACAAGCATAATGTGACGTACCTAATCACACATATATTCAGTCACAACAAATCAGCAAACATCAAATGTTAGTAATATTAGTAAAAAATGTAACGGACCAATTTTTCCCTCATCACCATCACTGTCACTATCATCACTGTTATCATCAGCCTCATCCTCATCCTCATCCTCATCCCTACCCTTGTCCTCATCCCCTTCCTCATCCCCATCCTCATCCCAGTCCTCATCCTCGGCCTCATCCTCGGCCTCATCCTCACCCTTGTCCTCCGCCTCAGCCTCAACCTCTACCTCAGCTTCAGCCTCATCCTCATCCTTGGCCTCAACATCATCCTCGTCCTTAGCCTCTTCCTCACCATCATCATTGCCAGGAACGACATCATCTTGACCACCACTAGAATTGCCACCTGATGCACTATATATTAAATGCATCGACGAAATATATTCATCACAAGCTGTGTTGACCTTTGGTGGAAGTTCTTGATATAAAACTTCCATCAGTTTCATAAATTCTGTGTTTGCCCTAGCAGACTGTTCTTCCACCTATGTGACCCTTTTTTCTGCTTGTTCTGCCTATGCCTTAACATTTTCAAACTTAGTGGCACTATAACTGGTACCTGAAGAGGTCCAATACCTCGTCAGGACTATACTCTTCCCAGGTCAGTAGCATACTCTGCTAGGGTTCTCATCTCCCAACACCTGATGTAAGTGATCATTTGGCCCAAAATTGTCAGGGTTTTGGGCATCAAGGGCCTCCAAAGTAGTCTGTTACAAATATAAATAGATTATTAAGTTACAAAATAGATATTAATATTTGAAATCAATAAATTAAAATCTGCTACTGTGTCGGTTCATTAACCACACTTCCATCCTTTTTTTCCTTCTACTCGAGAAAAACAGTTTTTCTTGAGGCACACATCCTTCAATATTCAATACCTGCCTCTGTAATGACATTGAATGTCAGAAACCATAATTAAAAATAGGTTACCTATAATTAATTTCATCACTAAAATTATGTGAAAAATTTATAAATAAAATAAATTATGGAGGAAACAATAGAAAGTGAAAGTAATAAATAAAAATTATAAACAACTGTCATACCTACTTCCTCTCGTGATCTAACATCATAGTACGCCCCAAAGTGTGGATGTATTTTTTAGCATCAATGTTTTTTTTATTTTTTCTGGATGATTCTTAAATAAAATTCAATAATACAAAAGATAGTATTAATGAAAAACATGAAAATTATCATTTAAATACCTTAAATGTGATTAATACCTTAAAATTGATAGTCATCCAATGAGTAATCATTTTTAAATACCGTTCTATTGGAAAATCATCCATGGTAGGCACCGCCTCTAACTCTGTGCCAACTCTAGAATGCTATCCAATATACAACTTGTGCTTATAGGATCCCCAAAGATCACTTAACTCCTTTAGACTTGCTGGCAGTGTACCCTCACCATCGGGAAAATTAAACCGAAGCTGACACCAAAATATTAATTCATATAAATACAAAAATAATATTACATTAAATACAACATATTTTTTTTACCCATATATGTGCCCAAGAATTATCCTTGACTTCGTTTTTCTACTATCTCCATGAGATTGGGTTGATGAGATTGATGTCAGAGTATTTGGAAAGCATCACCAAAAAACTCCGACATTGGTGCCCTATTTTTTCGATCATTTGGCTGTCTTCATTGTAGTCCACCATCAACTGCATGTAGAAGTTCCACACCAAACACATGTGTGTACACCCCCGCCCCCGCCGCCTATCATTATATGTATCTGTTATGATAGAAAACAAATATTTTATCAATACATGTTATAATGAAAATAAATTAAGGTAAAAAAATTTGTTAGGGTTCTAAAATATACCTGTGACAGTCTGCTCAATGGGAACCTCTGGATCTGCTGCCAGTGAAGGAACATCACCCTATACTGGTGGAGCGGGTCCTAGTGTATGCTCTGTAGGCATAGACTATGTCGAAGCAGGAGTCGAAGAAGGAATGTAGAAGCTCAGAGAAAAAGAAGTAGATGGTAAAGAAGATGGCATAAATGGCTGAACAACTGTATAATATGGACGAGGAGTGAGAATCATCATGGGATATGATAATTATGGGTGATGAGGCTCAGATGTAGGGGGGGGGGTGAAAAAAATGGGAGGCCTAAATATATTGTGTGTCCCTAATGACATAGCAGAATCAAAATGTGTGGAAGATGGTACACCAGTGAGAGGGGTAGGGTCTAAATGGGTATGCTGACTGGAGTGCCTAGCTCTATACCACCCCCTTGTACCACCGACCTAAGTACTCGGACCACTACTAGGCTTCTCGTCGAATAACTGGTGCCTAAGTGGTGGATCCTACATAAAAGTTTAAAACAAAATTAATCACATGACATTATATGTTGTTGATATATATATATATTTGAAATAAAATACTCACAACAGGCACTAATGGAGGAGTGCCCATCTCAGCCATTCGATGATTGTTGTCTGCCATCTTTTTTCTTCACTACTCATATGGTTTCATTTTCTTCATTTGAAAAAAAATATGGAAGTAATTAGAAAAGGATAACTACTATATAACCAAAAAAACAAAAAAAAAATGAAACATGGATTATTTATCTTAGGTCATTTGGTTCATATTTTCAGTTAGGTAATTTAGTTATTTTTGGTCTAGGTCATTATTTTCATTGGTTTTGATTTTTATATCAATTAATTTTATATGTCCAGTTCAGTTCATCTAGTTTTTTGTTACAATTTAACTGTTTCAGTTTGGTTTGGTTTGGTAGGTCTGAATACAGTTCAATTCAATATTATAAAATGTAACTTAAATAAAACCGCAACCAGTAAATTTTGAAAAAGCACATGAAGGTCTAATTGGATACAACATATTTGTAATCAATAGTAAATCAATTTGTATAGAAAAAACCTCAACAAATCAAGTCGATCTAAACCAATAGAATTGAGAACACAGAAAAATACTTCTATATATTTCCCACCACATCTTCAGGTTCGCAATCAACTGTAACAATTGAAGTATTAGAGTCATCATAAGTAATAAATGGATCAGGGCTAATGTGAAGCAGGGATGGTGTCAATTCCATCATCACCATCATAAAAAATATGTCTTGGTATTAATTCGACAATGAAACCAAATTCAGTTTGAAGATGATCTTTGACATAAAAAACCTATTTTTCCATTGATGCCAATAAATATGGTTCATCGGTAGAAAGAGTACGAGTCATGTCAATAACTCTAAATCCATAATCATCAATAAAGGTTCCCTGCCTCATCATCAAATTAAACCACTAGAATTTCATCCTAGTGACTCGACCATGAGAGTAATAATCCATTATTATTATTTTTTCAACAACTCTATAATAAGCTATATTTTCAAAACAAGGTCTATTATCCAATGCACTGGCCTTACAGTCTGTTGTGGAAGTTAGCATAACACCATCATGTTGTGTTCTAATGTTCTTTTCTTGTTCAATGATAATAAATCTATACCTATAGATCACAGTTGATTTACATTCACAAACCATGATATTAGGACCAAAAGACAAAGCTCTTATTTCCTCAGAGACAATGTCAATAGAAAAAATTGATACCTAAAATATAAATGGATATTAAACTTAATTAAATATTGATTTTATTTATTTATTACATCAATATTTCTACCTTCAATTTCAACCAATAAAACTCTTTGATATGAAAAGTATCTCTCCTTATCAAAGATAAAGAATGATGTTTTTTATTTATTATTTATTTATGTTCCCTATAGATAAAAATAGAAGTATTTTAATAGACATGTACAATTACAAGAGATGAGATAAGATATACATGTTCAGTTTACTTACTTGCTGTAGTCATCGGACAAATAACAGTTGAACAACACTATGCGATATGCCATCTCCCTCTCTTCAAGGATTAATGTCATCAATGTATATGATTCGAGAATACCCCCTATTTGAGGAATTGATGAAAAATAGTGTTCAATTTTATCATATTGTTCTTATTTATTTCTCATTGGTCTATTCATTCTCGTAGCAAGATAAGACAAATACATTGAGCATAAATCCATACATTCTTGATCCAAGTAACCATTCACTATAGAACCTTCAGGATGATTCCAATTCTGAACATAAGATTTCAATGTGTATATATTTATTTTAGTTGGATACATTCAACAAAAAGCAATAGGTCCTCCAAGAAGTATTTTGGTCGGAAGGTACACAGTCAGATGCAACATGCATGTGAAAAATGATGGAGGAAATATTTTCTCTAACTCACAAAATTAATGGTGTCTCTTCCAACATTTTTTTCAAGTAAGATTTGGACAACTTATTAGCACAAAGATCTCTAAAAAAATGGCATAACTGAATAAATAACACCCTTACATTATTGGAAAAAATATGAAGGATTTCTATTGGAATCAACTCATGCAGAAGGACGTGATAATCATGAGTCTTTAAAGATTTTAGCTTCAACTCTCTTCTGTTGACCCATTTTGATATATTGATTGAATAACCATAAGGAACTTTAATAGTATCTAATAATTCTAGAAATTGATTTCTTTTTGCAGGTTTCATCACATAAAAAGCACATGGAACTTGCCATTTATTTTCACTGATACACACAAGATGCAATTATGGTATGATCCCCCAATCCATTAAGTCACTCCGAGATCGTAAATCATCTTTTTACCTTTCCATTGACATTTAAAAGAATCAAAAACAATATTTCACATATATTCTTTTTAATGTGCATTACGTCTAAGAAATGAAGAAAAAAATTGGTTGACCAATAATACAACTCAAAGAAGATACTCCTCTCCTTCCAATTGTAACAGGTATCATTGGAAACATTTTCCCTCTTTTTATATTTCATTTAACCCTTCCTAAATGAAAAAATAAAATCTTGAAATTCATTAGGCACATAAGTTCCATACATATGTTGAGGTGGATCATTGGTCTCCATGGTATTGTCAAATCTTTGATGATTATTTCTATATGGATGGACCATTGGCAAGAATCGTCGATGTCCCATAAAAATAAAACTACAATGATATTTCAGTCTTTTGGATCGAGTATTCTTTATACAAACAGGACATGACCGGTTTCCCTTCATGCTCCATCCAGTAATCATTTCATAAGCAAAAAAATCATTGATCATCCACATAAGTGCAACACGCATATGAAATATCTCTTTCAAACATGCATCTTATGTGCACAAACCCACATCCCAAAGAATTTTCAACTATTTTATTAAAGTTTAGATGTATACGTCTATATCATTACCGGGATCAGAAGGGCCAGATATGAGTATACTCATGAAAGTGAAAGGTTTTTTCATACAAAACCATGGGGGGAGGTTATAAATGTGTATGAAAACCATCCATGTGCTATGTGAAGTAAGCATATGGCCAAACGGATTAAAACCGTCACATGAAAGACCGAGCCTCACATTACACACATCAATTGAAAAATCAGGATATCAAGCATCAAATCTATACCATGAATATCCATCTACAGGGTGAACCAAATCTTCATTATTCTTCTTTCTCTCAGTATCATTCCATCACATTTTTATTGATATTTAATCAAACATGAAAAGATTCTGTAGTTTAGGGATCAATGGAAAGTGCCACATTAATTTTTGTGGCACATGGAATGGTGTTCCGTCAATTTTTGGATTCCATCGTGATGTTCCACATTTTATACAATCATTTCTTTTAGCAGTTTCCTCCCAGAATAAGATGAAATATTTTAGGCAAGCATGAATTTTGTTTTTTGAAAATCCAAGTTCTTCAACTAACTTCCATGCCATATAGTGGTTTGAGGTAACATCTGAATCATCTAGAAGTAAGTCCTTCAAGAAGGTAATAATGTAATTGATGGCGGTATTAGAAATCCCATACATGGTTTTCCCATGAAACAATCAGATTAGAAATTCCAACTTTTTAATTTTACCGCATTGTCGATATACTGGTGTTGTCACAATATCATTCAATTTTTTTCACCCTGTCAATATCATCATTTTCATTGGACACATCATGTATTCTCGTATTGAAGTCTTCTTGGGTCGAAATCCTTTCCTTCTTATGATAAAGAATAAATGGAAACCGTTCATATATCAAATTCTCTAACCCAATCCTCTCATTTAGATCATCAGTAATTTGAGATCCCATTTTCTCCCCATTGTGATACCACACATAGTAGTTTGTTTGAAAACCATATTTGGTTATATGATATCTAACTTCTTTATGGCTCAACCAAGGTCTTCCAACACAATTATAACATGGGCAGTGTATGTGATCACTATCTAAAGCATTGTCAAATGAAAAATCTAAAAATCTCTCCAAATTGTTTTGAAAATCGCTTGAGATTCGATTAGTTTCATACATACAACTTCTATCCATTCTGTAAAAAAATTGTAATAAGTAATTTCATGAAATCAATTCAATAAGATTGAAGTTCAATCAAAAATATATTTAAGTAAATGAGAATTGTTCAGTTTATATACAACCATAACTGACACACTACTCTATATGAGAATCATAATATGAAAGACAAAAAAATACTATATATAAAAAAATACTATAAATATAAAACCATGATATTTATTTGAAACATGGTGGATGTGATGGAAAATCATTGTATAAAGAATGATCACTTTAGGATAATTATGATAAAATAGTTGGAATTAAGTCTAAATTTATAAATATCATTTTATTTCATAATTAATGATATATTTCTAATCAATGGTGTCATTTTAGTATTAGTGATCAATGATATTTTTTATAGGGCGTGTTATTTAAAAGGTATACATCTTGGTGTCATGAACTAGAAACATGTAGGTACTCAATGAAAATGATATAAATATAGTAAGATGAGTTATTAAAGGGTTGAAGGACTTCAAGGTATACTCCAATGTGTTATATTTACCTTACTCCAATACATGACAATATTTTCAAGGGACACCTAGCCCACTATACCTGCTTCAGTCTAAGCTGGAATACCTCTTTTGATGTGTCACTATGTATATTGGTATATATATATAAGTATGTATGCATATATATATATATTCACTATATATTTTGTAACATATATACCCATATATTTAGATATGCAGTACTAGAAAAGACCGAAGACCTTAATCCAGTGTCCTTGTATAATAATAGGAGTCTCATAATTTAAATAAGGGTTACCGTGCCCATCTGTCTCACAAAAAAATAATGGGAACCAATATTGAATTTCCTAATTATTATAGGATGTCGCGCTAAGTATCATAATCAATATAGGATTCCATGAAAAGTATTATAAATTCACTGATAGGGTTTACACCCATCATCTCAATAGAGGGGCAGGAATGCCATTCCTAGCACTCTAAGGGATGTGAAATTCCATGTCAAACATCCTAGACCAAGGGGGTTTTAAATTCCATTTCCACAAAACTAACCAAGTTACCTCTATAATAATTTAGTATAATGTAGTATCACTTTACCTATGATACCTTATATAAGGAAATCCATAAAGAGGAACCCGATATCGCTCAAGGTCTAGTGTACCTTCATTATCTTAATTCAATTAAAAATATAATAATAGCCAATGAGATCATACATTCCTTAATATAATTCATCAAAAAAATTTATTAAACAAATTATAATTAAATTAAAATAATAATATTTATCTACAGATAAACATCAAGCATAAAGAAAGATATCAAGGGAAAAGGGGTTCATCGAAACCTATTTCAATTTATTGAATCATTTATAAAATTCTAAGAAATATAAATAACACACCCAAGGGGTGGTTTAATCCCTAGTCAAGGATGGTAAAAAATCATGCAATTGAACTGAGAATCATCATATATGTGTATAAAAATGCAGAATCAACATCTATGTGTATTAGCATCTATGTGTATAAATATGCAGTGTATCTATACAGATGAAATATAATGGATTTTTACAAAATTATTGTACACAGATGTCGTATATGAAAAAGAATCAATGAATCTATGTGTATACAAATATAGTATATGAAACATAATAAATACATCTAAATGATGAGATATTGCAGACCGATGGGGAAACTGAAAATAAATGGAAGAAACCATACTCACCAATTTGAAGATAAATATAGGCAGAAACTGATTTGAAGTGGAAGAAACTAATTTGAAGTGGAAGAAACCTAATTAAAACAATGATGGATCACTGGTGGAAGAGTGGTTGCCGAATGGAAGAGGGAGCTGTGCATTGTTAGGGAAAAATAATGGATCTAGAATGGGGAGGGGGGTGTCTGATGTTGTATTTAAGGGAAATCTATCCCAAGGGTTTTTAAAAACCATTGGGATATATCATCTATACCAATCGTTAATTAAAACCATTGGTATAGAGTGGTTTCGACAACCATTTCCAATGATTTTTAAAAATCATTGGGAAACCATAACACTATTCACCATTTCCCAATGATTTTAGAGAACTAGTGGGATAGGGGCATTGGTAAAAACTAGAATTTGAGTAGTGGGAGTAGTTGACTTCCCTGCAACTGACCCTGGTGGAGTAGGAGGGTGCAATTTATTTTCAGTCGATGGTGGCGACTCCTTCGCTTCCCGAATGTTAAAGAGAGTCTCGATTGTGAAACAACAACTATGAAATCTTTCATGATCAGATATTCAGAGGAGACACATCATATTGATATTTTGAAGGAGGGAATCATGCGACCCTATTCTAGGGACACACCATGATTCTAGTCACAACATGGAATATAGAGGTTCGGCCGGGGAAGTAAATTATCCCCCAAGTTTCTTCGGGACTTTCATAACCGTTAAAGATATGGAGAGGTTGCCTACAACCTTGCCCTACCCCTAGTATATGGAGTGGGTGATCGCATAGCGATTCACTATTCAATTCCACCCTCACACAGCAGTTTTAAACTACTTTTGTAATGAATATTCAAAATATAACAATAAATTTAACTTCATGTTTTATTCAATGAATTAATGTTTACCACTTTTAAAAAGGGATTTTTTTTTTGATATTTTCATTGAAGGTGGAGGTGATTTGGAGGACCAGATATCATCCAGAAGAAAAATGGGCCAAAATGCATGGCATCCCATGGAAATCTGTCCACTATTTTAAACAATAAAAGAAATCCGTACATTAAAATGGGCTGAAATTTTGTGTCCAGGTCCAAAATTCAATAAGATATATTTCATCTCAAAGAAACCAATCCTGATTCGGCTTCTAAGGGGCCCATCCGAACTAATCTGTCCAAGCCACCGAATATGCACAAAGTCAAAAGTGGCGTTCTGTAATATGTCAATATCTCGAGTTGTGATTGTCCAAATTATTCCAAACATTAAATGGTGATATTAAAGACATGGGGATACAAATTTCAAGTTTTTTCAAAAAGGATATTCTACTATCTAGTATCTGAAAGCCATCCTCCAAGTGGTTTATCAAAATCTGGGTGCCCAAAACCACTTCCCATTTTGGCTATAAAAAGGAACCTTGGGCATCCCATTTGTAAGTTCGGCCAAGAAGTGAAGATCTACCATTTTGGAGTCCTATAGGAGTCTAATCCTCATCCTATAAGTTCTGGAGGCCCCTATCCTCATAGGGGGATCAAGAATGAAGAAGGAGTTCCACCCGAGCTTCCTCCTCCTCCCGATGTCGAGCTAAACAGTGGGTGTTCATTGTGAGGGAGATACACACATGTAAACGGAGTTCTGGAACTTGTAATACTACTGGTTTGATTTATTTTGGGTTTGAAAACATTTCATTTAGAAGTAACTTACTTTGATTTATCTTTGATTGATTTAACCGAACGAAATGCTTTTTACTTTTAACCGATCAGTGCGAAGTTTTGAGTGCGTGACTTGTGTTGTTCCGATTGGACAACACAAGAATCCTTTTCTGCCCCACTTATTTGAGATTTCAATTTGTTTTGGAAGCTATTATACCATTCATGTGATCTGGACCTTGTCTATACGATTGTTATGTTAGGGTTTGACTCAACGTGCTTTGATATAAGAGCTTGGAAAGTAATCGGGATTCCAATTGATTTCAACCAAAGAATTACATCAAACCTTAATTAATCTCCAAGAACAATGAGCTTTAAATGTGTGTAGTGAACTCACAATTAACCCTTTATCTCGTAATTAATAAACACCACCTTTTCTTTCCAACTATTAAACTCTTTAATTAAGTCATTTCATCCTAAAACTATTTTCAAAACCACCCCCTATTTAAGTACTTCTTATTAAAAACGCACACTATAAACCCACCAACGCTCCTTGAGAGACGAACTAGGGTCTGACGTAGAATATAAATCAACCTTAAAATCATAATAAATTTTCCACGTCATGACAACGCAGTCAAATTTTGGCGCCGTTGCTGGGGAGCGCTTTGGTTTTTAGTGTGTGCTTTTTATAAGGTTTTTGTAATTTTTTGTGAATATTTATTTGTTTTCTCTTATACCTTTTCAATACATTTTTTATTATGATCTATTTTTTGTGTAGGTTTGGTGCATGATGCGTTATACTCTGGGATATTTAGCACCTTTAGAACCCGAACTGGAGAGGACCCTACGTCAACAACACCAAGACACACAAGACAACACTTTGAAGGGGGACACACCACACATTGAAACTCTTCCTCACCCTTCATCTTCTTCTGGAACTGACATCAAAACTAAAATAAACTTGTATAACATGGATGAAAACATTAGAACACTAAAAGAACCAACCTCACCTGATGTTGATATTCAGCCCACATACATTCAATTACAAGGTGAGACACCTAATTTTGAACTAAAATTTGGTTTAATTCATCTATTACCAAGATTCCATGGACTTCCTAGAGAGGATCCACACAAGCACTTAAAATAATTTCATACTGTTTGTTCAACATTAAAACCTACTAATGTGGATGAGGAACAAGTAAATCTTAGAGCATTCCCATTTTCTTTAGAATACACTGCAAAAGATTGGTTGTACTATGTTAATTCACCAATAAGAGGTTGGACAGACATGAAATGCCTTTTTCTTGAAAAATATTTCCCAGCCTCTCGAACTACAACAATAAGGAAGGAAATATGTGGTATAAGACAATCCCAATGGGAAACACTTCATGAATATTAGGAAATATTTAAAATATTATGTTTAAGTTGTCCACACCACCAAATAAGTGACCAACTTTTAATACAATATTTTTATGAAGGTTTAATCCCTATTGATGGATATATGATTGATGCTGCTGCAGGTGGTGTGCTGGTAGATAAGACCCCAACTGCTACAAAGACCTTAATTGAGAACATGACAAAAAACACTCAACAATTTGGTTCAAGGTATAATGTATCCATTCGAGGTGTCCATGAGGTGAAAAGTACTAAATTAGAGAAGAATGTGGAAACAAAGTTTGAGTAGGTAAGCACCATTCTATGATAACTTGCTCTATCCCAAGGGAGATCTCAATCTCCTCCTCCCATCCATTGTGGAATCTGCTCTTTTGACACCCATTATTCTGACCAATCCCCCCAATTGAGAGAAAATTATGAGAGTTGTGAGACAATATTCCCAGGACACCCCTGTAACCAACCCTTTAGGCAAGAACCATACTATCCATCCAAATCTGGGTGGAAAGAAAACCAAGATTTTAGGAAAGGGGGGTATTCAAACCAGTCTCATCAACCATGGAACCAACAAGGGCAGGGTAGTCATCCACCACCACCACCCCAAAATCCTCAACCACCCCAAAGGCCTTTCCAACCACCCCCTCCAAAACCTAAGCCTAGCCTAGAAGATATGATGAAACAAATATCTACCAACAATCTCCAATTACAAAAAACCACCCAAGAAGCCATACAAGACCTAAAAACCCAATTAGGACAACTAGCTAACTCAGTGGGTGAAATACAAAGTCACGGGTTGGGTAAACTACCATCTAAAACATTAGTCAACCCTAGAGATAATGGAAATGTTAGTTCCATCACCCTTAGGAGAGGAACAAAACTTAAAAACCAAATTAATCCCCCATTAGAGTCATCCCCACTTGAGGAAACCTCCATCCCAACCATTGAAAATGTTCCAAATGTTTAAAAACCATGTCTTGAGAGAATCCACTCCAAAGGAAAGAGTGTGTATGTTAATGAGTCTCCTATCCCAACCATTCCTCTTCCATTTCCCCAAAGGGACACCCAACCTAGGAAACAAAAGGAAACTTAACTAGATAAGGAAATATTGGAAACTTTCAAAAAAGTGCAGGTAAACATCCCCTTGATTGATGATGTGAAACAAATTCCAAGATATGCAAAGTTTCTGAAGGAGATGTGTACACACCGAAGGCAACTTCATGAAGATGAAAAGGTGAGCTTGGGGAGGAATGTATAAGCATTGATAGGGCCATCACTTCCCACCAAGTGCAATGATCCTAGGACATTCTCGATTCCGTGCACCATAGGGGAGTATTATTTTTCTAATGCTATGCTTGATTTAGGTGCTTCTATAAATGTGATGCCTCAATCCATTTACTTTGAATTTCAGGTCGGGGAACTGAAGCCCACTAGAATTATTGTTGAACTGGATAACCGGAGTATCGCACACCCCTTTGGTGTGTTAGAAGATGTTCTTGTGAGGGTTCAAAATTTAATTTTTCCTGCTGACTTTTATGTGCTTAAAATGAAGGATGATAGGATGAATGAACATGCCCTGATTATATTGGGGAGACCCTTCTTGAAAACCTCCAAGACCATAATTAATGTCCACAATGGTATATTATCTATGGAATTTGGTGGTGACATAGTCCATTTCAACATCCTTGATTCCATGAAGCACCCCTCAGAAGAGCATTCCTCTCTCTCTATTAATTCTATATATATACTCCCTTCCCTTGAAAAAACTTCATTTCATTCCCATGACCCCCTTTATGAGTTTTCTTCATTGATATAAATGCTAGGAAATGATTCATGCATTGATTGTTGTAGTGTTCTAGAAAACTGTCATGCATGTTTATTGATTGATGATTTCTTGAACACTGAGGATCCACTGACCATCGATGATATTTCTAGCTTGTAAAATCTCATTCCTCATTTGAGGATGATACCATTGAGCAGTTATATGGGATTAGTGATCTCTCACTTTCACACACACTCCCATCAATCCAAAATCCACCTAAATTAGAACTTAAAAACAACTACCTCAAGATTTAAAATATTCATATCTTGAGAATGGAAACAAGTTTCCCATCATCATTGCTAGTTCACTCCCTCCCGAGTATGAATTGAGACTGATTGAACTTTTTAGGGAGTATAAATAAGCATTAGGATGGACACTTGCATACATTCCTGGTATTAGCCCATCAATTTGTACACATCATATTTTATTAAATGATGAGGCTAAACCAGTGAGGCAGGCACAATGTCGACTAAACCCAAACCTCCTAGAAGTTGTGAAAAATGAGGTAACAAAATTATTGGCTACTAGAATCATTTACCCCATCTCTGACAGCCAATGGGTCAGTCCTGTTCAAGTAGTTCCTAACAAAACCGGCCTTACAGTAATCAAAAATGAAAATAATGAATTGGTTCCAACTCATGTGCATAATAGTTGGCGTGTCTGCATAGACTATCACTGACTAAACCTACACACTAGGAAGGGAAATTTCACTTTTCCATTCATTGACCAAATGCTAGAGAGGCTAGTGGGTAAGTCCCACTACTGTTTCCTTTATGGGTATTATGGATACTTTCAGATCCATATTGCCCCTGAGGATCAGGAAAATACAACCTTCACTTGACCCTTTGGCATATTTACATATAGGAGGATGCCATTTGGTCTCTGTAATGCTCCAGGTACTTTCCAAAGATGCATGGTAAGTATTTTTTTAGATTAGCTAGAGAATTGCATGGAAGTATTCATGGATGATTTCACTATTTATGGATCTTATTTTGATGAATGTTTGAGTAGTCTCTCTTTAGTCCTATGTCACTGTATTGAAAATAATCTTGTATTAAATTATGATAAATTCCATTTCATGGTGCGGCAAAGTATAGTTTTGGGGCATGTCATTTATGGGGATGGTATCCAAGTAGATAAATCAAAAGTGGATGTCATTTCTTCATTACCATTCCCAAAAAATGTATGCAATGTGCAGTATTTCCTAGGTCATGCTGGATTTTGCTGTTGTTTCATTTGTGAATTTAGTAAAATTGCACTTCCCCTCTCCCGATTACTCAAAAAAGAAAAAGAATTTGTTTTTGATAAAGAATGCGAGGAAGCTTTTAATAAGTTAAAATGGAGTCTCACATCACCCCTGGTAATCCAACCACCTTGGTGGGATTTACTATTTGAGCTCATGTGTGACGCCTCTAACTATGCAGTTGGGGCAGTTTTGTCACAAATGGTTGACCGAGCTCCACATGTAATAGCCTATTCCTCATGTACTTTGGACCCTACCCAAGCAAACTACACCACAACTAAAAAATAATTCCATTCCATTGTGTTTGCCTTGGAAAATTTTAGTTCATACCTTTTGGGGTCCAAAGTCATTGTGTTCTCAGACCATGCAGCCCTCCGATATCTCCTTAAGAAACCAGAATCCAAACCATGTCTCATTCGTTGGATGCTCCTCCTTCAAGAATTCAATCTAGAAATTAGATATAAAAAAGGAGCAGAAAATGTGGTGGATGACCATATCAGTAGTATTCCCCCATCTTTGGACATTGACTCATCCCCCTATATTCCTATAAATGATATGTTTCCTGATGAGCAATTGTACCAAGTGCAAGATGTTATTCCTTGGTATGCCAAAATTGTAAATTATTTGGTAGCATCTTGCATTCCTACTGATTTCAACAAAAACCAAGCCAACCATTTAAAAACTGAGTCCCATTGGTACATTTGGGATGACCCCTATCTTTGGCGCACCTGTAGCGATCATGTTCTTAGGCGTTGTGTTCCTGATAGTGAGTTTTAGTCCGTCCTTAGATTCTGTCACACTCTTTCTTGTGGGGCCCACTTTGGTCCCCAATGGACTGCTCGTAAAATCCTTGATTCTGGTCTCTTTTGGCAAAAACTTATTCAGGATGCCCATGATTTTTGTAAATCTTGTCCTCATTGTCAAAGAATGGGTAATGTCTCTAAAAGAAATGAAATTCCCCAACAACCATTGCTCTTTAATGACATTTTTGATGTTTGGGGTATTGACTTTATGGGACCATTTCCCAATTAATTTGGAAACTTGTACATTCTTCTGGTAGTTGATTACGTGTCAAAATGGGTAAAGACATGAGCTAAAAGGACTGATGATTCTTAGGTAGTTTTAGAATTTTTGAGAACCCAAATTTTTTATAGGTTTGGTTTACCTAGGTTCATCATCAGTAACCAGGGTTCTTATTTCTACAACTGAACAATTCAATCACTTTTACGTTAGTATGGGGTCATTCATTGAGTGTCTACTACATATCACGCATAGACCAATGGTCAAGCCGAGGTGTCAAATAGAAAGGTAAAACAAATTCTTGAAAAAACGGTTCAAACCAATAGAAAATGTTGGAGTCTTTGCATTGATGATTCATTATGGGCCCACCATTCTACTTTCAAAACTCCCATTGGAATGTCACCCTATCGTCTTGTGTTTGGAAATAATTGTCACCTCCCTGTTAAGATTGAGCACCAGGACTACTGGGCCATCAAACAATGCAATTCTAATCTTTCTGGTGCGGGTGCCCAAAGGAAGATGCAGATTCAAGAGTTAGAGGAAATGATAAGAGATGCATATGAAAACTAAAGGATTTAAAAGGAGTGAACCAAGGCTTCCCACGACCGTCTTATCCTTCATCATCAGTTACACATTGGGAAGAAGGTCCTCCTTTACAATGCAAGGCTGAAGTTGCATCCAGGTAAGCTTTGTTCCTACTGGTTTGGACCATACACAGTTACCAATATCTCTCCATTTGGTGTTGTCCAGGTTTAAAATGAAGAAACCAAGCAAAGATTCACTGTGAATGGGTAGCAGCTGAAGCACTTCCATGAATCCATTCCAGAGTCCCCGATGGAGGAACTCCAAGTTCAAGAAGCAGTATATGAATGACAATTGCCAGGTTTTATCCTTCCTTCCCACATTCTCTTTTATTACAGTGAGGACACTGCACATTCTAGGTGTGTGTGTGGGGGGGTGGGGGGTGGGGTGTGGATACATTCCTGGGTTCATTATGATTTCCATTGTCTTTCTTCTTTCTTTCTTGGGTTCATTATGATTTTCATTTTCTTTCTTCTTTCTTCTCTTTTTTGCCTTCTTTATGATATTTTCATTTTTCCCCATCAAAAATTTCAACATGCATTTGGTGACCATGAAGGGGGGAAAGTAAAAATACCATAAATAATGCGAAAAAAATATTTTTCTTAACATCAGGAAGTGTTTTTTAGTGAATTGGTTTTCTGTCAATGATATAAATGGTTGTATCTATGTGAAACCTTTGAGATGATTGATGACCCTTGTGTGAGTAGTTTTTGGGAAAACTGTGTCACTAATATCTCCACACATTTTTGAACCAGACCACATAGTGTGAATATTTATTACTTAATATAAGGTAAATATATGTTAGGTTAATATTTTTCATCTTCAAATGATATTTCCATACATTCGTTCCTTATTCGATCTATTTCATTACTGTACCAGATTGACCTATACATGTGTACCTAATGTCTGACTGTTTTACGCCCTAAAAAAGGGTTGTGCTTTGGGCAAGTCAAAAAACCACTCCTCCTAAACTTTTGATCTTGTTATAACTATTGCAATTAGTGTCGTGAGGAGATCAAACAAGGGTTGAGAGATGAGTGTGAGATTTGTTACAAATGAAACTTCTAAAATAAATAAATAAATGAATGAGGGGAGTGATAAAATGTGCAACATATGGGGATATCTAGGTTGGGAGCTTATGGTTTGACTTTTTGGGAATGCTTAAGTGAGTGGGTCTTGAAATATGATTGCAAAGGATGTAGCACAGGTTCAGTGGACACAATCATTTAAGCTGAAAAATGTTAAAAATAACCTATATTTATTGGATAATAAGTGGAAATAATAGCATGGAATGGTTTTCACACACATATATGGAGAGTTAGTGTCATGGTTTACTTATGAATTCCTTGCACAATTTGGTATCATAAATCTTTTTGAATTTCACTATGATATGATTTATGAGACATCTTTTTCTATTTTCACTAGGAAGAACTCCTTGGTGTGGTTCGTGCATTGATCAAATTATTTTAATTAAAATTTACTCAAATGTTAAATCTTCACGATGTTGGGAATATATAAATGTATCATTCTTTTTTTGGATATGTGACTTTTCCCAGGAGTGTAAATGTTTAGGTGTGGGGGTGTGATCACATAGCGATTCACTATTCGATTCCACCCTTACACCACTGTCTGCTGCATGCAATTGACGCTGAATTTTGTGTATGGAAAAATGCTATAGTTGCTGGGCATCCAAAGAAGCCTAAAGAAATAGACATTATGATGGAAGGGATGGCTGTAATTTGTGGTGAAATGAAGGCTTATTGTGCTGCACAACCACTAGAGTTTACTGAGCTCGTTGTTGGTCACCAAAAGGAGGACAAAGAAGAACACGATCCACCTACACTGGTTGTCATAGTTTGCCCAAGTGTGTTGCTGACTTCCAATGAAGATGCATTGATGGTGAGGTCTCCGCCGAAGCTGCCGCCAGGAGCTGTTGTCCCAATGCACAGCCAAGCACAGCTTTGGTTGTTCCACCTTGAGGACAAGGTGGTTTTTTAGGTGAGAGGAAATTGTTAGGAATAAAGGGGGCTGTCCAGGTGGAGTTTGTTATTGGCTGGAGGTTATTGGTTTGTTAGAGAGAGGAGAATATATTTGGCTGGAGGTTGTTGGGCTGTTAGAGGAGAGAGGAATATTCTTGGCTGGAGGGGGACCACCTAAAGGCAGTTAGTTTGTTAGAAGGGGCTGTTTGGGCCTTTAAATAAAGGGGGACTGTGTTAAGGAAGGAATCAATCATCCTGAAGGTTTTTCCAGCTGGCTGCTGCGGGGCTCAATCCTTGGGAGGATTCTTCCAGGCTCTTGGAAGTGGTCTTCCTCGGGTTCTACTCTCTCTATCCTCCTCCCTCTTATACCTCCCTACTGTGTTTTCTGCTGTAATTCTGCTACTTTAATTCTGCTGCTACATCAATATACAGAGTCCATTCCTCTTTTCTCCCTCTCAATTATTTTACATAACAACAGCCAATTGAGAAAATTAGAGCAATCAAGGTAGAACTGCTGGCCACATTTAATTGCGGTTGAATAAGTAGGCCAAAAAAATGATCCCTTGCATCCCAACTGAAGCCCAATATCACCGTGATCCGTGCCTCTCCGATTAAAATAGGTGGATAATGTTTCCAATACAATACAACGTTGTAACCTTTAACACCACAAGCTCCTGATTCTGCTCCGTCTAAGAATATTCCCAAAATGAAAATATAAACAGACCTGAATCTACCTGCTCCAAGACTGTTTGAAGGAGTTGAATCTTCTGTGACAACCCTAATTTCAGTAAAGATTTGTTGTCTTGTCTTATGGAAGTAACTCGCTCCAAATTCGATCACCAAAAGTCTCATATGCCTTGAATTCAGGTTCCCACAAGACATTATAACCTCTACTATATCTTGTCTAGCATCATTTGCAGCAATGAAAACTTCAAAATGATGAGATTTTTCTTTTATTTTGCCTACCATCTCAACTGACACAACAATATGTTCAAGGTCCCCTTGGGTGTTGGAAAAAATTGGTGCAATTTTTTTCCCCAGATCCGCGCCATAAATGGTTGCAACAGGCGCTGGAATTGCATACACTTTAGTGGCAGGACTAGAATATGCAGCAGCAATGGATACCCCTTCCATATCCAGAGCATTAGATTTATATTGAAAGACCTTCTGATACAATTGTGTTTGATCCTCCAAGTCTCTCTTTCGGCCCCCTCTAATTTTTGTTAGCAGTCGTCCGTAGCTCCCAACAGCTGCAGGTTGAACTGCTCGCGAACCCTTGTTTCCTGTCTCAACAACCACATTTTCCGTTTTATACCGCTCGCCCATCTCATATGTTGTCTCAGACTCAAACTCACTTCTTGACTTAGCCACAGTAGAAAATTCATCAAACTTAAACAAACTAAAATTCGGTTCAATGGTTACCACTACAAGCCATTCTGGATTGTTTCCAAGCTGACCCTCCAGCTCTTCACCGCTGATCCCTTTCTGGCTAGCTTGAAAACTTCTCAAGTTTTATGTCTCTCCATTCACTGCCATTTGATCCACTTTCATGCTAAAATACGGATCAAATTTTACCTCTTCGGGACTTACTAGTTTGTGTTTAGGTTGTTGCTCTTTCGCAGAGTTTCCACCAAACGCACATACAGCAGATTCGTCACCATGCTTCCCCGAATCTGAGCCACGAGACTCTTGCGTCTCCAGCTCCCTTGCCTTTGCCCTCAAGAACAACAACTGTTCTTTTACAACTGATAGTAGTTCTTGTATCACAGCTGCCTGAGCTTGCATATTTTGTACCTCTGTAGCAAATTTTGACTCCATCTTAGACTGAAGACAAACCTACACAGCACTCGGCGTCCACTCTTCAACGTACTGGATCCCCCACATCCAAACTTCACTGCAGCGATGACGGTTTTGCAGCGGCGTTCAGCTCCCTCTTCCCCAGCAGCAAACGACTCTCTGGCGCAGCTACTCTCCAACGGCGAACGAGCTACTATTGTGTTCAGTTCTGTAGCAGAGTTCGTTCGACTCAGCTCGACATACGCTCCCTTTCTACAGCGATTGGCTTCCCAACGTTGGTTGTCCCCAACGATATTTGATTCACTGCTGCGATATGTTTCTCCAGCAGCAGTGGTGTTTCACCAGCAATCGTGTTTCTACCTCGACCAGTCCTTCACAGCCTGCACGGTGTTCTCTCTAAGTAGTGGTTGTGCTTCTCCAGCTTCCGCGATTTTTCCAGCAATTGCATTCTCAACAGCGAATTCACTCTCCAGCGATGAGTGTTCCCCAGCAGATCACACAGCAATCTTCCCCAGCAGAGTCGCCAATTTGTTATGTAAAAATGAGAGAGAGGGTGGAAATAGAAGTGAACTGTGTATATTGATGTAGTAGCAGAATTAAAGTAGCAAACACAGCAGAAATATAGGAAAAAACAGTAGGGAGGTAGAAGAGGGAGGAGGATAGAGAGAGTAGAACCCGAGGAAGACCACTTCCAAGAGCCTGGCAGAATCCTCCCAAGGATTGAGCCCCGCAGCAGCCAGCTGGAAAACCTTCAGGATGATGCCCCTTAACACAGCCCCCCTTTATTTAAAGGCCCACCCAAACCTCTCTAACAAACTAACTGCTTTTAGGTGGTTCCCCTCCAGCCAAGAATATTCCCCTCTCCTCTAACAGCCCAACAACCTCCAGCCAAGTATATTATCCTCTCTCCTTTAACAAACCAACAACCTCCAGCCAATAACAAACTGTAACACCTGGACAACCCCCTTTATTCCTAACAGGCTTGTTTTTGCCCTTTTATGTTTTCAGTACTTTTGCCGTACTGTGTTTGTGGGATAGATGTATGCATGCATTTTTTGTATCAGTTGTTTTGTTATCTTTGCACTGTTTCATGGAGATGTATGTGTGTGTGCGCGTACAGGTACCATAAGACAATGCCTCCCATGTGTGTGATATACCTATCCGGCGCTGATCGCCAGCCCCTGGCCTATTGGAGGTGGGCTTGGGGTAGTGGCGGCTTGGCCTTCCGCCGGCCAGGCGAGCCCCAGTGGGTCGAGTTGTTATAGAGAGCGACATGGACCACCAATTTCAATTCTATGTGGGGTTCAAGGTGTTAGTACCAAATTCTGTAACAGGATCAGTGCGCCAGTGATTGTGATAGTATCAGTCCTGGTGAAAGGTTGATAGGTAATGGGCGTACTTGCATCACCTGTCAGGCGTGCAAGAAGAACATGCATTGTGCCGCTGGATGCGTTGTTGAATGAAGATGAAGGTGCCATGATTGATGCTTTTGGAAGGTTGTGCTTGAAGGGAAGTGGTTGGAGAGGGGCATTCAGGGCGCAACTCCTGGGCTGATTGCTGGCACTGTTGGGTTGTTGCCAAGAGTGAAGCGCTTGGATGGAAAGACTGGTTGGCTGGATGCATCGAGAGGGAGCGTGGTCTGGGATGGTACTTGACCTTGCTAGGGAGGTGCCGATGGCTAGTGTTTCTTGTGCGGATAGGGTTCCTATGAGAGAGGCAAGGGTGATTCTGATGCCATCTGTGTGACAACTGGGTCCTACTGATAGCACAGACACCCCGTCTTAACATGGTCATCGGGTCCCGGCCCGACAGGTACCCCAGTTGCCCTGCAGACACGTGGTCCCCACCATGGGGCCCACCCACATGCCTGAACGGATCATATGACTAATGATAGTCCCCACAGGCCAATATATGTCCTTTCCAGTGTGTTTTGTCCTCACTCACACACTTCCTGGGAAACTTCCCAGAAGGTCACCCATCCTGATCACTACTCCAGGCCAAACACGCTTAACTGTGGAGTTCTAATCAGACAAGTTCCCGAAAAGGAAGGTGCACCTTGTTGACATGAGTCATATCATTTAGCCATTAAACCCTTTATCATTCGGGGGTGTTACAATGTGAGACAGATTCTTGTAACTCGATGAGAAGTGAAATACTATTTATAAATAGAGATAAGAGATATGTTGCGGAAACGTCGGGAGTCATAACGATAGAATAGGTTTGCAGATGAAGAAAAAAAAATAGAAGAAAGAACCAAACAGGACACAAAGATTTACGTGGTTCGGGAAATGATTCCTACGTCCACAGAGAGGCAGAATTTCACTAGTTTCGGGAGCACAAAATACAGAAAGATCTCAAAATTTCACATATAAACCCTAGCCTGAATTGTTTTTAAATGTGTACAGGTCCAATTTCTTTTGAAAAATATATGCGAAAGGCGGCAGGCGTGCTGCCGCCTTTCCCCTAAAACAATTGTTTTTACTATTTTAAATATACTTTTTATATATTTAAATTTTTTATTTTTATTTTGTTTTGTTTTGTTTATATATATATATAAATAAATAAATAAAACAAAATTTTTTAGCAAAATTTATCTGTTATTTCCAGCAGTACTGTCATTACGGCAGTATGGATTCTGACACAAACCCTTACTCAGGGCTCCCTTTTATAAGAGGGCTTGTCCTGAAAATCATTCTGCATTTCTGATGTAGGATTCAGGTTCTCCCTTTTCTGCGCAGAACATTCTGCATTTCCGATGTGAGAATCAGGTTCTTCCTTTCCTGCACAGAACATTCTGCATTTTCGATATGGGATTCAGGTTCTCCCTTTCTCGCATAGAATATTCTGCATTTCTGATGTGGGATTCAGGTTTTCCCTTTTCCGCGTAGAACATTCTGCATTTCGGATGTGGGATTTAGAAATGTTTCAAGTACATGATTTTGAAAGACTATAAAATATAATCTATAAGACCAATATAAATGAAACTTAAAACATGAATTACACATATAAGAAATAGTTAAAAATAATTTTTTTTTTCTAACAAATGTTGATGAAAAATAATTTATAAGCTTTCAAAGCTACCTACTTGAAACTTAAAATGTTGCGGAAACGTCAGGAGCAACAAAACAAAGAACGGATCACAGAAGAGTAAAAGGGGAAAAAAAGAACAAGGACATAGGGATTTACGTGGTTCGGGAATAATCCCTACCTCCACGGAGTGACAAAATAACTTCACTATGAAAAATGCGGGAGAACAATTTGCAGGTGGGTGCGCTGTATGGGCCACAAGCATTCGGCCCAACCGGATTGGGCTACACCAATCCAACATAAAAATGTTTCAAGTACGTGGTTTTGAAAGATTATAAAATATAAACTATAAGACCAATATAAATGAAACTTAAAATATGGATTAAACATATAATAAATAGTTGAAAATAAAAAGAATTTTATAATAAATGTTGATGAAAAATAATTTATAAGTTTTCAAAGTCACCTACTTGAAATTTAAAAATGTTTTAAGTATGTGACTTTGAAAGCCTATAAAATATAAACTATAATACCAATATAAATGAAAATTAAAACATGAATTAAAAATATAAGAAATAATTAAAAATAAAAAGAATTTCGTAAAAAATGTTGATGAAAAATATTTTATAAGTTTTCAAAACCACCTACTTGAAACTTAAAAATGTTTGAAGTATGTGGATTTTGAAAGATTATAAAATATAAATTAAAAAACAAATATAAATGAAATTTCAAACATGGATTAAACATATATGAAATAGTTAATAATTAATTAGTTAATTAGTAATATAATTATTAATTATTCAATTATTAGTTATATAATAATTAATTAGTTAATTAGTAATATAATTATTAATTATATAATAGTTAATTAGTTAATTAGTAACATAGTTATTAATTATAATTATTAATTATAATTATTCATTGCAATTATTAATTTGTAATTATTAATAATTAATTATATAATAATTGATTAGTTAATTAGTAATATAATTTTTAATTATAATTATTAATTATAATAATTATTTTTTTTAAAGGTTCGGGCCGAAGCCCCATTTTATTATTAAAGCAAAGCAAAGACCTCTTTTGACTGGGTAAAGGGAGACCCATTACATAGCCCGAAGGCCCAGTGGGCATATAACCCATTACATGGCTAGTAGGCCCGAATGTTTTGGCCTAAGACCCATTCTGTGAATAATACTGCTATAGTTTTTTTCTGCCATAGTACCCGCACAGTACCCGCCGCTGCTACAATGTCCGCCACCGCTACAGTGCCCGCCGTTATTACAGTGTCCGCCACCGCTATAGTGCCCGCCGTTAATAATTACAATGAATAATTACAATTAATAATTATATTACTAATTAACTAATTAATTGTTATATAATTAATAATTATATTATTAATTAACTAATTAATTATTAACAAAAAAATTTCCGCAAAATAAAACAAAAAAATTTCAGCTGTTGAATATTGAGGTTGACTCTCGGCAAGCCTTTGGTGAAGATGTCGGCAAGCTGATCAGCTGTTGGAATGTTGCTGAAACTGATATGGTGTTGCTCGAAAAGATGACGGAGAAAGTGACAGTCAACCTCAATATTCTTCGTGCGTTCATTGAAGACTGGATTAGAAGCAATTTTCGTGGCTGCCTGATTATCACACCAAATATGAGCAGACGTCTGTGACGGGAAACCAATTTCATGAAGAAGATAACGAAGCCAGAGAATTTCAGTAATGACTGTGGCCATCGCACGATATTTAGGTTCAATACTGGATCTTGAGATGACAGTTTGTTTCTTGCTTCACCATGAGATCAAGTTTACAACCAGGAAAACGGCAAACCCAGAAGTAGACTTCCGAGTAGTTAAGCAACCAATATAGTCAGCATCACAGAAGGTCTCGATATTCAGATGATCGTGA
The DNA here is from genome assembly GCA_963277665.1 of Viscum album. Taxonomy (NCBI): domain Eukaryota; kingdom Viridiplantae; phylum Streptophyta; class Magnoliopsida; order Santalales; family Viscaceae; genus Viscum; species Viscum album. The sequence continues at coordinate 309,392,378 of OY728133.1, read as the reverse complement.
TGCGAATACCCAAGACCACGACCGGGTTTTAATGTACTTGACAATGCGAAGGACAACATCCCATTGGGATATTGTTGGATGTTCCATGAATTGACTAACTTTGCTGACAACACATGCAATATCCGGACGAGTATGGTAAGATAATTCAGTTTGTCCACAGGACGACGATACCTCTCTGAGTGAGAATATGTGTAATGACCCGCCAATTCTCATTGGCTTGAGAGTACAACGAGTCATTACTAGGTCTTAAGTAACATCCCCAAAGCGCCAAAGGCTGACAATAAATGCCGAAGGGTTTCAAGTACAAGTGGGGGACGATTTACCCTTTAAGAAATAAACCCATAAACCAACCATAACCAACCATTCACTATATGATGCATGAACAAATGAAAGACCAATAAACACTTCATTTATATCAAACTACATCAAAGTACACAACAGCAGAAGACCAAACTAAGCATCAAAGTACACGGTGGATAAACAACTCAAGACTCTCAAAAGACACTACAACTCCATGCTCCACAAGCTCTAGGCTCCACAACATCTCTCAAGCATCACCACAAGCCACTAGTAATAAGATGCTTTACCTTTACCTGTGTCTCGGAAAATGACATCTGCAAAAGCACCAACGTGCCAAAGCAGGGGTGAGTATAAAACTCAGTAGGTTTTCCCCAATGACTTCCCTACTCACGCCACTAGGATAGAAGAGTTAGCCACATTTATATAAAAACAGTTTATATAAAACATTTTCTCAAAAGCAGTTTATAACTAAATATAAACAAGTTTCCAAAACCATTCATAACCAAAGGCATTCCAAGAGCAATTGAAACCAATTTTCCAGCAAGTTATTTTTCCAGAAAAATAACCAAACAAGCTTAAGAACCATTTCACAAACATTCCTTTTTGGCATACCCAACCATTCCACAAACTCGTGTAACCAACCATGCATGCTACCTGGAAGAGAGGAGAATCCCTAACCCTTATCCATCCCAACCATGATGGGGGAGACTTCTTACCCTTATCCAACCCAAATGCACATGAATGCTTGACGGGGGAGAGCCTTAACCCTTATCCATCCCAACACTGATGGGGGAGACCCCTAACCCTTATCCGTCCCGAATGCAATATGAATGTTTGACGAGGGAGAGCCCTAACCCTTATCCATCCCAGAATGATGGGGGAGACTCCTAACCCTTATTCGTCCCGAGTGCAATAAGAATGTTCACAACCATATATCCCCAAAAACCATGCCAAAACAACCCTTTCAGTAAAAACACTTTTTTATTGAAAACCATTTTCCGTCAAAACCATTTAAATGCCACACCATTTCAATTCCAAACCATTTCAATAACACACCCTTTTTATTGAAAACCAATTCCATCAAAATCATTTCAATACCAAACCATTTCAATAAAACACCCTTTTTATTGAAAACCCATTTTTCATCAAACCAATTACAATTCCATCCAATCAATAATTTAAAATCATCATTTTAAATTCAAGAATCCAAATCACTTTGCACAACAATTCACCAAGATTTCACAATTTCACTAAAACCATAAATCATCACTAAAGAAGATTAATTTCATGCTTTTCACAATCAAATCCATTCAAACAAACCAATTTGAAACTAAGCCAATCAATTCTAACAAGAGGAGTCGAGAGTGAAGCCTCCCACCTCAAAGGTTTTGATGAAAACCCTAACAAACGAAGAACGCACAAGAAAACCGGGTTGATTCTTCAAAAACCCGCCTTATATCTCTTCTCCTAGCATGATCAAGACCAAATCTCATCATATTTGGCATCCACACACTCAGATCTACCCATAACGGGTGTAGATCTAAGAAACCGAGAGAAGAGGAGAAGTAGATCTAAGAAACCGATCAAACGAAGAAGAACGATCACAGATCTCAAGAATCCGGCTTCGATTCGCCAAGAGAAGCCTTCGGATCGCCTCCGGAACGATGGGAGAACCTTCTCTGGCCTTAGGAGAAGCAAAATCCCGAGTTAGGGCCGCTTAAGAGGAAAAATGAGCCACATAGAGGCAAAAACGCGTGAGGTCCACCTTTATATGATCTCGTTTAAGTGGCTGCACGGTTTGCTCGCACGGTTAGACAAACCGTGCGTTAGCCACTGCCTCGCCAGACACTCCACGCACGGGTTGGCTGCACGGTTAGACAAACCGTGCGCCGCCCGTGCAGAAGCTACTGCCTCCAAGAAGAGTCCCACAAAAAAGAGAGTCCGGTCGAAAGAAGAGTCCCACAAAAAAGAGAGACACCAAAACAAGACCGCACATACTCCCCCTCAAGCTGGGTCGTTGATGCTGTGGATGTCCAACTTGGTGCATAGAGAGTCCGACTTCGATTTGCCAAGAGAAGCCTTCGGATCGCCTTCGGAACGATGGAAGAATCTTCTCTGGCCTTAAAAGAAGCAAAATCCTGAGTTAGGGCCGCTTAGGAGGAAAAACGAGCCACATAGAGGCAAACACGTGTGAGATCCACCTTTATAGGATCTCGTTTAAGTGGCTGCACGGTTTGCTTGCATGGTTAGACAAACCGTGCGCTAATCGTGCGTTAGCCACTGCCTCTGCAGACACTCCACGCACGGTTTGGCCGCATGGTTAGACAAACCGTGCACCGCCCGTGCGGAAGCTACTACCTCCAAGAAGAGTCCCACAAAAGAGTCTGGTCGAAAGAAGAGTCTCACAAAAAAAAGACACCAAAACAAGACCGCACATACTCCCCCTCAAGCTGGGTCGCTGATGCTGTGGATGTCCAACTTGGTGCATAGAGAGTCCGGTCGAGCTCTCGGCAAACCTATGGTGAAGATTTCGGCAAGATGATCAGCTGTTGGAATGTTGCTGAAACTGATATGGTGTTGCTCGAGAAAATGATGGAGAAAGTGACAGTCAACCTCAATATTCTTCGTGCGTTCATTGAAGACTGGATTAGAAGCAATTTTCGTGGATGCCTGATTATCACACCAAATATGACCAGACGTCTGCGAAGGGAAACCAGTTTCATGAAGAAGATAACGAAGCCAGAGAATTTCAGTAATGACTGTGGCCATAACACGATATTTAGATTCAATACTAGATCTTGAGATGACAGTTTGTTTCTTGCTTCACCATGAGATTAAGTTTACAACCAGGAAAACGGAAAATCCAGAAGTAGACTTCCGGGTAGTTAAGCAACCAATATAGTCAGCATCACAGAAGGTCTTGATGTTTAGATGATCGTGATGTGAATACTGAAGACCACGACCGGGTTTTAATGTACTTGACAATGTGAAGGAAAACATCCCATTGGGATATTGTTGGATGTTCCACGAATTGACTAACCTTGCTGACAACACATGCAATATCCGGACGAGTATGGTAAGATAATTCAGTTTGTCCACAGGACAACGATACCTCTCTGGGTGAGAATATGGGTCCGTGACATCATGTAGAGACCGTTCCCGGAGTTCAAGAGTGTCGACGACAGTTGCCTGGGACAAACTAGCATCCTGCAAGATATCTAATGAATATTTCCGTCGAAAAAAAAGATGTTTAGTGAACAAGAGACTTCAATGCCAAGGAAGTATGTTAGAGGACCCAAATCTTTGGTTTAAAATTGTTGTTGAAGATAAACCTTAAGATGGACAATGTCATGTGAGTCGCTACTAGTAATAATGATATCGTCAACATATACAACCAACAAGATGTAACCGGAGGACGTTTTGCGGTGGACTACAATGTAGTCTTTCATGCTATAAGATAGACCAAATGTAGTGATGACAATGTACAATCTGCCAAACCATGTGCGAGGAGACTGTTTGAGCCCATAAAGAGAGCGATGAAGTCGATAGACATGCGACCCAGCTCTTGAGGCAAGGTAGCCAGGAGGTTGTTGCAGATATATTTCTTCATCAAGAAAATAATGTAGAAATGCCTTCTTGACATCAAGTTGACGAAGAGACCAATGATGATCAACTACAAGAGGGATGGATAATCGGACAGAAGCCACTTTCGCAATTGGAGAGAATGTATCGAAATAATCAACACCATATGTTTGGGCGAAACCTTTTTCCACAAGTCGGGCTTTAAGGCGATGAAGAGTGCCATCTGCATTGTGGCGGATCATATAAATCCATTTGCTGTCGACCACCTCTTTACCTGCCAGAAGAGGGACTCGGTCCCAGGTGTGATTGTTGTCTAAGGCCTGTAATTCATCCCGAATTGCTTGAAGCCACCTGGAGTGAGATTTTACTTCAACAACCATATGAGAAACAGATATAGTCTCTAGAGCAGAGAGGTCTCCGTATGAGGTTGTGTAAAGAGGATTATTCTGGTAAGAGCGAGTACCTTGAAAGACCCCATAACACCCTGAGAGGGGAGGGGTGAATCAAGATGTCAACTTTTTCTCCTAAAGTGACTGATCTTGTTCCCATGTTGGTAGGAATCTGTTAAACCTGTCTGGTGGGAAAACATAGGAAACAAACAATCACATGCAAAGAGACAACACAACAATTTTAGTTGGTCCACCATTAAGGGCTAGTTCAACGAGAATACGCCGACAGTGTGTCGGTCATAACAAAATCCACTAATCTTCACTTGCCGTGGAAAACAGAAGTTCGGACACAGTCACTCTGTGCCAGACACACTGCCTTTACAATATTTTAAGGATAGCTCACAGCATCCCTCAGAATACTTCCGTCGACTCCCCCTAGCTCACTGCTTTGAGAGAAGTCTAACTCAGTTTATCGACTTGAAGTTCGATTCAATGGATTGACATTAAAGTCTTTGTCTTTGACTAGCACGTGACTCTGCTTGCACCGTTGACCTGAGTTGATGCACTCTGAAAACACTGTTCATTAAAAACTAGATGTTCAAGACTGCCTTTCGCAAAGCTTCTTCGCGAAGCTCACTCCTTCACGAAGCACCCCTGTCTTCACCAAACAAACTCCTTCGCGAAGCTCACCGAGTCAACGCGGAACACCCGATCATCGTGAAGCACCCTTTAATCAAAAGCATTGGCATCAGTCAAGATTTATAGTCTTTTCTCGATGCTCAAGCTCGCATAGAAAGCCAGATTGGCATCAGTCAAGATTTATGGGTGTCGCGAATATAATAAAGACACCCAAACACACGAAGTGGAAGAGGGTGAGGAGGGAGAGAGGAGAACAGAGTCTGAAAAGGAGTGTCTCCCTAGAGCATAAAAGAAGGAAGACGATTTATAAGGTAGGTAGCAGTAAAAATAGCATCCCCCAAAAATGAAGAGGCCCATGTATGTGAAATAAGAGGGCATAACAGTTTTCAGAATATGACGATGTTTACGCTCGACCACTCCATTCTGCTGAGCTTTATCTGGGCAGGATGTTTGATTAAGGATGCTATGATCCTTGAGAAACTGTTGAAGGGAAGTGGATAAATATTCTTGTCCATTGTTCGAGCGAAGACATTTAATTGGCTTGGAGAATTGAGTGTGAATTTCATGGTAAAAAGTTTTGAAAATATCACACCTCTGAATGATCACGAAGGAAATGTAACCATGTCATTTGAGAGAATTCATAAATAAAGGATACATAATAATGGCACCCTGATTGGCTAGGAACCTTGCAAGGACCCCATGCATTGGAATGAATTAGGTCGAAAGGGAGGGAGGTTCCGTCGGCGACTGTTGCGGCGGAGCTGAGGCGCGGAGGAGCCGTCGCATGGGAGGCGGCCTACTGGAGATGGCCTTGCACGGGAGAGCGATGGGAGGTGGAGGACGTCGCAGAGGTCCTCGGTCACGACGGCACAGGGAAGACCGTCGCGCAGGAGAGGCCACACAAGCAGGCCGACGACGGGGCATCAAGGGTGTCACACATGCGGGTTGGCGCCGGGGCTTCCGTGCTGGCGGGCCGGTGACGGGGCGCGGGGCTTCCGCGCAGGCGGGCCGGTGACGAGACGCGTATCTGAGGAGGGGGGGGGGATTAGGGTGCAATGGATGGGAGAAGATTATCGGATGTAACCCTCTGATACCATGTAGAATGGTACGAATTCCTACCTTAAGGATAGGTGGATACATTCATTTATTGATAGAGGAAAATAATTACAAGTACGAGGAATCTGATGTGGGACTCAGAAATACACTTAACCTGGAAATACAATTAACCAGGTCCAACACTTTTAAACAGATGGGCTCTTAATCTCCGTCTACTGATTGGAGAATATAAGTGATGGAATGCTAGGAATCGTTGAGTGGAATTAGGTCATCATTAACCACCTCAAAAGAGGAACAAAAACCGTGTAATTCTCATATCAGATTCATTGATACATAAGCATGAAGGGAAAATAGGAAGGAATTGTTGGATGTGCACTAAAATACATGCATGCAATGGATGTACACATGCAACACATGCATGTGATGCATATAGTGTATATATATAGTATATGATACTGTATATATATGTAGTATATAGTCTACATTTAAATACATGCATATGATGCATGTATAATGTATAATATATGATATATATATTTAATATATATATATATATATGTATATATATTATATTAATATGCATGAGATGCATATATGAGTTGCATGATGCAACGATCTGTGCACCTCTCAAATGGTTTCATCAAGTCATGAACCAAAGGTTGGTTCATTATAGCTTTGCATTTATCCATTGAAAACGAGTTCAATGAATAACACCCAACAGACAGTAACACATATGATGCGTTATGAAGAAGCATCAGACTTCGGCTATATAAGAGATATGGTCTCTTCTATTGGGTGCCCTCTTGATATGATCAAGGATCTTTTGTCCGGTGCACATCCTTAAGAGGAAGAAAACATTTGTTTGCTGCTTCAATGATCTTTATCAAACATTATTTTTGTGGATAGAAGATGGTTGTTGATGGTGCACACGAATTCTAGGTACTCTGTTTTACGGTATATTTACATGTTTGATTTCTTGAAGATAGATCCTTCTGTTTTTGGGTTGTTTTCTGCCGCCAATAATCATATGATGATTTAACAAATCCTACCAATGGTTTTAAAGCTTGTTTCTTCAAGATTTAAGCGTGTTTTAAATGCCGCCTTTTGAGTTACTGCGAAGAACAATGTATCGTAAAATGCTTCCTCAAATTTTACTGACTCTTACGCGACAACTGAGATCTACATGATGGTCATCTCAATTACCTTTACGTAGAGGCGACTATGTGAAGGTCACATTGACTTACCTTTACATAAACGGGTTTATGTAGAGGTAAATTGCCAGTTACCTTTATGGGAATGAGGTGTGTAAAAGTAACCATCATGTTACCTTTAAGTAGATGATCCATGTAAAGTGACCCCTTAGCTACCTTTATGTGAAATGAGCTACGTAAAAGTAATCTGTTTATGGTTGTAATGGGCCATAAACATCATGCGTAGGTGATGACTTTTTGCAGGGCGATAGATGATCATCATGCGGAGGTGATGACTCTTTGATGGGTGACAAGACAAGCCCAAATTCCACATCGAATCCTCACACTTGGTTCCAACGTAAGGGTAAAAGATTTTACCGTTGCGCAGGTATGCTCTTTTGCATAAGGATAAACATAAAAATGTAAAAAATTGTTTTCTGATATTTAAATGATTTGTAGGTTTATAAAATGTGTATAAATCATGAAAAAGGTATTTTGGGAATATTTAATTTATAAAATAATTAATTAATTATAAAAGGTTTATAAATAATTGAACAAATGTTTATTAAACATTTTTTATCCCCAAATATTAAATGTTAATATATAAAATATCTTTTAACATATTCTATGGCATGCATTGTGATCATAAATAAAATGGTTTATTTAAAAATCACGAGTAATTTATAAAATGTTTATAAATTAAAAAATATATGATATTTCGATTATATAAAATGTTTACATAATAGAAATTGAATTTGAAAATGTTTATAATTCATGAAATATCATATAAATGCCATATAATGAAAAATATAAGAGTTCATATTGAAATAAACATAAAAATGATTATATTCGTGCTAATTTATAAAATGTTTATAATTAGCATTTATTTATGAAATGTTCATGAATGTTTTATCTCATGTTTTGAAAAATAAATAAAATGATTATTTTTTAAATTCCTTTGATATTCATGTTTAGTAAATTGTTTAAGAAATGTGAATATTGTGGATGCTTTAATTTTTAGTGTAAAACTAGCTTCTATGAGATAGTGTTTTGCATTACATGCTAGGTACGACTCCATAAAATTTAGTTTTTTCTTCTACTTGTACTCATTATTTGGAGTTATTAGCTTGAATGTAATTGTTGGACATAGTTTGTGCATATCAGGCTTTAAAATTATCATGAATTGAATTCTCTTTTCAGTAAAGTCTCCCCGAATAAAGGGACTTGGGGTCAAGCCACCTACCGGCCTAGAGGCTATGCGTTGTCTAGAAAGGTGAATGGGGTTGGCAATATGTTGCTCCGAACTTACTCATGTGGAGATTTTCAATCTCATTTAACTCCGAGACTTTACATGAAACGTTCATGTATCTTATGCATATGATGTATTCAGATATGTATTAATATACTTAACTTCGGTTTTTGAGTAACACAAACTTATGGATTGTGTAAAGAGTTATACATTAATGTGGTTTGAACACGTTAATTTAGTGGATGAAATAAAGATTGCAAAACTAAAAGTATGTATACACAAAAAGAGAATAAAAATGAGATAAGATGGTGAGATTAAACCCCTTTCAAATACCAAGTGTGATTTCTTCCTAAGCGGCACTTGTTAAGACCCCGATCATTCAACTGGGTAGGTTCTGCCCTACCAGGGTGTTCTTGAATTATCTTGTTAAGGCAAACAAATAATAGATAACACTGGATCATCCTTTGGTAGGTTTTGCCATAACAGAGTTCCTCTAGATTGTCTTTTGTTAATATGTTCTTGGCGCTTGCTTTGGGTTATAGTTAACTGGGAAACCCTTCAGAAGGATACCTGAGGAATAAAGTTGAGTTAATCCATATGATGAATTTGGTAAAAGAGATATCCACTTAACTATCCAAAAATCACTACTTTTGTGATTTAGAAGTTTCTTAAGTGGTGAGAGGAACGCCCTAACAGATTCATTGCATAATGAAATATGGATCTTGACTCGCTAAATGGATATGATGTGTTATTATTTTTAGTGGGAGCACTTTCATTTAAAGTCCTTAATGAAAAGTTATGAAACCTGATACTTATATGATAAAAGCTTTTGTTGTAAATGAATAGCATCATCATCATCAAACTAAACTTTGAAATTAATCCTTAAATGAGAGAAACTTAATGTAAATCTACTCCTAATATTGGTAGCTTAAGAAAAGTTCTTAAAGAAATATTCTATGCTTTAAATCAATTCTTTCCTTAGTAACTAAGTGTTGATATTGTTTAACAAGTGAATCTAAATGTTTATGGAAGTATAAACTGATTCGTTTAAGGTTTCAAATGACATTAGATGCAAATTTCCATAAGGAATTTTATTCTCCTCCCATATATTTAATATGATTGGATATACTAATGACTTTGTGAAGCTTAAGGTTTTGGTTAAGGAATTCTTTCTAATGCCATCCATGGAAATGTTCTGACAAGATGAATGGATTTGTGAAAAGTTTACCCAATATTCTCAAAAGTGTTGAAGATAGATAAAATAGGCACATGATGTTTGAGTTTTGGTATTGTGTAGAAGATATAAATAGGTAAAAGTTCAAACCAGAAGAAGAAAAGTTGGTTGGAGTGTCCGACAAAGATTCTTCAAGCAGCTAGCCAAGGTTATTGAAACCTGGAGGTAAAATCAGGAAGAAAAAAAGAATATTAGTCCCATATGATGGAATTGTCCTGATTACATGAAGAGTTGAAAGAAACCTAGTGAAGAGTCTTCAAAGGCGTTGTCGTGGACGCTTTCAAATTATGTTCGGTTTCAGGTTACTTAGGTGCAACAGAGTGGCTGACCAAGGTCGTCTCTCAAAGGAGGAAGCAAATTATAACAACTTCTTAAAGGTATTTTAAAAATAAAATAAAATAGAATAAAAACACTACTTGTAAGCATGGGGGTTGTTTATCGTTTATAAAACTAGAAGAAGTTTGCTGGAAGAAGATTGTATTTTTTTTGTTTTTATTTTTGAAATGAAGTTCGATTAAAAATACACAAGAAGATGTTTTTTTAGACAATATTTAAAAGGCGTAATCGATCTAACTCTACCTCTTCACTAAATTATGTATCATTATCATTTAAATTAACATTCACTTAATTATGATCCCTTAATTTGTTAAACCTTGAAGCCTACGAAAATTAACTTTACCACAAAGATGAAGTGAATTTAACCCTAGGCTAACTTCGGAACATGCAATCGCACCACCCTGTTTTGATTGATGTTGTAAGGTTAGCTTATGGTCAGTGGTAAATTAAGAAAATTTCCATTTTGGAGAATGAAGATGAATTGTGTTTAGGGAATATATTTTAACTCTACAAACTTATCCCGTGTGGTCTTGTATTACCGATTAAGTTTGCGCTCTCACAATTTCAACAAAACCTCGACCTCGCGTGTTTTTGTGTTAATTGTTCAATTGCTTTATTAGTTTCTTATAATTTAAGAACAAAATTCATGGATCATATTATGAGGATTACAGTAGCTCAATGATTCAAAATAATTAAATGAAGAGGGTAGAAGATAGATCGATCACTAGAAAACTACTCTTCCATGGGCGGTGTGGTCATCGTGGAGACGTTTTGCATGAGCAAAGGATTGAAAGGGTAGAACGCAATATCGTCTCCACTCTTGATTCCAACCTAATTAGGAAGATTAATAGAAGAAGAAATTTAAACAAAATAGAAGAAAAGAGAAGAAATAAAAGAAGAACAAAGAAGTTTATTACACAAATGAAAACATTACAACATGATGAAGAGAAGAAGGCTTCGATGAGGGGATCCTTGTTTCAAGAGCTACCCATCTTACAATGGTTGGAGAATTTGGGTGAAACCAATTCTCCTCTACCTTCAATCTCCTAATGCATGTCCTCAACCCCTCCAAATGATAAAAACACTAATTTATAGAGTGGAGGGGAGACTAGGTTACAAATGGTTTCAAGTGTGAATGGGGAAATTCGTCCAAATATTTTAATCCAACTTTTACCGCCCATTTGACCACCAAAACGCGTGAATAAGCTCTACTTCCAGAAGTATGATTTGTGAAAAATTGAATCCTAAATCTCCTCTCAAAATTTGGGTCTAATCCAACAACATATGAAGAAGTTATGACCCAAATACAGAACTCATGTCCATTCTGGCGAGTCCAGCCCACCATTGACTTAATGACCTATTTACTCCATCCAAATGCACTCTTTAGCCCTAGTGTTCTGAATAAAAGTTGTTGAAAATTAAGTTAAAAACACTTTTACAAAATTTTAAGTTCAAATAAGTGATATTAAAATATTTATGTGTGAAATACTACAGTGCATTTTAAAAGGGTAAAACTGGAATTTTCATCAAATTTTCAAATGAATGATCTAATCTCAAATATTTCATAAATGAATATATTTAGCACAATGTGAGGAAATTATGTCATTTATTATCAATAAAATATTCAACAAAATAGTGTTTTATCAACTCCCCCACACTTACTCTTTTGCACTCCTGGACAAAACCTCATATCAAGTAAACATCAATATCAAATCAAAACAAATTTTAAAACACATATCGTTGTGATCCAACAATCACACACCAAGAAACAAAAGATATAATACCTCATAAAAAACCATTATTTCAAGTTCTCCATTTATATCATTCAATATATTTCCACTTCATTTATCCTTCCATGCACAAAACAGTTACCTCACTAGAATTTTCTCTTATCACACAAATGTTAATTTTTTAGCAATGTCTTTCTCATCCAAACTCATACAAGGGTCACCATAGGTTTGATAAATTCCTACATCGCCACCCAATATGAGTCAAGGACATATGTTTATCATGAGGACTTTTTAGGGTTGTTCTGTGGCTTTCGGTTGGTAAGATTAAGATGTGAAAAATTCTGAGGCTGAATAAGGGGGACTTGAATCTTTTTGAAGCAAAATTGCATTAGTTTAATTTTCACTTAAATATGGTCTCAATCCCCATAGCATCAATTCATGTTCATCATCATGAAAAATAAAGGAATGTTCCCACCATTCAACATTTCGGCAGCAAAAATGTCAATCTTCTCAAATATGTTTTTTTTGAAAGCTCTAGATAGACACAACTTTCTTTCTTCATCAGAAGTTCCAGAAAGACAGAACTTCATTTATCATAAAAGTTCCAGAAAAGGCACAGTTTTCAATATGATAATTTTCTTTAGCAGCAAACACATCTCTTCGGAATTTAATTTTTCACCCAATTTTTCACATAATGTGGTAGCACAACACAAGACAACTTCCCACACACTTAAGTTCAACTAGATTATGCAATTTCACTTCAAGAGTTAGTTGAATAGGGAAAATTGGCTTGTAATGTGGCTAACCTAATAGGATGTTAATGACTTCTAAGGGCTAAAAGGATTAAATGTTCAAGGTAGGCCATTATAAAAAAAGATTCATTGAAATAGGGGCTTTAATACCAAACAAATGCCTCAATCATTTAAAACATAAGTACCTCAAACCTTCAAGTTTTGACAGGAATAAATCAAATTCTGGTTAAATCAAGAATGATTTGGTTCTCTCAAGAAATGAGGTGAATGTGAAGAATATGGAAAGAATGATTCAGAAGCCTCACAGGAGAGTGATTTCAAATATAAAGACAGTGAGATGTGGCATGAGATTCAAAATTCAGAATAATTTTAATGAAATTTCTAAAGATTTGAATTTGAAACAAAGTTATTTTCAGCATTCATTTAAGCTCGGTTTCATGGGACAAATTGTTTCACTTATTGATATGGATTTCAAAATGGTTATGAGAATCATTTCAGCTTAAAAGTTTCAAAAACAGTCAAAAAACTGAAAAATAAACACACAAATTTTGAAAAACACAATTTTTTTTTAAAATCATTGAAAAACAGGAAACCAATTGAAATTACTAAACCAAAAGGTTCCCTCACCCACACATAAAATATTACATTGTCCTCAATGTGAACCCATTAGATGATATATGCACATGAAATGTATAATTTTAAACAGGACAAAGAATAAAAAAGTAAAAGGGTTAGGAACAGCCTGATATGCTCAAGTGATGATGGGGTCATGCAGTGTGATGAAATCCACTGTATCAGTAGGAAGTCCCTCAATGTATTTCTTCAAACGTTGTCCATTGACTGTAAATCTCCTTCCAGTGTCCTCTTGTGCGATCTCCACTGCACCATAAGAAAAAACATTAGTCACAACATAAGGACCTAACCATCTGGAACGCAACTTACCAGACATCATCTTCAGTCGTGAACTATAGAGCAAGACTTTTCTCCAACTTGAAATTCTCTTTTTAGGACCATTTTGTCATGTTCTTCTTTTGATCTTTCATTGGAGAGCCTTGAGTTCTCATATGAAGACAATCGAATCTCCTCAAGCTCTTGAATTTGCAGCTTAGTTTGGATTCGAGCTTGGGACAAATCCATGTTGCATTTCTTTATAGCCCAATAAGCCCGATGCTCAACTTCCATGGGGAGATGACACACTTTCCCAAAAACAATCCTAACTGGGGACATACCAATGGTTGTCTTGTATGTTGTCCCATAAGCCCACAATGCATCATCCAAGCGCAACATCCACCATGCTTCTCTCCGTAGGTGTGAGTCCTTCGTAGAAGTACTGGATGAGGAGTTGCTCACTGATTTGGTGATGTGGGCAGCTTGCACACAATTTCTTGAATCTCTCCCAGTACTTATACATTGACTCCTCTTGTGCTTGCTTGATCCCCGAGATCTCCTTTCGAATGGATGTGGTCCTTGAAGCTGGAAAAAATCTCTGCAAGAATAGACGTTTCAAATCGTTCCAACAAGTTAAATATTCGGATTGTAAATAATACATCTAATCTTTCACAGCTCCATCAAGTGAGAATGAGAATGATTTTAGTTTGATTTGATCTTCAGAAACATTTCTGGGTTTAAGGGTTGAGCAAACCACATTAAATTCTTTCAAATGTTTTTTTGGCTCGTCACCAGATAATCCATGAAACTTTGGAAGAAGACGAATTAATCCAGATTTCAGTTCAAAGTCCGATACGAGATTCGGGTATGCAATACAATTTGGTTGATAGTTAATATCAGGTGCAGCCAATTCTCGAATAGTTCTATAAAGTTCATTTCCATTATTTTCAGTCATTGGTTCTTGTTTTATGTTGGAATTAGAAGTGTTTCCAATTTCAATGTTCTTGGAGTGGAGAAATTCTCTAACTGTTTGAATGTTGAAACTTCCCGTAGACTGAGAATGTCTGATTCGAGCCCTAAGCCTGCGTTCAATCTCAGGGTCAAGATCTAAGAGATCTTCATGATTAGTTTGTGTCATAAATCAAATAAAAATGAAAAGAAGAAAAGTGAACCATGGTAAAATAAAAATGAGAAGTTTGAGTTGATGGTCCAAATAGAAGTAGAAGAAAATAAAAGAACAAGAAAAAAAAATTCAGATTGGGTAAAGAAGGAAGAAAGAAGAGAGGAAGAGAATAAAATGTAAAATAAAATAAATACCTTTAATTGGTTGAAATAATTACTTGCCTCTCCGGCAACGGCGCCAATTTGAATGGCGCTGCCGTGGGCGCTTTCAAATTATGTTCGGTTTCGGGTTACTTAGGTGCAGCAGAGTGGCTGACCAAGGTCGTCTCTCAAAGGAGGAAGCAAATTATAACAATTTCTTAAAGGTATTCTAAAAATAAAATAAAAGAGAATAGAAACACTACTTGCAAGGATGGAGGGTTGTTTATCGTTTATAAAACTAGAAGAAGTTTGCTGGAAGAATAGTGCATTTTTTGTTTGTTTTTATTTTTGAAATGAAGTTCGATTAAAAATACACAACAAGAAGATGTTTTTTTAGAAATATTTAAAAGGCGTAATCAATCTAACTCTATCTCTTCACTGCGAGTTGGAGGAAGTGCTCTGCCTTGGCTGTGTTGCCAGCACGACACATTTCATCACAAAAGGGGTGACACAACATCTTGCCTGACTTCGCTGTTACATTTTCGATTAGGGGGGGCGATGAGACTTTTTGGCTTGATCCTGCTATGATTTTTGTTTCCTTTTGACTTTTGGATTTCTGTTTGGCCGTGTGCCTTGTTTTGTTAGATGTTCTATATTTGTCTCTGTAATGGGTTCCTCCTTCCCTTTAAAATGAGTTTATTTCTTTCAATAAACGGGGGCTCGCCCCCCTTACCTTTAAAAAAATCACTTAATTATGATTTCTTAATTTGTTAAATCCCGAAGCCTACGAGAATTAACTTTACGACAAAGATAAAGTGAATTTAACCCTAGGTTAACTTCGGAACATGCAATCGCAGCACCCTACTTTTATTGATGTTCTAAGGTTAGCTTATGGTTAGTGGTAAATTAAGGCACATTTCCATGTTGGATAATGAGGATTAATTGTGTTTAGGGAATATATTTGAACTCTACAAACTTATCCGGTGTGGTTTTGTATTACCGATTAAGTTTGCGCTCTCACAATTTGAACAAAACCTCGACCTCACGTGTTTTTGTGTTAATTGTTCAATTGCTTTCTTAGTTTCTTATAATTTAAGAACACAATTCATGGATCATATTATGTGAATTACAGTAGCTTAATTATTCAAAATAATTAAATGAACAGGGTAGAAGATAGATCGATCACTAGAAAACTACACTTCCATGGGTGGTGTGGTCATCGTGGAGACGTTTTGCATGAGCAAAGGTTTGAAAGGGTAGAACCCAATCTCGTCTCGACTTTTGATTCCAACCTAATTAGGAAGATTAATAGAAGAAGAAATTTGAACAAAACAGAAGAAAAAAGAAGAAATAAGAGAAGAACAAAGAAGTTTATTACACAAATGAAAACATTACAACATGATAAAGAGTAGAAGGCTTCAATGAGGGGATCCTTGCTTCAAGAGCTATCCCTCTTACAATGGTTGGATAATTTGGGTTAAACCAATTATCCTCTGCCTCCAATCTCCTAAATCATGTCTCGAACCCCTCCAAATGAGAAAAACACTAATTTATAGAGTGGAGGGTAGACTGGGTTACAAGTGGTTTCAAGTGTGAATGGGAAAATTCGGCCAAATATTTTAATCCAACTTGCACCGCCCATTTGACCACCAAAACGCATGAATCAGCTCTCCTTCTAGAAGGACGATTTGTGCGAAATTGAATTCTCAAGCTCCTCTCAAAATTTGGGCCTAATCCAATCACGAATTAAGAAGTTATGACCCAAATATCGAACCATGTCCATTCTGACGAGTCCAGCCCACCATTGACTTAATGACCCATTTACTCCATCCAAATGCACTCTTTAGCTCTAGTGTCTTGAATAAAAGTTGTAGAAAATTAAGTTAGGAACACTGTTACAAAATTTTAAGTTCAAATAAGCCATATTAAAATATTTATGTGTGAAATACTACAGTGTATTTTAAAAGGGTAAAACTGGAATTTTATCAAATTTTCAAATGAATGATCTGATCTCAAATATTTCATAAATGAATATATTTAGCACAATGTGAGGAAATTATGTCATTTATTATCAATAAAATATTCAACAAAATAGTGTTTCATCAACTCCCTCACACTTATCCTTTTGCACTTCTGGGCAAAACCTCATATAAAGTAAATATCAATATCAAATCAAAACAAATTTTAAAACACATATTCTTGAGATCCAACAATCACACACCAAGAAACAAAAGATATCATTCCTCATAAATAAAACATTATTTCTAGTTCTCCATTTATATCATTCAATATATTTCCATTTCATTTATCCTCCCATGCACAAAACACTTATCTCACTAGAATTTTCTCTTATCACACAAATGTCAATTTTTTAGCAATGTTTTTCTCATCCAAACTCATACAAGGGTCACCATAGACTTGATAAATTCCTACATCGCCACCCAATATGAGTAAAGGACATATGTTTATCATGAGGATTTTTCAGGGTTGTTCTGTGGCTTTCGGTTGATAAGATTAAGATGTGAAAAATTCTGAGACTGAATGAGGGGGGCTTGACTCTTTTTGAAGCAAAATTGCATTAATCTAATTTTCACTTAAATATGGTCTCCTCAATCCCCATAACATCAATTCATGTTCATCATCATGAAAAATAAAGGAATGTTCACACCATTCAACATTTCGGCATCAAAAATGTCAATCTTATCAAACATGATTTTTTTGAAAGTTCTAGATAGGCACAACTTTCTTTCTTCATCATAAGCTCCGGAAAGGCACAACTTCATTTATCATGAAAGCTCCAGAAAAAGCGCAGTTTTCAATATGATGATTTTCTTCAGCAGCAAACACATCTCTTCAGAATTTAATTTTTCACCCAAATTATCACAGAATGTGGTAGCACAACATAAAGAAGCTTCCCCCACACTTAAGTTCAACTAGATTATGCAATTTTACTTCAATAGTTGGTTGGATAGGGAAAATTGGCTTGTAATGTGACTAACCTAACCGGATGTTCATGGCTTCTAAGGGCTAAAAGGATTAAATGTTCAAGGTAAGCCATTATAAAAAAAGATTATTTGAAATAGGGGCTTTAATACCAAACAAATGCCTCAATCATTTAAAACATTAGTACCTCAAACCCTCAAGTTTTGACAGGAATAAATCAAATTCTGGTTAAATCAAGCATGGTTTGGTTCTCTCAAGAAGTGAGGTTAATGTGAAGAATATGAAAAGAATGGTTCAGAAGCCTCACAAGAGAGTGATTTTAAATATAAAGACAGTGAGATGTGGCATGAGATTCGAAATTCAGAGTACTTTTCATGAAATTACTAAAGATTTGAACTTGAAACAAAGTTATTTTTAGCATTCATTTAAGCTCGGTTTCATAGGACAAATTGTTTCACTTATTGATATGGATTTCAAAATGGTTATGAGAATCATTTCAGCTCAAAAGTTTCAAAAACACACAAAAAACTGAAAAAAAACACACAAATTTTGAAAAACACAATTTTTGGTTTTGAAAATCATTGGAAAACAGGAAAACAATTGAAATTAATAAACTAAAAGGTTCCCCCCACACTTAAAATATTGAATTGCCTTAATGTGAACCCATTAGATGATATATGCACATGAAATGTATTATTTTAAATAGGACAAAAAATAAAAAAGTGAAAGGGTTAGGAACAACCTGATATGCTCAAGTGATGATGGGGTCATGCAGTGTGATGAAATCCACTGCATCAGTAGGAAGTCCCTCAATGTATTTCTTCAAACATTGCTCATTGACTGTAAAGCTCCTTCCAGTGTCCTCTTGTGTGATCTCTACTGCACCATAAAGAAAAACATTAGTCACAACATAAGGACCTAACCATATGGAACACAACTTACCAGACATCAGCTTCAGTCGTAAAATATAGAGAAAAACTTTCTCTCGAACTTGAAATTTTCTTTTCTGGATCATTTTGTCATGAGATTCTTTTGATCTTTCATTGCAGAGCCTTGAGTTCTCATATGAAGACAATCGAATCTCCTCAAGCTCTTGAATTTGCAGCTTACTTTGTATTCCAGCTTGGGACAAATCCATGTTGCATTTCTTTATAGCCCAATAAGCCCGATGCTCAACTTCCATGGGGAGATGGCACGTTTTCCCAGAAACAATCCGAAATGGGGACATACCAATGAGTGTCTTTTATGCTGTCTTATAAGCCCACAATGGATCATCCAAGTGCTTGCTCCAATCATTCCTATTTGGCTGCACAGTTTTTTATCCAAAATTTGTTTCAACTCACGATTTGAAACCTCAGCTTGACCATTTATTTGAGGGTGGTATGGTGTTGATGTTTTGTGTGTCACCCCATACTTCCGAAGAAGGGAAGCAAGATTCTGATTGCAGAAGTGCGTCTCTTGGTCACTGATGATGGCCTTCGGTACTCCAAACCTGCAAAAAATCTGCGCTTTGACAAAGTCCACAACAACATGAGAATCATCAGTCCTGGTGGCCTTAGCCTCCACCCATTTACTCACATAATCAACAACAACCAAAATATCCAAAAAAACAAAGGAACTAGGAAAATGACCCATAAAATTGATGCCCCATACCTCAAAAATCTCACAGAATAATATGGGTTGTTGGGGCATCTCATGTCTCCTAGAAATGTTCTCAGTGTGTTGGCAATGAGATCATGACTTACAAAACACATGGGCATCATGGAATAAGCTAGGCCAATATAATCCAGAGTCTAAGAGTTTTCTAGCTGTCCGTTGGGGTTCAAAGTGTCCACCACAAGAAAGTGTATGACAAAAATGTAAAATAGACTCAAACTCATGATCAGGAACACACCTCCTAATAACTTGGTCACTACACATGTGCTAAAGGTATGGATCATCCCACACATAATACCGAGACTCACTTTTTAATTTTTGGACTTGATGTTTCTTTAAATTTGCAGGTATTTCAGATGCAGCAAGGTAGTTCACTAAATCAGCATACCAAGGATGCGTACCTGAGATGGAATAAAGATGCTCATCGGGCAAAGTGTCCCGAAGTGGTACCTGGTTCAAGGTGTCATCCTCTAGTGTGCGAGTAAGCCTACTCATGTGGTTCGCCACCAGGTTTTCTGACCCCTTCTTGTCCTTTATCTCAATATCAAATTCCTGAAGGAGCATCCATCGGATAAGTCTGGGCTTTGCATCTGGCTAGCGATGCAAAACGGGCCCATGGCCCGCGGGATTTGCGGATATGGGGCGTATACAGGGCGGGGCAGACCTAAAAAATTTAACCGTTTAAAATGTGGGTCTATGCGAGTTGAGCCCGTGCGGATGCGGGATGGGGCGGGTAAGGCCACGCGGGCGCGGGCTAGCCCGGATGTCCGTTTTTTTTAACATAAAATATTTAAGGTATGATTTTTTATATATATGTTTTTGTGCACCGCTTCACGCTCTGTCCCGAGCTACCGATTCTCCAAAACTACCTGCACACCCTTACTGGTTCAAATTAATCGCATTAATCTCATATACAGTCCCAATACATGGGGCTTCGCCACCATTCGTCTACACTAGTTCCCGTATTTGCTTGCCAATCGAAGCCAGAAAGCCCTCATCCACGTCGTTCTGTTTATCCCCTCCCACCACCCCCATTCTTCATCATGAGGCCGACCCTTTATCTGCCCCTGCCCATTGGTCGGAGTCAACCCAGAGCCTCCCCCATGTCGGACCAGCCTCGTCAAGCGCCTCCGTCATACCCACGCCGGACCAGTCTCGTCGTGCGCCTCCGCCACACCCACGCTGTCAGACAAGTCTCGTCGCCCGCCTCTGCCTCACCCCATGTCGTTGCCCACCTCCTCCCCCATGCCATACCGGCCTCATTGCCCGCCTCTACCGCACCCCACGCCTTCGCCCGCCCGCGCCTCCCCCTCAGCCTTCTCCATGCTGGACCGTCGTCGTCGCTTGCCTCCGCCTCCCCAACCTCGTCTCCCGCTCCGCGCCTCCTCTCCGGACCGCCGTCGTCGCTCGCCTCCGCCCCTTCGGACCATCGCCGTCGCCCGCTCTTGCCTCCCCCCACATCATTCCACCCCTGTCGCCTCCCCCCACACCCCCACGTCGTCGGCTACCCCGCACCCCCTCTATATGTTTTTTTTCTTATATTTTTATTATATATATACGTATATATATATCTCCACGCTTTCACTTAAGTTTTTTATTTTTTTTATTATTTATCTTATATTTTTAATATATATATATATATACTTATATTAATAATTAAAAATATAATAATACCAGTAAATAATGCGGGTTGTCCGCGGGCCTGCCAGCATCCGCTGTGGGGCGGGGTGGGCTTGATAAATCTGCCTGTTTAATATGTGGGTTTTTGCGATCTCAAGCCCGTATGGTCCAAAGTCCGTGCGGGTTTAGCCCGCCTCGCCACAACCCGTCCGTTTCGCATTGCTACATCTGGCTTCTTCAAGAGGTAACTCAGAGCTGCATGGTCAGAAAAAACAACTACTTTAGAGCACAATAAATATGAACGGAATTTATCTAAAGCAAATATGACAACAAGAAACTCCTTTTACGTGGTTGTGTAGTTTGATTGGGATGAATCTGGTGTCCTCGATGCATAGACAATCACATGTGAACGTCCCTCCACCCTCTGAGATAAGACAGCTCCGACCGAAAATTTGGAGGCGTCACACATAAGCTCAAAAGGAAGCTCCCACCGTGGGGGCTGTATGATCGGTGGAGTGGTCAGACACTTCTTTAGCTCATCAAAGGAAGTCCTGCAAGAATCATCAAACACAAAATCAGAATCCTTTTGAAGAAATCGTGACACAGGAAGAACAATCTTACTAAAATCTTTGAAGCGCCGATAAAATCCTATATGTCCTAGGAAAGATCTAGCATCACACACAAATGAAGGATATGGTAAGGATGAAATAATATCTACCTTAGATTTGTCAGCCTCTATCCCATGTTTTGACACTACATGCCCTAAGACAATGCCATGCTCTACCATGAAATGACACTTTTCAAAGTTGAAGACCAAATTTTTCTCAATACAACGATTCAAAACCTTTCCCAAGCTAGAGATACAATCATCAAATGAAGACCCATACACTGTAAAATCATTCATAAATACCTGCATGTAGGTCTCAATAAAATCAGAAAAAATACTCACCATGCATCTCTCGAAGGTACCTGGGGCATTGAAAAATCCAAATGGCATCCTTCGGTAGGCAAATGTGGCAAATGGACAGGTGAATGTAGTCTTTTCTTGATCCTCCGGTACTATAGGAACCTGAAAATATCCAGAAAATCCATCCAAGAAACAATAGTGTGTCTTCTCATCTAGTCTCTCAAGCATTTGATCAATAAATGGGAGGGGGAAATGGTCCTTGCGGGTGGATTGATTT
This sequence comes from Viscum album, assembly GCA_963277665.1. NCBI lineage: Eukaryota > Viridiplantae > Streptophyta > Magnoliopsida > Santalales > Viscaceae > Viscum > Viscum album. The sequence goes on along the minus strand of OY728133.1, from coordinate 309,370,367 downwards.
AGTTTCCTATAATCAATACACACACGCCAACTGTTTTGCACCCTCTTTGGAACTAACTCATCTTTCTCATTTTTAACAATTGTAACACCACTTTTGTTAGGCACAACCTGAATAGGACTCATCCACTTGGAATCTGAAATGGGATAGATTATACCTGCCTCGAGCAATTTCTCAACTTCTTTTTTAACAACTTCCAGAAAGGTTGGATTGAGTCTCCTTTATGGCTGCCTAACCGGTTTAGCCCCGTCCTCTAAGAGAATCCTATGCATGCAAATGGAGGGGCTCATACCTGATATGTTAGCCGATGTCCACCCGATTGCCCTGAGGTTCTCCCTCAAAAGATTCAAAAGTTTTTCTTCATGTTCAAAAGGGAGATTGTTAGCAATGATAACAGGTAATCTTTTTCCACTCAATAAGTATGAGTATTTGAGATTAGGTGGAAATGGCTTGAGTTCCTATATTGGGGTGTGCTGTATGAATGGATATAGTGAAGGAACTGAAATATGTTCAGAAAGGACATCAATATCAGAATAGAAATCATCAAAATCAGAGAATAGTTCATCGAATCCATCAGTGTACTCAACATCCATGTCATAATTAGAGTTCACATGATCAAGATCAGAATATGAATCCATTTTAAAATCAAATCTTAGAGAGTCTTGTTCATTAGAAACGGGTGTGGAAGTGCTCTTAGACATTAAATTAGAACCAATACACATAATCTCCCTAAGCATAGGACAATCAAATTTCATGGAGTTTTTATTTGGTGGTTCAAAATGGGAGATAACAAATGCAGAATGGTTCTCTGAGGGGTACTTCATGGATTCCAAGACATTAAATACCACAACTTCATCTCCAAATTCCATAGAAAGTGTACCCTCATTGACATTTATGATAGTTTTTGCAGTTTTTAGGAAGGGTTTAACTAAGATAATGGGAGCATGAGAACTTACCTGACCGTTCTCTATGTTAAGCACGTAGAATTCTGCTGGGAAGATCGTGTCTCTTACCCGTACAAGTACATCCTCAAGGACTCCCGCTGGATATGCTGTAGCTCTATTCGCCAACTGCACCACTACTCTCGTCGGCTTCAACTCACCAACCTGTAAAGAAGAAAATACAGAGTGAGACATCACATTTATGGAAGCTCCTAAATCACAAAGAGCATCATAAAAGTGCAACTCCTCTATGGTGCATGGGATGGTGAATGTCTCTGGATCCATGCACTTTGTTAGCATTTCTAGAGTTGGTGTAATGAGTGCTGACACATTCCTTCCAAGATTGATCCTCTCATTTCTCTTGAGCCCTCTTCGATTGGTACAAAGTTATTTTAAGAATTTTACATACCTTGGTATTTGTTTAATGACTTCAAGTAAAGGGATGTTTATCTCCACACGCTTGAATGTGTCCAAAACTTCTTTTTGCATCGCTTCTTCAGCCATCTTCTTGGTTTGTACAACTCTATTTGGAAATTTAAGGGGTTTAGAAAGAACATCATCAATCTTTTTCTTAATTTATCTTTCTCCTTGGATTTCTCATCAGTTGGTATGGAATACAACTTCTCCAGATTTGAGCTGAATCCCGGTAGAACGATAGGTGCAGATATATCAGTTGTTTGCTTCCCACTTCTCAATGTGATGATACTGACATTCCCCTTGGGATTTGGAGTAGGTTGGGATGGTAGATTTCCAGAATTCTTACTTACCAGTTCCTGGAGGGCAGTGGCAATCTGGCTCATTTGAGTCTTCAACTCCCTCAGCTCCAAACCTTGACTCTTCAACTCATTCTGTTGATTAAGAACAATTTGTTTCAAAAGGTCATCAGTGTTAGAATCTACCTTGGATGGGGGATTCCCTTGTTGTTGGCTTGTTGATGTTTGGGTTTCAAATCTCCTTTGGGGTTGTTGGAAACCCTGCTGGTAAGACGGAGACTACTGGAAGTTTTGTTGAAAAGGGGGCCTTTGTTGTTGTCCAGAGCCATACCTCATGTCCGACTGATCCTTCCATCATTGGTTGTATGCTGGTGCAAAGGAATCAAGCTTCTTTTGGGGATATGGTTGTTGCTGCTGCTGATATGGTCTCCCAGGAAACACTGCTGCACAATCTTCTGTCTCGTGTAGTTGCGGACAACAGTCAGTTGGGTGGCTTGTCTCAGTACAAATTCCACAAGGCCTTGAAAGAGGGGGTTGGGATGTCTTTTGTGCCAAAGCAATCTGTCTCACCATAGTTGTCAATTCTTCCAACTTGGTAGCAATCAAATGAATTTTAAGAGAAGATGAACTTACCTGATGTACTCCCCTAACATGTGGTGTACCTCGATCGTCAAATTGTTAGGAGTTTCGGGCCATTTTGTCGATCAACGCACGTGCAGCTACTGGTGTCTTGTCCACCAATGCTCCTCCAGCTGCAGCATCCACCATGCTTCTCTTCATAGGTGCGAGTCATTCGTAGAAGTACTGGATGAGGAGTTGCTCACTGATTTGGTGATGTGGGCAGCTTGTGCACAACTTCTTGAATCGCTCCCAGTACTCATACATTGACTCCCCTTGGGCTTGCTTGATCCCCGAGATCTCCTTTCGAATGGATGTGGTCCTTGAAGCTGGAAAAAATCTCTGCAAGAAGATGTTTCAAATCGTTCCAACAAGTTACATCTTTAGGTTTTAAATAATACATCCAATCATTCACAGCTCCATCAAATGAGAATGAAAATGCTCTTAGTTCGATTTGATCTTCAGAAACATTTCTGAGTTTAAGGGTTGAGCAAACCACATTAAATTCTTTCAAATGTTTGTTTGGATTCTCACCAGATAATCCATGAAACTTTGGAAGAAGATGAATTAACCCAGATTTCAGTTCAAAGTCTGATTCGAGATTCGGGTATGCAATACAATTTGGTTGATAGTTAATATCAGGTGCAACCAATTCTCAAATAGTTCTATTAAGTTCATTTCCATTATTTTCAGCCATTGGTTCTTGTTTTATATTGGAATTAGAAGTGTTTCCAATTTCAATGTTCTTGGAGTGGAGAAATTCTCCAACTGTTTGAATGTTGAAACTTCTCGTAGGTCGAGAATGTTTGATTCGATCCCTAAGGCTGCGTTCAATCTCAGGGTCAAGATCTAAGAGATTTTCAGGATTAGTTCGTGTCATAATTAAAATAAAAATGAAAAGAAGGAAAACGGACCATAGTAAAATAAAAATGAGAAGTTTGAGTTGATGGTCCAAAAAGAAGTAGAAGAAAATAAAAGAGAAGATTTTTTTTTCAGATCGGGTAAAGAAGGAAGAAAGAAGAGAGAAAGAGAATAAAATGTAAAATAAAATAAATACCTCTAATTGGTTGAAATAATTACTTGCCTCCCCGGCAACGACGCCAATTTGAAAGGTGCTGTCGTGGGCGCTTTCAAATTATGTTCGGTTTTGGGTTACTTAGGTGCAGTAGAGTGGCTGACCAAGACCGTCTGTCAAAGGAGGAATCAAATTATAACAACTTCTTAAAGGTATTTTAAAAATAAAATTAAATAGAATAAAAACACTACTTGTAAGGATGGAGGGTTGTTTATCGTTTATAAAACTAGAATAAGTTTGCTGGAAGAAGATTGCATTTTTTTTGTTTTTATTTTTGAAATAAAGTTCGATTAAAAATACACAACAAGAAGATGTTTTTTAGACAATATTTAAAAGGCGTAATCGATCTAATTCTACCTCTTCACTCAATTTTTATCATTATCAGTTAAATTAACATTGATTTAATTATGATCCCTTAATTTGTTAAATCCCGAAGTCTACGAGAATTAACTTTACCACAAAGATGAAGTGAATTTAACCCTAGGCTAACTTCAGAACATGCAATCGTAGTATCCTGCTTTGATTGATGTTCTAAAGTTAACTTATGGTCAGTGGTAAATTAAGGCACATTTCCATTTTGAAGAATGAGGATGAATTGTGTTTAGGGAATATATTTAAACTCTACAAACTTATTCCGTGTGGTCTTGTATTACCGATTAAGTTTGCGCTCTCACAATTTAAACAAAACCTCGACCTCGCGTGTTTTTGTGTTAATTGTTCAATTGCTTTATTAGTTTCTTATAATTTAAGAACACAATTAATAGATCATATTATGTGAATTACAGTAGCTCAATGATTCAAAATAATTAAATGAAGAGGGTAGAAGATAGATCGATCAATAGAAAACTACTCTTACATGGGCGGTGTGGTTATCGTGGAGATATTTTGCATGAGCAAAGGATTAAAAGAGTAGAACTCAATCTCGTCTCCACTCTTGATTCCAACCCAATTAGGAAGATTAAGAGAAGAATAAATTTGAACAAAACAGAAGAAAAGAGAAGAAATAAAAGAAGAACAAAGAAGTTTATTACACAAATGAAAACATGACAACATGATGAAGAGAAGAAGACTTTGATGAGGGGATCCTTGTTTCAAGAGCTACCCCTCTTACAATGGTTGGAGAATTTGGGTGAAACCAATTATCCTATGCCTCCAATCTCCTAATGCACGTCCCCAGACCCTCCAAATGATAAAAACACTAATTTATAGAGCGGAGTGGAGACTAGGTTACAAGTGGTTTCAAGTGTGAATTGGAAAATTCGGCCAAATATTTTAATCCAACTTGAACCGCCCATTTGACCACCAAAACGCGTGAATCAGCTCTCCTTCCAGAAGGATGATTTGTGAGAAATTGAATCCTCGAGCTCCTCTCAAAATTTGGGCCTAATCCAAGCACGGATGAAGAAGTTATGACCCAAATACAGAACCCATGTCCATTCTGGCGAGTCCAGCCCACCATTGACTTAATTGCCCATTTACTCCATCCAAATGCACTCTTTAGCTCTAGTGTCCTGAATAAAAGTTGTTGAAAATTAAATTAGGAACACTGTTACAAAATTTTAAGTTCAAATAAGTCATATTAAAATATTTATGTGCGAAATACTACAGTGCATTTTAAAAGGGTAAAACTGGAATTTTCATCAAATTTTTAAATGAATGATCTAATCTCAAATATTTCATAAATGAATATATTTCGCACAATGTGAGGAAACTATGTCATTTATTATTAATAAAATATTCAACAAAATAGTGTTTTATCAAGTCCACACCAGGCATAAATGTTATAGAATTCAATTTTATCGTTTTGTTAGATATATGATATCAACTGTATGTTTTGCAAAAGCTGTAAACATACCGGAGGGCAGAAGATAAGAAAAGAATTGAAACTTGAAGTTTGCTTTCAAGTAATGGAGTAAAAGAGTTACTGCATTGATAACTTGGATGCTTCAAGCTTAGATAAACTTATCAGAAGATATGTATTGTTGATCACATTTTTCTCTTGAGAAAAGCATGTAAACAATTATTGTTTGAATGAAATGAGATAGGTGTTTGTGATACACATAGTTATGATTTATTTATTTCTATAACACGCTTCAAGGGAGACTAAAAAATGGCTTGTTCTGGTTAGTGAATTCATCATTTTGTCATTTATGGAAATATTGTGATAGCATGATTGAATTTAAAAGGTTTACTTGATATTCTCAAAGTGTTGAGAATAGATGAACTAGACATATGTTGCCTAGATCATGGTGTTGTGTGGACAGTGCAAGTAGGTACAAGTTTAAACCAAAAGAAAAAAAGTTAGTTGAAGAGTTCAAAAATGTTTCTTCAAGTAGTCAATCAAGGGCATTGAAATCTAGGGTTGTTAGGTAGGTGTAATAATTCTATTTGATAGGATTATCTAGAATACCTGAAGGAGCTTGCCAAACTCCATGGAATGTCCATGTCAGATATCAGTGTTAATAGAATTAAATTCTTCGGTTTCGATAGGTATATGATACCAAATGTATATCTTACAAGCGTCATAAATATACAAGAATTCAAAATCAAAGGAAGAATTGATAAAGTATGTAGTTTACATTCATGTTATGAAGTAAAAAGTTGTTGCATCAAAGATTTGAATGTAAAGGAATGTATCAAGCTTGAATGAATCTAATTAAAGGACGTATATCTTTATCTCATTTTTCTTATGTGATAAGAGAGGTTATTAGTTAACAAATAGTTGTTATGAACAACATGAGATGATTGATTGCATACACATGGTTTATGATTCATCAGGATTCTATAACATGTTTTGAGGAGATGTGGATAAAAATATTTTATCCAGGATAAAGTGTTTATTCAGATTGTTAAAATATAAGTGAATGTGTTCTTGCCTCCTATCAGTGGTATATTTTAATAGCATTCTTTTCAAAAGAGAAATATTCCAAACACATAGAATCCATATATGATATAGAATAATGGTTTATTTGTTAAATATTTTTAATATATGGAAATAGGTGTTATTTCCTAAACACAAAGTAGTTTGTGTATTTTAGCAAGATATTCTGAAAGGAATATAGTAACTAAGAGGCTTGTGGGAGTATGTTTGGACTTAGAGATGTTCAAAGTTGACAAATAAAAGATAATATCCGTCTAAGATTAAAGTGATTTTTTCACTTAATATCCTAAAAGAGTTTAGGATGTGTGATGGTAAATAAAAATCTGAAGAGTTGTTGATAGGACCTGAACCTCTTGGTAGATGCCTTTGTATATAGATTGAGGAGAACTACAAATGGAGGGAGAAGAATGCATAGAAGAAGAAGAAGACTCGAGAGGCCTAACAACACTCCCGCCCAAGCCCAATGACTGATTCCCCACTCTTAACAGACTTCGCTCCTCCTGTATGGCCCCCTAATCCCTTTTTATAGAGGGATTTTCAAAATATCCCATGGGCCCATCGCATATTCCCCTTAACTACCCCAGCTGGCCTCTATTACCCAGGTACCTAACACTATCGCCCCTTGAAAAATCGTCTTGTCCTCAAGGCGAGACACAAAGAAAAAAGTCTGGTGTAGTAGCCACCGGTGCCCATCCCACGCAATCATCCCGATATGCCGCCCTGGATGATTATCAGCTCGCCGAAGGTCCGCCATTGGTTTGCGATGTTGCGTTTTTCGGTGAGATGGTCCGTGATCCGCCTTGTGCTTTCTGCGGTTCCCAGTGGTCTCCACTAGAAGTACTTGTGCACCCTCTAAAGGAGGTTGAGGGAGTGGCATGTGCTGCGTTGTGGATCGCGAGTCTGGTGTTTGGCGAATCGAATGTGCGGCCACCCCCACGACACATTCCGACACCACGACGACACTGGGCGCTATTGATGGCACCATTGCTTCAGGCTTCCCTGTGCTCACAATCTCTAATGGAGGCGTGCCTATGTCCAACTCATCCCCCTGCAGTGCTCGCGCCTCCTGATGGCATAATCCCCCAGCTGCTGGATGTCCCGCTCCACAGGCGGGCGATAAATCCACCGTCGGTGTTTGGTCGGGCAATGCCACCTTGTCACACGACTTCGCCGCCATGTCGCCCAAAACCGTGGACTGTGTGTCAAGGAACTCAATTGATTTAGTAGCCGGGAACCCCGCACAGGCGAAAGTAGGGCCATCCTGCTTTGTTTTGTCACGTGCAGGCTCGTGCTGCTGTAGCTTCTCTCGACGTTGCATCTAGAGTATCATTGTTTGTCGGAATTCTGCCTCCTCGCGCCACTGGCGAGTCCATTTCTCCTCCAATGTCTGCTGGTCGGACTGCATCTGCTGAGCGGAGTGCATCCGTAGGAGCAGAACGTGGTCCTCCAGCGGAAATGTGTGTTTTTTTTAATATTTTTTTCCCTCTCCGGCTGGCTGCTGCTCCGTCGAATAATGAAACCGCGCCTCTCCCTCCTGTGAGCGCAACGGTGCGGTGCGCGGCGCGGCCGAAGTAAACTAGAAGTATGAACCTCCTCTGAGTATCAATAAGTTGTGTACCTTCCCAATCCACCAGACCAGAGTGCAACATCTTCTCTGGTTGTTGAAAATGGGAAGTCGTAGCTTCCCTCACCAATGACTTAACATGAAACTGGGGACCCACTCCTTTTATTGCTAACTCAACATTTCTGGCCAGACGCATTGCTTGTACCCGGGTTCCTGGATTGTGTATATGAACCCAGCTGCGAATATCTTCTCGCAACCCATGGAAGAAATAACCCATGCACTGCTACTCGGGTTGGCGCGGGAGTGGCGATGCTAAATATATGAACTGCTCGGTGTATTCCTGGGTTGTTCCATTCTCCTGTGGAGCTGCTATCTCCGCATACAGATTCTGAATTTCTAGGCTGCTAAACCGCTCCCATCAATTCTTTAAACGCTGTCCACATTACCTAAGGGAGGACTTCCCCTAAGATGGTGAACCAGTGGACTGCAGCACCTTTCATGCTTACTTGCGCAAGGGGTACTTTTGTTTCTTCGGGTGTCTGACTGATTCGGAAATACAGTTCTGCTTGCATAATTCAACCTCTTGGATTGCTTCCCTCAAACACGGGTAGCTCAACCCTCACAGCTGAGGATTGATCATTTTCAATGCCAGTCGTGTGCGCCGCCAAAACTGCATTACGCCCCTGCATCCTCATTCTACCTGTCTCCTCTGAATGCACCTTTGTCATATCAGTCGCCAGCAAATGCTGCTCTTCTTGTTGCGGCATCTTCTCCCAACGACGCACCAGAGTGACGAGGCATTTCCGGAATTTAGCCCGCTCTTTATGTTCTTGCTCCCACTACTGCTATCCCTTAGTTAATGCTCCCACTGCCGCCGATATCTTCGAGAGGGCCGTCTTTACCATTCCCATTTGCTGCTGCATGCCTTCCAAATATGCCCAGTATCACGTTTCCATTTCTCTCCGCCAACAGGGATGAGGTAGATATCCGGCAGATCAGACCTGTAGATAAAGAGTGGATACCTAATCCCTAAGGTGCTCTTTAAAGGAGGTCTTGAGGTTATTTTATAATGAATGATAAAAACTGTAGGAGGAAATCTCCTTACCTCAAGGTGAGGCGGAAGCTCTCTTTTATAGAATGAGAAAAAGGAATACATAAAGAGGTATTCCAATGTGGGACTCGGAAAATACCCATAAGAATAAAAAAGGTTTTAACACTCCCCCTCAAGCTGGACATGCCCAGCTTGGAACACGAGTCCCACAAAAGAAAGATAACATCAAGGAAAGACCGGACACACTCCCCCTCAAGCTGGGTCGCAGATGCTGTGGATGCCCAGCTTGGAACTGAGCGAGGCGAGGCGAGCTCCTGGGAGGCCTTTGGTGAAGATGTCAGCAAGTTGATCCGCCGTCGGGATGTGGCTAAGGCTGACATGAGCGTGCTTCAGGTGGTGGCGAAGAAAGTGGCAGTCCACCTCAATATGTTTCGTGCGTTCATGGAAAACGGGATTCGAAGCAATCTTGGTGGCTGCCTGATTGTCACACCAGATGTCTGCGGAGGAAAGCCAAACACCTGGAGGAGGTGTCGAAGCCAAATGATCTCTGTAGTGATGATGGTCATGGCTCGGTACTCAGACTCCGCACTGGAGCGGGAGACGACCGTCTGTTTCTTGCTGTACCACGAGATGAGGTTGTCTGCCAAGAATACGGCAAACCCAGAAGTTGATCTCCGAGTAGCAAGACAACCAGCATAATCTGCATCACAAAAGGCCTCAATATTGAGATGAGCATGATGAGAGTAGCGTAGACCACGAGCATGATCTCGTTTGATGTATTTGGCGATGCGGAGGACAACATCCCAATGAGAGGTGGTCGGATGCTCCATAAATTGGCTCACTTTGCCGACAACGCAGACAATGTCGGGACGAGTCATGGTAAGATAATTGAGTTTGACTACTAGTCGACGGTATCGCTCTGAGTGTGAATATGGTTCGGTGGAGTCATAAAGAGACCGTTCCCCAGGCTCCAGAGGAGTGTCGACAGCAGTAGCATGTGTCAGCCCAGCATCCTGTAGAATATCCAATGCATATTTCTGTTGGCATAGGGAAATGGTGTTCAAAGAATAGGATACCTCGATGCCTAGGAAGTATGTGAGAGGACCGAGATCCTTAGTGTGGAAGTGCTGGTGTAGATGACCCTTGAGTTGGGTGATGCCATCACTGTCGCTGCTGGTGATGATGATGTCATCCACATAAATGACTAATAGGATGCAACCAGCAGAGGTCGTCCTGTAGAACACAGTGTGGTCTTTCATGCTGTGAGAGAGCCCAAAGTCGATGACGATAGTACTGAAGCGACCGAACCAAGCACGGGGAGACTGCTTGAGGCCGTAAAGAGAACGACGGAGTCGACAGATTTGAGACTCGGCGCCGGAGGCACAAAATCCGGGGGGCTGAGACAGATAAACCTCTTCCTCAAGAAATCTATGGAGGAATGCATTTTTGACATCCAGTTGATGAAGATGCCAGCGATGATGAGCTGCCAGAGAGATGAATAACCGGACGGAGGCCATCTTGGCAACTGGAGAGAAGTTATCAAAATAGTCAATACCGTAAGTCTGGGCGAAGCCCTTGGCCACAAGGCAGGCTTTGAGTCGACGGAGAGTGCCGTCAGGATTCAGTCTGACTGTGTAAATCCATTTGCAGCCAACCGCCTGTTTGCCTGCTGGAAGGGGGACAAGATCCCAAGTATGGTTTTTTTCCCAACGCCTGCAACTCATCCCGCATTGCGGCTAACCATCCCGGGTGAGATTTTGCTTCACCCACAGTGCGAGGAATAGAAACTGTCTCCAGAGCGGACAGACCCCTATAGGAAGATACAAATAGAAGAGTACTCTGGCAAGAGCGAGTACCTTTCCGGAGAGCAATGGGTAAGTCCTCTGGTGTCGGGGCAGGAGCATCGGACGAAGCAGGAACAACGGTGTCATTGGCCGGGATGGGGGATACAGGTGATGGACGACGGGAGTACACCCTACCAAAATGGGTGTCAGCAGTAGGGGGGACACTAGAGGAGGGTGGATGAGGAGAGGAATGCAATCATCGATGGTTGAGTCAGGATGAGGAGAGGGAAGGGAGAACAGAGAGTTCTCAACAAATTAGACGTCAGCAGAGATGACACACCTCCGGAGGTCCGGTGAGTAGCAGCGATATCCGCGCTGAGTGCAGGAATAGCCAAGGAAGATGCACCAGAGAGATTTGGGAGAGAGTTTGGAGAGTCCAGGACGTGTGTCTCGAACATAACATAGGCATCCAAACACTCGAAGCGGAAGGGAGTGAGGAGGGAGAGAAGAAAACAGAGCTCGAAAAGGAGTCTCCCTATGAAGAATAGAAGAAGGAAGACGGTTTAGAAGGTAGGTTACAGTGAGTATCGCATCTCTCAAAAAATGCAGAGGCATCTGTCGGTGGAAGAGAAGGGCTCGAGCAATCTCCAAAATATGGCGGTGTTTACGCTCGGCCACTCCATTCTGCTGGGGTGTATAAGGACATGAGGTCTGATGAATGATGCCTTTCGCCTGGAGAAAGTGCCGAAAAGGGGTGGAGAGGTACTCACACCCATTGTCCGAGCGGAGACATTTAACAAAAGTGGAAAATTGGTTATGAATTTCATTATAAAATGTCTGAAATGTGGAAAACACTTCGGAGCGTTCTCGAAGGAGGTATAACAAAGTCATTCGCGAAAAATCATCAATGAAAGATATATAGTATTTATACCCCAAATGACTCGAGATGGTGCAGGGACCCCAAACGTCTGAATGAACCAGATCAAAAGGTTTGGAAGCCCTTGTATCCACCCGAGGAATGCAGCAAGTGCGATGATGTTTCGAAAAAGTACAAGATTCACAATGAAAAGAAGTATGTGGTCTGAAATCTGGATAAAGCTGATGAATGGTGGAGGCGGGGGGGTGTCCCAACCGAAAATGAAGATCCAAGGCATGATCAGAGATAGATGTGAAGGCGACGGGTGTCGGTCCATCAAACATGTAGACCCCGTCCCGAAGCGTGCATCTACCAAGTTCCCGATTCGTAGTCAGCTCCTGAAAAACAACAGCAGAGGAGGTAAATATGGCAGCACAGTTAAAATCCTTTGTGAGCTTACTGATTGAAAGAAGATTAAAGGGACTGCGGGGTACATGTGCCACAAAGGGCAAGTGAAGTGATGAAGTCAGGGAGCATGCACCGAAACCCGCAATGGGGATAGTGGAGCCATTAGCGACGGTGATGGCTGATTGACCGTTACAAGGGCAGTAGGAGGTCAACATACCAGCATCACCAGTGAGGTGGTCAGAGGCACCTGAGTCGAGCATCCAGGCAGGGGAGCGACGACCAATAAAGGCGGCGGAAGTAGCGGAATGGGCTAGAGAAGCCGAAGATGGACCAGGTCTGGCAGGGGTCCGAGGATCATGACTAAGCCGGATGTCCGCCATAGACAGGACCAGAGATGATGGGAGAGTGGCGACTGAGGAGGGAGCCTCTTGGACTGCTGTCTGACCCCGCCGCAGGTGCTGAGATGGGCGTCCATGAAGTATCCAATATCGATCAATCAGGTGGTCGAGGTTGCCACAATGTTGAAAGAGGGGACGTGGACGACTCCCCCTACGGCCACGACCACGAAGGCCTGAGCGGCCACTGTCACGACCGACGAGGCGGGTGGAGGCAGTGATCATCTGGGGTAGAGCTGAAGAGGCTGCCATGGAAGCGTCGGGTAGCGGTGTAGAATGTAGTTGTGGGCAGCGCTGGAATCAGCGGGAGGTCGGGCGTGCCGGGAAGCCGTGTGGAGCCGCGAGAGGTAGGGGACAGCGGGAGGGGCGCAGGGAGGTGGTGCTAGCTGTGCGCAGGAAGAGCCGGGTCACCGGGAGGGAGCCGAGCTGCCTGGAGGGAGCCGCCTGGACCGGTTCGCCGGGAGGCAACCGGTCTGCCTGGAGGGAGCCGCCTGGACCGGTTCGCCGGGAGGCAGTCGGTCTGCCTGGAGGGAGCCGCCTGGATGGGTTCGCCGGGCTGCCTGGAGGCGCGGCTGGAATAGAAGAAACCGGACGAGCGGGCGCCGGGATGAATCCGCTGGGAAGGGAGCAACCAGACAAAGCGGGAGGGTGGGGGCTGTCGTGCAGGGAAGGAAGGAGCCGTAGCGGTGGAGGGCCTCAGGCAAGGTCGTCGGACGAGCACGCTGGGAGATTCGCTGCCGGGAGGATCTGCCGGAGCCGGGAGCCGGGTCTGGAAACGACGACGGGAGGCGACGGGCTCCAGGCCTGCCGGGAAGAGCCGTCGACGGGATCTTCGGGAGCCAGGACCGCCGGGAAGATCCGGGGAGGGCGACGGGAGGCGCGGGAGGCACGATCGTCGGGAAGAGCCGGGAGGGCGCGCGGGAGCCGGAAGGGGCCGCGACGGAGGGGCGCGCTCTGGAGGAGCCGCGACGGAGGGTCGCGCGGGAGCCGGAAGGAGCCGCGACGGAGGGTTGTGCTCGGGAGGAGCCGCGATGGAGGGTCGCGCTCGGGAGGAGCTGCGACGGGAGGGGCGCACTTCGGGAGGGAAGGCGCCGAGGATGGTGGGGGGAGACCGGGATGCACCGGGGAGATGCCCCGACCAGGATGCGCCGAGGAAGGAGGGTGCAGGAATGCACTGGGGAGGCGGGGCCGGACTGTGCCGGGAAGCCACTGGAGAGGGCGGGCCGGTCTGTGCCGGGAGACCGCGAGAGAGGCAGGGTCGGTCAGTGCCGGGAAGCCGATGGGAGGAAGGGTCGGGATTAAGTTCCCTCTGATACCATGTAGGAGGAAATATCCTTACTTCAAGGTGAAGCGAAGGCTCTCTTTTATAGAATGAGAAAAATGAATACATAAAGAGGTATTCCGATGTGGGACTCGGAAAATACCCAGAAGAATAAAAAAGGTTTTAACAAAAACCATATCGGACCATATGTCCGATGTGGGACACAAACTTCAACACTCTCTCTCAAGCTAGGTGTACCTAGTTTGAGCACATAAAGAAAAACAAAGCAATCAACAGATGCTGTAAACACTCTCCCTCAAGCTGGACATACCCAGTTTGATTACAAAACAAGACAAAACAATGAAAAGATAAATCGGCATGACTGTTGCTCCCCCTCAGCAAGGTGATGGATGATGGAAGAAGCCGCTGAAAAGGATGTGCCGACGAGGCGTGGGGAAAGCTGTATAGGTGGGGCTGGACGACAGAGCGTTGAGAAATTCGCACTGGCGGGGCCGGTTGTCAGAGCGCCGGAAAAGCCGCACTGGCGGGCCGGTCATCGGGAGGCGAGGATTTTGCAGGAGGAGGCCGACATGGAGGCGCGAGCTGCCACAGGAGGAGGTCAGCATGGAGGGAGCTGCGGTGGACAGGGAGGGAGTCACCGCAGGAGCATCGCCCCGGGAGGGCCTGTGCAGAAGGCCGAAGCGGAAGCAGAGGAGCCGCGTAGAGGCGGGGGAGGTGCGGAAGCAGACGAAGCAGCCGACCAACGTAAGGAAGTGCGCGACGGACGGGATCCGGTCGGATCTGGTCGGATCTGGGAGGGCAGTGCTGCTGGAGAAGGGCTGTCCAGGCCTGTCGCTCAGGTAGGTGTACAAGGAGGGCCGACGAGCAGGGGAGGTAGTGTTCAGATCTGGGGGACACTACGGGAGCCGACACAGACAGGGAAGCAGGAGGGGCGTTGTGGGAGGAGCGGCCGTCGGGAAGGTGGGTGCCGGGAGGAAGCCTTCGCGGAAGCGCACAGGAGGAAGCCGCCGGGAGGGAGATGTCGGGTGGGAGAAGTCCTCGATCCGGCATGGATTCGGCGTCGTGAGCTGGAGGGAGGAACCGACGCGGCGAATCTGGAGGAGGTGGGCCGTCGGGCGTTGTTGGATGGATAGGCGGCGCACAGGAGTCGCTGATGCGGGATGAGCTGACGTGGGAGTCCGACGAGAGGGAGCTGCCGGGAGGGAGGAACTGCCGAGGTTCGTCACGCACCGGAATCGACGTAGGAGGCGGTGGCTGGGAAACCACAAAGGGAGGGAGGCGGACCAGGAAAACGCATCGAGAGGGGCTGAGAGTCCATAGAGGCTGGCCAGGGGGCGACACTGATGGTGGCCAAAGGGCCTGGGGCCGTCGCCCCCCATCGGGGGGGATCCTAGAAAAACCTAGGGCTTGGAAAAAAATGGGAGGGAGGGCTCGGGTTGGATTAAACCACCTTTGATACCATATAGTAGGATAAAGAGTGGATACCCAATCCCCAAGGTGCTCTATAAAGGAGGTCTTGAGGTTATTTTATAATGAATAATGAAAACCATATTGGACCACAAGTCCGATGTGGGACGCAGACTCCACATGACCAATTGATAAGGCACGACCCAGAGAAACCCCTTTCATATTATAAACAGATAGAATGAGAAGTATAGGATTGAGGAGAAGAAGAGAAAAATCAGATTAGATGAATACAGGAGAAGACTTCTTCTCCCCCACCCAAGCCACCTGGCCGCTAGAAATATTCTTGTCTACCCTCTCTCTTTCCCCTCTCCCTTATAAAACTGGCTCATGAGGGAATCCATAACAAATAGATGTTCGGGACCACCTCAAGTTTTTAGGCTAGTGACGAGAGGAGTTTGTCGCAGATCCCTCACCAATAAATTATTATTACCTAAGAGGGTACCATAGTGCACAACATAGGGTCGATCTCGAGGAGGCCGCTCACCACACGCCGAATTTCTATTGTCACTATTTATAACCTAACTAATATAAAACCACTTATATACTAATATAAATGGGGGGTTGATTATGAAAATACATAAAATATAATATGTATTAATAATAAAATTAAAAACACAGAAGAAATAAAGAAGACGCAAAGAAGTTAGTGAAGAATCGTTATCGTTTTTGGGAGATTGTGGTGATAAAATCTTTGTTCTTTAAAAATATTTATTGTCAATACTCTACTCAATGTTGAGATTAACCCTATCACTCAACACCTTCTCGTGAATTGTTATTATCCCGCACCGACCCTCCGCATGCAAGATAATATTCACTCACATCATCACCACAATGCTACTCCACCCTGGATACAACATTATAATGATGGAGAGGAAACTATTAAAATGGGAAGAAGAACTCAATAGAAATGAAAGTGGAGTGAACCCTACACCAAATCTGTTTCAGTACTATTGAAGCTCTTAGAATAAAATAAACAGAAACATTGAAGCACAACGAACTCAAGAACCACCACTCCCTTTCGAACAACAATGAGAGTTAGTTCTCCACTTGTATGGAGATTTGAAGGATCATTGTGGGGGAACACAAAATAGAAAATGAAAAAGAAGAGAAATGCCCAGAAGAAGAAAAATACCTAAAATAAAATATAATTAAAATATAAAAAAAACTATTACTGATACCAAACTCCACCATGCCCCCTTGAAATGGCTATATGTAAGAGGTAGAAGAGATGACAATTTATAGAGAAAAATGGGTGAGAAAATTTGGCCCCCAATCTATCCTCCTGATTGATCCGCGCTTTATCCTCATTAAAGGGCAGAATCTTGGAAATGTCCTTCATAAAAGTTGTTCCATTTTATATCCCGCATCCACTCTCCAAATTTCAGCTTTAATGGACACGTGTGTAGATATTTATGACTGTTTTGGTCCGGAACATTTAATCTGGTCAGGTGACTCGTCATATTCCACTCTTCCAACTTCTCACGCGATTATGACCTTGAATAATGATGAATACCGCGTGGACTCCTTTATTAAAGTTGGTCCCCAACTTCTATTCTATCTCCATGCCGAATTTAAGTTTTATTGGACCGGCACACATAGAGATATAATCTCAATAGTAAAAATGTCCCGATCTGTACACAGTTTTCGAGACCCGATTTGTGAGCTAGATTTGAGCCTCCAAATGAATGATTGAGCTTTGACTTCGGAAGGATGAAATGAGACCCATGATGTATGAAAACCTTCAAAAAAGGAATTTCACAATTTCATTTAAGCAAAAAAAGTTATGGCCGAAATATAGAATACAAATAAAATAATTAAATTCCAAAATTGGCTAATTTAGCAATTATTTTCAAAATTCATCTAAAAACTAACGATGTGACAATTTCCCATAAAATAACACTATGATGGGATTTAAAACATTGAATTACAGTATAAAATATGTGAAAATGTTGTCTTCATCAGCTAGCTCCTGGAATATACTTTCCAGACTGTGCTGCTGGTGTCATGGAATCTATCAAATGGATCTTTTTTATATTGTAAGTTAATCTCTTTTCAAAGCAGATTGGAAAAACAGCAGAACAAATAGAAGCAGACATCAGCCGCCCAAAATATTTTAGTCCAAGTGAAGCTGTTGAATATGGGATCATTGACAAGGTACCCCCTGAATGTTTGCACTGTTTTAGGCTCTGTTTGTGTGTTATTTTGTTTATTTAATTTGCCTTGATACACTGTAGGTTCTTTACAATGAAAGGAGTACTGGAGATAGGGGAGTTGTTTCTGACTTGAAGAGAGCTCAATTAATTTAGCTGCACCATTCATCACGTTGGTGACGTTTCTGCTTATCCAGGTATAATTTCGATCATTGAATACACTGGTTCAAGGTTCAATAGTCGGATCATGATTGAACCGTGATCAAATCCTTCATAATTAATTTTATATATTTTAAATAACATAGATTGAAATTATTTACTATGTACAAATCAGTCATAATTATCAATTTAAGATCATTTTATTCATAAAAAATCATACTCTCTTCAGTCCAATTTATAAAGAGAAAAGCAGGGTGTTTTGTGGTTAAAAATATAAGAGGAATTAATGTATTAGTTTTACTCTTATACAAATTAACCTGTATTAATTATGTGAGAATGATTTGCAAATGTTGAATTAATGATATTTTTGAGATTCATTACTTTTTGTGATGAGTTCTTCGAGTCCAACAAACATAGAACATGCCATGTGGTTTCCTTTATTTGTATTTTTTTTATTTTATGTTTTCATTTATTCTATTTTAATTATATTTTTTATGCATGGAAATACAGTATTTGTACTCAGGTATTGAGTTTAAGAAAAGACCAACGTACAGAATAAAAGACATGCCACATAACATATGTTGGTGGAAGTAAAGATAGAGAACATTTGCCTTGATAAAAGTGTAACTCAACACAACACACCCACACAGAACATGTTTTTCATTTGGCACAAAACATTTATCTTGAGGACTTCAATGTTCTCTTTATTTATGATCTCACGCATCTTCAACAATTGAAAACAAATATAATAAATCACTTGCGTACACTTCATATGACATAAGAGTTTTTGCAAAGGAATTGGCACAAAACAGATGGACAACATATAACATATTTGAGTACATAACATTTTAGGCAGAGCATATGCAAATTGCTGGAAGAATGATAATGACCCAACACCAGCTACTTTGTATAATATAAGAGAAGCAACGGAAATACAAGTGGAAGAGGAGGAGGAAGATCGAAAGGCTCAAAGAGCTCTGCCCAAGCCCGTAGGCCGTTTTCCCAAGCCTACGGCCGATCTTCAATATTCTTCTTGCTGCTACTTGTAACACCCCACCGCCATGTGAGCGGAAGAGGAGGAAGATCGGAAGGCTCAGAGAGCTCCCGCCCAAGCCCGCAAGCCGTTTTCCCAAGCCTACGGCCGATTCTCCAATATTCTCCTTGCTGCTTCGCTCACTCCACCTTGGTGCTACTCATAAAAATCCCCCTCCCCCTCCCCCTCCTACCACGTGGAGATGACTTCTCCCCCCACTACTAACAAACTCTAACAAATTCACCCGACTCCCCCATAACAAACTACTCCATACAAAGACAACAATACCCTTTAACGAAATTCCCTCCAGCCCATAGGTTCCTATCACTTGCCTCCCCTTGAAAACAACCTTGTCCTCAAGGCTGAATGGGAGGAACGAGATCCGCGTTGTCGCGGGCTGCCTCGGGGCCCCACTCGGCTACCCCGTCTTCATTTCCAGCGTCGTCCTCGCCCAGTATGAGCACCCGCAAGTGTGGATTGGGACACCGGTGCATGGGTCTGTAGAGTTGACCACATCGAAAACAAAGTCCCTTGCGACGTCGATCCTCCCACTCCTGGGTGGTCAAGTGTCGAACACCTCGTCCGTCAGGGGGTGCGTGAGTAGGAGGCTCTCAGGGAGCTCCATTCCCAATGGTTGCTCCGTGGTTGGGTGGTTGGAGAAAAGCCCTATCCGGTTGGTGCAATCCCGAGCGGATTGGAGGATGCCATGGTTCAGACTCGCGAACCTCGGAGAATTTGCGGGGCCCACCACTATGGAATTGGGAACTCTTGTCGCCCGTGATAGCGAGCTCCACATTTTGAGCTAAGCGCATGGCGTGCAATCGAGTTGGTGGGTCGTGAATGCGAACCCAACTGCGATTGTTGTCGGTCAAGCCATGCAAGAAATAACCGACATACTGGGCCTCAGGTTACCAGGGTAGCAAGGATGTCAGATACTCAAACCGCTCAATATAATCTTAGACTGGGCCATGTTGCTGGTGGGCCGCAAGCTCTTCGTAGGGGTTTTGGATTTCCAAGCCACTGAAACGTTCGATCAACTCCTCTTTGAACATTGTCCATGGCAGAGTACCTCGTGCAAAATTGTAAACCAGTGAATAGCGATGCCCTCTATACTTTAACTGAACCATGGCGATTTTGTCAGCTTCAGTGGTCTGGTGAATACGAAAAAACATCTCAGCGCGCACGATCCGACCCCTTGGATCTGTGCCGGCGAAAACCGGGAGCTCGACCCGCTGAGCAAGAGACTGCTGCTCTGAGCTGGAGTGGACATGTAGTGTGGCTACACCGGCATCCAGAGTGAGCGCAGGGGGGTTGTCCGACTGCTAGACACGTGAGGAAGAGACCTCTGTTACTAGAGACAGACGCCCCTCGTTCGGCTGTGGGGCCTTGTCCAAGCGACAGACTAAGCTAGAGACAGTTTTGGTGAGGTCGACAATGTCGTGCGCCTGGGCATGTCGGAAGGAGGCAGCCTGCTCCTGTCCCCAGGTTTCCAGCAAGGCCTCAAGGTGGCCTAGCCCTCATCCCGACGAGTGTGCTTGCAAGTCTCCAACTTGTCGGTGGTGTGGGGGTATCTGGGCAATGATTAGTCGTGGGAATGGGAGAAATTGGGTGGGTTTGAGAAGCTGGAAAGGGCGCCACAAGTGGTGCGTGCCCGAGTCGACCTTTGTTTTTTTTTGTTCTGCTGCTCACCTGAAGCGGTGTACGTACCAACTGGGTGCGGCGAGGTGCAACACATCGGAAGGCAACGAGCGGTTGACGAAGCACGCTGCCCTCACTGACAAAGTCTGATGGGGGCATGCGTCGTCTGCACTAAGATCGGGCGGGTGCGACAACAGGTCTGATGGCGGCAGACTAGTGAGAGCAAGAACCGCGTGACTATGGTGGGCGGAAAGGAGAAAGCCCATTGTGCTGGTGTCGCGTTTCGCCGATCGTAGTAGTAGGAGACAGGAGCGTAGGGTACCCCTCCGACAGTGCACGACGACGTGGGTGGAGCGGACGACAATGGTTGTCTCCGTCGAATGAAGGCAAACAGAAATATGTTTTTCAGCCGTGTTCTGTACGAGAGTTGCAGATTGAGTGATGCGGAAACGTCGGGAGCAATGAAACAAAACACGGATCACAGAAGAGTAAAAGGGAAAAAAAAAAGGAAGCGGGAACACAGAGATTTACGTGGTTCGGGAATAATCCCTACGTCCACAGAGAGGCAGAAGTTCACTATATGTTGGGAGCACAATTTTACAGGGAGATTTCTCAGAGTTCCTAACACATGAAACCCTAGCTCAAAATAGGCAAATAAGGAGGACGGAACACTATTCCACCAACCTCATAAAGTCCTCTTGCCACAGTGAAAGGGTGCCACCTAAGTCAAAATGTGTTACAGTGGCTGCCGGCTGGAAGTTCAAGGAGCTACAGTGAATGACGGCTGGAAGTCTGTGTTGCTACAGTGTCTTGTCGGTGTCGGTTGGTCAGCTCTGCTATAGTGGTCAACATTGCTACAGGCCCCCCAATTTGGGTTGGGACCTTCGATACTCTGAGCAGGGGCGCGTTGCTCCCTGTAACCCCCAACGAGCTCGCCGCGGAGCTCAACCCGCGAAAGTTGCGGGCCGGTGCACAGTACGACCCGAAAACATTCGGCCCAAATATCATCCGAAACGGATCTGGTTACACCAATCCAACGTGGAGTGCGCACCAGGACGAATTGGAAACACACAGTGCGCGCCGACAGGTCGGACCAAATAATAATGACCCAACACCGGCTGCTTTGTATAATAGAAGAGAAGCAACATTCGGCTCAAAGAGCTCCGCCCAAGCCGGCAGGCCGATTCTCCAATATTCTCCTTGCTGCTTTGCTCCCTTCCCCTACTACCAACAAACTACCCCATACAAACCACGAGCTTTAACACACATAACATGTTCACATAATATGAATTTCAGCGCACAAAACATAATCTTCAATGCATAGAACATATACAAACTAATAGCCAACAAACTCTTAATATTGCCAACAAACTTAAGATGTTAAGACAACATAGACTATCAAGTACACAAACATTTACATGTTCTGTATTTAAACTCAATTTGATCTTTTATTTGATGGTTATGAGATCTTAAACGTCTTGATATATTAAATTAATTTTTAATTCATACAAATATGTTTTGTGGTCATTAGTTCGGTCTCTTATTTTTTAAAATATTCCTTTCATGTGTTAATATGAATGTGTATAACACAACATGTTCGGTGCATTCGTTGTATTTTTCATAATATTATTAAATATTATTTCTTGATAATATTTAAACGTTTATTGCCACAATTTAATTGTTCTGTGGTGTTGAAAATGTTATTTACTTTTTGTGTTTCTTTTATGATTTATATTTTATTTATTTGTAGGTGGGTGAATTCCCCTTACCTCAATGTGAGGTGAGGATATTCTTTTATAGATTAGGAAACCAATATACAAGACGGGTAAGTCCGATGTGGGACTCACCCATTTACACTTAAATGGGTTCCAACACCCCCCCTCAAGCTGGACATGCCCAGATTGGATAGAGTCCCACATAAAAAGAATAACAAGACAATCTCAAACTCCCCCTCAAGCTGGGCCATGGAGGCTGTGAATACCCAGCCTGGAAGTGAGAGACTCAAGACGAGCTCCAGGAAGACCTTTGGTAAAGATATCGGCAAGCTGATCGGCCGTCGGGATATGACCGAAACCGATATGGTGCTGCTCCAGATGGTGGCGGAGAAAGTGACAGTCCACCTCGATATGCTTCGTCCGTTCATGGAAGACGGGATTCGAGGCAATCTTCGTGGCGGCCTGATTGTCACACCAGATATGAGCAGGAGTCGATGCTGGGAAACCGAGCTCCTGGAGAAGATGACGAAGCCAGAGGATCTCAGTGGTGACAGTGGCCATGGCTCGATACTCGGCCTCGGCACTCAAACGGGAGACCACAGTCTGCTTCTTGCTGCACCAAGAGATGAGATTACCGGCAAAGAATACGGCGAAACCCGAAGTAGACCTGCGAGTAGCGAGGCAACTGGCATAGTCCGCATCACAAAAAGCTTCAATATCCAGGTGAGCATGATGTGAGTACCGAAGGCCACGTGCAGGGTCTTTCTTGATGTACTTGGCAATGCGGAGGACAACATCCCACTGAGAGCAGGTGGGATGTTCCATGAACTGGATTACTTTGCCAATGGCACAAGCAATGTCGGGACGCGTCATGGTGAGGTAGTTGAGTTTACCGACCAAGCGTCGATAGCTCTCGGGATGAGGAAAGAGTTCCGATTTGGCATGAAGGGAGCATTCCCCAGGCTCCAGGGGAGTGTCAACTGAGGTGGCGGTGCTCAACCCGACATCCTACAAGATATCAAGAGCATACTTGCGCTGACAGAGAGAGATAGTGTCCGTAGTTCGGGAGACCTCGATGCCAAGAAAGTAGGTGAGGGGACCAAGATCTTTGGTGTGAAAGTGCTGGTGAAGATGCGTCTTGAGGCTGGCGATGCCGCGGGAGTCGCTCCCGGTGATGATGATGTCATCAACATACACTACAAGCAAGATACAGCCGTGTGCCGTCGTACGGAAGAAGACGGTGAGATATTTCATACTCCGAGAGAGGCCAAAGGTGGTGACAACAGTGCTGAAGAGGCCAAACCGGGCGTGAGGAGACTGTTTGAGGCCGTAGAGGGAGCGACGGAGACGGCAGACATGGGAGTTGGCACCAGAGGCAGAAAAACCAGGGGGCTGCTGCAGGTAGACTTCTTCGTCAAGAGAGCCATGGAGAAAAGCATTCTTAACGTCGAGTTGATGATGCGTCCAGTGGTGATGAGTAGCCAGAGAGATGAAGAGGCGGACATAGGCCATCTTGGCGATGTGAGAGTAGGTCTCAAAGTAGTCGACGCCATATGTCTGAGCAAAGCCCTTGGCGACAAGCCGGGCTTTGAGGCGACAGAGAGAGCCATCAGGATTGAGACGGATTGTGAAGATCCATTTACAGCCGACCGCCTGTTTGTTTTCCGGAAGGGGAACAAGATCCCAAGTATGGTTGGTATCCAAAGCCTGCAATTCATCCCGCATTGCGGCTAGCCACCCGGGGTGAGATTTGGCTTCACCGACCGTTCGAGGAAGCGACACGGTCTCCAGAGCTGACAGACCCCTGTAAGAAGATACAAAGAGAGGAGTAGTCTGACAGGATCGAGTACCTTTCCGGAGCGCAATCGGTACATCGACGGGAGCTGTGTCAGGAACATCATTCGAAGCGGGAACAATGGTTTCCTCGGCCGGGATGAGGGGGACAGCGGAAGGACGACGAGAGTAGGTCTGTCCAAAGAGACGACCGGTCGGAGGAGACACCAGAGGTGGGTGAACCATGAGCGGAAGGCAATCATCGATGGTAGTGTCAGGAGGAGGAGAGGGGAGAGTGAAAGGAGAGCTCTCGACAAACGATACGTCGGCAGAGGTGATATACCAGCGGAGGTCTGGAGAGAAGCATCGGTACCCGCGCTGAGTGCGGGAATAAATGAGAAAAATGCAGCGAAGGGATTTGGGTGATAGTTTGGAGAGATTTGGGAGAGTGTCCCGGACATAACAAAGACATCCGAAAACGCGGAGTGGAAGGGAGTGAGGAGGGAGAGAGGGAAACAAGGAATGAAAAGGAGTCTCCCCCTAAAGGATGGAGGAGAGAAGACGATTGAGAAGGTAAGTAGCAGTGAGGATGACATCCCCCCAGAAGAGAAGAGGTACCTGGCGGTGGAAGAGGAGGGCACGAGCGGTTTCCAAGATATGTCGGTGTTTGCGCTCAGCCACCCCATTTTGCTGAGGGGTATCAGGACAAGAGGTCTGATGGATGATGCCGTGAGCCCTCATAAACTGCTGAAAATGAGTGGATAAGTATTCTCGCCCATTGTCAGAGCGAAGACATTTCACAGGGATAGAAAACTGTGTCTGGATTTCCTGAAAAAATGTCTGAAAGGTGGAGAGAACCTCTGTTCGATCGCGAAGAAGGTAGAGCCATGTCATACGGGAATAATCATCGATGAAAGAAATTTAATATTTATAGCCGGATTGACTCGAGGTGGCACAGGGACCCCATACATCAGAATGCACCAAATCAAAGGGTTGGGCGGCCTGTGTGTCAACTCGAGGAGGATAGGATGTGCGATGGTGTTTCGCAAACCGACACGACTCACAAGGAAAAGATAAACGGGGGCTAATATCGGGAAAGAGTTGATGAAGTGCTACGGCGGAGGGGTGGCCCAACCGAGAATGGAGGTCGGCGGCACGAGCAGGGACAGATGCGCAGGCGATGGAAGTCGGGCCATCGAACATGTACACCCCATCCCGAAGCTGACCTCTACCAAGTTCCCGGTTCGGCGTCCGTTCCTGAAACACAACAGAAGACGAGGTAAATATGGAATTACAGTTGAGGTCCTTGGTTTGTTTGCTGATGGAAAGTAGGTGAAAAGGACTGCGGGGAACATGAGCCACCGAGGAGAGGTGAAGAGAGGAGGAAAGGGAACAGGTGCCAAAGCCGGTGATGGGGAGAGTGGAGCCATCAGCAACAGTGATGGCCGAGGACCCAATATAAGGGCGGTAGTCGGAGAGTATACCCGCATCCCCGGTGAGGTGGTCAGACGCACCTGAGTCAAGCATCCATGCAGGGGTGCGATGACTGAGAAGAGCAGTGGGACCCCCGGAATGGGCAAGAGAAGCGGATGAAGAGCCCGACATGGTGGTGGCCCGGTGAGCGTGAATCAGCTGGAGCTCAGCCAGTGACAGATCCAATGATGGGGAAAGAGCAGCAGGTGATGACGCATCGCAGATCGCAGTCTGGCCCTGCCGGGGGTGCGAATCGGGACGACCATGTAGGACCCAGCAGCGGGCTATCAGATGGCCGAGTTGGCTGCAGTGCTGGCAGAGGGGGCGAGGTCGGCCATCGCCACGGCCGCGTCCTTGTGGTCCGGTAGGGCGGCCACCACCACGGCCTAGGAGCGCAGTGTGATCCAGGATGGGAACAGGTGGGGCAAGGGCCCGATGAGCCTTCTGCAGGCGATGATAGACCTGTGGGATATCCAGTGTAGACGGGCGGGCGAGCATCTCAGTAGCCGTCGTGGCATAGTCTGGTGTGAGGCTATTCAAGAGATTGAAGAGGCACAGCTGGTCCCGTTGAGTCTGCGCCTCTGTCGGAGTCTGAGGAATAGGCCAAAGTTCTTGCAGCTCGTCGCGGAGACCCTTCCATTCCATGAAATAGTTTGGAAAGGTCCGGTCCTGCTGGCGGATGTGGGAGAGACGCTGTAGAACATCGGAGACCCGAGCCAAGTTATTGGTCTCGGAGAACATTACAATCAAGGAATCCCATAGCTCTTTGACTGTGTTGGCAGTCCTGGTGACATCCTTCACGGACCGGTCCATGGAGTTGACCAGTAAGGCGAAGATTTTGATGTCCGCCAGCTGCCAAGAATCGAATTTGGGGTCAGTGAGGGCAGGGGGGGGGGGGGGTTTCTCAAGATGAGAATGAAGTCCCATGCCGCGGAGGGACATCAAGACTGTCTTCCGCCAGACGGAGAAGTTTGTGGCATCCAGGCGGTCATCAACAAGCCGTGAGGAGGCCGTGATCAGGGACGGAAGAACGGAGGAGGTTTCCATGGGGGATGGGCGCTGGACATGGCGGCCGGAAGTCGCCAGGTGGAAGGGAAGCGGCCTGGCAGGGGCGCTGCGGGGGCGCAGGCGCAGGGGCGAGGGCGCGGGTGTCGGGCGAGAGGCCGACGAGGTGGAGGGCGCGGCTGGGAAGGGGCGCGCTGTGGGAGGGCGCCGGAACCGGGGCCGGGAGCCACGGCGAGAGAAAGAGCGCCGGGATGGGGGGGGGGGCTGAGGCTAGGGCGCGGGCGTCGGGCCGAGGGCAGGAGGCCGGGGCGCTGGGAAGGGAGCCGCGGCGGAGGGTGGTCGCAGGAGGAGTCGGGGGCGGAAGAGTCCCGGGCGGGAGGGGCCGCGCCGTCGGGGAGGAAGTCCGCAGGGAGGAGCCGACAGAGGAGGCGCGGGCCGCGTCGGGGAGAGAGAGGGCCACCGGGGAGAGGGCCGCCGGTGGAGGGCGCTGCGGGATCTGGCGGCGAGATCGAGGGCGCTGTCGGGGTGAGGGAGCCGCGAGGGCGAGGGCGCGGGCGCCGGGCGAAGGTTTGCTGGGACGAGGGCGCACCGCGGGAGGACGGCGGACGCCGGGCGCCGGGCGAAGGCCCGCTGGGCGAGGTGCCGTGCCTGGAGGGAGGCCCGCCGGGAGGTGGAGGCGTAGCAGGAGGGACAACCGCCGGGAGGAGAGGTACGCCGGGAGGGAGGGCCTGCCGGGAGGGTGCAGGCCGGAGAGGAGCTGGGCAAGAGGGCTGCGCCGGGATAGGAGAGGAGGCCCGCCGGGAATGGCTAGGGCAGGAGGGAGAGAGGCGGGGTCGGGAGAACGCCGGGAATCCTTAAGGGAGGGAGGGTTTGGGATAAAAATCCCTCTGATACCATGTAGGTGGGTGAATTCCCCTTACCTCAATGTGAGGTGAGGATATTCTTTTATAGATTAGGAAACCAATATACAAGACGGGTAATTCCGATGTGGGACTCACCCATTTACACTTAAATGGGTTCCAACATTATTCAAATGCTCCATTGCGTTGATGGGATAGTGTGTTCAACACTAAATGAATTATATTGATTGAACATGAATTACATTGATAGAACATGAACTATATTACACAAATCATGGATTATATTGACAGAGCATGAAATATATATAGAACATGAATTATATTGACAGAACATGAACCTGAACACACAAAATATATTCACAGAATATGAATTTCAGCACATAACATTATCTTCAATACAATACATGTTTTGTGGTCAGTGTGTACGAGTTAACATGTTTTATGCTCTTTATTTTTATATGGTCAACACAACTTATATTACGTGTTGTGACGTTAATATGTTTCTGTGTTGAGAACATGTTTTAATCTTCTTATTTTTAATATTAATGTTTGCAAAACATATGTTGAAAATATATTTTGTGCTGAGGTAGAGACTGACAAACTGCATGTTTTGTGCACTTTTATGTTATGTGTACTCAGGAGAATGTTGTATGGTTGTGAAGGTAAATGTTCTTTGGAAGATATTTGAAAAAAGTTTGAAGTTGTGGAAAACAAATGATGGTTCAGCAGAACATATGTTCTATGTTCAAAGACAAATGTTTTGTGATAGTAAGTAAATATTCTGTACTGTTAATCAAATGTTTTGCTGTTGCATTGAGTTAAATGTTCTATGCTTGATGCTGCTGTGTGAAGAAGAATGTTCAGTGTCAAGCGGGGACATGAGTTTATATATTATAATATACCTTGATGACTTGTTTTCGCTTAAATTTTAGACCAGTCCATCGTCTTTCATTACAATAAAAAACTATTAAGGATTTATGTTACGTTCATCTTAAACCAAAGGACAATAATCACCCCTATCTTTTTCAATAAAGGCTTGTATATTTCATTTAATGGGCCAATTTTTATTAAGAATAGTCAAGCCTATAAAAATCAAACTGAATCTAAATATCAAATTATATCGTATTCACCAATTGATTTTAATGACTCATTTGACTTAAATCAGCTTTAATCGGTTTATGTTGGTTCAATTTGGTTAGTTTTGGCTGGTTTGGTCTAAGCTACACACCCTTCATGTTATACATGTGTGTGCATGTTTATAAATGTTAAGTGATATGCATTTTATAAATGTTTTGTGTTTATGCATCATCTAGTGATTTCTGTGCGCGTGCATGTTTTTGTGTTTTGCGTTGTGTTATGACTTATGTTTTGTGTATGGGTGTGTGTTAAGTTCATGTGCTGTGTTGTGCATCATATAAATATTATGAGCCATACTTCGTTCTATAGGATCGGATAGGAAGTATTACATGTGTTTTTTGTGTGAGATGTGTGTTGTGTGTGCATTATTGCATGTTTTGTGTGTTGTGTTATATCATGTTTTATCATATTATGTAGCTATATTTATGTTTTTATGTTTATATATTTTGTTTATGAACTATATATATATATATATATATATATATATTTGAAAAGGTCTAAGCTCAAGCCTCCTTTATTGAAATGAAAAAAAGAGAGAACCTCTTTAGAGTCGGTAAAGAGGGAACTCATTACAAACAAGGATATTGTGTTTATGAATGATATATAAATAAATATAACAAGTTTTGGGTATATTTTAAATTTTATGATGTTTTGGGTAAGAAATATGGAGTGCTTTTTTTATAGATTTTTTATGCTGCATGGTGGTCTTGGTGACCATGCATGATTGACCAATGAACATCATGGTCGAGGCTAAGAGTTCCATGGTTGGTGCATGGTCCTAATGATCATGTAAGGTGAGCGTGCGTGTCTTGTTGGGATTCAAAACCACCGATCACCAGAAGCTTCAAGAACAAAATAAAGCTCAGAAAATTCTAAAGATCAGAAGAACCCTATGACACTGATGTATCAGAACTTAGAAGTTAAGCGGCACTTAAGCCATCACATCAAGTTGACCTACTCACACACTCAAACAAGCACATCTCACGGGAACAAGCATTCAAGTGAAATAAAACAAAAAAGAAATGGACAACAAAGATTTATGTGTGGTTCAGACGTTAGTCTTACATTCACGAGGGAACACAACTTTTTTCCTTTCATTTCATAGAAGTTGCAAGATTACAAACAGAGTTACTTTTATGTATAGTTTTTCAACCTTTACATATCAACAAAGCTAAACTGAATGCACAAGTGCACACGTGGTCCTACCCCAATTTTATAGTCGGGCACAACCGGTCAACTAGTTCCATTGTCTTCCAACATTTTCAGGGGACCCACTGTTTGCATTAGTAACCTCTGATCCCCTTTATGTGCCTCTTCCTCGACTACTAACTTTCAATAAGTTGATTAAGTTACTCTAATGCATCACTTTGATGACTCTTACGTAATTCCTTTACTGCTGAACTGTGAGGAAACCCTTACATATTCTCATCAGTGAACCTTTATGCATGCCATTACTTTCGGTCATCCATCATCTGTACCATGACCATCTGTACACCAGGTTACAAAAAATCAACTTCCGGGCCATTGCATTCACTGATTTCAACTATCGTGAGTCTTCATCAAGCCGAAACATAAATCCTAGAGTTTCTCCTTCTGGATGTTTGAATTGAATCTTGAAACAAACTTTACATTTCCCAAAAATCTCTCACTTGAAGACCGCTTACAAGGAAACACGACAACCACAACACTTAGGCAAAACATTGATCATCCCTGTAGAGACTCAGTTTTTGCCTTGTAAGACTTTGGAATATTTCTACATATATTTACAGAGTCAAACACTGAGACGATGTGCAATTTCGGGGTCCGGAGTGCCTGAAATAATTTATACAAAAATACTAAGTATATTGTATACTATGCACGTGGTAGAAATGAGTTATCTCTTAAAAGGTAGCTCAGATCAGAAATATGGGGCCACAGTTGAGTCCGGAGCGTGCCGTTTACCCTAAGCGGGGTATAACCTTTGTCGACGTAGGTCTTTGGTATAAAACGCAACGAAGGGTGTTTTTGTAAATAAAATAATTAAATTTAATTATTTTATCTTGAATGCCAAATCAAATAATTTTCAAATAGGGACTCAGATTGGAAATCTGAGACATTCGTTGAGTTCGGAATGATGTGTTTTGCCTAAACATGACATAAAAGTGGGGGTGCGGGAATTTTGGATTTCCCCGCTGAGCGGGGGCTTCTATAAATAGAAGTTTAAGAGTTAAGGATTAGGGTTAGCCCTAATCCCCCCTCTCCTCTCTCTCTCTCTCTCCCTACCAACCGTTCTTCATCTGTTCTTCGTCAGACTGAGGAGCGATCTCCTCCGAAACCTCGGCGGATCGAAGCAGAATCGCAGCGCACATGTCAGAATCGATAAATGGATCAATCGAGCTAGGATTTCCTCTACTTTTGAGTTCCGATTCAAGTTTTTTAAATTGAAAATCCTTCATTGCCTGTTTATTTCTTCGTTTTGATTATCATTGTTGATGGTCCGCATAAGGGACCACCAGAACTAGGCCGGACGACGGTGCGCGGCGGCCGCAGAGGGCGGCACGATGGAGCCGTCGTAGCTGGAGGCTGGAGGCGGAACTGGGGTTTGGCGCTGGACCGGTGGGGGAAGGCCGGCTGGGGGTCGGCGGCCGGTGTTGTGAGGGCGAAGCAAACGAAGGCCGGATGCCGACCGGGGCGGCTGGCGGCGTGCGGCAGGCGGGAACTCAGCGACCGGGTCGCTGGAGCGACGAGCGAGCGACCGACGGGGGGCATGAGGACCCGTGCAATGCGGGTCTTCCACGTTGACGCAAGAGCAGGGGAGGACCACCCATGAGGGTTGGTCGGTGTCGGCTGGCGGGCCGCGGACCACGTGGCTTGGTCACGGCAGAATGGGTTGGACTCGCGGTCGGGACGCGAGCCGACCTAGGAGGAGTGGGTCCAACCAGTTTGGGCCGGACCGACCCAGTTTGGGCCGGACCGACCCAGTTTGGACCGAGATTCTTTAAATGCTCGTTTCTTCTAAACCGTGCGTCCGTTTGATGCGCCGTCTGCGACCATGGGACCCTCTCATTGAGACAGATCTTTTTAGACCAATCTGGGACTTTTAAGACTTTGTTTCATTGTTCGGGTTCACGAAACGCCTAAGTTAAATAATAATAATATAATTTTTATTATTTAGAGATCTTGTATCAGACCTACCTTCTAAATGGAATTCCCATTTGATGCACCGTCATAGGCACTGTGACCCT
Organism: Viscum album; assembly: GCA_963277665.1. Classification (NCBI taxonomy): domain Eukaryota; kingdom Viridiplantae; phylum Streptophyta; class Magnoliopsida; order Santalales; family Viscaceae; genus Viscum; species Viscum album. Next base: position 309,339,168 of record OY728133.1, on the reverse strand, counting down.
GGAGTTTAGGAGGACTTTTCAAGACCACTTTTGAGTTTTTAAACTATTGTTGTGGTGCGAGCCCCACGAGGGCCGAATCACATGTGTCGTGGTGAAATGCAGCCTTTTCATTGGGTATCCATTCTGGACAAATGAGTAGTCAATTTCATGTGTTTTTCCGAGAGGATCGCAATGGTGTGATCGATATAATTTTTTTGGGGACCAAGGTGTGGGCCCCACGAGACATCTTTCGGGCACAATGCGGCGACTTTCTACTTTTCCACCGGATGTTTGTTTGGGACGAATGAATAGTCGTTGTTGCATGTTTTTCCATAAGGATCGCAAGGGTATGACCCATTTGGATGTGAGGAGCCTTTTTTGTGATCTCATTAAATGTGGAAACATGAAAGAAATATCAATGGAAGATCCTTTTGACATGTTTAAAGAGAACCCACGACCTGAGACAACCTCAACTCTTGTGAGAGTGGAGAAGATGTATGAAGAGATGCGGTCAAATGTTCTTGAGCCATTTGAGGAGGTATGCCATCGTAATTATGCTTTGGCCCTTTGGATCAACGACGAGCATCGTGCGATCGTCGACCTTTTGACTAAGCGTGTCAAATACTCTGGGAGTAAGTCGACACGCCTAGGGGTACTTGTTCGTTGTTTAGTACCCAAGAATGGTTAGGAACACGACCAAGCGACGAGGCGGGTCCACAAACATGTGATCCCCACATGTGTTGTGTACCACTTACGAATTTTCCATCTCTCACATCTCTTTCTTTTGGACTTGGATTTTGGCATACGTGTAGCCTATCTTGAGTGTTTCTCCATGCAGAACGTGATGATGCCCTCTATAGAGGCTTACGAGTTATGATGTGAGATGTTCCAGGTGTGACGCCTATCCAGGGCGACACCCGGTGACTGTAGTAGTGTTTTCCCGAGAGATACCATCTAGCAGGGATGACCAGTGATCCTCGATGCTTTTCCAAGAGGTACCATCCAGCAGGGATGACCAGAGCAGTTCCAGGCATACCTCCAGTTGGGTTGGGCAGTGGGTCCTCGATGACAGAGCCGGGCATACCTCCAGCTGGATTGGGCAGTGCATCCCCGATGACAGATCTGAGCATACCTCCAGTTGGGCCGAGCAGTGGGTCCCCGTCGACTTGTGAAATGATCTCTCGACTGTATGACATAATGAAGAGACATGGTTTGACGTGACTTTGGACTCTCGAGAAAGAGGGACGCTTTTACCACTAAGACGTGTCCTTGTGACGTGACCTAAAACCGTGAGGGCGAGACAGTGTCATCTAAAGAGAATAGTATAAACGTGCGGTGATTGAGTCCCTTTGACTTGCAGTTTAGGGCAGACGTGTGGAATGCTGGGCATCTATGGTGGTTACTTCTGGGACTGTTGGCTACTCTTTTCCTGGGCTAAGCTTGTGAGATGGAGATCCCCTTACTCTCTCATCTGGGTTTCTTTGACTGAGCGCGCACGCGCACACACACACAGATATATATATATATATATATATATATATATATATATATATATATATATATCCTATTTCCAGTACCCACTCTTTGGGTTTTGGTTACTCTCCTTCCAGGAGAGGTAAAGATGCGCGGGGTATGCCACGTGCTTTTCGTGTCTAGCTTCTCGTGGTTGGATATGTTTACTCTCCTGCTATATGTAGCAAAGACTCGACGAGAAGTTCATCTTCTCACCGTTTCTAGCTCCTTGTGTTTAGACAAGCTTACTTCACTTTCTTGTCGGGTTGAGCTGCACTCCTTTTACTATACCTTGTTTTATCTACTGCTCCCCTCTTCAGTACCTCTCTTGCTGCTCTATTGATCTTTCGGGCATCCTACTGAGTATTTTTATATTCACCCCTTCTTGGGCTTTGCCCATATTTGGTATAAGGCCCCAGCCTTAAACCTTACTTAATCTTGAGTCATTACAAGATTACACATTGAGGATCTTTTCAGGTTTAGAGTTTTAGAAAATTAGATCATAAAACTTGCATTACATTCCACATTTAAACAAAGTGGTTACATAAAAGATAGTATTCATTTTTCCCATCAATGGAAACATATTTAAAATAAAACATGGATTATTTCTTGACACTTCCTTGACACTATCATCACATCATGTACCTTTCCCTTGACCTGTGAAAATCATTTCAAAAACTTGGGATGAGCATAAAAAGCTCAGTAAGGGTTATAAAAATATGGAAAGGAAACATGAGTTCATATATACATAAGAATGAAATCATACTTTACCCATAAAACATATGCACTTTAACATACCTCATCAAATCATGAATAAATCATAGAAATCATAATACATAAAGGTAACTTGAGGCATTCATAACATTCTTACGTAGGGAGTAACCCTCTTGGTTACGTTTGGAATACCCATCACAGTATATTCCCTAAATCTCTTCGGAGAAACCTTAACGTTTAACTCCTTCGCGTTACCCAATGCATTGGAGAGCTATATTGGGCTCACACGCCCTTAGTTTATCATGGAACAACCCGTCTTCATAATAATTCCCAAGAACCACAACATAATCGTATCACATAAAACATGCATAAAGGAAACACAACATTTCCACCTTTCAATCACAAGATATCAATACAACACATTGATATAAAAACATTATGAAAACCATTTTCAATACCAAAATAAAATAAAATTAAAACATGGTATTTATTTTTCTTTTTTAAAAAAGGTATGGCTTGTAGAGGAAGCCGAAACTCAAATAATAGTCACGGCGGCGGAGAAGTCGTTGTCGCCGCATACGTACGACAAAAACATTCCCTTTTGTCGTTTAGTAAAATGCTTCGTATAAAAAAGATTCCTTTTAGATAAACGTAAAAGTCAAAGGGGTTTATACACCGTATAAAAGAAGGTTGTGTATAAAACAAAATATGCCTCAATGAATGGAGATTGAGATGAAGTCCCTTACCTCGAGTCCGACTTGACTCGATCGTTCTTTAATCTCCTGAATAATAAACTTGAGTTAATTTATACTTGCTTAAGAACATTTTTCAATTTCATTATTCCTTTTATATCACTTATTACCATGTCATAAACACTATGTTATTATTTAAGTTAATAACGGTCGTTTTAACGATCATTGGTACTTGAGTCAAAAATAAACTCTTTATAACTACAAGTTGTTCATGTGGTAAAATATCCATTATATCCAGAATTGTATTCATGATGTAGATATCATATATATCCAGTATATTCATTCATTTATAATATTACATAACATTTAGAGGTAAGAAATGAAATGCACTGTTCATGGAGATGGTAAGCCGTACGTACGCATGAACGCTACTTCCATTTTTATTTCATATTTAATGGAATTAAAACATAATGATACATAATAGTATTTTAATTCCAGTATGGTATCATTTATAATATCATTAAATATATCCTTTATACATACCACATATGGTATTAACGAATCAAATCACTTTGAGGGGGCGGTAGTCCGCACTTCCTAAAATGAAGATATCGCGTATACCCATAATGGAAGCCATAAAGGTATGCCATAAATGAAAAATACAGAAGATTAAGGAAAACATAAACATATTATATATCATATATAAATATAGTGACATATTAATGTCCACCTTTTAAGGTGTTAAAAGAATATTGAACAATCATCGTTTCGTGAGGCAAAAATTCGCCATTCACGGAAACAGTATGTTCTTTAACCATTAGATGTAGGTGTGTGTAAGTGTAGCTCAAATCCTTCTTATAACAACATACTAGTATATGAAAGATACTGGTGTTGTTACAAAAGAAATGAATAAAAAGAGTTTAGGGGGTTGGAGAAGCAAAATAAAACATAAGAACACAAGAGAAGACATTATCTTAAAATCGGGAAACTCTCTTTGATTTGAGCTCAAAGGCTTCCTTGGGAAGACTTCTGCCCAAAGTGAGGCTTCAAGGAGTAAGAGAGGGATGTTGAGAGACAAAATGAGCAGGGGTTGGCCGAGCCAAAGGCTTGAGAGGTGTAGGTAAGGAGGTAGAGGTGAGGGCCTTTTATAAGAGGAGAGGAGGGGCACTCTTGGAAAGTTACAAAATGTTACTTTATTTTCAAATGGGTTTCAGATTTTAAAGGTCCCACATTGATGTATTATGAGGATAACGTGATAAGGGTTCTAAATATACTCATCCAATAGGTCTTTGACAAGTGTAAGTTATAGTTTTAACATTATCTTTTCATTTTATTTAAATCCTTTATTAATGAGGTAATCGTTGCATCATCATGATGTCATAAATAATTTAATTTATTTAATGTCTAAAAATTATGAAAAAAATATTATGATGTATGAAATCTTTTTAGATTTCCAATGAATATTTATAGTCCATAATATCATCTATGTAGACAAAATTAATTTTTTTTTACTTAGGTGATACATTCTTTGTTATATTTTCTTTCTTTAAAAAAATAAAAAGATAAAAAGTCACTTTCCCACAAAAGTGATTCCATGAGGTCCTCAAGATTGGCATAAGGCATCCCATGGCCGGCCATGAGACAACCAGTAGAATTAGGACACATGTTGGTGTCATTTTTTTTATTATGATATTATTTTATTATCCTTAACTACCCGATTACTCATTAATCAAGATAATTAAAGATAATTACCGTCGTTACTATTCATAATGCCCAAAAACAAAAGAGTCATGATTACATAATTTGGAACTTATGATTCCAAATATGTAATCCATTTTACCAAATTCCAAACACATAAATTGCAATAATTAATTTAAAAATAATTCTCATTGTCAAAACAAATAGCAGGTTTTTTTGAAACAATTTCTATGAAAAGTTTGGCATTAATTTATGCCCAATTCCAAAGTGAAATTATTCCTAATGACCACCATTGGATTAAATGGTAAAAATATATTCATATTACACTTTAAGACCAATTAAAAAGATAATCTAACCATATAATTAAATTAGATGAAAAAACAGTTTTGATGTAAAATGCAGTATTTTTCACTATTCATTAAAAAATGAACATTGTCAGAAAAATACCAAAAATTTATCCAATGTAAATTTCAATGTCCCAATCATAAAGAATATGTTTATTTTTACAAATAGATATTATAAAATTGTCAAAAGTTTGATTTAAAAATGGTTTGCCATCAAAAGGCAGTAAAACAATCTTTTAAAAATATTAGTGTATTCCATACTTAAGATTGGATTTATTATCATTTTAAGCCTCTAAAACACTATCCAATTCATAAATAGACATAGATAAAAATATCTATTATTCATTACTTAATTGGGATGTTACACTTGGTGTTCCCTTGTAGATGACGTACAGGTTAATCGTGAATTTAGAGGAGCTTAGGGATACAGGGTGCTTGGACCGCATGCGGTGGCCGTAGCTTGAGATCTAGGAATGGGGATCTCCCAGATGTTTTATTTTTTTACCTATTGCCGGGTTGTGTAACTTTTCTAGTTGGTCGTGTATTTTTCCCCTTTTTCCTTTTAGTTTACTTTTCTGTACATGTATTGTTTAAAGGTCGATGCATATTTGTGGTTTATTTATAGCAGTGTTGTATCTTGTTTTTCCTTTCCCTCTGCACTTTTACATTGAGTTGGCTACGTGTGTGTGTATAGGTTCATAGGAAAAAGCCTCCTTTGAGTTTGTTGTGCCTTCGGCGTTAGTCACCAGCCCCTGGCCTATGGAGGCAGGATTGGGGTAGTCGCGGCTCGAGCCCAACATGGGTTGGGTCATGACAAAGTGGTATCAGAGGTGGGTCATTTCTTAGGACGTTGTTCATACATTCCCTAAAAAAGAATTGGTTGGGTTTTAGGGAAACAGTGTCAACATGTCTCAAGAGTGTCTCTCAGGCCAGGGAGTCCAGTGATGGTGCGACGACTGACGTAACCATTCACGAGGATCCCGATTACCTGCTTGTCAACTCGGCATGCTAATACATTTGTTGTAGGGAATAATGGAACATGCATCATCTAGGATTGAGTCTTTGACTGTCCTTCTTGAATAATCTCCCCTTTGTTGATATATATATACTCTTTTGACCGCAGTACTCCTTGATGGATTCGGGATGCCTTTGTGACGCCAGCCAGCCAAGATATTAGCTCCAATTCGTGACGACGATTCTGTGAGCGATGAGGCCTCAGTTCAGGATCCATCATGCGATCCCCTTCCTCCAGGTGGGCAAGTAGCAACACCTCCACTTGTTGAGAAACAATTAGTTCTAGTAGAGCAGGCTGAGGATGTGCGCAGGTTGAGCACACTTTTTGAGTTCCATTGACAGAGACCGCTGAGGTTCCACAATGATCTAGACCCTCAGGCGATAGAGGTTTGGCTAGAGTCAGTGGTTTGCCTCTTCAGGCTTGTTCGGACATCGACAAATCAGATGGTGGCTTTGGCAGACAGTCTTCTCCACGGAGCAGCTAGACGTTGGTGGAGGTTGGTTACTCAGATGCGTGTGAGTTGGAACTCATGTGGGATGACTTCCAGCAACTATTCAGTGAGGAGTACTACCCCTCATGCTTATGTTCTGTCTAGATTCAGGAGCTTCTGGAGCTCCAGCAAGGAGGGATAATGGTGAATGAGTACGCGACTGGGTTCACAGACTTTGCACGCTACTCTTTAGACATGATCCATGACGACAACTTCTAGGCATGGAAATTTGAGTAGGGTCTCTATAGGGGAGATTCATGCTAGTGTAGTGACCTTGTGCATCCTCACATTTTCCGAGGTGTAGGAGTGAGCACTAGTGACAGAGAGATTTCTATCTGAGGGGCACCAGTTGGCCGGTTTTGGTAGTGGGTGCAACAAAGTTGGGACGTCTGCCACAACTAGAAGACGTCAGTTGACATGACCTTGATATAGGAGGTCTCCCCTTGATAAGACTCAGGCACATGGTCGAGGACAATGTAGAGCATGGGGGCAGCCCTGGATGGGCCGATGCTATACTTGTGACGGGTGAGGTCACATGGCACAAGACTGCCCAACCAGACCTGCTGAGTTTTCCAGGCAGTTGGTAGATGCACCGCCACAATAGATGTGGTACCGTGATCAGGGATCTCCTAGGTGAGGATAGGGTGGTCCCCAGGGAGGCGGTGCTGGCATAAGAGTAGGAAGAACTATGGTTGGTGGATGATGTTGCGAGGTCCTTCCACCACCACCGGGTAGCCCACGTCAGGCTCAGGGTGCTGGCGGTCGGGGCCGCGGGCAGCTGCATGCTTTAGATTTCTACAATCCTACAGTGTGCGATATGGTAAGAGGTACGCTTTGTGTCTCTTCTACCTTTTTGCGGTATAACTTGTTCGACACTGTGTGAGACACTCTTTCCTACCTGCTTCTTGCTTGAGGTTTTACCAGGGTGATGCGAGGTGTTAGTGTAACCCTGTGTCGGTGTTGTTCAACGTAGCTTTGAATGCATGAGGAAGAGTGGGTTCTTCTCCCACAGAGACATGTTTTTTGTAATGTGAGAAAAACCGTGAGGGCGAGTCAGTGCCGCCCAAATCAGATAGTATCGAGGTATGGTGGATGAGTCCCTCTGACTTGCACGTTCATGGAAGGGTTGTGCAGTGGAGTGTTAGATCAAGTCCTGGCATTGATGGTGGATTTTTTCTACTTGACCTCCTTTTGCTTTAGATGCCACTAGTGGGATCAGTAGAGTGCCTGTTTTGGGGACTACCCTCCTTCCAAGAGGGGAAAAGACGCACAGGGTATGCCATGTGCTTTCTCTGTCTAGACTCTTGTGGTTGGATGAGTTTACTCACCTACCCTGTTCATTGTTACCTTGTGTTCACAACATCAATCTTGATACTACAGTAATAAAGTACAGGTCGAGGTGATGGAGATCCCATGAACATAACGACACGACTCACTATCTGGAGCTGGTAGTAGTAGTCTTCACCCTGAGAATGTGAAAATTCTACCTTATGGGAGAGCGCTTTGTGGTTTGCACAGACCACCAAAGTCTCAAGTACATCTTCACCCATAGAGACCTGAACCTGAGGTGGAAACGCTGGTTGAACTTTCTATAGGATTATGAATTTGAGATAGTCTATACTCTGAGCATGGGAAAAATTGTAGAAGATTCCCTTAGCAGGCAATACCAGAATCGTCTAGAGTGGGAAGTTTCAAACACTACTGGAAAGGCAGTCTATACCAATGGGTTTAAACTGTCGGTATAGGTTGGAAAACCGTTGGTATATCCTATACCAACATTTTTCCAAACTGTTGGCTAGTTAGGCGTCGGGATAAGCCTATCCCAATGGTTCTACTGCAACCATTAGTATAGAGCTCAGTAAATGTTAGTATCCCAACGATTTCAGAACAACCGTTGGTATATATTTATACCAACGATTTATTAACCGTTCATATATAATACAATTTAACAATTTAACAGTTTACCAATGGTTTTAAAACCATTTTTATAGAGTTTTACCAACGGTTTTAGTAAACCGTTGGTAAAGCCACCCTTTTCAACACCATACCAACGCTTTTAAACCATTAGTATAGAGTTTTTCCAGAATTCTGCACAGCAGCTAGCCAGAATCCCCTCCATTGCATATACCTACATACAACACTTAAAAAAAAACACCTGCAATTGCACTTAAAAACATTAGACTCTTCTAACCATGGAATGCACCTGAACATAGTATTCCCCATTTCAATATTAATATGATAACCACTCTTCCAACTAACCCATTTCAATTTCTTTGGTGCAAACATCTCAAAATTTTGACTTTACTCAAAATTCTCACAAATATTTTATAATCGAGTAGTCAATGGTGTGTTATCTACTACACCATGACATAGTTAAAACTTTTTTTAGAAAATTACATGAAAAATGATCATTTCTTAGGTAAAAAATCTCTTTTACTTCTCATATGAGTATTATACATCCTTGTTGTGTTGATATTATTGATTGATGAGTTTAGTATTTACAACCCTAATGATTTTTAAAAATAGTTCATTGATGGTAGGTACTGAATTTTATAGATGTATTTAAATGAAGGGTTGTAATGAAATTGAGTAGAATTCTTACTCAAAGAGATATTGAAGAAACCATCCATGAATTTATGGATGAAGGGAGCCATCATCATCACCCCGATGGTGAGAGACCAATCAACTTTAGAAAGTGGGAATAAGATTGGATCAAAATGGTGTCCCATAATGTAAAGCATCAAAAGACAATGAATCAGAGTAAGATGACTAAGAAGTGGTATAATGACAATGAATAAGCTCAAGTTCTTCAGCCAAGAGTTTGAGTGTATGCTTTGGTGGATCTTGTGACTCACCGAAGGCTACCCGGGTAGTGTGAAGGGCCATTGGGCATCCATTGAGAGTCTAATAGACATCAATGTGAAGGAATTTTTTTCCATAATGTTGTAAAATGATGTGTCTATGGCCACTTTCACAGGCAAGTCCATGAGTAGTGGAATAGTGCACACCACCATGTCCTTGAAAAGATGTCATGGAACTATGAGAGGGTGATAAGGAGATCTCATGGAAGGGGATGCTAGGAGGGGCCATGGATATGGGTGGTTTTGGTAAGGAGGGTGGTGCGTTGGGGAGGGTGTGTAGGGTTGTTAAATAGCTTTGATACCATGTAAAAAGAGAATTCATAGAATCAAATTATAGATAAAGAAATAAAGATAAAAGTAAGACCACTAACCTAATCAATCCTTTGAATGTTGAATCATATATTAAATATCCAAATACCCTAATTACTTTATAAAAAAAGGTGATAATACATTGGTAAAAGGTGCTCTAATTAAAACTATATAGTATTTAGGCTACCCGAGACAAGCATAATGTGACGTACCTAATCACACATATATTCAGTCACAACAAATCAGCAAACATCAAATGTTAGTAATATTAGTAAAAAATGTAACGGACCAATTTTTCCCTCATCACCATCACTGTCACTATCATCACTGTTATCATCAGCCTCATCCTCATCCTCATCCTCATCCCTACCCTTGTCCTCATCCCCTTCCTCATCCCCATCCTCATCCCAGTCCTCATCATCGGCCTCATCCTCGGCCTCATCCTCACCCTTGTCCTCCGCCTCAGTCTCAACCTCTACCTCAGCTTCAGCCTCATCCTCATCCTTGGCCTCAACATCATCCTCGTCCTTAGCCTCTTCCTCACCATCATCATCGCCAAGAACGACATCATCTTGAACACCACTAGAACTGCCACCTGATGCACTATATATTAAATGCATCGACGAAATATATTCATCACAAGCTGTGTTGACCTTTGGTGGAAGTTCTTGATATAAAACTTCCATCAGTTTCATAAATTCCGTGTTTGCCCTAGTAGACTGTTCTTCCACCTATGTGACCCTTTTTTCAGCTTGTTCTGCCTATGCCTTAACATTTTCAAACTTAGTGGCACTATAACTGGTACCTGAAGAGGTCCAATACCTCGTCGGGACTATACTCTTCCCAGGTCAGTAGCATACTCTGCTAGGGTTCTCATCTCCCAACACCTGATGTAAGTGATCATTTGGCCCAAAATTGTCAGGTTTTTGGGCATCAAGGGCCTCCAAAGTAGTCTGTTACAAATATAAATAGATTATTAAGTTACAAAATAGATATTAATATTTGAAATCAATAAATTAAAATCTGCTACTGTGTCGGTTCATTAACCACACTTCCATCCTTTTTTTCCTTCTACTCGAGAAAAACAGTTTTTCTCGAGGCACACATCCTTCAATATTCAATACCTGCCTCTGTAATGACATTGAATGTTGGAAACCATAATTAAAAATAGGTTACCTATAATTAATTTCATCACTAAAATTATGTGAAAAATTTATAAATAAAATAAATTATGGAGGAAACAATAGAAAGTGAAAGTAATAAATAAAAATTATAAACAACTGTCATACCTACTTCCTCTCGTGATCTAACATCATAGTACGCCCCAAAGCGTGGATGTATTTTTTAGCATCAATGTTTTTTTATTTTTTCTGGATGATTCCTAAATAAAATTCAATAATACAAAAGATAGTATTAATGAAAAACATGAAAATTATCATTTAAATACCTTAAATGTGATTAATACCTTAAAATTGATAGTCATCCAATGAGTAATCATTTTTAAATACCGTTCTATTGGAAAATCATCCATGGTAGGCACTGCCTCTAACTCTGTGCCAACTCTATCATGCCAGCCAATATACAACTTGTGCTTATAGGATCCCCAAAGATCACTTAACTCCTTTAGACGTGCTGGCAGTGTACCCTCACCATCGGGAAAATTAAACCGAAGCTGACACCAAAATATTAATTCATATAAATACAAAAATAATATTACATTAAATACAACATATTTTTTTTTACCCATATATGTGCCCAAGAATTATCCTTGACTTCGTTTTTCTACTATCTCCATGAGATTGGGTTGATGAGATTGATGTCAGAGTATTTGGAAAGCATCACCAAAAAACTCCGACATTGCTGCCCTATTTTTTCGATCATTTGGTTGTCTTCATTGTAGTCCACCATCAACTGCATGTAGAAGTTCCACACCAAACACATGTGTGTACACCCCCGCCCCCGACGCCTATCATTAGATGTATCTGTTATGATAGAAAAACAAATATTTTATCAATACATGTTACAATGAAAATAAATTAAGGTAAAAAAATTTGTTAGGGTTCTAAAATATACCTGTGACAGTCTGCTCAATGGGAACCTCTGGATCTGCTTCCAGTGAAGGAACATCACCCTATACTGGTGGAGTGGGTCCTAGTGTATGCTCTGTAGGCATAGACTATGTCGAAACAGGAGTCGAAGAAGGAATGTAGAAGCTCAGAGAAAAAGAAGTAGATGGTAAAGAAGATGGCATAAATGGCTGAACAACTGTATAATATGGACGAGGAGTGAGAATCATCATGGGATATGATAATTATGGGTGATGAGGCTCAGATGTAGGGGGGGTGAAAAAAATGGGAGGCCTAAATATATTGTGTGTCCCTAATGACATAGAAGAATCAAAATGTGTGGAAGATGGTACACCAGTGAGAGGGGTAGGGTCTAAATGGGTATGCTGACTGGAGTGCCTAGCTCTATACCACCCCCTTGTACCACCGACCTAAGTACTCGGACCACTACTAGGCTTCTCGTCGAATAACTGGTGCCTAAGTGGTGGATCCTGCATAAAAGTTTAAAACAAAATTAATTACATGACATTATATGTTGTTGATATATATATATATATTTGAAATAAAATACTCACAACATGCACTAATGGAGGAATGCCCATCTCAGCCATTCGATGATTGTTGTCTGCCATATTTTTTCTTCACTACTCATATGGTTTCATTTTCTTCATTTGAAAAAAAATATGGAAGTAATTAGAAAAGGATAACTACTATATAACCAAAAAAACAAAAAAAAAATTGAAACATGGATTATTTATCTTAGGTCATTCGATTCATATTTTCAGTTAGGTAATTTAGTTATTTTTGGCCTAGGTCATTATTTTCATTGGTTTTGATTTTTATATCAATTAATTTTATATGTCCAGTTCAGTTTATCTAGTTTTTTGTTACAATTTAACTGTTTCAGTTTGGTTTGGTTTGGTAGGTCTGAATACAGTTCAATTCAATATTATAAAATGTAACTTAAATAAAACCGCAACCAGTAAATTTTGAAAAAGCACATGAAGGTCTAATTGGATACAACATATTTTTAATCAATAGTAAATCAATTTGTATAGAAAAAACCTCAACAAATCAAGTCGATCTAAACCAATAGAATTGAGAACACAGAAAAATACTTCTATATATTTCCCACCACATATTCAGGTTCGCAATCAACTGTAACAATTAAAGTATTGGAGTCATCATAAGTAATAAATGGATCAGGGCTAATGTGAAGCAGGGATGGTGTCAATTCCATCATCACCATCATAAAAAATATGTCTTGGTATTACTTCGACAATGAAACCAAATTCAGGTTGAAGATGATCTTTGACATAAAAAACCTATTTTTCCATTGATGCCAATAAATATGGTTCATCGGTAGAAAGAGTACGAGTCATGTCAATAACTCTAAATCCATAATCATCAATAAAGGTTCCCTACCTCATCATCAAATTAAACCACTAGAATTTCATCCTAGTGACTCGACCATGAGAGTAATAATCCATTATTATTATTTTTTCAACAACTCTATAATAAGATATATTTTCAAAACAAGGTCTATTATCCAATGCACTGGCCTTACAGTCTGTTGTGGAAGTTAGCATAACACCATCATGTCGTGTTCTAATGTTCTTTTCTTGTTCAATGATAATAAATCTATACCTATAGATCACAGTTGATTTACATTCACAAACCATGATATTAGGACCAAAATACAAAGCTCTTATTTCCTCAGAGACAATGTCAATAGAAAAAATTGACACCTAAAATATAAATGGATATTAAACTTAATTAAATATTGATTTTATTTATTTATTACATCAATATTTCTACCTTCAATTTCAACCAATAAAACTCTTTTCTATGAAAAATATCTCTCCTTCTTAAAGATAAAGAATGATGTTTTTTATTTATTATTTATTTATGTTCCCTATAGATAAAAATAGAAGTATTTTAATAGACATGTACAATTACAAGAGATGAGATAAGATATACATGTTCAGTTTACTTACTTGCTGTAGTCATCGGACAAATAACAGTTGAACAACACTATGCGATATGCCATCTCCCTCTCTTCAAGGATTAATGTCATCAATGTATATGATTCGAGAATACCCCCTATTTGAGGAATTGATGAAAAATAGTGTTCAATTTTATCATATTGTTCTTATTTATTTCTCATTGGTCTATTCATTCTCGTAGAAAGATAAGACAAATACATTGAGCATAAATCCATACATTCTTGATCCAAGTAACCATTCACTATAGAACCTTCAGGATGATTCCAATTATGAACATAAGATTTCAATGTGTATATATTTATTTTAGTTGGATACATTCAACAAAAATCAATAGGTCCTCCAAGAAGTATTTTGGTCGGAAGGTACACAGTCAGATGCAACATGCATGTGAAAAATGATGGAGGAAATATTTTCTCTAACTCACAAAATTAATGGTGTCTCTTCCAACATTTTTTTCAAGTAAGATTTGGACAACTTATTAGCACAAAGATCTCTAAAAAATGGCATAACTGAATAAATAACACCCTTACATTATTGGAAAAAATATGAAGGATTTCTATTGGAATCAACTCATGCAGAAGGACGTGATAATCATGAGTCTTTAAAGATTTTAGCTTCAACTCTCTTATGTTGACCCATTTTGATATATTGATTGAATAACCATAAGGAACTTTAATAGTATCTAATAATTCTAGAAATTGATTTCTTTTTGCAGGTTTCATCACATAAAAAGCACATGGAACTTTCCATTTATTTTCACTGATACACACAAGATGCAATTATGGTATGATCCCCCAATCCATTAAGTCACTCCGAGATCGTAAATCATCTTTTTACCTTTCCCTTGACATTTAAAAGAATCAAAAACAATATTTCACATATATTCTTTTTAATGTGCATTACGTCTAAGAAATGACGAAAAAAATTGGTTGACCAATAATACAACTCAAAGAAGATACTCCTCTCCTTCCAATTGTAACAGGTATCATTGGAAACATTTTCCCTCTTTTTATATTTCATTTAACCCTTCCTAAATGAAAAAATAAAATCTTGAAATTCATTAGGCACATAAGTTCCATACATATGTTGAGGTGGATCATTGGTCTCCATGGTATTGTCAAATCTTTGATGATTATTTCTATATGGATGGACCATTGGCAAGAATCGTCGATGTCCCATAAAACTAAAACTACAATGATATTTCAGTCATTTGGATCGAGTATTCTTTATACAAACAGGACATGACCGGTTTCCATTCATGCTCCATCTAGTAATCATTTCATAAGCAAAAAAATCATTGATCATCCACATAAGTGCAACACACATATGAAATATCTCTTTCAAACATGCATCTTATGTGCCCAAACCCACATCCCAAAGAATTTTCAACTATTTTATTAAAGTTTAGATGTATACGTCTATATCATTACCGGGATCAGAAGGGCCAGATATGAGTATACTCATGAAAGTGAAAGGTTTTTTCATACAAAACCATGCGGGGAGGTTATAAATGTGTATGAAAACCATCCATGTGCTATGTGAAGTAAGCATATGCCCAAACGGATTAAAACCGTCACATGAAAGACCGAGCCTCACATTACACACATCAACTGAAAAATCAGGATATCAAGCATCAAATCTATACCATGAATATCCATCTACAGGGTGAACCAAATCTTCATTATTCTTCTTTCTCTCAGTATCATTCCATCACATTTTTATTGATATTTAATCAAACATGAAAAGATTCTGTAGTTTAGGGATCAATGGAAAGTGCCACATTAATTTTTGTGGCACATGGAATGGAGTTCCATCAATTTTTGGATTCCATCGTGATGTTCCACATTTTATACAATCATTTATTTTAGCATTTTCCTCCCAGAATAAGATGAAATATTTTAGGCAAGCATGAATTTTGTTTTTTGAAAATCCAAGTTCTTCAACTAACTTCCATGCCATATAGTGGTTTGAGGTAACATCTGAATCATCTAGAAGTAAGTCCTTCAAGAAGGTAATAATGTAATTGATGGCGGTATTAGAAATCCCATACATGGTTTTCCCATGAAACAATCAGATTAGAAATTCCAACTTTTTAATTTTACCACATTGTCGATATACTGGTGTTGTCACAATATCATTCAATTTTTTTCACCCTGTCAATATCATCATTTTCATTGGACACATCATGTATTCTTGTATTGAAGTCTTCTTGGGTCAACATCCTTTCCTTCTTATGATAAAGAATAAATGGAAACCGTTCATATATCAAATTCTCTAACCCAATCCTCTCATTTAGATCATCAGTAATTTGAGATCCCATTTCTCCCCATTGTGATACCACACATAGTAGTTTGTTTGAAAACCATATTTGGTTATATGATATCTAACTTCTTTATGGCTCAACCAAGGTCTTCCAACACAATTATAACATGGGCAGTGTATGTGATCACTATCTGAAGCATTGTCAAATGAAAAATCTAAAAATCTCTCCAAATTGTTTTGAAAATCTCTTGAGATTCGATTAGTTTCATACATACAACTTCTATCCATTCTGTAAAAAAATTGTAATAAGTAATTTCATGAAATCAATTCAATAAGATTGAAGTTCAATCAAAAATATATTTAAGTAAATGAGAATTGTTCAGTTTATATACAACCATAACTGACACACTACTCTATATGAGAATCATAATATGAAAGACAAAAAAATAATATATATAAAAAATACTATAAATATAAAACCATGATATTTATTTGAAACATGGTTGATGTGATGGAAAATCATTGTATAAAGAATGATCACTTTAGGATAATTATGATAAAATAGTTGGAATTAAGTCTAAATTTATAAATATCATTGTATTTCATAATTAATGATATATTTCTAATCAATGGTGTCATTTTAGTATTAGTGATCAATGATATTTTTTATAGGGCGTGTTATTTAAAAGGTATACATCTTGGTGTCATGAACTAGAAACATGTAGGTACTCAATGAAAATGATATAAATATAGCAAGATGAGTTATTAAAGGGTTGAAGGACTTCAAGGTATACTCCAATGTGTTATATTTACCTTACTCCAATACATGACAATATTTTCAAGGGACACCTAGCCCACTATACCTGCTTCAGTCTAAGCTGGAATACCTCTTTTGATGTGTCACTATGTATATTGGTATATATATATAAGTATGTATGCATATATATATATATTCACTATATATTTTGTAACATATATACCCATATATTTAGATATGCAGTACTAGAAAAGACTGAAGGCCTTAATCCAGTGTCCTTGTATAATAATAGGAGTCTCATAATTTAAATAAGGGTTACCGTGCCCATCTGTCTCACAAAAAAATAATGGGAACCAATATTGAATTTCCTAATTATTATAGGATGTCGCGCTAAGTATCATAATCAATATAGGATTCCATGAAAAGTATTATAAATTCACTGATAGGGTTTACACCCATCATCTCAATAGAGGGGCAGGAATGCCATTCCTAGCACTCTAAGGGATGTGAAATTCCATGTCAAACATCCTAGACCAAGGGGGTTTTAAATTCCATTTCCACAAAACTAACCAAGTTACCTCTATAATAATTTAGTATAATGTAGTATCACTTTACCTATGATACCTTATATAAGGAAATCCATAAAGAGGAACCCGATATCGCTCAAGGTCTAGTGTACCTTCATTATCTTAATTCAATTAAAAATATAATAATAGCCAATGAGATCATACATTCCTTAATATAATTCATCAAAAAAATTTATTAAACAAAATATAATTAAATTAAAATAATAATATTTATCTACAGATAAACATCAAGCATAAAGAAAGATATCAAGGGAAAAGGGGTTCATCGAAACCTATTTCAATTTATTGAATCATTTATAAAATTCTAAGAAATATAAATAACACACCCAAGGGGTGGTTTAATCCCTAGTCAAGGATGGTAAAAAATCATGCAATTGCACTGAGAATCATCATATATGTGTATAAAAATGCAGAATCAACATCTATGTGTATTAGCATCTATGTGTATAAATATGCAGTGTATCTATACAGATGAAATATAATGGATTTTTACAAAATTATTGTACATAGATGTCGTATATGAAAAAGAATCAATGAATCTATGTGTATACAAATATAGTATATGAAACATAATAAATACATCTAAATGATGAGATATTGCAGACCGATGGGGAAAATGAAAATAAATGGAAGAAACCATACTCACCAATTTGAAGATAAATATAGGCAGAAACTGATTTGAAGTGGAAGAAACTAATTTGAAGTGGAAGAAACCTAATTAAAACAATGATGGATCACCGGTGGAAGAGTGGTTGCCGAATGGAAGAGGGAGCTGTGCACTGTTAGGGAAAAATAATGGATCTAGAATGGGGAGGGGGGTGTCTGATGTTGTATTTAAGGGAAATCTATCCCAAGGGTTTTTAAAAACCGTTGGGATATATCATCTATACCAATCGTTAATTAAAACCATTGGTATAGAGTGGTTTCGACAACCATTTCCAATGGTTTTGAAAAATCATTGGGAAACCATAACACTATTCACCATTTCCCAATGATTTTAGAGAACTAGTGGGATAGGGGCATTGGTAAAAACTAGAATTTGAGTAGTGGGAGTAGTTGACTTCCCTGCAACTGACCCTGGTGGAGTAGGAGGGTGCAATTTATTTTCAGTCGATGGTGGCGACTCCTTCGCTTCCCGAATGTTAAAGAGAGTCTCGATTGTGAAACAACAACTATGAAATATTGCATGATCAGATATTCAGAGGAGACACATTATATTGATATTTTGAAGGAGGGAATCATGCGACCCTATTCTAGGGACACACCATGATTCTAGTCGCAACATGGAATATAGAGGTTCGGCCGGGGAAGTAAATTATCCCCCAAGTTTCTTAGGGACTTTCATAACCGTTAAAGATATGGAGAGGTTTCCTACAACCTTGCCCTACCCCTAGTATATGGAGTGGGTGATCGCATAGCGATTCACTATTCAATTCCACCCTCACACAGCTGTTTTAAACTACTTTTGTAATGAATATTCAAAATATAACAATAAATTTAACTTCATGTTTTATTCAATTAATTAATGTTTACCACTTTTAAAAAGGGAAATTATATTTTTTTTGATATTTTCATTGAAGGTGGAGGTGATTTGGAGGACCAGATATCATCCAGAAGAAAAATGTGCCAAACTGCATGGCATCCCATGGAAATCTGTCCACTATTTTAAACAATAAAAGAAATCCGTACATTAAAATGGTCTGAAATTTTGTGTCCAGGTCCAAAATTCAATAAGATATATTTCATCTCAAAGAAACCAATCCTGATTCGGCTTCTAAGGGGCCCATACGAACTGATCTGTCCAAGCCACCGAATATGCACAAAGTCAAAAGTGGCATTCTGTAATATGTCAATATCTCGAGTTGTGATTGTCCAAATGATTCCAAACATTAAATGGTGATATTAAAGACATGGGGATACAAATTTCAAGTTTTTTCAAAAAGGATATTCTACTATCTAGTATCTGAAAGCCATCCTCCAAGTGGTTTATCAAAATCTGGGTGCCCAAAACCACTTCCCATTTTGGCTATAAAAAGGAACCTTGGGCATCCCATTTGTAAGTTCGGCCAAGAAGTGAAGATCTACCATTTTGGAGTCCTATAGGAGTCTAATCCTCATCCTATAAGTTCTGGAGGCCCCTATCCTCATAGGGGGATCAAGAATGAAGAAGGAGTTCCACCCGAGCTTCCTCCTCCTCCCGATGTCGAGCTAAACGGTGGGTGTTCATTGTGAGGGAGATACACACATGTAAACGGAGTTCTGGAACTTGTAATAATAATGGTTTGATTTATTTTTGGTTTGAAAACATTTCATTTAGAAGTATCTTACTTTGATTTATCTTTGATTTATTTAACCGAACGAAATGCTTTTTACTTTTAACCGATCAGTGTGAAGTTTTGAATGCGTGACTTGTGTTGTTCCGATTGGACAACACAAGAATCCTTTTCTGCCCCACTTATTTGAGATTTCAATTTGTTTTGGAAGCTATTATACCATTCATGTGATCTGGACCTTGTCTATATGATTGTTATGTTAAGGTTTGACTCAACGTGCTTTGATATAAGAGCTTGGAAAGTAATCGGGATTCCAATTGATTTCAACCAAAGAATTACATCAAACCTTAATTAATCTCCAAGAACAATGAGCTTTAAATGTGTGTAGTGAACTCACAATTAACCCTTTATCTCGTAATTAATAAACACCACCTTTTCTTTCCAACTATTAAACTCTTTAATTAAGTCATTTCATCCTAAAACTATTTTCAAAACCACCCCCTATTTAAGTACTTCTTATTAAAAACGCACACTATAAACCCACCAACGCTCCTTGAGAGACGAACTAGGGTCTGACGTAGAATATAAATCAACCTTAAAATCATAATTAATTTTCCACGTCATGACAATGCAGTCAAATTTTGGCGCCGTTGCTGGGGAGCGCTTTGGTTTTTAGTGTGTGCTTTTTATAAGGTTTTTGTAATTTTTTTGAATATTTATTTGTTTTCTCTTATACCTTTTCAATACATATTTTATTATGATCTATTTTTTGTGTAGGTTTGGTGCATGATGCGTTATACTCTGGGATATTTAGCACCTTTCGAACCTGAACTGGAGAGGACCCTACGTCAACAACACCAAGACACACAAGACAACACTTTGAAGGGGGACACACCACACATTGAAACTCTTCCTCACCCTTCATCTTCTTCTGGAACTGACATCAAAACTAAAATAAACTTGTATAACATGGATGAAAACATTAGAACACTAAAAGAACCAACCTCACATGATGTTGATATTCATCCCACATACATTCAATTACAAGGTGAGACACCCAATTTTGAACTAAAATTTGGTTTAATTCATCTATTACCAAGATTCCATGGACTTCCTAGAGAGGATCCACACAAGCACTTAAAATAATTTCATACTGTTTGTTCAACATTAAAACCTACTAATGTGGATGAGGAACAAGTAAATCTTAGAGCATTCCCATTTTCTTTAGAAGACACTGCAAAAGATTGGTTGTACTATGTTAATTCACCAATAAGAGGTTGGACAGACATGAAATGCCTTTTTCTTGAAAAATATTTCCCAGCCTCTCGAACTACAACAATAAGGAAGGAAATATGTGGTATAAGACAATCCCAAGGGGAAAATCTTCATGAATATTAGGAAATATTTAAAATATTATGTTTAAGTTGTCCACACCACCAAATAAGTGACCAACTTTTAATACAATATTTTTATGAAGGTTTAATCCCTATTGATGGATATATGATTGATGCTGCTGCAGGTGGTGTGCTGGTAGATAAGACCCCAACTGCTACAAAGACCTTAATTGAGAACATGACAAAAAACACTCAACAATTTGGTTCAAGGTATAATGTATCCATTCGAGGTGTCCATGAGGTGAAAAGTACTAAATTAGAGAAGAATGTGGAAACAAAGTTTGAGTAGGTAAGCACCATTCTATGATAACTTGCTCTATCCCAAGGGAGATCTCAATATCCTCCTCCCATCCATTGTGGAATCTGCTCTTTTGACACCCATTATTCTGACCAATCCCCCCAATTGAGAGAAAATTATGAGAGTTGTGAGACAATATTCCCAGGACACCCCTATAACCAACCCTTTAGGCAAGAACCATACTATCCATCCAAATCTGGGTGGAAAGAAAACCAAGATTTTAGGAAAGGGGGGTATTCAAACCAGTCTCATCAACCATGGAACCAACAAGGGCAGGGTAGTCATCCACCACCACCACCCCAAAATCCTCAACCACCCCAAAGGCCTTTCCAACCACCCCCTCCAAAACCTAAGCCTAGCCTAGAAGATATGATGAAACAAATATCTACCAACAATCTCCAATTACAAAAAACCACCAAAGAATCCATACAAGACCTAAAAACCCAATTAGGACAACTAGCTAACTCAGTGGGTGAAATACAAAGTCACGGGTTGAGTAAACTACCATCTAAAACATTAGTCAACCCTAGAGATAATGGAAATGTTAGTGCCATCACCCTTAGGAGAGGAACAAAACTTAAAAACCAAATTAATCCCCCATTAGAGTCATCCCCACTTGAGGAAACCTCAATCCCAACCATTGAAAATGTTCCAAATGTTGAAAAACCATGTCTTGAGAGAATCCATTCCAAAGGAAAGAGTGTGTATGTTAATGAGTCTCCTATCCCAACCATTCCTCTTCCATTTCCCCAAAGGGACACCCAACCTAGGAAACAAAAGGAAACTTAACTTGATAAGGAAATATTGGAAACTTTCAAAAAAGTGCAGGTAAACATCCCCTTGATTGATGATGTGAAACAAATTCCAAGATATGCAAAGTTTCTGAAGGAGATGTGTACACACCGAAGGCAACTTCATGAAGATGAAAAGGTGAGCTTGGGGAGGAATGTATAAGCATTGATAGGGCCATCACTTCCCACCAAGTGCAATGATCCTGGGACATTCTCGATTCCGTGCACCATAGGGGATTATTATTTTTCTAATGATATGCTTGATTTAGGTGCTTCTATAAATGTGATGCCTCAATCCATTTACTTTGCATTTCAGGTCGGGGAACTGAAGCCCACTAGAATTATTGTTGAACTGGATAACCGGAGTATCGCACACCCCTTTGGTGTGTTAGAAGATGTTCTTGTGAGGGTTCAAAATTTAATTTTTCTTGATGACTTTTATGTGCTTAAAATGAAGGATGATAGGATGAATGAACATGCCCCGATTATATTGGGGAGACCCTTCTTGAAAACCTCCAAGACCATAATTAATGTCCACAATGGTATATTATCTAGGGAATTTGGTGGTGACATAGTCCATTTCAACATCCTTGATTCCATGAAGCACCCCTCAGAAGAGCATTCCTCTCTCTTTATTAATTCTATATATATACTCCCTTCCCTTGAAAAAACTTCATTTCATTCCCATGACCCCCTTTATGAGTTTTCTTCATTGATATAAATGCTAGGAAATGATTCATGAATTGATTGTTGTAGTGTTCTAGAAAACTGTCATGCATGTTTATTGATTGATGATTTCTTGAACACTGAGGATCCACTGACCATCGATGATATTTCTAGCTTGTAAAATCTCATTCCTCATTTGAGGATGATACCATTGAGCAGTTATATGGGATTAGTGATCTCTCACTTTCACACACACTCCCATCAATCCAAAATCCACCTAAATTAGAACTTAAAAACAACTACCTCAAGATTTAAAATATTCATATCTTGAGAATGGAAACAAGTTTCCCATCATCATTGCTAGTTCACTCCCTCCCGAGTATGAATTGCGACTGCTTGAACTTTTGAGGGAGTATAAATAAGCATTAGGATGGACACTTGCGTACATTCCTGGTATTAGCTCATCAATTTGTACACATCATATTTTATTAAATGATGAGGCTAAACCAGTGAGGCAGGCACAATGTCGACTAAACCCAAACCTCCTAGAAGTTGTGAAAAATGAGGTAACAAAATTATTGGCTGCTAGAATCATTTACCCCATCTCTGACAGCCAATGGGTCAGTCCTGTTCAAGTAGTTCCTAACAAAACTGGCCTTACAGTAATCAAAAATGAAAATAATGAATTGGTTCCAACTCATGTGCATAATAGTTGGCGTGTCTGCATAGACTATCACTGACTAAACCTACACACTAGGAAGGGAAATTTCACTTTTCCATTCATTGACCAAATGCTAGAGAGGCTAGTGGGTAAGTCCCACTACTGTTTCCTTTATGGGTATTATGGATACTTTCAGATCCATATTGCCCCTGAGGATCAGGAAAATACAACCTTCACCTGCCCCTTTGGCATATTTACATATAGGAGGATGCCATTTGGTCTCTGTAATGCTCTGGGTACTTTCCAAAGATGCATGGTAAGTATTTTTACAGATTATCTAGAGAATTTCATGGAAGTATTCATGGATGATTTCACTATTTATGGATCTTCTTTTGATGAATGTTTGAGTAGTCTCTCTTTAGTCCTATGTCACTGTATTGAAAATAATCTTGTATTAAATTATGATAAATTCCATTTCATGGTGCGACAAAGTATAGTTTTGGGGCATGTCATTTATGGGGATGGTATCCAAGTAGATAAATCAAAAGTGGATGTCATTTCTTCATTACCATTCCCAAAAAATGTATGCAATGTGCAGTATTTCCTAGGTCATGCTGGATTTTGCTGTTGTTTCATTTGTGAATTTAGTAAAATTGCACTCCCCCTCTCCCGATTACTCAAAAAAGAAAAAGAATTTGTTTTTGATAAAGAATGCGAGGAAGCTTTTAATAAGTTAAAATAGAGTCTCACATCACCCCTGGTAATCCAACCACCTTGGTGGGATTTACTATTTGAGCTCATGTGTGACGCCTATAACTATGCAGTTGGGGCAGTTTTGTCACAAATGGTTGACCGAGCTCCACATGTAATAGCCTATGCCTCATGTACTTTGGACCCTACCCAAGAAAACTACACCACAACTAAAAAATAATTCCTTTCCATTGTGTTTGCCTTGGAAAATTTTAGTTCATACCTTTTGGGGTCCAAAGCCATTGTGTTCTCAGACCATGCAGCCCTCCGATATCTCCTTAAGAAACCAGAATCCAAACCATGTCTCATTCGTTGGATGCTCCTCCTTCAAGAATTCAATCTAGAAATTAGATATAAAAAAGGAGCAGAAAATGTGGTGGATGACCATATCAGTAGTATTCCCCCATCTTTGGACATTGAATCATCCCCCTATATTCCTATAAATGATATGTTTCCTGATGAGCAATTGTACCAAGTGCAAGATGTTATTCCTTGGTATGCCAAAATTGTAAATTATTTGGTAGCATCTTGCATTCCTACTGATTTCAACAAAAACCAAGCCAACCATTTAAAAACTGAGTCCCATTGGTACATTTGGGATGACCCCTATCTTTGGCACACCTGTAGCGATCATGTTCTTAGGCGTTGTGTTCCTGATAGTGAGTTTTAGTCCGTCCTTAGATTCTGCCACACTCTTTATTGTGGGGCCCACTTTGGTCCCCAATGGACTGCTCGTAAAATCCTTGATTCTGGTCTCTTTTGGAAAAAACTTATTCAGGATGCCCATGATTTTTGTAAATCTTGTCCTCATTGTCAAAGAATGGGTAATGTCTCTAAAAGAAATGAAATTCCCCAACAACCATTGCTCTTTAATGACATTTTTGATGTTTGGGGTATTGATTTTATGGGACCATTTCCCAATTCATTTGGCAACTTGTACATTCTTCTGGCAGTTGATTACATGTCAAAATGGGTAAAGACATGAGCTAAAAGGACTGATGATTCTTAGGTAGTTTTAGAATTTTTGAGAACCCAAATTTTTTATAGGTTTGGTTTACCTAGGTTCATCATCAGTAACCAGGGTTCTCATTTCTACAACTGAACAATTCAATCACTTTTACGTTAGTATGGGGTAATTCATTGAGTGTCTACTACATATCACGCATAGACCAATGGTCAAGCCGAGGTGTCAAATAGAAAGGTAAAACAAATTCTTGAAAAAACGGTTCAAACCAATAGAAAATGTTGGAGTCTTTGACTTGATGATTCATTATGGGCCCACCATTATACTTTCAAAACTCCCATTGGAATGTCACCCTATCGTCTTGTGTTTGGAAATAATTGTCACCTCCCTGTTAAGATTGAGCACCAGGACTACTGGGCCATCAAACAATGCAATTCTAATCTTTCTGGTGCGGGTGCCCAAAGGAAGATGCAGATTCAAGAGTTGGAGGAAATGAGAAGAGATGCATATGAAAACTAAAGGATTTAAAAGGAGTGAACCAAGGCTTCCCACGACCGTCTTATCCTTCATCATTAGTTACACATTGGGAAGAAGGTCCTCCTTTACAATGCAAGGCTGAAGTTGCATCCAGGTAAGCTTTGTTCCTACTGGTTTGGACCATACACAGTTACCAACATCTCTCCATTTGGTGTTGTCCAGGTTTAAAATGAAGAAACCAAGCAAAGATTCACTGTGAATGGGTAGAAGCTGAAGCACTTCCATGAATCCATTCCAGAGTCCCCGATGGAGGAACTCCAAGTTCAAGAAGAAGTATATGAATGACAATTGCCAGGTTTTATCCTTCCTTCCCACATTCTCTTTTATTACAGTGAGGACACTGCACATTCTAGGTGTGTGTGTGTGGGGGGGGGGGGGGTGGGGGGTGGGGTGTGGATACATTCCTGGGTTCATTATGATTTCCATTGTCTTTCTTCTTTCTTTCTTGGGTTCATTATGATTTTCATTTTCTTTCTTCTTTCTTCTCTTTTTTGCCTTCTTTATGATATTTTCATTTTTCCCCATCAAAAATTTCAACATGCATTTGGTGACCATGAAGGGGGGAAAGTAAAAATACCATAAATAATGCGAAAAAAAATATTTTTCTTAACATCAGGAAGTGTTTTTTAGTGAATTGGTTTTCTGTCAATGATATAAATGGTTGTATCTATGTGAAACCTTTGAGATGATTGATGACCCTTGTGTGAGTAGTTTTTGGGAAAACTGTGTCACTAATATCTCCACACATTTTTGAACCAGACCACATAGTGTGAATATTTCTTACTTAATATAAGGTAAATATATGTTAGGTTAATATTTTTCATCTTCAAATGATATTTCCATACATTCGTTCCTTATTCGATCTATTTCATTACTGTACCAGATTGACCTATACGTGTGTACCTAATGTCCGACTGTTTTACGCCCTAAAAAAGGGTTGTTCTTTGGGAAAGTCAAAAAACCACTCCTCCTAAACTTTTGATCTTGTTATAACTATTGCAATTAGTGTCGTGAGGAGATCAAACAAGGGTTGAGAGATGAGTGTGAGATTTGTTACAAATGAAACTTCTAAAATAAATAAATAAATGAATGAGGGGAGTGATAAAATGTGCAACATATGGGGATATCTAGGTTGGGAGCTTATGGTTTGACTTTTTGGGAATGCTTAAGTGAGTGGGTCTTGAAATATGATTGCAAAGGATGTAGCGCAGGTTCAGTGGACACAATCATTTAAGCTGAAAAATGTTAAAAATAACCTATATTTATTGGATAATAAGTGGAAATAATAGCATGGAATGGTTTTCACACACATACATGGAGAGTTAGTGTCATGGTTCACTTATGAATTCCTTGCACAATTTGGTATCATAAATCTTTTTGAATTTCACTATGATATGATTTATGAGACATCTTTTTCTATTTTCACTAGGAAGAACTCCTTGGTGTGGTTCGTGCATTGATCAAATTATTTTAATTAAAATTTACTCAAATGTTAAATCTTCATGATGTTGGGAATATATAAATGTATCATTCTTTTTTTGGATATGTGACTTTTCCCAGGAGTGTAAATGTTTAGGTGTGGGGGTGTGATCACATAGCGATTCACTATTCAATTCCACCCTTACACCACTGTTTTAAACTACTTTTGTAATGAATATTGAAAATATAATAATAAATTGAAATTCATGTTTTATTCAATGAATTAATGTTTAACACTGTTAAAAAGGTCAATTATAATTATTTTGATATTTTCATTGAAGGTGGAGGTGATTTGGAGGCCCGAAGATCATCCAGAAGAAAAATCAGCCAAACTGCATGGCATCCCATGGACATCTATCCACTGTTTGGAACATTAAGGTAAATCCGTACATCCAAATGGGCTGAAAATTTATGGTCCGGTCCAGAATTTAATAAGCTATATTTCATCTCAAAGAACACAATCCTTATTCGGCTTATAAGGGGCCCATCCGAACTTATTTGTCCAAGACAATGAATATACACAAAGTCAAAAGTGGCATTCTATAATATATTAATATCTCGAGCTGTGATTGTAAAAATGATTCCAAACATTCTATGGGGATAGTCAAGAAGTGGGGATACAACTTTCCAGTTTTTTCAAAAAGGAGATTCGACTGTCTAGTAGCCGAAAGCCATCCTCAAAGTGGTTTATCAAAATATGGGTGCCCAAAACCACTTCCCATTTTGGCTATAAAAAGGAACCTTGGGAAACCCATTTCTAAGTTCAGACAAGAAGTGAAGATCTGCCATTTTGGAGTCCTATAGGAGTATCCTCCTCATCCTAGAAGTTCTGGAGGCCCCTATCCTCATAGGGTATCAATAATGAAGAAGGAGTTCCACCTGAGCATTCTTCTCCTCCCGATGTTGAGCTAAATGGTGGGCATTCATTGTGAGGGAGATACACACATGTAAATGGAGTTTCGAAACTTGTAATACTACCGGTTTGGTGTATTTTGGGTTTGAAAACATTTTTTTATAAGTATCTTACTTTGATTTATCTTTTTTTGATTTAACCGAATGGAATACTCTTTACTTTTAATCGATCAGTACGAAGTTTTGAGTGCGTCACTTGTGTTGTTCCGATTGGACAACACAAGAATCATTTTATTCCCACTAATTTGAGATTTCAATTTGTTTTGGAATCTATTATACCATTCATGTGATTTGGAACTTGTCTATATGATTGTTATGTCAAGGTTTGGCTCAACGTGCTTTGATATAAGAGCTTGGAAAGTAATCGAGATTCTGATTGATTTCAACCAAAGAATTACATCAAACCTTAATTAATAACCAAGAACAATGAGCTTTAAATGTGTGTAGTGAACTCACATTGAACCCTTTTATCTTATAATTAATAAACACCACATTTTCTTTCCAACTATTAAACTCTTTAATTAAGTCATTTCATCCTAACACTATTTTCAAAACCACCCCCTATTTAACTACTTCTTATTAAAAATGCACACTCTAAACCCACCAACGCTCCTTGAGAGATGACCTAGGGTCTACCCTAGACTATATATCAACCTTAAAATCATAATCAATTTTTCACTTCATGAAAAAGTGGTCAGTGGGCACACAACATCTCCCACGTCACGCAGCTGAGTAGATGCGTGTGTGATCCTACGCACATCATTGACAGGAGGGGAATTTATGAGGATGGACCAATCTTTTGGTTCGCATGCTATGGTAGCACAAAAACGTACTGGTTTTCTTGGGAGTGGGAGATCCAGGTTTTATCTTAGTATCATGAGTTTTTCCCTAGTTTTTATTTTCGGGGATGAAAAGCTTAAAGAAGGGAATGATGAAGAGACCCAATTTTTGACTTGTAAGACTTTGGAATATTTCTACATATATTTCTAGACCCAGGCACCGAGACGACGTGCAATTCCAGGGCCTGATGTGCCCAAAATAAATTATACAAAAATATTAAGTATATTGTATACTATGCATGTGGTGGAAATGAGATATCTCTTAAATGGTAGCTCAGATCAGAAATTAGATGCCACGATTGAGTTTGGAGAGTTCTATTTACCCTAGGTGAGGTATAACTTTTGTCAGCGTGGGCCTTCAGTAGAAAACACTACAAAGGGTGTTTTCATAAATAAAATAAATAAATTTAATTATTTTATCTTGAATGCCAAATAAAATAACTTTAGAATGGGGAATCAGATTGGAAATATGATACTTTCATTGAGTTCGGAATGGCATGTTTTGACTAAGC
This sequence comes from Viscum album, assembly GCA_963277665.1. NCBI lineage: Eukaryota > Viridiplantae > Streptophyta > Magnoliopsida > Santalales > Viscaceae > Viscum > Viscum album. Next base: position 309,309,800 of record OY728133.1, on the reverse strand, counting down.
GCGACATAAAAGAGTGGGGTGTGGGAATTTTAGATTTTCATGTCAAGCGAGGATTCTATAAATAGAAGTTTAAGAGTTAAGGATTAGGGTTATCCCTAATCGTCTCTCTCTCTCTATCTCTCCTTACCAACCATTCTTCACCAGTTCTTAGTCAGATCGAGGAGCGATCTATGTCGAAACCTTGGAGGATCGAAGAAGAATCACAATGAACATGTCGGTAGTGATAAACATATCAATCGAGGTAGGATTTCTTCTAATTTTGATTTTTGATTAAAGTTTTTAAATTGAAAATCCTTTGTTGCCTATTTTTTTTCTTCATTTTGATTATCATCATTGACATCTGCAGTAACACGACCATCAATCCATTCTGGAAATTTTTTTATTCTCTGTGTTCTTCGTCAATTTTATTTGATGCATAAAATCTTCAACAGATCATTGAGCATGGCTTGGGTATGTGAAGAGCTCGATCTAAGGATTTTGGAGCAACTTTCAGATCTAAAATCGGACGAGTGGTGGAGTCACGGTGGTCCGCGGAAGGGACTACCAGAATTAGGATGACTGGTGGTGGTGGCGCGTGGCGGATGTGGAGGGCGGCAAAGCAGAGCGGCTGTGGATGGCGGTTGGAGGCTGGAGGCAGAACTGGGGTCCGGTGGTGTGAGGCCTGCTGGGGTTCGAAGGCCAGTGTCGTGAGGACGGAGCAGGTAGAGGATAGATGCCATCCGGGGTGGCTGGCGGCATGCGGCAGGTAGGAACTTGGCGGCAGGGTCACTAGGTCGATCGATAAGTGACCGATAAAGGGAATGAGGACTTGTGCGATGTGGGTCTTTCGCGTTGACGTGGGAGCAAGGGAGGACTGACCATGAGGGCCAGTCGTTGCCTGTAGGCGGGCTGCGGGCCACACGAATAGGTCATGATAGAACGGGCCAGACCCGTGGTTGGGCCGCAGGACGGAAATCTGGGCTAGGCCAAATGGGCCGGGCCAGCCCAGGAGGAGAGGGTCTGGCTAGTTTGGGTCGGACCGGCCCAGTTTGGACTGAGATCCATTAAATGCTCGTTTCCTCTAAATCGTGTGTTTGTTTGACGCACCGTATGCGGCCATAAGACCCTCTCATTAAGATGGATCTTTTTAGACTATTTTGGGACTTTTAAGACTTTTTTTCATTGTTCGAGTGCATGAAACACCTAAGTTAAATAATAATAATATAATTATTATTATTTAGGGATCTTGTATTAGACCTACCTTCTAAATGGAATGTCTGTTTGACGCACCATCAGAGGTGCTATGACCCTAGAGTTTAGGAAGATTTTTCAAGACCACTTTCAGGTTTTTAAACCAAAGTTGAGGTTTGGGCCCCATGAGGGATGGATCGCACGTGTTGTAGTGAAATGTAGCCTTTTCACCGAGTATCCATTTTGGACAAATGAGTAGTCCATTTTGCGTGTTTTTATGAGAGGATCGAAATGGAGTGATCCATATAATTTGTTTCAGGACCAAGGTGTGGGCCCTATGGGACTTCTTTCGGGTGCAATGTGGTGACTTTATACTTTTCTACCGGATGTCCGTTTGGGGCGAATGAATAGTCGATCTTGTATGTTTTTCCACAAGGATCGCAAGGGTGTGATCCATTTAGACATGAAGATCCTTGTTTGTGATCTCATTAAATGTGGAAACATTAAAGAAATATCGGTGGAAGATCTTTTTGATATGTTTGAAGAGAACCCATGACTTGGTCCAACCTCGACTCTTGTGAAAGTGGAGAATATGTATGAAGAGATGCAGTCAAATTTTCTTGAGCTATTTGAGGAGGTGTGTCACGTGTAATTATTCTTTTGGACCTCTAGATCAACGACGAGTGCTGTGTGCTCATCGGCCTTTTGACTAGGTGTGTCAAGTACTCTGGGAGTAAGCCAACACTCTTAAGGGTACTTGTTTGTAGTTTAGTACCTGAGAATGGTTAAGTACATAGACAGGAGACAAGGCGAGGCCACACGACATGTGGTCCCCACATACACTGTGTACTACTTTATGAATCTTCTATCTCTCACATCTCTTTCTTTTAGACTCAAATTTTGGCATGAGTATAGCCTATCCTAAGTGTTTTTCCGTGTAGAGCGTGATGGTGACCTCTGTAGTGGATTACGAGTTACGATGTAAGATGTTTCATATGTGACACCTATCTGAGGAGACACTCGATGAATGTAGTAGTATTTTACTGAGAGATACCACACAACATGGGTGATCGGTGCTCCTTGATTCTTTTCTGAGAGGTATCATCTAACAGGGATGGTCAGAGCAGTTCCGAGCATACCTCTAGTTGGGCTGGGAAGTGGGTATCCAATGATAGAGCCAGGCATACCTCTAGCTGGGCTGAGCAGTGGGTCCCCAATAATAAATCTAGGCATACCTCTAGCTGGGATGGGCAGTGGTTCCCCATCGACTTGTGACACGATCTCTCTATTGTATGACATAGTGAAAAGACATGGTTTGACATGACTTTGGACTCTCTAGAAAGAGGGATGATTTTCCGACCAAGAAACGTCCTTGTGATGCGACTTAAAACTATGAGGGTGAGACAGTGCCATCAAAAGTGGATAGTATCAAGGTACAGTGATTGAGTGCCTTTGACTTGCAGTTCAGGGAAGATGTGTGGGATGCTAGGCATCAATTGTGGTTACTTCTGGGACTGTTGGATACTCTTTTCCTGGGACAATCTCGTGAGATAGAGATCCCCTTACTCTCTCATTTATGTTTATTTTACTGAGAATATATATATATATATATATATCCTGTTTCCAGTATCCACTCTTTGGGTTTTGCTTACTCTCATTCCAGGAGCGGTGAAGATGCATGGGGTATTCCATGTGATTTCTATGTCTAGCTTCTCGTGGTTGGCCAAGTTTACTCTCCTCCTATAGGCAGTTAGGACTCGATGAGAAGTTTATCCTCTCACTATTCCTAGATCATTGTGTTTGGACGAGCTTACTTCATATTCTTGTCGGGTTGAGCTGCACTCCTTTTACTATACCTTGTTCTATCTAATTCTCCCCTCTTCAGTACCTCTCTTACTACTCCCTTGATGCTTCAAAAATCCTACTGAGTATTTTTATACTTACCCCTGCTTGGGATTTTCCCGCACTTGGTGTTCCCTTGCAGATGACATACAAGTTGATCGTGACTTCAGAGGAGCTTATGGATATGGGGTGCTTGGACCACTAGCGATGACCATAGCTTGGGATCCAAGAGTGGGGATGTCACAACCCGACCCTACCGGTCTCGATCCGTAACTACCCCAAGACCACCTCCATAGGCCAGGGGCTGGTGACAAGTGCTGAAAGCGTAACAATCATGGGAAAGCCTTTTCCTAAGTACTTATACACACACACACAACCCACTCAATGCAGAAATGCAGAGTAAAAATGAAACCAAAGGACAAACAACTATAACCCAACCACAGTCATGCATCAACCTCTAAATAGGAAAAAGTAAAGTGCTGAAAAGGTGATAAATAGAAAAGGGGAAAAACACGCTCCCAACTAGAAAAGTGCCACAACCCGACAATAGGTAACAAAAGTAAATATCTGGTGAGTCTCGCACCTGAAAGACATACTATAACCACCAAACGAAACCCAAGCTCTTGTGTCCTCTACGCTTCTCCATAGTCTCGATCAACCTGTCTGTCGCCTGCAAGGGCACACCAAGTGCGGGCAAAGCCCAAGCAGGGGTGAGTATAAGGATACTCAGTAGGATGCCCCGAAAGCTTGAGGGAGCAAAAAAGGAGGTACTAAATGGTAAACAATAGACAGAACAAAGTAAGATTACAATAAAGAGAGTGCATCTCAACCCAACAAAAGAAAGGAAGTAGACTTATCCCAACTAGGAGGAGCTAGAAATAGAAAGCACATGGCATACCTCGCGTGTCTTCTCCCCTCCTAGAAGGAGAGTAAATAGACCCAAGGAGTGGCAACAAAAGTAGGGTATATATATATATAAGTTCAATAAGAAACCCAAACGAGTGTGTACGGGGATCTCCATCTCCAAGCTCAGCCCAGGATAAGTCGCCAACAGTTCTAAGGGTATCCATCACTGATGCCCAACAGTCCTGCACTTCCAAGATTTCTCATCGCTAAACCGTACCACTAAAAGTCCCGCTCTGGTAATCATGGAGAAAAGCCACTGAATAGACTCGTCGAAAGGGGAAGAGTCTGAAATAAGTCATCAGGTAACCCACTGCCCAACCAAACTAGAGGGTAAACCCCAAAAGTTTGTCGGGTGACCCACTGCCCAGCCCTGCTGGAGGGTAAACCCTAAAAGTTCGTTGGGTAACCCATTGCTCAGCCCTACTGGAGGGTAAACCCTAAAAGGTCATCTGGTGACCCACTGTCCTGCCCTGTTGGAGGGTAAACCCTAAAATCAATGGGTAACCCACTGCCTAGCCCCGTTGGAGGGTAAACCCTAAGGTCAACGGGAAACCCACTGCCCATCCCTACTGGAGGGTAGACCCGAAACTTGTTCGATAACTACGCACTACCCGTGTCATCACTGGGTGTCACTAACATCTCTACAGTGTGTTGGTTCAGAGTGAGTCAAAGGAACATCCGACAAACACCCTTTCATGCTTCCACATTTAATGAGATCTCGAAAGAAGCTCTGCACGCCCAAACAGATTGCACCATTGTAATCCTCAAAGAAAAACACGCGAGATAAACTACTTACTCACTGGAAACGGACTCCCGATGAAAAAGTTAATCAACACTGCTTTATGCCCATACGTCGTCTCGTGGGGCCCACACCTCGGTCCCAAAAGAGGTCGGATGAACTACACCATCACCATGCTCTCGGAAAAAACACGCCAAAACGACTACTCATTCACCCCGAACGGACGTCTGATGAAAAAGTCGCCAAAACGCTACTCACAGCTTAAAAGACGGCCCATGGGTCCCACGTGTCAACTCCAGTTTCAAAGCCTGAAACCACCTTGGACCATGTCATCTCGAAGCTAGGGTCACAACACCGCTAAGACGCCATAAACGGACTCCGGATGCGTTCGTGCCATTCAAAAGAAGAATCCCGGCGGGTACTCAACGAAAGTGCCACGTCACCGAACCCCCGTCTCGAGAATTGAAAATTCCTGAGACCATCTCAAAAACTTTGTCTCGAGATGAGGTTTGCACTTCCATAGACAGTACACAGAACAGACACCCATAGTGGAAGTTACGGGTGTCCGAAGTCAAGGGGGAGAATCCCCTTGGGCTGGATCGGCCTGGTCCGGCCGGTCCCCCCGGCCTGGGCCGACCCACGCCGGCCGGCCCGGCTCGTAGCGCCAGCCCAAAGATCACCCGTGTGACCCAAACGCAGACCCCTGGTTCACCCTGCGCTAACCGGCCCTCGTGGCCGGTCGCAGGTCCGTGCGGAGACCCACCGAAGGCGGGTCTCAGTCTCACTCACGAGGTCACGTGCCGTGACCCCCGGTCCACCTGGCCGATGACCTCCGCCCGGGGACCACCACCGCCTGCCTCTGGGAGCCTACCACCATCTTGAGGAGTCTCCACTGCCGCTAGGAGCTTCCGCCGCCGCTGGGAGCCTGCCAGACCATCGCGCCGACCGCCAGACCGCCCCTGGAATCGCCGGAGAAAGAAGAAAACGGACGGAAAACTTTCCGGGGCCACCCCGGACACACTGGGACTCGAATATTCGATCCGAAAGGATCATTGGGAAGATAAAATAGATCCCTACTCAACTATGGGATTATCTTGATGATCAGACAGCATTTCGATGCAAAGAATTGCATTTGAAGGGGGTTGCGGGAATTAAAATTGAAAATGCACGAGCCTACCTCACTGGGCGTAGCCTGACGCTTCACCAACGATCTGCCAGAGCCACCACCCGCCTTGGAGAGGGAGAGGGAGGATTGAAGTAGGTTCTCTGTTGTTGGGAAGAACTTGCACTAAGGGGAAGGATAAGGGGGAGAAGAGGGTGGGGGTGGTGTGTTTAAATAGAAAACACTTAAACCCCCCCGCCCATAGGCCCCATACCCGATCTTTCAGCGGGGTCAGGGTTAAGCTGCCCCTAGGGTAAAATCCACATTCTGATCACAACAGAAGTCTCGTAATTTTAATCTGAGCCTCCATTCAGAAGTTACAAAGTACACGCCCGGGGCCACCAAATTATGAAAACTCCCCTGGTGGCATTTTCCACGGAAGGGCCGTGCCCGTGAAAGTTACACCCCTCCTAGGGTAAACGACACGTTCCGGAATCAAAAGTGCCCTCAGTTTTTTCATACGAGCAACCATTTAGGAGTTATTATATTTATTTGGCCTATCCAGTGTGAACACACTTAAAATTTAATTCCAATCGCACCGGGGCTTGGAATCACACGCTGTTTGAACGCCCTGCTCTAGAATAACATTAAGAAAATTTCAAAGTCTTACAGGGTCAAAACCCAGGTTCTCACATCATTCTCTCCTTCAAGTTTTTCATCCTCGAAAAACAAAACTACAAAAAAAACTCAGGATACTGAGCCTACATCTAGCTCTACCGTTCCCAGGTTCTCTCCTGCACTCTCCCATGCTGCCACAGCACACGAACCAAAGGAATGGTCCGTCCACACAGTGTCTACTCCTGCCAGTCCTCAATCGCCACCGGGTGCTCTGCAAAGGTTGATCCATCCTTGATGTCCAGATCTCCCTAGTTGATAACGTGCATGGGGTCGTGCACATATTTCTTCAGTTGCGAAATGTGGAAGAATTCATGCACCCTCTCCAGCTGTGGGGGTAGAGCAAGATGGTAGGCCACTTCACTAACCCTTCGCAAGATCTCAAAGGGTTCGATGAACCTTAGGGACATCTTGCCTCCCCGGCTGAACTTCCATGTCCCATGCTGCAGAGAGACTCTCAAAAAGAAATAGCCCCCCTGCTCGAACTCCAAAGGCCTGCGACGACGATCTGTGTAGGACTTATGTCTTCTCTGAGCCGTCATCATCCGCTCACAAATGACCTGCACCTTCTCCGTCGTCTCCTGCACCAAATTTGGGCCCACTAGGGAGGTCTCCCCAACCTCTGTCCAGCACAATGGTGACCTATAGGGTCTCCCATAGAGGGCCTCAAAAGGTACCATGCCAATAGTAGAGTGGTAAATGTTGTTGTATGCAACTCCACCAAGGGAAGGTGATCCTCCCAACTCAGGACAAAATCTAACACGCATGCCCTAAGAATATCCTCAAACACCTGGATAGTGCGCTCTGTTTGCCTGTCCATCTGGGGGTGAAAAGCTATACTCATTCGCAACTGAGTCCCGAATGCCTCCTGTAGGCCTCACCATAATCGTGGCATAAACCGCACGTCACGGTCAAAGACGATCGTCGAGGGTACTCCATGAAGGAGGACGATCTCCCGAACATACAGCTGCCCAAGTCTCTCCACCGACCTCTACTCTCTGATGTCAAGGAAGTGCACCGACTTCGTGAGTTGGTCCACTATCACCCAAATAGAATCATTTCCCTTCGCTGTGCGCAGAAGTCCTATGACGAAGTCCATAGATATACCATCCCACTTCCACTCTGGGATATCAAGGGGCTGCAACAACCCTACCAGAATCTGATGATCTGCCTTCACCTGCTGACAGGTAAGGCACCGAGAAATGAACTCAGCTATGATTCACTTTATTCCGGACTTCCAAAACTGCCTCTGAAGGTATTTGTACATTTTCACCACGCTGGGATGTACAGCCAAGGGAGAAGCGTGGAACTCCCACATCACCTCCTCCCACATCTCCACTGGTACTAAAGATCACCCCTGGAACAGGATCTCGTGATTCCCTCCTTCAGAATACCCATTAGGTGCATCGACTGTGGATATCTGATCATGCAATACCTTACTGTCGACATCCACCAGTTGTGACTCTCTCACACGCTCAAGGAGCGAAGGAGCCAATACCATCGAATGCAGAAAATCCGTATCCTCCTGTTCCACCAAGGTCAGCCGAAGGGAATCCAACTGCTCCAAAGCTTCCCGCACTAGACGAGCCTGGGACTTCCTGCTAAGGGAATCTTCTACTATGTTTCCCTTCCCTGGAGTGTAGAATATCTCGAAATCATAGTCCTGTAGAAACTCCAACCAGCGCCTCTTCCTCAGATTCAAATCCCACTGAATGAAGATGTACTTGAGGCTCTGGTGGTCTGAGTAGACCAAAAAATGCTCACCCAGAAGGTAGTGTCTCCATAACCTCAAGGCGAAGACCACCGATACCAGCTCCAAATCACGAGTCACATAATTCTTCTCATGGGGCCTCAACTGCCTCGATCCATATGAAATCACTGCCCACTGCTGCATCAGTACGCACCCGAGCCCAGCTTCTGAAGCATCGCAGTACACTACGAACTCAATACCCTCCTCTGGCAGCCTCAACACTGGAGCACTAGTCAGCCTTTGTATCAACTCCTCTAAGACCTTCTGGCACTAATCAATCTAGGTGAACGATCATCCCTTCCGCGTTAATGCGGTCAAAGGGGCAGAAATCCTAGAGAAATCTTCCACAAGCCTCCTATAGTAACCTACCAAAACAAAGAAGATCCGCACCTATGACGCATTCTTGGGTGGATCCCAAGAAAGCACTTCCTCTATCTTTGCAGGATCTACGGACAATCCCTACTCCGTAATGACATGTCCCAGAAAGTGAACCTCATGAATCCAGAACTGAAACTTCGAGAGCTTCCCATATATCTGGTGATCCCGGAGTAAGTCTAGGACCATCCTCAAATGCTCTGCGTGCTCCTCTTCCATCGCAGAGTAGATGAGTATGTCGTCAATAAAGAAAACCACAAACTGGTCCAAGTACGGCTGGAAGATCTGGTTCATCAAAGCCATGAAAACGACAGGGGAATTCGTCATGCCAAAGGGAATCATTAGAAACTCATAATGCCCATATTGAAAATGGAAATCCAAATTCAAGATGTCAGCCTCACGAACCCGCAACTGGTGGTAGCTGGATTGAAGATCAATCTTGGAGAACCACTTAGCAACTCTCAACTGGTCGAATAGGTCCTCAATCCTTGGAAAAGGGTACTTGTTCTTTATCGTCTCCTGATTTAGGCGATGATAATCCACACAAAGCCAAAGACTCCCATCTACCTTTTTCACAAACAAAACCGGAGCTTCCCAGGGGGACACACTGGGCCTGATGAATCCCTTATCACGAAGGTCGTCCAGCTGAAGTCGTATCTCCCAAAGCTCTGTGGGTTCCATCTGATAATCCTCACATGATATCAGGGTAGTCCCTGGCTGCAAGTCAATTCAAAACTCCATCTCTAGCCACAGAGGTAGTCCTGGAACATCCTCAGGAAAGACATCCATATAATCCTCTACAATGGTAGGGATCCAGGTGCCTGCAGCGTCTGCTGCTCCGAGATCCATGCTCGCCAACTGGTGCGAAAAAGGTCAGGGTCTCCTACTCAAAGTACCCATCTGCTCTGCCATGAGGTCTCGTTCACCAAGGATGGTGAACCTCGTCCCATTAGAAAACACGCCTCTGACTCATCTATGATGACAGTCGATCTGGGCATGAACCATAGAAAGCCAATCCATGCCTAGGATGATGTTGTAAGGTTCCATCATGATGATGAGCAAGTCCCACATGAAACTCCCTCCTCCGAACAATAGTTCACACTATCTACAGATAAAGGTCACTAATAAGGCACTTCCCATAGGAACCTCGAGGCTAAGTGTAGGTGTCAGCGCCTCTAATGGAAGCTCCAACTCCCATACCAACAGCAGCGATATGAAGGAGTGGCTGGCTTTTGTGTCTACTAGCACCAAAGAAAGCATAGGGTAAAAATAAAGCGTACCTCGGACCATCTCGTGTGCTGGGGGGTCACAAACACCAATGGCCTGAAGCTGCCAGCGGTCCCTAACGCCAGATCCCGGAGCCTGGCGTTGGCCGCCCAGTGGTGGTGGTAGAAGGACCTTGAAACGCCGTCTCGGACCTCCAGGTCCTACCGCTCGACCTATGCCGCCTCCCTGAGGACCACCCTTTCCTCTCCTGGGGAATCCCTAGTCATGGCCCTGCCTCTACCACTGTGGTGTGCCCACTACCTTCCATGGCTACTCGGTACACCTGGTCGGGCAGTCCTGTGCTAGGTGACCCCATTCGTCACAAGAATAAAACCAACTCTCTCTTGACTGCCCCGGTGCTCCACAACGCCACTACGGTGTATAAACCTGCCTCTGAGTCTTCTCACGGAAAGGACTCCTCGACCGAGGCTCTGCTCTCTGCCGCCTACCTGTCACCGAAATCTCTCCTCTGAAGCGGCCACTGCTAGGCCCTGTCAGCTGGCATCCCTCAGCCAAGAAGCTCTCCGTCACGAGTGCCCGCTCTAGCACCCCAGCATAAGTAGGGATTCACATGGGTAATACACTGTGAAGACCCTTCTCAAACTTCCGCGCCTGGAAGTAACTGTCACAGATCATATCCTGCGAGTAATGTGTCAGATCGGTAAACCGGGTCGAGTAATGTTCCACAATCATCCCCCCTGATTTAGCTCCAGAAGCTCTTGAATCCTAATGTAGCATTAACAAGAGGGGGAGTACTCCTCCCGAAAGAGCTACTAGAAGCTATCCCACATGAGAGACGACTCGTCGTGGGTCTGCATGACGAACCCCCACCAACGCCCGACCATCCCGAGGAAAAGGCCGGTGGCTAGGGCTACCATCTAGTCCACTGGTGTCCATACTAGCCTGAAAAGTCGGTCCACAGACTCTAGCCATTCTTCCGCTGTCTGGTGATCCGGGTCTCTGCGGAACTTTTGCGGTCGCTGACACTGAAAGTCTCAGAGCGCACTCAGCCTGCGCTCAACCTCGTCCTGTGCTGTCGGTACTAACTGCCGCTCCTCAGGTGGAGGGGATACTACTGAAGCACTGGGTGAAAGGGGATCATGTGAGGGTCCCTGAACTCACACCTTATCGCTCACCAGTTCGTCGTCACGAACTGGAGAGGGTAACCTGGCTGGCTGCTGTCATGGGGGAATCCTGAAAATTATCAAGGATTACCAAGATCAGATGAGCATATATATATATATATAACAATAATAAAAAAGGGGAGCTAACTCAACAAGGATAATTAAAGACTCAATCCTACTGGATGTATGTTCCAAAGTTCCCTATAACAAATGTCTTAGCGTGCCGAGTTAACAAGCGGGTTATGAGGGTCCTGGTGAATGGATACGTCAGCCGCCCATACCATCACTGGGCTCCCTGGCCTGAGAGCCGCTCTCGAGACACGTCGACACTATTTCCCTAAATCCCAACCAATTCCTTTTTAGGTACGTCTGAACAACTCCCTAAGGAACTAACCAACTATGATACCACTTTGTCACAACCCGACCCTACCGGTCTCGAGCCACAACTACCCCAAGCCTACCTCCATAGGCCAGGGGCTGGAGACAAGTGCCGAAGGCATAACAATCATGGGGAGGCCTTTGCCTAAGTACTTGTACACACACACACACAGCCCACTCAATGCAGAAATGAAGAGTAAAAAGGAAACCAAAGGACAAAAAACTATAACCCAACCACAATCATGCATCAACCTCTAAATATGAAAAAGTAAAGTACTAAAAAGGTGATAAACATAAAAGGGGAAAAACAAGTGCCCAACTAGAAAAGTACTACAATCCAACAACAGGTAACAAAAGTAAACACCTGGTGAGTCTCGCACCTGAAAGACCTAGTATGACCACCGAATTCAGCCCAAGCTCCTGTGTCCTCTACGCTCCTCCGTAGTCTCGATCGACCTGTCCGTCATCTATAAGGGCACAACAAGTGTAGGAAAATCCCAAGCAGAGGTGAGTATAAGGATACTCAGTAGGATGCCCCGGAATCTTGAGGGATCAATAAAAGAGGTACTAAATGGTAAAAGATAGACATAACAAAGTAAGAGTAAAATAGAGAGAGTACAGATCAACCCAAAAAAAGAAAGGAAGTAGACTCGTCCCAACCAGGAGGAGCTAGACACAGAAAGCATGTGGCATACCTCGTGTGTCTTCGCCCATCCTAGAAGGAGAGTAACTGGACCCATGGAGTGGTAATAAAAGCAGGGTGTATATATATATATGCTCAACAAGAAACCCGAATGAGTGAGTAAGGGGATCTCCATCTCCAAGATCAGCCTAGGATAAGTCGCCGACAGTTATAAGGGTATCCATCACTGATGACCAATAGTCCCGCACGTCCAAGCTTCCTCATCACTAAACCGTACCACCAAAAGTCCCACTCCGGTAATCACGGAGAAAAGCCACTGAATAGCCGCATCGAAAGGGGAAGAGTCTGAAAGAAGTTGTCGGGTAACCCACTGCCCAGCCAAACTGGAGGGTAAACCCCAAAAGGTCGTCGGGTGACCCACTGCCCAGCCCTGCTGGAGGGTAAACCCTAAAAGGTCGTCGGGTGACCCACTGCCCAGCCCTGCTGGAGGGTAAACCCTAAAATAAATGGGTAACCCACTACCCAGCCCCGCTGGAGGGTAAAACCTAAGATCAACGGGTAACCCACTACCCATCCCTACTGGAGGGTAGACCCGGAACTGGTCCGATAACTCCGTGCTTCCCGTTTCATCACTGGGTGTCACTAACATCGCTACCCTGCGTTGGTTCGGAGTGCGTTAAAGGAACCTTCGACAAACTCCATTTCATGCTTCCACATTTAATGAGATCTCGAAAGAGGCTCTGCACGCCCAAACAGATTACACCATTGTAATCCTCATGGAAAAACACGCGAGATAGACTACTTACTCGCTGGAAACGGAATCCCGACGAAAAAGTTAATCAACACTGCTTTATGCCCATACGACATCTCGTGGGGCCCACACCTCAGTCCTAAAAGGGGTCGGGAAAATTTCTCCATTGCGATGATCTCGAAAAAACACACTAAAACGACTACTCATTCACCCTGAATATAAGTCTGATGAAAAAGTCGCCAAAACGCTACTCACAGCTTAAAAGACAGCCCATGGGGCCCACGCCTCAACTCTAGATTTAATGCTTGAAACCACCCTGGACCACATCGTCTCGACGCCAGGGTCACAATGCCACTGATGGAGCCTTAAATGGACTCCGGATGTGTTCGCGCTATCCAAAAGAAGAATCCCGACAGGTACTCAACGAGCGTGCCACGCCACCGAAACCTCGTCTCGGAAATTGAAAATTCCCAAAACCATTTAAATTTTTTTTGTCTCGATCTGAGGCATGAAAGTACACAAAACGGACACCCTTAGTGGATGTTACGGGTGTCTGAAGTCAAGGGGACGAATCCTCTTGGGCTGGACCGGCCCGCGCCGGCCGGCCCGGCTCGCAGCGCCGGCTCGCGGCTCACCCGCGCAGCCCGGCCACAGACCCCTGGTCCACCCTGTGCCGACCAGCCCTCATGGCCGGTCACTGGTCCATGTGGAGACCCACCTAAGGTGGGTCTCAGTCTTGCTCACGGGGTCGCGCGTTGTGACCCCCGGTCCACGAGGCCGACGACCTCCGCCCAGGGATCGCCGCTGCCTGCTGCTGGGAGCCCACCGCCGCACTGAGGAGCCACCGCCGCTGTTGGGGATCCCACTTCTGTGCCGTCATCCCGGAAACCACCGCTGTTGATAGGAGCCACCGCCGCCGCTGGGAGCCCGCCGGACCGTCGCGCCGACCGTCAGACCGCCCCTGGAATCGCCCGAAAAAGAAGAAAACGACCAGAAAACATCCTGAGGCCACCCCAGACACCTCGGGACTTGAAAATTTGATCTGAAAGGATCATTGTAAAGATAAAATCGATCCCTACACAAATATGGGCTTCTCTCAACTATCAGACAACATTTCAATGCAAAGAATTGTATTTGAAGGGGGTTGCGAGAATTAAAATTGAAAATGCACGAGCCTACCTAGCTGGGCGTAGCCCGACGCTTCACCAACGATCTACCAGAGCCACCACCCACCTTGGATAGGGAGAGGGAGTATTGAAGGAGGTTCTCCCTTGTTAGGAAGAACTTGTGCCAAGGGGAAGGATAAGGGGGAGAAGAGGGTGGGGGTGGTGTGTTTAAATAGAAAACACTTAAACCCCCTGCCCATAGGCCCCGTACCCGAACTTTCAGCGGGGTCAGTGTTAAGCCTCCCCTAGGGTAAAATCCACATTTTGAGCGCAACAGAGATCTCATAATTTTAATCTGAGCCTCCGTTCAGAAGTTACAAAGTACAGGCCCGGGGTCTCCAAAATATGAAAACGCCCCTGGTGGCATTTTCCACAGAAGGGCCGCACCCGCAAAAGGTACACCCCTCTAAGGGTAAACGACACATTCCAAACTCAACGGTTTCCTCAGTTTTCCCATCTGATCAATTGTTTAGGAGTTATTCTGCTTATTTGGCGTGTCCAGTGTGAACGCACTTAAAATTTAATTATGGCCGAACCGGGGCTCGAAATCACATGCCATTTGAACGCCCTGCTCTAGAATAACATCAAGAAAATTTCAAAGTCTTATAGGCTCAAAACCCGGGTTCTTACAGGGGATCTCCCAGCTGTTTTACTTTTCTACATGTTTCTGGGTTGTGATACTTTTCTTGTTGGGTGTGTATTTTTCCCATTTTTTGTTTCAGTTTACTTTTCTATACTTGTATTGATTAGAGTTCGATGCATATTTTTGGTTTATTTATAGCAGTGTTGTATCTTTTTTTTCCTTTCCCTCTGCACTTTTGCATTGAGTTGGCTGCATGTGTGTGTACAAGTTCAGAGGGAAAGGACTTCCTATGTTTTTTGGGCCTTCAGCGCTAGTCGCCAGCCCTTGGCCTATGGAGGTGGGCTTTGGGTAGTCACAGCTCGAGCCTAGAATGGGTCGGGTCATGAAAATCCCAGATTTCATAGCAACAACAAAAAACATCACCATCCCACCTTTTGGTCACCCTAGTCTCACTGATACACAATATTGCCTTAGACTTTCCTACACTAAAACCTTGGTAAACATGTGTCTCACCCCAACCTCACTTTTCCATGTTTTATTTATTTATTTATTTAATTTTTTTTATTATCTCTTACCCTTAAGTTGGTTTCTTTGAAAATTGGGAGGGCTAGGGCAGTTGTGCATGTGGCACAATTTACGCATGGTTAGTGCAAACCATATGTCCCGACCATGAAAAGTATATAACTCTTTTCAAAGGTGATCACATTATTGATGCATAGTTAATCAAACTATGTATCCGAACCATGAAAGTCATCCTTGCTTTAGGGGATCTTCTGCATGATTGATGCAAGATTAGGAGAATCGTGTGACTAAAATATGTGGAGTGCTCTGAGAGAATCTAATGTCATCCACACGATTGGTGAATGGTTTGATATACTATGTTACCAAACTGCATGGACTGGCCAAATTGATTAAAATGATGAAATTACCTTTCCACTCCCTTTGAATTTAACACTTTTCCACCACTCCTTTCTTACCACTCAAACTCCCTGTAACACCCAGATGTTTTTATGAAATATTTTCTTTAAATAATTTTAATTATTTAGTAGCTTTCATTGCATGAAATCATGATTTTAAATGAGCTATGAGATTCCATTAGTATAAAATTACCATTATAGCCTAGATGTTAGGTTAGCGGGAATAATTATAACTAAATTATGAAAATGCATTATGAATTCATTTCCTACCAATTATTTATGAAAAATATAAATCAATTAGATATTTCTATTTTTGAGAGAATTAATATTTTTAATGAAATTAATGAGATATATATGTTATAAACTTAATAAAATATTTTTGATACTCATACAATGGATATTTTAGTCATAGGATATGAATAAAATCTATTTTATGTATACAAAAAACTATATATTTTTTAAAAGGGTAATTTTACGCCTTTGAATGGAGAACCCATTTTAAATTAATATTTTAACACATTAATAATTTTTATATGACAAAATAAATATGTTATTTTGAA
Organism: Viscum album; assembly: GCA_963277665.1. NCBI lineage: Eukaryota > Viridiplantae > Streptophyta > Magnoliopsida > Santalales > Viscaceae > Viscum > Viscum album. The sequence goes on along the minus strand of OY728133.1, from coordinate 309,293,853 downwards.
GAGGTATATGAAAATTTACTTTGAATGAATTTCTGATATTTTTTGATAACTTTCTAGTTTTGATTAATAGTAAAAATACACTAAATTTTATGAAAACAATTTTTTTCATTGAAATAATTTATATTATTAAATTATAAAAATTGAATGGTTTTAAAGCATAAATAGAATATGTTTTTATCATAAAATATAATGTATGTCATTATCCTTAATTTTATATTGAATTCAGATGTAAAACCATTTTAATCTTTTGCAATGTTTTAGGTTTTAAAACCCATTCTCTCTTTCCAACAATGAGATTAATTTTAAATTAATTACTGCAACTTATGTGTTTTGAATTTTAAAAAATAGACTCCATATTTTGAATCAGTAGGAAGAAATTATGTAAATAGATTTATTTTATTTTTCAACATTATGAATAGTAACTTCAGTAAATTTTATTAATACGGTAAAAGGGTAAACTAGGTAATTAAGGGTAAGAATACTATTATAAAATTACTATAACACTTGTCTTAATATCATTTGATGAGTGTGTTTCGACCTAAACAATCCTTAGTTCGAAATGGTATCAATTTGAATATACTTGGATGAGATAAGGACATTTAATTTATTTTTTTTAAAGAAAAGTTAAATATGTCTCACTTAAATTTTAATAATTAAATAATTTTTAATATAATGTTATACTAAGGATAATTTCAATTATAAATAATAATTTTAAATCTAAATTTTTTTCATTTATCATGGTAATTTATTTTTAATGTTTAGGAAATAAATAATTACCTTAATAGATTATACATTAATGATGCAGAAATTATTTAATTTATGAAAAATCAATAATATAGTTTTTATTAAAATAATAATATCCATTAAAAGATCCAAACACTTGACCAAATATTATTAGTAGAGTATATCTTTACCATAATCATTCAAGGGTCAAGTTATGGACCATTTGGATCCTTATCAAAGGGATTATGATACTTATAATATTTTATTTAAAGTGATGTTAAAGTTATCACCTTCATAATTTAATAAGTATAACATTTTAAATATTTGATTTTACAAAATATAAATTCTACTAAAAGTATTATTTTGAAATTTATTAGATTTATCTTCTTCATAGTATTTTATTTTTATTTTTTATTTAACAAGTAAGCATATTAAATAATTACACAATATAGTTGTAGTAATTATTTTATTAAGAGAAATATCAAATAAATGTTATTAAAAATATTAAAGTAAATATAATTTGGGATAATTAAAATTTATAATGAATTTTATAGATGACCTTGACCTCAAATGAATATAATAAAATCGTTTTTTCAAAGTTATCTTGTCATATTAATATTTTTAAAAATCAATGAATTGAATAGTGTCAAAATTGATACTATTGATTGTTTATCAAAATAAATTTTTATCAAATTATTTAGAAATAAGTAAACATTTTTTTGAAAATATTTAATAATATTTATATGGTATAAAATGATCTAATTTATTTATTTATGGTCTATTTTACATCAAATAAGTAAATAATTCACCCTTTTAATATTGAATTGTTTGTTACCCTAGTTAAAAATTAAATAGAATAACTATGTGTTAATTAAAAAGAAAAGCTTTAAATTGATAAAAATACTTGTCCAAAATTTATTGGTTGATGTTATTACAACCCTGTCTCATATAATCTTTAAAATTGGGACATATTGGATGTTTTTGGGTAGGGTTTGATTTTATTATAAATTATTATTTATGGAGTTTCCAAAAGTTCTCCTCACCTCAATTATAAAAGGGATCCTCCTCCCTCACATCTTCACTTCACTTTGAACCTTCAATATCTACCATCTACTTCACTCTTTCCTTATAAACTTCCATATTTACATTATATAGGTTATGGTCATCTTCAAAGACCAACTCCAGTTCTCTAAGAAGATATTTAGAGGAAGCACATCGAGGAAGAGGTAATATCTTCTACCGATTCTTTCAAACCTCTTTCTTATTCTACTTACTCTTCATTAGTTGTTTCATTATAAAGTAATAAAATAATTATCACTCATATACTGATATGTTATTATAATTATGAAAAAACCATATTCCACATTTTATCCATCCTAGGAAAATGAAAATCACCACTCGTGCGTACGTACGACTTATCGTCTCCACACCGCGGTGTAAACTGTTTTCACCACCACCTTACTTAGATGGGTATAATGATGGAAATAATAACTATATATTATTATTATAACATGATACTTATTTTTAAATATTATACACCATCCACTTCAATACCATTTAATAATTATGGGAATGATATCGTCGCTCGTGCGTACGTACGACCTACCATCTCCACGATGCGATGTGATTCATTCTACATGATCTTCATTAAAATATGATTATATACATGAATGGAATGAATAAATATGATATATATTATACTAATATCATTATTTAAATTATATAACTATAACATAATAAGTGGAACATGAACTTATCCGACAAAACTTTCATAATAACATAAAGCAGTTAATATCCGAATAACGAGTGAAAATGGAATGTTACTAACAAACGGATGATAATATGATCATATATGATATCATAAAAATGACTATGATTTTTGAAAAAGTAAATGAAATTATTTAAACAATTATATAGGATATTTGGATACATATGAAGGATATCATACCTAAGGTAAGAGATAATTTTTCAATCTCATTATTATCTGAGATTGTTTATACATAAGTATTTAATGGGTTATATTTATCATCCACATACATGTTTCCCAAGTATGTAATATTATTTATATTATTATAAAATTTTTTAAAGTTAATTTTACCCTTTTATGATTTTTTTAAACGGTATGAAAGTAATCTTTTGTCGTTATTTGATATGAGGTACTTTTTGACGTTTCTGGAAAAAGTATGAGGATAATGTTTTTTTAACTTATACAACATGATCAGATTTTTACATATTAATAAAACCTTATTTCTATGAATCTTTATTTACATTATTTCATGCTTATTATAAAATAAATTATTTTCTTTTAAAATTGTGAGACATTTTGGGAAAAGAAAACGTTTTTGAAGAAGAAAAGATATATTCCTCATGAATTAATTTCAAGTGTTTTATCAAAATTATTTTCCATCTAAGATAATGCTCTTTAAATATTCTTATTTTTATATCCCTATTATTAATATGATTTGATTGTGTTAATTATAGAATGATATTTTATATGGATTTTGTTATGATGGAATGATGTTTAAGAAACCCATTTTATTTCTTGGGTTATGCTATGATGAATGATTTATGTTTTTGTGGAACACGTAAGAATGATTTCATTATGAGATGGGTGGGGCCTATATCTCACTCCAATGCATTGGGTAAAGATTTATATCTAATGAGATAGACATTATTGGAATGAAAAGTAAATTTGATTCAGTAATACAGGGCTAGAACAATAAGTAAATCCGCTTCAGTAATGGACATTGTCTGTTATGATGGTCTTGGAAATGATCCTTGAATAATATGAAATGATTTTATATACTTATGTGTATTCCAAAAAACTTCATGACTTATGTTATAAATTTTGGGATTATGTCCATTAATTATTATGAACTTTTATCCCATGACATGATATCACGATCTTTTATATGTAGGATAACACTTCCAAATGTTATGTTCTTATGTCTTATGATTATTATATGATGGGTATTTACCATGTTTACCCTTACTAAGAATTTTAGCTCACCCTTTCATATGTTTCTTTTCCCCAGGTCATGAAGAAGGGTATTAAGTAAGATATGTCAAAAATGAGTATAATTATGAAGATATAAGCAGGAGACAATGTATATGTTTTATGAAATAGTTGTTTATGTTTCCCAGTTTCTAAAGAAACTATACCTATATGGTCCTATCATGGCTTTATTATATGTTGTAATTAATATAATTCAATTTTCAAGTAATATAAATATATGTAAAGTATGAGTCGTTATAGTTGGTATCAGAGGAAAGGTATAGTTAACCTTTGGAAACTAGGATGATAAAACCTCAGTAAAAACCATAAGGATATATCTAAGTATAGGTTAAAATCCTAGTGTTTTATAAATGACCATGAATAGTCTATGATAAAACCTAAAGTGTCCTAAATGAAAATTTTATTCTTGATTTTTTGGTTTTCCCATTATTTGTGGGAAAGTGCCTCTAGCAGATCTTGTGATCCTTCTTATTGTGGAATTTAATGTGATTCTTGGCATGGATTGGCTTTATATATAGATATCATATCAATTTAAAAGGTAGGTAAGTCACATTTCATATTCCAGATCAATCTATGACCATCTATCGATGCAAGGATGAATATAACCTTCCACTAGAAATTTATTCCATCTTATGGGTCTTGATCCCTATAAATAAATGATATCTATCCCAAATGGTTGGGGAGAAACTACAATTAAGAATACACCCATTGTATAGGATTTTGATGATGTCTTTCTAGTGTAATTTCTAGGTCTTCCACCAAACCATGAAGTTGAGTTTTTAATAGAATTCATACTGGGTGCTATGCCTATTTCAAAGACACCTTATAGAATATCCCCAACTGAGTTTCAGGAATTGAAGAAAAAACTCCAAGAAAATATTGATAAGAGATTCATATGCCCTAGCATGTCACCTTGGGGAGAACCTATTCTTTTTGTTAATAATAAATATGAATCAATGAGACTCTATAATTATTATCGAGAACTTAACAAGATCACTATAAAGAACAAATATCCTATTTCCTGCATTGACGATTTATTCGACCAACTACGTGGAGCTCAATACTTTTCCAAGATTGATTTTTGTTCAGGATATCATCAATTAAGGGTCAAGAAGGAGGATATACCAAATACGGAATTTCGTACAAGGTATGGACAATATGAATTTATAGTGATGCCTTTTGGTCTTAGTAATGGCCCCACTATCTTCATGGATCTAATGAATAGAGTCTTTAGAGACTATCTTGATCCGTTTGTGATAGTCTTTATAGAAAATATTCTTGTCTATTCGAAGATAAAGGGAGAACATGAACACCACTTGAGAATTATACTGAACACCCTGAGAAAGGAGAATATTTATAAAAAATTTACCAAGTGTGAATTTTGGATTCAGAAAGTTTCATTTTTGTGTCACATAATCTCAAGATATGGGATATTTGTGGATCCATCAAAAACAGAAGTTGTTGAAAGTTGGATGAGACCAAAAACACTAACTGAGATCCAAATTTTTCTTGGTTTTCCTAGATATTATCTACTTTTTATGAATTATTTTTGATGATTATATAATCCACTCACAAAGTTGACTCAGAAATGAGTTAGGTTTTTATGGATGGAGGAATGTGTAGAGAATTTCAAAGAGCTAAAAAGAAGGTTATCCAGTGCACCTATGCTCACACTACCTTGTAGTGGAGAAAGGTTTGTGATCTATAATGATGCATCCAAGAAGGGGTTAGGATGTTTTCTCATGAAAAATGACATGGTGATAGATTATGCCTCACGACAGTTGAAAATCTATGAAAAAAATTACCCAACTCATGATTTGGAATTAGCTATGGTAATCTTTTCATTAAAGATATGGAGGAATTATCTTTATGGTGAAAGGTGTGATATTTATACTGATCATAAAAGTTTAAAGTATATTTTCACACAAAAGGAGATGAATATATGCCAAAGAATATGGTTAGAGTTGATTAAATATTATGTATTCTCAATACATTACCACACTAGGAAATTGAACAAGGTGGAAGATGCTTTGAGTCAAAAAGACCATGCTAGCCTATCCATGATGAGGATCACAGAAGATCCAATATTTATGGATTTTCAAAGGATGGATCTTGAAATTTTAAAGGGGAGAAATATTATCTTTCTCAAATGAATGTTCTACCATCTATACAAGTGAAGATTAAGGAGGTGTAGAAGAAATATGTAGATCTATAAAAGAAGGCAAGAAATGTTCCTGAATTCAACCTTGATTGTGATGGAATAATAAGGTCTAGGAATCAAGTTTGTATTTTTCCCATATCAGAATTAAATAAATATGTATTGGATGAGACTCATCGTTCTTCATTCTCTATTCACCCTGAAATCACAAAGATGTACAAGGACCTAAAAGAGTATTTTTGGTGGGATGACATGAAAATAGATATTGCTAAATATGTATCTTGATTCTTGGTTTGTCAGCAAGTTAAGGATGAGAGACAAAAGTCTAAAGGGATGTTACATCCATTACCCATACCAGAATAGAAATTGGAAAACATAACTATGGACTTTTTAATAGGACTTCCAAAAACATCCAAAGGAAATAATTCTATTTGGGTTATAGTTTACCTCCTTATGAAGTTGGCACACTTCATTTCTATTAGAGAGGATTTTTCTCTTGATCAGATTTACAAGATATATGTAAATTAAGTGGTAAGATTGCATGGAGTACCACTTTACATTATATTTGATCGAGATCAGAGGTTTACCTTGAGGTTCTGGAAAAGTCTTCAACATGCTCTAGATACAGAGTTAAGTTTTAGCACTTCTTATCATCCTCAGAAAGACAGTCAGTTTGGGAGGACAATTCAAACTCTGGAAGACATGTTGAGATCTTGCTCTATGGATTTCAAAAGTGGTTGGGATCAACACCTACCTTTGCTAGAATTTTCTTACAATTATAACTTTCAATCTAGTATTAAGATGGCTCCTTACAAATCCCTCTATAGAAAGAAGTCCAGAACTCTAACTTTTTGGGATGAAGTTAGGGAAATAAATCTTTTAGGACCTGATCTTGTTGATGAAATGGCAGAAAAGTTCAGATCAATTCAACAACAAATAAGAGCATCCCAGAGTCAAAAAAAAGTTATACAAACAACTTAAGAAAGGAGATAGAGCTTCAAGTGGATGATAAGGTGTTTCTATAGATATCTCCATGGAAGAGAGTAATGAGGTTTGTAAAAAAAGGCAAGCTGAGCCCTAGGTATATTGGTTCTTTTGAAATTTTGGATTGTATTGGGAAGGTAGCTTATCGATTGGTGCTTCCACCAAATCTCTCTCAAGTTCATGATGTATTACATGCATCTCTTTTGAGAAATTACATACCTGATCCTTCAAATATACTAAACTCATAATTCATACCTTTGGAGTACGGTCTTTCTTATGAAGAACAACTGATAGAGATTCTAGATCGTAGCGAAAAATTTATACGAAACAAGACCACTCACTTGGTTACAGTTTTATGGTGGAAAAACCAATTTGAGGAATCTACATGGGAACTTGAGGATATGATGAGGGACATGTATCCTCATCTATTTGTTTCTAAGTGACAAATTTTGAGATCGAAATTCAGTTTAAGGGGGGTAGAATGTATCCCCTAGATATTTTTATGAAATATTTTCTTTAAATAATTTTAATTATTCAGTAGCTTGAATTGCATAAAATCATGAGTTTAAATGAATCACGAGACTCCCTTAGTATAAAATTACTGTTATAGCCTAGCAGTTAGGTTATCGGGAATAAGTATAACTAACTTATGAAAAATACATAGTGAATTCATTGGCTACTAATTATTTATGAAAAATATAAATCAATTAGATATTTTTATTTTTGAGAGGATTAAGGAAATTAATGAAATATATATGTTATATTCTTAATAAAATATTTTTTATATTCATCCAATGGATATTTTAGTTATAGGGTATGAATAAACCCTATTAGATGTATAATATATATATATATATATTTTAAAGGGTAATTCTACGCCTTTGAATGGATAACCCATTTTAAATTAATATTTTGATGAATTAATAATTTTTATATAATAACATAAACATATTTTTTTAAGTGGTATATAAAAATTTACTTTGGATGAATTTCTGATATTTTTCTGATAACTTTCACGTTTTGATGAATAGTAAAAACACACTAAATTTTATGAAAACAATTTTTTTCATTAAAATAATTTATATGGTTAAATTAAAATATTTAATGGTTTTAAAGTATAAATAGAATATATTTTTATCATTCAATATAGTGTATTTCATTATCATTAATTTTACATTGAATTCAAATGTAAAAACATTTCAATCTTTTGCAATGTTTTAGCTTTAAAAACCCATTCTCTCTTTCCAACAAAAAGATTAATTTTAAATCATTTAATGCAACTTTTGTGTTTTGAATTTTTAAAAACGGAATTCATATTTAGAATCAGAAGGTCCAAATTATGCAAATAGATTTTTTTTTGGGAATTATGAATAGTAACTTTGGTAATTTTTATTAATACGGTAAAATGGTAAACCGGGTAATTAATGGAAAGAATACTATTATAAAATTATCCTAAAACCTGTATTAATATCATTGGATGAGTTTTTTTTTCTACCGAAATCATCCTTGGGTCAAAATGGTATCCATTTGAATCCACTTGTATGAGATTAGGACATTAATTTATTTTATTTAAAGAAAAGTTAAATATGTCTCAATCAAATTTTAATAACTAAATCATTTTTAATATAAGTTTATACTAAAGATAATTTTGATTATAAATACTCATTTGAAATATAATTTTTTTTTCTTTATGCTGGTAATTTATTTGTAATTTTTATGAAATAAATAATTTCCTTAAGAGCTTATACATTAATGATGCAAAAATTATTTAATTGATGAAAAATCAATAATATAGTTTTTATTAAAATAATAATACCCATAAAAAGATCCAAACACTTGAAAAAATATTATTTTTCGAGTATATATCGACCATTATCATCCAATATTCGAGTTGTGGACAATTTGGAGCCTTATAAAATGGATTACGACACTTATATTATTTTATTTAAAGTGATGTTAAAGTTGTCACCCTCATAATTAAATAAGTATAAAATTTTAAATATTTGATTTTCTAGAAGAAAAATTTGACTACAAGTATTATTCTAAAAGATAGTAGATTAATAGTTATCCTAGTATTCTATTTTCATTTTTTATTCAACAATTAATTATATTAAATAATTACACAAAACTATTGTAGTAATTATTTTATTTATAGAAATTTAAAATAAATGTAATTAAAAATATTAAAGTAAATAAAATTTGTGTAATTAAAATGTATAATGAGTTTTATAGAATAACTTTAACTCCTAGGAATGTAATAAAATTGTTGGTTTTAAGTTATCTTGTCATATTAATATTTTTAAAAATCAATGAATTGAATAGTGTCAAAATAGATACTATTAATTTTTTTATAAAATTAATGTTTTATTAAATTATTTTAAAATCATTAAACATTTTTAAAAATATATAATAATTATTATATTTTATAAAATGATCTAATTTATTTATTTATGGTCTCTTTTACATCAAATAAGTAAATAATGCACCCTTTTGATATTGAATTATTTGTTACTGTAGTTAAAAATTAAATAGAATTACTAAGTGTTAATTAAAAAGATAAGGTTAAAATTGATAGAAATAATTGTCCAAAATTCATTGGTTGATGATATTACAACCATATATCATATCGTATTCTAAATTGTAAAATTTTGGAGGTTTTTAGGTAGGGTTTTATTTTATTATAAATTATTATTTATGGAGTTTCCAAAAGTGCCCCTCACCTCAATTATAAAAGGGAACTTTCTCACCTATTCAATTCACTTTTAACCTTATATCTTGGCCACAAACTTACCTTTTTCCTTATCAAATTTCCTGTTTACATTCTAGAGGTTTTGGTCATCTTCAAAGACCAACTCTAGTGCTCTAAGAATAGATTTAGGGGAAGTACGTCGAGGAAGAGGTAATCACTTATACCGATTCTTTCAAACTTCTTTATTATTCTACTTACTATTTATTAGTTGATTAATTATAAAGTAATAACATCAGTATCACTCATATACTAATATTTTATTATAATTATGAAACAACTATATTCCACCTTCTATCCATCCTATGAAAAATGGAAATCACCACACGTGCATAGGTACGACTTACCATCTCCACGCCGTGGTGTAATATATTTTTCACAATAACCTTACTTGGATGGGTATAATTATTTAAATAATAACTATATATGATTATTATAACATGATATTGATTCTGAAATATTATACACCATCCACTTCAATACCATTCAACAATTATGGTAATGATATCGTTGCTTGTGCGTACATATGACCTACCGTCTCCACAATGCGATGCGATTCATTATACATGATCTTCCTTAAACCATGATTATTTACCTGAATGGAATGAATAAATATTATATATATTATACTAATATCATTATGTAAATTATCTAATAATAACATAAAAAGTGGAACATGAACTTATCTGACAAAACTTTCATAAGAACACGAAGCAGTTAATATATGAATAACGAGTGACAATAGAATGTTACTAACAAACAGATGATAATATGATCATATATGATATCATAAAAATGAAAATTATTTTTGAATAAGTCAATAACATTATTTAAATCATTATACAGGAGGTTCGGATACATATGAAGGGTATCTGACCTAAGGTAAGAGATAATTTTGCAATATCATTATTATCTGAGATTATTTATATGTAAGTATTTAATGGGTTATATTTATCATCCACATCTATGATTCCCAAGTATATAATATTATTTATATTATCCTATAATTTTTTAAAGTTAATTTTACCCTTTGGTGATTTTTTATTAAATGGTATGAAAGGAATATTTTTTCATTATTCGATATGATGTAATTTTTGACCTTTTCAGTAAAAGTATGAGGAGAATGTTTTTTGAAATTATATGACATGATTGGATTTTTACATATTCATAAAGCCTTATTTCCAAGAATATTACTTTACAAGATTTAAATTTTATTTTAAAATAAATTCTTATCTTTTAAAATTATGAGACATTTTGAGAAAAGAAAACATTTTTGAAGAAGAAAGGATATTTTCCTCAAGAATTAATTTCAAGTGTTTTATCAAAATTATTTTCCATCTAAGATGATAATATTTAAATAGGGTTATGTTTATATCCCTTTTATTACTATGATTTTATTTTGTTAATTATGGAATGATATTTTATATGGATTATGTTATGATGAAATGATGTTTAAGAAACCCATTTTATTTCTTGGGTTATGCTACGATGAATGATTTATGTTTTTGTGAAACACATATGAAAGATTTCATTGTGGGATGGGTGGGACCTATATCTCCCTCCAATGAATTAGGTAAAAATTTATATCTCATGATATATAAATTAGTGGAATGAAAAGTAAATCTGATTTAGTAATACAGGGCTGGAACAACAAGTAAACCTAGTTCAGTAATGGACATTGTCTACTATGATGGTCTTGGAAATGAGCCCTGACTAATATGAAATGATTTTATATGATTATGTGTATTCCAAAAAACATTGTGTATTATTTTATGAATTTTGGGATTATTTTCATTAATTCTTATGAAATTTAATCCATTAGATGATATCATGATCTTTCATATGCAGGATAACACTTCCAAATGTTATGTTCTTACATATTATGATTATGATATGATTGATATTTCACTTATTTACCATTACTGAGCATTTGATATCACCCTTTCATATATTTCTTTTCCTCAGGTCATGAAGAAGGGTATTAAGTAAGATATTTCAAAAAGGATTCTTGTTATGAAGAAATAAGCAGGAGACAACATTGATGTTTTATGAACCAATTGTTTATGTTTCCCAGTTTCTAAAGATACTATACCTACATGGTCCTATCATAGATTTATTATATGTTTTAATGAATATAATTCATTTTTTAATTAATATCAATTTATGTAAAGTATGAGTTGTTATACTCCCTCACTCCAGACACCTCTTACGCTTGGTTTTCTCTTCCTTTAAGGCTTATCCATGGGTTATCTTCATGGTTTGAGGTCAATTCTTCATGGTAAACTCATCTTGACCTCTTACTCTCATATACTACTTCCCTTTTCTCTTTTTTGATTACCGTAGAATGGCCATGGTGACCAAGGGGTTCATTTTTTGTGAATTTAACTTGGTATTTTCTTTTGTTAGGGATTATAATGTCTGTATAAGGGTTCCTCTTTCCTTGTTATGGCAGTTTATTTCAATGATTAGTGGAAGAGATGGATTTAGGTTGTTTGCTTCATACTTGAACCATTAAATTTAAAACCATGATTTCTTGATTATTTCTCCCCTAATTTTCAATGTTTAAAGGTTGTATCAAATATATATAATTATTTGTTTCTATAGTGTTTGGTTTCTCTATTGGTTATTATCTTTTATAAAGGGTTTTTTTCTCATATCTCAATAACTAAAATACGCTTTTAATTATCCATGCAAACTCAGTGTTCAATTAAATTCCCGAATAGCTCTTTTAAGGAAATTCCTTAAACTAAAGGAATTTTTTAGTTTTCAAACTAATGTAATGGGATTTTATTTCAAATTATGGGTGTGTTGGGGTTCCTTAAAATGGTTTTCTTAACACTTATTGATCATTTGAGATAGTTGATGAGATTTATGTGATTTGGTTTTAAAAGAGATATTTTATTACTTGGTTTCTAAAATGATGTTCTAAAGGCTCGAGTGACACTATGTAAAGAGGGTTTCTCAAAGTAAATTTCCCCTTGAAGTATTCCCTCATTGGTTGTCTGTGTAAATGGATGGAAATGTCTCAGTCAAGGGACATGTTATATAGATATATTACCTTCTTGATGAAAAGAGGCTATTTTTGTGAAGGGTGTTCATAGGTGAGAGTTTTCTTTGATTATTGTTTAGTATATATTGATATTTGTTGCTCTTTTATTACTAAACTATATTATATATATATATATATTATGGGGAACCAAGAGTATCTTGGTGGAATATACGGTTTCACATGTTTCAATAGTGTATAACTTTTCTCTACTAGTGGCCCCAAGTGAGGGTACAAATTACTTTGAGAAGTTTCCCTCGGTCAATTTAAGTAGGGTAAGACTGAGTTTTAGGGTGATTGAATCACATTTGGAACTGATTAGATGGATTCAGTTTTATGATTTTCCTATATTGTTACCATATCTCCTAGGTGTTCTGATGAAAACTTTTCCTTGATTATATTTATTGATAATTATGATTCTTCTGTTTATATGATAATTGACTTATGATCATTCCATGTGATCTTTATTAATATCATGGGGATTATTATAATTTTTCTTTATTTCCATATGTATTTTATTTTTAATATAATAAATGTGACATATGATTTTTTTCTTATTTTAAAGAAAAATCGTTTACAAAGGCTTGGACTTTCCTTTGTTCCTTATATACATGGGTATCAGACTATTTTATTTTGAAAATTTTAACTCCCATGTATTGAATGAAATGGTTTCAAATTATGATCACATGTAATTGGTTTTTAATAAAAGTGAAAATATTGTGTTTATATTTGTATTTCAAACTACACTACTACACATATGCTCTTTAATAGTGTGAAAAAAGGCTTTCAACAGTACTAAAAAAGTGTTGTTAATCATAGCGCTCACAAGGGGGGGGGGGGGTCCCTTTTATCAATGATAAAAAAAAGCACTGATAAGGGGGTACTTTATCCATGATAAAAAAATACCAGATAAAGGACCCCATTTATCAACACTATTTTTAGCATTGATAAAAGTTACCCTTTATTAGCACTTGAAATGACACTGATAAAGGACTAGCTTGTTGCAATGTGTTGTTAATATAACAACACAACCAGCAAAAACCTATAATTTCAAACAATTCTATATAAATTTAATGTGACATTATGAATACAAAAATTTTCTCCCATGGTATATAAAAAAACACTTCTATATACATTTCAAATAATGTTTTATATAATTACATGTACAATTACCCAACAAACATTTAAAAACATTAATGTTCATCTTTTGAAACCCATAATCCCATCTCAAAAATGTCAGTCTGTGGTAGCAGTTTTTGAAAAAATCATCTCAACCCGAGCAAAAGATTCCACCTATATAAGAAAACAAATATTAATTTATTAATAATATAAAGAAATAAATTAAACATTAATATGAAAGAATACATTAATAAAATGTTAATATTTAATAAAAAAGAAACATTTGGAGTTACACCGGTCACAACATGCATCATATTGAGGTGGGGTTGATTCCTAAACGTTAAAAATGAGTTATGTATCATTGTAATAAAATATAAAAACAATATAAATGTGTTTGATTGGTTTTGATTATGTCACTTGTTCTTCTACTAAAATTAATTCCAATTTTAAATAATGACACATTTGGAGTTTTAATGATCACATTCTACATTGAATTGAGGTTCAGATGATTCCTACCTTTCACAAATTATTGATGAATCATTTTCTTAAAGTTTCAAAACAATCAGAATGCATTTTACTACTTTTTAGTATGCCAGTTTTTTTTACTAAAATGTCATTTCAAACCAGAAATACACATTTTGAGTCATACCAGTTTCATCATGCATCAGTTTGACACGAGACTGCTTCCTACACATCAAAAATGACTTATGAATCTCTACCCTAAATTATCAAGTCAATTAGAGTAATTTTTCTTGGTTTTTAGTGAGATACACATTTTTAATTGAAATGTCAATTTTAAATTGATAACAAACACTTTTAGTCATACCGGTCACACCATGCATTAGATTGAGATGTGGTTGATTACTACACATCAAAAATGACACATAGATTGTTTTACTAAAGTATCAAAACAATATGAATTCGTTTTCTCAGTTTTTAGTATGTCACTTGTTCTTTTTACTTAAATTACAACCAATTTTAAATAAAAAGTCACAATTAGAGTCATACCAGTCACACTGTGTATCGTATTGAGATTAAGTTTACTTATATATGTCATAAATTAATCATAGATAGTTATTCTAAATTATCAAAACAATAATAATGCATTTTCTTAGTTTTCAGTATGCCAGTTGTGTTTTTTTACTAAAATGTCATTTCAAATTGGAAACACGCATTTTGAGTCATACCGGTCGCATCACGCGTTTGTTTGATGTGTGAATGATTTATACACATCAAAAATGACTTATGAATCTATGTTATAAATTGTCAAGATAATAAGAGTGTGTTTTCTTGGTTTTCAGTGAGTAAAACATTTTGAACCAAAATGTCAATTTTAAACTGATAATGGACACTTTTAGTTATATCGGTCAAACTGTACGTCAGATTGAAGTGTGTTCGATTCCTAGACATCACAAATGACTCATGAATAATTTTACTAAAGTAACAAAAAAACCAGAATGCGTTTTCTTAGTTTTTAGCACGTCACTTGTTATTTTTTACTTAAGTTAATGTCAATTTTAAATAAAAAGACACACTTGGAGTCATACCGGTCACACCATGCATCTTATTGAGGTGTGGTTGAATCCCATATGTCAAAACTTACCCATGGATCATTTTCCTAATGCGTTAAAAAATATGAATGATTTTTTTCTAGTTTTTATCATGCCAGTTGTGTTTTTTTACTAAGATGTCATTTCAAATTGGAAACACACATTTTGAGTCATACAGGTCGCATCATGCATCAGTTTGATGTAATACTACTTTATACACATCAAAAATTACTTATGAATTGATTTCCTAAATTATCAAGACAATCAAATTGTGTTTTCTTGGTTTTCAGTGAGTGACACATTTTGAACTAAAATGTGAATTTTAAACTGATAACAGACACATTTAGTCATACCAGTCACACTGTGCATCATATTGAGGTGTGGTTGATTCATAAACATAAAAAATAACTCATGTATTATTTTACTAAAGTATAAAAACAATAAAATGTGTTTTCTTAGTTTTCATTATGTTACTTGTTCTTTTTTATTTCACTTAACATCAATTTTAAATAAAAAAACACACTTGGAGTCATACCAGTCACACAATGAATCGTATTGAGGTGCAGTGTAATCCTATACATCAAAAATTACTCATGGAATATTGTCCTAAATTATCAAAAAATCTAAATGTCTTTTCTCAGTTTTCTGTATGCAAGTTGTGTTTTTTTTTACTAAAATGTCATTTCAAACTAGAAATACGAATTGTGAGTCATACTAGCTGGATCTTGCATTAGTTTGAAATGATACTAATTCATAAACACCAAAAATGACTTATGAATTAATTTAATTAATTATAAAGAAAATCGGAGTGTGTTTACTTGGTTTTCAGGGACTGGCACGTTTTGAACTAAAATGTCAATTTTAAACTGATAATGAACACTTTCAGTAATAACGGTAAAACCATACATCATATTGAGATGTGGTTGATTCTTAAATGTCACAAATTAATCATGGATCATTTTACAAAAGTATCAAAACAATCTGAATATGTTTGCTCACCTTTCAATATGTCAATTGTTCTTTTTTACTTAAATTAATGTCAATTTTAAATAAAAAGACACACTTGGAATCATACTAGTCACATAATGCACCAAATTAAGGTGTTATTGACTCCTAAACATCAAAATTACCCATGGATCATTTTTATAAATTTTCAAATAAATCAGAATTCATTTTCCTAGTTTTCAGAACAATACTTGTTCTTTTTACTAAAATTAATGTCAAATTTAAGCAATCACAACTATCCATGTTAATATTATTTACATTTTATTTCTTTTTCAAACTAGAAATAATTCAATTTCTATATTTATCACTTTTCTTAAAGTTATGTTCACTACTTTTGAAGGAAAGTGATAAATGTGGACACTGTAGGGGTGAAAATATTTTGAGGTAGAATAAGTTTATGGAAGACATTGTGTGCATGAGTAGTCAAACAATTAATTTAGAATATATTAATGCAGTAGAGAATAAATAATATTATGAGGAAAAAGATAGTGTATTAAAAAAACTTTACATTCTCATTGAATTCTGAGTTGCAGCCTCGAAATTTTATCTCTCACAAGCATGAGCATCTTTGAACAAAACACCCCAACTCGAACAAAAAAATCCACCTGTATAAGAAAAAAATTATTATGTGAGTAATACTAAAAATAATTAAATTAAACATAAATATGAAACAATCCAATACTTCTATGGAATTCACATCTTCTTTCTATTTGTGTACATTCTTCTATCAGTTATGCTACCCATTCATTTCTAATAAAATTTATATCATCTTGTGAATATGAGTCTTTTAGATAATCATAGTTGTACTAGAAAAATATAAATACTCAAATGATTGATAAATATCTTAAATTAAATAATAATTATATTAAAAAATAACTCTTTGAGGATGATAGTTTGTTCATGGAATATTATCTCTATCATAAATTTACAAATATAATAACCATAATCTTTTCCATTTGTTTGTTTCAGACACTGCAAAAACATTGAGGAGAATAATAAATTTGTTTTGATGTATGTTTGGATAGTGAAATATTATTATATATACCCCGATACTTGTCCAGTCATAGATCTTTTTAGGGTCCTCATGCTTATCCCCTGGCCTCATTCCTTGTTTTTCACAATATTTACGCACCACACTATCATAATAGAATCCTTATTAAAATATAATATAAATTATATAACTTGATGTTTAGTTATAAAACATTGGATTCAGTGTATTAGAAATTAACAAATTCTATCATGTTTGGTCATTTTGTTGGATATCCATTCATTAGAGTTTCCAAATTGACCACAATGAGCATCCAATGTTTCCTAAAAATAAAAAAAGGAATAAGTAGTAAAAGAAATGAAAAAATATTTGATATGATTAAACTATAGAGTTTTACCCCTGCATCATTGGTATTAAGAAGAGTCTATCTTTCTTCAGTTTTCATTCAAATGATTTGACCAGACTTACCACTATTTCATCCTTTTTTTGGATTCTATTTTTGGTTGTTCTGTAGAGGTGATGTGAGGACTAACAAGTCCAATTTCCTTTTTCATGGAAAAATTCCTTCAATTTTTTTATATATATGACTTTCAAAAATATGAAATGTATTTAGTCATAATTAACATAGTATATCAACTTTTTGAAAATAAAATCATGAAAACATACCTCATATATACATTTACAACTGAGGCACCTAACCAATCATAGTCGAGGATTTCATTTACCTTCTCAACACCAATTTAGTATTCAAATTCATCTCCACATATATTTTCTTCAAAATAAACTATGTGACTACTACCATCTTTTAACTTTGTATCCATGTGAACCTTTAATTCTAGTAAATAAAGATATATAACGGGTAGGGTAAAGGTGATTTTGGTAGATATTTTCAATTGGTTAGTCGATCCTTTAGATGGTTTTGAGTCAAACTTTCATTTCACCCTTTCCCTTTGTCTATATGTAATAAAATTAATTGGTTCATACATTTTTTCATTAATTGTTAAAGGTTTAGATTGAAAAATATATTAGAAATTAATACCTTCTTATCGACATGTTTTTTTACAAGATGTTATGACCATGTGATGAATATTAAAACAAATCGGTTGACTGTATGAATATCTTCATCATAAATCGGAATAAGTATCTTGAAACTTAGATCATGAGCTACACTAATCACTAATCTCACATAACCTATTGGAAGTGGTTTATTATATAGAATATTTCCTTGGATATTGAACACCGTATCCCTCACTTCAAGGTGATGGGTGGGTGTTGGTAGATATAAATCGCATTAATTTTCAGCATGTATAATATTAGTACAAGAAAGGTATCAGTACTATATAATTAAAATTTTATAGAAACAATTATTAGAATATTGATTACCATGAATAAGGCAACTCTTTTAGGGGAGTGGATCACCTCAAAGTTGGCGGGGGTGGGGCGAGATCTTCACACGATGGTTGTTCTTGAGTCGTTTCTTCTATTTTCTCCCCCCATAAAAGTTTCTAGAAACTCTATCATCCATTGGAATAGTTTTTCAATGGTAAATATTCTTTCTCTCATATATTTTATTTCTTCACTTTGACCCTCCTCTTGTTTTTTTTGTCAAAGGTACACTTACCATCCACTATAATGTAGAATATGTTTTATTTGATTCTGGATCTACCCACTCTTTTATTTTTGAAGAATTTTCTAAGGGTATCACCATATTACCTTAACAATTAGATGTTCATTTAGCTGTGAAAACTCCCAATGTCACAATGGTCACATCAAAAGTTTATAATTCTTATCCACTTGAAGTTTGTGGGAAAGTGATTCTTGTAGATCTTTTTATCCTTCCTATTGTAGAATTTTATGCTATTCTTGGCATGGATTGTCTTTATCTATATAGGTCTCATATCAATTTACAAGGGAGGGAAGTCACATTTTATATTCCGGATCAATCTATGACCATCTATCGATGCAAGGATGAATATAACCTTCCACTAGAAATTTATTCCATCTTATAGGTATTGATCCAGATAAATGATGTTTATCTATCCCAAATGGTTGGGGAGAAACTCACAATTAAGAATACACCCATTTTATAGGATTTTGATGATGTATTTCTAGAGGAATTCCCAGGTCTTCCACCAAACCCTGAAGTTGAGTTTTCAATAGAACTCATATCGGGTGCTATGCTTATTTCAAAGACACCTTATAGAATGGCCCCAACTGAGTTGCAGGAATTGAAGAAGAAACTCCAAGATAATATTGATAAGGGATTTATATTCCCTAGAATGTCACATTGGGGAGAACCTATTTTTTTAAGAAGAAATATTGATCAATAAGACTCTACATTTGTTATCGAGAACTTAACAAGATCACTATCAAGAAAAAATATTCTCTTTCCTGTATTGATGATTTATTTGACTAACTACGTGGAGCTCAATAATTTTCCAAGATTGATCTTTGTTCCTGATATCATCAATTAAGGGTCAAGAAGGAGGATAAACCAAAGAAGGAATTTTGTACAAGGTATAAACACTATGAATTTATAGTGACGTCTTTTGGTCTTACTAATTCCCCCACTATCTTAATAGATATAATGAAAAAAGTCTTTAGATACTATCTTGATCAGTTTGTGGGAGTATTTATAGACAATATTCTTGTCTATTTGAAGATCAAGGGATAACATGAACACCACTTGAGAATTGTACTGAAGACCTTGAGAAAGGAGATGATTTATAAAAAAAATTACCAAGTGTGAATTTTGGCTTCAGAAAGTTTAATTTTTGGGTCACATAATCTCAAGAGATGGGATATTTGTGGATCCATCAAAAATAGAAATTATTTAAAGTTGGATGAGACCAAAAACGATAACTGAGATCCAAAGTTTTCTTGGTTTTCCTGGATATTATCAACTTTTTGTGAAGTATTTTTCATGATTATCTAATCGACTCTCTAAGTTGACTCAAAAAGAAGTTAAGTTCATATGTATGGAGGAATGTGAAGAGAATTTCAAAGAGCTAAAAAGAAGGTTATCCAGTGAACCCATGCTCACACTACCTTGTAGTGAAGAAAGGTTTGTGATTTATAAGGATTCATCCAAGAAGGGGATGAGATTTGTTCTCATGAAAAATGATATCGTGATATCTTATGCCTCATGGCAGTTGAAAATCTATGAGCAAAATTACCCAACTCATGATTTGGAGTTAGCTGCGGTAATATTTGCATTAAAGATATGGAGGCATTATCTTTATGGTGAAAGGTATGATATTTATACTGATCATAAAATTTTAAAGTATATTTTCACAAAAAAGAATCTGAATATATGCCAAATAATATGGTTGGATCTGATTAAAGATTATGAATTCTCAATACATTACCACCCTAGGAAAGCGAACAAGGTGGCAGATGCTTTGAGTCAACAATACCATGCTAGCCTATCCATGACAAGGATCACAAAAGATCCAATATTTATGGATTTTCAAAGGATGGATCTTGAAAATTTAAAGGAAGGGGAGAAGTATTATCTTTATCAAATGAATGTTCTACTATCTATACAAGTGAAGATTAAAGAGGTGTAGAAGAAAGATGTTGAACAACAAAAGAAGGTGAGAAATGTTCCTGAATTCAACCTTGATTGTGATGGAATAATAAAGTTCAAGAATCAGGTTTGTATTCCACCCATATTAGAATTAAATAAATAGGTATTGGATGAGACACATAGTTCTTCATTATCTATTCACCTTGGAATCACAAATATGTGCAGGGGCCTGAAAGAGTATTTCTGGTGGGATGACATGAAAATATATGTTTCTAAATATGTCTCTTGATGCTTGGGTTTTTAGCAAGGTAAGGATGAGAGGCAAAAATCTAAGGGGATGCTACATACATTAACCATACCGGAATGGAAATTGAAAAACATCAATATGTAATTTGTCATAAAACTTCCCAAAACATCTAAAGGTAATAATTTTATCTGGGTTATAGTTGATCTCCTTACGAAGTTAGCACACTTTATTTCTATTATAGGGGATTTCTATCTTGATCAGCTTGCCAGGATATATGTAAAGGAAGTGATAAGATTGCATAAAGTAACAGTTTCCATTATATCAGATCGGGATATGAGGTTTACATTGAGGTTTTGGAAAAGTCGTCATCATGATATAGATAAAGAATTAAGTTTCAGCAGTTATTATCATCCTCAGAAAGATAGTCAGTCTGAGAGGATAATTCAAACTCTGTAAGACATGTTGAGATCTTTCTCTATAGATTTCAAAGGTGGTTGGGATCAACACCAAAATTTTCTAGAATTTTATTACAACAATAGCTTCCAATATAGTATTCATATGGAACTTTATGAATCCCTCTATAGAAATAAGTTCAGAACTCTAACTTATTGGGATGAAGTTGGGGAAAGAAATCTATTAGGAACCGATCTTGTTGATGAAATAGTAGAAAAGGTCAAATCAATTCAAAAAAATATAAGAGCATCCCAGAGTCGACAAAAAAGTTATACAGACAACCGAATAAAGGACCTAGAGTTTGAAGTGGTTGATAAGAGGTTTCTATGGATATCTCCTTATAAGTGAGTAATGAGTTTTTGGAAAAAATGGAAATCTGAGCCTTAGGTATATTGGTCATTTTGAAATTCTGGATTGTATTGGGAAGGCAGCTTACTGATTAGTGCTTACACAAAATATCTATTAAGTTTATGATGTGTTCCATGAATCTCTCTTGAGAAAGTACATACCTGACCCTTCACATGTACTAAACTCAGAAGTCATACTGCTATAACAAGATCTTTCTTATGGGGAACAATCGATAGAGATTCTAGATCGTAGCGAAAAAGTTCTATGAAACAAGACCACTCGCTTGGTTAAAGTTTTATAGAAGAACAACCAATTTGAGTAATCTACATGGGAACTTGAGGATATGATGAGGGAGAGGTATCCTTATATGTTTGTTTTCATGTGAAAAATTTTGATAGCGAAATTCAGTTTAAGGGGGGTAGAATGTAACACCTGGATGTTTTTATGAAATATTTTCTTTAAATAAATTTAATTATTTAGTAGCTTGAATTGCATGAAATCATGAGTTTAAAAGAACCGAAAGACACCCTTAGAATAAAATTACTATTATAGCCTAGCTGTTAGGTTAGTGGGAATAAGTATAACTAACTTATGAAAAATGCATTGTGAATTCATTGGATACTAATTATTTATGAAAAATATAAATCAATTAAATATATGTATTTTTGAGAGAATTAAGGAAATTAATGAGATATATATGTTATATACTTAATAAAATATTTTTTATATTCATCCAATGGATATTTTAGTCATAGGGTATGAATATACCCTATTAGATGTATAAAAAATAAATATTTTTTAAAGGGCAATTCTACGCCTTTGAATGGAGAACCCCTTTTAAATTAAGATTTTGACACATTAATAATTTTTTATGATAACATAAACATATTATTTTTAAACGGTATATAAAAATTTACCTTGGATGAAGTTTTTATATTTTTCTGATAACTTTCAAGTTTTGATGAATAGTAAAAATACACTAAATTTTATGAAAATAATTTTTTTTCATCGAAATAATTTATGTGGTTAAATTAAAATATTTAGTGGTTTTAAATTATAAATAGAATATATTTTTATCATTAAATATAATTTATTTTATTAGCATTAATTTTACATTGAATTCAGATGTAAAAACATTTTAATGTTTTGCAATGTTTTAACTTTTAAAACCCGTTCTCTATTTCCAAAAACATGATTAATTTTAAATTAATTAATGAAACTTCTGTGTTTTGAATTTTAAAAAATGGACTCCATATTTGGAATTAGTAGGTCCAAATTATGTAAATATATTTATTTTATTTTTGGGCATTCTGAATAGTAACTTTGGTAATTTTTATTAATACAGTAAAATGGAAAACTAAGTAATTAAGGGTAAGAATACTATTATAAAATTATAATAAAACTTATATTAATATCATTTGATGAGCGTGTTTAGACCTAAATTATCCTTGGGTGTAAATGGTATCCATTTGAATCCACTTGGATGAGATTAGGACATTATTTTATTTTATTTAAAGAAAAGTTAAATATGTCTCACTCAAATTTTAATAACTAAATCTTTTTATTATAAGTTTATCATAAATACGATTTTAATTATAAATACTAATTTGAAAGATAAAATGTTTTTTTATCATGGTAATTTATTTTTAATTTTTAGGTAACAAATAATTACCTTAATAGCATATACATTAAGGATGCATAAATTATTTAATTGATGAAAAATCAATAATATAGTTTTTATTAAAATAATAATACCCATAAAAAGAACCAAACACTTGACCAAATATTATTTTTCGAGTATATATCAACCGTTATCATCCAATATTCTAGTTATGGACCATTTGGAGCCTTATATAATGAATTATGACACTTATATTATTTTATTTAAAGTGATGTTAAAGTTGTCACCTTCATAATTTAATAAGTATAACATTTTAAATATTTGATTTTCTAGAAAATAAATCTCACTAAATTATTATTATGAAATATAGTAGATTAATATTTATCCTAGTATTTTTTTATTTTTTATTAAAAAAATAAGCGTATCAAATAATTACACAAAACTTTTTTAGTAATTATTTTGTTAAGATAAATATCAAATAAATGTTATTAAAAATGTTAAAGTAAATAAAATTTGGGCTAATTAAAATGTATAATGAATTTTCTATAAGATATTAACCTACTAGGAATATAATAAAATTGTTGGTTTGAAGTTATCTTGTCATATTAATATTTTTAAAATTCAATGAATTGAATAGTGTCAAAATTGATACTATTAATTGTTTATCAAAATAATGTTTTATTAAATTATTTATAAATCATTATAATTTTTTTAAAAATATATAATAATTATGATATATTGGAAAATGATCTAATTTATTTATTTATGGTCTCTTTTACATCAAATAAGTAAATAATGCACCCTTTTAATATTGAATTATTTGTTTCCATAGTTAAATATTAAATAGAATAACCAAGAGTTAATTAAAAATATAAGGTTTAAATTGATATAAATACTTTTTCAAAATTTATTGGTTGATTATATTACAACCCTATATCATCTCATATTCTAAATTGTATAATTTTGGTGGTTTTTGGGTAGGGTTTTATTTTATTATAAATTATTATTTATGGAATTTCCGAAAGTGCCCCTCACCTCAATTATAAAAGGGAACTTCCTCCCTCACCTATTCACATTACTTTTAACCTTATATCTTGTCCATAACCTGCAATTATTCCTTATCAACTTCCATATTTACATTCTATAGGTTCTGGTCATCTTTAGAGACCAACTCTAGTGCTCTAAGAAGAGATTTAGAGGAAGCACGTCGAGGAAGAGGTAATCTCTTCTACTGATTATTTCAAACTTATTTATTATTCTACTTCCTATTAATTATTTTATTTATTATAAATTAATAACATAAATATCAATCATATAATTATATTTTATTATAATTATGAAACAACTATATTCCACCTTCTATCCATCCTATGAAAAATGAAAATCACCACACCGGCATAGGTACGACATACCGTCTCCACACCGCAGTGTAATATGTTTTTCACAACCACCTCACTTAGGGGGTATAATGATGGAAATAGTAACTATATATGATTATTATAACATGACACTAATTATGAAATATTATACACCATCTCCTTCAATACCATTCAATAATTATGGAAATGATATCATCACTTGTGCGTATGTACAACCTACCGTCTCCACGATGCGATGGGATTCATTATACATGATATTTATTAAACCAAGATTATATACATGAATTTAATGAATAAAAATGATATATATTATACTAATATAATTCTGTAAATTATCTAACTATATCATAAGAAGTGGAACATGAACTTATCTGAAAAAACTTTCATAAGAACATAAAACAGTTTATATCTGAGTAACGATTGATAATGTAATGTTAATAAAAAACAGATGATAATATGATCATATATGATATCATAAAAACGAATATGATTTTGGAATAAGTCAATACCATTATTTAAATCATTATACAGGAGGTTCAGATACATACGAAGGATATACAACCTAAGGTAAGAGATAATTTTGCAATCTCATTATTATCCGAGATTGTTTATATGTAAGCATTTACTGGGATATATTTATCATCCACATCCATGTTTACCAAGTATATAATATTATTTATATTATTATAAAAATTTTAAAAGTTAATTTTACCCTTTGGTGAATCTTTATTAAATGGTATTAAAGGAATATTTTATCGTTATTCGATATGATGTACTTTTTCACTTTTCCGAAAAAAGTATGAGGAGAATGTTTTTTAAATTATATGACATGATTTAATTTTTAAATCTTTATAATACCATATTTCCATGAATATTAATTTACAATATTTCAAGTTTATTTTCAAATATATTGTTTTCATTTAAAATTGAGATACATTTTGAGAAAAGAAAGCATTTTTGAATAAGAAAGGATATTTTCCTCAATAATTAATTTCAAGTGTTTTATCAAAATTATTTTCCATATAAGATGATGATATTTAAATAGAGTTATGTTTGTATCCATATTATTACAATGATTTTATTTTTTTAATGATGGAATGATATTTTATAAAGATTATGTTATGTTTCAATGATGTTTATGAAACCCATTTTATTTCTTGGGTTATGCTATGATGAATGATTTATGTTTTTGTGAAACACATAAGAATGATTTCATTGTGAGATGGGTGGGACCAATATATCCCTCCAATAAATTTGGTAAAGATTTATATCTCATGAGATATATATGAGTGTAATGACAAGTAAACCTAATTCAGTAATACAGGTCTGGAAGGACAAGTAAACCCGGTTTAGTAATGGACATTGTCTCCTATGATGGTCTTGGAAATGATCCTTGACTAATATGAAATGGTTTTATATGATTATGTGTATGCCACAAAATTCGTGTCTTATTTTATGACTTTTGGGATTATTTCCATTAATTGTTATGAACTTTTATCCCATGACATGATATCACGATCTTTCATATGCAGGATAAGACTTCCAAATGTTATGTTCTTATGTCTTATGATTATGATATGATTGGTATTTACCTTATTTACCCTTACTGAGCATTTGACCTCACCCTTTCATATATTTCTTTTCCCCAGGTCATTAATAAGGGTATTAAGTAATATATGTAAAAAAGGAGTCTTGTTATGAAGAAATAAGCAGGAGACAACATAGATGTTTTATGAACAAGTTGTTTATGTTTCCCAGTTTCTAAAGACACTATACCTATATGGTCCTATCATAGATTTATTATATGTTGTAATGAATATAATTAAATTTTGATGTAATATCAATGTATGTAAATTATGGTTTGTTATACTCCCACACTCCATACACCTCTTACTCCCGGTTTTCTCTTCCTCTAAGGCTTATCAATGGGTTCTCTTCATGGTTTGAGGTCGATTATTCAAGGTAAACTCATATTGACCTCTTCCTCCCATATCCTACTTCCCTTTTCTGTTTTTCGATTACCCTAGAATTCTCATGGTGACCAAGGGGTTAATTTTGTATGAATTTAGCTTGGGTTTTTCTTGTGTTAGGGATTGAAATGTCTGTCTAAGTGTTACTCTTGCCTTGTTATGGCAGTTTATTTCAATGATTAGTGGAAGCAATGTATTGAGGTTATTTTCTTCATGCTTGAACCATTAAATTTAAAACCATGATTTCTTGCTTATTTCTACCCTCATTTTCAATTTTTTAAATGTTGTATCAAATATATATAATTATCTATTTGTATTGTGTTTGGTTTCTCTCTTGGTTTTTATCTTGTATAAAGAATTTTTTCTCATATCTTAATACCCAAAATACGCTTTTAATTATCCATGAAAACTTAGTGTTCGATTAAATGCTTGAATGTATCTTCTAAGTAAATTACTTAAACTAAAGGAATTTTTTAGTTTTCAAACTAATGTAATGGGTTTTTATTTAAAATTAAGGGTGTGTTGGGGTTCCTTAAAAAGGTTGTCTTTACAATTATTGATAATTTGATATAGTTTATGAGATTTATGTGATTTGGTTTTAAAAGAGATATTTTATTACTTGATTTCTAAAATGATGTTCTAAAGGCCTAAATGACACTCTGTAAAGAGGGTTTCTCAAAGTAAATGTGCCCTTGAAGTATTCCCTCATTGGTTTTCTGTGTAAATGGATGGAAATGTCTCGATCATGGGACATGTTATATAGATATATTACTTTCTTGATGAAAAGGGGCTGTTTTTGTGATGGGTGTTCATAGGTGAGAGTGTTATTTGATTCTTGTTTAGTATATATTGTTATTTGTTTCTCTTTTATTACTCACCTATATATATATATATATTATGGGGAAACAAGAGTATCTTGGTGGGATATCTAGATTCACATGTTTCACTAGTGTATAACTTTTATCTACTATTGGCCCCAAGTGAGGGTACAAATTACTTTGAACAGTTTCCCCCAGTCAATTAAAGTAGGGTAAGACAGAGTTTTAGGGTGATTGAATCACATTTGAAATTGATTAGATGGATTTTTTTAGTTTTTTCTATATTTTTCCTAGAGCTTCTAAGTGTTCTCATAAAAACTGGTCTTTGATTATATATATTGATAATTATGATTCTGCCATTTCTATGATAATTGACTTATGATCATTCCATGTGATATTTATTACTACTGTGGAGATTATTATAATTTCTCTTTATTTCCATAGGTATTTTCATTTTAAGATAATAAATGAAACTTTTTCTTTTTCCTTATTTTAAAGAAAAATGTTTTACAAAGGCTTAGACTTTCATTTGTTCTTTTTATACATGGGTAGGAGACCATTTTATTTTGAAAAGTTTAACTCCCATGCATTGAATGAAATGGTTTCAAATTATGATCACATGTCATTGGTTTTTAAAAAAAGTAAAAATATTATGTTTATATTTGTATTTCAAACTACACTACTACACATATGAACTTTAATAGTGTGAAAAAGGCTTTCAATAGTGCTAAAAAAGTGTTGTTAATCACAATGCTCATAGGGGGGGGGGTACCTTTTATCAATGTTAAAAAAACACTGATAAGGCGGTCCTTTATCCATGATAAAAAAATCCCTAATAAAGGACCCCATTTATCAGCTCTATTTTTAGCATTGATAAAAGGGACCCTTTATCAGCACTCGAAATAACACAGATAAAGGCCAAGCGGGATACAATGTGTTGTTAATATAACAACACACCCAGCAAAAACCTATAATTTCAAACAATGATATATACATTTAATGTGACATCATGAATACAAAAATGTCCACCCATGGTATATACAAAAAAAAACACGTCTATATACATTTCAAACAATGTTTTATATAATTACATTTATAATTATCTAACAAACATTTAAAAACATTAATGTTCATCTTTTGACACCCATGATCCGATCTCAAAAACGTCCATCTATGGTAGCAGTTTCCGAAAAAATAATCTCAACCTGAGAAAAGGATTCTTCCTATATAAGAAAACAAATATTATGTTAGTAATAGTATAAAGAAATAAATTAAACATTAATATGAAATAATTCATTAACAAAATATCAATATTTAATAAAAAAGAAACATTTGGAGTCACACCGGTCACAACATGCATCATATAGAGGTGGGTTAGATTCCTACATGTTAGAAATGAGTTATGTATCATTGTACTAAAATATCAAAACAATCTGAATGTGTTTGATCGGTTTTGTGTATGTCACTTGTTCTTTTACTAAAATTAATGTCAATTTTAAATAATGACACTTTTAGAGTTATACCAATTACATTGTGCATTGAATTGAGGTGAGGATGATTCTTAACTATCAAAAATTATTGATGAATCATTTTCCTAAAGTATCAAAACAATCCGAATGCATTTTTCTAGTTTTTAGTATGCCAGTTTTATTTATTTACTAAAATGTTATTTCAAACCAGAAACACGCATTTTGAGTCATACCAGTCGCATTATGCATCAGTTTGACATGAGACTTCTTCCTACACATCACAAATTACTTATGAATATCTACCCTAAATTATCAAGTCAATCAAAGTGATTTTTCTTGGTTTTTAGTGACTGAAACGTTTTGAATTAAAATTTCAATTTTAAATTGATAATAGACACTTTTAGTCATACTAGTCACACTATGCATCAGATTGATATGTGGTTGATTCCTACACATAAAAAATAAATCATGTATTTTTTTTACTAAAGTATCAAAACAATCTGAATTTGTTTTCTCAGTTTTCAGTATGTCACTTGTTCTTTTTTACTTAAATTACAGTCAATTTTAAATAAAAAGACACACTTGGAGTCATACCGGTCACACTGTGCATTGTATTGAGATTCGGCTAACTTCTACATGTCAAAAATGAATCATGGATCGCTATCCTAAATTATAAAAACAATCATAATGCGTTTTATTAGTTTTTATTATGCCAGTTGTGTTTTTTACTAAAATGTCATTTCAAATTGGAAACATGTATTTTGAGTCATACCAATCGCATCATGCGTCTTTTTGATGTGACAATGCTTCATACATGTCACAAATGACTTATGAATCGTTATTATAAATCATCAAGACAATCAAAGTGTGTTTTCTTGGGTTTCAGGGAGTGACACGTTTTGAACTAAAATGTCAATTTTAAACTGATAACAGACACTTTTAGTTATAACAGTCACACCATACGTCAGATTGAAGTGTGATCGATCCCTACACATAAAAAATGACTCATGGATAATTTTACTAAAGTATCAAAACAATTGGAATTTGTTTTCTTAGTTTTTAGCATGTCACTTGTTCTTTTTTACTTAAATTAATGTCAATTTTAAATAAAATGACACACTTGGAGTCATATCGGTCACACCGTGCATATTATTGAGGTGTTGTTGAATCCTACCTATCAAAAACTACTCATGGATCATTTTACTAAAGTATAAAAAAATCCGAATAAATTTTCCTAGTTTTTAGATTTCCAATTGTATTTTTTTTACAAAAATGTCATTTCAAACTGAAAACACACATTTTGAGTCATACTGGTCACATCATACATCAGTTTGAGGTAATACTACTTTATACACATCAAAACTAACTTATAAATTGATTTCCTAAATTATAAAGACAATTAGAGTGTGTTTTCTTGGTTTTCAGTGAGTGACACATTTTGAACTAAAATGTCAATTTTAAACTGATAACAGAAACATTTAGTCATAACAGTCACACCGTGAATTAGATTGAGGTGTGTTTGATTCTTAAACATCAAAAATAACTCATGGATTATTTTACTAAAGTATCAAAAAAATAAAAATGTGTTTGCTCAGTTTTCAGTACGTCACTTGTTCTTTTTTATTTTAATTAATATTAGTTTTAAATAAAAAGACACACTTGGAGTCATACCAGTCACACAATGAATTATATTGAGGTTAAATTTAATCCTACACGTCAAAAATTACTCATGGATTATTTTCCTAAATTATCAGAAAATCTAAATGCGTTTTCTCAGTTTTACGTATGCTAGTTGTGCTTTTTTAATAAAATGTCATTTCAAACTAGAAACACGAATTATGAGTTATACTAGTCGCATAGTGCATTAGTTTGACATGATATTACTTAATAAACACCAAAAATGACTTATGAATCACTTCTCTAAATTATAAATACAATCAGAGTGTGTTTACTTGGTTTTTAGGGGCTGACACGTTTTGAACTAAAATGTCAATTTTAAACTGATAACGAACACTTTTTGTCATAAAAATCACACCATACATAATATTGATCTGTATTTGATTATTACATGTCACAAATGAATCATTGATCATTTTCCTAAAGTATCAAAACAATCTGAATATGTTTGCTCAGTTTTCAATATGTCAATTGTTCTTTTTTACTTAAATTAATGTCAATTTTAAATAAAGAGACACACTTGGAGTCCTACCGGTCACATAATTCATCATATTAAGGTGTTATTGACTCCTACACATAAAAAATTACTCATGTATCATTTTCCTAAATTTTCTAAAAAACAAGAATGCATTTTCCTGGTTTTTAGTACGTCACTTGTTCTTTTTACTAAAATTAATGTCAAATTTAAATAATCACAACTATCAATGTTACCATGATTTCCATTTTCTTTCTTTTTCAAAATAGAAACTCTTAAATGTCGACATTTATCACTTTCGTTCAAATTCCTTTCACTACCTTTGAAGGAAAGTGATAAATGTGGACACTGTAGGGGGTGATAAGGTTTTGAGGGAGAATAAGTTTGTGGAAGAAATTGTGTGCATGAGTAGTCAAAAATTTAATTTATATTAAATTAATGTGGTAGAGAAAAGATAATATTATGAGGAAAAAGATAGTATATTAAAAAAAATTTACCTTCTCATTGAATTCTGAGTTGCAGCCTCGAAGTCATATCTCTCACAAGCATGAGCATCTTTGAACAAACCACCCTAACTCAAATAAAGGAATCCACATGTATAAAGAACAAATTATTATGTGAGTAATACTAAAAATAATTAAATTAAACATAAATATGAAATAATCCAATACTTCTATGGAATTCAAATCTTTATTCTATTTGTGTACATTATTCTATTAGTTATGCTGACTATTTTTTTCTAAGAAAATTTATATCATCTTGTTAATATGAGTCTTCTCGATAGTCATTGTTGTACTAGAAAAAAATAAATACACAAAGGATTGATAAATATCTTAAATTAAATAGTAATTAACTTAAAAAATACCTCTCTGGGGATGCTAGTTTGTTCATGGAATATTATCTCTCTCATAAATTTACAAATATAATAACCATAATATTTTCCATTTGTTTGTTTCAGACATTGAAAAAACATCGAGGATAATACATAGTTTGTTTTTAAATGTGTTCAGATAGTGAAATATTATTATATATACCCCAATACTTGTCTAGTTGTAGAACTTGTTAGGGTCCTCATGCTTATCCCCTAGCCTCATTCCTTATTTTTCACGATATTAATGCACCACGCTATCATAATAGAATTCTCATTAAAATATAATATAAATTATATAAATTGATGTTTAGTTATAAAACATTGGATTTTGTGTATTAGAAATTAACAAATGCCATCATGTGTGGTCAGTTTGTTGGATATCCATTCATTGAATCTAGAAAATAAATCTTTGGAGTATCCAAATTGATCGCAATGAACATCCAATGTTACCTAAAAATAAAAAAAGGAATAAGTAATAAAAGAAATGAAAATATATTTGTATGATAAAATTGTAGAGTTTTACCCCTGCATCATTGGTATTAAGAAGAGTCTATCATTCTTCAGTTTTCATTCAATTTATTTGACCAGACTTGCCACTATTTTATCCTTTTTTTGGATTCTATTTTTTGTTATTCTATAGAGGTGATGTGAGGACTAACGAGTCCAATTTCTTTTTTCATGGGAAAATTCCTTCAATTGTTTTTGATATTCACGCCTTCCAAAAATATAAAATGTTTTTAGTCATAACTAACACAATATATCAACCTTTGAAAAATAAAATCATGAAAACATACCTCATGTATACATTTACAACTGAGTAACCTAGCCAATCATAGTCGAGGATTTCATTTACATTCTCAACACCAATGTAGTCTCCAACTTCCTCTCCATACATATTTTCTTCAACATAAACTATGTGACTACTACCATCTTTTAACTTTGTATCCACGTGAACCTTTAATGATAGTAAATGAAGATATAAAATTGGTGGGGTAAATATTATTTTGGTAGATATATTTGATTGGTTGGTCGATCCTTTAGATGGGTTTGAGTCAAAATTTCATTTCACCCCTTCCATTTGTCTATATGTAATAAAATTCATTGGTTCAAACCTTTTTTCATTAATTGTTAAAGGTTTATCCTGAAAAATAAATTGGAAATTAATAAATCCTTATCAACATGTTTTTTTACAAGATGTTATAGAAATGTGTTGAATGTTAAAACAAATAAGTCGATCATATGAATATCTTCATCATAAACCGGAATAGGTATCTTGACACTCATCTCATGAGCTACACTAATCACCACTCTCACATAACCTGTTGGAAGTGGTTTGTTGTGTAGAATATTTCCTTGGATATTGAACACTATAGCCCTCACTACAAGGTGATGGGTGGGTATTGATAGATATAAATCAAATTAATTTTCACCATGTATAATATTAGTACAAGAAAGTTATTAGTACTGTATAATTCATATTTCACAGAAAAAATTATTAGAATATTGATTACCATGACTAAGAAAACTCTTTGAGGGGAATGGATCACCTCAAAGTTGGCAAGGGTGGGGCAGGATCTTCACACGATGGTTGTTCTTGAGTTGTTTCTTCTCTTTTATTCCCCCCATAAAAGTTTCTAAAAACTCTATTTTCTATTGGAATAGTTTGTAAAGGGTAAATATTATTTCTCTAATCTATTTAATTTCTTCACTTTGATCCTCCTCTTGTTTTTTTCTCAAAATATATTTGGAGTGTCACCCCAAAACCTATACCTATGACATGATCATACTGTTCTAGTAGCTTCAAGGCTACCGATAGTCGATGTTCATCTGGTAAAAGTGTTTTTGATTCATATGACTATATCAGATAGAAAATATAGGAAAATAAGTAATCATTTTTATGTAATATTGATTTAAATAATTTTTTTATTATGTCATACTTACACATGTTTCCCACACTTTTTGTGTGTTTTCATCTATTAGTATCCCATATTTATTTTCACTTTCCTCCTTCCATAACACATGATATGGGATAGAAGTGTCTTTGTATTTAGAGTCATCAATCTATATATAAAAATAGGAACATAATTATGCTATTGTTTCATGTCACATAAAAGTATAATGATAGATTTAAAATACATACAATTTTTTTTCAAGTGAATCATACCCCATCCTTACTTTACAGTAAGGGTATGTTGGTTTTGCTGCCCATTCCTTATTTTCAACATGAAATTTCTTTTTCATAAATAAAAAATTTTAAATCAAAGTGATGAATACACATATCGTTAAACAAAATATTACTATCCACAATGTACCTAAAAATACACATCCTCACGATAACCATTAAAATCATCCCATAGTTCTTGGGTTATCAGGTGTGCATAGATATGTTTATTTTCCCTTAAACATCTTTAAGATGATGTCTCATTATAATTGTGTGAAATCCTATGTGAATTATTCTAGTAATAATTAATACATATTTCTTGTGAGAGTCATCTACTATAAATGCACTTTGGAAAATATGATCAAGATAAGTCAATGTTTCATTATTTTATTTTATATAAAAATAAAGAAATGATATCATAATATTACTGCAATATCTTCCTACACTAGGATCTTAAGCCTGAACACAACATGGTGCCATGAATCTACATCAATCGAAATACATTTCTAAGTGATGATTCCAATATAACTACTGAACATGGCCTTGTTGGGGTTAACATGATACCCTCACATATTTCATCCAACCTCATATTTGATGCCTTTGATTTTTTCCTTAATGATTTTTTCTGACACCGTAAAAAATACAATGCTCTTATTTTTTCTGTATCACTGGTCGTTCATCACTTATCATTTCCTCAAATTCAACATCATCAATATGTTATTCTGGAGTAGTATAATTGGAATGTGCATATGGTTGTTGTAACTCTACATTAGGGGCCACAAAAGGTTGAGAAACCTATTGTTCCTTAGGATTGGGAGCACCAACACGTGTAGAAGGTCATTGTTCCTCTACATTGTAGGCAACAACAGGTTGAGAGACATGTTGTTCCTCAATACTGAGAGCACCAATACGTGAAAAATTCATTATATGTAGACGTGGTTTAACATTTAATTTAGATGACATAAATGCAGTATCGAATGAATAATAACACGAGGTAACACGATGTATATTACAATAAAATATAACATAATTATTGAACTCTTTTTTAAAGTTTGAAGGAATTTTACCCCTTTATCGAATATCCAAATCCCTTCATTGTGGTCTCCTATGACATAAAAAACACCATATACATTGGGACCACTGCGAAATAATTTTGACATCACAATGAAAGGGTCATCCTCAATTGAATTTTCATATGATCCTTTAGTGGTTTAGTCGATAACAGAATATTGACCACTTTCAGTTTTTGGGATCTGGGATATAGAATACTTGTACTGCTTGTGATTCCATTATAAATGGTTTTTCTTTGTACTATTACTTACTTAAATCATCTTTCATGAATCTCAATTCATCTATTTTAACAACACTCTTGTTATCAATACACTTTCATTGAAAAATTATCACTTGGAATGTTGTATAATCCAACTACCCTATTTTTTCGATGATTCCAAATTATGAAATATTTGCGTAAATTGGATTTCTGTCCTTAGTACTAGAAACATGCATCACTTCAGCCACAAGTGTAATTCCACTATTTTTCATGGTACTGTATTAATCATGTTAATTTGTATAGAACGTATAACCATTAATTATATAACCATTTTAAGATAATACATACACACTTGGTCCTATGGGTAGTCATCAAAGTCATTCTGAAATTGAATCCAGATTTTCATTTGACTCCTTAAAAATATGGTACTGAAACCATCCTATAAACTTTTAATTATGTTTATTTGATATCTATCTTCCATATTGTGATAGATTAAAATGACTAAGAATTTATTTGTGGGTTTCAACATATGGGGAAACCCCCAAACTATTATGTAAAATGTAACGGTGGGCCTTCTCTCGATCTGTAATATTGATTGTGACAATATCTATTCTAGAAATTACTTCACCTGTAAGACACTAAGTGTAACAAGATTTTGGTAGAATAATTCTTTCCACACCAGATAGGTATTTGGTATATAATTCAATGTCTTCCTCAACAATATATCACTCCAAAATACAACGCTCTGGTCAAATTTTATTTTTGACATACCCTTTCAAAAGATTCATATACTATTCAATGGGGTACATTCATCTATATTATATAAAACAACATAATTGAATCTCTCTCACCAAGTGAACCATCATATCAAAGAATGTTGGTGGGAAGAAAATTTCCAATTCAAAAAATATGATGGAAATTTCTCTTTCCATAGTTGGAAATTTTGCTGGTTTTATAACTTTATTGTATATAACTTTGATAAATAAATAAGGCTTAGTTAATGTATGATGGACATTCTTGGGAAAAATTCAATATAATGCTATAGGAATTAAATATTTCATAAAAACATGGAAGTCATGTGATTTTAGACCCTTTAACTTTAAATCTTTCATTGAAACAATGTTCTTTATATTCTATGAATGAACCTATGGAACCTTTATGTCATTCAAGATGTTTTAAAACT
The DNA here is from genome assembly GCA_963277665.1 of Viscum album. Taxonomy (NCBI): domain Eukaryota; kingdom Viridiplantae; phylum Streptophyta; class Magnoliopsida; order Santalales; family Viscaceae; genus Viscum; species Viscum album. Next base: position 309,257,047 of record OY728133.1, on the reverse strand, counting down.
TATATATCTTATTCCTGGAAAGAGTATACGTAGCTGGAGGAAGAAAAGTTCATTTTTCACCCTTCACTAGCACCAACTCTTCTCGTATTCCCATGTCAACCATGTACAACCTAACCTTAATTCAATATTTTGTTTTTCTGGATGAATTTAACAATGTTCTGATGACATTATCACTTATTTTTTTTCAATATGCATGACATCAGGAAAAATTCTGACGTATAGACAATTTCATTGTGGAAATAAAAAAACTGATCTCTTTTTCCAACTGGTTTTCATAATGTTTTCAAAAAATGGTTTACCAAAAGCAGTGTCCACATATTTTATTTTCTCAAATAGTTGACCACATGTTAGAGAAGATGGTGTTGTATGTTCTTATGAACTTCCATCAAATGATTTCATCCATGATCGGTACTTATTCCATATGGGTATAAATCTTTAATATCCTAGAAAAATGTTTTTCGATGAATGTTTCAACCTAATTGACTATGTACCTTGTTTGCAAAAAGGACACCCTTGAGTTCCTTTAATTCTATATCCTGAAAAATTTCTTTAAGAAGGAAATTCATTTATCATTACCCAATAGTTTTGGTCCTGATATAAGCATAGATAACATGATGTATTTTTGTTTCATGTTTAACCAAGGTAGAAATTTATAATTTACCAATATAACTGACCATGTACTATGAGTGTTTCTTTGAAAATAAAAAGGATGCACTCCATTTGTAGATAACATAATACAAATGTTTCTTGGATCATTTCCAAATTCAGGATACTCATGATCAATTTTATTCCACTAAAGAGAGTCTTCCGGGTGATATAGTTTCCCATATTTAATTATATTATCTGCATGACATGTCAATTTACCTGTAGTATCCTCACTTACATATAGGCACCTAAACTTTGGAATGATTAGAAGGTATTATACAACTTTCATAGGACCAGATTCATCTTTCTTTTATCAATAAGCACCACACTTTGGGCATTTTGTAAGTGGTTTTTTCTCTTTTTGAAACAATATACAGTCATTCAGATAGGCCTGTATTCTTTCAAAGATCTTACCCATCGAGCATAATATTCATTTGGTAGAGTATGTTCGGCTCGAGAGCTCATTATCATCTAGGATCATGTCATTCAAGAGAGAAAGTAGTTCCATAAAACTAGGTTTACTCCACCCATTTACTAATTTTAAATTATATAGATTCAATAAATGCTCTATATTTATTGCAACCAGTATACAATGGCATCTTTTCAAAACTCTTAAAATTCTAAAACAAATTTGGGAAATCATGAAGTTAATCTTCAACTATCCTTGTATTTTACTCAATATGATCTTCATTATCATTCACATCTATAATCACATCCTTGATATGGTATTCTTCATTATCCACACTTGTAATCATATTAGATGATCCATAAAATGCAGTTCCATCTCATCCATTAGCTATATTTTCTTTTCCCACATGTTTATTCCAACATTTATAACTTCTATCTATTCCGTGACCGATCAAGTGTTATTCCAAATCCTCTGGTGTAACGCCCTGACCCAAGAATCCCGGAGCTGGTGCATTATTTTAATACATTGGCATGATTATAAGGAATCAAGTCCCAAAGGACCGATCAGTTTAGTAGTCTTGGAAAATAGATTACATACACGAAAATTACATTACACATTCAAATATAAAACACAACATAAATAATCCATTAATAACACCATTATTCCCCTAGATTAACCCTGCATATCAAACATAATACACTTCTTGGAATCTTGGGAAAACAAAACATAAGAAAGGGGTGAGCTCAGATGCTCGGTAAGGGTAAATAATTTAGCAAAAGCTTTAAACTTTTAAGGAAAGATGTGTAATAAATTTTTTTTTTTAAATATAAACTTGAACATAATATGGAACAAATAAATAAAACATTACTATATAAATATGCACATGGATATTCTACTAGTAAAAAAATCACATGTAATAATTAATTTCATAATGATGGAATGCCTAACGCCGGATATCTTAACAACATAGTCAAGGCCTCATGCCAAGACTACAAATAAAAATTTTGTCAAGGTCTTGTGCCAAGACACTAGTTTGTCTCATGAGACCTACCGATGTATCAATGGGCTATAGAGGGCCCCACCCATCACTTACCAAGTCCACTGCATTACTCATATAAAAATGTTGAAACATAACATAAACATTCATATTAAAACTAGCATATAAAATGTCAATACTTCAACCATAAAACATAAAGGGTATAAAAATATCACATCCATAGTCAAACATATCATAACTCATTCAATACAATATAGAATATTGTATTATAATAAATCAACCTTAACTAAGAATAATATCCAGTAAAGGATGTTGACATAGTTGAAAATGATCAGTAAAACTTTTTGAGAGAAATATCCATTTTTGTGAAATCATTTAAAAGTCACACATTTATAAAGGTAGTCATTTAAAATTATATGGAGTATATAAAATTCAAAATTTAGTTAATACTATCCATAACCACTTTTTGAACAACTAGTTTGGTAAGTCGTGGTGCGCTCGAACTCGGTGTTGCGTGTAACACAAGTTATTGAATTACTTTGAAGAGATAACGTACTATGAAATATTGGGGTGTTACATTCTCCCCTCCTTCAATAAATTGAATCCTCGCAATTTGAAATTGTTTTTCAAAAATAATAGGTCAAAAATAGAAAAATACCTTTGTGGAAACTTCACATTAGAAATTGGGTTAATAAAATTTAGTCTTAATAAGAGGGAAAGGGAAATGAAAAGGTCACCACCTAAGTATAATCTCAATTAGGATAACGTTGGTGGAAATTAGAGACACATAATTATAAAAAAAACCTAAATATTTATATGGTGTGATTGAGGTCATCAATCACAAACAAGTGTAAAATTGAGGGCCTTAAAGCTATCAATCTATGATGATTTAAAATATCATCAGTTCAAAAAAACATAATGTATTAGAATAACACATTTTGGGTTTTAAGATCCCTTCCCTAAAGTTTAAGAATTAATTTATTAATAGAATAAGAGGAATAAAATATACTTGATAAGTAGAGTTTCATCCTTCAACTAATTCCCACCACAAACTCATCTTTCACTCGAAAAGATAATAGAATTCAAAAATATTCTATTTATCTTAATCGTATAGGGTTAAAAAAATAATGAATTTATAATTCATTTGTAAACTATTTAAAAAAACTACATATACAAACCAAGACATCACGTAGGCCAGTGGTAGGTGATACACCCTTTTCGCCCTTCGGTTGCGGGTTCAAGTCTCACGGCCTTGCTGGACGCGATGGGTTGTCTCCCGACCTTCATGTTGTCCTTTTTATAAAAATCCAAAAATAATCTTAAGAAATGCTTTAACCTTGACAATACTATCCAATGTCAAACTTAATCCATTCCAACCTTTAGAATTATCCAAAATATTTTTGTCCAAACTCACAATCCAAAATTTATAAGAAAGGTAAACATAATGAAGATCTTTTTTTCCACATAATAACATGTTAATACCTTCATCATGTATTATTTTAAAACACAATAACACCCTGAATTACCATAAAACCTTATTTATTACATTAATTCTCCCTTATTCTTTATAGAATACTGGATATACTCCGTATATCCAAAAATGTTGTAAACTCCAACAATAATAGAATAAACAAACAATTAATTAGTTTCAAAGTAGTCAAGAATATCAAATATAATTTATCCAAATCAATCATATTTTATTCCAAAATCACTACCTCAGTATCAAAACCATATTAAAGTTTATCTTTACTTCAACTATGTATTTTAAAAAAAATTAACTTGCTAATGAGTCACTTTTCTTAGAACCATATAATCTAAAATCCTCAAATAATTAGTATTGCATTACAATCCTTATTTATTTCCATAATTCCTATAACCAGTACATCGTTGATACAACACTCAAATGAAATAATTCTTTAATAACAACATAATAACACTAGTAATTCCTCTTCATCTGTGGTAGTATTATAACTTGATTATTATCCAATAGCATCATTTTGGGCATACTCTGATGATTTTGAATTTTATTCTCAAGTGTCACAACTTCTTGTAGATGAATCATTGTACATTTGATACCTTTTTCTTACCCTTGCAGTCACGTATTTGGTGTACTTTTTCTATACACTTATAAAAAAATCCCACTCCCTTCAAGAAATTACCAAGGTTATTCTTTCCATAGTTATTACATATGGGAAAATCTTTCTTTCTCCTCTTCCCTTTATTAATATTTCTCTCTACCATCCTTTTCTTCTCTTTTTTCTCTTCAAATCCATAAGACTCAGAGAATTATTTACTTACCTTATTAACAAATGATACTATTTCTTCATATGATTAGAATACATGGGAGACTATTTCACTTCTAAATGTTGGCTTAATACCATGAAATATATGATCCTTCATAATCTTTGGATCATGCATATTGCTAGAGTTCTCATTCCTTATACTGGGCACCATTTCTAGACAATGACATACACTGGGTTAGTTTATGAATCACAATGAATAATTCCAAACTTGTAAAATACCTAAAATAAATTGAAAATATTACATATATAATCTATAATAATAAAAAAATGTTTTCTTTGAGGAAGTATTTACTCCCAAATCCTTCATAAAAACATGTAAAGAAAATGTGAATTGCCCTAAGCATATCCCCCAAGAGTATCGCAACCAAGAGTGCAGTAAGGCTCATTGTCATGTACCAGGATACCTAGGATCAAGCCCAAAACTCATTGTCAGAGTTTTTACTCCTAGTTACATATATTCCAAAGCCACCTCTACCTGCTTGTATCCAGAAAGGGATGCATTTCTTGGAAAATACACAAAATCTCTACAATACCAAAATTATAGGAAGTTCTTCTATACTAATCCTCAAAGTCTATCTTCGGGTAATGTTCTCTAATAATAGTTTTTATAAATATAGTTTCTAAGGTTTTTACTAAACTTCCTATGATACCAACTGTAATTCACCGACCCCAAAAGCCTAGAGTTAGTGCATTATTTTAATACATTGGCATGATTACAAGGAATCAAGTCCCGATGGACCGATCAGTTTAGTTGTCTTGGAAAATAGATTACACACATGAATGTTACATTACACATTCAAACATAAAAAAAAACCTAAATAATTGGTTTATAATTCCATTATTCTCATAGCTTAACCCTTCATATCCAATATAATATAGTTTTTTGAATCTTGGGAAAACAAAACATAAGAAAGGGTTGAGCTTAGATGCTCAGTAAGGGTAAGTAATTTAGCAGAAGATATAAGCTTTCAAGGCAAGATATGTAATAAAAAAACAACCTTTTAAACATAAACTTGAACATAATATGGAGAAAATAAATCAAACATTACCATATAAACATGCACATGGATATTCTACTAGTCAAATAATCACATGTAATAATTAATTTCTTAATGATGGAATGACTAACGCTAAACATCCTAACCACATAGTCAAGGCCTCATGCCAAAAATACAAATAAAAATTTTGTCAAGGACTTGTGACAAGACACTAGTTTGTATCATGAGACCTACCAATGCATCAAGGGGCTATAGCAGGACCCACCATTCACTTACCATGTCCACTGCATTCCTCATATGAAAATGTTGAAACATAACATAAACATTCATATTAAAATTAGCATACGAAATGTCAATACTTCAACCATAAACCATAAAGTGTATAAAAATATCACATCCAAAATCAATCATATAATAACTCATTCAATACAATATAGAATATTGTATTATAATAAATCAACTTTAATCAAGAATAATATCCAGTAAAGGATATTGACATAGTTGAAAATGATCAGTAAAACTTTTTGAGAGAAATATTCCTTTTTGTGAAATCATTTAAAAGTCACCCATTTATAATGGTAGTCATTTAAAATATATTTTTGAATCAAAGTGTCCCATAAAAATTTTAAAATTTTAAAAGGAATTAACATTTTAAAACAATCATGTCCATATAAATAAATCCTTAACACCATTTTGAAAACATGGACAATAATGAGAAAGATTTAGAAAAATAAATATTTAAAACATTTAAAATGATGTTTTAGTTAAAGATTAACTTAAAAGAATAATTTTGAAATTTATTTTATTAAACATGGAAATGGATAGTAAATATTTCCCAGATTATACTTAGACATAAAAAATCTCGGATAATAATGAGATTGAGAAATTAACCCATACCTTGCACTTTCCTTTGGTCGAGGGTACGTGTAAACTACTGTATAATGACCATAGTATATTATTAAATTATAACAGAACCATATTAATATTTATTATATCATAAATGATTCATTTATGACTTCATACTACCCATTTAATAATGATTTCTATGTTAAATTAACATTTTGGGTAATAATCGCTTTCTTTATCATACATGTTTTAACTTGTTATTTTTGATCGTATCATTTAGATCATGATTTAAATACTTATAGAATATAAAATATGATTTATATATAATATATATTTATAATATAAATATGTATAATATATATATATATATATATATATATATGAAACGAAAAACACCGTTTATGGAGACGGTAGACCATACATATGCATAAACGCTGTTTCCGTTTTCATATTGTATTGAACGAAAGTAAGTGAATAAGATATATGTAAGTACATACATACATAAATATATATATATATATATCTATTTGAATTATTATCTCATATATTATATACTTATTAATAATATATATTTTTATAATCGTTGTTGAATGGTGAACCTGGAAATGAATCTCATCGCGTCGTGGAGATGGTAAGCCGTACGTACACACAAGAAACAATATCATTTGCTTAATGATTAAAATGTGTGGAATTAGATGGTATATTAATTTTAAAGATAAATTAGAATTTTATTTTCATTATTTATATAGATATTACTCATCATTATATCCATCCAAATAACATAGTATTGAATAAAAAATTACACCACGACGTGGAGACAATTTTCCATATGTACACATGCATGGTGAAATTATCATTCATAGGATGGATAGAATAATGTGTATGACTATACCATATTTATAATAACATAAAATTATGTAGAAGGTACTGGAGTTATAATTTTGGTATGGAAATAACAAAGAAATAGAAAGTGAAATAAGAAAAGAACTTTGAAAGAGGTGATAAAATAATTACCTCTTCTTTGGGTGTTTCCTTTTGATTTGAACAAAAGGGCTCCTTAGGTCAGCTTTATGATCAAGTAAAGGCCTCTAGGATTAAGTGAGGGAAGTTGTGAGGAGATTTGGGTAGGGGTTGGCCGAGCCAAATGGATTTGGAGGTGGGATTTTGAGATAAGGGGAAGTACCCTTTTATAAGAGAGGTGAGGGTCACTTAAGAAAAAGTTTGAAATATTATTTTATTATAAAATAATTTTCGATTTATAATGGCTAAAAATTGATTTATTTTTAAACTAAGAAGGTTATGGCTCGAAATCCTCTCAACCAATAGGTTTTAGACAAGTTTAGGTTACCATATTAACCCTATATTTTAGATTTAACTCGTAGTTAAATAGTTTAACTTTTACCATGTCCACTTGTATTATTATAATAAATGGTTAATAAACATACTATAAAAAGACAAGAGAACCCCAAGTGGTTAATTATTGATATATATAACCTTATATAAGTACTTTTTCCAATCCTTAGTTTTTTAGAAATATTATATAGATTAATAATATAGTATTTGTATTAAAAACTCATTTTTGTCAATTTTGACACTATTTGGTATTTTGTTTTTTTTAAATTCATAAAAACTTTATCACATTAAAACACAAATATTTAATCAACCCTAAAATGTAATATTAATCTAGAAAATTTGTGTATGGAATAAAAGTCCTCAATTTATATTATTTTTATATTTATAATATCAATTATTTTAATCTTTCATTGATAAAGTAATTACTGCATCATCATTGCGTCATGAATAAATTTAATTATTTAATCTATAAAAATTATAAATAATAAAAAATTATGTATGAATTTATTTTATAATTCTACTGAATATTTATAGTCGAATTTATCTTATGTATAACCCTATATTAAAAATGGTTTAGTTATTAAACTTTGAATTTAACACTTTTAACTCTTCTTTAAATAAAACAATAATAAATATCCTAATATAATACAAGTGGACCAAAAGGATCATATTTTATTCCTAATGTTGGTTTTGTTCAAAATAAACATATCCAATAGAATTAGGACACGTGTTAGGGTAATTATAATATCATTTTTACCTTCAATTACCTTATTTACTTTTAACCGTGGTAAATAAATGTCAAAAGTTACTATTCAACAAAAATTATTTTCATCTTATTGAACCAAATTTTACTTACTAATGTCAACCAAATCTCTATAATTTCTGAAATTCAACCCACAGAAGCAGTAAAATTAAGTTTTATGCAAATTTACAGATGTGCCTAGAAGGTGAGTAAAAGACGTTAAAAAGTTCAATAAAAAAATATATATATAATTTTATTATAAAATGAATCCAATGAATTAAATTGAAATTATATAGGTATTATTTATCTATTTTTACTTAAAATAAATTTAAATAAAATAAATAATTATTTAAATAAAAAGGCGGTTTTAAACAATAACACAGTGTTTTCCACTATTCATCAAAAATTGAAAGTTTTTAGAAAAATACAAAAAAATCACCTTAAGATAATTTTGATATTATGAATTCAAAAATGAATTCTATTTTACAAAATTTAAAACATATAATTTTCATTAATTAATTTAAAATTAATCCCGTTGTCAAAACCAAAAAGCGGGTTTTTAAAAAGTAAAAACTATCAAAATATTGTCTTGTGTTTATGTCAAATGTAATTGTGAAATTACTTATAATAACCTACATTGTGTTAGATTATAAAAATATAATCTAATTATACTTCCAAACCATTCAAATTCATAATTTAACACTATAAATTATTTCGATCAAAAAAGTGGTTTTCAATTAAATTTTAGTATTTTTCACTATTCATAAAAATATGAAAGTTATCAGAAAAGTACAAAAAATTTATACAAACTACATTTTTATGTCCCACTTATAAATATGACTTTAATTTCATTAAATTGAATATATAAAAGTGTCAAATATTGTTTTTAAAAATGGTTCTCCATTAAAAGGTGGTAAAATTACATTTTTTGAAAAATAATTCTTCTATCTAAGAAAAATGAATTTGTTCTTATATTATGTTGAAGAAATACATAATATGGATTCTAAAATTATATGCAGTATATAAAATTCAAAATTCAGTTAATACTATCCACAAAAACTTTTTGAATAACTATTTTGGTAAGTCGTAGTGCGCTCGAACTCGGTGTTGCGTGTAGAGCAAGTTATTGAATTACTTTGAAGAGATAACATACTATGAAATCTTGGAGTGTTATATTCCCCACTCCTTAAATAAATCATGTCCTCAGAATTTGAAATTTTTCTTTGAAAATCAAATTTTAAAAATAGAAAAATACCTTTGTTGAAAACCCACATCGAAAATTGGGTTAATAAAATTTAGTCTTAATAAGAGGGAAGGAGAAATAAAAAAGTCACCACCAAATTATGATCTCGATTAGGAGAACATTGGTGGAAATTAGAGGCACATAATTATATGAAAAATGTAAATATTTATATGTATTTATTGATGTTATCAATCACAAACAAGTTTAAAATTGAGGGCCTCAAAGATATCAATCTATGATGATTTAAAATATCGTGGGTTCAACAAAACATAAGGTATTAGGATATTTTTTTTTGGTTTTAAGATCCCTTCACTAAAGTTTAATAATTAATTTATTCATAGAATTAGATGAAAAGAATATAATTTATAAGTAGAGTTTCATCTTTCAACTAATTCCTACCACAAACTCATCTTTCACTCCAAAAGATAATAGAATTCAAAAATATTCTGTTTATCCTAATCGTATAGGGTTCTAAAAATAATGAATTTATAATTCATTTTTCAGAATATTTAAAAAAACTACATTATACAAAACCAGGAAATCACATAGGCCGGTGGTAGGTGATGCACCCTTGTCTCCATTCGTTTGTGGGTTCAAGTATCGCGGCCTTGCTGGACGCGATGGGTTGTCTCCTGACCTCTGGGTTGTCCTTTTTATAACAATCCAAAATAATCTTAAGAAATTATTTAACCTTAAAAATAGTATCCATTTTCTAACTTAATTCAATCCAACCTTTAGACTTATCCAAAATACTTTTGTCCAAACTCACAGTCCAAAATTTATAAATAAGGTAAACACAATGAAGATCTTTTTTTCCACGTAATAACATGTGAATACCTTCATCATGTATTCTTTTTAAAACATGGTAACACCATGAATTACCATAAAACCTTATTGATTACATTCATGATCCCTTATTCCTTATATAATACTGGATATACTCCCTATATCCAAAAATGTTGTAAACTCCAATATTAATGGAATAAAGAAACAATTAATTAGTTTCAAAGTAGTCAAGAATATCAAATATAATTTATACAATTCAATAATATCTTATTCCAAAATCACTAACTTAGTATCAGAACCATATTAAAGTTTGTCTTTCCTTCAACCATGTATTTTCCAAAAAGTTTAAATTTATATTGACTCACTTTTCTTAGAACCATATAATCTCAAATCCTCAATGAAATAGTACTGTAGTACAATACTTATTTATTTCCATAATTCATATAACCAGTACATCATTGATACAACACTCAAATGAAATAATTATTTAATAACAACATAAGAACACTAGTCATTCCTCTTCATCTGTGGTAGTATCATAACTTGATTATTATCCAATATCATCATTTGGGGAATACTATGATGATTTGGAAATTGATTCGCATAGTGTCCCAACTCCTTGCAGATGAATCATTGTACATTTGAAACCTTTTTCTTACCCTTTCAATAACATACTTGGTGTCCTTTTTCCCCACACTTATAACAAACTCCCATTTACTTCAATAAACTATCAAGGTGATTCTTTCCACAGTTATCACAAATGGGAAAATCCTTCTTTCCCCTCTTCCCTTTATCCATCTTTCTCTCTACTATACTTTTCTTATCTTTCTTCCCTTCAAAGCCATATGACTCAGTTAATTTTTTACTTACCTAATTAACACATGATACTATTTCTTCATATGATAAGAATATGTGGGTGACTATTTCCCTTCTAAATTTTGGATTAATACCATGAAAGATATGATCCTTCTTACTCTTTGGATCATGTGTATTGATGGAGTTCTCATTCCTTCCACTGGGCACCATTTCTAAATAATGGCATACACTAGGTTAGTTTATGAATCACAACGAATAATTCCAAACTTTTAAAATACCATATGTAAATTGAAAAGATTATTCATATAATCTATAATCATAAAAAAAATGTTTTCTTTAAGGAAGTATTTACTCCTAAATCCTTTATAATGACTTTTAAAGAAAATGTGAATTATACTAAGCATATCCCCCCAGAGTGTCATAACCAAGAGTTCAACAAGACCCATTTTTGTGTACTAGGACACCCCGGGTCAAGCCCGAAACTCCTTCTCAGAGTTTTCAATCCTATGTACATCTATACCGGAGCTGCCTCTACTAGCTCGTATCCAAATAGAGATGTATTATTGGAAAATACACAAAATCTATACATTACCAAAATACTAGGAAGTTCTTATATACTAATCCTCAAATTCTATCTTAGGGTAATGTTCTCTAATCAGAGTTTCTCTAAATCTAGTTTCCAAGTTTTGTACTAAAATTTCTCTGATACAAACTGTAACGCCCTAAAACCAGAAACCTGGAGCCGATGCTTTATTTTAATACATTGGCATGATTAAAAGTAATCAAGTCCCGAAGGACCGATCTGTTTAGTAGTCTTGTAAAATAGATTACATACATGAACGTTATATTACACATTCAAATATAATACACAACATAAATAATCCATTGAGAATGCCATTATTCCCCTTGCTTAACCCTGCATATCAAACATAATACACTTCTTGGAATCCTGGGAAAACAAAACATAAGAAAGTGGTGAGCTCAGATGCTTAGTAAGGGTAAATAATTTAGCAGAAGATATAAACTTTTAAGGCAAGATGTGTAATAAAAACAACATCCTTTTAAACATAAACTTGAACATAATATAGAGAAAATAAATCAAACATTACCATATAAACATGCACATGGATACTAGTAGAATAATCACATGTAATAATTAATTTCATAATGATGGAATGCCTAACACCGTACATCATAACCACATAGTCAAGGCCTCACACCAAGACTACAAATAAATTTTTTGTCAAGGCCTTGTGCCAAGAAAATATTTTGTCTCATGAGAAATACCGATGCATCGAGGGGATATAGCGGGCCCCACCCATCACTTACTAAGTCCATTGCATTCCTCATATGAAAATTTTGAAACATAACATAAACATTCGTATTAAAACTAGCATACAAAATGTCAATACTTCAACCATAAATCATGAAGGGTATAAAAATAAAACATCCATAGTCAAACATATCATAACTCATTCAAAACAATATGTAAGATTGTATTATAATAAATTAACCTTAAACAAGAATAATATCCAGTAAAGGATGTTGACATAATTGAAAATGTTTAGTAAAACCTTTTGAGAGAAATATATCTTTTTGTAAAATCATTTAAAAGTCACACATTTATAAAGGTAGTCATTTAAAATAGATTTTTTAATCAAAGTTTCCCATACCAATTTGAATCTTTTGAATGAAATTAACTTTTTAAAATAATCATGTCTATATAAATAAATCCTTAAAACCATTTTGAAAACATGGACATTATTGAGAAAGATTTAGTAGAACAAATATTTAAAACATTTAAAATGATGTTTTAGTTAAAGAGTACCTTATAAGAATTATTTTGAAATGTCTTTTATGAAATATGTACATGGATAATAAATATTTCCCAAAAAATACTTACACATAAACAATCTCGGATAATAATGAGATTGAGGAATTAACCCTTACCTTGCACTTTCCTTTGGTCAAGGGTATATTTAACCTCCTGTATAATGACCATAGTATGTTATTAAATTATAACAGAATTATATTTATATTTATTATATCATTAATTATTCATTTATGACTTTATACTACCCATTTAATAATGATTTCCATGTTAAATTAACATTTTGTGTGATAATCGCTTTCTTTATCGTTCGTGTTTTAACTTGTTATTTTTGACCATATCATTTAGATCATTATTTAAATACTTCCAGAATATAAAACATGATTTAAATATAATGTATATTTATAATATAAATATGTATAATATATAGATATATGAAATGGAAAACACCGTTTATAGAGATGGTAGGCCGTACGTACGCAGAAACGCTGTTTCTGTTTTCATATCGTATTGAATGAAAGTAAGTGAATAAGATATATGTAGGTACATACATACATACATACATACATACATACATACATACATACATAAATACATACATACATACATACATACATACATACATACATACATACATACATACATACATACATACATACATACATACATACATACATACATACATACATACATACATACATACATACATACATACATACATACATACATACATACATACATACATACATACATACATACATACATACATACATACATACATACATACATACATACATACATACATACATACATACATACATACATACATACATACATACATACATACATACATACATACATACATACATACATACATACATACATACATACATACATACATACATACATACATACATACATACATACATACATACATACATACATACATACATACATACATACATACATACATACATACATACATACATACATACATACATACATACATACATACATACATACATACATACATACATACATACATACATACATACATACATACATACATACATACATACATACATACATACATACATACATACATACATACATACATACATACATACATACATACATACATACATACATACATACATACATACATACATACATACATACATACATACATACATACATACATACATACATACATACATACATACATACATACATACATACATACATACATACATACATACATACATACATACATACATACATACATACATACATACATACATACATACATACATACATACATACATACATACATACATACATACATACATACATACATACATACATACATACATACATACATACATACATACATACATACATACATACATACATACATACATACATACATACATACATACATACATACATACATACATACATACATACATACATACATACATACATACATACATACATACATACATACATACATACATACATACATACATACATACATACATACATACATACATACATACATACATACATACATACATACATACATACATACATACATACATACATACAGACATACATACATACACACACATACAGACATACACACATACATACATACACACATACATACATACACACATACATACATACACACATACATACATACAGACATACATACATACATACATACATACATACATACATACATACATACATACATACATACATACATACATACATACATACATACATACATACATACATACATACATACATACATACATACATACATACATACATACATACATACATACATACATACATACGTACGTAATTAGCATGTTATTTTCATTATTTATATAAATATTACTCATTATTATATCCATGTGTTGAATAACAAATTACACCATGCTGTGGAGACGGTATGTCGTACGTACACACGCAAGGTGACATTATCCTTCATAGGATGGATAGGATAATGAGTATAGTTGTAACATATTTATAATGAAATCATAGTATATATAAGGTACTGGAGTTATTATTTTGGTATGGAAATAACAAAGAAAGATAAAGTGGAAGAAGAAAATAACTTTGAAAGAGGTGATAAAATAATTACCTCTTCTTTGGGTGTTTCCTTTTGATTTGAACAAAAGGGATCCTTAGGTTGGATTTATGCTTAAGGTAAGTCATATTGGTTGAAGTGAGGGAATTTGGGAGGAGATTTGGGAAGGTTTTGGCCGATCCAAATGGCTTTGGAGGTGTGATTTTGAGAGAAGGGGAAGTACTCTTTCATAAGAGAGGTGAGTGTCACTTTAAGAAAACTTTGAAATATTATTTTATTATAAAATCATTTTTGGGTTATAATGGCTCCAAATTGATTTATTTCTAAGATAAGGTGGGTATTGGTCTAAATCCTCTCAACTAATAGGTTTTATAAAAGTTTAGGTAACCATATTAACCCTATCTTTTAGATTCAACTCTTAGTTAAATAGTTTATCTTTTACCATGTCCTCTTGTATTATTATAATAAATGGTTAATAAACTTACTATAAAAAGACAAGAGAAACAAAATTAGTTAATTATTGATATATATAACCTTATCTAATTACTTTGGATGAACCTTAGATTTTTAAAAATTTTATATAAATTAATAATATAGTATTTGTTTTAAAAACTCATTTATGTCAATTTTAACACTATTTGGTATTTTGTTTTTTCTAAAGTCATAAAAACTTTATAAATTCAAAAAAAATTTATTTAATCAACCCTAAAATGTCATATTAACCTAGAAAATTTGTGTATGGAATAAAATTCCTCAATTTAAATTATTGTTATATTTATAATATCAATTATTTTAATCTTTCATTGATAAAGTAATTACTGCATCTTCATTGTGTCATAAATAAATTTAATTATTTAATATATAAAAATTATAAATAAAATACCATTATGTAGGAAATATTTTTATCTTTCTAATGAATATTTATAGTCGAATTTATCTTATTTATAACCCTATATTAAAAATGGTTTAGTTGTTAAACTTTGAATTTAATACTTTTAACTCTTCCTTAAATAAAATAATAATAAATGTCCTAATCTAATACAAGTGGAACAAAAGGATCATATTTTATTTTTAAGTTTGGTTTTGGTTGAAATAAACTTATCCAATAGAATTAGGACATGTGTTAGAGAAATTATAATATCATATTTACATTTAATTATTCTATTTATTTTTAACTATGGTAAATAAAAGTCAAAAGTTACTATTAACCAAAAATTATTATCATATTATTGAACTGCATTTTAATTACTGATGTCAACTGTGTCTCTCAGATTTTTGAAATTCAATCCACAGAAGCAGTAAAATTACGTTTTATTCAAATTTGCAAATGTGCCTAGAAGGTGAGTAAAAGACGTTAAAAAGTTCAATAACATTTTATACATATAATTTTATTATAAAATGGATCCAATGAATTACATTGAAATTATATAGGTATTATATATATCTATTTTGACTTAAAATAAATTTAAATAAAATAAATAATTATTTAAATAAAAAGTCAGTTTTAAACAATAACGTAGTGTTTTTCACTATTTATCAAAAATTGAAAGTTTTCAGAAAAATAAAAAAATCCACCCTAAGATAATTTTGATATTATAAATTCAAAAATGAATTCTATTTTACAAAATTCAAAACTTATAAGTTTCATTAATTAATTTAAAATTAATTTTCATTGTCAAAACCAAAAAGCGGGTTTTTAAAAAGTAAAAACTATCAAAAGATTGACATGTGTTTATGTCGAATTTATATGTGAAATTACTTATAATGACCTAAACTGTGTTAAATGATAAAAATATAATCTAATTATACTTCCAAACCATTCAAATGAATAATTTAACACTAAAAATTATTTCGATTAAAAAGTTGTTTTCAATTAAAATTTAGTATTTTTCACTATTCATCAAAATATGAAAGTTATCAGAAAAGTACAAAATATTTATCCAAACTACATTTTTATGTCTCTATTATAAAGAAGAATTTAATTTCATAAAATTGAATATATAAAAGTGTAAAATATTGGTTTTAAAAATGGTTCTCCATTAAAAGGCGATAAAATTGCATTTTTTGAAAAATACTTCTTTTATCTGAAAAAATGAATTTGTTCTTATATTATGTCTAAGAAACAAATAATATGGATTATAAAATTATATAGAGTATATAAAATTCAAAATTTAGTTAATACTATCCATAACCACTTTTTTAATGGCTAGTTTGGTAAGTCGTGGTGTGCTCGAACTCGGTGTTGCGTGTAACACAAGTTATTAAATTACTTTAAAGAGATAAAATACTATGAAATCTTGGGGTGTTACATTCTCCCATACTTAAATAAATTGTCTCCTCACAATTTAAAATTGTTCTTCAAAAATAAAAGTTTAAAAATAGAAAAATACCTTTGCGGAAAACCCGCATCAGAAATTGGGTTAATAAAATTTAGTCTTAATAAGAGGGAAAGAGAAATGAAAAAGTCACCATAAAATTATGATCTTGATTAGGAGAAAATCGGTGGTAATTAGAGACAGATAATTGTAGAAAAATATTAAATATTTATATGGAGTTATTGAGGCCATCAATCATAAACAAGTTTAAAATTGATGGCCTCAAAGCCATCAATCTATGATGATTTAAAATATCACCGGTTCAACAAAACATAAGGTATTAGGATAACAAATTTTTGGTTTTAAGAAACCTTCCCTAAAGTTCAAGAATTAATTTATTCATAGAATAAGAGGAAAAAAAACGTGATAATCATAGTTTTATCCTTCATCTAATTCCTACCAAAAACTCATCTTTCACTCCAAAAGATAATAGGATTCAAAAATATTCTATTTATCCTAATAGTTTAGGGTTCCAAAAATAATGAATTTATAATTCATTTGTCTTACTATTTAAAAAAAACTACATTATAAAAACTAGGACATCACGTAGGCCAGTGGTAGGTGATGCACCCTTGTCGCCCTTCGGTTGTGGGTTCAAGTCTCGCGGCCTTGCTGGACGCGACGAGTTATCTCGTGACCTCCGAGTTATCCTTTTTTATAACAATCCAAAAATAATCTTAAGAAATGCTTTAACCTTAACAATAGTATCAAATTTTAAACTTAATCCATTATAACCTTTAGAATTATCCAAAATACTTCTGTCCAAACTCACAGTCCAAAATTTATAAGGTAAAAAAAAATGAAGATCTTTTCTTCCACAAAATAACATGTGAATACCTTCATCATGTATTCATTTAAAACACGGTAACACCCTGAATTACCATAAAACATTATTAATTACATTCATTCTCTCTTATTCATTATATAATACTAGATATACTCCTTATATCCAAAAATGTTGTAAACTCCAACAATAATAGAATAAACAAACAATTAATTAGTTTTAAAGTATTAAATAATATCGAATATAATTTATCCAAATCAATCATATATTATTCCAAAATAACTACCTCAGTATCAGAACCATATTAAGGTTTATCTTTCCTTCAACCATGTATTTTCCAAAAAGTTTAACTTGCTATTTATTCACTTTTATTAGAACCATATAATCTCAAATCCTCAATAAAATAGTACTGCAATACAATCCTTATTTATTTCTATAATTCATATAACCAGTACATTATTAATACAACACTAAAATGAAATAATTATTTAATAACAACATAAGAAAACTAGTCATTCCTCTTCATCTGTGGTTGCATCATAACTTTATTATTATCCAATAGCATCATTTGGGGAATACTCTAATGATTTGGACATTGATTCACATAGTGTCCCAACTCCTTGCAGATGAATCACTATAAATTTGAAACATTTTTCTTACCATTGCAATCACGTACTTTGTTTCCTTTTTCTCCACACTTATAAAAAACTCTCATTCCCTTCAATCAATGACCAAGGTGATTCTTTCCACAGTTATCACATATGGGAAAATCCTTCTTTCCCCTCTTCTCTTTATCCATCTTTCTCTTTACCATCCTTTTCTTCTCTTGCTTCCCTTCAAAGCCATAGGACTTAGAGAATTCTTTAATTACCTTATTAACACATGATACTATTTCTTCATATGATGAGAATACATGAGAGACTATTTCATTTATAAATTTTGGCTTAATACCATGAAAGATATGATCCTTTTTACTCTTTAGATCATGTGTATTGCTGGAGTTCTCATTCCTTCTATTGGGAGACATTTCTAAATAATGGCATACACTAGGTTAGTTTATGAATCACAATGAATAATTCCAAAATTGTAAAATACCTAACGTAAATTGAAAAGATTGTTCATATAATCTATAATCATAAAAAAATGTTTTATTTGAGGAAGTATTTACTCCTAAATCCTTCATAAGGCCTTGTAAAGAAAATTTGAATTATCATAACCATATCCCCTGAGAGAGTCGTAACTAAGAGTGAAACAAGGCCCATTGTCGTGTACCAGGATACCCCAGATCAAGCCCGAAACTCTTTGTTGGAGTTTTCACTCCTAGGTACATCTGTACCAGAGCTGCCTCTACCTAATCGTATCCAGACATGGATGTATTTTTTGAAAAATACACAAAATATCTACATTACCAAAATTCTATGAAGTTCTTCTATAATAATCTTCAAAGTATATCTTAGGGTAATTTTATCTAATCAGAGGTTTTATAAATCTAGTTTTCAAGGTTTGTACTAAACTTCATCTGATACCAATTGTAATGCCCTAACCCCAGAATCCTGGAGCTGGTGCATTATTTTAATACATTGGTATGATTACAAGGAATCAACTCCCGAAGGACCGATCAGTTTAGTAGTCTTGGAAAATAGATTACATACATGAAATTTACATTAAAAATTCAAACATAAAACACAAAATAAATAATCCCATGATAATTACATTATTCCCCTAGATTAACCCTGCATATCAAACATAATACACTTCTTGGAATCCTGGGAAAACAAAACATAAGAAAGGGGTGAGCTCAGATGGTCAGTAAGGGTAAATAATTTAGCGAAAGCTATAAAATTTTAAGGAAAGATGTGTGATAAAAAAAAGCATTTTAAACATAAAATTGAACATAATATAGAGAAAAAAATTAAACATTACCATATAAACACGCACATGGATATTTTACTAGCCGAATAGTCACATGTAATAATTTATTTCATAATGATGAAATGCTTAACGCTGGACATCATAACCACATAGTTAAGGCCTTGCGCCAAGAATAAAAATAAAAATTTCATCAAGGCCTTATTCCAAGACACTAGTTTGTCTCATGATACCTACTGATGCATCAAGGGGATATAGCGGGCCCCACCCGTCACTTACTAAGTCCACTGAATTCCTCATATGAAAATGTTGAAACATAACATAAACATTCGTATTAAAACTAACATACAAAATGTCAATACTTCAACCATAAACCATAAAGGGTATAAAAATATCACATACATAGTCAAACATATCATATCTCATTCAATAAAATATAGAAGATTTTATTATAATAAATCAACCTTAATCAAGAATAATATCCAGTAAAAGATTTTGACATAATCGAAAATGATTAGTAAAATTTTTTGAGAGAAATATCCCTTTTTGTGAAATCATTTAAAAGTCACACATTTATTAAGGTAGTAATTTAAAAGATATTTTTGAATCAACGTGTCCCATACCACTTTGAAACTTTTGAAAGGAATTAACATTTTAAAAAAATCATGTCCATATAAATAAATCCTTAAAACTATTTTTAAAACATGGACATTAATGAGAAATATTTAGAAGAATAAATATTTTAAACATTTAAAATGATGTTTTAGTTAAATAGTACCTTAAAATAATCATTTTAAAATTTATTTTATGAAACATGGACATGAATAATAAATATGTCCCAGAAAATACTTACACATAAACAATCTCAGATAATAATGAGATTGAAGAATTAACCCTTACCTTGCACTTTCCTTTGGTCAAGGGTACATTTAACCTCCTATATAATGACAATAGTATGTTATTAAATTATAAAAGAACCATATTCATATTTATTATATCATAAATGATTCATTTATGACTTTATACTACCTATTTAATAATGATTTCCATGTTAAATTAACATTTCGGGTAATAATCTCTTTCTTTATCGTACGTGTTTTAACTTGTTATTTTTGATCGTATCATTTAGATCATGATTTAAATACTTAAAGAATATAAAATATGATTTATATATAATATATATTTATAATATAAATATCTATAATATATAGATATATGAAATGGAAAACACCATTTATGGAGATAGTAGGATGTACATACGCATAAACACTCTTTCCATTTTCATATCATATTGAACGAAAGTAAGTGAATAAGATATATGTAAGTACATATATATATATATATCTCCCATATAATTATTATTTCATATATTACATACTTATTAATAATATATTTTTTTATAATCATCATTGAATGGTGAACCTGGAAATGAATCTCATCGCGTCGTGGAGACGGTAAGCCGTACGTACACACGAGCGACGATATCATTATCTTAATGATTAAAAGGTACAAAATTTAATGGTATATTAATTGTACAGATAAATTAGATTTTTATTTTCATTATTTATATAAATATTACTCATCATTATATCCAACCAAATAACATAGTGTTTAATAAAAAATTACACCACGATGTGGAGAAGACAAGCCATATGTACACACGAATGGTGACATTATCATTTATAAGTTGGATAGAATAATGAGTATAGTTGTAACATATTTATAATAAAATCACAGTATATAGAAGGTACTAGATTTATTATTTTGGTATGGAAATAACAAAGAAAGAAAAAGTGGAAGAAGAAAAGAACTTCGAAAGAGGTGATAAAATAATTACCTCTTCTTTGTGTGTTTCCTATTGATTTGAACAAAAGGGCTACTAAGGTTGGCTTTATGATCAAAGGAAGGAATCTAGGTTAAAGTGAGGGAAGTTGGGAGGAGATTTGGGTAGGGGTTGGCCAAACCAAATGACTTTGGTGGTGTGATTTTGAGAGAAGGGGAAGTACCCTTTTATAAAAGAGGTGAGGGTCACTTTAGGAAAAGTTTGAAATATTATTTTATTGTAAAACATTTTCTATTTATAATGGCTCAAAATTGATTTATTTCTAAGATAAGGTGGTTATGGGTCTAAATAATCCCATCCAATAGGCTTTAGACATGTTTAGGTCACCATATTAACCCTATCTTTTAGATTTATCTCTTAGTTAAATAGTTTAACTTTTACCATGTCCTCTTGTATTATTATAATAAATGGTTAATAAAATTACTATAAAAAGACAAAAGAACCCCAATTGGTTCATTATTGATATATATAACCTTATCTAAGTAATTTTTCAGAATGTTATATTTTTAGAAATATTATATAAATTAATAAAATAGTTTTTTTTAAAAACTCATTTATGTCAATTTTAACACTATTTGGTATTTTGTTTTTTAAGTCATAACAACTTTATAACTTCAATTTTTTTTATTTAATCCATCTTAAAATATCATATTAACCTAGAAAATTCATTTATGGAATAAAAAACCTCAATTTACATTATTTTTATATTTATAATATCAATTATTTTAATCTTTCATTGATAAAGTAATTACTGCATCATCATTGTGTCATAATTAAATTTAATTATTTAATATCTAAAAATTATAAATAAAATACAATTATGTATGAAATATTTTTATCTATATAATGAATATTTATAGTCGAATTTATCTTATGTATAACCCTATATTAAAAATGTTTTAGTTATTAAACTTTGAATTTAACACTTTTAACTATTCTTTAAATAAAATAATAATAAATATCCTAATCTAATCCAGATGGACCAAAAGGGAAATATTTTTTTCCTAAGGTTTGTTTTGGTAGAAATACACTTACCCAATAGAATTAGGACATGTGTTAGAGTAATTATAATATTATTTTTACCTTTAATTATCCTATTTACTTTTAACCGTGGTAAATAAAAGTCAAAAGTTACTATTTACCAAAAAATATTTTCATCTTATTGAACCAAATTTTATTTACTAATGTGAACCATGTCTCTAATATTTTTGAAATTCAATCCACAGAAGTGGTAAAATTATGTTTTATGCTAATTTACAAATGTGCCTAGAAGTTGAGTAAAAGACGTTAAAAAGTTCAATAAAATTTTATACGTCTAATTTTATTATAAGATGACTCCAATGAATTAAATTGAACTTATATAGGTATTTTATATCTATTTTGACTTAAAATAAATTTAAATAAAATAAATAATTATTTAAATAAAAAGTCGGTTTTAAACAATAACACAGTGTTTTTCACTATTCATCAACAATTGAAAGTTTTCAAAAAAATACCAAAAATTCACCCTAAGATAATTTTGATAATCCAAATTTAAAAATGAATTCTATTTTGCGAAATATAAAACATATAAGTTTCATTAATTAATTTAAAATTAATTCCCATTGTCAAAACCAAAAAGCGGGTTTTTAAAAAGTAAAAACTATCAAAAGATTGACATGTGTTTATGTCAAATTTATATGTGAAATTACTTATAATGACCTAAATTGTGTTAAATGATAAAAATATAATCTAATTATACTTCTAAACCATTCAAATGCATAATTTAACACTATAAATTATTTCGATTAAAAAAGTTGTTTTCAATTAAAATTTAGTATTTTTCACTATTCATCAAAATATGAAAGTTATCAGAAAAGTAAAAAAAATTTATCCAAACTAAATTTTTATGTCCCTATTCTAAAAAATAATTTAATTTAATTAAATTGAATATATAAAAGTGCCAAATATTGGTTTTAAAAATGGTTCTCCATTAAAAGGCGGTAAAATTGCATTTTTTGAAAAATACTTCTTTTATTTGAAAAAATGAATTTGTTATTATATTATGTCTAAGAAACACATAATATAGATTTTAAAATTATATGGAGTATATAAAATTCAAAATTCATTTAATACTATCCATAACCACTTTTTGAACGACTAGTTTGGTAAGTTGTGGTGCGCTCGAACTCGGTGTTGCGTGTAGCACATGTTATTGAATTACTTTAAAGAGATAACATAATATGAAATCTCGGGGTGTTACATTTGGACTAATTAGTCTTGAATAACAATAGAATAAATATGAAAAACTTATTTGAGAAGTTTCATAAGAATGATCTTTTGCAAACTTGATGAGATTTTTCACTCCATCATCATAATCTTTTGTTAGACGATTAACATCCATCCATTATTTATTCATATCCATCCTATTTGATTTGATAATATTAATATTTAACTAAGTAAATATATGAAATGGGCCATTCAAATAAGGGGAAATAAGCATTTTAATGATAGTTATTATTTCATTTTGTTTCCTGAGACTCATCCCCTTAGAAGCTAACACCAATCCATAAAGAATATGTAATTGTAGAGGACTCCCCTAATTTAAACCATGCAGGTGATGTTGGATTCAAAGTAGGTTTAGGAGTTGCAATTGGGTTAAAAATTAATTCACCTTTTATGGGAGTGAGTTCATGATGGATATCCTATAGGTTGGATAGAGTTAGTGACATTCCCTCTCCATGATGTTATTATCAATCTACTTGTATTCACAATATAATGTAATGGTTTTCCTAATTATATAAAAATATAAACTTAAAATATTATGGAAAAACTAAAATTCATATGTCCTTTGAAAAATATTTATAAAACCACACTTGAAATCCCATTAAAAAACCAACCATTTATAGAAATTCTTCTTTAAAATAATAAACCCTTTTTAAAATAAACCAATCAATTCAAATCACTCTTTCTAAAAACCACAATTCATTTTTTAAATCATTCAAGGAAGATTCATGACCCAACAGTATCAATCATTTAAAATGAGCGAAAACTATCTCTATTTTACAAATTTTCATTTAAAACTTCAAACACACCTTGTTAAAATGAAACTAGCATTAAATACACTTTCAAAATATTTACATCCCTTTATTAAATCCAATCGGGTGAGTTGACAAACACTTGTCATGCAACCTAAGTCCATTACAAGTGTTTAAATCATTTAAAGCTATTTAAAAAAAATGGTATGTTGAACACATATAATTTTTTAAGAAACATTTCGAAATAGTTGAATCATTTTAAAAGAGCCACTTGGTCATTTTCAGAGACATAAATCTCAAGAGAGGCACTTTATAAAAAATATATGAATAAAAAATAACCAAAATTTTATAAAATATAAATCTATAAAAGGTTTAAACATTATCCAAAATATAAAGGTAAACCAAAAAATAAAATTATTTTCAAGAGAGACACTTTATAGTAAATATCTTAAAACAAAACAAAATAAATATTGTCTCTTTATGCCCTATGGTGACCTCTACATCCCATTATCATTATATCTTTAACAAGTGACTATGGAACAACACTATAAAAGTGTGACCATTTACTTTTACCTATATCCTAGACAAATAAGTCTATATATGCAATAATCTGTATATGTATGGTGTAATCAAAGAACCTGGTAGGATATCATAAAATTTCTTATACCATTCATTTTTTAAGACAAACAAAAAAATTCCAGTTTTATGGAAAATAATGAAAATAATTTTATTACATAGGGTTGAGTAAATAAAACTAACAAAAAATATATTTTTATTTTAAATAAAATATAATTTTCTACGATACAACCATATGATAAAATAATAATAAAATATCAAACATCAACAATTAATGGGTACCTACCAAAGGCCTAAGAAGATAATCTAAGTTAAAAAATTAAGGGAATCATCACACTAGAATATTATTGTAATACAAATGCAACATAATCAACTCACCATTAATGAACTCATTGAGAAGGAAATTCCAGTAGTTGGTGTGAGGCCTAAGATAGGGGTAATATAAATCTGTGACCATAATATTATAACTCATGTCTCTAGAATTTCCACATATCTACCTAAATATTCCCATGATGTTTTTCTAAAATCCCAACACTAATAATAAATTAAACAAATTTATAAAACTATTATGTCAACATGTTATAACATCCATTGAAGAATCCAATTACACACCAACACCCATAATTAAATAAGATAAAATTTCAAATCTATATTAGAAAACCATACATATAAAACACCTCGATTCATCTCAAATCAATCATCAAAATGTTAATCAAAATCTAAAAATAGATCCCACTTTCACTATAAGTTCGAACTCAAAAGGGTTTTATCTTATTTATCCATTGAAAAAAATTATATTTTATCCAAACTACTCACTATAATCACTCAATTATAATACCAATCATGATACTTTTCACCTAAAATAATTCCTATAATGTTTCTAATATATAAAACCACCTCATCCAAACATGTTATGACATTTAGATCAATCCAAATTCAACAATTTTAATTGTACCAAAATCCTATACAACCATACATATAAAATTATCAAAAATTTTTAAGAATATTTCCAAAAAACCAATCAAACATTTTACCAATCAAAAAACCATTTTCTCACACTAAGGAATCAAACCAAACAAAAAATTCATATATCAAAAAAATTTAGAACACTGAAAACCTATAATTAATCTTTCACTATTTAAGAATTCCAAATCAAATAAGAACACACCTTAGATGTGGAGGTTCGACGATAGAATTAGGGTCTAGTGGTGGCAGAGTTAGGGTAGGCAGCAACAAAGGGTAGCGATAGAGATGGGTCGACGACGGTGTACGCGTCAGCGACAACGACAGTGACACCGGAGGGAGTGAAGGCAAGAAATGGAGGTAGGAGGCAATGGAGGTAGGAGGAAGTGGTGGTAACAGGATGCAATAAAATAGGCCTGGTTTCACAAGAGCCTGAGTGCGAGCAGTGGCATGGTACTGGTAGGGTTTATTTTATAATAAAACGAAAGGCTTTTACCATTGCTTGTTGGAAAGTGCTGATAAAGGTATGTTTTATCAGTTTTAAAATAGAAAGCACTGATAAAACCTACCTTTATTAGTGCTAAAAAATCACTCATAAATGGAATCTTCATTAGCACTAAAATTATAGCACTGATAAAGACAAAATTTATCAGCACTTTTTTAGAGCTGATAAAATCCAATCTTTATCAGTGCCAAAAAATCACTGATAAAGATCTAATGTTAATATATATATTTATATATATATAATTTCAAAATTATAATAAATATATTTATTATGACCTACTTACGGGCCATGTAATGGGCTTCATGCCCACTGGGCCTACGAACCATGTATTGAATAAATAGGGCTTGTGTGTGAGGTGTGTGTGTGTGTTTAATTGTAATTGTATCCCCAAACACATAATATATATTTATTATATTTTTAATTATATATAATAAATTTATTAATTATTTATTTTTATATAAATATAAATATAATATAGATATTTATTATAAATATAAATATATAAATTTATAGTTATAATTATAAATAAATATTTATTTATTTAAATAATTATAAGGTTATAATAAATATCTATATTATATTTATAATAATATAAATATATATAATTAATATATTTATTATAAATTTATAATTATTCAAATATATCTATAATTATTTATAATTATAAGTATAAATATTTGTATATATTTATAAATATATATATTATAGGTTTTTAGAGGTACAATTACAACAAAACATAGAAATGCAACACACACAACCTGAAAGAGCAAGTCATAGACCCCCAAGGGATAACCCACCCATTTTGATGGCCTGGAGGCCCTGTGGACATGAACTCCATTATATAGCCTATAGCCTAGGTGCCCAACACCTGCAACTATTTTTTTTTCTAGTTGTGGACACCGCCTACCCGCATGAGGAGTCATCATGCTAATATGCTTATAAGGACTCGGCCTTAAACCTCACTTAATATTGAATTAAATGAATAATTAACATTGAGAATATTTTCAGGTTTGGAGTTTTAGAAAATTAGATCATAACTATTACATCTCAAAAGATTACACAGTAGACACATCTACAAAGTTTCCTTTTTTTACAAAACATGAACTCTTAAAAAGAGTCATGTCTAGTTCCATGTTTAAGACAACATGCCTTTTCCTTGATCCCATCCTTGACCCTATTCCACATTATGTCCTGTGAAAAACATTTAAAAAAAAAAACTTGGAATGAGCATAAAAATCTTAGTAAGGGATACACAAAGAAGGAAAACTGTTTGTTTTTCAAAACATCAAGTAAACCATGAATACTTTATCAAAGTAATACTTCTTACCTTTATGAAGTAGTAAATACTCTTCACTGAATAAAAGATCATTACATACCCTTTTTAACAAAAATATTACCATAAAACCTATACAAAGAACACATAACATATAAAGGTAACTTGGGACATAAACATACTTAAATGGAATAAACATACGGTCGAATTCCACACATATCACTTAATGGAATAGCCATGCGACCGACTTCCATACCCAATGCAATGGATATTATAACGTAACCACTCGTCCTGGTATTCACGACACCACCCGTCATATGGTTTATCACGTAACCACCCGTCAAATGTCTAAGTACCATTATAAAATCATAAGACATAAAACAAATATAATAGAAAGAAAACATTTCCATATTTCGATCACAATATATCACTTAAATATATTGGCATAACAAATCCATTATAAAAACCATTTTTAATACCAAAATACATAAAAGAGTATACAATATTTATTTCATTTTAAAAACATTATTTCTTATTGAGGAAGCCAAAGACCAAATAATACTCGCGGCGGCGAAAAAGGTCATTGTCACCACGTACGTTAAAATAAACATTAATTTTTGTCATTTAGTAAAACGATTCATAGAAAAAGATTCCCTTTTAATGAAATGAAAAGTAAAATGTGTTTTATACAACGTATAAAATAAATTATTGTATTAGAACAAAATATGCTTCAATGAAAGGAGATTGAGACGAAGTCCCTTACCTCGTGTCCGACTTGACTCGATCGCTCTTTAATCTATTGAATAATAAACTAGTGTTAATTTATACTTGCTTAAGAACCTTTTTCAATATTATTATTCCTTTTATATCACTTATTTTCATGTTATAAACATTATGTAATCATTTAAGTTAATAATGTTCGTTTTGTCGATATTTAGTTCATAAGTCAAAAATGGACTTCTTACAATTACATGTTATTCATGTGGTCAAAGGTTCATTATATCCAGAATGATATTAATTATTTGGATATCATATATATCATATATATCCAGCATATACATGAATTTATAATAGTACATAACATTTAGAGGTAAGAAATTAAATGCACCCTTCATGGAGACGGTAAGTCGTACGTACACATGAACGCTACTTTCATTTCTATTTCATATTTAATGGAGTAAAATCATAATGATATAAAGGTATATTATAATTCCAGTATAATATCATATATAATATCATTAACTCCATACTTTATACATCCCACATATGGAATTAACGAATCAAATCACTTTGAGGGGGGTGGTAGTCCGCACTTCCTAAAATGAAATTATCGTGTTTACCCATAATGGAAACCATAAAGGTATTCCATAAATGAAAAATACAGAAGCATAAGGAAAACATAAACATAATATATATCATATATAAAAATAGTGACATCTTAATGGCCACCATGAAAGGTGTTAAAAGAAGATTGAACAATCATCGTTTTGTGAGGCAGAAATTTGCCAACCACAGAAACAGTATGTTCTTTAACCATTTGATGGAGGTGTGTGTAAGTGTAAATAAAATAATTCTTATAAAAACATACTAGTTTATTTAAGATACTGGTGTTGTTACAAAAGGAAGGAATAAAAAAAGTTTAGGGGGATGGAGAAGCAAAATAAAACAAAAGAACACAAGTGAAGACATTACCTTTAAATCGGGTAACTCCTCTTGGTTTGAACAAAAGAGGTTTCTTGAAGAGATTTCTACTTAAGGAAAGGCTTCTAGGATGAGTAGAGGGATTTGGAGAGATAAAATGATCAGATCTTGGTCGAGCCAAAGGCTTGAGAGGTGTGGGTAAGGTGGTAGAGGTGGGAGCCTTTTATAAGAGGGAGGAGGGGCACTCTTGGAAAGTTATAAAATGTTACTTTATTATATAATGAGTTTCGGATTTTAAAGGTCCCAGAATTATATATTTCGAGGATAAGGTGATAATAGTTCTAAATCAACCCATCTAATAGGTTTTTTACAAGTGTAGGTCTTAGATTTTACATTATCTTTTCATTTTATTTAAATCGTTAAATAATGAGGTAATCGCTGCATCATCATGGTGTCATAAATAATTTAATTTATTTAAGGTATAAAAATTATAAAAAAATATCATGATGTATGAAATATTTTTACCTTTCTAATGAATATTTATAGTCGAAAATATGACTTTTATAACCCCATGTAATTTTTTTTTAGTAAAACAATACATGTTTGTGACATTTTTATTTTAACTTTAAATAAAAAGTTATTAATGTCATTTTCTTACCCAAGTAGATCCATGGGGTCCCCAAGTTGACCCATGGATTTTCTTGGTCGTCCATGACACATCCAATAAGGGTAGGACATGTTTCAAGGTAATTTCAAATTATTATAACATTATTTCTACCTTAAATTACACTAATTACCTCTAATCTTGATTAATAAAACATAAAAGTTACTGTTCACCAAAAATTATTTTAATCCCATTGAACCAAATTTTACATCCTAATGAAAACCATGTATGTCGGATTTTTAAAATTAAATTCACAAAAGTGGTAAAGTTTCATTTAAATGAAAAATCAGTTTTTTAACTAAAACTTAGTGGTTTCATTATTCATCAAAAATTGAAGTTTTTTCAGAAAAATACCAAAAATTCTCCCTAAGCTATATTTGATATTCTGAATTAAAAAATTATGTCTATTTTAAAAAATTCAAAACATATAAGTTGAATTAATTAATTTAATAATTAATTCTCATTGTCAAAACAAATAGCGTGTTTTTATGAAACAATATATATCAAAATATTGACACTAGTTTAAGTCCAATTTCAAAGTGAAATTAAATCCAATGAACAATATTAGATTAAATGGTAAAAATATATTCTAATTGCACTTGAAAACTGATTCAAAATATAATCTAATCATATAAATATGTTAAATTAAAAAGAGGGTTTTAATTAAAATACAACATTTTTCACTATTCATTAAAAAAATGAACTTTATCAGAAAAATACCAAAAATTTACACAAAGTAAATTTTGATGTCCCAATTATAAAGAAGAATTTTATTTGGTCCAATATAATTTATAAGAGTGACCAAAACTACATTTAAAGAGGGTTCTCCATCAAAAGGCGATAAATCGACCTTTTAGTGAATATTAGAGTATTTATGCTTAAAATTGAATTCTTTTGTTATTTTAAGTCTTTATATTTTATTGGATAAATGTAAAAACATTTAACAAACATATATAATCATATTTTAGTTATTTCTATCCATTCCCACCAATACAAAGGCTACATGTTAACTACCATTTAAAATAACATTATTATATAACTAATGTGCAATGTAAGATTTCAAAGAAACTCATTATTGCGTATCGGGTACACTATTGAATATAGAAACCCCTTTAAAGTAAAATTAATATTTAATTTGAAAATATTAATAAATATGAAAATTTATTATTCTTTATTTACCAGGGATGCTACATCCTTCCCCCCTTTTGGGAATTGCATCCTCGCAATTTTATTCACTTATCAAAATAAGTGGGGATATTTATCCCTCATAGAATTTTCAGATTCCCACGTCGCCTCTTCAACCATATGGGTTTTCCACAAAACCTTTACCTGGTGAATTACCTTATTCCACAGCACTTTCTCTCTTCGGTCAAGAATCTGGACTGGTTGTTCTTCATAAGAGAGATTCTCTTCCAACTGAACTACCTCTAGGCTCAAAACATGAGATTGATCTGGCATATACTTTCTCAACATCGAAACATGAAAAACATTGTGTACCTAGGACAAACTTGGAGGTAAAGCCACTCGGTAAGCAACTGATCCAACTCTCTCCAGAATTTCATATGGTACAATGGACCTTGGACTCAGCTTTCCTTTCTTACCAAATCACATCACACTTTTCCATGGTGAAACTTTGAGAAAAACATGATCACCTACCTCGAAATATATATCCTTCCTCCGGTTATCCACATAGCTTTTCTGCCTGCTCTGAGCTGTTCTCATGTGTTTCTGAATCAACTGAACGTTTTCTGTCATCTCTTTTACCAATTCTGGTCCCATCAGCTTCCTTTCCCCTACTTCATCCCAAAAAGTTGGAGTTCGACACCATTTACCATATAATGCTTCAAACAGAGCCATCTATATACTGGAATGAAAACTGTTATTATATGAAAATTAAACCAAAGAAAGATGTTGGTCCCAACTTCCCAAATAATCCATCAAGCAAGCACGTAGCATATCCTCCAAGGTCTGAATTGTTCATTCTGAATGCCCATCTGACTGAGGATGAAAAGCTCTACTAAAATTTAATTCAGTACCCAACGAATTTTAAGGCCTTTCCAAAAGTTATAAGTAAACATGGGATCACGATCAGATACAATGGAGAGGGGAACTCCATGCTACCTAAATATCTCTTTGAGATACAATCGAGAAAGTTGATCTAGAGAGAATGTATCTCGAATAGGAAAAAAATGAGCAGATTTAGTCAATCGATCAACAATAACCCAGATTGCATTATTACCTCGAGATGTCTTTGGTAATCCCACAACGAAGTCCATGAATATATTTTCCCATTTCCACTCTGGCACTAAAAATTACTACAACATCCCTTTCGGTAACTGCCTCTCTTCTTTAACCTGCTAATAAGTCAAACACTTCACAGTAAAATCGGCAATATCTCTTTTCATTCCATCCCACCGGTAATACTCCCGCAGATCTCTGTACATCTTAGTACTGCCAGGATGAACTAAAAACGGGGAACTATGAGCCTCACATAATAACTCATTATTCAACTGTGAATCACAAGGCACACATAATCTCTTCCTGAAACTCAAAACACAATCATTATCAATGTTAAATTTAGGCAACTTACCCTTCTGAACCAACTCTACCTTTTTTTGCAACCCACTGTCTTTCTTCTGCGCTTGCTTAATTCTATCTGATAGAGATGATCTCACTGACACCTGAAACAAAATAGAAGAACTTTCTGCACCAAAAAATTCTATGCCAAAGTTCATCAAATCAAAAACCAAAGGATATCATTCCAAACATAGCATGGTTAATGAAGCATTACTTTTTCGACTCAATGCATCAACCACTTTATTTTCTTTTCCCGGATGGTAATTAATTGTACAATCATAATCCTTGATTAATTCCAGCCATCTTCTCTGTCTCATGTTGAATTCTTTCTGAATGAATATATACTTCAAAATTTTCTGATAGGTATATATTTCACACTTTACTCCATACAAATGATGCCTCTAAATTTTTAGAGCAAAAAAAACAACAGCTAATTCCAAATCATGTGTAGGGAAATTTAACTCATGAATTTTCAACTGACATGAAGCATAAGCAATTACCTTATCATTCTGCACAAGGACACAACCAAGTCCCTTAAACGAAGCATCACTATAGATAAAAAACTCACCATTCCTGGAAGGAAGTGCCAAAACTGGATAATTCACCAATCTTATTTTCAAATCATGAAAACAATCATCACATTCTTTTGTCTAGATAAACTTAACACCCTTCCGAGTTAGCTTAGTCATTGATAACCGTGAAAAATTTTCAACAAACCTTCGATAGAAACTTGCCAAACCAAGAAAACTACGAATCTTGGTTACATTTGTGGGTCTTGACCATTCTTCAACAACTTTTGTTTTAGCAGGATCAACAGTTATGCCATTTTTTGAAACAATGTGACCAAGGAAAGAAATTTGTTGTAACCAAAACTCACACTTGCTGAATTTTCCACACAGTTTCTTTTATTTTAAGGTTTGAAAGATAAAACTTAAATGAATTTCATGGTCCTCTTTAATTTTAGAAAACACCAAAATATCATCAATGAAAACAACCACAAACTTATCCAAGAACTCATGGAAAATTCTATTCATAAGGTCAATGAATACAATAGGTGCATTGGTTAACCCAAAAGGAATAACTACAAATTCATAATGGCCATATCTAGTACGGAACACAGTCTTCGGAATGTCTTCTTCTTTTACTTTCAACTGATGGTACCCCGACCTCAAGTCAATCTTCGAAAAATACTGAGCTCCCTGGAGCTGATCAAAAAAATCATCGATATGAGGCAAATGATACTTGTTTTTAACAGAGATGTTATTCAAGGCTTTATAATCAATGAAAAGTCTCATTGAACCATCTTTATTTTTAACAAACAAGACAGGAGAACCCCATGGTGATGTGCTAGGTCGAATGAAACCTTTATCTAATAACTCCTGTAATTGCTTCTTTAACTCTACAAGTTCAACTTGAGCCATTCGATAAGGGGGTTTTGAAATTGGATTAGAATCAGGAACTAAGTCAATAGTAAATTCAACTTCCCAATCATGAATAATACCAGACAACTCATCAGGAAAAACATCAAGATACTCATTTACCACTAACACATCATTAATTTGAACAATTCCTTTATTTTCAACAATATTTGCAAGGTAACATTCATTTCCATCTTTTACTAGTTTCTCAACTTCCTGATATGTTATCAAAAGCAAGGTTTCATTCTTGTACACAAACTGAAAATATTTCTGAAAAGAAACCATTTTAGCTCTACAGTAAATCTTAGCATGATAAACAGAAAGCCAATCCATGCCCAAAATAACATAAAACTCTACTAGAGGCAAAACAATATGGTTTGTAGGTAGATTCTTTTCGCACACAAGGATAGGAAGGTTCTTATAATTTCTTTTTGTCTCAACGTTCCCTCTGGGTGTTTTTACCATAAGTTTAGGATTCATATATTGAGATGGAATTCCCAATTTACTAGAAAACTTCTCAGAAATGAAATAATGTGTAGACCCTGAATCAAACAACACATTGGCATAATCTGAACAAAAAAACAGTGTACCTGATACTACTTCATTCGATGGCCCAACATCTACTGAAGTAGTTTCAAAGGATTTCACCACCCCTTTCTTCTTGTAGTATAGATTCATTCCCTCAGTTGAGTTCTTCATTAGACACTCATTTGCATAATGACCCATTTCATTACACTTAAAACATCTTACCGCTAGCTTTTCATTAGCTGCTTGATCACCTTCATTATAGTTACGAGAAATATGACCAGACTTACCACACCGAAAGCACTTTCCAGACTTGGATAAACATTCTCCAGGATGCATTTTACCACACTTCTCATAGGATGGATATTTGGTTTTCTTACCTCCTTGCTTCTTTGATGAATTCTTCCCCTTTTCCTGCCAACTAGACCTCTTATTCTGTTGTTTGTCAAAGAACACCTGATCATCGAAAAACTCCATTTCCACCTTCTCTGCACATCGAACAAGTTTTTCATAACTTTTGAACTCATGAGAAGCTAAATACCTTCTATACTTTGGCTTTAACCCTGAGTAAAAATGGTTGATTTTACTATAAAGATCTCGTATGAAATTTGGAGCATACCTTGCCAACCGAGTGAACTTTTCTTCATAGATAGACACCGAGTCATCCTCCTGCCTCAATTCTACGAATTTTTTCCATCCTAAGACGAACCACCTTAGGAAAATATTTCTCAAGAAACATACCTTTGAATTCATCCCAGTGAAGATCATCAATATCATCACTATCCCTGGTATTTTTCACCATCGACCACCACTGATCAGCTTCACCTTCAAAACGGAAAATAGCAAGACTAACCTTTTGATGTTCTGAACACCCCATGACATCAAAAATATTCTCCAGTGTTTTAATCCACCCTTCATCTAGAACATGGTCAGATGATCCTATGAATGATGGGGGATGTTTCCTAATGAAATGTTCCACCACTGACATGTTCCTCTGCGGTTGATCTGGCTAATCTCATGCATGGATACCACCACGATTTATATCATGGTTCAACTGTTCCATCACTGTAATAAACTGTTCAGTTCCAATTATGACCATCTCAGGTTGCTGATTTGGAAGGTTGTCTTCCTCTTGATGCCGTCCCAACATAGCTACCCTATTTCCTCTGAGTAAAACCATTATAAACACATAAATATCTTAGGCGAAGCAACATGGTAATCTTTAAATGCTATATCATTTCAATCATACCATAAATTAATTTATAATTTAACAATTTTCTAACTCCTAAAGTTGTCTAAACCGAACTTTGATACCAACTATAAGGACCCGACCTTAAACCTCACTTAATATTTAATTAAATTAATAATTCACATTGAGGATATTTTCAGGTTTAGATTTTTAGAGAATTATATCATAACTATTACATCTCAAAAGATTACACAGTAGACACTTCTATAAAGTTTCATTTTTTTACAAAACATGAAATATTAAAAAGAGTCATGTCTAGTTCCATGTTTAAGACAACATGAATTTTCCTTGATCCCATCCTTGACCCTATTCCACATTATGTCCTTTGAAAAACATTTCAAAAAAAAAAACTTGGTATGAGCATAAAAAGCTCAGTAAGGGATACACAAAGAAGGAAAACTGTTAGTTTTTCAAAACATCAACTAAACCATGAATACTTTATCAAAGTAATAATTTTCACCTTTATGAAGTAGTAAATACTCTTCCCTGAATAAAAGATCATTTCTTACCCTTTTGTAACCAAAATATTACCATAAAACCCTTATAAAGAACACATAACATATAAAGGTAACTTGGGACATAAACATACCTAAATGGAATAACCATACGGTCAACTTCCACACATATCACTTAATGGAATAGCCATACGGATGACTTCCATACCCAATGCATTGGAGGTTATAACATAACCACCCATCTGGGTATTCACGACACCACCTGTTATATGGTTTATCACGTAACCACCCATCAAATGTCTAAGTACCATTATAAAATCATAAGACATAAAAAAAATATAATGGAAAGAAAACATTTCCACATTTTGATCACAATATATCAATTAAATATATTGACATAAAAAATCCATTATAAAAACTATTTTCAATACCAAAATACATAAAAGAGTATATGGTATTTATTTCATTTTAAAAAAATTACAACTTGTTAGGGAAGCTAAAGACCAAATAATACTCGCGGCGGCGGAAAATGTCGTTGTCACCGTGTATGTTAAAATAAACATTACTTTTTATCGTTTAGTAAAATGCTTCATAGAAAAATATTCCCTTTGAATGAAATGAAAAGTCAAAGGTGTTTTATACAGCGTATAAAATAAAGTCTTGTATGAGAACAAAATATGCCTCAATGAAAGGAGATTGAGATGAAGTCCCTTACCTCGTGTCTGACATGACTCGATCGCTATTTAATCTCCTGAATAATAAACCAGTGTTAATTTATACATGATTAAGAACATTTTCAAGCTTATTATTCCTTTTATATCACTTATTTATAGGTTATAAACATTATGTAATCATTTAAGTTAATAATGTTCGTTTTGTCGATATTTTGTTCTTAAGTCAAAAATGGACTTCTTACAATTACATGTTGTTCATGTGGTCAAAGGTTCATTATATCTAGAATGATATTCATGATTTGGATATCATATATATAATATATATCCAGCATATACATGAATTTATAATAGTACATAACATTTATAGGAAAGAAATGAAATGCACCGTTCATGCAGACAGTAAGCCGTACGTACGCATGAACACAACTTTCATTTCTATTTCATATTTAATGGAGTGAAATCATAATGATATAAAGTTATATTATAATTTCAGTATAATATCATATATAATACCATTAACTCCATCTTTTATACGTCTCACATATGGCATTAACGAATCAAATCACTTTGAGGGGGTGGTAGTCTGCACTTCCTAAAATGAAATTATCGTGTTTACCCATAATGGAAACCATAAAGATATGCCATAAATGAAAAATACAGAATAATAATGAAAAAATAAACATAATATATATCATATATAAAAAGAGTGACATATTAATGGCTACCATGAAAGGTGTTAAAAGAAGATTGAGAAATCATCGTTTCGTTAGGCAGAAATTCGCCCACCATAGAAACAGTATGTTCTTTAACCATTAGACAGAGGTGTGTGTAAGTGTAAATCAAATACTTCGCATAAAAACATTCTAGTATATTTAATATAATGGTTTTGTTACAAAAGTAAGTAATAAAAATAGTTTAGGGTGATGGAGAAGAAAAATAAAACAAAAGAACACAAGTGAAGACATTACCATTAAATCGGGTAACTCCTCTTGGTTTGAACAAAAGGGGTTTCTTGAAGAGATTTCTGCTTAAGGAAAGGCTTCTAGGATGAGGAGAGGGATGTGGAGAGATAAAATGAGCATATCTTGGCCAATACAAAGGCTTGAGAGGTGTGGGTAAGGTGGTAGGGGTGGGGGCCTTTTAAAAGAGGGAGGAGGGGCACTCTTGGAAAGTTATAAAATGTTACTTTATTATATAATGAGCTTCGGATTTTAAAGGTCCAAAAATTATATATTTCGAGGATAAGGTGATAAGAGTTCGATATCCACCCATACAATAGGTTTTTGACAAGTTTAGGTCTTAGATTTTACATTATCTTTTCATTTTATTTAAATCGTTAAATAATGAGGTAATCGCTGCATCATCATGGTGTCATAAATAATTTAATTTATTTAATGTTTAAAAATTATAAAAAAATATCATGATGTAGTAAATATTTTTACCTTTATAATGAATTTTTATAGTAAAAAATATGACTTGTATAACCCCATGTAAAAATTGTTTTAGTAAAACAATACATGTTTGTGACATTTTTATTTTAACTTTAAATAAAAAGTTATTAATGTCATTTTCTTACCCAAGTGGATACATGAGGTCCCCAAGTTGACCCATGGATTTTCTTGGTCGGCCATGACACATCCAATAAGGGTAGGAAATGTGTCAAGGTAATTTCATATTATTATAACATTATTTCTACCTTAAATTACACTAATTACCTCTAATCGTGATTAATAAAACATAAAAGTTACTATTCACCAAAAAATTATTTTAATCCCATTGAACCACATTTTACATCCTAATGAAAACCATTTATGTCAGATTTTTGAAATTAAATTCACAAAAGTGGTAAAGTTTCATTTAAATGAAAAATCAGTTTTTTAACTACCACTTAGTGGTTTCACTATTCATCAAAAATTGAAGTTTTTTAGAAAAATACCAAAAATTATCCCTAAGATATATTTGATATTCCGAATTCAAAAATTATGTCTATTTTAAAAAATTCAAAACATATAAGTTGAATTAATTAATTTAATAATTAATTCCTGTTGTCAAAACAAACAGCGTGTTTTTATAAATAATGGGGATTTTTGTAAGAACCCGTATCTTCATTTTAGGTACGCCTTTCCTTTTTCAGGAGTTTTTAAGAAAAATGGAGTTTCTGGAAAACCTTGAAGTACACATCGTGTACTTTCTGAGTACACACCGTGTACTCTTCTCTGGCTCGAAGCTGTGTGCTAGCCGTGTCCGGGCCACACACACGGTGTGTAGGGGTGACGTGGAGGCTGATTTTGGTGGAGTACGGAAAAAACCTAGTACACACAATGTACTCTAAAAGTACACAATGTATACTTTTTTTTTTCACTAAACAGACCAGGGTCGCGCCTGACGCACAAAAGCGTCTTCTTCTAGGTCCTGTTCGTTCGAGAGCGTCGAGGATCCGCGAATCTTCGACGAGCCCTCGCCTCTCTGTCCGTTCTCCGATTCGAGCTCTGTCAATTGTGTTGGAAGCACAGCGGTGAGTTCTCTGTTCTGCGTGAGCCTTGTTTTCCAATTCTTTCCCCTTCTCAAGTTATCTAAGGTTGAAAGTTTTGTGCATTTTCTCAGATCTACAACATTCTAGGGAGAATCAGTCGTCATGGTTCAAGTATATCGATCTCCTAGGATCGAGGTAGGTGGTTTGTGCCTTTCTGTAGAAAGTCTTTGACTATCTTGTGCAATTGCACCATTTCCCTTGAAGGAGAATTGTGCGTTTTTCCTTTTTTTCCCTGATTGACTGCATGCTTGCTTGATTACTATAGTAGAGGTTTACTTTTGTGAAGAGAGTAGTTTTTGTTATACTCTGGATGCGTGCCATGATTTTTTTGCTTGTTTGGAATTTTCCAGTTGCCATGCCTAGTTATAGGATAGTGAAACTATTGCTTTGTTATGCTGTGGAGCCTTAGAATGATAGCCAAGTAGTTCTTGAGGTTTACTTGGATGTTGCACGCGTGCTGAGCATGTTTATTTCCACACAGTACTGTGAGAACCTAGTGTAGTAGACCATAGGGAGAATGGACGTAAGGGATTCTCTAGAGTGTGTAACGCCCCGACCCCAATTACCTAGAGTCGGTGCATTTTTACATAATATTGGCATGATCACAAAAGATCAAGTCTCGAAAGACCGATTAGTTTAGTAGCCTTGGAATAACTAGATACATTCATAAAGTTTACATTACATCTTAAAGTGATAACTACTACAACAACATCTTGTCTTCATATCCCCTCATACTATCCCTGCAGGTCATTAATAAATTACTTCTTCACATCCTGGAAAAAATAAAATATTGAAAGGGGTGAGCTCAGATGCTCAGTAAGGATAACAATATAGAAGAAACTTTCATAAATAATCATAAACATACAAGGCAATGTATAACTAAAATAAAAGCCTTTTAAACTTGAACTTCATCATAATATGGAAAAGATAAAATGAAATAATGCCATTTAGTTATTCACATGGATATTCTACTAGTCGAATAATCACGTGCAATATCAGTAACCACTTTCATAATGATGGAATGCATAATGCCTGACTATCATAACCACATATCCAAGGCCTCGTGCCAAGACTACAAATAAGATTTTGTCAAGGCCTCGTGCCAAGACACTAGTTTGTATAATAAGACCTACCGATGCATCGAGGAGCTATAGCGGGCTCCACCCATCACTTACTAAGTCCAATGAATTCCTCATATGAACAGGTTTAAACATAACATAAACATTCATATTAAAACTAGCATACGAAATGTCAATACTTTAACCACAAACCATGAATGGTATAAAAATAGCACATCCACAATCAAACAGAACTCATTCGATACAATATGGAAGATTGTATTGTATCAGATTAACCTCAATAGACAATAATGAAGGATATTGACATAGATTAAAATAATCATCCAATTATTGAGAGAAATATCCCACTTTTTCTTGAAAACATTTAAAAGTCACACTATTTGTCAAGAAGACATTTAAAATAGATTTTTGAATCAAAGTGTCCCATAAAAATTTTAAACTTTTAAAAAGAATTTTGATTTGAAAACTTTAATGTCCATATAAATAAATCCTTAAAACCATTTTTAAAACATGGACATTAATGACAAAGATTTAGAATAATAAATCTTTAAAACATTTTAAAATGATATTTTAGTTAGAGTTCCTAACCAAAAGAGAGACACTTGACTAAAAATAATTGAGGTAATAAAAACTTTGTAATATTATGAGAATATAGGGATTCATGATATACTATGTCAAAGTACATTATATACACCATATAAAAGTGATTTGGTGTATAACAATAAAGGAGTCTCAATGGAATGTAAATTGAGATGAAATCTCTCATAAAGGCCATATCCTTAGGTTAAGGATAAATCAACGACATAATTATGTGTGAAAAATATAAATACACTCAATAAGATTGGATATTCAATGTATGACAATCAAAGGACATTCACACATATTCTTGTAAAAACAACACCAATGAATTGGATGTTTAACTCAACAAATCGAGATTGAGTAAAAATTACTCTTATCAAGTTCATACCGATGACTTGAGAATTTATCAATGGAGTGATTATGTGTATAAAAAGTATATCCACATAAATGGGAGTGAAAATTATGACATAATCAAATGAATAGTGATTCCACACATAATCTTGGAGTAAAATAATCAATGAAGTATGCGTAAAGCCGAATGAGTGGAAATTGAAATTTCAAATTCCCTTATCAATTTGGTAACTTACGAAACATACACCCATGAAAGAAGGATCATACAATGATGATGTAAATATCCATAAATTAAAGTATATTAAACAATTAATACAATCATGGCCAGTACACACACCACATGCAATAAACAAGTGGTGAACAATGAAAATCTCACAGAATTAAAAGTGAGATAAGAAACCCCTTACTTTGTACTTTTTCCTTGGTCGAGGGTAGTTTAACCTACTGTATAATGGTGAAATAATTTTTATTTAATTATACAAGAATAATATACATTAATATGATATCATATATGATCTTTTAACATTGATTTTTTAATGATATCTTAGTATTATCATCATTTAAGGTGTTAACGGATTCGTTTTCCTTTATATTATTTGTTATGTGAGCCATATTCGTTATGGATGGGATGTATCTTATTCACATCCAGAATTATATCATGTCTCTAAACATTATTTTTAATCATCAAATGAAAATTATACTTTAATGGATACGATGGGGAATGAATCTCATCGCGTTCGTGGAGACGGTAGTCCGTACGTACGCACGAGCGACAATATCATTCTTTTGATATTAAAACAATATATAATTGGATAGTATATAATATATACAGAATAAATATCATGTTATATTTATTATTTACATGAATTACACATCATTATTATACGCATCCAAATAATAATATTTTGAATAACAATTACACCACGACATGGAGACGGTAAGCCGTACATACGCACGTATGGTGACATGTCATTAAAAGGATGGATATAATACTGAATATGGTTACACCATATTTATAATAACATAAAAGTATATAGAAGATACTATAGTTATTATTTTATAATGGGAAAACAAATAACGAATAAGTTGAAGAAGAAATGAACTTGAAAGAGGGTGGTGAAAACATTACCTCTTAATCAGGTTCTTCCTTTTAATTTGATCAAAAGGGCTCCTTAGGATGGATTTATGATAAAACTATGGCCTCTATGTCAAAGTGAGGGAAGTTTATAGAGTATTTGGGCAGGGTTTGGCCGATCCAAAAGGCTTTTTAAGGTATTAATTAGAGAGAAGGGGGAGTGCCCTTTTATAAGAGGGGTGAGGGGCACCTTTGGAAAAGCTAGAAATATTATTTTATAATAAATTCATAATCGGTTTATAATAGCTAAAAAGTAGATTATTTAAAGTTTAATGTGGGGATGGGTCTAAAAACACTCAACCAATAGGTTTTAGATAGGTTTGGGTCACTATATTAACCTTATCTTTTAGTTTTAACTCTTAGTTAATTAGTTTGACATTTACCATGTCACTTTGTATTTTTATATTATACAGTTAATAAACTTACTATATACATCCAAGAGACCCCCAAGTGGTCCATTAATGATACAAATATTATGATATAAGTCCTTTGGCAGAACCTTAGATTTTTAGGAATAGAATATCAATTAATAATATAATATTTGTTTTAAAAACTCATTTATGTCATTTTTGACACTATTCGATAATTGATTTTTTTAAAGTCTTAAAAACTTTATTAATTCAAAAAAAATTCATTTAGGAAATAATAACATGTCATATTAACCAATAAAATTCGTGTATGACATCAAAACATTCATATTATATTTATTTTAACATTTATAATACTAATTATTTGATTCTTTCATTAATAAGAAAAATACTGCATCATTATTGTGTCATAAATATATTTAATTATTAAATGTTTAAAAATTATAAATAAAATACCATTATGTAGGAAATTTTTTTACCTTTATAATTAATATTTATAGTTGAAAATATAACATATATAACTCTATGTAAAAATTGTTTTTCTAAAAGATATATGCTTATGTCATTTTTGTATTTACTTTAACTTAATTAATATAAAGTGTCATTATCACTTACAAGTAGATCCATGGGGTCCCAAAATCGACCCAAATATGACCATGGTAGGACATGTATCAAAAAATAGGGTTAGGACACGTTTTAGGGTAAATTTATATTATTATAATATTATTTGTTTACCCGTATTTACTGGATTTACCCTTTAACCATGGTAAATAAAATATTTACTGAAGTAATTATTCAAAATGTTTAAAAATAAGAGTTACATATTTAAACAATTTGAATATCCTAATTCCAAATATGGAATCCATTTTTACATATTAAAAACACATAAGTGGGAGAAATTAATTTAAAATTAATTCCTGCTGTCAAAACAAAAAGCGTGTTTTTAAGAAATAATAACTATCAAAAGATTGACACTTGTTTATGTCCGGTTTAAATGTGAAATTATGTCCAATGATCAAAATTGTATTAAATGGTAAAAATATATTCTAAATATACTTTAAAACCACTAAAATTCATAATTTATCACTATTAATTTTTTTGATTAAAAAAGTTGTTTTTAATTAAAATTTAGTAATTTTCACTATTCATCAAAATATAAAAGTTATCCGAAAAGTACCAAAATTTCACCCTAGGCTAAATTAGATATTCCGAATCCAAAAATGAAGTCCATTTTGAATGATAAAATTTATAAAATTTCAAAAATTGGGTA
The DNA here is from genome assembly GCA_963277665.1 of Viscum album. Classification (NCBI taxonomy): domain Eukaryota; kingdom Viridiplantae; phylum Streptophyta; class Magnoliopsida; order Santalales; family Viscaceae; genus Viscum; species Viscum album. Next base: position 309,212,254 of record OY728133.1, on the reverse strand, counting down.
TTACTATTCATAACGGCTAGTTTGATTGGTTGTGGTGTGTGTTAGAACTCGAAGTTGCGTACAACACACACTACTGTATTATTCAAAGATAAGCGTACCGTGGAAGCTTAGGGTGTTAAATTCTCCCCTACTTCAATAAATTTTGTCCTCACAATTTTTAAAATTGTGCTTGGGAATATAATTTAAAGTCCCACATCGGAAAAAGATCCAATAAAACTGTCACTTTAAAAGAAAAAAAGAGAAGTAAAAAGGTCTCCCGAGATAACCTATACTAGGATTATATGTATAAAAACATGGATATGGATGATAAAATAAGTGACATGTTCTGATGGAGAGGGATAGAAAGCATGATCAGGAGAAATTTAACAATAAGAAAACCACAAACTTGTGATGGGAAAAATGGTCATTAGTTTCCCAGTAGGAAAATTAAACGGACAACATTAATTTTGTTTTAAGTTACATTACATAAAGTTGAGGAATTCAATTATGAGATTGACTAAGAACATAAAGAGATATACATACTTTTTGAGTAAAGTTTCATTCTTTAATAAATTCCTACTACTAACTCATTTTTAAACGATGAGTATTCCAGAAGACTTGGTCACATTGGAAGAGATAGAATAAAATTATTATAGAATCACATGATCCATGAAGGATAAACTATATATTTACCTTGTCTTTAGAGATTAATCAAAACCAAAATGGTTAGTATAAGATCTGATGATCCCCCAAAAGGATATTCCATTAGAGAAAGAAATACTAATCTTAATTTCTAAAATTAAACCAACAATACCCCAAAGATAAATAAATACCATTCAATAAACAATTGTCCTTAAAATTATTCAATATAATCCAAACTAATATTGAAAACCAAAACTTAGAAGAATTTGGTTATATAGTCTTCCACATTAAATTGTATCTCCAAATGATATCAACTACTCTTAAAGTCACATACTTAAAAGTAATTAACCTAATCACATATTCTCTATTATAGGATAATCATTTCCATAAATAACCCAAATCACTATAAATCCACAATATAAACATAGATAAAAATCCACCATTACTCCTCAAATGAAATCCCATAGTATTCTATTTTTCTTGGGCATATTGTGTTCCCAACAAGGCGAACATCTTCCAAAATAACACTTATCACTTAATCACCAAATCATTTTCCTATACTAAGGGTATTCACTTGATAAGACATAAGATCCAAAATCAACTTATTATTGATAAATAAAATCATTTAACTAAAAATAATTAGTCACACTAACCTGGGACTTCACGTAGTCCAGTGGTAGGTGATAAATCCCAATCACACTTTGGTTGTGGTTTCGATTCCCACAACAATGTCCGACGAGACGGGTTGTCACACGGTCTGTGTGTTTTCCTTTTTCAAAAAATATATTTTATAACATTACAAAAATGAGATAAGTTCATCAAAATAACCATAACATAATTTTAACCAGAAATTTTATCTCATACCTTGCATTTTCATCCCAAAATATAATAACTTGTAATTTCCTCAAACCCAATGATCATATAAAACCAAATTGTTATTTATAACTATATCCACAAGGGAAAAGATAAGACTTCCTCAAATATCATTCTCACATGGAAAACTATGGGGTTACAAATACAAGAGAAAATTATTCCAAATTAATCCCATCAACAAGGAGCATTAATACTTTTAAACATTTCTCCAACCATTTATTTCCACATAGCTTCTTCTTTCACCAAGAAAATATCCTATAGAATAGGGCATTCACTCGGGTAATGGCCAGGTCCCCTACATTTACAGAAAATGACTGTAAATTCTTGGGACCATTTTTATTTTCTTCCATAATACTCTTCATTTTTCCTCGACAATCCTTCACTTTATGTCCTTTTTTCCCACACGTAAAGCATTTATTTTTTCCGTTGAGACACTTTCCTGGGTGTCTCCTTCTATATTTCCTGCATAATGTAAATTTAGGATTCTTTTCTCCAAATTCTCCACTACTGGAGCTCTTATCATTCATCACCTTTCACTTCTTTGTTGAGTCCGGGAGTTGGTTAATATATATGTTGTTGATCATATTTTTGGAAAACTGATTTGGTATGAATAAGATATCTTTTACGCCTATCAACATCCCATTTTTTTTCTCATTTCCACCACTGTTCCCACCTTGTACATCATTCTCAAAGTTACTATGACTTCCTTGGACTCCAGCCATTGACTAAAACCAGAAAGCATTGTGTGAGAAACCGTAGTCAGAAAATCATTTAGAGAATATCATGTCACCATATTCTCAATTTGAAACACATTAGGATTAACAAAGGTCATTTAATATCATAATACTTCAAATCGGTTTGTAATGAAAATGTAAATTATCCTAAGAATATCCCTCGGGAGTGTCGTAACCAAGAGTGCAGCAAGTCCTATTGTCATGCACTAGTTCCCATTCGAGTCTATCTCAAAGCGGTGTTTTTAGGTTTTATCCCTAGGTACATCTGTGCCAGAGCCGCCTCTACCTGCTCGTATCCAGACAGGGATGTATTTCTCGAAAAACTCACAAAATATCTACAATACCAAAATTCTAGAAAGTTCTTCTATACTAATCCTCAAAGTCTATCTTAGGTCCATGTGCTCTAATCAGAGTTTATCTAAATCTAGCATCCAAGGTTTGTACTAAAATTCCTCTGATACCAACTGTAGCACCCCGACCCCAGTTACCCAAAGTCGGTGCATTATTACATAATATTGGCATGATCACAAAAGATCAAGTCTTGAAAGACCGATTAGTTTAGTAGCTTTGGAATAACTAGATACATTCATAAAGTTTACATTACATATTAAAGTGAAAACTACTACAACAACATCTTGTCTTCATATCCCCTCATATATCCCTATAGGTCAATCATAAATTACTTCTTCACATCCTGGGAAAAATAAAACATTGAAAGGGGTGAGCTCAGATGCTCAGTAAGGATAACAATATAGCAGAAACTTTCATAAATAATCATAAACATTTAAGACAATGTATAACTAAAACAAAAGCCTTTTAAACTTAAAATTCAACATAATATGGAAAAGATAAAATGAAATAATTCCATTTAGTTATTCACATGGATATTTTACTATTCGAATAATCACATTCAATATCAATAACCACTTTTATAATGATGGAATGCATAATTCCAGACTATCATAACCACGTAGCCAAGGCCTCGTGCCAAGACTAAAAATAAGATTTTGTCAAGGCCTCGTGCCAAGAAACTAGTTTTTCTCATGAGACCTATCGATGCATCATGGAGCTATAGTGGGATCCACCTGTCACTTACTAAGTCCAATGCATTCCTCATATGAATAGGTTTAAACATAACATAAACATTCGTATTAAAACTAGCATACTAAATGTCAATACTTTAACCACAAACCATGAATGGTATAAAAATAGAATATCCACAGTCAAACATAACTCATTCGATAAAATATGGAATCTTTTATTGTATCATATTAACCTCAATCGACAATAATGAAGGATATTGACATAGATTAAAATAATCATCCAATTGTTGAGAGAAATATCCCACTTTCTCTTGAAAACATTTAAAAGTCACACTATTTGTCAAGAATACTTTTAAAATAGATTTTTGAATCAAAGTATCCCATACCACTTTGAAACTTTTAAAAGGAATTTTGATTTGAAAACTTTAATTTCTATATAAATAAATCCTTAAAACCATTTTCAAAACATGGACATTAATGAAAAAGATTTAGAATAATAAATCTTTAAAACATTTTAAAATGATATTTCATTTAGAGTTCCTAACCAAAAGATAGACACTTGAATACAAATAATTGAGGTAATAAAAACTTTGTAATATCATGAGAATATAGGGATTCATGATATACTATGTCAAATTACATTATATACACCATATAAAAGTGATTTGGTGTATAACAATAAAAGAGTCTCAATAGAATGTAAATTGAGATGTAATCTCTCATAAAGGCCATATCCTTAGGTTAAGGATAAATAAAAAACATAATTATGTGTGAAAAATATAAATACACTCAATAATATTGGATATTCAGCATAAAAAAATCAAAGTACATTCACACATATTCTTGTAAAAACAACACCAATGAATTGGATGTTTACCTCAACAAATCGAGATTGAGTAAAAATTACTCTTATAAAGTTCATACCAATGAATTGAGAATTTATCAATGGAGTGGTTATGTGTATCAAAAGTATATCCACAGAAAGGGGAGTGGAAATTATGACATAATCAAATGAATAGTGATTCCACACATAATCTTGGAGTAAAATAATCAATAAAGTATGCGTAAAGCTGAATGAGTGGAAATTGAAATTTCAAATTCCCTTATCGATTTGGTAACTTACGAAACATACACCCATGAAAGAAGGATCATAAAACGATGATGTAAATATCCATAAATTAAAGTATATTACACAATTAATACAATCATGGGTAGTACACACACCACATGCAATAAATAAGTGGTGAATAATGGAAATCTCACGGAATTACAAGTGAGATAAGAAACCCCTTACTTTGTACTTTTTCCTTGATCCAGGGTAGGTTAACATCCTTTATAATGGTTAAATAATTTTTATTGAATTATAGAAGAATAATATACATTAATATGATATCATATATGATCTTTTAACATTGATTTGTTAATAATATCTTAGTATTATCGTCATTTCGGGTGTTAACAGATTCATTTTTCTTTATATTATTTGTTATGTGTGCCATATTTTTTATGGATGGGATGTATCTTATTCATATCCAGAATTATATCATGTCTCTAAACATTATTTTTAATCATCAAATTAAAATTAGACTTGAATGGATACGCTGGGGAATGAATCTCATCGCGTTCGTGGAGATGGTAGTCCGTACGTACGCACGAGCGACAATATCATTATTTTGATATTAAAATAATATATAATTGGATAGTATATCATATATATAGAATAAATATAATGTTATATTTATTATTTACATTAATTAAACATCATTATTATATGCATCCAAATAATAATATTTTGAATAACAATTACACCCCGACGTGGAGACGATAAGTCGTACGTACGCACGTATGGTGACATGTCATTCAAAAGATGTATATAATACTGAATATGGTTGCACCATATTTATAATAACATCAAAGTATATAGAATATACTGGAGTTATTATTTTAGAATGGTAAAATAAAGAAAGAAGAAGTTGAAGAAGAAATGAACTTGAAAAAGGGTGGTGAAAACATTACCTCTTAATCTGGTTCTTCCTTTTGATTTGATAAAAAGGGATCCTTAGGATAGATTTATGATCAAAATATGGCCTCTAGGTCAAATTTAGGGAAGTTGAGAGAGTATTTGGGCAGGGTTTCGCCAAGACAAAAGGCTTTGATGGTATGAATTAGAGAGAAGGGGGAGTTCCCTTTTATAAGAGGGGTGAGGGGCACCTTTGGAAAAGCTAGAAATATTATTTTATAATAAATTCATAATCGGTTTCTAATGGTTCAAAAGTGGATTATTTAATGTTTAAGGTAGGGATGGGTCAAAAACCACTCAACCAATAGGTTTTAGACAGGTTTGGGTCACTATATTAACCTTATCTATTAGTTTTAACTCTTAGTTAATTAGTTTGACATTTACCATGTCACAATGTATTTTTATATTATATAGTTAATAAACTTACTATATACATACAAGAGACCCCTAAGTGGTCCATTAATGATAAAACTATCATTATATAAGTCATTTATCAGAACCTTAGATTTTTAGGAATATAATATTAATTAATAATATAATATTTGTTTTAAAAACTCATTTATGTCATTTTTACACTATTCAATAATTGATTTTTTTTAAAGTCTTAAAAACTTTATTAATTCAAACCAAATTCATTTAAGAAATACTAACATGTCATATTAACCAATAAAATTCCTGGATGACATCAAAACTTTCATATTATATTTATTTTAACAATTATAATACTAATTATTTGATTCTTTCATTAATAAGAAAAATACTGCATCATTATTGTGTCATAAATATATTTAATTATTAAATGTCTAAAAATTATAAATAAAATAAAATTATGTATTAAATCTTTTTATCTTTCTAATGAATATTTATAGTTGAAAATATAATATATATAACCCTATGTAAAAATTGTTTTTCTAAAAGATATATGCTTTTGTCATTTTTGTATTTACTTTAACTTAATTAATATAAAGTGTCATTATCACTTACAAGTGGATCCATGGGGTCCCAAAATCGACCCAAATATTCCCATGGTCAGACATGTATCAACCAATAGGGTTAGGACATGTTTTAGGGTTAATTTATATTATTATAATATTATTTGTTTACCCTTATTTACTGGATTTACCCTTTAACCATGGTAAATAAAATATTTACCGAAGTAATTATTCAAAATGTATAAAAATAAGAGTTAACTATTTACACAATTTGGACATCCTGATTCAAAATATGGAATCCATTTTTCAAAATTCAAAACACAGAAGTGGAAGAGAATAATTTAAAATTAATTCCCGCTGTCAAAACAAAAAGCGTGTTTTTAAGAAATAATAACAATCAATAGATTGACACTTGTTTATGTCCGGTTTAAATGTAAAATTATGTCCAATGACCAAAATTGTATTAAATGGTAAAAATATATTCAAAATATACTTTAAAACCACTAAAATTCATAATTTATCACTATTAATTATTTTGATTAAAAAAGTTTTTTTAATTAAAATTTAGAAATTTTCACTATTCATCAAAATATAAAAGTTATCCAAAAAGTACCAAAATTTCACCCTAGGCTAAATTAGATATTCCAAATCCAAAAATGAAGTCCATTTTGAATTATAAAATGTATAAAATTTCAAAAAGTGGGTATTACTATTCATAACGGCTAGTTTGATTGGTTGTGGTGTGTGTTAGAACACGAAGTTGCGTACAACACACGCTACTGTATTATTCAAAGAGAAGCGTACCGTGGAAGATTGGGGTGTTACAGAGTGTATTTTAATACGACATGAGACCACAAGGGGAATTGACGATGAGCGCTTCCTCAGAGAGTCTGCAGTTCCTCGATGCAGGCCACAGGGGGAATGAGACGTTGAGTGCTTCCCCAGAGAGCCTTTAGCATGATACGAGACTATAGAGGGAATTGACGGTGAGTGCTTCCTCAGAGAGTCCTCTCTTAGCTGAACCATAGGGGTGATACTGTGTGTGCCTCCTAGAGGGTTTCTAGTACTTGTAGGCTGAACCATAGGGGTTAGGTTGTGAGAGATACCCAGAGGGTTACCTGTTTTCCTACTTGTTGTTGGTTGTTTACTTGTGTACCTTATATGCTGGAACTGTGGTTTGTAGCTGCTATGTGCTTTTCTGTTTACTATTCCTGTACTTTACTTTCCATGTATTCATTGACTGTTAAGCACAGATCTTTGGGTGGTTGCCTTCTGGGACTTTTTCTCACACCCTGTTTGGGCCATGTTTTTGGGCCCAAGCAGACTATGTTTCTGCAGGTATAGGTAAGGGCAAGTGCCCTTCTACTTCAGGTACCTGAATTTATGTGGAGCTAGAGAGCAAGGGACCAAGCAATGGCTTGAGATGTTGAAGAGTTCACTTTTTTTTCTTTTGCACTTTGTTTTTCAGTTGTACTTCAACATGTCGGTTTGTTTACTGTTTTCCATAGACATATGTACCATGTTGCATCATTATTATTTTATACATTGCTTCCGCTGTTTAGTTCAGTTGTTGTATGCTGTTTATTCTTTCCTCTATTATGTATGGTTGTTCTTCTGCTTTATACTTTACTTAATGAGGGCATAGTTTCCCAACCGACTCACCAAGGCCCTTGTTTCTAGTCGGAAGCCTCTGGCGTTTGGGGAAATGTGCTTGAGGTCATGTGGAGAACCGAGTATGGGGCACCAGTGGAGGGACTCCAGATTTAGGTCGTTAAAAAGTGGTATCAAAGGAGTTTATTTTCTCTTGATTTACTGTTTGGAGCCTTTAGCCAGGGGTAGGACGGATTTGGTACTTGGTATTAAACTGTGCTCGGGATTAGCTAACCCATGTACAGGGAAAAGCCATACTACCTCGTTTATTGCAGTTTTTTAGTTTGGAGATTTTACGTTTGATATGATTTCACCTAGAGTGATTCATATTCTTTGTGTTGTTATTTCCTTGATGATTGCGGTTCTATTTCTGTTGCAACCTGATGAGATGAGGTTATTCCATCTCATGCATCATATAGGCACTTGTATAAATCACATGCCATGCATTCTTGCCATGCCATCTAGGGTGCATTAGCGATTGCATGCTGTTGTGATAGACTTTGTGCAGATTATGCATGTTGTTGTGAGAGATGCTTGATAGAATCTCTACTTCCTTGTTAGAAGATTGTTTGTTTTCTACCTTGCTTAAATAAATTCCAAGTTTTGATTCACAGGGAGTATGGGACCTAACGAATCGGAATTTGGCACCTCTCTGCCTTATTTTTTTGTGTTTTCTGGGCTTCTGTGCCATTTCTGAGCTACTGCCCAGAAAAACCCATAATACACGGTGTGTACTTTTTGGCTACACGTCATGTAGTTTTTAGACCGTGTCACTGACTGTGTGAGTAGGGACACGCTGTTGTAGAATTAACTTTAGGAACACGCCATGTATGGTAGGTACACACCGTGCAGTTCAGAGCCATGTACCCAGCCATGTCACTAATAACACGGGTCGGGGAAGCTCGAGTAGAACACGCCGTGTTATAAGGGAACACTATGTGTAGTCCTGTTCAGGTACCCGGCCATGTCACAAAAAACACGGGTCGGTGTCACCTTCTATTCAAGATGCCGTGTTGTTTTCTGAACAAGCCGTGTAGTCTTATTCAGGTACCCGGCTGTGTCACGAACAACACGGGGCAGTGTCACCTTCACCTATACATGCTTTGTTTGTTCTAAAAACTCCGTGTAAGGTTCAGCCGTGTAGACGACCATGTGTTTAACAACACGGGCCACCGAAGCCTTGTCTAGTACACACTGTGTTTGTTTAGAACACGCCGTGTAGTCTTGGGTTTAGTCGGACCATGTGGGTTATCCGTGTAAGGAGACTCGGGTAGGGGAACAGTTTCCATGTACACGCCGTGTGTTGGGTCAACACGCCATGTAGTTTGAGGTGTTACACGACTTGTAGGGAAGGAGTACACGCCCATGTTAGTGGATTAATAAGACATTCCGTGTAGTTTTTATACACGCCGTGTAGTCGTGTTTTGTAAACTTGTGTGTTTTTCTTCCCCTGTTCCCGTTTTGTACTCTTGTGTTCTCTGTCCTTGTTTTTCTGATCTAAGGTGTACTTTTGATATTTCAGAGCTATACCTCCGAGAAATCCTCCGGTTGTATGTCTGTCGTCAGGCAGTGATCAGACGCCAGATATGGCTAATTAGAGACTTCCTTCCGACCCTCTAGTCAGGCCAACCTTGGCACCAGCTATCATACCAGTTACAGGCGCTGATGCGCAGTTCCGGGAAGGTTTTATGAGGATGATGCAGACCTTCCAGGGAGCACCGCCTCCTACCATGACTATGGAAGACTTGATGTGGGTTTTCCAGTAGCATCATCCTCCTCCGTTCTTAGGGGAAGGAGGACCTCAGGCTGCAAAGTCATGGCTGGAAGTCATGCTCACTGTCTTCGAGCATCTGGAGACGCCTCCAGAGAGGCGGGTCAATCTCGCTACCTATATGCTCTGAGACTCCGCCAAGAGGTGGTGGGATGTGATCTCACAGGCGGGTCATCAGCAGGTTATGGCTTGGGAGGAGTTTCAACTCATCTTTTATGAATACTTCTACTCGGAGACCCTGAGGGCCGACCGATCCCGGGAGTTCATGAGCTTAGAGCAGGGTACTCTTTCTGTCATGGAGTATTCCTCTAGTTTCACCAAGTTGCAGTGTTTCACACCCCTCCGGGATGGGAGTGGGGTGTTATTAGCAAGGAATTTCGAGGATGGTCTCAGGCGGGAGATCCGCTCGCAGGTGAATATCTTACAGTTGACTTCCATCACTTCCATCATCAATCAGGCACTGTAGAGAGTCTACGCGCGGTGATCTGAGGAAGAAGGATGCATCGTTAGGCAGCCAGGTGATATGCTACCAGTGTGGCCGGTCAGGGCACACGAGGCCGCAGTGCCAGAGGGACCCCATGGAGTGCCGATATTGCGGCAAGATGGGCCACCTTCAGCATTTTTTCCAGTTTTTTTCACCAGAAGCTGGTGATCAGGGTTCTTCCATGACTCCTCGTTCAGGAGAAGCACCACCAGTTTCTCACCAGTTAGGGAACTAGGGTTCTTTTGGCCGTTTGGGATGAGGTGGAGGTCAAGGCCGTGGCATTCAGCCACCAGTCCCTCAGCACCAGCAGGGTAGATCATCTTAGAGCGGTCATCCAGGGGCGCATGGCGGTGGTGCAGGCCTGTCTTTCACCATAGAGCAGACCTATCAGAAGCAGGATCCTGACCCTTCTACTGTTCGAGGTATTATTTTAGTAGCCTTAGTTTTATCTTCATCTCTTTTTGATACTCATGCTATGCATAGCTTTATCGCTGTTGCTGTTGTGGAGAGCCTTGGACTCTGTGTCTTTTCTTCTTCCGACTAATTGACACTAGACACACCTCTGGGGACAAGGAAATCTAGTGTACGTCAGTATAGAGAGTTACCTCTCGAGGTTGTAGGGTATCGTTTCTTATGGGATCTCTATTTCCTAGAGATGACAGGCTATGATGTCATTCTCAGGATGGACTGGTTAGTTCCCTTCCAGGCAGTCATCGACTGTTATCATTACAGGGTGAGTTTCATCTCACCAGAGGGTGAATCTTTTCTTTATAGAGGTGAATGGGATGTTCAGGCGAGTCGAGCAGGACTCGAGCATCATAGGATAGGAAGGGTGACTGCCTAGATTTATAGTCTTTATCTGGATGATCATGGGACCTTACAGTTGGACTTTCCTCCAATGGTGGATTGTTTTAGGGAAGTCTTTCTAGAGGACTTTTCAGGTTTGCCTCCAGAGAGTGAGGTAGACTTTTCTATTGAGCTCGTGCCAGGAGCAGCACCGGTGTCCATTCCTCCTTATAGGATGGCTACACCTGAGTTTCAGGAGGTCAAGAAGCAGTTTGAGGAGTTACAGGCAAAGGGTTTCATCCAACCCAGTACTTCTCCTTGGGGTTTCTCCTGTCCTGTTTGCGAAGAAGGAAGATGGTACCCTTCGTCTTTGTGTGGATTATCGGAAGCTGAACCAGTTGACGGTCAAGAACCGATATCCCTTGCCAAGGATCGATGACCACTTTGATCAGCTTCGAGGAGCCCAGGTATTCTTGAAGATCGATTTGAGGTCCGACTATCATCAGTTGTGCGTTAGACTATCGGATATACCTATGACAACCTTCATGAGTATGTAAGATCTATACGAGTATACAGTCATGCCGTTCGGTCTCACGAACGCGCCTGTAGTTTTCATGGAACTGATGAACCTAGTGTTCCATACTTACTTGGATTCCTTTGTCGTGGTCTTCGTGGATGATATCTTAGTGTACTCTCACACTCGACACGACCATGCTACCCATCTTGAGATCGTTTTGAGTACACTGAGAGAGCATCAGCTTTCTGCTAAACTCTCGAAGTGCCATTTTTGGATGGATCAGATTCACTTTTTGGGTCACATCATCTCAGAGGCAGGATTATCTGTGGACCCAGAGAAAGTGAGAGCTGTAGTTTCTTGGGAGTAGCCGAAGAACGTTTTTGAGGTACAGAGTTTCCTAGGGCTGGCTAGATACTACAGACACTTCATTCAGGAATTTTCACGCCTAGCAACACCTTTGACTGGACTGAACAAGAAGGGGGCGAAGTTCTTATGGTCAGATTATTTTGAGTCAGCCTTTCAGGAGATGAAGGGAATATTTACGTCAGCACCGATACTAGTCTTGCTAGAGCAAGGCAAGAGCTACACTGTTTATTGTGATGCTTCAGGTATCGGGCTGGGTGCTATTCTTATGAAGGGAGATGGAGTCGTTGTGTATGGGTCTCAGTAGTTGAGGCCACATGAGAGGAACTACCCGACGCATGATCTGGAGTTGGCAGCTGTTGTTAATTCCTTACGCTGTTGGAGACACTATCTTCTGGGAGAGCACTTTGTGATCTTCACTGACCACAAGAGTCTCAAGTATATATTCACTCAATGTGATCTGAATCTAAGGTAGCACAGGTGGGTCGAGTATCTTCAGTCTTTTGATTTTGATCTTGCCTATACGCCAAGAAAGGGAAACGCAGTGGCAGATGCGTTGAGCAGGCGAACTAAGATTCAGGCAGTTCAGGAGGCCATCAGTGAGTGGCAGCTGATGGCTCTATTCTCTGAGATGCATCTGGAGGTGCACAATAGACAAGGACAAAATTTTCTATCTTATGTAGCTGTTACCTCGACACTACTTGATCAGGTGTGGATGAGGCAGCTATCAGACTCAAAAGGATTAGTCCTGTGGGAGAGTGTGTCAGGAGAGGACCCCCTTCCTGGATGGACAATGGGTGAGGATGAGATCTTACTTTTCCAGGAACGCGTATGGATGCCAGCAGACATACGCGAGGAGTTGATGTGGGATTTTCATTCCTCAGTTTGGGAAGTTCATCCTGGCATCACCAAGATGTATCGTTACCTACACCGCCAGTACTGGTGGCCAGGTATGAAGAAATATGTTGCTGTTTTTGTCATGAGATGCTCTACTTGTCAGCAGGTGAAGGCGGAGCATCAATGACCAACATGCCTTTTACAGCAGTTACCCATTCTGGAATGGAAGTGGAATGATGTTGCGATGGACTTCATGACTGGGTTTCTGAGGTCGCCTCGGGGGAACGATGCTATTTGGGTTGTCTTCGACAGGCTCACGAAGGTTTCTCACTTCTTGCCGATCAAGAATAACTTCAGTGTCGATGATCTAGGACGACTTTACATCAGAGAGATCGTTCGTCTGCATGGATTTCCACACTCTATTGTTTCAGACAGTGATGCACGCTTTACCTCTCGGTTCTGGTAGGGACTTCAGAAGGCCTTGGGTATATAGGTAATTTTGAGTACAACATACCATCCCCAGATAGATGGCCAGTCCGAGCGTACGATCCAGGTGCTAGAGGATATGCTTAGAGCTTGCATCCTAGACTTTGATGGTTCTTCGGAGAAGCATATCCCTCTGGTGGAGTTCACCTACAACAATAGTTTTCAGGAGACTATTCAGATGAAACATTACAAGGCTCTGTAAGGTAGGCCATACCGATCACCCTTATGCTGGCTGGAGGTAGGAGAGACAATTTTGTTGGGACCCCGTCTTGTTCAGGAGACTTCAGAGTAGATAGAGTTGATTCAGAAGAGGATGGGTACAACACAGTCTAGACAGAAGTCTTATGCTAATCAGCGGAGAAAAACTTTAGAGTTCGAGGTCGGGGATCAAGTTTTCTTGCGTGTCAGACTAAGTTTGGGACACAAGAGGATTTGAAGACAGGGTAAGCTTTCACCACGGTACGTCGGGCCATTTGAGGTTTTGGAGAGAGTTGGGCCGATTGCCTATCGGTTGCAACTACCTTAGAGGTACCAGGCCATGCACGACATCTTCCACATATCTTAGCTCGAACGTTACTTTTCAGACCCGTCTCTTGTCTTTCAACCCAAGGAGGTTGAGCTCAAAGCAGATGCATAGTTTGAGGAGCATTCCATCCAGATTTTCGATCGCAGTATGAAGGTTCTATGTGGGTGGTCTGTCCCTCTTGTACGGGTTCTATGGCATCATGGGAGAGTACAGGATGAGACTTGGGAGAGGGAGGTCGATGTACGATCGCAGTGGCCGGAGCTGTTCGGGGTTTCTTCTTCTACGCCTCTCTAGGGAAATTTGGGGCCAAATTTCTTTAAGGGGGGAAGTTTGTAAGAACCCGGATCTTCGTTTCAGGTACGCCTTTCCTTTTTTAGGAGTTTTTAAGAAAAATTAAGTTTCTAGAAAATTTTGAAGTACACGCCGTGTACTTTCTGAGTACACGTTGTGTACTCTTCTCCGGCTCGAAGCCGTGTGCTGGCCGTGTCGGGGCCACACACACGGTGTGTAGGGGTGACGCGGAGGCCGATTTTGGCGGAGTATGGAAAAAGCCTAGTACACGCCGCGTACTTTTCCTTTTTTACTAAACGGACCAGGGTTGCGCCTAACGCACAGAAGCGTCTTCTTCTAGGCCCCGTTTGTCCGAGAGCGCCGAGGATCTGCGAATCTTTGACGAGCCCCCGCCTCTCCGTCCGTTCTCTGATTCGAGGTATGCCGATTGCGTTGGAAGGGTAGAAGTGAGTTCTCCATTCTACATGAGCCTTGTTTTCCAATTCTTTCCCCTTATCAAGTTAACTAAGGTTGAACGTTTTGTGGGTTTTCTCAGATCTATGACATTATAGGGAGAATCAGTCATCGTGGTTCAAGTATATCGATCTTCTAGGATCGAGGTAGGTGGTTTGTGACTTTCTGTAGAAATTATTTGAGTGTCTTGTGAAATTACGCCAATTCCCTTGAATGAGAATTGTGCATTTTTCCTGTTTTTCCCTGATTGATTTCCTGCTTGCTTAATTTCTATAGTAGAGGTTTACTTTTGTGATTAGAGTAGTTTTTGTTGTACTCTGGATGCGTGCCATGCTTGTTTTGCTTGTTTGGCGTTTTCCAGTTTCTATTCTTAGTTGTAGGATAGTAGAACTATTTCTTTGTTATGCATTGGAGCCTTAGAATGATAGCCAATTAGTTCTTGAGGTTTACTTGGATGTTGCACGCGCTCTGAGCATGTTTATTTCCATACAGGACTGTGAGAACCTAGTGTAGTAGACCATAGGGAGAATGGATGTAAGGGCTTCTCCAGAGTGTCTTTTAATATGATGCGAGACCACATGGGGAATTGACGATGAGTGCTTCCTCATAGAGTTTGTAGTTCCTCGACATGGGCCACAGGGGGAATGAGACGTTGAGTGCTTACCCAGAGAGCCTTTAGCACGATACGAGACTATAGGGGGAATTGACGGTGAGTGATTCCTTAGAGAGTCTACTCTTAGCTGAACTAGAGGGGTGAGACTGTGTGTGCCTCCTAGAGGGTTTCTATTACTTGTAGGTTGAACCATAGGGGTTAGGATGTGAGAGCTACCCATAGGTTTACCAGTTTTCCTACTTGTTGTTGGTTGTTTACTTGTGTACCTTATATGCTAGAACTGTAGATTGTAGCCGCTGTGTGCTTTTCTATTTACTGTTCCTGTACTTCACTTGCCATGTATTCATTGACTGTTAGGCACATATCATTAGGTGGTTTCCTACTGGGAATTTGTCTCACACCCTATTTGGGCCATATTTTTGGGCCCAAGCAGACTATGTTGCTGCAGGTATAGATAATGGAAAGAACCCTTCTACTTCAGGTATCTGACTTGCTGTGGAGCTAGAGAGCAAGGGACCAAGAAATGGCTTGCGATGTTGAGGAGTTTACTTTTTTTTCTTTTGCACTTTGTTTTTCAGTTTTACTTCAGCATGTTGGTTTGTTTACTATTTTCCATAGACATATGTACCATGTTGCATCATTATTATTTTATACATTGCTTCCGCTGTTGAGTTCAGTTGTTGTATGCTGTTTATTGTTTCCGCTATTATGTCTGGTTGTTCTTCCACTATATACTTTACCAAATGAGGGAATAGTTTCCCCACCGACTCACCAAGGCCCTCGCTGCTAGTCGGTAGCCTCTGGCGTTTGGGGAAACACGCTTGAGGTCATGTGGCGAACCGGGTACGGGGAACTAGTGGAGGGGCTCCAGATTTGGGTCGTTACAATTTTTTAAATTATTATGATATAATTATAAATATATATATGATCTAAAAATATATAAAAATTAAATATAAGACACAAAGTGATTATTAAGAAAGAATATTGATTCTCTTAGGATTTCACAATGATGTTATCATTGTTCTTTAAAAAGTAAAAATCTCATTATCCCATTTAATGTGAAGATAAAACCTATCAGTCCACACCCTTTTATTTGAATTGTGATTATCCTACATTAACCATATAAATATAGGAAAATATCCCTCACATCATCACCATAATGTTACTCCACTGTATGAAACATTATGAAAACAAAGTAGAGTAAAAATGATGAATAAGAGGAAGAAGATAGTTGCAGGTAAAATGAAGAAACCACATAAACTAATAAATTTAACCACTACTGAAATCTTATAATGAAATAATAAGAAAAAATTGTATCACAAAGAAGTCAAACCATCACTACTCCCCCTTGAACAACAAAAAAGGTTATTTCTGCACAATCAGGGAGATGAGATAAGCATGATGGGGAAAAAAGAGAAAATGAAAATATAAAAGTGGGATAAATATAATACTAATATATAATATTTATAACATTATCACACAATAAAAATGGATAAATCTTTTGAAATGATGTGGAAGTACAAATTTATAGGCATGAGGGGTGGAAAATTCTGGATCTAAATTAATCCTTTTAAAATTTACACATATTTAAAAAAAATTAATGGATGAATATTGGTTTGTTTCCTTCATTTAAGTTTTTATCCCATATCTCCTATTTCAACTCACAAAATTTCATATTGTTTAGAGATGCGTAGAGAAAGTTACCATCAAATTACTAAATAAATGTTTGCTGGACTAACAGACTCTTCATAATCCCATTCTAAATTTTACAATGAATTTATATACATGAAAACGAGTGAATCACATGAAGACATAGTTATGTAATGTGTTCCTAGACCCCTTCTAGATCTAATTTTAAAATTTCATCTCATTTGGACCATCTGTTTGTGAGATAGGGTCCCATTAATAAAATTCTCTAAAACTGTGTATAGATTTTGAGTCCCAAATTACATGCTTCTTTTGGTCCATCAATTATTGGATTAAACTCAAGATTGAGTTGAATGAAATTTCACCCATAATTTATTTAATCTTAAAAATAAATAAAAATTTCAATTTAAATCAACTGATAAATATTTATGGCCAAAATACCAGGATGATATAAAAATACTCAAAATTCCAAAATGAAGCCAATTTCACAATAAAGTCCAAAATATTATTGAACTCTAAATTTTTTACTATTATATTTTAAACATAAAATTGGTTTGATTAAAACATTTAATTACATAATAAAATTTATAAAAATACGAGTTTCTTCAAACTGCTACACTTAACCATTTCACTCTTGGACAATCATCTATACTAAAGTCGAAAAAAAATTCCCAAGGTACAATTAGAAACACTAATAAACTCTCATATCTAAGGAAAAATCATTCCTTCTATATAGATATAAATTCCATAACTCCGAAATCTGATTATAAAATTTCATTCAATGTCAAGATAATACCCATGTTCATGTCATACCTATCTCCCTAAAAATGCATTTCTCACTTCACTCAAGGGTTTTTCATATGGAGCTTTTCTTATTCCCAAGAAAATGTGTGATATACATTTGATTATGAAAATTAAAATTTCTCCACATCAAAATACATGAAAATTATTTCAATCATGGGGAATTTTCAGGTAGATTTGGCAGCAATGGGTTGGTGGGTAAAAACATTTAAAAATTTATGGCTAGAAAGAGGAGGTTAAACTCTTAAATACAATTAAAGAATATTCAAGTGAAAAAATAAGAAATATACTTCAAAAAATTCCTATTACATGATTTGAAACATAATATATACTTCTTGAATGACATGAGACATCATTCAAGCAAATAATATAATAAATAAATTCATAACAATCCTCATTTCCTTTTTTTATTTTTATTTTTATTTTTATTTTTATTTTTTTCTTTATTTTTCATAGAGGATAAGATGAAAATAAAATACAATGAATTGATTAAAATCCATTCCCTCCATTATTGAGAGGGATGAAAGTTATAAAAGTAAGCACAATGAATAATTTAAGTTCATCTCTATTTTTTCCTTTTTCTATTTTTTCAATTTTTTTTCTCTTTTTTTTGAGAACATGTTGATATGGATAAAGTAAAATGAATAATGAATAATGATCATATCTCAAATTCCCAAAATGTTGACACATAACTCACACCACCCTATAATTAACTACATCCCATAAAACACACATGAAAGGCCTTTACCCCATACTCAGACATGAAATATACATGAAGAAATATTAAGAGTGAAGGTAAGAAAGAAAAAAATGGCTTAAACTTATAAGAAAATTCATATATTCTAAGGTTTAAAGAAGGATAAATGTAAAGGGTTGGTCTTATTGGAGTTGGAATTCTAGAACCAACACTACCACAAAACTGGGCAAGGCATGCTCCTACCTTTATCAGCACTAACAGAAAAGAACTGATAAAGTGGCAGGCCTTTATCAGCGCTAAAAAAAGCGCTGATAAAGGTCCACTTTATCAGTGCTAAAAAAAGCGCTGATAAAGGTCCATTTTATCAGCGCTAAAACAAGCACTGATAAAGGTGTACCCTTTATCAGCGCTCGTTTTAGCGCTGATAAAGGGATTATTTATCAGCGCTTTAAATATCCCTTTATCAGCGCTTTTATTAGCGCTAATAAATGTAACATTTATCAGTGCTTTTCTTAGAACTGATAATATTTATTGTATACATTAAATAAAAAACACATGTTATAACTAAATATATATATATATATTAAATAATTATAAGATTAATACTAAATATATTTATTAGATTAATTAATTCAATATATATTTATTAGTTTTATTAATTCATTATATATTTATTAGATTTATTAATTCATTATATATTTATTAGATTTATTAATTCATTATATTTAATATATATTTATTATATTTCTTTATATTTAATGTATTTGTTTTATTTATAAATATATAATGCGTTCTAATATATATGTATAATTGAAATTATTGAATATATATGTTTTTTCCAATGAATTGGGATCGATCAATATCATACATGCGCACGTATATATATATATGTGTGTGTTTTTCAATGAATTGGGGTCAATGAATATATCATACATGCGTATATATATGTGCATATTGAATAATGTTCATTTATAGATTATAATTCATTCTGTTACCCATATAATGTATATATATATTAATTAAATGTACACTTAAAATTAAATTAAATTTAATAAATAAATATATATTTTATTATATTTTCAATGATATATATATAAATATACCTTTCAAAAAATTTTATAAGTATAAATAGAGATATATATATTTAGAGTTAAATAAATATATAATAATATAAAGAAATTATTAAATTGATGCATTTATCAGCGCTTTTATTAGTGTTGATAAACTACGTATTTATCAGCACTAAACAAGCACTGATAAAGAGTGTCTTTATTAGTGCTAAAATGAAAATCACTGATAAAGTCACTCTTTATCAGCGCTACAAAAGCGCTAATAAAGTCTAGCCTTTATCAGCGCTAAAAAAGCACTGATAAAGGTGGTATTTATCAGCGCTTTTCATTTTAGCGCTGATAAATACACCCTTTATCAGCGCTTTTTACTAGCGCTGATAAAGGCTCACGTGGGATTGATAAAAACCCTTGGGTCCTCTTCCTCCTACCGACACCCTGTCAAGCTCTCGTGGAAGCCCTCCTCTACGCCGCTGCCGTCGCCTCCTTCTCCTCCTCCTCCGCCGCGGCGGCCGCCTCCTCCTTCTCCTCCTCCTCCGGCCGCCTCCTCCTCCTCCTCCGGCCGCATCCTCCTCCTCCTCTACGCCTGCTCCTCCTCCGCCTACTCCGCTACCTCCTCTCTACCGCAGGTCCTCCACCGCGACCTCCTCCTCCTCCTCCTCCTCCTCCTCCGCTGCCTCCGAGCTGCTTCTGCTGCCTCCGTCCTGCCTCCGACCTGCCTCCGCGCTGCCTCCGCTGCCTCCGGTGCCTCCGCTATCAACACCTCCTTCTCCTCTTCCACTGGGTCCTCCTTCTTAAGGTGATTAAAATTGAATTTGCATGAATTAATTATGTTTTTATTATGGTGACCCCTTGTATCCTATCCCAAATTATGAATATTTGATAGCCATTATCTTTTTCCTCCTAACATTTCGATAGAATCCATTGTATGAATACTTGGATGTTATAAGATTTGTTTGGATGTGAACAATTTACAATTGGTGTGGATGTAGGGTGGATGATGAAAACCTTGGTAAACCTCAATGTTGACTCAAAAAAATTATAGGTAGGAAGTTCCTTACCCCTTGGTTTGTCCTTTACACATGATACCGTGAGGAGTATTTATGATGGAATATAATTACACCATTATTGATTATGATTGCATGTGGGTGTGTGTATAACGAGATACCTATATTGATTTTTGGATTTTATGAGTGTTGTTATTGTGGGTAATTGTTATGTTTGGATTGTGATCACATGATGTTATGTGTTATATTATATACTCATGATAATATGACATTACAACTTGAATGATTCACCTCGTATGTGTGTTAGCATGCATGGTGTTTATATGTTGTACATCAAAGAAGTGGACCATCATGAAATTAATATCCCTTAGTAGGGTACTACACTTGATATGTGATGATGAAGACAGAGAACCTAAGAATAGGGTGGAGGTACAACATATCCATGTTGTCGTGTCATGGGTGTGCTTGAGGTACCCGGTATTTTCTAGGTCCCATTCACTATGAGATGCATAATTTTTTTCAATAACCACATGGATCTATCTCATACATAGAAAGAGGGTAAGAAGGTCACTGATTTCCTAGCTACTTAGGCCTCTCTAGTTAACCTATGTACCATATTTAACATCATAGGATCCCTCCCCCAAGCTTGTTAGTTTAGTTAAAGAAGATTCCCTTGGGATAAACTAATTTATACCTCCTTTGACTGTTTTTAGCCTTGTCCCCTTCTTGAATAAAATATATAAATATTGGATGTGTTGAAATAAAGTTCATGACTGAGTTATTTAAGCTATAACGTAGGTTTTTTGTGCCCCCCACCACTACTCCCTCTTCTCCCCACCTCATCCATGCCTTCCCTCCTCCCTCATCTCCCTCTCCTCTAACTAAACCTCCTCCCCTTCCTCCACCCATACTCACTTCCCTCATATCACCATGATTTTAACTAAGGGTAGGTGCCTTCCCCCATCCAAACACATAGCTTATAGATCGTGGCCTATTGCAGCTAAGCACTAGACCCAAACTCTAACTCCACCATCTCTTTCTCCCTCTTCTTTTCCACCACCATTGGAAGATTCCATATCGTTGGGTTTTGATTTTCCTTTTGCATCCCACCACTCACAAGATGTGGTTCCACCTACCAATGTCCATCCCTATTTTCACTTTGAGGAAATGAAACACTATATGTGCTTGGACCATTTTCAATCCAAGTCAATTTTCACCAACAAATCCATGGATTTGGTCATAATACACAAGGTCCTCATCGACAAGGATGTTATGGTTGCCCTTCTCATCAATGAAACACTCCCAAATTATTGATGTTCCTGAGGAGACGTTTTAGGAGCTCTTTTTAGAGTTCCTTACAACTTTCAAGATAGAATTAATCTGTATCACCTTCAAACTAGGTGGTAGGGATTGGGATTTGACACTGGGTGAGTTCAAAGTTATCTTGGGGTTTATTCTTCTGACTTTGCTACATCCACTACCTATGTTGCTTTTTTGTCTTGATCTGAACAAGACAAATACACTAAAGAGTTGGGTGTTGATCACTCATGATCCCATGAGCATCCATGATCCTCCCACATCCAAGAGCACCCATATGAAGGGTTATTATCTGAGGATTAGTCATTGTGCCTTAGCTCATGCCTGGATAGCATGGGGAGACTCCCACATAACCATCACATAGACTAAGGTGGACATTATGGCCACTTCCATGGGTGCCCTTGTGGAAAACATATACTACTTCTTACTTATGCATTTGGTCCCATGTGTTTCAATCAACTTTCTACACTTTTAATTTTGATGCACATGTTAGGCTACCTATTGGCCTTACCCATTAGGTATTTCCTTGTACGGACACTCTATAGAGACCACCCTATGAGATTGATCCACAAGTTGCACTGATTATCCCACTTCCTCACGAAAGGTATGGTTAGACCATGTCTATAGTGGTGAACCCCACTAACACACTATAAAAAACTCCCAAGAACCAGCCCTCATCAGGGGTGATCGAAGATAGGAAGAGATTGGATGAATCCCAAGAACCACCCAAGATTTTCTATTAATGAGCACGCCCCCTAACATTTTTGAAGTATATTGTTTTTTATCTAAATTATACTCATATTCCTTCTACCCTAACCTATATACTCATCCTATGTATTTCAAATAGGATAAATATAAATAAATAATGGATGAATGCCAATAGGTTGAAAAAAGAGTATGAAGAAGGTGTGAAAGAGTTTATCAAGTTTGCAAAAGATCATGCATGTGACTCTTCTCAAATCCTTTGTCTGTGTTTACACTGTTGTTATTAAAAACAAATTAGTCTAGAGGAGTTTGAAGAACACTTGATCTGTCATGGAATAGATCAGAGTTATACATGTTGGAATAAACACGGGGAAACAACAAATGTAGGTAGTGACTGGGATGACACTGCTTTTTATGGATCATCTGATATGATTACAAACATGAACAATGAAGATGACCGTATAGAGGATGTGATTACAGATGTGAATGATGATGAAGATTGTATTGAGGAAATGAAAAGGACCATCTAAGATGAACTTCGTGATTGACCAAAATTGTTTGAGAAGTTAACAAGTTGTGAAAAGATATCATTGTATGCTGGTTGCACTAAATATACAGCATTGTCAGCTGTAATGAAGCTGTATAATTTGAAAGCAGACAACAGGTGGAGTAACGACAGTTTTACGAAACTACTTGCCCTCATGAATGACATGCTCCCAGAAGACAATGAGCTCCCAAGCCGAACATACGATGCAAAAAGAATGCTACGCTCTATGGGTATGATCTCTGAAAGAATACACACCTACCCGAATGACTGTATACTTTTTCACAAGGACCACAAATCACTTAAAGAATGCCCAATGTGTGGTGCTTATCGATACAAGAAAGATGAATCCAGTCCTACTAAAGTTGTATGGTACTTTCCAATCATTCTAAGGCTTAGACACCTATATGGAAGTGAAGATACTGCAGAACAATTAACATGGCATGCAGATACAAGAATTAAAGACGGGATACTACGTCACCCGACAGACTTTCCTCAGTGGAAGAGAATCGATCATGAGTATCCTGAATTTGGAAACGAGTCGAGAAACCTTCATCTTGCGTTATTTATAGATGGAGTGAATCCTTTTGGTTTTCAAAGCAACAGTCACAGTACATGGCCGGTTATGTTGATAAATTATAACTTACCACCGTGGTTATGCATGAAACGAAAATACATCATGTTATCTATGCTTATATCAGGACCAAAACAACCAGGTAATGATATTGTTGTTTATTTAGCTCCATTGATCGAATATTTGAAATTATTGTGGGATTCAGGTGTTACATTGTATGATGCTTATAGAAAGGAAGATTTCTCTTTGAGAGTCATGTTGTACGGAACGATAAATGACTTCCCTGCTTATGGAAATTTTTCAGGATATATCATTAAAGGAACTCAAGGATGTCCCGTTTGCAAAGAAGGTACACAATCAATTAGGTTGAAACATTCATCGAAAACCGTGTTTCTAGGACATCACAAATTTCTACCGCGACGACATAAGTACCGTTCTTGGACGACATCATTCAATGGAAGTTCAGAAGAACGTACAACACCATCTCCACTAACAGGTGATCAATTGTTTGAGAAAGTTAAAAATGTGGACACTACTTTTGGTAAACCGGCTTCGAAAAACCTTACGAAAATCGGCTGGAAAAAGAGATCAGTTTTTTTTGAATTACAATACTAGAATTGTCTGTATGTAAGACATTTTCTTGATGTTATTCATGTAGAAAAAAATATATTTGATAGTGTTATCAACACGTTGCTAAATACATCTGGAAAAACAAAAGATGGAATTAAGGCTAGGTTGGACATGGTTGAGATGGGAATACGAGAAGAGTTAGCACCAGTGAAGGGTGAAAAACGAACATTTCTTCCTCCTGCCGCTTACACTCTTTCCAGGCAGGAAAGATATCAGTTTTGCAACTTCTTTAACGACATAAAGGTTCCAGAGGGGTATTCGTCAAATATCAGTAACCTCGTGTCAATGAGCGACTTGAAGTTAAAAGGTCTGAAATCACATGACTGTCATGTTTTGATGCAAAATCTCATTCCAATTGCTTTACGTTGAATTTTTCCCAAGAATGTCTGCCATACATTAACAAAAATGTGTTTCTTCTTCAAAGAAATATGCAGAAAAGTTATAGACCCGAAAAAATTGCCAGCTATGGAAAAAGAAATTGCCGTCATATTATGTGAATTAGAAATGTTCTTCCTGCCTTCATTTTTTGATATGATGGTTCATTTGATGGTCCACTTGGTGAGAGAGATTCGACTATGTGGTCCTATACATTACAGATGGATGTAACCCATTGAATGTTATATGAAGATTTTGAAAGGGTATATAAAAAATTGAATTCAGACAGAGGGTTGTATTGCAGAGCGATATATTTTTGAGGAAGCCGTTGAATTCTGTACTGAATACTTGTCTGGTGTGGAAAGCATTGGCTTACCGAAATATCGTCACAATGGGTGGCTTGAGGGTGAAGGAATTTTTGGAAGACAGGTTTTCATAATCAATATTACAGATCGGGAGCAGGCCCACCTTTATGTTTTGCATAATAGTTTCGACGTTGACCCATATGTTGAAATCCACAAAGAAATTCTTAGGCATTTGAATCCATCTAGGGCAGAAAAATGGATATCAGATACACATAATTGACAGCTTATAGGATGGTTTTGAGATCATATTTTTAAGAAGTCAAATGAAAATCCAGAGTCAATTTCAGAACGACTTCGATGGATAGCCGGAGGACCAAGTGTGTATACATTATCTTAAAATGCTTATGTAGTTAATGGTTATACATTTTATACTAATAAACATGATGAAGACAGTACCATGCAGAATAGTGGGGTTACACTTGTGGCTGAAGCGATGCATGTTTCCGGTGATAAGGACAGAAATCCAATTTATGCGAATATGTCATACTTTGGCATCATCAAACAAATATGGGAGTTGGATTATACGGAATTTCAAGTTCCGATATTTCAATGCCAGTGGGTTGATAACAGGAGTGCTATTAAAATAGATGATTTGGGATTCGTGAAAGTTGGTTTCAGTAAGGAAGGGGAGAAAGATGAACAGTTTATAATGGCATCACAGGCAGTGCAAGTATTTTATGTTCCAGATCCTGCAAACCGAAACTGGTCAATCGTTCTGTAATCGACCAAAACAGCTGAAGGGTCAGATGAAAATTCAACGGAAGATGACCCTTTCATTGGGACTTTGCAATCATTTCGCAGTGGTCCCAATGTAGACGACGTTTTGTATGTCAGAGGATACCACAATGAAGGGATATGGATAGTTGATAGAGGGGTCAAATCCCTTCAGCCTTTAAGAAAAAGAGAGTTCAATAATCAGGTTATTGATTTTTATTGTAATATAGATTGTGTTACATTATGTTATTATCTATTCGCTGCTGCTTTTATGTGATCTAAGTTAAATGTTAAACCATTTCTGCAGATAATGACTTCTTCACCTACTGATGCACCCAATCCCGAGACACAACACTTCTCTCAACCTATTGCAGCTGGTCCCACTGCTGAGAGACAACAAGTCTCTCAACCTGTTGCAGCTGGTCCCACTACTGAGGTACAACAGGTCTCTCAACCTGTTGCAGCTGGTCCCAGTGCCGATGCTAGCGCTTCAGAGAAACATAATGATGATGCAGAAACTGAGGAAATGGTAGGTGATGAAACCCCAATGACACAAAAAAACAGGTGCGCTGTAGTTTGAAAGTTTTAGCCAAAATCCTTAAGGGAAAAGCAAAAGGCATCAAATATGAGGTGGGATGGAATAAACTAGGCCAACATGTAAACCCCAACAAAGCCATGTTTAGTATCTACATTAGAATAGTCACTCAAAAACGCGTGCCGATTGATGTAGAGTCATGGCACCATGTTGTCAGCGGGTTAAAAACAATAATGTGGGAAGAGATTACGGTAACATTACGATATCATCTATTTAATTTATTAAAATAAAAGAAAATAAAATACTGAAATATTGACTAACCCTTCATCATCTCTTACAAAGTGCATTTATAGTAGATGTTTTACACAAATAATATGGTTTAAGACTGACATGATGGATTCATAGAGGCTTTCACACCATTTTAACGAAACATCATCTGAAATATGCTGAAGGGAAAATCAATCCGCACCCACCTCCTCTTTATGCACACTTGATATTCCAAGGAACGTGGGATGCGTTTTGCAACCGTCGTGCGAAACAGAATTTTCAGGTATATTGTGTTTGGTTACATGTTGTGTAACATTTCTTGTATTCATCATGTTGATTGATAGGTTTTTATTTATGAAACAGAAACTGAGTGCTGAAAATAAAGAACGGACAGCAAAACCAGCATACCCCTACCGTAAAGCAATGTTGGGGTACGCTTCAAAAATTGGTACGTATTTTAAAAGTACTGTAATAATTTTATGTGACATAAAACAACACTGTAACCATATTTCTCTATTTATATGCAGATTAATGAAGCAAAATCCCAAGTCACTTCCATTCCACGCCATGTGCTATGGAAGGAGGCTCGTGTTAATAAAGAGGGGAAACTGATAGATGAAAACACACAAAAAGTGTGGGAAACATGTGTAGGTATGACATAATATAAAATTATTTTGCTTTAAATCACTGTTACATAACAATGATTACTTATTTTACCATATTTTCTATTTGAAATAGTCACAGGAATCAACAACACCCGCACCGGATGCAGACATACTTTCAGTGGCCTTGAAACAACCAGAACAGTATGGATGCGTTAGAGGTGTGGGTTTTGGGGTGTCACCCCGGGCATATTTTCAGAAAAAAAAACAAGAGGATGAACAAACTAAAGAATTTCATGTAATGAGAGATAGAGTAGATACCCTTGAAGAACAATTCCAAACTCAGGGAGAGATGCTAAAGAGTTTGATGGAGGAGAGGCGAAGAGAACAAACAACTCAAGAACAACCCACGCGAGAAGATCCACCCCCAACCAGCTTTGAGGCGAGCCATTCCCCTCAAAGACCCGACTTAACCAAGGTAATCAATGTTCTAATATTCGTTTCTATGAAATATGAATCACATAGACAATGATACCTTTAATGTAATGATATTATACAGGGTGAAAATGACTGTGATTTATATCTGTCAACTCCCACCCATCGCCTTGTAGCGAGGGCTACGATGTTCAATATGCAGAATGACACGCTACACTCCAGACCACTTCCAACCGGTCATGTCAAAGTGTCGATTAATGTAGCTCATGAGCCGAGCGCTGAGCTACCCGTGCCAAATGACGATGAAGACATTCATACGGTGGAAAAAGCTGTTGGAACATTCATTGCATGGCCATCGAATCTTGTAAAAAAACATGTTGACCAGGAGGTATTCATTTCCAATTCATTTTTCAAGCAGAACCTTTAACATTAAATTAGAAAATGGCTGAAACAATGAATGTTATTACAGAAGGACAAAATGGAGGAGCTAAAATGAAAGAGCGGCTCCAACATTGGATCAACCAACCGATCAAAACGATCTACTGAGAGCGTGTTCACCCCGCCCGTTCTATATCCACATTTAATATCATTGCAAGCTCATGTGGATACGAAAATGAAAGACGGAAAGAGTCATAAAATTGTTTGTGAAAAAGATATGTACGGAGAGGAAACATTAGATTTCGTTAGTGTAGAAGTTGTTTCTGAGATCATCACATACGACTGGCTAGAAACCTCAGTTATAAATGTATACATGAGGTATGTTTTCCTGATTTGATTTTATAGAAGCTGATATACTTTGATAATTATGGCTAAATACATCTCATATTTTTCACAGGCGTATACATGAAAAACAATTGAAGGGATTTGCACATGAATACAAATTTGGACTCATTAGTCCTCACACCATTTCTACACAATGAGAAGAAATAGATTTTGATTTTCAGGATGAATTAATGTCAAATCTGCTCAGAAAGTTTCAAAGCAGAATTATGACTGACAGACACTTTTTAATACCAACGTTGCAGGGGTAAAACTCTACATTTTAATCATATAAATTATATTTTCATTTCTATCAGTAACTATCTCTTTTTGTGTTTTTAGGGAACATTGGATGCTCATTGTAGTCAATTTGGATACTCCAAAGATTTATTTTCTGGATTCACTGCATGGATATCCAACTAACCGACCACACATGATGGAAATTGTCAATTTGTAATACACTAGATCCAACATTTTAGAACTAAATAGCTAGTTATATAATTTATATTATCTTTTAATGAGGATTTTGTTATGATAGGGTGGTGTATGAATATCGTCTAAATGCAGGAATGAATCCAGGGCATAAGGACAACAATGCCCACAAGATCTACAAATAGAGAAGTATCTGGGTATATATAATTATATTTCACTATCAAAATACATATCAAAACAAATTACTTATTTTTCTCAATGTTTCTACAGTGTCCGAAACAAACAAACGACAAGGACTGCGGTTATTATGATTGTAAATTTATGAAAGAGATCATATTTCATGAACAAACTAGCATCCCTGAAGAGGTATTTTTGAAAATAATTACTACTTCATTTAAAATAGTTATTAATCCTTTGTGTATTTATATTTTTTCAGTACTACTATGACTGTCGCAAAAACTCATATCCAGAAGATGATATAAATGTGTTTAGAAATGAATGGGCAACGTACCTGATGGAAGAATGTAAACAAATAGGACAATGAAGGTGAATTCTTAATAATTATGTTATCTTTATATGGTCATTGATATCTCCCTTTACACTTATTGAGCATCTATGATCTCCCTTTTTATGTTTCATATCCTTAGATTAGTGAATTCCCACTACTCTGTCTAAAATTGACATAACTTTAGAAAACAACATAAGTGACATACGACAAACCGAGCAAATGCGTTTGGATTGTTTTGATACTTTAGGACAACGATACCTGAGTCATTTGTGATGTGTAAAAATCGACTTCACCTCAATCCGATGCACGGTGTGACCGGTATGACTAGACGTGTCTGATATCAGTTTCAAATTGAGATAAACTTTAGAAAACAACACTACTGACATACAGAATACCGAGAAAACACATTCATATTGTTTTGATACTTTAGGAAAATGATTCATAGTTATTTGTGACATGTACGAATCGACAACACCTCAATCCGACGCACAGTGTGAACGTTATGGTGAAAAGAGTCTGATAGCAGTTTCAAATTGAGATAAACTTTAGAAAACAACATAAGTGACATATAGAAAACCAAGAAAACACATTCGGATTGTTTTTATACTTTATGACAACGATCCCTGAGTCATTTTTGACGTGTACAAATCGACCGCACCTCAATCCGATGCACGGTGTGACTGGTATGGATAAACGTGTCTGATATCAGTTTCAAATTGAGATAAACTTTCGAAAACAACATTAATGACATACAGAATACCGAGAAAACACATTCGGATTGTTTTTATACTTTATTACAAAGATCCATAAGTCATTTTTGACGTGTACGAATTGACCGCACCTCAATCCAACGCACGGTGTGACTGGTATGGCTAATAGTGTCTGATATCAGTTTCAAATTGAGATAAAATTTAGAAAACAACACTACTGACATACGGAATACCGAACAAACATGTTTTGATTGTTTTGATACTTTAGGACAACAATCAATTAGTCATTTGTGACAAGTAAGAATCGACCGTACCTTAATCTGACGCACGGTGTGACCGGTACGGCTAATAGAGTCTGATATCAGTTTCTAATTGAGATAAACTTTAGAAAAAAACAATACTAACATACAAAATACCAAGAAAACACATTCGTATTGTTTTGATACTTTAGTAAAATCATCCATGAGTCATTTGTGATGTGTACGAATCGACCACACCTCAATCCGATGCACGGTGTGACAGGTATGGCTAATAGGGTCTGATATCAGATTCAAATTGAGATAAACTTTAGAAAACAACACTACTGACATACGAAATACCGAGAAAACACATTCGGATTGTTTTGATACTTTAGGAAAATGATCCATTAGTCATTTTTCACGTGTATGAATCGACCGCACCTCAATCCGACACACAGTGTGACCGGTATGGCTAGTAGTGTCTGATATCAGTTTCAAATTGAGATAAACTTTAGAAAACAACACTATTGACATACGGAATACCGAGAAAACGCATTCAGATTGTTTTTATACTTTAGGAAAACGATCCATTAGTCATTTGTGACGTGTAAGAATTGACCGCACCTCAATCCGACGCACGGTGTTACCGATATGGCTAAAAGTGTCTGATATCAGTTTCAAATTGAGATAAACTTTGGAAAACAACACTACTGACATACAGAATACTGAGAAAACACATTTGGATTGTTTTGATACTTTATTAAAACGATCCATAAGTCATTTGTGACATGTAAAAATTGATTTCACCTCAATCCGACGCACGGTGTGACCGGTATGGCTAATAGTGTCTGGTACCAGTTTCAAATTGAGATAAACTTTAGAAAACAACACTAATGACATACAGAATACCGAGAAAACATGTTCGGATTATTTTGATACTTTAGGAAAACGATCCATTAGTCAATTTTGATGTGTACGAATTGACCGCACCTCAATCTGACGCACAGTGTGACCGGTATGGCTAAAAGTGTATGATATCAGTTTGAAAATGATATAAACTTTAGAAAACAACACTACTGACATACAGAATACTGAGCAAACGTGTTCAGATTGTTTTGAAACTTTAGGACAACGATCCATGAGTCATTTGTGACATTTAATAATCAACATCACCTCAATCCGACGCATAGTGTGCCCGGTATGGCTAAAAGTGTCTAATATTAGTTTCAAATTGAGATAAACTTTGGAAAACAACACTACTGACATACAGAATACTGAGAAAACGCGTTCGGATTGTTTTGATACTTTAGTACAATGATAAATGAATCTTTTTTGACGTGTACGGATTGACTGCACCTCAATACGACGCAGGGTGTGACTGGTATGGCTAAAAGTGTCTGATATCAGTTTCAAATTGAGATAAACTTTGGAAAACAACACTACTGACATATGGAATACTGAGCAAACACATTCAGATTGTTTTGATACTTTAGGAAAACGATCCATGAATCATTTTTGATGTGTAAGAATCGACCGCACCTCAATCTGATGCATGGTGTAACCGATATGGCTAAAAGTGTCTGATATCAGTTTCAAATTGCGATAAAATTTAGAAAACAACACTAATGACATACAGAATACCAAGAAAACGCATTTGGATTGTTTTGATACTTTAGAAAAACGATCCATGTGTCATTTTTGATGTGTAAGAATTGACCGTACCTCAATCCAACTCATGGTGTGACCGGTATGGCTAAAACTGTCTAATATCAGTTTGAAAATGACATAAACTTTAGAAAACAACACTACTGACATACGTAATATCGCGAAAACACATTCAGATTGTTTTGAAACTCTAGGAAAACGATCCATGAGTTATTTCTTATGTGTAAAAATCAACCACACCTCAATCTGGCGCACAGTGTGACCGGTATGGCTAAAAGTGTCTGATATCAGTTTCAAATTGAGATAAACTTTGGAAAACAACACTACTAACATATAGAATACTGAGAAAATGCGTTCGGATTGTTTTTCTACTTTATGAAAATGATCCATGAATCATTTGTGACATGTATGAATCAACCGCACCTCAATCCGATGCACAGTGTGACCGGTATGGCTAAAAGTGTCTGATATCAGTTTCAAATTGAGATAAACTTTGGAAAACAACACTACTGACATACGGAATACCGAGAAAACACATTCGTATTGTTTTGATACTTTAGGAAAATGATCCATGAATCATTTGTGACGTGTACAAATTGACCACACCTCAATCAGACATACGGTGTGACCGGTATGGCTAAAAGTGTCTGATATCAGTTTCAAATTGAGATAATCTTTAGAAAACAACACTAATGACATACAGAATACCGAGAAAACGCATTCATATTGTTTTGATACTTTAGGAAAATGATCCATGAGTCATTTGTGACGTGTACGAATTGACCGCACCTCAATCCGATGCACGGTGTGACCGGTATGGTTAAAAGTGTCTGATATCAGTTTGAAAATGACATACACTTTAGAAAACAACACTACTGACATACGGAATACCGAGAAAACATGTTTGGATTGTTTTAAAACTTTAGGAAAATGATCCATGAGTCATTTGTAATGTGTATGAATCGACCGCACCTCAATCCGATGCACAGTGTGACCGGTAAATCTTTTCATTAGATAAAGAATCAGTATTTATTAAATGAGATAAATCAATGAAAAACATATTGATTTTACATTATTCCTTTTCATTGTTATGAGAATGAAAACATTTGAGTTTAAAATTTCATATTTTAGTTTCACATTTTCATATTAATGTATTCTTTCATATTATTGTTTTAATTTCTTTCATTATTGCATTACTAACATAATATTTGTTTTCTTATATAGGTGATTTTTTTTCCTTGAGTTCGGATTCTTTGTTCGGCAACAAATACCGTCGAGATCGGATCACGAATATCAAAGGATGAAACATGAATGTTTATAACTATTTTTGAATAATTTTAATTTTAACCGTGTAAAAAAATGTTTGAAATGTATATAGCTATGTGTTTTTTTGTATTCATTATGTTAAGTAAATTTATATACCGTTGTCGATCAAAATATTGTGTGCGGGTGCTATGGTGTGCAGGTGTGCATGTGCTACTTTGTGTAGGTATTATGGTGTGCAGGTTCTGTTTTGTAGGCACAGGCGATGGTGCCTTTATCAGTGATTTTTTGAGCACTGATAAAGGACACCTTTAACAGTGCTAGGGGAGCGTTGATAAAGGAACCCTTTATCAGCGCTCCAAGAAGCGCTGATATAGGAGACCTTTATGAGCGCTAAAAAAAGCGCTGATAAAGGGGGGTCCTTTATCAGCACTCTTTTTAGCGCTGATAAAGGTCTCCTATATCAGTGCTTCTCAGAGAGCTGATAAAGGGAACCCCCCCTTTATCTACGCCGACATTAACAACGCTTTTCTAGCACTGTTAATGCCGATTTTTAGCGCTGATAAAGGGCCAAGTTGTAGTAGTGCAACTATTTATACTTTGGATTACATATATATATTCAAAGAAGTGAATATTAATTTAAATATCTTGTTACATATCATTCATATTTATATTGGAATTTAATGTAATAATGGCATAAAGTATCTGTCAAATTAAATGGGAATATTAGTTCCCCTTTATGATGAGAACTTTGAAATTCCATGATGATATTCTTAAAACAAGTTCTATGGTTAGATGAAATTTTATGATAGGGCACATGGAATTTTGATTGTGAGGTGCGAGTACCCATAATCATATGAGACTTCTTCTCAGTAAGTTTTTACTTGGTAATATCTAAGACGAGATATTATGAGAACATACCTGTCAGTAGGAATTCCACATGTTTATATTTCATTGGATATTCCTGTCCATGAGCATTTTTAATGGTTCTTAGACTTTAAAATTATTATTAATTCTTGTCACAACTCATGAAATTAGATGTATTATAGTAAACCATGATAATAACAGTTCATGAAGAAGATGAGTACATTGGATTTATCATGAATGATGTGTTATTAATGAATAAGTTGAGGAAGGATTTGTCCCTTCTATATTAAAGGAAGCTGAAATCTCAATAGTTTTATTGAAATAGAACGGTTGCATTAAATTCCATGGACATGGTGTAACAATGAGTTTATTTTAAATAGTCATAGAAAGATGTATCAAACGTATAGGTTGATGACATAGGTGTGAAACCTGCTTGATGATATATTGTGAAAAGGGATTATATTACACACTGATCACTCATATGTGGTTATGGATGTTATGACATTAACTTATTTCTCTTGGGTTCCCTGACCCATTTATATACTTGGAATTTAGGAAATCCTACCTAATGAAAATGAGAAAAAGCCTAAAGGGATACACACTAAGTGTTTCCATTGATCTCAATTGACTTCTATTTGAATTTAATTATTGGAATAAATATTATTCTCAAGACTGATGAATAATTTTATTCAGGATTAATGATCACATAAATTAATTAAATATTTATTCATAAGGCAATTGTTAAATTATGTGTATATATAATATTTATTTATTTATTGAATTAATAATATTAAATTTATTCAAGTATTCAATAAATTTCTAGGAGGAATAGTGGACCAAGATTGAGTCTAGAAATAAATATTAATTTAAAATATTTTAAAATAATAGTTATCATTGTTCCAGTTAGTGCACACCATGGAATAAAAATAATAATATTCTTTTAATACATAGCATGAGGTCAGAAACAATTTTAATATTTTATTATAAGAACTTGTGAAATTATATAAATTACAATCCCTAATCCTAGGTCTATAAATAGGCCACTAATACATTATAAGATAGGTTAATCGAGAATCACTATGCATAAAAAATTTCTCTCTAGAATCCCCATTTTCCTTCTCACATCCTTTAAAGAATGAGAAGACCAAGAGAATTTCTTCAAGTCTGAAGAAATGTGAAGTGATCAAGATGAATAATATAACATGATAAATTGGTTGTACTTTCACCAAAATATTCATTTTTGTCATTAAAAAATCATAGAAGCATGTGTGAATAACTACTAGATATATTCTACACTTGGATCCTACAAGACAAATGAAAAATTACCTAAAAGGGTTTCAAAGGATCAATATCTATTATGAAGAAATATCTCAAGAATTAGGTTTTTAAATTATAAATTTAATGTGAAAAATACATTCTCTTGGTCTCAACATCCTTTCTGGTCAATATTCATTTGTAATAATTTAATTGGTTATGGTGTTTATATATTTTATAATTTTAAAATGATCTGTTGAACCCAACATTTACTAAGTCGAGTTCATCCTCAATAAGCGCTTCCACTACAACTAGATCTATCAAGTGGTATTAGAGGGATCAAATTAAAATTTATAATTATTTATTTTATTTTTGATTATTTCACATTTAAAAGTTAAAATTCATTTGAAGTTTTAATTCATTCTTGACAGATCATCAAAATCCATTCTTCTCCTTCTTTGTTTCTCACTCATATTACCAAGATTAGTTAATAATTAACGAAGATCACATCTGTAGGTTCCAATAATTATGGATGGATAATACAATACTACATGACGTGTACTCCTTTTTTACTCATAGTGTAACCTTGTTCATTTCATGAGGACACTTGTGTGGATTTTGAGTCTTCACGTAATTAGTTTAAGCCTCTATAATAAATGCATTTCATGTTGACCAGACATGGAGGAACACAAATTTTTTGGACTACACATCATTTAGATTGACTACACACCATGTAGTCCATATGTTTTTAATGTGGAAAAAATGTGGTCAACCCAACTAATAAAATTAATACACCATGTGTATTTAATACACAACATATGCAGGCTAGCAGCCATGTAACTTAAAGTACATACCATGTACTTCATTAATGTTCATGAGAAGTACATGTCGAGTGCCTAGGTTGTACTGTGGACATCCAATGAAGAAATGTACACAGCATGTGGCTAGTTTGAAAATGCCATTAACTTTACCTATTTATGTCAAAATATTAAATTTAATTTATTATTCCATAAAACCTTATCAACTTGAGTTCTGTGGGTCATTAAATTTATAGTACACATTAGTTGATAGGTTTTATATTATATTAAATTCTTAATTAATTCCATGTAATATTCAAAACTATAAATCATGTATGGTTATTATATACTAAAGACTCTACACATTAAATTATACATGATATGTAATTTTCATGTGTTCTGTGTGACATTAAATTTTCTGTACGTGTCATGAAATTATGATAAATGACATGTACAAAATAACCCATATGATTTCATTTTTTACAATTAAAACTATACCAGGTAGTTTCGATAGGTACTCGCCAAGTTGCTTCTAATTACAAAGTTGTGTACTATTTTATTGAGTTTTAAATAAAATAAAATAATTTATTTTATTTAAAATAAAAGTGGATGATAATTTTAGGATGATTTTATAGAATAATATAAAATGAATAAATTTATTAATAATATAATTAATCAAATTAATTAATGTGTGTTTTATCTTATCTGAGAATTAATTGAAATGAATACTAACAAGTTGTTTTAAATTCATAATTGTTTTATACGTATGACCAATCATGATCATTGACTAGACTTATGTATGTGTTGGATTAATTTAATTTAATTTATTTCATGGTTTTGAAAATATTTATTATGAAATTAAATATGAATGATTGCGTGTCATCCCTACCTCTTTTATTATGAAGTATATGCGTGTCCAAGATTGTTTTATGCAATTCCTCTTAACCAATCCTTTGGTTCCCCTCATCTGTATTTGATTTATAAAACATATTTAATAAAATGAGTATCTTAAGGTGTATAGATTTAGTTAAAGGTGAATTAGAGGAAGAGGTGGTTCAAGATAGAACCAAGATGAAACCAACATCAGAGATATATAGGTGCACATGAGGAATGCTACACCTCATTCCATGACTGACATAAGAAGTTTCCCTAGAGTCATAGGTTTATTTATTGTATGATCAATAAATTAACCATTATATACGCACATTTTCATTTCATTCATCCATTCATTCATTCATTTATATTATTTTTTTCTTATTCATGCTTTATTTTATGGATGCAAGGCTGAAATCACAAAAAAAAAAGAACTAAAATGAAAATATGGAATTAAAATAAATGGGTTATGAGTAAATGTTTTATTAGAATGTGGTTAATACCAAAAGTAAAATCCACTTTATATCAATAATAAATATTAAATATTAAAGAAGAAAAACTACGTATAATAAACAAAATCTCACAAGTTAATATTAATTCATTAAGCCTTCCATCATCATAATTAAGATGGATCCAAGTTAATGTGTTGGTTAAACCTCCATCGAGGACACTTTTAATTATTATAAGTATTAATTAAGATAGTGGGGTTACTTAAAATGATATATATTGGTTTTAATGACCTTTGTCTATCCAATAAAAATTTAGAGGCAAGTGTTAAGGAAATTTGAGTCAGGATTTATGGATTGGGGGGGTCCAATCAATGGTTTAAGGAGATTCTAGTTTGCAATTGGAAATATTGCCTACCTAATTACTTTCTTATAATTTTCATGGCCTCCATCTATAATATTAGTATCCTTTCCACTGGAATGACTACAATTATGGGACATTCTAAGTTTAATGGCGAGGGATATTGAGACTTTATAAAATAGCGGGAGAATTAATAAAATTAAAATTATTATAGTTTCACATACATTATAATTAAGTGAAGTAATAATAATTTAATATTTTATAATTATAGTATAATGGAAAGTTCATTAACGACATTATAAATATGATAAATTTTAGAGAAAGACCATATACTTACTAGCAGTAACTTCTATGAATGGTTAAAACACTTATGAGTAGTGTTTCACCATGAACAGAAATATTACATGCTAGAATCACCATCGCCTAATCTTCATACTTAGGAGGTGAGTGATGATGATTTATCTATCTATGATAATAAAATCAATGAAGTGGTAAAATTTAAATGTTTAATGCTTTTATCCATGTCAAATGAACTCATGAAGCCATATGAATACATGGATGCTTGTAGAATGCTTCAACATATTTTTGGTCTATATCAGGAGAGAGATATATGGGAATTGGTTGAGATATCCAAGAAAATATTTCAAAGAATTTTGGAGAAGGTGCACCGAATTGGCATCATGTATTCAAACTCATTGGCTACATTGAGAACCTATAGGTTCTTGGGTTTAATCTACCCAATGAACTATACATCAATCTTATTATTTCACAAATCCCCTAGAGCTTCTATATCTTTGTTGTTAATTTTAATATGAACTACATAGAGAAGTATCTCCCAGATCTCCTTACTCCACTTCACTAAGTTGATAAGAATATAAATAATGAAAATACTCTTGGATTTATGGTGAATAAAAGGAATGGCCATGTGAAGAGTTCTAAGTCTAAAGATTCTTTAGAACACCCTTCCAAGAAGAGAAATATAAAAGGGAAATCAAGGGAACATGATTCTATTGGTTTCACATGTGATAAGAAGGGCCACTAGAATAAAAAATGCATCTAGACAAAGAATCAAGGGGAATCATAAGGTTTATTCATTTTAAAGTGTAATTTATCTGTTTTTACTAATTGATTATTAGACACAACATTTGGTACTCATATATGTATTAAAATATATGAACTAAGTAGATTTTAGAAAATTTCATGAGGAGATATAGATCTATAAGAAGCAAATGAAGATGGACTTACTGCTATGGCTATTGGGGACTAAAACCTCACGTTTCCAATGGGAATGATCTTGGATTTGAAGTATTTTTATTATGTTCAATCAGTTAACAAAAAATTATATCTATATCCAAACTTGATAAAAATTTATTTATTTTAAAATTTGGGAATAAGTGTTGATTATTTATAAAAAATAATTTCTTATTGTAAGAAATATTTAAATAATGTCCATTATATGTTATATTACACAAACCAAGAAATGGAAATTGATGACAAGAATAGTTCACATGATTCATACCACACCCAACTATGGAATCACTGTCAAGGTCATATAAATGAATAATGTTTGACTATATTACACCAAGATGTATATTTAAAATTCTTTGAACTAAAACCACTTGGTTCATGTCATTCATGTTTACAAGGAAAAATGACCAAATCTCCATTTAGTGGAAAAGGTGACATGGCCACTAAGATTCTTGAGTTGGTTCATATTGTTGTGTGTGGACCATGTATGGTTAAAGAAAGTGGTGGGTACTCATACTTCATAATTTTTAATGATGATTTTAGTAGATATGGATATCTATACTTAATGAGGTATAAATCATATTAATTTAGTGATTAAAGGAATATAATAATGAATTTGAAAACTATCTTTGTGAGAAGATTAAGAAACTCTGATAATACCATAGAAGAGAATATCTTAATAAAGTCTTCATTGATTATTTATAGGAGTTTTAGATTCTATCCCAGATCACTCATCATTATAGACCATAATAGAAAAATGTAAGTGAAAGGAGGAACCAAGACCTATTAGATATAGTGAGATCAATGATGAGTTATGCGACTCTTCCATTATCCTTTTGGGGGTAAACATTATAGAAAATAGGACACATTCTACACTGAGTTCTAACTAAAGTGGAAAATAGTTTTCCACATGAAATTTGGTATGTAAATAAACCCGTGTTTCCACATATATGAGTGTGGGGATACAAAGTGTTTGTTAATGATATTTTTGGTAAAAACATTTCACCCCAAGGAACTAAGTGTATCTTTATATGATATCCCAAAGAAACAAGGGGATACTACCTATATGACTCTTCATATAAAAAGTTAGTGGTTTATAGGTGTCCCACATTCCCTGAGAAGTATCATATCTCTAAAATTCATAGTGGGATTGAGATAGAATTTGAATAATTCTAGGATCATGATACATAAGAGTTGACATAATAGTTTACATAAGAAAATATTCCACAAAGCACTATGGAAGATAACATTCCAGAGACAGAAGTACTACATAGGAGTACAAGAGTGGTTATAGAACCTAAAAGATATGATTTTCTAGTTATCAAGGATATTGAATCATTATCAATTGATAATAAGGATCCTATAACTTAAAAGGAATAAGTAAGTGGAATTTTTTTCCATATATAAATAATCTATGAATTCCAAAATGGATTCCATATTCCAAAACCAATTCTAAATTTTGGTAGATCCTATAGTGGATGTAAATCCTATTGTTGGTAAATAGTATTTAATAATAATATAGAAATGTATGGATAAGTCATTACTTATAAGGCATGAATGGTTGAAAATTATTTCAAAAAATGTTAAGGAATTTACTATATGAAACCTTTTCACTAGTTTATATGCTAAAATGAATCAAAATTATACTTACTATAGTAGATTTTCATGAATATGGGATTTCTAAATGGATGTAAAAATAACCTTCCTTAATGGGAACCTTTTGGAAGATGTTTATATGACACAACCTGAAGGGTTTGTGACTCCAAAGGATTTTAACAAGGTATGAAAGTTGTAGATATCCATTTATGGGTTAAAGTAAGAATCCATGTTAGGGAACATTCATTTAGATGAATACATGAAAAAATTTGGTTTTATAAAGAATGAATGTGAGCCTTGCGTATATAAACAGTTTAGTGGGAGTGTAGTAATTTTTTTAATAGTTTATGTCAATTACATAATAATTTTTGTAAATAAAATACTAGTCTTATATCCTAGTAAATCCTGGTTGAACACATGCTTATCTATGGACTTAGGCAAAGCTACATATATTCTTGCGATCAATATACATCATTATAGATCTAAGAGGCTTCTCAATCTAAGTCAATGTATATATATTGAGAAGATACTAAAAATATTCAATATGGAAAAATCCAAGAGGGTAATGTTTCCAGTGTCACATGACATTCATATTTTCAAGAAAAATTATCCCTAGAAACATGAAGAAAGACAAAGGATGACAAGGATTCCATATGCATCGGTGATTGGGTCAGTTATGTATGTTATGCTATGTACTAGAATAGATGTATCCTATGCCTTAATCATGGTATGATGATATCAAGACAACCTAGGTGATCACCATTGGATGGAATTAGAGGCTGTCCTTAAACATACTAGGATAACTAAGGATATATTTCAAGTTTATAGAGTGTATAAGGATCTAGTCATCAGAGGATATGCATTTAAAAGTTTCTAAATAGTTCAAAATGATCTGAAATCATAGACGATATACATATTCACTACCAATAGAGGTTTTTTGAGTTGTAAGATCTTAAAGAAATCTATGGTCATAGATTCTAAATCAGAGTTTGAGTATATTTTTGGATTTTGAGGCTGCTAAAGTAGCAGTTTGAATATGAAACTTCTTTTAAGATATTGATATGATTCCTAGAAGTAAATATCCCATCATACTATATTATGATAATACTACAGTGGTGTCCCTCTAAAAGGATTAAATATCCCATAAATTAATGAATCAAATAATTTAGAAATATCATGTATCGAGGGATTTTTATTAGAGAGGTTAAGTTACAATGAGTAGAGTCTCCATGAAAGAAAACATGATAGACCCCTTGACTAAATCCTTAACTCAGCAGAAACATGATCATCATGTGAGGTCTAACATACTGAAAGTCCTAGGAAGTTGGATCTTTTCCATGTGATAATTTTTTAGAGTTAGTGTTCTAGATCCAACTATTTATACTTTAGATTACATATATATTCAAATAAGTGAATATTAATTTAAATATCTTATTACATATCATTAATATTTATGTTTGACTTTAATGTAATAATGTTCTATAGTATTTTTAGCATTAAAAGGGTATAGAAA
Source organism: Viscum album (assembly GCA_963277665.1). Taxonomy (NCBI): domain Eukaryota; kingdom Viridiplantae; phylum Streptophyta; class Magnoliopsida; order Santalales; family Viscaceae; genus Viscum; species Viscum album. Next base: position 309,170,441 of record OY728133.1, on the reverse strand, counting down.
CTTCCTGTTATGATGAGAACCTTGAAATTACATGATGGTATTCTTAAATATTGTTTTATGGCCATAAAACATTCTATGATAGGACACATATCATATTGAATTTCAGGTGTGATTACTCATAAGTAAATGAAACTTATTCTCATGAAGTTCACACTTGGTAATCTCCAAGATGGAAGATTATGAGAACAAACCCACCAATATGAATTCCATATGTTTATGTGTCATTGGATATTCCTGTTTGTGATCATGTCTGATGGTCCTTAGACTTTAAGATTATTATTAATTAATTTCATGGATCATTCACTTATATGAATTGTTGTAAACTATGATGATAATAGTTCATGGAGAAGTTGGGTATGTTGGGTGCATCATGAATGATGTGTAATTAATGAAAAAGTTGAAGAAGGATTTTTACCTTTCATATTAATAGATGTTTTTATCTTGACCCTTTGATTGAAATAGAACTATCCCATTAAATTCGGTGTCCATGTTGTAATAATGAGTTTCTTTCAAATAGTCAAATAAAAACATATCAATCATATAGGTTGATGACATAAGTGTGAAACCTAATTGATGAGATATTGTGATAGAGGTTTTATATTACACAATGAGTTCTCATATGTGGTTTTTGATGTCGTTACATTAACTTATTTCTCTTAGGTGCCTTAACCCATTTCTAGATAGTAATCTTGGACTTTAAGCAAACCCACCTAATGCCAATGAGAATGAATCCTAGACGGTCACACACTAAGTGTTTATATTAATCTAAATTAAATTATATTTGAATTTAATTATTGGAATAAATATTATTCTCAACATAGAGGAATAATTTTATTCACTATTAATGATCACATTAATTAAATAAATATTTATTCATAAGGTAATTGTTAAATTACATAGATATATTGTAACATCCCATTACCAGCTTTTAGGCACACATAATATATTATTTTAATCATATTTTGTTTGGGTATTATTTTAGGTAATTTATAGATTTTCTCAAATAATTTTGGAGGGGTTTTGAGGCTGTGTGTGGTTGTAACATGGTTAAGGGAAAACTGTGTGGTTTGGACCAACAAACCATGTAGTTTAGTCTAACAAACCATGTTCCATGTGATGGTGATCTGGAGGGGGGCATGTGGTGAGTGAAACCATGTTCCCTCTTCCAAACCATGTGACCTTGGATAAAGGGGGTTTATACAGTTAGTGCATGTTTAGTCTAACTATTTGGGAAAACCATTCACCCTTTCTAGAAGTCTAATTAGAGTGCACAGTTAGGCACATGGTTAGTACTAATCCTACAAGCTAACCTAGAAAACAATGCAGATGGTTTTTAATCCCCTGAAATTTTAAATTTACATCCCAAAACCCCCATTATGACCTATAAACACCTCCCAATCGATCCTAATTAAATATTTTAGTTTTTGGAGGCTCTCAAGAGGCGATTTCAAACCTCCAAACTCTCTTCTTCATGGATCAAAGTGCCAATGGATGTGATTGATCTCTCTCTGGTAAGTGAAACTTCTATCATTCGGAATCACTATTTTATTCTCTTAAATTATTATTATAAAGTGATGTATCCTCATATTATTGATGTATCTAATACTTGATTTTAAAGATTTTTATTCTAAGGATTCCTCTGTGATCTTCCTTACCTTTGATTCTCCATTGTTGATTTTTTTTTCTTGGGTGATTGATTATTTGGTCATTAAATAATGTGAATTTAAGGTAGGCTATTTCATATGGATTTTCCTTATAATTAAAACCTTGAATGATTTATTGAATTGAAATGGATTTTAAATTGTTTTATAAAATTTGAATTGGGTTGATTTTTATGACTGATTTTAAAGGCATGGGATTTGTGAAATTAAAAACTCTTTTAGGAGGCTTTGAAAATATGTTGTGGTTTTTGAGAAAAGATGGATTGAAATAAAAAATTTATTTGATGAGATGATTTGATTTTGGTTCTTGATAAAAAAGGATTTAAATGGGAGATGAATGTTAAAAGCATGAATTTTATAAAAATATCTATTTTTGTTTAGAAACTGAAATGGAATGTTGAGCTTAAAATTATGCATTTAAACTATGAATGATGGATTGAATTCAAATGAATGATTTTTATATGTTTTTTTCAATCAATTTTTTTATTGAAATAACATGTGACCCTGAGTAATTAATGGGTTATTAGGAAACACACATTAGGACTATGATTCCATATAAATGTATTGAATATGACAACTATAAATAAACCAAGTTCGGCATGATTTCCCCAAATCTATTGTTGATTGATTTTATCCCTATGGATTAATACTTAGGGATGTGTGAACAAAAATGTTTTTTTGTTGATTAAATAAGTAGTTTAAGGATACTAGAGCCTAAAAATAAAAAATATCATGGTATATGAACATGGTGATTTGTATTTATTTGATTATTACAAGCCAATGTTTGTTTAATTGTTTTACTCATCTCCTTTCAGTTTTATGGAAAATGTTCATTTAAGATAATTTTTGGTAGTACTACCATCTATCTGATTGGAAATCATATTTTTAATGATAATGTGGAAATGGTATTCCATGCATTGTTTTATTTAAATTGAAGTATAAATGGTTTATTTTTATTGGAATTGATTAAGGAATTTTTGGCGGAATTCTACTGGTATAGTTTTTCTCACACCCTACCTTTTCCTTTAAACATTTTTAGATTATGTTATGCTAGGTTTGAAAAAAGATAAAGCACCACTTAGGGGTATAGGATGTTCTTGATTCACAGAACCTTTGGTGATGGTGGTGACTGATGGAGCTATTATCTACTCATTGAATAGAGATTGTGAGACTTTTCTTTGATGTGTTTTCATTATTTTATTTTGGATGATGAAAATTTTGGGTTTTTTCTATCTATCTACTTATGGTACTTTTATACTTGAGGTGTTTTAAGCATAATAATTGTGTATTTATTTTCCCTATGTTGTTTTATATTTATGTTTTTTTCTTATGAAAAAACCATTCCCTTTTACTCTTAGTTGATGTCAGGCACTAGTCACCAATGCATGGGTATTGGAAACACCCTTGAGGCTATGTTAGTGTCAACTTGGTTATCAGTGTACTAGGGTATCTGGGTTGGTTCTTGAAAAAATGGCATCAAACGAGGTTGTGTTTCTCTCTTTGATGTAAGTATATAGTTAGGATGTCCTAGTAGAAATGAGGAGGGTTTTTAGGACTGAAGGGGTAGTTTACAAGCAAGTTCTTGGACATATCTCATCATTTCTATCCTTGAGTCACTATGAGTGTTTAGGAAAAGTATATTTGAGGAGTAATTTTACCCAATTATAATATTTTCCCTAAATTTGATCAGAATATATTGAAACCCTAATATTTTTAATTATATTAATGGAATTTATATACTTTTGTCTCCTGATTAAGTTGATGATCAAGGTATCCTTTCTGATGTTTTTGTGTTCCCTATTGATGTGTGTAGTATCTTGACCCTAAGAAGACATTTGAATAAAACTTAGGAGGGATCTGTCAATTAAATCATAGAAAGTGAACCCTCATATTGATCAGAACATTGTTGAGGTAGTAGTGTGTTCTTTACAAGATCTGGGATAAGCTTCCACACCCATTCCCATTTAGGATTCAATGGTAGAACCTCAAAGGGACAAAAACAGAGATCATTATCAAGAGTTTATTAAATATTAACTACTTGATTTCTAATGATTTAATGACCCTTAATAGGCATAGGGTTAGTTGAAAATTACTGAGCTACGTTTTAAGTTCTTGGAAATTCCAGATTTGATAAAGGATAAATGTGATACCTTTAAGCTTGAAGGGCCAAACAGAAGGTAGTGGGATTCAATAGTTATAAAGAAGAAACATGAATGCTTGGAGTATACATACTTTAGGGATATTTTCATTAAACAGTTATATAATTAATGCATGGTTTTAGAGAAGTTTATGGATTTTCTCACCTTCTAGAAATATGGAAGAATATTGAATCAATATGAAAACTACTTCATTGAGCGTGTTTAATTTTTTCTTAAGTTAGTGAAAAATGAGACTTTTAAAGACTAAAAAATTGAGGTGGGTCTTCAACCTTATATTCGATCTTAGGTTTTCATGTTGAATCTCACCTCTTATATGGATGTGATGGATAGAGTTTTGATGGATAAGCTTGACCTAGATGGTAATTTAGTATTGGAGGGATTTTCATTTTCTCCGAGTGGAATTTATATTGGTTAATTCAAAGGAAAGAGTATGTGTGATGAGTCTCATGGTAGATCATAACTAAAAAAATCATCCATACCTTATGCGTTACCTAATATAGGCCCATTTACTTTCTTATAGTGTGGAAAGGTTGGGAATTCAATGTGGGTTTGTATTGAGGCACAAAAGTTCTGTGGTTTATAAAGTATATTAGGATACCTAAAAAAAATTTGTCAAATATTTTCTATTATGTGATGTGGAACAGTCTCATCAAATTCAAAAGGTAATGTATTTCAATCAAATGCTTCAAGAACTAAGGGGTTCCAACAATAGGAATCTGGAATGAAGATTCTTCACATAGTGGAAGAGTCTCCATTGGAAGTTGATGCGGGTCCAGTGACAGTGAGAGGTACCACCACTATAGCTCATCTTTAGTGACTTCTTTATTTGATATTGGTGAATCTCATTCATTCTTATCGACTCATGTTTTAAATATGTTAAAACCTTCCTATAAATATTATGTTTTATGTGATGGAAATTTCTATGCCCCATGGAATAAAGAGAGCAGGGTCTCTGATGCCCATCATGTGACTTCTATTTAGAATAGATAAAACTTATCTATAATTTTATGTTTCCTGATATTAAACCTCTATATTGCATTATTTGGATGGATTGGATGATTTCTCATAAATCCTAGATTGACTGTTATCTTTGGTGGGTCTCCTCTACTATGCCCAATGGGGTGTGTTATGTATTTTAGAGAGTGGGACCTAAGGTCGAGTATAGCTATACCAGCCCTTCGAGAGTTGGGTAAAGTGATATCTATTTTATATTTTTTTAGCTTGATCAAGAATACTTTAGGGGTGGTATTACTTTAATAATCACCAATTTTACTGACGTGTTTCTGTTTGAATTTTATTGTTTACAATCGGTAAGGAAAGTTGAGTTCTTCATTGACTTGGTACCCGGTACCCAGACCATCTCTATTCCTTCTTACCATATGATACTGACTAAAATAAAAGAGTTAAATACTTAGTTGGATGATCTGTTAGATAAAGGATTAATTCAAATGAGTGTGTCAACTTGGATGATGCCCATTCTTTTTTCAAAGAAAGTTGATGTGACATTTCACTTTTGTGTTAATTACTGAAAACTCAATTGAGTGATGATAAATCATAAGTATCTGTTACCCTATATTGATGATTTTTTTGATCATTTTAAAGGGAGAAGTGGTTCTCAAAGATTGATCTTAGGTTTGGTTATCACTAGATTAGGATCAAGGAATATGAAATTCTAAATTATCCAATTTATAGTTGGTAAGACCATTATGAGTACCTTATTATTCCTTTTGGCCTTAACAACAATCCTTTAGTTTTTATAGAACTAATGAACAAGATATTTCATGAGTATCTTTATTCATTCGAGGTGGTATTTATGGATAAAATTTTTGTTTACTCTAAAACTAAGGAGGATCATGTACGTCACCTAAGAATAGTTCTTGTAATTTTGGGAGATTTTTAAATTTATGAAAATTTATCAAAATGTAGTTTATGGATTCAAGAAATTAAGTTCTTGGGACACATAGTCTCTGAAAATTATATTTTAGTCAATCAAGAAAAGGTAAAGGATGCTATGACATGGTAACAACTACAAAATATTTTTGAGAATCATAGATTCTTGAGGTTAGTGGGGTATTACCATTAGTTTGTTAAGGATATCTCAAAGTTAGTTTCTACGATGACCATGCTCACTTGGAAAGGAGTCAAGTTCATTTGGGATTTGACGTTTCATAATTATTTTGATGATTTGAAGTTCCTTTTGACTTTTTCCACAATGTTGACTCTTCCAAAGGTTGGGTAGTTCTATGTGGAATTTTGTGATACATCAATTTTGGGTTTAGGATACATTCACAAATAGGGTGATTAAGTGGAAACTTATGGTTCCAGATAGCTTAGTATACATGATAAGAACTATCATACTCCGGATTTTGAACCTGAAGCTATGATGAATTCTATTAAGAGTTGACAACATTACCTTATTGGAGAGAAGTTTTCCATTTATTCTGATCACAAAAGTATGAGTTATATATTCTAATAAAAAGATATGAGTCTCTGTTAGAGATGATGGATAGATTACCTAAAGTCATTTGATATAACATCTCTTACACACCTTGTAAGGAGAATATCATTACTGATGCATTGAGAAAGAAACCTCTAACCTAGTCCATGAAAGAATCATCAGAAGAGTGGAAACTGATGGTTATATTTTCTCATATGAATTTAGGAGTTCAAGAGGATGAGACTAAGATTTTTATTACATGTGTTCAATTAAAATACACTATTATTGAGAAGATCCTTCAGGATGATTATCTTGATGAAGAGTTTTATGGCATTAAGTACTCTTTTTATGGTGGAGAGACCATCACAGAGTGGTCATTCTCTACTGAGGGTATCCCTGGTTTTTGAAAATGGTATATTATATCTTCAACCATAAGAAAGGTTGTGATGTGTGATTTCCATAATTCATAGTGGTTAGTGCACCCTAGTACCAAGAAGATGTTCTACGATATGCAGTGAAGATTTTAGTGGCCAGGTATGATATGAGATATCACTGATTTTCTTTCCCATTATTATAACTATCAGTAGATCAAGGATGAGAACTAGAGACCTTCAGGTTTACTATAACTCCTTCCTATGATGACTTGGAAGTAGGATAAGATTTCAATGGATATCATGGTTGGGTTTTCGTGTACCCGTCAAAGGAATAATGTGATATGGGTGGTTATTGATTGAAAAAATAAATTATATTACTTCTTACCCGTTCAATATACAACCAAAGTTGATGAATTGAGAAGTATTTAAGTGAAAGAGATCATAATATTTCATGGAGATCCTTCTATTATAGTTTATGATAGGGATCCCCAGTTAACTTATTATTTTCCGAGAGGCCTCAAGGAGGTGATGAGATACTAGGTGATATTGACCATGATATATCATCTACAGATAGATGGATAGACATAACTAGCTATACAAATCCTAGAAAACATGATTCATGCTTCCATTGTGTTGGTCATAGATTGGAGAAGCTTCTTTGGTTGGGCCTAGTTTGTTCTAAGAGATGACAATGAAGGTTTATTTGATTCATTAGATAATGGTGATGACTAAGAGAATGTAAAAATACCCTATTGATCATTTTCAATTCCCTTTGGAGTTTTCAGTTGGTGAACATGTGTTTCTAAGAGTTTTAACTAGGTTGGGTCATTGATGGCTGGTAAAACAAGGAAATCTTGCACTGAGATATGTGGGATTGTTTGATATTTTGGAGAAGATAAGAAAAGTGGCCTATATTTTGGAATTTAAACCTCAGTTGAAATTGATTCATAATGTGTTCTACATATCACAACACAAAAATTATCTTTCTAACCTATCTCATGTCTTGATCTTGGAAGACCTTGATGTGGAACATGATTTAAACATCACTGTGCATCCAATTCAGATTATTGATTATGTGATGAAGGTGATTTATGGAAAATACTTAGATATAGTTCATGTGATTTGATAGTATGGTTCTCATTATCATGATACTTGGGAGTGTGAGGCATTGATGAGAGAGTAGTGACCCCATATCTTTGATATAGAGTCTTCTTGATAGTATTTATGAGGGAAGAAAGAATTTATGGAGGGGATATTGTAACATCCTATTACCATCGTTCAATTGATTCTAATATCTTATTTTGGTCATATTTTATTTGGTTATTATTTTGGGTTATTTACAGAGTTTCTTACATAATTTTGGAAGTTTTTGAGTCTATTCACGGTTGGGGAATGATTAGGGTAAAATGTGCGGTTTGGCCCACCAAACTGTGTGCCACATAATGCTGTTCTAGAGGGGGTGCATGGTTTGTGAAAACAACACAACCTCTCCTCCAAAACATGCATCCATGGAAATAGGGGATTTTCAAAGTTAGAGTATGGTTATTCAAACCATGTAGGAAAAAAATTCACCCTTTCTAGAAGCCTAATGAGGGATCATAGTTAGGTGCATGGTTAGTACAACCCAAGTGATCAAAATCAACAAATCGTGTAGATAATTTTTTAAATCCATTAAATTTTTTTTAATCAAAATCTTAAATCCCCTTTTATAACCTTTAAAAACCTCCAAATCATCCATTATATGATCCTTTTTCTTTTTGAGTCTATCAAAAGGAAGTTTGGGTCCTCCAACTTCTATTCTTCTTGAATCAAAGTCCCAGTGGATGCGATTGATCTCCCTTTGGTAAGTGAAAATTCTATAATTTAGAATTACTACTTTATTATATTATCTTATTCTTAGAGAGTGATGGATCCTCATATTATTTCTGGATATAAACCTTTATTTTATGGATTTTGATTCGAGGTATTACACTTTGATCTTCCTCAAATTCGATTCTTTGTTGAAGATTTCCCATCTCAGGTGATTAATTATTTGAATGTATGATCATGTGACCTAAAGGTAGGTGTTACCATATGTATTTTCCCTATAATTGAAACCTTTATTTCCTTATTGAATTTTAATTTAATTTCAATTATTTCTAAAACTTTAATTGGGATTATTTTTATGACTAACTTCAAAGGTGTTGTATTTTTAAAATAAAACCTATTTTTAGAGGCATTAAAAATATTTTGTGGTTTTTGAGAAAAGATGGCCTGAAATGAAATATTTATTTTATGAGATTATTTGATGTTGGTTATTGAGAAATAAAGGATTTAAATTAAATATGAATTCTAAAGGCATGAATTTGATGAAATCTATTGTCTTGGTTTAAAAATTGAAATGGCTTGTTAAACTTGAAATTGGGAATTTGAAATGTGAATAATGAATTGAATTAAAATAAATGATTTGTACAATTTTTTTATTTGATTGATTGATTAAACTAATATGTGATTCTGATTTTTTGGTGGGTGATTAGGATAAGTAAACTAGGACTCTGACTCCATAGCAATAGATTCATTATGAAAACACTAACTAAAAAATGTTCATTATGATTTCCCTGGATGAGTTATTGGTTGATTTTATCCCAATGCCCTAATCCTTGGCGATGTGTGTGAACACTATATATGTGTTGATTGAATTATTAGTGGGAGGATCCTATATCTATAAAATAAAAAATATCAGGGCATATGACCATGGTTCTTTGTTTTAATTTTATTATTACATGCCAATTTTTATAGAACTGTTTTACTCATGTCCTTTATGTTTTATAAAAAAAGTTAATTTAATCATATTTTTGGTATAGAATATATCTACCAAATTTAAAATAAGGTTTTTATTGAGACCATGAATATGGTATTTCCTAATTTTTTTATTTAAATTAAATCATAAGTGGTTCATTTTTATTGGAACTGCTTACATATTTTTTTGTGGAATCCTACTAGGCTATTTTTTCTCACACCCTACCTTGGACTTTAGAAAGTTTTAGATTATGTTATTCCAGGTTTATAAAATTAGAAAGTTCCACATGGAGGTGGAAGGTGTTATTGATTCATAGAACCTTGGGTGATGTTGGTGACTGATAGAGTATTTTTCTACTCATTTCATGGAGATTATGAGACTTTTTCTTGATGGATGTTGTGTCGTTTTCTTTTGGATGATGTACTGTTTGGGTTTTTTTTCTATCTATCTGTTTATGGTACTTTTCTCCTTGAGGATTTTTTTTCATACCGATTCTGTATTTATTTTTATTTTTCTATTCTATATTTTAGGGTTTTTATTATGGGAAAACCATTCCCTTTGAATTTTAGTTGATATCAGGTGTTAGTTTCTAACCCATGGGGGTTAGGAATGCCCTTAGGTATATGTTAGTGACAATCGAGGTATTAGTGTATCAGGGTATCTGGGTTGGTTCATGACATATATAGTATTTATTTATTTAATTAATAAATAATTAATCTATTTGGGTATTCAATAAATGACAAAGAGGATTAGTAGACCAAGATTAATTCTAGTGATACATATTATTTTACAAGATGATAAAATAATATTTATCATTGTTACAATTAGTGTGCACCATGAAATAAAAATAAAATAATATTTTAATACATGTATTGAGGTCATACATGAGTTTAAAATTTTATTAATTACACTTGTGCGATTAATTAAATGAAAAACCTTAACCCCAAGTCTATAAATAGACCACTAATGCATTCAGAGAGAGGTAAATTGTGAATCATTGTGTACAAAAAAATTCTCTCTAGAATCCTCATAATTCATCTCACATCCTCGAAATAATGATAAGATAAATAGAATTTCTTCAAGATCAAAGAAATGTAAAGTGATAAAGATGAAAAACATAAGATGATCAATCGACTGTGCTAGCACATGATGATTCATTATTATCTTTCAAAGATCATAAGAGCGCGTGTGGATCACAATTAGTGGGATTCTACACTAGGATCCTATAAGTGAAATAATGGATTAACAAAAAGGATTTTTTATGAATAACATATAATATGAAGAAAGATATAATTAATGTGGTAATAATTTTTATGATTTAACTAAATTAATTATAAATTTAACATAAAAAACATTCTCTTGGTTTCAAAATTCTTTCTTGTCAATATTCAATAGGAAAAATTTTATGGGTCATGAAATTTATATATTGTACAATATGTCAATGATCTATAGAATCTAACATTTGTTTATCCAGGATTGTCCCTAATAAGGGCTTCCACTTGAACCATTAGGTCTCAAATTAAATATATAACTAGCCAAATAAATGATGCAATCATGTTAAAAAATTTACGAATTCCAATGATTTGAAAGAGAAAAATCACAAGTTATAGATCAAAAAACATTACTCAATACTCTCAAGAAAAAATGAAATGTAAAGAATATTCCAAAAAGGTTTAGAAACCTCTCAGGTTGGGAAATATATTCAATTTGGATAGTACTAGCTCACATGAGTTTCAAAATCAATCAAAATTCCATAAATAAAAAGATTAAAAATTAGGAAACAAAACTCATTTAAAAATAATTTAAATAATAAAATATTTAAATCAAGTAATGTTACAAAAATACCAATATGATTTGAATTTTACAATGCATTTGATTAAGCTCAAGAATCCCGAAATCAAACCAAAAATAAAAAATAGAAAAAACATAAAAAATTCTGAAAACCCCTAAAAATAGGAAGAACACAAAAAATTCCGAAAAATAGATTGAAATACCCCTAAAATTAATATTAACTACCCTTCAATTTAAGAACAAAAATAATTATAAAGATAATGGTATAAAAACCAAAAGTAAGGAAAGAAACAAACTAATTTTTTTAGTGACATAGTTTATTTAAGCTTCTAAAGTCTTCTAGTATAGACCTACAAGAAAGAAAGAACAAAAGATGAGAAATTTATTGAAATAAAATAATTAAAAATAAAGATAAATACAAAATAAGTGTTGGTTTAGGTAATGGTTTTTAACTTCCACTAGTTAGTAGTTCTATCTAGTCATCCCCAATCAAAAGGTTGGTGTGGTTTCTTGCTCATGAACCACCAAATCTATTTAGATATAGTGCTATTAAACTTTAAATACTTTTATAATACACCATGTAAATTTAAAATTAGATATATCCCCTTATAAATGTAGTATAACTTGAAATTTTAGGGAATGAGAAAGAATGGGTCCTCTTCCTTTACTTTGGACACAACCTCTTTGGACTCCTCTTTAACTTGATCATCCAATCCCTTCTCATATGAAGCGGTATTAGAAATTCAAACAAAGGGGAAGTTAGTGAAAATATTAAATTGAATAAAATTTAAATATTAATAATTAATATAAAAGTATTCCCATTCAAGTAGGCCATCTTGGAACATGATCTCTTTAGGAAAGGCCATTGGTAAATAGGCCTCAGCAAGTGTACCTTCTTATTCATCATTCACTAAGGAAATCCGTGTGTTGTAAAAATCTAAAAATTTAATTTAGTGGGAGTAATTTATCAATTTATTTTAAATAAAATAAAAAATAAATGATTTTAAAGAAATATTATCTCCCTGAGTAATATCAGCTTCAATTTCTTCTTCTTTGATCAGTGCCTCTTGGAGTAGGGTTATCAGAGTTGGAGGTAGATTGTTAATATCCTCCAATTATTCTTTAAATTCCACCACTTGGGTGGTACAATATTCCAAATAAAGTTAGATGTATATATGTATGGTTTTTTATTTTCAAATATTGGATAACCACATACCGTTTCAACTTCTATAAAATTAACCCAATATTCATCTAAATCATCTTGATCTCCTAGAACAACATCAGTTGGAATATCTATTTATTTAACCTCCTTAAAAGATGGAATGAAGAATTTAGAGACTAATACCTCCATATTTTCATCCTCACATGGTTCTTCAATTTAAAAAGTTTAAAAAAACAATCATAGTTTCCTCCTTTTCTTGATCACATTTTCATGTTTTTAATTTCTTAATTGAAGTTGAAATAATTTCTATTTGATTCTATAATTCTTCAATAATTTTTGAATTATTTTGAAATTAATTCCAATATGATTCTTACCTACTATAATCATAAAATTTTTTATCAATAGGATAATCATATGAATAATAACTACGAAAATAAATCTTTTACCTAAGAGAAAAAATATACAATGAAAAACTATTTTTTTTAGTTTTTGAAACTTATGAGTTTTTTGATTTTTTATGAAAAATAGTGCATGAAAGTTATTGGCCTCCCACAAAATGGTGCTAAATTAATAAGAGGTATTTTTCATGAATCCCTATTAATAAATTCTTATTTTTCTAAGAATACAAAATAGTGCACAACCTAGGGTCAATCTCTAAAGTAGTACACTCACACACACCATTTTTTTATTGCCATTATTTATTATATAAAAATATACCACTAAATTAAATCTAAAAAAATGGGGTTTTTTAAATGAATATGATATAAATATAAATATATATATGATATAAAAATATTTAAAAATGAAAAATAAGATTCAAATTATCCAATAAGAAAGAAGACCACTTCTCTTAGGAGTTCATAGTTATGTTAACATCATTTTTTAAAAATATAATCTCATTATACCATTCAATGTATAGATCAAACCTATAATTATACAACCTCCTATTCAAATTTATATTATCCTACACTAACCCTCTAGATGTAAGAAAATCCCCCTCACATCATTTCCATTATTCTACTCCATTGTATGTAACATTATTATAAAAAAGTAGAGTAAAAATGATGAATAAGAGGAAGAATATAGTAGTAGGGTAAAGGGAGAAATAACATACCCAAATTAATTTAACCATTTCTGAAATCATAGAACAAAATAACAAAAAAACATCATAGAATAAATAACTCAAAACATTACTACTCCCCCCTTGAAAAATAGTGAGGTTTAGTTCTCAACAATCATGGAGATGATAGAAGCATAAAGGAGGAGACATAAAAGAGAAAATGAAAATATAAAATAGGGACGTAGATAAGACTAATATATAATATTTATAATAGTATTACACAACAAAAACCCTACTAAGATATTGAAAAATTTCTAACTCTTTTGAAATGAGGATGGGGAAAAATTTATAGGCATGAGGGGTGGAAAATTTTGGCTCCAAATCTCTCATTCAAAAGTTTATAGTTGTTTGAGAAAATAAATGGATGAATATATTAAAGTTACCTTTAATGAAGTTGTTCGTACATCTCTCTTTTATCTACCCACAAAAAATCAGATCATTTCGAAAATTCACTATAAAAAAATATAGTTAACCATGTATTTATTTAACTTTACCTACGTTTATAAATGTGGCTAAATTTTTTACTAATTTTTTGTAAAAACGTAAGGAAACAAGGTGTTCGTAAATCATGGGTATTTTACCGAGGTTTTTAAACACATTTAAATCAAATATATTTTACATATATTTAAAAAATCTAGTAAATAGTATTTTCTTATAAAATTTTACAATATTTTTTACCCCACCCAGTTTGAAAACGTTGTCGCCTACCCATCACCTCCCCTAACACACCTCACCCCTACCTAACAAAACCATAACCGCCTATAACCCCAAACCTATTTACTCATACCTCACATCCCTTCTCCCCTAACACACCCCATCACCTCCATATTGGAAAATTAAATTAGATATTAACTTAAATTAATCAAGGATTAAAAATATAAGATTATGATATGTTATAAAATAAAAAAAGGTTACATAAATAAAAATTCGTATCTATCATTTGTGTGTTGGATCAAAATATCCAATACTTAATTGGTTTGATAATAGGTACACAATGATATTTATGTGTAGTATTTTTATTCTATATTGTGGGTGGGGGTTTCACACTCTAGGGTGTTATTCTGTCCTAGAGCATAGATGCATGGGCACTAGAACTTGATATATATTATCAGGGGTTCACTTTATGGGGTGTTCCTTAGCTCCCTAGACTTAATACATAGGTTATAGGGACTTTATATGTGCACTAGGATTGATTGAGGCACAAGTGACCTAACTATATTGACCTATGTGATCCTAGTCCTATTTACCATTGTGCTATGTTTTGTACTATTTTACACATGATTTGATAAATGTAACTGGTTATTTTAAATATTTTAATAGAATTTTTTACCTGAATTTTATTTAGAACTATGGAAAAAGGGGAACTATTTAATATGATTTTGATATTAAACTGTTTAACTTCTTATCATGCCATGCTTTCTATAAATTGATCATGTGAGATTATTGTATGAAGAGTTGATATGGAATACCTGGGTGAGATCCTACTGAGCCTATTTAGATCAATACCTGCACATTCCCCTAAGAATGTGTGTACCTTATATTATCTTTTGGTGTAGGAAAATACAAGGTACCACAATGAAGCAATGAAGTCTTAAGTTAGCTGAGTATGAGTATCTGGTGGCGAGATAATGGGACGTTTCCCATATATCACATGGAGTAATAGTTTCTTTTGTTTTCTTTTTTGGTTGCTGGACATGTACTTGGGTTTTTACCGACTTATTTAGTTGTATTGCTACCACTATATTTCTTTGATTATGACATGTATTCTATTTCTGGTTTTACTTTCTATATATATTCCATGTATATTATTTTATGTTGGGAGAATTGTTCTATTTATTTTTTGGTTGATGCTTGGATTCTAGTCACTAGCCTGGGGGAATTGGGAACACCCATTAAGTATATAGAAGATCAGTTTGGGTACCTGTTTTAGAGGGTATCTTGGGTCAGTTCATTAATTTCAATGAATGAATTCAAAATTACATTTATAATGTCTTTTTAAACTTCAATGATCAACAAAATTTTGCATTTATCTATTATGTTTAAAACAAAAAGTCATTAAATTTATTGATTTGATGACCTCCTAAACACTAATAAACTTACTGTATGACTGAAGACATGACATGATATTTATTTTTCAATCAGGGCCTTAAAAGTCCATGTATAGGCCTTCGAGCCTCTGGGATTTTGAGCCATAAAAAATTATAATGGGATTTCGATCCAATGAGCTTTTTGGCCATGTATCATCCCAATTGAAAAAGAGAGATTTATTTCTTTAATATAAAAGGGGGGTGTTTCCCCTACCTATTAAAAAATATATATATTATATATATAATTATATTTTGATTAATATCCCATATTAATAAAACAATATCTCATTATCATTAATTAAATATCACATAATTAATTAATAAAAGAATTTCCATATAATCTATAGTAATTTTTTGAAACTTTAGGAACAAATATTTATTTAGTTAAATAATTAAATTATTGAGTATTCAATTAAATATTATATTCAAATTAATTGATTAAATTTATGATTCAATTATGTCCCAACCCTTAAATTATTAATCCATATTTGTAAATCTCACGGTATGATCCTTAACTTTTTTTATAACATTGATAATAATAATTAATCTTATTAATAGTTATAAATATCCAAGTTATAAAAGGTTTGACATGATTCAATCAGTGTGAAAATGTTACTTCTAGCCAATACATTGTATATGAACACAAAATGAGGAAAATGTCAATCATATATAACCCTAATCATGTTTTTTCAATCATCTGAGTAGATTAATGAGATAAATTAAAACATATTATATATTTTTATATACCCCCACTATTGGTTGTGGGGTGGTAAGGGTTGGGGGGGGGGGGTTAGGGGCTGGTCATGAGATCAATTCCACAAGCCTGTATGTTTAATGTAATTTTCTTCCTTGTGTTTTGTTCTATGGTGATGAATGTAATTGACCTATTATATAAACATGAACATATATTTATTGTCTCAATAAATTGAGGGTCACACTGTTATTACCTCTTCATAAAAGTGACCAAAACTCATTTTTCTCTAGATAATATTCCTATCATGATTAGTAACATTTTCAAGAATATACTTTAATCAATTTATAAAATAATGTAGGAGAAAAGTCAAAAAATTAAAGTTTTCATTTTAAAACTTCATAGTCTTAGGATGAGTGGAAACTACCAGCATTCATCAAGAAACATCATGACACGTATGAAGCTTTTTTATCTAAGTAAATTTGAAAAGAGAGGGGGGTGAATTTCCTTTTAAAAACTTTTTATAAATTAAAACAAAGTGATATGAAATTAAAACAATTACATTGATAAAAATATTATAAGAGTTAAGTGAATTGGAAATATAAATTTAAAATAAAAATGACAAGAAATTGATAAAGGAGTTAGGAAATAATCCACAAGGTATTCCTATGTCTCCTCCCCTAAAGTATCATTAAGTGGTTTTGGTTTAACCATTTATTTTTAATGGTTGTATCAAGAAACCCAAACCCATAATTTTTAGCTGTCGTATAAAGGAAACCCACTACAAAAAGTAAGACCCTTATTTTTTAGTGGTTGGTAGAAAGAAACCCAAATAACTAGCTTAACTTTTATTATATGTGTCTAGAAACCCAATATCCCCCAATTTCAAGGTAGTTATAACCTATCACCATAACACTTAATGGTAGTGAGAAACAAATCCATCACTTTAAAGGTAGTGATAACCTATCTGTATCACACTCAATGGTTATGATCCCTTGAAAAAAGGAAAAATAAGAGACCTACTTTATGTAATCCCTTTAAATAACACTCAATTCTATTATAGGAATAAAATAAGAAGAGATGGGAGGATGAGATACAATTTGGTAAATAGATTTTTAATGATGAAAATGAAGTCCAATGAGCTCAAAAATTATCTTAAAGGTATCCACATGCATCTAAGCACCCTTTGGGGTGTATTTATATCCTCCCATAGCCTTAGGATCATTTTGGAGGTGTTTGGGGTCGAATAGATCCGTTAGGGGTTGAATTAAGGAACGAGAGTCCCTATCCAATGATTATTATTTTTTCTCTATCTAGATGCCATCAGATTTCGGATGACACCCGAACAGAACCAAGGTTATTTCCAGACCCCACCGGCTAGCCTCTGACACCTATTGGTGGAAGACTATAAAAGGTACTCTAATCTCTTTTTAATCCCTTCATTTGGTTTGCTACATTCAATACAAAATTTATAAAATATAAACACTAAAATCCATGAAAATAAAATATTATAAACAAAACTTGGTGTTTTTGATCATTGAAATTACCTAAGATAGTGAGATGTACAAAATTATTACCCTTTTTTATGATTTGAAATACTTAATTAATTGATAATACAAGAATATGCTTGATTATTTTCCCATGAATATAACTAAAAAATAATTTCAATATTGCAAAATGAAGTTCATTAAAGAAAAACATTTTCAATTCTTTAAAAATTAATTTTGAAATGTATTTCAAGAATTATTTCATTAAAAAATTATCCCCTTTGTGATTAACAAAAATCAAAAATCAGATAATTTTCATAATTCAAGAATAATTTAATTTAAAAACCATTCAATTTTCAAAATAATTAAAACAAGTCAATATTCCTTTGAAACTCTTACCTTTTCCTCCATAAAAAAGTTCCTTTAATGTCAAAAATATCTCCCCCTAAGAAGATATAAATCCACAACTAATAAAATGATTGAGAGATATTATAACTTTTATTTCATCACCTTCTAACACATTATAATTATCATAAAACTCATAAACAAGGGTTATAGAAATAAATATAATTCATTTATAATAAGATGAAGTTCATTAATATGAGATAAAAAATGGGAATAAAAAGTTCATAACCCATAATGTTTCATCAAGGGAGTTTAAAAATAAAAATGAATATTAAGACTTTAAAACATTAAATTTTCTATTTGTTCAAACTTTTAAAACCTTTATTATAATTTGAGAGAAAATAAACACATGGGAATGTTTTAATGAAGGATAATCTCAAGATCTTAACATGCTTAATTTTTTTTCTAAGAAGAGTCTCTATAGAAATAGATTAAAATATAAAATGAGACTTGACTCCACCTCAATTAGCACATTAAAAGAAAAATAAAATATTCTCACAAAATAATATTTTAAGTCCAAATTTCAAATACTAAAATATTACAAATTTCAAAATATATTTTGAGAATAAAAAACTGCATACCCTTGATCTTTGAAATTCAATTTTGAAAGCTACTAGAGTATAAAATAGATTTTATCAGGCTAGATAACTCCCAAAAATTAATATTTTCCCCTTTAGAAACATTTAATATTTTAAAAAGTTGGATCCCCCTCAAATGATGAATATTTTTAAAAGTATAAGGGGCCACCATAAACATGAAAATCATGAGTTAAATTAGTAAAAGAGAAAACAAACAAAACTTCACATAAAAGAGTAACATAAATCATTTAATTGAATAAATATTTAAATAAAAGAGATAAATGAATCAATGATCATATGATTTAAGTATAGATAAATGATTTTTTTCATTTTAACACTATTTAAGATAATAAATCACATAATTAAATAAGAATTAAGGATAAAAAATAAGGCATAATTCAACAAATCTCATGATTAATTTTTTTTTAAAAAAAATAGAAAAAACCTCATGCTTTCCAAATTTAAATGAAATAATCATATAAAATCCATTTTTAACTCCCCCTAAAGAAAATAAAATCATTTTCAAGCTAGGGATTTTAGATATGAATAATTTCAAATAAGAGATATTATAAATTTAATTTCAAAATATGACATCCAAAATATTTTTAAAAAATAATTTAAATAATTTAAACAATAAATAAGTTTGGATTTCAATATGAAAGTAATTAAATAAATATGAAAATTAAACTTAAATAAAATCTTGTGAACATAATCTAAATTTAAAACATTCTTAAGAATATTACTATTCAACATGCTCAAAATTTATTTTTTAAAAGAAGTTTTCACTAGAAATAATATTTACCCATTAATAAAAATATTTTTATAGAAAGGAGTTTCACCAAATTAAAAATAAAAGATTTAATCAATTTAATTTTAAAAGGATTTAAAAAATTAAAAACAATTATGATTTCACTATATAAGTGTGTTGATCACCAGTTATTTATGAACCATGTTCCTCTTGTGACTTTCTTCTGAAAAAAATAGTCAAGAGGCTAAGGATTTTGGTACCCAAAATTTGAGTATAGAAATATTTTTTAAACGTTATTTTTAAAACCATAATTTCTTGGTATTACCTTAATATATATGATAAATTCTAGAAAAGATATTTAAAGATAGGTGGACCTATTTTGGTCATCCATATTAGGTATTTTTTAAATTACACTCAAATCACATGTTCAGTATTTTTACAATAATTAAAAAATTTGTATTAGGAGATACCTCTTATAAAAATGGAATTCATGTTTTTAGAGGATTTTTCATATAACCAAGGATATAATTATTTTTAACATACCTTTGTGAGCCCAAAATTAGATTCAAATTTTTCTTACCTTGAGTGAACTTGGAAATGGATTTTTAAGCTCTTCAATTGTTGATTCCAATTTTTGAACTTCCAGTTTCTATTTTAGTTTCAAGGATATGTACTTATTTTCATTGAATATTTGACACTTATCACTCACAAAAAGATTATATTTATTTTTAAGATCCTTTAATTTTGTGGTGAGTTCACAAATTCCTTTCATTAATTATTCTCTAGCATAGTTGAGATCTTCATAATCAAGATGGATAGAGGAGAAAATAACAGTGGAGAAATTCACCTCTTTATTTACCTCAATTTAATCCATGAGTCACTTAGGTATTACATCCATATAGTCAAATGAGGATAGGAAGTCATCACTAGAACTCCAAGTTAACACTTTGAATGACTTACTACCTTTTTTTTCTTCTCATTCCCCCTCTTTTTGGATAATTTGAACTTTAGCTGAATCCAACAACTTTTTCTTGAAACCAAAATACCATACCTTCTATTAACCTTTTTTACTTATAAATTTTATCATGATAAGTGTATTTATTCTTTATGATAAACTTAAATAGCTTCTTGGCCAAGTGTTTAAGATCACAATCACTTATGGATAAATTTTCATCAATTTAATTGAAGACAATGTTTTTATTTTTCTACTTGACCTCTCCACTTCCTTCATGACTTGAATTTTCATTTTAATCTCATAGGTCATGAGTAACCTAACGATCTATTCAAATTTCATATTCTTGATGTCCTTTTATTCTTGTCTTTCCATCACTTTAGGTGACCAAGAGTTTGACGGGACCCAAATGATCTTCTTCACAATTATCTTCATGCTAGGATAATCACCTAAGGACTTAATTACATTAAAAATATTATTGAAATGAATAAATTTATTATTTATATACTTTTTAGGATGAATAATAAATATTTCAAAAGTTTGGTGATACATATCAAGACTAGTACCCTTTAATTTATTGGTACCTTCATGTGTAATTTATAATAAATTCCAAATTTTAGGGGAAGTTTTACACATAGAAATTATATTGAATTAATTTCTATATAACCCACAATTTAGATAATTCATGACCTTTCCATCAATATCAAAAGATGCTATATCATCAAAGGCCCATTTTTCTTATTTTTCTTGTGTATTGGTATAAACATGCATTAGGATTCTATAAAAGTGATATCCAATACTCCTAAGAAAAGTATAAATCTTAGTTTTCTAATATCTATAATATTTTCCCTAAAAATATGGGGCTCTTCCCATAGATCATCATTATATATCACCTTGGGTATTTGAGGTAGAGGATATCCTTAAATGATCGATCCTTGAAACTAGTTACGATTTTGAAATCAAGGTTGGATTTGATATAAATTGCTGGTTTGCGTAAAGATGGAAATAGTGGGTGTGAATTGAGTTTTAATTTTTTATATAAATTAAAAAAATGTAAGATGAAATTGGAATAATTAAATGAAAAGGATAATAAATTGATAAAAGAGTTTGAAAATATTACACAAGGGATCCGTATGTCTCCTGCCCTCAAGTTTCCTTGAGCAGTTTTGGTTTAAGAATTTATTTTTAATGGATGTATCAAGAAACTCAAACCATTTATTTTTAGTGGTTTTATTTAGAAAACCCATTACAAGAAGTAACACCCTTGGTTTTTAGTGGTTGGTACCAAGAAACCCAAATACATAGCTATCATTTTAGTTTTTGTGACTAGAAACCAAATATTCCTCACTTTTAAGGCAGTGATATCTTATCCCCCTCACACTCAATGGTAGTGAGAACCCAATCCATCAATTTAAAGGTAGTGATAACCTATCTCCCTCGAACTCAATGACTATGAGCACTCAAGAAAAGTAAAAATAAGAGAGTTTCTTT
Source organism: Viscum album (assembly GCA_963277665.1). Taxonomy (NCBI): domain Eukaryota; kingdom Viridiplantae; phylum Streptophyta; class Magnoliopsida; order Santalales; family Viscaceae; genus Viscum; species Viscum album. Next base: position 309,148,519 of record OY728133.1, on the reverse strand, counting down.
ATTCCAAACCTTTGCATCACACTCTCAATCCTTTAGTAAGGATATAATAAGAAGATATGGGAGGATGAGAGAAAATTCTAAGAGAGAGATCTTAAGAATGATGAAAATAAATAACAATGTGATCATAAATGGTTTTTAAGGAATCCATATGCAACCAAGAACCCTTGGGGTGTATTTATATTCTCTTGTATCCCTAGTATTGGCATGAAGGTGTTGGGGGTTAAATTATGGCATGCAAGACCCTCTCTAATGTCTATTTTTTTGTGCTTGGATTCCACCAGATAGATGGTGGGTGTGATTGGATAACTGGTGGTACTTGAATAGAACCAAGGTTCTTTATATTCCCCACCAGCTCACCAATGTGGTTCACTAGGTATCCAATGGTATCCCACTGGGTAGGTGGAAAAACTTTATAGTGGAAGACTCTTAAAAAGTCCTCCATACTCCTTTTGAGCCCTCTGTTTGGTCTGGTACCTTCATGAAAAAATTTCTAAAGTAGTGAAGGATCTTGGTGATTTTTTTCTAATTTTTTTTTATATTTTTTGAAAACTAATTTTTATTAATGAATGTTTTTGTAAAATTGGAAAATAAGAGTTTCTGAATGTTATAAAGTCAAAAAGTTTTTGAGGTGAAGAAAGTGAGAATTTTAGGAATCTAGAAAGTTCATAAATTTATAATCTCAAGTTAGATGATGCTATGCTGATCATTCAAAGTTCCAAATATCATGGAAAACCTCATAATAAAAGCTTTTGATCAAAATGAAGTTGATTTTTTAGACACAAAGTTCCATATAGAGTTATCATAAGAAGTTATGGTGTTGTAGTTTCTAAGTTTGTATGAAGAAAGTTTTGAAGAAAGGCATAAGATGCAGATCATTGGATAGAACTGAATTAAGATGAAAATCAGAAGGACCAGAGTTGATGTTTTTGAAAGAAAATAGATTAACAAAGTTCCATTGAAGAACCTAATTAGATTTAGATAATCATATGATTATTTTTTTAGAAATTCTGTTTTTACAGTTTCGGAGTTTGTACTAAGACAAATATCATTAGACAAAGAGTTTTTTTGATTTATATAAGTGTTAAAGTTTCTTAGTTTTTATAAATAAATTTTTTTATAAAGGAAATAGACATTTATCATTGGATAAAACTTTTTAGAAAAGAGATATATGATGAAGTTTGAAGTTAAAAAAGGTAGAAAATATTAACTTTGTAATCAAATAAATATAACTGGAAAGAAGGGAGCAGTCTTAGATAAACAAATGGAGAACCAAGATAGGAAAATGTGGGGTTTACCAAATATTGAGTTTTGTGTGAAAATAAAAAAGGAATAAAATAAAGTTTCAAAAGAAGATTTAAAGTGTCTAATAGAAAAAACATTTCAAGTAACTAAATAATTTAGAAGTTGTAACAATGTAGTTAACCATCTTCAGTTGTCTTAATGAAATGGATAGAAAAATTGTTACTTTGTTTTTAATTTAGTGAGTTAAGAGAAAAATAAGTGAGTTACTTCAAATGGGTTAAGAACATCAGATTGTGGTAGGTGAGTTTTTCCAAACATGTAGTTTTTATGAATTTTTAACATAAAAGTTATGCTACAGGACAAAGTTAAAAGTTGTAATGTTTTGAAGTGTTGGTAAAGAAAGTTCATTATATGGAATTTTTGTAATAAATTACATCAGATAAACTTTTTATAATAATGTCTACCATACAAATTTATCTGAAGAAAAATATGATGCTACTAAACTGGGACAATAAGAATGATGAGAGTCAACCAAACAAATAATCTTAAAGAATAAGATCAAAAAAGGAATTAAAGACAAATATTTTCTAGAAAAAGTTTTCCTAATAATATTTACATAAATTTGTAATGTCTTCAAGATTATTAATGTTGTACTGAGATTTTTATTTGGTTTTAATAACTTGCTAAGAAAAATAAATTTGGCTAAATTCCTTAAATGTCTAAATTCAAGGAAATCCAAAAAAGGTTGGAAATGATGAAGGATTTAAGAAGAGTTGAGAAGATTTACAAAATTTCTAGATTTTTACAGAATACTTGACAAGCGTCGAAGTGGAATTCGAATGTATGTGAAAATAGAATTTATTAATTTCAGTGAGAGGGAAAATGAAAAATAGTTCTGACCCATTTCCACTTCTAGAGATCTTATAAATATAGAATGGAAAGCATATCATAATTAAAACTATTCACTGAAAAAATATGGGTTTCTAGAGATTTTGTGTTGAAAATTGAGTTTTTCAACTGAAGAATTTTTTTTTGTTGAATAAATTTTTCTAGAAATATTTTTCTAATTAGAATATGAGATTTATGAAAGGATATATCAACACATAGAGGTTTACCAGATAAAGAACCTGACATAGGAAATAGATAGTGATTCCATAAAGGCAGTTTTTGAGGTGAATGTTTTGTTAAAACGGTAGAATATAAAGTTTGAAATAGGAAATAATTAAGTTTAGGTGAAATGAAAAGATGTCAATAGACATAGGCACACCATTTGAAGTATTTTCAGATGAAGAATATCAGAAAGAGGGTAGATCAGATAAATATTTCAGAAGGACCCTCTGTGGAGTTGTTTGATCAAAGTTACATTTTTGTATGGTTCAAATTTTGTATGATTTTTTTTAAAATGTCGAGATCTAGTATAATCATTCCTATTGGTAGATATAAGGTTTCCAATGCGATTCGACACAAAATTTTTATTCACTTCTTTGAAATAGTGAATTTTCTTGGACCCATTGGATTGACCATGAAAGGAATGTAGTTTCTCACACTAAGTCTGAACATTGTAAATCTTATGTGTTTTTTTACTTTCCTACATTTTCATGCATGTGAGTTTGTTAAAAGGTGATAAGTAAATAACTCTAACAATTTGTGGGGGTTAATTTTATTAAAGTTAGAAACTTGTAAAAAGAAAAAAACTAAATTGAACCCCCCCTTATCATTTATTCTATGATCCTGAGGAACTTCAAGTGGTATCAAAGAGAAGGTTCCCCCATCAAATACTTATCATGGAAAATCTCAATTCTATTAATAATTGAGGTATTACTACCTTAGATGAAAAAAATATCATGTATGAATTAAAAATATAATGATACCTTATCTTCTATCACTTGGAATGGATGTTATTGATGCAGAAACAATTGGGATTCCAACCGTTGAGATAAATGGTCCCATGAATTTAGCTAACAAAATAAATATCAATGTTTTTGAAAAGGATATAAATTCAATTTTTTTGTATTTTTCAGAAAATGTTTTCATGAAGGCGATGACTCTAAAAACAGGGAAACATGGGACAAACTCAAAAGTATATTCAAAGGGAACACCAAAGTTAAATAGGTAGAGTTACAAATCTATTAAAGAAAGTTTGAAGCTGTCAGAATGATATATGAAGAAACTATTGATAAGTATTTCTCCAGATTTAATGAAGCTGTGTGAAACATAAGAGGATTTGGAGATGTCTTGGAAGATTCTACAATTGTGAAGAAACTCATGAGAAACTTCCCTAATAAGTTTGAATCAAAAGTTTCCTTCATAGTAGATAAAGATTATTTATCTATTAAAATATTTCATAAACTTATTTTTTCTTATTAAATGAGGAAATTCAAAACATTCAAAAAGAAGATAAAAGATGAAATAGATTTTGAAGCTATGATAAAGATAAAAATCAAAGATTATGAGAATGTTGAAGTTAGTGATATGGAAGACAAGGAAGATGTTGAAATGAATGAAAAGGTCATGTATATTATCTCCAAAAACTATCATAGAGGATGAGATAAGTATGGAGGAAAACTTCAACTCAAATGTTTTGAGTATGGAGGAATTGGGCACTTTTCTATAAATTGACCCAAGAAGAAATTTGGTGAATTTTTGGATGATTCTGATGAAAATTCTCACTAGAAGAAGTTTAACAAAGCCTATAAGGAAGTTAAGTAGTATACTAGTACTAAGAAAAAATTCACTGGAAATAAAAGGTTCATGTTGAGTAAGAAAGTTGAATATGATTCTACTAACAAAAATTATTCATAATATAAATTCTTAGAAAGATTAAGAACCCACTTTGAAAATTTTTATAAAGTAATATTCTTCAAATAGTGAAGAAGAAGTAGGAGGTGAAAAATGTTACAAATAATATCAGCTGATATCAGAACTTGTTTCTTTCCTTAATCAAAAAATAAAACTAAATAAGGAGATCAGAATGTTGAAAAAGGATTATAGAAACAACAAAAAAGAAAGGAAATATTTACCTAAAATAGAAATATGAATATATTTAGGATGCCATAAACCTCAAATTGAGAGTTGACGAATAGGGAAAGATGGTGGAAGATTTTAGTAAGAAAATGGAAACTAAGGAAGATAAAGTTTATAAAAATAAATACAAATTTATTAAGGTTGAATGTTACTTAATAAATATGATTAAAAATTTCAACAAGGAATTATAGGTTAAAGATGAATCATCTTGAGATGCTGAGAAATATCATTCCAAGAATCAGGTGAAATATTCACCCTCTCAAAGTAAAAGTTCATCTAATTTTTCTAATCTTTTTGGAATGAAGATTTTTTTTGAAAAAGATTATATTGAGAAATAATGTGAAAAACATATCACATAAACAAAATTGAAAATGTCCCTCGAAAGAAATTTGTTCCACAACATAATTAAAGAAAACTAGAAAGATATTTTCAACCTTGGAAAAGTTTCCATTGGGAAATATCTTATTTCTTCAATAAAATAATTTTTATGGTGTTTTTAGTGTTTTATAATTTATGGTAATATTTATTATAACTATTTGTATAACATGTAACTTCTAGGAAATATGCATGAATAAGGGGAATAATTATGGAAGAAAAATTAGTAACTTTCATAAGCAACAAGAAGTTGGAAAAGTAAAATATCAAGATGTTAGAAAAATTCTAATAATTTTTTTTTCATTTCCTAGAAGAAATATATGGAATATGTGACCTACTAGGTCATTTCATTGAAGAATTTATGATGACACTTCTATGGTAAAGTTCCTATGCTAGAAAAGAAAAGTAAGATTTAAAGAAGAAAGTTAAGGAAATAACTTTTATTATTGAAAAAAATATAAAATAAATTAAAAATATCAAACCATGTATTTTTTATAGTATTTTATTCTCACACATGATAAGAGGTATCCAAATCTTGAAATATTTTGAAAATATTGATGGAGGAGAAGTTACTTTTGGAAATGACGGCTCCTTGAAAATTAGGGGAATAAGAACCACTAAGATAGAATCTTGAAAACTAAAATCAATGGAATTTATATTTATTGGTGGGATCGAGAACAAACTTATTAGTGTGAGTAAAATTTATAATGATAGAAAATAATAGATATTAAAAAAAGACTCTTGCATCATCAGGAGTGTGGAATATGGAAAAAGTTCTATAAGAGAAGAAATAACTAGTGTAAATATTTTTCAGATTAGGGAACTTAACGATTCATGTTACTTGAGCGCTGAAGATAAAAACAAGTTGTGGTTATTTTATTACATGATAATCTTATGGTGTATCCATGGTTAGTTTTTATTATTATTTTATGCTATATCATGCATACTTTTCATATTCCTTTCTTTGTGAATATGAAAGTCTTTTTATAAAAACCAAAGAATTATTTACAAATTTTTTTTTCTTATGAAAATGATTTTTAAAAATAAATTTGTTTTAATGATATAATTACCTCATTCATGATATTATAATTTTTATTTATTCTTTTTTAAAATCATACTATGATTCATGATGAAACCCTAATTTTTTCTTTGGGTGGTTATAAATGTTTTTTTAGGGCTCAGGTAAAGTAAAGAACATTGTGTAACATGAATGTTTCTCTTTTTGCCATCATATTCATAGAGGGATTGTTTAGAGGTGATAGATGGTCACATGTAGAATTGTCGATCTTGACTTGTCTTAATTTTATGGTATAGCCAGTTTTTCTTGGATTATATGTCTCATGGATATTTACTCTTTTATTAAGTGTTGTACTTTGTTTGATCTTCAGTTATACATGAGACTTGTATTTATTTGTCACAAATCACTAATTATGACAAACCCTCTCTAGTGAATTTTCTAGTTAACCCAAGTTTGTTATTTAAATAATGGAATTAGAGGGGATACATAGCCTGAAGTGTGATAATACTACCTAGGTTTGGTTCGGTGTCTTGGGTAGGTAGAAGTTTGGGCCATCAGAATTTGTGTTGGAAGTGTGTGAGGATTCTTAGCCAGACGACTTCATTGTATGAACTTGAGTTTCCACGGGTGGTTAGGAATTTTTACCATGTTTTTAACTTGATGTTTGAGGTCATTTGAATAAAATGTATTTGGGGTTTTATTTAAATTGACCCAATCCTTTTTAATGTGTTGTAGTTTGTTTGAAGAATTCACATTTCCTTAATTTTTTTTATTTTTAGGCATTATTATAAATTCTTGAAGTTGGTCTAATGATTTCAGAATTTTCTTTGAAGATGATTGGTTATTTTCTTGGGTCTTCAGACACTATCTCCTGGAAGATATCCTCTAAATCCAAATGAGGAAGCTTCATGATTTTTTTTATAGAAAAATCCTCCAGTGGAACCTTCTTTGATAGAAGCTATAATATACACAATTCAGACTCTGGGTCAAGTGGGTGTCGAGAACCTGGGACATGTAGTGGATCATGGATAGAAATTCACTAAGTAGCATACAATAGTATTTTATGTTGATAAAGGACCCCAAGAATATGAGTAATGACAAATTAGATTGAAAAGATCTTCAACTTTATAAAAAATCATAAGGACCCTAAGGTGTTTTTTACATGTATGTTCTCAAGGTACTGAGAAGATGGTGTTGAGACTTTATTGTGCAAGATAAGTTTCACAAAGATCTTACCTAGACTCACTTTAAGAATATCTTCAACCAAAAGTTTTATCCTGATATGTTACATGTGTCTAATAACCAGGAGTTTGTTCTCTTAGATCAAGGAGAGCATATCATTATGGAGTATTCCACCAGTTTTTCTGAGTTGGTGCATCTGGCACCAGAGTTGGTTACCAATGATTACCTAAAGGCTTGGAGGTTGAGTTGGTATTGAGGGATGATATTTTATCAATACTAATTCTCTTATTCCTTTTGAAATTTGTATAGGTAGTTGAAAAAGAGACTATGGATGAGGTAGAAATAAAAAGTAAAATAGGTTTGGTTGGATCTTTAGTTGGTGCTGTTGTTATCTAGAATATATATTTTAGCAAAAAAATAAAGCATTAGGGTGGTCTGCTTTCTTTAGGACAAATTTCAGGAGCTTCATTAGGACAAAAACAGGTTTTATGTTATCAATTTGGAAGGAATGGTCATACTTATCCTAATTTTACAAAGGATCCCAATACTTATCATTATTGTGTACGATCTAGCCCATTTAATCATTTTTATGGAAGGATATCCTAAGGAAGTAAAGTTGAATCCACTCTAATAAACAATTGATAGGTTTTTTATAATGCTTCAAAGGGTGGTGAGTCTTATCCTTAGGCTAAGGTGGGTGCTCATGTGGATAAAAAATCTTATGGAGGAGCTGAGATTAGAAGTTTTTATGGGACATAGTATTCACCAAAGTAACTTGAAGTAGGGACAAATACTATTAAAGTTACAATGTTTATTTTATCTTATATGGGTCTAGCTTTGTTTGATATAGGTGCTACTCATTAATTTATATCTTCAAAGTTGATTGAAGTGTTGGGATTATGTTTGTATCTTATGAAATTATTGTTTGATATTTACAATCCTTTGGGAAAGAGGTTTGAATAAGGTTTCAAGTGTCCCTTGTGTCGAGTAACGATAGTCTAATTTGAAGTAGCATGAGGTTTATTAGTGATTGATCTAGGTTTCTTCGACCTCATTACTAGCATGGATTGGATGATCAATTTTAAGGACCAAATCAACTATTTTTTACATGGATTTTAGTTTTTATCTTCTGATGGGGTCACTCATGTTTTCAGGGTGAGTTAGGCTCCATATCAGGAAGAGAGTGCCCTATTATGTTGGGGGAATCACGTGTTAGTTGTCAAAGATTTTTCTAGATATAATTGATCCTGATTTGGGTAGTCCACTTTCTATAGTGTTTTGTGTGTACCCTGAGATATTTTTGAATGTTTTTTATGATTTTCCACCATATAGAGAGGTCAATTTCAATATTGACTTGCTTATTAGTACATTTCATGCTTCTATGCCATCTTATCACATGACACCTATTGAGTTGGTGTAACTAAAAGTCTAGATTTAGGAACTTATGGCTAATGGATTTATTCATCATAGCATGCCACTATGGTATTCTCTTATCCTATTTTCTAAGAAGTAATATGGGATCCTCAGACTTATAAAAATTTAAACCAGTTGACCTTTAAGAACAAATATTCCTTGACAAAGATTAATGATTTTTTAATCAACTTTGAGGGGATCATTGGTTTTAAAAGATTAAAATTCAGTCATGGTACCACTAGTTGAGAGTACAATAAGAGGATATATGTAATATATAATTTAGGAGCTAGTATAAGAATTTCATGTTTCTGGTTATGCCATTTGGTCTCAATATTGACCCTATGGTATTTATGGCATTAATAAACCATATTTTTCATCTGTTCTTGGACTCTTTTTTTTCTCGTGTTCATGGATGATATTTTGGTGTAATCAAAGTTAGATAAGGATAATATGGATAATTTTGACATCATTCTTAGAACCTTGAGTGAACATCGTCTGTATGGTAAGATTTCTAAATGTGAGTTTTGGATTTAGGGATTGAAATTTTTGGGGAATGTTATATCTGATAGGGGTATCTTAGTGGATGTTGAAAATATATAGGTGGTTATGTCTTGGGTGTATCCTAGAAATTTGTTTGATATCTAAAGATTTATGGGGTTGGCTATTTATTACAGGAAAGTTTTTTAGGACGTATCCAAGATTGCGTATCTAATGAAAAATTTCACTTGTAAGGTTGTAATGTTTGAGTAAAATGATAAGTCTTAGAGATAATTTGAGGAATTAAAGGTGAGGTTGATTTCAACACTAGTTTTGATTCTTCCGGAACTGAGTTTGGGTTATGAAATTTTCTATGATGATTCTGGTATGGGTTTGGGGTGTGTATTGATGTAGGGGAAATAGGTTGCAGCCTATGTATCTTTCCAATTATTCCCTCACGAGAAGAACTACCCTACCGAAAATCTTTAGTTAGAATCATTTATTAATGAGATCAAAATGTGTCATCACCATCTCTTTGGAAAAAAGTTTATGGTGTATTCTAATCATAAGATCTTGAAGTATATTTTCACTTAGATATATTTGAAATTATGACATGGATGATGGTTTTAGTATCTTTAGACTTTTGATTTTTATATTGAAATACTATCAGGAAAAGAAATGTGTTCTCCGTTGAATTGTGAAGAAAATTAACGACTCATGATGTAAAAGTGTTAGTGGATGAGTAGTCTCTGATGATTTTTTTACTGAGATGAGATTGGGAGTGGAGGAGGCAATTGGACAAGTTTTCTTGGCTTTAGTGAATTATGACTCATAACTTTGTGACTGGGTTAATATCAAGTTGGTTATTAACATAGAGTATTAGTGATTTAGTAAAATCCTTAATGGTGGAGAGACCTCAGGTGAGTGGTCTCAGTCTCTTGGTAGTGCTTTGTGTTTTCGTAGCAGCTTGACCATTCTGATTTCTCTGAGGCAGGAGTTGATAGATAATTTACATTGGTCTTTTTTGTTAGTACACCATAGGGATACCAAGATGTATCATGACTTGATACATTGGTATTAGTGGTTTGGGATGAGATAGTCTATTGAAAACATTGTATCACAATGTCTCACATTTCATAAAATTAAAGCAAAACAATATAGACTCGCTGGTATATTGTAACACTTACACATTATGGTATAGAAGTTGGATGATATTTCCATGTAATTAATTTTTGGTTTACCACATAATATTAGTGGGAAGGATGCTATTTGTGTGATCATTGATCTTCTTATGAAATTGGATCATTTCTTACCCATCAAGGAGATGAAAAAGGCAGAATAACTATAAGACTTCAATGCATGAGAGTTTGTGAAGCTTCATGGGGTTACCTCTATGATTGTTTCTAATAGGGAACCATGGTTCACATCTAATTTATGGAAATTCTTATAAGAGGTAATGTGTTCCTAGTTAAGATTGATCATGACATATATCCACATACAGATGAGTATACAAAGAGAACTATCCAAGTTCTTGAGGATATACTCCAGGTTCACATGCTTGATTTTAGTGGTTCTTGGAAAAAACATATTTCTATAGTCAAGTTTTCCTATAACATTAGTTACCAGGACTCAATTAAGATGATTCCCTTTGAATCATTGTATGAGTGACTATATAGATATCCCTTGTGCTATGTAGAGTTGGGAGAGTGGTGGTTGGATGGACCACATCTCATTCACGAGACAAAGGAAAAGGTTTAGTTGATATAGAGTATATTAGTCACGACATAGAGTTATTAGAAATCTTATGCATACCATCATCATTGGATGATTGAGTTTTAAGTTGGTGATCATTTTTTCTCAAAGTTTTACCTTATTTGGGACATCGTTGATTGAGTAAGTAGGGTAAGTTATCATCGAGGTTTGTATCCCCCTTTGAGATCATGGAGAAACTTGGAAAGGTGGAATATCACTAGGAATTACCATCTCATATGACTTCAATTCACAATCTATTTCATGTTTCCCAACTGAGGAGGTATCAACCAGACCCTTAACATGTGATTTAAAGGGAGGATGTGAATATTGATCCTAAAAACACTATAGTTGAGAAACCAGTTCAGATTATGGATCACTAAGATAAGGTATTATGTGGTAAAATGATACCTTTGGTCTATATACTAGGGTAATAAGGATGGGATAACCATGATATGTGGTATCATGATTCATTAATTATGCATCAATAACATTCTCTTTTTGTGGGTCCATAATCTTGAGTACATTATAGGGATATAAACCTTTCATGGTGGGTAGAGTTGTAACACCCATTGGATCCTAGGTGTTCTTTAATTTAAGCTTGGGTTTTCTTTGGAGTCGTTATAGAGGTTTCTATAGAATGGAGGTTGAAAATAGATATTTTTGGAGAAGATAGGAAAACACATGGTTGATGCACGATTAGTACTATCCATGTAGTAAGCATGTGGTATGTCTCTATGATATTATAGAGGAGTTTCAAAGTTTGATCACGATTAGAAAAACCATGCAACTCACTAAGGAAACCATGTAGGGTTTGGGTGATTGTTAGGGGGTTGTCCAGGGGTTTCACACACAGTTATAGAAAACCATGAAACCCATCCCTAGGAAACCACATGCCTTAGTTTTCAAAGGGATAGAGGCCACACACTATTGGTTCATGGTTAGACTAACCATAAAACCTAAATGTGCACACCCATTTATGCCTCTAAAAATTTATAAATACCCATTTTACCTTGTTTATTTTTATGACTAATATTCTCCTAATATTCATTTGTATTAACCTAATAATCCAATAATGCTCTAGTGGATTCTTCCTTGGGATTCTTGACATTATACCATTGTTCTTGATGTATCTCTCAAGGTATGTTCAGTTTTTGTAGAATTTTTCTCTTCTTTTATTAGATCCTTACTAGATATCTCCTCCCCCTATCTTGTTGGAACCTATATGAGATATTGTTTCTATATATAAGTGGTTTGATGGAGTTTTGTTGTTTTTCATTATGGATCTAGGATTTTGGGGACCTGATCCACTCTTTCACAATATCTGTTTTCAAAGGTGAGTAGTTTTCCCTCCGTTATTGAGGCAGGTGTCTCTATAAAAACGTTCAACACATAAATTGATTTAAGTTATTTTAAATTACTTTAGGTTATTAAATTAATTTTATTTAATTTTTATTGTTATAGATTTTTTAGATAAAGATTCATATTTTTAAATTGATTTTTTAAAAACAATTTGTGCACACCACATGTTTGATTAAATTCCTTTTGGTTCTCTTTTCACATGTGTATAAGAGACCTTGAGTATGATCCTAATGAGTATAAATTTTATGATCACTGTATGTATATAAACTATTTTTTAGGTTTACATAAGGATTTTGGGGACTAATATGGACATTACTATCTTGTATTTTGGAGTTACTATCGAGTCACTTCTTTAAGACTTGACTTTTGGTATTCACTTGGAAACTTTGTATTTACTGACCTTGTTGATGTATTGTGGGAAAATATTGGATTTAATTTTATGTTATGTGTTGTATTTTATTTGTGGTTATTTTTTCTATCTCCAAATCCCATGTTATTAATAGGGGTAATACCTTTTATACATGAGATTTTTATACCCTTGGTGCTAGTCGCCAACCCGGGGCCTACTAGATATGGGACTCAAGGGGTCCATTATCTCTCTTCCTTCATTCCTAGCCTAGGAGGGGTATCTTTGGAGGGAGAGGATCATTACATGGTGGTATCAAAGTTTTTGGTTGAGAGATAGAATGAAATTTGTAGTTAGACACTATGAGTATTTTATGGGTTAGTAGGGCTACGATTCTAGTTGATCTTGGTGGGTGGCATAGGTTTATGGAGGCCAGCTAAGGCAAGGGATTTTAGGCCCCCCATGATCCAATGTAAGGAATTTGGTCTTATTGAATGACTAAATTATGTGGACATATTTTTGGGGTTGAGACCTAGAAGTGTTACATGTATCATGATTGATTGTATTCATGCATTGGTTGGGTGATTTTGGTAAATTAAAATGAATTGATTAAATGAACTTTGATAAAATTACATGATACCAAACTTAGGGTTTCTAATTTATTTACTGGAATGGATCCTGGGAATCATCCATATGAAGCTAAAGAGGTAGGGGTTTACTAGTTTGATCCAGTTGATCGTCAGAGTATCGACCCACCAGAGGAGGATGAGGCATGATAGAGGGCCTTGTGTGCCTTTTAGCGATAGATCATGGGGAATTATGAGGGGAGAATCTCTAATCTAGAGATAGAGTCATGGTTAGAGGATATTTATATTTCTATTATCCTTTCTAATGTTAAAAAATAAAACATTATCAAACTCATCAAAGAATTTTAAAATTTCATTTTCAAATTTAACATAATGACCACTGTTACTAAATCAATTATTTATAAACAAACTACACTTGAAACCTTCCAAGTATAATAAACCTCTAATACAGGTAAAGTTAAATTTACCACCAATTTCAATTATTTCACATTTATATTCATCACCAAAAATGATCATTATCATTATCCACTTCAGTAATTGTGTTTGTTAGAGTATTTAGATATTTAGGGTATTTAAATATTAGAGATATGAATCAACAGTCAATATTTTGATAGATTCAATGGGTTGAATTGAATTTATGATGTAGATTGTATCTATAATATATTCATCTATAAATATTAACAACCTGACCTTAAATGGATGAATGAATTCTGGGTATTCTCTTTCTTCATGGTATCATAGAATATTCCTCAACTCTAAAGAGAACCCTAAGAAATCCCACCTGGGGGGGGGGGGTGAGCACCTGACCAAATGCCATTATAATATCTGATTTACCCATGAAATATTATTTCTCATTACCATGATTAGTGTCGACCCCATATTCATTGGATCAAGCATTAAATTAGTCGTGCTTCTCTCCCGTTGCCCAGATTTCTATTGAGCCTCTCTATTACTGCCTAAATTTTTATTGATCCAAATTATTAGCGCACAAACACTATTTGTGACCAAAGAAAATGATTACCTTTTTCTAGATTACTCCATTCTCATTGGATCATTTTTGATATTTTTCATTGCTACATGAATAGACATCAAGATTCTTCATCACAACACATATTATACTACTAATCTACCTAGATTACTATCAGGTCATTTTTGGGTCCATAAAATTGAGCATCGTATCACCCAATATTATGGGTTCTCAAAATCAAGTGTCATATCACCCAACCTTTTGGGTCTACAATTTGGGTACCATTTCACCTAAACTTTTGGGTTGGAAAATAGAGTATTATTTCACTTGACCATTTTGAGTCAGCTCATCGATATTTGTTTCATCTAGCATATTTGATCACTGGTTGTCATCGACATTGGTGTTGATTGGGTTCCACATATTTTTCAGTAAAAATATTTTTTTTTTCACTTTAACACATATATTTCTATAATTAAGGGGAGCGACTTTAGAGGATGATGAACTCCATTTTTTTCTATTTTTAATGTAATCAAGTTGGACATGTATAACTTGAGAGGAGGTATTATATTTTTTTTTATCGTTTTCATTTTATTATGTATTCAATCTAGGTAAACCTTTCTATAGGGATAGTGTTTGAGAATTTATATATTTAATATATTTATATATTTAAGGTATGAGTTAGTGGTCAATAGTTTTACTGAGTCAATGTGATTACTAGTATTTATGGTGAAACGTGTGTCTATGATTTCTTTATTTTTAAATGAAAACAACCCAAACTCACATGGAGTAATAGATTCTAGGTATTATAATTTTGTAGTTTTTAATATACTATAGTTTTCAGACACATTTAAGTGGTATATACTAAACATTCTTCTTGGAAACATGAATTTCATTCGATTTATTGATGAACATAATATGATTTTACCATTTTCATTGAAATTATCGATTCATTTTTACCTTAGTAAGTCTATCGATCCATTCCCTCAATGACTGTTTGAGACTATATAGATATTTTCTTGATAGTTTCTCATACATTTCAAAAGGAATTCCTAATGTTTAGTTAATGGAGTTGATAATGTGTCAAGAGAGAATTTATAATGTTGAATTTTGATTTAGGTGAGAATGTTCCAATGTAGAAAGTAGCATATGTCTAGGTGAACTCCTAATACACAAGAAACACTTCACATATTTCTATTGTATAATTAACATGGCCTTCTATTCTGAGCACTCATTTACTTCTTTTTGATTTATTTTATTATATATATATATATATATATATTATAAGCCACATGATAGAATTATTATATTTATATCATATCATTAACTCACTATTCTATCATGAACACTCATTTACATATCATTGATTTCTTTTCTTTCATCAATTTTATCACCTCATTATTTTTTTAGTGCTATTATCTCTTATATGACACTTTTTCCTTTTTATAGAATCTCTAATGCTTCTTGAGTGATTTTTTAGAATTTAGGTTTTGTCAAGATTAATAGAGATAATGCATTAATGGGATTTTATATTAAGTGAAATGTGTTATTCATTTTTAAATTGGACATGATGAATAATTTAAACCCTATCAACTTTAAAACTAGTGCAAAAACAAATATGTCATTTAATTTTGACTTTAAATATTTAAGCAGACAAGTATTTATTTTTCTTTTAGTTTTCTTTGTAGGTTTTTTTCTCCTCTCCTAGAGTTGAGGTTTATTTTTTGTATTATTTTAAGGGACTTGTATAGGTAATGTAATAATAATTATATGTGTAGTTTAAAGCCCAAGGGTCAATCTTTACTTATGATTTTTTTTTCTGAAGTGACTCAATAAAAATAATGTTTAATGATTGTGGAATCTAGTCCAAAAATATTTTTTTTAAGATATTATGTCAATACATTTGAAAAATTTTTATGTGTAAGGGTTACCAAAATAACATATTTAAGCACTCTAAAATTTTTCTAGTTTTTTAAAGTGCATGTATGTGGACAAATATGATAATTCTAAAGGTACAAAGGGGAAGATTTAAGGTCCTGCCACACCCTATGTGTTTGGATTGAAGAGGGGGGTTTCCATGGAAACCTCAACATTTCATTATCTAATTTTTCATTTCATCCCATAAGAAACATATAAAAAATAATAATAAAAAAATTAACATTTTAAAATTATTTTTAAATATCATAATATTATATTAATATTTAAATATGATAGATCATGTAAAGTTGAGAAACATCTTTAGTATATTATAGTTATAAATAAGTGTGATATAGAGTGTATAAGAGAAGAGGAGAAGAGTTCATAGAAGAAAACATTTTAGGAATATATTTATCTCTCACTCCTACCCAAGACCCAATAATATTCCTCATTACCCCCTCCTCTCCCCTTACCATGAATCCAACTCTCAAGGAAATTTCTAACAAAAAATTATGTGAGGACCATGTTAGTTTGTTGGGTTAGTTGTTGGGTCCTTTTTACCACTCTTTGAGTATACTTTCTAGGTTCTAGGGGTATCCCTTTCCATATCACTGGCCCCTCCTTTATGATCATTCTTTTCCTCATGATTGAGGGAAAGAAATAGATTGTGAATGAAGAGGTCATCTTTCAAGGATGCTTCCTCCACTAGGTTCCCCATACATTTGATAAACCATTGGGGAACCACCACATTTTCATGCGATATGATTCATTTGTACAACACTTTTTTAGGCTCAATCCCTTTTGTAGAGTCCCCCTCCATGTTGATAGGTAGACTGGAATGAAAAACCTGATTCCCAATGGATTTTTCGAGTTGGGATACATGGAAAACAGAAAAAATTATCACTTAATGGGGTAAATATAGATAATAAGTGATAGGATGGAGGGTTATTTTCACACCCTGGCCTTTGTTAGATCTTTTATTTATTTTTGAGTCTCTTTTGTTTCTCTATATTCCTGGGTGGGTTTTCACTGAAATTTAGAGTTTTTGGGCATGTGGTGCATGTCGCAAAATTTTACAAACCGTGTGAGAAGTTATGAAATTTTGACAGAGAAAATCACATGGTTGGAATAAAAATCATGGGATTATAAAATCCCAATTAGAATGATCCTATATCAGTTTATCTATGGGAAAATATTTCATGTACCTACAAATATAGAACACAATGACTATCAGTAAGTAAAGGGGATGAATATAGATCTATAAAATCTTGAAAATAAAGTATATATCATATTTAAGAGATCTAATAAATAAAAATTAATTTTTTTGAAAATTCCCAAATTTATAATAAGAGATCAGGAGTGATACATGAAAATTTAATCTAATAAATATACTTTTATCCCAGAGAGCAAGTGATTCTTTATAACTCAAGACTAAAATTGATGATAGGTAAGATTCATTCTAGATGAAAAGACTCATTTACTATCACTAATACATATTCATTTGGTTTTGTGAAGATAATAAAATAAATAGAGAAGATACCATTCAATGTTAATGGACAGAGGATGAAGAAATATCTTGACAATCTGCTGCAGACACTAGTGGGGGAGATCACACTCCAACCCTTTTACCAGTAAAATCCTCAAGTTGTACCTTTACTTAATTTTTTTATTACTGTACTTATATTAAATTTTCTCAAACTTCCATTTTTATTAGAATACATTGAGGATTATATATAATTCAAGTGTGGGGGAGATAAACCTCTCTAGTTTTTAGGAATTTCAAATTTTTGTGTGTTTTTGAAACTTGTTGAGATGAAATTGAATACATTTGTAAGTTTGGAACCAATTACAATTGTAAGAAACTGATTTTACATAGGAAACAGAACTTATGAATGATGAAATGAAATTATTTTCAAAATTTAAAATTTTCAAAATTCAGAAAAAGATTACTTATTTTTGAATTCCATGCCATGTGATACTTGTCCAATATTAAAATCACTTATCTAAGAGCCTTATAAACCATTTTTGAATATTCTTTACAATTCTCTCATTTCAAGAGAGAACCAATTCATTCTTTAATAACTATTTTTTTGAATTTTAGTCAAAACCTCAGAGCATTGGGGAACCAGTGTTGAAAATAATGGAGTCATTATTTTGATTGAAAAGATATTTTTACAAAAATATTATATTTTGGCCTACCTTGTTAGGTATCCAAATTACAATCTTGAAATCCCTAACTACCCAAAACTAGAAGTAAATGCATGATCATTTTAAACTCAAGTGTGGGGAAGATGATATTTTGTGCATACATTTAGGGAGAAACATCAAAGCTTGAGAAACATGGAAGGTAGATATCCTTAAAAATAGACAATGTAAGTTTACAAACTATTTGAAGTACAAAAGATTCTTCTCTAACTTAAAAATTAAAATCTTTTCAGAAATGATTAAAACAAAAACAGAATAGAAATGTAGTTAATGAATGAAGTAGATAGAATAAATTTAAGCTATTACTATTTTTATTATTATATGAACATTCCTTGAGAATCCATAAGGATTTGGGGGATGAATTTCTGCAAGGGAGAGTGAGGATACCATTCTTGAGTGTAAATTGTTAATGATGAATTTTTTTCAATTGGAACCAATATCCTCATCCTATCTGTGAATATTTTAACATTAGAGACTACCAACCCTTGTACATAGAAAAACCCTGAAAAGTTATCATGATAAAGACAAATAGTTGACTCATTGGGTGGAGATTTAGAAACATAGTAAGCCTATGGTTTTCCCAACATGAGTTTGAATTGAGAAAAACTTTTCTTACAATTCATACTTTGAGTGATGAGATAAATACGTCTAGGAAGATAGGTATAAATGAACATGAATTAATGGAAAAAGTGGAAATGGATTAAATTAGTTCATAAAGAAAATGGAATAAAGGACATATAGGAGTCATGATAAGCTTGAGCGACTAGACTGATAAAAAAGAACTCACATTGGCTAGTGTTTTGATTTTTGATATTCACTTGTCCAAGAGTACAAGGTTTAAGTGTGCGAGAATTGATAAAGGTAATAGATGAAGTATATTTTTTTGATATTCAATTCATTTTATTTACTCATATTTATAAATTATTTATGTTTTATGATGTTTTGGAATTAAAAATATTTTCATTGGAATTTTTGAATATTTATTAAAATGAATGAAATTTTGAATTTAATTGATTTATTAATTATGTAGAATAAAATGAGTGAAAAAATATGAACAAACCTTTTATTTGTTATTGTAAAGGAAGTTTACTAAAGCATTTAAAGTGGGAATATTTGAAAAAGGATTGTGTGTAAAAGTCACCAGGATGAATATGTAAGTTAACTTATAGTTTCATTGATATATAAAGGTATTTTCCTTTGCTCCTGTAAGTGTAGTTAAATTATTCCCTATGATACATAAAATTAATCTTGATGATACATAAAGGTAATACTATATTTTCACTGATATAAAATGATCCATGAATTTTTCACTCAAAGTGGTGTTTTGTGCCCCTGTGGTAAGTAAAAGTTAGTTCTTTTGTCGCTGGGGAGTTGAATGATTATACGTAAAGGTTAATAAGAAAATGTGTAAGGGTGATTTTGTTGTTGGGTATTTTTATATGGGGATAAATATTTTAAAAATAATCTGAAGGAGCGATGACCATAGAGATCATCTTACTGCTATGTGGAGCCTATACATGTAGATGGAAATTATAGAATATATTCGAATTAGGGAATAATGATGCTAACAGGTTCAACTGTCAATTGATGTAGGGATGAAAGAATTCAGGATGAAGATTTGTAGGAATCCTGAAATCTCAAAGGGGATATTCAAAATCAAATAGTGTAAAATATTTGATTTTTTTACTAAAATGAAATAGGGAAGGATTAATCTACAAAGGAGGATGGAGTCTTAGAAGGAAAGGGGGAATTGGAGTTTTGAGTTTTGTTTTTTTGTTGTTTTTTCTTCTTCTTTTCCACTACTTCTTACCTCTTTCATGGAGCAGTGAACCCTTTTAGTGATTAGTATAGGAGGAATGATGACCATTTTCAAAGCTTGAGTTTTCACTTCAATGAATAAAAATATTCTTTTGTTGATTGATTTTTTGTATTCAATGGCATGGTGTTATTTTAAATGAGATGATGTTTGGTTTATTATTTATGTAAATTATTTACTACTTGGGTTGATAATCATATTTTTTTACTGTATTTAATTTAGTTTATATGATATGAGATATGAAAGTTTTAGTGGTGATTATCTAGAGATTTCTGATACGTGTGTGGAAGACAGTAAAATGTATTTGAATTATTTGGGAGTAACTTAACCCAATTGGGTTTTCCAAAGAAGTTTAGAGATAGTTTATTATTAAGGTGTCATTTTATCTCTTTCCATAGACATATTAAGGAGGGTTGATTGGCAGTGAATACTTCTTGATTAAACCACAAAATATCTCTTAACCTAGTTTAGAGGATAAATAGTTCTTATATTAGTATTCTTACTTATCCAAGTGAAAATGTGGATGTATTAAGTGTTTTTATCTACGATTAATGGTGTTATCTTGTTAATTTTTACTAGAATTAATATATTATTGAAACTGAATTATCTTTTAATTAGAAAATTGGTCTATGATGCATAGTTCTAGTGTGCATACATTATTGTAACTTTCCCTAAAGTGTATTTTTTTTAATTTTCCCCACTATTAAGATCCTTTATGTTGTATTTGGTATGTTGATGATTTTCATAAAATATATAATAATAAATAAATAAATTAATTCTAATTAGAAATACCATTATTATAATTAGTTTTTATATGAAAAATAAAATAATTAATATGATTATAAATTATAAATACCATATACTTTAAAATATAATTAAAATTACAGTTACTATTTTTATAATCATATAGTTATAATTAATAACTTTAAATATAATAATAAATATAATTTAATATAATTATAAAAAATATAATATAATTGGAAAAATAATGAATAATGTAATTAAAGTGTAATGAGTTTGATGGAGGAAGAATAATTTGGTCATTATAATAATTATATTTAACTATTATTATAATACGAATAAATATAGTTGTAAAAATATTATTTTAAATTAAAATATAATTAATTTTAATTTATATAATCAATATAATAAAATATAACTATGATAATGATAATAATGATAATTAAATACTTTTTTAAAAAATTATTATTACAATTAAAAATGTATAAATATAAAAAAATATAATTAAATAATTAACCATAATAGTAAAATTAACCATAATTTAAAATGTAATTTAAAGTATGGTTATAATATTTTTAATAAATATATTATGGATTATTTCTCTAGAGTTTGAAAATAATCTTAGATTTTTTTCTTGATTTTTGCAATGTGATAAGCATTTTAAAATAAAATGACACTTCAATGTTGAAAACACACACTTTGAGTCACACCAACCACATTGTATGTCTAAATGATGTAAGGTCAATTCATACACATAAAAAATAAATTATGGATCACCATCCTAAAATTTTAAAATAATAAAAGTTCATTTTTTTTGGTTTTGGTTACATGGTGCACGTTTTTAAACTGAAATGACACTTTTATATTGAAAAAACACACTTTTCATACTGACAACATCATGTGTCAAATTGGTGTGTGGTCGATTCCTACATGTTAAAAATGAATTATGGAACGTCTTAATAATGTTTGAAAACAATATAATCGCTTTATATTGGTTCTGGATATGTGATACACATTTTAAACTAAAATGACACTTATATGAAAAACACACATTTCGGGTCATACCAACCGCATCATCTTTCATATTGAAATACAATTGATTCCTACATCTCAAAAATGAATTATGGATCATTTTACTAAAGTTTCAAAACAATATAATCTTGTTTTATCAGTTTTAAGAATGTGACATGCGTTTTATACTAAAATTACACTTTTTTTATTGAAAACACATACTTAGAGTCATACCAACTACATAGGAAGTCCGATTGATGTGAGGATAATTCCTACATGTCAAAAATATTTTATGAATAATTTTTAGAAAATTTAAAAAATAATATGATCTTGTTTTCCTAGTTTTGGATATGTGATATGCGTTTTAAACTAAAATAAAACTTTTTTATTGAAAACACATACCTAAAATCATATGTAGCACATCATCTTTCAGATTGATGTGTGGTTGATTACTATATGTAACAAATAAATTATGTATTTTCTTACTACAATATAATAACAATATGAGATCTTTTTCTCGGTTTTGGCTATGTGAGGTGTGTTCTAAACTAAAATGACACATATATTGAAAAAATGCCCTTTGAGTCATATTGACCACATCGTGTGTCAGATTGATATGTGGTCGATTCCTCATGTAAAAAATATATTATGGATAGTTTTAACAATGTTTTAAAATAATACAATCTTGTTTTTTTGGTTTTGGATATGTGATATAGGTTTTAAACTAAAATGAAACTTTTATATTGAAAACACACAATTTGAGTCATACTGAAAACTTTGTCTGTTGAAATGATGTACGATGTATTCCTACACATCAAAAATGAATTATGGATTGATATACTAAAGTTTTAAAATAATCCAAGATCGTTTTATAGGTTTTGGTTATGTGTTGCACATTTTAAACTGAAATGACAATTTTATATTGAAAACACACACTTCAAGTCATACCGGTCACATCGTATGTTGTATTGGCATGAGATAGATCCCTATAAGTCAGAAATGAATTATGGATCATTTTACTAAAGTTTTTGGTTTTGGCTATGTGATACACATTTTAAACTAAAATGACACTTATATTAATAACACACACTTCAAGTCATACCGACCAACTAATATGTTGGATTGATATTCGGTTGATTCCTACATGTCAAAAATGAATTATGGATCATTTTACTAAAGTTTTAAAACAATCTGAGCTCATTTACTTAGTTTTGATCATGTGATGCATGTTTTAAACTAAAATTACACTTATATTGAAAACATGTACATAGAGTCATACCGACCACATTGAATGTTTGATTAACATTTGGTTGATTCATACACATAAAAAATATATTTTGATTTTTTACCCTAACATTTGAAAACAATATGAACTTTTTTATTGGTTTTGAATATACGATACACATTTGAAACTAAAATGATGTTTTTTTTGTTGAAAACACACACTTCGAGTCATACCAACCACATCTTTTATTATATTTTTGGGAAATTGATTCCCACTAATGACAAATCAATTATGGATCATTTTCCTAAATTTTGAAATTAATTTGAGCTTGTTTTCTTATTTTTTAGAATGTGACACATTTTTTTAAACAAAAATACATATTTATATTAAAAACATTCACTTTGAGTCATATTGACCACATCAGGTGTCAGATTGATGTGCGATCAATTATTACACATCATAAATGAATTACGTATCATTTTAATAATGTTTGAATACAATAAAATCTCTTTTTATCAATTTTTGTGATGTAACACACATTTTAAACTTAAATGACACATTTATATTAAAAACATGAATTTCAAGTCATACCGGCCTCATCATGAGTCATATTGGTGTGAGGTCAATTCCTACACTTCAAAAATTATTTATGGATCATTGTCCTAATGTGTAAAACAATATAAATTTGTTTTCTTAGTTTTTATCACGTGACATGTGTTTTGAACTAATGTCTAAATTTAACAAAATAATTATAAAATAAAATTGATAAGGAAATTAACTAAAAAATAGATAAAATGATGATAAAATTAACTAAATAAGTAGTAACAAGTCAACATTTTCATGATGTTTGAATAGATTTTGGAACCATGTATTCTTACCATTTGTTTCTAAAAAAATTAATTTCCTTCATTATAATTCTCCTTGAGAAACATATCAAAAATAATATATAAGCATTATAATACTAATTATTCACATTCCAAGTGTATCTCTATGGTCATAGTCCATACTCATTCACAAAAATAGAAGGTAATCACCTAAATTTGATGTTAGAAAACATTCAAACACTATGTACACTATCCACTCATCTCTAAACAAATTTACTTCTTCTTTTGAGTTAGTAGACAATTGTAAATCTTTGTAGTACTAAGAAAATATAGACAAATAAATTATTTAGAAATATATTTAATGAAATTGTAATTACCTTTATAAATTACCTATTCATGGATGATAGTATTTTGATGGTATATGATATCTTTCATAAATATTCAAAAATAATATCCACAATCATTGCTATTATCTTGCTTTAGAAACTATAGAAACATTGACCAAAATAAGAAAATTATTTTTAAATATGTTTTTATCATTAAATATTTCTATATATACCTTAATACGTTTCCATTTTAATTAATCTGTAGGCTTCTTATATTCTTTCACCGAACTCATACTATGATTTAGCCAATATTTACAGATCACTCTATCATAACAAAATTCTTGTTAAAAAAAATTGAAACATATAATTAAAATTTTGTCTATAAAATGTTTATTTTTGTGTATTAGAAATTAACAATACAAATCCATGCATTTTTTTTTCCAAAAAATGAATATTTAGGTCTTCCAAATTTATTATGATCAGTATCCATTACTTCTTAAAAAAATAAGTAATAAAAATAAATATATTTCATATGATTAGATTGTATAGTTATACTCCTACATTTTAAGAATCAAAAAGAGTATTTATTTTATTATTTTATTCTCAAATGACTCATTTAACTCATCTTTATTATTATCAATTTCTTTCAGATCCAAAGAAATTTCATCCGTAGAAATGATACAAGGAGGAATGAATCCAAACCGTGCTTCATAGGGTTTTTCCTATTAGGATGATATGTCTGAGTATGATAAACTCTCTAATACCAAATATAAAATCGAAATAATAATGATATTCTCAGATATAAGAGGGGGGGGGGTGAATTGTACCTTCTAAAATTTCCTTTGGAACTTTTAAAGATGGCTATGTTTAGCAAGGTTAAACAAGATAATTCACAAGACCTCTATAAGTTCTAATCACTTGCCAGATTCCGAAAAAGTGATTCTAGAAATGGAACTTAGATAAAGTTTACAAAGATGAAGATTCTACCTTAAATCGTATAAAATCTAACTATATCAGAGTACAAGAGTAAGGAAGTACAAGAAATTTATACTTTCCTTAACAATAAAAATGCAGTGGAAAAACATGTAACAAAACAAGTAACAAGTAATAAGTTCTTTTAACCCAAAGAGAAGGGTATCCAACAACCTTGGATAAAGGTCCCTTGATTTATACTTTGAATAAAGTATATCTTACCCACACCAGGGTAAACCCTCGATACGAAGATCAGAGTCTGTCTTGCTATCCCCGTAAGCCCTCAACTATCACATAATAGGCACCTCTGTCTTCCTCAGCAAGGAAGCACTCAACTTCAAGGTGTTGGAACCTCTGTATTCCTATCCCCAGAAGCCCTAGATTGTACACAACAACAATCAGAGTCGCACGAAGCAAATCTGCACAAGGAAAAGTTTGAACAATCTGTTCAAACTTTCTATATGAAGCTTGAGAGTTTATAAGAGCCTCTCTCTATAGAAATCACTTCGACAGCATGTAGACACATATGTCAAAGTTTAGTGTTGAAGTTGTCAAGTGTCCTATTCTTTTCAAATGAGCTTCTATTTATAGGCGCAACTGTAATGGTCGACTCCCTCCTCCAACGGTCATATTTTTCCTTGAACTTTGGAGGGACCAATAAACATGTCACTCAAACAATTGTTAGTTGATAACTGAAGGAATGACATCGTTTTATAATAGAACAAGTGAAAGAATAACTAAAACTGATATTCGTAATGAAGGTAAATGAAAGTTCGGAGTGATGAAAGTTAAAGTTCAGAGTCTAACCAGAAAATGAATTCAGAGTCTATAATACAAGGATATTTGGATTCTGTTTTTCTAAGGAATTCGTAATGAGAATTCATAATCAGAATTATTCATCAGAATTCATAATGAAAATTTGTAATCAGAATTCTTCATCAGAATTCATGATGAGAATTCCTAATCAGAATTAATCATCAAAATTCATAATGAGAATTCGTAATCAGAATTCATCATTGGAGTTCGTAATGAGAATTCGTAATCAGAATTCATCATCAGAATTCGTAGTTAGAACTTTATATAATTTCGTAATCAGAATTCAGAGTTGAACTTCATAAAAGTTCGCAACAGGGAATTCAGAGTAGAACTTCATAAAAGTTCATTACACGAATTCGGATACAAAAACAGAATGCTTCATATCTAAGTATTATATGATTTCAAGGTTTTAGATATGAATTTGATTTTTATACTTAAGAAAAATATTGATATGAAAAATGAAAACAAGGTAGGGGTAAATTTCCTTTGGGAAGGAAATTTTTCTTTTGGAGATAAAATAGGGGTAAAATGAAATTTTCCTTAAGATAAGGTGTTTGTGATTTTCAAAACAAGAGGAATGATCAAGTCATACAGAAACCTTGATGACTTATCAATCTCCCCCTTATATGAAGGAATGTAAATGTTATAAGGAAAATCTTTTGACTCAAAAATCTCTCCCCTTTTGGAAATCAAAAACATCCTTACAAAAAATAATGTAGGAACTGAGAATAAATTTCTAGACTTTGAAATTAAATCTTATCTCCCTTTGTTCATGGATAATTGTGAATACAACTAACTCCCCCTTAGGTTTTGGAACTCTAAGGATCGTATTCTAGATTTTCGGAATGGGTATATCTTCATAATGATCACTCCACCTTACTTAGTGATGATCTCCTTATACTTAGAAGTATTCTCTTTTAGATTTTTCATCTCACTTTTAGAATTATTTTTCCTTTCTCCCCCTTTTTGATTTTCAAAAAGAGTTTGAGGGAATGGAAAAGAAATAGGGTACCTGAAATATTAGTAAAGACATACAAAAAAGACAAGCATCGACAATTTTATTATGATTGGAAATATTAGTACAAGGGAAAAAATGCAACAAAAGATCAGAGTGGTCTATTTTGTTTCTTCTTCCTTGTGAATTAACATCTCGACAATTGTCTTCAGCTTCTTCATTTTTTGTGGTCCTCTTCTACTTTCTTCTCCAAGGCTGTGATATTTTCTTGAGGCTTCAAGACCTCTGTCTGAGCCTTCATGGCCTCTTCCAAAGCCTTTAGAAATTCATCTTGCTTCACAAGTATTTCTTGCATCTCACTCCGAAGATCCTTCTCTGTTTTCAGGATTTGAACAATATAGCTCAGCTTCCCATTCAGATCTTTTACATCCTGAATATGAGTATTTTTTTCAATGGTAAGATTTTCCTGAAAGCTATTTGAAAGATCCTTGATCTTGGAATCTTCGATATCAAAAGCCTCTTTTACTTCCTCTTGAAATTCATCAAGCTCTTCCATATTCTGGATGATCTTCTTTGACCAAGTGGTCATTTTCTTGCAAGAATTCTTGTGAGCTTCGTATCCTATAAGAAAAGTTTTTGAAATCTGATTCTATCTTCACACACTTTTCCATCACCATGGACACCAAATCTGACTTCTGATTAAGAGTGTGTTGGAGCATCTAGAATCTTGAATCTATGTTTGTAAAAGTAGGACTAGAACTGAATATCTTCTTTAAATATTGATCCAAAAAATCATGACCAAGTTAAGATGACTCTGAATCCGAGACATTACTTGGTGAGAGTGGTTTTTCAATATCAACAAGCTTCCTTTTTGAAGTTCATGTAGCTTCCTTCCTCTTCACTGTATATTTTCTTTGAGAATCAACAACCACTTTCTTACCCTTATCAATCTTCGGTATGACTTGCTCATATGGTGATTCATGCTCACTTCCAGAAAGTTGTATAATTTTGTCCTCATCCACTTTAAGTTTTTCAGCTTTGGCTTTAACTTCCTTAGGATGGATAAAGTAATGATTATGACTCTCTTCTTCAGATATCTTGTTTACCTCTTCTTAATCTCCTTTCTCATCATCTACGGATGTATCCAATTTTGAGGATCCGACTTGAGAAGTCTGGAGTGAAAATTTCTCTGAAGCACTTTCCTTTTCTTGATATTCTTCAACCTTCTTGATTACATCATCGGAGCTACCACTCATCTCAGCCTTTTGAACTTCTTTTACAGCTTCCTTCTCTTCCACAACCTTCTCTTGTGGTTTTTTCGGAGTGAATAAATTCTTCCCCAGAGTCTCAGGTAATTGTTCCATAAGGAAAGATTTTGGCACTGGGATGTTCTCAGATGCAATTTAAGCATACCTCAGGAGGGTTTGATAAATCTTAGCCTCTTTCATCTTATTCTTCTTCTACTTTTTCTCCTTTAGTTGATTCTCTAGATCATCAGTATCCTTTTCTTTTAAGGCCTTAGCCTCAGTAGGATCCAAACCAAATTGTGGCTCCTCTGCTTTTCTAGTCTTTTTATCTTCCCTCCACTTTGAAACTACTTAATCCGGATACGATTTCTGCTTTTGGGGTTAAGGAGGTGTGGATTGAGATTCGTTAGACTTAGGGGTTTTTTCTTTAGATTGCACTTCCTTCAACTTCCTCTTATTACCAGCCTTCTTTGAGGGTTCAACCTTTTCCACATTTTCCGGAATGGGTTCTGCCTCCTCCTCTGGAAAATCATAAAATTCTCCTGTCTCTTTGGAAAAACCGACTTTCTTCCTCTTTAAGGTGTCATCACTAATCAGCATCACCTTGAAATTTCTCGTCTTGGAGCTACATGGGATTTTAAAGGATTCTAGGCACCGAAATATCAACTTAGAAAGCAATGTTGGATACATAATTATCTGAGCTCTAAGATTTCCATTCTTGATGTTCTGAATCGTAATGAGGATATGTCTCATGAGATTCAATTTCCATAGATTTACCAAAAAATCTAGAATATACATGTCTCTCTTCTTAAGGGTATCCTTATCACCCATCCTTGGTACGATAAACCCTTGTACCCAAAGCTGTAGAATCTGATTTTTGGTTGAAAGATGGGAAATCTTCTTTTTAGTGTTGATATTAGAAAGACCAAGGCACTCCATAGCCTTTGCCTTAACAAAACTATCCTGAACTTCTGGCAACTTATGAGAGAAAAATCATGCCTCTCCTTCATAGGGTATTCCAACCAGACTAGCCCCCTTGGTACATGATAAAGCATACATCTTCCCATAGCTTTTGAAGGAGAACTTCTCCCTTCCATCTTCCTTGAAAAAGCTGGCAGACTCATAAAACTCTATGAGAAAGTCTGGAGACACCACATCTTGAGCTCGAGTTTTAGAAATGGCTACATCTTCCCATATATTGAGTGTGATGTTCTTGGAAATTAGAGAATCATACTTATTGAAAAGGTTTGGGTGTACCAACCTCTCCCTATATATCAGCCACTCTGAGAACGTCTTGACTAAAGAAATATCTTGAGAAGGGGCTTCCGTAGACATTCGGGCTGAGGAACTTTGAGAGATTCAGAACGAGCTTAATAACTGAGGCAGAGCTTCATGACGTGAGAACTTGAAAACCAATGTGGGACACCATAGGGGGTCCCCTTTATATAGGCGATGGTGGTGACTTTTGATCTTCCAAAACCAATCTAATGGTTTGGAAAATCTCTGATCTAATCTGACGGTTGAAAACATACCCGCAAGGAAATATTGAATCCAATATTTTGAGGTTTTAAGAAAAACATTAGGAATTAAGGAAACTTTAATCCAAGAAATTAAAAAAAAAGGAAACTACCAACAAGTAAAAGTAACTACTAAAAATTAAGTAAGGAAATCATACCTTTCATATTGACTAGGAAATTTATTCGTAATAGGTGATATTCTTCTTGAAGAAAATTTGACTACAAAAAACTCACTACAAAAACTTACTACAAAAAACTCATTATGGAAAAAACGTAAAATCTAAAAGTTTTATTATAAAGAGTTTGAGAAGAAAACTTGATTACGAAAATTATGAGTACGAAAATTTTCATTACGAAAATTTCAAAAACCAACTAGAAAAAAAATTTATTACTAAAATTTTGAAAAACTAACTACAAAAACTTTTATTACGAAAATTTAAAAAACTAGCTACATAAACTTTCATTACGAAAATTTAAAAAACTAACTACAAAAACTTTCATTACGAAAATTTGAAAAACTTTAATGACATATGTACTCCCCCTATGAAAAGGAGTTTATTACTGTAAAGAGATTGGTTGAACAGATAGTTAATGGAGGAAGATTATCTCATGGTTATCATTCCAAACTTCTGTTTAATGTATTAAAATCTATCGGTAGGTAAATATTTTGTAAAAATATTAGCAAGTTGATCTTGTATTCCGATGAATTGAAGAATGATATCTCCTTTTTGTGTGTGATCCCTAAGAAAGTGATGCCTAATATCTATGTGCTTTACACGAGAGTGATGTGCAGGGTTTTTAGTATGGGCAATGGCACTTGTGTTATCACACAAAATTTGGGTCTTAGTGAAACTCAATCCATAGTCTGTGAGTGTGTGTTGAATCCACAATACTTGATCACAACAACTTTCAGCTGCTACATATTCAGCTTCAGCAGTGGAGAGTGCTACTGAGTGTTGCTTCTTGCAATAACAATAAACTAATGAATCTCCTAAAAAATGACAAGTTCCGAATGTGCTCTTTCTATCCATTCTACATCCAGAAAAGTCAGTATCCGAAAAACTCTATAAAACAAAATCATTTCCAGAAGTGTAAAATAGTCCTAAATCCATGGTTCCCTTTAAGTAGCGAAAAATTATTTTCATTTCCTTTAAATGAGATTCCTTAGGATTGGATTGATATCTTGCACATAAGTATACTGAAAACATTAAGTCTGGTCAACTAGCTATCAAATAAAGTAGACTTCCTATCATACCTCTAAAAGATATTTGATCTACTAGTTTCCCAGCTTTATCAAGATCAAGTGTGTTTGAGGTACCGATGGGAGTAATTATACTCTTAGTGTTGTTATATCCATACTTTTTAAGAATATATTTAATATACTTATGTTGGGATATATATATATATATTCCTTCTGGTTTTTGAGAAATTTGAAAACCAAGGAAAAATGTTAACTCACCCATCATACTCATTTCAAACTCAGATTTCATTAGATCCTCAAAGGAATCAGTTAAATATTGCTGAGTTGAACCAAATATAATGTCATAAACATAAATTTGAACAATGAAAACATTTTTCTTATCTTTATTTATAAAAAGGGTTGGATCTGCATTTACCTTAACATGGTTATTTTGAATCAAAAATCCTATAGGTCTATCATACTAAGCTCATGGGGCTTGTTTAAGGCCATAAAAATCTTTGGTAAGTCTAAAAACATGATCAAATTTTTTTTATCTCCAAATCCATGAGGTTTTTCAACAAAAACTTCCTCTTGAACATAACCATTAAGAAAATCACATTTCACATCCATTTGAAAAAGTTTGAAATTGAAGAATGCTGTAAAGGCAAGTAAAATACGAATAGATTCAAGTCTAGATACTGGAGTATAGGTTTCTTCATAGTCTATTCCTTCTTGTTGATTATATACTTTAGAAACTAATCTAGCTTTATTTCTTACTATGATTCCATTTTCATCATACTTAAGTCTGAAGACCTATTTTACACCAATAATAGAAGTTTCCTTAGGTCTTTCAACCAAGGTCCAGACTATATTCCTTTCAAATTCATTTAGTTCATCTTGTATGGATGTAATCCAATCATCATCACCTAAAGCTTCATCAGTGCTTTTTGGTTCTAATTAGGAAACAAATGCTAGATGCTCTACTTCATTTCTTAAGGAACTTCTAGTCCTTATAGGTTGATTCACATCACCAATGATACTATCAATGGGATGATTCTTTAGAAACAACTGGTTTGGGTTTTGTAAGACCTGTTCATCAACGTAGGGTAGAAAATATTCTGGGGTAAATGTTTCAGAAGTATCTTCTTGAAAATTTTCTTTATCAGAAGGATTTTATATCAAAGGTTGATAATCAGTTTTTGAAAACACATCTAAAGATGTAGGTTGGGGTTGTTTAAAAACAAAGGGATCAGTTTCAGAAAATTTAACATGTACTGTCTCTTCAACAGTACACGTGTTTTTATTGAAAACTCTATAAGCCTTAGAAGTTGTGGAGTAGCCTAAGAAAATTCCTTCATCAGATTTTGGTGTGAATTTATGAAGATTATCTTTAGTATTCAGAATGAATACCTTGAAACCAAAAACCTTAAAGTAAGAAAGTCTAGGTTTTCTACCATTCCATAACTCATAAAGAGTTTTATTAAGAAAAGGTCTAATCAATACTCGATTTATAGTATAACAAAAAGTACTTACAGATTCAGCCCAAAAATGTTTGGAAACAAAATACTCACTTAACATGGTTCTAGTTATCTATTGAAGAATTCTATTTGTTCTTTCAACAACACCATTATGTTGAGGTGTTCTGGGTGCTGAGAAGTTGTGAGTAATACCTTTTCTACTACAAAAGGTTTCAAAATCAGAATTTTGAAATTCTCCTCCATGATCACTATGAATAGTTTTCAATGGAAGGTTTTTCTCATTTTTAACATGGGATCTAAAGATTTTGAAATAAGAGAAGGATTCAGACTTCTTTGCTAGAAAATAGACCCATGTAAATCTAGTGTAATCACCAACTAAGAAAAATACATAATACTTACCCCCAATGCTTCCAGTTTGTGTTGGACCAAAAAGATACATATGCACTAGCTGTAATGAATCAGTAGTTGAGACTTCACCGACTGATTTAAAACTTGATTTATGTTTCTTTCCATATTGACAAGGGTCAAAAACTTTTGAAAAATGAAATCTAATCTCTGGTAGATCCTTAACAAAACCTTTCTTAGAAAGTTTGCATATGTTCCTAAGGTTATAGTGTCCTAACCTTCTATGGCACAACCAAGAATGATCTTCCATTGCACTAAGGCAAGGTAAGTCTTGGATCCTAAGGTCTTCTATGTTTAGTGTGTAAACATTCTCTTGCCTATTGGTAGAAAGAATAAACTCTTCCTTGTAATTGTGTACTAAGCACTTATCATTCCTAAAATTCACAAGGTAGCCTTCATCACATAACTGACTTATACTAATGAGGTTGTGATTAAGACCCTTAACAAATAAAAAATTTTAAATAAAAGTTTTTCCAAGAAGAACGATGTTACCTATAACAATAATTTCTCCCTGAGCATTATCTCTGAAAGTTACTTTTCCTCCTTTTGTTTTGATAATCTTTTCAAAATAGTTTTTGTTACCAGTAATATGACAGGAACATCCACTATCCATATACCATGTATTGCTGTTGGTACTTTCCCTATTTTCCTGAAAATAAGAAATAGTTAGGTTTTCGGAATACAGACTTTCTTGGATCTGGAAATCTCAGAAAGTAAAATTTCGGGAACCCACATCTTCTTTGAAAAATAAGATTTATGGAATCCTAAATACTAGGTTTTGTTTAGAGAACAATTCTTTTCCCAATGACCACCACATTGACACTTAGTGCAGAATGGGGAACTTTGAGAAACAAAGTAATTGTTGCTAAAAATTGGTTTAGAACATGTGTAACCAAAACCAAAAGTATTCTTTCGAGGTCAGATTTGTGAATACATTTTATCAAAATTTTCCTTACTTAGGGTAATGTTTGACAAACACTTCCTCAAGGATAATATTTCATATTTGAGTTTTATAACTAAGTAATTGTCTTAAAAAACATTTGAACTAGAGCTAGGGTCGAAAACATTTTTCTTAGAAATTACGTTTTCTAGATCTTTAGAAACATTATTCTTCTTAGAACTTACTTCCTCAAGATTTTTTGAAATAATTTCAAAATCAGCATTTTTCTTATCAAGATCTTTAGAAAGATCTGATATTTCCTTAGTAAGAATAATATTCCCAGAATTTTCCTTATCATGTTTTTTCATGAGTTTTTAATTCTCATTATCAAAGAGTTTGGAAAAACTAGAAACTTATTCATAAGTAGGCAAAGTATTATATTCATCAAAAGATGATTCTTCATCCGAAGATTTATAATATTTACTATCATTAGAATTTAAGGAAACATTGGTCATTGATTCAGCATTGTGTACCTTAGCTATCAAGAAATGATTATCAATAGGAAGCCTAGCTAAAAGACCAATATTCTTTTGTCCAGAAGATTCATAATCTGAAGATTCATATGAAGAGTCTCCACCACTGACACTCCATGTGTCATTAGCTTTCAACACTTTCTTAGCTTTAGACTTGTAATACTTCTTTCTATTTTTCTCAGAATGAATTTCCTTTCTTTCTTTTCTCTTGAGAATAGGGAAGTCAGGTCTTATGTGTCCAGCTCTCTTGCATTCATAGCATGTAACTTCAGAATCTTTCCTGTATTTCCTTTCCTTCTTCTTATATTTGGATTGAAAGTTCTTCTATCCAGATATCTTGTTCATCCTTCGAGAAAGGTTTGCTAATTCATTTTCTGAGGTTTCACTTCCACTAGATTCGGAATGGATAACAAATTTCTTAGATCTGGATCTAGTAACTCTCTCCGGAGTCTTGGATTTCTTATGATTGGAAGTAGTAATAAAAGCTACACTGCCATTTCTATTATTCTTCTTCTTCACAATATCAGCATCTCTCTTCATTCTAGTCTCATCCTGAAGAAGAGTTCCAAACAGCTCATCAAGGGTAATCTGAGTAACCTTTCTATTCTCATTAATTACAGTCCTTTTAGATTCCCACTCATTTGGCATGATGTCGACGATCTTGTCAACAAGGGATTCATCATCCAATCCTTTTTCACCCATTGATTGTAAACTATTCACAATAGTCATGAATCTCTATTTCACTTTTCCTTCAGGTTCACCATAAGGAAAACTAAAACCATGATATTCAGTTCTAAGCATGGTTCTTCTGGTATCAATTACTTTAGAAGTTCCAAAGTGAGTAACTTCTAGTTTCTTCCATATATAATTTTCTACTTCACAAGATGAAATTTGGCTATATATATTTCTAGTCATTGAACAAAGTAAAGTATTGTGTACCTTATAATTGAGTTGATATTCATGCTTTTCTTGATTTTTAAAGGCACTTACTTCTTTATCAGAAATTTTGTATCCACTAGTAAGCATAAAAAAATTTTCAACCCCAGTGTTGATAATGAAAGTCTTCATGTGATCTCTACAATGTTCATAATCATTAACATCAAAGATAGGTGGTCTGGTTAGATTAACATTGTCTATGGAACCAAAATTGATTCCTTCCATTCTTAAGAAAAGTCTTTCCACAAAAACTTGTTAAGAGAAAAAGTTTGTAAACAAGGAAAAAATATATAGAAATAAAATATAGAGTAAAAGTATCTCTATAGAAAAGTGAATCCGAACAATGAGTCTGAAAAACAGATTCCAAAAAAAATATGAATCCAGAAGTGTGAATCTGAATATGTGAATCCGAAAATTCAATTTTGAGAACTAATTATCTTCTTAATCTAATCATGAGATTAATTCAGATTGAACCAAATCCCCTGATACCAATTTTTAGGATGGTATGTCTGAGTATGATATACTTTATAATACCAATCGTAGGTTTGAAACAAGAATAATATTCTCAGATACAAAGGGGGGGGGGGTGAAGTATACCTTTTAAAAATTCCTTTGGAACTTTTAAAGATGGTTATATTTAAAAAGGTTAAATAAGATAATTCACAAGACCTCTATAAGTTATAATCACTTGCTAGATTCCGGAAAAGTGATTTCGAAAATGGAACTTAGCTAAAGTTTACAAAGATGAAAATTCTACCTTAAAGCGTATAGAATCTAACTATATCAGAGTACAAGAGTAAGTAAGTACAAGATAGTTATACTTTCCTTAACAATAAAAATTCAACAAAAAAACTTGTAACAAAAAAAGTAACAAGTAATAAGTCCTTTTAACCCAAAGAGAAGGGTATCCAACAAACTTGGATAAAGGTCCCTTGATTTATACTTTCAAGAAAGTCTGTCTTACCCACACCAGTGTAAGCCCTCGATATGAAGATCAGAGTTTTTCTTTCTATTCTCACAATCCCTCAACTATCAGGTAGTCAACACCTCTGTCTTCCTCAGCAAGAAATCCCTCAACTTCAAGGTGTTGGAACCTCTGTCTTCCTATCCCCAAAAGCCCTCGATTGTACACAACAACAATCAGAGTCGCACAAAGAAAATATGCACAAGGTAAAGTTTGAACAATCTGTTCAAACTTTCTACACAAAGATTGAGATTTGATAAGAGCCTCTCTCTCTAGAAATCACTTCAACAACATGTAGACACAGATGTCAAAGTTCAGTGTTGAAGTTGTCAAGTGTCCTCTTCTTTTCAAATAAGCTCCTATTTATAGGCGCAACTGTAATGGTCAGATCCCTCCTCCAACGGTCATATTTTTCCTTGAATTTCAGAGCGACCTGTACACATGTCACTCAAAAAATGGTTAGTTGATAACTGAAGGCACGACATCATTTTATAATAGAACAAGTGAAAGCATAACTAAAAATGATTTTTGGAATGAAGGTAAATGAATGTTCGGAGTGATGAAAGTTAAAGTTTGGAGTCTAACCATAAAATGAATTTGGAGTCTATAATACAAGGATATTCAAATTCTGTTTTTCTAAGGAATTCATAATGAGAATTCATAATTAGAATATTTCATCAGAATTCATAATGAGAATTAGTAATCATAATTCTTCATCAGAATTCGTAATGAGAATTCTTAATCAGAATTCATCATCAGAATTCATAATTATAATTCGTAATCAGAATTTGTCATCAGAGTTCGTAATGAGAATTCGTAATTAGAATTCATCATCAGAATTCATAATGAGAATTCGTAATCAGAATTCATCATCAAAATTCGTAATGAGAATTTGTAATCAGAATTCATCATCAGAATTCGTAGTTAGAAGTTTATATAAGTTTGTAATCAGAATTCAGAGTCGAACTTCATAAAAATTTGTAACAAGGAATTCAGAATAGAACTTCATAAAAGTTCATAATAAGAATTCAGATCCTAAAACAAAATGCTTCATATCTAATTATTATACGATTCTGAGGTTTTAGATATGAATCATATTTTTATACTTAAGAAAAATATTGATATGAATAATGAAAACAAGGTAGGGGTAAATTTCCTTTGGGAAGGAAATTTTCCTTATGGAGATAAAATAGGGGTAAAATGAAATTTTCCTTAAGATAAGGTGTTTGCGATTTTCAAAACAAGAGGAATGATCAAGTCATAAGGAAACCTTGATGACTTATCAATCTCCCCCTTATATGAAGGAATGGAAAAGTCATAAGGAAAAAATTATTGACTCAACATTCCCTTTATATATTAGTAATATAAATTAATATATAAAATATAAATAGTTATTAAATTTAATGAAAATAATAGATCATTTTTTGGAAAGACATATTATGAAAATGCACCTTATATATGTATTCACAACTAAGAATCCCAACCATTCAAACTTTAGAATCTTGTTTATACTCTTGAGACCAAATACATCTGTAATGAAAATTATAAATATTTATTCTTCATATTTAATGTAGGACACATCCATATTTTAATGTGGCATATTCATTAAGTTATAATGATAATATATGTTGTGGTGGAACTAGTGAGGAGAAGGTACTCCGAGAAGGTTATTTTTTTTCTTAGTCAATTCACTGGATCGTCTTGATCCAACCTTCTATTTACCAATCGTTTTATCCATCTATAATACCATACCTAACTTAAGATCTTTTTTATCAACAATTATAGGTTTTCCATTTGAAAAAAAAATGTTAAGGACATAACTCATGTACATTTATAATATTAGATGACTATTCTATGAAAGTTCTAATAACATCATTGACCATTGCAATATTCAGATCATCAAGTGGAACATGCAACTCAACACTAAGATCTTTAACTACTTCAATCCCCACTCTCATGTGATCTTTTGGGAGTTATTTGTTATATATAATGTCTCATAGGATATTATACACTATACCCATCTCAATGAGGCAGTGCATGGGTGTTGATGGATATAAATTACATAAAACCTCACCTTGAAGAATTTTATAAATATAAAGTATTAGAAGTTGTTTGATTTATATTTAGGAGTAAGAGTAATGAAATAAATGATTACCTTAGGTAAAGTATGTGGTTGATGGGAATGACTAGCCTCAAAGCTCCCAGGGTCATTTAATTATTTATCTGCTGATCTTTGTTCCACTTCTAGTTCTCTTTGATCCTTTCATATATATTGGTATGCCAAACTATAACAGACAATAATATCTTGAAAAGAATCTATTTATTCCTTAAATTATTTCATCATATGATATGTATCTTCTTGAAGTTTTGTATTCTTGAAATATGTTTGAGGGGACACTTCAAAACCTACACCTTTAATATGACCATATTGTTCCAACCACTTTAAATCTACTAAAATTAGTTTTCCTTCTGATATAGTCATTGTCGATTATTGTGTCTAAACCATATAAAAAACATATAAACATAAATAGATATTTTTATGTAATTATATAATAAAGAGTAACTAATTACTATTATTTCATACTTACACATTTTTTCTATACTATTTTCTTGTTTTCATCAACTAGTTTACCCTTCTTATTTATGCTGACCTCCTTCCATAGCGCATGATGTGGGTTGTAAGTGGTATTAAATTTTGATTCATAAATATTCATATAAACAAAGGAAAATATATTGTTTCTTATCAAATAAAATTTTTATTATTGATTTAAAATGCATTTCAATTTCTTCCCTAGTGAAGCATACCCCATCCTTGCCTTGTGATAGGGGTATATTAGTTTTGATGCACGTTTTTATTTTAAAAACTCCCTTTCTATTTAATAAATTAATTTTTTTGAATCAAATTGTATAAAATAAATAATATCAAATAATATATTATTGACTAAACTTCACCTAAAATGATTTCTCAATGTGTAAACTGATGATAGAATTCCATGTTTCTTACTTTATAATGTGTGCATAAGTAACTGGTGGGTGGGGATTTACATTCCCCTTGACATCCCTAAGATGAAACTTGATAAGAAGAGTTTGGAAGCCTCTATGGGATTTTATAGTGTCCATTAAGACATATTTCTTACAGAAATAATCTAAAATAAATCAACTCTACAAGGAATAATGAAAATTAAATCAACATTTCATTATACAATTTTATGTTAAAATAGATAATGTATATCATAAAATTACCTTAATATATTTCCA
Organism: Viscum album; assembly: GCA_963277665.1. Classification (NCBI taxonomy): domain Eukaryota; kingdom Viridiplantae; phylum Streptophyta; class Magnoliopsida; order Santalales; family Viscaceae; genus Viscum; species Viscum album. The sequence continues at coordinate 309,109,574 of OY728133.1, read as the reverse complement.
AATGGTTTCCTTCATTATAGGATGGACATGACACCACAATTATATATCAATTAGAACATTAATTCGTTGTGTGACCCCAATAAAAATAATGAACATTGACTTTTTGGGGTCAATAGGTTGGCCACGTTTATTCCAACCAACCTAAAAATTTTCACCCTTTCTTATTTACTTGATAATTTTATCCATCACGGTGATGCTACATTATTATTTTTTTCATCAATATGTTATTGATCCCCAGATACTTCCATAGTTTCAGCATCAACCTTTTGTTCTTCTGTGATATTGGTAACATCATCATGTGTATAAGTCATTGTCTGTATGAGTAGTCAAAAATTCAATTTATATTATGGTAATACAGTAGAGAACACATAATATTATGAGGAAATTAATAGTACATTAAAAAACACTTTAATCTTCTCATTTAATTCTATTTCTTTTCTTTAAAGGTTTAAGGTATTTTTATCCTCTATTAGTAATCTAAATCCCCTCTTTTTGGTCCCCACTAATGTACAAGACATTTTATACATTGGGAAAACTAAAAAATGGTTGTGATCTCCTAATGAAAGGGCCATCATTGATTGAATTTTCATCTAAACCTACAGTAATTTTAGTCACTAGAAGGAAAATTAACGAATTCTTATTTACTGGACCTGAGACTTAAAATACCTACACTTCTTGTGATGACATTATGAACTAATTATCCTTTTCCACTTCTACAATATAATTCACCTTCACAAATCCCACTTCATAAACTTTTAATAGACTCCTGTTGTCAACCCATTTTCAATAGAAAATAAGCACTTGAAATGTGTTATAATCCAACTTGTATATCTGTTCGATGCTGCCAAAATATGTCATATCAACATAAATTGGGTTTATATACTTATAAATACATATACGAATCTCTTCCGACACAAGAGTAACTCCACTATTTACATTGTACTATGATCATCTTGTTATTTTTTTTATAGAATGTATGACCATTTATTACAAAACCAGTGTAAGATATAACATTTAAATTTTGTCCCCCAGTTAGACATAGAATTCAGTCAATAATTAAATTCAGACGATAACTACTTATAAATATGATCTGAGAAATATCCTATAAACTATTAATTATATATTTAATATCCATAATTCATTCCTTGATGGATTCAAATTTCCAATAATTTATTTATGGGATTTAATTAATGGATGAACATCTTCACTATTATGTAAAATATAAAGGTGATATTTCCCTCGATCTATGATGGTAATTGTAAAAACATATCTTCTATAAATCCCACCCCCATAAGGAATATACTATGTTGAGACTTTGGGATATAAATTCTATCAATATCTAATAGTTAATCGATATAGAATTCAACATCTTCTTCAACAATATATCATTCTACTATACAATCTTCTGGCTGACTTCAATTCTTGATGTACCCTTTCAAAATATTCATATACAGATCATTGGGGTACATCCATATAAAATGTATAGTAACATATAGTTTAACCTCTCAAACCAATTGAACCATCACATGGACCATTATATGAAATTATTATGGTGGGAATGACACTCTAATTTACATAATATGATTGCAACCTCCATATTTATTATTCGAAACTTCACTGAGTCTATAAATTTACTACATATGATTTTGAAAAAAAAGTAGATTCTAGTTAATGTATGTCATATATTTTTTAGGTAGAAAAAAAAATAAAGCGACGAACATCAAATCTTACATCAAAACATGAAAGTCATGTGATTTTAGTAACGTTCCAATAACACTATCAAATACATTTTTTTTCTACATGCATGACATCAATAAAATTATAGACATACCCAAAATTATAGTATATTAATTCAAAAAAATTAATCTCTCACCCCAACCTAATTTCATAAGGTTTTTCAAAAGTGGTTTACCAAAAATAGTTTCAATATCTTTTACTCTATCAAAAGTTGATCACCCATTAGTAGAGACGGTGTTGTACCTTGTTCGGTATTCCCATTGAATGTTTTCATCCAAGATCGGTTTTTATGTCATTGAGGTAAAGATTTTTGATTTCCTAAAAACACAATCTTTGAGTAATGTTTCAACCAAACTTAGTGTGTGAATTCTTTACAAATGGTATGCCCCAACATTGCTTTAATGAAATAGCCTAAAAAATATCCATAAGATGGAAGGTCATTTATCATCCCATGCAACATGGAAATCAATTTGAATTCTTCAATTCTATGAGAATCATACATTGTAACACCTATATCACACATAAATTTTAGATATTCGATATATGGATAAAAATAGACATTAATATCATTACTGGGTTGTTTTAGTCCAGATATAAACAGATACAATATAATGTATTTTCACTTCATGTATAACCACAGAGGTAAGATATAATTTACCATAATAATAGTAAATATAATGTGACTATTAATTTATACCCAAAAAGGATTTATTCTATCTATATATAATGCAAGAAAGATGTTTCTTAGATCATTTTTGAATTTAGGATACTCATAATCAATTTTCTTCCACTAAGGAGAGTCTATTAGATGACATAGTTTCCCATTTTTAATTATTTTATTTGTGTTAAATGACAATTGTATCATGGTTTCTTAACATACATATAGTATTCTAAACTATGGAATGATAGGAAGACACCATAAAATATTAGAAGTAATTGATTCACATTTCTTGTATTAATTCACACCACACTTAGGGAATTTTATAAGTAATTCATGGTCCTTATGAAACAATATGAAATCATTTAGAGAAGAATATATTTTATAGAGATCATTCCCTTTGAATATAGTCTTAATTTAGCATAAAACATTTGAAAAGGAAGTTCATTTTCTTCTAGTGTCATATCATTTTGGAGACCAAGTAGTTCTGTAAAGCTGGTGTCTCTTCATCCGCTACTAGAATTCAAATTATATAACTTTAATAAAGTTGACAATGTAGTGTATTTAGTAAAACCAGTATAAAATGGTCTCTTATAACAATTATTTAACTTCTCAAACAACTTTTTACAATCACAAAGTTCATCTTCAATTTCCATTTTCATTTCTTCCATACGATCTCCACCATCATTTACACTGGTATTCTTATAAAATGATCCGTAGACCATAGTATCATCCCAATCAGTGTGAATGTTTAGTTTTCCCTCATTTTTAGTCCAAAATTTATAGATATGATCTATTCTATGAAAAATAAAACGTTCTTCCAACTTTTATGGACTAATTTGTCTTAAATAACAACAATGTAAACATGAACAAATTATTTGAGAAGGGCCGTATGCATGCTCTATTACAAACTTGATGAACTCTTAACACCATATTCATATTATTTTTTCATATGATTAGTGTTCATCCATTTTTGATTCATATTAATCCTATCAGGTTCATGAAATATTCATATTGTACAAAAAATAAATAAATAGACATAAGATATTCATAATAAAAGGTGAAAGTTATAGATAATTATAATAAGGGGAACCAAACATTTTAATGTTATCAGTTATTATTCCTAACAAGTTATAATTATACACAAGGGTGACATGAAAAGAAATAACCCGGGGGTCAACATGTGGTTATTGGTCTAGGTTCTCAATTTGATGTTTTTGGGAAAAATAGAGGTAATAAATATGTTGGCAAACAAAATTTATTTATTATTGAATGGTAAAATTCCATTGGAAATTATTATTCTTTTTGTCATTTAATTATGACATGGATTTCTAAATTTGTGTAAAAATATATTTCCTCAAAACAAACAAGGTCATGTAATCATCTAATTTTGACATCGGTTCAACAATATTTTAATTTAATGAAATGAATGGATGAAACTACTATTTATGATAGAAGTGAAGTTGGATTCTATATTAATCTCTCTTTCTTTAGATTATTATAGACCATGTATTTTAGAAATACCAACAAATATATTTGTACTATAACCCACTAAAAACCCTATTTTAATAATATTAGACTTATCAATCTTAGTTATATTTCAAATATCTTAAAATATCCAAAATTTATATTCAATTTCCTTAAAAAAACCATAAATACATCCCATTAATAAATATTGTAAAAAATTCAGTTTGTATGGATTTCACAACATTAATATCCATGAATTCTAATTTCACCTCTAATAATGAAACAAATCACTATAAGACATCTCCCGCATATAGTAAACAAAAATTTCCTAGGTATGTTCAAAAGAGTATTATCATTCTTAATAAAATACACACCACATTTATGGTTAGGGGATATTATAACAAACTTTATAAAATTATTCCACTATCTTCTAATCTTGAATGTTTCTAAGATAAATGTGTTTTAAATTAGAAATTTTTATGGGTGACACTCAAACTTATCCTAATGACAGAAAATAGATCAAAATAATGATAATATTGTGTACATGGATTAATCAAAATAAATAATGTAAACTAACCACTAATTTTTTCCAATAGACCATGCATCTACTTTAAATACCTATTTGATGCCCATATTTCATAATTACTACTTCAAAATTTACCAAGACACTCTAAACACTACGACCCACCTATTATAGGTGTGATTTATCTTCTCAAAACTTGTTTTAATGAGTTTTACTCATTCTATCACCTATTTATTTCTAAAAAGTCTTAAATTTAATAGTAATTCAAAAAAAAATTCTATTTTCTTAGTTCGTGCATGTAAAATAGGTATGCATTTGCTTCGGTTGGTTTTTGATGATGAGGATGGGTTCCAATTATGATTGGAATTATTTTGGGTGTTGTGGTGCAGTAAGTTTAGAACTATGTTGGGTTCTTGAAGGGAGCATGAGTTCAATCTCTTTTGGTATTTCATGATGGAAATAGTTTTATGTATTAGAATTTGGTGGTTATAAGATGAAAATTATGGTGGTGATCACCATAGATTAATTACTAATCTTATGATGTTGTAATCAATGTTTTCATTGGATGGGATCAGGTAACCATCATTGCAGATTTTTGATTTTTTCTATGGCTGTTAACTCAAGGTTTTGGTCAGTTGAGGGCCTTGAGTTGGAAGTTGTGCCTTGGTAGCATTTCAGGCTATCAAAAGGTATAAAATTCTATTGGATAAAAACATGGAGGCTGATGTAGGTTTTGTTTTGTATATTTATGACCATCGAGGCTTCTAAAGAATGATAAGTTTTATAGTTTAGAGGTTGTAAGATCCTATGTTCGGATGGGTTGAAAATTCAGAAGGAATTTTAATTTTTATTACTGAATGGGTTAGATTCTGAATTAAGACTCGGAATGGAGTTTTGAGAGTTTTAATGTGTCAAAAGGATGTTTTGAGATGAGTAATTTCTCCAGAGGTATCCCAGCTATTCTGATGAGATTAATAGGATTTTGGTTATGTTTTGAGAAGTTTCAGAATGTCTTTCTTAGTTGAACAGTTTGGTGTTCATGGTATATAAGAAACTATGAGACACCTTGATGATCCATTGGTTTTCAGATCATTTTTAATCAAGAATTGTTAAGTTTCATAGTTTAATCATGGATTGGGGTAAACCATGTTAGGAAAAAAGAGAAATTGTGTGAGGTTTAGAAGGGCATGAGGCATGGATCACGATTGTAGAAAAATCGTGCACTTTTCTACAGAAGGGTGGTATTACTGACTACACATTTGGTGATTGTTTTGTCAAACCATATGTCCTAACCATGAAATTCATGAGTGTTGGATAGTAGGGGGTTTGTGGTTTGTGCATAGTTTGTAAAACCTTGCGGCCAAACCATATGACTACCCATATTTTTTTAGAAAATGTGTAAATGACCAAAATACCCCCTCATGATTTTTATCCATTCCTCTTTTTTATTCTTTCATTAGGCGCTCAATAACTAGGGGATTCTCAACCCTCTTAATACTTTATCCACTCTTTGATTTAGAGTGAATTCAAGGTATTTCTTTAGCATTTAAGGTGATATTTTTCTTCCTTCTCCTTCCCTTTCTCCCTTCCCTTGGTTCCTTCTAATTTCAGATGTGTGGGTTTAGGGATTTGATACCAATTAAACCAAATAATTGTGGAAATTTCCAATGATAATGAGGATTTTGGTAATCTTGGGTAGAAGAGATCCTGATATGGATTCCACACATCGTTGCATGGATTTTCATTAAGGTATGTGTTCATAATGAGTTTTCTTAGGTTTTTTCAAATGAATTAATTTATTTAAGGGTTTAAATGGTATCTAATCCTTGGTATTTTCTTGGTATTGGTCTTAGGAATATGTTTTGGGCCTTCTATGGAAGTTTATTAGAGTTTCTATTAGAGGTGAGTGCTCGATGGGTTTTCCAGCAATATTCTAAGTTTGGGTTTAATGCATCAATTAATTATAATTGTTATAATTAATTAACTATAGATTATTGGTATGAGGTTGGAGCATGGATGATTGTGTATAGATCTATTGGATTTCAAATAGGTTTTATGGGACTTTGAAGGACCTTGTAAAGGTCACCATACTTTGGAAATGTTATGGAAATCTTCAGAAATTAGGAAGGTGGTATAAGAGATTTACCCATGGTATTTTTAATTTAATTTAATGTGTATGTAGGTTTTACTTAAACACCATGTATTGTGAGGTTGCTTCCTTGGATTAATTAATTTAGCTATGGGATTTTAAATGATACCTTGGACCTCCCATGGATCCAATTGGATCCGTTGGTGATTTAAAGACCACACCTACGACCACTAATGGGGTGTGCTATTTTCCTAGAATTGGTAAAATGAAATTTTCATGGGTAAAGTAAGTGGGTTATGAGTGTAAACTAGTTTATCTTGTTGGTTGGATTGATTGGATGGTTAAGGGATACTTGGTAGGGGTTTGAGATCAATGTTTTGAAAATATTATGAAAGGATGATTTGGAATGATTTTATGTGTCAATATTTTATTAAAATGCCAATGAGGATTTTGAAATGGTTTTAAATGTGTGCATTAAGGTTTGACCTGATTTTGCGTGTCGAAGAGAGAAATCTATGTTTTTAAATGATTCTTTTTTTAAATTATGTGATGAACTCCAAGTGGTTTATAAAAGGGGTTTTTAATGGATTTGAAATATTGATTTGAAATGAGTGCATGGTTCCCTTTTTTAGTAAAAATACTATGATGAATATTTTGATGGTTTAAATGAAAATGATTGTCATGGAACTTATTTGGTTTTTAAAAGATAAATTCCCATGTTATGAAGGGTTATTTTTAAAATTTTTAATGAGGATGTCTGGTTTTAGAATTTTATGACTTGTCAAAGGGGTGGGGCCTTCTTAAGGCAAGTTTTTGGTTTTGAATTCCCATTTGGACCTCGGTATTGATGAAATGATAAATGGTAAAAAAAATAGCAAATTTATGGCGGTGAACCATTAATTTTAATGTGTTATAAAGGTTAATAATTTTAAACCTTGAATAATGGAATTGAATAATTATGGAGTGGATTAGGATGTTGGACTTGGAATTCCTCATTCATGGTATGGGTTCTAGATTTATTCTTGTAAAACCACTAGTATTATATATAGTTTAGGATGTTGGACATGGTGTTACTTATCCATAGTTTTTGGTTGGCCAGACTGATGCTCCAGGAGCCCCATTTCACCATAATTTTCATAGGATTGAATGATTCTCCTGAATCCAAGGTTATGGACATGGTGTTCCATATCAGTGATTAGGATGTCGGACATGGAATTCCTCATACATGGTATAGGGGTTAGAGCAATTCTCGATGAACCAATAGGATTATATATTATTGGGATGGCTGAACATGGAATTTAAAATCCCTAGATGAGTACCTGGGCTAATGCTCTGAGGTACACTGGATTGAATTAATTGATAAATGAATGCCCCCTTGTGACTTAAATTTTGTGACACCTATGGTAGATGGATTGGACTCTCAACGTGATAAGGGTAAGTTTGGTTTATTGGGAAACCTTGTAGAGCCCAAATGATTAAAAGGATAATTATAAATGTTTAATGGTTAAACATGTTTATTTTATTGTCTTATTTATATAGTTCACCTCTATATATATACAAACACTATTGTACTGACTAGTATTGATTTAGACACCGTTAGTGGTGGCCTATTGAGTTTTACTCACACCATGCTTGTGGATCCACTTCCATGGGTACCCGAGTAGCTCTTACATGTTTATTGAAAAATAAGTTTGGGATGAGGCCTATGTTTTGTTTTTCATGGTTAGTCAGGATGGATTGGATAGTCTCAGGTGACTATATGGTTTCAGTTTAAAGATGTTATGGATCATTTTTGTAGTTTATTTTATTTTTGGTATATCATGTAACCATCCCAGAGGCAGGTTGGTTGTATGTATGAAACGGTCATTCGGACCTTTACTATATTTTAGTTTATTACATCATGATCTTTTTTTTCATATTTACTCTTTCCGCTTACTCTGATGTGTATGATATTTGGTTATTTACTTCTTTTTGTGAACTCTATTATGAGGGTATAGTCTACTCACAGTTCCACTTTAGTTCCCCACTAATATTCAACAATGTTTATCATAAGAGAAGGAATGATTAAGGTTATGTGGTGAATCATCTTGGTGAACTGGTTTAGTGGAATTTAGGTTAGGACATTGCAATGTGGTATCCGAGCAGTTACTTTCCTATTAATTTACTATTTGGGGGTTGGTAGAATGAATATATAGGAATGTGTTGAGGCTTGATATGGATACCGGGCTGATGCCTCATGAACAACTATTTCCATAGGAATTCTAGGTTACCAGGGGATGGGATGGATGTTCTATATTTTAAAAGACATGGTTTTGTATGATTTTTTCTTCTAGATACGCACATGTTGTTTTAATTTGATGATTTATGACGGATCTATGGTTCTCAGCCCATTAGAAAGAGGCCTATTATTTTGTTTCTAATCTTATATTATAGAGGCAACATACATCTCATGAATAATTTTAGGCACATAGGAACCACATATTATAAGAATTCTGGTGTTTTATTTTAGGTATTTTATTTTGATGGAAGGTTCTATGGATGTAATGTGAGATGCTCGAAAATGAGGATGTTGGTGTGGTATTCATGAATGGTAGAATAAGAGACCATGGTGGGTCAATATGGTATATTTATAGGATCATTAGACCCATTTTGGGTGGTTTTTGTTCAAGTTTTGTAGTATGTACAGGTCCCCTAGGGAGTGGTCTGATGTAAAGATGCTTAAGATAGGATGGGTTCCCTAGTTGTGGGAAGTTGATTGGTATATGAAATGTTTATAGTGTGAGACCCTAGAGGTGGGTGTTTTGAATTATTTATGTTGTGTGATGATGATATGAAAATATTTTTTATGCCCCATGAGTTGTGTCATTCTTCAAGTTGGCATAAACCTTGGGTGGTTGAACCCAGTAACTCATTTGTCATGACTCCATTTTTGGGAGTTAGTGCTATATGGATTTTGAGGGTAACCCATGAGATGGGTTGGATAAGATGTAAGTTCCTATGGGAGAGTGAGTTATGGGTGGATGTTTTGGGAATTTTGAAAGTGGTGTGAGATATTTTAAACCAAGTATGAGGTTTATGTGCATTGGATGCCTGCTGTTTTTGAGGAAGATAAATTTTGTGCTAGTGATTTAGTTGAGTGGTTGGTTTTTAGAGGTATAGGTTCATTAAGGTGAATATCCTAGGTAATTTATGTGTATATGGATTCTCCTGGTGGTAATTATTCATTTTGGTATCACAATAGGTTCTTGAGAAAATTTTGTTTCATGTGTGATAGTTTTATTTGGGTGGCGACCATGTGTGCATGTTTGTTTTTGGTATGAGGAACATAGAGGTGTATGTTTTTATTGATATGGTAATCACATTAAGTGTTGATGTTATGTTAGAGAATGTTTTTTTACATAAGGACTGATTAGGTTCCTAGCTTGGTTAGCTTTGGATGTGTCTCCTGTATCAAAATAAGAACTTATATGATCTTAGTGGAACTCTGAACGACGCATAGGTTTTGAGTGGTTAAGTATGTGGTTAGGATCACGAGTTTATTTTGGTTTTGGGAAGAAACAAGGGTGATCTTATTTGGGTAATATGTATATGAAGGAGATTCATGGAAAATGTATAGGGATTTTAAGCCATGGTTTCATAAATCTTAACTCGTTAGAGTTATAATCAGGTTCTGTGGTGGGGTCACGCAAGAGTGTGTGCGACAATTAAGTATTAATGTGATCTTGGAGGAACAAGAGGATGGTGACACACTGTATCATTTAGTTTTTGGATCATATGTTATCATATTTTATTCCCTAATATATTGGGTTAATAAGGCAACCATGAGTTGGGTGAGAAACTATATTGGTGTGATGAGATGAATGTGGGAAGGTAGGTTCTGGAATTTTTTATAGGTTGGACATGTCCTTGCAGATAGAGGTAATATTAGAAATTAATGAGTGGTGGTGGTATTCGTTGATGAAACCTTAGCATAATCTTAGCGTAGAGTTGATCATTACCAATATCTTGACATTATCCTAAGTATGCTGGGAGGGAAATGGTTATATTCCAAGCTAACTTAATGCCATTTATGGTTTGATAGAGGGACTTTTTAGAGGTGGTTCTCATAGAGCGGTGTAAGTGGAGTCATATGGTGGAGGTTCTCCAAAATATATTTACGAGTATGTACTTGTGATGGATTGGATGTTTGTGAATAACATGTGTATCCCTATCAGAAGATGGGGATGAGTGATAGTTAATGTTTTTTTTCTAGTGAGAGAGAGACGACCATGTCCAATTCTTAGGTTGATAGTGAATGTAATGTGGGAAATGGAGGTTGGAGTTTCATAAGTGAGTAGATGATGATGATACTCTTATATTGGGGAGTGATGTTTTGGTTACATGGGTTCGACCCTCATGCTAGAAGGGTTACAGGTATGTGGAACTGGCTATGGATCGGTCATGGTAACACTATGATTCTAGTGAAAAACTATTGTGGTACATGCTTAAATTCAATAGGTAATGCTAATGTAAAATTAGTTATGAAATATGTTCTAGTTGAGAATTAGATTTGGGATCAAGGTGGTTCTTGAAAGTGGTTGGATTATGGAATCCAGTGGGCATGTTTTGGTGGTTATGGAATGCCTTGGTTGTGAGGTCATCATGATCAGGTGAGATTGTGAAAAACTAGATGTTAGAGCTAGGAATTTTTGGGATGACTCAACCAAGGATAGTCCGATGGGGTTAGAAATTTTTTTTGGTGTGTAAGGTTGTAATCTATTTCGATTATTTCATTTTGGGGATGATATGTGCATTTTGGGTTTGAGTTGGGATTTTGAGGAATAGTCTTTATGTTCTTAGTTTGTGCATGGACAATGAGTATGTGTATACTTTGATTGGTTTTCAATGATGAGTATGGGTGATGATGATGATTTGTGTTCTCATGGTTATTGTGGTATGGTAAGTTAAGAACTGTATCAGGAACTTAGTGGGACCTTGAGTTCATGTTCTATTAAGATTTCCTAATGGGAAGAGTGTTAAGTATCATAACCTATCCCCATAATGGACCTAACTTGGGATTGTTCCCTCTCAAAGGTTGGATAACCTCTCCACATAATTTTGGAATCAATTTCGAGGCTTCACTAGGTGATTCAAATTTGGATTCTCTTGGTATGTCATCATTCTTGATAGTTCTTGATGGGTTTCTTAGATCTAATTCTCTATCTCTCTCAGTTTCTTAGATCTACATACATTATGGTTAGTTCTAAGATATTTTATTCCGAGTATGATTAGATTTGTCTTGTTTTATGACAGGGGAAGATATCTAAGGTATGTTCATGGAGATTTAACCTAGTTTCGTGGATGTTTTTTTCGGTCCATTTATTGTTTTCTCTAATTACCCAAGGCAAGTGGATTCACTCTCTAATCCTCTATTTTAAATATGAAGGCTTTATTTGAAATTGGTATTTTTGGGTGAAATTTATTGTAAACTTTATGAGTAATTATTTTTGACAACCCACTTGAGTTATGGTTTGTAAAAACATAGAAATTGGGTGTTTTGTAGAAATCTCTTTTTTTTCTTTATTTTAAAATGTGAATTTTATAGAATTGTGGTAAATGGATTAATCAAAACGTATTAACTAAAAGGGATGGTTTTATTGAAAATAATTGGAATGGTTGATTTTAATTTGTTTGTTTCAAGGTTTTAAATAAAATAATGGTTTTATTTAAATGGATGAAATGATTGTTTTAGCATTGGTTTGGCATAACATTTGGGTTTGTTCATGTGAATTCAGGATGGATAATGGTAAGGTGTATCCCCCATCATTAGAGGGATGGATAAGGGTCAAGGATCCCCCTGTCAAAATGGTTCACTAGGTGATGAATTAGTGAAAGGATGACTCACCACTCATGAGTATAGGGAGGTCCATGTTTTCATGAATGATTATATGTGTGGATAAGTGAAATACAAAGATTATTCCAAGCATAATTTATGAAATGGTTTTAGATAATTTTTTTGGTATATTCCCTTGGAACTTGATATTTTTTTTTTGAGAAAATGGTTTTATTGGCACTTGTTTATATTTTTTTATAAACTATTTTATAAATTGTTTTATGTAAACTATTTTTATATAAATGTTACTAACATGTTTTATCCTAGTGGCATGAGTAGGGAAGTCATTGGGGGAAAATATACTAAGTTTCATTACTCACACATGCTTTGGAACTTTAGTGCTTTTTCATATGTTGTTTATCGAGATGTGGTCAAAGGTAATGAATTAAAAATATTTAGAATTACTTTGTGATACTTGGGTTATTTGGTGGATTTGTATCATGGAGCTTGTTAGATATTTTGATATGTAGTTATATTTGAGGTTTGTTGGTTTTATAGTTTTCCATTGTGTACTTTTTTATTGTAGTCTTACACTATAGAACTTGGTTTTAGTTTGGTTTTGATAATGTTGAAATGTTTGAGTTGTCTTTCATTATTTCATGAATCATATAACATTTATTTGGTTATGTAAGGTTTAGGTTGTTATTTTATTATTTAATGGAAAATCATCCCCTATATGCATTGAATCCCTTTAGAATTTATTTCTTGCCTTTATCATCTTAGGGATGTCACTTAAGGCTAAGTAATGTTACTCTGTATTCTTAATCAAATGAGGTGATGGGAGATGCTACAAGTGGTATTAGTTTGTTTGGTCCAAAAATCTATTTTAGGCAAGTGGTATTAGCTTGGTCCTTCTGAATATCTTTCTGGAACAAGTAATCATCAATTTTTTTTCTTGGATTTGCTATTAATTTTGGTCTTTTCCTTGTATCAGGTTGGTAGAAAGGAGTAGGATTTCCAGAACGTGAAATGTAGAGCATAAATAGATGTAGCTAACCTTTTTATGCTGAACTTCAAGTTACTAGGGAGTTGGGTACATAAGTGTTTTGGAGACACTTATATGAATTTAAATCTCATTTTCATGGGTTTATCCAATGAGATGACCATGTCACGCATTAAAGGAATGACTTCCCACTAATATTGAATATTTTATTTAGAGTAATGATTTATTTTTTGGTGTAATGTGTTTATTTTTAAAAAACTTTAAACTTATATTCAAAAGTGATATTTTAAAATCCATGAAATATTTATTTTGGAAAAAGTTTGATTTGGAAATGAAAGTAGAAAATTTTCAAAAATGGTTGAACATGAAAAATGGTTGATTTTGGAAATCATTATTGTGATAAAATGATGTGGTAGAACTTGAAATGTTTAGGTCTTTAGTTAATATATAGCGATACTTATGGAATTTTTTTTATTTATAGAAAATGGAACCCAATAGGAATCGTAGAAACCTACCAGAGGAAGATGCTAGAAATGTGGTTTCACTTGAGCCAAAAGTGAACCAATATATGATTCAGAGTATAGTACAAGATTTTCAGGCCATGTATAGTAGGAATAGGAGGGATGAGCCATGGTGAGTGGATAATTTCTTCTAATTCTAGAAACAAAATCCACCCATCCTCTGGGGTGATTTTGAACCAGAGAAGCCAAAGTTGTGGCTGAATTGGATGAATCAAATCATATATTTCATTGGAACACCATCATAGTTGAAAGTAAAATTGGAAATATATATGCTAAAGGATATTGCATGAGAGTGGTGGGATTTAGCTATGTAAGCTAAATTGGACCAAGGTCTTTCTTATTAATATTTTGAGTAATTGTTAAATAAATTGTTCTATCTTCACACATTCAAAATTCAAAGAATGATAGAATTATTTAGCTTGAAGTAGTAAAACCTCTCTGTCATGAATTATGTAGTGAAATTAATGAATTTAGTGTTCTTTGCACATGAAGTTTCAACTAGTGAATCCTTGAAGGCACGCATCTTTGAATCAGGGTTGAGACAGGATATTCGCTTGAAGATTTCTATGATCTGCATTATAGACTATACAAAAATGATCAATAGAGAGACGATGGATGAAAGAGACATATTAGAAGCTATGGGAGGAGGAATCATGTTGATAGCTATGGGAAATAATGGGAACTCTAATGATTAGGGAAATCAGAAGAGGGAAACCTATTTCCAAGGTGGGAGCGTGAATTAGAATTGAATGACTAGATCAATGAATCTTCCTCCAAAACCAAAGAGCTGGCCTAGATGTTTTCAATGTGGTTTATTCTACCACATGAAGTGATAGTGTATAGAACCTCCGAGATCATTCCATAATTACAAAAATATGGTACATCACCAACATTATTGTTGCAATGATCTGAGGTTAGGTGACTGAGACATTTTCTAGGTATCACAAGCGTTGTATGCTTCGACAGGGTGAGGGAAACATAATCAATCTCATCATCAGAACAGATCTATCCATGGTAATTCTAGGAATACCGTGACTCCTTAGGTTATGAAATCTCAACAGGGAAACAAGGATAAAAGAGTAGCGATAAATAAATTATATGTTGAGAGAAGGTTATTATGGATGATCATCCATGACCATCTACAATGTGAGGTATGATTCTTTTAAATTCAACCCTTATGCAAGTGTTATTTGAAAAGGGTGTATATCATTGATTTATTTATTCCTGTGTTATTTATTTGATGATATTAAAACTTCATATTATTCCTTATATGATAAAACTTAAAACTCCTCTTGGTAAAAGAGCATTTAAAGACACTGGATGTAGAGAATGTTCTATAATCGTTGATGGATCTGATCTGAAATGGGACTTATCCATGCTTGAGATGGATGTATTTGATATAATCCTGGGTATGGATTGGTTGATGATGTTCAAGACTCACATCTAATGTTATACTAGAAGGGGTAGTTTTAAAAATGAATATGTAAATGAGAATCTCTTTCGAGGAGACCAGAGTGTAAAGTCGAGTGAAACAAGATTCTTAGAACTAGATGTTGGAATGATCTCATAACGGTTGGTATCTTTGAATTTGGAATCATTGGAAGAGATTGAGGATAGTAGTTTTATAGTAGTTTTGGATCAGTTTCCAGATGTTTTTCCCAATAATTTATTAGGGTTTCCAATGATGAGAGAAGTGGATTTTACGATTGATCTCCTTTCGAGGACCAGTCC
Source organism: Viscum album (assembly GCA_963277665.1). NCBI lineage: Eukaryota > Viridiplantae > Streptophyta > Magnoliopsida > Santalales > Viscaceae > Viscum > Viscum album. The sequence goes on along the minus strand of OY728133.1, from coordinate 309,094,033 downwards.
TATTTCCATTATATCTTATCGAATGGAACCAACATAATTAAGGTAAATGAAATTTTAGTTGGAAGACCTGGAAATAAAATGTTTCATTCAGCCTAGCATGCCTCCATGGGTATCAGTAGTCTTTTTTTGTCAAAAGGCAGTTGAAACTCTTCGACTTTGTTTCGATTATCTTAAACTTAACCAAGTTACAATAAAGAATCGGTATCTGATTTCATGCATTGATGATATTTTAAATCAATTAAGGGGAGATAAATGGTTCTTCAAAATTTTCTTGCGATAAGGACATCACCAATTGTGATTTCAGAAGGAGGATATTCTGAAAACATATTTCAAAAGTAGATATGAACATTATGAAAATATGGTAATTATTTTCATTCTTATGAATACACCAGTGGTAGTTATGGAATTGATGAATTAGATATTTCATAGATATCTAGATTCTTTCATGGTGGTATTTGTGGATGACATATTGGTGTATTCAAGGACAAGGGATGAGCATGAACAATACTTGGAAACATTGTTGAGAATATTGAGAGATCATCATTTGTATGCCAAATTATCAAAGTGTGAATTTTGGATTAAAGAGGTATGTTTTTTGGCCATGTAATTTCTGAAAGAGATGTTTTAGTGGATCTAGAGAAGATAGAAGCTATTATCTCTTAGAAACCACCAAACACTATATTTGGGATATGAAGATTTCTTGGTCTATCTAGTTATTACTGAAGCTTTGTTTATGATTTTTTACAAATATCTTCTCTGATTAAATATTTGAAAAATAAGAATGTTCCATTCCAATGGAGAAAATAATTCTAGAAGTCCTTTCAATAACTTATGCTTCACTTTACATCCACACCGATCATGTTTTTTTGGAATCAGGACAAGGGTATGTGGTATATTATGATGCTTCAGGATCAAGGTTGGGGTGTGTTCTCATGCAAGGAGATAATGTTGTTGCTTAAGGATCAATAAAACTACGAGTTCATGAGAATAATTACCCATAAAAAAATTTAGAGTTAGCTACCATAGTACCACTAGTGGAAATAGTGGATTTAACATTGAAATTATGATGTTAGTTTCTTTTAAACTGACACAAAAAATGTTTGTGGAAACATTATGGTGTCATTTTTTTAAAAATATAATGCCAAAAATTTTAAAAAATGGATTATTGGTTTAATTTCTATAAAAATGATTCCAATAATTAGTTTTTGGATGTTAAAATAACCATGAATCATGAAAATATCTTTTTTTGATCTATCAAAGGCTTATTCTCTCAGTTCGCGATGACTCTGAAGACCACCCACTGATCCTCAATGACCATTTTTCTTAAGTTTGTTTGATTTTTATCATCATTTCACAATCCTTAGTCTCAGTTATTCATCTTCTATCCTTGTTTCACCATCCACCTAAGTATTTTTTCTTCAGAAACTATTTTCAAGCTGACCATCAACCATAATTTAATTTTATTTCTTTATTCATGTTTATTGTTCATTTATATAAAAATATATTTTTAGATATTGTAGTTTTTATTCTTCTAATGAATTTGAGGGGGAAATTCAGATTGAGGATCAATTTTCCTTATTGAAATATGATTTTTTTATGTTATTTTTTTAATTTTGAATATAAATCAGTTATCATTTAATTATAATTTTGATTCATTGTTTCAATTATTTTTATATAGTTTATTGTTAGTTATAAATGTTTTTGTTAAAGTTTTTTATTTTGATAAATTTTTTATTTGTTGAAATTATCAAATGGTCTTACTAATATTATGAAATGAAAAATGATATATGGTGTCATCATTCATTAATAAAAAATATATAAAATGTATGAACCGATGATTAGTACATTCCTTAGCTATGCCTCCCTATAAAAATAGGTTTTCAATATCAGTAAGGGTATAAGGAGTTACCATGGGGAGACTGTACCCCCAATATTAGAATGTTAATTAGTAAAATAAGTAACCATTTATCATAGACAACCACAAAAATTATGGTATGAAATTAAATAAACATCCAAAATTATAATATGAGGTATGGGAAACATACATATAGTGAAAAAATCATGATTTTATATTGAGAATATAACATATAAATAAATAAATAAAAGAAGATAAATTAAAACCAGACAATAGATTATTTTACAAAATCATGATTTTCTACTGGGAATTTCTACTAGTGTTATTACATGTGATGGAAATTGGATTTGTATGTCACACATCATGAAAAATAAATACCTTTCATAGATTAGTTTTTATTTTATTCATAATAATCATTGATGTTCCCATCAGATTACCATTCATTTTTACTGTATGTGTTTATTTTTAAAATTTATCTATTTATATATGTATTTTTTTAAATTTTTGTATGTTTTAATATATTCACTGATTATATTGAGATCTCATCTATTGAATGGATCATAATTGGAAAATTTATGAAGAACCACTAGTGAATATGACAAAGGATTTGATGTTTTCTTTGGATTTTTATAAACGAAATAATAAAATCATAGATTTTGTTTTCTATTCATGTGTGAAGTTTTGGAATATGAGAAAGTTAAATTCTATAGAAATCAAGGATCATATCATATTATATGGTTTTAGCCTTAATTATACCCACTGGATCTGGTATGGTGAAATAACTAAAAATAAAACATCTAATGTTGATGACAATATTCATAATGAGGCATAATACTGTATTAAAGAATTAATTCACGATTTAGGTGATGAAAACAAAGAAAAAAGAAACTATTGAATGATTTTATAGAGATTAAAAGAAACCATTATTCCCAGGTTGTAGTAAATATACACTGTTATCAGTAGTTTTGAGATTTTTTAACTTGAAAGCAAGAAATGGGTGGAGTGATAAAAGTTACTCTAACTTACTTGAGGTTTTAAAATACCTAATTCCAAAAGCCAATGGGCTTCTAGATTACAATTATGAGGCAAATAAAATATTATTCCTAATGGTATTGAGGTATAAAAAGATACATGATTTCCCCAATGATTTTGTGTTTTATAGGAAAGAATATGAATATTTATCAAAAGTTCCTACATATTGGACATCACACTGTAAGATGGATGAGAAATTCAACTCATATTTATTCTCAGGTACTTTCATCTAACCTCATGAAAAATCAATTTTTTTTACTTTCTAATAATTCCATCCAATAAATCATTTATATAATTCCAATAACTCAACTGTGATTCATTCTCTGGTACTAGAATCAAATATCCTACTAAAGTAATTTGGTACCTTTTGATAATTCCTAATATGAAGCATCTATTTTCAAATTCAATTGATGAAAAAAGGTTAAGATGGAATTCAAATGAGTACATCTCTGATGGTAACTTATGTCACCTTTCTGATTCACTACAGTGGAAGAGATTTGATAAACAATTTTGCGATTTTGGAAGTAAAGTTAGAAATCTCATAATGGGATTGTGTACTGATGGAATGAATCCATATTAGAGCCTAAGTATCCAACATAGTTCATGGCCTATTTTTTTGGTAGTTTACAACTTTTACCCATATATATGTATGAAGAAAAATATGACATGATGAGCTTGGTGATTTCTAGACCAAAACAGCCAGTATATGATACTGATGTGTGTCTTTCAACATTGATTGATAATTTGAAACTGCAATGGGAGAAATGTTTTCATGTTTTTGATGTATATAAGAAATAATATTTTCTTTTGTGTGCTATGATAATGTTCACTGTAAATGAATTTCAGTAATATGGAAACTTATCTAGATATAGTGTTAAGGTACATAAATAATGTCCAATTTTTGAAGAAGATACTTCATATTATCAATTAAAAAATGGAAGAAAGACAATGTACATGAGACATAAAATATTTTTTCAAATTGATCATCATTATCGTAGATTAAAAAATGAATTTAACGGTTTATAGAAATACAATATTTCCCCATGAACATTTTTTGGTTGAATAATATTATGATAGGTAGAAAATATTGATTCGACATTTGGAAATAAAAGAGGTTCTGGTATTCAAAAAAATATCTGGAAGAAACGGTCTATATTTTTTGAATTAACTTATTATATTTTTTTAGAGATAAAACAAAACATTGATGTTATTCATGTTGAGAAAAAAACATGTGATGGTTTGATTGGAAATTTGTTATACATAAAGGAAAATACAAAATATAGATTTAATTCTAGATTAGACTTGATATCAATGGGAATACATTTAGATTTAGATCCCAATTTGAAAGGAAATATAACATATTTACCTTGGACTTATCACACATAAAGAAAGATTGAGAAGATGAATTTTTGTCAGTGTCTTCTTGGTATTAAAGTACCCAATGGTTATTCTTAAAATATAAAGAATTTGGTATCATTGAAGGATTGTAAATTAATAGGTATTAAATATCATGATTTTCATGTATTGATACAATAACTTCTACCAGTCTCATTGTGTGGTATATTGCCGATAGCTGTTAGAAATACTATCATCATGTTATATAAATATTCAAATCAATTTGTAGCAAAGTCATTGATCCAAATTTGTTATATTTTTTAGAGAATGAAGTTTTTCTTATACCTTTTCAACTAGAAATGTATTTCACACCTATGATTTTTAATATAATGGTTCATCTGGTGATTCATTTGGTGCATGAGATAATAATATGTGGGCCTATTTATTTATGATGGATGTATCCTTTTGAAAGATATATGAAAATTTTAAGGTATATTTTAAAAATAATTATCGACCAGAGGAATCTATTGTTCAAAAATATGTATCAAAAGAGGAGATTGAGTTATTCACTGATTTTTTGTATGAAGTGGAGCATATTGGTCTCCCTATATCTTAAAATATGAAAATTTATGGTGATGGTAGAGGGATTCATGGATTAAAGGTAAAGTTAATTCCAAGTGATGAATTTATGTAGGCATATTTATAAATTTTGAACAACATATATGAGGTTCAATCATATATATCATCACATATTACTGTATTAAAGTTTGATATCTAAAAATAAAGAAAACATGGATGATGATTGAGCATAAAAATAAATTTGTTTCATGGTTTAAATAGAAATTTATTGCAAATATATCTGCATTAGAAACATTGAAATGGTTGGTAGGGGGACCATATCTTAATGTGATCACATGGTCTGTTTTTGATATTAATGGGTACACATTTTACACAAAAAATATAGATTAGAAGATTACCATTGAAAATAGTGAGGTAATGGTCATCGCTGAAGAACTGTATTTTTCGAGTGAAAAAGATAAAAACCCAATTTCTACATCAATTCCATATTTTTGAGTTCTTTAGCACATATGAGAAATTTATTATATTAAATTTGGAGTCACAGTGTTAAATATTAATTGGATGTCAAGTAATAGTGTTGTGAAACATGATGGATATGGTTTTAAACTGGTTGATTTGAAAAGATTTAGTTGCAATGAGAAACTATTTATCATGATGACACACGTAAAGAAAATATTTTATGTCATTGATCTATCGAATGATCAGTGGTCCATCATTTTTCAGGGGAAAATAATCCATTTGACTGATGAGTATGATGATGATGTTATTGATTTATACAAGGCTTCTTCGTCTATTATAGTATTTCTAGATAACAATGACTATAACACAGACATAGTGCATGTGGTATAAAATGATCAGGCTAAAGGGATATGGGAAAACACTCAATTACTCTCCTAATTAATCTAGTAATTATTTATATAATATTTATTTTTTAAAATTTACATGTGTAAAAACTATATTATTTAATAACTATTGGATGTTTAATTATATATTTTTTATTATTTATATGATTTTTTGTCAAATTTTGATATTCTATGGTTATGGTTAAACATTTTTTCATTGAAATATTCAATTTACATTATTATATTTTAGTTAAAGTTAAAAATATGAGAACACTTTTTTTACTTTGATATTTAAATTTATAAATGTTTCTATCATTTTAGAGTTAATGTTTATATTTAATATTTTATCTTGTATAATTTTTTTGGTTAAGAATCATAACATCATTTTTTAAAACATACTCATGTGTACCACTTTTTTTAGTTACATATTTCTATTTTCCTGTTTTCTAATTATTCACTTCTCTAATAATATGTAGTTATAAAATAATTTCATTATATTTTCTTATTTTAATGAAGGATACAGATACAGTGACAGAGAAACATGTACTGAGGTATTTGAATTTTTTCATATTATTAAATATCTAATAATATATTTTTTTAATGAAAAAAAATTTAATTTACAAAATATAACTATAGGACATCTAATGAGACTTAAGTGGTAGAGTCGTATGCTTTTATTGTTAAGAAATTAATTTCTCAAGTTTGTAAATGTGGGATTACATGTTTACCAAATATGTCACTTGATCGTGGAGATTAGAAATTACATATTACATTTGATGATAATAATAATGTAACTAGACTAAATACAATGTAGCTTATTAGCTATATTCCCATGTAGAGCCATTGTAGGATTATCATTTTATATCCCGATTGGAAGGAAGTCGAAAAAATAATGATAAACCAGATTTGGGAGGCTGTAATGGTATAATATCTCAATTGATTTATTTTATCTCATTTTTCAAATATGATATGTTTTAAATGAATAATATTTATTTTATTCAATTATATATGACATTAAATTTTGAAAAAACAAAAGAAATTAAGAAAATATGTCTTTTATTAGTAGTAGTTTGACGGAGAGATTTCAAGTCAAAGTTGAAAAAAATATGTTTTTGGAAAGAGACCAAATGAAAACCCATGCCTTAAGTATTATTTTTTAGATGTAAATACATGAGAATTTTTTTCCAGCCAACGTGATGAAGCCTTTTAGGTATAATAATTATATTATATTGTAAAATTTCTTATATATGTGCTCAATTAATTATTAGTTTAATTTTTATATATCAGGACTCTAGGAAATCCCATCAAGACATCTAGTTATAGAATGTATACCCTCATAATTTATCACATGGAGGGTATCATTTATTATAGAAAAAAATGATTGAGAAAAAGTTTGAATCATTAAGAGATAATCTACTAGTGGTTCTGATGAGGTTCAGTTTGGTCCTCCATATTCCCCCACCCACCATGAAAAATGGAAAAGAGAGAGAAGAATAAAAACTGAAAAGTATCTTACAGAGAAAGCTAAGGAGGTAGCTGAAATAATTGTAAGTAAATAGTTTTTTCATGAAAATTTATATTTTATAAATTAACAAAACTAATATACCATTTTCATTTTTCATTTTAGGACAAACTTCCGGAGAAATAAACACATGGTGATTTTATCCATAAGGGTAGGATGGTCATCCTAGACACTGCTTTAGGAAAGCCAGAACACCCTGGCTGTATAAGAGGATATGAAGTGGGTTTTAGTATTCGGAATGTTTTTAGTCTTAAAAGTAAGCAATCAAGAGACCTAGAAATTTAATCCTTAAAAGTAGAGATGAAATATATAAAAATTTCCATGGTTGATCAAGTTCAATCAAATTCGTAGGCTATGTTAGAACAATTAATAAGGTAGTAATAATCTTTATAGCATTCCCAGTCTGTCCAATATTTTCTGCTAGCTACACAGCCTATACAACCCTCCCATCCAGACCTACCTTCGTAGTCTACCTAATTAGATCCTCCACCTCCTCACTTGAACCCAACATTATACTGTGAGTTGTATACTAGAGATCCTCATGTACATATTATAGCGTTTAGAGTTGTGATTTTTTTGGGGGGTTCTATACATCACCTGCCTATGGAAATGGGTCAGGTTATAGTATTAGTACATGATATTATTGATCTTACTACTCTACTACCATTTCCTACTAAGGAGGTTACTGGGTTTTAAGATTGTATGGGTCATTTTTTACCTTGACATATGGATTTATTTGTTATCTTTCATATAAGATATGCATTTTTTTAAATATTAATTACATATGATTGAAAATTTATTATAATGTTTTTATACATTTAAATTATATAAAAGTATCTAAAATCAAATGAATTATAAAAAAGAATAAAAGGTTTAGGAACAAAAAACTATAAATACTTATGATATTTCTGATGGGATACAAAAATTATCTCCTGCTTCTTCTTCCTTGGTTAATATCTATGAGTTTCGTATGAATTACAATATATGTGGAAGAGACTATCTATTGAGAATATTCAAAAAATATACCATGGATCTAATTTATTTTAAAAATCTCAATGTTCCTGTGTTGTAGTTGTTTTCCATGTAATTAAATTGATGTTTCAGTTTTTATTTCTTTAATTAAAGATAGTTTAAATTGACTAACTATATTACATTTTTACTTTGGTATATACACACAATTCTTATTCAAAATTTTACCACAAGAGTTTTTAGTTTTATAGATCTAGAATTCATCTCCACATCTATGAAATATGTGAAGATTGCTGATAGAATTACATATTTATGTGAGATATTATTAAATATAGATATTGGATATTGGTTTATTACATTTCCTGATGGGTAAGAACAAAAATATAATTATGAACTAATGTTCATTATAATGTCATTAATTGTGAAATTTTTGTATTTTAGGGGAAATTAGATGTTAGACGTATTATGACTAAGTGAATGCACCTTATATTGGTTTTTCTATTTATTAGGCGATGTTTATAAATAATTACCACCTTATCATACAAGTAAGTTTTCTTCTTTTTATAATTTCATTAAATTTAATTCCTATTATGTATACATATATTATTAGTTTATTTATAAGAAAATTAAGGTCATGGAATTTTTTTAACAAATATCACTTGTTGATAAAGAACCCAAATGCAATCCAATATGTGAAAGTAATGGTAATTATTTTTTATATGATATATTATTCTGATTTTTGATATATATTGGTTTTTATTATCAAGTTAATGTTTTATAACTTCAATTTAATTTTCAACAAGGATATGTTGAATGTGGTTATTATGTTCTATGATTCATATATGAAATAATCACAATTGGGGAAACTACTGAATTTGATAAGGTAAGTTATATTAATTATTTTATATTTTCTATCATAGTATTTTGTTTTTTAATCTTATATAATTCAATGTTATTTTAGACATTAAATGAGGTTGAGTATTATATGAAATATGAACTTACCCATATTTTATCTTTGTTTGAAAACTATTTGTTAAGTATTATTAAGATTTAAGGTATGTATATTCTAATGTTTATGATTAATATTACATTTTCCTAATAAAAAGTGTTCAAAAAATATTTTTTTAATAATAGGTGTTTGAACATAATGATCTAAAAAGAATGATTCAACAACAAATTCCAATTATTATGTTGTAAATTATTAGGTATGTGTTTTTTTAATTTTACTTTATAATAAAAATTTATAGATAATGATTTTTTGATCAAGTTATTAAAAGTTTACTTTTGTTTTTATAGATTTTTAAGCTATGATACATGCTGGTTGATGACTGTATATTATTATTTTTATTATAGGGATTGTGATTTTTTGGGGGTGAAATATTAAAAAAATTCTATTTTTTTCCATTTTGTTGTCGGTTTTTTCAAAACTGACATCAAAACTTAAAAGAAATATATGAAAGGGTTTTATCCTCGATTATGTTTATTAACTGATACTAAAACACTTTTTTTGGTGTTGGTTTCTACTAGAAAATAATGCTAAAAAAATTCAAAAAAAAATTTCAACATCGGTTTTCAGTTAAAACCGATGCTGAAAATTCAAAAACATTGGGCTTTTGATGTTTGTTATTACTAGTAACTAATGCCCAAAAGGACCTTCAACATCATTTTTTAGTAAAAATGTCACCAAAAACAAGGCCAAAAATTCTAGAGATTATTTTACACATCAGTTTTTAGAAAACTAATGCCAAAACTCTTATTTTTTATGTCACCTTTATAAACATTGGTTAAAAACCAATGTTAAAATTAAAAAAAAACAACATTAAAATGTGTTTTTACACTAGAGTCCATGATTTGAGGACTTGGAATCATTACTTATTTAGTGGAAAATTTAATGTGCTTATAGATGATAAGATATTGAAACATATTTTATCAAAGAAGGAATTGAATCTAAGAAAAATAATATGGATGGAGTATCTCTAAATGTTAAATTTTAACATGATGTATACAATGGATAAGAGAAATATAGTGGCATATGAATAAAAAATAAATTCATATGTTCAGTTATCAAAAGAGGCTTCAGATGAGTGGAGGTTGATGTCAATCCTAGCTGATATGCATATGCCATGTGACGACTGATATGAAGTTGCAGTTTTCTTTCTAGTTTTAGTGGTTCTTGATTTGTTAAAGTTGGTTAAAGAGGCATAAATTTTTTATTCAGAATAAATTTTTATGAGTTTAAAACTCAATGTTGGGGAGACCATTGATGGATGGAAGTTGGATGAGAGTTTGGTGTTGTAGTTCAGAAATTGGATGATCATACATATGGCTTGTCAGGAACAAATTCTTCATGATTAACACCATTCAAGATGGTCTATTCATCCTGGAATATAGAAGATGTATAAGGCATTGAAATAAATGTTTCGGTGGATCAACATGAAAAGGAAAGTGGCTGATTTTATTTCAAGATTCTTAACTTGTCAGCAAGTTAAGGTATAACATCAGCAACCAGTAAGTATGTTGCAGTATTTACCTATTCCAGCGAGGAAATGAGAGTATATAGATATGGATTTTTTAACAGGTATCCCAAGAATGATTTAGAAAAATGATGCCATATGGGTGATAGTGGATTGGATCAAAAAGTCAGCTCACTTAATTCCTATTCGTAAAACTCATACAGTGGATGAATTTTCAGAAATCTACATCTGATAAGTGGTAAAGAACCACGGAGTACCAGTTTCAATCATATTAGATATAGATTTGAGGTCTACATATTATTTCTAGAAATCCTTATAAAATCCCTTGGGACTCTTTTGACAATTAGTATGGCATATCATCCTCAGACAAATGGCCAATCTGAAAGGGAGATACAAACATTGGAAGACATATTGTAAGATTGTGTAATAGATTTTTGCGGCTCGTGGGAAGAAAACATTCCATTAGTGGAGTTATCATATAGAAAAAATTATCAATCTCTATTACAAATGTATATATTTGAAGCATTGTATGGGCGTCCTTTTCATTCTCCAATTTGTTGGGTGGAAATAAGAGAGACTTCACCAGTTGGAACGAGCCTTTCCAAAAGACAATAGATAAGATTATGTGGATCGGGAAAAGGACCGAGCCTTCAGGTAGTGGCTGATTCATGGTTAGCGCGTAGTTTTCCTAACCATATGACTAAACCATGTGTGGTTAAAAACAAAGATCCTAAAAAAGTTGATCTAGGTAGGCTTAATGTTTTAATGCCTCTTCCCCCCCTCCAAAATAGCCCCAACTCAAGATTTTTTCTTCTAAAAGTTCATAAAAACATCTCTCCATCATTTTGGAAGCAATCCATATGCTTCTCTTAGTGATTCGTAGATGGATTCTTATGGTAAATAATCATTCTTGGTAGTTCCTAATGGGTTTCTTAGATCTAATTATATATATCCCATGGTTTATTAGATCTACATCCGTTGTGGTTAGATATAAGATAGTTGATTCCAAATACGATTAGATTTGGCTTGGTTTATGATAGGGTAAGAGATATAAGCTGGGTTTGTGGATATTTAAACAAGTTTCATGGATGTTTTTCGAGATGTTTCTCATTTTCATCAATTACCCTAGGTAGGTGGCTTCAATCTTGAATATTCTATTTATAATATGAAGGCTTTATTTCAAATTGATCTTTTTGTGTGAAATTTATTGTGAAATTTTTTTTAATGATTTTTGAAACCCCTCTTGAGTGATGGTTTTTAGAAATATGGAAATTGGGTGTTTTGTAGAAAGTGATTTGGTTCTTGATTTTAAAATATTGATTCTAAAATTTGGATTTTATGGAATTATGGTAAATGGATTAATCAAAATGTTTTCAATAAAAGGGATGGTTTTATTTAAATGAATTATAATGGTTGATTTAAATTGGTTTGTTAGAATGTTTTAAATAAAAGATTTTTTTTGAAATGGATGAAATGGTTATTTTAGCATTTTTTTGGTATAATGGTTGTATGTGTTCATGTTCATTTGGGATGTATAAGGGTAAGGAGTCTCCCCCATCATCAGTGGTATGGATAAGGGTCAAGGATCTCCCCCATCAAAATGGTTCACTAGGTGACATTTTAGTGAAAGTATTACTCACCACTCATGAGTAGATAGAGGTCCATGTTTTCATAAATGGTTAGATGTGTGGTAAGTGAAATTTAAATATTATGACAAATGGAATTTATAAAAAATTATTTTAGAGCATTGTTTGGTAGCTTTACATGGAACTTGACATTTTTTTGAGAAAATTTTTTCCTTGGAACTTGTTTATATTTTGTATAAATTATTTTTGATTTTTTTTATATAAACTATTTTTATATAAATGTTTCTATCATTTTTTATCCTAGTGTCATGATTAGGGAAGTCATTGGGTAAAATCTATTGTGTTTCATTACTCACCCCTGCTTTGGCACTTTAGTGATTTTGCATATGTTTTTTATTGAGTCATAGGAAAAGGTAAAGTATCACACATCTTTAGCAGTACTTCATGATACTTAGAATGTTTTATACATTTGGATCATGGATCATGTCAAATATTTATATATATAGTTTTATTTGAGGCCTGTTCATTTTATAGTTTTCCACTGTATACTTTATTATTGTAGTCTTCTATTGTGGCACTCAATTTTAGTTTGGTTTTGATAATAATGAAATGTTTGAGTTGTTTTTTATTGTTTCATGTATCATATAGAATTTATTTGGTTATGTAATGTTTGGGTTGTTGTTTTATTATTAATGGGAAAATTGAACCCAACATGTATTGAAGCCCTTCGACATTTATTGCTAGACTTTGGAATCTTGGATATTTCTCTTAAGGCTAAGTAATTTTACTTTGTCTTATAAAGCCAATGAGGAGAAGGGAGATTTTATAGGTTATAAGTTAAGGCTTATGGTGGGGAGTATAATAGCTTGATGAATGACTATGTGATGTTGTAATCAATGTTTCCCTTGGATGGGCTTAGGTAAGTGTTGTCATGAAGTTTCAGTTTTGGTAATGGTTGTTAATTTGGGGTTTTGGTCGGTTGAGGTCCTTGAGTCGAAGGTTGTGCATTGGTAGTGTTTCATTCTATTGAAATATAAATAAGGTTTTTGGATAAAAAATTTGTGACCGACATACGTCTGGTGGTGTAAATAGATGACCACCAAGTATTATCAAGTACAAGAAGTATTATGGTGTGGAGGTTTTAATATACTGCATTTTAATGGGTCAAAAATTTATATAGAATTTCTATTTTTTTTATTGAATGGGTCATATTTTGAATCAAGACTTTAAATGGAGTTTTGAGAGTTGTAATATCTAAAAAGTGTGTTAATAAGAAAGTAATTATGCTTGGAAGGTATCCTGGATGTTCGAATGAGCTTCAGAGTCTTCAGGTTAAGTTTTGGGAAGTTTCAACATGTTTTTCTCTGGTGAACAGTTTGGCGTGCATGGTTTTGGAGAAACCATGTGACAACATGATGATATGTAGGTTTTCAGTTTATTTTGAGATGATAATGGTTATGTTTCATGGTTTGATCATGGTTTTTGGTAAACCATGTTAGGAAAAAGGATAAACTGTGTGAGGTTGAGAAGGTTATGAGGCATGGTGCATGGGTTTCACATAGTTTCAGACAAACTGTGCACTTTTCTATATAAGAGAGGAAGTGCTAATAGCAGGGCTGGTAGATGGTTTGAATTTTTTTTGGCCTAACCGTGAAGGGCATGGGTGTTAGATAGTTGAGGGTGCATAGTTGGTGCATGATTTGTAAAACTATGGATCCAAGCCATGAAACTTCCCATATTTCATTTAAAAAGGTGGAAATGACCAAAATACTACATCAATATTTTTAGACACTCCTCATTTTATTCTCCAATTATGTGTGCACAAACAATGGGGGTTCCCAACCCTCTTACTCCATTATCTACCCATTTATTTAGGGTGCGTTCATGGTTTTTCTTCGATGTTTAAAGTGGTATTTCTATTCCTTCTCCTTCCCTATCTCCCTTACCTTATTTACTTTTAATTTTTTATGTACAAGTTTAGGGATTTTATTTCACTTCTACCGGATAACGGTGGAATCTACCAAGGATGATGAGTATTTTGGTCATATTGGGTAAAAGAGATTATTAGATGTATTACACATGTCATTGCATGGAGTTTAATTAAGTTATGTGTTTGTGATGAATTTTCTTATGGGTTTTCAACTGAGTTAATTTATTTAAGGGTTGGAATGGTATTTCCTCTTAGGTATTTTCCTGGGAATGGTGTCGAGAGTCCATTGTGGAAATATTTTGGAATTTTCTTGGAGTTTTTATTAGAGGTGAGCGCCCAATGTGTTTTTTTGAAAATATGACGAGTTTGGGTTTAATGCATTAATTAATTATAATGGTTATAATTAATTAATTATGGATGTTTTGTGTGAGGTTGGACCTTGTAAATTTTTGGATATATCTATTGGATTCCAAAGAGTTTGAACAAGAATTTGACAAACCTTAGTAAGGTTTTTGTTATTTCGAAATGTTATGGAAAGCTTTGGAAATGAGGTAAGTAGTCTAAGAGATTTAATAATAGTTTTGTTAATTTTATTTCATGTTTGTATAGGTTTTATATTAAATCCAATGTGTGTCATGGTTTCTTCCTTATCTTAATTAATTTTTCTATGGGTTTTAAATTGATACCTTGGACCTATCACGAATCCCGTTAGATCCATTAATTATTTTAAGACCGCACCTACGACCACCCATGGGGTGTGATATTTTCCTAAAAATGGAAAAACTAAATTCTAGAGGGTAAATTAAGTGGGTTAAAATCATAACCTAGTTTATCTTGTTGGTTATCTTGATTAGAGGATTAAAATATACTTGGTAGGGATTTGGGATCAATGTTTTAAAAATATGATGAAAGGATGATTTGGAATTATTTTATTTCTTAAGATTTTATGAAATTACCGTGAGGATTTTGAAATGGTTTTAAATGGGTGCATTGGGTTTTTACCTAATTATAGGCATCAAAGGAGGAAAGAAATGTTTTGTAATGATTCTTGTGTTGAAATGAGGTGTTGACCTCCAAGTGGTTTGTAAAAGGGGAATCTAAATGGATTTCAAATATTTATTGGAAATGAGGGTGTTGATCCCTTTTTAGTGAAAATGATATGATGACTCTCATGATGGTTTAAATGGAAATTAAGGTCTTGGACCCTATTTTGTTTTTAAAAGAGAAATACCCATGTTATGAAGGGTGGTTTTCAAAATGTTTAATTAGGATGTTTGGTTTTAGGTTTTTATGATATGTGAAAGTGGTGGGGCCTTGTTGAGTCATATTTTCAGTTTGAAATTCCCTTTTCAACCTTGGTATTGATGAAATGATAATGGGTAATGAGTTTTGATAAATTAATGGTGGTACACCATTGATTTCAATTTGTTAAAAATGTTAAGAATGTTGAACCTTGAATAATGGAATTGACTAATTACGGAGTGGATTAGGATATTAGACATGGTGTTCCTCATCCATGGTATAGGTGTTAGACTAATTATCAAGTAACCACTAGTATTATATACGGTTTAGGATGTTGTATATGGTGTTACTCATCCATGTTTTTGGGTGGGCTAGATTTATGCTCCAAGAACCGTGGTGAACCTTAGTTTTCAGAGGATGGAATGATGCTCTTGACTATAAGGGTATGGACATGGAGTTCTATATCAATGATTAGGATGTTGGACATGGAATTCCTCATCCACAGTATAGGTTCAAGACTGATTCTCAATGCACCAATAGTATTATATATGATTGGGATGGTGAGACATGGTGTTTTGAATCCCTGGTTGAGTATATGGATTGATTCCCTGAGGTACACTAGATTAAAGTAATTGATAAATGAATTTTGATAGTGAATTAATGATTGTTACCCATATGGAAGATGGATTTGAACATGACTGAAGTAGTCTTGGTTGATTGGGTGACCCTGTAGAACCCAAATTATTAAAAGGATAATGATAAATGTTTAATGGTGAAACATGTTTATTTTACAATATTATTTATTTAGTGCACCTGTACATATCTACTCACAATATTGTATAAACTAGTATCACTTTAGACAACATTGGTGTTTCCCTAATGAGTTGTAATAACACCCTTATTGGGCCACCACTATATATGGGTACTTGAGAAGCTCTCAAAAGTTTAGTTTAGGAAAAGGATTGGGCCGAGGCCTATGTTGAGTTTCGAATGGTCAGGTGGGATGGATCGAATAGTCTCATGTGACTAGATGGGTTTGGATCAGAGATTATGTGTATCTTTTTATAGTTTATTTTTTTTTGGTATGTAATGTAATCAGTCTAATGGGTAGTTTTTTGTATATATTACATGACCGTTTGGTCCTTTACTATATTTCATTTTATTACATCATGATCTTGTTTTAGTATATTTATTATTTCCACTTACATTGATGTGTATGATATTTGGTTATTTTCTTATGGTTGTGAACTCTAATATGAGGTTATAGTATCCCCATAGTTCCACTTTATACCCCCATTTCTAGTTTGAAGGCTCTAGCGTATGAGGAGAAGTATTTGAGGTCATGTGGTAAACTGACTCTAGGCACCAGTTTAGTGGCATCTGGGTTAGGACATTACAGTTTTCCTTGGTAACATATAATCTCCTATATATGAATCTACCTTGACTACTAACTTTTGATGAGTTGAGAAAGTTACTCTTACATATCACTTTGATGACTCTTAAATAATTCCTTTACTACTGAAATATGAGTAAACCCTTATATATTCCCATTTGTGAGCCTTTACACATTTTGAAACCTTCTCTCACCCATCATCTAGACCATGACCATATATACACTAGGTTATAGAAAATAAACTTTCAGAATATTTCATTCATCAGACTTCTACTACCACAAGTCTTCATTAGGCCGAAACATAAATCCTAGAGTTTCCCCTTGTGGATGTATGAATTGAATATTGAAACTGACTTCACATTTCCTAACAATATCCCATTTGAAGAGCGCTTACAAGGAAACATAAAAACCACCAAAAAATAGGTAAAACATTGATCATCCTGAATTTTGTAGCAATAATAAACAACATCACCATCCCACCTTTCTGTCATCCGAGTCTCATTGAGCCACAATATTGCCTCATAATTTCCTATAATAACACTTTGGTAAACATGTGTTGCACCCTGACCTCGATTTTCCATATTTTTTTATTTATTTAATGGTTTTTATTATTATATCTTGGATCCAGGATGGTTTTTTTGAAAATATGGAGGGAGTGGGGTGGTTGTGCGTGTTTCACTGTTTGTCCACGGTTAGTGGAAATCATATGAGCCATCCATAAAAATCTTGCAGGACCCTAGAACATAATAATATGAGAGGGGTGAATTAAAGTGTCAAATTTTTCTTTTAATGTGACTCATGTTGTTCCCACATTGGTAGGAACTTGTTAAACCTGTCTGATGGAACCGTACAACAATTAAAAAGTCACATGTAGAGAGAAAACCTTGTAGTTTCACTTGGTTCACCACTAATGTATAATCCTAGGAGTATACAACAAAAGTGATTCAGTCATACCTAAATCAACTAAGATTCACTAGTTATTATAGAATACAGAATTTTAGACATAGTCACTCTGCGTTAGGCACACCAACTTTACAAGATTTTAGGCACATCACACAACCTTCCTTAGAACCCTTCCATCGAATCCCCCAGATCATTTCTTTGTGTGAAGTATTATTCATTTTAATGGTAGGAAGGTTGGTTCAATAGATTTTCATTTAAGACTTTTCTCTAATAGCATGAGACTCTGATTGTACTGATGTACCGAGTTGATGCACTTGAAAGCACCGTTCAATTAAACCAGATGTTCAACCCAACTGTTCACGAAGATCCTATCCTTCATGAAACCCCATTTATGTTTTAAATTAGAACCATCCTTCATAAACCCACACACTTTCACAAATCTCCTAACCTTCACGAAGCTCATAGTCCTCATGGAACAAATTTCCTTCACAAATCTCTCTACCTTCACAGAACACTAAGTCTTCATGAAACTTATAATTTTAGGAAAACTCCCATAAATCAAAAGCATCAACATTGGTTAATACTTAACTAATATTTTTACAAAGCTCAAGTTCTCATAGAATTAAAAATTTTAAAAGATCCCAGCCTTTATGAAATTAGCGTGATTCAACATTTTCGTGAATTCTATTCATTTTAAATGAAGTGGGGGGTAACTGCTTATTTTTAAACAAATCCCTTCATGAAGATCCTACACTCCCAAAAACCTTCTTGAAAAACTCTTTATCCATTCTTAGGAAGATCCTCTATTCGTGAAGATCTAGTGAAATTTAAGCTGTTCACAAAGCTTCTCAATGTAATAAAGATTTACCATCATCCCATTGTGCGTTCACGAACCTTCTCATAGTCTCAAAGAACACTATATTTCTATCACACATTCTTGATTCTCCACATATTTTAAAATATCAACCTTCTTGAAACACAGTCTTCGCAAAAATCATTCCTTTACCAAATTTTAGAAGATTCAATCCTAGAAACCACCTTTCATGAAGATTGCTTCTTCCTCTTGATTTTGAGCACAAAAATTTGGCAAACATTCAGAAATAACACCACCTTAAACACTATATCCATCTTGTACTATAAGAACACATTACGTGAAAAATCCCTGATCAACCTAGTGTGGGTTGACAACAAACACAAACTAGACTTAATTACTAGCTGTGAAAGGCCCTCGTTTCAATAATATGCTCCTTTGGGTTTATTATAAATTTGTAGATAAATTCAATAAAGAACCATCCTATAAAAATAACTTGATGGATGTAAAAAAACTCATCCATCACTATAAGTCTACATGATCAAATATCAGTTTAGAAAAAGAGTGGAAAAAGAGAATTTCATGCCACTATAGACCACCAACCAATCTTGAAAACCAATACTTGTTGAATTTAACTTATCTCCCCATTTGGAAATAAACCCATTGAACATATATTTATACTTGTAGTGCTAAAAAAACTCCCCCTGTATTGTACTCCACATTAAACCTATATCACCTTCATGAATAGATTAAACAAATTAATAAAAAAGGGGATATGGGACCAACTAGAACTTCCTCATGCACTGGGTGGTGGTTGAACACCGAGGTTCAACTGATGTTTCTCAAATATTTGTACCGCCAAATGCTTAGTCATAATGTTATCCACTTGGCCATTATTTCCAACACGATCCATTATAATCACACCTTGTTCAACTTTTCCTTTGATAAAGTAATATATGATCTCAATTTGTTTTATATAAGGGTGATGAAACAGATTCCTTTTAAGATAAATCTCCCTCTTGTTATCATAGTTAATCACCATCAGTAGTTTCACCTCATCACTAATATCTGTTAGTTGTTTCTTCATCCACAATAGTTGAGTGAAATCCTTTGTAGGAGAGATATACTCTTATTTAGTTATACTAAGATAAGTGATTTCCTATTTCTTGCTCAACCGTCCCACACATTTATTTCCTATAAAGAAAGAACCAAAACTTGTGGAATTTCAATACACCACATCTACAACCCAATAAATATAATAAATGTTTATAATTTTTTATCTATTCATGCTGCAAATTATAAACCAAAATTGAGTGTACCTTTAATATACCTCATGATTCATTTAACTACATCCAAATGATCTTTCTTCAAATTACTTTGAAAGAGGGCCACTAATCATGTTTCAAAGATGATATGTTTCCATTTTACAGACAAGTATAATAAGCTTACAATGATTCTCCTATACATGATTTGATCCATAGATGTCCCATCCTTGTGCTTCCCAATTTTTATCCCAACCATAATCAGAGTCGACATCCGTTTGGATTCATGTATATTAAATTTATTCAGAAGATATATTTCTTATTTTCCATGATAAATTAACGTGTAATTTTTCTTTTGAATCACCTGAATCCCCAATATGTATGTGATTTCACCAATCATGGACATTTAAAATTATTATTTTATGTGATTATAAAATTCTTCCACTAATGCCTCCCTTCTTTCACCAAAAATAATATCATCTACATATACAAGAACCATAAATTGATCTTTATAAAAATTATTCATATAGAGATTATGGTCAACACCTCCTATTTTAAACTCAAGTTTATTGAGATAATTAATGAGTCAAGAATACCACACTCATGGTTTCTACTTCAGACCATAGAGATCCTTCTTTAATATGAAAAACTTAGTACCATAATTTCCAATTAGAAATCCCACTAGTTTTTCAATGTAGAATTCTTCTTATACATTAAATTCATTTAATAATTCCATTTTGATATCCATATAGTTAAATTTTACTCTCTTTAAATTTTCATGGAAAGGAAAATCATGATAAACTTCAGTATTGCTATGATAGAAAACTTTTCTTCAACACCAATAGCTTAAATCTATGCGTAGCCTTTACACACTAATCATGTATTGTTTTTGATCACATTTACATTATTATCTATTTTTTTAAAGATCCACTTTGTTCCAATAACTTTGTGATTTTTAGGCCTCTTAACAAAATATAATCTCTAGTTCTTGTCAATCTGATCTAGTTCTTCATTCATGGACTCAAACTATTATTCATCCTATTCTTCTTATTAAAAGGAGGTTGGTTCCACAATTGATAGAAAGGAATAATGTGTTTCATTCCCCATTCTCCTTGTTTGTGTGGATAAATTATAATCCCCGATGATGTTGGATTGATCAATTTATGTTCTTTTATTTCTCCTACGAGGTTCTGAAGAAGTTTCTTCCCCAATGGTTTCCTCTTCTGATTCTTCATATTAATCATCATCTTTCTATGAGCCCTAATTTTTTTTCAATACTTCCATTATTTTTTCATTTTAATCTTCCCCTTTTCCAATTAGTTATTCATCTTTAATCATATCAAAATATGATCTCCTCATGGTATTTATGGTTTTATCCTCAATGATATTGACATCACTTCTTTTCAAAATATTTAGAATACTATTATTGTAACATTTGTAGGCTTTACTCTTCATTGAATATCCAAGGAATATTCCATCATCTGCAGAGTCACCATACTTTCCTTGACTGCCTTATTTTTTTGGATAAAACATTTAATTCCAAAAATAATAGAATACTTCAAATAGGGATTCTTTCTATACCATATATCATAATGTGTATTTGTTTCTCCCATAAAAAACACTATACAATTTTGAGTGTACACTACTGCTTGAACAACCTCTTTCTAGTAATGATAAGAAACACGACTCTCAATCAACATAGTTCTATATATATTGTTCACATGTTGATTCCTATGTTCAAAAACCCCATTTTTTGAGGGGTTATCAATACAAAAATATCATTATTTATTCCATGTTTTTACAGGTAATTTTCAAATTCAGTGAATGTATATTCTCCTCCATTAGCTGATCGTAGAATCTTGATTGTGCGACCAGTTTCATTCTCAACGCTTCGATGATAACTATTCATGTAATCAAGCACTTTAAATTTCCCATGCATAGTCATTATAGAATAAATTCTACTGTAATAATCGATAAAAATAATAAATCACCCTTCTATATTTGTGCCAGCCACATTCCTTAGACCACATATGCTTGTGTGGATAAGATTAAGCATATTCGATTCTCTTTTTTTCAACAACTGATATGAACTCTTGACCATATATCCTCACTTGCATGCATCAAATATATTTTCTTGATCATGATTTAGATCAAGAATGTAAAAAAATATCTTAGGCATAGATATTTGTTCCATGCTCTGTTGATTAATGTGAGCCAACCTCCAGTACCAATTTTTTTTTTCTTCTTCAACTGTTAAGTAATAACTGTTCTCTTTACTTCCAACCTAGTATAAATTTCCATATATTTTTCATACTTTCATGAGAGAATTAATTTCCTTTCGTTTTATATTTCCCCCCTTTGGATTAGATTTCACTACAGTCTGGAGTCATAGATTTGAATCACACTCAGGATATTATGACACAAACTATCAATGTAGAGAAGTTCAATTATCCTCATCTCATCATTTTCAAGTTCTGTATTTCCATTTCCTTTGATCTTTAAAGAACCTTCATTACTGAATATCACTGTTCCATTAACAATTTCTTAAAATTATTCAAAAAATATGAATTTCCAGTCATATGGGATGAGCATCCACTATCACGAATCTAGGTACTACTATTCTTTGTATCTTTGAGAGCTATTTATGTAAGGTTGGATTTCTTGATTTTATTTTTTCCTTCCATGAGATAATTGATTGGATGAAGTATATATATGGCCTTTCAAATCTATTTTCAATATAAATGGGTTAATCATACTAATATTAATCTTCTATATGAGAATACCTATTATAAGATTAACTTTACTTGGTTGGAAAGTATTGACTTGTCTCTGAGTTTTGTAGGTATTGTTCCTGCCTTTCCTCTACTCACAATGGATAGATTTATATAAATATTTATAAAAGTGAAAACAATATCCATAGAAACTATTTATTCTATATGATGAAGGATATGGTCTTATTATCCTTTATTAAATTCTATGAACTTTTCCATTCAGATAGCTCCTCTCCTCTTCACAGTAAGACATGGTCTGACCTAGAAAGACAAAGAATTGACATTTCATAAGAGGAAATGTCTTTTTAGTTCCATTCCTCCTCACCTACCCTTCTTTTGTAAAGTAATTTGATTGGAGATCCTCTCTAAAAACATGAGGATAATTTTTATCTCACTTTTCTATTTGATTTGAAGTTTTCTTTGTTAGTACATTAGGCAGCATTGTGTTGTGTCAAACTTTCTTCTTCCTTTTATTTGTGATCATACCATTTACAGCCTTAAATGTTTCATCATCATATTAAATTTCAATTTTCCCATAAATATGTATCTCTAATTATTCAATGACTTCTCTAATCCTTCAGAACCAAATTTATCTCTTTCAAATAGCTCTGTATTTAAGAATTTCCAAATTATAATTTCTTCTTTGTTACTCTTGATTTTGATTTAGTTTCCAATTTACATCTTAAAGTAACAAATTCTTCTTCAAGTCCGTCAACTATCTTAGATTTTTCCTCCAATCTCATTGTAAGGTCATTGATGAATTGTTACCACTCTTAAATCCTAAGTTTATATTCCAAAAACTCTTCAGAGTTTTCAAGATTAGTTACATTATCTTCTACCTCTCCTTCCAGTTGATCAAGTTATACTTCAAGAAGAACAACATACTCTGGAGACTCTTTCAGAACAACTCTCATATTTATATTTCCCTTTATTTTATTTTCAATCTCATCAAGTGAACCCTAAAGTTCCACCTTGAGATCAAAAACACCAATAAAATTATTATCTTTATATTTTTTAGGTTATTAATTTTAAACTAAATCCATCAGGGATACTTGAGGTCCAGATTTAATCTCTAGTTCTACATCCTCCAAAAATTCAATATTATATTGTTCTTCTTTACAAAAGAATATATTTATCTGAAATTTATTTCTTGATTTTAAGTATCCTTTGTTAGAGAACCTCTTCTAATATTGTTGCATGATTTGTAATTCACTTTCTACATCATCAATTTTTTTGGGTATCAAGAGGAAATATTCCCTTCTTTACCACACCAAAAACAATACAACATAAGATTTCCTTCAAATATACCCTTTCCTCTTTTTAACTTATTGGAAAAAAGAGAAATAATTCCTTCATACTCATCATCAATTGCTCTGGAAACCTTAAGTTTTCACATGGATTTGAATTAAATTTCCTTTCTTACTTGAGTGGAAGCATCTTCTGGTTTAACTCACATTTCATAAGCCACTAGACTTATTATAAGACCATCAAGAGAAATCTTAGACAAATAAATTTCCTCAAGGAATGAAACTTTTGGATTATATAGAGGTGGAATAATTCTCAATATTTTCTTCACAATGTAAATATCATTTATTTCTTCACCAATTCCTCAAATTTCTACAACAGTTTTAGTAATTCGATTGAAAAGTCTATCTTCATTTTCATCTAGTTGCATTTTTAGATCATTGAACTTATTTTGAAAAAACATGGGATTTGATATCCTTCTCTTTGGTATAACATTTGTATATATTTTCTAGTTTATCCCATATAGAATTTGTTGAAGTGAAAATAATCACCTTAGAATAGATTTAATGAGGCAGAGAATAGGTAAGGGTATTTTGTTATTTGGCATCTGCATGAATCATTTTTCTGTTTGTTTTATTCATAGAAAGACCTATCAAATCAGTGACCTGAATCCCATGTGCATTGGAAAAAATAACTTCCATCCCAAGGGATCTCATATGAGATCTCATCATGTTATAAAAATTCTAGAAGTTGCATCAATAAAATAGGGGGAATCCACTAACATTCACTAAATTATCCATGAAAACAATAGAGGAAAAATTTTACTCCAATAACCTATAAGCTTTGATACCACTTTCAAGACCCCGGAACACCCTGACAGGGGAGGGGTGAATTAATGTGTTAAAATGACAAATATTGTTCCCATGTTGGTATGAACTTGTTAAATGTGTATGACTAAATCATGAAGTAATTAAACATTCAAATATAGATAGAAAACATGATAGTTTTACTTGTTTAACCACTAAGGGATAGTCCAAGGAGCATACATCAATATTTATTTAGTCATACCTAAATACCGTAAGATTAAATATTTATTAGGGAATATAGAAGTTCGAACACAATCACTCTATGTCAGGCACACTTCCTTTACAAGATTTTGGGGACAACATACTACCTCCCTCCGAACACTCACATGGACTCCCCCTATCTCACTACTTGGGTAAATTCTTACTCAGTTTAACAACATGAATGTTTCTTCAGTAGATTGGAATTTAAGTCTTTGTACCTGATTAGAAAGAGGCTCTACTTGAACTGATACCCTGATTTGGTGCACTTGAAATCACTATTCACTTAAACTAGATGTTCAACACAACTATTTGTGAAGATACTAGCCTTCATGAAACCACCTTTATGTTTCAAAGAAAAATTAGCCTTCGCAGACCCACACACTTTTTCAAATATCCCAACCTTCAAAAATATCATAGACTTCATGGAAAAAACTACCTTTGTGAAGCTCAATACCTTCATAGAACACTAATTCTTCATGAAACTCCCAACCTTTATGAAACTCCAATAACTCAAAAGCATTGCATTCAATTAATACTTAACCAGCATCTTCATGATTCTCAAGATTGCATAAAATTACATATTTGAGAAGATCCAGGACTTCACAAAATCAATGTGACTTATCCTTTTATACAATTATATTTGTTTTAAATTAAGTGTGTGGGGGGGGGGGGTATCCACCTATTTATAGGAACAACCCTTCACGAAGATCCCACACTCCCAAAAACCATTTCATAAAGCTGTTCAATCCTGCTTGTAAAGCTCCTCTATTCAAGAATCTCTAGTGAAATTTAACCTATTCTCAAAGATTCTCATAGTCACAAATATTTAATATCATCCCATAAAACATTTTTGAAACTTATCTTAGTCATGAAGAAGACCTCCTATCCATCTCACATTCACGGTGCTTGTTCGCGATTCTACAAATCTTTTTGAATCTCAACCTTTGTGAAATACAGTCTTCACGATACTCATAACTTTCCCATATTTGAGAATCTAAAATCATATAAAACCACCTTCATGAAAATTTCTCCTTACTCCTGATTTTTATCTCAAAATTTTGAAAAATATTGGGAAATTATTCCACCTTAAAACCTGTATCCATCTTGTCCAGTAAGATCAGCTACCTTCCAAACTCCCTGATCAACCTAGTATGGATTGAAATTAAAAAAACTAGACTTCGTTTCCATATGTGAAAGGACTTGGTTTCAAAAAATTATACAAATATTTTTATAGGATATTTTATTGTTAGTTCATAGTTTATAAAACTATGTATCTGAACCATTGAATCAACCCTTGCTTTAGGGAATATTATACATATTTGACACACAATTACGAGAATCATGCATCTGAAATGTGTAGCGTACTCTGAGTACATATAGTTTCATCTAAATAATTAGTTCTTGGTTTGATAAACTATTTATCCCAACTACGTGGACTGCCCAAATTGATTAAAATGAGAAAATTAAATTTCCATGCGCTTCAAATTTAACACTCTGGCCCCACTTTTTTACCACCACTCAAACTCTCGCACTATATACACCTCTCCCTATTTATTCTCTCTTCCGCTAAGGATTCTATATGGTTTCTCTTTATGATTTAAGGGCTATTATTCAAGGTAAAATCATATAGGATTATTTTACCCTTCTCCTCATTCCTTTTTCTATTTTTATCTTTCCCTAGAATGGTCATGATGACCAAGGGTTTCAATTTTTATGAATTTAAATTGGGGTTCTCTTTTTTTATGGATTGTAATGTCTATCTAAGGGTTCCTGTAAGCTTGTTAAAGAATTTTATTTCCATTATTAGCGTAAGTGATGGATTAAGGTAGTTTTCTTCATGATTGAACATTTAAATTTAAAACCATGATCACTTGCTTATTTCTCCTCACATTTTAAACATTTTAAAGGTTATATCAAATATATATAATTATTCATTTTATAGTGTTTAGTATATCTATTATTTTTTATCCATTATAAAGTTTTTTTCTCATATTTGAATTCCCAAATATGATTTTAATTATCCAAGCACACTTAGTGTTCAATTAAATTCTGGGATTTATCTTATAAGGTTATATCAATTGTAGATCGTTTCTAACACTTCCTTGCTCAATCACTATATTCTTGTAAAAATGACACAACAAAAGAAGGAATGGATGGGTTAAGAGAGTTACTGGTAAAATATTGTCCATTTCATAAAATAATGAGAGTTTCATCCCCCTCTAAAGCTTTGTTTATCTCTATTTATTCTGAAAATAAACCCACTTTTCCCTTAAAACTATTGTTTTTTACTCTTATTTTCACTCTTGTTTTCAACTATTTTCTTTCTTTCATTTATTTTTTATGTAACTCATCACTCCTTTTCACACTTGATTTTTCCATTCTCTCTATTTTTTTTAACTTTTTTCTTTTTTTTCTCTTTTTAAAATCTCTTTCAATCCTAACTTGGTCTTGATAAGCTTGAAATAGACACAAGGGTGTAAGTATAATATTCCTCCTATTGTACTCAAAGGAATATTAGTTGGTGCATCCATAATGTGTATCCCTCCTATAAAATTTCTAAGGCCCTACCAACAAGATATTACTATCATTCATGGGAATAACATCACATATCACCTTGTCCTTATACTTCCCAATATATAATTGAACTTGCTCTTTCTTATTCACTTTAACATCCATGCTATTATTTAACCATTACAATCTATAAGAACTCGGATGCTTGGTTATATATAAACCTAATTTACCAACCATCAAACCACATGCTACATTTGTGAAACTACCCACATCAGTGATTAAACTACATACCTTATATTTGATGAGGAATATATTATGAAAAATGTGCTCCCTTTACTCTTGATAATTTTATCCTTCAGGTTGATCAATAAAAGAATACCTTGCTACAAGAATTTCTCTATATATAGGGCTCTCTATTTCCACATCTAAACATTCCTTAAGTGGTATAATTTCATCATTTTTTGAGTTGTCACTATAAAAATCTCCATAATAAAAAATAATAATGGTCCCCATATTTAATATTTTTGAGGAAAAATGAATAAATATTTTTCATTTAAAACATACAATATCATTTGATTTGTAATAAAACCTTACCCTTTATTTTTCTTTTAGATTTCGAAAAGAATGGTTTTGGTTTGGTCACCTTCTTTGAATCTGTTTTGTGTTCCCTAAAATTTTCTTGTAGTTTGTAATCCTTGAAAATAAAATAAAATTTATAATCCTTAACATAATATTTAGGGTGAATCTTTCTTTCCTTTACACTCTGCTTTAGTATCCATGTGAATAAGATCCTCCATATCTAAATTGTGGTGCATGTCCATTATATCTCGAATTTCATGGTTAAGTCTGTTCACAATCCTTTCCATGGCGGCCTCTCACTTATCATCAATATTGACCTGAATCATGATTATCTTCTAATCTTTAGGATTATCCTCAACATTCATAGATCCCTATTTCAAACCCTACAACTTGAGGAACAAATCGCAATAATAGTGGCTAGAAATAAACTTCTTACACATTACCAATTTCATCTTTTCCCAAGTGTAGATGGTTATTTATCCACTTTGTTGCTGATTCACTTGTAGTTATAACCACCAAAGAATAACATAGTCAATGAATTCAACATTTTCAAACTTCACCTTATTTTCCTCCAAAGAGTTATAAAAACAGAAAACATGATCTACCTTTCATTCACATTACAAGTATGTTTTGGGATCATTCTTACCTTGTAATGAAGGGATCCTCAACTTGAATCCTCCAAGATTGTTTGTTTTCCTACATGGTGGTTGATTTATATGAATTATTAACTCATGAAAATAATAGAACTACTTATCTTCTTCAACGACCCTCATCCTTGGCAGTGCTCTAGAATTTGAAGGGGATTGCAATTGATCGATCCTCACATTTAACCTTTATAATTGTTATTGTACATCCCTCATGAAAAACTTAATGAATGTTTCATTGGTGTTATTTTCCTCTACCATTTTAAAATCTTGTATCAAAATTTGAAGAGAAATAAATATTGACCTCACACATTCCCCCATGTGTTTACACTTGAAAATATTACGTTCTCTCATGTTTCACTCAATTTTTGATTTTTTTAACAAAATGTAACACTCTTTACAATTACCACTAAAATTTATTTCTATAACATTCTTACCCAATTACAAAAAATCTAAAGGACCACTATAGTGTGTAGATATTAAAATACAATTCAACAATAATATTAAAAATGGATTCAATAGGAAAATCTAGGAAGAGGAAGATAGAGGATGAAGAAAAATGATAAATGGACGTAGGACTCAAGATGTTCTATATTTTTTGATCCTTTATTTATTTTGATTTTTTGGATATTTTTTTTGAATTAATTCATTATAAATGAGATGAATTTTCAAAATGTAAAAGTAAGAGAATAAATAATATGAAACATCAAATGGAATGAAAGTGAGAGTTTCACTGTAACACCCCACCCCTCTTCATTGGATTGAGAAGTGATGAGGGAGATATCAGGCCTTAGTTTAAATCCTCAATACACTAAAGGATGGAAATAAATGTTGAGGGCCTAATAAAAATTTGGGAGATGATTTTACATTTTAAGATAAAATGGCCAAACCAATGATAACCATAACAAAAAAATTTCTTAATGATTCATGAGTACAAAAATGGAATACAATACATTACTAATCCGACAAAAATGTTAGAGTACTAGAGGAATAAATGCAACATAACCATAGAAAAAAAGATAAAAAACTTAAAGACACCAAAGACACAAAAAAACTCTCATTCTTCTCCAAGATCCTAATCCACATGCCAACCCAAGGTATCAAGAAGGATCACTAAATAATTGACATACCTTTTTTTGACCTGTATATAAAACATCTATAAACACACCATAATAATCAAGTAGGGGGTGAGTGTAAAACTCAAAAGGATCTCCCAATGACTTCCCATATCATGTCACTAGGATAGAACATGTGCTCAAATTTCTATAAAATAGTTTAAAATAATTTTAAAGTAGTTTATATCCAACAAAAATATTTTTACAAGGAAAACAATAAAAAAAGCCTTCAATTAGTTTTTGAGGAATACATAAAAAAAATAACGCAATCATTTTTCAAGAAACATCAAAAAATATTGTAACCATTTTTCAATTAATGATTTGGTATAAAAAATTTACATGTCCATCCTCAACACAAACACACACACAAGCTTGGTGTTACCATTGAAGGTGGAACTTCACATCCATACTCCGTACCTTAAATAGTGGTACATCACAACCATTATCCATAACATTAAACTCATTCACAACTGTTATTGTAACAACACAAGATTTTATGAGAATTATTCTTTTTAATTTCATTGATGTCTTGTGTTGTACGCTACACCAAAATTAGCTTGTGCTATACGCAACACCGAATTAGCTTGCAGTATACACAACACTATTCTTGGCTCGTGTTACACACAATTTCAAGTTCGTTTTGTGGAAATTATTCTACGCAACATTAAGTATAGAATTTTTTTAATGTATAAGTGAAATAAGTTTTGATTATGTTGTACGAAACACCAAACGGATCTTTCACTACATGCATCCTTGACTTGGCTTGCATTACATGTAATCAATACCTTCCTCGATAGCATGGGTAGTACGCAATACCGAGTTTCACTAAATGAGATATTATTATAATATTATTATGAACTGGCCGTTATGAATAGTAATACCGACTTTTTGAAATTTTATAAATTTTACCTTTCAAAATGGACTTCTCTTTTGGATTCAGAATATCGAAATTAGCCTAGGGTGAATTTTTGGTATTTTTCTGAAATCTTTTAATTTTTTATGAATAGTGAAAACACTAGGTTACTATTCAAAAACCAACTTTTTATTTAAATAATTATTTTTTTATTTAAATTTATTTTAGGTCAAAATTGATACATAACACCTATATAAGTTCAATGTAATTCATTGGAGTCATTTTATAATAATTTTAAATATATAAAAAATTTATTGAACTTTTCACCGTGTTTTACCCACCTCCTAGGAGAATTTGAAAATTTACATACAACTTAATTTTACCGCTTCTGTGAGTGGAATTTCGAAAATATGAGAGACATGGTTAATATCAAGGAGTAATATGTGGTTAAATAATATAAAAATAATTTTTTTTGTGAATAGTAACTTTTTACTTTTATTTACCGCGCTTAAAAGTAAACAGGGTAATTAAGGGTAAAATGATATTATTATTACCCTAACACGTGTCCAAATTTAATTGGATAAGTGTAATTAGACCAAAAAAAACCTTAGGAATAAAATATTACCCTTTAGGTTCACTTGGATTAGATTATGACATTTATTATTATTTTATTTAAAAAAGAGTTAAAATATTTAAAATCAAAGTTTAATAACTAAATATTTTTTAATATAGGGTTATACATAAGATAAATTCGACTATAATTATTCCTTATAAAGATAAAAATATTTCATATCTAATGGTATTTTATTTATAACTTTTAGACATTAAATAATTTAATTTATTTATGACAAAAAGGTGATGCAGTAATTACCTAAATAAAGAAATATTAAACTAATTGATATTATAAATACCCAAATAAATGTAATTTGATACTTTTTATGAATTAAACTAATTTTCTAGGTTAATATGACATGTTATTATTGATTTAATTAACTTTTTTCGTACTAAGAATGTTGTTATAAGTTTCACAAAAATCAATTACCAA
Source organism: Viscum album (assembly GCA_963277665.1). Taxonomy (NCBI): domain Eukaryota; kingdom Viridiplantae; phylum Streptophyta; class Magnoliopsida; order Santalales; family Viscaceae; genus Viscum; species Viscum album. The sequence goes on along the minus strand of OY728133.1, from coordinate 309,062,468 downwards.
ATAGTGTCAAAATTGAAATAAAATAGTTTTTAAAACAAATATTATATTATTAATTGTTATTATATTCCTAAAAATCTAAGGTTCGGTCAAATGATTTAGATAAGGTTATATATATTAATAATGAATTACTTGGGATTCTTTTTTCTTGTTATAGTAAGTTTATTAACCATATAGTGTAAGAAAACAAGAAGACACGATAAAAGTTAAATTATTTAACTTAGAGTCAAATCTTAATGATAAGGTTAAAATATTAACCTAAACTTGTCTAAAACCTGTTGGTTGAGAGGAGTTGAACCCATAACCACTTTATATTCTAAATAAATTAATTTGGAGCTATTATAAAATGAATATGACTTTGTTATAAAATAATATTTTAAGTTTTTCATAAAGTGCTTCTCTCCTCCCTTATAAAAGGGCACCTCCTCCCTCTTATCTTTACATAATTTCGAGCTTTCAAGCTCGGATAAACACTACCCATTTCCCTTATCAACTTCCCTAGAAACATTATATAGGTTCTGGTCTCCTCAAAAGCCCAACTCTAGTGCCTTAAGAGGAAGCTGCAAAGAGGTGCGTCGAAGAAGATGTAATCTCTTCTACCGACTCTTTCAAGTTTCTTTCTTCTTCTACTTTTTCTTATTTAGTTGTTTAATTATAAGGTAATAACATCAGTATTAAATATATACTGATATGTTATTATAAATATGAAACACCCCTATTTCACCTTCTTTCTATCCTACGAAAAACGAAATCACTGCGCGTGCGTACGTACGGAATACCGTCTCCACGCCGTGGTGTAATCAGTTTTCCACCACCACCTTACTTGGATGGGTATAATGGTGTAAATAATAACTATATATGATTATTATAACATAATACTGATTCTATGATATTATATCATCCACTCCAATTCCATTCAATAAATATAGGAATGATATCATCGCTCGTGCGTACGTATGGATTACCGTCTCCACGGGGCGATGAGATTCATTTTCCATGTTAATAATTCTAGAATGATTATAAAGTATATATAATAAATAATCATGAAATATATTACCTAATAATTGTAATGTATTTATGTATATATATACATATATTTCATCTACTTACTTCCATTCAAGTCAATAAGGAAAAGAAAACAACGTTCATGCGTACGTACGGCCTACCGTCTCCATGAACGGTGTATTTCATTTCATTTATCTATCTATTATATATATATATACTGAATATATATGATATATAAATCATTATTTACATTCTGGAATTAATTAAATCATGATATAAGTAATAATAATATCACGAACAACAAGTCCAAACATAAAACGATTTTACCCAAAATGATGCTTTAACATGGAATTTACAGAAGAACGAGTAATATAAAGTCATAAGTGAACCATATATGATATCATAACAATGAATATGATTATTTAATAAGTCAATGAAATTATTTAAATCATTATACAGGAGGTTCGGATATGTACGAAGCATATCGGACCTCAGGTAAGGGATAATTATTCCAATCTCATTCTTATCTGAGATTGTTTATTTGTATGTATTTACTGGGGTTATTGTTATCATCCATGTCCATGTTTTCTAAAAGTGTTTTTATGTATGTTTAAAGTTCTTTTTACCCATTTTTTACTCTTAACACATGTTATGAATGAAATATTTCTTTTGTTTACCATACGAGTAACTTTTTGACTTTTCTGACAAAAGTACGAGGAGAATGTTTTTTTAAACTTATACGGCATGAACGGATTTTTACTATTTCATAACGCCTTATTTTCATGCAGTTTAATCAACAAGATTTCACGGTTATTTTCAATAAAATAATTTTCTTTTAAAATTTCATGGAATTTTTTGAAAAGAAAATGATTTTTAAGAAGAAAGGATATTTTCCTCGAGAATTCTTTTCAAGTGTTTTATCAAAACCATTTTCCATCTAAGATGACATTATTTCATATGTGTATGTTTCAAGCATAATTTCTCTATGATTTACATGGTTTAAATTTTCTTATGATGAAATTATATCCATTTGTTTTATATTTATTATGTTATGATGGGATGATGTTTATGAAACCCATTTTTATTCTTTGGGTTATGATGAATGATTTATGTTTATGTTGTGGCACAAGTAAGAATGATTTCATTATGATATGGGTGTGACCTATATCTCCTTCCAATGAATTGGGTAAAGATTTATATCTCATGAGATAGACATGGCTGGAATGGTAAGTTAATCCAGTTCAGTGTTACAGGACTGTAATGAGGAGTGAACTCGATTAAAAAAGGGACTTTGTCTACTAAGATGGTCTTGGAAACAATGCCTTGGATACTATGGAAATAATATCATATGATTAATGTTTTGTCACAATTACATGTTTTATTACCATGATATTTTATCATGGTTGATGTTCCATTATGATATACGCCTTACGTACTTCTAAGATTTATGTCTTTGCTCAAGATTTTTATGTTTAGATTTTATGTTCAAGTTTTTTCATTCAAATGTTTATGGATTGTTTTATGTTATCTATGTTTACCCTTAATAAGCATTTGACATCACCCTTAGTATGTTTTCTTTTCCCTAGGATATAAAGAAAGTTTTTAGGTAAGTAAACAAAAGGGGAAGTTCTTTATGGGAGATGTTGAAGATCTTTCACCAAGATTAGAAGATTATGTTCTAAGTTTCCAAAGACACTAAACTATTACAGTCCTTAGGTGTTTGTTTTTGTTATGTATTAAGTATTTCGCAAAATTAATGTAATGTACATGTACGACAAGATTGGGTCTCTATATTTGGTATCAAAGGAAGGGTTTAGTCAACCTTTGGAAACTATGATGTGAAAACATTAGTGAGATCCCTAGAGATATTTATAAGGTATGTTTAGGGATATCCCTAAGGTTAAGTATAAGTATAGGTTATAGTCCTAGAATTATGGTAACAATCTTAAAATTAAACCTAAGATGTTAGATATTGAAGTTACTCCTTCTTTATTATGTTGTTTTCCCTAGAATGATTTTTTCCTCTCACACTATTCTTTTTGGGTTTTAGACGATGACTGGACCCGAAGGAACCATGTTGATCAATGTAATGGACAATGCAATGATTGTCCTCCTGAACAAACCAATGTCATGGGAGATGGAGTGAAAAATCTTATTTTTATAGTTACACAAGCTATGAATCATTCTGGACTTCCAAATGAGCAGAGAAGGGAACAATATTCTATTGAGTCCTTCATGAGGCAACGCACACCTTATTTCTGTGGGTCTTCTGATCCAATTTTTTCTGAACAATGGATCAGTACCATTGAAAAGATATTTTCCATAATTCGCTGTTCAAAACATGAAAAAGTCATTCTAGATATTTACCATTTAGAAGGTGAATCAGGTCAATGTTGGACTCTAATTAAGAATACGAGGCCCCGAGATGAAATTGAATACATGGAATGGGATGAGTTCAAGAACTTATTTTTCAATAAGTAATTCACTTGTATTCTTCAAACAAAGATGGAAGAGGATTTACTTGAGCTTAAGCAAAAGGATGAAGAATCTGTTGGTATATACGAGGCCAATTTTACAAGGATAGAAAGGTATGCATCTATCTTTATCATCCAACCTGAAAGTAAAGTTGATCGATTCTTCAGTGGCTTAAAACCAAGTCTTCAAAGGGTATTAGCTATAAGATAATTCAGTAGCTATGAAGAAATTATGCGTTGTGCTATCAAGGTATAAATGGAAGTTGGTGTTACATATCCATCTCATGGTTTTAACAAGAAACGAAAGATGGATTTCAAGGATAAATCTCAGAATCATGGTGAAAAGAAGATGAATGTTTCTTTATGCTCAAAGTGTGGAAAGAAGTATGGTGGAGATTGTATTAAAGGGATTATAAAATGTTTTAAGTGTGGAAAAGAAGTTCATCGAGCAGTTGAGTGTCTAAGTAATGGAAAAAGGGTTGCTAATGATGTGAATAGAGAAAAGACTATAGAGAACGCACCACCAACACTTCAATGCTACAATTGTAAGGAAATGGGGCATTATGCTAATCAATTCCCTATTCCAAGGGTTAATGATGATCGACATCAACAACCTCTTAAGGCAAAGGGGAAAGGGAAGTCACATGCGATCTCTATTGGCGATGTTGAATATGACAACGATGTGGTGGAATGATAAAGTGTTTATGTAATGGTATTCCAAAATAATGTTGGAGTATCGTGGAATATTAGAATATTTATGTATTGGTCTATTGTGGTTTTCAATAATTTTATGGTACCGGTAACCATTAAAAGTGATTGAAATATTTTTGGAAAATAGATGATATGCGCATAATGAAGGGATAAGGAGAAAATAATATGTTTGATAGTATTCATGATCTCATGACTGATATAAGGACAAAGTGATATCATGGTTTGAGTATATAGAAATTTTGGGATTTTGGTATGTGGAAAGAGTTAACTTTTGATAGCATTCATGTTTTCACTAATATTCAATAGGTATTCATTTTTCAAGAGATTACATGATTAAGGTATTCACATGTTTTTAATTTGACCAAAAAGATATATCTTATGATATATGGGGGATAAATGATGGTATTCACGTGCTTCTTATGTGACATTTCAAATAATCGTTTTCTTTATACTATGAGATTAGACATATGTATTTTGGATAAACCTAAAGATTAGAATGGATTATGTTGGACATTAGATAGTATTCTTTAAGGATATAACTTTTTTTTCGATATTATTTCTGGAATGTTATAATAGTGTAGTTTTAGAAAAAGGGACAACCTGCAGGATGAGCGACAGCCCGTCGCGTCGGACAAGGTTGCGGGAATCAAACCCACAACCGAAGTGTGATAGGCTTTTATCGCCTACCACGGGCCTACAAGTAGTCCCTGGTTAGTAGAAACTAGTTTTATTTTATTAAGCGGTATGATAGATGAAGTATAACTCCATTTTTTGGAATCATATACGATTAACCTCACCATAGATGGACTTATGTATATTTGATAACTTTTGCTAACCTTTTGTTTGAGACATATGGAATGACCCATCATTCTATCACATGATCTTCTAACACTTCATGAATGACAAATTCAACTTCATTTCTTTAAGAGATGAACTAGAAATTGTTCAAGGCATGAACAACATTGAGATTATACCGAAATAAAGTAAGTATTTCTTCTAATTAAAATTCTTCAACTTTAGGGAAATGATCTTGAAAACCAAAAATGTTGTCCTAGTGCCCTTATATCCGATGAATCAGATGGTACCTTAGATCATCACAAATTTATGGCTTTGTGATTGTTGGATTTTTCATAGCCATGTTCTCTACCACTCTCCATCAGAACTTGACAGTTAGATTTCTCTTCTATATCCATATTTTAACCTATGTTCTCCTATGTGGAAACCCAGTGATGAGTTAATTTGGGTAACTGATATGTTTCATACTTTACTTTTTAAATTTATGTTTTAGTATTCCTTTTTACGATGTGGGTTTCTATGAAAGAAACTTTTAAGTAGTAAACAATTTATAACCCCGACAAATTTCGATAGAGAAATTTATTTTAAGGGGGGTAGAATGTAACAACCCGAGATTTTATGCGAATTATTCTTTTTAATTTCATTAATGTCTTGTGTTGTATGATACACAAAAATTATCTTGTGAGATACACAACACCGAATATGCTTACAGTATACACAACACTATTCTTGGCTCTTGTAACACACAATTTCAAGTTCGTCTTGTGGAAATTATTCTACGCAACATTAAGTATAGATTTTGTTTAATGTATAAATGAAATAAGTTTTGATTATGTTATACGCAACACCAAAAAGATCTTTCACTACACATAGCCTTGACTTGGCTTGCATTACACGCAATCAAGGCCTTCCTCGATTGCGTGTTTAGTACGCAATACTGAGTTTCACTAAATGAGATATTATTATAATATTATTATGAACTAGCTGTTATGAATAGTAATAACCACTTTTTGTAATTTTATAAATTTTATCTTTCAAAATGGACTTCATTTTTATATTTAGAATATCAAAATTAGCCTAGGGTGAATTTTTGGTATTTTTCTGAAAACTTTCAATTTTTGGTGAATAGTGAAAACACTGGGTTACTATTTAAAAGCTGACTTTTTATTTAAATAATTATTTATTTTATTTAAATTTATTTTAGGTCAAAATTGATACATAATACCTATATAATTTCAATGTAATTCATTAGAGTCATTTTATAATAATTTTAGATATATAAAAATTTTATTGAACTTTTCACCGTCTTTTACCCACCTCCTAGGAGAATTTGAAAATTTTTATAAAACTTAATTTTACCGCTTCTGTGAGTGGAATTTCGAAAATCTGAGAGACACAGTTAATATCAAAGAGTAAAATGTGGTTCAATAAGATAAAAATAATTTTTGGTGAATAATAACTTTTTTACTTTTATTTACCACGGTTAAAAGTAAATAGGGCAATTAAGGGTAAAAATGATATTATTATTACCCTAACACAGGTCCTAATTCTATTGGATAAGTGTAATTAGACCATAAAAAAACCATAGGAATAAAATATTACCCTTTAGGTCCACTTGGATTACATTAGGACATTTATTATTATTTTATTTAAAAAAGAGTTAAAATAGTTAAAATCAAAGTTTAATAACTAAAACATTTTTAATATAGGGTTATACAAAAGATAAATTAAACTATAAATATTAATTAGAAAGCTAAAATGATTTCCTGCATAATGGTATTTTATTTATAATTTTTAGACCTTAAATAATTTAATTTATTTATGACACAATGGTGATACAGTAATTACCTAAATAATGAAATATTAAAATAATTGATATTATAAATACCCAAATAAATGTAATTTGAGACTTTTTATGAATTACACTAATTTTATAGGTTAATAGTACATGTTATTATTGATTGAATTAACTTTGTTCGAACTAATCATGCTGTTATGAGTTTCAAAAAAATCAATTACCAAATAGTGTCAAAATTGACATAAAATAGTTTTTTGAAACAATATTATATTATTAATTGTTATTATATTCCTACAAATCTAAGGTTCATCCAAATTACATAGATAAGGTTATATATATTAATAATGAACCACTTGGGGTTCATTTGGCTTGTTATAGTATGTTTATTAACCATATAGTGTAAGAAAACAAGAAGACACTGTAAAGACCCGTAAAATTCAAGGAAATTGTTTTTCTTAATTTTCTTTAGAATTTTACAAGAACGCAATTTCTGACGGCACGTGATTTCGAGGCCTGGTGTGCCCGGAATCATTTTCCAAAGTTTGGCTCGGGTACGTTTAGTGAACGAACGAGCGAGTTTTTCTAACTTTTGAACCAGTGCTCGGAATCGAATTTCGAGGGCACCGATGGAATCGTAGCTCCGGTACTTGCTTAGAAACAACTCTTCTGGAGTTGCGTTTTCTCAGGTGCGGTTTTTAATTTTTGGGGTTAAGTGAAGAAAATAAAATAAAGTGGTGCAACAACTTTATTTTATTTTACTTAAATCCACTTAAATCCACTTAAATCTACTTAAGATGAGTTGAAGCGGATAGGGTGGAACCCAAAATATCTTACCCTCTTGGTAGGATATTTTTGAGGTGGGGCCCGCACGAGCCCCACCGTTTCTTTTCCCCTAATTAACGCACCCACAAAAACTCCTCTTTAATGAAAGTCAACTGGAGAATTTTCTATAACTCTTAACGCCCCTATTAAATGGACAGTTAAGTCGTTACCATTAATTCACCGAATTAATGGTTCATTTCTTAACTTGTTTTTTAAATTGTTAGCATGTAATAAAATAAGACCAACACACGTTCTTCTTGGGTGCGGATTGTTGAGAGGATTTGGAGAAACTGTATCTTCATCCTCCTTCGTTAAGAATGTGAAGAATGCGAAGAACACGAAGAACGCGAAGAACGCCGGCCTTCGACGAAAGGCGATGAAGAACACCGAACCCTCGGAGATCGACAACGTGACGCCACGTTCCATGACGCCGACAATTCTCCTTCCCCGACGTTCTTCTGCGGCAATCCTTCCCCGCGACAATCTTCGATCAACACCGATTGAGGTAGGGGATTACAGATCTTTTTAATTTCCTTTGTGGATTTTATCCTTAACATGGATTTAATTCGTGAAATTAAATCTGTGTGTTTTCTTTAACCCTCGGAGATCATCGACGCGACGCCGTATACCGCGACGACGCGACGCCCTTCCATGATGCGACAATCCTCTTCTTCCGCGATGGTCAATTCTGCGAAGAACTCTCATTCGATGACTACGACAAGGTAGGGGTTTTATTTGAGAATTATATTTATCCCCATGGTTGTTTCCTTCTAAAACAAAGAACCCGGATCAACTCATCATCAAGTTGATCCGCGTTTGTTTTTATATGCGGGACGAGAATTTTTATTTATGGGAGTTTTTTTTGGGAACTAGGTTCAATTTTAATTTATTAAAATTGTGCCTTGTTATGTTTTCATGTGTTGATTATTATTCCTAATTGTTATCACCTAACGCGGAGGGTGCGGGCCAAACAAACACGGCCTCAAAACCCTCCGCAGTTTTTCGTTGATGCATGGATTAACGGCGTTTACGAAATGGGATCAAAATGGAGATCGGAGGCCTTCACAGAAATGTTCGAATCCCGGGAGAGCCGTAGGCACAAACCTAAGGCAAAACGGACCACCAGAGCGCGTTCGGTGGTCCACGGAAGTTCTCGCCGGCGCGCCACGCCGGCGCCGGTGGCCGGAGGCGGCGGCGGTGGCCGGAGGCGGCGGCGCCCTGCGCGCCGCCGGGAAGACCCGTCGCGGCTGAAGCAGCGGCGACAAGCGCCGGTCCTGCGACCGTGTGGAATCGCGGGGAAGGGACGCGGCCTTGCGCCGCGTGCGGTGACACGGAGCGGGCCCCCCACGCGGGGCCGCGACTCTCCTTCACGCGGGGGCAGCGCACCCCCGCCCGCGGCTCGGCCGTAACAGCTGAGCCGAACCGCCGGCCGGGCTGGGTTGCGCCTAGGCCGGGCCGGGCCACCCCGGCTGGGTCGGACCGCGCGGACCGGGTTAGACCCGGACCCGGGTCGGGTCGACCCAGTTCGGGCCGACCCAGGGGGGGTTGGGCTGGGTCGGTCCAGGCCTAGACCCCCCGTTTCCGGACCTTTTCTGTCTTTTGCCCGTATCTTGAGCTACGGGCCTCCGATAGACGCGCCGTCAGCGGCAATGCGATCCTTGGATTGAGACGGTCGTTTCATTATATCGCACTCAAGGTTTATGAGTACACTGATTTTGGCCGGGTTGGTTCGTACACGAAACCAACTGGGCCCTTGGAGCAGAAGCGCTCATATCTTGAGCTACGGACGTCCGATTGACGTACCGTCGACTTTGTTGGATTCCTCTAAGTAAGAAGGATCTTTTGGAATACTCCTCCCGAGGTTTGAATGTAGGTGGAGTATGGTCGGGTTGGTTTTTCCTTAAAAACCAACAGGGCCACTATGACGAAAAAGCCAATAACTCTCAGACTGGGCGTCTGATTGACGCGCCGTCTGTGACGTTGAGTTCCTGTTGGCGATACAAAACTTTTGGATACATCAACTCAGGACTATGTGTCAGTTGATGTATCAGCCTCTCGGCTCGTGGAGCGGACCCTCCCGAACGAGCTTGCTGTGTGCGGGAACCCTAGAGCTAGCTGCGACTGCGACGACGACGATTGTGCAGAGATCCTCAGTGGATTTGACGATGACTTCAAAACTCAGCGATCCTATGTGTATCAGTGCTACAGATCTTGTGTGGGTACGATCTTGTGTGGGTCAGCGCTCAGCGGTCCTATGTGGGCCAGCACCTACAGATCCTATGTGGGTCCGATCCTGTGTGGGTCTTTGCGGAGGTTAGTTACCTATCGATCCTGTGTGGGTCAGATCCTTTATGGGTCATTACGGGGGTTAGTTGCCTATCAATCCTGTGTGGGTCAGATCCTTTGTGGGTCATTGCGGGGGTTAGTTACCTATCAATCCTGTGTGGGTCAGATCCTTTGTGGGTCATTGCGGGGGTTAGTACCTATCGATCCTTTGTGGGTCAGATCCTTTGTGGTTCATTGCGGGGGTCAGTACCTATCGATCCTTTGTGGGTCCGACGACTTAGATGAATCAGTGGAAATATCTGATCATCACTATCGTCTTACAAAGAAGTATACCTGTGTGAGCTGAATCCTGTTTGCTTTCCTATGTGGATTGTTTTGTGCTATCCTGTGTGGATTTACGTTTTGCTTTCCTGTGTGGACTGGGTTGTACTTGAGCTCGAATGTTGGAGCGTACTGGAATTCATGACTTAGGTATATGTATGGGAATATACCTAAGCAGTGTCAGATTTTACTTCGTGATTGTATATTTCCTTTGTGGTTTATCCTTTATGGATTTTGGGAGACCTTTGGGGGTCTCGGGGTCCCTACTGAGTAGGTTATACTCACCCCTGCACGGGCTATGCCCGCACTACGTTGTGTTGGTTGCAGATGACAGACAACGTGATCGGGGTGGAGGCTTGCGAAGCAGGACGATACCTGGAGGTGGACCACTGGGCGAGATGTACCTGGAGCGGTCGGCTAGACCCGAGGAGCAGTGGAGGCTATCTGTACCCACCCTTCAGGTGGGATTTCCAGTGGATAGCTCGACGTTGCGGCTTTACTTTTCAGTTGTTGTTTTCCCATTCCAGTTGTACTTTACTTTCAGTTTGGGTTTGTATACTGGCCCACTTACTTTTCCACACATACTGTTGTACCAATTTTTACTTAGTGTTTACTTCTTCCTGCTTTCTCTGTGGTGTTTGTGGTTTACATTACAAAGGCAATGCCTTCCCTTTTTCCGGGATTTACGCCTTGGTGCTAGTCTCCAACCCCTGGTCTATGGAAGGAGGGCTTGGGGTAGTCACGGTACGGGCCCCGAGGATGGGTCGTGACAAATTGGTATCAGAGGAGTTCAGTTCTACCACAGAACTTGGGACTCTGATATTTTTCTATGTGAAGCAATAGTGTTAAGCGTATTGGGTGTGGTTATTAGTTCAGGGAGTCCAGTGTTGGTGCGGCGGCTGACGTATCCGTACACCAGGACCCTGACTTCTGATTTCCGACTTAATGCACGAAAGCATTGATTGCATGTGTGTATCAAGTTTTCTTTGTGATTACTTTGTGTCAACTCACCAGGTATACTGTTCTGACCGTGGCGCACCTGTTTCCTTTTCAGGATGGCCCCACGGTGGTAGCCATCTAGGGTTTCGAGAGTCGAGCATGACGACAACCCATTGAGCGATAAAGCCTCGGTATAGGGTCCTTTGATAGCTGAGGCACCAGCGGTACCTCTATCCGCTGATCCACCGATGCTTCCAGCCCCAGCCACTGACGATGCACGTCGCCTTAGTGCACTGCATGAGTTCCAGCGCCAGCGACCGCACAGGTTCCGCGGGGAGATGGACCCCCAGGCAGCCGAGGACTGGCTAGAGGCAGTGGTACGAGTTTTCCGGTTAGTGAGGACACCAGTAGACCTCATGGTGATCCTCGCAGTGACCCTACTGCACGCGGCAGCGAGCCTATGGTGGAGCTTGATGCTCCAGGTGAACGATGAAGAATCTCTCCTCTGGACGGAATTTGAGAGCCTCTTCCGCTCAGAGTTCGTCCTGGCCACCCTCCGTGTGGTGCGCATCCAGGAGCTTCTTCAGATGCGGCAGAGCAGCTTGACGGTCGCACAGTACTCGGCGAGATTTACCGATCTCTTGCGCTACTTGACAGACATGGTACGAGACCCATTCTTCAAGGCCCGGACCTTTGAGCAGGGATTGAGGCATGAGATCCGGGAATCACTGATCTCCCTCAGCATTCTGACCCAGGAAGGAGTACTGGAGCGAGTCCTTTTGATCGAGAGCTTTCTTTCTGAGTCTACACCAGCGGCGAGACCCACCGCAGGGCAGCATGTAGCAGAGTCTTCTGCAGCAGGCAGTCGATAGATGACTCAGGGGTCCAGGTAGAGCAGACCCTCACGCAGACGACATTAGGACGCTGGCTTAACAATTTGGGGCACACAGCGCAGAGCCAGTCTTTTGAGAGGCAGGCAGTGCTACACATACGGCGGACAGGGTCACATGGCTCGTGACTGCCCGACCCATCGTGCCGAGGAGCAGAAGAAGGTTGAGGGTCCACCCAGGCAGAGGCAGAGGGTCGACCGTGGCGGTCCGCAGGGAGCAGGCGGATGAGGCAGAGGAGCTGGCCGAGCGGTAGGTGGTGGGTGATGCTTTGAGGCTCTACCACCACCACCACCAGGAGGTCCACCCTGGCCACAGGGAGCTGGCGGGAAGAGACATGCACAGCTCTAGGCAGCGGAGGCCTACGACCACGGTGTGCCCGTGATGATTCGAGGTACTATCTGTGTCTATTCCACCCTTGCTGCAATTCTTATAGACACAGGAGAGAGTCACTCTTTCATAGCCGCTGCCCTTGTTCGGATCTCGGAGATTCCGACTGAGCCGTTGGCTCGATCCTTACGGCTAGAGACTCTTACGGGAGAAGACTCGACGATTACACACTGGTGTCGGCAGTGTGAGCTTACTCTAGGAGTAGAGAGCTTCGGCTAAGATCTTCTTGTAGCGGCGTCGAGGCCTTAAGACGTCATCTTGGGCATGGATTGGTTATCTACAGTCCACACACAGATTGACTATATTAGGCGCAAGGTGCGATGTGTACGCACTAAAGGGAGAAGGTTCACCTTCACCGGCGAGAAGGGAGCCTTCGCAGCACAAGATGGACTCTCACAGAGGAGAGGATAACCCATCACTCATCAGTTGGCTAGCCTCATCCTAGGTGCAGTTGACGTGCGGAGTCCTAGTTTTCCTGCAGTGGTGGATTAGTATGCGGATGTCTTTCCCGACGACGTTCCAGGACTACCTCCTCACAGAGAGGTAGACTTTTATATTGACCTATACCCTGGAACAACCCCGATATCGACTCCAGCGTATCGGATGGCCCTCGCTGAGCTTCGAGAGCTACGGGTACAGTTGGAGGACTTGCAGGGCAAGGGTTTCATCAGACCCAATGTTTCACCCTGGGCTTCCCTGATATTGTTCGCCAAGAAGGCGGACGGGAGCTTGCGACTTTGTGTCGACTATCATATCCTGAACCAGGTGATAGTGAGGAACAAGTATCCGCTACCGAGGATTGATGACCTCTTAGATCAGCTCAAGGGAGCATGGCGGTTCTCGAAGATAGACCTCAGGTCAGGCTATCATCAGCTCAGAGTTCGGGAAGAGGACGTGCAGAAGATGACCTTCAGATGTTGGTATGGACAGTATGTGTTCTTGGTTATGACATTCGACATAACCAATGCTCCAATGGTGTTCATAGGCCTCATGAATAGGATCTTTCAGCCATACCTCGATCGATTTTTTGTGGTCTTCATCGACGACATTTTGATATACTCGACGAATGAGGAGGAGCATGCCTACCACTTGCGTGTTGTACTAGACACACTCCGAGAGCACCCACTTTATGGAAAGCTCTTGAAGTTTCAGTTTTGGATACGTGAGGTCCACTACTTGGTACACGTCATCTCTGAGGCGGGAGGTGCAGTGGATCCTGTGAAGATCGAGGCAGTGCTAGCTTGGGAGCCACCCAGGAGTGTGACGGAGGTGCGGAGTTTCTTGGGACTAGCTGGATACTACCAGAGATTTGTGCCAAACTTATCTAGAGTTGCGACGCCACTCTCAGCTTTGATGAAGAAGAGGAAACCCTTTGTGTGGCCAGACAGATGTAAACAGAGCTTCCAGGAGCTGAGACAGAGATTGACCAACACCCCTATCTTGAGGTAGCCTGAGGAGGGATTAGGGTACGTAGTCTACTGCGATGCATCAAGGACCGGACACACATGTGTCCTGATGTAGGAGCGGGCAGTGATCGCCTACGGATCACGTCATTTGAGGCCGCATGAGCAGAACTACGCTACCCATGACCTGGAGTTAGCAGTAGTGGTCTTCGCTCTGAAGACATGGAGACACTATCTGATGGGAGAGCGCTTTACAGTCTTTTCTGACCATCAGAGTCTCAGGTACATCTTCTCTCAGAAGGACCTGAACCTGAGACAGTGGTGATGGCTCGAGTTCCTCCAGGACTATGACTTTGAGATAGTCTATACTCCTAGGAAGGGGAACGTAGTAGCTGATGCTCTCAGCAGGAGGACGGGCATTCAGCTACTTGAGGAGGCGATAGAGCAGATAGCCTCTTTGCATATATCCTTCATGGATAGGGATGGAGACGCCTTCCTTCAGTCTCTCACAGTCACCCCTCTACTACTGCAGTGGGTCAGAGAGGCAAAACATGAGGACGTTGACTGTGAGACGTGGCGTGCAGAGATATCCTCAGGACAGGCACCTGATGGTTTCTCCTTTAGAGCAGAGCACAACGTCCTTTTCAGAGGACGTACCTTGGTACCAGTTTCTTTTCGGGAGGAGGTGCTGAGGGAGTTTCACACTTCTCCCTTGGCGGTACATCCTGGAGTGGAGAAGATGTACCAGGACCTCAGACGATAGCACTGGTGGCTGGGCATGAAGAAGGTTGTGGCATAGTTCATTTCTCGATGCCTCACCTGCCAGCATGTGAAGGCAGAGCATCAGGTACCAGCAGGATTGGTACATCCCTTGGAGGTCTCGGAGTGGAAGTGGGACGGCATATCTATGGACTTCGTGACTAGGCTTCCACGCACGTCTAGAGGTCATGACTCCATTTGGGTGATTGTCGACCGACTCACCAAGTTGGCTCCCTTCTTACCCATCATAGAGTAGGGCTCAGTGGAGATCTTGCGACATCTCTACGTTCAAGAGATTGTACGGCTTCACGGTGTTCCATCATCTATCGTATCCGATCGAGATTCTCGCTTTACTTCCTGGCTTTGGAATGGGTTGTAGGAGGCGTTCGGGACGCAGCTACGTCTGAGCACCGCCTTTCACCCTCAGACGGATGGTCAGACGGAGAGGACCATTCAGACTCTCGAGGACATGCTCCGTGCATGTGTCCTAGACTTTGGTCGCAGCTGGGAGGACCACCTACCCTTGGTACAGTTCGCGTACAACAACAACTACCACTCCACCATCGGGATGGAACCATACGAAGCGTTGTACGACAGACCTTGCAGATCTTCTTTGTGCTGGACAGACCCTGGGGAGTTAGCACTTGTGGGACCAGAGATGGTCCAAGCCACG
Source organism: Viscum album (assembly GCA_963277665.1). Lineage (NCBI taxonomy): Eukaryota > Viridiplantae > Streptophyta > Magnoliopsida > Santalales > Viscaceae > Viscum > Viscum album. The sequence goes on along the minus strand of OY728133.1, from coordinate 309,047,208 downwards.
ACAGAGAAGGTCCAGATCATCCAGGAGCGGATGAGGACTGCTCATAGCCGGCAGAAGTCCTATGATGACAGGAGGCGGAGGCCACTAGAGTTCGAGGATGGCGACCACGTCTTCTTGCGTGTCTCACCTCGACGTGGATTAAGGAGATTTAGCCGAGGCAGAAAGTTGTCTCCACGCTTCATCGGACCATTCCTGGTCCTCAGCAGGATTGGAGAGGTAGCTTATCGCCTAGCTCTACCACCTCAGTTGCACCGGGTGCACGACGTCTTCCACGTATCTCAGCTGAGGAGATACGTGCACGACCTGACGCATATCATTGACCATGGGGAGCTAGACATTGATGATGGGGTGAAATTTTCAAAGGTCCCGGTGGAGATCGAGGATCGACAGGAGAGGGTCCTACATGGACGGTCGATTCCTCTAGTGCGCATCAGATGGCAGCACGGGAACCTCCAGGAGAGAACTTGGGAGCGGGAGGCTCAGATGCGTGCTCAGTACCCAGATTTGTTTCCCTAGTTTATGATGTATCTTTACGGGGATATAAATACCTGAGGTGGGATTGATTTAAAGACCCATAAAAATCAAGGAAATGTTTTTTCTTAATTTTCTTTAGAATTTTACAAGAACGCAGTTTCTGATGGCACGTGATTCTGAGGCCCGGTGTGCCCGGAATCATTTTCCGACGTTTGGCTCAAGTACGTTCAGTGAACGAACGAGCGGGTTTTTCTAACATTTGAACCGGTGCTCAGAATCGAATTCCGAGGGAACCAATGGAATAGCAGCACTCATACTTTCTTAGAAACGCCTCTTCCGGAGTTGTGTTTGCTCGGGTGTGGTTTTTAATTTTTGGGGTTAAGTGAAGAAAATAAAATAAAGTGGTGCGATGACTTTATTTTATTTTACTTAAAGACACTTAAATCCACTTGAAGCTACTTAATATGAGTTGAAGCGGATAGGGTGGAACCCAAAATATCCTACCCTCTTGGTAGGATATTTGTGAGGTGGGGCCCGCACGAGCCCCACCGTTTCTTTTCCCCTACGTAACGCACCCGCAAAAACTCCTCTTTAATGAAAGTCAACTGGAGCATTTTCTATAACTCTTAACGCCCCTATTAAATAGAAAATTAAGTCGTTACCATTAATTCACCGAATTAATGGTTCGTTTCTTAACTTGTTTTTCAAATTGTTGGCATGTAATAAAATAAGACCAACACATGTTCTTCTTGGGTGCAGATTGTTGAGAGGATTTGGAGAAACCGTATATTCATCCTCCTTCGTGAAGAACACGAAGAACGCGAAGAACGCGAAGAACGCCGACCTTCGACGAAAGGAAAAGAAGAACACCGAACCCTCGGAGATCGACGACGCGACGCCTCGTTCTACGACGCCGACGATTCTCCTTCCCCGACGTTCTTCTGCGGCAATCCTTCCCCGTGACAATCTTCGATCAACACCGATTGAGGTAGGGGATTACGGATCTTTTTAATTTCATTTGTGGATTTTATCCTTTACATGGATTTAATTCGTGAAATTAAATCTATGTGTTTTCTTTAACCCTCAGAGATCGTCGACACGACGCCGTATACCGCGACGACGCGACGCATCCTCTTCTTCCGTGATGGTCAATTCCGCGAAGAACTCTCGTTCGACGACTATGACAAGGTAGGGGTTTTATTTGAGAGTAATATTTATTCCCATGGTTGTTTCCTTCTAAAACAAAGAACCCAGATCAACTCATCATCAAGTTGATCCGTGTTTGTTTTTATATGCGGGATGAGAATTTTTATTTACGAGAGTTTTTTTTGGGAACTAGGTTCAATTTTAATTTATTAAAATTGTGCCTTGTTATGTTTTCATGTGTTGATTATTATTCCCAATTGTTATCATCTAACGTGGAGGGTGCGGGCCAAACAAACACGGCCCGACAACCCTCCGCAGTTTTTCGTTGATGCGCGGATTAACAATGTTTATGAAATGGGATCAGAATGGTGATCGGAGGCCTTCACAGCAAAGTTCGGATCCCGGGAGAGCCGTAGGCGCAAACCGCAGGCAAAACGGACCACCGGAGTGCGTCCGGTGGTCCGCGGAAGTTCTCGCTGGCGCACCACGCCGGCCGGAGGCGACGGCCGGCAGCGGCCGGCCGCCATGAAGCAGCGGCACCCGGCGCGCCGCCGGGAAGACCCGTCGCGGCTTCAGCCGCGGCGGCGAGCACCGGTCCCGCGGCCGCGCTGGACCGCGGGGAAGGGACGCGGCCTTGCGCCGCGTCCGGTGACACGGAGCGGCCCCCCCACGCGGGGCCGCGGCTCTCCTTCACGCGGGGGCAGCGCACCCCCGCCTGCGGCTCGACCGTAACAGTTGATCCGACCCGCCGGCCAGACCGGGTCGCGCCCAGGCCGGGCCGGGCCACCCGGGCTGGCCCGGACCGCGCGGACCGGGTCAGACCCGGACCCGGGTCGGGTCGACCCGGTTCGGGCAGACCCAGGGGGGGTTGGGCCGGGTCGGTCCGGGCCCAGACCCCCCTTTTCCGGACCTTTTCGGTCTTTTTCCCGTATCTTGAGCTACGGGCCTCTGATTGAAGCTCCGTCAGCAGAGATGTGATCCTTGGATCGAGACGGTCGTTTCGGTATATCGCACTCAAGGTTTAGGAGTACATTGGGTTTGTTCGGGTTGGTTCGTACACGAAACCAACCGGGCCCTCGGAGCAGAAACACTCATATCTTGAGCTACGGACGTCCGATTGACGTACCGTCGACTTTGTTGGATTCCTATAAGTAAGAAGGATCTTTTGGCATACTCCACCCGAGGTTTGGACATAGGTGTATTACGGTCGGGTTGGTTTTGCCTTAAAAACCAACCGGGCCCCTAGGACGAAAAAGCCAATAACTCTCAGACTGGGCGTCCGATTGACGCGCCGTCTGTGACGTTGAGTTCCTGTTGGCGATACAGAACTTTTGGATACATCAACCCTGGACTATGTGTCAGTTGATGTATCAGCCTCTCTACTCGTGGAGTGGACCATTCCGAACGAGCTTGCTGTGTGCGGGAACCCTAGATCTGGCTACGACTGCGACGACGACGACTGTGCAGAGATCCTTAGTGGATTCGACGACGACTTCAGCACTCAGTGATCCTACGTGGATCAGTGCTACAGATCCGGTGTGGGTCTGATCCTGTGTGGGTCAGCGCTCAACGGTCCTGTGTGGGCCAACGCCTACAGATCCTGTGTGGGTCCGATCCTGTGTGGGTCTTTGCAGGGGTTAGTTACCTATCGATCCTATGTGGGTCAGATCCTTTGTGGGTCATTGAGGGGGTTAGTTACCTATCGATCATGTGTGGGTCAGATACTTTGTGGGTCATTGCGGGGGTTATTACCTATCGATCCTTTGTGGGTCCGACGACTTAGATGAATCAGTGGCAATATCTGATCATCACTATCGTCTTACGAAGAAATATACCTGTGTGAGCTGAATCCTATTTTCTTTCCTATGTGGATTGTGTTGTGCTATCCTGTGTGGATTTACGTTTTGCTTTCCTATGTGGACTGGGTTGTACTTGAGCTCGGATGTTGGAGCGTACTGGAATCCATGACTTGGGTATATGTATGGGCATATACCTAAGCAGTGTCCGATGTTACTTCGTGATTGTATCTTTCCTTTGTGGTTTATCCTTTGTGGATTCTGGGAGACCTTCGGGGGTCTTGGGGTCCCTACTGAGTAGCTTATACTCACCCCTGCATGGGCTATGCCCGCACTACGTTGTGTTGGTTGCAGACGACAGACAACATTGATCGGGGTGGAGGCTTGCGGAGTAGGATGATACCTGGAGGTGGACCACTGGGCGAGACGTACCCGGAGCGGTCGGCTGGACCCGAAGAGCAGTGGAGGCTATCTGTACCCACCTTTCAGGTGGGATTTCCAGTGCACAGCTCGACGTTGCGGCTTTACTTTTCAGTTTCTATTTTCCATTTCCAATTTTACTTTACTTTCAGTTTGGGTTTGTATACTGGCCCACTTACTTTTCCGCACATATTGTTGTACCAGTTTTTACTTAGTGTTTACTTCTGCCTGCTTGCTCTGTGGTGTTTGTGGTTTACATTACAAAGGCAATGCCTTCCCTTTTTCTAAGATATATGCCTTGGTGCTAGGGTCCAGCCTCTGGACTATGGAAGGTGGGCTTGGGGTAGTCACGGTACGGGCCCCAAGGACGGGTCGTGACAGACACGGTAAAAGTTAAATTATTTAACTTAGAGTTAAATCTAAATGATAAGGTTAAAATATTAACCTAAACTTGTCTAAAACCTATTGTTTGAGAGTATTTAGACCCATCCCCACTTTATATTCTAAATAAATCAATTTGGAGCTATTATAAACCGAATATGACTTTATTATAAAATAATATTTTAAGTGTTTCCTAAACTTCCCCTCTCCTCCCTTATAAAAGGGCACCTCCTCCCTCTTCTCTTTACAAAATTTTGAGATTTAAAGCTTGACCAACCCCTATCCATTTCCCTTCTCAACTTCCCTAGAAACATTATAGAGGTTTTGTTCTCCAAAAAGACCAAATCTAGTGCCTTAAGAGGAAGCTTAAAAGAGGTGTGTCGAAGAAGAGGCAATCTCTTCTACCGAATCTTTCAAGTTTCTTTCTTATTATAATTTTTCTTCTTTAGTTATTTCATTATAATGTAATAAAATAAGTATTACTTATATACAGATATGTTATTATGAATATGAAACAACCCTTTTTCACCTTCTATCCATCCTACGGAAAACGAAATCACCACGCGTGCGTACGTACGGAATACCGTCTCCATGCCGTGGTGTAGTCAGTTTTTCCACCACCACCTTACTTGGATGGGTATAATGGTGTAAATAATAACTATATATGATTATTATAACTTCATAATAATACTATGATATTATATCATCCACTTTTATTCCATTCAATAAATATGGGAACGATATCATCGCTCGTGCGTACGTACGGATTACCGTCTCCACGACGCGGTGAGATTCATTTTCCATGTTAATAATTAAAGTATGATTATAAAGTATATATAATAAGTAATCATGAAATATATGACCTAATAATTCTACTGGATTTATGTATATATATACATATATATGTCATCTACTTACTTCCATTTATGTCAATAAGGAAAAGAAAACAGTGTTCATGCGTACGTACGGCCTACCGTCTCCATGAACGGTGTATTCCATTTAATTTATCTATCTATTATATATATATATATATATACTGAATATATATGATATATAAATCATGATTTACATTTTTTAAGTAATTAAATCATGATATAAGTAATAATAATATCAAGAACAACAAGTCCAAACATAAAATGATTTTACCCAAAATGCTGCTTTAACATGGAATTTACAAAAGACCAGGTAATATAAAGTCATAAGTGAACCATATATGATATCATAACAATGAATATGATTCTGTAATAAGTCAATGACATTATTTAAATCATTATACATGAGGTTTGGATATGTACAAAGCATATCAGACCTAAGGTAATGGATAATTATTCCAATCTCGTTCTTATCTGAGATTGTTTATTCGTAAGTATTTACTGGGGTTATTGTTATCATCCGTGTCCATATTTTCTAAAAGGGTTTTTATGTATGTTTAAATTCCTTTTTACCAATTTTTGACTTTTACCACATGTTATGAATGGAATATTTCTTTTGTTTACCATATGAGGAACTTTTTTACTTTTCTGAAAAAAGTATGAGGAGAATGTTTTTTTAAACTTATACGGCATGAACGGATTTTTACGGTTTCATAACGCCTTATTTTCATGAAGTTTTGTCGACAAGATTTCATGGTTATTTTCAATAAAATCATTTTCTTTTAAAATTTCATGGCATTTTGTGAAAAGAAATTTTTTTAAGAAGAAAGTATATTTTCCTCAAGAATTCTTTTCAAGTGTTTTATCAAAACCATTTTCCATCTAAGATGACATTATTTCATATGTGTATGTTTCAAAAAAAATATCTCTATGATTTACATGGTTTCACTTTTCTTATTATGAAATGATATCCATTTGTTTTATATGGATTATGTTATGATGGGATGATGTTTATAAAACCCATTTTTATTCTTTGGGTTATGATGAATGATTTATGTTTATGTTGTGGCACAAGTAAGAATGATTTCATTATGAGATGGGTGGGACCAATATCTCCCTCTAATGCATTGGGTAAAGATTTATATCTCATGAGATAGACATGGCTGGAATGGTAAGTTAATATGGTTCAGTGTTATAGTACTGGAACGAGGAGTAAACTTGATTCAAAAAGAGACTTTGTCCACTAAGATGGTCTTGGCAGCAATACCTTGGCTAGTATGGAAATCATATCATGTGCTTAATGTTTTCCCACAATTACATGTTTTCTTACCATGCTATTTTATCATGATTGATGTTTTAATATGATATATTCCTTACATACTTCCATTATTTATGTCTTTCCTCAAGATTTTGATGTTTAGATTTTATGTTCAAGTTTTTTCATTCAAATGTTTATGGATTGTTTTATGTTATCTATGTTTACACTTACTAAGCATTTGAGCTCACCCTTTTTATGTTTTCTTTTCCCCAGGATATAAATAAAGGTTTTAGGTAAGAAAACAAAAGGAGAAGTTATTTATGGGAGATGTTGATTATATTTCACCAAGATTAGAAGATTATGTTCCAAGTTTCCAAAGACACTAAACTATTACGGTCCTTCGCTGTTTGTTTTTGTTATGTATTAAGTATTCCGCAAAAGTAATGTAATGTACATGTACGAAAATCTTTCTTATATATAGTTATACCCAAATAATATCGACCCATTTAAATAAAATCATTTCATAAAATAATTTACTTACATCAACAAACCATAATTTTAAAATCACCATTTTAAAATTATAAACAACTGTTTTCCAAAAATCCATCTAATTCCCATGATTTCTAAAACCATGATTCAAATTAGAATTCTATAAAATCACACCATGATTTTAAAAATGATTCTATAAATTATAAAAATTTTAAATAAATCCTTAAAATTATAATCAATAGGAGTCTATATAGAATCAACATACCTATCAAACTTAGTCAAAAATGAAGAAAAACACAATAACTTTAACAAACTATCTTAATTCTTCATGATTCCAACTTAGATATTTTTATCTTCAATGAAAAAAATAATATCCCATCAAGATTTAAATAACACAATATAGACCTATCCCCAAGGAACTATATCCATTATTCCAAAAGAGGTAAGGAGAATATATCTAAGTAAAATGAAGAAAAACAAGCACTTACCGATGAATCTATGTCTCCAATGCACTTGGATTTGACTTGGTATTACTCTCGAATCGAAAGGAATTGTCTCCAAAAACCTGGGTGGAAGATTAATTCGTGCTATAGACTCTTTAGGGGTTGGTTTAAAAGGTAAATTGTATTAGATTCAAAATTTTAGGATATAATTTTCCACAATACATGGTTAGGAAAACCATGCGATAACCATGCATGATCCACTGCCTCTAAACACACGTCACAATATTGGATCAAACGGTTTGAAAAAACCATGTGTCAACAATTCTATACCCCAATATATATCATTTCATGGTTTCTACTTGGAATCCACAAGGTTTTTTAAACCGTGCACCTAACCGTGTGACTCTCTAATATCCACTGTTTTAGTTGCATGATTTCTTAGAGGTGCTGCATGGTTTCTACTAACCATTATCAAACTAAGGGCCTCAATAAAAGCCTCAAAAACATGACAAAGATCCTCCAAAACTCCTGAAACATAACCCAATAATTTTATATATTTAAAATAAATAAATAAATGGTAATGTAATTGAAATTGGTGGTGCTAAATTCTCCCCACCATTGGTCTTTCCATCCCCTCAAGTATAAAATTATACTTTTACTTATAGAGTTATATCTATTTCTATATCATTTCCTTTTCATGACCCCATGTTTTCTCTAGAACATGACCATGTTTCCATAAAACTTATAGTAGACCGATGATTTTACAATAAAATACTTTCTATTTACTATCCATAATCTCTACAGGCTCATGAACCAATGTAGTATTTGGCTCTAGGTCAACATGATCCCATAAAATTACATGGTTAGGGTCATGTTGATACTTCTTTAATTGAGATACATGAAAATAATTATGAACTAAAATGAACCCTAGTAGAAAAGAAAACCAATCTTTCACCTCACCCACCCATTCAAGTATATCAAAAGGTCCTATGTATCACGTAGATAAATTTACCTTCTTCCAAAAAAATAATGCTCAAGCGTTGGAGAGATTTTTGAGAACACATAATCACTCATATAAAATGAAAATGACAATCGATGATGATCCACATATGATTTATGATGACTCTGTTCCATATCCATCCTCTTTCCGATTAGCGGAATCTTCTCCACTGTCTCTGGAAGAAGGCTTAGTCGAACCAGTGAAGTATCAGCTGTTTCCACCCAAAAAAGTGGATGATGATAAGGAAACACATAGAATGATTCAAAAGGATCCATATGTATCAATTTATGATAAATTTTGGTGTACTAGAACTACACTAATGGTATGTTCTCCTCCCACGAGCCACCAAAATCCATTACACAAGCCCTAAGCATGTCCTTTAATGTTTGGATTATCCTTTCATATTTTCCATCCATTTGAGGGTGATATTTCATGCTCATAGTCAACTGATTCCCCAGAATTTTCTATATATATTTCTAAATAGGAGATCAAGACCTAGGGTATCTATTAAATAAAAATGAGATTGGACTACCATGTCACTTTAAAACTTCTCAGATATAGATTCTTGATAAGTACTCTACTATATTAGATTCACATATATGGATGAAATGGACTGACATTGTGAGTCGATCCACTATAACCCATATGGAATCATGTTTTTTGAACCATCCTTGGTAGATCTATTAAAAAAAATATTTTTATGCTCCCATTTCTATATGGGAATCAATAAATACTACAGAATACCCACTAGGTGATCTACCTTAACCTATTGACAAGTGATGAATATCAAAACAAACTCATACACCATTATTTTAATTCCAACCCACCAAAAATTGTTTTATTAATGACTTGAACATATTTTTTATTCTAGGATGATGAGACTATCTTGAATGGTGATAAGAATGAAAGAGTTTTTCCCAACAAGAAAAATGTATGAACATCTGATTTTAAATCCACAACAATGATCTTCTGTCAAGACTCTATCCCTAAATGGTCTTCCCACCATTTATTTTTGACCACATAACAAGACATTTATAATCAGATGTTCGTTCATATTTAACCTTATATACCAAATGAGTAACAAAATAAACTAGAAAGAAAGAAGCAACAATACCTCTATCTTCACAATCCAAGTGCATGTTGAAAATAATTGAAATTAGATTCCATTGATCTGAAGCCTCTTTCACCAACTGAATATATGAATTTTGGCTTAATGCATCCACCACATAGTTCCATTAACCGGATATATACATTAAGTCAAATTCAAATATTTGAAGATAATACATACATCTTCTTTATCTCAGATTCAAATATATTTATGATAAAACGTGTTTCAAGATCTTATGATCTGTAAACACCATAAATTTCTCACCAAAAAGATAATGGAATCATGTATTAAAATCATGAAACAAAAATATAATTCAAATTGTGTGTTGGGTAGGTATTCTCATACATTCATAACTACCAAAAGCCAAAAGAAACAACATGATATCTTTGTATAAGAACACAGCCCAACCCAGATCCGAAAGGATCACAATACACCACATAGACTTATGTTGATTATAGAAATATCAAGATCAATATTAATGTAAGGATAACATTAAGATCTTGAAAATAATTTTGACATTGATTGTTCAATTGGAATGTAACACTTTTCCTTGTCAAAGCTATCATTTGTGAAGCTAATCGTGAAAATTTATGAAATAAATGTCAGTAATAACCATCCAGACCAAGGAAACTGTGTATCTCAAAGACAATATTTGGTGGTTTCCAGGGGATCACAACCTCTATCTTTTCTAGATCCATATAAACACCTTTTACAGAGATAACATGGCCAAGGAAACGTACCTATTTTATCCAAAACTAACACTTTGAATGTTTTTTCAGACAAATGATTATCCTGCAAGATACCCAACACTATTGCTAAGTGTTTCTCATGCTCAACATTTTTTCTAGAATACACCAGTATTTCATCCAAAAATACCACCAAAAAATAATCCTAATACCTTTTAAATATCTCATTCATCATTTTCATAAAGATTTATGGTTCATTTGTAAGACTGAAATGAATAACCACATACTATTAATGGACATATCTACTTCTAAAAGCTGTCATTCAAATATCCTACTTATGAACCGATTGTTTCTGATATCCCAAACACAAGTAAATTTTACAAACCCACTAGTATACCATAAATTGATTAAATAGGTCATAAATACATGGAATTAGATACCTATTATTTATCATAACTTGATTAATCTTACAATAATATATACAAATTCTAAGAGTTTTATATGCCTTTTTCACAAAAGAACTAATGATAACCATGGAGATGTACTAGGATGAATGAAACCTTTTCTTTAAAAATATTACAATTTTAATTTCAATTCCCTTAATTCTATTGGTTATATCTAATAAGAAATAAGTGAAATAGGAATGGTCCCTAGTAAGAGATAAATTGTAAACTCTACTTCTCTTATGGGTGGAAACCCTGGGAAATTATCAAGAAAAATATTAGCAAACTGATCAACAATTATTGGAAAACCACTATTATTTATCTCATCTATAGATTCCAAGGTCAAGGATACTAACTGGTATGAGATAGTCCCAATTGTTGGTGCCAAAAATTCTTCTCCACTTTACTTTATATTCTGATTTCTTCTAAAGAGATGCTCGATTCTATCATCAATTGTAAAACTAATCCTTTGGGTATGGCAGTCGATGTGAGCTTTGAAAATTGTCAACCAATGCATACCTAGGATTAAGTCATATAAATCCATATCATGCATAGAGAATTCCCAAATCAATTCATCCCCATTAATAGTTATAGAACATTCTTTTCATAAAGAGGATCAACATTATTTTTTTCCAAGAGTATTTTGAAGTTTAAAAATAGTGGGCATCATCTCAACATGAAAAACCATAAGATCAACAAAAAGATAAAAAATATATGAATGTGATGCACTCATATCAAAAAAACATCTTATAATGGTAGCATTAAAAACAATCATACCTCTCACTATAAAAAGGTCCTAATTAATCATTCATGATCACTTTATCAACTCCATAAAATTTCTTATTAACTATGATTTTTTCTTTGTTACCCTATTTAGATTTACATAGTTGAGGAATTATGATATTACTAGAATCACTATGGCTTACTCGGGTTAATTGATTATATTTATTCTATTGTATTCCCCCTATCAAAGCATACGATGATAGAGAAGCATGAGATGCTTCCCTATCACCTGATCTCATAGCACTGTGATAATAATGTTGTACATGTACTATCTTATTGTAATTGTAAAACTATCTAGTTGTTGATGTACAAATCTTGCTTTATGTGATTGAGAGAATGAAATTGAAAACAATTGACTATACCCTTTGGTTTAGGAGGAATATTCACTGATCCCACCGTCTGATTTTGAATCATACCACTACCATGGAAATAAGTGTCCCTATTGTTCTTATTCCCAGCATTAGAGTTCCCACAACTTCCCATTGATATAAAAATTCTTCCTCTAATCATATTTCTTGAGATACACCATTCTTCCACTATTTCCCTATTGAACATATCTATATAATCCAATAAAATAATGATAATCTTTTAGAAAATCTCTACCCTTCAAAAATACATTTCTTAAAGGACGCACATACCAAAAATTCGGGTGAAAAGTGTAATAAATTCATAAATTTAACCACATAATCTTTCACTATGAGGTTATCTTTCTTCAAACTGAAGAAGTATATTTTTCTTTCAAACTAAAAAGTATAAGGATATAATTTTTTATTAAACAACTATTAAAAATATTCCCATGTCATGCCTTAGTCCAGTTGTTCCTAAACTTATAAATCCCACCACTGGTGTGTAGGCTCTTCCAGTATGTACGTTACAAACTTAAACATTATCTTAGATGGTGTGATAAGGAAATAAAATAGATTATTCACTCTATTTTTCCACACTTCTGATTTTTCTGATTATTAATCACCACAAAAGATGGATGGATTATGATTTTGAAAATGAATTGAATGATCCAATTTCGTTAGTTTATTATTTATATTCCCTTTATACATGGCCTGAAATGGATTTACAATACTATGAACCAACTATTAGTTCACATATGGATTATATGAAACCACATTATCAGCATCCTCTTTCGGTTGGTTTCTATGGCGTCGACCTGGTGTTATTTTCTATAACCAAAATAAAACTCTATTTAGACTCACTTTTAGCAACTAATGGCTTAGAAATTTTAAATTTACCACATCACACATATCATAATAAGGCATTACAAAATTCAAAAATTTCTACTTTCAAACCATTTTCGAAAATTCCACCATTCTTTTGAAAATAAAATCATTTTCAACTATTTTAAACAATCAACACCTTTTCACCAAATCTCAAATCATTACTAGAAATGAATTATACACTATTAGTGAGAAGTAATTTATATCAATTAATTTCATTCTATTTTGATTGGCTAAACCCATGTTTATGAGGTGACAACTCCTAGAAGTGTCTCAAAACACCATGTACCCAACTCCCTAGTAACTTGAGTTTCAGAATAAAGAGGTTAACTATGCCTTTTATGCTTTATATTTCAAGTTTCGACAATTATATCTCTTTTATACCATCCCAAGAGAGAGATAAATATGATTTCAAAGCCAAGGACTAAACAAATTGATACCATTTTTAACATCACACCCCTCCTTAGTGGATTTAGAAGTGACGGGGGAGATATTTGGCCTTAGGTGACATCCCCAAGACACCAAAGGATGGAGATAAATGCTAAGGGACTCATAAATAGTTTGAGTAATATTTTCCCTATTAATATAAAATTACCAAACCAATGATAACCATAATAACCAAACTTCTTAATAATACATGTGTAGCAAAACAAAAGCCAATACAAGACTAAATCAAAAGACAATATCAGAGTACAAGTGGAATAAATGTGACATAACCAATGGAACCAAATGATAACAAAACCAAAAGACACCAAAATAAACTCCCAATATGATCCAACTTCCAAATACACCTTCCCAACCCAAGGTATCAAGAAAAATCACTAAATAATTGGGATACCTTATCTTTACCTATTTCTTGATATATAACATCTGTAAATTCACCATAGTTACCAAGCAGGGGGTGAGTATAAAACTCATTAGGATTTCCCCAATGAATTCCCAAATCACGCCACTAAAATTGAACATGTTTGAACATTTATATAAAATATTTTAAAAATATTTTAAATTAGTTTATATCCAACAAAAATAGTTTTCCATGGAAAACAATCAAAAAAACATTCAAAACCATTTTTTCAAGGAATACATCAAAAAACAACTCCATAATTTTCCAAGGAACATAAAAAATATATTTTAAAAATTTCTATATTTATGATTTGGCATAATCATTTCTATTTTCATACACATCCACAACACAAACACACACACTATTTTTGTGTTACCATTAACGATGAAACTTCACGTATATACTCCATCCATTTGATTATGACCATTATCCATCCCATTCAAATAATTCCAAAAATTTATGCCCAAATCATATCAACCCATTTCAATAAAATAATTTCAAAAAATAATTTACTTTCATAAACCAACCATAATTTTAAAATCACCATTTTAAAATTATAAAGAATGGTTTTCCAAAAATCTATCCAATTATTTCTAAAACCATAATTCAGATGAGAATTCCATAAAATCACACCGTGATTTACAAAAAAAATCAAGCAACCAAAATCAATTTTAAATCAAGACTTAATGTTCTACTCAAGATGAGTCGATAGAGAATCCACCTACCTCTCAAACTTAGGAGAAAATGAGGAATGTCAAAACAACTTTAATAAACCAGCATAAATATTCAAGATTCCAACATAGATCTTGTTCCCTTTAATAAAAAAAATAATATCCCATAAATATTAACATAAAAAACATAGATATATCACCAAAAAACAAGATCCATGATTTTAAAAGAGGGAAGGAGAAAATATCTAATGAAAATTATGAATAAATATTACTTCATTATGAATCTGAGTCTCCAACGCACTTGGATTCTCCTAGGAATCATTCCCAGATTGAAGGAAATTGTCTCTACTTCCTTGGGAGGAAGAGTAATTTTTTAGGGATTGTTTTAGGGAAAACTATTAGTTTAGGAGGTAAATTTGATTAGATATACAGTTTTTGGATCTGATTTTCCACATTTCAGGGTTAGGGTGCACAGTTAGGAAAACCATGCCCTAACCGTGCATGAGCCACTACCTCCAAACACACCTAGCAGGATTGGATTTCATGGTTAGAAAAATTTCACACCAACCATGATATACCCCACTATCCAACATTTCAAGGTTTATACTGGTCATCCAAATGGTTTTTCTAAACCGTGTGCCTCCCTAGTGTCCACTATTTTAGTTGCATGGTTTTATGGAGGTGTTGCACAGTTTCTACTAACCGTGGTCAAACCATGCACCTACAGAAAATACTCAAAATAAGAAAAATATCTTAAAAACATCCAAAAACTTATACCAATCATTTTATATACATAAAATACATAAATAACTGGTCAATTACTAGAAACTAGAGGTGATAATGGCATGGTTTTAAAATTGCTTAATTTGTCAAAAAAATTGAACCCGTTATATCTCACGATTTATATATTTGATTTCAATGATTCTAGTTGGAGAAGAAATATGATATTATCAAATGTAGTATTGATATATTGTATGTCAAAAATGATGAAGAAATTATGTCCTTAGGTTAATAACAAAATGGATTAGAATTGATGTCCGCCTGATTTAAAGAGAAAATAAGATGGAAGAAGGAATAAAAAATAATGAATATGATTTCTTGAAAATGGGATCTGATACCAAATTATATGCAATAAATAACCCACTAGGAAGTTTCCTAATAACCTTGTTCAATGTTATCATGCTGATACCTTAGACCTCTGCAATAAAACAAGTGATAAGGGCTATAAATGGTGGAAATAAGGATGAAAGGAGAGAGTTGGTCAAGGTAGAACTGAAAAAGAACTTTTCACTAATAACTCTATCCAAAAGACACCATAAAGGATTGAAAATACTTTGATAAGTCAATAATTAATAAATAACACAAAGTTTATAAGAAAAACCCACTATAATAACACTACCTTCATTCATGATGTTTGAAGAGTACAAGGGGGTGGCTATTTATATCCAAAGAGTGATACAAAAGTCTAACACCTAGTTTACACAAGATAGAAATACTAAATGAGGATTTTGAAAATTTTGGCACATTCCTATCACTATAAGGGACATGTAGAACACAATTTTTGAAAGTAAAGACAACTAGCCCACCACTTTTGGCTTTGAAAATTTTATGGTGGGGTTGCCTTGAAATTCATAGCACACCATGAGATGGTACTTTAAAAGAATGTTTGGGCCATAATTAATGAAAATATAGGCCCATATGATTATCCTAAGCAACGGTATTTGTACTCACCTTGGAATTCCATGAACTACCCTTTTAAATCCCCTTTCACTCTCTTCATCTTCTCCCTTGTCATTAAGCCAGCAACTCCTTGCAATGATAGTTGTTCAATCATGCACATTATACCCTCCTCATCAAGTCCACCTTCAACCCCTCAATTCCCATGTGTTCCACAAACCCTAATAAAACCTTAAAAACCTAGAAACACTTAAAACCTATAAAAACCTAAAAAAATGTAAAACCATAATAACAATCAAAATATCTACAAACCCTAGAAAACATAAAAATCCTAAAAAATAGCTAAAAATACCTAAAAATGTAAAAAACCCAAAAAACCCCAGAAACCCCTAAGAAAACCTTAGAAATATAAAAAAAATTTAAAACCCCTAAAAAATCTAAAAATTCTAAAAACCCTAAAAAATAAAAAAACCCAAAAACTCAAAAAACCCCAAAAAAACTTAAAAACCCTAAAACCCATAAAAACCCTAAAACCCACTAAAAAATCTAAAAACATTTTAAACCCCTAAAAACATTAAAAAATGATAAGAAACTATTAAAACACTAAAAACAAAAATAACACTAAAAAACTAAAAAAACCATAAATACCCTAAAACACTCAGAATCCCTAAAAAGCATAAAAATCCTAAAAAAATATCTAAAGACCACTAAAAATGTTAAAAATCATAAAAAACCTGAAATCACTTAATAAAATCATAAAAACCTTAAAATCAATTTAAACCCCTAAAAACCTAAAAAGTGCCAAGACCCTAAAAAACCCAAAAAACATAAAACCCCTAAAAAATTAAAAACCCTATAAACCCATAAAACCCTAAAATTATTAAAACCTATATAAACCCTTTAAACCCATAAAAACATTAAAGAACTCTAAAAATCTTAAAAACTCTAAAAAACTCAAAAAAACCTAAAAACCATAAAAAAACCCTAAAAATCCTAAAAACCTAAAAACCCGTAGAATCTCAAAAAACCCTAAAACACCATAAAAATCCTAAAAAATACCTAAAAATACCTAAAAACATAAGAAAACATAAAAAAACTGAAAAAAAATAATAAAACATTAAAAAACATAAAAACACATAAATCCCCCAAAAACCTGTAACGACCCGGACCCGGCCAGCCACCCGAACAGTGCCAAACGGGTCGGGTGTTACTACCTTAGGCGCAACTCCCCGAACGCCAAAGGCTGGCGACTAGCAGCAAGGGTCTATTAGGTATAGTGGGGAGGCTATACCCTCTTGAAGGATCATAATAAGGGTACTGGTCTGAGAATAATAATAAGTATGCAGCAAAATGAAAGACTCAGAAGACTCGAACCAGACCCGCAGAGCAGAATCACATTCAATATAGATAAACAGCGGAAGCAGTAAATATAAAAACAATAGTAGAAATAAACACAACAACATGTTGATAACATGTAACTACTATTGAACAGTAAAACATGCATCCAAAGCAAGTCATACACAACTGAATATAAGAAAAGGGAGCCAATGGCTAACCAACAGTAGCTACAAACAAGTAAGCATGCTGATACAAGTAAATAAAACTAAACCAAGTAACCCCAACTAGGTCAGACCTCAAGGTTCATACCATCACCATGCAACAATTAACGTAGCCCAGCTCCTAAAGCTAGCCTCTTTCCTGCACGTAAATCCATAAAGTCTGCAGGCGTCCAGAAGTTCCCATGTAGGGTGTGAGACAAATCTCAGTAGGATATCAACCAACGGTGCGTACCAAATATATGTGTTTAAGCAGTCATGCACTTACAAGGGAAGCGGTAAATAGTACATTACACAAGTAAACAAAAACTCCACTGGTGCTCAACAACCACTATGGAGTGTCACCTGCTTTGGCCAACGCCGAAATCTCTATCATGTAACCCGGCACCATGTGCCTCCTGACACCATGTGTCTCAGGTACCGACATCCCGATGGCATTCCCAAGAATATTAACTTAGCACCATGTGCCTCCTAACACCACGTGTCTCAATTACCGACGTCCCAAAGGCACGCCCAAGAATAGTAACCTAACACCATGTGCCTCCTGACACCTTGTGCCTCAAGTACCGACATCCCAAAGTCACGCCCATCCCCTGAAGGTTCCTCACCTCCCACGTGGCTTTCTACGACAAGAACCCCCAACCAAAATACCTAACCGCAATTACGGGGGCCTCTACCCACATGAGTGGTCAAAACCACCTCATCACGGAGTATATCTATGTGCACACTACTCAAAGTTCTGGGTGAGCGGTAATCCCCAAAATAGTACCTAAGACACCAACATATCTGACACCTCGTGTCCCTGTGACCATGTCGCTCAAATCTGATGGCATCCCCATCCTAGTAAC
Source organism: Viscum album (assembly GCA_963277665.1). Lineage (NCBI taxonomy): Eukaryota > Viridiplantae > Streptophyta > Magnoliopsida > Santalales > Viscaceae > Viscum > Viscum album. The sequence continues at coordinate 309,029,084 of OY728133.1, read as the reverse complement.
CCAGGCCATGCCCAACCTGACAGTCGTACTGCCTCAAGACGACGTCCATGATGCCCAATCCCATGGTCAAAAACACCCAAAGTAACCTGGGAAAATCCCCAACCTGTGATCAGCATCACTCAAGCGTAATCGGGCCAAGCCCAACACAACCCAAAGGGTCCAGCAGATGCAATTCAACAATTGCATATATAACATATTTAAATAGAAAACATAACCAGGAAAAACAAACTAAACAGTTGAATTTCACTATGCAAGGTGTTGTCCCATACCAGCACTAAGGTCTTAAATGCCACTAGTAATCATATCAGGCTTTAATAAATTAAACTAACAGTTTAACACATTAATATTTCAATTAAAACCATTCTGGAATTCCCCGGACAAAATGCCCTGATGAGGAACAACCCCTCACCCGGCCCCGCTCACACAAACTGGTAACAAGGCATACCCAAAGGCATCTCATAGATCTAACAAGCAATTCAATATGAAACAACAGATAAAATGGGTCCCGCTCAAAATACCTGAAAATGCACCGAAGGCCGCATCACCCAAACAACTGTGAAAACACAAAATTAAGTATGCAACACCTACTAGATACTTGTACGATGCTACTCCTCTGGTAACAGCTGCCAATTTAGTCTAAAACGCTGTAAATCTACAAAATATGTAAAACCACTCAAACCCCTATAACTTGTTCTAGAACGTAAATCAGACAAAACGGCCCAAGAGGAATTGAGGCCTTACTAGGGGAGTTCCAATGCATCAATCCATGATCAAAACAGAGTTCAGATGGTGATCTGGGGAAGGATTGAAGTCTCGACCAGCTTGGTTCGTGAAACCCGACCAAATTTTGAGGTTATGCCTCAAAAAGAGGCTACTACCCGTTTTAACGCAAAAAAATAAAGTACACGGCGTGTACTTCATGACTACACATCGTGTATATATCATTTAACTATTCATTTGACTGTTGGGATTCCTCCGACCTGCCGACATGAGTACACGGCGTTTACTTGGTTTCTCTTCTCTTCCTCGCCGACTTACCCAAATGCTATGTATATCCCTCATACACAGCTAGACTACACGACATGTCCAAGGGGAACACGACGTGTACCTGGTTCTCCTTGGCCAAAAGGCCTACACGCTATGTATGGCCACCACACAGTCGGGGTTACACGGCGTGTTTAAAACTACATGCCGTGTAGTAAGAAATTTCTACACGGTCAAGACACTGCATTTACTCGGCGAGCACACAGCCGGTCACTCACTTAACATATACACGACATGTATGTAGAGAACACGACGTGTAGTCTGGAAATTTCCAGAAACTTCCCATTTCCTCCAGTTTCCTTAGAAACCAGTCAAAAATTCAAACAAGGTCGAGATTTTGACCCGTTATAAAAACCCAGGTTCTTACAATCTCCCCACCTTAAAATAGCTCATCCCCGAGCTATCAGACAAAACCCAGATGTGGCACCATACAAACTATCCCGATCAAAGCAACCCGGACTCCCCGGTTTCAAAGGTCCTGGTGAAATTCCTCAAGGGGGATCTTCACCTTAGGAATCGCCTAACCCGATCTCAACCTGACAAAAATCAAAGCAAACAACGTTTACTAACCTATTTTCCTGGACGCATAGTCCTCCCGTGACGCATCGTCACCCCTGCACCCCGTTGACGCTCCTATGTCGTTCCCGACACCCATCGTATCCCGCACCGCATCGGTGTCCACCTCTACGAGGTCCTAGTTCCTAGCACCTCAAGTAACCTGCATCCTCGATGCCCCGATGCCCATGACACCTCAAGTAACCCGCATACTCGATGCCCCGATGCCACACACCTCATACATACATATATATAATATATCACACACCCAATATGGTTCCAATCCCACTAACTAGCATCTATTCAGTTCACATAGATCTTGTGCACCACGTGCACTCAAAATAGACATGCCTCTACAGGTCATTCCAAAAAGGAAATAGGGAGATCACGACCACACCATGGTGTACCTCTAACCATCGTCAGCTCACTAGCCTGCTCAGCCTCTGGCAGCTCCACGACGTGCACCTGGCCTGAAACACGGCTGCCTGACGCCTGACCTCCCTGCAATGCTGCTCCAGTCATCGGCCACGGACCCCTCAGCTGGGTCCCGCGGTCTCTGTCACGTTTTCCGCGCACAGCTGAACCTCGACTACCCTCTCTGGGTACCAAACCTGAACCAACTAATGAAGCTATAGTCTATCCTAGTCCCTACATGCCGGCTATCTGAGAAGGATGCCTACAAAACCTCTCTAGATGCCCGTCCTGTCCACATTCCTGGAACTCCTTCGGAGGCCTATCGCACTGCGCCCGAACATGTCCCGACTATCCACACTGAAAGAAAATCACCGAAGAACTACCACGAGGTGTTCTAGCTGAATCCTTGGCCTGACTGCCCTTCTGGAACTCATCCCGTCCTCGCTTCCTACTGTCTGCACCATCACCTGAAGCTGTCACCCTACCCAAGAAAGACTTTTCTCTCACGTTTCCCTCTACTATAAGTGCCTAGTTCACTACCTCAGAGAAGGAACCCAGCTTAAAAATGTTCACCTAGACCCAAATGGCGTGTCGTAAGCCATACTCAAAGTGCCTCACTCTAGCCGCATCATCACTCACCATACTAGGGGAAAAGCGAGACGACTCTGTGAAAGTAGCTGCGTAGTCCATGACAGACATATCCCCCTGCTGAAGACTCATGAACTCCCGAGCTCTCTCTTCCCTCAGTGTCTCTAGGTAGAAGTTCTCAAAGAACCTGTCCTTGAAGTCCTTCCAAGCCAGTCCCTTGTTCCTAAGAGCATGTACCTATACATCCCACCAATGCTTCGCCAATCATCTCAGCATGTACATCGCTAGCTTGACCCTCTACCCTGGAGGCATCTCGAGCTACTTGAAGATCATCTGCATACTCTCTATCCAGTTCTCAGCCGCCTGCAGGCCACCCTCACCCTGAAAAAGTGGTGGGTTCTGCGACTGGAACTCCAGCGCCAGATACGCCATAGAAGGCTCTATACCCTACACGCCTCTGTCAATACCCTGCAAGAAACATACCAGGATATCTCGGAGCTGCTCATCAAGCCATGGTCCGAACATTTCCAAACCTGGCTGCTGTCCTGCCTGCACTGGATCCTGAACCTGATCCTATCCCTGAGCCTGTACCTGCAGCTCGTGCTCTACCTGTACCGAATTCTGACCCTGATCCTGCGGCACTGTACCATATCCTTTCTGACGCTCCATCGAGTCGTGAATGAGTAACCTGCTGAATACCATAAATAGTCAGACAACCCATATATACATATAACAATATATTCTACACAGATAAGGAAACCAGTAAAAGGCAGTGCAGAACAACTACCCTTACTCCCCTCACCGCAAACCATGCCCCACAGCATCCTGGCCTCATGGCCTCCTTACCCACCCTCAACAGAGCCAAGTATCAAATGTAACTCGGGCCATGCCCGTCCTGACAACTCGTGTTGCCTCAAACCGATGATTGAGCTACCCAATCCTGACAGTTACACTGCCTCAGCCATAGTACCTGCTTGCTCTCATAAGAGCAAGACCCGAATACCCAACACATGAAATTTTAAAAAAATAAAACATGGAATACACATTTCAATATACAATGAATTCTATCAGGAATTTCACCAAATTACATTTGAAATCATATAAAGCATAGAAATTGGTATTTCATTCACATGGAATTATCACTTCACAAAGAATACGTGCAATTATGAAATTGAAATACCAAAAAATGTGCCTACTAAAAGCCAAGAAAACGATCCTTTCCATAGCGGGCCAAGGTCCAATTCTCCCTTACCACATTGGGTCAAGGGTCACATATCACAATAAATAACATCACACATCAAGTAAGCCACCGAGGTGGAAATCATATAAACTGTAATCTGAGCAAAAGCAAAACAGCAATTCCCACCCATGGAAACTTGGTCTATCCCTCGTACTTGGGGTTGTAGGCACCCAAGCACAAGCTAGTAACATAGTTCCAGTAACAACAACTTATCTCCAGTCTACCATATCCCAAATGGTAAAACCATTAGAAATAAAAGGAGAAGTCTCAATCTCATTAGTAGCTAGAAAAACACTGCTACTAAATCCTTGTCAAGAACTCCTCTGATACCACTTTGTAACGACCCAGACCCGGCCAGCCACCCGAACAATGCCAAACGGGTCAGGTGTTACTACCTTAGGTGCACCTCCCCGAACACAAAAGGCTACCGACTATCAGTGAGGGTCTGTTAGGTATAGTGGGGAGGCTATAACCTCTTAGAGGAACATAATAAGGGTACTGGTCCAAGAATAATAATAAGTATGTAGCAGAATGAAAGACTCAGTAGACTCGAACCAGACCCGCAGAGTGGAAGTACATTCAATATAGATAAATAACGAAAGTAGTAAATATAACAAAAACAGCAAAAACAAACACAACAGCATGCTGATAACATGTAACTACTACTGAACAGTAAAACATGCATCGAAAGCAAGTCATACACAACCGAATATAAGAAAAGGGCGCCAATGGCTAACCAAAATTATCTACAAACAAGTAAGCATCCTGAAAAAAGTAAAGAAAACTAAACCAAGTAACCCCATCTAGGTCAGACCTCAAGGTCCGTACCATCACCATGCAATAATAACGCAAACCAGCTCCTGAAGCTGGCCTCTTTCCTGCCTGTAAATCCATAAATTCTACATGCGTCTCGAAGGGCCCGTGCAGGGTGTGAGACAAATCTCAGTAGGATACCACCCAACAGTGCGTACCAAATATATGTGTTTAAGCAGTCATGCACTTAAAAGGGAAGCAGCAAATAGTACATTACAGAAGTAAACACAAACTCCACTGGTGCTCAATAGCCACCATGGAGTGTCACCTGCTTCGGCCAACACTGGAATCTCTGTCGTGTAACCCGGCACCATGTGCCTCCTGACACCACGTGTCTCAAGTACCGTCGTCCCGAAGGCAAGCCCAAGAATAGTACCCCAGCACCATGGGCCTCCTGACACCACGTGTCTCAAGTACCGATGTCCCGAAGGCATGCCCAAAAATAGTAACCCATCACCATGTGCCTCCTGACACCTTGTGCCTCAAGTACCGATGTCCTGAAGGCATGCCCATCCCCTGAAGGTTCCTCACCCCCTACGTGGATTTCTACGACAATCAACCCCAACCAAAATACCTAACCGCAACTACTGGGGCCTCTACCCACACGTGTGGTCAAAACCACCTCATCACATAGTATCTCTGTGTGCACACTACTCAAAGTTCCAGGTGAGCAGTAATCACCAAAATAGTACCTAAGACACCAACACATCTGACACCTCATGTCCCTGTGACCATGTCACTCAAATATGATGGCATCACCATCCTAGTAACCCAGTCCATGCCCAACCTGACAGTCGTAATACCTCAAGCCAATGTCCATGATGCCCAATACTGTGGTCAAAACCACCCAAAGTAACCCAGGAAAATCCCCAACCTGTGATCAGCATCACTCAAGCGTAACCGGGCTAAGCCCAACATAACCCAAATGGTCCAACAGATTCAATTCAGCAATTGCATATATAACATATTTAAACAGAAAACATAACCAGACAAAACAAAGTAAATAGTTGAATTGCACTATGCAAGGTGTTGTCCCATACCAGCACTGAGGTCTTAAATGCCTCTAGCTATCATATCAGGATTTAATAAATTAAACTAACAGTTTAACACATTAATATTTCAATTAAAACCATTCTGGCATTCCCCGGCCAAAATGCCCCGACGAGCAACGACCCCTCACCCAGCCCCGCTCATGCAAACTGGTAACATGGCATACCCAAAGGCATCCCATAGGTCCAACAAGCAATTCAATATGAAACAGCAGATAAAATAGGTCCCGCTCAAAATACCTGAAAACGCGCCGAAGGCCGCATCACCCAAACAACCACGAAAACACAAAATGAAGTATGCACCACCTACCCGAGACTCGTATGATGCTACTCCTATGGTAACATCCACCAATTAGGTCTAAAACGCAGTAAATCTACAAAAAATGAAAAACCGCTCAAACCTCTATAACTTGTTCTAGAATGAAAATCAGACAAAACAGCCCAAGAGGAATCGAGGCCTTACCGAAGGGGTTCCAACGCATCAATTCGTGATTGAAACGGAGTTTGGACGGTGATCCAGGGAAGGATTGAAGTCCCGGCCGGCTTGGTTCGCAAAACCTGGCCAAATTTTGAGGTTCTGCCTCAAAATGAGGCTACTGCCCATTTTAATGCAAAAAAATAAAGTACACTATGTGTACTTCATGACTACACACCATGTATATATTATTTAACTATTCATTTGGCGGCTGGGATTTCGCCGACCTGCCAACATGAGTACACGGTGTGTACCTATGGGTACACAGTGTGTACTTGTTTTCTCTTCTCTTCCTCACCAACATACCCACACGCAATTTATATTCATCATACAAGGCTAGACTACAAGATATGTCCAAGGGGAACACGGCGTGTACCTGGTTCTCCCTGGCCAGTAGGCCTACACGCCATGTATGGCCACCACACGGTCAGGGTTACACAACGTGTTTAAAACTACATGTCGTGTAGTAAGAAATTTCTACACGGGCAACACACGGCATGTACTCGGCGAGCACACGACCGGTCACTCTCTTAACATATACATGGCGTGTACGTAGAGTACACGGTGTGTAGTCTGGAAATTTCTAGAAATTTCCCATTTCCTTTAGTTTCCTCAGAACCCAGTCAAAAATTCAAACATGGTCGGGATTTTGACCCGTTCTAAAAACTCAGGTTCTTACAAAACCTAAAAAATGCTAAAAACCCTAAAAAACCCTAAAAACCTTAAAAACCATAAATGCTTATAAAAACCTTAAAAAACCCTAAAACCCATATAAAACCTGAAAACCAACTAAAAACTCTAAAAACCCTTTAAACCACTAAATTTTTAAAAAACTATAAAAAACCTTTAAAACCCTAGAAGTCTCCAAAAAACCATAAAAACCCAAAAAACAATAAAACCCTAAAACCCCTGAAAACCCTCAAAAACTATAAAAAACCTAAAAATCCTAAAAAACCTAAAAACCCTAAAAAATCATAAAAATCCTAAAAAATCCCTAAAAATCCCTCAAAACATAAAAAATACTGAATAACCCTAAGAAAGCCTTTAAAATTTAAAAACAGTAAAAACCCCTAAAAAATATAAAAATAGTTTAAACCCTAAAAAATCTTGTAAACCCCCAAAATACCACCCCTCCCCCAAAACCATAAAAATACTAAAAAAGTCCTGAAAATCCTTAAAAATGTAAAAGACCCAAAAAAACCCAGAAATACCCTAATGAAACATAAGAAAACACTTAAAACCCCTAAAAAGATAAAAACACTAAAAACTATAAAAACCCTAAAAAACCTAAAAACCCTAAAAATAATAAAACCCCTAAAAACTTTAAAAACCCCATAAAAACATTAAAACCCCAATAAAAACTCTAAAAACAAATTAATCCCCTATAACATTAGAAAACACTAAAAACCATAAAAAATAAAAAAACCCTAAAACCCAAAAAACCATAAAAACTCTAAAACCCTATAAAACCTAAAAACCCTCATAGTTCCCTAAAACCCTAAAAAACTATAAAAATCCTAAAAATCCCTAAAAATCCCTAAAAACATAATAATCCTAATAACCATAAAAAATGAAAAAAGACCATAAAAACCTAAAAAAAATTAAAACCTCTAAAAACCTAAAAACGCTAAACCCCTAAAAATTCTATAAATCCCTAAAACCCCTAAAGATAATTAAAAAACTTGAAAAATGTATTGAACCATGAAAACCTTTAAATCCGCTAAGAAAACCACAGAAACCCAAAAACATTTAAAACCACTAAAAACTTAAAAAAATTTAAAAACCATAAGAAACCCTAAATATCCAAATAAAAAACCCTGAAAACCCTAAATAAGAGAAGAGAGATGGAAGTTGTGTCTACAGATTTCATCTCCCCTCGTGATTCACTATGCTCTCGCTCCCTCTCCCAGATCCTAGATCTCTGCTGCTTCCTTGGCAGCGTCACTTCTGGATTTTTGATGGTATAGGTTCGGTCTCAGCGGATCAGATGTCTTAGTGGTACGCTCTCCCATCGCGATTACAAAAGATTCTACTCCCTCTCCCCGATCCTGGATCTACGTTGCTTCCTTGACAGAATTGCTTCTGGATTCTCAGTGGTCTGGGTTCGGTCTCGGTGGATTGGATATCTTGGTTGTGGGTGTGACTATCCCCGACGAAGGTGTAGTGTGGAGGACTGGTAGATTTAGATGGGACCTTCTCAGTCAATGGTGAAGCGGTTCTCAAATATGGTTCCAGATCTGAGCCTTGGAGGGATGTGGTGGATTTTCTAGCCTCCCGAAGGAGCATGGAGGGTGCGGAGGGTGATACGATGACTTGGCGGTTGCATGCTCAGTATTGATTTCATACCTGTTTTTTAGATCTGGTCAGATTATGGTGGGTTCGTGCTTGTGTTGGTGTGGGACGATGAGTGGTGGACTTCAGTTGCATACGGGTCACTAGTGTAGTGTTCTATAGTAGTGGAGGTCTAGGGATGGTGTTTGGAATGGAGTAAGGTGTAGTTGGTCCAGGTGTTGAAGGTGGATACTGGATGATAAAATCTAGTGCGACAATATGTTGGGATGGTTGTGGTGTTGTGTTACTGGCTATGGAATGAGGGTGAGGGTGTTGTTGTTTCTGTGTTGCTGGTGGTGTGTTTTTGGGGTGCTAGGTATGTTTTAGGCTGGGAGCTACTGGGTGAGAGTTTCCAGATGCTAGGATCTGATTGTCTAGAAGGAGCTGGATGCTGGAAGATGAGCTGCTGGATATTGGTTGCTGCTTTCCTAGGAGGTGTTGGAGGTGTTGTTGCTGGGTTACTACTGGCGTGCTGGTTGGGTGGTTTGGCTGGATTGGTTGTGAGTTGCTGCTAGTACTGGTTGCGGGAATTGATGCGAGGTGCTGGGCACTATGTGGTGATGCTGTGAAAATAATGGATTGCTGGAGGGGTTTTTTGGAGTTGGGTTCTAACCAAAGGGTGATAGGAGCTGTGGAATGTTGTTGAGAGTGGGTGCTGGTGGCCCAGTGTTGCTGGCTGTGTTTTTGGGTGTAAAATTCTTGGATCTGATTGGTTAGGAGGTGCTGGATATAGGAAACTGAGCTACTGGATGCTGGTTGCTACTTGGCTAGGAGGTGATGAAGGTGATGTTTATGGTTTTGGTGTTGTTGGTGACTCTATGATGTATCTCTTTTTGGGCATGGGTTGTTTGACTTTTCCCTATTCTTTGTTTGCATTACTCTTTTTCAAATAAATTTTGGGGGGCTTGGAATAGCCTGGTCCTGTGCCTACTTTCCCCTAAAAACCCTAAAAACCCCGAAAAACCATAAAACCCCTAAAATCCTTATAACCCCCTAAAAATACATAAAAACCCATAAAAACCCATAAAACCCCTAAAACCCCTAAAAACATTAAAAACCATTTAAACCCCAAAAATGATAAAAAAACTCTAAAAAACATTAAAAACACTAAAAACTCAAATAAACCCTAAACTCACAAAAAAAATCATAAAACCCCTAAAATCCTAAAAAAACCCTAAAAACCCTCAAAATCCCTAATCACTATAAAAAACATAAAAATCATAAAAAATACAAAAAATCCCTAAAAATGTAAAAGACCCTAAAACCCCTAATAAAATATTTAAACCCTAAAAACACTTAAAATCGTTAAAAACTAAAAAATGAAAAAAAACTACAAACCCTATAAACCCTAAAGATCATAAAACCCCTAAAAACATGAATACCCTGAAAATCCATAAAAACCCTAAAAACCACTAAAAACACTAAAAACCCTTTAAACCCAAAAAATGATAAAAAATATAAAAAACCTTAAAACATCTAAAAAACTCAAAAAGACCCCAAAAAATAAAAAACCCCTAAAAAACCCAAAAACCCTGAAATCCCTAAAAACTCTAAAAACCATAAAAATTAATTTTTTTTTATAAAAATCCTTAAAATATAAAATGAAACCTAAAACCATGAAAAACACTAAAAACACCTTAAAAACATAAAAACACTTAAAGCCCCTAAAAAACCTAAAAACCCATAAAAACCCTAAAAACCCTCAACCATAAAACCCCTAAAAACCCATAAAAATCCTATGAAATACCTAAAGATCCCTAAAAACATAAAAAATACTAAAATACATGAAAATACCTAAGAAATACTTAACAACCTAAAAACACATAAAATCATAAAAGAACCTAAAAAAGCTAAAAACCCTAAAACCACCTAAAAACTTTACAAAATATAAAAACTGATAAAAAATCATAAAAACCTAAAAAAACTATAAAAACCCTTTAAAAACTTGAATATTTTAAAAATATAAAAAATAATAAGACCCTAAAAACTGAAAAAACCATAAAAAAACCACAAAACTCTAAAACCCCTAAAATCCCTAAAACCCATAAAATCATAAAATTCCAAAAATCCCTAAAAATACCTAAAAACATAAAATCCCTAAAAACCCTTAAAACCATAAAAATAATTTAAAGACATAACAACAATTAAAACCCCTAAAAACCTAAAAAATGTGAAAATGCCAAAAAACCCTAAAACCCCTAAAAAACCCAAAACCCAACAAAATCCATAAAAACCCAAAAAATTATAAAAATAAAAGAAATCTCAAAAATCTACTAAAAGTGTAAAAACCCTAAAATCTCTATAGAAACCTAAAAAACCTTGAATACCTAAAAAAAATTAAATCCCCTAAAAACCTAAAAAATGCTAAAAACCCAAAAAGACCTTAAAAACATTAAAAAACCCTAAAATCCCATAAAAACATAAAAATCACTAAAAACATTAAAAACCCTTTAAACTAATAAAAATTTTAAAAAACTATTAAAAACCTTAAAACCCCTAAAAAACTAAAAAAGCAACTAAAGCACAAAAAAATCACAAAAACTCTAAAAACCCTATAAAACCCTAAAAAACATCAAAATCCATAAAAACCCTATAAACCCATAAAAATAATAAAAATCCCTAAAAATACAAAATAACATAAACAGAAAGATAAAATACTAATAAAACATTAAAAACCAAAAAACATTTCAAACACCTAAAAACCTAAAAAACGTTAAAAAACCAAAAAAACCAAAAAAAACCTAAAAAACACTAAAAATCCTAAAAATATCTCAAAATATATAAAACCATAAAAATACTCAAAAATTTAAAAAACACAAAAACACTAAAAAATCCTAATAAAACCTTAAATCCCTGAAACCAATTAAAACCACTAAAAATATAAAAAATGTTAAAAACACAAAAGACCCTAAAACTCCTAAAAACCATAAAACCCCCTACAAACCATAAAAAAACCCTAAATCCCATAAACCCCTAAAAATCCAATTAAAAATCCCAAAACCCTTTAAAACCCTAATTTTTTTTAAAAAAATCTAAAAAACCCTAAAAAGCTTAAAAACCTAAAAAACCCTAAAACCCTAAAATCCCTAAAAACCCAAAACCCCTCAAAATCCAAAATATCCTTACAAATGATAAAAACCCTAAAAATCCCTAAAAATCCATAAATAAAACCCTAAAAACCTGAAACCCATAAGAAAACATTAAAAAACAAAAAACACTTTAAACCCATAAAAACCTAATAAATGAAAAAAAAACACTAAGAGCCCCTAAAAATCCCTAAACCCCTAAAAACTATAAAAACCAATAAAAACCTCAAAAACCCTAAAAACCCATAAAACCCATAAAACCCACTCAAAACTCTAAAAACCCTTAAAGCCCCTTAAAACATTACAAAACTATAAACAATATTTAACCCCCTAAATACTCCAAAAAACCCAAAAAACCCAAAAAACCATAAAAAACCTAAAAACCCTCAAAATCCATAAAAACCATAAAACTATAAAACCATAAAAATCCTGAAAATTTCTAAAAACTTATAAAGACACAAAAACACAAAAACCCTTAAAAACCCAAAGAAAACCTTAAAAACCTAAAAACACTTAAAACCCCTAAAAACCTAAAAATTCTAAAACCCTAAAAACCCCTAAAACCCCTAAACCCCCCAAAATACCTAAAAACCCATAAAAATACTAGAAAATACATAAAAACATAATTGACCCTAAAATCCCTAAACACTCCAAATAAGACCATAAAAACCAAAAAAAACTTAAAACCCTAATGTGACGACCCATCCCTCGGGGCCCGTGCCATGACTACTCCAAGCCCCCCTTCCATAGGCTAGGGGTTGGCGACTAGAACCAGAAAGACATATCCCTAAAATGGTAAGAAAGTTTCTCAAACCTATACAAATACTCAGTCCAAGAACATAATAAGATGCAACCATGAAGTAAAACTGCAGTAGTAAAAGTGTGTACTGAAAGTAAAGGGTTTGGAATTCAAGCCCAACTAGAAGATAAAATGCAACAGAAAATAGAAAACAGGTCTTGAGATCTTCTACCAAGGATTCCTACCCGAAGGGTATGTAAAACTTGTCTCCTTAGCTCTCTACATCAACCAGTCACCTCCGTTCACCCCTGGTCTTGGCTACTGAAGTCTCAACCAATCTGCTCATCGTCTGCACAAGACACAACAAGGTGCGGGTGAAGCCCGTGTAGGGGCGAGTATAAAAATACCCTGTAGGGACCTCTATAACCCATTAGGTCTCTCATAATTCCACAAATGAAATCCAAAAATCATTATCTCAATCAAAAACCACAAAGGAAAAGACTCAGTTTAAACTGGGTATACAACTCAGAGTTTGGGAATAAAGATGATTAGTCTTAAGCTGTATCATTTTATTCCATTAGAAAGTTTCCAAAACTTAACCATGATAAAGTTGTTCCATTATCGATCCACACAGGTTCATATGTCACCGATCCATGATGGGCCACTCTAAGGCGAGTCCTCATCGGGTCGCACAATGATGATCCACAAAGGGTCGCTAGAATGCTGATCCACATAGGGTCACTATGATGCTGATCCACAGAGGGTCTCTATGATGCTGATCCACATAGGGTTTCCATGAATGTTGATCCACACAAGGTCACTATGAATTTTGATCCACACAGGGTCTCATGATGCTGATCCACACAAGGTCTCTATGATGTTGATCCACACAGGGTCGTTCTTCAGATGACAGCCAACCACATTATTCTCCGCACTTGGTGCGCTTGAGTTCCATTGTATATACTCCTCAATATATCGGTTGTGCCTCAAATTACATGACGTTCAAAAAAGGAGAAACCCAAAGTATCACCATGTCGTAAGGGTTCCAATTCAATAGAAGTCACGTTAATAGGACGCCCAGTTTTTGAATTATAATCATTTTAGTGCTGAGGGCCCAGTTGGATTCAGGTTTGATAAAACCCAGTCGTACTCCAAATCTCTCCAAAACCCATTTGGAGTATCTCAAAGGACCATCTCATTACAAGGATTCCAGAACCGCAAAAGGTTCGTCAAACAGACATCTGGTTTGTGAGATACAGCCTTTTAAGAGAATCTGGGCCGAAGAGGGTTCAGGTCCGGTCAGACCTGACCCGCTCTGCCCTGGGCCAACCCGACCCGGTTTGGGTCGAACCAAACCGATCCAAGTCCAACCCGGCCCGACCCGAACGAGCTGGGCCGGACCAAGTGGGATGGGCTATAGGCTCAGCCCGCTGGGCTGCGTACCGTACCAGCTCGCCTCAGCTGGACGCGGCCCACCGGGCGACCCGACCCGGGTGGCTGGCGCAATCGGCCAGCCGGGTGGTGGATCCCCCTCCCGAATATATTTTCTATTCAGGTATTGAACCAGTATCACAGTGTGGCACTTCCCTCCTCTCAGCAATACCCATGGGGAATTGTTCCATTATCCTCCTCTACAGCTCCAATGTCATGACCTTCTCACCGCGGCACACGACGGCGCACCCCCTTCCACCACCACAGCTAGCTGCAATATAGACACCCCTACTTCCAGTGCAACTTAATGTTGTGGCTCCTCTCCATGGAGCACGACGGAGCTCCGCCCGTTTCCACCGCGGTTGGCCTATGTCGGCCGCTGCTGTCAGCCACCAGCAGCGCCGCGCTAGTGCTGTGATGGTAGATCTTCTGTGGGCCATTGGGTGAGCTTCAGTGGTCTTTTTTCCATTCCAAATGCACCTACGGGCATCTTGAGTTTCTTCTGTGACTACATGACTCCCAGATTTGAATTTCTATCAAGTTAAAACTTTACCCATGTGGAACGCGACAAAACTGAAGCAGGGGAGGGTCCAGGCCTTGTTCGTTTTGCCCACGCCCTTCGCGTTATCATCATAACAAATAGGTAGTGATTAATTTGTCATAGATAAACTATAACCCATTCAATAATTTTGCAAATTTTCATTCTTTCAAGAATGTTGAAAAGAAATGATTCACTTGAATTCAGAAAAATCCCCTACCTCGGATTTGGAGAAGACATCACGGTTGTGGAAGAAGGATCCATGCTTGATGAAGACATCAACATTTGTCGCTTCTGGTTAGATTCCTCTGACGTTGTCATCTAAGATTCCATTCTTCATTCGTTGAAGATTCTGCGACACTTCATTAGAGGTTCCTCACATCTGTGTAAAAAACCTAAACCCGAGCCTCACTTAAATAGAGGGGGAAAGGTGGTTAATGCAACATGAGACTAATGAAGTTCATTAATGAATGAACCTCATAATCTATCAACGGTGTGGTTACAAAAATGAAGAGTCAAGCCATTAAATGGATTGAAAACTCACCGGTCCTTCCACTACTGCTAAACCATTAGTAGAATAATAAAATAACAATTTTATGTCATTTTATTAATCTTTAAAAAGTACAAAAACTAACTTTTTCAACCAACCGATTTCGGTCAATGTTAAGGCTCCCTTAAGTGAATCTCAATGCTACGGATTCAATAGTGCCCTCATATTTTAATCTGAGCACTGGTTCAAAAGATAGAAAATGTCGCCCGCGCGTTTACTGAATGTAACTTAAAAAAAGTTCAAAAATCCATTCTGTGCACATCTGTCCTCGGAATCAAGCACCATAATTTTTTTTGCAGATTCATGATAATCCCAAATAATATAAAAAAATTATATGAAATTTATGGGTCTTTACATTCTCTTCTCCTTATGTATTTTTATCCTTGAAGTCTACAACAAAACTAGGGGAACAAATGGGTGTACTGAGCACGTATCTGAGCCTCCCTCTCCCATGTGCTCTCATGGAGATTCTTGTGCTACCAAAAAACTCGCACTAGAAGAATCGACCGTGCATGAAGGACCCACTCATATTGATCCTCTATCTACACTAGAAACTCTGAAAACGTCACCCCATCGTTGATGTACACCTCTCCTAGTCGATAACATGCGATGTATCATGCACATACCTCCTCAGTTGCAACAAATGGAAAACATCATGCACCCAGTGCATCTGTGGGGGAAAAAATATATGGTACACCACCTTGCCTACTCTGTTGAGGATCTGGAAAGGTCTGATAAACCTCAAAGATAGCTTGTCGGCCTGGCCAAACCTCCGTAATCCTCATTGGGGTAACACCCATAGGAAGACATGGTCTCCCTCCTCCAAATATAAGGTTCTCCATATCCTGTCGGCATAAGACTTCTGCCGGCTCGGTGGAGTCTTCAACCTCTCCTAGATGATCTGCACCTTCTTCGTGGTAGCTTGTACCATCTTTGGACCCATAAGTCCTAACTTCCTTGGCACTATCTCGTATAGTGGTGATATGCAAGGTCACACGTATAGTGCCTCAAAAAGAGCCATGCCGATGGTGGAGTGAAAAATGTTGTTGTAAGAGAACTCCACCAGTGGAATGTGGTCCTCCAAAATGTGGCCAAAATCAAGGACATAAGCATGAAATATGTCCTCGAGTGTCTGTATGGTCTGCTCCGTCTGACTATCTGTCTTAGGATGAAAGTCAGTGCTCAAGCGTAGATGAGTCCCGAATGCCTCCTGTAATATCTTCCATAAGAGAGCTGTAAAACGAGCATCGCGATCTGAGATGATCGCTGATGAAACCCTTTGAAGCCGTAAAATCTTCTATACGTAGAGACAACCAAATATCCCTACTGATCCCTTCTCTCAGATGGGTAGTAAGTGGGCCGACATGGTGAGTCGGTCAGCGTTCACCCAGATGGAATCATGGCCCCTGGACATACATGGTAGCCTTTCCATAAATCCCATGGAGATACCATCCCACTTCCACTCCGGTACCTCTAGTGGCTAAGCTAATCCTAATTGTACATGATGCTTGGCCTTTACTTGCTAACAAGTGAGGCATCTCGATACAAAATCTTCCACTTCTTTCTTCATCCCTGGCCACTAGTACCGATTCCAGAGGTCTTGGTACATATTCACCACTCTAGGACGTACCGCCAAAGGGGATGTATGGAACTCACTCAACACCTCCTCTCATAGAATCACTGGTACCATAGTGTGTCCTCTAAAGAGGATGACGTGCTCCCCACCTTTAGAAAATCCATCAGGTGCCTATCGTGAGGATATCTGAGCACGTTGGGCCTCACAGTCAATGTCCCCAAGCTGTTCCTTCCTGAATCACTAAAGGAGTGGGGGAGTAACCATCATAGACTGGAGGTAAGATTCTCCATCACTAACCACAAAGGATATATGAAATGTGGCGAGCTTCTATGTCTCCTCACTCAACAACTATAAACCAGACCTCCTGTTGAGTGTGTCTGCTACTACGTTCTTCTTCCCAAGAGTGTAGACTATCTCAAAGTTATAGTCTGGGAGAAACTCTAGCCATCATATCTATCTCAGGTTCAGGTACTTATGTGGGAAGATATATCTAAGACTATTGTGATTAGAGTATACTATAAAACGTTCTCCCATCAAGTAGTATCACCACATCATTAGCATAGAGACCACTACTGCAAATTCCAGGTCAGAGGTATCATAGTTCTGCTCGTGCTGCCACAACTTCTGTGATATATAGGCGATCATGACACACTCCTACATCAGGACAAAACCTAGTCCGGTCCCTGATTCATCATAGTAAACTACATACTCAACGCCCTCTTTTGGTAGCCACAAGATGGTGGCACTCCTCAGTCTCTACCTCATCTCCTAAAAAATTAGCTGACATCTCTCCGTCCACACGAATGGTTGTCCCTTATTTGCTAAAGCTGACATGTGTTTCATAACTCTGGAAAACTCGGATACGAATCTACGGTAGTACCCAACCAATCCCAGGAAACTCCACACCTCAGTCACACTCTTGGGTGTCTCCCATGCAACCACTTCCTCTATATTTTTCCAGATCCAATGCAACTCCAGACTCCAAGATAATGTGCCCTAAGAAGTGGATTTATCATATATGGAACTGGCACTTTGAGAGATTTCCATAAATCCGGTTCTCTCGGTGTGTATCCACAACTATCTGTAGGTGTGTGGCATGCTCCTCCCCTGACACCGAGTATATCAAGATGTCTTCAATGAAGAATACCATGAAGAGATCAAGGTAAGGCTGGAAGAACCTGTTTACGAGCCACATAAACCCTGTCAATGCATTGGTCACACTGAAGGGAATCACCAAGAACACATAATGTTCATACCGACATCTGAAGGATGTCTTTGGTACATCCTCGTCCCATACCTTGATTTGATGATAGATTGATTTGAGGTATATCTTCAAAAACCACCATCCTCCCTTATATGGTTGAAGAGATTATCAATCCTCGGGAGTAGATACTTGTTCTTCACGGTTAACTGGTTAAAGCGCCAATAGTCTACACAAAGCCTCAGACTCCCATCTGCCTTCTTGGTGAACAAAATCGGAGATTCCCATGGAGAAACACTGGACCTTATGAACCCGTTTTTCTACAAGGCCTTCAACTATACTCGCAACTCACAAAGATCTACGGGAGCCATCCTATATGTTATAGTAGATATCGGTGCTCTACTGGGGTACATGTTAATGTAGAAGTCTACCTCTCTATGAGGAGTTAGTCCCAAAACAACATCAGGAAAGACATCAGCATACTGGTCCACCACTATAGGATAACTCTGACTCTTCATGTCAACTACTCCGAGGGTAAGGCTAGAATATGTATGTGTGATCGGTTGAACCCTCCTTCAATTAAGTCTATACTATTCTAAAAAGGTTCCCTTCTCATTGGTGAAGGAAAACCTGGTCCCTTTCTCACGAACACACTGCACTTTGTGCCTAAAATAGTCAATATGAGCATGGACCGTGGAAAACTAGTCTATACCCAAGATGACATCGTAAGGCCTTGCCGCTACTACTAGGAGATCCCAGCCAAATCTATCACCTACTAGAGTAATCTCACACTATTGGAACTAGTGTGTAATCGTTAAATCCTCTTCCATAGGAGTCTCTAATCATAAGGATTGAGCCAATGACTCTACCAGAATATCCGAGCTGCAAACGAGAGCCGTGGAAATGAAAGAATGACTAGAACTTATGTCTATAAGTACTGTAGCTAGGGTGGAGTAGACATAGATCATACCTTAAATCATCTATGGAGCACCATGGCCATAGGACTTAGCTACCTAAAGCTGTGCTTGTCCCTGTCTGCCTACTCCCGGAGGTCGGGGTGGACCACCTAGAGGTGGTGGCGGTAGAACCTCAAATCGCCGCCCACTGCCTGCCGCACGACCAACTCCTCTGCCACGTCCGCTTCCCTATGGACCTCCTTGTTCGAATATCTACCTCTGCCTCGGTGGTCCCTCAACTGTCTGCTGATTGTCGGTACGGTGGGTTGGGAAGTCGTGAGCCATGTGGCCCTGCCCGCCACATGTGAAGAACAGTCTGCTCCTCTGCTAGCCTGCTCTACATCTTGAGTTCCACACCCCAACCCTACATCCTGGAGTCATCCTCCAGATGTTCTGGCTCACTTGGACCTCTGAGTCATCTGCCTACTGCCTGCTACAGATGACTCAGCTACCTGTTTCCCAATGGTGGCTCTTACCATCAGTGCCTTCTCAGCTAAGAAGTTCTTCACCAATAACGCATGCTAGAGCACTCCATATTGCGTCGGGATGTTGAGAGATATCATCGATGCTTTGATATCTCACTGGATACCCTAATCAAAGGTTATTTCCCTGAATAAAGGGTCCGGACCATGTTTGTGTAGTAGCACGAGAGGTTAGTGAATCTTGCTGAGTACTGGGCTACTATCAGGCTTCCCTGCTATAAGTGTAGAAACTCCTAAATATGCAAAAATTGTAGTGTCACTGGAACAAACTCTGCCCTGAAGAGGATCTCGAAGTCCGTACAGGTGAGGGTCACCTCATCATGTAACTGGAGCATCAGGCTCAACCATCTCCCTACTGTACCCTAGAAGAGGCTAGCAACTATGATCACCATATGATCTGCTAGTGTCCCAACTAGGCGGGAAACTCTAGCCATAGCCTCAGGTCAGTCCTCAGCTGCCTGGGGATCTATCTTGCCTCGAAACCTCAGAGGCCCCTGTCACTGGAACTCGTGCAATGCACTCAGTCGGCATTCACCATACACTAGTGGGGCTGGTGGAAACTGTTTCCCAATGGGTGGTAGTGCCACTAGTGCACCACCCGTTGGTGCTATCACTATAAGAGGGCCATGCACTGAAGCCTTGTAACACCTCAACCCCAGTTACCCAGAGTCGGTGAATTATTAAATAACATTGGCATGATCACAAAATATCAAGTATCGAAAGACCATTTAGTTTAGTAGCCTTGGAATCACTAGATACATTCATAAGTCTTACATTACATGATAAAGTGAAAAAAAACAACAACATACTCTCCATATTCCACACCCATGTCCCCTCATAAAATCCCATGCAGGTCAGTCATAAAATACTTCTTCACATCCTGGGAAAAATAAAACATAGAATGTGGTGATCTCAGATGCTCAGTAAGGATAACAATATAGTGGAAACTTTCATAAATAAGCATAAACATTTAAGGCAATGTATAACTAAAACAAAATCCTTTTAAACTTGAACTGCAGCATAATATGGAAGAAATAAAATGAAATAATTCCATTTACTTATTCACATGGATATTCTACTAGTCGAATAATCACATGCAATATCAATAACCAGTTTAATAATGATGGAATGCATAATGCCAGACTATCATAACGACATAGTCAAGGCCTTGTGCCATGAAAACAAATAATATTTTGTCAAGACCTTGTGCCAAGACACTAGTTTGTCTCATGAGACCTACCGATGCATCGAGGAGGTATAGAAGGCTCCACCCTTCACTTACTAAGTCCAATGCATTCCTCATATGAACATGTTTAAACATAATATAAACATTCGTATTAAAACTAGCATATGAAATGTCAATACTTTCTCCATAAACCATGAATGGTATAAAAATAACACATCCACAGTCAAACAAATAAAAAAACCTTAAATACAATAGAGAAGTTTTGTATCAAAATAAATCAACTTCAAATAAGATTAAAATTCATCAAAGGATGTTGACATAGATGAAATCAAAACTATTTGAGAGAAATATATCTTTTTTGTAATCATTTAAAATTCACATAATTATAATAGAAAAAATTTACTTTGAAAATATTCTTATAAGCTTGTAAGGGAAGCTTCTATGATTTTATAATGGTGGAAAATATCCACACCCACCGTATAAGTTAAGAAAAGACATTCTTACCTTAATTTTGTCAAAAAGGTTAAAAAGGACCTTGTTTAGAAAATGAAAAAAAGATTCCTTTATAAACATCTTATAAAAGTCAAACAAGGGTATACATGACTTTAACCCATATTCTATAAAATAGTAATAATGTTTTGAAATACATTTTTAAGAAATATGGATGTAGATGATAAAGAGGCCCCAGTAGATAATTATGTATAAGCAACCTCGGATAATGAAGAGATTGTGAAATAAACCCTTACCTTGCACTTTTCCTTGGTCTAGAGTAGAATAAAATCATGTATAATGGTGAAATAATTTTTATTAAATTATACAATAATCATATACATTAATATGATATCAAATATGATCTTTTGAGATTGTTTTGTTAATAATATCTTAGTATTATCGTCGTTTTAGGTGTTATCGGATTTGTTTTCCTTTATAATATTTGTTATGTGAGTCATATTTGTTTTGGAAGGGATGTATGTTATTAATATCCAGAATGATATAAAGTCCATAAACATTATTTTTAATCATCAAATGAAAATTTGTCTTGAATGGATATGATGGGGAATGAATCTCATCGTGTTCGTGGAGACGGTATTCCGTATGTACGCACGTGCAAAAATATCATTCCTTTGATATTAACATCGTATATAATTGGATGGTATATCATATATATATAATCATTGTAATTTTATATTTATTATTTACATAAATTACATTTCATTATCATCCCCATAAAAATAATAATGTTTTTAATAACAATTACCTCGTGATGTGGAGACGGTAAGCCGTACGTACGCACGTATGGTGACATGTCAATAAAAGGATGGATAGAATAATGAAGGGCTCATTAGGATGGATTTATGATCAAAATAAGGACTCTAGGTTGAAGTAAGGGAAGCTAAGAAGATATTGGGGAAGGTGTTGTCCGAGCCAAATGGCTTTGAAGGTGTGAATTAGAGAGAAGGGGGAGTTCTCTTTTATAAGAGGTGTGAGAGGTACCTTAGGAAAAGATGGAAATTTTAATTTATAATAAATTCATATTCAGTTTCTAATGGCTCCAAAGTGACTTATTTTTCGGATAATGTGGGTATGGGTTGAAATCCACTAAACCAATAAGTTTTAGTCAGGTTTGGGTAACTATATTAACCTTATATTTTAGTTTTAGCTCTTAGTTAATTAGTTTGACATTTACCATGTCTCTTTGTATTTTTATATTATATGGTTAATAAACATACTATAAACTTCCAAGAGAGCCCCAAGTGGTTCATTAATGATACACCTATCATTATATAAATCTCTTGACCAAACATTAGATTTTTAGGAATATAATATCAATTAATAATATAATATTTTTTTTTTAAAAACTCTTTTATGTCAATTTTGACACTATTTGGTAATTGATTTTTGTTAAAGTCCTAAAAACTTTATTAATTAAAAATAAACTAATTTTATCTATACTAACATGTCATATTAACCTATAAAATTCGTGGATGACATCAAAACTTTCAAATTATATTTCTTTAAAAATTTATAATACCATTTATTTTATTCTTTCATCAATAATGAAAATACTGCATCATCATTGTGTCATAAATAACTTTAATTATTCGAAGTCTAAAAATTATAAATAAAATACCATTCTGTAGGAAATATTTTTATAGTTTTAATTAATATTTATAGTCCTATATATAACATATATAACCCTATGTAAAAATTGTTTTACTAAAAGATATATGCTTATGTCATTTTTGTATTTACTTTAACTTAATTAATATAATGTCATTTTCACTTAAAAGTGTCTCCATGGGGTCAAAAATTCGACCCAAGGATTCCCATGGTCGGAAACGTATCATCCAATAGGGTTATGACACGTGTTAGGGTAATTTAATATTATTATAATATTATTGTTTTACCCTTATTTACCGGATTTACCCTTTAACCATGGTAAATAAAATATTTATCGAAGTAATTATTCAAAATGTATAAAAATAAAAGATACCTATTTACACAACTTGGACCTCCTGATTCTAAATATGGAATAAATTTTTCAAAATTCAAAACATAGAAGTGGTAGAAATTAATTTAAAATTAATTCCCGTTGTCAAATCAAAAAGCATGTTTTTATGAAATAATAACTACCAAAAGATTGACACTTGTTAATGTCAAATTTAAATGTGAAATTACTTATAATGACCTACAATGTATTAAATGATAAAAATATAATCTAATTATACTTCAAACCATTCAAATTAACAATTTATCACTATTAATTATTTCGATTAAAAAAGCTGTTTTTAATTAAAATTTAGGAATTTTCACTATTCATCAAAATATGAAAGTTATCAGAAAAGTACGAAAAATTTCCCCGTAAGCTAATTTTGACATTAAGAATCCAAAAATGACGTCTATCTTGAAATATAAAATGTATAAAATTTTAAAAAGTGGGTATTACTATTCATAACGGCTAGTTTGATTGGTTGTGGTGTGTTAGAACTTGAAGTTGTGTACAACACACACTACTATATTATTCAAAGAGAAGCGTATCGTGGAAGCTTGGGGTGTTACATTATACCCTCCTTAAAATAATTTCGTCCTCAAAATTTCTATAATATTAATGCATAAAAAGTCTCGGGTGGTTCTTCATCATAATTTCATCGGGTTCCCACGTTGCCTCTTCCATCTTATGGTTTCTCCATAGAACTTTTACCAGACGAGTCATCCGATTTATCAATACTTTTTCTCTCGTATCAAGAATCCAGACGGGATCTTCACAATAAGACAGATCGTATTCCAGTTCTAATTCCTCATAGGTGAGTGCATACATTGGGTCAGGCATGTATTTTCTCAATAGTGATACGTGGAATACATCATGAACTTTGGAGAGACTTGGAGGCATTTCCAAACGGTAAGAAACAAACCCAATTCGTTCTAGAATTTTGAAAGTTCTGATGTACCTGGGACTCAATTTACCCTTCCTACCGAAATGTATAACACCCTTCCATGGAGACACCTTCAAGAAAACCTGATCTCCTACATGAAATTCCAAATCCTTCCTTCGGTTATTGGCATAGCTCTTTTGCCTACTTTGAGCTACTTTGATGTGGTTTTGGATTACCTTAACATTTTCCATCATTTCCTTCACAAGTTCTATGCCTACGAGTTTTCTTTCACCAACAACCTCCCAACAGGTTGGTGTGCAACATCTTTTTCCATATAATGCTTTATATGGTGCCATTTTAATACTTTAATGGAAGCTATTGTTATAGGAAAATTCTACCAAAGGTAAATATTGATCCCACATACCCTAAAAGTCAAGTGAGCAGGATCTCAACATGTCTTCTAAGGTTTGAATAGTTCGTTCTGATTGTCCATTAGTTTGGGGGTGGTAAGTAGTGCTCAAACTAATCTCAATATCCATGGATTTCTGAAGACTTTTCCAGAATCTTTAAGTAAAATGTGGATCACGATCAGAAACAATCGATAGTGGTACTCCATGAAGTCTTACAACTTCATTAATATATAGTCTTGCTAGACGTTCAAGTGGTATCTTCTCTTATAGAAAGAAAATGTGCTGACTTGGTAAGATGATCAACAATGACCCATATTTCATCATTCCTTCTAGAAGTTTTTGGTAGTCCCATTACAAAGTCCATCGTAATATTATCCCATTTCCACTCAGGTATGGGGATAGGTTGAATAACTCCTCCAGGCTGTTGCCTTCTAGCTTTCACTTATTGACAAACCATACATCTTGACACAAAATCAACAATATCTCTCTTCATGTTGTCCCACCAAAAAGTTTCCTTCAAATCTCTATACATTTTGGTGCTCCCAGGGTATAGAGAGAAATTGTAACTATGAGCATCATCCAACAATTCCCTTTTTAGATCAGGTATATCGGGAACACAAAGTCTCTTCCCAAATTTCAAAATTCCATCTTCATACACAAAGTCACTCAATCTCCCATCATTCACAGCTTTAATCTTCTTTTGGAACTCTTCACCACCGGTTTGAGAACTCTTTATCCTTTCTAGTAAGGATGGTTTGTCAAAAATTTTAAAAAGTATCGATGTTTCACCTTCCATGGTAATTATCATATCCAACTTCACTAGATCCATGAAAATAGGATCCCTTTCAACTCTCATCTGGTTCAAAACTCCATGATCATTTCTACTCAAAGCATCTCCCACCTTATTTTCCTTCCCTGGGTGGTAGTGTATGGTGAAATCATAATCCTTGAGTTGTTCAAGCCATCTCCTTTGCCACATGTTGAGTTCTTTTTGTGAGAAAATATACTTCAAACTCTTGTGATCAGTATAAATATAACATTTTTCACTATAGAGATAATGTATCCATATCTTCAAAGAAATGATTACAGATACTAACTCAATATCATGAGTAGGATAGTTTTTCTCATGAATTTTTAGCTTTCGTGATGCATAGGCAACGAATCTATCATTATGTATAAGGACACAACCAAATCCTTTCTTTGAAGTATCACTATAAATAACAAACCCATCATTCCTTGATGGTAGAGTAAATATAGGAGCATTGAATAATATTCTATTCAGTTCTTAAAAACATTCTTCACACTCTTTTTTCCAAACAAATTTAACCCCTTTATGTGTGACCTTCATTAATGGGTTAGCCAATCGGGCAAAATTCTGGACGAAACGTCGATAAAAACCTGCTAAACCAATAAAACTACGTACCTCAGTTATACTCGTTGGTGCTGGCCATTCTTGGATTGCTCTTGTCTTAGAAGGATAAACAGAGATTCCATCCTTAGAGACAATATGTCCAAGAATCCAGAATGTGGTAAAGAGTTGAAAGCCTCTGAGCAGCGGCTTCCTTTTCCCCTCACGCAGCTAGGGTTTCCTCCCAGAAGATCTCTCCTCCCCTCCTCCGAGCTGACCCGACGGTCTTGGCGTTGGCTGCTGGCTCTTGGTGCGATGTTAGCATGCCTCAGCAGTGCTCCGGTGGCATCCGATTTTGAGATCTCGGCTCAGTGGCACACTCCAATGCACAGATCGGAGATGGTTTCACATCACTTAGATGCGGATCAGTGTCGGCTTCGGGATCTCACTTCAGCAGCAGTGCGGCCCAGCATAGGCTCTGGAAGCTCCTTTCTAGCGTGTTCGGAGGTAGATTTGTGCGGTCCGGAGGGGGGATATCTTTTCTGGTTCGGGTTTTTGAAGGTGGTTTTTATGATTTGGGTTTTTGTGTTTCTGTTTTTTGAATTTGTTCTGGAGGTTTGGTTGATGCAATGCGGCATCACGACACTTTCCATAAGAGGAGGATCACCACTAGGGTTTCTCTCACGCCTCCTTATCTATCCCGGAATGGCTCTTCTCCTCTTCCATTGCTCAGCGGTTCGTGGCGGCTATCTTTTTGCTGCGAAGGCTCTGTTTGGCTCGCCTTGGGCGCACAGGTGTTTTTCTAGTGGCACAGTGTTGATTCAGCTCCTGAGCCCTTGCCTCGGAGGTTCAATAATGATGCCTCATTCCCAGATCTGGGCATTTAGAGGATTTAATGTAGTCTTCATGGATGTTTTGGATGGAGGCGACAGAATGTGTGCCCGTGCGGTTTGTTCTCTCTGGTGGGGAGGATGCGATGACGACGGTGAAGGTGTTGTTTCTTGGAGTTCCGAGGTGATGAATTTTAGGAGCCCGTGGCTGCGAATGTTGTCTGTATTTGGTTTTTTGCATGTTGATTCATCTGTTGGTGTTTGAGTTTGTTTTTGGGAGTTGATTTCTTGCTGCTGGCCGACTCAAACGGGCGCCGGTGAAGCTCCCTGGTGTTCCGGTTGCTGCGGTTCTATCAGTCTCCTCCGGTGCATGTCCCAAGGCTTTGATCTATGATGCTGCAGGTTGCGGGTGATCCCATTCTTCAAGGCTGTCGCGTGGGTTCGCGGATCGAGGTGTTGCACGGTTTCCACCTGTTTTGAATTGATCTTTTGAATTTTGAATTGTATGTTGCGCTGTGTCGGTCATTTTGATGGTTGTACTCTATCGGTCCCGGATACCCTTAAACCGGTTTTTTAAAATGAAAAAAATGATTTTCAGTCCCAGAAAAGAAATCTCTTGAATCTAGAATTCACACTTTCTAAACTTACCATATAATTCATGTCTTCTCTGAGTCTTTAGGATAATGCGCAAGTGATTTTTATGATCCTCGTAGCTTTTGGAGTATACCAAGATATCATCAATAAATACCACTACAAATTCATCAAGATATTCCTTGAAAACTCTATTCATTAGATCCATGAAAACAAAGGGTGCATTAGTCATCCCAAAAGGCATTACTGTAAACTCGTAATGCCCGTACATGGTTCGAAATTCTATTTTCAGAATGACTTCCTTTTTCACACACTACTGATGATATCCAGGTCAAAGTTCAATCTTTGAAAAATATTGAGCGCCATGAAGTTGGTAGAATAAATCATCAATGAAAGGTAGGGGATACTTGTTCTTTATTCCTATAGCATTGATCTCTCTATAGTCAATGAACAACCTCATAGATCTATCTTTCTTCTTAACAAAAAGAACATGGGATCCCCATAGAGAAACACTAGGGTGAATAAATCCCTTATTACTCCATTCCTCTAGTTGTTTCTTTAGTTACACTAATTCCACAGTGGCCATTCTATAAGGGGTCTTTGATATGGGCCTTGATCCCGGAATTAAATCAATGGAAAACTCAATTTCTCATTTTGGAGGATATCCAGGTAAATCTTCGGGAAACAAATCAACATATTCTCTCACAATAGGTACATCCTCTATTTGAACATTCTTTTCCGAAACCACAATCATTTCATTCTCTTCCTCCCTAATAATTTAATTTAGTTGATCTACTGGGGGTGGATCTAGATAAGAAATATATGGTGACGATTCTTCTCTAAAGATAAGGTGTTCATTATCATCATCATCAAAAATAGTAACCTCCTTCTTCTTACAATAAATTTTTTCATCATGGTTCGAAAGCCAAACCATACCAAGGATAAAATCAAATTCAATCATGGTTATGATGATGAGATCCGGAGATAAAGAACATTTATATGCCCTAATGGGAACTGATTCATAAAAAATTATTGCAATGATACTTCCCTTAGGATTTTTGAATGAAAACTCCCTTGTTAAATCAAATTGTAAATATATAATTTTTATAGAAAACTGGTAAGATAAGAAACAATACGATGATCTAGAATCAAATAAAGCATTGGATAAACTTGAGGAAACCATTAAATTACCTGCCACTATGTATTTCAGAGCTTCAACCTTAGCAGTAGTGATATCATAAGCTTGGACTTGATCCCTTGGCCTTTTTTGAGGTAGGTTTCCCTAATGCTTAGGACATTCATTTGCATAATATCCCATCTCCCAACAGTTGTAGCACTGAACATCAGTAGCTTCTTTCTTCCCCTTGCAATCACGAGCTTGGTGGCCTTTTTCACCACACTTGTAATAGACTCCCATTCCCTTCAGGCAAGTACCAGGGTGTTTCAACCCACATTTACTGCAAGATGGATATTCAAATTTTCCCTTCTTCCCCTTATTTCCATTTCCAGAGTGATCAAAAGATCTCTTATTCTCTTTCCTTTCTTTAAAGTCGTAAGACTTAGAGAATTTATTTTCTGTCTTGATATCACATGAGACAATATCTTCATACGACGAGAAAGATTGTGAGACCAATTCTCTATGGAGAAATGGTTTTAACCCATCAAATAAATGATCAATCTTACTTATTGGGTTACGTATATAATCTACTGCATGCCTAGCTAACCTTGTAAATTTAGACTCATACTTTGCGACATTCTCGCCTTCATTTAGCCTTAGACTCAGAAATTGCCTTTACATATCTGCTCGATGGTCATGAGGAAAGTATTTTTCTAAGAAAATATCTTTAAACTCCCTCCATTATATATTTAATACTTCATCATCTTCCTTCGTGTTTTGAATCAATGACCACCATTGATCAGCATCTCCAGTGAGGCGGTAAACTGCCATGACAACTTTTTCCCTTTCGCTACTCCCCAAGGCATGGAATATTATCTCTAAGGAATTTATCCATTTCTTAGATACTAGTGTATTTATACCCCATTGAATGTTAGTGGTTGTTACCTCATGATGTGATCTAACATTGATCCTCCATGCTGCAGATCAGGGTGCTCCATACGAGTAAGGTTATTATTCATAACCTTAGTGAGTTGTCCCAGTATGGTGATAAGCTAATCAACACTAGTTGTATCACCAGCTCCACTATAATTATCTTGAGTCGGAGGGAAATCCCTACATGGAGTGTGTGCATTGATATGATTTACATTCCTTCCACTAGGTGCCATTTCTAAACAATGGCATAAACTATATTAGTTTATGAATTGAAATACATAAATCCTAACTTGTAAAACACATAACATAAATTGAACTGTTTATGGATATAATCCATAAACATAAAAATGTTCTCTTTGAGGAAGTATATACTCATAAACCATTCATAATGGTTTGTAAAAAAATGAGAATTATCCTAAGCATATCCCCCGGGAGTGTCGTAACAAAGAGTGCATCAAGGCCCGTTGTCGTGCACCAGTTCCTGTTTGAGTCTAGCTCAAAGCGGTGTTTTCAGGTTTTAGCCCTAGGTACATCTGTGCCAGATCCACCTCTACCTACTCGTATCCATATAGGGATTTATTTCTTGGAAAACTCACAAAATATCTACAATACCAAAATTCTAGGAAGTTCTTCTATACTAATCCTCAAAGTCCATATTCGGTCTATGTGCTCTAATCGGAGTTTATCTAAATCTAGATTACAAGGTTTGTACTAAACTTCCTCTGATACCAACTGTAATCCCCTGACCCCAGTTACCCAAATTTGGTGCATTATTACATAACATTTTCATGATCACAAAAGTTCAAGTCTCAAAATACTGATTAGTTTAGTAGCCTTGGAAACACTAGATACATTCATAAGTATTACATTACATGATAAAGTGAAAAACTACAACAAAATAGTCTCCATATTCCACACTCATATCCCCTCAAACTATCCCTACAGTTCAGTCATAAAATACTTCTTCACGTCCTGGAAAAAATAAAACATAGAAAGGGGTGAGCTCAGATGCTTTGTAAGGATAACAATATAGCAGAAACTTTCATAAATAAGCATAAACATTTAAGGCAATGTATAACTAAAATAAAATCCTTTTAAACTTGAACTCAAGCATAATATGGAAAAAATAAAATGAAATAATGTCATTTACTTGTTCAAATGTATATTATACTAGTTTAATAATCACATGAAATGTCAATAACCACTTTCATAATGATAGAATGCATAATGCCAGACTATCATAACCACACAGTCAAGGCCTTGTGCCAAGAATACAAATAAGACTTTGTCAAGGCCTTATTCCAAGACACTAGTTTGTCTTATGAGACCTAACGATGCATCAAGGAGCTATAGAGGGCTCCACCCATCACTTACGAAGTCCAATGTATTCCTTATATGAACAATTTTAAACATAACAAAAACATTCGTATTAAAACTAGCATATGAAATGTCAATACTTTTTGCATAAACCATGAATGGTATAAAAATAACATATAAACAATCAAATATATCAAAAAACCTCCAATACAATATGGAAGTTTTGTATCATAATAAATCAACTTCAAATAAGCTTAAAATCCTTCAAAATATGTTGACATAGATGAAATCAAAACTATTTGAGAGAAATATCTCTTTTTTGAAATCATTTAAAAGTCACATAATTATAATGGAAAACATTTACTTTGAAAATAATCTTATAAGATTTTAAGGTAATCTTATATGATTTTATAATGGTGGAAAATAGCTTCACCTTCCGTATAAGTTAAAAAAAGACATTCTTACCTTAATTTTGTCGAAAAGGTTAAATTGGACCTTGTTTGGAAAACCACAGAAAGATTCCATTAAAAACATATTATAAAAGTCAAAAAAGGGTATAAATGACTTTAACCAATATTCTATAAAATAGTAAGAATTTTTTGAAATATATTTTTAAGAAACATGGATGTGGATGATAAAGAGGTCCCCATAGATAATTACGTATAAACAACCTCGGATAATGAAGAGATTGTGAAATAAACCCTTACCTTGCACTTTTCCTTTGTTTAGGGTAGGTTAAACTCCTTTATAAGGGTGAAATAATTTTTATTAAATTATACTAGAATCATATACATTAATATGATATCATATATGATCTTTTGACAATGCTTTGTTAATAATATCATAGTATTATCGTCGTTTCGGGTGTTAAAGGATTCATTTTCCTTTATAATCTTTTTTATGAGAGTCATATTTTTTTTGTATGGACTGTATATTATTAATATCCAGAATGATATCAAGTCCATAAAAATTATTTTTAATCATCAAATAAAAATTAGCCTTGAATGGATACGATGGGGAATGAATCACATCGCGTTCGCAGAGACGGTATTTCGTACGTATGCACGAACAACAATATCATTCATTTGATATTAAAATTGTATATATTTATATGGTATATAATATATAAATACTCTTTATAATGTTATATTTATTATTTATATCAATTAAATTTCATTATCATACCCATCAAAATAATAATGTTTTGAATAACAATTATACCATAACGTGGAGACGGTAAGCCGTACGTACGCACGTATGGTGACATGTCATTCAAAGGATGGATAGAATACTAAATATGGTTGTACCATATTTATAATAACATCACATTATATAGAATATACTATATTTATTATTTTATAATGGAAATAACAAAGAAAGAAGAAGTGGAAGAAGAAAGGAACTTGGAAGAGATGATTAAATATTTACCTCTTCTTCGGGTTCTTCCTTTTGATTTGATCAAAAGGGCTCCTTAGGTTGGATTTATGATACAAATAAGGACTATATGTTGAATTTAATGAAGATGAGAAATTATTTGGGCAGGTTTTGTTTGAGAAAAATGGATTTGAAGGTGTTAATTAGAGAGAAGGGTGAGAGCCCTTTTATAAGAGGGGTGAGGGGCACCTTAGGAAAAGCTAGAAATATTAATTTATAATAAATTCATATTCGGTTTCTAATGGCTCCAAGATGACTTATGTTGAGTATAAGGTGGGGATGGATAGAAATCCACTCAACCAATAGGTTTTAGACAGGTTTGGGTCACTATATTAACCTTATCTTTTAGTTTTAGCTCTTAGTTAATTAGGTTGACATTTACCATGTCTCTTTGTATTTTTATATTATATGGTTAATAAACTTACTATAAACTTCCAATAAAACCACAAGTAGTTCACTAATGATACAAATATCATTATATAAGTATCTTGTCCGAACCTTATATTTTTAGGAGTAGAATATCAATTAATAATATAATATTGGTTTTAAAAAGTCTTTTATGTCAATTTTGACACTATTTGGTAATTGATTTTTGTTAAAGTCCTAAAAACTTTATTAATTCGGAATAAACTCATTTTATCAATCCTAACATGTAATATTAACCTAGAAAATTATTTTATCTCATCAAAACTCTCAAATTATATTTATTTTAACATTTATAATACTATTTATTTTATTCATTCTTTAATAATGAAAATACTGCATCATCATTGTGTCATAAATAACATTAAATATTCATTGTCTAAAAATTATAAATAAAATACCATTCTATAGGAAATATTTTTAGGTTTATAATGAATATTTATAGTCAATGTGATAACATATATAACCATATGTAAAAATTGTTTTATTGAAAGATATATGCTTATGTCATTTTTGCATTTACTTTAACTTAATTAATATAAAGTGTCATGTTCACTTACAAGTGGCTCCATGGGGTACCAAATTCGACCCAAGGATTCCCATGGTCGGAAATGTGTCATCCAATAGGGTTAGGACATGTGTTAGGGTATTTTAAAAATATTATAATATTATTTTTTTACCCTTATTTACCGAATTTACCCTTTAACCATGGTAAGTAAAATATTTACCGAAGTAATTATTCAAAATGCCTGAAAATAAAAGTTACCTATTTACACAATTTGGACCTTAGGATTCTAAATATGGAATCCATTTTTCTAAATTCAAAATATAGAAGTGGCAGAAATTAATTTAAAATTAATTCTTGTTGTCAAAACAAAAAGCATGTTTTTTTTTGAAATAATAACTACCAAAAGATTGACACTTGTTTATGTCAAATTTAAATGTGAAATTACTTATAATGACCTAAATTATATTAAATGATAAAAATATAATCTAATTATACTTCCAAACCATTCAAATGCATAATTTATCACTATTAATTATTTTAATTAAAAAAAATTAATTAAAATTTAGTAATTTTCACTCTTCATCAAAATAGGAAAGTTATCAGAAAAGTACCAAAAATTCACCCTAAGCTAATTTTGACATTTTGAATCCAAAAATGAAGTCTATTTTGAAAGATAAAATGTATAAAATTTCAAAAAGTGGGTATAACAATTCATAATGGCTAGTTTGATTTGTTGTGGTGTGTTAGAACTCGAAGTTGTGTACAACACATGCTAATATATTATTCAAAGAGAAGCATACCATGGAAGATTGGGATGTTACAAGCTTCATCGCTTGGTGGGACATCACCATGAACTCTCTCTAGGATCCTGGCTAGCTATCTATATGAAGGAATCCTGAAAGGAAGCAAGTGCAACACGGTCAATAAGTTATAATTAGTGAGTTGACTCAAAATAGGATCAAAAGTAAAACATTTCAAAAACACACGCAATTAGTGTTTTTGTGTACCGAGTCGGAAATAAGAATTCAGGGTCCTAGTGTATGAATACGTCAGTTTTCACTCCAACAATGGACTCCCCGAAATGAAAACCACACTCAAAAAACTTAACACTTTTAAACCATTGGAAGGATCGAAGTCCAAGTTCTTTGGTAGAACCAACTCCTATGATACCAATTTGTCATGAACCATCCCTCGAGGCCCGTGTCATGACTACCCCAAGCCCGCCTTCTATAGTCCAGGGGTTTGCGACTAGCACTGGAGAGGCGTATCTTTAAAATGGGAAGTCATTGCCCTAAACCTATATAAACACTTAGCCCAAGAACACAACAAGATGCAAGCACAAAGTAAAATTTCAGAAGTAAAAGCATGTATTGAATGTAAAGGGGTTAGAATACAAGCACAACTAGAAGATACAATACAACCGAAAATAGAACACGGATCCTGAGATTTTCCACCAAGGATTCCTACCTGATGGGTAAGAACAACTCATCTCTGCAGATCTCCATGCCAACCAGTCACCTTCATGCACTGCCTAGTCTAGGCTCCAGAAGTCTCATCCAAGATGCTCGTCGTCTTCATAATACACAACAAGGTTTGGGCGAAGACCATGCAGGGGTGAGCATAACAATACCTAGTAGGGACCCGAAGACACTTATAGGTCTCTTAGAATTCCAAAAAGGAAATCCAAAAATCATGATCTCAATCACAATTAACAAAGAAAAAGTCTCAACTCAAACCAGGTATAAAACTCAGAGTTCAGGAATAAAGATGATTATTCTTAAGTTATATCATTTTATTCCATTAGGAATTTTTCGCAACTGAACTACAAATAAGTTGTTCTATTGTTGATCTACACAGGTTCATATGTCATTGATCCATGATAGACCTCTCTAAGGATGGTCCTCATAAGGTCACACACTACTGACCCACACAAGTTCTATAGACTGCTGATCCACACAGGGTCTCTATGATGCTGATCTACACAGTGTCACTATGATGCTGATCCATACATGCTCGCTTTGATGCTGATCCACACAAGGTTACTATGAATGATTATCCACATAGGGTCACTATGAATGATGATCCACACAGGTTCTCTATGATGCTTATCCACACAGGGTCTCTATGATGATGATCTACATAGGATCTCTCTTCAAATGACAGCCAACCACAAGATTCTACGCACCCGGTGTGATTTAGTTTTGTAGTATCTGCTCCTAAAAATATCAGTCATGCCTCAAATAACATGATGTTACACAAAGGATAAACCAAAAGTACCACCATTTCGTAAGGGTTCTAATGGGATAGATGGTGCATAAACCAGAAGCCCTATTTGTGAATTATAAGTGTTTTAGTGTCGAGGGCCCGATTGGATTCAGGTTCGATCCAACCTGGTTGTACTCCAACTTTCTCCAAAACTTATTTGGAGTGTCTCAAAAGGACTGTATCATTCCAAGGATTCCAGTGCCATAGATGGTTTGTGAAACGAATGTCTGGTTTGTGATATTTTACCTTTTAAGCGTATCTGGGCCGAAGAGGGTCTGAGTCCGGTTCGACCCGGCACACCTCGCCCTGGGACGACCCGACATGGTTTTGGTCGATGCAACCCAGTCCGGGTCTGGTCCAACTCATAACGCTCTGCCCTGGGACAACCCAAACTGGTTTTGGTCCACACAACCTGGTCCAGGTCCGACGCAGGTCCGACTGGGCCCAGCCCGACCAAATGGGTCGGACTGAGTGGGATGGGCCACGGGCTCAGCCCACCTCAGCTGGGTGCGGCCCGACATGCGACCCTACCTGGGTGGATGGCGTGGTCCACCAGCCGAGTGGAGGACCCCCCTCCATAATGGAATTTCCATTCTGGTATTGAACCAGTGGGGCCCAGTGGTGTCGCCCTCCTGTTAGCGGGACTCGTGGGTTGTGGGTCTCTTCGACTTCACCACAGCTTCAATGCCACGAACTCCTCACCGCGACGCGTGATGGTGTACCGCTTTCTGCCACCGTGGTTGGCCACAAGTTGGCCACCCCTTCTGCCATTGTGAAGCACGACGACATGCCACCCACTGCCACCACAGCCAGCCGATGCCGACCATCGCCATCGCCAGTCGCTGGCGGTGGATCTTCTGCGGGCCACCGAGTGAGCTCCAGTGGTCCATTTTCCCTTCCTAACATGCCTACAGACTTTCTGGGTTGCTGTTTTCATTGTGTGACTCCAGGATTTGAATTTATGTTGAGTTCAAACTTCTCCCACATAGAACACGACAAAATTGAAGCATCAGAGGGTTCGTGCCTTGTTCGTTAGGCCCGCTCCCTCCGCCTTAGCAACATAACAAACTGGTAGCAATTAATTTATTACAGATAAATTATAACCTGTTTAATACTTCCATGATTTTCCATTATTTCAAGAATAAGGAAAAGAATCGATTCAATTGAATTTAAACCAATCCCCTACCTCGGATTCAGAGAAGACATCATGGTTGTGGAAGAAGGATCTACGCTTGAAAAATCTATCAACATTTGTCACTTCTGATTAGATTCCTATAACGTTGTCATCCAAGCTTCCATTCTTCGTTGGTGGAAGATGCCACGACACTTCGTCAGAGGTTCCTCACTTCCGTGTCAAAAACCTAAACCCGAGCCTCACTTAAATTGAGGGGTAAAGGTAGTTAACACAACATGAGATTAATGAATGAACCTCGTAATCTCTCAATGGAGTGGTAACAAAAACAAAGAGCCAATCCATTAAATTTCATGACAACTCACCAGTCCCGCCACAGCCGCTCAACCATTGGTAGAATAATAAAATAACAATTTTATGTCATTTGATTATTCTTTAAAAATCCCAAAAACTAAATTTTTCTGCCAACTGACTACGGTCGAAGTTAAGCCCCCCTAAAGAGAATCCAAGCACTACAGATTCAATAGTGCCCTCAGATTTTTAGTCCAAGCACCAGTTCAAATGATAGAAAATGCCGCCCATGAGTTTACTGAACATACCTTAAAAAAACTTCAAAAATCTATTCTGGGCACACCAGGCCTCAGAATCAAGTGCCGTCAATTTTTCTCAGACTCATAATAATATCATATAATTTAAAAAAATATATATGGAATTTCTAGGTCATTAAAACTAAAAACCCTAAAACCCTAAAAACCCTAAAAAAATCTAAAAACCCTAACAACCTTAAATTTTTTTAAAACCTTAAAAAACCCTAAAACCCCATAAAAACCCTAAAAACCCACTAAAAACTCTAAAAACCCTTTAGAATCCTAAAAATGTTAAAAAACTCTAAAAACCATAGAACTATAAAAAAATACAAAAAACCCATAAACCCAAGAAAAACAATAAAACACCCTAAAATCCCTAAAACCCTAAAAATATCTAAAATATATAAAAAATCATAAAAATACTCAAAATCACTAAAAATCCCTAAAAATGTAAAAGCTACTAAAAACTATAAAAAACCCAAAGAAAACATTAAAAACCTAAAAACACTTAAAACCCTAAAAACCCTAAAACCCCATATAAACCCTAAAACCCCTCAAAACCTTCTAAAACCATAAAAAACATTAAAAACCCTAAAACTACAAAAAACTATAAAATCGTTTACCCCTAAAAATGTAAAAAACTCAAATTAACCTTAAAACCCCTAAAAACAAAAAAAAACACTAAAAACCATAAAAACCCTAAAAAAATTTAATATCCCTAAAACCCTAAAAAACCATAAAAATATTAGAAAAGCCCTAAAATCCCTAAAAAACACCCTATAACTCTTAAAACCCAAAGAAAACATTAAAAACCTAAAAAAATTAAAACCCCTAAATAACCTAAATAACCTAAAAACCCTAAAACCCTAAAAAACCCCAAAACCTTCAAAATGCATAAAAACCCTAAAAAATATAAAAATATTAAAAAGGCCATAAAAACCCTAAAACCCACAAAAATTATAAAAAGGGACTAAAAATATACAAAATAGAGAAAACCAATAGAACCCTGAAAAAACCCTAGGAAAACTGTAAGAAATCCCTAAAAACCTAAAATACGTTAAAACCCTCAAAAAACCTAAAAAATTCTAAAATCCCTAAAAAACCCAAAAAACCCAAAAAGCAATAAAATCCAAAAAATGCCTAAAAAACATAAAAACCCTAAAACACATAAACACCCTAAAAAACACTAAAAACACTAAAAACCTTTTAAAACCCTAAAATTTTAAAAAACTCTAAAAGATCCTAAAACCCATAAAAAACTAAAAAACCCTAAAACACCAAAAAATCTATAAAACCCCTACAATGACTTAAAAATCCCTAAAACCATAAAAAACCATAAAAATGATAAAAAATCCATAAAATCACTAAAAAAATAAAAAAATCTAAAAACCTGAAAACCCCAAATAAATCCTTAAAAACATAAACACACTTTAAACCCTTAAAAAACTAAGAAACACTAAAACCCAAAAAATCCCTAAAATCTCTAAAAAACCCCTACAAACCTTAAAAATCCATAAAACCCTAAAAACAACTAAAAAAATAAAATCCCTTTAAACCCCTAAAACATTAAAAGGTTCTAAAAACCTAAAAAACCTAAAAAACCTAAAAAACTCTAAAAAACCCTAAAAACCCAAAAAACAATAAAACCCCTAAAAACCAAAAAAACCCAAAAAAACCCAAAAAACCATAAAAACCCATAAAAATCCAAAAGAAGCCTAAACAATCTCTAAAAACACAAAAATATATAAAGACCCTGAAAACCCCTAAGAAAACCTAAAAAACTTGAAAGAACTTAATACCCCTAAAAACCCTAAAAATGCTAAAAAACCTAAAATCCCTACAAACCCATAAAATCCCACAAAATCCCTAAAAACCCTAAAATACCATAAAACTCATAAAAATCCCAAAAAACCCATAAAAATATAAAAACTCCAAAAAAACCTAAAAACCCCTAATAAAACCTTAAAAACCTAAATACACATAAAACCCATAAATAAACAAAAAATGCTAAAAACACTAAAAACCCAAAAAAACCCAAAAACCCAAAAACCCTGAAAACCCATTAAATGTAACGCCCCGACCCCAGTTACCCAGAGATAGTGCATTATTACATAATATTGGCATGATCACAAAATATCATGTCTCGAAAGACCGAATAGTTTGGTAGCTTTGGAATAACTAGATACATTCATAAAGTTTACATTACATCTTAAAGTGAAAACTATTATAACAACATCTTGTCTTCATATCCCCTCATAATATCCCTGCAGGTCATTCATAGATTCTTCTTCAAATACTGGAAAAAATAAATCATTGAAAGGGGTGAGCTCATATGCTCAATAAGGATTAAAATATAGCGGAAACTTTCATAAATAATCATAAACATTTAAGGCAATGTAAAACTAAAACAAAAGCCTTTTAAAAATGAACTTCAGCATAATATGGCAAAGATAAAATGAAATAATTCCATTTAGTTATTCACATGGATATTCTACTAGTCGAATAATCACATTCAATATCAATAACCACTTTCAAAATGATGGAATGCATAATGAAGACTATCATAACCACGTAGCCAAGGCCTCGTGCCAAGACTACAAATAAGATTTTGTCAAGGCCTCATGCCAAGACACTAGTTTGTCTCATGACACCTACTGATGCATTAGGGAGCTATATCGGGCTCCACTCATCACTTACTAAGTCTAATGCTTTTCTCATATGAACAAGTTTAAACATAACATAAACATTCATATTAAAACTAGCATATGAAATGTCAATACTTTAACCACAAACCATGAATGGTATAAAAATAGTACATCCACATTAAAACACAACTCATTCGATACAATATGGAAGATTGTATTGTATCAAATTAACCTCAATCGACAATAATGAAGGATATTGACATAGATTAAAATAATCATCCAATTATTAAGAGAAATATCCCACTTTTTCTTGAAAACATTTAAAAGTCACACTATTTGTCAAGAAGACTTTTAAAATAGATTTTTGAATCAAAGTGTCCCAAACCACTTTGAAACTTTTAAAAGTAATTTTGATTTTAAAACTTTAATGTCCATATAAATAAATCCTTAAAACCATTTTTAAAACATGGACATTAATGACAAAGATTTAGAATAATAAATCTTTAAAACATTTTAAAATGATATTTTAGTTAGAGTTCCTAACCAAAAGAGAGACAATTGAATACAAATAATTGAGGTAATAAAAACTTTGTAATATCATGAGAATATAGGGATTCATGATATACTATTTCAAAGTACATTATATACACAATATAAAAGTGATTTGGTGTATTACAATAAAGGATTCTCAATGGAATGTAAATTGAGATGAAATCTCTCATAAAGGACATATACTTAGGTTAAGGATAAATCAACGAAATAATTATGTGCGAAAAATATAAATACACTCAATAAGATTGGATATTCAGCGTAAAACAATCAAAGGACATTCATACATATTCTTGTAAAAACAACACCAACGAATTGGATGTTTAACTCAACAAATCGAGATTGAGTAAAAATTACTCTTATCAAGTTCATACCGATGACTTGAGAATTTATCAATGGAGTGATTATGTGTATAAAAAGTATATCCAAATAAAGGGGAGTGGAAATTATGATATAATCAAATGATTAGTTATTTTACACATAATCTTGGAGTAAAATAATCAATGAAGTATGCGTAAAGCCGAATGAGTGGAAATTGAAATTTCAAATTCCCTTATCGATTTGGTAACTTAAGAAACATACACCCATTAAAGAAGGATCATAAAATGATGATGTAAATATCCACAAAATAAAGTATATTACTCAATGAATACAATCATGGACAGTACACACACCACATGCAATAAATAAGTGGTGAACAATGGAAATCTCACGGAATTAAAATGGAGATAAGAAATCCCTTAATTTGTACCTTTTCCTTGGTCGAGGTTAGGTTAACCTCCTGTATAATGGTGAAATAATTGTTATTGAATTATAAAAGAATAATATAAATTAATATTATATCATATATGATCTTTTAACATTGATTTGTTAATAATATCTTAGTATTATCGTCATTTTGGGTTTTAACGGATTCGTTTTTCTTTATATTATTTTTTATGTGAGCCATATTTGTTATGGATGGGATGTATATTATTAATATCCAGAATTATATCTTTTATCTAAACATTATTTTTAATCATAAAATGAATATTATACTTGAATGGATATGATGGGGAATGAATCTCATTGCGTTCGTGGAGACGGTAGTCCGTACGTACGCACGAGCGGCAATATCATTATTTTGATATTAAAATAATATATAATTGGATAGTGTATCATATATATAGAATAAATATCATGTTATATTTATTATTTATATCAATTAAACATCATTATTATATGCATTCAAATAATAATATTTTGAATAACAATTACACCACGACATGGAGACTGTAAGCCGTACGTACGCACGTATGGTGACATGTCATTCAAAGGATGGATATAATACTAAATATGGTTGCACCATATTTATAATAACATCAAATTATATAGAATATACTGGATTTATTATTTTAGAATGGAAAAAAAGAAATAAGCAGTTGAAGAAGAAATGAACTTGAAAGAGGGTGGTGAAAACATTACCTCTTAATCTGGTTCTTCCTTTTGATTTGATCAAAAGGGATCATTAGGATGGATTTATGATCAAACTAAGGCCTCTAGGTCAAAGTTAGGGAAGTTCAGAGAGTATTTGGGCAGGGTTTGGCCGAGCCAAAAGGCTTTTAAGGTATGAATTAGAGAGAAAGGGGAGTTCCCTTTTATAAGAGGGGTGAGGGGCACCATTGGAAAAGCTAGAAATATTTTTTTATAATAAATTCATAATCAGTTTATAATGGCTCCAAAGTGGATTATTTAAATTTTAAGGTGGGTATGGGTCGAAAACAACTCAACCAATATGTTTTAGACAGGTTTGGGTCACTATATTAACCTTATCTTTTAGTTTTAACTCTTAGTTAATTAGTTTGACATTTACCATGTCACTTTGTATTTTTATATTATATAGTTAATAAACTTACTATATACATCCAAGAGACCCCCAAGTGGTCCATTAATGACACAACTATCATGATATAAGTCCTTTTACAGAACATTATATTTTTAGGAATAGAATATCAATTAATAATATAATATTTATTTTAAAAGATCATTTATGTCATTTTTGACACTATTCAATAATTGATTTTTTTAAAGTCTTAATAACTTTATTAATTCAAAAAAATTCATTTAAGAAATACTATCATGTAATATTAACCAATAAAATTTGTGGATGACATAAAAATTTTTATATTATATTTTTTTAACATTTATAATACTAATTATTTGATTCTTTCATTAATAAGAAAAATACTGCATTGTTATTGTGTCATAAATATATTTAGTTATTAAATGTATAAAAATTATAAATAAAATACAATTATGTAGGAAATATTTTTATATTTCTAATGAATATTTATATTTGAACATATAACATATATAACCCTATGTAAAAATTGTTTTTCAAAAAGATATATGTGTGTGTCATTTTTGTATTTATTTTAACTTAATTAATATAAAGTGTCATT
Source organism: Viscum album (assembly GCA_963277665.1). NCBI lineage: Eukaryota > Viridiplantae > Streptophyta > Magnoliopsida > Santalales > Viscaceae > Viscum > Viscum album. The sequence continues at coordinate 308,986,926 of OY728133.1, read as the reverse complement.
ATCACTTACAAGTTGATCCATGGGGTCCCAAAATCGACGAAAAGATGACCATGGTCGGACATGTATCAAACAATAGGGTTAGGACACGTTTTAGGGTAAACTTATATTATTATAATATTATTTGTTTACCCTTATTTACTGGATTTACCCTTTAACCATGGTAAATAAAATATTTACCGAAGTAAATATTCAAAATGTCTAAAAAAAAGAGTTACCTATTTACACAATTTGGACATCCAGATTCAAAATATGGAATCCATTTTTCCAAATTCAAAACACAAAAGTGGCAGAAATTAATTTAAAATTAATTCCTGACGTAAAAACAAAAAGCGTGTTTTTATGAAATAATAACTATCAAAAGATTGACACTTTTTTATGTCCGGTTTAAATGTGAAATTATGTCCAATGACAAAAATTGTATTAAATGGTAAAAATATATTCTAAATATACTTTAAAACCACTAAAATTCATAATTTATCACTAATAATTATTTTGATTAAAAATGTTGTTTTTAATTAAAATTTAGTAAGTTTCACTATTCATCAAAATATAAAAGTTATCCGAAAAGTACCAAAATTTCACCCTAGGATAAATTTGATATTCTGAATCCAAAAATTAAGTCCATTTTCAATGATAAAATGTATAAAATTTAAAAAAGTGGGTATTAATATTCATAATGGCTAGTTTGATTGGTTGTAGTGTATGTTAGAACTCGAAGTTGCGTATAACACACGCTACTGTATTATTCAAAGAGAAGCGTACCGTGGAAGCTTGGGGTGTTATGTTCTCCCCCCCTTCAATAAATTTCATCCTCGAAATTTTTAAAATTGGGCTTGGGAATATAATTTAATATCCCACATCGGAAAAAGAACCAATAAAACTATCACTTTAAAAGAACGAAAGAGAAGTAAAAAGGTCTCCTGAGATAACCTATACTAGGATTATATGTAGAAAAACATGGATATGGATGATAAAATAAGTGTCATGTTCTGATGGAGAGGGACAGAAAATATGATCAGGAGAAAGTTAACAATAAAAAAACCGTAAACTTGTGATGGAAAAAATGCTCATTAGTTTCCCAGTAGGAAAATTAAATAGACAACATTTTTTGTTTTAAGTTACATTACATAAATATGAGGAATTCAATTTTAATATTGACTAAGAACATAAATAGATATACATACTTTTTGAGTAAAGTTTAATTCTTTAATAAATTCCTACTACTATCTCATTTTTAAACGATGAGTATTCTAGAAGACATGGTCACACTGAAAGAGATAGAATAAACTTCTTATAGAATCACATGATCCATAAAGGATAAACTATATATTTACCTTGTCTTTAGAGATTAATCAAAACCAAAATGGTTAGTATAAGATTCGATGATCCCCCAAAAGGATATTCCATTAGAGAAAGAAACACTAATCATAATTTCTAAAATTAAACCAACAATACCCCAAAGATAAATAAATACCATTCAATAAACAATTGTACTTAAAATCCTTCAATATAATCCAAACTAATATTGAAAACAAAAACTTAGAAGAATTTGGTTATGTAGTCTTCCACATTAAATTGTATCTCGAAATGATATCAACTACTCTTAAAGTCGCACAATTAAAAGTAATTAACCTAATCACATATTCTATATTATAGGATAATAATTTCCATAAATAACCCAAATCACTATAAATACACAATAAAAACATATAAAACAATCCACCATTACTCCTCAAATGAAATCCCATAGTATTCTATTTTCCTTGGGCATATAGTGTTCCCAACAAGGCAAACATCTTCCAAAATAACATTTATCACTTAATCACCAAATCATTTTCTTATACTAAGGGTATTCACTTGATAAGACATAAGATCCCAAATCAACTTATTATTGATCAATAAAATCATTTAACTAAAAATAATTAGTCACACTAACCATGGAATTCACATAGTCTAGTGGTAGGCGATAAATCCCAATCGTACTTTGGTTATGGGTTCGATTCTCATAGCTTTTTCCGATGCGACGGGTTGTCACACGGTCTATGCGTTTTCCTTTTTCAAAAACTATATTTTATAACATTACCAAAATGAGATAAGTTCCTCAAAATAAAAATAACATAATTTTAACCGGAAATGTTATCTCATACCTTGCATTTTCATCCCAAAATATAATAACTTGTAATTGCATCAAACCCAATGATCATATAAAACCAAATGGTTATTTATAACTATATCCACAAGGGAAAAGATAAGACTTCCCTAAATATCATTCTCACATGGAAAACTATGGGGTTAAAAATAAAAGAGAAAATTATTCCAAAGTAATCCCATCAACAAGGAGCATTAATACTTTTAAACATTTCTCCAACCATTTATTTCTACATAGCTTCTTCTTTGACCAGGAAAATATCCTATAGAATAGGGAATTCACTCGGGTAATGGCCAGGTCCCCTACATTTACAGAAAATGACTGTAAATGTATTCTTGGGACCATTTTTATTTTCTTCCATAGTACTCTTCATTTTTCCTCGGTAATTCTTCACTTTATGTCCTTCTTTCCGGCACGTAAAGCATTTCTTTGTTCTTTTGAGACACTTTCCTAGGTGTCTCCTTCCACATTTCCTGCATGATGGAAATTTAGGATTATTTTCTCCATGTTCTCTACTGTTGGAGCTCATATCATTCATCACCTTTCTCTTCTTTGTTGAGTCTGGGAGTTGGTTAATATATATGTTGTTGATCATATTTTTGGAAAACTGATTTGGCATGAACATGATATCTTTTATGCCTATAAAAATCCCATTTTGTTTCTCATTTCAACCATGGTTCCCACCTTGTACATCATTCTCAAAGTTACTATGACTTCCTTGGACTCCAGCCATTGACTAAAACCAGAAAGCATTGTGTGAGAAACAGTAGTCAGAAAATCATTTAGATAATATCATGTCACCATATTCTCAATTTGAGACACATTAGGATTAAAAAAGGTCATTTAATCTCATAATAATTTAAATCGGTTTGTAAAGAAAATGTAAATTATCCTAAGCATATCCCCCGGGAGTGTCGTAACCAAGAGTGCAGCAAGACCCGTTGTCATGCACCCGTTCCCGTTCGAGTCTAGCTCAAAGCGGTGTTTTTAGGTTTTACCCCTAGGTACATCTATGCCAGAGCCGCCTCTACCTGATCGTATCCAGACAGGGATGTATTGCTCGAAAAACTCACAAAATCTCTACAATACCAAAATTCTAGAAAGTTATTCTATACTAATCCTCAAAGTCTATCTTAGGTCTATGTTCTCTAATCAGAGTTTATCTAAATCTAGCATCCAAGGTTTGTACTAAACTTTCTCTGATACCAACTGTAACTCCCCGACCCCAGTTACCCAGAGTCGGTGCATTATTACTTAATATTGGCATGATCACAAAATATCAAGTCTCTAAAGACCGATTAGTTTAGTATCCTTGGAATAACTAGATACATTCATAAAGTTTACATTACATATTAAAGTGAAAACTACTACAACAGCATCTTGTCTTCAAATCCCCTCATTCTATCCCTTCTGGTCATTCATAAATGACATCTTCACATCCTAGGAAAAATAAAACATTAAAAGGGGTGAGCTTAGATGCTCAGTAAAGATAAAAATATAGCGAAAACTTTCATAAATAATCATAAACATTTAAGGCAATGTATAACTAAAACAAAAGCCTTTTAAACTTGATCTTCCGCATAATATGAAAAAGATAAAATGAAATAATTCCATTTAGTTATTCACATAGATATCATACTAGTCGAATAATCACATGCAATATCAATAACCACTTTCATAATGATGGAATGTATAATTCCAGACTATCATAACCACGTAGCCAAGGCCTCATGCCAAGACTACAAATAAGATTTTGTCAAGGCCTCGTGCCAAGACTATAGTTTGTCTCATGAGACCTACCGATGCATCGGGGATCTATAGTAGGCTCCACCCATCACATACTAAGTCCAATGCATTCCTCATATGAATAGGTTTAAACATAACATAAACATTCATATTAAAACTAGCATACGAAATGTCAATACTTTAACCACAAACCATGAATAGTATAAAAATAGCACATCCACAGTCAAACATAACTCATTCAATACAATATGGAAGATTTTATTGTATTAGATTAACCTCAATCGACAATAATGAAGGATATTGACATAGATTACAATAATCATCCAATTATTGAGAGAAATATCCCACTTTTTCTTGAAAACATTTAAAAGTCACACTATTTGTCAAGAAGACATTAAAAAAATATTTTTGAATCAATGTGTCCCATACCACTTTGAAACTTTTAAACATAATTTTGATTTTAAAACTTTAATGTCCATATAAATAAATCCTTAAAACCATTTTTAAAACATGGACATTAATGAATTTTTTTTAGAATAATAAATATTTAAAACATTTTAAAATGATATTTTAGTTAGAGTTCCTAACCAAAAGAGAGACACTTGAATACAAATAATTGAGGTAATAAAAACTTTGCAATATCATGAGAATATAGGGATTCATGATATACTATGTCTAAGTACATTATATACACCATATAAAAGTGATTTGGTGTATAACAATAAAGGAGTCTCAATGTAATGTAAATTGAGATGAAATCTCTCATAAAGGACATATCCTTATGTTAAGGATAAATCAACGACATAATTATGTGTGAAAAATATAAATACAGTAAATAAGACTGGATATTCAGCATAAAACAATCAAAGGACATTCACACATATTTTTGTAAAAACAACACCAATGAATTGGATGTTTAACTCAAAAAATCGAGATTGAGTAAAAATTACTCTTATCAAGTCCAACCGATGACTTGAGAATTTATCAATGGACTGATTATGTTTATAAAAAGTATATCCATAAAAAGGGGAGTGGAAATTATGAGATAATCAGATGAATAGTTATTCCACACATAATCTTGGAGTAAAATAATCAATGAAGTATGCATAAAGCCGAATGAGTGGAAATTGAAATTTCAAATTCCCTTATCGATTTGGTAACTTATGAAACATAAACCCATGAAATAAGGATCATACAATGATGATGTAAATATCCATAAATTAATGTATATTACACAATTAATACAATCATGGGCAGTACACACACCACATGCAATAAATAAGTGGTGAACAATGGAAATCTCACAGAATTAAAAGTGAGATAAGCAACCACTTAATTTGTACTTTTTCCTTGGTCCAGGGTAGGTTAACCTCCTGTATAATGGTGAAATAATTGTTATTGAATTATACAAGAATAATATACATTAATATGATATCATATATGATCTTTTCACATTGATTTGTTAATAACATCTTAGTATTATCGTCATTTCGGGTGTTAACAGATTCGTTTTCCTTTATATTATTTGTTATGTGAGCCATATTTGTTATGGATGGGATGTATCTTTTTCATATCCATAATTATATCATGTCCCTAAACATTATTTTTAATCATCAAATGAAAATTAGACTTGAATGGATATGATGGGGAATGAATCTCATCGCGTTCGTGGAGATGGTAGTCCGTACGTACGCACGAGCAACAATATCATTATTTTGATATTAAAATAATGTATAATTGGATAGTATATCATATATAAAGAATAAATATCATGTTATATTTATTATTTACATGATTTAAACATCATTATTATACGCATCAAAATAATAATATTTTGAATAACAATTACACCACGACGTGGAGACGGTAAGCCATACGTACGCACGTATGGTGACATGTCATTAAAAGGATGGATATTATACTGAATATGGTTGCACCATATTTATAATAACATCACAGTATATAGAAGATACTGGAGTTATTATTTTAGAATGATAAGACAATGAAAGAAGAAGTTGAATAAGAAATGAACTTGAAAGAGGGTGGTGAAAACATTACCTCTTAATCGGGTTCTTCCTTTTGATTTGCTCAAAAGGGCTCCATAGGATGAATTTCTGATCAAACTAATACCTCTAGGTCAAAGGGATGGATGTTGAGAGAGTATTTGGTTAGGTTTTGGCCGAGCCAAAAGGCTTTTAAGGTATGAATTAGAGAGAAGGGTGAGTTCCCTTTTATAAGAGTGGTGAGGGGCACCTTTGGAAAAGCTAGAAATATTATTTTATAATAAATTCATAATCGGTTTATAATGGCTCAAAAGTGGATCATTTAAAGTTTAAGGTGGTGATGGGTCGAAAACCACTCAACCAATATATTTTATACTGGTTTGGGTCACTATATTAACCTTATCCTTTATTTTTAACTCTTAGTTAATTAGTTTGACATTTACCATGTCCCTTTGTATTTTTATATTATATAGTTAATAAACTTACTATATACATCCAGGAGACCCCCAATTGGTCCATTAATGATACACCTATCATGATATAAGTCATTTGGAATAGCCTTAGATTTTTAGGAATAGAATATCAATTAATAATATAATATTTTTTTTAAAAACTCATTTATGTCATTTTTGACACTATTTAATAATTGATTTTTGTTAGTCTTGACAAATTTTCTAATTCGAAGAAAATTCATTTAAGAAATACTAACATGTCATATTAACCAATAATATTCTTGGATGACATCAAAACTTTGATATTATATTTATTTTAACATTTACAATACTAATTATTTGATTCATTCATTAATAAGAAAAATACTGCATCATTATTGTGTCATAAATATATTTAATTATTAAATGTCTAAAAATAATAAATAAAATACCATTATGTAGGAAATATTTTTATCCTTATAATGAATATTTATAGTTGAAAATATATCATATATAACCCTATGCAAATTTTTTTTGCTAAAAGATATAAGCTTATGTCATTTTTGCATTTACTTTAACTTAATTAATATAAATTGTCATTATCACTTACAAGTAGATCCATGGGGTCCCAAAATCGACACAAAGATGCCCATGGTCGGAAATGTATCAAAAAAATAGGGTTAGGACACGTTTTAGGGTAAATTTATATTATTATAATATTATTTGTTTACCGTTATTTACTGGATTTACCCTTTAACTAGGGTAAATAAAATATTTACCGAAGTAATTATTCAAAATGTCTAAAAATAAGAGTTACCTATTTACACAATTTGGAAATCCTGATTCCAAATATGGAATCCATTTTTCCAAATTCAAAACACATAAGTGGAAGAAATTAAATTAAAATTAATTCCCGCTGTCAAAACAAAAAGCCTGTTTTTAAGAAATAATAACTATCAAAAGATTGACACTTGTTTATGTTCGGTTTAAATGTGAAATTATGTCCAATGACCAACATTGTATTAAATGGTAAAAATATATTCTAAATATACTTTAAAACCAATAAAATTCATAATTTATCACTATTAATTAGTTTGATCAAAAAAGTTGTTTTTAATTAAAATTTAGTAATTTTTACTATTCATCAAAATATAAAAGTTATCCGAAAAGTACCAAAATTTCACCCTAGGCTAAATTTGATATTCAGAATCCAAAAATAAAGTCCATTTTTAATGATAAAATGTATAAAAATTTCAAAAATATGGTATTACTATTCATAACTGCTGGTTTGATTGGTTGTGGTGTGTGTTAGAACTCGAAGTTGCGTACAACACACGCTACTGTATTATTCAAAGAGAAGCGTACTGTGGAAGCTTGGGGTGTTACATTAAAACCCTAAAATGCCTCTAAAAAATTTAAAAACCCTTTAAACACCAAAATCATTAAAAAAACTCTAAAAATATTTAAAATCCTAAAAAACTCAAAAAAATTAAAACCCTAAAAAACTAAAAAAACCCTATAAAACTCAAAAAACCATAAAAACCCAAAAAACCCTCCAAATCTTGAAAACCCCTAAAAAAAATAACAATACCAAAAAATACCTAAAATACCTAAAAAGGTAAAAACCCTAAAATCCTTGAAAACCCTTAAGAAAACCTTAATAAACTTGAATCACTTTAATCCCCTAAAAAACTGAAAACGCTAAAAATCCTAAAACCCCTAAAAATACTAAAAACCTTAAAAACCATAACAACCCCTTGATCCTAAAAAACCATAAAAACCCATAAGTACCCTAAAAATCACTAAGAAATCTAAAAACCCTTTAAACCCCTGAGACATTAAATAAATCTAAAACACCTTAAAACCCCTAAAAACTCAAAAAACCCAAAAAACCCAAGAAAAGTCTAAAAAACTCTAAAATCCCTAAAAATGCCAAAATATCCTTAAAAAACATAAAACAATAAAAGTCTTAAAAATACCTAAAAATTTAAAAAACCTTGAATACCCAAAAAACTACAAAGAAAACCATAAAACCCAAAAAAACACATAAAACCCCTAAGTAACCTAAAAAACCTGAAAATACTAAAAACCCTAAAACCTTAGAAACCATAAAACCCATAGAAAACCTATAAAAGTACTAAAAATCCCTAAAATATAAAAGAACTCTAAAAACCCTAACAAAAACATAAAAACCAAAAAATACTTATAAACTAAAAAATATAGAAAAGGTAATATCCCTAAAACCCCTAAAAACCCTAAAACCCAAAAAACACAAAAAAACCTTACAAAAACCTAAAAACACAAAAAAAACATAAAAATCCTCAAAACTATAAAAAATACTAAAAACCTTAAAAAACCTAAAACCCTAAAAAACATAAAAATCCTAAATATCCCCAAAAATATCTAAAAATTTAAAAAACCCTGAAACCCGAAAAACCCTAAGAAAACCTTCAAAAAATAAAAAAAAAATTAAAACCCATAAAAAACCTAAAAAGTGTTAAAAATCCTAAAAACCTATAAAACCCGTCAAAATCCCAAAAATCTCTAAAAATCATAAAAATCATTAAAAAATCCCTAAAATCCATAAAAACTTTTAAAACCCTAAAAACCCTGAAGAACCCTATGAAAACCTTAAAAACATAAAAAACATAATACCCTACAAAACCTAAAAAATGCTAAAAAAACTAAAGTACCCTAAAAACCCTAGAAACCCCTAAAAATCATAAAACCCCTAAAAACCTTAAAAACAATAAAAACACATAAAACCCCTAAAACCCCACTAAAAACATCAAACACCATTTAAACCCCTAAAAAAGATAAAAAATTATAGAGACCCTTAACAAACATAAAAAACTAAAAACCCTGAAAAACCCAAAAAACCATAAAAACCATAAAACCCTAAAAATCTCTAAAATGCTAAAAAACCCTAAAAACTGAAAAAACCTAAAAAATCATAAAAAGATCCCAAAAAATCCCTAAAAATATAAAAATGCCTAAAAACCCTAAAATATCCTAAAAAACATAAAAACATAAAAACATAAAAACATAAAAACACTTAAAACCTATAAAATACCGAAAAAATTCTAAAAATCTTAAAAACCAAAAAAAATCCTAAAACCTTAGAAAACCATAAAAATACTAAAAATCCCTAAAAATACTTAAAAATATTTTAAAAAATAAAAACCCTAAAAAACTCTAATCGAACCTTAAAAACCTAAAAACACTTCAAACACCTAAAACCCCTAAAAAACTAAAAATCCTAAAAACACTAAAAAACCATAAAACCGTAAAAACCATAAAAATCCTAAAAACCATAGAAAAAATAAATACCCATAAAACCCCTAAATTTCAACTAAAAACTCTAAAAACTCAAAAACCCTAAAAACAGAAAAAACCATAAAAAACCTAACAACCCTAAAAACCCTAAAACCCATAAAACCCCTAAAAACCATAAAAATCCATAAAAATCTTGAAAATTACCTAAAAATTACAAAAAACATTAAAAAATCTAAACAACCCAAAGAAAACATTAAAAGACTAAAAACACTTAAAACCCTTAAAAACCTAAAAAAATGCTAAAACCCCTGAAAAACCTAAAAAACCCAAAAAACCTTTCAAAATCCATAAAAAACCAAAAAATCAATAAAAATCCTAAAAAATCCCAAAAAATACCTAAAAAATGTAAAAAACCCTAAACACCCTGAAAAAACCCTAGAAAAAAAATTAAAAACCCAAAAACAATTTAAACCCCTAAAAGCCCTAGAACCCCTAAAAACCATAAAACCCCTAAAAACCTTAAAAACCCAAAAACCCAAAAAACCCAAAAAACCACCAAAAACTTTAAAAATCACTTTAAATCACTAAAAACATTAAAAAAATATAAAAATATTAAAAACCCTAAAAATTAAAAAATATACTATAGAAACACAAAAAGCCATAAAACCCCTAAAAAACCCTCAAAATACTTAAAAACCATTAAAACCATTAAAATCCAAAAAATTTCATAAAAATCCTTAAAAATTGGAAAACCCCTAAAATCCTTTAAAAAACTTAAGAAAACCATAAAATCAAAAAACACTTAACACCCCTAGAAAACCTAAAATAAGCTAAAAACCCTAAAACCCCAAAAAAACCATAAAAATCCAAAGAAAACCCCTAAAACCTTAAAAACCCAAAAAACCCATAAAAACCCATAAAAAGCATAAAAACTACTAAAAAAATATAAAAACCATTCAAACCCATAAAAAGTTAAAAAACTCTAAAAAACCATAAAACCCCTAAAAAACTCAAAAAACCCTAAAACCCCTAAAAAACTAGAAATCCCCAAAAACACTGAAAATCCCAAAAAACCCCAAAAAACCATAAAAATTCTAAAAACCTATAAAAATTAAAGAAATGATTAATACCATAAAAAACTCCAAAACTCTAAACAATATAAAAACCCTCAAAATCCATAAAAATCCAAAAAATCCAAAAAAACATAAAAAATACCTTAAAATACCTAAATGTGTAAAAAACCTAAAAACCCTAGAAAAATCCTAATTAACCCTTAAAACCATAAAAAATTTAAATCACTAAATACGTAAAAAACCCTGACAACTCTATAAGACCCCAAAAACCATAAAAACCCATAAAGGCCACAAAACCCCTAAAAACCTTAAAAAAACTCTAAAACCCCATAAAAACCCTAAAAACCCACTAAAAACTATACCACCCCTTTAAACATATAAAAAATTTATTAAACTATAAAAACATTAAAAACCCTAAAAAACTCAAATAATCCCCTAAAATATAAAAAACGATAAAAATGTTAAAAAACCAAAAAAACTCCAAAAATCCCCTAAAATCCCAAAAACCCCAAAAAACCTTTAAAATCCTAAAAAATCACTAAAAATATCTAAAAAGTTAACAACCACTTAAAACCTTGAAATCCACGAGAAAACCTTAAAAACCTAAAAAAACTCAAAACCCCTGAAAAACCTAAAAAAGCTAAAAACTCTAAAACCGCCTAAAACCCCTAAAAACCATAAAAACCCTAAAAACCTTCAAAATCCCAAAACCCCATAAAATTCAAAAAACCATTAAAATATCTTACAACTCTCTATTTATAACTTCTAGTATTTTTTTGTGTATAATTTTTAGATATTATATGAATAATTTTTGAGACTAGACGCTGAGATAGCAAGAGATTCTAAGGCCATATGTGCCTGGAATAAATGTTTGAAAAATATTAAAATATTTAACAGCACGTGTGTGAAATTTTCTTGAAAAGGTGGATTAACTCTTAAATGAGTTCCTAGATTAGAAATCTAAGGGCACCGTTGTATTCAGAGTAGCAGCTTTACCCTAGGAATGACCTAACATTGGTCAGCACATGTCATTTGTGAAAACGTTTTTGGGGGCGTGAAATAAATAAAATTAATTAAAAGTAAGATTTATTTTATTTTTCTTTCACACTATGCCTTTCTCCTCTATAATTTCACATCTAGGACCTTTGTATCAGGGTTTTCTATTAAACCTTGGAGACCTAGGTTATGTTTGAGGAGAATGTTCTTAGTGGATGACAATAGAGTAGGATCAGATTGTGGATCGTCTTGACAGTGGAGTTGAAGGATCTTGAGAATGGGGGAAATAAATCTTTTATTCATCAACGATTGATCCAAACTCAATGTAGGATGTTTTTTATGTGCATTCTTCCCCATTTTTATTCTGCGATGAACACAAATCAATCGATGGATGGATTGATTTGCATATCGATCGCCTTGCAGGATGTGATTTATTTTTCAAGGTTTATTTGGGGGAATTTATATAAACATATTCATTTTTTATCATTTGGAAGTTAATGGATATTGACATGAACATTGATTGAGGTTTGTTCCTCTTATTTTTTGTTATTTGCTCCCCCGATTCCTCATTCGTCGTAGGCATTCTTTGTTTGGCCCGCAACTCAAATATTCCTGATCAATCGATCATTATTCACCCTTTTCTTAGTGAAACTATATGATATTGTAGATCTAGTATTATCATGACAAGACAGAGTTGTGACGATGGAGATAAAGTGAATTGGATGACAGAGGATTCTCGATTCCTTGTTCTTCGATGTTCTTTGGCACGAAATGAAGAACGGCGGTTTGATTCGATTTCCAAGAAGATCTAGAGATGAAATTCAATTTACGATGAAGATAAGGCATGTACGACATTGGATATTCAATTTTGTGGCCAGTCAACCATCAAATCTAATACAGATTTCCATCTTGGATGTGCGGTGGAAGAACAATGGTTCTGTAAAATCCCATAGAACACGACGTGTAATCCCAGATTACACGAAGTGGGCCCCCTGGCTATGGTAGTAGGGTTTGTCCAGAGTTAAGGATCACATGGTGTGTGAACCCTATCACATAGCGTGTGACCTTACCCAGTTAACTCGATGTGTAATCCAAAGAGTACATAGATATGGGAAACAATAAACGGCCAAATGACATGTCGTTTACTTGTACATGGACATAGATTAGTGTACATATACAGATACACAGAAACAAATTCGATAAACTGAAATGGACAGGAAACATGGGTAGGGAACCATGTTTCTCTATATTTTATGTACCTATATGCCATTTATATTGAGAGTACATGCTGTGTGAGGATTTCCACACATGAAAAACTTGGAATAGATGGACACACTGTGAAACCCCTCAGAGTTGTCGTGTACTCCCACCAAGGGTACATGAGGCTCTTCTATTTACCAGTTTGGAGAAGTATATGTTTAGTGAATTCCATTGATCCATCCCTCAATGGTATATTTCAAAATTACATCCACATAACTATATTGTGATATCTTATTGAGGTCAAGTCTTAGATAGAGTTATGGTGTCTCTCTGCAAGACTGGAGTGCGATATTATATCATCCCTAGTGGAGTTTGGGGAATCATCATGACCTCATTGAGTAGGAAATTGATCCTCTATCTAGTAGGCCTCATAAGTAGGGTTTGTGGAATCATTGGCATATGATCCCATTCACAACAGGTTGATCTAGATTAAGATTTTCACGACCCGTCCTTAGGGCCCATGCCGTGACTACCCCAAGCCCACCTTCCATAGGCCAGGGGCTGGAGACTAGCACCAAGGCGTAAATCCTGGTAAAAAGGGAAGGACTTGCCTTCGTAAAGTAAACCACAAACACCATAGATCAAGCAAGCATAAGTAAACACTAAGTAAAAACTGAGTACAACAGTAAGTGAGGAAAAGTAAGTGGGCCAGAATACAAACCCAAACTGAAAGTAAAGTACAACTCGAAAGGGGAAAACAACAACTGAAATTAAAGCCGCAGCATCGAGTCGTCCACTGGAAGTCCCACCTGAAGGGTGAGTACAGATAGCCTCCACAGCTCCTCGGGTCCAGCCGTCCGCTCCAAGTACGTCTCGCCCAGTGGTCCACCTTTAGGTACCGTCCTGCTCCACAAGCCTCTACCCCGATCAGCATTGTCCCTCGTCTGCAACCAACACAACGTAGTACGGGCATAGCTCGTGCAGGGGTGAGTATAAGCTACTCATTAGGGACCCCGAGAACCCCGAAGGTCTTCCAGAATCCACAAAGGATAAACCACAAAGTAAAGATACAATCACGAAGTAACATTCGACACTGCTTAGTTATATGCCCATACATATACCAAAGTCATTAATTCCAGTACGCTCCAACATCCGAGCTCGAGTACAACCCAGTCCACATAGGAAATAAAAACGTAAATCCACACAGGACAGCACAACACAATCCACATAGGAAAGAAAACAGGATTCAGCTCACACAGGTATACTTCTTCGTAAGAAGATAGAGATGATCCGATATTGCCACTGATTCATCTAAGTCGTCGGACCCACAAAGGATCGATAGGTACTAACCCCCACAATGACCCAAAAAGGATCTGACCCACACAAGATCGATAGGTAACTAACCCCCGTAATGACCCAAAAAGGATCTAACCCACACATGATCGATAGGTAACTAACCCCCGCAAAGACCCACACAGGATCGGATGCACACAGGATCTGTAGGCGCTGGCCCACACAGGACCGCTGAGCGCTGACCCACACAGGATCTGTAGCACTGATCCACGTAGGATCTCTGAGTGTTGTAGCCGTCGTCTAATCCACTGAGGATCTCTACACAGTCATCGTCGTCGCAGTCGCAGCCAGCTCTAGGGTTCCCGCACACAACAATCTCATTCGGGAGGGTCCGATCCACGAGCCGAGAGGCTGATACATCAACTGAAACATAGTCCAGAGTTGATGTATCCAAAAGTTCTGTATTGTCAATAGAAACTCAACATTGCAGACGGCGCGTCAATCAGACGCCCGATCTGAGAGTTATTGGCTTTTTCGTCTCAGGGGCCCGGTTGGTTTTTTAAGGCAAAACCAACCCGAACGTACTCCACCATCATCCAAACCTCATGTGGAGTAATCCAAAATATCCGTCTCTCTAAGAGGAAACCAACAAAGTCGACGGCACGTTAATCGGACGTCCGAAGTTTAAGATATAAGCGTTTCCGCTCCGAGGGCCCGGTTGGTTTCGTGTACGAACCAACCCGGCCAAACCCAAAGTATTCCGAAACCTTGAGTGCAATATACCGAAACGACCGTCTCGATCCAAGGATCACATCTCCGCTGATGGTGTGTTGATCAGAGGAAAATATCTCAAGTTATGAGAAAAAGACCGAAATGGTCCGAAAATGGGGGGTCTAGGCCCGGACCGACCCGGCCCAACCCCCCCGGGGTCGACCCGACCCGGGTCCGACCCTGCTGGCGCGACCCAGCCCGGCTGGGCGCGGCCCGACCCGGTCTGCCCAAGTCGGCCTGGCTCGGCCGGGGGTTCGACCGAACGGTCGAACCGTGCGGGGGGCGCTGCCCCCGCGTGAAGAGTCGCGGCCCCGCGTGGGGCCGCCCTTGCCAGCGGACGAGGCAGTCGGCCGCTTCCCGCCTCCCTCCGGTCCCGCGTGGCCACAGGACAGTGCTGCTGCTGCCGCGGCTTCAGCCGGGGCAGCTCCTTCCGGCAGCGCACCGGGCGCCGCCACCACCTGCCGCCGGAGCCGCCGTGCCGGCGCCGCCATGCCGGCGAGGCGCACTGGCGGGCTTCTCCGCGGACCACCGGACGAGTTCTGGTGGTCGTAACTTCGCACCATCTTCGCCAAAGGTCCTCCCGAGGTTTTTTATTCACTGGGAGGACCTCGCATCACCCGTGCGTCCTGCTTTGTCGACGTCCGCCGTTTTGTACACCAAGAATGAAAGGAGCGGTGGGTTCGGACTTGTTCGTTAGTCCGCACCCACCGCGTTAGCGGTTTTAAAAGTTTCACAACAATTTTAACAACCATGGACATAAATCAAAAAGATTTAAATGTATAAAACACCTAACTCTTCGTTGTCGTCGGACGTGAGTTCGTCGCGGAATTGACCGTCGTGGAAGGAGAGGATCGTCGCGTCACTGTCGTCGCGGTACACGGCGTCGCGTCGACGATCTCCGAGGGTCATAAACACTCAGATTTTAATTTCACGTTTAAACCCAAGTTGAGGATAAAATCCAAAAAGAATTAGAGAACCGTAATAACCTACCTCAAGCAGTTGATGATCAGATATTGTTGCAGGGAAGAAACGTCGCGGAAGAAGCGTCGCGGAAAGAGAATCGTCGGCGTTGCGGAACACGGCGTCGCATCATCGATCTCCGAGGGTTCGGCGTTCTTCGCGTTCTTCGCATTCTTCGCAAAGGAGGATGAAGATCACAAGCCTTAGAGTCTTCTCCAAATCCTCTCAACGAGAAATCCTCAAGAAAGACATGCGTTTGTCTTATTTTATTTACATTCCAACAAATTGAAAAAAAAGTTAAGAAACGAACCATTAATTCGGTTAATTAATGGAAACGTCTTAACTGTCCAATTAAAAGGAGCGTTAAGAGTTTTAGAAAATGCACCAGTTGACTTTCATTAAAGAGGAGTTTTGGAGGGTGCGTTACTTAGAGGAAAAGAAACGGTGGGGCTCATGCGGGCCCCACCTCACAAATATCCTACCAAGAGGGTAGGATATTTTGGGTTCCACCCAATCCGCTTCAACTTAGCTTAAGTGGCTTTAAGTGGCTTTAAGTGAAATAAAATAAAGTACTGCGACAAATTTATTTTATTTCACTTAAAGCCACTTAAAGCCACTTAAAGCCACTTAAGCTAAGTTGAAGCATATAGGGTGGAACCCAGAATATCCTACCCTCTTAGTAGGATATTTGTGAGGTGGGGCCCACACGAGCCCCACTGTTTCTTTTCCTCTATGTAACGCATCTTCCAAAACTACCCTTTAATGAAAGTCAACTGATGCGTTTTCTAAAACTATTAACACTCCTTTTAATTGGACAGTTAAGACGTTACCATTAATTCACCGAATTAATGGTTCGTTTCTTAACGTGTTTTTCAATTTGTTGGCATGTAAATAAAATAAGACCAACACATGTCTTTCTTGAGGATTGCTCGTTGAGAGGATTTGGAGAAGACTCTAAGGCTTGAGATCTTCATCCTCCTTCGCGAAGAATGCGAAGAACGCGAAGAACGACGAACCCTCGGAGATCGACGACGCGTCTCCGTGTTCCGTGACGCTGATGATTCTCCTTCCGCGACGCTTCTTCCGCGACATTTCTTCCCCGCAATAATCTCCGATCATCAAATTCTTGAGGTAGGGGATTAAGGTTCTCTAATTCTTTGTGGATTTTATCCTCAACTTGGGTTTAAACGTGCAATTAAAATCTATGTGTTTATGACCCTTGGAGATCGTCGACGCGACGCCGTGTACCGCGACGACAGTGACGCCCCTTCCGCGACGCGACGATTCTCTCCTTTCGCGATGGTCAATTCTGCGACGAACTCACATCCGACGACAATGATGAGGTAGGGGTTTGATTCATTTAAATCTTTGTGATTTATGTCTGCGGTTGTTAAAATTACTGTGAAACTTTTAAAACCGCTAACGCGGTGGGTGCGGACTAAAGAACAAGTCCGAACCCACCACTCCTTTCGTTCTTGGTGTGCGAAACGACGGACGTCGACAAAGCTGGCCGTACGGGCGATGTGAGGTCCTCGTAGTGAATAACGGACCCTGGGAGGACCTTTGGGGAAGACGACACGAAGTTACGACCACCGGAACTCGTCCGGTGGTCTGCGGAGCAGCCCGCCGGAAGGAGCCGCCACGGCTGAAGCCGCGGCGGCAGCAGCGCGGTCCCGTGGCCACGCGGGACCGGAGGGTGGCGGGACGCATCCGGCTGCCGTGTCCGCTGGCAAGGGTGGCCCCACGCGGGGCCGCGGCTCTTCACGCGGGGGCAGCGCCCCACGCACGGTTCGACCGTTCGGCCGAACCCCCGGCCGAGCCGGGCCGACTTGGGCAGACCGGGCCAGGCTGCACCCATCCAGTGCGGGTCGCGCCAACCAGGTCGGACCCGGACCCGGGTCGGGTCGACCCGGTTCGGGCCGACCCAGGGGGGGTTGGGCCGGGTCGGTCCGGGCCCAGACCCCCCATTTTCGGACCTTTTCGGTCTTTTGCTCATAACATAAGCTACAGGCCTCCGATCGACGCAACGTCAGCGGAAATGTAATCCTTGGACCGAGACGGTCGTTTCGGTATATCGCACTCAAGGTTTTGGAATACTTTGTGTTTGGCCAGGTTGGTTCATACACGAAACCAACCGGGCCCTCGGAACGGAAACACTTATATCTTAAACTCCGGATGTCTGATTGACGTGCCGTCGACATTGTTGGTTTCCTATTAGTAAGACAGATCTTTTGGATTAGTCCTCCTGAGGTTTGGATGCAGGTGGAGTACAGTCGGGTTGGTTTTGCCTTAAAAAAACCAACCGGGCCCCTGGGACGAAAAAGCCAATAACTCTCAGACCGGGCGTCCGATTGACGCGCCGTCTGCGACGTTGAGTTCCTGTTGACAATACGGAAATTTTGGATACATCAACTCTGGAATATGTGTCAGTTGATGTATCAGCCTCTCAGCTCGTGGAGTGGACCCTCCCGAATGAGCTTACTGTGTGCGGGAACCCTAGAGCTGGCTGCGACTGCGACGACGACGACGACTGTGCAGAGATCCTCAATGGATTCGTCGATGAATACAGCACTCAGCGATCCTATGTGGATTAGTGCTATAGATCCTATGTGGGTTCGATCCTGTGTGGGTCAGCGCTCAGCGGTCCTGTGTGTTCCAACACCTACAGATCCTGTGTGGGTCCGATCCTGTTTGGGTCTTTGCGGGGGTTAGTTACCTATCGATCCTGTGTGGGTTAGATCCTTTGTGGGTTATTGCGGGGGTTAGTTACCTATCGATACTGTGTGGGTCAGATCCTTTGTGGGTCATTGCGGGGGTTAGTACCTATCGATCCTTTGTAGGTCCAACAGCTTAGATGAATCAGTGGAAATATATGATCATCTCTATCGTCTTACGAAGAAGTATACATGTGTGAGCTGAATCCTGTTTGCTTTCCTATGTGGATTGTGTTGTGCTATCCTGTGTGGATTTACATTTTGCTTTCCTGTGTGGACTGGGTTGTACTCGAGCTCGGATGTTGGAGCGTACTGGAATTCATGACTTAGGTATATGTATGGGCATATACCTAAGAAGTGTCAGATGTTACTTCGTGATTGTATCTTTCCTTTGTGGTTTATACTTTTTGGATTCCGGGAGACCTTCGGGTGTCTCAGGGTCCCTACTGAGTAGCTTATACTCACCCTTTCATGGGCTATGCCCGTACTACGTTGTGTTTGTTGCAGACGACGGACAACGCTGATCGGGGTGGAGGCTTGCGGAGTAGGACGATACCTAGATGTGGACCACTGGGCGAGAGGTACTCGGAGCGGACGAATAGACCCGAGGATCTGTGGAGGCTATCTGTACTCACCCTTCAAGTGGGACTTCCAGTGGACGACTCGACACTGCATCTTTACTTTCAGTTGATGTTTTCCCCTTTAGAGTTGTACTTTACTTTCAGTTTGGGTTTGTATTTTGGACCACTTACTTTTCCGCACTTACTACTGTACTTAGTTTTTACTTAGTGTTTACTTCTGCTTGCTTGATCTGTGGTGTTTGTGGTTTACTTTACAAAGGAAATTCCTTCCCTTTTTTCTGGGATTTATGCCTTGGTGCTAGTCTCCAGCCCCTGGCCTATGGAAGGCGGGCTTGGGGTAGTCACGGCATGGGCCCTGAGAACGGGTTGTGACAAATTGGTATCAGAGGAGTTCAGTTCTACCATAGAACTTGGGACTCTGATCTTTTTCTATGTGAAGCAATAGTGTTAAGAGTATTGGGTGTGGTTATCAGTTCAGGGAGTCCAGTGTTGGTGCGGCGGCCGATGTATCCGTACACCAGGACCCTGGCTTCTGATTTTCGACTTAATGCACGAAAACATTGATTGCATGTGTATTTCAAGTTTTCTTTGTGATTACTTTGTGTCAGATCACCAGGTATACTGTTCTGACAGTGGCACACCTGTTTCATTTTCAGGATGGCCCCACGATGGCAGCCATCTAGGGTTCTGAGAGTTGAGCGTGACGACAGCCCACCGAGTGATGAGGCCTCGGTGAAGGGCCCTTTGACAGCTGAGGCACCAGCGGTACCTCTACCTGTTGAGCCACCGATGCTTCCAGCCCCAGCCGCTAATGATGCACGTCGCCTTAGTGCACTGAATGAGTTCCAGTGCCAGCGACCGCCCAGGTTCCGCGGGGAGACGGACCCCCAGGCAGCCGAGGACTGGCTAGAGACAGTGGTATGAGTTTTCCGGTTAGTGAGGACACCAACAGACCTCATGGTGATCCTCACAGTGAGCCTACTGCACACGGCAGTGGGCCGATGGTGGAGCCTGATGCTCCAGACGCATGATGAGGCATCTCTTCTCTGGACAGACTTTGAGAGCCTCTTTCGCTCAGAGTTCATCCCAGCCACCCTCCCTGTAGTGCGCATCCAAGAGCTTCTTCAGCTGCGGCAGGGCAGATTGACGATCGCCCAGTACTCGGCGAGATTTACCGATCTCTCGCGCTACTCGACATACATGGTACATGACCCATTCTTCCGGGCCCGAACCGTTGAGCAGGGATTGAGGCATGAGATCAGGGCATCGCTGATCTCCCTCAACATTCTGACTCAGGCAGGAGTACTGGAGAGAGCCCTTTTGATCGAGAGCTTTCTTGCTGAGTCTACACCAGCGACGAGACCCACCGCAGGGTGGCATGTAGTAGAGTCTTCTGCAGCAGGCAGTTGACGAATGACTCATGGGTCCAGGCAGACCAGACCCTCAGGAAAACGACCTCCGGACACGAGCTCAGCAGTGTGGGGCACTCAGTGCGGAGCTAGTCTTTCGAGAGGCAGGCAATGCTACACATGCGGCGGGCAGGGCCACATGGATCGTGACTACCCGACCCACCATGCTGAGGAGCAGTAGACGGTTGAGGGGCCACCCAGGTAGAGGCAGAGGGTCGACCATGGCGGTCCATAGGGAGTAGGCGAACGAGGCAGAGGAGCTGGTCGAGCGACAGGTAGTGGGCGATGCTTTGAGGCTCTACCACCACCACCACCAGGAGGTCCACCCCGACCACCGGGATCTAGCGGGCAGAGACAGGCACAGCTTCAGACAGCGGAGGCCTATGACCACGACGCGCCTAAGATGATTTGAGGTACTATCTGTGTCTATTCCACCCTTTCTGCAGTTCTTATAGACACATAAGTGAGTCACTCTTTCATAGATGCTGCCCTTGTTCAGAGCTCGAAGATTCCAACTGAGCCGTTGGCTCGATCCTTACGGCTAGAGACTCCTACAGGAGCAGACTCGATGATTACGCACTGGTTCCAGCAGTGTGAGCTTACTCTAGGAGGCGAGAGCTTTGACTGGGATCTTCTTTTAGCAGCGTCGAGGCCTTATGATGTCATCTTGGGCATGGATTGGTTATCTACAGTCCATGCACAGATTGACTGTATTAGGCGCAAGGTGCGATGTGTACGCACCGACGGGAGCAGGTTCACCTTCACCGGCGAGAAGGGAGCCTTCACAGCACATGATGGAATCTCGCAGAGGAGAGGACAGCCCATCACTCATCAGTTGGCTAGCCTCATCCTAGGAGCAGTTGACGTGTAGAGTCCTGGTTTTCCTGCAGTGGTGGATCAGTATGCAGACGTCTTTTCCGACGACGTTCCAGGACTACCTCCTCGCAGAGAGGTAGACTTTTATATTGACCTTTACCTCGGGACAACCCCGATATCGACTCCAGCATATCAGATGGCTCCCACCGAGCTTCGATAGCTACGGGTACAGTTGGAGGACTTGCAGGGCAAAGGTTTCATCAGACCCAGTGTTTCACCCTGGGCTTCCCCGATATTGTTCGCCAAGAAGGCGGATGGTAGCTTGTGACTTTGTGTCGACTATCGTCGCCTGAACTAGGTGACAATGAGGAACAAGTATCAGCTACCGAGGATTGATGACCTCTTCGATCAGCTCAAGAGAGCACAATGGTTCTCGAAGATAGACCTCAGGTCAGGCTATCATCAGCTTAGAGTTTGGGATGAGGACGTGCAGAAGACGGCCTTCAGATGTCGGTATGGCCACTATGAGTTCTTGGTTATTCCCTTCGGTGTAACCAATGCTCCAGAGGTGTTCATGGGACTCATGAACAGGATCTTTCAGCCATACCTTGATCGATTTTTTGTGGTCTTCATCGACGACATTTTGATATACTCGACGACTGAGGAGGAGCACGCCTACCACTTGCGTGTTGTACTAGACACAATTCGAGAGAACCAGCTTTATGGAAAGCTCTCGAAGTGTCAGTTCTGGATACGTGAGGTCCACTTCTTGGGACACGTCATCTCTGAGGCAGGAGTTGCGGTTGATCCGACGAAGATCGAGGCAGTGCTAGATTGGGAGCCACCCAGGAGCGTGACGGAGGTGAAGAGTTTCTTGGGACTAGCTGGATACTACCGGAGATTTGTGCCAGACTTCTCCAGAGTTGTGGAACCACTCTCAGCTTTGAAGAAGAAGGGGAAACCCTTTGTGTGGTCAGACAGATGTCAGTAGAGCTTCCAGGAGCTGAGATAGAGATTGACCAGCGCACCTATCTTGAGGTTGTCGGAGGAGGGAGTAGGGTACGTAGTCTACTGCGATGCATCAGGGACCGGACTCAGATGTTTCCTGATGCAAGAGCAGGCAATGATCGCCTATGGATCATGTCGGTTGAGGCCGCATGAGAAGAACTACGCTACCCATGACCTGGAGTTAGCAGTAGTGGTCTTCGCTCTGAAGACATGGAGACACTACCCGATGGGAGAGCGCTTTACAGTCTTTTCTGACCATTAGAGTCTCAGGTACATCTTCTCTCAGAAGGACCTCAACTTGAGATAGCGGCGATGGCTTAAGTTCCTCCAGGACTATGACTTTGAGATAGTCTATAATCCTGGGAAGGGGAACGTAGTAGCCGATGCTCTCAGCAGGAGGACGGTCATTCAGCTACTTGAGGAGGAGACAGAGTAGCTAGCCTCTTTGCAGATATCCTTCGTGGATAGGGATGGAGAAGCCTTCCTTCAGTCTCTCACAATCACCCCTCCACTACTGTAGCGGGTCAGAGAGGAACGACATGGGGACGTTGACTGTGAGACACGGCGTGCACAGATATCCTCAGGACATGCACCTGATGGTTTCTCCTTTGGAGAAGAGCACGACGTCCTTTTCATAGGATGTACCTTGGTACCAGTTTCTTTATGGGAGGAGGTGTTGAGGGAGTTTCACACTTCTCCCTTGGCGGTACATCCTGGTGTGGCGAAGAGGTACCAGGACCTCAAACGACAGCACTGGTGGATGGGCATGAAGAAGGCTGTGGCAGAGTTCGTTTCTCGATGCCTCACCTGCCAGCAGGTGAAGGAAGAGCATCAGGTACCAGCAAGATTGGTACATCCCTTGGAGGTCCCGGAGTGGAAGTGGGATGGAATATCTAGGGACTTTGTGACTGGACTTCCACGCATTTCCAGAGGTCACGACTCCATTTGGGTGATTGTCGACCGACTCACCAAGTCGGCTAACTTGTTACCCATCAGAGAGCTTGGGGAGTCTCTACGTTTAGGAGATTGTACCGCTTCATGGTGTGCCATCATCTATCATCTCTGATTGAGATGCTCTCTTTACACCCCGGCTTTGGAAGGGGTTGCAGGAGGCATTCGGGACGCAGCTACATCTGAGCACCGCCTTTCACCCTCAGACGGATGTTCAGACGGAGAGGACCATTCAGACTCTTGAGGACATGCTCCGCGCATGCATCCTCGAGTTTGGTCGTAGTTGGGAGGACCACCTACCCTTGGTATAGTTCGCGTACAACAAAAGCTACCACTCCACCATCAGGATGGCACCATACGAGGCGTTGTACGACAGACCTTGCATATCTCCTTTGTGCTGGACATACCCTGGGGAGTCAGCACTTGTGGGACTAGAGATGGTCCAGGCCACGACAGAGAAGGTCCAGATCATCCAAGAGCAGATGAGGACTGCTCAGAGCTGGCAGAAGTCCTATGCTGACAGGAGCCGGAGGCCACTAGAGTTTGCGGATGGCAACCACGTCTTCTTGCATGTCTCACCTAGACGTGGATTACAGAGATTTGGCCGAGGTGGAAAGTTGTCTCCATGCTTCATCGGATCATTCTAGGTCCTCATAAGCATTGGAGAGGTAGCTTATCGCCTGGCTCTACCACCTCAGTTGCACCAGGTGCACGACGTCATTCACATATCTCAGCTGAGGAGATACGTGCACGACTCGACGCATATCATTGACCTTGGGAAGATAGACGTTGATGATGGGGAAAATTTTGAAGAGATTCTGGTGGAGATCGAGAATCGACAGGAGTGGGTCCTATGTGGACGGTCGATTCCTCTAGTGTGCATCAGGTGGCAGCACATGAACCTCCAGGAGAGCACTTGGGAGCGGGAGGCTTAGATGCATGATCAATACCAACTTTTGTTTCCTTAGTTTATGATGTATCTTTACGGGGACGTAAATCCCTGGGGTGGGAGTGATATAAAGAACCGTAAAATTCAAGGAAATGTTTTTCTTAATTTTCTTTGGAATATTACAAGAACGCAGTTTCTGACGACACCTGATTCCGAGGCCCGGTGTGCCCAGAATCATTTTTCGAAGTTTGGCTCGGGTACGTTCAGTGAACGAACGAGCCGGTTTTTCTAACTTCTGAAACGGTACTCGGAATCGAATTCTAGAGGCACCGATGGAATCACAATGCCAGTATTTGCTTAGAAACTCCTTTTCCGGAGTTGCTTTTTCTCGGGTGTGGTTTTTAATTTTTGGGGTTAAGTCAACTTTATTTTATTTTCTTAACTTAACCCCAAAAATTAAAAACCACACCCGAGAAAATGAAACTCTGGAAAAGGAGTTTCTAAGAAAATACCAGCGCTGCGATTCCATAGGTGCCTCCGGAATTCGATTCCGAGTACCGGTTCAGAGGTTAGAAAAACCCGCTCCTTCGTTCACTGAACGTACCCGAGCCAAACTTCAGAAAATGATTCTGGGCACACCGGGCCTCGAAATCAGGTGCCGTCAGAAACTGCGATCTTGTAAAATTCCAAATAAAATTAAGAAAAAAATTTCCTTGAATTTTACGGGTCTTTAAAAAGATCATGGTGCCCCTAATGGTTTTGGGCATGACCCCCTCTTTTTGTATCATAGTCTTCTTTTACCAACATGTTCTCTTTTGGTGGGACCCAAACAAGATAGGCCACTTCATCAAGTGTCTCCAATGATATCATGGATTAATGAGTGATTTATATTATAATGAGGGTGCTCTGAGAAGAATCCTATGGTCGAAAGTTGGTTATAACCACCTGATGGTGTGGTGTCTCTCTTTAGTATATCTGGGTCCTTTTACTACTTGTATCTATTATAAATTGTTACATATTGTATTGAGATGACTATACTAGGTACTTCGAGTTTAGTGTTTTTGGGGAATCCAACTGAGTATTGTTATACTCACCCCTGAACAGGCATTGCTCGCATGTGTCGCGTATTATATAGACGGTGGCTATTTTAACAGTGTCCTAGGAGGATAAGGAGTGGGTGGATCATAGCTATAGCTGGGCAGAACGAGGTGTATACTGGGAGCATACCTAAAATTATTCCTCACCCTTGGAGCAGGTTAGACTTATTATAGTTTCAGTTTTAATTGTGTACAAACTCTTTGTGGTGGGCTTGTATTTTTCCATTTTTAAATTTTCTTTACTTATTGTTGTACTATGGTTGTGGGATATAGTTTTATTCATGTATTGGCCAATTAGTAGTTTTTTTTACATTTAATCATTTTTTGGGATTGAATATGTGTTATTGTGTATACATACTTATGAAATGCATCCCATGTTAGTGATTATCTATTCGGTTCTAGTCACCATCCCCTAGCCTATTGGAGGTAGGCTTGGGGAGTTGCAGAACAATCCCCATTGGGACGGTTCGTGATAGAGTGGTATCAGAGAAGGTCAGTTATAATTTAGGACTGAGAGACTATGAGGTTGGTTTGGGGAAACAATGTGAAGTGTTTCGAGTTCGTCTTTTAGGCCAAGGACTCCAATAATGGTGTAATGGTCGATTTATCCATGTAGTAGCACTCTAATCACCAGAATTTTGACTCGGTATATGAGAACACTAGTTTTAGGAAAAACATGGTACATGCATCATATAGTAATGGTTGTGTTTTCCATTTCCTTTTTGAGTCAGCTACCCAGATATACTCTATTGACTGCAGTGTATCTTGTTTTATTTTATGATGTTTCTACATAGACAAGCATCTGGGATTCCACCGCATGATCATGAGGATGATCCTCCCAGGGATGAAGCATTGGTATAGGGGCATGTACCAAAGATAGCACCTTTGGGTGGTTTACCAACTATACCAACACCCGTTGATCAGTAGCAACTACTGGCACTAACAGTTGAGGATGGACGCATGCTGACTGCATTTCACGAGTTTCATAGGTAGAGAACTCCTAGGTTTTGAGGTGATATATACCCCTATATGGCTGAGGATTGGATAGAGGAAGTCATCCATGTTATCCTTCTTGTGGGGATGCCTTCTGATCAGAGAGAAGTCTGTGTGTCTTCTTCAGGGCTCTACGAGGTGATGGTGTAGCTTGGTTACTCAATCACAAGATGAGACAACTATTTCCTAGATATACTTTTAGAGTCTATTTAGAGAGAAGTTCTATCTAGACACGTTTCAATAGTTACACATACAAAATCTTATGCATTTGTAGAAGGGAAATATGACCATATCAGATTATTCAGTGAAGTTTACAAATCTCTCACACTACTCTTTGGATATGGTAGGGGACCAGTTCTTCAGGGCTTAGAACTTAGACCAGGGATTGAGATGAGACATCAGTTCATCAGTGGTATGCCTTATAATTTATACCTATGATGGGGTACTTGAGAGATCCCTATTGGTAGAAAGTTTCCTAGAATATTAGACACCATTTGTGGGAGCTTGTAGTGGGAATCCAGTAGCTGATACCTTGGTAGAAGGTAGACTATGGTAGTCATAAGGATCTAAGTGGGTCAGGAACTTTAAGAGGATATCTTAGGACTCAAGTTCAATGGTGCAGGGCACTCAGGGAAGATTAAATTAGCTAAGGTATATATGGTGTTTCTCTTGTGACGGTTGGGGACATATGTAATGATATTTCTCGAACCATCACATAGCTAATCGAGAGATAGTCGAGGGACCAATGAGAAAGAGACATAGATAGGATTAGGGTGATCCATAGGAAAAAAAATATGGTAGAGGGGTAGGTAGGGTAGTAGGATGTGTTCAAGGGATTAAATTTTTAACACCACCACCCCCAGGTGGTCCACACCAAGATCAGGGAGTTGGTGGGTAGGGATGATACCAACTACGGGCTATGGAGGCTTATGACCCCGAGGATCTAAGGATGTCATGAGGTATGATCCATGTCTTTTTTACCTTAGATGCAGTTTTGATAGAAACGTGTGCTCTTTATTTTTTTCATTCCATGAATCTTGTTCGAGACTCAAATATTCAGGTTTAACCGTTGACTTGACCCTTACACTTGGAGACTCCTATAAGAGGAGACTAAATGTTTACAAAATGGTATCGATAGTGTGACCTGAATCGTGGAAGTGAGAATTTTGTTTGGGATCTCTTGATAGTAGCATCAAGGCATTACAACACCATTCTTGGTATGGACTGGTTATCCATGGTTCATGATCAGCATGACTATTTTAGGAAATAGATGCAGTGTGTCCACAATGATGGAACCAAGTTTTCCTTTTTTGGTGAAAAGAAAATCCAAGTAGTATATGATGAACTCACACATAGGAGGGTGTATCTGATTACTCATCAGTTGGCTAGCCTAACCCTCAGTGCAATGGATGTTATTAGTCCTTAGTTTCCTGCAGTGGTGGAAGAGTATGAGGATGTATTTCTTGAGGATGTTCCAAGTTTACCTTTCCACTATAATATAGACTTCTACATTGATCTAAACCCCTGAATGACACCACTATATAATCCTAAATATTAGATGGATCCTGTAGATCTTTGTGAACTAAGGGTGCAATTAAAGGATTTGTTGAGGAAGGGATTTCTGAGACCCTGTGTTTCACCCTTGGAAGCCCCAGCTTTATTTCCAAGAAGGTAGAGGGAATATTGAGGTTATGTGTGGATTTTGGTGATTAAACCAGGTAAATAAGAAGAAAAAAATCCATCAACAAGGATCGATGAACTCTTTGATCAGTTAAAAGGGGCACAATGGTTCTCAAAGACTGACCTCATATCAGGCTATCACCAGCTATGAGTACAGGATGAGGATATACCGAAGAAGACCTTCATATGTTTTTATGAACACTATGGGTACGTGGTAATGTAATTTGGAGTGAATAACACCTCAGTAGTGCTCATGGGACACATAAATCAGAACTTTTAACCTTTATTATATTGGTTCTTGGTGGTCTCCATTAATGACATCCTTCTGCATTCGTCATTTGAGGAGGAGCACGCAAGACAATTGAAGATGGTCCTGGACACACTCTAAGAGCCCCAACTTTATAGGAAGCTCTTGAAGTTCCAGTTTTATATTTTAGAGGTCCTTTTTCTGGGACACATCATCTCATAGATTGTATTTTCAGTGGATGTAGTGAATGTTGAGGTAATGCTTTCTTGGGATCCACCTAAGAGAGTTACCAAGGTGAGGAGTTTCCTTGGATTAGTAGGGTACTATTGAAGGTTTTTACCCAACTTCTCTAGAGTATAAACACCCTTTAAATCTTTGACATGAAAGGATAACACTTTTTTGTGGATGTAAAAGTGCCAGCATTTCTTTTAGGAGATAATTCAGAGGTTTAATAGCACTCTGATCTTGAGGATACTGGAGGAAGGTGCCAATTACATGGTATTCTGATATGCATGAAGAACTATTTTTGGTTATGTAATGATGTAGAGGAAATAAGTGATTTCCTATGGTTCATTCCTATTGAGATGTAATGAAAATAATTATGTGACCCATGATCTTGATTTTGCAGCAGTAGTCTTCACTTTGAATATTTAGAAACACTACCTGATGGGCGAGCGGTCTGTCGTCAACTCTGACCACAGAAGTCTCAAGTATATATTCTCTTAGATGGATATGAACTTGAGATAGAGGAGATGGATATAGTTACTCAAGTAATATGAATATTATATTATCTATACTCCTGGGAAGGGAAATGTGGTGTAAAATTCTCTTAGTAGGATATCTAGTTCATAGTTGCTGAACGAGGTGTTAGAGAAGTTGGACTCATTTCACCTAACCATTATATATGGAGATAGAGAATCTTACCTCTAGTAGATAGATTCCACACATCTACTATTATAGAGAGTTTGGGAGGAACAACTTGGGGATATTAACTACAAAACCCTACATGCTCAAATATTCACATGGCATGCGCTTGATGGGTATTTAAAAGGTGTGGAGCATGTCATTATTTTCAGAGGACGCATAGTAGTACTAGTGGAATTGTTGGAGGAGGTTATTAGGGAGTTTTATATGTCCCCTTTTGTGGTATATATAGGAGTGGAAAATATGTACAAGGACCTATGATGTCAGTTTTGGAAGTCAGGGATGAAGAAAGGGGTTGTATAGTTTGTTTCTCGATGCCTTAATTATCATCAAGTGAAGGATGAGTACCAGGTTTCAGTGGGTTTAGATGAACCCCTTGATGCTCTAGAATAGAAGTGGGATAAGATATATATAGAATTTTTAAGGGTATTACCACATATATACTGGGGATACAATTCCATATGGTTGATCATTGACCAGCTCACCAAGTCGGCCCACTTTATAGCTATCTGAGAGAAAGTTCATTAGAGAGCTTCAGAAGCCTCTACATTAAAAAGATAGTTTGAATCCATGGATTTCAATAAATTTTTTTCTTGATCACGATGAAAACTTTACATACTAGTCATGGATGGGATTACAAAAGTTTTTTGGGACCCATTTATGATTTAGCACAACATTTCACCCACAAAAAGAGAGGCAGACTAAGCAGACCATTCAGGTTATGGAGGAAATGATGCAAGCTTGCATGTTAGACTTTGGTCATAGTTTGGAGGATCACCTACCACTGGTGGAGTTTTCATACAACAATAGATACCAATCCACCATTGGAATTTCACCATTTGAATATTTTTGTGAGTGACATTATTGGTCACCACTTTGTTCGATTGACCAAGTAGAGTTAGCACTCAAGGGCCCAGAGTTGGTGTGAGGTACTATAAAAGGTGCAGATTATCTAGGAGCAGATGAAGACTATCCAGATCCATCAAAATTCCTATGATGATAGGATATGGAGTACCTTGGAGTTTGAGTAACGAGAACATGTGTTCCATTAGGTTTTACCTTAATAGGGATTATAGAGATTTGGCCGAGGAAATAAGCTATCTTCGAGGTTCATAGGCCCTTTCTATATACTGTATAGAGTTAGTGAGGTGGTATACTTCTTGTCTCAACCTCCATAGTTAGATGGAGGACAAGAAATCTTACCCGTTTCAGGGATGAGGAGGTATGTGCATGACCCATCGCACTTCATCAACTAGGGTGAGCTTGACATTGAGGATGAAGTGAATTTTGATGAGTACCAAATAGAGATAGAGGATTAGTAGGATTTGATCCTTCATGGGTGATTGATTAATTTGGTGTGTGTCTAGTGGTATTACAATAATATCTATGAGAGAACATGGGATTAGGATGCTCAGATTCATGCTCAGTACCCTCATCTTTTTGAGTAGCCTTTGTTTTGGATTTTTAACGACACAAATCCCCAAGGTGGGGAGAATTTAACATCTCATATTTTTTATG
Organism: Viscum album; assembly: GCA_963277665.1. Lineage (NCBI taxonomy): Eukaryota > Viridiplantae > Streptophyta > Magnoliopsida > Santalales > Viscaceae > Viscum > Viscum album. The sequence goes on along the minus strand of OY728133.1, from coordinate 308,956,201 downwards.
TGTATTATTTTAAGATATTATATGGATTATTTTTGAAACTATGTTCTAAGATGGTGTGTGACTCTGAGGATCAGAATAAATGTTTGAAAAATATTAAAATATTTAATAGCATGCAGGTGCAGTTTCCTTGAAAAAGTTGAATAACTCCTAAACAAGTGTATATATCAGAAATTTGAGGGCATTTCTTGGATTAATAGTAGAAACTTTACCCTTGGAACGACCTAAAATTGGTCGGTGCAGGTTGTTTGTGAAAAAATTACTGGGGGAACGAAATAAATAAAATAAATTAAAAGAATTATTTTTTTTTCTTCAACGTAGCGACTTGATCTCATATAATTTCACACCTAGGGACACTGTCTCATGGTTCTCCCCTAAAACCTAGAGACCTAGGCACCTTATAACGAGAATGTTCTTGGTAGAAGACAATAGGGTGGGATTAGATCATGGATAATCTCACCAGAGGTGTTGAAGGACCTCATTAATGATGAAAATGTAACCATTCTTCATCGATGATCAATCCCAAGTCTAGGTAGGATGTTTTTTTATTTTGATTCTTCTCCATTTTCTAATTATGATATGAACTCAAATCAGTTGATGAATAAATTTATTTGAAGATAGATTAACTTCTTGGTTAGGATTTATTTTTCAGGGTTTATTTGGGAGAATTATATGAATCTATTCATTGTTTATCTTATGGAAATGGATCAAGATCGACACAAACGTCTTTTTATGTTTTTTCCTCTCATTTAGTTTTGTTATTTTCTCCCCTGATTAATTTTTCATCGTGGAAATTATTCATTTGGCCCATGACTTGATTATTCCTGATAAATTGATCATTGTGCACCCATTTCTTAGTGCAATGATCTGATATCATAGATCTGGGATCGTCATGACATGACATAGGTGTGGTGGTGGAGATGGAGCGAATAGGATGATATCAGATTCTTGATTTCATGTTATTTGTTTTGAGATGAAGAATGGTGGTTTGGTCTACTTTCTAAGTAGATCTGGAGATGGAACATGTTGATCAATGATGGTGAGGCATAAGAAACCTTATATCTTCAATTTCACGGTGAATCAAACCATAGATTGAAGATGGTGCACAGGCCAAGATGCACGGAGGAAGAACAATGGTTCTGGAAAATCCCATAGAACACGACATGTAATATGGGATTACGTGACATGTGGGCCCCCTGGATGCAGCGATAGGGTTTAGATGGAGTTAAGGATCAAAAGGCATGTGACCCATATCACATGGTGTGTGACTACCATCAGTTAACTTGGCATGTACTCTAGAGAGTACACAAACACAAGAAATAGTAAATGGCCAAATGGAAAACCATGTACTTGGACACAGCCATGACTTGGCATACACAGACTGGTACACAGACAAAACATAGATACACAGACATGGTCTAGTGATACGGGAATGGAACCATGTGTCTCTACACACTGTGTACTAATCCTACATTCCATGTATATGGATACTACATGTCTTGTGAGGATTTCTACACTGGTAAGACTTGGGATAGTTGGACATGTCGTGTACCCCCTCGAACACACCATGTAATCCCACCAAGAGTTATTGAGGCTATTCTTTTTCTATGTTTGGACTAGTATAAGTTGATTTAATTTCCTTTATCCTTCCCTTGAGGGTAGAGTGAAACATTACATCCACATCACTAGATTGTGATCCCTTATAGAGGCTGAGTCTTAGATAGAGTGACAGTGCCCCTCTGTGAGACTGAAGTGTGATCCTATATAATCCCTAATGGAGTTTATGGAATCAGCATGAACTCCTTGAGAAGATAATTGATCCTCTATCTAGTGGGCCACATCAGTAGAGTTTTTGGAATCGTTGGCATACGATACCTTACATAGGTAGTTGATCCATATTGGGTTCATGGTTTCCCTCAGTTATTCTGGGTGTGACCCTCTCTTTATGTATCATAGTCTTCTTGGACCAACATGTTCTTTACGGGAAGGGCACAAATGAGCTAGAACACTTCATCGAGTTTCTTTGATAATATCAAGGATTGAGGAATGAGTTCTCCCGAAACTAGCATGCTTCGAGAAGAATCACGAGGTTGATAGTTGGTTATGACCGCCGTATGGTGTGCTTATATCTCCTGAGTATATATTGGTTATTGTACTACTATATCTATTATACATCGCAACATCTTGTATTGTGATAACTATACTTGGTGTTTTGTGTTTAATGTTTTCGAGGTATCCTACTAAGTATTGTTATACTCACCCCTACACATGCATTGCCTGCACGTGTCGTGTTCTGTGAAGATGATAGTCATCTTGATGGTGTTCAAGGAGGACATGGAGTAGGTGGAGCATAGCTAGAGCTAGGAAGAACAAGGTGTTTACAGAGAGTGTATCTTAACTTAGTCCTCTTCCTTGGAGTAGGTTATACTTCTTACAGTTTCAATTGTACTTTGTGGTGTGCTTGTATTTGGCCCTCTTTACTTTTCCTTTACTTCATGTCGTACTTTGGTTGTAGGATATAGTTTTATGCGTACATTGGTTACGTAGTGATTTTTTTTACATTTGAGCATTTTTAGGCTTGGATATGTGTGTGTTTGTAATGGTACTTAGACAATGCCTCTCATTCTAGTGATATGCCTACATGGTGCTATTCACCAACCCTTGGCCTATTAGAGGCCGGCTTGGGGAGTCACGGCATGGGCCCCACTAGGACGATTCATGACATTAAACCCCTAAAAATGTTAAATAAAAAATCATAAAACACTAAAAAACATAAAAACCCCATAAAAACCCCAAAAACCAAATATATGCTAAAAATCCTGAAAAATCCCTAAAAACATAAAAAATCCCAAAGACCTTGAAAAACCCTATGAAAAAAAATAAAAACATAAAAACACTAAAACCCCTAGAAAACATAAAAAACTCAAAAACCCTAAAAACCACAAACACCTAAAAAACCATAAAAACCATAAAACCCCTAAAACCTTTAAAAACTCTAAAACCCATAAAAACCCTAAAACCCACTAAAAAGTATAAAAACACTTTTAAACCATAAAAATGTTAAAAAAGATCTAACAACCTTAAAAACCTAAAAAACCGAATAAAAAAAATCCTAAGACCCCCAAAAAACAATAAATGCCCTAGAAACCCTAAAAACCATAAAAACCTTCAAAAACACTAAAAACCTAAAAAATCATAAAAGTCTTTAAAAATTTAAAAAAATCCTTAAAAATATAAAATACCCTAAAAAACCTAAAAATAATAAGAAAACGATAAACATCTAAAGCACTTTAAACCCCTAAAAAACCAAAAACGCTAAAAAACCTAAAACCCTACAAAACACTAAAAACCCTAAAAACCCTAAAAACCTCAAAATCCCTAAAAACCCAGAAAAACATTAAAATAAAACCTATGATTTTTGAGTTGTGGACTGATATCTGCTCCTCCTGGCAGCATCTGGGACATAGTATTCGAGCTTTCAGGTTTGGCGGTAGAAATTATGGTGTCTTGAATCATGACCAGGAGGTGGCTGGTGAAGGGAAGAAGAATCAGGGAGAGGTGCAGGGGGTTGTGCACACAGATCCTCAACTCTTGAATTTGGTTCAGGTTGAGACCGGTGAAGGGGGGCGGGCTCAAGTGGGGGTGCATATTAAGGAAGTCGATGCAACTATTTCATGTGGGCATGAATGGACTGGTGTTGAGGGGGAGGCACCTGCAATTGGTCTACATTCTAGATCACTGAGCCCGAAGATTTTGTGGGATGGCCTCCCAGTTGTGCTGGGGGGGGACATGGTTCTATAGTAGGTGATCAATGTTTAGGTAAAGTAGCTATTTAGTGCCAACCAGAGCCCAAGGTGAGTGATATTTTCAAGTGATTGAGGAGAAAATTGAAGAATTTAGATTATGGAAGCTCCTTATGTAAGGAGGTTTCAACTGGTGGGATTTCTATTTCCTATGATAGCAGTATGAAGCAGAGCTAGGAAGCCATTCCAACTTTAAATCACTTTGAAGGAATGGATCTTAAGAAGGATGTGCCATGGTCTCCGATTGTTGAGGCTGGGAGTGTGGGGTCTGGTTTATAGGAGAGTGAGGTGCTGACCGTCACTACTAGGCATGATGGAGGGAGTGTGGCTCAGAATGTTAGTGAATCCGAGCTATTGTTGGATACCACTAGGATCTCAGATGGTGCTGTTGAGAAAGATAAAAGGAAGTTGCAGGTTCTTTCTCACAATATTGATGGGATTGTTGTGGATGAGGGGAAGGTTAGAAAGCTGCATGGGGAGGAGGGGCAAGGGTCTCAGGCTACTAATGTTGGGAGTGTGAGGTTTGTTGTACACATGCAGAGTGAGGTGTAGGTCAACACTACTGGGTGTAGTGGAGGGAGTGTGGTCCAGAATTCTAGTGAAGCTGAGCTGATGTTGGACATTATTGGGCACTCGGATGGTGCTGGTGAGCAGGACCAAAGGGTGATGTAGGGGATTGTGAACTATAGTGATGGGATGGTTGAGAATAATCCCTCTTTTTAGGGAAAGTAAGTAATATGCTTAGGGAGGAGGGGAAATTGCAGCTATCCCTGGCTGGTGTGGTGTACCCCCATTGTCTAGCTATTGAAAAACCTACCCTAGTAGTTCCTAGCATGCTGCAGTATGTGGTTTTTGATGCTTGTTCCCTAAATCAGGAAGCCTCCTTCATCCCTGATCAAGATTTTTTCCATGAGGATAGTGGAAGGATGAATAAAAAAATATGGCTATGATCATTAAGGAGATGGCATTGCTAGAGGTGGCCATTCCATATGGGAAGGAAAACAAACCTGTAGGGGTATCTTTAGATCCCTGAAAGAGGAAGTCGAGGAAGGAATATTCTACTTTTCTAATGGAAATGTACATGAGAGCCTCTTACAAAGATAAGAAAGTTCCCCCTAACAGGGGAGGTCGGTCTGTCAAGGTGAAAATGAATGTAGAGCAGCAACATCTCAGATATTATTACACAATATTTCTAAAGAAATATGAATCATTTGAATGGGAGTTGGTGGAGTCAGATGCTTCTTTTGGTTATGGAGCTGATGGAGACCCATTTGGGGATGGAGACGTTGATTTACAATTCCTACTTCTTTCTCTTCTTTTTTTTAGGTCATTTGGGGTCTTGGGTTTTAGGGGTCCAGGGTTTTTTGGTGTGGATTATTTGGCCACACCCCACCCTTGTCTGCTTTGCATTTCATGCCAGGAATTGCCTGGCCTTGCATCTTCCTTGCACTAAAAACCTAAAAATGCTAAAAACCCCAAAGTATCTAAAAAACCTAAAAACCTTAAAAACTATAATAACCCCTAAAAACCATAAAAAACATTGAAAAACCCATAAAACCCCTAAAATCCACTAAAAACTATAAAATCCCTTTAAACCCAAAAAAAGTTAAATACTTTACAACATTAAAACTCTAAAAATCTAAAAAACCGTAAAAAAACATAAAACCCTAAAAAACCCTAAAAACCCTAAAACCCTCAAAATCCCAAAAATCCCTAAAAAACCATAAAAATCCTAAAAAATTCCGAACAATGTAAAAGGCCCTAAAACCCCTAAAAATCCTAAGAAAACCTAAAAAAACTAAAAAAACTTTAAAAACCCTAAAAATTATAAAAAACCTAAAAACCCTAAAACCCTAAAAAACCCTAAAAAGCCTCAAAATCCATAAAAATCCTAAAAACCATAAAAATACAAAAAATTCCATAAAAACATAAATAATACAAAAAACCCTAAAAAACTAATAAATACCTTAAAAACCTAAAAATAGTTAAAAACCCTAAAAAACCTAGAAAACACTAAAAACCCGAAAAGACCATAAAAACCCTAAAAACCCTAAAAACCATAAAACCTTATAAAATATCATAAAAACCTATAATAACACTAAAAACTCTAAAACCCTATAAACCCCTAAAATGATAAAAAATTATAAAAATATTAAAATCCCTAAAAAATCAAAAAACCCTAAAACTCAAAAAAAAACATAAAAATCCTAAAACCCCTAAAAGCCATAAAACCCCTCAAAATCCATAAAAACCATAAAAATACGAAAAAATCCCCCAAAATCCCTAAAAATTTATAAAATCCATAAAAAACTTTAAAAAAACCCTAATAAAACCTTAAAAACCTAAACAAACTTAAAATAACCAAAACACCTAAAAAATGCTAAAAACCATAAAATTCATAAAAACTCATAAAACCATAAAAACACTAAAAACCCCTAAAAACATAAAAAACCCTAAAACCCATAAAACTCCAATAACCACTAAAAACTTCAAAAGCCTGTTAAACCCCTAAAAATGTAAGAAAAACTCTAAAAAACCTTAAAAACACTAAAAAACTCTTACAAACCCTAAATAATCCATAAAAACCCTAAGAAACCCTCAAAATCCCTTGAAACCCTAAAAACCATAATTATTTTAAAAAACCCTCAAAATACATAAAAAAATAAAACACATTAAAAACCTATAAAACAAAATGAAAACATTAAAAACCTAAAAATAATTTAAACCCCTTAAAACCTCAGAGATGCTAAAAACCCTAAAAACCCTAAAAAACCCTAAAACCCTAAAAACCCATAAAACGCATAAAATCCTTAAAAACCCCTAGAAACCCTAAAAAAGTAAAAAAAATACAAACCCTTAAACCCATAAATATATTAAGAAAATCTATAAAAAACCTTAAAACCCTAAAAAACTAAAAAAACCCAAAAAATCGAAAAATGATAAAAAAACTAAAAACCCTAAAAAACAATAAAAATCCATAAAACCCTAAAAATCCTAAAAATCTCTAAAAAACCTACAAAGCCTTAAAAATACTAAAAATTCCTTAAATATCCCTAAAAACGTTAAAAACACTAAAAATAATGAAAACCCATAAGAAAAATTTAAAAAACAAAAACATTTAAAATCCCTATAAATCCTAAAAATCAATAAAAACTTTAAAAACCCTAAAAAACCTTACAAAAACCGAAAAAAATAAAAATCCCTAAAATATCTAAAAATACCTAAAAATCCAAAAAAAATCTAAAAATCCCTAAAAACATAAAAAACCCTAAAAACCTAGAATAAACCCTAAGAAAAACATAAAAACTAAGAACACTTAAACCCCCTAAAAACCAAAAAAATGAAAAACCCTAAAAAAACCCTAAAAAACCCTAAAAATACCATAAAAACACTAAAAACCTAAAAACCCTAAAAACCTAAAAACCATAAAAACCCTTTATAACCTTAAAAACCCTAAAAACCTATAAAAACGTAAAAAGTAACTAAAACTCTATAAACCCTTTAAACCCCTAAAAACATTAATAAAACTCTAAAAAAAGTTTATAACCCTTAAAAATATCTCAAAAAATCCATAACAATCTAAAAGAACCATAAAACCATAAAAATCCCTAAAAATCCCTAAAACCCATAAATTTTTAAAAAATACATAGAAAATAAACACCTAAAAACCTAGAAAGAACCTCAAGAAACTGACACACACCAATCGTGGGGTGTGGAAAAAACTTTTATTTACTAAGTTTAAATGTAGTAAATATGTTAACCTAGGTTTTATCTAGATAGGAGTGCACAATAATTACATTTGTCACTTTTTAATTAGAGTAATAATTGAGTGTTTTTGTTTTTGTTTTTGGTTTGGAAAATGATAGAAATAGAACAAAAGAAGAAATTGAGGAATATATTAAAGATAAATTTTCAACACATGTGATCAATAAATATTATATTATATGGGTGATCATGTAGGATATGTTTTATAATTGAAATTCTATCCATGTTTCATTCTATTCAATCATCTTATGCTAAATCAATTTAAGTGAGATTCCACAATCGCTTCAACTCACTTCTTTGGTCAAATGTTTATGATAAGAATAGAACTTAAAAAAATTATAGTTTTTTCTACAATCATTTTAGTGTGTGATAGAGTTATAGTTAATATCCCCAATTGTCTTAGGAAATTCCCAATAAAGTATTGTTTATCCCAAATAATCAAGAATTTTCACCACCCCTCCCACATAAACTAGCGATCGCTAAGTACTTAACCACTAAGACCTGATCTTATTATATTGAATATAGACCAGAACCAAGTGGTGGGGGAAAAATTATCATTTATTAAATCAATAATAATAACTAAATATAAAATCGAATACGATTGCATAAGATAATAAATACTGTTATTAGAATTTGAAAACAACTTCACCGAAGAGAGAGTGTTTTTATTCAATCAAATGCAAGAACTAAAGAATTAAAAAAATAGAAAACCTGCCCTTCCCAAATCACCTCACATTTTTACCTAACCATGATAAGAGTAATTGAGAATAATGTGTAATATTAAGGTATTACAAAAATAATAATAATAAAAGAGTGAAAAGAAAGAACAACAATTTTCTCCTCCAGAATATATCCTTCAAAATGATAGCTTAGTTTCTCCCACCATATGGATAAAAAATACTGAAGTATATTTTTATAAGATTTTAGTAATGTATTTGGATAAATACCTTTGAAATTTCAGATCAATTGGATCCGTTTTTAATGAGTTATGTCCAAATTAAATGAGTTGACCTTTTTTGGCCGCCAAACACTATTCAACCAACCCCACTTTGACTGGTTTAAGGGTGGCCTTAATAAAATCCTATCTTCATGAAATTTAATTTATAACTTTATAGTCTATTTGGAATTATAACACAGCTAGAATAATCCTATTTGATGGTCAATATCCCGAGATATTCCTTATTTAATGAGGTATGGTCCATTCTACTGACCAGATTAAGTGTTCTCATTGACCTAATTATTTGGGCATGTGGGAGTTCCAATTGAATCTAGTTCTAGAAGATTAATTTTTATCCCATGAACATATAAATTATAAAAAATGAATAAAATTAATTGTATTGTAATTGTAGTAGTTATAATCAAAATACTGAGGAAATAGAAAACTGCTAAATGTCCAGAATTAACCAATTTTCACACTTAAGCTCAAAACTCACCAAAAAACATAAAATTATACAAATAAGATCAAATTGATTTATTTTCATGGATTAAATAATTTCAAAATACATGAATAATAATTAAAATATTATATCTATCAATTCCCCCCACTTAGCACTTGGACTCCTGGACAAGTAAACAACAAAATCAAATCAAAGAAAATTTTAAAACACATATCCTTGAGATCCAATGATTCCACACCAAGAAACAAAAGATATCTTGTCTCATAAAAAACAATTATATCATGTTCTAAATTTATATCATAAACTATATTTATACTTCATTTATCCTCTCATTCTCACAAAACAGTTACCTCACTTTCATTTTCACTTATCACACAAATGTCATTTTTCAGCAATTTTTTTCTCATCAAAACTCATACAAGGGTCACAATAAGATTGATAAATTCCTACATCACCAACTTATGTGAGTCAAGGAAATATAATTATCATGAGTAATTTTAAATTTTATTCTGTGGATTTTGGTTTGTAGGATTTTGATGTTAAAAAAATATGTGGTTAAATAAGGAGAGCTTGACTCTTTCAGAAGAAAAATTGCATTATTCTAATATTCACTCAAGTATAGTATCCTCCTTACTTGACTTAGTAAAAAATAAGCTCCATAATCATGAAAAATCAAGAAATGTGCACACCATTAATTATTTCAGTAGAAAAATGTCAATCTTATGAACATAATTTTCTTGAAGTCTCTAGATAGGCACAACTTTCTTCTTCTATTAGAAGCTATATAAAGGCACAAATTCACTTATCATGAAAGCTTTCGAAAAGACACAACATTCAATATAATAATATTTTGGTAGAAAAAACATCTCTTCATAATTTGATTTTATACTCAAAGTATCACCAAATGTGGCATCACAACACAATATAGATTCCCCATACTTAAGTTCAACTTGATTATGCAATTTCACTTAAAGAGTAGGTAGGATAGAGAAAATTGGTTCGTGATGTGGATAACCTAATAGGATTATCATGGATTATAAGGGATACAAGGATTAAATGTTCAAGGTATGCCATTATAAAAATGATTCTTGTAAAAATGGGGCTTTAATAGCAAAGAAATTCCTAAATCATTTAAAACACATTTACCTCAAACCCTAAAGTTTTGATAGAAATAAATCAAATTATGGTTAAATCAAGCATGTTTTATTTCTCTCAATAAGTGAGGAGAATAAAAAAAATATGAAAAAATGGTTTATAAGCCTCACATGAAAGTGATTTTAAATATAAAGACAATGATATGTGGCACGAGATTAAAAAATCATAATACGTTTCCTGAAATTTATAAAAATTTGGACTTGAAACACAATAATTTTTAGCATTCATTTAAGCTCAGTTTCATAAGATAAATTGTTTCACATAGTAACATGGGTTTAAAAAGTTATAATGATAATCATTTCTAATCAAATTTTTTAGAAATATAATTTTTTTTAAAAAAAACCCACTTTTTTTTGAAAAAAAAACAATTGAAATTACTAAACTACAAAGGTTACCTCCCCCAATGTTGTGTCCATGATGAATTCAAGTTGATTTAACATGTAATTATATTTTAAATTGAATAATAGAAATCAATAAAGTGATAAGGAGAGGTAAAATCAGACTTATTGGTAGTGAATCATAGAGTTAAGCTCCTAAATAATGCACACATGAAAACCTACAACCAAAAGTAGATAAAATAACATAAGAAATTTATTAAAAGATAATAAAAATAGAAATAGAGTGAGAAAAGATGGATAGATCTTGGTTTAATCCCCCAAGTGGGCCATAGGTTTTGACTGCCTATAGATGGGAATGTTCAATTAGTTATCCCTAATCCGATTTTGGGTTGATTTTATTTAATATGAACAACCAGAACTTCTTACTTCCATCATGAATGTATTCCTTTTTGTTGAGGAATCCATGCATATAGTACACCAAATCCACCCCCATGAAAATTTTATTAAACTTACATAGTGTGGGAGGATAAATAATGATTCCTCTTTCTTGGTTTCCACTTTCACAACTTTTTCTTCATTCTCCAGTGGTTCCTCAAGGTATGATTCATGAAAATAATAGTAAAAGGGAAAATCAGAGTGTAATTATATTTGAATAAAATTAAAACATGATGAATTAATATGAAATTATTACCTTCTAATGTAACAATATTAGGTCTCTATTTCTATAGGAAAATCCACTTTGGACTCCACTTTAACTCCATCCAATAAGTTTTCATCATGTTCATGGAGAGTGAGATGTTCTTTATCTGGTCTATATTCTTTTTCCTCCTTATCCACCAAGGTAATAGATGTGTTGATCAAATCTAAAAATTTCACACAAGGGGTGGTGATATTAAATTAGGATTCAATAAAATTATATGATAATTAGTTCATTAAAAATATCATCTCCCTAAGTTTGTTTGGCTTCAATTTCTTCTTCAGTGGAAAGAACCTCTTGGAGTCGAGTAGTAGTAGATTGATGTAGGTAGTCAAGCTCCTCGAATTCTTGGATATCCTTAGAAAAATTATGGAAGAACAAGGGATAATATTCTTGGAACTTATACAAATTATAAAATTCTAGAAAGTAATGGGATAACTCAGTTGGATTTTGAGCCATCGCTTAAAAAGTATTCTAGTTTATGTCCTCCCTTAGGCCAACTATGAATTCTTTGAATGCCTCATTCCAATTATTTGATTTTGAAAATAACCTCACTTATCATATAATAAAAGAAACACCATCCTCATTGGAAAAGGGTCAGATATTAATTGGTTTTTTTAACATATGGGTAATTATTCCCTGAATTAAAGAAATGATCATTTGAAAATATCATGGAAAAATATTTTTCTTAATTTTTTTTTGAAAAATGTTAAATATTAATAATTATATTGCGGCACTGACTCTCTGAAAATGGTTCCAATTTGACATGCACCTATCATGGGGTGTGGAAAAAACTTTTATTTACTATGTTAAAATGTAGTAAATTGGTTAACCTAAGTTGTATTTAGAGAGGAGTACACAAAAATCACTATTGTCTCTTTTTAATTAGTGGATGAATTGACTATTTTTGAATTTGTATAGTTTTGAAAATGATAGGAACATAACAAAAAAAGAAATTAAAGAATATATTCAAGAAAAATTTGAAATATAAGTGATTAAATACTATTATATGATATAGGTGATCAATTAAGGCTTAGTTTTCTAATTGTAATTCTATCCTTATTTCATTTTATTCAATCATCTTTTACTAAGTTGATTTAAGTGAGATTCTACAATCTCTCCAACTCACTTTTTTTGGTCAGATGTTTATGATAATAATAGACCTTAAAAAATTCTAGGTTGGTCTAAACTCCTTATAGTGTGTGATAGAGTTGTAGTGAATACCCCAAATTTAATTAGGAAATTTCTAATCGGGTATTGTTTATCCCAAATAATCAAGATTGTTCACCACCCCTCCCACACGTACTAGAGATCACTAAGTACTTCACCACTAAGCCCTGATCTTATTATATTGAATATAGAATAGAAACTAGTGGATGGATAAAATTAATCATTTATTAAAGCTATAATAACAATAGAATATAAAATCGAATATGATCTCATAAGATAATAAATACTGCTATTAGAATTGGAAGACAACTTCGTATAAGAGAAAGAGTTTTTATTCAGTCAAATGAAAGAACTAAAGAATTAAAAAAATAGAAAACCTAAACTTCCCCAATCAACTTAGATTTTTACCCCACCATGGTAAGGGTAACTGAGAATAATGGGTAAGATGAAGGCATTAAAAAATTAATAATAATAAATGAGTGAAAAACAAAGAACATAAATTTTCTCCTCCAGAATCTATCCTCCAGAATGATAGCTTCAGTTCTCCCACTAGATGGACTAAACATGATGGTGTCCCTTCTTATAAGTTTTTAATAATAGATTTGAATATATACCTTTGAAATTTCAGAGAAATTGGATTCGTTTTGAATGAGTTATGGCGGAATTAAATGATGTTAATTTTGCTGGCTGTAAAACACTATTCCACCAACCCAACTTTGACTAGTTAAAGGGAAACCTTAATAAAATCATTTATTCATGAAATTTAATGTAGAAATTCCTCATTGAGTTTTATTTCTAAACCATCTAAAATCATCCTATTTCCTGGTGGGTATCCTGAGATATGCCTCATTGAATGAGGTATGGTTCATTCTGCTAACCAGATTAAGTGTTCACATTGACCTAATTATTTGGGCATGTGTGAGTTTGAATTGAATCTTGTTTCAAAAGACTAATTTGTATCCCACGAATATATAAATCCTAAAAAAAGTAATAACATTAATTGGATCAAAATTTTAGGAGTTTTGCTCGAAATATTGAGGCAATATAAAAATGAAAAATGTTCAGATTTAACCAATTTTCCCACTTAAGCCCAAAACTCAACAAAAATCATAAAATGACACAAATAAGCTAAAATTGATTAATGGTTTGGGATTAAGTCATTTAAAAACACATGAATAATAATGAAAATATTATATATCTAAAAAACCTTAAAAACCTTAAAAAATTATAGCTACTAAAAAAATGTAAAAATTGCTAAAAACAAAAAAACCCTAAAACATCTCAAAATCCCTAAAAGCCTTAAAAATCCATAAAAATAAAAAATCCCTAAAAGTCCTTAAAAACATAAAAAACACTAATACAAACTTAAAAACATAAAAAAACATAAAACACCTAAAAATTATAAAAACCCAAAAGTTCCTAAAATCCCTAAAACCCCTAAAAACCATAAACCCCCTAAAACCATAAAAACCCCTAAAAACCAATAAATCCCAAAAACACAACTAAAACACTAAAATACCTTCAATGTAATTTTTTTTAAAAAAATCTTAAAGACGTTAAAACCCTAAAAAACTCAAAACAATGCTAACAGCCTAAAAATCTGTTAAACCCTAAAACCCTAAAAATCGTAAAAACATCTTAAATTCTCTAAAATCCCTAATTACCATACAAATCATAAAAAATCCTAAAAATCCAAAAAAAGGTAAAAAACCTTGAAAACTCTTATGAAATCCTCAAAAACCTAAAAAACTCAAAATCCATAAAATCCCTAAAAAACTCTAAAAACCCTATAACCTCAAAAAACCATAAAAATCTTAAAAAATCCTAAAATCCCATAAAACCCAAAAAACCCACTAAATATTATAAAAACCCTTTAAACTCCTAAAAACATTAGAAAACTCTAAAAAACCCCAAACCCCTAAAAAACTATAAATAAAACATAAAAACCCAAAAAACAAAAAAAATCCCAAAACCCCCTAAAAAAACAATTAAATCCCCCAAACCCCTAAAAAACTCTAAAAACCCTCAAAATCCCAAAAAACCCAAAAAACCATTAAAACTGCAATAAAACAAAAAAATCCATAAAAACATATAAAAACCTGAAAAATCCTATGAAAAATTTTAAAGACTAAAAACAATTTAAACTCTTAAAAAACCAAAAAAATGAAAGATACCCTAAAAAACTGTAAAAACCATAAAAATTATCAAAATACCTAAAAAACTAAAAACCTATAAAAATAATTAAAAATACCTAAAAATCCCTAAAAAAATAAAACAACCTTGAAAAACCCTATGAAAACATAAAAAACCTAGAAATAATTAAAACCCTTAAACAACACAAAAAAACCCTAAAACCCCCAAAAAATCCTAAAGTCCCTAGAAACCCTAAAAAACCATAAAACCCTAAAAATACCTAAAAATACTAAAAACCATAAAAATCCAAAAAACCGTAAAAATACCTAAAACAAAAAAACCCCTAAAAACCTAAAAACTATAAAAAAATAAAAAAATTAAAACCCCTAAAAAACTAAAAAATGGTAAAAAAAATAGAAACCCCTAAAAATACTAAAAACCCTTCAAATCCCTAAAACCCTAAAAGCCATAAAAATCGTAAAAAGACCTAAAAATACATAAAATGTAAAAACCCTAAAAAAAATAAAAGACGTTAAGAAAATATTAAAAACCTAAAAACAATTAATGGTCCAAAAAAAATAAAAATGATAAAAAACATAAAAAGAATAAAATCCCTAGAAACTATTAAAACACTAAAAAATCCATAAAAATATAAAAAACCACTAAAAACTATAAAAATCTTATATATCCCTAAAAATATAAAAAACAACTAAAACCATAAAATCCTAGAATGGTAAAAAAACCCAAAAAACCATAAAACCCCAGAAGTTCTAAAACCCATAAAACCCATCAAAATCCTTAAAATCCCTAAAAACAAGAAAATTCCTAAAAAATCCCCCAAAATCCCTAAAAACACAAAAACCCTAAAACCCTAAGAAAACCTTGAAAACATAAAAAATTAAAACCCCTAAGAAACCTAAAAAATGAAACACTAAAACCCTCAAAATCCCTAAAAACCCTAAAAATAGTAAAAATACAAAAAATATCTAAAAATCGCTAAATACGTAAAAAAAACCTAAAAATCTGGAAACACCCCATGAAAATATTAAATATCTAAAAACAATTAAAACTCTAAGAAACCGGAATATTCTAAAAATCCTAAAAGACCCTAAAACCATAAAAACCACTAAAAGCCATAAAACACCTAAAAACCTTAAAAACCCTAAAAACCCATAAAAACATAAAAAAACTACTATAAACTCTAAAAAAACTTTAAACCACTAAAAACACTGAGAAATTTATAAAACCTTAAAAATTCTAAACAACTAAAAATAATCCAAAAAATATAAAAAAACATAAAACCCTAAAAATACTAAAAATTTTCAAAATCCACAAAACCATGAAAAACATAAAAGTCCTAAAAATGACCTAAAAATCCCTAAAAACATAAAAAACATAAATACCCTAGAAACCCCCAAAGAAAACCTTAAAAACCTAAAAACAATTAACTCCCCTAAAAAGCCTCAAAAACGCTAAAAGCCTTAAAAACCTTAAAACCCTCAAAATCCTTAGAAACCCTAAGACCCTATAAAAATTCTAAAAATCCCTAAAAACCATAAAAACATAAAAACCATTAAACCCTAAAAAACCCTAAAAACCGTAAAAACCTAAACCACTTCAAACCACCAAAAACCTAAAAATAGCTAAAAACCCTAAAAAACTATAAACACCCTAAAACCCTAAAAATCAAGGAAACACCTAAAACCATAAAACCCCTAAAAACATTAAAAACATAAAAACCCATAAAAACCATAAAATCCCAATAGAAACTCTAAAAACCATTTAAACCCCAAAAAATGTTAAAAAAACTCTAACAATTATTTAAAACCCTAAAAACTCATAAAAAAAAATCCAAAAATCCAAAAAAAACCATAAAACCATAAAACCCTCAAAATATCTAAAACCCCAAAAACCATAAAAATACTAAAAAATACCAAAAAATTCCTAAAATGAAAAAAACCATAAAAACATTAGTCCCTTAAGAAAACATAAATGAACTAAAGAAAACATAAAACCCCTAAGAAACCTAAAAAACTCTAAAAACCCTAAAACCCTGAAAACCCCCCTTAAAAACTACAAAATATCTTATATCCATGTAAAACCATAAAAATCCTAAAAGGACCTAAAAATAAAAAAAAATTAAAAATCCAAAAAACCCCTAAAAAATCATAAAACCATAAAACCATAAAAACATTTAAAACCCATAAAAAATCAAAAAAAAATCAAAAACCACCTAAATACCCTAAAAACCATAAAAATCCATAAAAACCATTAAAAACCTTAAAACCCCAAGAAACCCATGAAAATCCAGTAAAAATTAAAAAACCCCATCAAACCCCTGAAAACATTAAATATAAATAAAAACCTTAAAAACCTTAAAAAACTCAAAAAAAACCCTAACCCCCACCCCAAAACATAACACCCTAAAACCCCTAAAAACCATCAAAATACATATAAATTGTAAAAAAATATCTAAAATTCTTAAAAAATCCCTCAAAATCCCTAAAAACATAAAAGAAACTGAAAAAACTAAAGAAACCCTTAAAAAACTAAGAAAATTAAAACCCCTGAAAAACCTAAGAAATGCTAAAAACCTTAAATAAACCCTAAAAACACTAAAAAACCTAAAGCCCCTCATGTCCCTCATGTCCCTAAAAATAGAAAAAAACCATAAAAATTATAAAAAAAGAACTAAAAATACCTAGAAACATAAAAAACTCTAGAAACACTGACAAAACCTAAGGGATACTTAAAAACATAACAACACTTCAAGCACCTAAAAAATGATAAAAACCCTAAAAATTCCTAAAAAATTGTTAAAGGCCAATAAAAGGATAAAAACACTAAAAACCCATAAAAACCCTAAAAAACCTAAAATATATAAAATAAATTTAAACCCCTAAAAATGATAAAAATTATAAAAAACCTTTAAAACCCTAAAAAACTAAAAAAACCAAAAAACTAAAAAAACATTAAAAACCCTAAAAACCCTTAAAAAACCTCAAAATCCCTAAAACCCCTAAAAAACTAAAAAAAATTTAAAAATACCTAAAAATACCTAAAAACGAAAAACCTTAAAACCCTAAAAACCCCTAAGGAAACCTTAAATAAACTAAAATAAATTAAACCCCCTAAAAACCAAAAAAAAATGCTAAAACCCCTAAAAACCGTAACAATCCCCAAAAACACCATAAAAACTCTAAAACCCCTAACAACCATAAAAAATTCTAAAAACCATAAAAAACCCTAAAAAACCACAAAACACCTAAACATACATAAATCTATAAAAACCCTTTAAACCCCTAAAAATGTAAAAAAACTCCCAAAAATGTCAAAACACTAAATAATTAAAATAACCCCTAAAAATACAAAACACCATGATTACCCCTAAGACCCTAACAACCATAAAAATCCTAAAAATGACAAAAAAACTTAAAAATGTAAAAACACCTAAAACCCCCAAAAAAACATAAAACCCAAAAAAACTTAAAACCCCTAAAAATCTAAAAATACGCTAAAAACCCTAAACCCCCCCTAAAAACCCTAAAAATCCTAAAAACCATAAAACCCCCCCTCAAAATCCATAAAAACAAAAAAAAACAATAAAAATCCTAAAAAATACCTAAAAATGTAAAAATCCCTAAAACCCATGAAAAACCATAAAAAGACCTTAATAACCTAATAACACTTAAAACCCCTAAAACCTAAAAAATGTAAATGTCCCTAAAATCCCTAAAAACAAATAAAAACCATAAACCCATAAAAACCATAAACCCCAAAGTTGACCGGGGTTGGCTTAGTGGTACCGTGTAAGGCGGCCACTCCCTAGCAAAAGAATTGGCGCATGTTTGAGACTCGCCACTCTCAAATTTAGCTGGGGACAAGCGGTGCGCAGGTGGTGAATGGGGACCAGAATAAGCGTGGTGTGGAAATCACTAATACCTCATTACCCACAAATCGTAAGAGAATTATGGCGCCCATGCCGCCTGGCTTCTCTCGTGTTTCGGCTCTCCAGCGGCGCTCCATCCTCAAATGTCGCTTCTTCGGCATGGTGATGGATTCTCAAGCACTGATTTGCTCAGCGTTGCTACTTCCCCCTCTTGAGGTGCATTTTATCTAGCTTTATGGTGTCCTCACAGATCTTCTCAGGTGGCTGCTCCATTCATTAGCTTCTTTCAAGAACAAGCGAGTTAGATCTAAGCTTTAGGGCGTGTGGCGTTTTTGTGCTTCAGTGAGATGGGTCGGATCTGGCCTCTCCTCTGTGTGGCGTTTCATATCCATCGGATCTGGTCCTACTGGTGTGCGACCTCGCATAGCTTTGATGGGGAGGGTCAGATCTAGTCTTCCCTGGGCGTGGTGCTTCAGGTTCATGGAGGCTAGGGTTGTTCCCATTTTTTATGGAGTGTGGCTTTGCTTCTCGGGTTCTTACAGTAGATCTGGGTCCCCCAGGTCACGACGGTTCAGCCCTTTGGAGGTTCTGCTCTATAGACTTGATGAAGGGAGTGATGGGCTTCTGTGGAGGCTTTGGAAGAGGTGTTTCGAACTTTTTTGGTTCAGAGGTGGCCTAACTGGTTCTTCGGTTTGCGATTTCCAGTTGGCTGGGTTCCATTTTGCGTAAAAAAATGCAGGTCTACGCCTCCTTTTCCTCTGTTTCTTTTTTTATCTATGCTATTGATGAAAGGCTGGCCAATTTGTGAAGTTTGTATGCTTCATTGTATTGTGATCTCATGAGCTGTGGCTGGTTTGAATGTGAGCTGTTGCTGGACTATCTGGGTGAGGGTTTGAACATGGGTTTCTGTGTGCTGTGGTCTTGCATCACGGGTGGGTGTTGGTGTTTCGATGTGAGTGTTTTATTGAATATTCTGGAATTTGGTTCTTTAGAGTGGCGCTGGATGCTACTTTGGGTGCTATGGTTGGGTTATAGGCATAGGTGTGCTGATGGTTCTATGATGCTGGCGGTTGATCTTCTTAGCAGGAAGGTGCTGGATGCTGGACTTTGTGAGTCTGGATGCTAGTTCTTGTTTGGTTGTGAGCTACTAGTTGCTGATGAATGCTGGATGATGGTGTTTTGTATGGTGGATATCCTTAGTGAGGAGGTGTTGGATACTGGATCATGTGAGATTGGTTGTTGGTCACTACTTTGTGTGATTGGATGCTGGTTACTACTTGGTGGTGAACTGCTGAATGATGGTGATGATGAGGCTTGTGATTTTGATGCTGGTGGTTATGTGATATTGGATGCTGGTGGTTCTGTGCTATTGGGTGTTCGTGGTTCTGGATGGTGGTTTCTGCTTGGATGGGAGGTGCTGAAGCTATGGTTTAGGGTTGTGCTGCTGCTGGATGCGGATTGCTGTTTGAGTTTGGATGCTGGTTGTTGGTTAGCTGGAGTTGCTGGATGCTGGTTGATCCTGGATGATGGTGGTGGCTGCTTTGTTTTGTGTGTTTTTTCTTTTTTCATTCTTGATTTTTCTTTTTTTGGGTCTTTTGTCTTGGGTCGTTAAGGTTTTTTGGGTGTGGGTCGATTGACCCCTCCCCTCCCTTGTCTAATGTGTCTCTTTTTTCTTTTTAATAAATTTGGGGCGACCGTGAATAGCCCAACCCTCGCATCTTCTATGCCATAAACCCCAAAAAAACATAAAAACTATAAAAATCCATAAAAAACCTAAAATCCCACTAAAAAATATAAAAACCCTTTAAATCCATAAAAAAATTAAAAAAATATCAAAACATTAAAAACCCTAAAAACTTGAGAAAACACTAAAAACTAAAAAACGATAAAAACACTAAAACCCTAAAAAACCCTAAAACTATCAAAATCTAACAAACCATAGAAAACCATAAAAATCATAACAAATCACTAAAAATTATTAAAAACATAAAAAACCCTAAAAACCTTTAAAAACCAAAATAAAACCTTAAAAATCAAAAAACACTTAAAACCACTAAAAACATAAGAAATGCTAAAAAACCTAAAAACACTAAAATCCCTAAAACCCTCAAAATCTCTAAAACCCCTAAAAACAAAAAAAAAAAATCCTAAAAAGACCTAAAATCCATAGAAATGTAAAAAAAATTGAAAACCATAAAAAACCCTAAGGAAACATTAAAATCCTAATAGCACATAAAACCCCTAAAAACATAAAAAATGCTAAAAACCCTAAAAGGCCCTAAATACCCTAAAACCCCTAAAAACTATAATGCACCTAAATAACTTAAAAACCCATAAAAATCCAAAAAAAAAACTTAAAAAAAAAACTTAATACTCTAAAAACTCTTTAAACCCATGAAAACATTAAAAGACTCTAAAAAACCTTAAAAACTCAAAATAACTGCTAAAAACCTACAAAAAAAACCTAAATCCCGAACAAACCCTCAAATCCCTAAAACCCCTAAAATCCCTAAAACCCCATAAAAATCATAAAAAATACATAAAAACATAAAAACCCCTAAAAACCTTGGAAAACTCAAAGAAAACCTTAAAACCTAAAAATGCGTAAAACCACTAAAAAACCTAAAAACCACTCAAAATCATAAAAAACCATAAAACCCCAAGTAACCCTAAAACCCTAAAAAATCACCAAAACCGCAAAAGAAACACAAAATTTCCTAAAAATACCTAAAAACATAAAAATCCATAAAAACCCTAAAAAAATAAGGAAACCTTAAAAAACCAAAAAACAAATTAATCCCCTAAAAAACGTAAAAAATGCTAAAAACCATAAATTCAAAAAAACCATAGAAACCCCTAAAAACCATAAAAACCCTTAAAACCCATAAAAACCTAAAATACTCTAAAAACTATAAAAACCCTTTAAACCCCCAAAACATTTAAAACATATAAAAACCTTAAAACCCTCAAAAACACAAAAAAACCTATAGAACAAAAAACCATAAAACCCTAAAAAACTCTAAATCCATAAATGCCCTAAAAACTCTAAAAATTATAAAAAATTCTTAAAAATCCATAAAAAAGTAAAAAAATAAAAAACCATGAAAACATATAAGAAAACCATAAAAACCTAAAAAAACTTTAAACCCCCAAAACATCCAAAATTCTAAAAACCTTAAAAACCTCAAAAATTAGTACAAACCCTCAAAATATTTAAAATCCCTAAAAACCCATAAATATCCAAAAAAAATCCCTAAAATACCTAAAAACCTAAAAACCTAAAAACTAACAAAAATGCTAAAATGGATGAAGAAAAACCTAAAAACCTATAAACACTTAAAACCCCTAAAAGCCTAATAATTGATAAAAACCCTAAAAGGCCCTAAAGGCACTTAAAAACTCTAAACCACCTAAAAACCCATAAACCCCTAAAACTAATAAAACCTAACAACGCATAAAAACCCCATAAAACCACTTGAAACTATAAAAACACTTTAAACCCCAAATATGTTAAAAAACACTAAAAAACCTTAAAATTATTAAAAAATCATAAAGACTCTAAATACATAAAAAATCATAAAACCCATAAACCCCTAAAAACCCTCAAAATATCTAAAAACCAAAAAAATCATAAAAATCCTAAAAAATCCCTAAAAATCTCTAAAAAAGTAAAAAACCCAAAAAACCATATGAAAAACATAAAAACATAAAAAAATTTAAACCCCTAAAAAACAAAAAAAAACCCCAAACCCCCAAAAGAACTTAAAAACCCTAAAAACCCTAAGGACTCTGAAAATCCCTAAAAACCTTAAAAATAATAAAAATCCAAAAAAATAGCTAAAAATACCTAAAACATAAAAATCTCTAAAAAACCTAAAAACCAGAAAACATAAAAAATTTAAACCCCTAAAAAGCGAAAATTGTAAAAACTATAGAAAACCATTAAAATACTAATACCCTCCAAATACCTAAATCCCTAAAAACCATAAAAATCCTAAAAAGACATAAAAATCCTTAAAAATGTAAGAACCCTAATAACCTTGAATGACCCTAAGAAAACCTTAAAACCATAAAAACAATTAAAACCCATGAAAAAACATAAAAAAAATCTAAAAAGCATAAATACCCTCGAAACCATTAAAAAATAAAAAATCCATAAAAATATAAAAAACACTAAAGTCTATATAAACCTTCTAAACCCCTAAAAACCATAAAACCAGTTAAAATCCTTAAAAACCCTAAAAACCAGAAAATTCCTAAAAAATTCCTTAAAATCACTAAAAACAGAAAAAACCTTAAAACTCTAAAAACCTCTAAGAAAACCCTAAAAACCTAAAAAAATAAAAACTCCTAAAAAACCTAGAAAATGATAAAAACCCTAAAAATACAAAACCCCTCAAAATCCCTAAAAACCCTAATAACAAAGAAATTCCAAAACAAATATATTTAAAAATCACTAAATACGTAAAAAACCCTAAAAACATGGAAACCCCCTAAGAAAACATTAAAAAAATAAAAAAAATATAAACTATAAAAAACCAAAAAAAATGTTGAAAACCCTAAAAGACCCAAAAAACCCAAAAAACCACTAAAAACCATAAAACACCAAAAAATCTTAAAAATCCCTAAAAACGAATAAAAACCTAAAAAACTACTATATACTCTAAAAACATTTTAAACAACTAAAAACACAAAAAAAAAAAATAGAAAACCTTAAAAATCCTAAAAAAATCAAAACAACCCTAAAAATATAAAAAAAACCTAAAACCCTAAAAATGCTCAAATTCCCTAAAACCCAGAAAAAAATAAAAATCCCAAATAAGACCTAAAAATAACTAAAAACATAAAAACCATAAATACCCTAGAAACTCACTAAGAAAACATTAAAAACCTAAAAAACTTATTACCCCTAAAAAACATAAAAACACTTAAAACCTTAAAATCCCTAAAAACCCTCAAAATCCCAAAAAAACCTTAAAAACACATAAAAATCCTAAAAATACCTATATTCCAATAATAACATAAAAAACCATTAAACCCTAAAAAATCACTAAAACCAAAAAAACTTAAAATAAAAAAACTAAAAATTTCTAAAAACCCTAAAAAACCTAAAACCCTAAAAAAAACCAAAAAAACCCATAAAAACTATAAAAAACCTAAAAAACCATAAAAATTATAATACCCAACTATAAACTATAAAAACGCTTTAAACCCAAAAAAATGTTAAACAAATATAAAAAACCATTAAAACCCTAAAACCTCAAAAAAATACTAAAAACCTCAAAAAATTCCCAAAAACCAAAAAAACCATAAAACCCTAAAAACCCTTAAAATATCTAAAAATACAAAAAACCATAAAAAATACTAAAAAAATATTTAAAAATTATTAAAAATGAAAAAAACCATAAATACTCTGAAACCCAACTAAAAACAATCAAAACTCATAAAAATTTGAAAAGAAGCTAAGATCCCTGAAACCTAAAAAAACCCCTTATAAACCACAAAATTTCTAAAATCTGTAACACCCCAAGCTTCTACAGTAGGCTTCTCTTTGAATAATGCAACAGCTTGCATTGTCTGCAACTTCGAGTTCTAACACAACACAACCAATCAAACTAGTCATTTAGAATAGTAATACCCACTTTTTAAAATTTTATGAATTTTATATTTAAAAATTGACTTCATTTTTTGATTCGGAATATCAAAATTAGCGTTTGGTGAGTTTTTGGTATTTTTCTGAAAACTTTCAATTTTTGATGAATAGTGAAAAACATTGAGTTATTGATTAAAACCAAATTTTTATTTAAATAAATATTTATTTTATTTAAATTTATTTTAGGTCAAAATAGATACATAATACCTATATAAGTTCAATTTAATTAATTGGAGTCATTTTATAATAAGTTTAGATATATAAAATTTTTATTGAACTTTTTACCGTCTTTTACCCACCTCCAAGGAGCTTTTGTAAATTTGCATAAAACTTAATTTTATCGGTTCTGTGAGTTAAATTTCAAAAATACAAAAGACACGGTTGATATCAGTAAGTAAAATGTGGTTCAATAATATGAAAATAATTTTTGGTGAATAATAACTTTTTACTTTTATTTACCACTGTTAAAAGTAAATAGGGAAATTAAAGGTAAAAATGATATTATTATTACCCTAACACATATATTAATTCTATTGGATAAGTATAATTTGATCAAAAACAACCTTAGGAATAAAATATGAACCTCTTTGGTCCACTTGGATTAGATTAGGACATTTACTATTATTTTATTTAAAGAAGAGTTAAAAGAGTTAAAATCAATGTTTAATAACTAAAACACTTTTAATATATGGTTATACATAAGATAAATTCGATTATAAATTTTCATTATAAATATAAAAAGATTTAATAAATAATGGTATTTTATTTATAATTTTTAGACATTAAATAATTTAATTTATTTATGACACAATGGCGATGCAGTAATTACCTTATTAATGAAATATTAAAATAATTGATATTTTAAATACCCAAATAAATGTTATTTTAGACTTTTAATGAATTTCACTAATTTTATAGGTTACAATGACATGTTGTGGTTGATTAAATTAATTTTTTAGGTAATAATGCTGTTATGAATTTAACAAAAACAAAATACCAAATAGTGTCAAAATTGACATAAAAGATTTTTTAAAACAAATATTATATTATTAATTGATGTTATATTCCTAAAAATATAAGGTTCAGACAGATAACTTATATACAGTTTTATATATTAATAATGAACCACTTGGAGTTCTATTTTCTTGTTATATTATGTTTATTAACCATATAATATAAAAACACAAAGAGACATGGTAAATGTCAAAATATTTAACTAAGAGTTAAATATAAATGATAAGATTTATATGGTGACCTAAACCTGTATAAAATATATTTTTTGAAAGTATTTTGACCCATACCCACCCTAGAATCGAAATAATTCACTTTTTATCCATTATAAAACGAATATGAATTTATTATAAAATAATATTTTATGTTTTTCTTAAGGTGCCCCTCACCCCTCTTATAAAAGGGCACTTCCCCTTCTCTCAAATTAATACCTTTAAAGCCGTTTGGCTTAGCCAAAATCTGCCCAAATATCCTCTCAACTTCAATCAATTTATCCTAGAGGCCTTTATTTAGTTAGAAAGCCAACTTAAGGAGCCCTTTTGATCAAATCAAAAGGATGAACCCAGAAAAGAGGTAAATATTTCATCACCTCTTTCAAGTTCTTTTCTTCTTCCACTTCTTATTTACTTTTTGTTTCCATTATAAAATAATAACTCTAGTATATTCTATATAATTTGATGTTATTATAAATATGGTACAACCATATTAATTATTCTATCCATCCTTTGAATGACATGTCACTATACGTGCGTATGTACGGCTTACCATCTTCACGTTGTGGTGTAGTTGTTATTCAATACATTATTATTTGGATTAGTATAATAATGATGTATAATTGATGTAAATAATAAATATAACATGATAAATATTTTGTATATATGATATAACATCCAATTATATAATATTTTAATATCAAAATAATGATATTGCCGTTCTTGCGTACGTACTGATTACCGTCTCCATGAACGCGATGAGATTTATTCCCCATCGTATCCATTCACAAATAATTTTCATTTTATGATTAAAACTAATGTTTAAGGACTTGATATAATTTTTGATATGAATAATATACAACCTATCCATAAAAAACATGGCTTATGTAACAAAACATATAAAATAAAATGAGTAAGTGAACACCTGAAATGACGATAATACTAAAATATTATTAACAAATCAATATTAGAAGATCATATATGATATCATATTTATGTATATGATTATTTTATAATTTAATAACAGTGATTTAACTATTATAAAGAAGGATAACCTACCCTCTACCAAGGAAAAGTACAAGTTAAGGGTTTATTTCACAATCTATTCATTATCCGAGATTGTTTATACGTAATTAACTACTGGGACCTCTTTATCATCCACATCCATGTTTCTTAAAAATGTATTTCAAAACATTCTTAATATTTTATAGACTATGGGTTAAAGTAATTCATACCATTTTTTGAATATTTATAAGATGTTTATAAAGGAATATTTTCTTCGTTTTCCAAACAAGTAACTTTTTAACCTTTTTGACAAAATTAAGGTAAGAGTGTATTTTTTTAACTTATAAGGCAGGTGTGGCTATTTTCCGCTGTTATAACATCGTCAAAGCTTACCTTACAAGATTATAAGAATATTTTCAAATATAAATGCTTTCTTTTATAATTACATGACCTTTAAATGATTTCAAAATAGAAAGAGAAATTTCTCTAAAAAGGTTTTGATTTCATCTATGTCAACATCCTTTGATGGATTTTATGTTTGTTTAAAGTTGATTTTTTATGATACAAAACTTCCATATTGTATTGAAGGTTTTATGATATGTTTGACTGTGGATGTGTTATTTCATACCATTCATGGTTTATGGATAAATTATTGACATTTCTTATGCTTGTTTTAATACGAATGTTTATGTTATATTTAAACATTTTCATATGGGAATGCATTGGACTTAGTAAGTGATGGGTGAAGCCTGTTATATCTCCTCGATGCGTCGGAAGGTCTAATGAGACAAACTAGTGTCTTGGAACAAGGCCTTGACAAAATCTTATTTATAGTCTTGGCACAAGGTCTTGACTATGTGGTTATGAAAGTATGACATTATGCATTCCATCATTATGAAAGTGGCTATTGATATTGCATGTGATTATTCGACTAGTATAACATCAATGTGAGTAAGTAAATGTAATTATTCTGATTTTTTATTCATATTATGCTGAAGTTCTAGTTTAAAAGGGGTTTGTTTTAGTTTTATACATTGCCTTAAATGTTTATTCTTATTTATGAAAGTTTCTGCTATATTGTTATCCTTACTGTGCGTCTGAGCTCACCCCTTTATATGTTTTATTTTTCCCAGGATGCGAAGAAATATATTATGATTGACCTTCAGCGATAGTCTATGAGTTCTCAGTGTTGTCTATGGAAACAATGTTGTTGTATTTTTCCATTTATGATGTAATGTAAACCTTATGAATGTATCTAGTGTTTCCAAGGCTACTAAACTAATCGGTCTTTTGTGATCATTCCAATGTTACGTAATAATGAATCAACTTTGGGTAACTGGGGTCGGGGTGTTACAAAATCCAAGGAAAACCCTAAAAATCCTAAAATGCCCGAAAAATAACTTAAAATGTAAAAAAAACCAAAAACCCCTAAGAAAACCATAAAACCCTAAAACCCTAAAAACTTTAAAACCCCTAAAAACCAAAAAGTAAAAAACAACCTAAAAACTGTTAAAACCATAAAAATCCATAAAAACCTTTAAAAACCCTAAAAAACCACAAATACCCTAAAAACTACTAAAAATTGGAAAAATCCCTTAAAACCCTAAAAAACTTAAAAACTATAAAAACCTTAATATACTTAAAAAACTAAAAAAACATTAAACACACAAAAAAACCATAATACCCCTAAACCCCCTCAAAATACCTAGAAATCCTAAAAAATCACTAAAAATCATAAAAAAATCCCTCAAAATCCCTAAAAATGTAACAAACCCTGAAAAAAACCTAAGAAAATTTTAAAAACGTAAAAACCAAAGAAACGCTAAAAACCTTAAAAAACCACTAAAATCCCTCAAAGTCATTAAAAGCCCCAAAAAACCCAAAAAAAAATATAAAAATATCTAATAATTACTAGAAACATTAAAAACCCCAGAAACCCTGAAAACCCCTAAGGGAACCTTAAAAACATAAATACAAATAAAACACCGAAAAAACATAAAAATGATAAAACCCTAAAAATTTCTAAAATTTTTCTAAAGCCCCTAAAAAGTTAAAAACCGTGAAAAACCCCTAAAAACTGTAAGACACCTAAAGTTTATAAAATCTATTTAAACGCCAAAAATGATAAAAAAAACACTAAAAGACCTTAAAAACCCCCAAAAACTAAAAGAACTAAAAAAACCCAAAAAACCAAAAGAACCTTAAAACCCCAAAAAACCGAAAAGAACCCAAAAAACTCCTCAAAATCCCTTAAAACCCTAAAAACGTAGAAAAATTATAAAAATCCCTAAAAATCCATAAAAATGAAAACCCTAAAAACCTAAAAATAATTAAACCTCCTAAAAACCGAAAAAATGCTAAAATCCCTAAAAAACCATAAAACCCCCCAAAAACACCTTAAAAACACTAAAACCCCTAAAACCCCTAAAAAACACTAAAAACCTTAAAAACCCCTAAAACCAAAAAAAACCCTAACAAATATAAAAAAATATAAACCCCCTTTAAACCCCTAAAAACGTAAAAAACCCTAAAAAATGTTAAAACACAAAAGAATTAAAAAACCCCATAAAAATCCAAAAAACAATGATTACTCTAAAAACCCTAAAAGCCCTAAAAATCTAAAAAATCCCTAAAAATCTATAAAAATATAAAAAACCCTAAAATCCTTGAAAACCCATAAGAAAACCTTAAAAAACCTAAAACACTAAAAACCGTTAAAAAACTATAAAACGATAAAAACCCTAAAATCCCCTAAAAACCCTAAAACCCTTAAAATAACTAAAAATCATTAAAAACCCCAAAAAACTATAAAAATACTAAAAAATACCAAAAAATACCTAAAAGTGTAAAAAACCCTAAAACCCATGAAAAACCATAAGAATACCTTAAAACCCAAAAAACACTTAAAACCCCTAAAATGGGGTATTATGATAAGACACCGTATGAATCTTATGAGTGGGACTTGGCATATACGGATGCTGCTGATGGCTACAGTGCAGATGGAGACCCCTTTGAAGCTGGGCATGAGTATGATGACTTTATGGCTTGACTTTTTCGCTGTTTCTTTCTTTTGTGTCTTTCTTTCCTTGCTTTCTTCTCCTTTTTTACTCCTTTTGAATTTTCTTCCTTTTATTTAATAAATTTTAGGGGGCCAGGAATAGCCTGGTCCTCACATCTGCCTTCGCCCTAAGACCCATAAAAACCAAAAACACCTAAAAAACATAAAATCCCTAAAAACCCACATAGAAATTCCAAAAAACCATTAAACCCCTAAAACCATTAAAAAACTCTCAAAACCTTAAAAACCCTAAAAACTCAAGAAAACACTAAAAACACCCAAGACCATAAAAACCCTAAAACCTTAAAAAATCCTAAAAACCATAAAAATCTAAAAAAACCCTAGAAAATAATAAAAATCATTACAAATCCCCAAAAATCCTTAAAACGTAAAAAACCCATAAAAACCTTAAAAATCGTAAGAAAAGCTTAAAAACCTAAAATAACGTAAAACCCCTAAAAACCTAAAAGATGCTAAAAAAACATAAAAACACTAAAAACCCTAAATCCCTCAAAATATCTAAAAATCCTAAAAACCAAAAAAATCCAAAAAATCCTGAAAAATCCCAAAAAATGTAAAAAAACTGAAAACCCTAAAAAACCCTAATAAAACCTTAAAATCCTAAAATAGTTAAAATCCCAAAAAACATAAAAAATGATAAAAACCCTAAAAGATCGTAGACACCCTAAAACCCCTAAAAACCATAAAGCACCTAAAAACCTTAAAAACACTAAAAATCCCAAAAAAAATCATAAAAAACCACTTAAAACTTTAAAAACACTTTAAACCCCTACAAACATTAAAAAAATCTTAAAAAACATAAAAAATAAAAAAAACCCTGAAGAAACCCAAAAAAACACAAATAATCCCTAGAAAACCCTATAAAACCTTGAAATCCCTAAAACCCATTAAACCCCATAAAAATCCTAAAATATCCCTAAAAATCCATAAAAATACAAAAAATCCTAAAAACCCTAGAAAAATATAAGAACACCTTAAACCCTAAAAACACGTAAAACCACTAAAAAACCTAAAAACCACTAAAAATCATAAAAAAACCTAAAACCTCAAAAAATCCCTAAAACTCTAAAAAATCCCTAAAACCCTTAAAAAAATAAAAAATACCTAAAAATACCTAAAAACAGAAAAAAAACCAAAAAAACCCTTAAAAAAAGAAAACATGAAAAACCTAAAAATGCATTAAAACCCTAAAAAACCTAAAAAATGCTAAAAACTCTAAATACCATAAAATCCACAAATACCATAGAAAACAATAAAAACCATAAAACCTTAAAAAACTTCAAAATCCAAAATTACACTAAAAACTATAAATATCCTAAAAAATTCCTAAAAATACCTAAAAATGTAAGAAAACCCAAAAACCATGAAAGCCCCTAAGAAAACAATAAAAACCTAAAAACCCTTTAAACCCCTAAAAACTTAATAAATTCTAAAAACCTTGAAAACCGAAAAAATCATTGAAAACCCTAAAAATAATTAAAATCCCTAAAAACCCATAAAAATCATAAAAAATACTTAAAATACCTAAAAACCTAAAATCCCAAAAAAAACTCTAAAAAACTTGAAGAAAACCCTAAAAACCTAGAAACACAAAAAACCCCTAAAAATATTAAAAATAATAAAAACCTTAAAAGACCCAAAAAATTCCTTAAATAGTCTAAAAACCCCTAAAAAACATAAATCCCCTAAAAACTATAAAAAACCCTAAAACCCATAAAACCCTTTAAACCCACTTAAAACTATAAAAACCCTTTAAAACACTAAAATTATAAAAAACTCTAAAAAACCTTAAAAAACTTAAAAACTCGTAAAAACTATAAAAACACAAAAAAATATAAAACCCATAAAACCCCTAAAAACCCTCAAAATATCTAAAAATAGTCGAAACCATAAAATACTAAAAAATCCATAAAAATACCTAAAACAAAAAAAATCCTAAAAACCCTAAAAAAATAAAACAAAAGCTCAGAAACTATAAAATACTTAAAACCCATAGAAAACTAAAATTAAAATAAAAATAAAAACTATAAAAAACCTATAACACTCAAAGTACGTAAAAAATTTAAAAATTCATAAAAATCATCAAAGATCCCTAAAATCCTTAAAATATAAAAAACCGTGAAAACCCTAGAAAACCCTATGAAAACCATAAAAACCTAAAAATACATAAAACCCTTGAAACCCTAAAAATTGAAAACCCCTAAAAAAACCCTAAAAAGACTCTAAAAACATTAATAACCCCTAAAAACATTTAAAAACTCTTAAAACACATAAAAACCCTAAAACCACTAAAAATCAAAAAACCATTGAAACACCTAAAAATGTTAAAAAACTCAAAAAACCGTAAAAACCTAAAAAAATAAAAAACCCTAAAATCCCCAAAAATATATAAAAAATAAAAAAATCTAAAATATCCTAAAAACATAAAATCCCTAAAAACATTAAAAATCATAAAAATCCTAAAGAAGAAAAAAATATCCCTAAAAACATAACAATCCGTAAAACCCTAATAACCCATAAAAAACATAAAAACACATAAAACACCTAAATACATAAAAAACTCTAAAAACCCAAAAATCCTTAAGACCCCTAAAAACCATTAAAACCCTCAAAATCCCTAAAAACATAAAAAATCATAAAAATCCTAAAATCCCTAAAATCACAAAAAACATAAAAACTAATAAAAAACCTAAAAACCTAAAGACACTTAAAACCCATAAAAAATAGAAAATGATAAAAATCCTAAAAATCTAAAAAGGCTATGAATAATACCCTTAGTAAATAAAAACCTCTAAAAACCTTAAATATATTTATAACCCATAAACCCCCTAAAAACCACTAAAGACTCTACAAACCCCTAAAAATGTTTAAAAACTATGAAAACCTTCAAACCCTTAAATAATACAAAAGAACCTAAAACCCCCCAAAAAACATTAAAATCCCTAAACCCTAAAAACCCGTAAAAACCCCAAATATCCCAAAAACCCTAAAAAACTCTAAAAATCCTATAAAATCCCTAAAACTCCCTAAAAATGAAATAAAACCTAACCCCACCTCAAAACCCTAATAAAACCATATAAATCTAAAAACAATTAAAATATATAAAAAATAAACAATTTATAATAAACCTAAAAACCATAAAAAAACCCCAAAACCCTAAAAATCTCTAAAAAACCTAAAAATGATAAAAATCCTAAAAAATCCTTAAAAATTCGTAAAAATGTAAAAAACCCTAAAAACCCTGAAAAAACCTAAGAAAACCATAAAAACATAAAAACATTAAACCCCTAAAAACCTAAAAAACACTAAAACAGTAAAAAAACCTATAACACCCAACAAACCAATAAAAACATTTAAGAAAATAAAAAAACATACAGCCCTTAAACCACAAAAAACTCTAAAAACCTTTTAGGCACATAAAAACATTTAAAAAGTATAAAAAACCATAAAACCCTAAAAAACTAAAAAAACACTTAAACCCTTAAGAAACTATAAAAGCCCTTAAAATCCTAAAATACCCTAAAAAAATTCAAATCAATAAACCGCCTAAAAACCATAAAAATCCCAAAAAATTCGTAATAATATAAAAAACACTAAAACCCTTTAAAAATTATAATAAATTGTTAAAAACCTAAAAGTAATTAAAATCGATATAAAACCTTAAAAAGTATAAAAACACTAAAAAACATTAAATCCCTAAAAAAACTAAAAACCCTCAAAATCTCTAAGAACCCAAAAAATCAGAAAAATCATAAGAAGACATAAAAATCCCTTAAAAATTGAAAAACCCTAAAACCCTAAAAAATCATAATAAAACTTACAAATCTAAAAAACTTAAAACTAATAAAAAATATCAAAAATTATTAAAACCCTAAAAAACCCTAAGACCCTAAAAACCTTTAAAAACATAAACGTCCCTAAAACATTAAAAAAACCACAAAACATATAAAAACTGGAAACACCACAAAAAAATCTTAAACCCCTTTAAATCCTGAAAAACATTAAAAAATCTAAAAAATTTTAAAAACCATAAAAAACTCAAATAAAAACCAAAAATAAAAATACCATAAAACCATAAAAACTCAAAAAAACCTTTAAAACCCATTAAAATA
The DNA here is from genome assembly GCA_963277665.1 of Viscum album. Classification (NCBI taxonomy): domain Eukaryota; kingdom Viridiplantae; phylum Streptophyta; class Magnoliopsida; order Santalales; family Viscaceae; genus Viscum; species Viscum album. The sequence continues at coordinate 308,922,785 of OY728133.1, read as the reverse complement.
ATTAAAAACCTTAAAAAACATAAAATTCCTTAAATTCCCTAAAGTTCCAAAACACAAAAAAACCCTAGAATCCCTAAGAACCCCTAATAATACCATAAAAATCAAATAAACACTTTAAATACCTAAAAACCTAAAAAACAATAAAAACCTAAAAAACCATAAAAATCCTAAAAAACACTAAAACCCCTCAAAATCCCTAAAAACCCTAAAACCATAAATATCATAAAAAATCCCTAAAAACCCCTAAAACCCTAAAAAACATAAAAACCCTAAAAGTCCATAAGAAAACCTTAAAAATGTAAAGAAATATAAAACCAATAAAAAACCTAAAAAATGATAAAGACACTATCTAACCCCAAAATACTTAAGATGAGGAATCACAGAAGGAGGATTGACTACCATCAATTAGGTTGAGCAGTGAAGAATTACCAGAGAAGAGGCAGACTAGAAGATTAAAGGAATATGCTTCAGGTGGGAAGGCTAGAAGAATGAAGGTGCATGCTTTAGGTGGTGTTTTGTTCTGCAACAGTTTTGGTTCACTAGAGTCGAAGGGGGAGGTTGTTGCATAGGGTATGGTGATGGAGTCACCCTTAGGTGGTCTGGACCTAGAGGCTCCTTGTAATGATAGCGGGAATGAAGGGGATGGTGAGAGGGTGGTGCAGTTTGTTGGGAATCTGATGGATGATGTTCGCTTTAGAGGGGTGGTTGAGGGTGAAGAGGTCGCGAACTATAATAGTGGGCATGCTAGAAGTAGGGAGGCATTGTGTTTGGGTGGTCCTCCCTTGTGGAAACAGTTTGATTGTCTTGGTTCTGTGGAGTCGAAGGGTGTGGATGATGCAAAATGGGGTGTGGAGGAGCAGGGGATGGTGGAGGAACATGGGGAGGTAGCTGATATAGGGTTTTGATGGATGAAGTCAGGCATACGAAGTATGATGCGGGTGGTAGGGGTGATGTTATTGATGGATTTATTAGTGGACGACCTAGGCTAAAAGATTACTCTGGGCATGAGAGTTGTGTTTACAAAGGGGAAGCCAGAGGTTTGCAAGAGGACTTGGTCTTGGGTGCTATGGTGTTGACTGGATCAGGAGGCTTGGGTGACTCAAGGGTTGTGCATTTTGCTTCTAGGCCTGGTGCCATAAATGATGAAAAGGGTCCATTGGCATAAATGGAGTCTTTTTTTAGTGATGATAGCCATGGGAATGAAGTGCTGGAGCTGCCCTTGATTAATTACATGGTGATGGTGCGGGGGCTGAGGAAGGCCATATGAGCAGTGAGGCTCCACTAGTCTTGTGATGCGATATGCAGGATGGGGCATGGGCTAGGCATGGTGGATGGAGTGTGGCCCATAATTCCAGTGTAGTCAAGATAATGTTGGACACCATTGGGCACTTGGATGGTGCTGGTGAGCAGGAGCAAAGGGCGTTGCAGGTGCTTGTGCACAATACCGATGATATTGTTGAGAATGAGATTTCTTTCTAGGGGAAAGTAAGCAAGATGTTTGGGGAGGAGGGGAAACTGACTCTTACTCTACCTGATGTTGAGGGGGATAACATAGTTGGTGATGTGGTTTTTTTCTGCTTTGAAGGAGGATAAGGGCTTGCAGATGGTGCTCGCTGGTGTGGGGCCCTCTTCTTGTCTGGCTCTCGAGGAACCTACCCTGGTTGTTCCTAGTGTGCTGTAGTGTGGGGTCCTTACTGATTGTTCCCTAATCCAAGGATCCTTCTTCATCCCTGATCAATACCTTTTCTATGAGGATGGTAGAAGGATGAATCACAACATGGCTATGATGATTAAAGAGATGGCCTTTCTAGAGGAGGCCATTCATCTTGGTAAAGAAAACAAATCTGCAAGGGTCTTTTTAGATCATCGAAAGAGGAAGCCAAGGAAGGACTATCTTACTTTTCCAAAGACTGTGTCCACGAGAGCCTCTTGAAAAGATAAAGAAGATGTCTCTGGAAGGTGAGGTCAGTCTGTCAAGGCACAACAAAATGTGGAGAAGAAAAATATCAGAGAGTATTACACTACCTTCCTCAATAAATATTAAGCATTTGAATGGGAGTCGGTGGAGTCGGATGCTTCCTCCGGTTATGGTGGTGATGGGGATCCTTATGGGGATGGAGATGTAGATTTTTAGTTCATGTTTCTTCTTCTTCTTCTTTGCGGGTCTTTGGAGTTTTTGGTGTCTTGGGGGGTCCATGGTTTTTTGGTGTGGGTCGTTTGAACCCACCCCACCCTTGTCTACTTTTTTCCTTTTCTTTTAATACATTTTAGGTGACCAGGAATAGCTTGGCCATGGGCCTTCCTTGCCCTAAAAACCATAAAACCCCTAAAAACCTTAAAAAACCCAAAACACCTATAAAAAACCTAAAAACCCTTTTAAAAAATATACAAACCCTATAAACCCCTAATAAAATTAAAAAACACTAAAAAACCATAAAACTCTAAAAATTAAAAAAACCCTAAAACCCCCCAAAAAACCTAAAACCCTTAAAACTCATAAAACCCTCAAAATACATAAAAACCATAAAAATCCAAAAAATCCTAAAAATCACTAAAAATCACTAAAATCATAAAAATTATTATAAACCAGAAAAAACCTAAGAAATCCTTAAAAAACCCAAAAAACATAAAAATAATGAAACCCCTAAATAACCCCAAAATCTCTAAAAACCCCAAACCCCCTTAAAAACCCTAAAAACAATAAAAAACCAATAAAAGACCTAAACTCCATAAAAAATTAAAAAACCCCTAACACCCCTGAAAAACTATAAGAAAACCATAAAAACCTAAACACAGTTAAAACCCATAAAAATTCAACAAAATTCTAAAAACCCTAAACAACTGAAAAAAAGACCCAAGAAACACCAAAATCCCTAAAAAAAGAAAATCCTAAAAAATATAAGAACCCTAAAAACCCATAGAAACCCTAAACCACTAAAAATTATAAAAAATCCAATAAACCCCGAAAATGTTAAAAACTACAAAGAACCATAAAAACCCTAAAAGCTCAAAACAATCACTAAAAATAAAAAAAATGATAAAAACCCTAAAAACCCTAAAAATCCCTAAAAACACTCAAAGTCCCTAAAAACCCTAAAAACCCATAAAAATACTGAAAAATTCCTAATAATCAAAAAAAATATAAAAAACCCTAGAAACCATGAAAATCATTAAGAAGATCTTAAAAACCAAAAAAATACTTAAAAACCCCTAAAAAACCTAAAAAATGTTAAAGAACCAAAATCCTCCAAATCCCTAAAATCCCTAAAAACCCTAAAAATTATAAGAAACCTAAAAAATCTCTAAAAATACCTAAAAAACAAAAAAAATCCTTAAAACATAGAAAAACACTAAGAGAGCCTTAGAAACAAAAAACACTTAAACCCCTAAAAAACCTAAAAAATGCTAAAAACCCTAAAACCCTAAAACCCTAAATGAAACTAAAAATCCTATAAACCTTAAAAAATCTAAAAACCCATAAAAATCTTAAAAACCATTAGGAACTCTAAAATCCTTCTAAATTCCTAAAACATTAAAAAAACTCTATAAAACCTTTAAACCCCTAAAACCCCCCTAAAAACCTAAAAAATAAATATAAAAACCCCCAAAATCTCGAAAAACCCTAAAAAGCATGGAAATTCTAAAAAATCCCTAAAAATCCCGAAAAACATAAAAAAAATAAAAAAACTGAAAAACCGTAATAAAAACATAAAACCTTAAATATAATTTAAACCCCTAAAAATCGATAAAATGCTAAAAAACTAAAAAACCCAAAAAAACCTAAAACCCCTCAAAATCCATAAAACCCACAAAAACCCATAAAAAATATAAAAATTACCTAAAAACCGAATTTTTTTTACAAATATAAGAAAACGTTAAAACCTAAAAACAATTAAATACCCAAAAAACACTAAAAACTCTAAAATCCCCTAAAATAAAAACCCCTAAAAACCATAAAAAAACCCCTAAAAACCCCTAAAACTAACTAAAAAATGTAATAAACATTTAAACCCATAAAAGGATTAAAACCCTTAAAACCCGTAAAAAAACTTTAAAAAACCCCTCAAAAACAAAAAAATCCATAAAAACCCTATAACCCCTAAAACCCTAAAAATCCCTCAAAACCCTAAAATCCATAAAAATCCTAAAAATTCAAAAAAATACAAAAAACCCTAAAAATCCTTTTAAAAAAATAAGAAATACTTAAAAAATTAAAAGATTAGAAACCCCCTAAAATCCTAAAATCCACAAGAAACCCCATAAAGACCCAAAAAATCATAAAAAACTTGAAAAACCTTAAAAACCACAAAAATCTATTAAAAACTAAAAAAGCACTAGAAAATCTATAAAAAAATCAATCTCATTAAAATGTTAAAAAATATAAAAGCTTTAAAAGATTCAAAAAAACCAGAAACCTTAGAAAAACCATAAGACCCTAAAGCCTTAAAAACCTTAAAAACCCTAAAAATCACTAAAAACCATAAAAACCATAAAATCCTAAAGGCCCCAAAAATCACTAAAATTAAAAAAAAAATGAAAACTCTATGAAAATATTAAAAACAAAAAAACACATAAAACCATTAAAAACATGAAAAAATCTAAAAACCCTAAAAACACTAAAACCTTTAAAAATCACTAAAAATACTAAATAACCATAAAAATAATAAAATATCACTCAAAATACGTAAGATGTAAAAATATAAATACCCTGAAAAACCCTAAGAAAAATTATAAAACCTAAAAATGATTAAAATGATTAAACTTCTAAAAAACACAACAAAGACCTGAAACCCCTAAAAACCCCTAAAAACCACAAAACCCACAAAACCATAAAAAACCTAAAAAAAATATAAAAGCAAATAAAAACCCCTAAAACCCACAAAATACTATAAAAAATTTAAACCCATAAGAACATTATAAAATTCATAAAAAATTATAACCCTAAAAGATCAAAAAACCCTAAAATCCCAAAAAAAAAACCAAAAAAACCATAAAACCATAAAATCTCTAAAAATCCCTAAAAATCATAAAAAACCCTAAAATTCCCAAAAATGTAAAAAACTTTAAATCCTTGAAAAAACAAAAGAAAACCTTAAAAACCTAGAAAAAAATAAAACCCCTAAAAAATGCTAAAAACTATAAAAACCCTAAAACCCCTAAAACCACTAAAATCCTAAAAATCACTAAAAAACGACCCCACAAAACTCAAAAAACCCTTTAAACCCATAAAAACTTTTAAAAACTCTAAAAATCCTTTAAACCCTAAAAAACTCAAAAAACCCCAAAAACAAAAAAAACCCCAAAAAACCCAAAATACCATAAAAATCCATAAAAACCTAAAAAAACTAAAAATCCCTAAAAACATAAAAAAATTATAAAAAACCAGAAAACCCATATAAAATCCATAAAATACTAAAACACTTAAACCCCTAGAAAACAGAAAAACACAAAAAGCCATACCATACCCTAAAAACCCCAAAACCCTTCAAAACCATAAAACCCCATAAAACACAAAAAAACCGATCAAAATTCATAAAAACCATAAAACCACAAAAAAAAATCTCAAAACCATTTAAACACCTAAAAATATTAAAAAACTAAAAAAACCCTTAAAAACATAAAAAAATAAAAAAATAAAACCCCAAATAAAAAAAACCAAAAACCCTAAAAACCCCTAAAACCCCTCAAAATCATTAAAGACTCCTAAAAACCCATAAATATCCTAAAAAATACCTAAAAATATTTAAAAATGTAAAAAACCAAAAAAAAAACCTAAAAAATATAAGAAAAATTTAAAACCTAAAAGAAATTAACCCCCCAAACCTAAAAATGATAAAAACCCAAAAAAACCCAAAAAAACCTAAAAACCCTCAAAGTCCCTAAAACCACTAAAAGACCATAAAAATCTAATCAATTCCCTAAATGTACCTAAAAATGTAAAAGGGCCTAAAAACCTTAAGAACCCTTAATAAAACCTTAAAAACATAATAATACTTAAAACCCCTAAAAACATTAAAAAAATGCTAAAACCTTAAAAAATACCCTAAAAACCCTAAAAATCCAAAAAACCTTAAAACTCCCTAAAAACCATAAAACCCCTATAAATCAAAAAAATTATAAAAAACCCTCTAAAATTTGTAAAACTATTTAAAACCCTAAAATTTTCATAAAAATTTAAAAAATCTTTGAAACCCTAAGAAATCCAAAAACAAAAAAAAAACACAAAAAAACCATAAAGACCCTAAATATCCTAAAAACACTAAAACCCCTCGAAATCCCTAAAATCCCTAAAAACCATAAAATTCCTAAAAAATCCTTAGAATCTTTAAAAATTTAAAAACCCTGATAACATTAAACACCCTAAGAAAACCATAAAAACCTAAAAATAATTAAAACCCCCCAAAAACCTAAAAATAGTAAAACCCCTCAAAATCCCTAAAAAATATTAAAAACCATAAAATTCTAAAAAATCCCTAAAAACATAAAAAACCTAAAAAATAATTAATAAACCTAATAAAAACATATAAACATTAAAAAACTTAAACCCCCTAAAATCTTAAAAAATTTCTAAAAACATTAAAGGACCCTAAAAACCATAAAACTCCCCAAAAATAATAATAACCACTAAAAACATTAAAAAACCCTTAAATCCCCTAAAAACCCTAAAAACCCTAAAAACCCACTAATAATAACAAAAACCTTTAATCCCCTAAATTTGTAAAAAAATATAAAAACCCAAAAAACCCTAAAAAACTAAAAAAAACCCTATGAACCTAAAAAATCCCTAAAAATCCTAAAAACCCAAAAAACCCCCTCAGACCCCTAAAACCCCTAAAAATGTTAAAAAACCTAAAAATCACTAATTTTTTTTAAAAAATTAAGAAATCCAAAAAAACCCAAAAGAAAACTATAAAAAGATAAAAACACTTAAAACCTCTAAAAACCTAAAAAATGATAAAACCCTAAAAAACTACAAAAACCATAAGGATCTCTAAAAACCCCTAAAAATAATAAGAAAACTAGTTATCATAAAAAATCCTTAAAATTTTTAAAAACTTAAATCCATGAAAAACCATAAGAAAAAATTAAAAACCTATAAGTACTAAAATCCCTAAAAACTAGAAAATGCTAAAAACCCTAAAAGACCCTAAAACCCTAAAAAATCCTAAATTCCATAAAAACACTAAAAACCATTAAAAAACCATAAAACCCCCTAAAAACCCTAAAAACCCACTAAAAACTCAAAGAACCATTTAAACCCCTAAAATGTTAAAAAAAATATAAAAAACCTTACGATTCCTTTTGATGATAGCATCAGGAAAATGGGAATCAGTCTCGCCTCTTGGTGCCAATGCTGTAGAAACAAAATAGAGGAGACCAAAAATAATATATTATTTGAAGGAGAATAGGATACGGTCGTATAACAGGTTTTTTGGTGTATCTACTGCAGTGCCCTCTAATGAGATTCAAGGGTTAGTGCTCCTTGAGAGATGGTTCGAGGGAACACCGATAAAGGCCTGGAGCAGATGGTGTGTTCGATGGTTTTCAGTGTTGGATGTTTGTGTCTCAATAAGGTGCGGAACAAAGCTAGATATGAGGGGTGAAAATTATCAGGGAGGTCTATCATAGTTTGAACTAAATGCCTGCTCATGGATATGGTAACCCTTCTCAAGGGATGGCGGGAAGCTCCCTCCCTTCAGATATTACTGGCTTGCCCCGAGCTGGCTATTCCCATGGAAGGTATGGAAGGGTAGTGGGTGAGATGGAACCCCCAGTAGAAGGTTTAAAGCTTAACACTAATGGCTCATTCAAATTAGGTATCATGAGAGGAGGAGGAGTGGTTCTTAATTTGGAAGGGTGTGTGCTCTTTACATTCACAACTCACTTTGGTAACAGATGCACACTTCAAGACGAGGCCAAGGCACTTCTCAACAAGCTCAACTTGTGTAATCAGAAAAATATGGACATATCCCATGTGGAAACTAACTCAAAGATCATCCATGACTCCCTGCTGAACAGAGGATCCATCACCTAGTCAGTCACGTACACCATTAGAATATGTAATGAACCACTGAAGAGGAACATTCAAGTTACACACACATGGAGAGAGGGGAATAAAGTCACAGATTATTTGGCTTCCCATGCCATCCATGGCTCTGATGTCACCTACCTCTCCAATGACACATTCTTGAATCATGAGGGGGTGAACATAATTTGCGGCGACGCCCTATGTCTCTATTACTTTTGACCTCCGTAGTCTTAGTGTTTCATTCTCTCAGATCATTCGATCTCTTATATTTTCTCTTGAATAAATATATAACAATGATGATGATGACTAAAATACCATAAAAACCATAAAAATTAAAAAAATCCTAAATACCCAAAACACCATAAAACACCCAAAGAAACCCTAAAACCCTCAAAATCATTAAAAAAAATTAAACAACCATAAATATCCTTAAAAATCTCTAAAAATACATAAAATGTAAAAACCCCTAAAATACCCTAAAATACCCTAAGAAAACCTTCATTCCCTAAAAACACATAAAATCACTAAAAAACCTAAAAAATTCTTAAAACACCAATAAAACCCCTAAAACCACTAAAATACCTAAAAAACCTCAAAATCCCTAAACCCCCTAAAACCCTAAAAACCCATGAAATCCTAAAAAATACCCAAAAATAAATAAAAACTAAAAAACCATAACAAACCTAAAAAATCATAAAAAAACATTAATACCCTAAAAACACTTAAAACCCTTGAACACCTAAAAAATGATAAAAACACTAAAAAAAATTAAATACCCTACAACCCCTGAAAATACATAAAAACCATAAAAATAAAACTAAATCCCTAAAAATCAATAAAAACCTAAAAACCCTAAAAACCTATAAAAACTGAAGAAATCCCTAAAAACCTAAAAACAATTAAAACCTCTAAAAATCTAAAAAATCTAAAAACCCTAAAAGACCCTAAAAACGTAAAACCTATTAAAATCCATAAAAAAATTAAAAACCAAACAAAACCTAAAACCCATTAACAACAATAAAAACTTTTTAAACCCCTAAGAATGTCAAGAGATGGCATATGAGTCTCCTAATTTTCTCTCTTCATGATTCCCATCATTGTTGCCCCCTCCCCCCGATGAACATCCGCTGCTCCTTGGCGGAATCATCAATCTCTCAGTGGTTTGGGCACAGTCTCAGCAGATCAAGTGGATTGGTGTTAGATGCAGGTGCTCTTATTGGCGAGGCAGTGGGATGGTCCGGTGGGTTCTATTGGTCCCTTATCGGTGAATGGTGAAGAGACTCTCAAATCCGGCTCCAGATATGAGGTTACGGTGGTCTCTCTAGTCTCACAATGGTGAAAAAGGGTGTATTGGGCGTCCTGACATTTGGGTAGTGGCGTGCCTGTCCCGTACTTCTGATCTATTTGTCACCTCTCGGCTCGGTCTTGGATGTTCGTATCTCATGGAATTTGGTGCTTCGGCTCTCGTAGATGGTGTGGCGAGATGATCCGATGAGTTCAGATAGGCCCATATCAGTCTTCGTTGAGGTGTATGGTTCTAGATTTGGGAGGGATCATGATTTGATTTGGTGATAGGTGGGTGCAGTGGGATTTGTGACTTCTTGGTGGTGGCGTGCGCGGTCCTCTCGGACCCGTGCTTCTTGATCTGAGTCATGAAGGGGCTTTGTAGTTATTCTGGATTCATGATTGGTTATGGTGGATGTGGAGGGAGAAGATGCAGATGGAGCCATAACTTCTCATGCTGTTTGGATATAGGTGGCTTATGAGAATTCAAGGTCAGGATTTCAGTTCCGCTTAGATTCTACAAGAGGTGCGGATGAGATCGGCTTGACATTGTTTTGTGCAGAAGATGAAGGTTTGAATTTCTAGTTTCTCTCTTTTGGATATGTTTCATGCTGTTGTTGAAGGTATAATTATGTTTTGTTGCATTATGCATTCTATGATGGACTATGGTCTTTTGTTTTGTGGATGGGTTGGTTGTGAATTGTTGTGGATTCTGGATTTTTGTTCTCTTGAGTGGCGCTGGATGCTGCTTTGGGTGCTGCAGTTGGGTTCTGGGCATGGGTGGTGGTTTCCCCTCAAGATATCGATGAAGGGAATGTTATGTAATGTATTATGGATGCTACGTTGGACTGTGGTCTTATGTGTTGTAGTTTTTTGGTTGCGAATCAATGTGGATGCTGGATATTGGTTCTGTTGGGTGGTGTTGGATGTTGTCCTGCCTTTGGGTGATGCGGATGTGTTCCTGGGTGTTATACTTGGTGTGAGTTGTTGGAATCTAATTGGATTAAAGGTGAGGGTTTTTGGAATCTATATTTCTAGTTTATGGATGATTCTTGGCTAGGAATTGATGATAGACACTTCTGTTTGGTGATGGTTTCTACTTCGCCGTGAGGTGAAAAAGGTGAGACTTATGACTTTGCTGCTGGTTGTTCTGTGACGATGGCGGTGGATATGCTCATAAAGGAGGGAATGGTTGATGAAAATGGTGATGCGGGATGATAGTTTCTATTTGGCTAGAAGTTTCTGTTGGGAATGCTTTGGATTTTTTTTTCTTTTTATGGTATTTGTGTCTTTTGGGTTTTTTGGGGACTTTTGGGTTTTGTTGGGGTGTCCAGGGTTTTTGGGTGTGGGTTGATTAACCCCTAAACTCCCTTGTCTATGCTGTCTTTTTTTAATAAATTTTGGGGGTCAGGAATAGCCTGACCTCACATCTTCCATGCCCTAAGAATGTTAAAAAAACTCTAAAACTCGTAAAAACCATAAAAATCACAAAAAAACCTAAACACCAAAAAACCTCTTAAAAACCAAAAAAAACCCCTAAAACCATAAAAACCCTAAAAATCTATAAAAACACTAAAAAACATAAAAATCCAAAAAAGTCCCTAAAAACCCTAAAAATAAAAAAAATACCATAAAACCCTGAAAACCCTATGAAATATTTAAATACTTAAAAACACTTGAAACCCCCTAAAAATAAAAATTTACTAAAACTCTAAAAATCCATAAAAATACTTAAAAATCCCAAAAATTCCTAAAAAAATTAAAAAACCCTAAAATCCAGAAAAAAACTGAAAGCACTGCAAAAAACATAAAACACTTAAAATCCCTAAAAATCTAAAAATTTTAAAAACTCTAAGAACCTTAAAAAGCCTCTAAAACCCATTCAAAACCATAATAACTCCTATATACCTTAAAATACACTAAAAAACAATAAATCCACTAGAAACAACTAAACACAATAAAAACCCTTTAAAACCTTATAAATGTTAAAAAAGTCTAACAAACCTTAAAACCCTGAAAACTCAAAAAAACCCCCCCTAAAAACCCAAAAAACCCATAAAAAACCCAAAAACACCCCCTCAAAATCATTAAAACCCATAAAATCCTAAAAAAGACCTAAAATGCGTAAAAACCTAAACAACCCAAAAACCTTAAAAAACATTTAGAAAACTGTAAAAACCTAAAAACACATTAAATTCTTAAAAAACATGAAAACATTGAAAACCCTAAAAATCCCATAAACCCTAAAACCATAAAAGTCTTATAAAATCATGAAAAATCCCTAAAACATAAAAACCCAAAATATTCAGAAAACCCTTAAAAACCCAAAAAATGCTAAAACCCTAAAAACCATAACATGACCCTAAAAACCCCTAAAAAATATAAAAACCCCTAAAACCTTTAAAAACCCTAGAAAACCATAAAAAACCCCAAACCCCATAAAATCACTAAAAAATCTAAAAACACTTTAAACGCTCAAAAATGTTAAAAAACTATAAAAACCTTAAAAACCCTAAAAAAGTCAAAAAAATCTTAAATACCAAAAAATCCAAAAAAACCCTAATATCCCCAAAAAACCTAAAACCCATCAAAATCCCTAAAATCCCTAAAATCTATAAAATATTAAAAATTGCCTAAAAATCCATAAAAATGTAAAAAACTAAAAAATTATTAGAAACCCTAAGAAAACCTCCAATACATAAAAACAATTAAAACCCCTAAACACCTAAAAATGGTAAAAACACTAAAAAACCTAAAAATCCAAAAAATCAATAATCCCTACAAAATCCCTAAAAACCTAAAAAAAATAAAAATCCTAAAAAATTATAATAATCTACAAATATTTAAAAGCCCCTAAAATCCATCAAAATAATTAGGAGATCCTTAAAAACATAAGAAAACATAAATCCCCTAAAAATTGTAAAAAAAACTAAAAACCCTAAAACCCCTAAAAACCCTAAAAACCATAAGAACCCTAAAAAATTAAAAAACACCTAAAACACCTAAAACCCTAAAAACCCATTAAAAATATTAAAACCCTTTAAACTCATAAAAAATATAGAAACTCTAAAAAAACCAACAAAACCAAGAAAAACTAAAAGAAATATAAAAACACTAAAAAACCATCAAAACCATGAAAAAATAAAAAAACTCTAAAAACACAAAAAAACCATAACCCCCCCCCCAAAAAAAAACACTAATCCCCCTCAAAATATCTAAAAGTAATAAAAACCACAAAAATTCTAAAAAACACCCAAAAATCTCTTAAAACTTAAAAAATACTAAAAAATTTGAAAAATCCAAATAAAAATTGATATAACTAAAAACACCCAAAACCCATTAAAAATCTAAAAAATCATAAATACCATAAAAACCCAAAAACACTAAAAACCCGAAAAAACACTAAAAACACTAAAAACCATAAAAATCATAAAAATTTAAAAAAACCTAAAAACCTCAAAATCCCTAAGAAAACATTAAAAACCTAAAAACACTTAAAATGCCTAAAAACCGAAAGACGCTAAAACCCTAGAAAGAAAATAAAATCCTCAAAACACATAAAAACATAAAACCCCTAAAAATATATAAAAACCCTAAAAATCCCTAAATACCCAAAAAACCACTAAAAAATCTAAATACCCTTAAAATTTTTAGACTCTTAAAATACATAAAACCCAAAAAACTCAAAAAACCCTAAAAACCAAAAAAATAAAACAAAAACCCTAAAAACCCCTTAAACCACTAAAATTTCTCAAAGTACCTAAAAAAATAAATACCAAAAAAATATTAAAAAATACCTAAAAATCCATAAAATTATAAAACCCCTAAAAACCCTAAAAACCCCAAGAAAAATATACAAACTAGAAAACACTAAAAACCCCTAAAAAATGAAAAATAATTTGAACCCTAAAAACCCCTAAAAAACCTCAAAATACCTAAAAACCCCAAAAAAAATAAAAATATTAATAAAATCACTAAAAATACCAAGAAACATAAAAAACCTAAAAACCTTGAAAACTGAAAATAAAACGTTAATAACATAAAAATAAATAAAACCCCTAAAAATAAATGAATCCTTAAACCCCTTAAATCCCTAAATCCCATAAAAATCATAAAAACCTAAAAAGTCCTTAAGAAATCCTAAAAACCCATAAAGACCCTAAAACCCACAAAAAATTCTAAAGACCCATCAAACCCCTAAAAACATAAGAAACCTTTAAAAAGCCTAAAAACCAAAAATAACTAAAAATAAACTCAAAAACCCACAAAACCCTTTAAAAAACCATAAAATTCCTAAAAAACCTAAAAATCCTCAAAATATCTAAAACCCTAAAAACCATAAAAAATCCTAAAAAATCCCTAAAAATGCCGAAAAAAGAAAAAAAAACTTAGAAAAACAGAAAGAAAACCTTAAAAACCCCAAAATAATAAAACCCCTAAAATTCCAAAAAAATTTATAAAAACCCTAAAAACACTAAACACCAAAAAACCGTAAAAACTGCCAAAATCCCTGAAAACACTAAAAATCCATAAAAATCCATAAAAATCCCTAAAAAAACCAAAAAATGTAACTAACCCAAAAAACCCTGAAAATTACTAATAATACCTTAAAACATAAAAAAATTAAAACCACTAAACACTAAAAAATCTAAAACCTTAAAAAAACCTAAAAAGGACCCTAAAACCCAGAAAACCCCCTAAAAACATAAAAAACTTAAAAACATTAAAAAACCCAAAAATCCAGAAAAAACCCCTAAAAACCCACTAAAAAAATTTAAAAGCCTTATAAACCCCTAAAAATGTTAAAAAACTATAAAAAACCTAAATAAACTAAAAAATTGAAAACCCCTAAAAAAATAACCATATGATCCCTAAAACCCATAAAAAACACTAGAACACCTCAAAATCCCTAAAAACCCTAAAAATCATAAAACTCTAAAAATTCCCAAAAAATCGATAAAAATGTAAAAAATCCCAAACCCTTAAAATACCTAAGAAAACCCTAAAAACCTAAAAATAATTAAAACCCCTAAAAATCCTAAAAATGATAAAAACCCTACAAAACACTAAATACCCTAAAAATCCCAAAAATCTCTAAAAACCCATAAAAATCCTCAAAAATACCTATAAATCCCTAAGAACATAAAAAACATAAAAACATTGAAAATCCCAAAGAAAACCTTAAAAACAAAAAAATTATTAAAACCCTCAAAAACCTAAAAAATGCTAAAAACCCTAAAGGAACCTATAAACCCGAAAACACCCAAAAATCATAAAAACCCCTAAAAACATTAAGAAACACCTTAACCCACCCCCCCCCCAAACCACTAAATTATCTAAAAACCCTTTAACCCCATAAAAACATTAAAAACTCTTTAAACCCATAAAACCCTAAAAAACTAAAAAGGAACCCGAATACCCAAAAAACCATAAAAACCAAAAAACCCAAAAAACCCAAAAAACCCAAAAAACCCCCAAAAAGCCCATCAAAATCCCAAAAAACCCAAAAAACCATAAAAATCATAAAAAATCACCAAAATCCATAAAAACATAAAAACCCTAAAACCCTGAAAACCCATAAGAAAACTCTAATAACCTAAATCACTAAAAACCATAAAAAATATAAAAACACTAAGAACCCTGACATACCCTAGAAAACCTCAAAATCCATAAAAACACTAAAGAACCATAAAAATACTAAAAATCCCTAAAATTCCCAATAAATGTAAAAAACCATAAAAACCTTGAAAAATAGTTAAAAAAATCTGAATACCTAAAAAAACTTAAAACCCCTAAAAAATCTAAAAATGATAAAACCCCCCAATACCCTAAAAGACCATAAAAGCCTAAAACCCCCTAAAAAGCATAAAAAAATTCTAAAACCCTTAAAACCCCCTAAAAACCCATAAACACCCTTAAAAACAACTAAAAACACTAAAAACCCTAAAAACCCCTAAATATGTTAAAAAACTATAAAAAATCTTAAAACCCCAAAAAAATAAAAAAACACAAAAAATAGTAAAACCCATAAAAACCCTCAAAATCCCCAAAAGCCCTAAAAACCATAAATATCCTAAAAATCCCTAAAAAAGTAAAAAACCCTAAAAACTATGAAAATTCTAAGAAAACCTTAAAACCCTAAAAAATTAAAACCTTAAAAAACCCTAAAAATTCTAAAAACCCTAAAAACACTAAACCCATAAAAAATACTTAAAACTTTCAAAATCCTTAAAAAACCTAAAAATAGAAAAAAACCACAAAAATTTCCTAAAAACACAAAAAATTAGAAAAAATCCCAGAGAAACCTAAAAAATCCTTAGAATAAATTAAAAAACACTTAAAACCCTAAAAATCTAAAAATGATAAAAAATATTAAATAACAATAAAAATGATTATAAAACCCTTAAAACCCTAAAAAACCTAAAAACCATAAACACATGTAAAAAACCATAAAACCCTAAAAAACCAATTAAAATTATGAAATCCCTTTAAACCCCTAAAAATGTTAGAAATATATAAAAACCCTAGAAATACCTAAAAACTCAAAAAAAACTGAAAAACATAAAAAACCATAAAACCATAAAACCCTAAACCCCTAAAAAATCCCTAAAGACCCCAAAAATTCATAAAAATCTTAAAAATTACTTAAAAACGTAAAATACCCTAAAAATATTAGAAAAAGTAAGAAAATATTAAAAATATAAAAACAATTAGTACCCCTAGAAAGCCTAAGAATGCAAAAAATCCTATAAAACCTAAAAATCCCTAAAAATCCCTAAAAAAACTAAAAACCATAAAATTATATAAAATCCCTAAAAATATCTAGAAGAAGAAGAAAAAACCACCCCTTCCCTCTCGATTGCTTTCTGACGGCGCCGACAGTGATCCTTCATCCCCCCTACAGGGGAGGGTTCTTCGCTCGATCTCGAGCGGGATCTTGCTTTCATTTCTCCTCCTGTGCCTCTTTCTCTTCCCCCATTCCCTCGAATTGATCTGTTGAAAAAGGTTCTTGACTTATATGAAGACTACCATTACTTACCATTATCGAAATCGAAGTTCCATGCAGCCGATGCACTTCATATCTTGACCTTAGTTGCTCGATTCGTGAAGCAATGACCCTCGGTGGAGTCTTTTGACATATTCGTTTTTGGTTGTTGGAACCTTCAATATCGGGTGATGTTAGGGTTATTGGATGGCCTCCATTTTATGATTTGGTTCTCGACAGAGGAAGATCTGATCCGATCTTGTTCTCTGCGGCCCCACGAAGCCTTAATGGCGTCAGATTCTTCCTCTTCCGATGGAGCTTCGACCTGCACATGAATAGGGACTCGCCGGTGATTGCTTCATGGGTAAGGTTCCCAGAACATCCACTTTAGTTTCAGAACCCATCCATAATTTTTATGCTTGGGAATTGTTTGGACTAGTATTTGTGTTTATACAGTCGGACTTAAGAGTTTTCTCACCTAGTTTCCCCAAGAGTTTGTGTTGAATTGGATGTCTCAAAACCACCAACCGATTTTGTGTGGATTACTATTGACAGGGATTTTAATTTCAAATATCCGGTAGTTGTGGAGTCCTCTATTGCGTTCTGCTCTATATGCAGGTGATTGGGCCATTCTAGCATTTCTTGTAGACAAAGGGGTAGAAGTGCAGAAGTTATGGAGGGTGAATGACCAGTGATGGCGGAAGATCAAGGAAATGTTGTGGCAGGGTCTCCTTTGTTAAAGGCAATATCACAACAATTAGCTGGGCCAATGGTATCCCATGTGTTTGAGAGAATGAAGCAGGATCTACTGATTGACAGTGAGAAGGGAGGAATGGATACTGAGGAAGGTTTGAGGTCCCCTTGGTTGTGCTGTGAAGTTTTTCAAGAGCAGGGGCAGGATTGAAGAGTGGAGGAACTTTCTTCGGGTGGGTAGGAAATGAAGGTGCAGGCCTCGGTGGAGAGGACACTGTAGAGGGGATGATGACATCGCCACCCTTCACTAGTCTGGAGGTGGACCAACCTCTAGGGAATCGGGGGGTTGCTGCTAGCTTGGGAGGAGTGGATGCGGGTCAAGAGGCCGTGATTCCGTTTAGTGGACATGCTGGACGTAGGGAGGCACTGGCCTTGGATGATGCCCCCTTGAGTAACAGATTTCGTTGTCTTAATTCTGTGGAGTTGAAGGGAATGGATGATGAAGAAGGGGAAGTAGAGGAGCATGGGGTCACAGAGGAAATGGGGAGGTTGCTGATACTAGGGATGTGTCTGCTACTAGGCCTGGTGCCATTGTTGAAGAAAATGGACCCTTAATGGATCCTCTTCTTGATGATGTTTATCATAGATAGATTGTACTGGAGTTTCCACTACTTATGGCTAATGGTGATGGTCCGGGGATGAGGAAGGCCGAAGTGAGGCTTCAATGGTCCCTATAGGTGATATGTGGGATGGGGTATAGGCATTGCATGGTGGAGAAAGGGTGGCCTAGATGGGGGAGGAGGAAAAGCAGGGGGAAGCACCTAGACATGGGGAGTTGGAGACCCATTGCTCTGTGGTGATGGAGAGATCCCCAAGGCATGGGCTGGGGCCTTTGGCATTGTTGGTGCATGAGGGGGGTTCTTCTGGTGAGTCTTCTTTGCAGGGGGCTCTGTCTCGGATTGCTCATGAGAAGAGGGAGGATTTTGAACCTAGGGAGGTGATGGAGCTAGTTGTGGACATCTACAAGCTGTCTAGGGAGGAGGGGCAATTGCATCTTACCCTAACTAATGTGGCACCTAGCGTGCTGCATTGTCGGGTTCCTGCCGCCTGATCCCTAAATCAAAAATCCACCTTCATCCCTAAACATCCTTTTTCTGGAGGATGCTCGACAAATGAATTATAATATGGCTATGATCAGTAAGGAGAGGGCCTTGATAGAGGTGGCCAATCCACATGGGAAGGAAAAAAAACTGACAGGGTCTCCTTAGACCCCCCAAAGAGAAAACCAAGGAAGGACTACTCCCCTTTTCCAAAGAGAGTATCCATGAGAGAATCATTCAAAACTAAGGAAAGTGTCTCTGGCAGGAGAGGTCGGCCTGTCAAGGCGCAACCTAACGAGAAGTAGCAATGCCTTAGAGAGTACTACACTACCTTCCTAAAGCATTATGAATCATCTGAATGGGAGTCAGTGGAGTCGGATGCTTCCTCTGTTATGGTGCTGATGGGGACCCACTTGGGGATGGAGACTTTGATCCGTAGCTTCTTCTTTTTTCTCTTCTGCTGTTGTGTTTGGTATTTTGTGTCCTTTTCTTTGTTTTCTTTCCTTTTGGGGATTATCTTTTGGGTATGGGTTGATTGACCCTACCCCTCCCTGGTCTGCAGTGTCCTCTTTTTCTTAATAATTTTTTGGGGTTCTAGGAATAGCATGGCTCCTGCACCTACCTTGTCCCTAAAAATATCCAAAAACATAAAAAATATCTAAAAAATATTAAAACCCCATAGAAAACTATAAAAACATAAAAACACTTAAAACCCCTAAAACCCTATAAAGTTATAAAAACCCTAAAGGAACACAAAAACCCAAAACCCCCCAAAAAACCATAAGAATCACCAGAAACATTAAAAACCCTTTAAACCCATATAAACCTTAAAAACCACTAAATAAATCTAAAACCCATTTAAACAACTAAGAGGGGTAAAAAACTCTAAAAACCCTAAAACCATAAAACCCCTAAAACCATCAAAATCCCTAAAAACATAAAAAAACATCATATTCTTAAAAAATTGTTAAAAAACCCTAATAACCAAAAAACTATTAAAAACCCTGACCACATTTAAGAAATCCACAAAAACATAAGAATAATTAAAACCCCAAAATCTATGGTGTCGAACCATGGATCTCCTGATACAGGTTTTCCGGTACAGTTTGATGTTCCCTCAAGGAACAAACTATTGTGGATTCTGGAGAGGATCCCCTGAAGTCTGCTTGGAAGCCTGAGCCGAGGGTCACTTTTGTTTTTAACAGGATGAAACGTGACCTTGGTATTATGGGTGACAAGGAGGTGGGGAGATATTTGGATGGGTGTAGTGGTCTGGTTGTGCAAGGCCACATGCGATAGACATAGGATGATGAAAGTGTGGTGGTGGTTGGTGCCTGTGACATGGTGAATGGTGAAGGCTGGAGGGCTAATATTAGTGATGGAATTGTCGTTAAACTACCTAGGAAGCAGTCTTCCTCTGGATTTGTTTATGAGGGGAAAGAAAAGGTTTTGTTGGAGGTTTCAGCCTCAGATGCAGTGGTGCTGGCTAGGTCAGAGGAGTTGGGTACTATAGTGGTTGTGGGATTTCAAAGAGTGCCTGTTTCTGGGAATGTAGCGAGAGTTGATTTATTTGGAGGGATAGTTGAGGTGAAAGACAAGGTGGGACTCGTTAGTGAGCAGGCTGGTAGAAAAGTGACGCAAGTGTTGGCTGGTGCCCCCTTGGGTAATAGGTTTGCATGCCTCAGTGTGCTGTCTGAGGGTGTGGCTACTACTATAGAGGATGTGAAAGAACAAGGGATGGTGGGGGAGAAATGGGACATGGTTAATCTAGAGGGATGGTCCCAAATAGCTGTTCAAAGCTCATCGGAGGATCCCTTACAAGTCTCGTGCTGCTTCGGTTTTGGGAAGGCAGGGCTACAGGTTCTTTTTAAGGGGGCTGCTACTAAAGGTTCTAGCATAATGGTTGAAAAAGGGTAGATGGCTGAGCTAGGACAGGTGGATGTAGAGGGAGAGATGGCCTCTCAAGGGCTTATAGCTAGGGAGGTCGACATTGCTAGGAGTGTGATCACAGTTTTACAGGCACAGATTGAGGTGCAGTCCGTCATGACTAGTCGTGGTGGTGGGACTGTGGCCCTGTCCACCCATTTTTTTAGACACCTATGGGTGCTCGGATGGTGTCATTGAGAAGGTGAAAGGGGAATTGCAGGTGCTTGAGCACAGCTAGGGAATTGTAACCAAGTATCCTGGGGAGGAGAGGCAGATGTGTTTTGCTAACTGCTCCCTTAACCAGGAAGCCTCCTTCATCCCTATTCAGGACATTTTCCAGAAGCATGATAGACGATTGAACCTCAATTTGGCTATGTCCATAAAGGAGAAGGTGGTGCAGGTCTTGCCTCTATCTCAAGTTCACAAGGATGATGTTGGGAATGAGGAGGGGTTGTTTCTTGGGGTTGGACCCCAAATCCATTATAGAGATCTCCAAGACAAGGCAGTTGCCATTCAGAATCTTGATTAGACTGCCTTGACTGAGTATGAGGGAGGTGCCTGGCCTTCTTGTGCTGTAGGGGCTGCTTCATGCACGCAGGGGTTGAAACCTATGGTTGATGATGAAGTGTAGGGGGAGCCATCTAGAAAGGGGGAGGTTGAGGGGTAAGAAGAAGTTGTGGATGGATGAAAACTGCTGATCAGGGGAACCCGATCATGGGTTTGACTTCTGATGAGCCGATCTTTGTTGTATTGTAAGGCATGGCAGTGGATAAATTTTCATCTATTTCCTAGAAGGCAAATGGTTCCATCTCTGCCCCCCAAAGTGGAGGATAAAGTGAAATTATTCCACTCTTCCCAGACCCATGACTACATGGGCGTCATCAAAGGTGGTGAAACTGAAAATAAAATTTAATAAACGGGAGTACCTGTGCTCCCCAGAACAAAAAAAATGTAGGGAGGATCACCTAACGCTCCTCAATATGAATGAGGACTTTGATTCAGGATGAGATGAATCTGACTCCTACTTTGATGATGCGACTTCTAGATATGGTGCGGATGGTGAACCTTTTGGTACAACTTCTGTTTCTGACTTTGGTGGTGATGTTCACTGACTTGTTTTCTCTTTTTGGGTTTTTATTTTTTGAGGTTTTTTAAGGGATTTAGGTGTGGGTTGATTGACCCCTCTCCTCCCTTGTCTGATGTGTCTCTTCTTTTGTAATAAATTTGGGGGGGGGGGGTTATAAATAGCTTGGCTTCGTACCGTCCTTATCCCGAAAAAATGTTAAAAACCCAAAAAGCCAGAAATCCAAACCCCCCCCCCCCCAAAAAAAATAAAAATCCCTAAAAACCCATGAAAACTCTAAAAACCACTGAAAACTCTAAAAACCTAAAAAACCCTATAAAAACTAAAAAAAATATAAATCCCTAAAACCCCAAAAAAACCTAAAAAAATCAAAAAAATCACTAAAACCCCTAAAAACTATTAAAATCCTAAAAAATCCATAAAAGTCCCTAAAAATGTAAAAAATCATAAAAAACCTGAAAAACCCAATGAAAATATTAAAATCCTAAAAACAATGTAAAAACCTAAAAAACCTAAAAAAATGATAAAACTTTAAAAACCCCTTAAAAGACCCTAAATACCCTAAAACCCCAAAAAACCAAAATCCCCCAAAACCTTAAAAACCCTATAAACCCATATAAACCCTAAAAAATCCACGAAAAACCATAAAAACTATTAAACCCTTAATTTTTTTGAAAATTCAGAAAATAATAATACCCTAAAAACACAAAAAAAACCATAAAAAATACTAAAAACACCTAAAACCCTCAAATTCCATAAAAACCTAAAAAGGGAAAAAAATCCTCAAAAATATTTAAAAATCCATAAAAAGGTAAAAAAACCCTAAAAACCCTAAAAAATTCTACGAATGCCTTAAAACCCAAAAACAAATTAAAACTGCTAAAAAAAATGAAAAACACTAAAAACCCTAAAAAACTCAAAAACCCCTAAAAAACACTAAAAACCGACAAAAACTATAAAAACCATAATATTATTAAAAGTCCAAAAAAATCACAGAAAGATAAAAAACCTAAAAAATGAAGAACCCAAAATAAAACTTTAAAAACATAAAAACACATAAAACTCTTAAAAAACATAACAAATTCTAAAAACCCTAAACACCCAAAAAGACCTTAAAAACCCGAAAAACCCCTAACAACAAAAATAAACCCTAAAAACATAAAAAATCCAAAAAACTGATTAAAACCCTAAAAACCACTAAAAATGCTGAAAACCCTTTAAAACATTAATTCTTTTAAAAAACTCTAAAAAACCTTTAAAACCCTAAAATGCCAAAATATCCCTAAAAACCAAAAAAACAAAAAAACCATCAAAATCCATGAAAACCATCAAAAAACATAAAAATCATAAAAAGGCCCGAAAAATTCTGAAAAATGAAAAAGGCCCTAAAGACCATGAAAATCCCTAAGAAAACCTTAAAAAAACTAAAACGATTTAAACCTATAAAAATATAAAAAATGATAAAATCCATAAATAACCATTAAAACCAAAAAATACCCTAAACCCCCCCCCCCCCAAATACCAAAAAACCCTAAAATAAAAAATCTTAAAAAACCTCTAAAAATATTTAAAAACATAAAAAAACATAAAAACCCTGAAAGAATATAAGAAAACCTTGAAACCTATAACACATAAATCCCGTAAAAAACCTAAAAAATCTAAAAACCCTAAAAGAAACTAAAACCCAAAAAACCCCAAAAGACATAAAAACCCCTAAAACCTTAAAAAAACCAAAACCCATAAAAAACCTAAAACCCCAATAAAAAATCTAAAACTCTTTAAACCCCTAAAATTGTAAAATTACTATAAAAAAAACATAAAAACCTAAAAAACTAGAAAAACACTAAATACCTAAAATTTCATAAAAACTTTAAAAATCCTAAAAAAACACTAAAAACCTCAAAATCCTTAAAGACCATCAAAATCTGTAATATCATTAAAAACCCGAAAACCTTATGAAAACCTTAATAATATAAAACATTTAAAACCCCTAAAACACCTACAAACACTAAAAATGCTAAAATCTCTACAAACCCCTAAAAACCTAAAAACCCCTAAAACTCTCTAAATCCCTAAAAATCCTAAAAAACCATAAAAATAAAAAAAACACCTAAAAACCCAAAAAATGTAAAAAACCCCTATAAACATGAAAACCTATATGAAAACATTAAACACCTAAAAACACTTAATCCCTTAGGAAATGCTAAATTCTCTAAAAAATATAACAACCTTCAAAATCCCTAAAAACCCTAAAAACCATAATATAAAAAAAATCCCTAAAAAATCACTAAAAATATAAAAAACCATAAAACCCCCAAAAACCATAAGAAAAATTTAATAACCAAAAAACACTTAAAACCCATAAAAACCTAAAAAAACACTAAAAACCTAAAACCCATAAAACCCCAAAGATCCCCCAAAACCCCTAAAACCCTAACTCCTAAACCCCATAATAATTTGAAAACCACTAAAAATTATAGAAACCCTTTAAACCCCTAGAAATAGTAAAGAATATAAAAACATTAAAACCATAAAAAACTCATAAAAACCCTTAAATTGAAAAAACCAAAAACGTTAAAACCCCTAAAAACCCTAAAAACCCTAAAAACATCAAAATCCCAAAAAACCAAAAAAACCATAAAAATCCCAAACAATCCCTAAAGATCCATAAATATGTAAAAACAGTAAAAATCCAAAAAAAAACCCAGGGAAAACATAAAAATCAAAAACAAATAAATTCCCTAAAACCTAAAAATTCTAAGAACCTTAAAAAATCCCAAAATCCTAAAAACACTCAAAATCTCTAAAAACCTTAAAAAACCATAAAAATCCTAAAAAATACCTAAATAACCCTAAAAACATAAAAAATTACTGAAAACCATGAAAAACCCTAATAAATCTTTAAAAACAAAAATACTCTTAAATCCCTTAAAAAACTAAAAACATAAAAAACCAAAAAACCCAAAAAAATCACTAAAACCCTAAAAACCCTTAAAAACCATAAAACCCTTAAAAACAAAAAACCCAACAACCCATAAAAACACTAAAACCACAAAAAACTCTAAAAACCATTTAAAACCCCAAAAATGCTAAAAACAATAAAAAATCATAAAACCCATAAAAAAACCATAAAATCGAAAAAACATAAAACCACTAAAACACTAAAAACCCTAATACTCCTCAAAATACCTAAAAAACTTAAAAATCATAAAAATCATAAAAAATCACTAAAATTCCCTAAAAAATTTCAAAACCCCAAAACCATCAAAAACCACTAAGAAAAATTTAAAAACCTAAATACACATAAAACACTAAAAAAACAAAAAACCCTAAAAGAAAGTAAAAAGCCTAGAAACCCCTAAAAATCATAAACCCCCTAAAAACCTTAAAAACTCTCAAAACCCATTAAACCCATAAAATACAATCAATACACTAAGAACCCTATAAAGACCTAAAATGCTAAAGAACTCTAAAAAACCTAAGAAACCTAAAAAACCCAAAAAACCCAAAAAACCTCAGAATCCCTAAAACCCTAAAAGGCATTAAAATCCTAAGAAACACTAAAAATACATAGAAACGTAAAAAAAAAAAAATAAACTAAAAAACCTCTCAGAGATCATTAAAAATATAAAAACACTTCAAACCCCTAAAAACCTAAAAAATGCTAAAAACACTAAAAACCTTAAAAACCATAAAACCCAAAAAAATCCCAAAAAAATGTAAAATCCTAAAAAAGTCCTAAAACCCTAAAAACATAAAAAACCTAAAAACCCTAATGAAAACCATTAAACCAAAAACATCTAAAACCCCTAAAAATATAAAAAACACTAAAACCCTTAAAAAACCATAAAACCATAAGACCCCTAAAAATGATGAAAACCATAACACCCCCCCCCCCCAAAACACTAAAAACTCTAAAAAATATTTAACCCCAAAAAATTTTAAAAAACCCAAAAAAACTTAAAAACCATAAAAAAATTCAAGAATACCCTAAGAACCCAAAAGAACCCAAAAGAACCATAAAACCCTAAAATCCCTAAAACCCTCAAAATCCCTAAAAACCCTAGACAACCATAAAAATACTTAAAAATCCCTAAAAATCCCTAAAAATGTAAAACCCCTTAATAAATCTTAAATAGAGTATGAAAACCTTAAAAACATAAAAACAACTAAAATCCCCAAAAAATCTAAAAAATGATAAAATCCCTAAAAATCCTAAACCCCTAAAAACCCTAGAAATCCCTAAAAACCCTAAAAACATAAAAAACTATAAAAATACTAAAAAATACCTAAAAACCCATAAAACATAAAAAACCCTAATATAATTTAAAAACACTAAGAAAATTTTAAAAACAAAAAAAAACATAAGACCCCTAAAAAACCTAAGAAATGGTAAGAACTCTAAGAACCCTCAAAATCCCTAAAAGCAATAAAATTATAAATTCCCTAAAAATACCTAAAAATGTAAAAAACTCTAAAAACCATGAAAAACCCAAATAAAACCTTGAAAACCAAAAAACTTTTAAAACACCAAAAAACCTAAAAATTTTAAAAACACTAAAAAGACTATAAAACCGAAAGAACTCCTAAAATCCATAAATAATCTTAAAACCATAAAAAACCTTAAAACATCACAAAAACCTTGAAAACTCACTAAAAAATTAAAAACCTTCAAACCCCGAAGAACTTTAAAAAAAACTATAACAAACCTTAAAAATCAAAAAAACTCAAAAAACCCTAAAACCCCCCAAAAACCCAAAAACCCGAAATCCCAAAAAAATCTTGAAATCCCTGAAATCCCTAAAAAACCATAAAAATTAAAAAACTCCCTAAAACTCCCTAAAAATATAAGAGGTTTAAAATCACTAAAAATGCCTAAGAAAACCTCAAAATACCTCAAAACTCTTAAACCTTAAAAAAATAAAATACACTAAAACCCTAAAAACCCAAAAAATTAAAAAAATCTCTAAATATGTTAAAAACATTAAAATTTGAGAAAAAACACTAAAAACCATTGGCAAGATACTTGGGGAGGAGGGGAGGGGTCTCCAATTGCTGATGTTGGTAGTGTGAAGTGTGCTATGTAGGCACTGACTGAGGTGCTGGTCGGGGCTTCTAGGTGTAGTGGAGGGAGTGTGTCCCAAAGTGCATCTAAGTCGATATTGGACACTATTGGGAACTTCTTTGGTGCTGTTACACATGAGAAAAGGGAGTTTCATGTGATTATTCACAATAGTGATGAGATTTTTGCAGATGAGGGGAATGTTAGCAACCTACCTGGGGAGGAGGGGTAGGGGTCTCTAGTTGCTGATATTGGGGGTACGAGGTGTGATGTGCAGGCACTGACGGAGGTGAAGGTCGATGCTTCCAGGTGTATTGGAGGGAGTGTGGCCCAGAGTAAAGTCTAGCCTATCATGGCCATCATTAGGCGCATGAATGGTGCTAGTAAGAAGAAGAAAAGGGTGATGCTAGGGCATGTGCCTGATAGTGATGGGTTTTTCAAGGATGAGCCTTCTTTCTAGGGGGAGGCATTAAGCTTCCTAGGGTGGTAATTGAGAAACATTCCTTAGTAGTTAATGTTCCATAGTGTGGGGTTTTTTCTGAATGTTCCCTAAATCAAAAAGCCTCCTTCATCCCTGTCCAGAAGTTTGATAGAAGGATGAATCAACATTTGGCTATGATCATGAAGAATGGGACCTTGATTGAGGTGGCCATTTCATATGGTAAGGAAAACAATTCTGTAGGGGCCTCTCTAGATCCCCGGAAGAGGAATCCAAGGAATGACTATTCTACTTTGCAAAAGATAGTGTCCACGAGAGCCTCTTGCAAAGCTGAGGAAGTTGACTCTGGTAGGGGAGGTCGGTCTGTCAAGGTGCAACTAAATGTGGGGTAGCAACATCTCATAGAGTATTATACTGCTTTCCTAAAGCAATATGAATCATCTGAATGGGAGTTGGTGGGGTCAGATTCTTCATCTGGTTATAGAGATGATGGGGACCCATATGGGGATGGAGATGTTTATTTGTAGTTCATGCTTCTTTTTCTCCTGCTTTTTGGGTCTTTTGGGGTTTTGGGGATTTTGGGGGTTTAGGGATTTTTGGGTGTGGGATGTTTGGCCCCACCCCACTGTTGTCTGATTTTCTTTTTCTTTAATAAATTTTGGGAGGCAAGGAATAGCCTGGCCTCACACCTTGTTTTCCCTAAAATGTCCCTAAACACCCCTTAAAACCATTTACACCCCTAAAAACTATAAAAAACTCATAGAACCCCATAAAGACACTATAATCCTCTAAACACTCTAAATCCCCTTTAAACCCCTAAAAATGTTAAAAACTAAAAAAAACCATTAAAACCCTAACAACCTAAAAAAATCCCCTCAAAACCTATAAAACCATAAAAACCCAAAAACCCCAAACCCTTAAAATTCCTTAAAATCATTAAAAACAATTAAAATTTTAAAAAAATTACGAAAAATGTAAAAACCCCTAAAACCTTTAAAAAACATAAGAAAACATTAATAACCAAAAAAACACTTAAAACCCCTAAAAACGTAAATAACAATAAAAATCCTTAAAATCCTAAAAATCCAAAAAACCTAAAAACACTAAAATCCATAAAAACCCTAAAAACATAAAAATCCAAAAAAATCTCTGAAATATAACTTAAAATGTAAAAAACATTAAAAACCATGAGAACTCATAAACACCTTAAAAACCCAAAACACTTAAAACCTCTAAAAACATAAAAATTTCTAAAAAACATAAAAACCCATAAAAGTCGCTAAAAATCCTAAAACTATAAAACCCCATAAAAACCATAAAACCCCATAAAAACCCATAAACCCCAAAAAACCACTAAAAACTCTAAAACCCCTTTAAACCCATAAAAATGTTAAAAAACTCAAAAAAACATTCAAAACCATAAAAAACTAAAAAGCCCTTAAAAACCATGGAACCCTTAAAACCCTAAAAAACCCTTAAACCATCAAAATCCCTAAAGAACATAAAAACTACAAAAACCTCTAAATCCATAAAAATACAATTTTTTTTTAAAATACCTAAAAACCATTAAATCCCCCAAGAAAAACTTACAGATATAAAAATACTGAAATCCCCTAAAAAACCTAAAAAATGCTAAAAACTCTAAAAAACCCAAAAAACCCCAAAACCCAAAAAACCCCTCAAAATCCCTAAAAACTCTAAAAACCATAAAAATCCCAAAAAATTCAGAAAAAACCCTAAAAAATATATATATAAAAACCCTGAAATTACCAAATAGAAAAAACACTTAAAACCTCTAAAAATCCTACAAACCCTAAAAATCCTAAAAGTACCTTAAAACCCCTAAAACCCATAATAACTATAAAACTATAAAAACCTTAAAAACATTAGAACCCCATAAAACCCCATAAAACCATAAAAATTCACTTAAAAATCTAAAAACCCTTTAAACCCCTAAAAATGTAGAAAAACATAAAAAACTTATAAACCCTTAAAAACTCTAAAAAACCCGAAAACACAAAGAAACCATAAAAATTAAAAAAAACCTTAAAACCCCTAAAACCCCTAAAAATCCCTAAAAACCCTAAAAAACCATAAAAATGCTTAAAAATACCTAAAAATGTATATATCCCTAAAAACTTAGAAAAACCATAAGAAAACATGAAAAAGCTAAATACAATTTAAACCCCTGAGAACCTAAAAAACACTAAAAACCTAAAAAATATGAAAAAAACTATAAAAAAACTAAAAAAACATGAACCCATAAAAATCTATAAAAACCCTAAAAACCCTAATAATAATTAAAATCCTAAAAATCCTTAAAAATCCTTTACAACTTAAAAAACCCAAACAACTGTAAAAAACACTATGAAAATTTTAAAAACCTAAAAACACTTAAAACCCCTAATGTCCTAAAAACATTAAAAACCATGAAAACCTTAAAAGATAGTGAAAACACTAAAATATTAAATAACACAAAAACCATTAAAACCATAAAAACCATAAAAATCCATAAATACTCAAAAAATCAACAATAAACTCTAAAAGTATTTAAAACCCTAAAACATTAAAAACCTTTAAAACCCTAAATAACCCTATAAACTAAATAAACAACCCTAAAACCCAAAGAAATGAAAAAATCCCTAAAAACACCAAAACCCTCAAAATCACTAAAATCCAAAAAAAACATAAAAATCATAAAAATCCCTAAAAATCCATAACTCCATAAAAACCCTGAAACCCCATAAAAAACTAAAAACCCTAAAACCAAGAAACCCCCTAAAAACATAAAAATAAAAAAATACCTAAAAACCCTAAAAACACAAAAAACATTAAATATCCCTAAAAACCCGAAAGTACAATAAAAATATTAAAAGAGAACTAAAAAACCTAAGAAACACAAAAACCCATAAGAACCTTAAAAAAACCCTATGAATTCATTAAAACCAAAAAACACTTAAAAAAATATAAAACCTAAGAAACACTGCAAACCCTAAACAACACTAAAAGGCCCTAAAAACCCTAAACCCTAAAAACCATAAAAACATCTAAGACTTAAAAAAATGTAAAACACAATAAAGACCGTAAAAACCCTCTAAAAACCATAAAACCCCTTAAAACCCCTAAAAATGTTAAAGAAGTTAAAAATACATTAAACCTTTAAAAAAAACACAAAAAAAACCATAAAACCCTAAAAAAACAAACCTCAAAATCCCTAAAATGCAAAAAACCAGAAAAATCCTAAAAAATCACTAAAAAATCCAAAAAAATGTAAAAAACACTAAAAAATGTGAAAAAAACTAAGAAAATATTAAAAAAATTATAAAAATTAAAAACCATAAACCCCTAAAAATGATAAAAAACCATAAAACCCTAAATCCCCTAAAACCCCTAAAACCCCGAAAAATCATCAGTATCCCTGAAAACCAAAAATCCTCATAAAAATCCAAAAAAAGCCCAAAAAAGTACATAAAATGGTAAAAACCCCAAAAAATGTTAATAATACCTTAAAAACCTAAAAATATTTAAAACCCCTAAAAACCTAAAAATGATAAAAACCCTAAAAACTATAAAAGACCCTAAAACCCTAAAAACCATGAAACACCTAAAAACCATAAAAACCCTAAGAAAACATAAAAACTCTAAAACTCACTAAAACTATAAAACCCATTTAAAAACATAAAAATTTTAGAAAACTCTAAAAACCTAAAAACCCAAAAAACAAAAAAACCCCCTAAAAACACCAAAACCAAAAAAACTCTAAAACCACTAAAAACCTTAAAACCCCTAAAAATCCATTAGAACCCTAAATACCTATAAAATAGTAAAAATTCACTAAAAATCCCTAAAAACATAAAAAAACTAGAAAACATTAAAACACTAAGAAAAAAATAAAAACCTAAAAACAATTAAAAACCATAAAAAAACTAAAGATGTTAAAAACCCTAAAACCCCTAAAAATAAAAAAACCCTCAAAATCCCTAAAAACTTTAAAAAACCATAAAAATCATTAAAAATACCTAAAAAATATTTAAAAATGTAAAACCCCTAAAAAATATGAAAAACCCAATTATAATCTTAAAAAATAAAAAACCTTAAAATCCTTAAAATCCTAAATAATGCTCGAAACTGTAAAGGACCCTAACAAACCTAAAAATCCCCAAAACTCACAAAAACCCCTAAAAATATTAAAAAACTTTTTAGAACCCATAAAAACCATAAAAACCCACTAAAAACTCTAAAAACCCTTTAAAACCCTATAAATGTTAAAAACTACAAAAAACATTAAAACACCTTAAAAACTAAAAAAACTCTAAGAACCCAAAAAACTCAAAAAACCCTAGAAACCCTCAAAATACATAAAACCTTATAAATCCTAAAAATTCCCTAAAAATCCCTAAAATGGTAAAAACCTTTAAAAAACATGAAAAACCATATGAAATCCATAAAAACCTAAAAACACATTAAAACCATAAAAACTTAAAAAACCCCAAAACCCTAAAAATTCCAAAAACCCAAAAATCCATAAAACCCCTAAAAACCTTAAAAAACTTTAAAACCCCATAAAAACCCCAAACCCACTAGAACTCAAAAAAAACCTTTAATCCTCTAATAATGTTAAAAGACTATAAAAACACATAAAACCCATAAAATAATCAATAAAAAATACTAAAACTCAAAAAATATAAAACCCCTAAAATCCCTAATATCCCAAAAAAAACCATGAAGTCCCTAAAATACCAAGAAACCATTAAAATAGTAAAAAATCCAAAAAAGTCCCTAAAATCATAAAAACACCTAAAAAACCTAAAAACCTACATAAAACCTTAAAATAATAAAAACACAGAAAACCCCTAAAAATATAAAAGGATGGTTTCTCCACTCCGCTCCCGTGATGGCATTCATGCCACTTCATTACTGGCTTGAAGACGACGCTGATGGGTGCGTCCTGGCCTCCCCCCTCTATGGGGGAAGGTCCATCTCTGCCCCCTGTTAAAGAAAGATTCTTACCTTTCTTTGATCCTGACTCACTTCTTGCTTTTCCGCAAATTGAACTTTTCTCTAAGGTGTCGGGTGTGCATGAAGGCCTACCGAAGCTTCCACTATCGATCGTGGAGTTCATCAAGGCCTCTGTCCTCCATAACTAGACCTTGGTTGCCAGGTTTTTGAACTGGCATCCCCCAATTGATGTTTTTGACAGATTTGTGTTCGAGCATTGGGATCTTAGGGACCGCGCCACTGTTGGCTTGGTCGACTCTGGTCACATTTTGATTTGGTTCTCATCAGAAGAAGATCTTATTTAGGCATGGTCAACATCTCTTCTCAAGTGTGATGTCGCTCACTTTTCCCTCTTCCCGTAGAACTTTGACTTCCATCTAAATCGTGACTCCCCAATGATGGCAATTTGGGTAAGGTTTTCTGAGCCCCACATACCCTTTCAAAACCTCTCTATTATTACTATGCTGGAAAATTTGGTTGGAAGGCTTCTGTGTGTGGATAGTTGAATCAGGGCCCTATGTCATCCAGTTTCACCAAGGGTTTGTGTTGAAATTGACGTCTCAAAGGAGCCAGTTGACTTTGTATGGATTGAAATTGGTGAAGAGCTCCAATCGAAGAAGCCAGTTGTGTTCGAATCATGGGAGAAGTATTATGTCTCGTGCTTTAATCTTGAACATATGAAATAGGAATATAAACACAGTGATGGTGTGGTGGTTGGGCATGGGAATGAGGTTATATCCTTGAAGTTGAGCTCAATAGGGGAGCTAGAGGTGTCGACAGATGACCCCCGGGTCTCTCTGCTGAATGTGGGGAGGGACGATAGGGTGGAGGAAGAGGGATCATCCCACCGACAAGGTGCTAAGGGGAAAACCTCAGTCAAGGACATTTTCAAGCGACTAAAGGGTTACTTGGGACTGGGGGTGATGCCTCTCCTAAAGTGGGGAATAACACTCCTGGTGAATTAGGGGTCGTGGTCTAATAGGATGACCCTGTCAGGGACGCGAGCATGACATTGAGATCAACTTGCCATGGGATAGAGAGGGAGACTTTGTAAGGCCCTCCAGAAGTTGTTCATGGAAGTGGACATGAGCTGGTCTTAACCTCGAATCGGTTCACGGGCCTGGACCCTTTGGACTCTATGGGAATTGAGGAAGGGGGTCATGTGGGATAGGAACTGCAGGATGTTAAGGCTAATAATGATGTCCCCCAGGATGTAGATATAACGTCTTCTCATGATGGTTTGAGGGTATTGGGTGCGAAAAACCCCCCACCCACTAAGCATTAACCAAAGAAAGTGATGATTGATGCTGTTGTGCTTGGAATTGGTCTGAGTGATACCCCTCATCCCTAGCAGTAGTTTGATAGCCTTCATGCTAATAGGAGGAGCATTGAACAGCCTGATTCGAGCTCCTATCTTGTTATGTTCGAGAAGTTTCTCCCCCTGTGTTGACCTATCAGATTCGATTATGTTAGACTGTTCAGAAATCCCACTTGAGAAGAATATAAAAGATATCTTCCCAAAGACATATCTGCAACTGGTGGTCTTTCTTGGGGATGATAATGATGAAAACATAAGTCTAGGAAATTTTTTTGGGGACCGTGATGACCTTATGTATGCCATACTAGCTAGGATCAAGAGGGAGAGAGCGATGATGGGTCTTTATGGTTCCTCTGGCTACAATCAGAAGAGAAAGTTGTGGTCTGTTCCTGAATGTGGTAGGCAGGGTGACATGGTCATGCCTTCCGATGCAGTTCACAGAAAGGTCAAGGTGATGAGTGACCCTCCAGTGAAACGGAGGCCATGGAGGGACTCTTCCTCCCTTCCTAGTCCAATGAATACTAGAGCCTCCTCCAAGTCTTGAAAAGGTGAAGGAGATGCCCATGGTAGGGAATACCGGGCTGGCAAAGCGATGCCGGATATGGAACTCAGGAAGTATTGTGCAGCCTTCCTCAAGTAATATGAATCTTCTGAATGGGAGTCAGTGGAATTAGATGCTTCCTCGGGCTATGGTGGTAATGGATACCCTTATGGGGATGGTGAACTTGGTCTGTAGTTTTATTTTCTTTTGTATTTTGGGTATTTTGGACTTTTGTATGTGGGATTTTCTATTTTTTATGGTTTTGTGTGTCTTTTGGGTTTCTTGGGGACTTTTGGGTTTTGTGGGGGTGTCCAAGGCTTTTCGGTGTGGGTTGATTGACTATGCCCCTCCCTTGTCTGCTGTGTCTTTTTTCTAATAATTTTTTTGATGGGGTCAGGAATATCCTAGCCCTATGCCTTCCTTGCCTAAAAATATAAAAGATGCTAAAAACCCTAAAAGGACTCTAAAAAACCTAAACCCCCTAAAAACCATAAAACCCCTGTAAAACCCTGAAAAACAATAAACCCATTTAAGCCCTAAAAAACCATTAAAACCACTAAAATCTCTTTAAACCCCTAAAAATGTTAAAAACTTTTAAAAAACCTTAAAACCCATAAAAACTCAATAAAAACATAAAAACTAAAAAAAACCATAATTCCCCAAACCCCCCCCCTAAAAACACTCAAAATACCTAAAAACCCTAAATGACCACAAAAATCATAAAAAATATCTAAAAATCCCTAAAAAAAGTAAAAAAACTTTAATACCCTGGAAAACACTAAAAATAAATTAAAAACCTAAAAAAAATTAAAACCCCTAAATACGTAAAAAACACTAATACCCCTAAAAAACTCTAAAAACACTAAAAACCCACAAAATCACAAAAACCATAAAAACTATAATAATCCCTAAAAGTTTCAAAAACCTAAAAACCCAATGAACCGTAAGAAAACCTTGAAAACCTAAAAAACCCCTTAAAACATAACAAATTCCAAAAATCCAAAAACCCAAAAGTCCCTAAAACACTAAAACCCACTAAAAAGAAACTTATCCATAAAAATATTAAAAAAAACTAAAACCCATTAAAACCATACAAACCCTTGAAACACTAAAAATCATTTTATTTTTCTAAAATTCTTTAAAAAAAAAAATCTAAAAACCCTAAAACCCCAAAAAATATTTAAAACCCAAAAAAACCTTCAAAATACCAAAAATCCCTAAAAAACTATAAAAATCCTAAAAGACCCTAAAAACCCAAAAAACATAAAAGAACCTAAAACCTGAAAAATCCCTAAGAAGACCTTAAAAACCTAAAAACAATAAAAACCCTAAAAAAACTAAAAAATGATAAAAACCATAAAAACCATCAAATTCCCAAAAAAACCCTAAAAAATAAGAAAAATCCTATAACCTAATAAATATCAATAAAAATATAAATCCCTCAGAACCCTGAAAAACTCCATGGAAACCTAAAAAACCAAAAAATAATTAAACCCATTTTTTTTAAAAAAATTCTAAAATTCCTGAAGCCCCAAAAAAGACCATAAACCCCCTAAAACCCCCTAAAAACCATAGAAACCCCTAAATACCTTAAAAAACCTTAAATCCAATAATAAACCAAAAACCCACTGTAAATATAAAAACCCTTAAAACTCTTAAAAACCATAAAAAACTCTAAAAAACATTAATACCTTAAAAAAATAAAAAAATCTAAAAACCTAAAAAACCACAAAAACCTATAAAAACAAAAAATACCCCTATACCCCTAAAAATCCCTATAGACCATAAAAAACCAAAAAAATCCTAGAAAATCCCTAAAAATCCATAAAAACAAAAAAACCTTAGAAACCTAAAAACCTAATGAAACCATAAAAACCTAAAAAATTTAAAACAATAAAAAGATAAAAATGATAAAAACACAAAGACCCCTAAATACCTTAAAAACCCTAAAAACCCTCAAAATGCTGAAAGCCCTTAAAAAATACTAAAAAACCCTATAATTTGCTAAAAATATAAAAAACCCTAAAAATTATAAAAAACAATTAGAAATACTTAAACACCTAAAACAACTTAAAACCTCTAATAAACCTAAAAACCCTAAATATATAAAACCCATAAAATCCCTAAAAACCTTAAAAACATTATATATTCTAAAAAATCCATAAAAATTACGAAAAACAATAAAAACCTTTAAAACCCTGAAACCCCCTAAGAAACGCTTAAAACCTAAAAACACTTAAAACCCCTAAAAACCCTAGAAAATTATAAAAACAATAAAAACCTAAAATACCCAAATAACCTTAAATACCCCTAAAACCATAAAAATTGAAAGACCCATAAAAACACTAAAAAATACAAAAAAATCATAAAAACCCCTAAAAAATAAAAACTCTATAAAAATTAAAACCCAAAAAAATCAGAAAAAACCCATAAAACCATAAAACAACTATAAAACCCCTAAAAAAGCAAAATTCCCTAAAAACCCTAAAAAACCATAAAATCCTAAAAATCCATAAAAATAAAAAAAACATAAAAAGATGAAAAAAATAAGAAAACCCTTAAAACATAAAACACTAAAACCCCCTAAAAACCATTAAAAACCATAAAAATAATGAAAAATCCCTAAAAAATCTGTAAAAATACTTACAAACTTTTAAAACCCTAAATATCCAAAAAGACCCTAAGAAAACCTTAAAAACCAAAAATCACTTAAACCCCCCAAAAAACTATATATGATAGAAACCCTAAAACAACTATGAATACCCTAAAACCCCCTAAAAACTATTAACCCCATAAAAACCTTAAAAAACCATGATACCCATAAGACCCTAAAAACAACTAAAAAAATCTAAAACCATTTAATCCCCTAAAAACGTTAAAAAAGACTAAAAAAACGTAACCCCCCCAAACAAAAAAACCCCTAAAAACCAAAAAACAAACAAAAAACCCCAACCCCCCCCCCCCAAATCCTTAAAAACACTGAGATCCCCAAACCCCCTAAAATCCTTGAAAACTGTAAAAATCCTAAAAAAGACTTAAAAATACCGAAAAACATAAAAACCCTAAAAATTATATAAAAACCATAAAAACATAAAAACACTAAAAATAACTAAAAATTCATAAAATCCTAAGAAACCTAAAATACCCTAAAAAGCATGAAACCCCTAAAAACATAAAAACCCCAAAAACTTTTAAAACCCCAAAACCAATAAAAACCACCACTAAATACTCTAAAAACCCTTCAAAACCTGAATGACGTTATAAAACTCTCAAAAAAATTAAACCCTAAAAATATTAAAAAAAACCCATTAGAAACCCAAAACAACTGTAAAAACCCTAAAAACTGTAGAAAACCATAAAACCATTAAAAATACCCAAAAACCTTAAAACCCCTAAAAGTCCCTAAAAATACACAAAAACATAAAAACCCTAAAAACCCTAAAAACCATGAAATCCCAAGGGAAACCTTAAAATTACAAAAAACATAAAACACCTAAAAAGTAAAAAATAGTAAAACCCCTAAAAAATTGTAAAAATCCTAAAAGCCATCAAATTCCCAGAAAACCATAAAAAGCCTAAAAATCCCTAAAAATGTAAAAAACCCTAAAAACCCTGAAAGACCTTAAGAAAACCTCAAAAACCTGAAAACAGTTAAACCCCATAAAAAACATAAAAAATGATAAAAACCCTTAAAACCCTAAAAAGGCCATGAAAACCCTAAAAAACCCAAAAAACCCTAAAAATTTTAAAAAGCTAAAAAACACATAAAAACCTAAAAACCAATAAAAAACTAAAAAAATCATAAAAATGTTAAAAAACTTTAAAAAACCCTTAAAAACAATAAAAATCACTTAAAATCCCAAAAAAATACCAAAAAACCTATATGAAAACCTAAAAAACACTTAAAACCCCTAAAAACAATAAAAATGATGTAAAATACCTAAAAATTCTTAAAAACATAACAAACTTAAAAACCTTGAAATCCATATGAAAACCTAAAAAACCTAAAAACCCTTAAACCCCTAAAAACCCTAAAACTTCTGAAAACCCTAAAAACCCGTAAATTCCCACTAAAAACTCTAAAAACCATTGAAACCCCTAAAAATGTTAAAAAACTCAAAAAAACATAAAATCCCAAAAAAACATTCAAAACCCCCCTAAAAACCCAAAAACCCATAAAACCAAAAAAAAAACCTTTAAAACCCTCAAAATACCTAAAGATCGTAAAATACCATAAAAATACTAAAAATCCCTTAGAATCCTTAAAAACATAAAAATATAAATACCCGAAAAAAACTGAAAACCAATTAGAAAAACATAAAAAAGTAAAAAATCTAAAAACCACTAAAAACCTAAAAAATGATAAAAACCCTAAAGTATAATAAAACCATAAAAATCACTGAAAACCTGGAAAAACCATAAAATCCTATAAAATTTCTAAAAATCACTAAATTTTTTAAAAAAATCCTAAGAACCCGGAAAACCCCTATGAAAACATTAGAAACATAAAAACACTTTAAACCCATAAAACATAAAAAAAACTAAAAACCCTAAAAACTATAAAAAATCTAAAAATATATAAAAAATATTAAAAATATAAAAACCATAAAACCTTAAAAAGCCCTAAGAAAACCTTAAAATCTGAGAAACACTTAGATACCCTAACAACCCACAATCATTAAAAACCCTAAGGTACCCTGAAAAGACACTAAAACCCTAAACCCCCCTAAAAACATTAAAACCACTAAAAACCTTTAAAAACCATAAAACTCTGTAAAAACCCTCAAAATAAATAAAAAATATAAAAACTCTTTAACCCCCTAAAATGTTAAAAACTATAAAACCCTTTAAACCCTAAAAACAATAAAAAAACTCTAAAAACAAAAATTCCATAAAACCCCTAAAAACAATATAAAATCCTAAAAAATGTCATAATCTGTAAAAACCCTAAAACCAAAAAAATTCAAAAATATCCATAAAATTACCTAAAACAATAAAAGACCCTAAAACCCAGAAAACTATTAGAAAAACATAAAAACCAAAAATACATAAAATCCCTAAAAACCCTAAAAAATGATAAAAACCTTAAAAACCTAAAATCCATCAAAATCCCTAAAAACACTAAAAAACCATAAAAATCCTAGAAAATCCCTAAAAATATAAAAAACCCTAAAACCCTATAAATACCTAATAAAACTAAAAAACCCCTAAAAAACATAAAACTCATAAAAACCCAAAAAATGCTTAAAACTCTAAAACACCCTAAAAATACCCTCAAAACCCTTAAACCCCTAAAAACTATAAAACCCCTAAAAATATTAAAAAACCATAAAAAAAAATAATAACCTTAAAAACCCACTAAAAACTCTGAAAATTATTTAAACCTGTAGAACTTTAAAAAAAATGTAAAACACCATAGAAAACATAAAAACTCAAAATAACTAAAATGACTAAAATAAAATCAAATAAAAGCACTAAAAAACTAAAATATCTTAAAACCCCTCAAAATCTCAAAATCCCTAAAAATAAAAAACCTAAAATATCTGTAAGAATTCCTAAAAAACCATAATAACCCCTTAAAAACAAAAAACAATTAAGACCCCTAAAAACCTATGAAACACTAAAAACCCAAAACCCTCAAAAAACCCAAATACCATAAAACCCCTAAAACCCCGAAAACCCATAAAACCCTAAAAATCACTAAAAAATATAAAAATCCATTTAATCCTATAAAACATTAAAAATATCTAAGATAAATTTAAACCACTAAAAATTCAAAAAATCCCTCATTTCCATCAGAAGTGTGTTCATGCTAGAAATCAGTATTTCTGAATAGTTTTTAATGGGTTTGTTCATGGAACTAGAAATACACAAAAATTCTCTATCCATGGTGACCTTCTTTCCCAATTTAGGTTCTCATTGGTATGTTTAGCCAATAATGTTTAAGAACTCACATAGGCTGAGAGGATGGAAGTTTGGGCTCATCACTCACTTTTAGGGGGAATTATTTCCTAATCTAGGACTCTCTTATAGATTTAAGATTTGTTCATGAATCCTTTATTAATTCCCAATTATGATGTGGGTTTTCCAAGAATTAACAACCAATTATTATCATGTATGGAAATTATAATAATATTCATGAATGGAGGTATCTGTTGGTATACGAGTTTCTCTGTCAATGGTATCCCCTTGTGTAAAAATTAGAGATTCTTTGGTTATGTTGATGCTGGTTTTCTATCCATGTAGTGGGGATGTAAAGAGTGTATCATCATACAGTGAGACGAGAGTTTTGTTTTGATATTGGGATAGAACCCATATATGGTCTTCCTATGTATCCTTGTGAATGGAATCAAAACCCACATAGTTTTGTTCCATTTAATGGGGAACATCATATTTTTTAAGTTCATCTGATAAGGACCTAACCATACATTTTATCATCATGTGGCACAAGAATCTAGATAGCTGGTTCCAAGTTGAAGTTCAGTGTGGAGCTTATGCCAAAGTGGCCCAAGAAACATGGGAAGAATATGGATTCATTGGTTAAATTAGAACCTGTTTGGAATGTGAACCATATAAGATAGGGTTGATTTTAGATGATTGGGTTCAGACCTTAGGGAGGCATCCTAGGATTCCCAATTGCATGGGAATCAAATCCCACATAGTATGGTTAGTATCATAAAAGTGTATGACCCTTTTAGAATATTAAATTGGGGCATACCTCTAATGACGATTCCTTGTAAAAGCATGAGGGGTGTCTCAACTCATGGTGATATGGAGTCTTGTTTTAGGGATTAATCTTGAGGAGGATGCCTGTTGAGCTCGATCCCTAGGTGGGATCCCTAAAAATACTGATTTTAGTAGGAATTAGAGTTTTCATAGTTAAATTTCTAGCAAGGATCTTCTTCATGTCATGATCACCATTAACCTTTAAGACCACATGAGTCATGCTCAGTGTGAGAAACAAGAGGAAGTGAAATATCTGACAAACCACACAATTTTCTTTTGTCTGCTGGTGGACATGGTGATGAATCCCAAAGGTATGGGTATGGGTTGTTAAGTGTGCCCACCTCCTCCTCCCTATATTCCACTGATGGAAGAGGTCCGAGCTATGGCTCATCTCTCTCTTCACTTTACTCAAGAATGGGTATGGGTCATAGAAAATGAGGGAGTGTCCTCAGTGGTGGCCAGGAGGTAGGGAGGAGAAAGATTGAAACCTCCTACAAGAAATGACAGGGGATCACGTTAGTATGGATGCCCTAAATAGGTCCTCTGGAAAGTTAGGATGACCTTTTTCCATGTTTAATAGAAAATCAAGAATGGTCCTCATAATACCTACCTAGAACCGGAGGCTTTGGATCTTAGATACCAGAAGAGGAGGATATGGTCTTAGACATAGTGTCTATGTCTAGGATCTCTCTAACACTATCCTTGGGGTAGGGGTCCTTGTGGTCATAGGGATACATAGCCACATGCACCCTGAAGACCTTGACCAGCCAACTGGACAAGGGCAAGAAACCTTTGACCACAAGAATACACACCCTAATGGGGGACACACTAGTGTACCAATTGCCATTGTTATACAAGTTTAGAGGTTTTTATGGAGGTTTCAACTTGGTACCTTTCAGAAAATGGAGCCAAAGGAAGAGTATCCATAACATTAGTGGATTAGAAAAGGGATCAAAGGGTTTCTTTTGTAGGTTCCAGGTGTAGGTTCTTGGTACAGGTTCCTGGTGCAAGTCTTGGGAGGAACTGAAAATGTTTTGCGCAGAGGGGAATAAGCCTACAAGAACTGAATGTGACTTGAGAAATGGAACAACTAGAAAACTACACTTGGTAAATTCCTTATCCTAAGAACTAAGGGTCTCCTTAGGTGTCCCTGGATTTGTCTCACGTAGGTCCTTTCCTAAGGAAGGTCGCCCGTGTAGGTGGTTTCCTGCTATAGGAAAAGGATTTTTTGCCTAAGGGTTTTGTGATTAGGATGATGAAGGGACCTCAATATCTCTTATACACTTTTATTATTTCATATAAATGGTTTTAGATGGATACATGATATATTTTGGAGGACATTGGTGAAGGATCTTTAGAAATAGAGCTCAGGGATTCTTTTGAATTTTTAGTTCTGCAAATGAGGAGCCCAAGGGTACAATTTATAGGCAAAGCAGGACCCTGTTCAAAGGTGGTTGTCCCCACAGGTGCATTGCAATGATTCTTGTAATTGGTCCTTGTCATAGGTCCATGGATCAGGTACTTGGCGTAGGTCCTTTGTGGAGGTCCTTGGACCAATTCTATGGGTCAGGTGCTTGGCGAAGGTCCCTGGAAAACCCCTTTATAAAATTTATCTATCTGTTTAGTGCTGTAACTTTTGATCCAGAAGTCCTATTAGGCTCTAAGACTAGTCAAATAAAGCTATTGGGGATATATACTCTTATCAATATAGTTAATACAACAAATATTCTCGAATGAAACACATAAATTTCATTTTAATGCGTCAACAAATTTTTATCATCGATCTTGGAAATCCATGACCAACTCCTGGAGGGGGTTCATTCCACTTATCCCATACTGTGGAGTAGCCTTTTGGAACATGGAAATGCAGTATGCAAATTTTTCAGCCATGGTTACACATTTATATGAAAACTCAACATTTGTTGTCTATGTGAGTATCACATCATGAATTTCATGTAAAAGTGCATGAAATACATTTTATGGTGTAAAAAACCCCGCCATAAAATTAGATTCATTCTGAATTAAAAGATATGGTTATCAAGTAACTAAAGGGAACATTGATGAATTTAAATATAATTTATTTTTTGTATTTGGTTCTATCTCAGTATTGAGAAAATGCT
Organism: Viscum album; assembly: GCA_963277665.1. Taxonomy (NCBI): domain Eukaryota; kingdom Viridiplantae; phylum Streptophyta; class Magnoliopsida; order Santalales; family Viscaceae; genus Viscum; species Viscum album. The sequence continues at coordinate 308,880,480 of OY728133.1, read as the reverse complement.
ATAATTTTCCCCTAAAACATGTGGCCCAACAAGCATAGTTTGACTATTTCTAGAGTTATATAGAAGAAACTAAAAAATTTATTTCTTTTTTGTTATTAACCTAATTTTTTCTTAAGATCAATATGAAGGAGACTTAGTGGGAGAGATTGGGTTTTTTTAGGCTGCCCTTTTTGGGTTTTCATCTATAGAAGTTTTATTCACTTTATCTTTTTTATTGCTTGATACTTTGCCGAAAACATACAGAGCATAGGTCTATCAAGTTGAGATTTTATTTTTTGTATAGTATTCCAATTATAGGTTTTCAACTCGATGATTACTATGTATCGTTTTATGGGTAGTTTAAATTCATGAAATCTGAACTAATAAGGCTTGTGTTTTAGGTCAAATAACTTTGACCATAAGTTTTGAAAAAATTACCCAAATAGGAATTACGGGCCCAGAATTTTCTAAAATAATTCATATATTTAGTAGGGAATCTTGAGCCATGATTTTTTTTCTTGAATCAAAATCACAATATATTATAATAGAGGAGGTCTCTATTGTGGACGAAGTTACTTCTGGTTGAAAACCCTGTTATGAGGGCTATTTTATTCAAGGAAAACTTGGGTGCGTACTACATAGTTAAGTAGTGGTATCCTTAGGTTGACATACCCGTTTTTTGGGTAACTTATGAAAAGAATAATTAAGTGTAATACATCATAGTCAGGTGAAGGATCTATCAAAAATCATGACATTCTATTGCTGATAGTCAAAGGGAGTTTATGAAGATTTGGATTTCTCAAGACCATATTGGGTGGTTTTTTCAAAGGAAGGTGTCTGAGAATGAAGGTAATATCTTTATTGGTAGTGACCTTGAATTTGAGACTACTCCTACAAGAATTTTTCTCAAGTGAATGAGTTTATATATTGTTATATGGTCTCTGTCAGGGGTATATACCCCTTTCTAACAAAGGAAAAAGTATCGTGCAGTTTAATTCCATGTAATTTGGATTTGACCATATAGTTTAACATCTTATAAAAGGATTTTTTTTGTACAATGTAATGTCTTGTCACTAGGATTTTGTTCTATATATTTGAATTTCGTATAACAAATACATTTTGGGGCTATAATTTAAGGTCTTTATCTTTGACCGAAAGTCTATTGATTCTCCCATTCTTGGTAATTTTTCCGAAAGTGTGCTACCATGTTTAGGTATAAGAGTATAAAATTCTAATCTATGATTTTGGGATTCCTAGATATAAGGAGTGGTATAGGAAAATGGTTTATGGAGTTTTAGGAGGTCTCTCTTGAGGAATAAGTTACCACTGGTTAAAAAACCCATTATGAGTATTATTTTATGAAAGGACAACTAGATCACATACTTCATAGTTAAGTAGTGGTATCCTTGGACTGATAGACCTATTTTGTAGGAAACATATGAAAATACGACTTGGAAATATTATAGCGTAGCCAAGTGAATGAGATCTTCGAAATTATGAAATTATATCTCTAAAAGTTGATGGAAGTATGTGGAGATTCAGATTTCTTTAGGCACAAAGTTTAGTTTGTGGGGGGAAGGTACCTGGACACAGAAGGATAATTTCAAGCCATGATTTTCAAATAACCGGGGGAATAAATTCTCTATGCAGATCTGATCCAAGCACATAAAGTATGGTGTCTATTGTTTTAGGATATACGACTCGGACCATAACACCATGGAAACAATATGTGATATGTAGCCTTCCAGACCAAGATTATTTATGCATACTTCGAACATGAGGGAAGAAATTGTAAACCACGGTCTTAGAGGTTTTCAGATTAGGAGAGAGGAAACAAGACAAATATTCAAGGGATGAACATAGATTGAATTCAAATCACGGGTAATAACATAGTTTCATCAAAGATGATGGGGAAAAGAATATTATCCTGAGAATAAAGTTTTTATTGTCTTACAAACGTATTTTTTGGGATTTTCTATGCAAGGATGACTAGGGAACATACTGCATAGTCGATAGTGGCATCCCTTGGCTGATAAGACCCGAATGTGGGTGACTTATGCAAATCCATATCAATAATTTTACAACATATTTAGGTAAGGAAGTACTTAGGTATCAGACATTCTATCACCAGGATATGAAAAAAGACTATGGAGATCCAAAAGTGTCCATGATTAGGAGTATGGCGTATGGAAGGGATATTTCTGAGTATAGAGGAAACTCCAAGACTGATACGGTTCATGAATTGTAGAGTCCCTTACATAGATGTGAAGCATATGTAGAATGGGTACATCCCTATTTCTTCAATGGATCCTTTAATGAAGGGACCTAAATTGAGAGCTCCTATGCATATCTTTTCTCATACATAGGAGATGGAGTAGTTATTCTTTACCCTATGGTTGGGACTAGGACATGGAGCCTAGGCATCACTAAGTATATCATCAGAATGAGAATAAACAAACACATAGTTTTGAAGGCAACATGTAGTTTAAAGTCATACAGTCTGGATATTAGCCATGTTTTTTAACATCATGCTATAAGGACAAAGGTGTATTAATGTGAAAAGTGATGGAATGCTGAGGCAATGATAGGGAATATGACTCAAGCTTCACTACGTATCATGTAAAAATAATAATCAATCCACAAATAGTTCTAAAATAAAGATCCCTCAGACTGATTGAATTCATTTGTGGAGGAGATGGGGTTTTTTAATCATGACTGGACCTAGGATAGGATATATGGGTGTCACTTTGTATCTCAATGGGATAAGAATCAAGGCACACATAATTATTTAAGGACTGTAAAGTTTTTCTTCATGCAGATAAGATATGGGTGATTCTGACATGAAAAGGAATATTGTGGCTAGATCGAGGTGTATTTACTAAGAGTCACTATGTACCTTTATGGGTAAAGAATCAATCCACCCATAGTTCTTAGATTGATCATGTATCTTATTGTCATGCGATGAGGAAATACGGTGTTCCTTTTAGGGTCTTATAGATAGAACCAAGATAGCCACAATGTGAATTAATATACCTTACTCGTGGAGAGAACTTCATTACCAAACTCCAAAGACCACGTGAGATGTTCTCAGTGTGATAAATAAGGAGTGATACAGGTTTATTCTACAACACAATGAAAACACAAGTGAAGGATATGGGAATTTAGATTCTATAGTGGTTTTGCTAGGATATATGATCTAGGCATATCTATGTATCTTATTAGGATGATAATAAATACATACATAGTTATTAAAATCCCATGTATTTTAATATCATCTGGTAAGGATGAAGATGAACCAATTTGGAAGGACAGACATGTTTCAGTAATGCCCAATTATGGAAATATGGGTGTCACTACATATCTCATTGTAATTTGAATCAAACCACACATAGTTCTTGAGAAAAAAGTGTTACCACATCAATTAGGCTTTAACATGGGGAAATGTGATTTAATATTTTATAGAGTGGTTATTGGAACCAATACATATGAACTGAGAGTCATATCATATCTCATGTTTATGAGAGTTATACCACATGTTTTGGAAACATTCCTTGTGTAGGTTTGGTCCATACACATAGGGAGTGGAGGGGACATTTTCTTAATTGCGACTGGACCCAAGATAGAAGATCTGTGAATCACTATGTATCTCAATAGTATGAGAATCAAGCCACACATAGTTATTGAACGGATCATGAAACTTATCATCATGTGATAATGACGTCATAATACCGGGGCTTATACCTATAAAGGGGCCCAAGTGCAATTATGGAGTGTTTGTGATGTGAGTGGGGCTTATACATGGGATCTACCCATCCTTTCGTCCACATATTTGAGGGACCATGATTAGTTTCAACTCATGGTATTTTAGGGGGTTCCTAACGTCTAATGAGGGGGACATTAACCATGAAGATTAGTGTTATGCAGTGGAGATGAATAGTGTCATGCAGTTTTAGGTCATACGGCTAGGACTATATGTTGTGTAGTTTATCATCATGTGGCAAGGATGATGATGCCACATAGTTTAATTTCTTGTGGCATGAACATGATTTCATGACTTTTAAGGTTATGCAACAAGGACCCACTATGATGTTTAATGTCTTGTAGATTGGATGTATATGATGCTATGCAGTTCAACATCCTATATCTAGGATTCTGTCATGTGATTACATGAAATATTTATTTAGGAACCTTGCATTAGATAGAGTCATAATGAGATCTCCATTCTTTGAGATCAAGAAATAAGCTCTGTTAGAGTGGACCTTGTGTATGGAGTAATGTCCCTCCCAATTTGGATCAAGATTTGAGGGATTCTTTCCTGGTATCATTAAAGTCTTAAGGACCAGTACCAATTCTCCTTAGAGGAATGAATGGAGGCATACATTCTTGTTAAAATCTCGCACTATTCGATTCTAATATACTTATAAGTGATGCAATGTATGAAATATTTTTTCATCTAGTAAATCTAATTCATCCAGTAATTTTTTGGGTTTCTAATTAATAGATAGCTTGTTATAGATGGAAATATGGAACGATGTTAATTTAACCTCAATGGTAAGGGCTTCTTTTGTTTCATATACCAATGAGTACAGGGTCACTCATGTGGATATATGGGTTATAGTTCAATAATTACTTAAGGAATGCAATATATTTTTATGCCAAGAAATTTTATATTTGTTCACAAACTTATGGATTATGTTCTAAATGGTATTATTGAAGGCCTGAATCCTTCCATTAGTTGTTACATGATAGCAGGATGAATGGATGGATTTGATATTGTACTCTTGTTATAGATTTTCCACTTCAGTGGAATAGAAATTGTTTCCGTTCTCTATCAATATTTTTTTAGGGACACCAAATCTATTAATAATGATATCTTTAATGAAGCTAACTATGATTTTGGCCTCTAATTATATGAGGGCTATTTCCTCAGCCCATTTTGAGAAGAAATCGATAGCAGTCAGGACGTACTTGAACAACTTAGCTGTAACTGGAGGGTATGGTCCCATAACGTCCATTACCTATATGGAAAATAGCCATGAGTATTTGGATGAATTTAGAAACTATGGGAGTTGATGGATGAATTTGTCATGCACTTGAAAAGAATAACACTTCTTTGTGAAATCTATGTATTCTAACATCATCGAAGGACATAAGTATACAAGTCTTCAGATTTGATTAGAAAGCCAATATCCTGACTAGTGTTCTCTATAGGATCTTGCATGCACTTTTCCATTATAGTCACAGTCTCTTCTTCATCAATAAATATTAGAAGGACTCCATCAAATCATCTCATGTAGAGGACTTTTTGGTGATTTGGGCCATCACAAAGAGAGAAATTGATTGGTTTCCACTATATTTTTTCTTTCCCAGCTCTATTCGGTGGGGGAAATCCATCTTGGAGGTATTCCAGGATGAATTTCATCCCTCCCATGGCATGACCATATAGATCATGGATAGGGTTTACTTTGTTAATCTCTTCCATTCTGAATTGAACAAAAGGTGAGACCATGCGATGATGGGAAATGTTGATGAATGTTTCATCCCGATTTGGATCTATTAGGGGTGTGGATACATTTTCTAATTCATTATCCTAGGAATTGAATTATCACAGTACATGATTAAATGTTGGTTATGTAGGTAATTATGCTATTAACCCTCAGACATAATCACACAGGGAAATTAAATCATCTTATCTGATGGTGTAATCCTTGTTGATCTATTTTATTAGCAACTCCGAGTCACCTTTCACATCCTGGTAAACAACTGGTATTTAGAGTTCCAATTTTAGGCCTATAATGAGTGTATGATATTTCAACTCATTTTTGGTACAACCTTCTGATAACATGAAGGAGTAAGACAAAAATTCCTTCTCTTGGGAGATAAGAACAATCCCTAACCCAAGTTTATTGATCTTAGGGTCTTCCTTTTTCTTCCCACTTGAGATCCCAGATGCACCGTCAAAATAAATTTACCATGTTTGGGGGACACCTTTAATAGAGAATATATCTTCATTGGGTAGTTCAGTATTTAGAAACGCCTCTTCTGCAAATGGGTGATCATCGAGTAAATCTACCAAGGCCTAACATATAATTGATTTTAAGGGCATGAACTATATATCGAACTACTAGAGAATAATTTGTCACCTTTCTAGATGTCTTGTCAGTATAGGATGAATGAGGATCAATTCTAGCACGTTATTGTGAGAAACCATGTGAACCTCATGGTGTTATAGATAGTTCCTCAACTTCTGGACCACAAATATTAATTCTAGGAAGATATTTTTGATATATTAATAATGATTACCAGCATCAAGCATGGTTCTACTAAGATAATAAAGACTATTTTCATTTACAACATCATTAATTTTTACAAGGAGGGTACCCAATGATCATTCCAAGGCCATCACATATAGAATTAGTGGTTTTCCTTCAAAAAGTGGCATTAATATTGGTAGAATCAAGAGGTATTTCTTTAGGTTATCAAATTATTCCTAAAAATTTCTCATCCAATTATATGTGGCCCCTTTCTTCATCATTTTGGTGATGGGAAAACACTTTCCTATAAGGTTGGTTATGAATAACAAGATATATTAAAAGGGTACTTGAATTCCTCTCAACTATTTCATGTTTTTTGGAGGATACATGTTAAGGACAGATTTACTTTTCTCAGGATCAATTTTGTTCCCGTGATAGAATACAATGAAGCCAAGAAATTTCCTTAAGTTTATCCGAAAAGAGGATTTTGAGGGGTTCATCTTTAGGACAAGATATCAAATATTATTGGACATGGTCTCCAGGTCATCTAGGTGATTATAATGTTTTTAGGATTTGACCACAATATCGTCAACATAGCATTCGACAAACTCTACAAAAAGGGTTTGAATATGTGATAAATAACACGTTGGTATGTGGCGCCAATGTTCTTTAAGCCAAAATGAATTACCTGATAGTATAATAATCCTTGGGGGTCCCTAAAGGATATGGATTCTTCATCTTTTGTGACCATATAAATCTAGTTGTACCTGAGATAGCCATCCATGAAAGAGATATCTTGATAACTAGTTGTTTCATCAATCAGTAGTTCTATGGTTGGAATCGAAAAGTCATCTTTGGGTTGATTCTGGTTGAGATCTCTAAAATAAAGGAAAAATATGATTTTCACATTATTCCTTTTTATGGTGATGATATTGGCTAACCATTTTGGATATTTTACCTCTTAGATAAAGTTTTCCTTGATGTGCTTATCCACTTTAGCTTCAATTTTGGAGGCATGAGTTGGGTGTGTCCGTATAACTACCTATTTGTACCCTTGATTGTCTTTTAGAAAATCCAAATGATGGGTGGATACCTCAGGGTTGAGGCTTGGAATATTTGTGTTATTATAATAAAACATGTGTTTCTGTCTCTTCAATGAAGAAATATACACCTCCTATTCTCCAGGAGTCATGGCGCACTAATTAGAGTGGGTCATGGATCCTCTTCTAGACCTAGATTTATTTCACTAAGCTCATACACAGTGGTGAATATGACTTCATCAAATGACGGAGGAGTGTCTCTAAGGCCTTCCTCTTATCCCTATTCCTCATTTTTTTCTCCTCTTTGGAGGTAGGTTATGAAACCATGATCTCTTATTTAGGGGAGGAATCATCATTTGGGCATCTAAAAGATGGAAAAATCATTTCTCACCCAATCAATGGAACAAGTCCTTTTTAATCCCTCTAAAGGGATATGAGATATTGAGAAAACCCATCTCTATCTTATCCCATTTATGTGACAACTTCTTATAAACTATTTTATAAAACAAGGACTTATTGAAGCACATGGGATAGAAGGAAGATATTTTCATCCAGGCATTCATTACTACTCAGAGAGTTGATGACTTATCCTACACTACCAGGTTTAGTGTTCATGATTGAAATTAAGGAAGTTATCGATTGAGTACATGAATTTTGGACCACCCCTTTGATTTTATTGATGGAAAGAACACATTATGCACTAATATTATTCAAAGGAATAGTTGGAATCATGTCCAGACCATTTGGGGCATTAATATAAGAAATATCATTAACCATGGAAAATTTTCCTCCCTTGTGGTAGAACCCTACATCAATGTATTGTGACTCAGAGTATTTAAATAGAGAATTGTCACCATAAAATGTTCCAATTTTACCATTGATAAAATATTTGATACATTGGTGGTTTGAAAAAGGAATGGTCACATTCTGATGTATCCAAGGTCTTACCAATAGGGTATTTAAAGTTGTACCCTACTGAACAACAATAAATTCCGAGTATGAAACAAGGTCTCTGAACTAAGTTCTAAGTTTGATCGCCCTAAGACATTCTTTTTCATTCTTGTCATAACCCCATAACAACAGAGAGGAGGTAGAAAAGTGGGATTTATTGAGACCCAGTTGGTTGAGTTTTTGAACCAGAATGATGTTAACTCTTGAGACATTCTAAAAAATGACAAATTGGATATCAGTGTCATCTATCATTCCAGATAAATATAAGGTCCTAATGTGTCCTTGTATTATATAATCCACATCTTTGAATGTGAAATAGAATACTTCATGAAATTCTGTAGGATTATTCTCTGCACTATATACTTCACCAGTGACAACCTCAATTTCAATCTCCCGAGGGATCAATAGGGCCTCTACGAGTGCTTCCCATAGGTATTTTGAAAGACTCAATATATCTAGGATTGATAACATATATAGTAATTGGGTAATTTTATTCAAAAAAATATAATTATAATCTAGATTTATTCACCTCCCATTTTGGGATTTTTCTTTCACATAATCTTTGGGACATAATTTTTTTGATGTAGATGAATTTTCCCTTAGAATATAAGTTTAGGACAGTTCAATTATTTGTGTATTATACTGGTTGGGTCTTCCTACATGTCTATGCTAATTAGGTGATGAAATGATCTATAGTTGGTCTTCTAGGATGATTGTGTCAGGTCAGACCCTTTCATGTGTGGGAACATCCCTTTTCCCCATTGATAATTACAACGATCTCTTCCATGAGTTCTGGCTCTGTAGATGGATTGAGAAGAAGCATGGTTAAATTAGTGATGTCTGGAAAAACCACATTTCCTCTATACCCTTGGTTTTTATAGACTATACCCTCAATTTTCCAATCAACTATGGGGAATTCTAGTTCATATCATGCACATATTTTGAGAAGGTATCCATTAAGTGAATAATATTAATGAAAAAAAATCAACTCCTCATATGATGAAGACTCTGTATAATTCATCAATTGTTGTTGTGTTATTTGGTGGAGTGGTGCCTGTAATTTTTGGGCTGTTGTAATGAAGTTTTCAAAATTTAGGGATAACATCAGATTTGGTGAAGGTTCATCTTATTGCATCTGATTCATACACTTAAAGCCATGTTTCTTCTTGGATAACTGGACTTTAGAGTACTGAGCTACCAATGAAGTTGGATGTATTGTAGTGGATGTGCCTGGAGGAACAATTGGCTATTTCAACTATTATCAGAGAATATCATGAGTCTGGTTGATCATTTTTCTAACCATCCCATCACCAAACTTCTAATAAATATTTCTCTTAATTTCTTAACGTTCATTTGCTCTTATGGATTGATAGAAGAAACATATGCCACCTGAGCATTCAAATTTTTTTAGCTTCACTTACTTGAAGTCCACAACCTTTTTAAGGATATATTTGAAGATAAAACAATCCTGGATGTGGTGGCTCAACATTTTATGGAAGGGGAAATAGTTTAAGAGGTCATCATCACTTACTTTACCAGGCTTCCTGGGCTTTGGAAACTTGACCAAGTTATTTTTCAAGCCTGAGATAAAGTAGTCGATGACTTGGTTATTTTTAAAATCATAGACCTTGTTTTTTATCTCTTTAAACCATTTCATCTTTTGATATCTCTGATCATCCTAATGAGGAGGGGCATTGCTGTTGATGCTTGGGAGGTGGATCTATAAGATACTATGTATGATTTGAAGTAGTATAGGGTACATGGTCCTACATATGTGTAAATTTGGTAGCCTATTCATTTCTTGTTCTCCTTCCCTAAGTCAATAGAATCACTTGGGCGTTAGATTTGGTCTTTGTGATGGATTTCTCACCTATTGAGAAATTTAGTTAAGGTCCCGAAACCCTCCATTGTATTTTAAAGTGATCAAAATCATGCATGAATCATTGTGAATATTTTATACATAGATAGTAAACAACTCTTATGGGGATAGAGTTAGGTTTAAGGAGTATGTTAATTCTTTCCATGTAGAAATAAAGTCCACGAACCTTTCATTCTCTCATTTTTTGCAGTTCATGATATCGAATGCTGTTGTTTTCTACAGTGTTGACCTGAAATAGAAGAGAAACTTATAAAAAGGTCTTTCCAACTTTTGATTTATTAATATTGCAAACTTGTGTACCAAAAAAATCCTTGTACTTGAAGCGATTGCATGAAGCACCTGAGTTTTACCCCCTATTATTGTTCAGTAGTAACCATCATGGGATCACACTGAGAGATGAAATGTGTTAAACGCTGATCTGGGTCTCCTAATCCATTTAAAATTGGAAATGTAGGATTCCCAATGTTTGGTGGGGGACATGTAAAATATACCCATTCATGGTAAGGATTCTTTTCTGGATGTATCAACATGCATCCTTCCTCCATAGATTCCAATCATGTCGCCAATGATTCAATAGCATTCATAAGCATGCAAGGAATGTATGGCTGATCCAAGACCTGAACAGGTGTGAAGGATAGATCCTAAACGGGTGTAGCGAATCGTAGGATCACTGGTGGCAGAACTACTGCTATCTACAATGGGATATGGGTAGTCCCATAAGGATATTCCTAACCCTATTTTGGTTGCATACCTAATTAAGGGAATTATCGATCATTTGTTGTGGGATCCAGATATGTTGCTGATAGGTATCCCACATTGATCGAACATTCCAGATCTACTTTAATTTCTGTAGAAAACCCTCTTTTTTGAGGTACACTAGCTGGAAGTGCGAATTTAGGATCTTCTTATGGAACATATCTGGTAGGTAGGCTTCCTCAGAGTAATTATACATTGATTCTTCTCTATCCTTTCATATCTTTTTCTTGATGAGAAAATCTTTCCTCTAGTGAAGGGAGATTATCCTCTCTAGAAGGTAGGTGAGGTAAAATTTGAACCATTCCCTTTTCTTTGTTGGGTTCCTTTTGAGTAGGTAATGATGTATTTTTAAATTGAGTTCCCATATTTAGGGAAAGCCTATAGTTTTGGGTATGCACACCTCCTTCAATTGTTTCGGTGTGAACCACATCATGAACTAGAACTTCCTCTTCTAACTCCTCTGAATTGGCTTCATGTTCTGAAAAATCTATGAGGGAGGTGCTGATGAAATTCACTTATCTGAAATGAATTATTGTCATTCTATCAGTAAATTTGCGATACTATCTTCTTCTACTTCCCCCATGAGGCCTTGTCCTCTCCTTTGCTGAATTTCTAGGAGATGCTTGGTGGAAAGTAATCCAAAGGAAATCTCTAGATAGCTTGATCGTGTGTGTACCTAATGAGGGTACTAGATTATGAGATAAGATGAACAGGGAGGATCCACTTTTTTAGAATTTTCCCTAATTGGTAGAAGACTTATTTTTACTGAGGAAGGGATTATTGAGGTGAAAAATCCCCCAGCCCTGAGGGATTGGGCTATTACTGTCTGGCTTTCACAACCCATCATGTTTGGTTTGCTGACCTCAAGGGTTAGGTTAAGATATACCATAGCCCTATAGTATAGGGTTGCTCATGAACTGTCAGCACTGATATTACTATGGTTTCTATATTAATTTTATTGATTTTTTTTCCAGACATGGGCTGGGAGAATCCTTCGGTATGCACTTGTATCAATAACTTCCAAATATCATTGCACTATTTCTAACATTTGGGCTATATAATGGATTCCATCCTCTAAGTGGGAGGCTTTCTCTATATTCTCAATTCTTAATGAAAAAGTCTCTCAATATCCTTCTCTCTTTTGGATTGACGTCAATGAGAGTTACTTAAGGCCTATTTTTATTGATCATGTCTTTGGTTATGAACATATTACATATGTTTATGCTAGTATAAATATATAACATTGCACGTTACAACCTTCAATGTGATTTTATTATTAGGGAGTGTGGTAAAGTGTAACAATCCATGTGAACCATATCCTCTGATACAAACACCATATGAGGTATTAATGATTAGCCATAACAATATAATTAATGTATTGAGGCATGCATGTTGTAAGGTTCCTTTCTATTTCTCAATATTTGGGTGTCATGAATATAGGAGAGCTGCCAAATCAATTTGGTGTTTTAACCCTTTTGTTAACATGATGTGAATTTTATACTATTTTTTTGGTAATACTTTCACTTTCAAGTAATGAAGAGTTTTCCATATGTTGAGTTGGATATCGTGCATACAATTTTCCAACAATTCCTCTAGAATGCTATATTAAGGGGTATCCAAAGGTGAGAACATGACTGTTATGTCATCTATAGATAGCTGTTTCATCATGTTTAACATGTATTTTTCATATTTCTCTATAGGTTCCTTTATCTGGTCTGGCCATATTGGATTCTTCCTGAATTTTTTATCATAAGCAATGAGATTAATTGGGATTTCCAATGCAACATTGAAAGATATGAGATCTGAAGGAGGTTCATAGAATGATTGTCACCTTGGGCTATATTTTGGTTAAGAAAGGATTTCACCTTCCAATGATAAGGCATATAAAATTACTATACTTATTTACACAAATTCCCCATGATAGGAGGGATTTCTCATCCCTACATTTCCAATTGGAGAATTATCTTAAATACATGAAGCACTAATATGGAGATAAATTTTGTAGTGAATGACATCATGGGGAAGAATACCATGGTGGGTTATAGAAAGGAGAATTCCCTATTGATCCTTAATCTTATGGCCACATGGAGGGTTGCTGCTGATCTCATTCAGAGATGGGATCTTAAAATCGATCATATTTTAGAAATGAAGAAATCCTTCATGGTGAAGTATCTAATGAGGACCTTCAAAATTACTGCTACTAATCCTACAATTTGGTAATGGGAGGGTAGAATCTTGAGCTACCACAAATAAGCATCTGAGGCCCTCAAGAAATCTAGAATTAATTAGAACCAGACCATAGACTAGATCTTGATTTTACAATCTTGTTTGATGAGGCTTATACTTGGATTCCTTCTTACAAGAGATCACAGACACTTGCTCAGAGAAGTGTTTGTCATAGGAAGTAGTTTGTTCCTTCCTTGTATTGGTCATTGGGATAGGCCAATTTCCTCCAATTGGTGTGGGTGTATGTTACCGATCTTATTGTTTGTATAATATGGGGGGGGGGGGTTTCCCATGAACATCCTTGACGGGAGTAGAGGTGTGTGTCTAATCCAAGGTGATATGTCAATGATCCACCCTAGTTGTTGGGAATGAGTTATGTTTACATCCTTTAGGAACTACTTTGGTCACATTTATGATGTATTGGAAAGTATATAGGATATGGGTAGGGATTTTCATCACCCCATTCACCATTTTCAAGATATTCTTTTTGAATTCAGTCATTGGAATAAGGATATATTCCCATTCTGTATCTTGAGTAGGTGTACATGACTACTCTTATCCTCCATTTCCTACTAATGGATATAAATAATACGTGCGTGTGTGGGTAGATAGTGGGGTCTACCCCCTGCTCGTCGTTGGGATTTTCTAACTGACTTCTCTGGGTACTACAAGATGAGGCTGCTGAAAGGCATGGTGAATGTAGGAAGGTGTGTGTTCTTGCTTGCAGGTTGCCACCAAACTTGGTTGATGGTCTTCTTTGAGTGCTCCCAAATGCGTTTTCTGATTGGCTTGGTTGATGCAGGAAGTGGTATGATATTCCTCACATTATGCCATTAAATTTAAATAGTGGTATTCCTCAAATGATTCCAGATGAGTATGTTGACTGGATGAATAAATATGTGTGGATTTAGGTTCCTGCTTGCAATTTTCAAAAAAATTTGATTGGTGGGATTCTCTATAGGGATAATTGGTGTGGCCTTACTCCCTATTGGAAGGTTTTTTCCCCAATGGTCCATCTTCATTGCATGGGTTTGAAGGACCTGGGCCGGATAGTTGAGGAAAAAACCCTCATCATGTTGAGGGTTCACTACCCTATGGCATTGATGGCGGAGATTTATGGAATGAACCTTTTATAATGACCCTCTATTTTATGGATGAGGTCGTATGTGGCCTATTCTTTCACCTCCCTAAGATATGGGAGGGAATGGTTATAGAATTTTGGGAATAATATCATAAAATGGTTGAAGATGGTGTTTGAAACTGTCTGTATCAAGACCAAAGATCTTCATTGATCAGATGATCAGTGGGGCTTTATGAACTGGTGGACTTTTTGGGTTCCTCTAGGGCTAGTATTATACCATTTTAGTAGTATTATAGTTCTACAAAGTTTGAGACCTAGTATTGAAGATGTTGGGTTGGTGATTGCTTCCTTTGTGTGGATGAAGATCTAGTTTGAGAATGTACCAGGGTATTCTTTGGTGAAATATATAATGATGCCATTAGATTGAAGGGATTTTTTAGAGTAAGTAGTTGAGAATAAGAAAAATATGAACAGGAAAACCCTATCAAAGCATCATCTCGATTGAATGAACATATGTAGGATTGAATTCCTTGTATATACCTCTTTTATCAATTGAAAGGGGCTTGACAGATGGATGATATTATCATCTTGGTTAAGTATTCACGTCGGGTTCACCATTTTTTATTTCCCTAGGAAGTGTGTTTGGGCTAGGAATCACTATTTCAGAATAGTTTCCAATGAGTTTGTTCATGGAACTGAAAACACCCAAACAGTTCTATATCCATGGGGACCTTCTTTCCAAAGGCAGGTGCTCATTCATACAATTTGACAACGATAATTAAGATCTCATGTTGGTTGATAGGATGGGAGTTCAGGCTCATCACACCCATTTGGGGGGAATTATTTCATACTCTAAAAGTCTCTTATAGATTTAATATATGTTCATGAATCCTTTATTAATTCCCAAGTATGATGCGGGTCACCCTAGAATTTACAACCAATTATTATCATGTATGAAACCTAGAATAATTTGTATGTATATGAGGTTTTTCATCAATGGATGTATTTGTGTGTATCCAAGGTTCTCCATCAATGGTATCCACTTATGTAAAAATTAGACATTCTTGGGTTACAATGATGCTGGTTTTCTAGCCACAAAATGGGGTACATTGAAGTGTATCGTCATCCAAGGAGACATTATTTTTTTGATTTTGTGGTCGAAACCATAGATGATCTTCCTACATATCCTTGTGAAAGGAATAAGAATCAACATAGTTCATTGGTTCTTAATGGGTAACACCATACCTTTTAAGTTCATGTAATAAGGACCTAACCTTATAGTTTAACATCATGTGATAAAGAAGTCTAGGTAAAAGGTTACTATTCAATGTTTGACATGGGGATTATGCCAAAGTAGCCCGGGGAACCTGAGAGAAATATAGATTCTCAGGTTGAATTAGACCCTATAGGGAATGTGACACATAGTGGGCAGGGTTGATTTTAGATGATCATATTTGGTCCTTAGGGGGGATTCCTGCGTATCTCATTTGGATGGGAATCAAATCTCATGTAGTTTAGTTAGTCTCATAGGGGAGTATGACCCTTTTATAGGATTAAATTTGGGCTTTATCCTAAATATAATTCCATATAAAAGTGACCATGAGGGATGTCTCAACTCATGGTGATCTAGAGACATGTTTTGGATCTTAAACCTGAAGAATATGTCCATTGAAATCAGGACCTTGGAGGGAATTCTACGTATCCTAATTGCAGTAGGAATAAAAGTTGTTATAGTTAAATAGATGGAATGGATCATGTGTCTTTCACTATCACCATTAGCCTCCAATCCCATGTGATCCATGCTCAGTGTGAGAAAAAGAGGAAGTAGAGGATTTGAAAAACCACACAATCTAAATTTTTCCACTGGTGGATAGGGTGAAAAAGTACAAAGGGAGAGGGAAGTGTAATTTATTATTCCCACCACCTCTTCCCCCGAATTCCATTTATGGATGAGGTAGGGTCTACAAATCTTTCCCCTCTTTACTATGCCCTAGAATTGGTCTAGGGTATGGAGAAGGTGGAAGGACCCTCAGTGGTTTCCATGGGGTAGATAAGAGAAAGAGTGAAACCTCCTGTAAGAAAGTATAGGGGCTTAAACTAGGAGGAATTCCATAAAATTGGTCTCATAGAGATTAAGGAAGATCTTGTCCCATGTTTAATGAAAAAACAAGCATGATCCTTATACTCCATCTATGGAACTAGAGGCTTTGGGTTTTATAAATTAGAAGGGGAGGACATGGTCCTAACCTTAGTATCCAAGACATGGAACTACCTAAAAATTTCTCTAGGGTAGGGGTCCTCTTGACCATAAAGATAGAGATTCACATGCATCTGGAGGACCTCAACTGGCCAACTGAACAAGCATGGGAAGCCTCTGACCATAGGAATACACACCAAAATGGGGGACATGCTGGTGTGCCACTTTCCTTGGTTGTGAAAGTCAGAAGGATTTGATAGAGGTTTCAACTTGGCCCATTTCAGACAAGGTATCCAAAGTAAGTGGGTCCATTCCAATAGTATCTTAGATAACGAACCAAAGGGTGACTCACATAGGTCTGGTATGTATGTTCTTGGAACAAGTCCTCAGAAGAACTGAAAATGTTTTGCAGAGGGGGGAATAAGCCTACAAGAATAGAATGTGACATGATAAATAGACCACCTGTGAAACTACACTTGGTTAAGTCCATAGTCTAAGAACCATGGGTCTCCTCAGGTGTCCCTAGATGGGTCTTGTATAGGTCCTTTAGTAAGAAAGGAGGCCCATTCAGGTGGTTTACCACTATAGGAAAAGGTGTTTTCACACAAGTGTTTTGTGCTTGGGACCTTGAAGGGATCTTGATCTCTCTTCTACACTTTTATTATTTCTTCTCATGGGTTTTAGAGGGATACCTAAGAAATTTATGAGGACCTAAGTGAAGGATCTATGCAATCAAATCTTGGGGGATTGTTTTGAATTTTCAGTTCTATAAATGAGGAGCCCAACGGTCCTATTTATAGTCAATCAGGGGACCCTGGTCAAAGGTGGTTGTCTGCGCAAGTCCACTGCATAGGTCCTCTGTGCTTTTATATGACTCAATTTCCTGGAGAAAGTCCATGGAATAGGTCCTCGGACTAGTTTTATGGCTCAGCTACTGGGCATGGGTCCTTGTAAAATTTGTTTATAAAATTTATCGGTCTTCTGAGTGCCATAACTTTTTATCTATAAGTCAGTTTGGGCTTCACAACTAGTAAAATAGAAGCTATTAGGGAGATCTATGCTTATCAATATGGTGAATACACCAAATATTATTGAATGAAATTCATTAATATAATTTTAATGCGTCGGTGCCTTTTTATGACTGATCTTGGAAATCTAGGACCAGATTCTATAGGGGGGTTCATTCCACTGATCCCTCACTATGGAGTATCCTTTTGGAACATGGAAATCCAGCTTGCATCTTCTTTAGTCATGGTAAAACATTTATACTCAAACTCAACATTTGTTGTCTATGTTAGGATCACAACATGAATTATCCTTGAAAGTGCATGAAATCTATTTTACGTTATCAACAACCCTATAAACCCAAAGAAACTATAAAACCCCTAAAAACACTAAAAACCCTAAAAATCCAAAAAACCGTAAAAATCCAAAAAACCATAAATATCCTAAAAATCACTAAAAATCCAAAAAATGTAAAAAACCCTAAAAACCATAAGAATCCCTTAAAAACTTAAAAACAAATAAAACCTCAAAAAACCTAAAAAAATTATAAAAGATCTAAAAGATCCTAAACCCCTGAAAACCATAAATCCCTCAAAATCCATAAAACCCTAAAAAACCATAAAAATCCTAAAAACGACCTAAAATCCCTAAAAAATTAAAATCCTAAAAACCTAGAAAATCCATACGAAAAACATAAAAACCTTAAAACACATAAAACACTTAAAAAAGATAAAAATTCTAAAAACCCAAAAATCCCTAAAGGACCCTAAAAGCTCCTAAAAACTATAAACCCCAAAAAGATTTAAAAAACCTAAAATCCATAAAAAATCCTAAAACCTACTAAATACTCTAAAACCATTTAAATTCCTAAAAACATAAAAAACCCTAAAAAACTCAAAGAAAATCCTCAAAACCCTCAAAATCCAAAAAAACCCTAAAAAACATAAAAACATAAAAAAGACATAAAAATACCTAAAAATGTAAAAAACACCAAACAACCATAATAAAACATTAAAAACCTAAAAACACTTTAGACCCATAACATCACTATAGAATAATAAAAACTTTACAAAACCCTAAAACCCATAAAAACCTAAAAACTATGAAAATAGCTAATAAAAACATAAAAATCTAAAACTCTTAAAATGGATAAAATCTTTATAAGAAACAAAAAACACTAAAACCCCTAAAAACCCTAAAAACGCTAAATCCCCTAAAAATCCCTAAAACCCTACAAAACACTAAAAATCCAAAAAAAACATTACAAATCCCTAGAAGCATAAAAACTAAAAACCCTAAAACCCCTAAAATGAGTTAAAAACTTAAAAACAATTAAAACCACTAAAAACCTATAAAACACAAAAAATCTAAAAACCCATAAAAAATTAAAAACCCTAAAAACCTTTAAAACACTAAAACCCCCTAAAACCTAAAAAACAACAAAAATATAAAAAATCACTACAAATCCCTAATAATGTAAAAAACCCTAAAAACACTGAAAACCACTAATAAAACCTTAAAACCTAAAAACACTTAAAACCTAAAAATCCTAAAATCCATAGAACCCAAAAAAACCTTAAAAACCATAAAAACTAATAAAAATCCTAAATACCCCAAAAAACTCTAAAAACCCATTAAAACCCAAAAAAACATTAAAAAATGTAAAAAACATTAAAACCCCTAAAAATTTAAAAAAACCTTAAAAGCCCAAAAAACCAAAAAACCCCAAAAAACCCTAAATCCCCACAAATTCTCTAAAACATTAAAAAACAATAATAATCCTAAAAATCCATAAAAAATAATAAAAAAATAACAAACACTAAATATATGAAAAAACATAATAAAGCCTTAAAAACTAAAAACACTTAATCCCCCCAAAACCTAAAAATTACTAGAAATACTAAAAGCCTTAAAAACCTAAAACCCCTAAAATCTTTAAAATATTTAAATACTATATAATCCTAAAATATCCCTAAAAATTCCTAAAAATGTATAAAACCCTAAAAACCCATAAGAAAACCTTAAAAGCCTAAAAACACTTGAAACCCCAAAAGTCCTAAAAATTGCTAACAACCCTAAAATTCCCTGAAAGACCCTAAAATATCTAAAAACCATAAAAACCCTATAAATATTAAAAAAACCCTAAAAATACATAAAATCTCTTAAACTACTAAAAAAAATAAAAATACTTAAAACCTCTAAAAACATTAAAAAACCCCATAAAAACCAAAAAACCCTATATACCAAGAAAACACTAAAAACCCTCAAAATCCCTAAAAACACTAAAAACCATAAAAATCTCTAAATATCAAGAAAAATGTAAAAAACCTAAAAACCCTATGAAACCTTAAAAACACAAAAGACCTAAAAATATTAAATCCACTAAAACCACCCAAACCCAAAAAACCCTCAAAATCATAAAAAAAACCCTACATGGCCAGATTAAGAGTGATGGTCAATATGTTGTCTTTGGATGAAACCTATGCCTACAGGATTAGGAAACTAAACTGCATCTCTTTGTGCAGTGTAGGTATGTGGCTAGGATTTGGGATTATGTCCAGAATTTGTTCCAAATTGAGCTGCGCCTGTACTGCAACATAAAAGACCTGCTTAAATGTATCTCTAAAATGGATCTAATCCAACAGGTTCACAATCTTCTACTCACAGTGGATGCTACTATTGTGGACCATATTAGGACATCCCACAATTTTGTTTCCTTTAAAAATAGAAAGTGATCCTTCTATGGTGGTGTTGCGGCTATACATAATGGAGCTCATATGGCATCCTACATTCAAATTAGCTTAATGGAAAATGATATGAATGACTTATTTTTTTTTTCACTGTTGGTGTTTCTATCCAGTGTAGGAAATCATTGAATCTAAATTTATCTGGTGGATTCCCCTAATTCCATCATGGATAAAGGTCAACGTGGATGGCACAACATCAAGTGCACCCAGCCCCTAAGAATGTGAAGGTGTTTTCGACACATACCAAGGTTTCATTAGAGGATTATTTTATCATTATTTTGGGAATATATGTACTTATGAGGTGTAGCTTTGGGAAATTATCAAGTCTATTTATTTGGTGAATCAATTTGTATATAATCTCCTTTGGATCGAATCTGACTCGATATTGGAGGTGGAGGCCCTCAAAAATAAATTATAAGGGTACCTTGGAGAATTCTCGCATATTGGATCAACTTCCTCAAGGTATCCCATGACCTCACCATAAATGTCACACATGCATATAGGGAGGTGAATATGGTGGTAGATGTGCTATCCAAAAAATAAATTGGGGATTGGAGCTCAATGTGGTCCTTTCTCACCACACATTTTTTTGCGTCCTCTATGGCTTCAAATATGAAGGGTGACATTCATAGTCATGTTTGTAAACCTTCCTTGAAAAAATATGTACTTTCATTTGGTTAATAATTTTTGGGGACCCAACACGCCTCGTCCTGAGCCTTCTTCTCCCTAAAAATGTCTAAAAAACTCTAAAAACCCATAAAACCCCAAAAAACAAAGAAAGAATAAAACCCTCAAAATCCTTAAAAACCCTAAAAACCATTAAAAACTCTACAAAAACCTTAAAAACCTAAAATAAATTTAAAACCCGAAAAATGATAAAAACTCTAAAAAAACCTTAAAAAACCCTAAAACCCTAGAAACCCTAAAACCCCTAACAACCTAAAAAACCGCAAAACCCCTAAAAACACAAAGAAATCTAAAACCCTTAAAACCCCTTAAAAATGTTAAAAACAATAAAAAATAATGAAACCCTGAAAAACTCAAAAAATCCACTAAAAACCCTAAAAATCCATAAAATTCTACAAAATTCTTAAAAACCCAAAAATCATCAAAATCACAAAAAATCCATAAAAACCCTAAAAACATAAAAAACCTTACAAAATTTAAAACCCCCTAATAAAACCTTAAAAACCTAAAACACATAAACCCCAAGAAAATATAAAAATACTAACCCCCCCTAAACCCCAAAACCCCTAAAAACTCTCAAAACCCTCAAAATCCCTAAAAATCCTAAAAACCATAAAAATCTTAAAAATCCTTGAAAATCCCAAAAAATATAAATACCCTAAAAACCGTGAAAAACCATAAGAAAAACATAAAAACATAAAAAAATTAAAACACCTAAAAACCTAAAAAATACTAAAAACCCTAAGAGACCCTTAAAACCCTAAAAAACAGCTAAAAACCATAAAAACCTATAAAACCATTAAAAACCCTATTGACCCATAAAACACCAAATAACTGCTAAAAACAAAAAAAACTTTCAAACCCTTAAAAGGATAAAAAATCTAAAAAAACCATAAAACCCATAAAAATTAAAAAAACCCTAAAATAAGAAAACTATAAAAACACTAAAAATCCTAACAAAACATAGAAACCCTCAAAATCCATAAAAAACCCTAAAAACCATAAAAACCTAAAAAATCCCTAAAAAACCTAAAAACGTAAAAACCCCTAAAAACCTTATAAAACATAATGAAAACCTTAAAATCCAAAAAAAAAATTAAAACCCATAAGAACCAAAAATCCCTAAAACCCTAAAAAAACCCTAAAACCCTAAAACCCTTAAAATCCCTAAAACCCCTAAAAATTCATAAAAATACTAAAAAAACCTAAAAACCCTTTAAAATGTAAAACACCTAAAACCCATTAAAACCCCTATGAAAACCCTTAAAAACCAAAAAACACATAAAACCCCTAAAAAAAATAAAAACATAGAAAACCCGAAAAACACAAAAATACCCTAAAACCCAAAACCCCCTAAAAATAATAAAATATCAAAAAACCCATAAAACCATAAAACCCATAAAAATGTAAAAAACCCTAAAAACCCTAAGAAAACCATAAAACCCTAAAACATTAAAACCACTAAAAAACCTAAAAATGTTAAAATCCCTAAAAACCATAAAACCCTAAAACCTTAAAAACCTTAAAAACCCATAAACCACTAAAATAAAACTAAAAACTCTAAAAATCCTTTAAACCCCTAAAAATGTTAAAAACTCTAAAAACCCATAAAATTTCTAAAAACTCAAAAAAACCCTAAAAAATCATAAATACCCTCAAAATCTGTAAAAACCCTAAAAACCATAAAATTCTAAAAAACATTGAAAATCCCTAAAAACATAAAAACCCTAGATCCCTAAAATTCCATAATAAAAACATAAATAACTAAAAACACTTAAAAACACTAAAAAACAAAAAAATATCTAAAAACCGTGAAAAACGTAAAAACCCCAATAAACAATAAAACCCCTAGAAACCACTAAAAACACTAAAAACCCTTTAATCCCCTAAAAATGTTATAACCCTAAAAAACATTAAATCCCTAAAAATGAAAAAAAAACAAAAAAAACCATAAATACCCATAAAACCCCCCCAAATCCCTAAAAACATTAAAAACCAAAAAATCCTAAAAAATCTTTACAGACCCCTAAAAATGTAAAAAACAATAAAAAATCTTAAAAACTATAAGAAAAATGTAAAAACCTAAAAAACATCAAACACCTAAAAATATATAAAATTACAAAACCCATAATAATCTCTAAAACTCCTAAAAATCCTCAAAACCATCCAAATCCATAAAACACTAAAAACTAATAAAAATACAAAAAGGCCCAAAATCCCTAAAAAATGAAAACCTTGAAAAACCCTAAGAAAACCTTAAAAACCTAAAAGATATTAAAAACCCTAAAAGATCCTAAAAACCCAAAAAACAATAAAAATCCCTAAAAACCTTAAAAACCCTAAACTGCTATAAAAACCCAAAACCCACTAAAAAATCTAAAAACCCTTTAAATCCCTAAAAAAGTTTAAAAAACTCTAAAAAACTATAAAAACCATAAACAACTCAAAAAAAAACCTAAATACCCAAAAAACCAAAAAAATTAAAAAAACCTAAAAGAGCCTTAAAAACCCTTAAAATTCCTAAAAACGAAAATATTTTGAGATTCATGAAGTGGCGACCTCCGGTGGTCACATTTAACAGGTTTGTTTTTGAACACTGGGACCTTCAAGATCGGGAAACGATAGGGCTCATTGATAGTGGCCACATCATGATTCTCTTGGAATCTAAGGAAGATCTCATTCTTACTTTGTCTGCGACACCCCATAGCTCAAATAGTGCTCACTTCTACCTCTCCCAAGATAATTTTGATCTACATCCGAATCATGACTCCTCGATTTTTGTGACTTAGGTCAGATTCCATGAACTCCCCCTCCCTTCCAAAAATATTTCTATAATTTCAATGCTTGTGAATCTGGTGGGGAGGTTTCTCTATGTGGATATTCCGGTGAGGGCTCTCTATAATCTAGTTGCTCCGAGGTATTTTTTTGAGGTTAATTCTTCTAAAGATCCATATTATTTTTTGTGGATTGATGTGGGTGAGGAGCTCTGTTGGAAGCAACCAGTGGTGTTTGAATCTTGGTCTAACTTATGTCATTCCTGTTGGAAGTTTGGGCATAGTGAAGAGAGTTTCATTTTTGGTTCTAGTGATAGGGGTGGTGTTCTTCTGGTATAGGCAAGATATGGTGAGTGCATCCAGTTAATGGTGGTGGGGAAAGAGAGAAAGGGTTTTCTTGGGACCTTTCCCTCCTAGCCATCGGTTGCTATAGTTTTTCAGTGGCTTAGAAAGGATTTGAAGGTCGGGAGGGATTTGGGAGTTATATGAATAGATTTATATGGAAGATGTTTGATTTTGGCAGATAAATATTGTTTTTTGGGGGGTGATGGTGTTGAGGTGGTGTCCACAAACGAAGGGGTAGCTATGATTTTCAGCGGGGTGTAAGATGAAAGTGGTGAGCTGATTGGGGGGACAGAAGTAGGGGAGGATGCCAAGCAGAGTGGCATGACTAGGCTAGGGAATATGGGGAGACCCCTTATTTAATACATGGATGGCATTGTTGTGGACTGAAAGAGGAGATATGGGTTGGAAGCGAAATCCAGTTACTGGTTTCATCTGCTGTTTCTTTGAATAACAGGTTTGAAGATTTGGCCTTGACTGAGTTAGATGGTTGTGAGGATAAGAATGGGGGTTTAGAGCAAGGGGAGGCTGGGAAGGAGAGATTGCTGAGACTGGGAAAGAGATGTTTCTGGTTGGGAATGAGATGATTTTTGTCAGGCAGTAGTTCAAGGAGTGATCCCCTGGTCAGAGCATGGATGACCCAATGGTGCTGCATGCTGAGAGTGGTGTTTCTGAGTGGGTTGGTAGGGGGATCTCACCACTACCCCATAGTGAGATGGTTGTCACAGTTTATGTAGAGAACCTAGGCTGGTGTCCACTTCTGGGGTTGGATAGCATAATTGGTGAAGGAGGCCTGGTCCCAGCCTTGTAGAAGGCCATGATGGCCCATGGAGTTGCTTCTCTGGAAGACCATTATGTTATCCTGGACAAGGTTCCTAATCTAGGATGAGTCTAGAAGATTAGGAGAGAGATTTTATGAGGATGACCATCTGATAAACACTAATATGGACCTGTTCATATAAAGGTTTCAGCATGGGAATTCCTTTGGAGAGTGCTCTGAAGGGTGAAAGGATGGTGAAACCAGTGATAGAGTTCTTTTTGAGAGAGAAGATCATGTGGATAGTGTCATCTATACCCCCTAAAATGGAGGTGGAGGAGGGACTATTCATCTCTTCTGAGACCCATGGCTACCAGGGAGACCTCAAGGGAGGAAAAGATGAAACCAAAAGTCAACAGGGGAGTAGCCTTCACACTCTTCCAAAATGGTGAGGCTCAGAGAGAAGTAATTGTCGCTTCTTGGACTGTGGTAGGATTTTGAATTGGTATGGGAATCCATGGACACGAGGGTTGACTCAGACTACTGCTTTGATGATGTGACTATTAGACTAGACTCGAATGATGATTCTTATGTTGCGGGCCTGGTTCATGACTTCTACGGTGACATTGAATAATTTGTTCTTTTTTTTGTGTCTCTTTTTGTTTTTTGGACAATTTTGGGTGCCAGGTTTGTTGGGGGGGGGATTTTTGGGTGAGGGTCATTTGACCCTTCCCCTCCCCTTTTTTGGCTTTCCTTTATTTTCTATACATTTTGGAGGGACCCGGAGTAGCCTGGCCCTACATCTTCCATGACCTAAAAACCAAAAAAATCCTTAAAAACCCTAAAAATGTAAAAAACCAAAAAACCATGCAAAAACCTAAAAAAAGTTAAAAACCTAATAACACCTAAAACTACTAAAAATCCTTTAAAAACTAAGAACCCTAAAACCCCAAAATATACCATAAACCGCTAGAAACCGTAAAAACTCTAACAACCATAAAAACCTATAGAAACCCTAATAGCCTAAAAACCTCTAAAAAACCTTCAAACCCCTAAAAACCATATAAAACTATAACAAACCTTAAAACCCCTAAAAACTCAACAAAAACTCCCTAAAACCCCAAAAAACGTAAAACCCCCTTAAAATCACTAAAAACCCTAAAAACTATAAAAATCCTACAAAATCCCTAAAAATCTCAAAAAAGTAAAAAATCATAAAAACACTAAAAACCATAAGTAAACCTTTAAATCATAAAAAACATTACACCCCTAAATTTTTGAAAATTCAAAAAAATCTAAAAACCCTAATACCCTAAAAACCCACAAAATCCCTAAAAACCATAAAAAACATAAAAAGCCTAAAAATACCTGAAAATCCCTAAACATGTAAAAAACCCAAAGGCCCCTAAAAAATAATAAAAAATCCTTAACAAAATACTTTAAACTCATAAAAACCCTTGAAATGAAAAAAATGATAAAAGACTATAAAAACCCATAAACCACTAAACCATAAAACCCATAAATACCTTAAAAACCGTAAAAACCCTAAAAAACCTAAAAACTAGTAAGTACTCTAATTACCCTTTAAATCTCTAAAAACATGATAAAACTCTAAAAACCATAAAAACCCTAGAAAAAAACCCTAAAACCCCCAAAAAACATAAAAACCTAAAACCCCTCAAAATCCTAAAAAACCCTAAAACCAATAAAATCCCCTAAAAACCATACATACCCCTAAAAACTCATAAAACACTACAACCCACTAAAAACTATAAAAACCCTATAAACCCCTAAAAACGTTAAAAATCTCAAAAAACCATTAAAACCCTAAAAAAGTGAAAAAACCCTAAAACCTAAAAAACCAGGAAAACCTTAAAAAGCCTAAAAACCCATAAAACCCCTAAAAATCCCTAAAACCCCTAAAACACATAAGAATCCTAACAAACCAAAAATATCCAGAAAATGTAAATAAACCCAAAACCCCTGAAAAACTATAAGACACCCTTAAAAACTAAAAACACTTAATACACCTAAAAACCTAAAATGATAACAATCTTAAAACCCCCTCAAACCAGTAAAATGAAAAAAAAACCAAAAAAACCCTATAAACCCAAAACAACATTATATTCATAAAAAACCTAAAAATCTCTAAAAACATAAAAAACTCTACAAATCATGAAAAATCCTAAAAAAAATTTAAAAAATAAAATCACTTAAAACACTTGAATAACCTAAAACTCTAAAAACCATAAAAGTCCCTAAAAACCCTAAAAGACCTAAAAAATATAACACACCTAAAAAAATTAAAAAACCCAAGAACCCATAAAAACCCTAAAACCACTTCAAACTATTAAAAATTTTCAAACCATTAAAAATGTAAAAAAACTCTAAAAAATAGTAAAATCCCTAAAATTTTAAAAAAGCACCCTAAAACACCCAAAACCACAAATAACCCTAAAAACCTTAATAACCCGAAAAATTCCTAAAACCATAAATCCATAAAAATTCTAATAAAACCCTAAAAATCCCTAAAAACAAAAAATACCCTAAAAACATCGAAAAAACATAAGAAAACCTTAAAAACCTAAAAAAATTAAAACCCCTAAAAAACCTAAATAATAATAAAAACCCTAGAAAAACCTAAAAACCTTTAAAATACCTAAATACTGTAAAATACCATAAAAAACTAAAAAATACACAAAATACGTAAAAGGTAAAAACCCTAAAAGTATTTAAAAACCCTAAAAAAGCACAAAAATATAAAAACACTTCAAACCACTAAAAACCTAAAAAAAATAAAGACCAAGAACCCCTAAAAACACATGAAAACCCCAAAACCCCCCAAAAACCCAAAAACCCTAAAAAATAATAAAAATCATAAAAAATACATAAAAATTTCTTAAAATATAAAAAATTCCAAAAGACCATGAAAAACCCAAAGAAAAACATAAAAACCTAAAACACTTAAAACCCCCCAAAAAACCAAAAAAATGTAAAAAACCTAAAATTCATGAAAACCTTCAAAATACCTAAAATCGCTAAAAACACAAAAAAATTCTAAAATCCATAAAAACCCTAAAAAAAACCCCCTAAAACCCCTAAAAACCCCTAAGAAATCTTTAAAAACCTACAGTCAATTAAAACCCCAAAAAACCCTAGAATCCCCTAAATCCCATAAAACCACTAAAAACATTAAAAACCTTAAAAACCCTAAAAACCACTAAAGCTTTAAAAAACCTACAAATCCCCAAAAAATAAAAAACCTAATAAACCAAAAAAACCAGAAAAAATCAAAAAAATACCCTAAAACCCAAATAAACCGTAACAACCCTAAAGAACCCCACAACCCCTCTAAATCCCCAGAAACCCAAAAAACTATAAAAACCTAAAAACACAGTAAAAATCAATAAAATTATAAAAAACCATAAAAATACTAAAAAAGCTTAAAAACCTTAAAAAATAAAAGACACTAAAACACTTAAAAAACTAAAAATGAAAAAAACCCTAAAACTGCTAAAGTCTCTAGAAACGCTAAAAACCCCTAAAAACCTTAAAAATCTTAAGAACCAAAAAACCACTAGAAACTCTAAAAACCCTTTAAACCCCTAAAATATTAAAAAACTATAAAAACCCATAAAAACTAAAAAACTCCAAAAAACCATAAAAACATTTGAAAAAATTAAAAAACCTAAAAACCCCTCAAAATACCCTAAAACCCTAAAAACCCATAAAGATCCTAAAAAAGACCAGAAATCCCCAAAAATGTAAAAACCCGTGATGAATCCTAAGAAAACCTTGAAAACCTAAAAACACTTAACAACCCTAAAAAAAATTAAAAAAACACTAAAAACCCTAAAAACCCTAAAAACCCTTAAACCCTAAATCCTTAAAAATAAAAAACCCCATAAAAAACCCTAAAAAATATTAAAAACTTTTAAACCCATAAAATATTAACAAACAATAAAAGATCATAAAAACATTGAAAACTAACAAAAACCCATAAAAACATTAAAAAAATCCCCTAAAAATCATCAAAATCCATAAAACCATAAAAACCCTAAAAAATCACTAAAACCCACTAAAAACGTATAAAACCCTGAAAACACCTAGTAAAACTTTAAAAACCTAAAAATAATTAGAACCCCTGAAAAACTAAAAATGTTAAAAACCCTAAAAAAACTAAAACACTTAAAAACCATAAAATCTCCAAAAAACATTTAAATCCCTAAAACCCCATAAAACCCAAAAAACCAACTAAAAACTCTAAAAACCCTTTAAACCTATAAAAAAATTAAAAAACTCTAAAAAACCTTAAATCCTCTAAAAACTAAAAAAATCCGTAAATACAAAAAACCATAAAACCCTAAAAAATCCTTAAATCCCTCAAAATACCTAAATACCATAAATAACATAAAAATTCTAAAAATCCTTTAAAATCCCTAAAAATATAAAATAACATAAAAAACCTAAAAACCCTAAGGAAAAATTCAAAACCCAAAAAAAACTAGACCCCTAAAAAACCAAAAAAATATAAAAACCCTAAAAACCCTAAAAACCCTAAAAACCCTAAATACCATAAAAACCGCAATACCTTAAAAACCCTAAAATCATATAAGAACCCTAAAATCACTAAAAACTATAATAACCCATTGAAACCCTAAAAAATTAAAAGAATTGAAAAAATAATTAAAATCCTAAGAACAAAAAATAACACTGAAACCCTAAAAACCCATAAAAACTATAAAAACCCTAAAAACACTAAAACCCTCAAAACCCCTAAAAACCCTAAAAATCCAAAAAATCCCTAAAAATACAATAAAATGTAAAAAACTCTAAAAATCCTATAAAACAACTAAAAACTATAAAAACAGATTAAACCCTTAAAAATGTTAGAAAATATAAAAATTCAAAAAACCCTAAAATACTAAAAAATTATAAAAACCCAAAAATACCAAAACCCCCCCCTTAAAATCCCTACAAAACTAAAAATAATAAAAATCCTAAAAAATCTATAAAATCCCTAAAAACATAAAATTCCTTAAAATCCCTAAAAACATAAAAAACCCTAAAACACCTCAAAATCACTAAAATCCCTAAAAACACCATAATATCATAAAAAACACCTAAAAAATATCAAAACAAAAACCATAAAACCCTAATATAACCTTAAAAACCTAAAAATGCATAAGAACCCTAAAAACCTAGAAAATAATAAAAACCCTAAAAGAACCTAAAACTCTAAAAACCCATAAAAAATATAAACCCACAAAACCTTGAAAGCCCATAAAAAAACTATAAAAATAAAAAAACCTAAAAACTCTTTAAACCAATAAAAATGTTTAAAAAAACACTAAAACCCATATAAATACTAAAAAAATACAAAAAAACATACAACACCCAAAAACTATAAAACCCCTAAAAACCTAAAAAAACTCTAAAAACACTCAAAATACCTAAAAAACCTAAAACACATTAACATCCTAAAAAACATTAAAAATACCTAAAAATATAAAAAACCTTAAAACCGTGAATAACACTAAGAAAACCTTTAAAAAATAAAACCACTAAAAACCACTAAAAATGCTAAATCCATAAATACTATCAAAATCCCTAAAAACCCTCAAAATACCTAAAACCCTAAAAATACAAAAAAAGCTAAGAATTCTCAAAAAATTCCTAAAAATGTAAAAAACCCTAAAAACTATAAGAAAACCTTAAAAACCAAAAAAGACCTAAAACCTCTAAAAACCAAAAAAATGATAAAGCCGTAAAATACCCTAAAAACCCTAAAAATACCTAAAACCTATAAAAAACCACAAAATATATAAAAACCCTAAAAACCCATAGAAACAAAAAAACCACTAAAAACTATAAAAACCGTTTAAAACCATAATAATGTAAAAAAAATATAAAACCCCTTAACCCCCAAAAAACTAAAAAAACCCAAAAACTAAAAAAACAATAAATATCATAAAAACTTAAAAACCCTTAAAAAGAAAAAAACCTATAAATTTGTTTGGATGTTTTTTTGCGTGGATAGTAGAACTAGGTCCCTCTACTACCCAATTTCTCCGAGGGTCTACATTGAAGTCGACGTTTCAAAAGAGCCGGTTGAATTTGTTTGGATTGAAATTAGTGAGGAGATTTGGTGGAAGAAACCAGTTGTGTTTAAATCATGGGTGAGCTACTATGAATCTTTCTTTACACATGTCCATGTGAAAACAGATTGTAGACGTAGGGGTATTGAGTGTCTTGTGGCTAGGACTGAACTACGAGTTACCTCTCCAAGGCTGGGGTTGACAAATGAACTTGAGGCAAGGAAGGGAACTCTGAGGGATACCTTGTTGGGCGCGGGGAGGGATGCTAGGGTGGAAGAATGGGGAACCTTCTCTTAGTAAGGTGTTGAGGGGAATCACCAAGAGGCTATGGTAAAGGACATCTTCAAGAAACCAAAGGGTGATCTGAGACTTTCGAGTGACGCCCCTTCTTCCAATGAGGTAAGGGGTGAGGCTCCTGATCAAGATGGGGTTGTGGCCTTTAATTTTTAGGTTGATTCTATTTGGGATGACAACAATCACTCAAGCCTCATTGGTGAAGTGATGGAGTGGGATCC
This sequence comes from Viscum album, assembly GCA_963277665.1. NCBI lineage: Eukaryota > Viridiplantae > Streptophyta > Magnoliopsida > Santalales > Viscaceae > Viscum > Viscum album. The sequence goes on along the minus strand of OY728133.1, from coordinate 308,849,192 downwards.
ATTAACAGATCCTTCCACCGTTGTTGTGAAAGGGAAAACCCTAAGAAAAGAGTTGGTCTTAACCTCTATTCGGTTTGAGGGCTTGGATTCTATAGAATTTGTGGGCAAAGAGGTGGGGAGTCTTGAGAGCCAGGCATACAGAGAGTTTCATGTCACAGTGGTTAAGAATGATTCTGAACACCATGTAGACCTACGGGAGATAAATCTACTTCTCTTTTGTGATGGGATGAGGAAAGTGGTAGTGGATCATAATCCCTTACCAACTAATCAAGATCTGGAGTTGGTGCTGGAAGATGTTGCTGAGATTGGGAATGGTTCTCTTGATGAACCTCATCCCAGGATGAACGAGACTGATAAACTTCTTGCAGTTAGGAGGACTGTTGAGAAACCTGATTCGAGCCTTTCCCTTGTTGTGTTTGAGACTTTACCTCCGTGTGTTGAGTTTTCTGAAAATATAATGATGGATTGTTCAGAAATCCCTTTTGAGGAGCATAAAAAACAGATCCTGTAGAAGCCAGATCTGTAATAAGATGTGATCTTTGTTTGGGATGAGGATGAAAAAACAACAAGGTTGGGAGACATATTTGAGGATCATGATGACATCATGAATTATTGTTTGGCTAGGATAAGGAGGTATAAGGATTCGATGGGTTCCCCTGGTTCTTTTGGCATGGAATCATGTCCCTGGAAGAGGAATTTGTGGTCTGAAAATTCCCTTCTTCATGGAACAGGTAGTTAGAGAGGTGGGGTTGAGCCTACCGCTGTTGATCATATGAAGGAGGGGAATCTCAAGCCCAGAACGTCGAGCACTGATGATGTGATGCAATACAAGAAATCAGATATTGGAGAACCCCCAGTGAAGAGGAGATCAAAGAGGAACTATTCTTCCCTACCCAGCCCAATGGATACCAGAGCCTCCTCCAAGACCTGCAAAGCTAAGGAAGATGCTCATGGAAGGGAAGGTCAGTCAAGAAAGGTGCAATTGAATTTAGGGAAACGACATCTCATAGAGTATTACACAGCCATCCTTAAGAAATATGAGTCTTCTAAATGGTAGTCGGCGGAGTCAGATGCCTCCTCTGGTTATGGTGCTGTTGAGCATCCTTCTGGGGATGAAGACATTTATTTTTAGTTCCTTCTTCCTTCTCTTCGTCTTTTGGGTATTTTGGGATTTTTTACCTTGGGTTTCAGGGATTTTTAGTGTGGGTTGTCTTACTCTACCCACCCTTATCTTCTTTGTTTTTCTTTTATAAATTATGTGGGGGCAAGAATAGCCTGGCCCTGCGCCTCCGTTGCCCAAAAAGCCCCATAAAACCCTAAAAACAATAAAAACTACTAAAATCCTTAAAAACCATAAAAACCTATATAAAACCCTAAAACCCCTAAGACTAATAAAATATCTTAAAAGCCTTTAAACCCCTAGAAACATTAAAAAACTTTGAAATCCTTAAAAACTAAAAATCCCAAAAAACCAAAAAAAACCACTCAAAAATCATTAGAAATCCTAAAATCCAATAAAAATCATAAAAAATCCCTAAAAACCCGAAAAAGGTTAAAAAACCTAAAAACCCTAAAAACCCTAAAAACCCTAAAATTGACCCAAAAAACACTCAAATTCCCTAAAAACCATAAAATCGTAAAAATACATAATAAATTTGGGGGGGGGGGGTTAGAAATAGCCTCGATATGAAAATTCCTTTCCCAAAAAACCTAAATACCCCTACAAACCCTAAAAACCACAAATAAATCCTTAAAACCCTAAAAACACTTTAAACCCCTAAAAACATAAATATTTTAAAAACACAGAAATAACCTAAAAACCCTAAAAACCAATAAAAACAATAAAAACCATAAAACCCCATAATATCCCTAAATACCCTAAAAACCCCTGAATCCCTAAAAACACTAAAAACCATAAAAATACTTAAAAATCACAAAAAGGTAAAAAACCCATAAGACCCTAAGAAATCCTGAAAAACCTAAAAAAATATAGAAAACCATAAAAAACCTTAAAATGATAAAAAAAAATATAAAATGACCTTAAAACCCCACAAAACCCATAAAATCCCTAAAAACCATAAAATTTCCTAAAACCCAATAAAAACCTTAAAAACAACTAAAAAATATAAGACCACTTTAAACTCCTAAAAAGTTTAAAAACAGTAAAAAACCTTAAAAACCTAAAAAACTCAAACAAAAAATAAAATTCCAAAAAGGCCATGAAAACAAAAAAACACAAAAACCCTAAAAAATTAAAATCCTTAAAACCCATAAAAACCATTAAAACCCAAAATATCCCTAAAAATTTAAAAACCCTAAAAAACATGAAAACCCTTTATAAGATCTTAAAATATTAAAAACACTTAAAAAACATAAAATACCTAACAATTTTAAAAACAAAAAAAACCCCTAAAATCCTTAAAAACCTTTTAAAAACATCAAAACCCATAAGAACCACAAAAAATATAAAAACCATTTATATCCATAAGATAATTAAAAAAACTCCAAAAAACCTTTAAACCACTAAAAAACTACAAAACCCTTAAAAACCTAAAGAACTATAAAACCATTGAAGCCTTAAAAATCCTCAAAATCGGTAAATACCCTAAAAACCATAAAAATACTAAAAATAATTAAAAAACAATAAAAATGTAAAAAACCCTAAAATTTTTGAAAATCCCAAGGAAAAACTTAAAAAACTAAAAACACTTTAAACCCTTAAGAACCCAAAAATGATAAAAAAAACCTAAAACCCCTAAAAACCTACACACCCTAAACCCCTCAAAATCCCTAAATACCCTAAAAACCCAAAAAAATCCTAAAAAAGACATAAAATTAACTTAAAATTTAAAAACAGCTAAAACTATGAAAAAACCCTAAGACAAAATTAAAAACCTAAAAACACTTTAAACCTCTAAAAACCTAAAAATACTAAAAACACTAAAAGTAAATAAAACCTCTAAAAACCTTAAAAAATGCTAAGAATGAGAAAAACCATAAAATCTACTAAAATCATGCCTTGAAAAAAAAAACTACTATAACTCTAAAAACACTTTAAACCCTTAAAAACGTTAAAAAATCTAAAAATAACTTTAAAACCCAAAAAAATTAAAAACCCTTTAAACCCCAAACAAAAATGAAAAACCTAACACCACTAAAAACATTCAAAATCCCTATAAACCCTAAAAACCAATAAAATTTCTAAAAAATGCCTAAAAATCTCCCAAAAAACATAAAACAACCTAAAAATCTCTAATAAAACCTAAAAATAGAAAAACTCTTAAGTCCCCCAAAAAACATAAAAATAATAAAAAAACCTAAAAAACCAAAGAAACCCTAAAAACCCCAAAAACTATAAAACCCCTTATAAACCGTAAAACCCTAAAAACCCATAAGAACCCTTAAAAACCAATAAAATCTCTAAAAACCCTTAAAAACCCAAAATAAATTATAAAAATCTAAAAACTATAAATCCTTATGAAACTAAAAAATCCTTAAAAACCTAAAAAATCTATAAAACCATAAAATCCTGAAAAACCCAAAAGCCCTAAAAATCCCTAAAAACCCTAAAAATTGATAGAAATACAACAAAATATATTAAAACCCCCTAAAACATAAATAACCCTAAAAATCCTGACAAACTCAAAGAAAATCTTAAAAACATAAAACACTCAAAACCCCTGAAAAATTTAAAAAAAATAATAACCATAAAAACCCTAAAAACATTTAAAACCCTCAAAATTCCTAAACCCCTAAAAACTATAAAAATCATAAAAAATCACTATAAATCCCTAAAATGTAAAAAAACCATAAAACTCTAAAAAACCATAGAAATCCTTAAAAACCTTAAAAAACTAAAAACCTCTAAAAATATAAAAACAAAAAACTGTAAAAGACCCTAAAAACTCTCAAAACCCCAAAAAACTAGAAATCCTCCAAAAAACTGAAAAAACCCCTAAAACCCCATAAAAATACTAAAAACTCTAAAAATACTTTAAAACCCTATAACATTAAAATCTCTAAAAACCTTAAAAAACCTAAAAAATATCAAAAAACCCTAAATATTAAAAAATGATAAAAAAGACAAAAAACTTTAACCCCCCCCCCAACGATCAAAATACCTAAAAACCATAAAACCCATAAAAATCCAAAAAGACCCATAAAATTTCTAACAAATCTTAAAACCCTAATTAGAACCTTAAAACCCTAAGACAAATTAAAACCCCTCAGAAAATAAAAACTTCTAAAAGCCTTAAAAACCCATAAAACCACAAAACCCCTAAAATATTTACAAAAAACTAAAACCCCATAAAACCCTAAAACCCTAAAAACCACAAAGAACTATAAAAACTCATTAAATCCCAAAAAACATTAAAAAACTCTAAAAAAACTTTAAAATCATAAAAAAAATCCAAAAAATCCAAAAAACCCTAAAAACCATAACACTCAAAAAAAATCCCTAAATATCCCTAAAATGTAAAAAACCCTAAAAACCCTGAATAACACTAAGAAAACCTTAAAAAACTAGAAACAATTAAACCCTTAATAACCAAAAAATACTAAAACCCCCAAAAACTCTAAAAACCCCTACAACTCAAAAAACCAATAAAAACCCCTAAAAACTTCAAAACCCCTAAACACCCATAAAAACCCTAAAACCCCAAAAAATGTAAAACCCATTTAAACACAAAAAAGGTTAAAAAAACTAAAAAACCATAAACTAAAAAACCTCAAAAAACCCTAAAAACCCAATAAACCCTAAAAATCTAAAACTCAAAAATCCCTAAAACCCTTTAAAATCCATAAAACCCCTAAAAACTATAAAAACCCTAAAAATCACTAAAAATCCCTAAAAACATGAAGGACCCTAAAATACATGAAAAAAACTCATAAAATCAAAAAACACAGAAACCAATTACAACATATAAAAAACTAAAAATGCTAAAAACCCTAAAAACCCTTGAAAAAAATAAAAATCCTAAAAACCATAAAAACCATAAACACCTTAAAAACCACTAAAAACCCAAAAAAACGTTAAACCCACTAAAAATTTTAAAAACCCTCTAGGACTATAAAAATGTTAAAAACTCTACAAAATCTTAAAACCCCTAAAAAATAAAAAAACCTAAAAAATCCATAAAAAGCCTAAAACCCAAAAAAACCCAAAAAACCCTAAAAACCATAAAATATCCTAAAAAATTATTAAAAATCCTTAAAGATCTCTAAAAACATAGAAATTATAAAACAACCAAAATCCCTAAGAAAACATAAAAATCTAAAAAAATGCAAACCCCAAAATATCCTAATAATGCAATAAACCATAAAATAACTTAAAAACTCATAAAAAGACTCAAAATTGTAAAACTCCCCAAAAAACATAAAAAACTATAAAAGCCTATAGAAATCTTAAAATCCCAAAAAAACTCTAGAAACTATTTAAAGCCCAAAAAATATTATAAAAACTATAAATACCCTTTAAAATCCATAAAAACTCTAATAACACTAATAACCCAAAAAACCATAAAAAATTTAAATACCCAAAAACCCTCAAAATTTTTAGAAAACCTAAATACCATAAAAATAATAAGAAATCCCTAAAAATTCCTAAAAACGTAAAAATCCTTTAAAACCTATAAAACCCCTAATAAAACCTTAAAAAACTAAAATCAGTTGAAACAAAAAAATGCTAAAAATGCTAAAAACCTAAAAAAAACCCAAAACCCCTCAAAAACCCTAAACACTATCAAAATACATAAACCCCTAAAAACATAAAAATATTTAAAAAATACCTAAAATCCATAAAAAAATAAAAAAGAGTAAAAACCCATAAAAACCATAAAAAAGTCATAAAAGCATAATATCACTGAGAGACCTTAAAAACCCAAAAATTTTAAACACCCTAAATCCCTTAGAACCATAAAAACCCCTAAAACCTTAAATAACCCAAATAACCCAGTAAATTCTTTAATAACCCACTAAACCCCTAAAATTTTAAAAACATTAAAAAAATATTAACCCTCAAAAAACTAAAAAAAACATAAAAACCCAAAATAACCCAAAAATTCCTAAAAACCCTAAACCCCACAAAATCAATTAAAACCCCCAAAACACAAAAATCATAAAAAATAACTAAATATTTAAAAAAACCCTAAAAAACAAAAAAAACCTGAAGAAAACCATAAAAACTTAAACCACCTAAAAATCATAAAAAACCTAAAAAAAGCTACAAAACCTAAAAATCGTAAAAAACCTTCAAAACGCTAAAAACAATAAAAACCATTAAAAACCATAAAATCTCATAGAAACACTTAAAACCAACTAAAAACTCTAAAAACCCATTAGAACCCTAATTTTTTTTAAAAAACTCTAAAAAAAACTATAAACCCCTAAAAACTAAAATAACTGTTAAAACCATCCTATTAAAGATCAAAAAATCCCTAAAAATGAAGAAAAACTAAAAACCAATCCAAACCCCAGAAAAACCTTAAAAACCTAAAACAATTAAAACCCCTAAAAAACCTAAACTCCCCCTAGAAACCATAAAAACCTCAATAAACCATAAAAAAACTAAAACTAACAAAAAACTATAAAAACACATTAAACCCCAAAAAACATAAAAACTCTGAAAACATTAAAAATCAAAAAAAATTAAAAAAACCCTAAAAACACAAAAAAAACCATAAGAACCCTAATAACCCTAAAACCCCTAAAAATCCCTATAAACACTAAAAACAAAAAAAATAAAAAATCCCTAAAACTGTTGTACCCCCCACTCTTTGATTTTCATGATCACAATCACTTTAATATGTGTTTAACATTGTGTTTAAGTGTTGTGGATGATAGGCACAAGGTTGCCAAGAAGTTGGCCCAAGAATGGACTTCAAGTGGACTGAAATTCAGTCCACCGGTCAGCCGGTGGCTTGACCACCGGCCAGCCGGTGGCACCCTGACTCAAGGCTGAGCCACTGCCTCCCCACCGGTCGACCGGTGGCTCTGCCACCGGTCGACCTGTGGCACCCAGCACAAATAGTGTTTGCTACTGTCTTGCCACCGGCCAGCCGGTGGCTCCTCACCGGTCGACCGGTGGAGCCTGGATCAAGACTCTTCTTCTCTACCAAGGCACCGGCCAGCCGGTGGAGATGTACCGGTCGACCGGTGGCCCCTGGACCAGACTTCTCCTCCACTGCCAAGGCACCGGCCAGCCGGTGGAGCTGTACCGGCCAGCCGGTAGCACTGGTTAAACTAGCCGTTGGCTTTGACCAGTCAACTCCAAAAGCCTCCCAACGGCTCCGAGGCCTTTTCCAACGGCTCCAAAGCCCTCCAACGGATACTTGAAGGTTCCTAGCCTATAAATAAAGGCCTAGGAAGCCCCGGAACAAGAGACAAGCCACCGGACACATTGTTGATCATTTTGGCGAAGCTCCGGCGGATTGTTCCAAGAGAACCCCAAGTGCTCCATCCATTTCCACATCCAAGAGCACCACTCAAGAAGCTTGGGAAAGCACGCTACATCAACTCCATCATCCAATTGGCGCCCAAGTCTTCCCAATCACGGTTTTTCTTGTTTTATATATTTTGAGCTTAAAATTGGGTTTGTGCCTACAAACCCCAACCCTTTTCTCAACCTCCCTTTCTTTGGGTTCTCACACCACCACTAAGGTGTGAAGAGGTTGTCAAGCCTTACCTTGTAAAAAGGCTTGAGATCGGTGAGCTAGTCTTCACCCGTAAAAAGACTAGTGGGTTATTGCTTAACCATTAAAAGCATTGGGTTCTTGCTAAACCAATAAAAGCAAGCTGTAATAGGTCCTAGTGCTACCTCAAAGCCTAGTGGGTTTCTTGCTAAAACCATTGAAAAGCAAGCGGTAAGAATCTCTCAACGGTTGAGTTGGGAGCGGAGACGTAGGCCGGGTTTTGGCCGAACTCCGTTATCAATTTCGTGTGTCTTGCCTCTTTTATTTCCGCTGCATTTCAACTTTGTTTTTAATTTGTTAATCAATTTTTTAAAAGGCAATTCACCCCCCTCTTGCCATCTTCCTCACTCCTTGGGGTGTTCTTCCGACCCAACAATTGGTATCAGAGGAAGTATTTGAATAATTCCCTAACCGGTTTCAAATTAAAGGTCCTATTTTTTGATGGCTTCTACCGCTTCTTCCTCTCAATCCCCCGAAGGATTTTCTTTGGATCGTGCTCCATTCTTCGATGGAACCGATTATACTTTTTGGAAAACCCGCATGACCACATTTCTTAAAAGCATTAGCTATCCTATTTTTAAAATTGTCATGCATGGTTTTACGCTTTCCTCTCCCGATGAATCTCAATGGACCCCCGCCGACATTGCAAATTTCGAGCTTGATGGCAAAGCCATGAATGCTCTTCATTGCGGGTTAGATAGAAATGTTTTTGATCATATTTCTTCTTGCACATCTTCACATGATATTTGGAAATGTTTAGAGCTAAACCATGAAGGTACTAGCATGGCTCAAAAGCAAGAACCGGCTCAAAAGCAAGAACCCACTCGAAAGCTAGAACCCGAGGCAAAATCCATACCCGCTTGCCCACATCACAAGAAAAGGGCCAAGAAAAAGGAGAAGAAGAAGGCTTCAAAGGAAATATGGAGTGATAGCTCCACCTCTTCATTCTCCTCCTTCTCCTCGAGCGACCAAGGTAAAAAATGCCTAATGGCAAATCATGAGGTATCATCATCCTCTTCCTCTTCCTCGTCTTCTAGTTCTTCCAATTCTTTAAATCATTTATCCTATGAAGAACTCTCGCACGCAAGAGATCAATTGGAAAAAGGTTTTCATGAACTATCTTCAAAATTTGTTGCTTTGAAAAAGTCTTTCAAAAAACTCTCCTCCGAAAAAGAACAACTTCTCAAAGAGAAGGAGGAGATGTCCCTTAAAATCCAAAATTTTCCAAATGTTGATTCCATGGAATCAACCATCAAAGACCTAAGAGATACCCTAGCCAAGTTCACCCAAGGTGAACAAAATTTGAACAATTTGCTTGGTTCACAAAGGGTTTCCCGAACCACCAATGGACTTGGCTATACCAACCGAGCCTCCTCCTCCCATGCTCAAACTGTTTTTGTAAGGGGGAGCTCCGATTACAAATTTTGTAATTATTGCAAGAAAACCGGGCATCTCATTTATGAGTGTAATTGTAAAAACGCCCGGTATGGCCAACCCAAGTCTATTCTCTATAGTGATGAATTTTATAGGAGAAGACCCGCCATAAGGCAAGTGTGGATTGAAAAATCCCTCTTAGCGAGTCTCTCCGGGCCTAAAATCATCTCTTTCCAAAATCCCTCTCCCTGGTGACTTTTTGTTTTTATTTAGGGGGAGTTAGGATCTTTTAAGCTTTTTTTGTAATTTCAAAATTTTCGATTCAATCTTTCAAATTCAACTCTTGGTTTCAAAATTTTCAATTTTCATTTCAAAATTTTCAACAATTGGTATTATTGTCAATTGGTTTAAAAATCTTGTTTTTCAAAGTATTCCCTCAATCAAGTTTTATGCCCCGTGCTATTTTGATAATCACAAAGGGGGAGAAATTTCTTGATTGATTGGGGGAGAATCTTTTTTATCACGCTTAGTATTTATTTTCAATTTATCATTTAGGCATGCATTTCATTTAAGTTTTTACATTGCTTGATAAGTGATTGTGATCATCAAAATAGGGGGAGATTGTTGTACCCCCCACTCTTTGATTTTCATGATCACAATCACTTTAATATGTGTTTAACATTGTGTTTAAGTGTTGTGGATGATAGGCACAAGGTTGCCAAGAAGTTGGCCCAAGAATGGACTTCAAGTGGACTGAAATTCAGTCCACCGGTCAGCCGGTGGCTTGACCACCGGCCAGCCGGTGGCACCCTGACTCAAGGCTGAGCCACTGCCTCCCCACCGGTCGACCGGTGGCTCTGCCACCGGTCGACCTGTGGCACCCAGCACAAATAGTGTTTGCTACTGTCTTGCCACCGGCCAGCCGGTGGCTCCTCACCGGTCGACCGGTGGAGCCTGGATCAAGACTCTTCTTCTCTACCAAGGCACCGGCCAGCCGGTGGAGATGTACCGGTCGACCGGTGGCCCCTGGACCAGACTTCTCCTCCACTGCCAAGGCACCGGCCAGCCGGTGGAGCTGTACCGGCCAGCCGGTAGCACTGGTTAAACTAGCCATTGGCTTTGACCAGTCAACTCCAAAAGCCTCCCAACGGCTCCGAGGCCTTTTCCAACGGCTCCAAAGCCCTCCAACGGATACTTGAAGGTTCCTAGCCTATAAATAAAGGCCTAGGAAGCCCCGGAACAAGAGACAAGCCACCGGACACATTGTTGATCATTTTGGCGAAGCTCCGGCGGATTGTTCCAAGAGAACCCCAAGTGCTCCATCCATTTCCACATCCAAGAGCACCACTCAAGAAGCTTGGGAAAGCACGCTACATCAACTCCATCATCCAATTGGCGCCCAAGTCTTCCCAATCACGGTTTTTCTTGTTTTATATATTTTGAGCTTAAAATTGGGTTTGTGCCTACAAACCCCAACCCTTTTCTCAACCTCCCTTTCTTTGGGTTCTCACACCACCACTAAGGTGTGAAGAGGTTGTCAAGCCTTACCTTGTAAAAAGGCTTGAGATCGGTGAGCTAGTCTTCACCCGTAAAAAGACTAGTGGGTTATTGCTTAACCATTAAAAGCATTGGGTTCTTGCTAAACCAATAAAAGCAAGCTGTAATAGGTCCTAGTGCTACCTCAAAGCCTAGTGGGTTTCTTGCTAAAACCATTGAAAAGCAAGCGGTAGGAATCTCTCAACGGTTGAGTTGGGAGCGGAGACGTAGGCCGGGTTTTGGCCGAACTCCGTTATCAATTTCGTGTGTCTTGCCTCTTTTATTTCCGCTGCATTTCAACTTTGTTTTTAATTTGTTAATCAATTTTTTAAAAGGCAATTCACCCCCCTCTTGCCATCTTCCTCACTCCTTGGGGTGTTCTTCCGACCCAACAAAAACCACCTAAAATCATAAACCACCTGAATAACTATGAAAACCTCTAAGTAAACCATAATAACCAAAAAACACTTAAAACCACTAAAATGATAAAAAGGATAAAACACATAAAAAACCCTAAAAACCCTTTGAAACCATAAAAACCATAAAAACATTAAAAACCCTAAAAACATAAAAACCCTTAAACATACTAAAAATCTAAAAACCGTTTAAAACTATAAAACATAAAAAACTCTAAAAACATAAAATCTTAAAAAACTAAAATACTTTGAAACCCAAAAAATGCTAAAAATCCTAAAACCCCTAAAAATTTGTAAAAACACAAAAATTCCATAAATATCTATAAAAATGTAAAATAACATAAAACCCCTGAAAATACATAAGAAACCCAAAAAAGCTAAAAACAATTAGACCACCTAAAAAACATAAAAATGCTAAAACCCAAAAAAAATCCAAAAAACCCTAAAACCACTAAAAACCATGAAAAATAATAATGCCTTGAAAACCCTAAAAACCCATAAAAACCTAAAAAATATTAAATCAAAAACCCTTTAAACCCACAAAATTGTTAAAAAACTCTAAAAACCATAAAACCCTGAATACTAAAAAAAACTCAAAAAACCCAAAAAACCCCATAAAGACCCTAAAAACCATCAAAATCTCTAAAAACCCTAAAAATTATAAAAAAAGCAAAACATTCCTAAAAATAAACAAAAAAAATAAAAAATCATAAAGCCCTGAAAACCCCTAATAAAACCTCTAAACCAAAAAAAACACTTAATACCCCTAAAAACCTAATAAATGCAAAAAAACCCTAAAAACCCCTCTGTCACCCCGTTGCTCTGAGGGATTTTGTATAAGTTGATGTTATGAAATATCCAGTGGATTTTGTATGGATTTCTATGGGTGAGTAGCTCTGTAGGAGGAAACTGGTTATTTTTGAGTCGTCGGTCGACTTCTATTCTTATTACTGGAAATATGGGAATAGTGATCAGGCTTGTGCTTATGGTGCCAAGGATAGAAGTGGAATGAATCTTATTTAGGTAGGGTCTAGTGTGGGCAACCAGAATGTGATGGAGGTGCATGAGATCATGGGAATTTCTAGGCAATTTCTCACCTAGCCAATGGTTGCTTCAATTTTTGAGCGGCTAAAAACAGATTTGAAAATGGGGTGAGAAATGGAGGTAGTAGTGGCGGCTTAAGGTGGCATGGGTCTGGAATTGGATATGAATTATTGTGGAAAGGGAAGGGATAGTGTAGTTGTGATGCACAATAATGAAGGTGTGGCTCTAAATTGTAGCAGTGAGCAAGATGGCAGTAGTAATTTGAAGGGGAGGAGCAGGGGAATGTGGCTGAGCAGGGGGACATGGCTGGGTTTGGGCACAAAGAGAGCACCCTGATGCAGGCCTAGGGTTGTGTTGAAGGGGCCTAGAGAAAAGGTAGTGGGCATGCCAATAGAAGTTATTTTTCGGCTATGGATTGTGTTTCTCTGGGTAAAAGGTATAAAGAATTGGATTTTGTTGAGTTAACTGGTGGTGATGCTATGCAGGGGGTGTCTGAGTAGGGGGAGGTGGCTGAGCAGGAGGAGGTGGCTAGAAATGGGTAGGAGCTGATTATGGTTGGGCAGGAGCTGATTATGGTTGAGAAGAAGACCGTCAGCTTCAATGAGTTACCCCTGGTCAGAGCATGGATGAACCCTTGGGGCTAACCCCAGGGTGTGGTGAAATTGGGAGGGATGGATTGGGGATTTTTCCAGTGCTTCTTAGTGAAGAGGTCAGCATAGATCCCATTGAGTACATGGATAGACTTGCAATGCTCGAGATTGATGGAAACATTGGTGAAGGAGGTATGGCCTCATATATGCAGCTAGCCATGGTGGTACGTGGATCCTCATATGGTGTGGACCACCGTGTGGTCCTACATGACATGGTGGTGATGGAACGACCAAGGGTCTTCATCGAGTATGTGGCTAAAATATTAGGGGAGATATTTTCTAAGGATGATTGTAGGATGAACGACAATATGACCCAGTTCAAGATGGAAGTAGCTAAGCATGAGAATGCCTCTCTGAAGTTGGATGCTTCCAACCCTCTACCGACAAAGTGCACGAATAGAGATAGTGAAAAAGGGGTCTCACGTGTGGCCATTGAAAGTGTCCAATAAAAAAATAGACAGCTCATGCGTATGGTTTCACCTTTCCCCACCCCAAAGGAGGTAGAGAAGGGATTATTCTTCTATATTTGGGCCCATGGCGACCTGAGATACCGCAAGGGTGGCTAATCTAAAAATTAAAGTCAACAAGTGGGAGTGGCCTCTTCACACCTTCGAGTAGGAGTGGCTCAGGGAGAAGTACTTAGCGCTTTTCAGGCTATATGAGGAATTTGAGTCGGGATGGGAATCTATGGACACGGGGTTGGACTCGGACTTATGCTTTGCTGATGTGGCTACTGGATATGGTGCAGATGAGGACCCTTAGGGTATAGGCCTGGTTTATGATTTTGGTAGTGACATTGACTGACATGTTTCCTTTTTTTGTTTTTGGGCTCTTTTGGGGTTTTGGTTTGTAGGGGGTGTTTTGGGGCTTTTGGGTGTGGGTCGTTTGATCCTACCCCTCACTTTGTTTCCGTTGACTATTTTTTCTTATACATTTTGGGGGGATAGGGATAGCCTGGTCCTACACCTTCCTTTCCCTAAAACACTAAAGAACCCTAAAAACCCATAAAAACATAAAAAACTCAAAAAACCCTAAACCCCCCCCCCCACCCAAAAAAATCATAAAATATCCTTAAACCCTAAAACAACACTAAAACCCACCTAAAAAATAGAAATCTTAAAAAACCATAAAATACTAGAAAATTACAAACAATCCCTGAAAATGTAAAACCCTAAAAACCCTGAAAAGTCATAATAAAATCTTAGAAATCTTAAATACTTAAAACCGCTAAAAACCCAAAAAATAATAAAAACCCTAAAATGACCCTTAAAACTCGTGAAAACCATAAAACCGCCAAAAAATCATAAAAATCCCAAAAACCCAAAAAACCCTAAGAACCCATGAAAAACTCTAAAACCATTTAAACCCCTAAAATCTTTAAAAACTATAAAACCCCTAAAAACTCAAAAACAACCCTAAAACCCATCAACACCTATAAAAAACTAAACCCATAAAAACTGTAAAAACCCACAAAAACCCAAAAAACTCTAAAAATCCCTAATAACATAGAAATCCCTGAAAACTTAAGGAAACCATAAAAAAATAAAGTCATAAAAAATCCCTAAATACCTAAAAAACAATAAAAATCCTAAAAGCCCATAAAAACCCTAAAATCTATAAAACCCCCTCAAAACCCCCTCAAAACCCTTAAAACCCCAAAATCCCATAATAAACTTAAAACACATAAAAAATATAAAAACATTTAAACCCCTCAAAAATTACAAAACTCTAAAAAACATAAAACCCCCTAAAAAATAAAAAAACCCTAAAACCCCAGAAAACCAAAAAAACCAAAAACCCCCAAAAACCCCCTCAAAATCACTAATAACCCTAAAAACCATAAAAATCATAATAATTCCCTAAAATTCACAAAAAAAATGTAAAAATTGGTAAAAAAATATGAAAAATTATGAGTATACCTTAAAAACCTGAAAAAACTTTGAATCCTTAAAAAACTAAAACACGCTAAAAACCCTAAAAACAAAAAACCCAAAAAACCACATAAATAACTAAAAAACTTAAAGCTGCTAAAAAACCCCACAAAACCCTAAAACCACTAATAATATGAAAACCCATTAAACCCCTAAAAACATTAAAAAACTTTGAAACCCTAAACAACTAAAAAACCCTATAAATCCCAAAAAAAACCATAAACCCTTAAAAGACACTAAAATCCCACAAAATCACTAAAAACCCAAAAAATAATAAAAACACTAAAAAATACCACAAAATCCCTAAAAAATAAAAAAACTTTAAAAACCTTGAAATCCCCTATGGAAACCTTAAAAATGTAAAAACGCTTAAAACCCCTAAAAATCCAAAAAATGCAAAAAACCCTAAAAACTCTTAAAAACTATAAAATCCTAAAAACCATAAAAACCCTAAAAACCGCTAAAAACTTTAAACACTCTTAAAACCCCTAAAAAAAGTTAAAAACAGTAAAAAAAAAAATAAAAACCCTAAAAACTAAAAAAACACTAAAAAAACAAAAAATCATAAAAAATCTAAAAACACTAAAATCCATAAAAACCATAAAACACCCCCAAAATCTCTGTAAACCCTAAAAACCGAAAAATATCCTAAAAAATATCAAAAATCAATAAAATTTAAAAAAAAACCTTGAAAACCCATAAGAA
The DNA here is from genome assembly GCA_963277665.1 of Viscum album. NCBI lineage: Eukaryota > Viridiplantae > Streptophyta > Magnoliopsida > Santalales > Viscaceae > Viscum > Viscum album. Next base: position 308,833,845 of record OY728133.1, on the reverse strand, counting down.
AACCTTAAAATTCTAAAAACTCTTAAAACTGTTAAAACGCTAAAAGCCCATAAAAGCCCTAAAAACCATAAAACCCCTAAAACCCTTAAAAAACCAAAAAACCAATAAAAAAATCAAACACCACTAAAAAATTTAAAAACCATTTAATCCCCTAAAAATGTTAAAAACTTTAAAAATACTTAAAACCATAAAAATCATTAAAAATAGGAAAAAACCAAAAGAACCCCAAAACCCCTAATAACCCTAAAAAATCCTAAAAACCCTAAACAAAAGTAAACCATAAAAAACACCAAAAATCATAACAAAACTGAAACCTCGAAGAAAAACATAAAAACATAAAAACACTTAAACCCCTAAAAGACTAAAAAATAAAAAAAAACCCCTAAAACCCAAAAGACCATAAAACACAAAAAAATATTAAATCCTTAAAAACCGATAAAAACCCTAATAAACACTAAAATATCTAAAAAACCATTAAACACCTAAAAATGTTAAAAAACTCTAAAAAAAATTAAAACCACTAAGAAACTAAAAGACCATAAAAACCATAGCAACCATAAAAACCATTAAACCCTACAAACTTTAAAAATCCCCAAAACCTTTCAAAATCCCTAAAAAGCCTAAAAGCCATAAAAATATAAAGAATCCCAAAAAATAACAAAAACTCCAAAAACCCTAAAATAATGAAAACCCCTAAGATAACCATAAAATCATAAAACACTTAAAACTTCTAAAAAAATGCTAAAAGCCCTAAAACCCCCAATCCCTAAAACCCATAAAACCCTATAAACCCAATAACCCATAAGAACCTATAGAAACCCTAAAAGCCAATAGAAACCCTAAAAATCTATAAAAAACTTAAGATCACTGAAAATCTATAAACCCTTTAAACCCCTAAACCATTTAAAAACTCTAAAAAATATTAAAAATACAAAAAAACTCAAAAAATCTCTAAAACACCAAAAAACCAAAAAACCCCAAAAAACCAAAAAACCCAAAAAACCATAAAAAACTTAAAACCCCTCAAAATCCCTAAAAACCATAAAAATACTAAAGAATCCATAAAAAACCAAAAAAACATAAAAACCCCTAAAAACCTAAAAACCTTAAGAAAACCATAAAAACATAAAAACTCTTAAACCACTAAAACCCTAAAAAAACCCCCAAAAAACATAAAAACATAAAAAATATAAAACTCCAAAAACCATAGAAACTCTAGAAACCCATAAAAACCCATTAATCTCCTCAAAAAATTTAAAAAATCTAAAAAACATAAAAACTCAACAAACTATAAAACCCCTAAAAACCGTAAAACCCTAAAAATACCTAAAACCCTAGAAATTCTAAAAATCATAAATAACCCTAAAAATCACTAAAAACATAAAAACCCCTAAACCCTAAAAAGAAGGAGAAAAAAATTAAAAATATAAAAACACTTAAATCCTCTAAAAACTAAAAAATGAAGAAACCCTTAAACCCCCCTAAAAACCCATAATTCCAAAAAAAAAACACCAAAAAACTTAAAAACACATAAAAACCCATAAAAATCATAAAAACCTATTAAAAACACTAAAAACCCTTTAAACCCCTAAAAAAATTAAAAACTCTAAAAAAACTTTAAAACCCTAAAAAACTCAAAGAACCCCTAAAAACCACAAAGGAAAATAAAATCCCTAAAAACCATAAAGAAACCTTAAAACTCCTTAAAATCCAAAAAAAACCTAAAAACCATAAAAATACCTAGAAAGAACAAAAAATACGTAAAAACTAAAAACCTTTAAAACTGTCAAAATTTTTTTTTATGAAAACCATAAACGCATAAAATGAATAAAAACCGTTAAAAAAATCTAAAACCCTTAAAAACCCTAAAAATCCCTAAAAAACCTAAAAATCATAAAAACCTAAAAATCCATAAAAACCAAATAAACCTTAAACCACTAAAAACTCTAAAACCACTTTAAACCACTAAAAATGATAAAAAAACTATATAAAACCTTAATAACTTAAAAAATATAGCAAAAAAATCCTAAAACCCCAGAAAAACCCCCAAAATCCTAAAATACCATACACACTCTAAAAAACAACAACAGTACTAAAAAATCCCAAAAAATCATAAAAATGTAAAAACATTAATAACCCTGAAAAACCCAAAGAAAACATTTAAAACATAAAAACACATAAAACCCCTAAAAAACCTAAAAACATCAAAATCACTAAAACCCTAAAACCCTAAAAATATTAAAAACCCTAAATACCATAAAAACCCAAAAAACAGAAAAATAATAAAAAATAATAAAAAAATCTAAAAACATTTTAAACCACTAGAAACGACAAAAAACACTAAAAACCATAAAAATCAAAAATAAACCCCAAAAGACCCAAACCCAAAACATATTAAAAACAAAAAAAATCAATAAAAACCCTAAAAAAAATTAAAATCTGAAAAAATCACTAAAAACACTAAAAAGTTTAAAAACCCTAAAATCCCTTAAGACAACATTAAAAACCTATGAAATTTAAACCCTTAAAAAACTAAAAAACCCCAAGAACAGAAAAATAATAATAATGACTCTAAAAACCATCAAATCCCTAAAAAAATAGAAGTCCCTAAAAACCAATAAAAAACCTAAAAATCACTAAATACACTAAAAAACTTCTAAAATCCTAGAAATGTTAAAAACTCTAAAAAAACCAGAAAATCACAAAAAACTCAAAAAACCCCTAAAACCCCAAAAAACCTAAAAAACATTAAAAAACCCGAAACACCAAATCCCCTCAAAATAGATAAAAATAAAAAACCATAAAAATCATTAAAAATACCTAAAATCCCAAAAAACATAAAAAGCAGTAAAACCCTGAAAAACCTAAGAAAATCTCTTAAAACCTAAAAAAACTTAAAACCCAAAAAAACCTAAAAAATCTAAAACCCCCAAAAAAATTCTAAAAACCCTAAAACTCTTAAAAACCATAAAACCCTAAAAAAATAAAAACCCTAAAATCCCCTAAAACCCTTTAGAAAACAAAAAACATTAAAAAACGTTAAGAACCTTAAAACCACTAAAAAAATCAAAAAAACCGTAAAACCCAGAAAAACCAAAATTACGCAAAAAACCCAAAAACCGTAAAAATCCCTAAAACCCTAAAAAACTATAAAAATGCTAAAAAATACCTAAAAACTCCTAAATATGTAATAAAACCAAAAAACCTGAAAACCCATTAAAAAATTAAAAACCCAAAAAATAATTTAAACCCCTAAAAACTAAAAACCCTAGAAACCCTAAAACCCTAAAAAATAAAAACCCTTAAATACCTAAAAATACCCAAAAATAATAAATACCCTAAAAAACCACTAAAAACTATCTCAACCCTTTAAAACCCTAAAAATGTTAAAAAAATATAAAAAACCTTAAAATCCCTAAAAATATCAAAAAACACTATGAACCCAAAAAACCGTAAAAAATCCGTTGAATCCATTAAAATCCCTAAAAACCCAAAAACCCCATTAAAAATCCTAAAAATCCCTAAAAATCCCTAAAAATAAATAAAAACATTAAAAATCCTAAAACCCATGAAACCCCATAGAAAACCTTAAAATCCTCAAAACACTTAAAGTCCCTCAAAAATATAAAAATGTAAAACCCAACAAAACCATAAATAACCCTAAAACCCCTAAAAACCCTAAAAACCATAAAAACCCTAAAAACAATAAAACCCTAATAAAACACTAAAAACTCTAAAAATGATTTAAACACCTAAAAACATTAAAAACACAAAAAATATGAAAACACCTAAAAACATAAAAAAACCATAAAGCCCCAAAAAACATAAAAACCCTTAAAATACCAAAAAACTGAAAAACAGTAAAAAGCCCTAAAAATCCCTAAAAATCCCAAAAACCTGAAAAAATCCCCAAAAACCTAAAAACCCATGAGAAAAACTTAAAAACTTAAAAACACTTAAAACCCCAAAAAACCTAAAAATTATAAAAACCATTAAAACCCTAAAACAGAAAACATTCCTCAAGGCTATAAAAACCCTTAAAAACCTTAAAATCACTAAAACCCTCTAATAATACAAAACCCACTAAAAACTATAAAAAAACTTTTAACCCATAAGAATGTAAAATATAATAAAAAACATAAAACCCAAATAAACTCAGAAAAACCCAAAAACCCAAAAAACCCGAAAAACCAGAAAAACACTAAAATATTGAAAAAACCATAAAACCCCTTAGAATACATAAAATCCCTAAAAATAAAAAAACCATAAATACCTTAAAAACACTAAGAAAACTTTAAAACATAAAAACACGTAAAACCCGTAAAAAATTAACACTCTAAAAAACCCTAAAACCCTTAAAAACCTAAAAAACCTAAAAAACAACAAAAACCCTCAAAATCTATAGAAACATCCAAATACTAAAAAATCCATAAAATCTCTAAAATATAAAAAAACCTAAAAGCCCAAAAAATAAGTGAAAAATCTAAAAACCTATAAACACTTAAAACCTCTAAAAACTGAAAAATATTTAAAACCCTATGAACCCATAAATGGTCCTAAAACCCACTAAAACCATGGAGGTGCTGTTGATCAACCCGGGGCAGCAGCTGTTGATCCCATCCTGGTGGAGACTCCCTCACAGTATTTAGGGACTGGGGGGATGATTCCAAGTGGTGATGGAATGGTGCGGCCTCCATCACCTGGGGTTGGCCCTACCATTGAGGAGGAGGCCATGGCTTCCCATGAGGAAGCGCTGGCTGTTATTCAGATGTCAGTTCTTGCTAGAGAAGGCAAATTACAGAGAGAGGCAAGGCCTCAGGATAATACTGAACCTAGGACACAGTCCTCTGGTGAGGATGGGGTTACGTCCTGCCATGCCTGTGTAAAGGTTTTGTCTCCGAGGGGATCTTCCTTAGGTGATGTTGGGTGGACCTATGTAGGGGAGCTGGATGGCATTTTGAAGGGGGTGTCTGCACCTGCCATGGTGTCTGGATTTGACCTGGGAGGCTTGACCGTGAGCTCCAATCCGGCTATTGTTGCTGTCTTTGAGAGACTGAAGCAAGAACTTACCCCAGGGGCCAATATGATTTGCAAGAATATGGCTACTGCTGACCATAGTGGAGGCACTGGGCGTGTTGAAATATTTGAAGTTTTTGATCATGTAGAGGCTCCTGGATCTCAAGAGTTGAGTAGGATGTGGCTCAACAGGAACTAAGGGAGGTGATAAAACTGGGGGAGTCCTCTCAGCAAGGGGATCTAGCAATACAGGGATTGGTGGTATGTGTTGAGACAGAGGTGACCAATGTGGTGGTGGGAGAGACTGGTCGCGAAGGTGTGGCTCGTGGAAGGTTATCTGAAATGGTATTACTTTCATCTGGGGTGGTGCTTGAGGGGACTGTTGGTAGGGAAAATATGACTACGTAGTAGAGGGTAGAGGAGGAGGGGTTTGTAGAGAACCTGGAGGAGGCAGCTGATCAGGGGGAGGGAAATAGGATGGGGGGTGTTTCCGAGTAGAGAGATGTTGCTGCTCATGCACAAGGGTTCTTGCGGGCTGTTAACTTAACCAAGAATCCCCCTTCATTCTCGATCAAATCCAAGAGGATAATATTAGGATGTATCACAACATGGATATGGTCCTTAAGGAGAGGGCCATGCTTGAGGAGGCCACTGGGAAGGAAAACAAGCCTGTTGGGATCCATGTTGATCCAAAAAGGATGAATCCAAGGAAGGACTACTCTTCCTTGACAAAGACTATGTCCACAAGAGCATCCTGCAAAGCTAAGGAAAATGCCTCTGGAGGAGGTGAAAGGGCTGCCAAGAAACAACTGAATGTAGAGTAGAAGAGGTTAAGGGAGTACTAAGCTAATTTCTTGAAGCAATACGACTCTTCTGAATGAGAATCAGTAGACTCTGATGCGGCCTCCGGTTATGGTGCTGAGGGAGATCCCCCTGGTGCGGATTATGATGATGATGGTGAGGAAGGCTGGTAGATCCGGTGAAAGGATGGGCTGTTGATGGATGCTTGGTTCTTCTTTTGGGTTTTCTTTTCTGTGGTCTTTGGGTGTGTGTTTGTTAAGGGCTTTTGGGTGTGGGTTGATTGACCCCACCCCTCCGTTGTCTGCAGTGTCTTTCTTTTCATTAATAATTTTGGGGGGAGTCAGGAATATCCTGGCCCCGATCCTTCTTTTCCCTAAAAACCCTAAAAGCCCCTAAAATCCCTCAAAATCTCTAAAACCCCTAAAAACAAAAAAATGCTAAAAAATACCGAAAAATCACTAAAAACTTAAAAACCCTGAAAACCATTACCAAATTCTTAAAAACCCAAAAATATTTAAAACCCCTAAAAACCTAAAAACATCTAAAAACTAAAAAACACCTTAAAATACCCTAAACCCCTTAAAACTACAAAACCACCTAAAACCTTTAAAAACCCTAAAAAGTTATGAAAACCCATAAAACCATAAATAACTACTAAAAACTATAAAAACCCTTTAAACCCCTAAAAATGATAAAAAACACTAAAAAACCTTTAAAACCATAAAAACTCAATAAAACCCTTAAAAATAAAAATAACATAAAACCAAAAATACCCTAAAACCCTCAAAATCCTAAAAAACCCCAAAAATCCTAAAAAAATCCCTAAAAATGTAAAAAAAACCTAAGAAAATATTAAATAACTAAAAATGTGAAAACCCATGAAAACCAAAAAAATGATACCCCCCCCCCCAAAACCTCAAAACCATTCAAATCCATAAAAAAAATAAAAAAACTAAAAAAACTAAAAAATACCAAAACTTTTAGAAAACCTAAAATCCTTTAAAATCCCTAAGACAACCTTAGAAACCGAAAAACACAAAAAACCCCCCTAAAAATCCAAAAAAACACTAAAAACCCTAAAAGGACCCTAAAACCCAAAACACCTAAAAACCATAAAACCCCAAAAAACATTAAAAACACCTAAAACACTATAAAACCCTAAAGCCTCACTAAAAACTCAGAAAAAATTAAACCTATGAATACATTAAAAAAATGAAAAACCTTAAACCCCGAAAAAAACCCCTAAAACCCAAAAAATACATAAAACCCAAGAAGATCCTAAAACCCCTAAAAACATAAAAACCCTAAAACCCCTAAAAATGCTAAGAAAACATAAAAAACCTAATGCACATAAATCCCCTAAAAACCAAAAAAAAACAATAAATACTCTAAAAACCATAAAATGGTAAAAAATACTAAAACGCCTCAAAATCCATAAACACCCTAAAAACCCTAAAACCATTAAAATACTAAAAATTCCCAAAAAAAATCACTTAAAACATAAAAAAACTAAAAACCCTAAAAACCCCTAAGAAAACATTAAAAACCTAAAAACACTTTAAATTCCCTAAAAATCTAAAAAATTATTAAAACCCTTAAAACCCTAAAAATACACTAAAAACCCTAAATACATAAAACCACTAAAAACATTAAAAAACAATAAAAATCAATAAATACCAAAAGACCCACTAAAATCTCTAAAAACCTTTAAACCCCTAAAAACATTAAAAAATCCTAAAAACCGTAACCCAAAAAAACTAAAAAAGACACAAAAAACCCAAAAAAACAAAAAAAAACCTTAAAAACCCTAAAAACCCTCAAATCCCTAAAAACCCTAAAAACCATGAAAATCATAAAAGGGCCTATAAATCCATAAAAAAATAAAAACCCTAAAAACCCTGGAAACCCCTAGAAAAACAATAAAAAAAATTATAAAAGCACCTAAAGAAATGTATAAACACTAAAAACCCTAATAACCCCAAAACCTCAAAATCCATAAAAAACCTAATGAACCATAAAAATCCTAAAAAATCCTAAAAATAACAAGAAACATAAAAATCTCTAAAAACATGAAAAACCATAAGAAAATATAAAAACACAAAAAATAAAATACACTTAACCCCCTAAAAAAACTAAAAAATTCTAAAAAACCCTAAAAGACCCTAAAAACCATAAACCCCCTAAAACAAATAAAACCTCTAAACACCATAAAAATCCCTAAAAACCCATAAAGACCCCAAAACCCACTAAGAACTCTAAAAACCCTTAAAACCCCGAAAAATATTAAAAAAATATATAAAACCATAAAACCATAAAAAAAACTCAAATAAACCCAAAAAATCAAAAAAAACCATAAAACCCTAAAAACTCCCAAAATACATTAAAACTCTAAGAACTCTAAAGACTATAAAAAACCAATAAATCCTTAAATAAAATAAAAATCCCTAAAAAACTAAAAAACCCTAAAAATCCTAAAACACTTAGAAAACATTAAAACACTAAAAAATTAAAACCCCTAAGAATCCTAAAAACACTATAAATCATAAAAACACTAAACCCCTAGAAAACCATAAAAACCATAAAACCCATGAAAATCCTTGACATCCCTAAACCCCCTAAAAACCATAAAAATTCTAAAAAATCTCTAGAAATCCCTAAAAACATATAAAACAATAGAAACCCTAAAAAATGCTAAGAAAACTTTAAAATCCAAAAAAAACACTTGAAACCCCTAAAAAACTTAAAAACCCAAAAAACATAATTACCATAAAAAGGCCCAATAAACCCTAAAACCCCCTAAAACCTATAAAAACCTAAAAAACTTAATCCAACAAAAAACCTAAAAACCCACTAAAAACTCTAAAAACCCTTTAAACCACTAAAAATGATAAAAAATATCAAAAACCTAAAACCCCTGAAAATTTCAAAAAACCCCCTAAAAACATAATAAACCATAAAAACTATAAAAACCATAAAAAACCTTAAAACCCCTAAAAATCTATAAAAAACCTAAAAACCAATAATAAATTTAAAAATACACTAAAATCCATAAAAACATGAAAAACCCAAAAAACCGAAAGAATACCATGAAAACCTAAAAACAATTAAATTCAAAAATAAAACATAAAAATGATAAAAACCCTAAAAATCATAAAAATCCTCAAAATCCCTAAAAGTTCTAAAATTCCATAAAATCATAAAAATACCTAAAATAAACAAAACATAAAATCCTTTAAAAATTACAAAAACCCCAAAGAAAACCTTAAAAACCTGAAAAGGCTTAAAACCCCTAAAATTCTACAAAATGATAAAAACCCTAAAGGACCCTAAAAACCCAAAAACCCCAAATACTAAAAAACCCTAAAAAAATTAAAAACCCTTTAAACCCATAAAACCCTAAAAACACACGAAAAACAATAAAAACCTTTTAAACCCTTAGAAACATTAAGAACATTAAAAAATCTTAAAACCCCTACAAATTTGAAAAAAAACCCTATGAACCAAAAAAACCAAACAAAAACACTAAAATCATTAAAACCCCATAAAACCCTCAAAATCCTGAAAACCTAAAAAAACATAAAAATCCTAAAAAATACCTAAAAATATCTAAAAACATAAAAACACTTATAAACCTGAAAACCATGAGAAAACCACAAAAACAATTAAAACTCTTAAGACCCTTAAAAATGATAAAAATAAAAAAACCAAAAAAACCAAAAAAACCACTAAAAATCAAAAAACCCTTTAAACCCCTAAAAACTTTAAAAACACTTAAAACCATAAAACCCCTAAAAACTGACAAAATATCCTACTCCAAAAACTATAAAAACCATAGATACCCGAAAAAAATAATCAAAATCCCTAAAAAATCTAAAAGCCATTAAAATCTTAAAAACCCCAAAAATTCCATAAAACCCCTGATAAACCCTAAGAAAACCGTAAAATACTAAAAACGCCTACAACCCCTAAAAACGCTAAAAATCCAAAAAAGACACTAAAAACCCCTGAAACCCCCAAAGAACCTCAAAATCCTTTAAACCCATAGAAACCCAAAAAAACCACTAAAAACACTAAACACCCTTTAAACACCTAAAAACATTAAAAAAACTCTAAAAATCCTTAAAACCCTTAAAAACCAAAAAAACCCAAAAAACCCAATAAATACAAAAAAACCCATAAAAATATTAAAAACCCCTAAAACACCCTAGAATCCCTAAAAACCCAAAACACTACAAAAAATGGCATTTCATTGATGTTTTTTTTTGCATTTAGAGGTGGTCTAAAAAACCGTTAAATGATGTACAATTCTTTTTAAAAGCACTGTGAATTTGCATGTCGGGAATCATTTCATAGAACTTTTTATGTGGAAGTTTTTTATTTTGAGAAGTTTCCTTTGACGATGATATTTTTAATTTTTTTCTTTATGTAATTAATTAATTTTTTATTTTTTATTTACGTAATTAAATATTTAATTATTTTTATTATTTATAGTCATTATTTATTAATATTTATTAATATTTATTATTATTATTTATTATTTATTATTTATTATTTATTATTATTTATTATTAATTATTAGTATTGTTATTATTTATTTATTCACATTTATTATTTATTTACTCTTATTTATTATTTTTTAACATTATTTATAATTTATTTATTATTTATTATTTATTTATTTAGTTAATATTATATTCTTCTTATTTATTTATTATTATTACTTATCTATCCTACCATGCATGTATATTCCATGCATTCCAAGCACAAATCTAGAAAATTTATGCGCTGGGAGAGATTTGAACCCATTACCTCTTTGATATACTACAAAGACTTTATCACTCTAACAAGCTCTTCAACTAGTGAGTAAATAGTATGTAATATACTTATACATATACATATCAAAAACAAATAATGATATTAAATAATGAATATATAATAAATAACTAATAAATAAAAATAAATTAATTAATAAAAGATAATAGATAAATAATAAATAGATTATGAAAAATTATTAAATAAATAATAAATATGTAATAAGTTAATAATAATTAAATATTTAATAAATAATAAATTAAAATTAAATCAAAAATAATAAATGATAACATATAATAAATAATAAATAATAAATAATAATAATAAAATAATACATAAAAAATCATAAACAATAAAAATTAAATAAATATTAAAAGAATAATTAATAATAAATAAAAAATAATAAAAAATAAAAATGTAATAAATAAATCATATTTAAATATTAAATAAATAATTAATAAATAAATATTAAATAAATAAATATTTAATAAATAAATATTAAATACTAAATAAGTAGTCAAAAAATAATTAAAATAAATAAATAATAAATGATAGTAATGATAATAAATAATAAATAAATAATAAATAATAAATAATGAACAAAAAACAAAAAAAAATAAAAAATAAAAAATAAATAAATATTAAATAATCGTTCATCATTAATTTAATAATAAAAACAAATCAATAAATAATAAATCCAGAGAAAATAAAATTTAAAATAATAAGTAATAAATAATAAATGAATAAAATAATAAAATCAAAAATGTATATAAATAAATAAATATATATATATATATATATATATATAATTTACAAAAATATATATAAACACACATTTATGTTTCATAAATATATATAAACACGATCAATACATAATTTTATATTAATATAAATATATATAAACATAATAAAATTTAAACATCTCTGTATATTTATCTACACATATATGATATAAAAATATATAAAAATATATATGTATAAATATTTACAAATGTATATAAATATACAAAAATACATACTTATATCTGTATTTATTTACATATATAATAATATATGCATAAATATAGATTTTTTATTGACACACACACATGTTTATATAAAAATATTATTTGTATAGGTATATATATACAAATTAATGCATTTTTATAATGTAAATGAGATCGATAATTATTTATTTTAAATTAAATGAATAAAACATATTTATTTCCATATTTTTTATATGTTTAAAAATACATTTAAAAATAGATATGTATTAATAAAAGCGATTTATTATAAGAAAATATAAAAAATGAATATATTTAATTATAAATAAAAATACATTGTAAAAAATGATAAAAATTAAAATCTAAAATATCAATATGAATGTAATACCTAAGAATAAATATATTCATGACTAAAAAATGACAATAAGATCCTCTTAAATGAGGATGAAATTTCATCGAATGTCAAAAATTGGGATATCCTGACTAAAAACTCAGGTTTGGAGACCATTTGGGCAAATTTGGACATAAAAAAATAATGAAAAAGGTTCCCCTAGGTCACTGAATCATATATATCATCACAAGATTTTATTTTATATGAGGTAGAGCCCAAATGGACACTAAGATCAAAAGTTATTTCCATTTGATGTTCAAGTTCGATTTACAACTTTTATTGAAACTATAATAAATTTTATTCATTTAATTATTGAAAAATATAAATCTAATGTGGTTTTAGTTCATTTAATAAGCTATGATTTTACTATTTGTAGAGCTCAAATGGACTCCGAGATGAAAAGTTATGGTCAATTGATTACTAAGTCTGATTTTCAACTTATTGAACATTTGTTCTAACTTTCAAATTATTATTAAATAATAAATAAAAAATTTAATAGCTAACACATTATAATTAATTAAAATTATAAATAATAAACTATATATGATAGTAAATAGTAAATAAGAAATCATAAAATGTAATTATATATTTTCGTTATTTTTTTAATTTAATTTAGCTGCGGGTTTCTAAAATCGTCGCTATTTCCTGGTGATTTTTAAAAAAACCGCAGCTAAAAAAAATATATGTTTTTGAAAAAAATAAAAAAAATAAAAAAAAATATTTAAAAATCATTTAGGGTCTATTTTAACAAACACCACAAAAAACCGCAACTAAATGAATCTTTTGGTGTAGTGAAAAGACCGTAAAATCATAAAAAATCTAAAAAAACAATATAATTAAAAAACCCCTAAAAACACTGAAAATGCTGAGAATACATTAAAACCTTAAAAAATTTAAAATCCATAAAAACCAAAAAAATGATAAACACCCTAAAAGACCCCAAAACCCTAAAAACATTAAAACCCCCAAAACCCCCAAAACCCTAAAAACCATAAAATTCCAAATAAATCCCAAAAAGTACATAAAAATGTTAAAATCCCTAAAAACATTAAATAACCTAAAAAACTATGACAAAACCTTAAAAACCTAAAAACAAAAAAAAAACCCCTTAAAAATTTAACAAATTATAAAAACCCAAAAAATACCCAAAAAACCCTAAAACCCTAAAAACCAAAAGAAACTGTAAAACATTAAAGAAACATAAAAACCCAACCCTAAACCCCTTGAAATCCCTAAAAATCCTAAAAATAGAAAATCCTAAAAAAATCCCCAAAAAATCCATAAAATTATTAAAAACTCTAAAAACTATGAAAGACTCTAAGAAAACCATAAAACCTAAAAACACAAAATACCCATAGAAAGCCCAAAAATGGTAAAAACCCTAAAAACCCTAAAAGGACAATAAAAACCCCTAAAAACAAAAAAATCCCTTAAACCGTAAAAAAATCCCTAAAAGACACGAAAAACTCTAACAACACATTAAACCTGAAAAAATGTTTAAAAAGTTCCAAAAAACCAAAAAACCCTAAAAAAACCCAAAAAAACCAGAAAAAATCCTAAAAAATACCAAACCCCTAAAAATACCTGAAGACCCTAAAAATCATAAAATATCCCTAAAAATGTAAATAAACTAAAACCCTAAAAAACCTTAAAAACATAAAAACACTTACAAACACTAAAAACATAACAAAATGCTAAAACCTCTCAAAATCCCTAAAAACCCTAACACCCAATAAAAATCTAAAAAAAATCCCTAAAAATCCCTAAAAATGTAAAAGATAATTAGAACCCTAAAAGAAATAATAAAACATTAAACACTTAAAAACTCTTAATAAGTCTTAAAACACTAAAAACCCAAAAAACCATAAAGCCGTAAAAATACCTAAAACCCTAAAAACCATAAATATCCTAAAGAATCCCTAAAAATCAATATAAATGTCAAAAAAACATAAAAACCTGAAAAAACCTTAATAAATCCTTAAAAACATAAAACACTTCAAAACCCTAAAAACATGAAAACACTTAACACCCAAAAAAGTTCATAAGAACCCTAAAAATCCCTAAAACCATAAAAAACCAAAGAAACCCATAAAAACACTAAAAACCTTTAATTTTTTTTAAAACATTGAAACTCTAAAAATGTTAAATCTAAAAAAAAGCTTTAAACCTTTGAAAAAATAAAAAATATCCCTAAAATCTCAAAGAAACTATAAAATACCTAAAACCACTAAAAATATTAAAATCCCTAACAACCCTAAAACCCTAAAAATATTAAAATCCCTAAAAATCACTAACATGTTAATACCCATAAAACCATGAAAACCCCTAAGAAACCCTTAAAATGTAAAATAGAATAAAACTCTTAAAAAACCTAAAAATAAAAAAATCCCAAAAAAACCCCTAAAACCTTAAAAACATTGAAGTACTTAAAACCCTTAAAAACCATAAAAATTCTAAAAAATTAGTAAAATCCCTAAAAATTTTAAAAATCCTAAAAACTCTGAAAGACCCTACAAAAATTAGAAAACTAAAAACCCCTAAAAAATTAAAAACCACAAAAAAAACCTAAAAATCCTAAAAGATCGGAAAAACATAAAAACTACTCAAAACCATAAATTCCCAAAAAACCTTAAAAAAATCCTAAAACCCATAAAAACCCAAAACCATTAAAAATTATAGAAACTCTTTAACCCATAAAAATGTTAAAATCTTTACAAAACCATAACCCCCCCAAATAACCCAAAAAACCCAAAAAACCCAAAAAAACCAAAAAACCCTAAAAAACCCAAAAAACCCTAAAACCCATCAAAATACATAAAACCCTAAAAACCATAAAAAATATAAAATTTAAAAAAAACCTTAAAAACATTAGAATCCCTAAAAAGTTTGAAAACCCAGAAGAGAACCACAAAAACCTAGAAACACTTAAAACCCAAAAAAAACCAAAAAAAAATGTAAAAAATCCTAAAAGACCCTAAAGCCCTAAAAACCCCTAAAAACCATAAACACCCCTTAAAACCATAAAAACCATAAAACCCATAAAAACCTAAAAAAATACTAAAATCTATAAGAACCCAATAAACTCCTAAAATGTTATAAAACACTAAAAAGCTTAAAAAATATAGAAAACTAAAAAAACACTAAAAACCCTAAAACCCCTCAAAATCCCCAAAACCCCAAAAAACCATACAAATTCTTAAAATCACAAAAAAATCCCTAAAAATGTAAAGAATACTAAAAACCCCAAAAAATCTAAGAAATCATTAAAAACCTAAAAATACTTAAAACCCCTAAAAACCTAAAAATGGTAAAAACCCTTAAATCATTAAAAATTGTAAAAAACCAAAAAATCCCTAAAATCATAAAAAATCTAAAAAATCCCAAAAAACACTAAAAACATAAAAAACCTAAAAACTAGAAAAAACCAAACAAAACCTTAAATCCTAAAAACACATAAAACCCCTAAAAATCTAAAAAAACTCTAAAAACCTAAAAACCTAAAAACGCAAAAGACCCTAAAATCCCCAAAAACTCAAATCCCTAAAAAACATAAAACCATAAAACCCCTAAAACCCACTAAAAACAATAAAAAACTATTAATCCCCTAAAAAAATTAGGAAACACTAAAAACCCTTAAAATGCATAAAAATTAAAAAATACCCTAAAAAACTAAAAAACCATAAGATTCCTAAAATCCCTAAAACCCTCAAAATCCCTGAAAACCCAAAACAATCATAAAAATCCTTATAATACCTGAAAATTCATAAAAACAAAAAAACCCTAAAAACCCTAAAATACCCTATTAAAACCTCAAAAAACTAAAATAATAAAAATACATAAAAATCTAAAAAATTATAAAACCCTAATAACCCTAAAATCCATAAAACCCCCAAAACCCTCAAAATCCCTAAAAACCCAAATAACTCCAAAACCAATAAAAATTCAAAAAAACAACAACAAAATATCCATAAAAACATAAAACCCTAATAAACATTAAAAACATAAAAAAAAAAATTAAAAACCAATAAACACTTAAAACCCCGAAACTACAAAAAAACACTAATATTCCAAAAAACCACCAAAATCCCTAAAAACCATAATAATTATAAAAATTCCTAAAAATTCCCTAAAACTGTAAAAAAACCCTAAAAACCATTAGAAAACCTTTAAAATATAAAATACTTAAACCCCCTAAAAACCTAAAAACACTAAAACCCTAAAAAAACCTAAACAACCAAAAAAACTCATAAAATCCATATTACTCTTAAACCCTTAAAACCCCTAAAACCTCACAAAAACCCTAAAAATCCACTAAAAACACTATAAATTTTAAACCCCTAATAATTTTAAAAAACACTAAAAACATACCCCCCCAGAAAAAAGAACTAAAAAAACCTTCAAAACCCTATAAAAAACCCAATACCCTAAAAACCATAAAAAAACTAAATAATCCTAATAAATCTTCCAAAACATAAATACCCTAATTAAACAAAAAAACCTAATAATTCTTGAAACCCATAAAAACATACATAAAATTATAACCCTAAAAATCCCTAAAAATTTATAAAATCCTAAAAATCCCTAAAATCACTAAAAATATAAAAAACACAAATAACCCAGAAAAAATATAAGAAAACCATAAAAACCTAAAAACATTTAAAACCCATAAAAACCTAAAGATGATAAAAACCCTAAGATTGAGGTTAGGTTAATTGTTTAATGTCACAAATTACTTGTGGATCGTCTTCCAAAATTAAAAAAAACAATCTGAATGTGTTTTCTCATTTTGAAGTATGTGGTGTGTGTCTTAATCTAAAATGTTTTTGAATAAAAACACACACTTCGAGTTATACCAATCACAACATGTGTCATATTGGAATGAATTTGATTTCTATAAATCAAAAATTACATACGAATCATTTTCATAAATTATCAAGACATTCTTGGTGTGTTTTCAAGGTTTTGAGTGATTGACACATGTTTATTACTAAAATTCCATTTTTAAAGTATTAGCACACACTTTGAGTCATATTGGTCACACTATATATCATATTGAGGATTGGATGAATCCTACATGTCAAAAATTACTTATGGATAATTTTTATAAAGTAAAAAAACAATATAAATGTGTTTTATTGGTTTTGAGAATGTGTCCTGTGTTTTGATCTAAAATATCAATTTTAAATAAAAACACAAAATTTGATTCATATAAGTCATATTATTTTTTGGATTGATGTGTAGTTTAATCCTACATGTCACATAAGAAATAAGGATCATTTTACTAAATATTCAAGACAATATGATTATATTTTCCAGTTTTTCAGGGAGTGATACATTTTTTAACTAAAATGTCATTTTTAAACTGAAAATTCATACTATGAGTCATAAAAATCACACATTGTATCAGATTGATGTGATTCCCATTAATACATAGAAAAAATTAAACATGGATCATTTTTTAAAATTATAAAATTATTATGAATGTGTTTTCTTGGTTTGGAGTATGTTTCATATATTTTGAACTAAAATGTCACTTCTAAATAAAAACATACACCTGGAGTCATACCAGTAACACCATGTGCAAGATTAACATTTGGTTGATTGCTACATGTCATAAATGACTTATGGATTATTTTACTAAACTATTATGATATCATTAATGAGTTTGTAATTTTTTAGTGGTCAACACATGTTTTCAACAAAAAATGACATTTTTAAACTGAAAACAGGAAATTTGAGTCATATAGGACATGTTGTGTATCATATTGAGCTGTGGTTGATTCTTACATTTCCCAAATGACTTATAGATCATTTTTCAGAATGTATAAAAATAACCTGAATTATTTTACCCAGTTTTGAGTGTGTGGTATGGGTTTTGAACCAAAATGTCAATTTCAAATAAAATAAAAAACTGCGAGTAATACCAGTCACACCGTGTGTCAGATTAACGTGAGGTTTATTCCTACACATAAAAAGTACATAACTATCTTTTTCAAAAAGTATTAAGACAATCTAATTGGGTTTTCTTGATGTTTTGTTCTTAAAATTTAATGATGGTCTTATCACCATTTTTTAATTTGTATCAGTATAAACTTTTAATGATAGTACATGAAGAAGTTTATATGGTGGGGTAAAGGTACTTAATGAATAGAATTTATATCAATTGGTTAATAATTTATATTTTTTTATTCATCCTTTTGTTTCACCCCTTCGTATTTTATATCTAAAATAACTTTCATTGGTTCAGAAAATTTTTTATTAATTGTTAATGGTCTTGCATAAAAAATAAATTGGAATGGAATACCTCATTGTATATATTTATTTCTACAAGAAAAAACAACATTTCTATGAAATTTACGATGTCATGATCAACCATATTAATATCCATATAATCAAGTGGAATTGGTATATGAGTTCTTTGATCATGATCTACACGAATCCCCACTCTCATAAGAACTTTGTAAGTAGTTTTTGTATAGAATATCTTCTTGGATTTTGTACATTGTACCCCTTGTAACGAGGATATGGGTGGTTGATGATAGATATTAATCATAATCATTTTTACCATTTATAATATTATTATTGGAAAGGTATTTGTTTCTACCTAATTCATATTTCATATAAAAAACTATGAAAAAATTGATTACCTATTGTAAAGTAGACCTTTGACAGGAATGGCTCGCTTCAAAGCTAGTGGTGGATGGGGGTCTTCATGTTGTGGTTATTTTTTGGGTTTTTTATTCACTTTGATGAATTAAAATAACATTATCTAACAAATAATATTTCCAATTTTCTATTTAGAGAAGATATTCTTTTCTATATATCATCCATTTACTAATCTTTATCCCCTAGTGACCTTTTTTCTTGAAATATGTTTAGGGTGACAATCTAAAACATGCACCTTTTATTAGACCATATTGTTATTTCAACAATAAGTTGAACGATTATATTCATTCATTGGATGCATTATATTTTTATTCCCATGTCTAAAAAAGATAAAAAAAATATAGGAAAATAAGTAATGATTATTATATAACACTATTTTAAAGTAGAACTTGTTTTTATTCTGCCATACTTACACATGATTCCCATAAATTTTGTGTGATTTCATCTATTATTATTCTATATATATTTATACAAGCCTCCATACATAGTACATAATGTGGGATGGAAGTGGATTTTGATTTTTATTCATTGATCTCCAAATAAATTCAAAACAAAATTATGATGTTCTTTCATGTCACATAAATGTATTACTATAGATTTAAAATACATAACATTTTTCAAGTGGAGTGTACCCCTTCCTTGAATCATGGTAGGGGTATATTGGTTTTACTTCATAATTCTTATTTTCATCACTCGGTTAATATTTTACAAATTAACATTTCTTAATCAAAGTGATTAATTTAGGTATTGTAATGAAATGTAATACCAATCACAATGTACCAAAAATTATATCTCCTTTTGTGACCAATAATTACATTCCATATTTATTGGATTATCATGTGTGCCAAAATCTATGCTTTTTGTGGGATTACATTCCCTTTATCACCCATAATATGATACTTCCTGAGAATTTTACAAAATACCCTTTGATCCTTTCTATTAATCAATGATTCAAATTTCATTCAATATTCATCCAGTATAGATCCACACTTCAAGGGATAATAAAGATTAAATCAATGTTTCATTATTATTTTTAGTGATGTAAAGAAGTTATATCACTATGTTACTATAATCTCTTCTCAAATTAGTCTCTTAAGTATGAGAAAAACATTGTTCCACATATCTACATCTACCAACACATGCATTTGAGTGGTGATCCCAAGGTAACTAATGAAAATAAACTTGGTGTGGTTAATAGGCTAGTCCTGTGTGTTCAATCCAAAACCTTAAATTTTACATATCTGCTTCTCACCTTAATAATTTTTGTTAACATAATCTTGCAGTTATGCCCTAGTTTTTTCTAGGGCATGTTCTATCCACCTTCCACAATTTCCTAGGATTCTACATTATCAAGATAATTTTTGTTGGGATTATAGCATTGGAATGTGAAAAACTTACTGTTCCTCTACATTGGAAGCATTGTCGTGTTGAGAAACCTCTTTTTCATCAAGATTAGGAGAAAAAACATGTAAAAAACTTTGTTTCCTATGAATTTGGGAGAATTAGCAAGTTGAGAAACCTATTATTTCATAGGATTGGGAGTATCAAAATGTCCAAAAGCATTATCTAGATAAATGGTTAAACATTTAATTTAGATAATGTAAATTTAATAGTAAATAACTAATAATATTTGGTAATAAAAATTATATTACATAAAATAATTATTTAACTCCCATTTTTTCTTTAATGTTTTAAAGGATTTTATACCTCTATAGAGTATCCAAATCCCCTTATTGTGGTATAATATGACATAGAATACCCTGTATACATTGGGATCTCTATTAAATGATTGTGATTTCCCAATGAAAGGTCCATCCTTGGTTGAATTGATGTCTGAACCATTAATGGTTTTGGTCGATAACAGAATAATCAACACTTTTTTTGTAGGATCTAGAATAAAAAAACATGTAATTCTTATGATACAGTTATAAATGGTTGTTCTTTGTACCCTTCCTTAATAAAATCCACTTTCACGGATCCCAATTCATCGATTTTAACTTTACTTGGATTAGCAACCCTCATCCATTGAAAAATCTACACTTTAAATATTGTATAATCTAACTCACATATTTTTTTGATTATGCCATAGTATGACTTATCATTATATATTGGATTTATAATATTGGTGCCATATACATGAATCACTTAAAAAAACTCTTCAATTTTTCATAACACCACATCCATAAAGTTTATTTGTATAGAATGTATTACCGTTAATTACATAAAAATTAAAAAAATAATACATGCACACTTAGCCCTCTGGTTATCCACAGAATTCGTTCAAAAATTGAATTTGGATTTTTAGATGTCTCAATAAAAATATGGTCTTTAAACCATTCTATAAACAGTCAATTATTTGTATTTGATATCAAACTTTCATACCTTTACTGATTCAGATTCCTAAAAATTACTCTGTAGATTTTAGCATATAGTGAAACCTCTAAACTATTATAAAAATAATAATACTGAGTCTACTCCCACTCTATAATAGTAATTATAACATCATAATTTTCATAATTTCCATCACCCACAAACCACTTGGTCTGATGAGATTTTGGTAGACCAATGCTTTCTAAATCGATCATGTAGTATGTACATAATTCAATGGCTTCTTAAACAACATATCACTCTATAATAAAACCCTATATATGACATTTATTTTTGACACACCCTTTCAAAATCTTAAAATACCATTTAATGGGGTACACACATCTATAATGTACAAGACCATATGGTTGAATTAGTCTAACCATGTAACCTATCAGTTGAACCATCATATCAAAGAATGACGGCGGTAAGAAATTCTCCAAATCCCATAATATGAAAGAAATTAACTTTTTCATGTTGAAAATTTATTAAATCCTATTACATATCGGCCTATAGATTTGACAAATAAAAATATCATGGTCAATGTATACTTTAAATTCTTATGAAAAATGAAATGTAAAGATATATGAAATATATATTGTATAAAAATATGAAAGTCATTTGATCTCAGGCCCATTAAATTAAAATGAGTCATTTTTATGATATTTAGTATAATTGATGAATACCACTGTTAAACATTTATATAATTCAAGAAGCTAAAAAATCAATTTCTATATTACATGGAAATAATGTAAGAAACTAGAGGAAGAAAATTTTATCCTTCACACTTCATTCGTGCCAACGCTTCATATATCCCCATGTCAATCATGTATAACATAGCTTTTATTCCTTCCACTATTTTTCCAGGTGAATTTATTAATGTTTTAATTAAATTATCACAAATATTTTTCCACGTGAAAGACATCAAAAACAATACTGACATTAAAACAATTATATGTTAGTAATTCAAAAAAATTGATCTATTTTTTCAACAAGTCTTCATAAGAATTTTTTAAGATGGTTTAAGAAAATATATTTCAATATCTTTTACTTCAACAAATAGTTTATCAACTATTAGTGGGGATGGTATTGTACCTTATTTTGAACTCCTATTGAATGATGTCCACCAAGATCGGTATTTATGTCATCTTTGTAGAAATATGTGATGTACTAGAAACAAAGTGTTTCATGAAAGTTTCAACCTAATTGAGTGTGTACCTTGTTCAAAAATTGGACACCCATGAGTTACTTTAATACTCTATCCTAAAAAAATTTAGAACAAGGAAAATAATTTATCATCTCATAGAATTTGGATCTGAAAGTGAAATATTCATTTCTATAAGTATCATACAACATATCACCTGAATCCAACACTAATTTGAAATATTCAACCAGTGGATCCAAGTAAACATCAATATCATTAAATGGTTTATTTTTCCTAGTTATATGTAGAGAAAACATAATGTATTATCTCTTCATGCATAAACATGGTGGCATATTATAATTTACCAAAAAAATAATATGTGTACTTTGTGTGTTTATTTAAAAAGTAAAAGTATTCAATCTATCTATATATAGATCAAGAGAAATGTTTCTCAACTTGTTTCTCAATTTAGTATTCTCATGACTAATTTTCATCCACAGAGGAGAGTCTATAGTGTAATTAAGATTCCCATATTTATTTCTTTTATCAACATTCCATGTCTACTATCTTGAAGTATCCTCACATCCATATTAGTACCTAAACCCTGTAATGATTTGAAAGTACAAAAAAACTATTGATTGACTTGATTTATAATTCTTGTATCATGAAAACCCACACTTTGGGTATTTTTACATGATTTATGGTCCTTATAAAATAGTATACAGTCATTGGGATAGGTATATATTCAATTAGATATCATACCTATTAAATTTAGCATTCCTTTAGCATCATATGGTTAGTGATGAACCTCATTATATTCTATGATCATATCATTCAAGAGAGAAATAATTACAGTAAATCTTGTCTCACTCCATCCCTTTCCAACTTTTATATTATATATCTTTTGTATGGATGAACATGTTATATATTTAGAACAACCATAAAAAAATTGTGTCTTTACACAAATATTTAATTTATGAAATAGTATTGGACAATCATGAATTCCATCTTCAAATGTTATCGGAATTTCATAAATTTAATCCTCATCATAATTCATATAAAAACCGACCAGGATACCCTCTCAATGTTGGAACCCAACCTGATCATCCACATAACCAAAGGGAATTCTCAATCCCTACAGGCTAGAAACTATAACCCCAACATCAAACAAAAACCAAAAGTAATGATTTCTCCCAATATGAAGAAGTAACATGGTATATATACACATAGTATAGTGAAAAAATAGAAGATATATAAATATATATTCCATAACAGATAGGGAACAACTAAAGCGATACAACAAAAAATATACAAAAACAATCTCCAAGAGATAAGTCCAACTGAAAAGGAATAAAAAAAACATATACTTCAACACCTCCATGTGATATTGTGGGAAAACTCCCACAATCTCACCACCAACTACCCAAAACCCAGCTGATAGAAAACCTCACCACTTCACTATAGAACATTTCCTTTTCCAACATCAAAAGACATAAGAAGTTTTATACACCACCAAAGGGGTGTGTAGGGAGTAAGATAATAGGATCAGTAGGGTCTCACCCAGCTGTTCCATAATAAGTGCCTTTAAAATAATCCATACATGATAAAATTTTAATAAAAAAAGTCATGGCATATAGTTTTATAGTTTTTATTTCAAAAGCATGGGAAAAATTTAATTTCCCCTTTTTCCAAATTTGAAATAAAGAAGTTAATTTTTTTTAACACACTTCATATCCATATATCAAAGTAGATATATCAAATCAAATAAAATCATGTATCAGAGCTCATATAAAATCCATTGAAGTACAATCTAAAAGAATATAAGTTAAAATAACCAAAATTAGGCAAAATCATAGGTAACATCATTACAATTATCAGACTAGGTCATAATAGCAATGAAACTCATACCAAACATAGAAAATAACACATTCATCAAGGATATAGATAGATGAATCAAGACTAGAGATTAGAGGAATGCCTTATAAGATGAACCCCCAATAAGTCTAAAAAGTCCCTTGAACAATAGAACTAGGGAGAAGAAGAAAGTATCCTGAGAAAAAACCCAACAATAGATGAGGCGTATTACTACACCTTCCACCTAAGTACCCAAGAATTCCCATGATCTTTATTTTCCAAATAAATTCACCAAACCATTTTCCTCAAACCATGATTTAAAAACCATTTCACAAAACCATTCCATAATGCTTTGAAAAAACATTTCATTTACCAAAACAAGGAAAATGTTATTTTTTATCAAAAAACAATTTCCGCACACAAAAATTCAAATTTTAAATAATTACATTTAATTTATAAAATAATTTATCAAAATTAGAGAAATGTAGTTCACTAAAACAAGCTAGATATAGAACCACCTACCTCAAACTTGGGTTGTACACGTCCTAAATGGGATCCACCGACAAGAAGAACACACAATGTCCAAGGAGGCTCCATAACCATTCCAAACATCTCATAATTGATTCAAATTAATATAAGGAGTTAGAGAAGAAGATGAAACAACACATACCTCAAGAATGCACACCTGTCACACCATAACCAACAAGGATTGGCCTCCGAAACAATATCTCACAATTAATCTATAAAGGAATCAATAGAATCATCACCATGAGTAAAAGGATCTAATAATACAACACAACATCGATACCATGTTAAAATGAAATAAATACGAAGAAAGTATTACTCATTAAGAGGGATTTAACCTAATCGAAATGGTGATCAATCACTGAACAAAGCGATTCAGACAGAGTGGAGGTCCACAAAATTTCCTGGTAGATCTTCTAGGTCGGGAGCACAAGATCTTGGAGATTAATGAATGGATAATCATCTATAGAGAACAATAAATCCCTTTCTATGTCATTTATATTGTTTTTAACCCATTCACATGGTGTGTAATCCCCACGACCTGCATATTCTAAACACTCATCACCTTTTTATTTAAACCCTACTTTATAACATTACATGGTGTGTACTCCCTTTAGGATATGTACCAGATTCACTAAATCTATCCTACATAAGTTAAATGTATTGTAATCCCATTACACAGTGTGTATTTCTCCTGTAGTCTGTAAAAATTATATATACTTACACGAAAACCCAAACCACCCCAAGTGTTCTATGAACTCTAGGAGAAACTTGAAAATCTATTACATGTTTATACCCGGAATCCATTAATTTAAACAAACACACATCCATGAAAATTAGTTCATTTTTATCATGAAATTTTATGCATCCTTAGGAGTCCAATGATGCACCCAATTAAATATTAAAAAAAGTAAAGAGAAGGGAATTCCCTGAAAGTAGGTAACGAGATGTTACAAACTCCCCGCCATAAAATTTTCCATCCCTGGGAAGACATGTAGAAGAATAAAGTCCATCAAATAGGTGATCCCACTGATACCACATCAACGAATCATGCTCTTAAGTATTATAAGAATATAAATTGTGCCACAAAAATACTCTAACCAATGGTATCAACTTCCCATGCATGATATTCACTTGATATTCAACAATAAAAATTAGCTACCTGAAAATAGAAACAAATGGCTCTAACTCAATATCCTACAAACCCAAAACATGAGAAGGATTAGAATGGTATTTACTAAATTGTGATATGTGAAAAACAACATAAATTTACATCAACTAAACTAGAAATTAAAACTAATAAGAAACCTTCCCAAGCCACTCGGTGACCTCAAATGGTCTAACCTATCTCAGAGCCAATATTACCTATTTTTCAAGTGGACGGTGACCCAACTGAGGAGAATATTTAAATAAAACCAGGTCACCTACCAAAGAAACTACATGAATGCGCTTTTGATCCAATAATAATTCTATAAAAACTTATCTATCACTAGACACTGGCATATATCCTAAATTATAATAGATGTCTCCTGAACCAAACTCGGTCCCACCAAAGATTCTTTACCCACCTCTTCCAAAAAAGAGTTGATCTGCACAGGTGACCATACAAATCCTCAAAAGGATCCATTCTGATTAATTAATGATATCTATAGTTATAAGAAAACTCAACGACTACCATATGGCTATCCCTAGATCAACAAAAATCCATGACACATGCATGGAGCATATCCTCCAAGACTTGAATAACATGCTCTATATGATCATCTGTCAATAGATAATAAGATTTAATTAACCAGACATGAGTACCCATCTCCTATTGGGTACTCCTCTAAAACCTAGAAGTAATCCTAGGATCCCTATCACAAAAAACATCATAAAGATCCCCATGAAACCTCACAATTTCCTACACATATAGTTTACCCAAATATTCAACTTTTTTTGTGACTTAAATCAGAATGAAATTAGATGAATTTTCTAATCGATCAATAATAACCAAAATACTATTCTATACTTAAATATTCCATGTTAATCTATCAAAATAATTCATGGATACCTTATCCCATTTCCAAATTGGCACCAATGTGTTTTGAAGCAAACTAGAATGTTTCAAATGCTCTGCCTTTATCTGTTGGTATGTGTAACAGCGGGAGCCATAATCAGAAATGTCACACTTCATACCCATCCACTAGAATAACCTTATCATGTCATAATACATATTCATAGTGCCTAGATGAATGGACCCTGAAAAACTATGATAGTTAAAAAAACTAAACTCCTTATTGATGTTGGGATGAAAATCCCATCCCCAAAACTGAGAATACCATATGAAGAGAGAGACCAAACAAAAACAGACTCCCTTTCATATAGGGTTTGTCAAATTCCTTTTAACTCATCATATTGCTTCTGAATCTAAAAAATAAATTCTAGAAGAGATGATGATAACTTAACACCAGTCAGAACCATACCTGAAGCATCCTCCTAAGCATCCAGATGTGACTGAGCAAAAAGCCCCACAAGGTTTCATCCTTCCTCTGATTCAGAAACATATTTCGGTGGAACATTCCTACTAAGAGTGTATGAAAATATATTACCCTTTCCTAGGGTGTAAAAAATATCAAAGTTAAATTCTTGAAGTTATTCCACCCACCACATTTGTTTGATATTCAAGTCATTATAAGAAAATATATAGCTCAAACTCATATGGTTAGAGAAGACTAAGAACCTATCACCAAAAAGATATTGTCTCCAACACTTAAGCTCATGTGTAACTTCAGAAATCTCTAAATCATGAGTGGGGTAATTCTCCTCATGATGTTGAAGATAATAAGATCTATAAGCTACCACATGGTAATTCTATATGAGCATACAACCCAACTCTATTCCAAAAACATCAAATAAAATCACACACCCATTATTAAGGTTAGTTAATATCATAATAGGATATGATACCATAATTCCTTTCAACTCGTCGAAAGAAGGCAGACACTTTATACCCCATATGAATTTCACCCCTTTACTAGTAATAGCACTCAAATATGATTCCATATTTGAGAAATCCTTGAATAACTATCATTATTATCTAGAAAGAACGAGTAATATCTAAATCACAAATACATTACATGTCTCATCCCATGACAACACACCCTTTACCTTCACAAGATCAACTAATAATCCACATTTAGAAATCACTTTCCTTAATAATTTCACTCCTCTAATCCGGAATTTACATTTTAAAATCTCTCCATACAAATTGTGAGTCCTTAGTATTTCTAGAACCAAAATCACATAGTTCTCATGATCATTCTCAAACCTCTAATAAAACAAAATATCATCCATGAACACTACTAAAAAGTGTCAATATACTAATAAAATATATTATTCATTAAAGAAATAAAAACTATAGAAGTTTTATTCAGGAAAAATGGAATCACAAGTTATTTATAATGGACATATCTGATTCTAAAATACATCTTCGGTATATTAGACTCCCGAACTCTAAGATGATGATAACCCAACTAAAGATTGATCTTCAAAAACCAATTTTCTCATTTTAACTGATCAAAAAACCATCCACATGAGTAAAATCATACTTAATATTCACCATTACCCACTTTAACTTCTAATAATCTATACCCAATCAGATTGAACCATCTTCCTTCATGGAAAAGCACAATAGGGTTTCCCAAGAAGAAACAATAGAAAAAACAAAAACCTTTTCTGCCAGATCATCCAACTAGATCTTGGGATCCTTCAACTTTGATTTTTCTATATGATATGAAGGTATCAAAATTAGTTTCATACATGGAACTGGGGAAATAAAAAAATATACCTCCTTCTCTAAAGTAAACATGGAGAAATAATCCAGAAAAAATTTAAGAAAACTCCAAAAAATAGTAGGAAGATCAAATGACATAACAAATTTTATTGAGATCAACTGCTAAAATAGATAAAAAAACTCTCGATCTCAAGGTGGGAAGGTCCCACATGACCAGACATCAGATCCCACTCTCCGTAGAACACCTACGAACTCCCATAGGCCACAATAAATGAGATACACTGATGATAAAAATAAACTATTTTAGAATGAGAAATTATCGAATCCATCCCAAAGATGATATTGAATAGGTCCAAATAAAGAATAAGAAAACCCTAGACCAAATCTACATTATATATCGATAGCGCATAAGAAGTACATTGAAACCCATGATCTTTCCTCTTCCCAAGAGGTGTCAATAACTCCATAATAAAGGACATGAGATCTGTTAGAGTTATAATCATATTGACAAAAAATTAATATATAGATGATTTGGAATCACCAATATTAAATAATGAAATAATTGCTAAAGATTACTGTATGAAGGGGATTCACTCTTGAGTCTTGGGGTTAGAGCGCTATAGTCTTTGAATCATTAGAATACCTCTGAGTATCCTTTGGAGATGATGATCCATATCCATATCATGAAGTAGACATATCCTCATAGAAATTATGTAGATGATTATAATGTCCACAACTATTACACATCTTTTTTGGAAAATGACAAGAACACCTAGTGTATATGACCTTGACACACTGATAATAATTAGGAGGCACACTACTAGCTATAATTGGAGGTGCTAAAGAGGGCTTTTACCGAAAATCACCTCCACACCTCTTGTAATGATCTTTTTTCTTCATCTTCTTCCCCGAAACACCGTTGACGTTTCTACTATCTATAATAAAAGGGTCAGAATATCCATGATTTCCTTCCATATTATCTTCTTCCATCATATCCATGTCCACAATCTCATCATAGGTCAAAATATTTATCATAAATACTTGTAATCTAATATACATTCGTAAACCCTACTTTTACTCATAAGATTTTATCTAGTCATTCTTTAAAAGCACTAGAGAAAAATAAACCATATCCAAAAACTAATTATTGCACGCCAACACCAAACACTCTCCTTGCAGTAAAGAGGGGTTATCTAGTGATTTTACATCATCAATGACTCTGGATAAAACTTACGGAAGAATAGATCCTTAAAATCCTTCCAGTGAAATCCCACATGCCTATCCACTAGTACCATGGAATCCCAACAATTAATGATGGGAAAATCAAGTCTAAACTTCATTCAATTCACCTTGATACTCTCAGGTGTATACATGAATTCAAATATCTAATCAATATTATTAATCCATCCTTCCACCCCTTGAGGTTCATTCATACCTTTAAAGGATGGTGGATTCTCATGCCAGAAATCCCATGATCGGTATCTTTCTCATCTAGATTTTGGTTGTAACTCCACAACTACATTATTAACTTCTATAACATTCTATTCGATGGCACAAACTACACACATGATAGCCTGGATAAAATTATATATGTGGGGTAGATTACCTTGAGTATTATAAGCTAAACCATCCCATGGAACTCATAGAACATGTGTGAGAGGAATACTACTGCACACCAAATCCAAAGTTATGAGTAGAAAAAGAAAAATACCATTTCTAACTAGAAAAATGAAAAGAAAAAATTGATATTATGATCAAAACTCAAAACGTGAGACACACATCCCAACATCCCAAGGTAACTTGATACATATCATGAAAAGAGACAGTTATGCACTCACAACAATCTACCTCTCATGTCCCAACAATACTATCTTCAGTCTTCCAAACATCCCAAGACAATAAATCTTAAGGAAAAACCCAAACATGGGGCTTTGGTACCACTTTGTAAAAAACCAACCTGAATGCCCTCTCAATAATAAACCCTATCCCCACCTTCCACATTCCTGAAGGGAGTTCCCAATCCCAAAGGGCCAGTGACTAGTATCCGGTCATAAAAAAACAACCATGGAGAAAACTTTATCCCAAATTGATGAAAGAACATCGAATATATACACATAGTAGAGAGAAATATTAAAATATATATAAATGTATTTTCCAAAATAGATAGAGAATGATAGAAGTGATAAAACTAAAAAGGTTTCAAAACAATATCCAAGAGGAAAGTCCAACTAAAAAGGAATAAAAACAAGAACAACTACTCCAATAGCTCTATGTGATAGAAAGGGAAAATTTACACTCTCTCACTACTATCTACACAAAACCCATCTGACAAAAAACACTCACTTCCTCACCATGGTGCCTTGACTTTCCCAACATCAAAATATAAAATATGGTCTACGCCCCATCAAATAGGTGCATAGGGTGTGAGAAAACATGTTTAGTAGGTTCTCACCAATGCATTACATAAAAAGTCACTATAAAATAATCTAGGAATTATCAACTTTAAAGAAAACAATGATTGATATACAGTTTTATAGTTTTTATATCAAAAGCATGGAAAAATAATTTAATGTCCCCTTTTTCTAAATTTTCAAATGAAATAGGTAAATAAGTTTCAAATCATTTCATATCCGTATATCAAAGAAGATATATCAAATCAAATAAAACCATGTATCACATCTCATATAAAATTCATGGATGTGCAAGCTAAAACAGAATAAAATAAAACAACCAAAATTAGTAAAAATAATAATTGGTAACATCATGCCAAGGATCACATTAGTTAGTATATCTAGGACACTCATACTTAACATAAAATTATGTGTGCATCAATACTCTAGACATATTAATTGAACCTAGAGTGAATAAGAACACCATAGAAAGTTAACCCCCCAATAGGTCTAATAAGACCCTAGAATAACAGTCCTAGAAAGTAGTGGAAATCCCCATGAGAAAGCCCCTGAAAGTGGATGATGCATATTACTACACCTTCCACCTAGGAACCCAAGGCTTCTCATGTGCTCTATTTTGCAAAACAATTCATAAAATAATTTTCATGAAATTTTGATTTTAAAATAATTTCACAAACCATTTCACAATGCTTTGAAAACCCTTTTAATTTACCATAACTAGTGGAAAACCATATTTTATAAGGTAATGTTCCGGATCCGAATGCCACTCAACTAATTCCCTGTACTCGGTTGGACTCAAGAACATTTCCTCAAATGCCAGAGGCTTCCAACTAGTAGTGAGGGCCTAGGGTTTAATGTTGGGAAAACTATGCCCTCCTTGGTAAAGTGTAACACAGTGGAATAAATAACAATACAGTATAGGAAGTAGTAAATAAAATAAATATATAATAAATAGTAGAAGACTGATAAGATAAAAAATCAAGAATCCTTCCATAAAAAAGTTGATGCATCATGTTATGTTCTAAGAAAATAGCTAAAACAAGTACATTTCTATAGTCCACAATATTTGTTCCAAAATAAAAAAACAAAGGAAACTAATAAGCATCACAAGACTCAGCTAGGTCCCATGCTCTCTGGCGCCTAAACAAAACTTGAAGTACTTATAGAAGAGTTCTTGCACTTATCGAAACGTGCAACAATATAATCTGTTTGGGCCCAAAATCATGACCCAAACAGGGTGTGGGAAGTAAATCCTAGTAGAAAATCACCAATTATCAATGCCTATCTATTAGTGAGTATATGAAACAAGTGATGTACAAAAATAAAAAGATGTAAACTAATAAGAAATCGAAAGTAAATAATCCTACCAATCATGTTTTCCATTTACATTAATTATGTTCAGTTTAACCATTTCATTACATTGAATTACACAATTTTCAAAATCCTACGTAAGCCCATCAATTCCCCATATGAAGAATACTCAACAGATACCCCAAAGGCTATCTAAACAAATAAAGTGATGACTGGATCCATGCTTGTGCTTTTGTTTGGAAGACACATCATAATTCATTCCATTTAAATAATCAATTCAAAATCTTTCCCACAGGTATAGAAAAACCATTCCCGTAGGCATAACCAATCCTCTCCAACATGCATAACAAATCCTCACCCACAGGCATAACAAATCCTCACCCGCAGGCATAACAAATCCTTGCCCTCAGGCATAACATTTGACATGGTCTATCCCAGTATGTCAACATTTTAGTATAAGGTGCAACACATGTAAATTACACTATTAAAATTTTAACATATAAAAAATCATGTTGGAATCATACAAATCAATTAACAAGTTAATTTATCTATCACAAGGATAAAATGATAATTGGCATATCATGTGGAAAAGAAGAAATCACTAATCCAAAAACCTTTAATCAAAAAAATCACAATTTATAACAATTTAAATTCAATTATAAATGTAATTCATACTTATCAACCCAATAAGGGAGAACAAGGCATGCTTCATCCATGAGAAATGGTCATAAATTGTCATTCTAGGGAAATGAACCCATGTTGTGGCCCTTAATCAAACCAACAAGCTCGAGAATGATTAAATTAATTTAATTCATTCCTTAATCATCATTAGAATACAATAGAGGTCAATTACCATTCAAGGATACACCCTAAACATGGGATAATGGCACTACGACACATATAAACAACATAACATTGAGTAAAAGGCATAAAACCACCAACCTCGTCATAGTATGAATCTCATCATCTAGTATTGGGATTTGATTTTCCCTTTAATAGAGTAGATATACAAAAAAGTATAAATTCTCAACCATAAATAATTAGATCAAGATAATAAATCAGGAATAAAGTATCAAGAGGAATCGAGCTCTCACCAACCAGGTCCCAATGGATCTGATGGTGTTCGAATCAAAGATCGGAGGATGAAATGAGAGGCAATTTCCCATTCAGATTCCTAAGGCATGCTTCTAGTCAAAGGGAGTCTGTTTATATGAATTATTACAAAAATGATGCTACTTCCTGATTTAATCAATAATAATAGTACACAAAATGTAATTGATAATACATTCCATGTCTGTAAAAATTATGGCCAGCCCATTACATGGTTGTGTACTGGGATTACATGGTGTATATCCTTCCCTACATAGCATGTACATAAAAGTACACAGTGTGTACTCCCCATTCATGTCATGTAATAGGATCGTAACTATCCCTTGAACACTTTTCCCCTATTTTATTAATTATAAACTGGAAAAAAGATCCATACTTCAAAGTATGAACCGAGTTCTTAAAAATTTTCCCCTTAAAGCAATTCATCCCCAAATTACCCTTCCAAGGTTGATAAAGACTTATCTGAGAACAACTCCTGCCACTATGATCATATGTCGGCCTCCCTCTCCCGTGTCTCATACTGCACTCAGTCATGCTTCTATATCACGTATACCAAACGAACATACTGACCATGGAGAAACTTCATGCTATGATCCAAAATATGAATGGTATGCTCCTCAAAGGACAAATATTCCTACAACTGCTCTTCCTCAGGCTAAAAGGTGTGAGAAAGGTCTGAAAAGTAACTCCACAATTGAGAAACATGGAATATTCTATGCATAACCCCATACCTATGAGGTAACTGCAATCGATAGGCAATCGGCCTAACCCTCTCCAGATTCTTAAAGGGACCGACGTATCTCGACGAAATCTTACCCTATCTCCTGATTCTCTTATGTCCAAACCTCAGTGCAACATGAAAGAAAACTCAATCCCCAACCTCAAACTCTATAGTTCATCTGTGGCAATCGACATAAGATTTCTAAAGAGACTACCCGGTAGCTATCCACTTCTGAATCAATTGGAACTGTTCAGAAGTCTCCTGCACAAGACATGGTCCTAGTAAAGATACCCCACCCCCTCTAGCCAGCAGAGGGTTGATTGACATGGACTACCATAAAAATACTAACAAGCTTCCATCTCTATAGTCTCCATGAAACTTTTATTGTAGGAAAATTCAACCAGGATAATATGCTTCTCCCAAGAGCCCCCAATGTCTAGGACTTATGATCGCAACATGTCCTCTAGAACTTGTATTGTATGCTCTGACTGGACATCAGTCTGAGGGTGGTATGTTGTGCTTGGAAGCACCTGTGTACTCAGCGCCCTCTGAAAACTCTACCAGAAATGATACATAAAGCATAAATCCCTATATGAAACTATAGAATAAGGGACCCCATGAATTTGTACAACCTCATGAATATACAGCTTACCAAGCTCATCAACATCGAAGGTCTCCTTGATCAGTAATAAGTAAGAAACCTTCGTAATTCTATCAACCACAACCCATACTACATCATTACCTTAGGGTGATCTCAGTAATCCTGTCATGAAATAAATCACGAGATCATCCATTTTACACTCTGGAATAGGTAACTTCTATAAAATCCCAGCTGGACACTGATGTTCCGCCTTCACCTACTGATAAGTGGAACACATCATAACAAAACAAGAAATCACTCTCTTCATACCTTGACCCTAGTACTGACGACACAAGTCATGTAGCATCTTGGTAACTCAGAGATGCACTGACCAAGATGAACCATGATATTACCACATCAACTCCTCACATATTTTTACTAGAACCCAAACATGTCCATAGATCTACAAGATATCATCATCAACAACCGTCCAACCGGGAGGTGGATCCTCACCTGCTAGACTCTCCCATATGAATAGGCCCTCAAAATATGATAGATATATCATCCTCAATCTATCCATGAGGGTATAAGTCACAACTAAATAAGAAAATAAAGTTTGTACCTCACTATCATGCACCTCCAAATGTATCTCCGAGAAAAAACACCATAAGCTGCTACTTTCTACTGGCCTATTACATTTACAGCATTTGAGTCCTCTTGCTCAGTGCATCATCCACCACATTTCCTTTTCTAGTTATATAGGCAAGCTCGAAGCCAAAAGACTAAAGGTATTCCACCCACCTTCACTACCTCAAATTTAGATCATGCTAAGTAAATATGCACTTGAGAATTTTGTGGTATGTGTACACCATAAAATTCTCCCCAAATACGTAATGTCTCCAATAACATAAGGCATGAAAAACCACGACCAACTCGAGATAATGCATCATATAGTTCCTCTCATGTGGCCTCAACTTCCGAGACCTGTACACAATGACTTGATCCCCCTATATAAGCAATTCTTCCAATCTGATACCTGATGCGTCAAAGTATACAATATAACTCATATCTGGATCTGGAAAAATTTGTATCGATGCTGAAATTAATCTCCCTTTCTTCTCTTGAAATGTCATCTTGAAATAATCTAACCATATGTACTTCACACCCTTCTTTGTTAAGACCATCATCTAAACGACTAAGCATGAGAAGTCTTGTATGAAATACCTTCAGTAACCAACCATCCCTAGAAAACGTCACACCTCAAATACGTTCTTTTGATGATCCTAGGTAACTACTACTCTCACCTTCATTGGGTCCATTGATACTCTTTTCTCTGAAAGTACATGACCTAGGAAGTGAATCTGATTCATCTAGAAGTGGAACTTTGATATCTTAACATATAACTAAGGCTCTCTCAGTGTACTCAAAATGATCTCAAGATGTGTGGAATGGTATTATAGATTATGGTAATTCACAAAGATATAATCCACAAAACCATCACAAAATAATTCATGTAAAGATGGAACACTTGGTTCATCAGTTCCATGAAAACTGCCAACACGTTCGTGAGACAAAAACACATAACCAGATACTTATATAGACCATTCCTACTACGAAATGCTGTATAAGGTATGTTTGAAGGTCAAACACGTACCTAGTTATATACTAAACTTAAGTCAATTTTCAAGAACACCCAGGAACCTCAAAGATGATCAAACATGTCATCCATCCATGCATGGGATATTAGTTTTTAACAGCCATCTTGTTCAGTTTTCGATAGTCCATACATAGCCTGAGGGTACCATCGACCTTTTACGAAAAAATGACCGGTGAACCCCACAAAGAAGTATTGGTTAAGATAAAATCCATTTCATCTAAATCCTCAAGATACCTCTTGAGATCCTACAGCTTCTTCATAGTCATTCCATAAAGAGGAATGGATATCAGTGCAGCTTCTAGCACCAGCTCGACCATGAACGCCACCTCTCTCACAGAAGGTAACCATGAAAAGTTGTCTAGAAAAACATCCCTGAAATGATCAAAAACTGGAGTGAAATATCTCTTACATGTTCCCTGGTCATCCAAATATAAACTCACAATCTGGTTTGTCATCCCGCTCAACCCACAATGCTTTTGTCCAACTCGGCTCACCTGGAAATTCCATTCACCCTTGTGTAGAAACGATATGCCCTCTAGTGATGTAAAATTCACCCTACTATGGTAATAGTCAACAAATGATTAAAAGGAGACAAAAAATTCCATTCCAAGAATGAAATAAAATCATGTCATCTATAAGACATAGAGGTCACTTAAGAAGTGACACCCACCAACCCCAAGGGGGCACTTCTTTCACTGATGCACACTTTCTGTTCTAATACTTGACGGAGTGTTTAGCGCAATAACATCATCAGAAGTAAAAAAATATATCCCATGGATCTCCTCAATAGGCACAAATATTAAAATATGTTAATACCTTATATTAAAGAGTGCAGAAAATAAAACTAAGGTGACTAGAATAGTGCCTTGAACAATAGAAGGTACGAGATCCTGCTCCTACTGGGTCTGTTGTACTACATAAGTATAACCTATACCGCAGCCCTATGATGCTTCCTAGCTACCCTGAGCTAACTTGCCCTATTGTCTCTAAGATCCTAGGGACTATATTTAATGTCAACAATCACCACCTTATCCCGAATGACCTGGTGTATTCCAATTCCCCTACTGGTGATAAGTTGTTGACCCTTCTCTTGAACATGGAGTTGATATGGAACCTCTCTCACTAGATGCTGGTGGAAACGCCCTATATAAACATTGTAGCTGGCCCATATTACTGCAAGATTGGCATTCGACTGGGTCCATTGGACACTAAGGTCTCATATGAAAATCTCTTCCACACTTGTAGAACCTCACCAGGATACCAGAAGAAATATTCTGATTGCTCATATCCCCTTGAGAAAGTTCCATACGACGCTTCTTTCTCCCGATCAATATAAGACCTGATCTCAATGTCGAACCTCCCTAGATTTTACCTATAGATTCATGTATGTATTAGGGGTTTGGCTTATTGGTAAGCACCCTATAATCCTACAAGAAAAATGGGGGTTCAAAACCCATTCGGTGCAGGTACTGTAGCAGCGGTGGTACTCTAGCAACGGTGGGTACCATAGCGGCGACATGTCACTGTAGCGGTGCCAGTGCACTATAGCAGCAGCGAGTATAGTGTGGTACTGTAGTAGGTGGGTAATATAGAATTTCTATTCACATAATGGGCCTTGGGCCAACAATTTGGGCCTACGGGCCATGTAATGGGATAAATGTCCATTGGTCCTTCGGGCAATGTAATTGGTCTTCCTCTACCCAGTTAAAGAGGTCTTTACTTTGCTTTAATAATAAATGAGGCTTCAGCCCCAGCCTTTAAAAAAACCTATAGCATCATGTAGATTATTATCAGTAATCATAACCATATTCACAATGAATATATAGAAGGAAACTTGAAAATGGTCACCTACTATTGGATGTCATAACTGAGACCATCCTAGAATCACCTTGTCCTCGATTTATCGTCACTCATCGGAATAGGTGCGAATCTATGAAGCGCATTGAAGTTGGTAGATTATTCAATCACTAAAATAAATTCATACACTAGATACATAAACTCCTAGGCTCTATTGTCCCTCAGCATCTTGGGGAAATTTAGTATTCATAGAATACCTTCTAAAAATATCCCCATTCCATGTCCCGATGATGCTCCTTATGTGTGATAACATCCCACCACCTATTGGCTGAATCACACAACATATAAGCTTCAAGCTTGACCCTCATCTCAAGAGGTGTCTCCAGATGCTCGAAGAATGTCTTCATGGACTCTAGTCTTGACTCTATAGCATGTGGTCCTTCATCCCCTGAAAACATAGGTGGATGTTTTTTTTGAAATACTCCCATCAGTTCTTCTATAGATGTGGAAGGCCGAGGTACTCCTTGGAAGGTCTATATAAACCTCATGAAGCCTTCAGAATACTATGCATCATCACCAACATCCGGTATAAAAATTGGTGCTAAAACTGGCACAACTGGAGGATCCACTGGTAGCCCATGGACTACTACCTCTAGGGTATGATCATCGCCACCCTCCTAGCGTACTACTAGAGATCATCATGGTTTCATTGCTTTGTAAAGTTGAGCACATACACCTTAGTATAAGATTATTCATCAAGGTACATAGTTAAAGATTGTAAGAACTAAATAGGAGAATAAAAGTCTCAAAAGTTTACAAAAGATGAGTACACGACGTTTAGGAACCATATATGGCATGTACACTTAAGCCCTTACATGGTCGTGTACTCCTTCTAGACTAGGCATGTAAAAACCCTAGGTACACGACGTGTAGGTGCTATAAACAATGTGTCCTATTAAATATCACATGGGTGTGTAACTATGATTAACTTGTTCATGTAAACATATTAGGTACATGGTGGGCCAGGCTGACACACGATGTGTACACAAGTCTTTCCTCCTGGATATGTACTTTTACATGGCCAGATCCACATGGTTCTGCCTATGTAAAACTACACGGTGTGTACATAGGATACACAATGAGTTCTGATCAAAACTCAACAACATGTGATTTCTCTCTCACATGAACAGATACACAGTCTAAAATCACACAACCTGTACTTATAGTACATGGCGTGTACTTAACAATTTATTTTCTTCCCGAATATAAGAACGCATGACGTGTGTTACTAGGACCACACACCGTGTTGTCTAGATTTCCAGACTATAATCCTTAGAAACACACCTGGAACCCCCTTTTTGCAAAATAAATCAATGATGTACCAAATTCTGATATTTAGGGGATATAATACCCATGAATCAAAGCTTGGCATCCACATATTGCTCATAACAACAGAATTTATATCCCATGGCCGAAACATGATCCACCAAATTCCGATCCAAGAAGTCCCATACTCGTCAGGGACCAAAGTTTGGAATCCATCCAATTAAAACATAACACGTACCAATACACCTATCACAATAGTAGACATATGTATCGCAGTACCCATCAAAACATCATGCATATCTAACATTACATATATCACAAAAACATGAAATCATTAATGCTCATAAATGCCATGGAAAGAATGCATGGAATGTGATTTCTAACAGGTGTCTATATGATGCATGAGATGATATACCATCATTTCATCAGTTTTCAAAAAAATATAACTATAATGATATCAATAATAATAATACAAAACAATTGTGTCACCCAATGGTGAAATTGAATCAACTGTAATAACTCAAAATACAAAAAATTAAAATTTCATTCAAGGTAATTTGGATATTCCCTGTACACGGGGTAGCTAATGCCAAGTGCAGAAAATTACCAAATTCTTTTCCCTTTACATCATCACCAAATAGTAAAGCAATCTAGGAATGAAATCCTCTAATACCACTTTTTAACCTCCCAGATCCATATTCCACTCAAATTGTGTCCCATATCTGATTGCCCACATGTCCTCAAGCACATATCCCCAAACTCTAGAGGCTTTCGACTAGCAGCGAGGTCCTAGGGTGTGATATTGGAGAAAATATGCCTTCATTGGCATAGTGTAATGCATCATAATAATTAAAAATACAATATTAGAAGTAGTAAACAACATACATCTGAAATAAACAGATGAAGGCTAATAAGATAAATAATCAAGCATCATTCCATACAAAATACAATGTAGCATGTTATGTTCTATGAAAATAGCTAAAATATGTAGACTATAGGAATCAAGAATATATGTTCCAAAAGAAAACGAAACAATGGAAACTATGAATGATCGTAAGCCTGAGCTCAGTCCCATACTATCCGGCTCCTAAACAACACATCAAGTACCTGTAGAATGGTGATTTCTCTTATTGAAACCTCCAACAATATAATATGTTTGCGCCCAAAAGCATGACCGAAATAGGGTGTGAGAAATAAATCTTAATAGGCAACCACCAAAGATCTATGCCTATTTTTCAGTGATTATATGTAACAAGTAGTGTACAAAAAGGAAAAGCAGTAAACTAGGAAGCACACAAATGTAAATAATCTTACAAGACATTTTTTTCAATTTTCATTCATTATGTTTAGTTAAACTATTAAATTACATTACATTACACAAGTCTCGAGATCCGACCTAAGCCCATCAATCCTCCGTATAAAGAATACTCAACAGATACCTCAGAAGGCTATCTAAACAAATAAAGTAAATACCGAATCCAATCTTGTGCTTTGGCTTGGTAGATGCGTCATAAGTCATTCCATTTCAATAATAAATTCAAAATATTTCCCACAGGCATAGAAAAACCATTCCTACATTCATAACCAATCATCACCCACAGGTATAACAAATCCTCATCTGGATACATAACAAATTCTCACCCGTAGGTATAACAAATCCTTGCCTGCAGACATATCATTTGACAGGGTCAAGCAAAGTATATCATTATTTCAGCATAATGGAAAACACATGTAAATTAAATTATTAAATGGTTAACATATAATAACTCACATGGGAATCATACATATCAAGAAACAAATGAATTAAACTATCACAAGGCTTAAACGATAATTTACATGTCATGGAAAAAATGGGAAATCACTAATCCCAAACCCTTTAATAAAAACAGTCACAATTTTTCACAATTACAATTCCATTATAAATTTAATTCATACATATCAACCCAATAAGGTAAAACAAGGTATGATTTATAGGAAACCTTTTCCAAACATCCATAAATGGTCATTAGAGGGAAACACACCCATGGGGTGGCCCTTAATAAAACCAACAAGCTCAAACATGATTAAATTAATTTAATTCATGACCTAATCATAATTAGAAAACAATAGAGGTCAATTTCCATTAAAGGTTAAACCCTAAACATGGGATAACGACACTAAAACACATATTAATGACATGAAATTTATCTAAAAGAACAAGAACACCTACCTAGTCATAGTATAAATCTCCTCATCTAGTGTCGGGCTTTAATGCACTCTAGAATGGTGTAGATCTATAAAATGGGTATAAATTATTGACCATAAATAGCTCGATCGAGAGAATAAATTAGGAAGAAAGGTTCAAGTTGAATCGATAGCTCACTGATTGGTTCCCAACAGATCCTACAGTGTTCAAATCAGAGATTAAATGACGAAAAAAGAGGCAATTTCTCATTCAGATTCCCAGGGTGCACTTCTCGTCGAAGGGAGTCTATTTTTGTGTGTTTTTAAAAAGATGATGCTATTATCTGATTTAATTAATAAAAAAAGTATACATAATGTTCATGATATAAAATGTTGTATCTGTACAAATTCTTTCCATCCCATTACATGGTCATGTACTAGAATTACATGGCGTATATCCTTTCCTACACGGAATGTATATAAAATTACACATCGTGTAGTCCCCAGTCATGTCATGTAACATGCTCACAGCCGGCCCTTGACCTCATTTACCCCATTTCATTAAGTTCAAACTAAATAGAATGTAGCACCTCAATCTTCCATGGTACGCTTCTCTTAAAATAATACAGTAGTGTGTGTTGTATGCAACTTCGATTTCTAACACAAACCACAACCAATCAAACTAGCCGTTATGAATAGTAATACACACTTTTTAAAATTTTATGCATTTTATCTTTCAAAGTGGACTTTATTTTTGGAATCTGAATATTGAAATTAGCATAGGGTGAATTTTTGGTACTTTTCTGATAACATTCATATTTTGATGAATAGGGAAAATTACTAAAGTTTAATTAAAAACAAGTTTTTAAATCGAAATAATTAATAGTGATAAATTATGAATCTGAGTTATTTTAGAGTATAATTAGATTATATTTTTAACATTTAATCCAATTTTGGTCATTGGATATAAATTCACATTTAAACTGGACATAAGCAAGTGAAAATCTTTTGATAGTTATTATCTCTTAAAAACACGCATTTCGTTTTAACAATGAGAATAAATTTTAAATTAATTAAAGCTACTTCTGTGTTTTGAATTTAGAAAAATGGATTCCATATTTAGAATCAGGATTTACAAATTGTTTAAATAGGTAACTTTTATTTTTAGACATTTTGGATAATTACTTCGGTAAATATTTTATTTACCGTGGTTAAAGGGTAAATCTGGAAAATAAGGGTAAAAAATAATATTATAATAATAATAAATTTCCCTAAAACGTGTCCTAACCCTATTGGTTGATACATGTCTGACTGTGGTCATCTTTGGGTCGATTTGGGGACCCCATAGATCCACTTGTAAGTGATAATGACACTTTATATTAATTAAGTTAAAGTAAATACAAAAATGACATAAGCATATATCTTTTAGAAAAACTATTTGTACATAGGGTTATATATGTTATATTTTTGACTATAAATATTCCTTAGAAAGATAAAAATATTTCCTATATAATTTTATTTCATTTATAATTTCTATACATTGAATAATTAAATTTATTTATGACACAATAATGATGCATTATTTTCCTTATTAATGAAAGAATCAAATAATTACTATTATAAATGTTAAAATAAATATAATTTGAAAGTTTTGATGACATACAAGAATTTTATTGATTAATATGACATGTTAGTATTGATTAAATGATTTTTTTTCGAATTAATAAAG
This sequence comes from Viscum album, assembly GCA_963277665.1. Classification (NCBI taxonomy): domain Eukaryota; kingdom Viridiplantae; phylum Streptophyta; class Magnoliopsida; order Santalales; family Viscaceae; genus Viscum; species Viscum album. Next base: position 308,790,706 of record OY728133.1, on the reverse strand, counting down.
TTTTTAAGACTTTAAAAAAATCAATTATTAAATAGTGTTAAAATTGACATAAAAGAGTTTTTAAAACAAATATTATATTATTAATTCATATTATATTCTTAATAATATAAGGTTCGGCCAGAGGACTTATATAATGATATTTGTATCATTAATGGACCACTTGGGGGTCACTTGAAAGTATATAGTATGTTTATTAACCACATAATATAAAAATACAAAGTGACATGGTAAATGTCAAACTATTTAACTAAGAGTTAAATATAAATGATAAGGTTATTATAGTGACCCAAACCTATATAAAATATATTTTATGAAAGTATTTAGACCCATACCCACCTTATAATTTTAATAATCCACTTGGGATCCATTAGAAACTGAATATGAATTTATTATAAAATAATACTTTAAGTTATTCCAAAACAGCCCCTCCTCCCCCTTATAAAAGGACACCACTTCTAACCAATTATTCATACCTTCAAAGCCTTTTTGTTCATCCAAACTCTACTCAAATACCCTCTCAACTATCCTCCATTAATCATATAGGCCTTAATTTAGTCATAAAGCCAACCTACGAAGCCCTTTTGATCAAATCAAAAGGAAGAACCCGAAGAAGAGGTAATGTTTTCACCACCCTCTTTCAAGTTCCTTTCTTCTTCAACTTCTTCTTTATTTGTTATTTCCATTCTAAAATAAAAAATCTTGTATCTTATATATACTGTGATGTTATTATAAATATTTTACAACCATATTAAGTATTCTATCAATCCTTTGAATGACATGTCCCCATACGTACGTACGTACGACTTACCGTCTCCACGTCGTGGTGTAATTGTTATTCAAAACATTATTATTTGGATGGTTATTATAATGATGTTTAATTTATGTAAATAATAAATATAACATGATAATTATTCTGTATATATGATATACAATCAAATTATATATTATTCTAATATCAAAATAATGATATTGTCGCTCGTGCGTACGTACGGATTACCGTCTCCACGAACGAGATGAGATTTATTCCCCATCATATCCATTCAAGAATAAATTTCATTTGATGATTAAAAATAATGTTTAGATACATGATATAATTCTTTATATGAATAAGATTCATCCTATTCGTAACAAATATGGCTCACATAACAAAGAATATAAAGGAAAATGAATCCATTAACACCCGAAATGATGATAATACTAAGATATTATCAAAAAATCAATGTTAAAAGATCATATATGATATCATATTAATGTATATGATTCTTGTATAACTCAATAAAAATTACTTCACCATTATACATGAGGTTAACCTACCCTTGACCAAGGAAAAAGTACAAGTAAGGGGTTTCTTATCTCACTTTTAATTCTGTGAGATTTCCATTGTTCACCACAAATTTATTGCATGTGGTCTGTGTACTGCCCATGATTGTATTAACTATGTAATATAATTTAATTTATTGATATTTACATCATCATTGTATGATCCTTCTTTCTTGGGTGTATGTTTCATAAGTTACCAAATCGATAAGGGAATTGGAAATTTCAATTTCCACTCATTTGGATTTACACACACTTCATTGATTATTTTACTCCAAGATTATGTGTGGAATCACTATTTATTTTCTTATGTCATAATTTCCACTCCCCTTTCTGTGGATATAATTTTTATACACATAATCACTCCATTGATAAATTCTCTAGTCATCGAAATGAACTTGATAAGAGTAATTTTAACTCAATCTCCATTTGTTGAGTTAAATATCCAATTCATTTGTGTTGTTTTTACAAGAATATGTGTGAATGTCCCCTGATTGATTTACACTGCATATCCAATCATATTGAGTGTATTTATATTTGTCACACATAATTATGTATTTGATTTATCCTTAACCTAAAGATACAGTCTTTATAAGAGATTTCATCTCAATTTACATTCCATTGAGGCTTCTTTGTTGTTATACACTAAATCACTTTTTTATGGTGTATATAATGTACTTTGAAATAGTATATCATGATTCCCTATATTCTAATGGTACTAAAATGTTTTTATTACCTCAATTATTTTTATTCAAGTGTCTCTCTTTTGGTTAGGAACTCTAACTAAAATATCAATTAAAAATGTTTTAAATATTTATTATTCTAAATCTTTCTCATTAATGTCCATGTTTTAAAAATGGTTTTAAGTATTTATTTATATGGAAATTGAGGTTTTAAAATCAAAATTCATTTTAAAAGTTTCAAAGTGGTATGGGACACTTTGATTCAAAAATCTATTTTAAGCGGCCTCTTGATACATAGTGAGACTTTTAAATGTTTTCATAAAAAGGGGGATATTTCTCTCAAATAGTTTTGATGACTATTTTCATCTATGTCAATATCCTTCATTATTCTCAATTGAGGTTAATATATTACAATACAATCTTCCATATTGTATTTAATGACTTATGTTTGATTGTGGATGTTCTATTTTAATACCATTCATAGTTTGTGGATAAAGTATTGACATTTCGTATGTTAGTTTTAATACGAATGTTTATGTTATATTTCAAACTTTTCATATGAGGAATGCATTGGACTTAGTAAGTGATGGGTGGAGCCCACTATATCTCCTCGATGCATCGGTATGTCTCATGAGACAAACTACTGTGTTGGCACAAGGCCTTGACAAAATCTTATTTGTAGTCTTGGGTCGAGGCCTTGACTATGTGGTTATGATAGTCTGACATTATGAATTCCATCATTATGAAAGTGGTTATTGATATTTCATGTGATTATTTGACTAGTAGAATATCCATGTGAATAATTAAATGTAATTATTTCATTTTATCATTGCCACATTATGCTGAGGTTCCAATTTAAAAGACTTTCTTTTAGTTTTATATTGACTTAAATGTTTATGTTTTTTTATGAAAGTTTCCACTATATTGTTATCCTTACTAAGCATCTGAGCTCACCTGTTTCTATGTTTTATTTTTCCCAGGATGAGAAGAAGTATTTTATGAATAAACTATAGGGATAGTATGAGTATATGAGTGTGGTTTATGGAGACAAGATGTTCTAGTTTTTCACTTTATGATGTTGTAGTTTTTCACTTTATGATGTAATGTAAACTTTATGAATGTATCTTGTGATTCCAAGGCTACTAAACTAATAGGTCTTTCAAGACCTTATCTTTTGTGATCATTCCAATGATATGTAATAATGCACCGACTTTGGGTAACTGGGGTCGGGGTGTAACAGTTTGTATAAGAGGAAGTTTAGTACAAACCTTGGAAACTGGATTTAGATAAACTCTGATTAGATCACATAGCCCTAAGATAGACTTTGAGAATTAGTATAGAATAAATTCCTAGAATTTTGGTATTGTAGATATTTTTTGAGTTTTCCAAGCAATACATCCATTTCTGGATACGAGCAGGTAGAGGTAGCTTTGGCACAGATGTACCTAGGGGTAAAACCCAAAAACACTACTTTGAGCTAGACTCAAACATGAACTGGTGCACGATAACGGGCCTTGTTGCACTCTTAGTTACGATACTCCCGGGGGATATGCTTAAGAAAATTTACATTTTTTTTATAAATCTATTTTAAGTATTTTAATATAGGATGAGAATAGATGACCTTGGTTAATCCTAGGGTGTTTCAAATTGAGAAAATGGTGTCATGATATTCTCTAAATGATTTTATGACTACTGTTACTCGCACAATACTTTCTGGTTTTAGTCAATGGATGGATTCCAAGGAAGTCATAGTAACTTTGAGAATTATGTACAAGGTGGGAATGGTGGTGGAAATGAGAAAAAAATTAAATGTTGATAGGCGTAAAAGATATCGTCTTCTTGCCAAATCAGTTTTCCAAAAATATGATAAAAAAATATATATTAACCAACTCCCAGACTCAACAAAGAAGATAAAGGTGATAAATGATAAGATCTCCAGAAGTGGAGACCATAGAGAAAAGAATCCTCAATTTCCATCATACAGGAAATGTGGAAGGAGACACCCAGGAAAGTGTCTTAATGGAACAAAGAAATGCTTTACGTGCCGGAAAGAAGGACATAAAGTGAAGAATTTCCGAGGAAAAATGAAGAGTATTATGGAAGAAAATAAAAATGGTCCCAATAATCCATTTACAGCCATTTTCCGTAAATGTAGGGGACCTGGCCATTACCCGAGTGAATGCCCTATTCTGTAGGATATTTTCTTGGTCAAAGAAGAAGCTATGTGGAAATAAATGGTTGGATAAATGTTTAAAAGTATTAGTGCTCCTTGTTGATGGTATTACTTTGGAATAATTTTCTCTTGTATTTGTAACCCTACAGTTTTCCATGGGAGAATGATATTTGAGGAAGACTTATCTTTTCTCTTGTGGATATAGTTATAAATAACCATTTGGTTTTATATGATCATTGGGTTTGAGGCAATTACAAGTTATTATATTATGGGATGAAAATTCAAGGTATGAGATAACATTTTTTGTTAAATTATATAATGGCTATTTTGAGGGATTTATCTCATTTTGGTAATGTTATAAATTTTTTTTTTGAAAAAGGACAACACGCAGACCGTGTGACAATCTGTCATGTCAGAAAAAGCTGTGGGAATAAAACCCACAAGAAAAGTGTGATTGGGATTTATCACCTACCACTGGACTATGTGAAGTCCGTGGTTATTGTGACTAATTATTTTTAGTTAAATTATTTTATTGATCAATAGAAAGTTGATTTGGGATCTTATGTCTTATCAAATAAATACCCCTAGTATAGGAAAATGATTTGGTGATTAAGTGATAAATGTTATTTTGGAAGATGTTCGCTTTGTTGGGAACACTATATGCCCAAGGAAAATAGAATACTCTGGGATTACGTTTGAGGATTAATGGTGGATTTTTATCTATGTTTTTATTGTGGATTTATAGTGATTTGGGTTATTTATGGAAATGATTAACCTATAATAGAGAATATGTGATTAGGTTAATTACTTTTAAGGATGTGACTTTAATAGTAGTTGATGTCATTTGGAGATAAAATTTAATGTGGAAGACTACATAGCTGAATTCTTCTAAGTTTTGGGTTTCAATATTAGTTTGGATTATATTGAAGGATTTTAAGGACAATTGTTTCTTGAATGCTATTTATTTATCTTTGGGGTATTGTTGGTTTAATTTTAGAAATTAAGATTAGTGTTTCTTTCTCTAATGGAATATCCTTTTTGGGGATCATCAGATCTTATACTAACCGTTTTGGTTTTGATTAATCTCTATAGACAAGGTAAATATATAGTTTATCCTTCATGGATCATGTGATTCTATAAGATGTTTATTCTAGCTCTTCCAGTGTGACCAAGTCTTCTTGAATACTCATCGTTTAAAAATGAGTTAATAGTAGAAATTTATTAAATAATTAAACTTTACTTAAAAAATAATTATATCTCCGTAGGATCTTACTCAATCTAGGAAATGAATTCCTCATCTTTATTTAATGTAACTTAAAACAAAAAAAAATGTTTTCCGTTTACTTTTCCTACTAGGAAACTAATGATTGTTTGTCCCATCACAAGTTTCTGGTTTTCTTGTTTTTAACATTTTTCTGATCTTGTTTTCTATCCTTCTCCATCATAACTTGACACTTAGTTTATCATCCATATCCATGTTTTTCTACATGGAATCCTAGTATAGGCTTTCTCGGGAGACCTTTGTACTTATCTTTCTTTCTTTTAAAGTGATAGTTTTATTGACTCTTTTTCCGATGTGGGACTTTCCATTATATTCCAAAGCCCAGTTTTAAAAATTGCGAGGATGAAATTTATTGAAGGAGGGAAGAATGTAGCACCCCAATCTTTCATGGTATTCTTCTCTTTGAATAATATAGTAGTGTGTGTTGTACGCAACTTCGAGTTCTAACACACACCACAACCAATCAAACTAGCCGTTATAAATAGTAATACCCACTTTTTGAAATTTAATACATTTTATCTTTCAAAATAGACTTCATTTTTGGAATATTAATATCTAAAGTATCATAGGGTGAATTTTTGGTACTTTTATGATAACATTCATATTTTTATGAATAGTGAAAATTACTAAATATTAATTAAAAACAACTTTTTTAATCGAAATAATTAATAGTTATAAATTATGAATTTGAGTGATTTTAGAGTTTAATTAGATTATATTTTTACCATTTAATCCAATGTTGTTTGTTCTATATAAATTCACATTTAAACTAGACATAAGCAAGTGCCAATCTTTTGATAGTTATTATCTCTTAAGAACACACTTTTCGTTTTAACAACAGAAATTAATTTTAAATTAATTACTTCCACTTATATATTTTTAATTTAGAAAAATGGATTCGATATTGAGAATCAGGAGGTCCAAATTGTGTAGAGAGGTAACTTTTATTTTTAGACATTTTGAATAATTACTTACCGTGGTTAAAGGATAAATCCGATAAATAAGGATAAAAAATAATATTATAATAATAAGAAATTACGCTAAAACGTGTCCTAACCCTATTGGTTGATACATGTCCGGCCATGGGAATATTTGGGTCGATTTTGGGACCCCATGGATCCACTTGTAAATGATAATGAAACTTTATATTAATTAAGTTAAAGTAAATACAAAAAAGACATAAGCATATATCTTTTAGCAAAACAATTTGTACATAGGGTTATATATGTTATATTTTTGAATATAAATATTCATTAAGAATCTAAAAATATTCCCTATATAATGGTATTTATTTTATAATTTTTAGACATTGAATAATGAAATTTATTTATGACACAATAATGATGCAGTATTTTCTTTATTAATGAAAGAATCAAATAATTAGTATTATAAATGTTAAAATAAATATAATTTAAAAGTTTTGATGACATCCACGAATTTTATTGACCAAAATGACATTTTAGTATTTCTTAAATTAATTTTGTTCGAATTAATAAAGTTCTACGACTTTAAAAAATTCAATTATTAAATAGTTTCAAAATTTCCATAAAAGAGTTTTTAAAACAAATATTATATTATTAATTCATATTGTATTCCTAAAAGTATAAGGTTCGTCCAGAGGACTTATATAATAATATTTTTATCATTAATGGACCACTTGGGGGTATCTTGGAAGTATATAGTAAGTTTATTAACCATATAATATAAAAATACAAAGTGACATGGTAAATGTCAAACTATTTAACTAAGAGTTAAATATAAATGATAAGGTTAATATAGTAACCCAAACCTGTATAAAATCTATTGGATGAAATTATTTCGACCCATATCCACCTTATACTTTGAATAATCGACTTTGGAGCCATTATAACCCCAATATTAATTTATTATAAAATAATACTTTATGTTTTTTCTAAAGAGCCCCTCCTCCCCCTTATAAAATGACACCACTTATAACCAATTATTCATACCTTAATATCCTTTTGGTTCATCCAAATTATGCCCAAATACCCTCTCAACAATCATCCCTTAATCCTAGAGGCATTCCTTTAGTCAGAAAGCCAACCTAAGGAGCCCTTTTGATCAAATCAAAAGGAAGAACCCGAAGAAGAGGTAATGTTTTCACCACCCTCTTTCAAGTTCCTTTCTTCTTCAACTTCTTATTTCATTGTTATTTCCATTATAAAATAATAACTCCAGTATATTATATATAATTTGATGTAATTATAAATATGGTACAACAATATTCAGTATTCTATCCATCCTTTTAATGACATGTCACCATACGTGCGTACGTACGGCTTACCGTCTCCATGTCATGGTGTAATTGTTATTCAAAACATTATTATTTGGATGGGTATGATAATGATGTTTAATTGATGTAAATAATAAATATAACATGATAATTATTCTGTATATTTGATATAAAATCTAATTATATATTATTCAAAAATCAAAAGAATGATATTGTCGCTCGTTCGTATGTACAGATTACCGTCTCCACGAACGCGGTGAGATTTATTCCTCATCATATCCATTGAAGACTAAATTTAATTTGATGATTAAAAATAATGTTTAGAGACATGATATAATTATGTATATTAATAATATTCATCACATTCATAACAAATATGGCTCACATAACAAAGAATATAAAGTAAAATGAATCTGTTAACACCCGAAACGACGATAATACTAAGATATTATCAACAAACCAATGTTAAAAGATCATATATGAGATCATATTAATGTATATGATTATTTTATAACTCAATAAAAATTATTTCACCATTATATAGGAGGTTAACCTACCCTCGACCAAGGAAAAAGTACAAGTAAGAGGTTTCTTATCTCACTTTTAGTTCCGTGAGATTTCCATTGTTCACCACTTATTTATTGCATGTGGTGTGTGTACTTCCCATGATTGTATTCATTGTGTAATATAATATAATTTATGGATATTTACATCATCATTGTATGATCCTTCTTTCATTGGGGTATGTTTCGTAAGTTACCAAATTGATAAGGGAATTTGAAATTTCAATTTCCACTCATTCAGCTTTACGCATACTTCATTGATTATTTTATTCCAAGATTATGTGTGGAATCACTATTCATTTGATTATGTCATAATTTCCGCTCCCCTTTCTATGGATATACTTTTTATACACATAATCACTCCATTGATAAATTCTCAAGTCATCAGTATGAACTTGATAAAAGTAATTTTTACTCAATCGCAATTTTTTGAGTTAAACATCCAATTCATTGATGTTGTTTTTACAAGAATATGTGTTAATGTCCTTTGATTGTTTTACGCTGAATATCTGATATTATTGAGTGTATTTGTATTTCTCACACATAATTATGTCGTTGATTTATCCTTAACCTAAGGATATGGCCTTTATGAGAGATTTCATCTCAATTTACATTCCATTAAGACTCCTTTATTGTTATACCCCAACGCACTTTTATATGGTGTATATAATGTACTTTGACATAGTATATCATGAATCCCTATATTTTCATGATATTAAAAAGTTTTTATTAACTCAGGTATTTGTATTCAAGTGTCTCTCTTTTGGTTAGGAACTCTAACTATAATATCATTTTAAAATGTTTTAAAGATCAATTATTCTAAATCTTGGTCATTAATGTCCATGTTTTAAAAATGGTTTTAAGGATTTATTTATATTGAAATTAAAGTTTTCAAATAAAAATTCCTTTTAAAAGTTTCAAAGTGGTATGGGACACATTGATTCAAAAATCTATTTTAAATGTCTTCTTGACAAATAGTGTGACTTTTAAATGTTTTCAAGATAAAGTGGGATATTTCTCTCAATAATTGGATGATTGTTTTAATCTATGTCAATATCCATCATTATTGTCAATTGAGGTTAATATGATACAATAAAATCTTACATATTGTATCTAATGAGTTATTTTTGACTATGGATGTGCTATTTTTATACCATTCATGGATTGTGGTTAAATTATTGGCATTTCGTATGCTAGTTTTAATAAGAATGTTTATGTTATGTTTAAACATGTTCATATGAGGAGTGAATTGGAATTAGTATGTGATGATTGGAGCCCTCTATAGCTCCCCGATGGATCAGTAGATCTCATGAGTCAAACTAGTCTCTTGGCACGAGGCCTTGACAAAATCTTATTTGTAGTCTTGGCCTGAGGCCTTGGCTATGTGGTTATGATAGTCTGACATTATGTATTCCATCATTATGAAAGTGGTTATTGATATTGCATATGATTATTCGACTAGTAGAATATCCATGTGGATAAATAAATGGAATTATTTCATTTTATCTTTTCCATATTATGTTGAAGTTCAAGTTTAAAAGGCTTTTGTTTTAGTTATACATTGCCTTAAATGTTTATGATTATTTATGAAAGTTTACACTATATTGTTATCCATACTGAGCATCTGAGCTCACCCATTTCAATGTTTTATTTTTCCCAATATGTGAAGAAGTAATTTATGAATGACCTGTAGGGATAGTATGAGGGGATATGAAGACAATATGTTGTTGTAGTAGTTTTCACTTTAAGATGTAATGTAAACTTTATGAATGTATCTAGTTATTCCAAGGCTACTAAACTAATCGGTCTTTTGAGACTTGATCTTTTGTGATCATGCCAATATTATGTAATAATGCACCAACACTAGGTAACTGGGGTTGGGTAATTACATACGCTTTCATGGGATTTTGAGATATGAATATTTTTAACAATTATTTTTTAGAAAAGAAAGAGTGGATGTCAATTCAAAAACCTGATTCTTTATGCACATGAATCATCAAAGCTAAATAATTTCCTCACATGGACTTCTATAGTGTTAACCTTATCCCCCACATCACAATTTTATGGAGAAGTATATGGGGATCAAATTATCTTCTTTAGAAGGGTATTTATTGGAGTATTTGGAAAAAAATCCACATTCAAGATCTAGAGGTACCCTTGGCTTTCTGACAACAGTAGGGTGAATGTTACATCCTTATAAGTTTCAGAGTGGGATGATGCCATGATCTACTCACTATTTAATGATTCTAGAAACAAATAGTGAACTAAAAAAATGAAAATTTGTTTAATAAAATACATAAAAGTGTTATTTTGAGCATCCCATGTGTGGAATATATGGTTTAGGTCATACTATGTTGCTTCCAAGAGTGATTGAGAAGCTAAATAGTTAAATATGGATTTGTGATAGCTCTTAGAGTGAAAAATCTTGAAGATTATGTGTTTTGGATGTTTTTTTGGCATTTGGAGGGCCCTACCGAAGTCTAGTATTTTTGTTGTCAATCCTGTACTGGAATCCTCCCAACAAAATTATTCCTCTCATTCTATTTTTTATTCAATGATCCATCTTGTTCCATTTGAATGGCCATGTTAGAATATCTTATGCATGATATTTTTCACTATCAAGGGGATAAATCCATATGGTGTGGATGGAATTAAAATTTAGATACCTAGACTCCATTAATTAAAAAAACACACATTCGTAAACATTACGTCATTTTTCTCTGAAATGTTTCTCCATCCTTGGGAGTCTAAGAATGAACCCAGTTAAATAGGAATTCATGTAAACAGAATGGAATTACCTAAAATCGAGTAAAGAGATGTTACAATTCACACCTATAATCATATTCTTGATATGGTATCCATCATTTTTCACAATTCTAATCATATCATATAATACATAAAATGAACTGTTTCCCTTGTATTAGCTACATTCTATATTTCTCTACATTTTGTTCAGCATTTATAACTGTGATCTACTACATAATAAATCAAGCATTCTTCAAACTCCTATAGACTAATTAACCTTATATAATAATAACATAAACATAGAAAATTTATTTGATAAGAGTCATATTCTTGATATTTTTAAAATTTCACGAACTCTTTAACCCCATCCTGATAATATTTTATTATTTGATTTCCATATATACCTTTTCAATTCATATACATCCTATTTTCTTCAATACTATTAATATTTAAATAAATAAATTAATAAGAAAATGTGTGAGCATAGAACCCTAAAAGGCTATTATTAAAGAATTTTTTAAGCTATGTGAATACATTATTCTAAGATAATAATAGATGAATGATGTGTATTGATATTTTTTTATAGTGGTACAAATAATTTATGGAAGGAAATGTATGATATATATAAAGTTACAAATAATCAAACTAAATTTTTATCTAAAAAAAACAAATATCAATGATCTTTTCTATAACATTTATTGGTGGGAGTAAAACAAAATAGAGGGGTTGATGTTTATTCATTTAAAAAGTTGGTATATCGTAGGAAAAGTGATGTTTTAGTGATAGTTTTATTAGGTTCCAAAGTTGATCATTTTTCAGATGAAGAAAACATTGATTTGGCCTAATCACCTTGTCTTGAGGACCCATCATTTAAAGAAACTCTTGATTTTCTTTTGGTTTTGAAAAATAAAACATGGGGTACGTCTCAATGGGATGATAAGACAATGTTAATCAGAAAAAACAGCAAAATGGTGACTTATATAAATCCAATGATGATTAGAATGAGTGAATATGGGGCCAAAAGTAAGAATTAAATGAATAGAAATTCCCACCTACTAATTAGAACTGATTTTATGATGAAAGTGGAAGGAATCCTCAATAGGGTCAGTAGGGGGAATCAACTACTATGATTGAAAATTTATGGGCCCCATCCTATGAGGGAAAAAAGTACAGGTGATGATAATCCAATTATTGGAATACATTCTAAAAATAGACAACATTTGGAGATATTCATTTTATAGTAACAAGTCATTATTTATGATATTGAACTAGGATGTTCAAATTTCATTTCAAATTGAAGAAATTTTTTTGATGTAGTCTCTGATGAAAAAAATGTTAAAATAATATAATTATTTTAATAAATAATTATGAAATACCAATTTTGAATTTTCTATTTCTACAAATTATAATGAAAATGGAATCTTTAACTATAATTGAATGTATTTTTATTGGACTTATTGATATAGTTTTGTAGATTTGGTTAGAATTTATTGGGAATTATTAGGTTATGCATCTGATTCATCTGGGCCCACATATGAGAACATTCATAAATAATTATGTATGAGTAAATCATTTTATAATTATTACATTAGTAATCACCTTCATAAACCACGTATGAATCATATAATAAGGAATTTATTAATATTTTCATTTCCTAGGATTTCCCAGTCGTTATACCTATGGTAAAAATGTGTATAGGAGGTTGGCACCCAAAAGGGAATAGTTATGACCTTTCCCACAATCACGTATTCATGTGGTTTTGTGGAGGTATCATAGTTTCCATTATTTTTTTTATTATGGAGTTGATGATTTGTAGCATAGTGTAGTGGTTTATAGGGATAGTGATGATAATAAAACAAATAAAATTCATGGTTTTATTCTATTTTCATGGTGTATTTATAGGAAATTTTGTATTCTAATATGCAAAGTGGATTTGAAGGCTTTCAATGAGAAGATGAGATGCAATTCAAAGAAGGAAGTTCAAATTCTAATTTCTAGAGTTGAAGGGAAGATATAAGAGATATTTGAAAGATATATTTACCCTTTGAGATATAATTTTTTCAAAAAATAATATGGTTGTGGGTAATACTATGGAATCCAATTAGGAATTGGGGGACTGGACTTATAGTCGTCTCACATAAGAAGAATTTGGCTGATGATGCATAATAAAAACAAGAAAAAGAAGATTAATGCGAAAAACTATCAACCAATAAGTTTTAGAGGGTCAATTCATACAATAAGTTCAAGGGGGAGTAGTTGTATAGTTTTTGTTATATGAGAGATATTTAAAACATGAAGAAATGAATTCTTATAGGGTTGAACTTATATGATCATGATGGTTTTTGTCAGGTATTTCCAAAAAGTAATAGGAAATATGATATTTATCAGTACTAAATTAATAGGCACAAATAAAATAAATATTTAGTAGTGCTATAAATTTAGGTATAATAAATATAGGTTATATCAACACATTATTTTATAAAATATAATTTTATCAATGTTTTTTGTAAATCACAGACATTTTTTTAAAAAAAAATTATAAAAATTTTCAAAAAATATATATTAAAAAGAATTATTTTTAAAAGAAGTAAAAAATAAAAATTAACATTATTAATAAATATAAAATCTTAAATGAATGTATTTTAAAAATGATATAAATTGTCTAATTAAAAATGTATATAGTTCAAAAATATTAAAAAAATTATTGGTTTTTTAATTGTATATATTATTAAAAAAATTATAATTTTTATATATTAAAATTAAAATTAACTCATTTTGAAGATATTAAATCATAGTAAACAAATAAAAAAAATAATTCATATGATTAATTTTATGAATTTTAAACCTGTACAAAAAATGATTAAAAAATTAAAAAATTAATTTAAATAAATTAATTGTATACATTTCAAAAAAATTAAAAATATTATAGACAAATAAATAAAATTGAATGGATATTAATCATATAAATTAAAAACATATTAATAACAGTCAAAAATAGGAAATATATCATGACTTGACCCGTAGAGGCCTGAGTGTGAAAACCATGGGCTTGGCTCTCATAGGCTTGGGGCTATTGACCGGTTCCAAGTAGGCATATCACACACATGGGAGGTATTAGCCTAAGTATCCATACACTAGTGATGATAAAATTTTAACTATGTAACAATGAATGCATCACATCTATCTGTAATAGATTATGAAGAAACTATGGAATGTACAGAACTCCAAATACAATCCCACCAAATTGTGTAAAGAATTATAACATGATAAATGAAATAAATGAATTTTTTTATAAAAGAGCTCCAAAAACTAATCAGATAATCTAGATCACTATTCTATGCATACACCTTGTCCTGTTATGAAAAATAGGATAAGTGATACAATAATAAAATAACACAAATATTGATATTCTCGTGATAGACACTCAGTCTAAAATTTCACAACCATACTTCAAGACTAAGATTATACCGAGGTATCCAGATAATGATTTATTATAGGAGGACTCACTCCTTGGGTCTTGTTATCACTAATGGTGCTCATCCAAGAAGTTGGTTCTTGTCAGGCCTTACTATGATGTCCTATACACTGGAACTCAATATATTTAAATACACATATAGGGGATTTTACCTAGATCCTATAGGGGATATCAATCATCCAACAAGATTATCCTCCAAGATAGGGAATCATACCCATGTATGTTGGTCATTTGATACTGAGAACCCAAACTATGGATAAAAATTAGAATGAGGAACAACTTTAGGCCTAATAGAGAATACCTTCTCCAATCTGCTAAATGGATCCTAAAATCCAATGAAAGGAATAGATACTGAAATTAATCTCATTAGAGTATACTAAAGAACTCATCCTGGAACTAGGAAACTCACCCATACTGATCTAACATAGGTAACATACCCAACTCTTAGTCTAAAGGGAATGTACTCAATTGAATCTCATCATGACTGAAGAGAGAAAGTGTCTCACACTACCTTGTAAGTACATGGCATGTATTGGGGGAACACATCATTTTCCTTTAAATTTGATCACATTGTGTCCTTACCCATGTTCTCAACCCATTCCTATGTAATATTGGTCATGACTATGTACCTACAAAAGTTATTTTCCATGTGCGTATACTAGCCTGAGTACCTGGGTGTGCCTCTGTACCTTGTTTTTTCCATGTAATAGCAAGTTTTCTTGAATGTGTATCTATCAATGCACCCTGGGGTACATGCTGAGGCACTAAACCTAGATCCCATAGCACATGACATGTTTCAAATATCAAATTATCCTTATCTATACACACAAACCATAACGGCATAGAAGGAGTACCACAAGGTGTGTGTTCATCGAACTACATGTTGTGTAGTCAGGAATTTTCTGAAAATTACATACTATTCACATATCATCTTCCAGATCCACTTGGACATCAATCAAGACGATGATTATAAATTTGATATCAAATCCAACATCGATTGAGCCTTTCCATCACTGCTGGCTAGATTCCTGCCATCTAATCCACCCATTAATCCTCCCAATTGCAGTACATATCCTGAGAAGTTGAAACTGAAAAATAAGAATCAATTGATTTAGCAAAAATACATATCAAATAATCAACCATTTTCATCACATATCGATCAATACATCGATCATGAACCTAAACCTGTGGTATTGATTTGTTTTCCTGAAGAATATTCATGCAAAGACCATACATAGAATATTTGTCAAACCACTAGATAAAATAATTTCCAGCGATGAATGTGAGAATAATGATAGAAGAAATCAATGAAACACAATCGTGGAATGAACCTCATCCAAAATTCAGGTTGGTCATTATTTTTTTCATTAGTATTATGAATTAAGAACCAATGAATAATCAACAAATAAATTAACCAGAAAAATAAATCAATTATTGATGTGCGAATCAATTCTTATGGGTAGAATTGATCGACTTTTGATGTGGGATAATAGAACGAGATTAATCCACCTAAACTAAACATCCTACCTTTGTCATGGATCAATATTTTGTGAATAAAAAAATATATCCCATCATCCTTGATGAGATACACAACTCTATTGCACACCGATCGTCGATCAATGATCAGGTCATTGTTCTTCCATGAACGATCCTCCAACAAATCATCTCATGACACCTAGAGTAATGTGGCTTACCCTAATATTTACACATAAATAGGTATTTATAGAGGATTAATTTTGTTCTGGTATAATTAAATAATTAAATAAAATAACTTACTTATTTAATTATTTCTCTCACAATGCGCTCAATCCAACCCCCTAACAGCGAAAAAGATTATGTCGTACCTAGGGTAAAACCCCACTCTAAACTCAATAAAAGTATGAGATTTATTATCAGAGTCTTATTACAAGAGTTATTCTACATTATCATAAAACATTCATGAGAATTATAATAATATATTTAATATTTTAATAATATAAATCCTTAGTCCCTAGGCCTTGGAATATCATTTTGTCTCAGTTCATTGATTTAAAAATAATGCATATAAAATAAAAAATTCATAAATAGAAAAATCGTAGTTTTTTCATTCTCCACACCTTATGTATTTTAATCTTTAAAATTGAAAAATTATACTCAAACAAGTGAGGGTACTGTGTTTCATCTAGGTCTCTCATTCATATGTGCTCTTCTGAAAACTCATCTATTGCTAATGGACACACACCTAAGGAATCACATTCCCATAAATGATCCTCTCCTCTAGATCCTTAATCTCCATTGGGTACTCTAAAAAGGTAGATACATACTCGATGTTCAACTCATTCCAGTTGATAAAATGTGAGGGGTCATGCACATACTTTCTCAGTTGTGACACATAGAAGATGTTGTGTACCCGGTCTAAC
This sequence comes from Viscum album, assembly GCA_963277665.1. Taxonomy (NCBI): domain Eukaryota; kingdom Viridiplantae; phylum Streptophyta; class Magnoliopsida; order Santalales; family Viscaceae; genus Viscum; species Viscum album. The sequence continues at coordinate 308,773,815 of OY728133.1, read as the reverse complement.
TATTGTGGTAGATCTAAGAGGTATTCTATCTCACCAAATCTATATAGTATATATAATGGGATAATGAACCCAGAATATAAAATTCTACCCCAACCAAATATCTATAATCCACACTGATTTGATACCTCCAAGAACACATAGTCTCCCTCTATGTACATTAAAGTCATCTTCTTCCATTCTGCATAAGACTTCTAATCGATATGGGTAGTCCTCATCCACTCCTGGATGATATGAACCATCTCTATCATGGTACATACTAACTCTAGGACCATGTTTCTTGAATCTCCTAGATCATCCAAACATAGCGGTGACCTACAAGGTCACCCACATATGGACTTGAATGGTAAAATACCGATAATGGAATGGTAGCTATCGTTGTATGAAAACTCCACCAATGATAGGTTATCCTCCCAACTATGACCAAAGTCTAACATTCAAGATCAAATAATTTCATTTAGAAACGAAATGGTATGCTCAGTCTATACTTCAGTATGAAGGTGAAACATCTAACTAAAATGTAACTAAGTCATAAATTACTCCTGAAAACCTATCCTTAATTGAAATGTGAAGTGAGAATCAGGGTATGGAATGATCATCAAGGGAACTTTTTAGGACATAATATCTCTTTCATATAAAGGCACACAAAAAATCAACTAATCTCAACTATCAGATAGCTTATATGTGGACTGACTTAGTGAGTTAGTCTGTGATCACTCATATGGAATCATTTACTCCAGAAAATAATTGAAACCCTATCATGAAGTCCATAGATATATCATAAGACATCCAATCAATAACTTCAAGGGGTTGATCTAAACCCATGGTAACCTTATCCTTATCCTTAACATGATGAAAATTATTGAATTAAGAGGAAAAATCCGTAATAGGTATCTTTATCCCTAGCCAACAGAACTATCATCAAAGGTCTTGGTATATCTTTTCCACACCTAGATATAATAATAATGGCGAGGTATGAAACTCTGTTAGAACTATCTATATTTGGAAAATTTGTACCATAATTCTTTCACTGAAAGGATCAATATGCTCCACTCCTTAAAAAATACATCATTAGCATGTACGGTGGATATATTATTGGGTAGGGTCTCATATATGGTCGGTATCTCAAACTTCTTCCTCCCTAACTCACTGAAAAAGTGTAGGAGTAAAAACCATCAATTGGAGGTAGGTTGCACCAATATCATCCACAAAGTACAACTATAAAGAGACTAACTACTCTGATGCCTATCTCACCAACTGCGAACAAGATCTCCTACTAAGGGAATACAAAACTGTGTTACCCTTTCTAGGAGTATAGAAAACATCAATATAAAAATCCTAGAGGAACATAAGTAACTACCTCTATCTCAAGTTAAGATCCTTCTATAGGAAGATACACTTGAGATTTTTTTCCTCATTGTTTAAGATAAATCTCTCTGCCATAAGGTAATGTCTCCACATCATCAGGATGAAGACCTCCACTGCTAACTCTAGGTCATGGGTCATGTAGTTATCCTCATGGAATCTCAAATACCTAGATCTAAAGTAAATAAATAATTGTATATTCATCAAAAAACAACAATGTCTAGTACATTAGGAATCATTGATCACTGCATACTCAATACCCTCCTCTGAAAGTTTTAAGAGGGGAGCACTCATCAACCAGTTGTATCAACTTCTGAAAAGACTTATGGAACCATTTTTTCCATAAAAAATTCTTCCCATTTTGTATTAAATATATCAAGGGGATAAAAATATAGATAAATCATGTAAAGTTATTTAACAGTAGCCTTCCAACCCAAATGAACCTCGTATCTGTATCTTAGTCTTGGGTGGATCACAGGATAGCATCGCCTTAACCATGGTTGAGTCCATGGTTACTCCAGCCTTTTAGACGATGTGTCCCAAAAAGTGGACCACTCGAATAAAGAACTGACACTTTGAGATATTACCATAAATTTGGTCCTCTCAAAATATGCATAGAAACATACTCAAGTGCATCGCATGCTCTCCCTTCGATCCCGAGTACACTAGGATAATATCGATGAAGAGTACCATGAAATTATCAAATAAGGGATGAAAAAAATGATTCATGAGTTTGATAAACACTATTGGGGGTCCTTATTCCTAAATACATCACCATTTACTCATATTGGTTGTAGAGACATTGGAATGAAATCTTTTTTATATCCATCTTACGAACATAGATATGGGGATAACCCAATATAATATCAATCTTGGAGAACTATACCGCTCCTTTAAGAAGGTCGAAGAGATCAACAATACTTGAAAGTGGAATCTTATTATTTACATTTATCTGGTTTAGGTTATGGTAATCCATACATAAACTCAAGCTCTTATACAGATTCTTGTAGAAGAACACTGGGGATTCTCAGGGTTACTCACTAAGTCTCACAAATTCCATCTTCAAAAAATCCTTTAACTACACCTTTAGTTCATGAAGCTTCATGGCAGCCATCCAATATGTTGAAAAATATATCGGGGATATCCCTAGGTGTAATTATATGAAAAACTCAATCCCTCAATGTGGAGGTAATACTAGAATTTTCTCAATAAAGATATCCTCATACTCTGCCATAAGTACATGGAACTGAAATCTCACAAAATCTAATACATCAAGGGTCATACTATCTAGATGGTGGGTAATAAGTTGTATCCTTGTGCACATGATCACATCATACTCTATATGGAATTCTCTCTATCCAACGATGTAATTTTTTTTTTGCATCACTATAGATGCATAAAATACTATAACGAAAATAAATTGACTTGTGAATGAACTTTATAGATACAATACATATAGATAATGACATCAAATGACCTAATCATGGAAATGGAAAGGTCCCATTAAAAACACTCACATACTAGATTCTAGTCAAACTACCAAAAAAAGTGTGTGATCATTGAATCTCCTTCAGTGGGAGTATCCAACCTCAATGGTTTGGAAAAAAGCTCCACCGGTAACTCTAGGTCTTGAATAAAAAATATGGAAAGAGAGTAATGTTCTGTACCGATGTCTATAAATACAAAAAAAACTAAGGTAGAAAAGACACATACCATACCTCGACTGTTCCCTGGAGCATCTAGGTCTAAAGTCTACAAATCATGTTGTTTCCATCACACTAGACCACTAGCTTCCTAATCCTATTTTGGGACACTTAAGAGTGGGGTTACAATAGATCAAAGTTTCTTCCACCTCTTTCCACTCTCATGTCTCCTCTTCCATGTATGCCGCCCTTCAGACCTCCCTAATCCACATGCTACCTTTTCCTAGGTTTTACCTCAACAATCTCCCTATATTTCACTTGATGGTTTAAGAAATATCATGCAAGATAAAAATTCTTATCATAATAGTAACACAACATCTCTCTTGGATTGAAGGATCCATCAAGATAACCATGAGTTATGGATCCCCTATCATGTGACTTCCTACGGAAGTTTCGTACACCCATGGATCACTGTGAAGGTCACTGGTTTCCTATTACCAAGGTCTCATCCCCTATGTTACCACCACTGGAACCCACTATCATCATCTTCACATTAAATAAACTCTCCACCAACAAGAAATTCTCTATAAATCCTGCCTAGATGGGGATATAGAGATATACCACCCCACCTCATATATCCCTGTGAAGACTTCACTCAAAAGTTTTCATATGGAAGAAAGAATCTATGAATATATTCATATATTACTTCATGATGTTGGTGATTCCCTCCATGTACTCAACCAATTTCAAGCTACTCTAATAAATCTCTAATAGCTACATGATGCTCACAAACCATAACATCGTGAGATGGAACTCTTCCCTTAATAGGCACTCAAACTCTGTCTAAGTGATCGTTGACTTGTCATGAGTCTATGCCACTAGACTCCACAATCACTCTATTAGAACATGATAAAGTATTGGTTATAGAACCACCAACTAATAATAATGTGTCCTCAGTAGGTGGAAAAAATTAATCCAAAACTTATAACCATTAATTGGATGTTTAATGATCTAGATCACCTTGAAACCTTATGGGTTTCTATCGTTAAAACTAAATAAGTTCTCTTAGTATATGCACATCACATACTGGTAATACCAGGATACCTGGATACTCAACATGTGGAGATAAGACACTAAAATCACCCAATGTAATTACATCCTACATCGGTCCCTATACCAAAGCTTCATCACTAGGAAAATCATCATCATGAACATGATGTGTAATCCATGTTGGAAATCGACTTAGAGGAACCCTAAAAATTCAAGAAGTTCCATAGTTAATGAGAATATCTAAGGAGATAACACAAGAAGGGAATGGAAACCGAAACCAATTCCTATATGATTAATGTACCATGGATTTCCCTACAACTAGTACCTACATGTATCAATTCAACAAGAAGGTTATCGAAGTCCTTGTGAGTCAATACGTTGGCCACCACACCAAAACTGGACACCATATCCTATGATCCAAGATTGAAATAATTTAAAATTGTTTCCCTAGTTCCCAAATCAATCATTAAAGTCTCATATCCTAAGGTCAAACTAAAACCACTAATACCACTTAGTTAGGAACTGACCCACATTGCCTGAGTACGACAACCCCAAGCTCACCTCTAATAGGCCAGGGGATGGAGACCAACACCAAATATGCATATCCCACACATGAGAGTCATTATCCTAAGTACATATATACATGAAAACCTATCTATAAACCTATATTGAAAAAAATATAAAATATGTAACAACGCATTTATAATACATATCCCATTATATAGTACGTCATAATTCCAAGTCTACAAAGGAAAAAATACAATCCCACAAAAATATGTAAAGAGGTCCAACCTATTAAACGTAAGGATGGAATTGATGTCAAATGAAACTATTAGAACTAACTAGATTTTCAAGATCACTATGCACTTTCTTCTCCCATTCCTCATAGGAAACCATCAAACTGTCTATCATATGAAAAAATCACAACACATTCGGACCGAGCCCATGAAATGATGAGTACAATATATGAAGCAGGAGATCTTGGAAACTAAAAAAATAAAGCATCAAATATAGGTAATCTCATATCCAGGAAGTCATGTCAATTAGAATAATTGAAAAAATAATACAACCCAGATATAGCTATACTCAAGATAGGAATTTAATCTCAATGGTCACAACTATACTGTAAGCCTAGAATTCTTATGAGGCCTCAAGATAACAACCAATACTAGGATAAATCACTCTATGGGCCTTGCTATCACTGATGGAGATCATCTGAGAGGTTTCTAATCAACGGGCCCTTCCATGAATTTGTAAATGATATATATAAAAATATTTTTATATATATATGTGGGATATCAACTAGGTACTCTTGAAGAGGCCACACACCTTTAAAGTTTTTTTCTATTAAATATGGTATCACACCCGTGTAAGTTTCTCATGTGATACCAAGAAATATAACTAGGGATAACAATGAAAATAATGATCAACATCAAGAATCAAAGAAGAAAAATTTTATACTCTATTGAGGGAATCTCACCATATAATGTAAGAAATAGTTGGTGCACTAACCCTCATAGGATTTCAATATAGAACTCATTCCATAACAAAGTAACTCATCCATATCAATCTGAGAGAGGGAATTCACCCAACTCTTAGTCGAATGGGAATACACACAATTAAACTCATATTCACTAATGAACAAAAGGGCCTCGCACTAACCTAGAAGAATTGAACATTGTGTACTGGGGATAAACAGATTGTCCCATGAATGTAAGAACAAGCAGTGTCCTTTCTAATGATGCTAACCCTTTCCCATGTAATAATGGTCCTGCTCGTGTACCATCCAGAGTACCTGGTCATACCCATGTACTTGGTTGTGCCCATATAACTGGCCATGACTATGTACCAACCCATGATCATAGATGTGTATCTTCCTGTGAACCCTAGGGTAATACGCCGATTCAATAACCTCAAATCACATAGCATGTGACACATGTCCCATGGTGTGTTATCCTTACCTATGCGAGTAAACCCTAGTGCCACAGAAGGAGGACTACAAGGTGGGTGTTCATCGGAATACATGTCATGTATTAATAAATTTTATATTAATTCCATACAGTTCATGTGTCATATACCCATTTCACTTCTTCCTTGATCTATACATCAATCATGTCACATAAACCAGATCTAACATCATCTGAGCCTTTCGTCACTGGTGGTTGGATTCTAACCATCCAATCTGGCCATAAATTTTCCACATAGCACCACATCACCTAAGCGCTCATAACTGAAAACTTGGAATCACTTGATTCAGTCTCAATGCATCTATGATCATCCACTATTTTTTTACATCTCAATTGATCCATTGATCATAGACCCAAACCCGTATTATTGATTTTTTACACTGAATAATGGTCACACAATTGCCACATGATGGATATTGGTCGAAAGACCAGTCAAAAGAATTTCCAGTAATGAATGCATGAAGAACTGGGGGAGAAATCCATTAAACACTAAATCGAAACAAACCTTGAATTTTTTTCAGGTTGGCCTTGATTCATTTATATGAGGATGATGAACAAAGAACCAAATAATAATCATGAAATAAATAAACCACCAAATAAATCAATCGTTGATGCACGAATCAATTATTGTCGGGGAAATTTATCTACATTAGAAATGGGATAAAAAATAGGATGAATCCATAGATTCTAAATTTCCTACCTCAAATTTGTATCAATCATTGGAAAAGAATAGTTTTGTACCGCCATTGTTCATGAGATCCATAGCTGCACACCAGCCATCGATCCACAACTTGGTCGTCATTCCTCCAAGTAAGATCCTCCAATGGATCCTCTCTACATCCCCACGCTTATATAGCTAACCCCAACATTTAACAATAATAGGGTATTTATAGAGGATGAAATAGGTTTTTATACAAACAAATAAATAAATAAATAAATAAATTATTTAATTAATTATTTCTCCCATGATATCTCTCTATCGAAATCCCTAATACTGACAAAAATTATGTTGCACCTAGGGTAGAACCCCCATTTTGAACTTACTGGAGGTCTCAAATTTCTTATATGACTCCCTATTCAATAGTTATTTCACTTTTTAAGAAACATTTCTGAGTATGTTATTAAAATATTTCATATTTTTATAATATCAATTTTGGGCTAACAGGGCCTCAGAATCTCACACTGTCTGAGTGTTTGTCTTTGAAAACAATCCACATTCAAAAAGTTATTCCTAGAAAAAATTCAAGTCGGTAGAAAATAATTATGTTTAATCCATAAGATTAGCTACATTATTTTTAAACACATACGAAGTTGAAGAGAATATTTTAAAATGCATTTTAAAAAATAAATTATATAAATTTCAAACATTTTTAAAAAATTATAGGCCAATAAATATAATTTAATAAATATTTTTCATATATATTAGAAATAGATTGTTTTAATAATATTAAAATGGAGTTATAATTATTTATAAATAATAAAAAAATTCTAAATTATAAAATTGTTAAAAATTAATATATATTACAGATTAATAAATAATATTTAATGAAAAGATATTAAAAATGAGTAAATAAAATTGAATAAAATACAAGAATAATTAAAAATGGAAATTCATAAAATTAATTACATGAATTAAAAAAACACGTAAAAAATGAATTAAAATGAAGAAATATATAATATTAATTAGATAAATAATAAAATTGTTAAAAACTAATTATGGTGACTATAGTTTAATATTAATAATTAAATTAAATAAAATAAAATTAAATACATCCATATATTCAGTATTAATTAATTAAAATAAATATGATTTCATGATTTTATTAATTAAGTAAAAAATAAAAAATTAGTCAAAATCTTTTTTACTTTCCATATATTAAAAATAAATTTAAAATAATAACTTTATTAACTATATAAACACAAAAATGGTGTTAGGGATGATGTACATTGGGGATAAATTTCTAGCCAACATGGTGTGGGTTGGAGATAGTCTTATAGGAATCAACTATATATATTTCAAACATATTAAAATATTAAATCAATTAAAAATGAATAAATATTAATTATATAAATTACAAAGATATTGAAAATATTGAAAATTACTAAATAAATATGTTAAAATTTTAAAAATTCATAAATTCAAAAAAGATTAAAATTCAATAATTATCAAAATTTAAAAATAATAAAATAATAATAAAAATGAATTAATAAAATTAAATAAATTAAAAATATAATATAAAAAACATAATTCCTAATACTAATTACATGAATTAAAAACACATAAAAATGAATAAAATAAATTATTAATTAATAATAATATTACAAATTATTAATGTATACACTGTATTGATTTTATATAGAAAATATAATTAATTATAAACATTTAGAATTTTTAATAATTATTAAAAATATTATTATTTAATTAAAAGTATAAATATTTAAGAATGTATAAATAAATATAAAATTTGAATATATTGTAAAAATATTAAATGGATATATATTAAAAATGAATAAATTTTAGATTTGAATAAATTATAAAAAATACTAAAAAAGGAGGGATATTAAAAATTAATAAATAACATTAAATGAATAAACAAACATACACACACACACACAAACATACAGATATACATGCCTATAAATAGACATGGACAAACACATACACATACACACATGCACATGCACATACACATACACATACACATACACATCCACATAGACGTACACATACACATACACATACACATACACATACACATACACATACACATTTTCATGACCCGACCCTACCCGGGCTTGAGCTACTACTTCCCCAAGCCCGCCTCCATAGGCCAGGGGCTGGCGACCAGCGTCGAAGGCTAAACAACTCGGGGAGGCCTTTGCCTAAGTACCTGTACACACACACGCAACACACTCAATGAAAAAGTGCAGAGTAAAAAAGGAAAGTAAAGTACCAACTACTATAAATAAACCACAAAGTGCATCGACCACTAAATAGTACAAAGTAAAAGTTGAAGGTAAACTAAAAAGAAAAAGGTCAAAACACGCGCCCAACAAGAAAAGTTCCACAACCCAGCAATAGGTAAAGAAAAGCAAACAGATGGGAGGGTCCCACACCTGGAACCCGACTACGACCACCACACATGGTCCAAACTCCCGAACTCCTAAGCTCCACTGAAGTCACGACCAACATGTCCGTCGTTTGCAAGGGCACACCAAGTGTGGGAAAAGACCAAGTAGGGGTGAGTATAAAAATACTTAGTAGGATACCCCGAAGGCTTGAGGGAGAAACAAAAAAGGTACCGAATGGTGAGAAGTAGACAGAACAGAGAAAAGTAAAGGAGTACAACCGAGAGTGAAGTAAGGAGTACAACAACGAGTGTAGTAGAGTAACAGTAGAGAGTCCAGCTCAACCCAACAAGAGGAAGGAAGTAGACTCATCCAGACATAATGAGATGGAAATGGGGAGAAGATGAACTTCCCGTCGAGTCTTCGCTACCTATCGCAGGAGAGTAGACTTGTCCAACCATGAGAAGATAGACACGAAAAGCACGTGGCATACCCCACGCATCTTCTCCTTTCCTGGAAGGAGAGTAACCAAAACCAAAGGAGTGTGTACTAGAACAAGGTATATACATAAATATATGCTCTGTCAAGAAACCCGAACAAGTTCATAAGGGGGTCTTTGTCCTGTAGCTTAGCCCAAGAAAGTGAGTAGCCAATAGTCCCAGAAGAAAACGCATTGATGCCCAGCATCCCACATGTCTTCCTTAAACTGCAATTCAAGGGGATCAAATCACCACACCTTGACACTATCCGATTTGGGAGGCACTCACTTGCCTGCACAGTTTTAGGTCGCGTCTCAAGGGCGCATCTCGGTGGGTAAATTTCCCCTCGTACTTGAGAGTTATGGGGGAACGTCAAGCCACACCTCACCACTGCCCCACAGTCAAGAGGTCTCCTCAAAGTCGATAGGCAACCCCCTGCCCAACCCCGCTGGAGGGTAATCCCTGGAAGTCGATGTGTCCCCACTAGAGGGAGACCTGGAAAAAGTCGTCGACAGCTGCCACACTTCCCAGTCCCCTAAAAGGGTAATCCACTGGAGGGAGACCTGGCTAACGTTGTCGTCGAGTCCCAGTTCCTAGTCCCGTAAAAAGGTACTCCACTAGAGGGAGGCTCGGAACCGTCATCGGGGACCACTTCCCCGATCAGCTGAAGGTAAAGCTAGCATCGGGGACCACTTCCCAGCCCTACTTGAGGTAAGCCCGACATCAGGAACCACTTCCCAACCCCGATGGAGGTAAACCCGGAACCGCTCTGGCCATCCCTGCTGGATGGTACTGCTCGGTGAACACTACTGTATTGGCCATCCCTACTGGACGGTAAACCACTGGCCATCACTACTGGATGGTACCACACTGGCCAGCCCAGCTAGAAGCAACATCCTGGCCAGCCCTGCTGGAAACAACCTCCTGGCTAGCCTTGCTGGAAACAACCTCCTTGCCATCCCTACTGAAAAAAAACCTCCTGGGTATAGGATCAATGCCCGCATAATGTGTTGGTCACACCTAATCCACAAGAACTCTTCCAGGGATCACGAATCAACTCTACCGGCCAAACCATCGAGAACGGAACCAGGGGAAAACCACTCAACCATGCCGGTCGAAACCAACATGAACAGGACCATGGGGAAACCCACTCAACCCTACTAGTCAAACAAATGATAACAGAACTAGGGTAAACTCAACTCTGCTGGTCAAACAAATGATAACAGAAGGACCCCCCTACGTCGCGAGAGGTCAAGGGTACGCAAAGTAGAACACGACACGCACATGGGGCCCACACGACGTGTGGACCCAAGTAAACTCCAACCAAGAGCACAAACTTTATCAGGTATTAACAACCACATATACCTCCAAGTGTTCCTGTATACTCCCCGAGTATACCACATTTCCATCCCAAAGGCTATCGTGCAAACGACACCCAACGTCAATGCAAAGGGTGCAAACATAACAACTCCAACATGCCACCTCATCGGTCCTGGCATGGCCAACTACATCTCTTCAAGCATTAATTCACTCACATGGGAGTGCATGCGATCACACGCTAAGGGTTCTCAACAAACACCGCAGGAAGAACCACCGGTACACCTTTCAAGCTTCCACATTTAAATGAGGTCTCGAAGGAGACTCTGCACATCCACATGGATCGCACCATCGTAATCCCCGTGGAAAAACATGCAAGATGGACTATCTACTCGCCTCCAATAGTTATCCAACGGAAAAGTCACCAACACCGACTTACGCCTGAACGGCATCCCATGGTCCTGATCCTCGGCCCCAAAAATAGTTGGGAGCATCACACCATTGTGATCCCCTCAGGAAAACACGTCAAAAGGACTACTCACTTGCGTGGAACGAATATCGGGAGAAAAAGATGCATTTCGCCGTATCGTACCCGAGCGGTGCTTCGTGGGACCCACATCCCGGTCCCGAAGCACAACGAACGGATCGCATCGTTGCAATCCTCTCAAAAAATTACACAAGATGGACTATTCACTTGTCCAAAATAGACACCCGGTGATTAAGATGGAAATCATCGCCAACTCCCAAAATGGCCCTCGCGGGGCCCGCACCAGCATGCAGAATTAAAGCGGGCGGATTGAGCCAATGCAATTCCCTTGTAAAAACACCCAAAAAACTATTGCTCATACACCCCGAAACGACACCTGATGAAAAAGTTACAAAACACTACTCGCGTCTCAACAGACGGGCCATTGGGCCCATGCCTCAACTCCGGCTTCAACGCCTGAAACCACACTGGAAAACTAAACCTTAGCACCAGGGTCCCAACGCCACTGACGGCGCTCAAATAGGACGTCGGATGCGTCCCCTCCGCTCAAAACATGAACCCCTGGAAAAGCGTCAAACTACTTAAAGGCGTGTCACGCCTCCGAGGCCCCTCATTTCCGGAATTAAAACCCCCGAAACCATATCAAAAAGTTTGTCTCAATTTAAGGGACGCGTCACCGCATACGGTGCCCAAATAGAAATCCTTTCGGTGATTTATGATGTAAATCATTTTCAAAATAATAATAATAATAATACTATTATTATTATTATAAACTTTTTTTACTTTTTTTTATAAAACCTAGACCGGCCAGTTGGCCGGTCTCAACGCGTCGCCTAGAAGGACCCACATTTGCGGGTCCATTGTCTTCCAGCCGGGGTCCAAAGACCCCGTTCTTCTTCAGAAACGACCGTCCAAAGGTCCGGTCGGCCCGTGCTCCGCGCCCGGCGCCTGCAGCTGACGACCACCGCGACGACGCCACCTGGCCGCTTCGCCCCGCCACATCGCGCCGACCCACCGCCTGCCGCAGCGCTCACTGAATCCACCGCCGCCTGCACCCGGTCGACCTCCCTGGTCGACCGCAAGCCGCCCCCATCTAGCTCCACTGAAAAGAGCTCGTGCCACCTCCGCTGGATCGTCGGGCCACCGCGCATGCCGCCGGACCGGCCGGAAAACCGCCAGAAACCTCTAAAAACGCGTGAACTTCGCAGGAAGCTTGCGAACACGTCGTGACTCGGATTTTTAATCTGAAACATGTGTTGGGAATCTCAGAACCCGTACAATGAATTTGTGGACTTCATTCGACAATCAAACAACAATTCGACGCAAATAAATGAACTTGGGAGGAAGGTTCGGAAATTACAAAGCAAACCAAAACCTCCTACCTACAGGGGCGTAGCCCAACGCTTCACGGCGGATCTGCACCTCACCGCCATTTCTTCTGCCTTGATCAGATGAAGGGGGAGGAGGTAGAGGGGTTGAGGAGGGTTTTCTCTAGGGGATGCAAATGAGTGGAGAGGGAGAAGGGTATTTTATTAAATAAGATTTAATCATTAATTAAGAAACCCCTCCCAAAATAAGTCTGTGTTCGAAACCTCTAGCGCAGTTGACGTTAAGCCTCCTCTAGGGTAAAAACCACCCCCCCCCCCCCCCGCCCTGAGCACAACGGTGGTCTCAGAATTCTATTCTGAAGACCATTTCAAAAGTTATTAAACTCAACGCCCAAGGCCTCCAAATTACGAAAACGCCCCTGGCGGCATTTTTCACAGGATACCCGCACCCGCGAAAATTACACCCCTCCTAGGGTAAACGGCATGATCTGGACTCAACGGTGCCCTAGGTTTTCCAATCCAAGCCACTGTTTAATAGATACTTGAGTTTAACCATTAAACGAATAAATTAATTATTTTATTTATCCATTTAATATTCTGGTAATGGGCGAGGGGTCCAAACGTCCCGCACCGACATACTTTATGTCATTCCTAGGGTAAAAACCCCATTTTGGACCCATCCATACACTCAGATTTAGGATCCAAAGCACCGTTTAGAAGTTATCTCATTTATTTGGCGTGCCCAGTGTGAACGCACTAAAAATTTAATTGCGGCCACACTGGGGCTCAGAATCGAACACCGTCTGAAGGAACTGCTCTGGAATAATATCAAGAATATTTGAAAGTCTTTTATAGAAAAAACCGGGTTCTTAAATCATTACCTTCTTCAAGATTTTCGTCCCCTAAAAGCAAAACCAGGGAACAACTCATGGTATTAAGCCCGCACCTGGATCTTCTGTACCCAGAAGAACTATTGAACAGTTCTGCCCCACAGCGCATGGTCCAAAGGATTTGATCGGTTCATGTGAGGTTTGTTCTCTCCAATGTCGTGCAAAGGAGCATACACACTTCTTCTTGGGTGAGTCACGTGGGAGACGTCATGCACCCACTCCGGACTTTGGGGTTAGGGCAAGGCGGTAGGGAACCTCGCCATCCCTTCGCACGGTCTCGAACGAACCAAAGGCTCTCGGGGGTAGCTCACCTCCCTGACCAAACCCTAACGTCTCACACTGTGACTAGAATCACTATTTGGACCTGGGAAAAAGCCCAGTGATTCCCTCCTTCAGAATATCCATATGGTGAAACACCCAAAGATATCTGGTCACACAATATTTCACAGTCGATTTCTCAAAACCAAGACTCTCTTACATGCTCGGAAAGAGGAGGAGTCGACACCATCGACTAAAGAAAAAAATGGTCCCATTCCTTTTACCTTACCAACACAGGGTTACAACGACACCCCGTGCCACCCTGGTAACACCACAAGCAAGGAGCAGGGAGAAAATAATTTCATAGACAGAGTCTAACAATTATACTACAAAAAGTAGAAGAGTTGTAGAGTGTACCTTTTATCACCACATGCTCTGCAGGATCGTAGACATCCAAAGTTCGCGGTTATCTTTGGTCCCAACTGCCAGCTCCCAGAGCCTGACGTGGACCGCCTAGTGGGGATGGGAAGACCTCATAAGGTCATCCTCCACTTACATATCCTCCTGATCCTCTAATAGCACCAACTCTCTGGGCGCTCCTCTGATAAAGGTGCTGCCTCTGCCACGGTGGTGCACCTGCTGACTGCCTGATGTTCTCAGCACGCCTGGTCGGCCAGTCTCGTGCCAGGTGACCTCGCCCATCACAAGCATAGCACCAGTGCCCTTTTGGATTCCCTGGTGCCCTCCGGCACCACTGTGGTGTACGACCACGCCCCTGAGTCCGGTTTTCAGAAAGCCACCTGCGTCGAGGTTCTGCTTACCGACGCCCACTAGTTGTCGCAGACATCTCGGATCTGTTGAGCCTGCAGCCACCACCAATTATAGAACGAGATAGGAAGCTCTATGTCTCCAGTGCCTGCTCTGGCACCCCGGCATATGTGAGAATGCCCAAGGGTACTATGATAGAACAAATCTCTCGGAGGAGACCCCGCTCAAACTTCCATCCTCGAAAGTTTCCGTCATGGACCAAGTCCGAGTAAAAGCGTGCACGGTCTGGGAATCTAGCTGTGTACTCAGCCACCGAAATCCCTACCTACTGAAACTGCAGGAGCTCCTGAATCCAAATAGAGCATAAGAAGGAGGGGAAAACATCTCACAAAACAACAACTGAAAGTCACCCCACGAAAGTGACGACTCGCTAAGAAACTGAGTAACCAGACTCCACCAACACCAAGCTGCTCTGTGGAAAAGGTTAGTGGCCAAAGCCACCATAATATCTTCTAGTGTATGCACAAACCTGAAAAAGTGAATCACTGTCTCTATCCAAACCTCTCCTACCTGAGGGTCTGGCTCACCACTAATCCTCAGCGGTTTCTGTCGCTGGAACTCACAGAGTGCGCTCAACCTGGGCTCAAGCTCAGTCTGCTCCGCAGGAGCTGTCTGCTGCTCAACAGGTGGGGGATATGCTATCGGCCCACCCGAAGAAAGGGGCTCACATTATGGGTCCTGGACTGAGGCCTCGTAGCTCACAGGGTCATCGTCACGCACCAAAGCCGGTATCCTAGTTGGCTGTCTTCGCGGAAACATCCTGAATATTATCAAGGAGTGCTGTAGTCAGATGAGCATATATGTATATAACAATCACAACAATAGAGAGCTGACTCAAGAAGGACAGTCACAGACTCAATCCTATGTGATACACAAACCAATATTCCCTACAACGAGTTTCTCAGCATGCCGAGTTGAAAAGCGGGTTATTAGGGTCCTGGTGAATGGATACGTCGGCCGCTGCACCATCACTGGACTCCCGAGCCTGAGAGCCAACCTCAAGTCACATTAAAACTGTTTCCCTAAATCTCAACCAATTCCTTTTTAGGGATGTCCAAACATTTTCCCAAGGAATGAACCACCTCTGATACCACTTTGTCACGACCCGACCCCACCCAGGCTCGAGCCACAACTACCCCAAGCCCGCCTCCATAGGCCAGGGGTTGGCGACCAGCACCAAAGGCTAAACAACTCGGGGATGCCTTTGCTTAAGTATCTGTACACACACACGCAACACACTCAATGAAAAAGTGTAATGTAAAAAAGGAAAGTAAAGTACCAAATTATATAAATAAACCACAAATTGCATCGACCCCTAAACAGTATAAAGTAAAAGTTGAAGGTAAACTGAAAATAAAAAGGGAAAAACACGCGCCCAACCAGAAAAGTTCCACAACCCGGCAATAGGTAAACAAAAGAAAATAGCTGGGATGGTCCCACGCCTGGAACTCGACAACGACCACCGCACGTGGTCCAAGTTCCTGAACTCCTAAGGTCCACTGAAGTCATGACCAACCTATCCTTCATCTGCAAGGGCAGACCAAGTACGGGCAATGCCCAAGCAGGGGTGAGTATAAAAATACTCATAAGGATACCCCGAAGGCTCGAGGGAGAAACAAAGGAGGTACCAAAGGGTGAGCAGTAGATCAAACAGAGAAAATTAAAGGATTACAATCGAGAGTACAGTAAGGAGTACAACAAGGTGTGTAGTAGATTAACAATAGAGATTCCAGCTCAACCCAATAAGAGAAAGGAAGTAGACTCGTCCAGACACAAGGAGCTAGAAACTGTGAGAAGATGAACTTCTCGTCGAGTCTTCGCTACCTATAGCAGAAGAGTAGACTCGTCTAACCATGAGAAGCTAGACACAGAAAGAAAGTGGCATACCCAGCGCTTCTTCGCCTATCATGGAAGGAGAGTAACCAAAACCCAAGGAGTGGGTACTGGAACAAGGTATATACGTATATATATGCTCTTTCAAGAAACCAGAACAAGTTCGTAAGGGGAAATCTGTCCCGTAGCTCATCCCACGAAAGTGATTAGCCAACAGTCCCAGAAGAAAACACCATCGATGCCCAAAATCCCACACATCTTCCCCAAACTGCAAGTCAAGGGGATCAAATCACCACACCTTGACACTATCCTCTTTGGGAGTCATTGACTCGCCCACACGGTTTTAGGTCACGTCTCAAGGACGCATATCAGTGGGGAAAGCGCCCCTCGTACTTGAGAGTTTTGGGGGAACTTCAAGCCACACCTCATCACTACCCTGCAGTCGAGAGGTCTCCCAAAGTCGATAGGCGACCCCCTGCCTAGCCCCGCTGGAGGGTAATTTCTGGAAGTCGACGGGTTCCCACTAGAGGGAGACCTGGCAAAAGTCGTCGACGGGTGCCACACTACCCAGCCCCGTTAAAGGGTAATCCACTGGAGGGAGACTCGGCTAAATTCGTCGATGAGTCCCAATGCCCAGTCCTGTGAAAGGGTACTCCACTAGAGGGAGGATCAGAACCGTCATTGGGGACCACTTCCCAGCCCTGCTGGAGGTAAAACCGGCATCGGGGACTACTTCCCAGCCCAACTAGAGGTAAGCCCAGCATCAGGGAACACTTCCCATCCCCGCTGGAGGTAAATCTGAAACCGCTCTGGCCATCCCTACTGAATGGTACTGCTCAGGGAACAACATTGTACTGACCATCCCTGCTAGATGGTAACCCACTAGCCATCCCTGCTGGATGGTACCGCACTGGCCAGCCCTGCTAGAAGCAACCTCCTGGCCAGCCCTGCTAGAAACAACCTCCTGGCCAGCCCTGCTAGAAACAGCCTCCTGGACAGCCCTACTAGAAACAATTTCCTAGGTAGAGGATTGGTGCCCGCGTAATTTTTTGGTCACACCAAATCCACAAGAACTCTACTAGGGATCACGATGCAACTATATCGGCCAAACCATAGAGAACAAAACCAGGGAAAAACCACTCAACCCTGCTGGTCGAAACCAACGTGAACAGGACCAGGGGGAAACCCACTCAACCCTTCTAGTCAGACAAACGATAACATAACCAGGGAAAAATCAACTCTGCTGGTCAAACAAACGAGAAGGGTGCAAACGTAACAAATCCAATTGTTCCCGTATACTCCTAGAGTATACCATGTTTCCAGCCCATAGGCTATCGTGCACATGGCACCCAATGTCAATGTGAAGGGAACAAACGAAACAACTCCAACCTGCCACCTCTTCAGCCTAGGCACGACCAACTACATCTCATCAAGCATTACTTCACTCACACGGGAGTTCACGTGATCACACGCCAAGGGTTCTCTGCAAACACCGTAGGAAGAACCTCCACTGGTACACCTTTTAATCTTCCACATTTAAATGAGGACTCAAAAGAGACTCCGCACATCCAAACATATCGCACCGTTGAAATCGTCGCGAAAAAATATGCTAGATGGACTATCTACTCGCCTCCAACAGATATCCGATGGAAAATTTGGCAACACCGCCTTACGCCCGAACGACATCCCGTGGTCCCGAGCCTCGGCCCCAAAAATAGTCGGGCGCATCGCACCATTGTGATCCCCTCAGGAAAACACGTCAAAAGGACTACTCACTTGAGTGGAACAGATATCCAGAGAAAAATATGCATTTCGCCATACCGCACACGAGCGCTACTTCGTAGGACCTGCATCCCAGTCCCTAAGCACAATGAACGGATCACACCATTGCGATCCTATGGAAAAAGTACACAAGATGGACAATTCACTTATCCAAAACAGACACCCGGGGATTAAGATAGAAATCACTGCCAACTCCTAAAACGGCCATTGCGGGGCCCGCACCAGCATACAGAATTAAAGCGGGTGGATTGCTCCAATGCTATGCCCTCGGAAAAACCCCCAAAAACAACTGCTTGCACGCCCCGAACAGACGCCCGATGAAAAAGTTACAACACGCTGCTCACAGCTCAACAGACGGGTCGTGGGGCCCACGCCTAAACTCCGGCTTCAATGCCCGAAACCACACTGAAAAACTCCAACTCGGCACCAGGGTCCCAAAGCCACTGATAGTGCTCAAATCGGACGTCGGATGAGTCCGCGCCGCTCAAAACACAAACCCCCGGAAAAACATCAAACTACTTAAAGGCGCGTCGCGCCTCCGAGGCCCCTCGTTTCGAGAATTAAAACCCCCGAAACCATCTCAAAATGTTCATATCAATTTAAGGGACGCGTCACCATAGACGGTTCCCAAATCGGATGCCCTGTGGGTGATTTATGATGTAAATCATTCTCATAATAATAATAATAATAATATTATTATTATTATTATTATTATTATACATTTTTTTTACTTTTTTTTATAAAACCTAGACTGGCCAGTTGGCCGGTCTCAGTGCATCGCCCAGCAGGACCCGCATTTGCAGGTCCTTTGTCTGCCAACTGGGGTCTAAAGACCTCGGTCTTCTCCGGAAACAACCGACCAAAGGGCTGGTCCACCCGTCCTCCGCACCCGGCGCCTGTAGCCGACGACCGCCGCGACGAAGCCGCCTGGCCGCCTCGCCCTACCTGGAGCCGCCGCCTCGTGCCGATCCACCGCCTATCGCCGCGCTCACTGAAGCCACTGACGCCTGTGCCCGGCTGACCGCACTGCTCTACCGCGAGCCGCCCCCATCCGGCTCCGCTGAAGAGAGCTCGCGCCGCCTCCGCTGGATTTTCGGGCCGTCGCGCGTGCTGCCGGACTGGCCTGAAAACCGCCAGAAATCCTCCAAAAACCCATGAACTTCGCTGGAAGCTTGCTAACACATCGAGACTCAAATTTTCAATCCGAAACATGCGTTGGGAATCTCATAACCATTACTACGCATGTTTGGGCTTCGTTCGACGATCAAACAACAATTAGATGCAACTAATTGATCTTGGAAGGAAGGTACAAAAATTAAAACGCAAACCAAAACCTCATACCTGCAGGGGCGTAGCCCGACGCTTCACAGTCGATCTGCACCTCACCTCTGTTTCTTCTGCCTTGATCGGAGGAAGGGGTAGGAGGTAGAGGGGTTGAGGGAGGTTTTTCAACATGGGATGCAAATGAGTGGAGAGGGAGACGGGTATTTTCTTAAATAAGATTTAAGCATTAATTAAGAAACCCCTCCCAAAATAAGTCCACGTCCGAAACCTCTAGCGCAGTAGAGGTTAAGCCTCCCCTAGGGTAAACACCCCCCCCCCCGAGCACAATGGTGGTCTCAGAATTCTAATTTGACGCCATGTTCAACATTTATTAAACTCAACGCCTCAGGCCGCCAAATTACGAAAACGCCCCTGGCAGCATTTTTCACAAGAGACCCGCGCCCGTAAAAATTACACCCCTCCTAGGGTAAATGACATGATCCAGACTCAACTGTGCCCTCAGTTTTCCAATCCAAGCCACTGTTTAAGAGATATTTGAGTTTAACCATTAAATGAATAAATTAATTATTTTATTTATCCGTTTAACGTTCCGGTAACGGGTGAGGGGTCCCAACGCCCCAAGCCAACAAAATTTATGTCGTTCCTAGGGTAAACACCCCATTTCGGACCCATCCGTACACTCAGATTTAGGATCCGAAGCACCGTTTAGGAGTTATTTATTTGGAATACCCAGTATGAACGCACTGAAAATTTAATTCCGGCCACACCGGGGCTCGGAATCACACGTCGTCTGAAGGCGCTGCTCTGGAATAATATCACGAATATTCCAAATTCTTATAGAAAAAACCGGGTTCTTACACACATACACATACACATACACATACACATACGCCTACCCATACACATACACGTACATGTACATGTGCACGTACACGTACACGTACACGTACACGTACACGTACACGTACACGTACACGTACACGTACACGTACACGTACACGTACATGTACACTTACACGTACACGTACACGTACACGTACACGTACAGGTACCCGTACACGTACCTGTACACCTACATGTACACATACACATACACATACACATCCACATCCACATACACATACACATACACGTACACGTACAATACACATACACATACACATACACATACACATACACATACACACACACATACATGTACACGTACACATTCACATACACCTACACCTACACATACACATACACATCCACATACACATACACCTACACATACAAATACACGTACAGATACACATGCACATACACATACACCTACACATACACCTACACATACACATACACATACACATACACATACACATACACATACACATACACATACACATACACATGCACATACACATACACATACACATACACATACACATACACATACACATACACATACACATACACATACACATACACAGACACATACACATACACATACACATACACACACACATACACATACACATACACATACACATACACATACACATACACATACACATACACATACACATACACACACACATACACATACACATACACATACACATACACATACACATACACATACACATACACATACATATACAAAAACAAATGCACAGGCACACACACACACACACACATGCATGCATGAACATGTATATGTACACATACACGTATATAACTACACAAACATATGCATATCAACAAACATATACACATACACATACTCACAGTTACATACACATTCATGCACATACATACAGATCTATACATATGCATATATACATACACATATCTACATAAACATATACAAACAGACATATACATACATATACAAATACACATACACATATACACATACATACACATAGAAATACTTGAAAACATATAGAAACAAACACATAGACATACACATATACATCCATAATCATTCACATACACAAACCCATTGTAAAATTTTGACCTAAATTCCACTAAAATGGTGCTTTGATCCAATATGCCACAAGGCCTCAAGCACACCTCCCCATATGCCAGAGGGTTCCGACTAGTAGTGAGGGCCTAGGAGGTGATCGTGGGGAGACTATGGAATCATATAAGAGTAATAAAAAAACTAGAAATATCCAATTATCATACAAAATGGAAAGTAAATAGAGTGAGAAAGAAGTAAACTGAAATAGAAAGATATAATAGTGAAATGCTGTAAAAAGCCCGAATAGCTATGCAATAAAATACAACATTGGTCACCCAATGATCCAACCATATAGATAAAAGTTCAAAGATACTAAAATTAAAAGTACTGGACTCGACTACTAAATCTGAGCCAACCCATGTACCTGATATCTTGACACTGTCAGACCGCAGTAGCCCGATTAGTAGAACTACTCGAGTAGCTCCACTCGATCAGGAATCGCTATGCCTCACCCCTATCCACCATGAAACTCATTCTCAACTAGAAAAAAAGACATAATTTCTACACATACATCGAGTTGAGAATGTAGGGTGAGAAATAATATCAGTAGGCCACTACAACAAGAAACCTATAAATGTGCTGCTAAAGTGTATGCAAAAGCAGTGTGCTCAATCTAGCTAAATCATAACCAAAAAGGGATTAAAACCAACATGAATCCTCAGTCGAACCAAGGTTTTGTAATCCTTATCAACTGGAAAAGACCACCATGGATGTCCATAACTATATACATACACATGAATTTTTCCATAGCTATAAATATATACATAGATATGATTATTCATTGGTATGTGAATCAAATAACAAGAAACCACATCAGCAGTCAATCCTTGGGTCCATAATCCCGATCTCCTGGACGTCCTATGCGAGGGAATTGAGTTGGATTTCATGCCACTCATTTCTTGTATCATTAAGTCAATCTATGGGTCTGTAATCCCATAAACATGTAATTGCTTTTTCCAACACTAGAATTATAACACTGAGAAAGCTACGTCACCAAAGGGGGGTGCTCATCCTACACCTGGGTTCACATGTAATCAACTCCAATCACAAACTAGGATACCTCATACCAATGGTCAATCCTTAAAAGAAGGATATCATATACCAACAGTCAATCCTGTAAAAGGTCACTAGTTGGAAAACATGGAGAATAGGCCCATGAATCCAACAGAGTCTCTGCAAACCTTTACCAATTGTCACATTCTTCAAACTTGCCCGCAGACATAAAAAAACCACACCCACAAGAATAGAAAAACCTCACCCATAGGCATAGCACAACCTCACCCACATGCATATCAAAACCTCACCAGTAGGCATAACACAACCTCGCCTGGAGGCGTATCACATAATAAACAACACATTTAAATTACATTATTACATGGTCTTCAATAATCAACTCACTTGGGAAAAATATTTATATAACCAATTTCATCAAGTAAGGTTCAACAGATGGATACCAAAAAGAAAATATGGTCATCCAAACAATATATATATACACAAACTGGATCAATATCCAACTCCCAGGTAATACCTTTGGGTATACCAGTAAATATCAAAAATAATATGAATCAGAAGTCAGATAACAAGAATGAACATCTAGCATCCCAATAAGAAAAATAGATCCCAGTAAGAACAACTGGGCATCCCAACAGAATGGAAGATGCCTCACATCAGGATCGATAGCCACTAACTAGGAAGCACCTCTAGTTTACATCACTACATCAACAATAAAAAAGTGAAACATAATAAATAGCTTGGGTGGCTCAAACGCTGAACCCAACACTACAATCATATACTATGGGATTACTACTTTAGAATGGGTACTAGGTGACACCCAAACACCATATCTACCCAAAACCGATGTATAACTCAGGGTCGGGCAGTCCACGGGCACCCGCAAGGTCCCTCAAGTCAAACCCAAAGAGACATATTACTCAGGATCCTCGAGGTAAACACGAGCGAAGGAATCCTGCATGGGATCCTTATGGAAAAGTAATGGTGGAATCCTACATGGGATCCTCAAATGAAAAACAATAGAGGAATCCTACAATAGGGATCCTCTAAAAAGAAAAACATGAGATAGATCCTTCAAGGGACACCCTAGGCCATCGCATAAGAAAAGGCATCCCTCCATGGATCCCTAGAAGCATCCAGTCTCACAACCTCATAGTCCAGAAGAGAACTTATAACAAGGGGAACATCCCCAAAATCCTAATTCATGGAAGATATCTCACGACTCATCTCATATCAAAGGTCTCAAGTAGGTTGGTCTGAAAACCCAACCTATCATACATGCCAAGTCTCACTCTCAGGTGACAAATGAACTCGATAACTGGAGAAAGAACCACTCCATTTAGATATAAACCCCCAAAACACAATTTATATGACCTTTAAATTTCAATATTCATTCACCATTGCAATCTATGTGAAAAAATGCTGAGAATGGACTACTCACATGCCCAATTATGACTTCCATGGAACAAAATACCCAAAAACTCTATGACAGAAAAGTAAATGGAATATACTTTAGAGTAAATGATTTTTAATATTATCCCTCCCCATGGTTTTTTACTTATACATGTCTAGAAAAACTCGGGGTCTGCCTGTGTAAAAGTGCACAGTGTGTACTTCAATGCACACTGTGTGTACTGGATAAAAACCAAAAACTCATGTTCTTTTTTCACACAGCTGGATACATGGCCAAGTACCACCACACGACGTGCAATAAAAGTACACAACATGTACTTAAGGAAACTAATTCTTCCTTGAATGAGAATAACACATGGCATGATCTCCTAGAACACATGTCGTGTAACCTGAGTTTCCAGACAAAAAAACCTCGAATCTCCCAAAACCCCCATGTTCAACCCCAAAATAACTGATCAGGCCTCAAGAGGCCACAAGAAAGAAATATATGGATATAAAAACACGAAACAAAAAATTTAAAGGGAATCTACAATGAAAACACAAGTGGTCCTACATTCATGTAGAAACCATCAAAGATTTGTTTGATTTCAACGTCCACATTGTCCATACGCCATATCAATATGTTGAGGGCTTCACAACTGTATCACTCTTCCCTTAATTCACTCCATATTTCTCAAAATCCCGTTTCTACTTTAGTACATGATGAAGGAGGATCAACATAATAGGCTTGCACAATAATGAGGAGGAAGGAAGAAAAAAATAAAAAAAGAAAATGAAAGAATAGAAAAAGGGGCTTGGGCCGACCCCAATGCCTGACTCGAGTTTATGACTTGCCTAGGCTAAACTTTAGATTTTGGACTCAAAGACAGAGATGGAATCACAATATGACACTTAGTTTAAATTTTTTGGCTGAGAGAACCTACACTAATAAATTAATATTTAATTTTATAAATATTAATTATGACTTACTTCACCAAAATTCGAATGGCTTGGATTTCCACCAAACTCCTATCATAGGGTAAAAAGCCTATTCTGAGACTAAAGGAGTGGTCAAAAAAAGTATCTGAGATCATATTCTAGTGGAAAAGGATAATTTTATCCCTCACATGCATTCAAAGAAAAAATTAATTTTTTTTCTAAAAACTTTAGTCCATAAAATTAGGGTCCTTACAAAATCCCCACCATAAACCTTCTCGTCCCAAATAATCCATGTGAAAGGACAAGAAACTATGATCCCAACCCGAGCATCTGCATAACCAAGCTATTTTGGATATCCAATGTGTAATGCCCCTACCCCAATTACCCATAATAGGTGAATTATTACATAAAATTGGCATGATACAATGAATCATGTCTCGAAAGACCGATCTGTTTAGTAGCTTTAGAAGTACTAGATACATACACAATTTTTACATTAAATAGAGAAATAAAACTATCAAAAACATTTTTTCCCCTTTGAACACTCTTATATCCTTTAACCTATTCATAAAGGTTAATCATAATATACTTCTTTGCATCTTGGGAAAAATGAAACATACGAAAGGGGTGAGCACAAATTCTCAGTAAGGATAACAATATAGCGGAAACTTTCATAAATAAGAATAATCATTTAAGGCAATATATAAGACTTCAACACAAGCCTTTTAAACATAAAATTCCGAATAATATGGAAAATATAAATCAAATTATTCCACTTACTTATTCACATGGATATTCTAATTTTCAAATAATCACATGTAATATCAATAGCCAATTTCATAATGATTGAATTAATAATGCCAGACTTCATAACCACATAGTCAAGGCCTTGTGCCAAGACTACCAATAAAATTTTGTCAAGGCCTTGTACCAAGACACTAGTTTGTCTAATGAGACCTATCGATGCATCTAGGAGATATAGAGGGCTCCCCCATCATATACTAAGACCAATGCATTCCTCATATGAAAAGGTTTAAATATAATATAAACATTCGTATTAAAACTAGCTTATGAAATGTCAATACTTTATCCATAAACCATGAATGGTATAACAATAACACATCCACAGTCAAACATAACTCATTAAATAAAGTATAAAATATTGTATTATAGTAAATCAACCTCAATCGATATTAATGAAGGATATCAACATAGATGAAAATAATCATCAAAACTATTTGTGTGAAATGTCCCCCTTTTTCTTCAAAGCATTTAAAATTATGACTATTTGTCAAGAAGCCATTTAAAATGGATTTTTGAATCAAAGTGTCCCATACCACTTTGAAACTTTTAAAAGGAATCTTAATTTTAAAACATTAATGTACATATAGATAAAACCTTAAAACCGTTTTTAAAAATGGACATTAATGAGAATGATTTGGAATAATAAATTTTTAAAACATTCAAAATGATATTTTAGCTAGAGTTCCTAACCAAATGGGAGACGATTGAATAAAAATAATTGAGGTAATAAAACTTTTATAATATCATGAAAATAAAGTTATTCATGATATACTATGTCAAAGTATAGTATATACACCAAATAAAAGTGACTTGGCATATAACAACAAAGAAGCCTCAATGGAATGTAAGATGGGAAGAATTCCTTTATAAAAACCATATACTTAGGTTAAGGATAAATTAATGACATAATTATGTGTGAAAAATATAAATAAACTAAATATTATTGGATATTCAGTGTAAATAAATCAGAGGACATTCACACATATTCTTGTAAAAACAACACCAATGACTTGAATGTTTAACTCAATTAATAGAAATTGAGTTCAAATTACTCATATCATGTTTATATCGATTACTTGAGAATTTATCAATGGAGTGATTATGTGTATAAAAAGTATATCCAAATAAAGGAGAGTGTAAATTACTACATAATTACATAAATAGTGATTTCACACAAAATCTTGGGGTAATGTAATCAATGAAGTTTGCGTAAAACCGAATGAGTGGAAATTAAAATTTTAAATTCCCTTACTGACTTGGTAACTTATGAAACATACAACCCATGAAAGAAATATCATCCAATGTTGATGTTAATACCCATAAATTAAATTATATTATTCAAACAATATAATCATGGGAAGTCAAAACACCACACAAAAGGTAGTAGTGGCAAATATAGCATGAATCTCATGGGAATAAAAGTGAGATGACAACCCCTTACTATGTTGTAGTCAATCGAGTTTTATGACCAAAATTTAATAACCACCAAATGAATCACAAAATACAATGAGTATAAAAATGATCATGATAATATATATCAAATTTCAGTACACAATACACCCCATGCAATAAATAAGTGACAAACAATGGAAATCTCACAGAATTAAAAGTGAGATAAGAAACCCCTTACCTTGTACTTTTTCTTGGTAGAGGGTTTGTTAAACTCCTGTATAATAGTTAAATAATAATTATTAATTATAAAAAAACCATATATGTAAATATTATATCATATATGATCTTCTAATATTGATTTGTTAATAATATTTCAGCATTATCATTGATTTGGGTGTTAATTGATTCGTTTTCCTTTATATTCTTGGTTATGTAATCCATGTTTGTAATGAATAGGATGTATTTGATTCATATAAAGAATGATATTATGTTCATAAACATTATTTTGAATCATAAAATGAAAACTATTCTTGAATGATTATGATGGGGAATGAATCTCATCGCGTTCGTGGAGACGGTAATCCGTACGTAAGAAAGAGAGACAATATCATTATATTGATATCGAAATCGTATGTAATTGGATGGTATATCATATATACAGAATCATTAAATGTTATATTTATTATTTAAATCTGTTATACTCATTATTATATCCATCCAAATAATTAAGTGTTTGAATAACAAACTACACCATGACGTGGAGATGGCAAGCCATACGTACGCACGTATGGTGACATTGTCATCCATATGATGGATATAATAATGAACATGGTTAAAAATTTTTATAATAAAATCACAATATATATAAAATATGGGATTTATTATTTTAGAATGGAAACAAGAAAGAAAGAGGAAGTGGAAGAAGAAAATAACTTGAAAGAGGTGATGAAATATTTACCTCTTCTTCGGGTTCTTCCTTTTGATTTGATCAAAAGGGCTTCTTAGGTTGGATTTATGACCATAGGAAGGCCTCTAGTATTAAGGGAGAAAAGTTGGGAGGATATAAGGGTGGGGTTTTTCTGAGCCAAAGGTATTTGGAGGAGTGAAATTAAGAGAAGGGGATGTGCCCTTTTATAAGAGAGGTGAGGGTCACTTTAAGAAAAGCTTGAAATATTATTTTATAATAAAATAATTTTCGATTTCTAATGGGTCCAAAATAAATTATTTTGAGTATAAGGTGGGGATTGGTCTAAAACCTCACAACCAATAGGTTTTGGAAAGGTTTAGGTCATCATATAAACCATATCTTTTAGATTTAACTCTTAGTTAAATAGTTTGGTATTTACCATGTCTCTTTGTATTTTTGTAATACATAGTAAATAAACATACAATAACAAGACAAGATAACCCCACATGGTTAATTATTAATATATATAACCTTATATAAGTCCTTTTTATGATACTTATATTTTTAAGAATATTATATCAATTAATAATATAGTATTTGTTTTAAAAACTCAATTATGTCAATTTTGACACTATTTAGTATTTGGTTTTTGTGAAAATAATAATAGAATGATTAATTAAAAAAAATTATTTAATCAACCCTAACATGTAATATTAACCTATAAAATTATTTTATTCCATCAAAAGTCTCAAATTAAATTTATTTGGATATTTATAATATCAATTATTTTAATCTTTCATTAATAAGGTAATTTCTACATCATCATTGTGTCAAAAATAAATTAAATTATTTAATGTCTAAAAATTATAGATAAAATAAAATTATGTATGAAATATTTTTATCTTTATAATTAATATTTATATTTGAATTTATCTTATGTATAACCCTATACTAAAAACCGTTTAGTTATTAAAATTTGAATTTAACACTTTCAACTATTCTTTAAATAAAATAACAATAAATGTCCCAATCAAATCCAAGTGGACCAAAGGGGATAATATTTTATTCATAAGGTTTTTTTGGTCTAATTAACCCTATAAAATAGAATTAGAACATGTGTTAGGGTAATTATGATATCATTTGTACCCTTAATTACCCTATTTACTTTTAACTATGGTAAATAAAAGATAAAAATTACCATTCACCAAATATTATTTTCATCTTATTGAACCACATTTTACTTATGGATATCAATAGTGTCTCTTAGATTTTAGAAATTCAACTCACATAAGCAGTAAAATTATGTCTTATACAAATTTTCAAATGCTCCTAGGTGGTGGGTAAGAGACGGTAAAAAGTTCAACAAAATTTTTATATATCTAAACTTATTATAAAATGACCCAAATGAATTAAATTGATCTTATAAAGGTATTATGTATCTACTTTGACCTAAAATAAATTTAAATAAAATAAATAATTATTTAATTAAAAAATTCGGTTTAGCCAACAATGCCTTGTTTTTCACTATTCATCAAAAATTGAATGTTTTCAGAAAAAATACCAAAAAAATCACCCTAAGAGAATTTTGATATTAAAAATCCAAAAATGAAGTCCATTATAAAAAATAAAATTTATAAAATTTCAAAAACTGTTTATTAGTAATCATAACGGCTAGTTCGATTGGTCATGGTGTGTTAAAACTCTAAGTTTCATACAAAGAAAGCCGCTACATTATTCAAAGGGAATCATACCATGGAAGCTTGGGGTGTTACACAATGAAAAAACATATAGTTTTAACAAATTTCTTCTACATGGAAGATAATTAACTATGACCAATTTGGTACTCCCCACCATAGGAATACCCTTATCGTTCTCTCAACAGCAAATTCTGAGTTCAAAAGACCACTAAAAACCTTGTTCAATAGAAAATGAGTGTCACCACCCTCAAACAACCAAAGGGGCACTCCCCACCACATGGATTACTCTACACTGCTCCTTGAGCACAACCTTAATAGGGTTCCCTCTTCCTCACTAAGGAATACATTAAGAAGAAAATGAAAAGGGGCTCAGCGTATGACCAATTCTCTCTAAATATACTCAATATGAATCAAGATTATGCATAATCATCTCTAAACTGGAGTAGACTAAGATTATACAAAAAGGAATGTACAACTCCCTTCGATACATGCTCATATCCTGTCATCCTGGCCATGATTTAGCAACGGGTCAACCGCCTCACGGTACCCGATTCATTCCATGATGTCGCCCCTACCATGGAGGGAAATTCCAACACAACTTTTGGGATCCAAGACCCTAGAAAGTCGTGAAAAAAATCATTCCTTGATTGACACCCGACCACTCATCGATTTAGATTCAAATGATAACACATGCAACTAGCGTGTATCTTTACCACACAAAACATACACATGATATCGTTCCAGTTTCAAGGATCTAACCATGCTTTGACTGCATTAGTAATAGCAGAAACACTATTTGACCAGGCCAGACACCCAAAAAATCTTACTCATCAAAGCTAGTCTCAAAAAACAAGCATTCTAGGTTCTTAAATCAAAAACAAAAGGAATAAATAGTTCTATAATGAAAAACTCAAAAACCTACCCTAACACGCTCATAAAATGAGCGCAAAAAAAGATAACTTCCTAAAAAGGCATTAGGAAAATATGGGTCAACCTTCCAAGAAGGATTCCCTAGAACAAAACAGACGTTGAACGAAAAGGGTTCTGAGTCAAACCAAGGGTCTCTAGGTCTAACTACCTCACCCCACATTATAAGACACACAACTCAGTCACACGGTCTAACCACCTATCCCAAAATATCAATCATCTCAAATATAGGTAAATATCACAATGACCACAAAGGTCCAAACTGAAAACACATCATACTAGGGTCCTGATCCTCTCTAAGCATTCCCAGAAGAAACTGCTCCCTAAAGTTCAGTACCAAAGAAGAAGAGAAAAGTTGAACTAACACACATCAGGTATCTATGTAAAATAATACCCAAAGGAGGTCCAGTTCACATGTAAAGGCTAGGTACCTATCCACATCATACTCTATGATCCTTCAAGATAACCAGAGACCTGAAAACCCCCTTAAATGGTCTCAACAAAAAAGGCTTCACGCCATATCGACCAACTAGGTCACTGCACAAGAGTTTCACAAGGAATGAGTTGTCATCCTCTCAACAACATACCCAAACATAGATCCAAATAACCTGCCATCAAAGTAAAAAGTATGTTTAAGAAGACCAAAAGATCTCAGTCATCAGTAAAAACACACACTAGTAGGACAATATGTTGTGAATCTTACATGTCTAGTATGATGCATAAGATTCCTCTTTCCTTTGCCGACCAAGTGTCAAAAACCATCCCTAGTGTTTTACCAATGGAAAATATCAAGAGATCCAAAGTAAATCATAACATCGACACAACATGTGTGTTGATCAAGGAGAAATCATATACAACTATAACACCACAAAACAAAAGAGTAATCCCAAACCCTAGAAACTAGGACTTTCTACTAGAAAAAGTATTTTTGATGCACCAGTCGAATATCCATCATAGATTCTGACACATTCCTAATACTCTTGTATACCATATCCAAAATAGTAAAGACCATGGAAAGAAACTCCTATGATGCCACTTTGTAACATCCCGAATCAGATGCCACTAAACCAGTGCTTCAATATGGTTCACCACAAGGCCTCAAGCGCGCCTCCTCGTACGCGATAGGCTGATGACTAGAAGTGAGGGCCAAGGAGGTGATTATGGGGAGACTATTCCCAGATATCTGAGTAAGAGAACAATATAAATAGGCAAGTATCACAACAAAGAAAAGTAAATAGAGTGAATAAGTAGTAAATTGAAATAGAAAGTTGTAATTGTAAAATTCTGTAAAAATCCCAAAACATCTATGCAATGAAATACAACATTGGTCACCCCCTGGGACGACCATATAGATACAAATACAAATAAACTGAAAGTAAAAGTACTAGGCTCAAATACTATATCTGAGCCAACCCACGTACCGAATATCCATACACTGTTGAACTGCAGTAGCATGATCAGTAGAACCACTTGACCAGCTCTGCTCAATCATGCAACACTAGACCTCATCCCTATCCACCATGAAACTTGCATTCAACCTAAAAATAAGAAATGAGGTCTACACATACATCGAGGTGCATGTGAATGGGTTAGAAAGAATCTCATTAGGCCACCACGACAAGCAACCTATAAATGTGCTGCTAATGTTTATGCAAAAGCAGCATGCTCTGCCTAGCTGAAGCACAACCAAGAATGTAATAAAACCAACGTGAAGCCACAGTTGAACCAAGGGTCTGTAATCCATGTTAATTGGGAAAGTTCCACTATGGATTTCTATAACTATATACATACACATTTATAGTCCAATAACTATACATATATACATAGACATGAATATTCAATGGTATGTGAATCAAACAATAAGAAACAACACCAGCATCCGATCCTTGGGTTTGTAATCCCAATCGCCTAGACATCCTATGTAAGGGAATTGAGCTAGATGTCGTGCCACTCAAGTCTTGTATCATTTATTAGATCTCTGGGTCCGTAATCCCATTGATATGTACTTGCTTTGGCTATTGCTATAATTATATCTCTGAGAAAGATACGTCACAACAGGGGGATTCTCATTCTACACCTAGGTTCAAACATACTCACATCCAATCACAAACTAGGATACCGTATATTGATCATCAATCCAATAAATAAGGATACCATATACCAATGGTCAATCTTGTAAAAGTTAAATGGTTGGAAAACACATAGAATAATCCCACAAGTCCAACCAAGACTAAGAAAATCTTTCCCAGTTGTAATATTTTTCAGACATGCCCACAGGCGTAGAAAAACATCACCCACAGGCATAGAAAAACCTTGCCTGAAGGCATAGAACAACCTCACCCACATTCATATCAGAACCTCACCTATAGGAATAGAACAACCTCACCCACAAGAATATCACATAATAAAGAACATATTTAAATTACACTATTACATGGTTTTCAATAAACAACTCACGTGGGAAAACTATATATATAACGAATTGCATCAAGTAAAGCTCAATATCTGGACACCAAGAAGAACCTCTGGTCATCCCAACAATATATATATATATAAATAGTCTCAATAGCCAACTGCTAGGTAATACCTCTAGGTATACCAGTAAATATCAGAATTAGCATCCCTTAGAAGCCGGATACTAGGAAAGCACATATGACATCCCAATAAGAAAAACAGATCCAAGGAAGAACCTCTCGACATCCCAACAGAAAGGAAGACACCTTGTTTTAGTCTTGACAACCACTAACTAGTAAAAACCTCTGGTGAACATCACTACATCAGCAATAAATAAGTGAAACATAAAAAAGAGTGAGGGTGGACCGAACGCCGAACTCAACATTATAGTCATAACCCCATGGGATCACTAGTTTGGTATGGGTTATAAGTGACACCCTAACACCATTTCATCCGATACCTGGCATACTACTCATGGTTGGTCAAACCATAGGCACCCACTAGGTCCCTCAAGTCAAACACAAAGAGGCATCCTACTCGGGATCCTCTAAGTAAACACGAGCGAAGGCAACCTACATAGGGTCCTTAGAAAAAATAAAAGGAGGAATCTTACATGGGATCCTCAAACCAAGAAAAGAAGAGGAATCCTACAACTGGGATCCTCTCAAAGGAAAACAAGAGAGAGATCCTTCAAGGGACTCCCTAGGACTGAACATAAGCAATGGCATCCCTCAAATGATCCTTGGAATCATCCAGTCTCACAGCCTCGTAGGCCAGAAGGGAACACCTCACAAGGGGAATTTCCTAAATAGCATTGGTCATAGAGGATAGCTTACAACTCATCTCATATAAAATGTATCAATTAGGTTGGTCCGAACACCCAACCTATCATCCATACCAAGTCTCACTGTCACGTGACAACTGAACATGATAACTAGAGGAAGAACCTCTATATTTAGATTAAACCCCCAAAAAATAATTTATATGACCTCTAAATGTCAATAGGATTCCACCATTGTGATATATGTGGAAAAACTCTCATAATGGAATACTCACATACCCAATTCTGACTTCTAGGGCACAAAATACCCCAAAACTCTAAGCTGGAAAAGTTCATGGTGTGTACTTTAGAGTACACAATGTGTACTCTTAACCCTCCCCTGGTTATGTACTTATGCATTTCCAGAACAACATGGGGTCTACCTATGTAAAAGTACTTGGTGTGTACTTCAAAGTACACAACGTGTACTGTCTAAAAACCAAAAACTCGTATTCTATTTCACATGGTCGGACACATAGCGATGTACCACCACATGACATGTACTCATAGTACCCGACACATACTTAAGGAAACTTATTATTTATAGAATGGTAAGAACACACGACATGTTCCCCTAGAACACTCATTGTGTAACCTGAGTTTTTTTTCTGGAAAATCCTCAGATCACCCGAAATCCCTGTTTTCACCCACAAAACAACATATCAGGCCTTAAGAGGTTACAAACAAAAAATATATGGTTATAAAAGCTTGAAACAACCAATTTAAATGGGATATACCAAAAAAATGAAAATAGGCCTACCTTTAGGTAGATATCGCTGAAGCTTCGTTTGATTTCACCGTCCACTATTTCCATACGCCATATCAGTGCGTCAGGGGATTTGAAACCGTGCAACTATTTCCTTACTTCTCTCCCTATTTCTCAATCTCTGTTTCTTCCTTAGGTCATGAAGAAAGAGGAGCAGCACAAGAGGTGTGCACAAGAACGAGGAGGAAGAGAAAAGAAAGAAAATAAGAAAAGGAAAGAAAAGAAAATGGGGACTGGGATAGCCCCATCGCCTGACTTGAGTTTATGTATATCCTAGGCTAAACTCCACATTTTTCACTCAAAAACTGAGAAAGAATATCAATCCGATGATCCATTTAAAATTTATGGCCGAATGAACCTAGGTGGATAAACATATATTTAATTTAATAAATATTAATTATTAATTATTCCGCAAAAATTTGAATGACTCATTTTTCCACCAAACTAATGTCCTAGGGTAAACACTATATTCTGGGGCCAACAGAGTGGTCAGAAAAATTATCCGAGATCATCTTCTAGGGAAAAAAGACCATTTTACTCCACATAAGAATCCAATGAAAAAATTAAAATTTTTGCTCAAAACTATAGTTTGGAAAAGCATTTTTCTTACACCCATACAAAAAGACAAATAAATATTCATAGACATACAAATTTACACATACATATAAATAAATTTTCACACACACACACACACAAACATACATATATGCATAAATGCACATATACACATATACATACACATATAAATGCAAATACATATACATAAATACACACATATACACATACAAATACATTTAAATAAATTTATATGTGCATATACATACAAACACATGTACAATATATGTATATAAATACACACACACACAAAACACAAACATACACACACAAAACAGAACACATGCATACACATATAACACATACATCCACTTATATACACATGAATACTCATTAATACACATTAATACATACACATTATATAATTACATAATTTTTTAAAAGAACAAAACTCTATTCTATAGATTTGTCGATATACAACACTAAACCCAAACAAACAATGATTTTTAAAGATAACAATTTTAACCATTTCATTAAATTTGCAGATATGAGTAAGATTATATACATTATGATATACATATATATATATATATATATATATATATATATTTCCTACTCATCATAAATTTATTGATATATTTTTATTAGTTAATCATGATTTTTTAGTAATGTCCTTTTTTTTTTAAAATATGTTTTCTTCAAAAATGTTTTTCATTTATTTTTATAACAAAAATGTTTTAATTATTTTCAAGGAAATTTTGATAATTTATTTGATAAAATGAATCCAATTTTTGATATCATTACATAAAAATTTACTTGGGGTGATTTTTTTTATTTTTTTGGAAAAATTGGTTTTTTTAGTGAATAGTGAAAATATTGTTTTTAGGTAAAATGATAATTTATTTTGATAAATTAAGTGATAAAAAAGTCTCAATATTATTTTAATTTGATTTAAAGTTAACATAAGTATGATTTATTTATATTTAATTCAATTATTTATATTTAAATCATCTTTATATTAGATTTTTGTATAAGTTTATTTATAAGTCTAAAACACATTTTTCAGAAAACTTTTTTTAAAATTCATAGTGTTTCTCAATTAAAATAACCCCTAATGAGGCATTATTTAAATAATTTTTTTATTATATATATGAATTTATGAATTGAAATTATTATAATGAATATTTCATGTTATATATTTAAAGTAAATTTATCTTTCCCAGGAAAAATACATTTTTTGGAAAACTGATTTCCATCATGCTTGTAGGTTTTATATTAAATTAAATTCATAAAACTCTATAAATGTATTTTAATAAATGGATTACATATTTGGAATCACCATAATTAATTTTAGGATATAATTCCAACTTAATTTTTTAACAATATGAATATTAAATATAGTAAATATTTATCACCGCAGAAAAGGAAAATTAGTTAATAAAGTGAAAAAATAATTTTACAAGGACTAGAGACAAAGTAACAATAATAGTTTGAATATTTTTATTTTAATTTAAATATAATAATTATTATATTTTTTGGTAGTTTATAAATGTCTAAATAATTATTCTAATAAAAATTATATTCTTGAAACATTAATACATAGATTGTAGTTGGGGTAATATATAGTTTTAATCAAGAAACTATTTTTTTATAAATTAAAAAAAATAAGATATATTTTAGTTAAATATTATTATTAAATTGTACATATTAAATATAAATGATAATTTAATTTTTATGAAGTCAAATATAATTGTAATAAGGGTTCTAAAACTCTTATTGTTGAAAAAATGAGCATTTCTCAATAAATTTTTATTATTGTTTTAAAAGTAAAACATAAAATATTTTTAATATTATTTTTATTAAATAAATATTATTTTTTCAATCATAACATTTGAATTATCCAATGGTGATTTTTTCATAATTTTCTGAGACTGTCAAATTTATGAGTAAAAATTAAATACTGTATAAATATATATTGTGTATTATGAAATCATAATGACCAAAAAGTGATGTAATAAATGATATAATGGTTGTAAACGACCAAATATAATTCCCCCATTTAGATTAATTTATTTTTTATGTTCCTTGTTTAATTTTAGAATGCCTTTATGAATCCACCAAAACCTATAATATATTTTAATGTTTTAAAATCATTTATTTGTAAACATGACTCACTTCCACATCACCAAGGGAAATATTTTAACTATTTCATAACATTTACATATAAAATAACAAACATATTTTTCAAAAACCATGGGCAAAAATCATTGTCTGTTTTGTGGTTTTGATTGGTTTATTATATAGATTCCAAAACCTATGTTTTGGAATTAATAAAGAACCCCATTCCTTTTTCTATATAAACCCATAAAAGATCCCATTAATCTTCACTGAAAAATGGTGGATCACATACTTAATATTAACTAACCTCTATGAAGTCCTTACAAGGTTCCCCCATTTTCTTAAAAATCTCCTCCCAATCACTTGGAATCACCCTATCAAGGTAAGGGATCTCCCTCTCTTCTTTGTATTCAAGGGACTCTTTTATATTATACCTCTTAATTAAAATTTGTTCTTTTGTGTATGTTTTCATAAATCCATATTACTTCCCTTATTATATACATGTATTTTTATACCCATTTCACTCTCAGTAATCCCTCCCATGAACCATTATGTACACCAGTTATGCTGTTAAGATTGTCCTGTAATTTTCCATAAAAAACGAGGGACCTCTCACTCTTCTTTTAAATTAAAGAAAATTAAATATATTTATTATTTTTAATATAAATTGGTTATTTTATAATGATATTTTAAACATCTATATACATTAAAATATATTTCCTAACAATGAGATATCATTTATCACCTCTCATTATAGTGTTTACATAAGTTGTTACTATGCTGAAAACCTCTCCTTCTACTCTATTCAAGAGTATTATTTATTTTGGTTCATCTATTTCTAATTAATAATGTTGGTATATGTATATAAATTACCCTATTATTGTAAATTTTATTTCCATATGATTATATACCTATTTCTATCTCATTAAACCATTTTATGAATCTTTAAGTATAGATGTTATGCTCCTGAAATTTCACTATGGGTTTCCCATGACAAACCTTATTATTATGAAAAACAAAACTATTTAAACTCAAGGGTATTAATAAAGACATAAATATATGCATTTTTGGGAAATTATATTTATTTATTGCACACTAATTTATTTTTGAATTAAATATGATGAAATATGTTCCTATTTTGAATAATCTACGCGACACACTTAGGCAAGTTTATGATATAAAGCAACGGGTGTGTATAGAATTATATAGAACTTAAATGAATTGGATACAATTTTAGACTCATGATAAATATTAATAGGGATTATGTAGTGAATCTAATCCATCATGGGACTTTTAAAACCATTTTATGATTCCTTAGAAGTTGTCCTTGACCTAGGTTTATGGCGTTATGCTTAAATTTTATGCCATATTTTCCATATTTTCTATATGTTAACAAGATTTATCACACCTTGTTATTCATGTTTATGATTATCAACACTTTTTTGTTCCATTTATATTCCCATTGTCTAACATGTAATTATTTCTTCATGTTATTCTTGTTTTAAATTCCCCTTTTGAGATTTATAACTCTCTCCTTTCTTATGTATGTCCCAAAGTTATCCCATGCAGTTTTAGAGGAACGATGATTTATAAGAGCATGTTAAGGAATATTTAAATAATTTTATTGTATACCATGTTCAATATTTCATGATATATACCTAATTTCCAAATAAAATATACTTATCATTCTTCTAGGATGTATTATGTGTATTCTTATAAAATAAATCATGAATTAATGTGTAATAAAGAGTAGGGTTGATATAGTTGGTATCAAAGGAAAGTCATGTTATTTTTGGGATTATTATTATAAAACTATAATGAAATACTTATAGATAACACTATGTATATGAAAACATACCTATGTTTTGGTAAATTATATAGTATGTGGTTTCAAATAAAATACATCCGTGACTAGATACTAAAAGTGGACATGGTTCTAGAATAGTTATACCTAGGGGAAGAACTGTAAAACACCATATTAAGCCAAAATTGATCACTAATTGGTGCATGAAAATGAACCTTGTTTCAAACCTAGTTAAAAACTCCCATGGGATATACATTAGTAAATTCATAATCTCAGTACAAACCATTATTAAGGGAATACGAATTATCATAAGACCCTATGTTAGGAAATAGATATTGTATAACATAGATTGAATCCTATAAATTAATAAGTTAAGAAAATATATGTCATTTATAAGTTATAAATTTAATGTTATTGTTGGTCGGAGTGGAAACTCAAGAAGGGGGGGGGAATTGAGTTCCAATTAAAATTTCTGTTAAAAACTTTATGATAAAAATCCCCCAAACTAAAAAAAAATTAAGCTGTAGTAAATTTATAATGATTGTAAGTTTTCAATTAGTTTCTCAATATATTGATTATTTCTCAGTCAACTTGATCTGAATATTAGTAAACATTTGAAACTAACTTACAGACTAACAAAAGTTATAAACACTTGCAAGTTTAACTATCAGAGTTTCTTTAAAATAGATTTATATTTAAAGTACGTAGCAACGGAATATTTAATATAGAATAAAACAAAATAAATAAGAACATCAGATATAACCAAGAGGTTCAGTCTCAAGCCAAGACTTAGTCCTCTCAAACAATTTATATAAATTTTGATCCACACGCTAAATCAGGGTTAACAATAGTAAAAATACTGTCCAGGTCCTATGACCTCTACCACAGTTCTACGTGGGCAAACAAAGAAATATCACACGGGCTATCCAGCTCAAACTTGACATCTAACACTATCCACAGTGGGAACTAGAGAGTATGGGAAATATTGAGCGAGGATTTATAAATCCTCCAGTTCAGCACATGAGACAGTGTGTGTATGGAATATACGTAGTATACACACTACTCAAAAAATAAGTAAAAGAATCACTAAGAGAGATTAGATATGAATTTAGAGTGCTCTAGTGATTTGGAGTGCTGCTCTGGACTCCTTTTAATTAAATAGAAGTGATTCTGAGTCCTTCTCTGGTTTTTGGCTTGAAAACAGAGTTTCGTTTGCTTCGTTGATTTTCAGTTTCAGTTTGATCAGCTTGAGTGTATGAATATATCATTGTAGTTCTTCACTCCTTGGCTAAGATTCATCTTGTGTTCTCTTCTTGTTTGAATGGCCTCATGTATGTCTAGTATTCTTCACATACACCGTTGTATGGATGTCGCCTTTTTATTGTGTATATACACCACCCTTTTTTCTGCAGCTTGATCTTCCTTTTATACCTTAAGCTCGGACAATAGGAATGATTACCTTTTAATAGGTACTATGTTTGGTTCCCTGACATGCCAACAACCCCCATTAATCAATAGCAGTTTCATTAAATTAACCAAATATGTCCATTAGCATTATATTAATAATATTGAAAAATTATAGAGTTTGAGTAGAAGTGACTCGTTAACAGTCATCTTCCATCAGTAGCTATTTGTCGGTAAACTTGTAACAATGGACATTGTATCAGTGGATACCTTGTATCGGTGGCTGTTACTCTGTGTAACTGTAGCTTTATGTATCGGTAGCTCTTCCATCATTAGCTCATTGTATCAGTAGACTTCAGTAGTGGTGACTTCCTTATACCAGTGGAATTCATAACGGTAGACTTTCATACCGGTAGACTTAATCTAATGGTAGCTCGTATTGATAGACTTTGACGTTCTGTATCGGTGGACTTGCATACCGGTAGACATACACATATCGGTATCTCTGGGGTAACGGTGACTATCTCTATCAGTGCACTCAGCCGTATCATTAGCTGTGTAAATCAGTGACCTTTGTATCAGTAGCTATGTATCTGTTTGTCTGTTTGTATCGGTAGGTATGCCCGTATCGGTAGCTATGATTATCGGTAGCCTTGATCTATTAGATACATTTTCTTACCAGTGACCTTTTCTTATCAACGACCATTATCTATCGGTGAACTTTTTCTATCGGTGACTTAAGTACCAGTAGGTCTGTATCAGTGACTCAACACTTAATACTTATTTGTTCTATGAAAAACATATTTAGGGTGAGTTAGAATCATTTCTAAATATGTATAAAAATAAATAATCATTGAATCAACATATTCCAAAGATCATTTTGATATTTTTATCAACTTAAAATTATGATGAATAATGTAATTAATATATGAATGAACATTATTTGGGATTATTAAAACATATTAAAACATAATTGAGATTATCAAAATAGGTGAGGTCAACAATATCCCCCTTTTTGATAATCACAAATTATGCTCTTATAATTCCAAAATAATCAGTAATGTCATGCGGTAAAACTATAAAACAAATGTATCAGAGGTAAAAGATAGATTCCATATCAAGGTTCTCCCCCTTTTTCCTTTAACCATATTTCTTCATATCATTTCCATAGCATATATCATTTCTCCCCCTTTGTGATTAGCAAAAAAAAAAGATGGAAAGAGAGATGAGAAAAGGAACAGAAAGGAAGAGAGAATAAAAGCATTGATATATTACTTGATGCAAAAATACATATAAATACCAAAAGTGAACAAAAAATAATACAGGTGATTCCAATCAAAGATCCTAGACACTAGTCAATCCACCTCCTCAGCATGATATTTTCCCTTGGGATCAGAAGAGGAGTCGGGCTTGGTAGATGCAGGTGGAGGCTTAGGAACACCAGAGATGATCAAAGGAGGCTGAGATACTGATACAGTGCCTGGACGATACTTTGTAGCTCTCTGTGTGATCATAGG
Source organism: Viscum album (assembly GCA_963277665.1). Classification (NCBI taxonomy): domain Eukaryota; kingdom Viridiplantae; phylum Streptophyta; class Magnoliopsida; order Santalales; family Viscaceae; genus Viscum; species Viscum album. The sequence continues at coordinate 308,731,726 of OY728133.1, read as the reverse complement.
GGTGAGGATTTAGATGGCTTGGGTTGGGGTCATCTGTGGAATTGAGGAAGACTGAGTAGAAGCAGGAAGGGATGGAGGTACAATGATAGGGGTACTGTCGACATGCAAGAATGGTAGCAATAGGTTCCTAAAGTCCATAATGATCCATCCTCCTCATTCAAGGGAAGAAATGAAAACATCCTTGTTTTCTAGAAATTTCTCCAAAGCTGAAGTCAGTCCCCTGAGCTTGCTTACTTGTTCTCTAAAGGTTTGATTGATAGGAGGTAATTTCAAATTGTCCAAAATAAGTTTTAAATGGTTGGTCAACTAATGCTTGGTATACACTTTCTTAATGTAAGAATCAACTTTATCCTTTACTTCTTTCTGAGAGGAAGAAGCTTCTCTCATATAATCTTGAACAATTTTCAGGATATCTCTAGTGGTAGTTACCACCTGGGTCAGATGAGTCCACAGATCCACTGGTTGATGCTGAACCAAGCTCCTCTTTCATCAAAGCTCGAATCTGATTCAACTCTACTGAAGGTCTGGAAGCAAGAGAACCAATAGAAAAGGTTACAGTTTCCTTGAAACTGTTAGTTAGCCCACAGATAAATTTTTGTACTACCAAATCCTGGGTGCTAACATGTTTCTGTATGGAATGATTACATTCCTCAAAAACAGAAACCATCTGGCTAACTAAACTCTTCAAAAAGGCCAAATCCTTGTATGCTTGATATTTAGAACTCATACAGGATTCTAGAGAGACAACTAATTTCTTTAGAAATTAAACATCCTCTACCAAGCTCGACACTTGATTCTTGCAAATCGTGACTTCATCCAATATCTCTTCCACAAAGGTTGACACACTACAACCAAGAGAGAGTTCAAAAGATTTTTCCATGTTGGTCAACTCCTTAACAAACAATTTCTTTAAAACTAAAATAGATTCATTCAAAGACTCCTTCATCTTAGCCTTTAAAGATTCAAAGTCATCCCTGGTTACCATACTTCTAGGCACAACAATAGGTGCTCTTTCTGACAAAATACTAGCCACAGAGGCATTCATAACAGATTGAATGGATAAAATCAATAAAATTTCCATTCTGCTTACTTATTCCACAAAGATGGCCTTTAACTCAGACTTTAACTGATACATATCTGGTTTTCTGAATACATCCTCAGGTAAAAACTTAGATAGAATATCATAATTGAATTTAGGTCTACTGAGGGATGACTCATTATCAGAATTCGGATAATCCAATCCACAAACCACAAAACCTGGTTTGGCTTCCCAGTCTTCAATTCCATCAGCTACTGAGACACTGCCAAGTCTAGCTGGATGATCCCCCTCAACTATTGAATTTTCTTGTATAGCAATATTACCCTCATCAGCTCGATCTTACTCAGAGGAATATTCCACAACCATATCCATTTATCCAATAGTAGGAGGCACCACAGGAATAGGAGCAGGTCTATCTACTTCAACAAGAATAGCTTCTAAAGGCACATCGGAACTTCCAATCAATGGACTCAAACTTAAGGTGGAAGAAGCAGATGCTTCAGTGTCAGATTATCTTTCTTCATCCACATTCTCTGGGGAAGCCTCTTCCTAATCTTAGCTCTGCTGGTCTTCCTCATCCACAGGTGCCTCTCCACTGCTTACTCCCAAAACATTTTCTGTACTAGGTAGGTTCAAAGAAGCATTTTCCTTTTCTTGTGATACAATTTCCGGAGTTGGGCTAGGAGGAAAGTCTGTATCTCCTCCATCTGTTGTAGAGGAATCCTCCTAATCTGAATCATCACTATACTGTGGCTCTTCCTCATTAGGTCCTAGACCTGGATCTCTCTTATCTTTTGGTCTATTTTGATGGTCAACCGGATTGAACTTGTCATATATATTTTCATCATCAATAACCCATTGCCTTCTCTATGGGTTCCAGCTAATCTTCATATACTTACATACTGTGCTTGCGATACAAAAATTATTTCTTACCACCAGTGTCTCATCTTGAGGCTTAGCAACCTCCTTTACTTAAATCATAACTAAAATCAATTTGGCAATGAATAATGCATAGGTTTTTTATTTGGGTATGGTCATATACTCTATTTGAATCATTAATAGCCTACACATATTCACCTTTACACCATGGCTTAAGAGATGCAACAAATAAATATCTTGATACTTCAGATTTGAAAATTCCACTCTCCTTGGACTTAGTACATGTTGAATGAACTTGAACAACAATCTAATTTCCCCATCTGTCTCAGCCGCCACCAACTTTCTCTGCTTTCCACTACCAGTGAGCTCCTCTAAGGTAGTCTCATAGTCAAATATGTCACTGGTAGGAGGTATTTTCTTTGATGAATACCCAAATACTCCTTCAGGTGGTACCTTCATGCATTCATCCCATTCAATGGATGAAAAATCTATTTCATTTCCATTTACTAATGAAAGCATTCTATTCTCCTTATCAGATTTCTCAAAGCACACAAAAGCATAGAACTCTTTTATCAGCTTTGGATAATAAGGACCGTTGTTATTTGTGAAACATTCTAGCCATCCCTGCTCCTCCAATATTCTTAGGGTTAGTGATTTTCTTGGAAAAATCCATTCTGTACATAGATCCTTCTTGATTAAAATCTCTCTATTTTTCAAATATAGGTTCACCGGACACCTTCCTCATCTTGTTCGATTGACACTGCTACTTTCTTCAGGTCTTGTCTTCTGCTTCTTCGCATTCGGCTCATCAAAGTCATCTCTGACAGTCAGAAGTTTGGTTTTTTCCATCTCTAGATTCAAGAACATAGGGTTTTCGCGAGATTCGGGGATTCAAGGAGTTGGGTTTGAGAGAGGAGAGTTTGGTGGATTGAGAAGTAACTAAGTCTTAGTTTTTATCATTTAGGAATCATAAAATAAATAAATAAAACATAATAAGTAAAATACAAATGATACAGATTCTGGCGGCCAAAGACACAAAGTTTAAGACAATGCATACTGATGGTAACAAATACCAGTGAGAATACCTACCGGTGAGGTATTCTAATGGTGAGGTCCAATAACAGGGAGGTGTAGTGGTGAGGTTTCTAACGGTGAGTTTTCTAATGATGAGGTTTCTAATGGTGAGGTTTCTAACGGCGAGGTTTCTAATAGTGAGGTTTCTAACGGTGAGGTTTCTAACCAAATTCTATCATTCCTAACTCATGTCTGATGTAACATAACCCATCTGAACATAAGGGTTTGGTGAATATATCAACTAATTGATGTTCAGTACCTATAAATTCAAGAGTAATATCAACTTTTTGGTAATGATCTCTTAAAAAGTGATGCCTTACATCAATGTGTTTGGCCTTATAGTGAGATACAAGATTCTTAGAGATATTAATTGCACTAGTGTTATCACAGTTTATAGAGACATGTATGAACTGATATCCGTAGTCCAATAATGTATGTTTCATCCATAGAATTTGTGCACAGTTGCTACCAGCAGCAATGTACTCTACTTCAGCAGAAGAAAATGAAACATAATTTTTCTTTTTACTACATCATGATACTGGGGACTAACCTAGAATATTATATGTTCTAGAAGTGCTCTTTCTATCTAACTTGCAACCAACAATGTCAACATCTGAATAACTTATTAAATCAAAAGATTATTCTTTTGAATAAACAAACCTAAATTTTCAATATGTTTAAGATATTTGAACATTCTTTTAACATCAAGAAAATGGGATTCTTTAGGATTAGCTTGAAATATTTCACACATACACACACTAAACATAATATATGGTCGACTAGTAGTAATGTAAGGTAGAATTCCAATCATGCCTCTGTAATTTGTTTGATTAACTGGTTTCCCATATTCATCAATGTCCAACTTACAGGTGGTACTCATGGGTGTATCACTTTCCTTAATATTATCTAAACCAAAATGCTTTAAAAGATCCTTTGTATATTTACTTTGATTTATTTTAATACCATGATCATTTTGAAAAACTTGAAATCCAAGAAAATATTTGAGTTCTCCCATTGAACTCATTTAAAATTCATTTTGCATACTCTTTGAAAAATCAATACACAATGTATTTTTAGAAGATCCAAAAATAATATCATCAACATAGATTTGTACTATCAAAACGTCTTTAGAAATTCTTTTTATAAATATATTTGGATCATAAATCCCTTTTGTAAAACCGTTTGAAATAAGGAAACTACTAATCCTACCATACCAAGCTCGTGGAGCTTGTTTTAAACCACATAATTCTTTAGAGATCTTAAAAACTCGATTTGGAAAATGAGTATTAGTAAATATAGGTGGTTTTTCAACAAAAACAACTTCAATTATAAAACCATTTAGAAAACCACTTTTAACATCCATTTGATATAACATGAAATTTAGATGAGCATCATAGGAAAGTAGAATCATAATATCTTCTAATCTAGATACATGTGAAAAGGTTTCCTCATAGTCTATTCCTTCCTCTTGACTATAACCTTATGCAACTAGCCTTACTTTGTTTCTAACTATATTTCCAGATTTATCAAATTTATTTCTAAAAACCCATATAGTAACTATGGTCAAAGTGTCGTTAGGTTTGTAAACTAATTCGTAGACATTGTTTATTTCAAATTGATTTAATTCTTCTTTCATTGACATTACCCAAAATTCATCTTTGATTTCATCATTCATATTTTTAGGTTCTAATTGTGAAAGAAAATCTTGATGTTCAACCCGGATTCCAAGAGAAGCTCTAGTCTGTGTCCCTCTATCAAGATTACCAACAAAAACATCTATAGGATGATTCTTTAGAATTCCAGTTGATCTAGTAAAGGTGGGGCTAGAAATTTTAGTTTCCTCTCAAGATTCAGGTTCTACAGAAACAGGTTCTGGAAAGTTTCTAGAACTAGATGTCTTTACAACAGATTCATTGATTTTATCATTAAGTTTCAATACAAAAAAATCTTCTTCAAGATTTTCAATGGAAGATTTGGGTTCATGTGGATCAGTTTCGTCAAACCTGATGTTAACATATTCTTCCACACATTTGGTTCTTTTATTAAAGTTCTATAAGCTTTTCTAAAGATTGAATAACCTAGGAAAATTCCTTCATCACTCTTGGATGCCAAATTTTTAAAATTATCTTTTGTATTAAGAATAAAGACTTTGCAACCAAAAACATTAAATAATTAACCTTAGGTTTCCTATGGTTCCAAAACTCATAAGGGGTCTTTTTGAGAATAAGTATAATCAAGACTCTATTAATATTATAACAAGCTGTATTTACAGCTTCAACCCAAAATTAAATTGGAAGGTCATACTCATTAAGCATAGTTCTTGCAATTTCTTGAAGGTTTCTATTCCATTTTTCTACTAAACCATTCTATTGAGGTGTCCTAGGGGAAGAAAAGTTGTGACTATAGCCACTGTGTGAGAAATAAGATTCAAATTCATGGTTTTCAAACTCACGACCATGATCACTTCTCAAGGTATTAATCTTAAGTCCACTAAGGTTTTCTATAGACTTGGAGTATTTAATAAAGTAAGAACAAGCTTCACTTTTGTGATATAAGAAGTATACCCAAGTGTACCTAGAAAAGTTATCTACTAGGACATAGACATAATGCTTACCATTCAAACTAGAAACTCTAGAAGGTCCAAACAAGTCCATGTGAACCAACTCAAGAGGTTGAGAATTTGAAACTTCTTTCTTTGATTTAAAGGAAACTTTATGTTGCTTTCCCTTTTGACAGGGATTTCAAACTTTATCAGGTGGGAATTCAAGTTTAGGTAGGCCTCTGACTAAGATTTTCCTATCCAGTTTTCTATTTGAATGAATGTTGCAATGTCCTAATCTTCTGTTCCATATCCAAGTCTCTTTATGAAAATAATTCTAGCAAGTAATGTTCTGTTTAGCCAAATAATTCAAATCGACAGCATAAACATTTTCATTTATCAAAGTAGAAAATACTAAAATATTTTTAGAATTAAAAACATTACAGGAATCATTTTCAAATTTAAAATTGAAACCATCATTACACAACTGGGAAATGCTTAACAGGTTATGTTTAAGTCCATCAAAAAATAAAACTTTGGAAATTAAAACTGAATTAGTGTTACCAATCTAACCTAAGACGATGATTTTTTCTTTTTAATTATAACCAATGGTGTCATGGCCTCCATAAAATTTTATTAAACTCTTGAAGAATGAGTAATCTCTAGTAATATTCCTTGAACATCAACTGTCCAAGTACCATACCTTCTTATGGAAACTCTTCAAGTAAGTTTCCTACAAAATAAGTTTAAACAGAAAACGATTTTGGTACCCAGATTTTCTTGGGTCAAGAAAGGTTAGTAATAAAAACCTTTGGTACCCAAATTTGTCTAATGGGTCTCATACAATCAATAGATTTAAAATATTTTGAAAGATAAACCTTATTTGATATATAGTGATGTAAATAACTAGTTGAAGCATATGAATTTCTAGAACTAGAACTAGCAGCATTTTGTCCAGATTTAGGAATAAATCTATTTTTAGTAATCTGTCTCCGTCCTGGCTGATATCCTATTCCAGTTGTATATTTTGGTGCAACTTGTTTTCCTAGCATCTTAGTGGGATTATTCTCTCCATTTGTGACCTTTTCTAAGTCTTTCCTTAATTTCTCATTGGAAAATTTCAGTTCAGTATTTTCCTGAAGTAATTGAGAATTCTTTTACTTTTCTATATAAAGATTAGATTTAATAGAGCTGGTCAAAGCATGTTGTTTCTTCAAGGTCTTATACTTGTCCTTCAATTCATTACAGGTTTCTTCTAGCATATTACAATATTAAAAAAACTCTTCATTATTCATGTTTTCAGATTCAGAGTCAGAATCAACTCCAGAATAATATGAATTTAAAGGGGTAACCAATGTTACCTTAGATGTGTTTGTCATGAAACACATATTATCTTTTTGAGATTTTTCATCCTGAGAAGAATCAGAATCACATGAACTATCTTCTGAAGCACTCCAAGTTTCTTTCATAGCTTTCTTATATTTATTGTCCATATAATCATACTTCTTCTTGAACTTTATCTTCGGGCAGTCTGCTTTCACATGTCCTTTCCTCTTGCATTCATAACAGACAATTTCATCACCCTTATCAAACTTTTTCCAAACCTTCTTCCAATGGCTGTTGCTATCATATTTTCCTTTATAATTTGGGTTTCTGAAGAATTTCTTCTTCCTGTAGAACTTCTTGAACCTTCTGGCTATCTAAGCCATCTCTTCATCACTATCAGAATCTGAACCTTCACTTGTTGAGCTTTCAGTTGGTATGTGATATTTTTCCTTGTCCTTGCTCTTTGAGGTAGTAGATTTAAATGCTACTGAATTCCTCTTTGGTTCATCATCTTCTTCCTTGTTTACTTTCAGTTCTTCTTCATACATCATCAAATTACCAATTAATTATTTAACAAGTAGTGAACTTATGTCACACTATTCTCTTATTGAGACTAATGTGCCTCTCCATCTTTCTGGCAGACATCGTAGTATTCTCATAATCTACTCCTTTTGCAGGAACAAATTTTCCAAGTGAGCTCATAGTATTGAAAATCTCGTTGAACCTGAGAAACATATCAGAAATAGGTTCATCAGACTTCATTTTAAAATTTTCATACTTAATAGTGTAGGTATTCAATATCATTTCTTTAACATTGATTGTTCCCTCATGAGAAATACCCAAAGTGTCCCAGATTTTGTAAGCAGTTTTACAAGCAGATATTTGAATAAATCCCTCATCTCCTAATGCACAATACAAGGCATTCATTTCATTCCAATTATTATTGTAAGCTGTTTTACTAGGTTCATCCCAAGTAGTTCTTTTTGTTTCCGGAATCTTATATTGAGTCTCTATGGTAGTCCAGATATCAAATACCATACTTTCTAAATGAATTTTCATTTTCAGTTTCCACTGGGCATAATTTGTACCATTAAAGAAAGGTGGCCTATTGGTAGTAGCATCTTTAAGTCTATTATCCATAATTATATTTTATCAAATATGTTTAAAGAGATAAAACATAAAATTAATAGAAATTTAAGAACTTTATGATACAACTAAAATCACAGTTGAAAAATAGAGTATTTGGAAATCCTATATAAATAACAAACGTGCCTCTCATACCAAATGTTGGTCAGAGTGGACACTAAAGAGGGGGGGGGGGTTGAGTTCCAATTAAAATTTCTGTTAAAAACTTTATGATAAAAATCCCCCAAATTAAATAAAAAATAAACTGTAGTGAATTTATAATGATTGTATGTTTTCAATTAGTTTCTCAAGAGATTGATTATTTCTCAGTCAACTTGATCTGAAGATTAGTAAACTTTTGAAACTAACTTATTGACTAACAAAAGTTATAAACACTTGCAAGTTCAACTATCATAGTTTCTTTAAAACAGATTTATATTTAAATTACTTAGCAGCATAATATTCAATATATAATAAAACAAAATAAATAAGCACAACAGATATAACCCAGAGGTTTAGTCTCAAGCTGAGACTTAGTCATCTCAAACAATTTATAAAAAATTTTATCCACACCCTGAATCGGGGTTAACAATAGTACAAATACTGTCCAGGTCCTATAACCTCTACCATAGTTTTACATGGGAAAACAAAGCAATTGCACACAGGCTATCCAGGTCAAACATTACCTCTACCACTATCCACAGTGGGAACTAGAGAGTATGGGAATTATTGAGTTGGGATTTATAAATCCTCTAATTCAACACAGGATGAAATGTGTGTATAGAATATATAGTGTATACACACTGCTCAAAAAATTAGTAAAATAATCACTAAGAGAGAGTTGATATGAGTTTATAGTGCTCTAGTGATTTGGAGTGCATCTCTGGACTCCTTTTGATTAAATAGAAATTCATCTGAGTCCTTATTTGGTTTTTGGATTGAAAACAGAGTGTTGTTTTCTTCCTTGATTTTCAGGTTCAGTTTGATCAGCTTGAGTGTATGAAGAGATAGTTGTAGCTCTTCACTCCTTGACTAAGATTTATCTTGTGTTCTATTCTTGTTTGAATGGCCTCATGTATGTCTATTGTTCTTCAAATACACAGCTGTATGGATGTCACCTTTTCATTGTGTATATGCACCACCCTTTTTTCGACATCTTGATCTTCATTTTATACATTAAGCTCCGACAGTAAGAATGATTACCTTTTCATAGGTACGAGGTACGGTTCCCTGATATGACAACAACCCACATTAATTAATAGCAGTTTCATTAAATTAACCATATATGATAGTTATCATTATATTAATAATATTGACAAAGTATAGAGTTTGTGTAGCAGTGACTGGTTAATAGTCATCTTCCATCAGTAGCTCTCTATCATTAGACTTTTAACGGTGGAAATTGTATTAGTAGATGCCTTTTATCGGTAGCTGTTACACTATGTAACAGTATATTTATGTATCGGTGGCTCTTCCATCAGTAGCTTCTTGTATCGGTAGACTTGAGTAGTGGTGAATTCCTTATACTAGTGGAATTCATAACAGTAGACTTTCATACTGGTAGAATTACTCTAATGGTAGCTCATATCGGTAGAATTTGTCTTTCTGTATCGGTGGACTTTGATACCGGTAGACTTACACGTATCGGTAGCTCTGGTGTAACGATGACGGTCTGTACTGGTGCACTTAGCCGTATCGGTAGCTGTGTAAATTAGTGACCTTTGTATCAGTAGCTATGTACCTATTTTTCTGTTTGTATCGGTAGGTCAAACCGTATCAGTAGATATGCTTATCAGTAGACTTGATCTATTGAATAAATTTGCTTACCGGTGACCTTTTCTTATCAGCGACCATTGTCTATCAGTGACCTTTTTCTATCAGTGACTTAAGTACCGATAGGTCTGTATCGGTGAATCTACACTTAATACTTATCTGTTCTATTCAAAACATATTTAGGGTGAGTTAAAATCATTTCTAAATACGTAGAAACATAGATAATCATTGAATCAACATATTCCAAAGATCATTTTGATATTTTTATCAACTTAAAATTTGGATGAATAATGTAATTAATATATGAATGAACATTATTTTGGATTATCAAAGAATATTAAAATATAATTGATATTATCAAAATAGGCGAGGTCAACAGTTATTTTCTTTATGGTTATGTTTTTAATTGTTTAAAATTAATCATCCCTAATTTTGCTTTTATTCTAGTAAATTTTTGGAAATAGGAAGAACCAAGTCAACAACCAACGTGGTGGGAAATGTAATAACTACCTAAATGAGATTCTTATCATGATGGGACCTCAACAAATATATCTCATGATTTTTCCAATCTACTTATCAAAAATCACAATGAAAAACTAGAACAAAGTTGAATGTCCAAAGACATAAAATAAAAGGAAAAATTCTAATGTATGTTCAAATAATAATGAAGAAAAAATGAAAGAAGATTAAATTTCTTATGAGTCAAAAATGTGGTAAGGGTGAATAAGGGAAATTACACAAAGGAACTTAAAGGTGTTTTAAGTGTGAAAAATTAGGGTATAAAGTAGCTAGTTTCCAAAAAAAATTAACAGTGTGATGGAAGGGAATATATTACATCCTACAATAACCTTTTCTGTTTAATTTATTATGAATAAAGAATATGGTAATTATCTAAGTCAATTCCATAATCCAAGGTTTAAATCCAATACTAAGGACCTATGATATGAAAATCATTGAAGAGTAAGGATAAAAGTCTTTATGTATTTGTATTTTAGAGTTATGTTGAAGATGTAGTATATAAATTACATTATGGGTATATGAATCATGAAAAATATAAGTATGGATCAATATTTATTTTTCTTTAAGTATTGAAACATATATTTAATAGTTTCTATTCCCAAATGAAGTTTAGTCTCCTGATGGTTGATTATATAGGGTTGAGTTATATGCAATCATTCTCATCAGGTTCACTATTTCTAAATAGTTTCCAACAAGTTTGTTTGTGGAACCAAAAACACCCAATGGTTATATACCATGATGACTTAGGGACCTAATTTCCAAAGGTATATTCTCACTGGGATGTTTGGCCAATGATACTTAAGAACTCACATTGGTCGAGTGGATGGGAGTTCAGGATAATCACAACCTTTTGGGGGGAATTATTTCCTACTCTATGACTCTCTTATATATTTAATATATTTTCATTAATCCTTTATGAATTTACTTTTATGATGTGGATTAAAATTGAATTAAGAATGAATTATTATCATGTATAGAGCTTAGAATTATATGTATGAATCTGAGGTTCTTCATTAATAGAGATATTTGTATATATGTAAGGTTCTCCATTGATGGTATCCCCTTATGTACTAATTATATATCCTTTGTTTGTCATTTCAATGATGATAGTTTTCTAGCCACACAGTGGGGCACTCTGGAGTGTGTCGACATCTAGGGAGACATGAGTTGTTTTTATTTGAGAACAAACCCATGTGATGGGCTTCCTACATATCCTCATGAAATAAATTAGAACCTACATAGTTCAATGCTTCTTAAAGGGGAACATTATAAATTTTAGGCCATGTGATAAGGACCTTACTGTACAGTTTAATGTCATGTGGAAAGGACATCTATGCAGAAGGTTCCTAGTCAAAGCTTGGTGTGGGACTTATACTGAATAAATCCATGGAACCAGAAAGGGATATAAATTTCATGTTTGGATTAGACCCCACTGGGAATGTGTCTTAGAGAGAATAAGCGTCATATAGTGATGTTTGATTTAGACCCTAGGGAGGATTCCTATGTATCTTGGGTAGTTGGGAATCAAATACCACATAATTTGGTTTGCCTCATATGGGAGTATGGCCATTTAAGATGATTGAGTTTGGGCTTATTCCTAAAGATGATTTCATGTGAATGAGTCCATAGGGAATATTTAAACTCGTGGGGATTTATAGGTTTTTTTGGGCTTACACCTAAGAAAGATTCCCATGGATTAATAGAGTGATATTGTTGGGTATTATTCTTAAAGAGGAATCCCATTATATTGGTTTGGTTTGGGAATTACTCATGAGAAGGATTGCCTTAATATGATATTGGGGATTATACCAAGTAGGAGTCCCATTGAGCTCGGGCCATAGGTAGGTATCCCGTGTATCCTGATTATAGTAGGAATCAAAGTTCTCATAGTTTAAGAAAAAGTTATGGATTACACACTAAGGTTTAATTTAATAGGTTTGATTCGGGATTTCTCCTAAGGAGGATGCCCATATGATTTGGAATTATTTTTATGTTATTACCACCATCAACCTCTAAACCCACATGAGTTAGGATCGGTTTGAGAAACAATAGGAAATGGAAGATTTGAGAAACAACATGATCAACTTTTCCATAAGGTTGGATGCATGGCCTTGAGGACCCACACTAAGGGAGCCTCTAAAGGAAGATGAGAGGAAGATTCAAAGTATGATTCTCTGTCGAAACATGTATCTTGATGTTTATATGTCATGATCATGGCTAGCCTCTATGTCTAAATGAGTCATGATGAGTCATTATTGAATGAGATGGATGAAAGGAAGTGGAAGATCAAACAAGACATACTTCTCCTCCTCTACTGGTGGAAGAGGCTAAGGGTACATAAGAGGGAAGAGAGGACTCTGATGACCACCCCCTCTCTAACCTAGAAGACAAGGGGGTGGGGAGGATCAAGAGTGAAACCTCATACAAGAAAGTCTATCGAATTACTCAAGGAGGGATTCCCTATAATTGGTCCTGTAGTGTGGGAGAAAGAACTCATTCCATTTTGAATGGAAAAGAAATCATAAACCATACCCACCTTGTTGGGAATTTGAGGATATAGGACATAGAGATGACAAGGGTATGACATGGTCTTAACCCTTGTATCTAAGAATGGGAAATACCTAACACTAACCTTGGGGTATGGGTTCTCGTGATTGAAGGGATACAGATACACATGAACCCTAAGGACCTTAACCACCTGGTTGACAAATGTGTGAACCTATGACTGAAGAAATTAAAATCCAAATGGGAGACACACTAGTGTTCCCCTTTGTATGGTTTTAAAATTACATAGGTTTAGGTGGAGGTTTTAGATTGATCCCTCTTAGAAAAGGGTACCAGACGAGGAGAGGCCCTACCATGGATGGTTTAGAAGAGGGCCTAGTGAGAAGATTGTTTAGGGTAGATGATAGAGAGAGAAAAGGGAGTCTCTCACAGGGGTTCTTTGCTCAAGTTTACATGTTAAAGGTTCTGGTACCTTTGTTGATGGGCCACCTAGGAAAAAAAACTTGGGTGATGATTTTCAAGAGCCTCCAAGGGTCTCCACATGTGTTCGTAGAAGTGTCTCGCATAGGTCCCTGGTTAAGGAAGGGGATAATATGCTAATGTTTTTCAACCACAGGGGAGGTAGTTCCTCACACAGGTGTTGTTTATTTTAAAACTGGGGAGGACTTTAGTTTATCTATCCCCCTGAATTCCATATTATCTTCATATCTGGTTTTTGCACCACTTCTATGGCATTCTCCACATATGGAGTTACACATTTCAACTAGTCATGATTAGAGAATCATTCATTAAAAGACTGGGTGCACAAAAGAATAATGATTCACGTCTATTCAATTAAATATTACGATCCTAATTTTTTCTAAAATAGTAGGAATATTAACATGTCCCATTATTTCATCAAAGACCATACCAATATTTCTCAAAGAATCTATTGACATCCCAAGCCTCATGGTAATCTAAAACATGGAGACACCTAGAATATTTGGATAGGGACCTAGTACATAATCGACTTCCTATGACTTGAGACCCTTAAAAAAAGGGATTAGGGAAGGGTGCTTCAAAAAGAGCACTGATACCGAAGTACATTTCTACCTCTAATAGTGGATTTGAGTCAGATCCAATGTTGTATAATTCTCTTCACATCACACATCATTGGGCTTGGTGGTATATCTATAAAATATTCTCTGGGATACCTCTTGAAGAATTGTCTTTATGAATCCATTTAATTTCATTCCTATTCGGTATGATGGGATATGATAGATTTGATTACCATATGATTCATGTTGTTGTGAAGGAAATCATTTTTAAATGAGAGTATGAGCATGATCTTCATTAGGACCTCATAAAGGATAAGTTTCACATCAACCTAGATGATTTCTTGGATGTATTATCGAAGGGGGAGTCCAACCATACCAAGAGGTATGCCGAATGTAAACAAAGGATTAACAAAAAAATCATACAAGAATCATGCATTCATCATGAATTGAATTCCACTTAGGGGGAGCTCATACAACTCAACCATTCATTAGAGGGACACCAGAACAAAGGGTCATCTACTATTGAAGTTGTAGTTGAGTAACTTTACTGTGCAAAAGTGGTTGAATATTTTTGGTTATATGGGCTTCAACAAGTAACTGATGAGGATTTGTAAGCCCTTAAACACATGAAAACTTATGTTGAAGGTCCATTGTAAATTGTGGCTGAGAAACACCATCTTGTAGATTCTCTTTCAGTTTTGTTTTTCACCATAAATGAAATAGTTTTTTTATAATCATCTATTTCTCCATCCCTATTTTCTCTATGAGATAATAATATGACATTGAAGATGATTTATGTAGCAATATAGTTTTACACTAGCTAGTTGTAAACACAGTGATGGGATTGGGAAATGCTCTATTTTTTCCCTAATCCTAGTGGCCTAGTGAGAATAGATTGACTGTTTCTAGGGTTGTATGGAAATCCCTATAAAATTTGTGTCTTTTTATTCAATCTCCTTAATTATTTTCCTAAGATCAATATAAAGGAGACTTGGTGGGAAATACGTGGATTTTTCTTAGACCTCCCTTTTTGAGTTTTCATCCTAATAAGTTTTTTTCCAATTTCTTTTCATTCCTAAAATTTTCTAAAACCACACTGAGTGTTGGTAAACTGAGCTAAGACTCGATTTTTTCCATGGTTTCCTTTAGAGGTTTTCACCTGGCAAGTACTACATATCTTATTTATGGAAATTTAAAGTCATGTTTGTCAGACTAATGAGTTTGGTATTTTATGTAAAATTACATTGAACATATTTTTTAACAATGATGTACTAAATGAGGATTTTTTTCATGAATGTTATTATATTATTCAAATATCCCATTTTGGAATCTTAATCCATGATTTTTTGGATCCCAAATCTGAAACATGATATTAGGGAATAGAGGAGGTCTCTTATAAGGACAGAGTTACCAATGGTTGAAAACCCCATTTTTTGGGCTTTTTTATGTCGAGACAGCTAGGTCATGTTTCTTCATAGTCGAATAGTGTAATCCTTTAGCTAATAGGTCCGAAAATTTATAAGTAACTTATGAGAAGAAAATAGGGGTGTATTACAACATAGTCCAGAAAATAATTTCCCTATAATTCACAAATTCTACCATTGATGATTGATGTTTATGAAAATTATGATTTCTCAAGACCACGATGGGTGGGTTTTCCATGGTAAAATGTCTAAGAATGAAAGGAATACATGTATTATCATTAGTTGTGAAAGGGAAACTACTCCTAAAAAAATTTTCTTCAGGTGAAGGAGGGTATGGTAGATGACCAATTCCAGGAGGGAAGACCCCTTTTTGAAAAGGGTTAAAGTATCATGCAGTTTAATGTCATGTGACCAAGAAATTAACTATATAGTCTAAAGTCTTACTGTGAGGACATTTTCATACAGTTTAACATATTTTGACTTGGACTTTATGCCATACAATTTAGAGTCATTCATCAAGGACATTATTCTATGAAATTTAAAGTCATACAACAAGTAAATTGGGGGCATATAATTTATGGTATTTATATTTTAATGAATGGTTAATGGTTTCCCCCTTTCCTTGTAATTTATCCGGAAATGTGCTACAATATTCAGACATGAGATAAGCAAGTTGTAAGTTCTGATTTGGGGACCCCTATGTCCAAAGAGTGGTATAGGTAAAAGGGATCATAGAAATATAAGAGGTGTCTCCCAAGAATGAAGTCACTTATGATTGAAAAATCAATTTTTGGGATGTTTTATGTAAATACAACTAGGTAATATTATAGAAAATTCAATAGTGGTGTCCATTGGATGGAAAACCAATTTTGTGGGATACTTTTTTAAAATCCAACTAGGGTGTGTTATAAAATATTCAAGAAAATAAGTTCTCAAGAATTTTTACAATCTACTACTAAAATATTATGGAAGTTTGTGGAGATTCAAATTTCCCTGGGCATAGTGTTTAGTTCATGGGAGGAAAGTACCTGGATACAGAAGGAGCATTTCAAGTAAAAATTTGAAAAGAATCAGGGGAATGAGTTCTCTATGTATGTATAACCAATGATTTGGAAAATAAAGGGCCTATATTTATAGGTCATATGACTAAGACCATAATACTATATAAATGATGGGTGATAAATGGATTATTAAGATAAGGTCATTACTGCATACTTCAGACATGAACAATGAATTTATAAACCATATTCTTGAAACTTTTCAGTTCAAGATAAAGGATACAGAACAAATATTCAAGGAATAAACGTATAATAATTCAAATCATGAGTCCCAACATAATGTTGTCAAATCTTATGAGGATGTAGGAGGCTTCTCTCAGGGATGAAGTTACCGATGGTTAAAAAACCTATTCTGTGGGATGTTTTATGGAAATCCAATTGGGGCACATTACAACATAGTCAATAATGTCATCCCTTGGATAATAACTCCATTTTATGGGATACTTTAAGAAAATACTTCTGGGGTGTGTTACCACACAGTCAGGTAAAGGATTCCTTGGGTATTATAAATTCTATCACCAGAAGCTGAAGAAATTTTATGAAAATCTGAAAGTGTTCAATATTAGGAGTATAACATGTAGAAGGGATATGTGAGAGAATAAAGAAAGTGTTTTGACTGATATTGAACATGTTTTTGGGGTCCTTTCATAGATATGACTCATATGTAGAATGGAGAACCTCTTTTTCCTTGGAGGACCCCCTGACGAGGGGACACAAATTAAAATATCAGGCACAAATCATTGTTTGTATGAAGAAGAGGTGGAATTATTCACTACCCCATGGATAGGATGAAGAATTAAAGACTAGGAATAACTATGTATCTCAATAGGATGAGATTAAATCCACACATAGTTCTAATAATAATATTACCCACACTAAATAAGTTCATCTGTAGAGGACATGTGGGTTTTTTGATACGAGTTCATGTATATAGTGACAACTCGTATAGTATTCCCTTGTGTAGATCTGACTCATATGTGGGAGATTTGGAAAATTTACCATATTGTGTTGCGGATGGGCCGATGAATGAATATTTGAATGTCACTATATATCTCATTTAAATGATAATCAATCCACACATATTTCTTGATGAAATCATGCAGTTTATTGTCACGTGACAAGTATATATGGTGTGAATTTTAAGGTCTTGTATCCTGGATCATGGTACCCCATTGTGAATTGATATTTTTTTTCTTATGCAGTGAATAGTTTTACCAAATTTGATAAGCCCATATGAGCTATGATCAGTTGGAGAAACAAATATTGTCAAATGTTTCTTCCATGACACAAAGGTAGAACAAGTGAAGGATAAGGGCATTTAGATTTTATGGTGGCTGGGCTATGAGATATGACCAAGGCAATGAAATGTATCTCATTAAGAAGAGAATCAAGCCATATGAAGTTCTTGAAATCCCATGTAGTTTAATGTCATGTAGTAAGGATGAATATAAGGAAACACGAAGGAATATAAATGTTGCGGCTACGCCCGAGAATGGAAATATGGGTGTCACTACGCATCTCATGTGAATGAGAATCAAGCCATAGGTAGTTCTTAGGAGGTTCCCTATGTAGGACTGATTTGTACACAAGGAGTAGGAGATTTTTTTTTACTATGGATAGACCTGATATTGGAGATCTGGATGTCACTAAATATCTTTATGGAGGAAGAATCAATCCACATGTAGTTATTGATTATTTTTTCCCATATAAACCAGGCTTTGATGTGGGGAAAGGGGATTTAAAATTTTTCAAAATAATGTTCAAGCCTAAGATATAAGGTCCAGGTGTCACTATGTATCTCATTGTAAGGATAATCAATCCAAATGTTTTGGAAAAGTTCCTTATGCAGATCTAGTTTGTACACAACTAAAAGGGTAATTTTCTTTATAGTCACAGCTAGACCTAAGATTGGAGATCTAGGAATCACTACATATCTCATTGGAATGAGAATTAAAGAAACAAGTAGTTCTTGAATAACTTGGTAGTTTAATTTAATTAATCAAGGAAATTTACCGTGTAGTATATAATATTTTGGAAAAGATGTGGGTCACCTAATGTGAAAGAAATATTTCAACTGGACCAGGAGATAGGACCCGAGCGTCACTGCATATCTTTCCAGAGATATAATCAAGACACACAAAGTTCTTGATAAGGTCCCCTATGATGGTTTGATTCATACACAAGGAAAGGTGGAAATATATATATTTTTTGTGGATAGACATGAGATTAGAGAAATAGGTGTCACTACATATCCCATTGTAATGAGAATCAAGCCACACATAGTTCTCGGATAGATTGTGTAGGTTACCATGATGAGATGGGGATGTTGGTTGTGTAGTTTACCATCATTTGGTAAAGACATTATAATTCTAGGGATTATACCTATAAAGGAGGACCAAATTATATTATAGATAGGAAATGATGTGAGTGGGGCTTATGCATGGGAGCTGACCATATTCTCTTACTCATGTCTGGCCAAGAGGGAATCATAACCTGCTGAGGGGTTAGAGGGGTGTGATTAGGACTTTCACCTGATATGGGGGTCCATTTTTTAGGGAACATGAGGAGTGTATCATCTCATGGTACATTGTGGATTTATTTATGTAGAATAATAGGGATGATAACAAAGAAGTTTGATGTCATGCATTGAGGATGAATGGTGTATTGAAATTTTTATTCATATGAATAGGATGTTATGTTATGCAGTTTATTGTCATGAAACAAGGAAGATATTTCCACATAGTACAACATTCTGAGACATAGAAGTTATTTCATTCCATTTAAGGTCATGTAATGAATACCATCTTTCATTCAGTTTATCATCATGGAACAAGGATCATGATGTAGTGAAATTTAACTTTGTGTAGCACAGATGTTATGTCATGCCTTTTAAGGTCTTTTGATAAAGACCAACTATGCAATTTAATGTCTTGTAGCTTTCACTTATATGATACTATGCAGTTTAATGTCCTACATCAAGGATAAATTTCATCTGATTACATGAACCATTTCTATAGGATCCTTTCACTGGTTGGGATTGTAATGAGCTCTCCATCCATTGAGATTAAGGAATAAGCTCTGCTAGAGTGGATCTTTTGTATGGTGTAAGGTCCCTCCCACTCTGGATCAACTTTTGGAGGCTTATTTAATAGTATCACTGGATTCTTAATGACTAATACCAGTTCTCCTTAGTGGAATGAATAAAGGTGGAACATTTTGTTAAAGGCTCGTGTTATCCTATTTTGAAAGACTCTTAAGTGATGTAAGGTATGGAATCTTTTTTCATCGAGTTGATACGATTCATTAAGTCATTTTTGTGACTACTTATCTGTAAAAAGTTAGTCAAATATGGAAATACGGAGAATTGTTAATTGAACATCAATAAGTAGGACTTCTTTTGTTCCATATACCATTGAGTATGGGTTTTTTCATGTAACAATATGGGTTGTAGTCTGATAATCCCATAACCATGAAAAAAATTTGTCGGGCAAGACATTTTATCTTTATCAACAATATCTTGGAGTATGTTTGATATATTCTTGTCTAAATTCTTTATCTCGACATTAATCGTTGTATGATAGTGCAATGAATGGTTTGATTTGATATTGAACACCCAATAATGATTTTCTACCTCATAAGAATTGAAATTGACATTATTATCATTTAGTATCATTTGAGGGACACTGAATGTCATAATGATGTTGGATTTCATGAAGTCAATAATGATTTTGTCCTTGAATTCTTTGAGGGGTATTGCCTCATCCCATTTAGAGAAGAAATTAGTAGTTGTTAGTGTGTATTTGAACTGCTTGGACTTAGCCGGAGGTTATGGGCCCAAAACATCTATTCCCCATATGGAGAATGGATAAGAGTATCTGGATATATATATAAATGTTGGGGGTTATTGGATGAAGTTATCATGTACATGGCATGAATGACATTTCTTGGTTAATTATGTACAATCTTGTGTCATCGAAGGCTAGAAGTATGCATGATTTTGGATTTGATTAGAAATATTGTACACTTACTAGCATGAACCATAGGGTCCCACCAGTAATTATTCCATAATAGATACAATCTCTTATCCATCGATACATTTGATAGTGATTCTATCAAATCATTAGTTATATAGAGGACTTTTTGGTGATTTGGGCCATCATAAATAGTAAAGTTAACTGATCAATGTTGAATTTTTCCTTTCCTAGATCTATACACAAGGAGCACTCTATCTTGAAGGTATTCCATGATTAGAAACATCCACTTAGTATTATGTCCATATGAATCCGGGATGGGTCTGGTCTCATTAATTTATTCTATTCTGATATGAACAAAAGGTCAGACCATTATACAGTGAGAAATGATGATGATTGTTTTATCATGGTTCAGATATTCCATAGCTATAACTATATTTTCCAATTCATCTATTTGAAAATTCTATGATTTCAGGATGTGATTCAATGTTGGCTCTGAGGGTAACTATTCTATCAACCCTCAGACACTATCAATAATGGGGATTAACTCCTCTTTTCTTTTGGAATAATCCTTGTTCATATTATAGATTACAAAATATGAATCACCTTTCACCTCTAAAAGGTCCACTGGTATTTGGAGTTCTAGTTACAAGCCTAAAATGAGGGCCTAATATTTGGACTCCTTATTATTAAGCCTTCTAATAGTATAAAGTAGTATGATAATACTGGATTCACTAGGGAAATTATTAAAATCCCTAAAAAACATTGATTTGATTAGGGTCTTCCATTCTCTTCCCTATTGGGCTCCGGGATGTGCTGTCAAAATAAATTTTCCATGTTTAGGGGCCACCTTGAATGGATAATATCCCTTCATATGGTAGTTAAGTATTTAACAATGTCGTTTCTACATATGGGTGTTCTGTGAGGAAATATACTAAGGTGTGTCCTTTCTCTACTTTTTGAGGAACAAATTGCATATTAAACTTTTTCCAAATAATTTACCAACATTCCAGACATCTTGTGAACATAAGAAGATTGAGGATAAATTTGAGTAGGTAATTTTGAGATACCAATTTTATATCTTTTTGCTGCAAGTAAGGACTCATATTCTGAATCATAAAGATTAATGCCAGATAACCCTCCTAAAAATCTGAATAATGAGTCTCCACATCGAGTATGGTTCGACTAAGATAATAAAGGCTATTTTCATTTTTAGCATTGTTCTTTTACACGAGGAATGATCCCAGTGATCATTGTTTGGTCATAACATATAGGATGAGAAGCATTCTCTCAAGAGGTGAAATTAATACGTATGGGCTCTAGAGGTACTTATTGAGGTTATCAAATACCTCTTGGAAGTCACTAGTCCACTAATATGTGATCCCCTTCTTTAATAGTATTGTTGAAGGGAAAACACTTGCCGATAATGTTGGATATGAAGTTCTGGTTGTTGGAAAAGTATCTTTCAAGTCCCCTCAACTATTTATGGTATTTAAGAGGTGAAATTCTAATGAAATATATTTTTTCTCATGTTAAACTTTGATTCTATGATGGCGTACAACAAAGTGTAGGAACATCCCCAAGGTTACCCCGAAATCACATTTTAAGGGATTCATCTTCAGGATATGTTTTTATATCTTGATGAAGATAGCCTCTAGGTCATCCAAGTGATCAAAACTTTATTGGTAATTGAACACGATACCATTAATGAATAATTCCAAAAACTCCCCTAGAAAGGGTTTGAATATGTTGTTTATGGAAAGTTTGTATGTGGCACCAGTGTCCTTCAAGAAAAAGGTAATTACCTAATAAAAAATGATCCTTGGGGTATCTGAAGGATGTTGTTTCTTCATATTTTAGGGCTATATTATTTTTTACACCATAAATTCTTATCCATGAAGGAGAGGTACTGGTAACCATTCATTACATCAATTAGGAGTTCTATGATTGGAACATGGAATTCATCTTTTAGTCAATATTGGTTGACATATTTTAAGTCGATAAAAACTCTAATTTTCCCATTTTTATTTTTATTAATACTATTTTGGATTTCCATTTTGGATATTTTACATCACATATGAAGTCAAAATTGACGATCGTATCCACTTCAGCCTCAATTCTGGAGGCATGAGTCAGGTTTGTCCTTATGGATGCATGTTCATATCCCCAATGATTTTCTAAAAAACCCAAATGATGGGAATACACCTCAGGGTCATAGACTATAATATGTATATAATTCTAGGTTAGCACTTCTTGGTGATTATTTAGGAAGGAGGTATATACCTCATGTTCTTTTGAAGTCAAGGACACATTGATCAGATTGGGTTGTGTATCTTCATCCGTACCCAGATTTATTTCTTTAAGTTCATCCACAGTGGTGGATAATCCTTTATCAAATGTTAGAGGGGAATCCCTGAGTTCTTTCTATCCTTCTGATTTCTTGAACATTAAATCTTTTTTCCTCTTCCTTGGAGGTAGTTGATGAATCAATATTCTCAAATTTAGTAGAGGATTCATCATTTGTACATTTGGAAGATGAAGCAATCATTTCTGGATCAATCAATGGCGTGTGGCCTATTTTGAACTCAGAAGGAGAGATAAGGGATTAAGAATGAGAATATTTGTCTTATCCTATTGTTGTGACAACTTATTCCATCTTGTCCGATGAAAAAAGATTTTTTGAATCTTCGGGATATAATAAAGACATTTTCATCCAGGATTTCATTACTACTTGGAGATTTGAAAACTTCACTCTCACTGTCAGGTTTAGTTATCAAGACAAAAATTATGAAATTCTCTGAATGAGTGATTGAATCCAGCCCCCCCCCCTCGATTTTATTGATGGGTAGAACGTACTCTACCCTGATCTGCTTGAAAGGGTTATTTGGGATCATCTCTAGGCCATTTGGTGTATTGATTCGATCAACATTATCAAACATGGACTATTTACCCTCTTTATGGAAGAATATTAAATCAATTTACCATGACTCATATGATTTGAATGGGGATTTTCACCAAGAAATTTCCCATTTGACCATTGATACAATATCTGATGCATTTTTGGAATGAAGAAGGAATAAACACATGCTGATATAACCGAGGTCTTTTAAGATGGACATTAAAGGTTATATCTTACTGAAAACAATGAATTATAAGTTTTACATGATATCCCTGGACTAAGTTCAGAGTGTGATCTATCTAAGAGTTTTTTCTCATTCTTGTCATGACCTTCTAACATTAGAGTAGAGGGGGGAAATTGATATTCATTGAAACCTACTTGACAGAGTATTAAAATTTGAATGATGTTGACTCTTGAGCTGTTTTCAATGAAGGATCATCAGATATCAATGTCATTTATCCTTCTAGATATATAAAAGGGTATAATGATCCCTTATATGATGGATCCCTCATCCTGGTATGTGAAAGATATGACTATGTGGAATTTTGTAGGATCATTCTCTGCACAATATACCTCAGAAGTTATAACCTCAACTTAAAACTCCTGAGGTCTTGATAAGGAATCAATAAGTTCTCCATGGAGATCTTTTGATAGACTTTGAGCATCCAAGATTGGAAACATAGCTTACACTGGGGACAGTTGTTTCAAAACATCATATTTTTTGTCTAATGGTCTATGTTTCCGAGCATGGGGATTTTCTTTTTTAGGTTCTATGGGAGTAAATGTTCCTAATATAGGCAAACCATCACTTAAAATATGAGCGGAAGGTGCTTTCGCTTGTGGATAATTAGGTTGGATATGTCTACTTACACACTGAGGTTGATTAGATGATGAGGTATCCTATAACTGATCATCTAGGATGACTGGGTTAGGGAATACCCTATCATGTGTGGGGAAACCTCCTTATTCCATCTAAACTCATTGGAGATCTCTCCCATTAGTTTTTTCCATGTATAAGGTCTGAGTGGGGGTGTGATTAATGTAGTTATTTCAAGCCCGACCACATCCTCCCATGTATCCTTGATTAAGAAAGACTCTCCCTAGTTCCCTAATCAAGTGTAGAGAATTTGGGTTCTTAATCACACTCATAATCTGATAAAGGGTTCATTAAGTTAATAATGTTAATGAAACTAAAGATCAACTCCTTGTTTGAGATAGATTATATCTAGTGTGTGGATATTTATTGTGTAATTTGTTAGGTTAGTTCCGATTCTTTTGGGACTGTCGGCATGAAGTTATATAAGGTTATGTATGAATTTAAACACAAAAATTATGCATACTATTTATCTTAAGAGCTTGGATTTCATTTTACTCTTATGGATTAGTGGAAGAAACATACAAAATCTGAGAATGAGAATTTTTTAGCTTCACTTTCATAGACTCCACTATCTTTTGTAGGAGGTCTTTGGAAAAAAGAAATCCTAGATGTATTGCCCCAGTACTTGATGGAAGGGGAAATGATTTGGGAGATCTTCATCGCCTTCCTTTCTGGGATTCCTGGGATTTGGAAACATAACTGAGTTTTTTCCAATGATGAGATGAATTAGTGAGGGACTTGTTTATTTAAAAAATAATAGAACTTTTTTTATCTCCTCAAATTGTTTTTACCTCTACTCTCCTTGATCGTCTTTATGAGGTAGTAATTATTACTAATTATTAGGAGGTTGAGCCACATGATATGGTGTTGGTTTTTTGAGTATTATTGGGTATAAGATCCTACATAAGTGTAACAGTGGAAACCTATTCATTTCTTTCCCTCCTTCTATAAGTCTATGTAATTACTTAGTACATTTCCTTAGTATTTGTAATGGAGTATTCTACATTTTTGAGAAATCCTGGAAAGGTCTTGAAACCCACTTATATATTTCATAGGAATCAAAGGGGTCTGAAAATTATCATGAAGATTATCTATATATATGGGAAAAAATTATTCTTGTGGGACTGTTAGGTTTAAGGAGTATGATAATCCTTTCTAATGAGTAATGAACTATGAGACCCTTTGATTATCCCATTTATTGTATTTTGTGAGATCAAATACAATTTTATTTTATAGAATTGAGTTGATTTGGAGGATATACTTATGATGAAGGTCTTCCCATCTAGTAATTGATTAAGACTAAAATTTTATTCCATACAAAGGCTGGACCCTATAGTGATTGCATGAAGAATCTGAGTTTCACCACCTCCTATTGTTCAAGGGTTCCCATCATGAGATCTTAGTGTGATATGAAATGTGTCAAGTGATTCTATCAGTCTCTAGATCCATTGAAAATTGGAAATTTTGGGTTCAAAAAATTTGGTGGGGGGAAAATTCAGATCTACACATTTGAGTTAAGGATTCTTTTCTGGAATTATTAGCATGAATAATTCCCCCATGGCTTCCAATAAAGCCATTAGTGACTCAATAGTGTTCATAAGAATTCAGGGAATGTATTTTTGGGTTGTAGCTTGAATGAGTGTGATAGTCGGAGCCTAAAACAGTGTGAAAATCAATAGTTCCATTGGTGTAGAAACTTCTATTACTTATCATGGGCAACCTATTAAGGTAGGCCTATAAGGATGTGCCTGGCCTAGTTTTGGTTACACACCTAATTGAGGAAAATCCCAATCTGCTACTGTGGGATCCAATTATATTGGTGGTTGGCATCTGATGTTGAGATTATTTTATTGAGCTACGTCAGATGCTGTAGAAAACCCTCTTTAATAATGTGATCCATATGGAAATTCAATTTGAGGATCTTCTGGAAGAATATATCCTTCTAGAATGCATCCTCATTGTATTTCTATATCGATTTTTCTCTATTATTTCATATCTTCCTCTTTTTGTGAAAATACTTTCTCCTAAGAAAGGTTCCTAATCTCTCCAAGAGGGAGGTGAGGTACAATTTTACCATTACCCTTTCTTATGTCGGATACCTGTCTATGGTGTAATGGTGGATTGTCTTTGGGAAAGCCTAGATTCAGGGCAAGCCTGTGGTTTCGAGTTAGCACACCTCCTTAAATTGTTTCGGTGAGGACCACATTATGAATAAGAAATTACTCTTATAACTCCTCTGAATAGGTCTCATGTTCTGTGTAATATGTGAGGGTGGTGTTAATGACATTAAATAATAAAAAAATTATTGTAGTAATTCTATCAGTAGATTTGCAAAGCTATCTTTTTTTTCACTCTCTAGATGTCTATATCATCCCCTTTGATGATTCTCTAGGAGCTTCTTGGCAGATAGTAATCTAAAGGAAATATCCATATAGTTCATTCATTCATGTCCCTAGTGAGGGTACTAGATCATGGAATGGGATGAACTATGAGGATCCATTCGGCGGAATTTTCCTTAATCAAGAGAAGATATATTCCCACTAAGGAGGGGACTGTTGAGGTGAAAAATCCCCCAGCCCTGAGGGATGGGGTTGTTCCCATTCTGCATTAACTACTATTTGGTCCAGGTTTTTTGACCTTGAAGTTTGGGTAAAAAACCCACCATCCCTAAAAGATGGGGTCTCTCTAGAACTATTGTGTCTGCTACCACCATGGATTCCCTTTTTATTCTATAGAGTTTTTTTTTCGGATGTTGGCTAGGTGCATCATTTGGCACAAACTTAAATCACACATTTTCAAAGACCATTGCAATATTTCTGAAATTTTAATTATATAATGATGTATTTTCCCAAAAATAGAGGCTTTTTAAATGTTATTAAATGCTTGATGAAAAAGTCTCTCAATAATCTGCTCTCTTTAGAATCGACGTCGGTGAGAGTAAGTTGGGGATTGATTTTGTTGAACTTATCTTTGGTCAGGGATAGGGTCTATTTTTTAGATTCGGTCTAAATATACATCGTTTTGTACTAAAACATTTGGAGGGATTTACTGGTTAGGGAGAACGGTGTGATGTAATGCTCTATGGGCACCCAATCCTCTAATATGAACACCAGATGGGGCATCAAAGATCAAATATTGAAACCTAATTAATGCCCTGAGGAATGCATGTTGAAGAGATCCTTATTATTTATCAATACTTGGATTTCATGATTCTAGTAGAGATGGAATGTCAATTTGTCATTGAAACCTTCCTACTACGCTTTTGTGACTTCAATACTCATCATAGGGTAATAAAAATTCTTTCAAGTGATGAAGATTTTTCAATATGTTGAAGACAGACTTCGTGCACACAATCATTGGACAACTCCTCTAGAATTCTATATTAAGGGGTGGAAAAATTCCATAACATTACTGCTATATCATCTCTCGCAAGATTTTTTCTCATTTTTAGCATGTTATATTCATCCTTCACTTGAGGTTCCTCTACCTTTTCTAACCAGAGTGGACGCTTTCCTGTAGTTTTATCATATGTAAAAAAGATTAGTAGGGACTTCCCTTGGGACACTGAAAGGTAGGTGACCCAAGGGTGGTTTGGAGAATCTCTGTTTCTTGGGGATTTACTCATGTTGATAAAGGATTCCATATACCATTGATAAGGAATTATACATGACTAGCCTTGTTTTCTAAAGTGCCATGTGATAGGAGGGATTTCTCATAACTACATATCCAATTGGACAATTCTATTGAAAACATGAAACACTACTATAGAGAGAATATTCAAAGTGAACACCACCATGGGGAGTACCACCATGGTGGATTACAGTATGGGGAAGACCTTATTACTCCTTGATATCCCAGTCATAAGGAGGGTTGTCGTGGCTCTCATCAGGAGATGGGGTCTCAAGATTGATCGCATTGTGGTAATGAATAAAGCCTTAATGATGAATTTTATAGAGAGGACCTTTGGAATTACCGAAAATACACCCATAATTTCGAAATGAGAGAGTAGGATCTTGAGTTCCCATAGATAATAATATTAGGTCTTCAAGAACTCCAGCATTGAGTAGAGAATGATCATAGATCGATATCTTTTTTCCTAGTTTTCTTTGGTGAGGATTCTTCTTGGATTCCATTGTGCGAGTGATTGGGTAAACTTGCTGGGGGAAGTGGTTTTTTTGGGAAGGTGTTTGTGCCTACCTTGGATTGACCATTTGGATAGGACTATTAACTTCATTTGGAGTGGACGTATGTTTCTGATCTATATGTTCATATATTATGGGGGAGTTTTCTATATGAACCTCCTTGATGGGAGTAGAGGTGTGTATCTACTATAGGGTAACATGTTGATGAGTCACACCACTTATGGGGACAGAGTTGTGTTTTTTGTCTCTCAGGAAATATTTTCATCATCGATATGATGTCTTGGAAAGTATGTAGGATGTGGCTAAGTATTTTCATCTACCCTTTCACCATTTCCACGATATACATGGTGACTTTAGTGATTTTAATGCGGATATATTCACATTACACATCTGTAGAAGGTGTATATTCTTTCTCATATCCTCTATTTCCTGCATGTGGATACTGCAAATACATGTGTATGGTGGAATAGTGTTGTACCTACCCCCTTTTCATCGCCAATACTTTCGTAATGACTTCTCCAGATTCCACTAGTTGAAACTTCTAGAAGGTTTGACTAATGTAGGTAGGTTTGTGTTCCTTGTCATGGTTTTTCGCCAAAATTATTTTGTGGGATTATTTGAGTGATTCCAGAAGACACTTATAGAAGTCTTAGTGGGTTTAGGAATTTTTATGTTCCATCTCACATTTTGATACCATATTTGAATGGAAGACTTCCTTAGATGTATCTAGGCGAGTCTTCTAGAGAGATGAATTACGGTGGGTGGGTGTATGTTCTCACTCTATTTGTTCCACCAAATTTGGTTTGTGGGCATCTCTAAAGGGGGTAAATGTGTTTAATTTTTCTTTGATGACTGAATTCTTCCCCCAGTGATCCATCTTACGTTCCCATGTCAGGATGACTTAGGCTGGTCGGTCGAGGAAGGTTCCCTCATCATGTTGTGGTCTCACTACTATGTGGATTTTGCGATGAATATTTATGGAATGATTCCTTGAGAAAAACCCATGTGTCTTCTATATGAGGTCGTATAAGGCCTCTTGATCTACCCCCTTGAGATACAAAAGTGACTGGTTATTGCATTCTAGGGAAATGCTCCAATAATGGTTGAAGACGTCGGTTGGAACTATCTACATCAGGACCACCAATCATCACTCACCAGATGATCGATTGTCCATAGCATGATAGAGGGCCTATCAAGAAACATCCATGGTTAGTATTGTACCATTTTGATAGTACTCCAAGACTAACAAGTTTCATACCTAGCATTGAACATACTGATTTGGTGATGGTGTCTTTTTCATGGAAGAGGACTCAGTGTGAACAATAGCCATGGCATGAATTAACAAAATCTAGAAGGATACCATTGGATTAAAGGGAGTTCTGAGATAAAGTCCATGAATAAACACAAATACAAAAACCTCATCAAAGAATTATCTCATTTGAATGATCACATCCATGATTTACTTTGTTGTCTATCCCTATTTTATCAAGTGAAAGTGGAATAGAAGATGGGTGACATTATCATCTTGGTTAAGAATTCATGTAGGGTTCACCATTTATTATTTCAAATGGAAATTTTGTCACTCGATGATTTATTACCATGGGTTGATTTGATTTCAATCATTCATATCCAGTTCACTATTTCCAATTGGTTTCTAACATATTTTTTAGGTAACTAGAAACACCCAATGGTTTTATATATGTTATGACTCAGGGACCTTCTTTCTAAAAGAAAGTGCTTTCTAGGAAGTTTTTCCAATGATACATAAATAGTAACATTGGTAAAGATGATGGGATATCAGCCACATCACACCCTTTTGTGGGGAATTATTCTTTACTCTATGACTATCTTAAATACTTATGATATGTTCATGATTACTTTATTAATTTCTAAGTATGATTTGGATTACCCATGAATTAACAATCTATTATTAGCATGTATAGAGATTAAAATCATCTATTTGTATTTTAGGTTCTTCCTCAATGGAGATATATGCATGTATTTGAGGTTCTCCATTGATATTATCCCCTTATGCACTAAGTAAAGATCCTTTGTTCATCATTTCAAGTATGATGGATTTCTAGCCCCACAATGGGGTTCTCTAGAGTGTGTCATAATCTAGGCACACAAGAGTTATTTTGATGTGGGGATCAAACCCAAGTGAGGGACTACCCATGTATCCCCGTTAAAGGAATCATAAACCATATAGTTTGGTGCCACATAACGGGGCACATCATAACTTTTAAGGTCATGTGATTAGGACCCAACCATATAGTTTAATGTCATGTGACAAGGATGTCTAGGTGGATGGTGCCTAGTGGAATCTTGGTGTGGGACTTATAGCAAAGAAGCCTAGGTAACCTAGAAGGGATATGGATTTTGATGTTTTAATAAAACCTACTTGGAATGTGGCCCATAAAGAATAATACTAATATAGGGGTGCTGGGTTTGAACCTCAGGGATGATTCCTACATATCCTAGTTAGCTGGGAATCAAAGCCAATATAGTTTTCTTGGTCTCGCAAGAGAGTATGACCCTTTTAGAGGATTATTTTGGGGATTATTCCTATGTAGGATTCCCTCTGAAGGAGGACATGAAGAATGTATTAACTCTTGGTGATTTGGAGGTTTTTTTGGGGCTTACACCTAAGGAATAGGCCCCATGATGAGTAGGGTGATATGGTTGGGGATTATTCTTAAAGAGGAATCCCAATAGTTTTGTTTAGTTTGGGGATTAAGCCTAAGAAGGATTCTCTTGATAATATGTTAGGTCTTATACAAAGTAATAGGCCCATTGATCTCAGGACTTAGGAAGGCATCCTATATATCCTGATTATAGAAGAACTGGATTTCTTGTAGTTCAAGAAAAAGTTATGGATTACACACTAAGGTCTCCTTTGATAGGTTTGATTAAGGTTTACTAATAAGGAGGATGCCCAAAATGTTTGAGATTATGTGGATGTCATGACCACCATCAACCTCTAATCCCATGTCATTCCTGCTCAGTGTGAGAAACATGAAGAAATTGAAAGTCCAAGAAACCACAAAATATTCTTTTCCCTATGTCTAGATGCATCGACTTGAGGACCAACATTGAGGGAACACTCTAATGGAAGGTGAGCGGAAGATTAAAAGGATGATTATCTACCAAAAAATGAATCCTAATATGTGGAAACTGTGATCATGGATATCCTATGTGTCCACATGATACATGACGAGTCATGCTAGAATGTAATGGATGATAGGAAGAAGAAGATCCATCAAGTAATGCTTATCCTCCTCCACTGGTGGAAGAGGCTGAGGGTATGGGAGAGAGAGGAAAGGAATCCAGTTACCATTCCCTCTCTGACCTATTAGTCAAGGTGGAGAGAAGAAACAAGAGTGAAACCTCTTACAAAAAGGCTAGGGGATTACTCCATGAGGGATTACCAAAAATTGTTCCCATAGAAAATGAGGATTATATCATTCCATGTTGAATGGAAAAGCACACATAATACATACCCTCCCCACCAGGAAATGGAGGCTATGGGTCTTAGATAAATCAAGGGTAGTACGTGGTCATATCCCTTATATCCAAGACTGAGAACTCCATGAAACTGTCCCTAGGGTAGGGGCTATTGTGACCGAAGGTATAAAAATTAATATTCACCCCAAGGACTGTAACTTTATGGTACAAAAATGATGGAAACCTCTGACTGAAGGAATAAAAATCCAAATGGGAGACACTCTAGTGTGCCCCTTTAGATGGATTTTCATGTTTTAAGGTTTTAGTGGAGGTTTCATCCTGGTCTCTTTAATAAAAATGAACTAAAAGAGGATAGGCCCTACCTATGATAGTTTAGAAGAGGTATAGATCATAAGTTCATAGAGGGTAGAGGCTAGGGCATTCAAAGGGAGGTTCGCACAGGGGTTCTTCAATCAGGTGTACCTAGGAGAGGTGATAGTACCCTAGGTGATGGACCACCTGGTCAAAAACACTTGGGAGAGTCTTTTTTAAATCCTTAAAGGGTCTCCATAGTTGTTCCGGAAGGTGTCTTCCGCAAACCCCTAGTTAAAGAAGGGGGCCTCGAGAATGTGTTCATTAACCATGTTAGACTGTGTGACTCGAAAATTTGTTATTTATTTTAAACACAAGGAAGAATTTAGTTTCACTATCCCTATTTAATTCCTTATTCTTTAGGTTTCTTGGGAGTACCTAGAAGGTTTTAGAGGGCCTAGTTGAAGGAATAGGTCGATCAAAGCATCAAGAGGCCTTTAAGAATTTCCATCCATGAAAATGAAGACCCCATGTACCTATTTGTAAGAAAATATGGGACCATGAGAGAAGGATACATCTCACTCAGGTAGCTTCCTCAAGGGTATTGTGCTAGTTCAGATGTAGGGCATTCACGCAAGCTCTCACTCAGACCGGCTGCGCATGCTGGCTCATAGGTACCCTGAGTGCTGATGTGGCTATAGGGTACTTGGGTGAATGTAATTTGAAGGAATTTGTGATCCTTGGACTTTATCATTTCTCTAATTTCCTTTTAGATATTTTCCTTTGACTCATTTACGTCCATGCGTCAAAATAGAGTGTCAATAGTGTTGATAACTTATAATAGTGATTTATTGATAAGGATATCTTTTAGAAAACATGTAATTAACGGAGTGATAACCCTTAATATGTGTTTGATATTTAGATAACCCAAAAGTGTCTCAGGTGATATTTTTAAGTCTAATAATAAGTTACAAATCAATGATGCCACTTTTAAGGATTTATGTGATTAATGTTTAGTATGATTAAGGATATTTTTGGGAAAACATATTACATGATAAAATATTTTTTTTTGATTTCTAGGTAATTAATAATAATTTGGGAATTTTTTATTTATTTTGAGGTATATATACACATTAGTTTTAATATAAATATTATATGAGAATATTTCTATTATGTTTTTGGAGATGTAAGATGAAATGTTTGTGACAAACTTCTGGGTTAAAAAATTCTTTAATGTTGAGTTTGTTAGTGTAATTTCAGATATATGGGTATTTATTTAAGGAATGATCTATGTCCAACCCTTGTGATTTTTTGTGTAATTTTGGAGATTAATGTATTATGGTTTATTTATTTTCCTAATTATCTTACATTATGTTAACCATTTTTGTATTTAGTAAATACTATATGAATATCTTGTTTTAACTTTGGTGGATTATGTTATCCACTATAAGCTTATTCTAGTGCTTCAGGAATAAAAAAATTCTCTTGAGTTCTCATCATTTGTAGAAAAATATGATATTGTAGTGGAAATCAATTAAATTACAAAATTGTACTTTTCAATAAATTATATCTCCTTATGTTTCTAGTATATATGAAAAAGGATTTTCTTAACATTATGAAAAGATTCTTAAAAACAAAATTTTGTCATATTACTATCATTTATGATGAATTGATGGTCTTTTTACCCATCAAATATTTATAGTTTTATGGTCATTGGATTTCTCTTAACCATTTTATCTATAACACTCTATGAGTTATTTGGTGTTAGTTTTATCATAAATATCTATGTATTCACTTCCGACTAATTTTATCCTACTTAGAAACCTAGTTATTTGATGACTTTAATACTTCCCTTTCTCACTTTTCCAATGCCTGTTTTATTAACCCTTTTTACGATGTAGATTTTTAATAGAGATATTTCCAAGTTTCAAAACATTTCTTATCAAGTAAAATTTTAAATTTCAAGGATGAAATTTATTAATGTGGGAATAATTTAATGCCTCGGGTTTTTAAAAAATAAATCTATGTTCGATAGCATATGCGATACACAACATCAAACACAAACAAACAATGATTATTTAAATATGACCATTTTAACATTTCCATTAAATTTTTGGATATGAATAGGATTAACTAATTTATGTTGAATATATATATTTCCTATTAATCATACATTTTTTTGATAAATATTTAGTAATTAATCCCTCAGTTTGTTGGTATTGTCAATTTGTTCTTCAAAATACGTTTTCTTCAAAAATGATTGTATTTATTTTTCTAAAAAAATATTATGATTATTTTATATAACATTTATAAAATGTATTTGATTAAATAAGATCTATTTTTATATCATCATATCAAAATTATCTTAGGGATAATTTTTTCGAATTTTTTGGAAAATATAGATTTTTCACTGAATAGTGAAAATGTCATTTTTACGTAAAATTTTCATTTCTTTGGATAAATTTAATAATATAAAACTACCAATATTATGTTAATTTTTTTTCAAGGTAATATAAGTATTATTTAGTTGTACTGTAAGAACTCGGTTTTTCACTCAGTTATAGATCCTTTTAAATTTCAGTCTAATTCTTTATTTTGGACATAAAATGGATGTGAAATGAGTTAGTAAGGGTCTTGAGGGTGTATGGGTATTATTCAAATCTTGGAAATCGTATTATTTGGGAGAAATAGGAATGGAACACAGTTTATAGTAAACCATGTGGGAAGCCCGCACAGTTAGAGAAAATTGTGTGGGTGTCATGCCTTTTTGGACAAAGCCTTGCTACATGGCTGGTGCATGATTTCTCAGACTGTGAGGCCAAATCATGTGAGAGACCCTTTTTCCTAGGTTCTCGTGCATTTTTGTCACATGGTTTGAAAAAAATGTGGCCAAACCGTGCACAACCTAATTTCTGGGTAAAATGTCCATTTTAACCTTAATGATCTAATTAAGCCTCCTCCTTCCACCTAATCCAATTTCCAATAGGATTATCCTCCATTTCTCTAATTTTGGAACTTTTTGAAGGCCTAAGGTATGGATCAAGAGATACCCTTTTTCTAACATGAAACTGATCATTGGTTAATCATGTTGGATGTGAAATGGTAAGTACTCGAGTCCATTTAAGCCTATCTTCTTCTCTCTCTTTATCAACCCAATTATCAAGGTGTGAGTGTTTTTAGCTTTTTCTAAGATCGACTCCATTATAAGACAAATCAAAGGATAATATTGAAGGAGGAGAGGTGTATGGCTCTAAGGTGGGTGGTCTACAACTCATCCCTCATGTTTTTTTATTTTGTAATTATCATATGGGGCCCACCGATTTCACTGGGATCCATTTATAGAATTTATATTCCATGCTTATAATCATTAGAATAGTATGGTTATACTATTTCCAAATATGTGATTACTTGTTTGTGGTTACACCCAATATCCCATGTAGGATGACATGCCATAGTTGAGTTTTTAGTGTTTTGAAACTTTGGATCCATCATTTAGATGTTATCAATCTTGACCACAATAATGGTAGGATTCCTTATAATAAATTCTTATTGTATCATGTAATGATGAATGGAAGGTACCATGCCACTTCCACTTGACCCGCCTAAGGTAAGTTCTTCAAATTTATAATTAAATGTGAAATGGAAATTGGAAAGTATACTAAGTATATGACTTGACCGGATTTAGAAGTGAATGAATAATAGGTTGAATGCCTGTAGAATCCCTTACCATGTAGATGGTAAGAAGCATAGTGAACCTAAATTATTTAATATTCCTTAAATATATTTATTAAAGGTTTTATGATACTTAGCCTTGTCACAATAATGAAAGGAAAGTCTTGAACCAAATGGACTTATTGATAAATCATGAATTGATTAAAGGGTTTCACACTACTTGGATGTATCACTCTAATTAACGGAAAGACCTCATCCTAATGAAACATTATATGACTTCATTATCAAATTGGAGTGGCCTTAGTCGAGATCTCCTTGGATTCTTATCGGGAGATTCCTTGGGCACTCAGGAACCCCATTTTGATTCAAAGATGTGGCTTTCTTAGGTTGAGGCCCGCCTAGATCTTAATACCTGTCTATACTTGGATGCCTAATATGACACTATAGGATCCCTCACATAGTATTACAGGATACCTTGGAAACACTCCTTGTATCCAACATTGACATGTAGGTGTCGTGGTCACAACCCATAGGGCCCAATCACTACTTAGCCTCATTTTACATTGGATGATCACCTTGGATTCGGTAGGATTCTTATTGTGGAATTCCATGGAATATGATCCCTGGATTACTCTATTAAGCTTATCCAAGATATAGTTATTTATGATTTGGTGACCCTTGAGGTATATGTTTCCTTAGTTATTAACCTGGTACTTCATTATTGAACATCATTACAAGTTTCCATGTTACAGCTTTGAACCTTCACTATGGATATCATGTGACTTATTTTTAAACTGGTAATAATCAATTAATGGACTGGTTACATGTTTAGGCACTAGATGAGGGATGAATCAGGTACTCAGGTATTTGTTTACATTGTACCGCTTTACTTTATATATTCATTCTTTCACACTGTTACATTTCCATTTCACGGGCTGGATGTTATAGACACCATTGGTGGTGGCCCACTGAGACTTATCTCACACCCTCTCTATGTTTCTTTTTGTTACCCATGGTAGACTAATTGATTTTAGGTAATGATAAAGGGAAGAAAATGACTTCAAACAATTGATTAATTTCTATTTAGGATGGAGATGAAAGTAGATAACCAAGAAGAAGCTTAGGATGCTTGGAATAGACTTTTTTTCCTTTATACATTTGTGGAACATGTTATTCCTGCTATCTTGCATCAATGTTTTCTAGTTTTCTAGTGAAATGACATATCATCAGCATTTATTGAATTTTATTCCAGTATATTAGGTTATTTTTATCCTTACTTATTTATCACTTTTGTTTGCTTCTTCAGTTTACTTACATTGCTTCTACTATTTACCATTGTTTATATCTATAAATTTTATTGCACTCTGGTAATGAGGGAATATCATCCCCAAGTACACAACCTAGGCCCTCTCTCCATGTTGGTAGCCCTATAAATTGGGGAGATGTGCTTGAAGCCATGTGACCCACTAGGCCTGGGGGACCCATTCAAGTGGAATCTGGGTTTGGGACATCACAAAGTGGTATCAAATTTCACGACACGTCCTAGTGGTGCTTGGGCCATGACTACCCCATGACCACCTTCAATAGACCAGGGGATGGCGACTAGCACTGAGTAGGCCTGTATGAAAAATGAGAGGCATTTCCTTTAAACCTGCATGAATGTACATAACTGCAAGTCCAAAAATTCAAAAAAGTAAACACTGAGTAAACCATGGATTCCACTAAGAAAACCACTAAGAGAAATAATGATAAACTGAATGTAAAGGGGCTGGTATGAAATCCCAACAAAAGAAAAAGATGTTAAAAAGTGAGTACACAAGTAACTGGAAACCCTTCTGTATAAAATACTACATGAAGGGTAGGTTAAGGGTTGCTTCTAGAAGCCATATGAGTATGCCTTTCCTATCTGATCTCATTGGGAACCACTTGGTCCTGGACCACCTAGCTCTCTGTCAAAGCATCAGTCGTCTGTAGAAGACATGACATGTTTAAGAAAATACCATGTAGGGGAAAGTAAAACAATACTTAGTAGGACACCCTAAAACCATAAAGGAAAGGCCACAAAGGAATAACCACACAGTAAAGTACACACAAATTATTTTCATCTCATGTCGGTATAAATCTAAAGTATGAAAAGAAAGACTATCAGAGATAATATTAGGACACCCAGTATTGTTGAGTCAGTTAGACCCACTGAGTAACTTAGATCCACTAAGTCACTTAGACCCACTAAGTCACTTAGACCCACTTAGTCACTTAGACCTACTGAGTCACTTATACCTGCTGAGTCACTTAGATGCGTAGTCATAGTCTTCTCGTCACATCCAGCCACATGATTCCCACTCATATCGTTCTTGTTCTGGGAGAACCTACAACTCAAACCAATGGTCATATGTTTAATTAAATTAAAACCAAATAAGTGTATCTCAAAATGGATACCTCATCACAAGGGTCCCAACATTGCAAACAACTCGTTAATTGGACGTATAATTTGAGAGTTATGTGCGTTTTAGTGAAAAGGGGTCGGTGCGGTCTGGATCAGGTCTGGACCCAGTTGGATTGACCCGACCCGACCTGTCTCGGGTCATGCCGACCCAAAACTTCGGGTCTACCCTGACCCACCAGTTCTGATCTGTCCCACTATGTTAGCCCGGATAAGTGTTATCCCGCCTACCCAGTCCAACCCACTGGAGCGGTCCTGCTGCTCCACCCAAGACGCGGTGGGTACCGCATCCCCGTCTAACGAATGAGGTCAGCCACCACGTGCCCTATACACGGTTGATGTCATAGGTCCTCTATTGCAGTCCCACTGGATTGCGGTTCCCAGCTGCCTGTCGGCATCCCCTGCTTACCGCCCGCTATGGTTGTCGTGGGTTCCTCCACCACCAGCCATTGAGTCGACAACCCTTACCACCACCACGACCCACCTGGTCATGGTATTTCGATGAATTTGTGAACTTTCCTACCACTGGATTCCAAGCCTGAAGCTGCTTGGTGCCATCATCTCCCACAAACTCTTGTCGCAGGCTAATAAATCATCATAGTCCCACTTGGACCGCAGATTTCCATCACCGCTGGTTATCGAGATGGAAGCCTAGATTATTGCGCCACAAATAATGAGAAGAGCACAAGAAATTCAAAAATGTATGAATATGTTTCTTGTTCATGTTGTCCAAGATCCATCCATGTTTTAATTGAAATCAGGGGGATTAACTGCTCTAATAATGGTTCAAAAAAACATGGATGATAGTGATTCAAATCTCTGAAATCAAAACCCTCCCATATGTGAGATCGATCCACAGGTCAACCATTTCATGGTTTGATCTATGTTCATCGATCAAATCATAGAATGGGGAAAGTAAAAAATCACTTTGAAATAAACCCCTACCTGGGATTGGATCAATCATTGGTGAAGGAAGGAGCTGCACC
The DNA here is from genome assembly GCA_963277665.1 of Viscum album. Classification (NCBI taxonomy): domain Eukaryota; kingdom Viridiplantae; phylum Streptophyta; class Magnoliopsida; order Santalales; family Viscaceae; genus Viscum; species Viscum album. Next base: position 308,692,682 of record OY728133.1, on the reverse strand, counting down.
ACCATCATTAATCGATTCTCGATCTGGAATCCGTCATTATTGGAGAAATCCTTTGAAAAGGATGGGGATTTCATTTTCATTGGTGATTCATTATTCATTGTCATTCTTCATTCTCCAATAAAATTCCTTCTAGGATTCATAGAAAACTCTAGGATCCTCTCTAATTCTTCTATCCCAATCAATCCATTGAAAAGAGAAAGCACATTTCAACATTTGTCTTACACTGAGTCACAACGTCATTATACTATTTCATTTATGAAATAAAATAACTGACGCATAATTGTAATGCAACAAGATATTTTGAATAAAATAAACCTTCGTAAGTTTATTTTATTTTTTATTTAGAACACAAAAATGTTAACTTTAACACTCGAGTAGTTTCGGTCGAGGTTAGGTCTTTCCTAATGAAAAGTCATCATTTTGAATGCAATGGTGCCCTCAGATTTTTAATCTGGGAACCGATTTAGATGTTTCCAAAACCATGCATGTGCGTTATTTAAAAAAATTTCAAACAAAAATTCTTGGAAGATCGGGCCTCGAAATCCCATGTTGTCTTATCGCTTGGTTTCAAATTAATCCGTATAATTTAAAATTAACCAAATTACAAGGAAAATTTTTGGGACATTACACTCTCCCCAACTTAGGGATTTACATCCCCAAAATCCAAAACATGTTCTAAAAAATAAATGGGGATACTAATCACAAATACGAGCCTCCCACTCCCAAGTGCTCTCCTGTAGATTCTCGTACTGCCACTAAATGTGCACCAGAAGAATTGACCATCCATGAAGAACTTGCTCATATCAAACCTCTATCTCTACTAGGAACTATTCAAATGTCGCCCCATCGTCAATGTCCATCGCACCCCAGTGGATGACATGTGATGGATCATACACATACCTTCTTAGCTACAACACATGAAGACATCTTGAACCTGATGCATCTGTAGGGGAAGAGCTAGGCAGTACACTACCTCACCAAATTTGCTTAGAATCTAGGAAGGGATGATGATCCTCCTAGACTACCTGTCACCCCAAAAAAATCTATGTAATCCCCATCGAGTTGAGACCCGAATGAACACATGGTATCCCTACTTGAAAATAAAGGGACTTAGTCTCCTATTATCATGTGATTTCTACATACTCTGTGCAGTCTTCATCTGATCTTATATGACATGCACCTTCTTGGTGGTAGCCCGTACCAACTATGGACCCATGTGTGCGGACTCCCCTGGGTCTATCCAACATAGTGGTGACCTACATGGTCGCCCATAAAGTTCCTTGAACGGTGCCTTCCTAATGGTGGAGTGGTAGCTATTTTTGTAAACAAACTCTTCCAGTAGTACGTGGTCCTCCCAACTACGAACAAATTCAAGGATGCAAGAACAAAACATCTCCTCTAGAACCTAGATAATCATCTCTGTATGGCGATCCTTTTGGGGTTGAAACATCGTGCTCAAGTGTAACTGAGTCCTGAACACCTCCTAAAATCCCCTTCATATTTAGGATGTGAAGGGAGCATCACGATATGAAATGATGGTCATTGGTGCCCCATAAAGCCAAACTATCTTCTGAACGTAGAGGTGTCCCAAGATCACTACCAAACTCTGCTCTCAGATGGGAAGGAAGTAGGATAACTTGGGGTACCAGTCAACGATAACCCAGATTGTGTCTTTCCCACTATACGTACATTGTAATCTCATCATGAAGTTAATTGATGTACTGTACCACTTTCACTCTAACTCCTCAATTGGCTGAACCGGGCCTTCTGAAACTTGATGATCTGCCTTCACTTGTGGGCAAGTGAGGCACCGAGAAATGAACATTTCCACTACCTTCTTCATCCCCAGCCACTGAAATTGATGTCAGAGATCCTAGTACCTCTTTTCCACTACTAGATTTAGTGCCAAAGGGGAGGTGTTGAATTCCCTCAGAACCTCTTCTCGCAAGTCACCGGTACAACGATTCACCCTCTGAAAAGAACGATATTCTCCTTGGATATCGAATATCCTCAGGGACTTTCCTTGTGGATAATTGTGCATGTTAGGTCTCAATGTTGACATCCCCAAGTTGTACCTCCCTAAATTGAAGTAAGATTGGGGGATTAAAATCCGTCTACTAAATGTAACATTCTCCATCACCATTCACAAAGGATATCTGCATCATGAATAACTGATCTGACGCCACACTCAAAAATTACAACTCAGATCTTATGTTGAGCATGTATGACCCCATGTTTCCCTTACCAGGAGTATAGAATATCTCTAAGTCACAATCCTGGAGAAAATATAGCCACTAATTCTACCTCAAGTTCAGGTACTTCTAGGGGAAGATATACCTGATACTTTTTTGGTCAGAGTAGATGGTAAACCACTCACCCAAAAAGTAGTACAACCACATCTTCAAATAAAATACCATTGCTGCTTGGTCAAGATTATGGGTTGTGTTGTTTTTCTCATGCCACCTCAATATCCATGAACTGTAGGAAATCACTACTTTCCCCTACATCAGGACCCAACCTAGACATGTTCTTAATGCATCACATAACACAACATACCCAACGCCCTCCTCTAGCCATCTCAAGATGGGGGAAATTTTTAGTCTCTACCTCAAATCATGGAAACTATATTGGAACTTCTTCATCCACACGAAGGTATTTCCCTTCTATGTCAAAGCTGATAAGAGTGTTGATACCCTAGAAAAGTCAAGCACGTACCTCCAGTAGTATCCAGCCAAACCTAAGAGACTTAGCACCTCGGTCATACTCTGAGGTGGATCTCAAGAAATCATAGCCTCTATCTTCATCGGATCCACTGAAAATCCATCCTTTGAAATGATGTGTACCAAAAAGTGGACCTCTCAAATCCAGAACTGACACTTTGAGAACTTCCCATAAATCTGGTGCTCTCAGAGTATATCCAAGACCATCCTCAGCTTTGTTGTGTGCTCCTCCTCAAACGCTGAGTACACCAGGATGTCATCAATGAAGACAATGATGAACCACTGCTGTCACCACTTCGTGATCATTGAATCCCCTCTCGTATGAATCTCTAAGTGCAAGGATCGAGCCAACAGCTCCACCAGAATCTCTAAGCTTCGAACAAGGTATGTGGAAAGGAAAGTGTGACCGGAACATATGACTATAATAATTTTATATAAGGTGTAGAAGACATAGATCGTACCACTAATCATATTTGGATCATTGGGATCATAGGCCTCTATCTCCTGAAGTTGGGCCCGCCCTGTCCAACGGCTCCCGAAACCCGTAGTGGACCACCTGGGGATGGTGGTCGTAGTACCTTGAACCTCTGCCCAAAAACTGATGCTCTGCCTTCTCCCCTTCCACATCCTCCACCTTGAGGACCACACTTTTCAACCCTCTACCTCTACCTTGGTGGCCCCTTGACCATCTACTCATCATTTATAGGGAGAGTTTGACAATCACAAGTCATGTTCCCTTGAACACCACATGAGTAACATTACCTTCTATTCTACTGACTATATGTGACCTAGGAGCCTTATACCACCGATCATGTGTCCTAGGGACATATTCTATAAGGTTTGACCAACTTGGGTCCCTACGTCTGCTGCCAGCTCCCCACTACTGAATACTTTTCCCACTGATGTGTTCTGGCAGCTCTTACTGTTGGCACCTGCTCTGTCTGGAATCTATCCACAAGTAGAGCTCACTCCAGAACCCCAAATTGAATAGGGATTATAATATTCACCATGTATTCCTTGATCACCTGGATTAATCCCTTATCAAAATCAAGAGCCTTGAAGAATGGGTCTCGCACCATGTCTGTGGGGTAGCGAGAAAGCTCGGTGAATATCGTTGATTACTCTACTACTATCATGCTACCCTGTTGTAGGTGCAACAATTTATGTATATGCACAGATCATAACGTTTCTAGGAATAAATCGTCCCTAAAGAGGTGATCAATGTTATCCAAGTGAGGTTCGCCTCATGATGTGTCTGGATCATCAAGATCAACCATCTCTTCACTGATCCCTGAAGAAGGCTCGCAGCTAAGACCACCATCTGGTCGAGAGGCATCCTCACTAGAAAAAAGACTCATGTAATCACCTCAAAACAATCCTCATTCACCTAGGGTTCAGTCTCACCCCTAAACCTATAAGGTCTCTTCCTCTGGAACTCAAGTAATGCACTGAGCCTGCGTGAATCCTCTATCAATATCACTGGTAGAAATTGTTGATCGACAGGTAGTGGTAACACCAGTGCACCACCCAGTAGGCAAACCTCTAATACTAGTCCCTATACCAACGCCTCATCTCTAGTTGTACTATCCTTGTGGTAATCTATCAGAATACCAGCTGGCTATCTGTGTAGTGTCATCCTAAAATAGATCTAGATTAACTATGATCAATAGAGTATACCTGGTGAGTAGAATCAAGAAGGGCAAGAGGACACACTAAAATCCTATATAATGCACATACCATTTATTTTCTCCACAACCATAATTTCTTTGTACTGAGTTGGAAATAAGGTTTCAAGAGTCTTGGTGTAAGGATAAGTTAGCCGCAACACCAACATTGGGGTATTTGGCCTGAAATCTGAACTCAAAACACTTAATACTATTTCCCCAAACCAATATCATAGACTCTTGGTCACAATTTGGAACTGAATTTCTTTTATACCACTCTTTCATGATCCTTCCCCGTGGGACCTTTTCGTGACTACCCAAATCCCACCTCCAATAGGTTTTTTGGCAAGCTACTAGTGCCGAGTAGGCCTATTTCACAAATATGAGGCATTTTTTTAAACCTGTATGCTCACACACACTGGAAAGCCCACAAATTCTGAAAAGTAAACACTGAGAAAACCATGAATGCGACTAAGTCCACCACTATGAATAATAGTGAAAAACTAAAAGAGAAGGGGCCAGTATACAAGACCGTGAAAATAAAATATGTAAAAAAGTAAGTAAAAAAGTCACTGGAAACCCATCTGTATAAAATCATACCAAAAGGTTAGATGAAGGGTAGCTGCCTAAATCTATAGGATTACACCTCTCCTGTCTGATCTCATTGGGCACCACCTAGCCCTATACCACCTTTTTCATTATAAATGAATTATTAAACTACATAAGAAACGACATGTGTAGAAAAAAACCATGTAGGGGTGAGTAAAACAATACCTTGTAGGACACCCCGAAACTACCAAGGAAAGACCACACATGAATAACCAAAAAGCAAAGTACACACAAAGTATTGTCATCTCACACAAGTATATATCTAATGTATGAAAAGTAAGTCTATCAGGAGTAATCATAGAACACCCAATATAGTTGAGTCACTTAGACCACTTGAGTCACTTAGACCCACTGATTCACTTAGACCCACTAAGTCACTTAGACCTACTGAGCCACTTAGAATTGTATTCATAGTATTCTCATCACATCCAGCCACAAGATTCCCACTCGTAGAATGCTTGTTCTGGTAAAACCTACCCTTGATTCCAATTTTTTCTGATAGACTTCCATGAAAACCAAATTTGTCTATCTAGAAAGGGCCTCCTCATCACGAGGGTCCCAACATCGCAAACATATTGTCAATCAGACATACAGTTTGAGAGTTATGGGTGTTTTATTTAAAAGGGGATGATTGGGTCTGGGTCATATCTGACCCTGTCGAACTCATCCGACCCACGCAGCTCGGGTCCTACCGACTCGACCCATCATGTCCAAACCGACCCGTTGGGCCAACTCTACCAGCATGCCCATGCCGACCCACTTGAGTGGTCCACTTACTCCCCCCAGAACGTGGTGGGCACTAAGACCCCAATTGATGAGTGTGTCGAACTACCACATGCCCTACCCGTGATTGATGATCATGGTCCTCCACCAAGGTCCCGCTAGACTTTGATTCCTAGCCATGTGACATTTTCCACTTGGTTGCTGTCTTCCACAGATGCCAACTGTCATGTCAGTGGAAACCTAGCACCACCATCTCCCACAGCCTGCTACCATAGGATGATCCTCCATCACGGTCCTTCCTAGAACACGGATTGCTGTCACGATCTGATGTCAAGCTGGAGGCCTAGATCATGTCACCATAAAGAATTGGAAGAACACAAGAACACCCAAAACTGATGGATCTAGGACTTATTCATGTCACCCCTAATCCATTCATGTTAGAATTAATATCATGGGGGTATTAACAGATCTAATAATGGATCACAAAAAAACATGGATGAACTCGATTGAAATCCCTGAAATCAAAACCCTCCTGTATACGAAATTGATCCATAGGTCAAACTATTAATTTGTTGATCTATATCCATTGAACAAATCCAAAAATAGGGAAAGGAATAAATCACTTATAAATAAACCCATACCTGGGATTAGATCAATCATTGGTGAAGGAAAGAGCAACACTGATGTCCTTCATCAATCCTCAATCCAGAATCTGTCATTGTTTGCGAAATCCTTTGAAGAAGAGGGGATTTTGTTGTCATTTTAAATTCATAGTTCATCTTCTTTCTTTATTCACCAATGAAATCCCTTCAAAGCTTCATAGAAAACTCTTGGATCCTCTCTTGATCTTGTTTCCCTGTTAATCCATTGAAAGGAGGAAACATGTTTTAGTGTTTCTGTTATACTGAGTCATAGTGTCATTACACTATTTCATTTAGTAAATGAAATAGCTGATGCATCATTGCTCTACAGAGAGAAATTTTGAATAAAATAAAATTTCTTAAGTTTATTTTATTTTTTCTTTAAAATGTCCAAATATTAACTTTTACCCTCAACCTGCACCGATCGAGGTTAGGTCCTTCCTAATTAAAAGTTTCCATTTTGGATGCAATGGTCCCCTTAGATTTTTAATCTATACATTAGTATATAAGTTACCAAAACCACATATGTGAACTATTTAAAATGGTCAAACAAAAATTCGGGGCACCCTAGGCCTCAGAATCACGTGTCATCTGAGTTCCCAGTTTCAAATTAATCCATATAATTTAAAATTAAAAAACTTACATTGAAATTATATGACATTACATCAAAGGTGGTTCCTTTATTTCTGTACTATTTGGAGATAGTAGATTGGATATTAGTAATTCTTGGAAATTTTTCATTATCCATGATTGGGTGTTGAAAACCCAGGTTTAGAGTAAAGTCCATGTTTCCAAAATTATAATTTTTGTTCAAATATTGCTTAATACAATTGATATTATTTCACCACCAGTTGATGCACATGTTGTGTTGAGATTTTTATTATTACTCTCTTTGAGGATTTTTTTCAATGTTGTCCTGATGATATGATGGAAATGATCATTGTTACATGCATCATTATAGGCACCTTGGGTTTGCATGTCATGAATATTTCCATGTCACATAGGTGAATTTCACTTATTTTCATTTATTTTTATTCCTGTGATTGTTGCGTGATATTGCGATAGTTAGCTTATGATTTTATTACTATTGGTTGAGATTGAGTGATTTCCTATCAAAATTTATGAGGTGTTATGGGACCTCATGGGTTGGGATGATTAATTTACCAAGTTGATTCATTACGATATAAATAAATGGGTGTTGTTTTCATTGATAAGGAATATGGGAACATATTCAATGGGAATGACAATCCAATATAAAGTGAAACATGACTTATAACATGAAATATTTTCATATCCTTATCCCTTCCTTTTAGTTTTATGAAACATAAAGGAGTGAACCCGGTAATTAAATGTAAAATGAAATGAAACATATAATTGAGTACTTACCGATACCTGGTCATTTAAGCCAATATTTGGGGTAGTATTACTTGGGTTGTGAGTTTTTCCTCATTCAGTTTCCTCTAGTAATGCTACGTTTCTTCTTAAATGATTATCTGAGCTGTGTACTTGGAATTTATAGACCAATTACCCCATGATGTCCTTGTGTTATACGCTAGGATGGTGGCGATGACCATGATCCATACATGGTGTGCTCTAAGCCTCCAGTCTTACCTCTAGGAGTGAAACATGAGGCAACAGCTACTGTACCTGATCTAGGAACCGATGCCCTAGTTTTTGATAGTTTCCTACATCTGATGCATTCCATGCATGGTGCTCTATGAGATGCACCTACGATGGCTGGTCTGAATCATGAGTTCCAGTAGCAACATCCTCCTACTTTCTCAGGGGATAGAGGTCCACAAGCTGCTGAGTCTTGGATAGAGTCCACCTTGTATATATTTGATCATTTGGAGATACCTTTAGAGTAGAGGGTTAATATTTTCACATACATGATTCGGGATTCTTCCAAACACTAGTGGTATGCATTTACCCAAGTTGATCGTTATGAGGGCATGTTATGGGTTTCTTTCCAGACTGCCTTCTATGATTAGTTCTTTCCTCAGATGATGAGAGCAGATAGACACAAAGATTTCATGTATCTGGAGGAGGGTTCTATGTCAGTTATGTAATATTCAAAGCTTTTCATTGAGTTACAGTGATTTTCATCGATTCTAGATGGTCATGAGATTTCGTGTACTAGACGTTTTGAGGATGGGATACAGTATTCCATCCATACGTAGGTAAATGTATTTCATCAACCTACTATTTCTGAAATAGTAAACCAATATTTTATCACTAAATGAAACCTGAGGGACATAAATATTACCAGATATAGAGTATTAGTGTTGTGGCAGGCTAGTAGTTCTCTGGGTGATAAGAAACGTTCCCTCAAGGTTTCTAGTAAGGGAAGTGAAAACAAGAGTAATCATTTTGATATCTATATATTGTGTCGCAAGTGAGGGAAATTAGGTCATATGAATCCTTAGTGTGACAAAGACCCACTACAGTGCTGGGATTTAGGTCTTATAGGGAATCATCGGTGTTTCTGTAAGACATTTCCACCAGCTTCAAGTGTACAATGATCACCATCATCTCTACATTCAGAAGTGGGTTCTTTTATGTCATGTCATGTAGGGAGTTAGAATAACACTAGTAGGACTGTCGAGGAGGTGGTCATGGACATGGTATCTAGACCCCTAATCACTAGAAAAAGCAAAATAGTAGTTATGATCATTGTAGCCCAACTTTTAAAGAGGGTTGTGGATAAGGCCAGTTGCATAAACTACAACTGATACTCGAGGATCATGCTCTAGGACCATCTATAGTATCAGGTACAATTCTTATAGAATATACTATAGTATGTGATATATTTGATATATTTTCTTTGAAATATTTTACATATGTATCAATTGTGTAAAGTCTTGGACTAGAGATACATAATTTCCATGGTGCAATGACCATAGATACACCATTAGGAGTGAGGTCATAGGGAATATTCCAATGTAGGGAATGTCACCTTGAGGTTGTTAGTTACCCTTTATTATGGAACCTATTAGTTCCTGAGATGGTAGGCTTCAGTGTAATTCTTTAGATGGATTGGTTAGTTCTGTATCATGGTGGTAAATTGGGACTAAAGAATTATGGGCTAGGTGGAGTTACCACCCAAATTGAAGATCTCTTCATGGATGTTTAGGGTTTAAAATAAGCTGATTTACCTCAAGTAGTGAATCTTTTTTGGGATGTCTTTCCCAATTATATTTTATAGATTACCACCTCATTGAGAGGTAGCGTTTAGAACTGATCTTATTCTAGGAGCATCTCCAATGTCTATTTCACTGTATAGGATGGCACCTACTGTGATTTAGAAGATCAAGAGGTAGTTAGAGTATTTAAAGGCCAAATAATTTATACGGACCAGTAAATACTCTATGGGTTCACCTGAGTTTTTTTCTCATAAGGTGGATGGAAACATACATCTATGTGTTTATTATAGACGGTTGAACCAGCTTACGGTCAAGAAAAAATATCCACTACCTTAAATAGATGATCTTGTTGACTAGCTCCAAGGAGATATGGTCTTCTCTAAGATTGAACTGAGATCAGGATATCATCTGGTAAAAGTTAGGCCATCATAAATACCTCTTACAACTTTATATAGTAGGTATGGTCTATATGAGTACCTCGTTATGCCGTTCGGTCATACGAATGTGCCCTATATTTTCATGGATCTAATGAATAGTGTTTCCTTCTCTATCTTAACACTTTTGTCATGGTCTTCATGGATGAAATCATGGTGTATTCTCATACTCATAATGACCATGATAAACATCTTGATATCATTATGATTACACTAAGAGATCATCATATTTATTATAAGATTTCTAATTTACACTTTTGGATCAAAAAAGTTCACTTCTAGGGTCATATCATATCATAATTGAGATTCTATATTGATCCAAAAAGGCTAGTTTTGTAGTTTCCCAGAAGTATCCCAAGAACGTGTTTGATATACAGAGTTTCTTAGGGATGGATGGATATTACATGAATTTAAAATAATATTATCACATCTTTATCTACATATTATGGGCCTTTCCAAGAGGCGTATTAAGTTTATATTGTAAAAAACTTTCAAAAAATCCTTTAAGGAGTTGAAAGGGAGGCTTGTCTCAACACCTATTCTAATTCTACCAATCTTGATAGAGGATAAACTATATTCTATGGTGCCTTAGGAATAGAACTTGAATTAGTGTTAATGAAGGAGGATAGAGTCATTGCATATGGATCTTAGCAGTTGATGCCTCATGAGAGAAACTAATAGATGCACAACCATGAGCTAGTAGCAGTTTTCCATGCCTTACATTGCTGGATACATTATATATTGGGTGAGTGATTTGTGGTGTAAATAGGCCATAAAATCCCCAAATATATCTTTAATTAGTGTCAATTGAACCTCAGACAGTGGATATGGATTTAATATCTACAATACTTTGATTTTTATCTTGCCTATATGCCTTGGAAGGACAATGTGGTTGTAGATGCACTGAGTTCGAGATCTCAAACACATGCTGTATGGGATGCCAGTGAAGAATTGAAGTTAATGTCCCTTTTCTGTAGATTCATCTAGAGTTTCATTATAGTCATGAGCAGTCTTAGCTCTCATCTATGACAGTTACCTCTTCTCACCTTGAGAAGGTGAAGGGTATATAATTTTAATATCCCTATGGCTTGGCCCTCTATGAGAGTATATTAGGAGATAACCAACCTCTAGATTGGTCTATGGATAGAGACAATATCCTATGTATTCATCGACTTTTCTGGGTTTCTAAAGTTATGAGAGAGGAGTTAATACAATAGTATCATGCTTCTTAGTGGGTATTTCATCTAGGAATATCCCAGATGTATCGAGATATGTGATTCCAGTATTGGTGTCTTGGGATGAAATGTCATATTTTAGGGTTTGTCACGAGTTTTCCACCTATCAGTAGGTGAAAGAGGAGTACCAAAAACCCATAGGCTTGTTATAGCCACTTCCTTTCCCAGAATGGAAATGAGAATATATTTCTATAGACATTATATTTTTTTACCTAGGTCGCCTAGAGGTAGTGATGGATTACGGGTTCTTATTGACCAACTAATGAAAAAATACCACATCATTCATATTCAGGAGACTTTCTCAGTTGATTATCTAGGAAGACTGTATGTTTGTGAGGTCATATTACTACATGCAATCCCTCATACTATCATTTCAGATAGAGATTATTGTTTCATGTCATGGTTCTGGAAGGTATTGTAGAAGGCTTTGGAATCATAGGTTCTTATAAGATTATCTTTTCACCCTCAGACTAATAGGAAATTTGAATAGAAAATACAAGTTCTAAATTATTTTATTTGAGCTTGTTTCCTTAATTTTAGTGATTCTTAGGAAAATAATATCCCTCTTGTTGAGTTATCCTATAATAAAAGCTTCTAAAAGACAATTCAAATGGGTCCTTTTGAGTCTGTATATGGCATGCCATTTGTTTCACCCATGTGATGGATAGAGGTAGGTGAGGCATCCTTACTAGGTCCTCATCTCATTTAGGAGACTTCAGAGTAGATTATGATGATCAGAAAGTGTAATGGTATCATTTAGTCTCAACAAAAATCTTATACCAATCATCGTTGACAACCTATAGAGTTTTTGGTTAGGGTTTGTGTTTTTCTTAAGGTATTTCCAAGGTTAGGGAATAGATATTTACGAAACCAAGGAAAGATATCACCTCTTAATGTAGGGTCGTTTGAGATTGTAGAGAGAGTTGGTATGGTAAAATATTAGTTTATATTACCATAGAGGTACTGTTCTATGCACGACGTCATCCATATTTCACAACTTCTCTAGTATCATGCTAACTCATCTCATACCTTTGATATCGAGGATGTTGAGTTAGATGTTTATGCTTTGTTTTTTGGAGTATCCAATATGCATCGTTGAACAGATCATGAAGGTTCTATGAAGCCACTATGTCTCTCTAGTATGGGTGTTATGGCAACATGACGAGGTGCAGGATGAGACATGGGAGTGGGAGGTTGATTTTCTTTCCAAGTGGCCAGAGTAGATCTTAAATAGTGTTTTTTCATCCTTTGATGGTGAACTTGGGGATTAGTTTTTTTAAGGGGTAAGACTGTAGAACCTGGTTTTTTACTCAGTTATGGATCCTTTAAATTTTGGTCTAATTATTTATTTTGGATCTAGTATGGATTCCTAATGAGTTAGAAAGGGTCCCAAGGGTGTCTGAGGCTTGTTTGGAGCCCAAAACTCATCAATTTGGGAGAAATATTCCTATCATATAGTTTATAGTAAACAATGTGTGAAGGCCACACAGTTACAGCTAACTGTGCGGGTGGAATGCCTTTTTGGGTAGAGCCTTACCACATGGTTGGGGAATGGTTTCTCAGACCACCTAGGCTAACCGTGTGAGTGCCCCTTTTCTTAGGTTCCCATGCATGGTTGGTGCATATTTTTGAAAACCATTCAGGTAAACCATGTACATAATAATTTCTGGGAAAATGAGCATTTTTTCATTAATGATCTAATTAAGGCTCCTCTTTACACATAATCTGATTTTCAATAGAATTAGCCTCCATTCCTCTCATTTTGGGGATTTTTTAAGGCCTGAGGTAGGGATAAAGAGATATTATCGTACTTCTTTTCATCAGATCGGATGCCCAAATGGTAAGTCCTTGAGTCTGTTTAAGCCTTTCTTCTTCAACATATATCTTGACCTAGTTATCGAGGTGTGAGTGTTTTTCAATTTTTTTGAGATATACTCTATTCTATGATGAATCAAAGTCTGATATTAGGGGAGGAGAGGTGTGAAAACCTGAGGTGGGTGGTCTGTAATGCATCTTACCAGTTCATTGATTTTGTCATTGTCGTGTGGGCCCCACCGATTTCATCAGGTGCCATTTAAATAATTTATATTCCATTCTTATAATATTTAGAATTGTAGGGTTATTCTATTTCCAAATATGTGATTACTTTTTGGTTGTTACACCCACAAAACCCAGCATCCCATATAAGATGATATGCCAGGGTTTAGTTTTAGTGTTTTGACACTTTTGATCAATCGTTCAGATGTTCTCAAGCCTGACCACACTAATGGTAGGTCTCCTTATAATAAATTAAATTAGTATCTTGTAATGTTGAATGGAAAGTACACTGTCACTTCCCCTTGATCTGCCAAAGGTATGTGATTAAAATTGATAATTAAATGTTAAAGGGAAATTGGAAAGTATACTAAGTATATGACTTGACCGGAATTAAAGGTGAATGAATAATAGGTTCCATGTCCATAGAACCCCTTACCATGTTGATGGAAGGTAGTGGAGTGAACCTTAATTATTGAATATTCCATAAATGGATTTAATAAAGGTTTCATGCTACTTGGACTTGTCACAGTAATGAAAGGAAAGGCTTGAACCAAATGGACTTACTGATTAAAGGGTTTCACACTACATGGCATTATCCCACTATTGAAAGGTAAGGATTGAACCTAATGAAATATTTTTTTAATTAATTTTCAAATAGAGGTGGTCTGACTCATGATCGCCTTGGTTTCTTATCAGGTAATGCCTTGAGCACTCGGGAACCCCATCACAATTCAAGGATGCAACTTTCTTAGGTTGAGACCCACCTAGATCCCAATCCTTGTCTATTATTAAATATCAAGTATGACACCATAGTATACCTCACATAATATTATAGGATTCCTTCGATACACTCCTTGGATCCATCATTGGAAAGTTGGTGTCGTGGTTACAACCCATAAGGACCAATCACAAATTATCCCCATTTTACTTTGGACAATTACCTTGGATTCAGTAGAAATATTATTGTGGAATTCCTTGGAATATGATCCTTATATTACTCTCTTACCCTTAGCCAGGCTACAATTATTATTGAGTTGGTGACCCTTGAGGTCTATGTTTCCTTGGTTATTAGCTTGTTACTTTATTATTTCAAATCATTACAAGTTTCTATGTTACAACTTGGAACCTTCACTATGGATATCAAGTGACTTATTTTTAAACTGGTAATAATCAATTAATAAACTTTATACATGTTCAAATACCAGTTGAGGGATGATGGATGTACATGGTTATTTAGTTACTTTGTACTACTTTACTTTATATATGAATTCTTGCACACTATTACATTTCCATTACCCAAGCCCGATGTTGTAGACAGTGTTTGTGGTGGCCCACTGAGATTTATCTCACACCCTCTCCAGGTTCCATTTGGCACCCAGAGAAGACTACATGATTGCAGGGAATGGTAAAGGGAAGCATACATCTCCAAACACTTGATTTCTTTCTGTTTATGATGGAGATGATAGCAGATGACTGAGTTGGAACTTAGGAAACTTTGAATAATCTTTTTTTCCTTTATACTTTTGTGAAACATGTTATGCCTATTATCTTGTATCTATGTTTTCCAGTTTTCTAGTGACATGACCAATCATCATCAATTATTGTATGTTAGTCCAGTTGATTAAGTTATTGTTAGCCATTTTTATTTATCACTTTTCTCTACTTTCACTATTTACATATATTTCTTCTTCTATTTACCTCTATTTATATCAATCTATTATTCTAGACTCTAGTAATGAGGGAATAGTCTCCCCATGGACACACCGTAGGCACTTGCTTCTAGTTGGCAGCCTTTAGTATTTGGGGAGACGTGCTTGAGTCCATGTGGCCCACTGGGCTCGGGGTACCCATTATAGTGGAACCAAGGTCTGAGAAGTCACATATATTTAATTTAATTAAATATATATAAATTATATTCATATAATATTTTAGTAAAAGTATATTTTTTGGGTTAAAAATGATTTTTTATGAAAAAGATTATAAAATTCATAATGTTTCTCCATTAAAATTTCCCATAATGAGAAATTATTTAAATTAAGTTTTTATATTATATATCTGACTTTATTAATTAAAATCCATTTAAATAAGATTTCTAGATATAGAGTTAATATAAAATCATATTTCCCTTGAAAATACTTTTTTCAGAAAACAGCTTTTCATTGCACTTGCAGGTTTAATGTTAAATTAAATTATTTAAACTCTTTGAATTTATTTTAGTAAAATTGATTCCATATTTGGAGTCATTATAATTAATATTAATTAATAATTTAAACTTAATTTTTGAATAATATTAATAGTTAATGTAGTAAATATTTATTAACACGGAAAAAACAAGGTTAATTAAGGGTAAAAATAATTTAGAAAGGACTAGAAAAAAGTAACATTATGAATATGAATATTTATATTTTAATTTAAATATAGTAATTATTATATATTTTTTGTTACTTTATAAATTATTAAATAAGTATTTAGATAAAAATTAGATTTTTGATGTGTTAAAACATAAAATGTTGTTGGGGGTAATATGTAGTTCTAATAAAGAATATATATTTTTATTAATTCAATAATTTGTGAGAAAAAATGATATTTTAATTAAATTTTATGATTAAATTTTATATATTAAATATAAATGATAATATAATTTTAATGAATTCAAGTGTATTTTTAGAAGGGTTCAAAAATCATTATGGTCGAAAAAACCATCATTTCTCAATAAGTGTAGATTCTTATTTTAAAAGTTAAAATTCAGAAATTTATAAAATTATTTAGATAAAATATATATTATTTTTGGAATCATAAAATCTAAATTATCCTATGGTTTATATTTCATAATTTTTTGAGACAGTCAAATTTTCAGGTAAAAATTAAATACAGTATAAATATACAGTGTGTATTATGACATCATAATGTCGCAAATTTGATGTAATAGATTATATAAATGGTATAAAAGAACAAATATTTCCCCCCATAAATTAATTTTATTTATGTTATTTTATTAATTTTTTAAATCATTTTTTAATCCTCCAAAACCTATATTATATTTTAGGGTTTTAAAATCATTTCATTGTAAACATTACTCACTTCCACATCATCAATGGTAATATTTTAATTATTTAGGACCTAAGAATTATAAAATAATGAAATCAATTATATATAATATAATCCATGATCAAAAATCATGATTTTTTTTTAGTTTTGAATATTTTATTGTATATGGTCTAGAACCTATATTTGGGAAATAATATAGAACTCAAATCTCTTTTCCTATATAACCCCAACCAAGATCTCATTCTTCTTCACAAAAAAATAATGGATAAAGTCCTTACTCTTACCACGCCTATCTATATTCCTACCAAGGTTCCCCCAATCACTCAAGAAGAACCTCCCAAGCTTTTAGAATCACCCTCTCAATGTAAGGGAACTCCCTCTCTTCTTTTTATTCAAGAACCTCTTTTATGTTGTACCTTTTAATTTAAATTTGTTCATGTTAGATTATTTTTTTCTACATAAATATTAATTAACTTTTTATTTAAATGTGATGATAGAACTCTTTTACTCTCATTAAATCCTCCCATTAACCTTTATGTAAATTCATTATGCTACCCAAATTGTCCTCCATTTTCCATACCAAAAGTAAGGGACGTATCCCTCTACTTTTCAAATCAAGAAATTTTATTATATTTAGACCATATAATATAAATTTGTTTTGTGTTCATGACCATATAAATATCCCTAGACTATAAAATTAATTTCCTAACAATGAATGTTTTTTTATCCCCTCTCATTATAGAATTTACCTAAGACGTTATTTATCCGAGAACCTCTCATTATATTCTTAATTCAAGAATATTATTTATTTTATATCATATATTTTCAATTCAGAATGATGTGATTTGTTTTTACATGAACCTATTACTCTACACATTATTTCTAAATTACTAGAGACCCCTTTCACTTTCATTAAACCTTTTCAGGAAACTTTAAGTACTATCATTATGCTGTTGAAATTCCACTGTGATTTTTCCATACCAAACCTTTTTATTGTGAATACCATCGCTACTTACACTCAATTTAATTAACCTAAACATAACAATAATCATTTAAATGGGAAATTGTACACATTTATTCCATGATAAATTATCTTGGAATTAAATATAATGAAATATGATCCTATGTTGAATGATATATGTGGCACACTTATGCATGTTCATGATATGAAAGCAATGGGTGCACTCGAAATTATATAGAGAATCAATTTATTGGGTAATATTTTAGTCTCGTGTTATGTCATGAAAGAGATTAAGGAGCGAACCTAATCCATCATGGTACTTTTTCCACAATTTTATGTCGTCTTGGTGGTTATCCATGACCTATGTTTATGATTCAAGGTTTAAAGTTATTTCTACATTTTCCATGTTACCTTTATGTTACCACACTATATCATTCCTTATTGTTCATGTTTATGATTCTAACCCCATTTATGTTCCATTTAAATTTCCATTATCTAACATGTAATTATTTATTCATGTTATTCTTCTTTTATATTCCCTTATTGGGAATTAAAGCTCACCCCTTACTTATGTACATCCCTAGGTTATCCCATGTAGTTTTAGAGGAATAATGATTTCTAAGATCATGTTAAGAAAGTTTTCAGAAAAAAACTATCTCATGTTCAAGGTGTTAAGATATGCACCTAATTCCTAATGAAACTAGGCTTCTCGATCTTCTGGGTTGTATTATATGTATTATTATGTAATAAATCATGAAATAATGTGTAATAAAGTGGAGGGTTGTTATACATATAAACACATGTACATATATTTAATATGAATATAAATAATAATTTATAAATTTATAAATTTATATTATAAATATAAAAATTCAATTATGAATCACATATTTAAATAAATATATTCATTAAATATTACATAATTATTTAAATAAAATTTTTATATTTCATATTTATTTAAATTATATACACATTTTTTTAATTAATATATATGTACTATTAAACATTTTTATTAACTAAAATAAATTTTATAATTTACTATATATATATATTAAAATAAGATTAATTAATTATTAATAGTTATCCAAATCATATATATATATAATATTTACTTATATATATTTATTTTATTATATATGTTATTTAAATATATATATGTATGTATGAACTAAATTTTTCAATGTGAACTTTATCAGCACTAAATAAAAATTTCTAATAATAGGGGGATTTTATCAAAACTAAAAAAGAGATTAGAAGGGGTAACCTTTTATCAATAAATTTTTCATGCTATTAAAATTTACCTTAATCAATTCTTTTTTCTAACACTAATAAAATTCACCACTTTATGAGTGATTTTTATTTAGAGATGATAAAGGTCTACAGTAAATATCGTGTGATATGTAGTAGTGTATTTATCGATGATTAAGGTAATTTTATTGATTTTCAAAGGTGGGGGGGGGGGTAGATTCATATTAGATATTTTCATGTCTCAATAACATGCTATGTTATTTAACAACACAATAGTCTTGTAATGGGTTGGACATTCAAATTTCATCCATTATAACATAGAATTCTTAGCATAAATATTATCATTAGAGGGTTTCCCAGTTCATTTTTAATAATTTATTATAATTTCTCAACATACCAAGGTACAAGTGAATCATCAAAATCAAAAAGAACTTTTTTTTATTATTTTTTATACTGTTACAGTAACAATCTATTCAAACATATGTGAAAACATTACAAGGGTTTGTTGTTTTTTACATATCTATTATTTTTGTAAACATTGCTTTTTAAATATATTTTTATACATGAAAAAAGTGGATGATGATATATTAGTATTGAAAAAGGAATTTTTGATAACATAACAATAATATAATGTATAAATAAATATTAGATAATACTATGTTAGAATATTTGATTCAACATTCAATTATTTTTATTACCATAAATAATATTTTTACAATTCTAACAAATTTAACACATGTTAAAAAAGAGTTTTTTTAAAAAACAATAATAAAAATATATATATATACCATGTTTCAATTGATGGTTATATTAAATATTTAATTAATTTAGAAATAAATAAGTTTTTTATAAACTTCCTGATAATTTATTAAAACAAAATGGTTTCATAGGGACATATGAAACATCAATGATTTGTTGACTATTTTTCAACTATTAAATATTTTTTTATATTTATTATGACATTAACATAATACATAATATTTTTTTTCATTGAATGGAATTTTGTTCCAGGGTAATAATCAGATTAAAGATCTTTAAACACCCATCATTAGGATAATAAGTTTATCATTCGGTATGAGTGAATATTCAAGGGATGAATTTTCTTAAGGATGATCATCTAGAAAAAATTAATATTGTAAATTTTTTTATAATATATTTTTCCTAAAAAAATTTAATTATAAAACAAATTAAATTTCTATAAAATTCATAAGATTTTTACATAATATAAATCCATTGAAATTTATTTATATAGTTCAATCAATAATTGTATATGTTTGATTGTTATATGTACAAAACATTTCAATGACAATTTTATCTCATTAAGATGTATAATTTGTAATTTCATTCTTCATGTCAAATAATTTTTATGGTGACTATAGTTGTATCATCATTATTTATTTCTCTTTTTTTGGTTATAATAACATTATGGAGTTTTGCACTAAAATAGCCATGTACATTCCATAGTGTATATAATGGTCTATTTTGGTGTTCTATGACATAGTTAAAGACACTATGCCTTGATATAGTGTTTATAACATTATTACACAATGTGATAACTTAATAGATCCTTTAAACTTTTACTCTAAAGATTATCACCCTGGTTTATTCATCTGTTGATAATGAATACGAGGAGTTTGAATATATTTCATGATTTAATTTATAATAAATAATAAATGTGGTGATAAATTTGAGAATTTCAAATTGTTAAGACACATTAAATGTTTATGAAACAATTCAATAAATATTGGATAAAATTATTCTATTCTTGATGGTCAATATAAATAAATTGAATCTCATGTAAGGGGGTGTATTTCCATTATTTTAAAATTCTGAAAATAAATTATCTATAATGAGATCATCCCTTATCTCTCCCATATCTTCCACATATTAATTCAAATATCTAAAATAACAAGGTGTTGAGAGATATCCTACTCAGACATTGGGTAATTACCACGGTCTATGGATACCTTAAGTGGAATATTTCTTTCTATTACTTCTCATTGATCTCAAATAAGTGCATTTTTTATGCTTTAATAGGTCATATTGACATGGTATAAGTTTCTCCATCATTATTATTCATTTATATATATTCTATATGTATAAATATATTATGTGAATAATGATGTTTTGGAGTTACACTTCCTCTATATTTTGGATGTTAGACACACCTTTGATGCTATTTGGTGGTATATGGTAAAATCAATCAATGTTTGGTTTGAAATTAGATTTATGGAAGAAACTAGAAAAAAATCTAGGTTACACTACATATATGATGGAAAAACACCAATTTTAATTCTAAATAATAGAAGACCACAACATGTTCCTTTTGAAAGCAGACGTTTTGGTTCTTCATGAAAAAATACCATAACATAGTTCTAAGAACTTGTCATTTTGGACAATGAAAGGAATATATATATATATATATATATTGTGTTATAGGATGATTCTCTATACCATATTCAAGATTTTTATTCCATGGTTTCCTTCAAAAATAGGTCTACTATGAAATAGTCAAAATGAAAAAAAATTAAAAAATGGATCGGATGCTTGAAACACCTTTTCCGACCAAAAAAGTCATGGATTTCCCTTAACAAGTGTTGTCACCATGAGGAAGACCATTACATTATAAAATTATATTTGAGATGAATTCTAAATAAAATAACATTTTCAATAATATTCTAAAAAACCCATCACTGTCATTTGACATTCAAGTTAGTGATAAACATGTGGGGGAAGGGGGGATTTAAACTAAAGAAAATGCCTTTTGGTAGACATGTGCAAGGATTAATATTGATTTATATAGTAAATATTGATTTATGTGAGATCAAAATGGGTTACATCATATTTAACATTATATTTAAATTGTAGGCAATGATATACATGAGAGGAATATCATTATCTATGATATGTTTATATCATATAATAGTATAGGATGTTTCATATGGATTATATTTTAGTATATAATTAGGCATATGAAATGATTTTATGTTAGTTTATTCATCTAGATTCCAACTCCCACATGGTTTCTTTGGTTTATAATCAATTGGTTGGATCATTTAATGATTAAAAACCTTTAATGAAGTGTTTAATGAATAATAATCCACCAGGATGTAATGTATGGGTTCTATGATATAGAACCCGATATGTTTGATATGGATGATTTTGTTAATTAAATAAAAAATGTCGAGAATGACTTTATAAGGGAAGGTTCCCATATTTGGGTGTGGCCAATTTTATTTGAACAGTATCAAATCTATCTTCTACCTGGTACATTTTTCATTACTTAGTAAAGGTGCTAGAACCCCTTCAATGTAAAATAATCCTCATGATATGATTTGGGATCAAAGTCTGGCATTGTACATTTTAAAAAATATAACATAGCTTTATGATCCTTTGATATTCATTTATAATTCTTTATTGAGATAGAGGCTACTTCATACACAATAAAGGTATGTTATTCTCCATTATTCATTGAAATTTATAAATTTTAAGATAAATTAGGCCATATATGAAGGTTTTATACAGCCTAAGATCATTGGATGATCTCCTAAAACCCATAATTGGGATCATAACCTTGTTATTCATTATTTCACCATGTAAATTGCATTGGATTTTAAAATTAATGGTTATCATAAATCATTTTCTATTATATCATATAAGGGAATATGAAAAAATATTGTGTTTCTATCATTTGTAGAATATGATTAGATTATATCAGAAGGTAAGATATATAGGAAACTTGAGGATTTTAACTATTCCATATAATATGATATATGATATTATATAATTAAACTCAAATCAAGGTTTGTGTGAAAATATAGCATCATAGTGTAAATACGATATCGCCTTAATCATTAAATACATTATGAGAAATACGATATCAAATGTCATTTTAGTCATACCAATCATATTGTGTGATTGAAATTGTATCATATAATTGGAATAACATCCAGGGCTATCACTTGTTGGTATCAGTCCTATTTTATGAATGTGGTTGTCATCATAAAATACGACAATCCTAAAATAATTAAAATTATATATATTTTTGATAATTTACACATTGTGTATAAAATATTTATAAATTATTATTATTATTCATTATAAAATATGATCTTTCATTCTTAAATTAAATGTGAAAATTTCATATTAGTATCTTATTATTTGGTAAATAAATAAAGTGATTATCTTTTTGAAAGGAAAATAATGGTTTTACTTATTTGTAAAATTCCTTTAAAACATTCATATTTATAAACTATTTATGTTTTATGAATACTATGTATTATTAATTTATCTGCTAAAATTTTTCTAGGAAATTTATCCTTGTATATAATATTAGGCATGATTTCCTTTTATTTCATTTTCATCAACCTTAACATTTATTTTTTATTATTTTAGGATATTTAATATACTTGTTGAATATAGTTCATTCATATTAGGATTTAGTGAAATCATGAATTTAATTCTCTCTTGACTAATGTATCCTTGGGAAGAGAGAATTGGGGTTAAACTATTAACCAGCCTGGAGGTTTATGCATTACTCTCGAAAAGTGAAGGGTTTCCTGTCTATATCTTCAAGCATACCAATGTGGATATTTTCTATCTCATATAACTTAATGCCTTTACATCAATATTTCAGGTACTTTATACATGATATTTATTTTAATATATTTTAATATGTATAAACTCTACTTTTAGGTGAGTTAGAAGTACTTTTAGGTTGTTTAAAGAGTTATAGATTAATGTAGTATGCGCACATTAATTTGATATAGATTGTAGGGATTACAAAAGATTTTTTTAGAACAATACATACACAAAAAGTAATAAAACATGAGAAAATAAATATTGTATGAGATAAAATGAGTTTAATGTGCTTTTTATATATGTTAAACTATTAAGACTTTGAAAATCAAACCCTCATATAATAAGTGTGACATTTCATCTAAAGAAACAATTTCCAAGACCTCAATCATTTAGTACATGTAACCCTAACCGTTAAGAACCCCTATATTATCTGGTGTAAGACATAAAATTTATATGGAGTGCATACTATTTTGTTCCTTATTCTTATACTTTTCATTGGGATACACTTATCTATGAAATCCAAATAGTTATGATACAAAATAAATTGAGTTTATTGAATCCATAATATATTTGGATAAAGATTTATCCACTTACCTGTCAAATAATAATATAAAGTTCCATTGATAATTTTTTTATTCTAGATATTATCAAAGTTTATTAACTTGATACCTGGTGTAAGTCTTGATGGAATATAGATCTTGATTTAGTGAATATATATGATATATGAGTTCATCAGTTTTAGTGGGTGTACTTTCATAAAAATTTCTTAATGAAAAGATATAAAACATACTACTCTTTAGCTATAATAAGACTAGGTTTGATAATAAAGATATGTATTTTATCATAAAAAAGTATAATTTTATCTTTTCTAGTTTTGATAGTATTAAATACATTAAAATTATTTAAATTTGTTTAATTAAAAACGTTAATCCACCACACACATGCACCACCCACTTCAAACACATGACAAAAACATGAAACTTCACACATAAAAAAGTTCAAATTAATTTTAAAATATAAAATTAAATCCACTCAAAATATTTTTGATATTAAACAAAAAAAATTAATATGATATTTATATTATTTATAGGTATGAGAAACTTACCAATATTCATTAAGGAAATAAATCCCCCTTACCAATTAGGTTGAGAAGGTAACTCTTACATGACCCAAAGGCCCAGTGGTTCTAAGTCCTAGTGGCCAAGAGGCCTAGGCATGATCCTTATCAAGGCCTAAAACATTCATTATAGAGCATCCCATTTCACCAATCATATGGCACACCACCCCTTTCTAGTAACCATTTCACCTTGATACTAGTCTAAATGTTTCATGCCCCCACCTCCCCCACCTACCAAGAATTTCTAGGGAACACATCATTACATGGTGTGGGGGCAGGGATGGATGAAATGTGTCAACATACCTATCTCTCCTTATATTATTAATCAAAATAAATTTTAATTAATCTAGATTTAAATATTTTCCATCAATGGACCAATTTACCATTAAAAACATTTGGGTGGGTTGACAGTGAGATCATGGATTGTTTTAAATGATTTTGATAAGTTATTTGATTATGGTGTGGATTTATTGAAGTGTGATTTTACCTCATTATTTTGAATAATTGTGGTGTCTCATGGTGGTGGGGTAAATTATTTTAATATTTTTCAATTATTTTCTGTGGTGTATAATAATTTTCATTAAAATTATATATATTTATATATGATGACTAAAAATTTCTAGATGACATCCTGTGGAATAAATCCAACTACTTTCAAGATATAATTGAGGTGTCTACTTATTTCACTTTTTTTATCATTCAATATATTATGTATTTATTTTTATAATGTTTTTTTTTAATTCTAAAATAAGTGTTTTGTAATAAAACCATTTTAAAAGGAACCTTTGAAATCAATTTGAATAAGTTTTAAATTAATATAGGAGGCAAATAACATCAACATTTTAATGGATTATAAACAAGATATGGGTGGAAATGTTTAATCATAATCGATTACTTCATCTTGGTTAAAACATTTGGGAACTAAATGGTATTTGTTTATAGTAATATTATCAGATTTGTCTAGTTGATATATGGAATCCCATTTAGAGGTATAATGTGAAGATAATTTAGCCTCTCCAGGAGTGACTACATATAATTTTGAGTGAATCAGTACCCCATTTTTTTCCTTAAGTAAATCATTATAGTTCTGGGATTCATGTTGAGAAACAAAGTATTGCTATTCAATATCATTAAATGAAACAATATTTATATTTTTTTAAAACATTAATAATATAATTTAAAGTATATTCTTATTCTTATTCAAATTTGTTTGTTTGAAATGTTTTATTTTAAAAAAAATTCAAAAAAAATTAGAATAATATTTGGAAGGTATTCATAAAAAAATACATGGATTTATCATTTATCCATTTTAGTCATTTTATTAAATACATGGAAAAATTTGATTATGTTTTAGTACCCAATAAAGTTGTCATCATCAAATTTTGAATTAAATTTTCCATGATTTTCATTGGTGTTTAAATTTAAAAAACAAAATATTTCAAAAATAGGGATTTAAATTTTTTATTATAAAAAATAACATAAGGTTTTTTCTTAATAAAAACCTAATGATATCATGATTAATGATATTTCATGCAGTATTCATGGCCTTAGAAAAAAATTATTATAGAATAGAAAGATCATTCAAAATAGTTCAAGAAATTTCTTGGATTTTTTTATTTCCCCTCTATAATACCATTTTTTGGTGAGTGGTTATAAAAGTTGAAAAATAATTATTATATCCTTCAGAACATCAAAAATAATATAATTTAGTATAATAAAATTATTCTCTGTGATCACTATCCATTGAAATATTTTTAAAAACTTTTTCATAGTCAACATTTATAAAATTCATGATGATTTCTTTGAAGGCTTCAATTTTATAAGTTATGAAATAAGACTAGGTTAATCATGTAAAGTCATCAAAAACTAAAAAATTATAGTATTTTACTTATATAAATTAAATTTTATTAGGATCAAAATTTCAGGTTGATTGAATTCAGGATCTTTAAAATAGGGAATACATTTTTCTTATTTAAAAAAATATTATTTATACTTACCATATTGACATGATTCACAATCCATGTCATCTTTGAAATGAAAATTTTAAAGATATCATAATAGTTGATAAAATTGAGTATTAAAAGGGATTGGGAGCTATAATGATAGATTATTTTATTCCAAATTCATACCTCACTCACTTATACACTAAAAAAATTTATATTTTGGGTAGCATGATATTTTAAATTATTTTTATAATGATTTTGAAACCATGAATTGGTAAATAAAATTTTTCCTTTTGAGTTAAAAACATTACAAAAAACATTTTAAAAATAGATTTAAAAACCACTATCACATAGTTGTCTTAAACTTATTAAATATTGTTTCATGACTTTAACAAATAAATCATTTTTAATTAATATTTATTTTGAAAAGCTTATGGTACACTCTTTAATTATCTTACCCATGGAATTATTACCAAAAGTGACATAAAATACTTCTACTTTATAAACATGATTAATTTTGAATATTTTTCCATGCATGTGTCTCATACCACTGGAAGGGAAGTCTATACCAATAGTTTGAAACTGTAGGTATAAGCAGGAAAACCATTGGTATACCCTATACCAACGGTTTTCCAAACCGATGGGTATTTTGGAGTTGGGAAAGGTTCTTATTAAACCATTAGTACGGGGATGTGGAAAGTTCAGTATACCAATGGTTTCAATATAACCATTGGTATATATTTATACCAACAGTTTATTAACTATTAGTATTATAACGTCCCGAACCAGCTCACCTCTAAGATGGAGGTCAGATTGGTGGGTCACATGACCTCAAGCGCATCTCCTCAAATACTAGAGGATGATAAATAGAAGTGAGGGAATAGGTTGTTTCTATATGGAGACTATAACCTCATTGATCAAAGTTTCATAGTGGAATAACAAAGTATAATTAAAAAGCATCACCGGAAACAGTAAATAAATAATTGAAAAAACAACAGAAGACAATATTTTACAATTTTATAGAATTTTCCAATGCCAAATTGTAAAACAAATGAATTCATATCATGGTGATGATACATAACTCAGTAAACAGTACAACATGATTGCTGACACGACACAATAACAAAGAAAGATATCAAAGCCACACATGTGATCTCCATGAGCATCCTGAGCTCTAGCTCGGTCCCTTGCTCCTAACTCCCAGATACAAATAGTACAACATAAGCAATCAATCATGGTCCACATTCTTACAAACAAGAACGGTCTACTTGGGTACCCCAGTGCAATGGATGCCCGAGTAAAGTGAGAGATATAAATCTCAGTAGTCCAACATCACCATTGTCTAACCGAATCCATACAATTCAAGGTAAATTAAAAAGTGCGCTACATAAATTAAATGGTGAGTGTTAAAAAATTTAAAACAGAAACATGGTCCGCATCCCTAAATTGAAACCCTTCCCATACCTCCTGCTTCAGCCTATGTTGGGAATCTGAAATGAGTACCTGTAAGAATCAGGATATATATATATATATATAATACTAGAAAACATAATAAATACAAAAAGGGCACACACCCATGTTTGTGATTTGACTTGGGGTCTAATTTAAGTGTCAACAAGGGGTGATTTAAGCACCAGAAAAGTATCACAATTCATAAAGAAAACAATGGATGCATAATTAAACACTTTTAAAACATCATTATTATTATTATGTTCAAGTTATAGAGTTGAATTCAGAGCCCATCCTAATGGTATTGCTATAGTATGTCCTTCAATTAATCTAATACCCCCAAGCCTATCCAAGAAAATATTTCGAAAGACCAAGTATTGCATGAGGCATGGTATTATCATGAGTCCTTCCAAGTATCACACAGAAGGGGTCAGGTATCGCCTGAGGCATGACATAGCTACTTTTCCAATGGGTCCATCCCTGAAGGTCCCTTTGTGAACCATTATCACCCATGAGTATTTTAGAATCCCAGAGAAACCCGTGTCTGGAAAAGCCTAAGACATCATTTCCCTAGCGTAATGTGTAACCGGTCAGGAATAGGGATTCCATGTGTAGTTCTTAATAAGGAAATCACATTGCCTCACCCCCTGAATTTAATTTATTTTCAAGGAAGTAGATATCATAGGGTATGCATTTATAATTTCAACAAAATAGGTAAGTAAATCAGCCATAAAAATGATCATTTAAACCAACCAGTCATAACTAAAGTAATTTTTTAGAAAAAGAAATAAAAATATTAATATTAATTTATAAAGGCACAACAAGATAATAATTGAATTGGGAAGAAAATAATTAGGCAATAATTAACCAACACAACCAAAGGTTAATTGTAAAAAATTACCCAAAATAATTTATTTAATTAAAACTCAACAAAAGAGATCATGAATCATGTGCAATTACTAAATTTAATTAATTCAGGGATAACGGAAAATGGGCCAAGAACGTCGGCACACCCAAACAATTATCCAAAGATGTTGAAACAATTTAAATAGGTTAGATTTACTTATAAAAAGGTGCAGAGGTTAAGAAAAATAGTTTATTTAATTTATAAAGGGTAAAAATAGACATTTCTGGTAGGAATTAACAAGTGGAACGACATGTGATTTAAATGATGCAATGAAAAAAGGGAAAGAGAGTAGACGCCCAACCTTATACGCGTAGAGGATCCTACACTCTGCGGGGAACATTTATCTAACCTAAAATGGAAGAAATCAAATTATTTTAGAAAAGACCTAAATTTCAGGTAAAACCCTTCAGTGGCAGATCACGTGATGGATAGATAATGAGATTGTAGAATTCTTGATGAGCGAGGTTAGTATTATTGATAGCTTTACTACGAAACTAATGGAAAATAATAGGGATGAGAAATGAAGTCACAGCGGGATTCTGAATGAGGAGAGAAGAGGAGGAGGTGTCCCACCAAGGGGGTGCTACATGGGTGACACACAGGGAGAGGGGGAGAAGAGGAAAGGAAAAAAAGGAAATAAAGAAAGAAAAATAAAGGATAAAAAAAGTAAATACATTTATTAAATAAAAAAATAAAATGGTGGAAGAAATGAAACAATTAATTAAAATGGGTTTACCACATTTTAATTTTTTTTAATTTCCCTCTAACCATTTCTATTTTATTATTTATTTTTATCCCTCTTTAAATTCCATAAATTTTCTTTAATTTTTTTATTCCCTTTTAACCAATTTAAATTATTTTTAGCCCAAACGTAGCATTAGAGCACGACATATAAATTAACAAAAGCCTACACAATTATTTAATTAAATTTTACAGTTGTCTGGGACCCGTAATAGGGTGCATAGGCCTGCACCCTGGATACTTTAAGTATTTTTACTGAAAAAATAAATGGTCAACACCTTGATTTAAGTTGAAATGTTACATGAATTTATGTGGGTAATTAATAATATTTTATCAAACACAACAATAACTATCCACCCATATATATGTCTATTATATATATAGACATTTGTATATTCATATATATACAACCACTCATGTATATATAATTATATATATATATTTAATCCCCATAAATATAGATATACCTCATATATATATACATCAATTTTTGTGTCCCATAATAATAATAATAATATATTTAATATTATTATTATTTAATAAAACCCATAAATGAAACCATTAATAATTTAAAAACAATAACCATTAAACATGATAATAGGTATTAAATTAATATTGATTGTGAATTTGTATTTAATTTGAACAATCAATAATATAACATTTATAACATTTCCCAGTTATTATTTACACCGCCCACAATTTATTAATTGTAGAAGTACATGTTCGTTTGTTTTCATCAACAAAAATAATAATATTAACAATAAAAATTTTATTTTTATTTCTAACTTCCCAACAAAAAGATTTATAACCCAATTAAATTATATTCGGTTGTGATTGGAAAAAACATCCGATGATTGAAAAAGCTATACTATTCCTAGGGTAAACCCCACATCCCGGACCTAACTATGGCATCAAATATATGATATGACACACCATTTGAGATAAATTAAGTATTTATTGTTAAAAATTCAGAATAATTTAATAAATAAATAAATAAAAAGTATTATCGCATGTGAGGTTTCCAAACACCTGGTGCACATTAAATTTATACCCTACCTAGGGAAAACTCGACGTTTCGAACTTTACAGTGGTCTAATATTTCTCATAAAACACATCATTTGAGATTTATTTCATTTTTTGAAAAAAAAAACACACACGTATGAATAAAATAAATTTAATATTTTTATTCTATCAATGTTGTGGGTCTACGAGTCTTGTAATTCTATATTAACTCATCGTCTAAGTCTAAAAATATTTCATATAATATTTCAATGTTATAAAGAAGGATTTTACCGTTAATTTAATTTATTTCCATTTTAATTTTAATCTAATTAGTTTAATAAAATTTATTTAAAAGACACATTTCATTTTCAAATATCAAAAATAAAAACTTTTGACGCTTGGTTTCAAAACAAGAATGCCCAGCTAATAGAAAAAAAATAATTTTCTTCACTTTTTTATTCAGTTCAAAACACGGGATGTTATAACCTTCCAACCATATAAGTTCTCATCCTTGAGAAGCCTTTGGAAACAATGTATCTCTCACCCAATCTACAAGGTCATGAACTATCATACAAAAGGTTCTTTTGTGTCTCCAAATGCCCAATTAATGTTCAAACATTGGTTAGGAAAGCGGCACCTAAGCCGTTATTATTTGATCCCAACACACATTTTCCAACTTAAATACTGATACAGTACATATACAAACTCGTTTAGCTAGAGACATGACCATGTCTTCATCTCATTAAAAATATGGTCAAAGTTATTTCCCACCATAGGTTTTATCATTAGAAAGGAGAAATATAGGGGACATGCTCGTCGCTTAAGGAATAGTACACTAAGAGGATTAGAATATTTCCAAAAGGAAGATGTTTAAAAATTTGGCATAAAAGCCAAACCAAATTGACCAGTGTGTAAAAACACCCGAGTCTCAGAAATTCATCTCGGGCATTGGAAAAAATATGATTCCTTTAACACAGAAGTAATTGTACAACAAATATGACCCTAAACATATTTAATAGCACAAGGCTTGACAATTACACTAAAATCAACCAGTTCATCACAACATTAAGAACTTGATGACACTACATACGTGAACACATACTACCCTGAGGTGATACAAAATCACGATGAAATTTAACTTGGAGGACGACACACTGAATCATCCATCAATATGGATAAGAGAGGGTTGAATAGCCTATAAAGCAGTTGACCATACCCGAGGCATGTCTAACTTGATGAAAAATGAGCATTAACTGATACTCAAGCCAAAAAAATATTCAAGGATACCATGAACACCCATCCGAACACGGTTTCATTTAGAAGGATAGGGGGTCCAACTAGGTACAAAATCACATAGTAATAAAAATACAAAAATCTCATAGCGTTATCAAGGTTATTAAGTTCTAAGGGTGTTACATACTATGGGCTTTCCCCTTACGAAAGCACAAGTGCCAACCCTCTCTCAGGTCACACCAACAGAAAAGTCTCTAGACTCCCATTTAATTTCTAGAAATAAATTTTATAAAAAGAAACCAATTACATATCAAACAAGAGATCATGTCACTATAATCATCAAATAGAGAGAAACATTTTGTAACCATAAAAATGTGATATTTTAATAATAGAGACATACTAATAAGAATATAATCATGATACAAGGAAAATATGTTAGTAAACAGGCATCCTGGAAATAGGCTAGCATGATAAATATATAACTAAAACATGGTTTCTAAATAGGCATGTTAAACAAATAAAAGACATGGTATGACACTCAATGAACTCAATCCTATCAGTAGTCAACCTATGAATACAACTACATGGTATGGAATATGCATGACATGTAAATCCACATGTGCCTATTATTATACATGTAATGCTACATCCTTACCTTAATAGGCCAACAAAAAAATAACATAAACTCCATAAATCCACAAGTAGATGAAATTACACCAATCACTCAAGGTTAAATCATATCAACTGTAATATCTAAAATAATGAACGACCATCGTAGCCCTGACCACTTGGTCATTTCCCATACGTGGGGTGATCAATCCCAAGCATGGCTACTAACCAAGCATCGAAACATTCCTATTATCCTATCTACCAACCCAAAATAGTAAGACAATGGAAAAAACCACCTCTGATACCACTTTGTAACATACCGAATCAGATCACATCTAAGACGGTGGTCTGACCGGTGGGTCAGATGACCTCAAGCACATCTCCCCAAATGATAGAGGCTGCCGACCAGTAGTGAGGGACTAGATGTGTGTCTGTGGGGAGACTATGACCTCATAGATTATATTTTCACAACTATATAACAATTTATAAATAAAATAAAATAATTGAAATAGTAAATAAATAATTGACAAACAATAGAAGACAATATTTAACAATTTTATAGAAGTGGACAATGCCAAATTGTAAAATAGATCAATTCATGTCTTCATGATGATACATAACTCAGAAAATGATACAACATTCTTGATGACACCGTGAAATAAAAAAGGACAAAAAATCCCCAAGGGAGATCTCTATAAGCATCTTGATCTCCATCTCAGTCCCTTGTTCCTAACTCTTGGATACAAATAGTACAACATGAGCAATCAATCATGGTCTGCACTCCTGCGTACCACTGATTTAGGGTACCCCAGTGAAATGGAGGCCTGAGTAGGGTGTGAGATATAAATCTCAGTAGGTTGGAACCACTGATGTCTAACCCAATCCAGACAATGCAAGGTAAATTAATAAGTGCACCATATAAATTAAATCGTGAGTGATAACAAATGTAAAATAGCAACGTGGTCTGAGTTACTAAAAAGACACCCTTCCTATTCCACCTGCTTCAGAATAAGACAATAATCTGAAATGAGTACCTATTAGAAACATGATGTATATATATATAAGACTAGAAAACAGAAGACAAACAAAAAGATCACACACCCAATTTTTTGCTTTGACTTGGGGTCTAATTTATGTGTCAACAATGGGTTCTTCAAGCCCCAAAAAAATTATCACAATTCACAAAGAAAATAATGGCTTAATAAATAAAAACTTTCCACAAATCATTATTATTATGATGTTAAATTTGTAGAGTTGGATTCTAAGACCATCCCAATGGTATCACTACAGTACACCCATAAATTAATCCAATACCACTGATCCCGTCTAAGGCAATCTTTTGAAAGACCAAGTATCGCTCGAGGCATGAATTTATCATGAGTCCTTCCATGTATCACATAGAAGGGGTCAAGTATCACTTGAGGCATGGCATATATACTTTTCAAATGGGTCCACCCCTGAATGTCCCATTGGGAACTAGTATCACTCATGAGTACTTTAAAAACCTAGAGAAACCCTCATCTAGAAAAAGTCAAAGACATCCTCTCTCTGGCGTAATGTGTAACTGGTTAAGAATGGGGAGTATTTTTTTAGTCCTTAATACAAATATCATGTTGTCTCACCACACAGAATTTAATTTTTTTTTTCAAGTAAGAAGATATCACGGGGCGTGCACTTACAACTGCAATAAAATAGTATAAGTAACTCAGCCACAAAAATTGATCATTTAAACGGAGCAGCTATAGAAAATGAAATTTATTAGAGAAAGAAATAAAAACACACATATTAATTTATAAAGTCTCAACAGGATAATAATAGAACAAGTAATAAAATTATTAGGTAATAATTAAAGAACACAACCAAAGGTTTATTTCTCACAATTACCGAAAATAATTTATTTAATTAAAACTCAATAAAAGAGGTCACATAAAATGTGAAATTAATTAATTAAATTAATTTAGGGATAACTGAAAATAGGCCAAGAACGTAATCACAATTAAAGGGGTATCAAATGATTTTGAAACAATTTAAATTGGTTAGATTTCCTTACACAAAGGAATGCAGGTTAAGAAAAACAGTTTTTTTTAATTTTGAAAGGGTAAAAAGTAGACATCGTCGATAGGTACCGACGAGCGGCACAACATGATATTTAAATTATGAAATGAAACAAAGGTAAAGAGAGTAGACGCTATACCTTATACTTGTAAAGGATATTACACTCTACAACGATATTTTATTTGATCTAAAATGGAAGAAATTAGACGATTTTAGAAAAGCAATAAATTTCAGGTAAAAACCTTTCATGGAAGATCACATGACTGACAGAGAAAGAGATCGTACGATTCATAGAGAATGAGGTTAGATTTACCGAGATCATTCCAAACATCTTACAGTGATGAAAAAATATGAGAAATTGAGCCGTAATAGGCTATTAATGGAGGAGAGGAGAGGAGAGGAGGAGGCGCACCACCATATGGGGTGCAACATGGGTGACACACAAGGAGAGGGAGGAGAGGAGGAGATGAAATAAGGGAAAATAAAGAAAAATAAAGGATAAAAAAATAATAAATAAAAATTAAATGGTGGAAGAAATGAAATACTTAATTAAAATGGGTTTCCGCCATTTTAATTATTTTTAATTTCAATCCAAAATTTTCTATTTTTTTATTTATTTTTATCCCAATTTAAATTCAATAAATTCTTTAAATTCATTTTCATACTTTTTAAACCATTTAGAATATTTTTTCCCTGAGCACAGTGTTAGAGCATGATGTAAAAATTAACAAAAATCCTGCGCAATTATATAATTAATTTTAACAGCGGTCTGGTACCGGCAAAAGGTTGCACAGACATGCACCCTGGGTCACATTAAGGATTTGGACTAAAATCTTAATTTGTCTGCACCTTGGTTTATGTCGAGACATTACATGCATTTATGTGGGTAATTAATAATATTTTATCTAACCCAAAAATAAATATCTACCCATATATATATATGTGTTTCATATATATATACACACACATCTGTATATTCATATATATATACACCCGTACAGGCATATATAACTATATATATATTAATCCCCATAAATATTGATATACCTCATATATATATATATATATCAATGTTTTTGTCCCAGACTATTAATAATAACTATAATCAAAATTAATATTATTTAATAAAACTCATCAATGACACCATTAATAATTTAAAAACAATAACCATTAAAAAAGGGATAACAGTTATTAAATTAATATTGATTATGCATTTGTATTTAATGGTAACAATAAATAATATCACATTTATTAAATTTCCCAGTTATTATTTACACTGCGACACAATTTATTAATTTTAGAAGTGCATTTTCATTTGTTGTATTCAACACAAATAATAATATTAATAATAAAATTATTATTATTATTTCTAACTGCCCAAAAAAATATTTATACGCCAATTAAATTATCTTCAAGTGCGATCTAAGAAAACGTCTGATGATCTCAAAATTTATACCCTTCCTAGGGTAAACCCCACATCCCGGACATAATGGTAGCCTTATATTTATGATACGATGCACCATTTAAGATAAATTAATTATTCATTACTAAGAAAATGGAATAATTAAATAAATAAATAAATAAAAAGTATTATTGTGTGCGAGGTTTCCAAACACCGGACACATATTAAAGTTATACCCTACCTTGGTTAAACCTAGTGTTCCAGACCTGACAGTGGTCTCATATTTCTCATATGATGCACTATTTTAGAGTTATTTCATTTTATTGAAAAAAAACGCATGCGTACGAATAAAATAAATTTAACATTTTTATTCTATCAACATTGTGGGTCTACGGATATCAGAATCCTGCACTAACTCATCGCCTAACTCTAAAAATATTTAATAGAATATTTCAAAGTTATAAGGAAGGATTTTACCCTTAATTTAATTTATTTATATTTTAATTTTAATCTAATTATTTTAATAAAATTTATTTAAAAGACACATTGCATTTTCAACTATCAGAAAAACAACATTCTAATGCTTGGTTTCAAAACTGGATTGCCCAGCTAGTGGAAAAATTTAATTTCCTTCACTTCTTTTGTCTGGTTCAAAACACGGGATGTTATAGGTATATAGCTAATTTCATAGTTTACCAACATTTGATAAAATAATGGTATAGAGTTTTTGAAATAGTTTATTAAACCCATTGGTAAAGATATGTTGTTAAACACTATACCAATGGTTTAAAACTATTAGTATAGGGAATTTCTAGAATTCAACATAGTAACGAACAAACTCCCCACCTATACATACAACTGCATACAACACTGAAAACAACACAAAGTATACACCTACATACAATACTTAAAACAACATAGAAAAAACACCTGTAAAATAGCATAGAAAAATAGTATAATCCCCTCCATACAAAATGTATTGATATTTTTTGGTTCAACCTCTTTTACCTACAATAAAACTATTCTCAAATTACCCAATCTAACATGACATGTATAAATGTTATTTTAGTTTGATCACGAGATAACTACACCTTATGTCATAGTATAATACACCTTCATCATTTTAGATAGGTATTTTTTACTCCCACCATGGAATGTACCACAATATAGTATTCTCACCATGACATGTACCAAAACATAGTATTCCTCATTTTATATTGGGTTTTATGTAATATTGTTTGATGAATTGTGTAATCATATCAATACCTGATGACTTACTTGTGAAATAGTTTGAGGTTGTACTATTAGGAAGTACACAACCCATTTATCACTTTTTTTATGAAGGGAAATCACCTAGGGTGTTTTTAGTTATTGAGGAAAATTGGTTTTAAAATTATTTATTGATTGGGTATTGATTCAAGGTGATTTTTATAGCATGTTTGTAGGATACATGACTTAGACCTTTTTAATACTACTCCCAATCATTTATGTGTCACTATTAATATTAGTGAGTTATTAAAGTTTATAAAGCTTTGAATTTAATTGATAATTTAATTATAAATGTTAATAATTAATTAATCACATATTTTTGTATGATATTGGGGATTGATAACATAAGGATTCTTAGTACAGTGTGGGATATGGCTTGGACTAGCATGGTTAAAGGTGTGGTAACATTGATATCATGTTTGGTGGTCCCATTAATACATAACCATATGTTATGTATGCGTGTTCTTGCATAAAGTTTTGTAGGGTTTCTTGTTTAGGATGAATGTGTTGGAAACAAGTGAGTTTAAAATTTATAAGGAGATAGGGTATAACCTTCTAGGAGTGAGGTGGGTACTTTGAGTTTTTTTTGATACATAAAGGTGTTAAAGACTACATCTCCAAGGGGAATCAAGAATAAATGTTAAGAAAAAAACCATGAGGGTCTTGGTTCGTGAAATTAAAAATAAGTGTCTTTGGATAACCCTAAAAAAATGGGTAAATTACAACCATGTGGGTAAGTCTTAGAGTAGTTGTTTTGGTAATTGTCGAACATGGGAATTTGTGTGGTAATGACTAGGGGTATGACATTGTTACCATGGACTTCAATATATGAAATGGATTGATATAGATGAGATAAGTGGACCACATATATATATATATATGTCTATTTTACATTGATATAGTGGTTCATGGGTGTTTGTAATTACCATGACCAAAGTATCCCAACGATATCAGATTAGGCAGAAAAAATTCCTTAGCTTCACCTTTCGATCACCAGAGTCTTGCATAAACACTAAAGGTTATAATATTCAAATATCAGTTATGGTTTCTCCTATTAGTTCATTGAATTATATGTTAAATTTTCATTTTAAAGATTCAATATGAAATTTAGAAAGTTCATAGTGACACACACACACATCTTTTTCTTTAGTGCAGATACATGTCCATCGGGACACCTAAATGATATACAAATTTAATCACTATAGGTTCATTTATCCTTGATAAATAAAGTCATTGTCATACTAATATTGTTTAAAAAATAAAAAATATCCCAAAAATCACATACATAATAATATGCTGGCTAAATATGACTAAAGTTCTCAAATAGGGTGTCATTTAGGTGGAATAACCCTCATAAATTCTCTAAGACAACCCCTCTATCCATGCCCGAACCATCCACCAAAAACTAAAAATGAGTGCTCTTGAGTCCCATACTCTTTTTCTCTCTTGGATCCTATACTAGTGACTTACCCCAAGTCAGAGTGTTATTCCCATCCCAGGAATTGGAAACATGAATACATAGTTGGTAAATATTATTAACCATCCTTTTAAGAGAGGGGAAAGGGAAATACCAAGTATATGCACTACTCTCCAATCCTAATACGTAGTTATAGTGTTACAAGACCATCCTAGACAATCCACTTATTCATTGACATGTGATGACATTATTATAGTAATATATAACAATATATCAATTCTAATATATAGAACACAAAAAACCAATCATGTAAGAATATATATAACAATAATAGAAAATATCTCATGAGTAAAAAATAAATTTTTTTATGATGACATGATAGAAAACAATATATTTGATCATTTACTCTTCATTCCAAACTCATACCCCTCAATTTCTGTCTTACAACTTTCCATAATTCCATCTAACCCAAACCAGATGTATCATATTAAACCATGATTGTTTATGATTTCATTTGATTATATATATTGGATATTTTATTTAGAATGAAACATCCTAATGATTAATATCATTATATTGGATCACATGTGAAGGGTGAGGCACACACCACCTTAGTTGAGAAACATGGATGGTTAAAAGCAAGATAGTAAACCTTGGGGGTAAATCAAGATGATATGAAGTTTATCTAATTTTTCCATTATCTCAAAATCCCACAAAAATATTAGAGTCAACTTTTGTTTCCTAGCCATATGTTAGTGATCCAATCTTAGTGAATCCCAATGAAATAAATTCTCACCAATCTTGAATTCCAAATGTTACCTTCAATGATTATCATATTATTTTTTGTGACTGTGAATAATAAGGATATAGTTCTAAATGAACTTCCCCTATTTAGTCATATCTTAGACAATACTAGATCTGATCAAATAGGATTCGACAAATCTAGTTCAATAGATAGGAGAATGATGAGGTATTCAATACAAAGCTTTATATAAATCCATTTGATTTATTCGTGGTAGATGTTATTAAAGTAAAATTCAACCATGGTGTTGTGATACTAACATAATTCTACAAAATAAGGGAAAATTTCCCATGA
Organism: Viscum album; assembly: GCA_963277665.1. NCBI lineage: Eukaryota > Viridiplantae > Streptophyta > Magnoliopsida > Santalales > Viscaceae > Viscum > Viscum album. Next base: position 308,653,398 of record OY728133.1, on the reverse strand, counting down.
AATATCTTCAAAATTATGGATTTTACACTTAAAATAGCCATTCAGTTATAGATGAAAATTGATAATCAATACAACTTGAGCACCTGAATCTCACAATGGACAATTTGAAAACTGAGATGTCAATCTTTGTCCTTTTTAGAGAATGTACTAGCTGAAACACTAGGTATATTTACGGTTGAACTTATATATAACCTCCCTAATTCAACAAATGAAAAATACAATTTGTTAGGTAAAATGTGGCTTATCTTGGTTAAATATTTTGTGATTAACAAAACTACATCATAACCTTTAGATGATATTGTTATATGAGTTAAAAACTTATTGTAATCTCAACCCATTTACAAACATGGTGGTGTAGGGGATGAAATTCACCAGTAGGATTTTGAAATTTCACTTTAATGTACTAATATGTTAAACATTTATAAATAAATTGTATAATATTTCTATTTAAACTAATTTCTAAAAACTTCCAATGAATGGTTCAATAAACTTTTATGATCTTTGGGAGTAAAACCCATTAGGAATAAAAAATATTAAATTATTACCTCTTCCCTCATGGTGATATGCACTACAACACTGCCATGAACATAAAATAAGGAAGAAGAATCTCAAAACCATCTATCAATAATATCCCCACCATCAATACTTTTTTGATTAATTATAAAATCAAAATATGATATCTTGGTGTCCTTAAAATTCTACATCTTGGATGATGTGAGTTCAAAATGATATAAATGTACACCATCATGATCTCCAATCACATTTATGTGGAGTTAAACCACAATATAAATCAATATACATTCCTAATTTGCTTTTTATAACTTATGAAGATGAATTTTGTGTCTAAGAGAACTGAAAACATCATTTAAATTTTCAGGTTTATTCCAAATAAAAGAGTCAATCAAATAAATAAATTTGATCCAATATCACTAACTCATATTTAAATATTGTTGTGAAAATACTTACTTGAGAATTTTTTGGTCAGTTAAAACCAAAAATCACTCACCAAATAGGTAGTGATTAAAAAAGATGAAAATACATTGGTAAAATGTGATGTGAGTAAAATTATATAGTATTTAGGCTACTCGAGTCAAGCATAATGTGACCTACCGAATCACACATATATTCATGCACAAAAAACCATCAAACATCAAATATTAGAAATATCAGTAAAAGATTTAATGGATAAATCTATCCCTCATAACCATCATCAGCCTCATCATCATCCTCATCCTTATCCCCATTGTTGTCTCCATCCTCATCCCCATCCTTATCCTTGGCCTCATCCTCTCCCTCATCCTCTGCCTCGGCCTTATCCTCACCCTCGTCCTCCGCCTCGGCCTCATCCTCACCCTCGTTCTTGGCATCATCCTCAGCCTCAGCCTCTTCCTTGCCATCGTCATCACCTGGAATGACATCATCTTGACCAACACTAGGAATGATACCCAATACACTATATAATGAATGTATCGATGACATATATTCATCACAAGCTACACTGGCCTCTGGTGGAAGTGATTGACATAAAAATTTCATCAGTTTCATAAATTTAGTGTTTTCCATATGAAATCATTCTTCCATCTATGTGAACCTTTTTTCGGCCTATTATTCCCATAAATTAACCATTTCCAACTCATTGGTAATAAAAATGGTATTTAAAGAGAGATAATACAACTTTGGTCTATACTCTTCCTAGTTCGATAGCATGCTCTTTTAGGGTGCTCATCTCCCAACACCTGATGTATGTGAACATTTGGCCCAAAATTTTCAGTTTCCTAAGCATCAAGGGACTCCAAAGTAGATTGTTACAAATAAAAATAGATTAATAAGTTACAAAATTGATATTAAAATATGAAATCAATAAATTAAAACTTACAATCTGCTGATGTGTTGGTTCATTAACCACACTTCCATATTTTTTTCTACCTACTTGAGAAAAACAGTTTTGCTCATGGCACATGTCCTTCAATATTTAATACCTACCTATTGAATGACATTGAATGTAGGAAACTATAATTGAAAATATTTTTCCAATAATTAATTTTAAAATTGAAATTATATCTAAACTTTAGAAATCAAATAAATTATGGAAGGAATAATAGAAAGTTAAATTCCTAAAGAAAAATTTTAAACAATTTCCATACCTGCTTCCTCTCATGATATGAAATAATAGTATGCCCCCCATGTTTGGAGTTATTTTTTTATCATAAATGTATTTTTATTTTTTCCAGATGATTCCTAAAAATAATTCTATAATGAAAAAATATTATTAATGAAAAACAAGAAAATATTAATTTAAAAAACTCAAATTTTATTAACACCTTAAACTTGGTAGGTGTCCAATGAGTAATCATTTGTCGATACTGTTCTATTAGACACTCATTATTAATAGTTACCACCTTTAACTATGTATCAACTCTATAACTCTAGACAATATACAAATTTTGTTTATAGACCCTCCAAAGATTACCTAATTCTATTAGACACGTTGGTCGAGCACTCTCACCATCAGGAAAATTAAACTGAAGTTGACACAAAAATATTAATCCTTTAAAATAAAAACATAATATTAAATTAAATCCAACATATTTTTTTAACCATATATGTTCCCAATCATTATTCTTGACTTTGTTTGTAAACTATCTCCATGAGAGAAGGCTGAATAGAATGATGTTGGAGTATTTGGAAAGCATTTCTAAAACACACTGACATTGCGGCCCTATTTTTTTAACATTTGGTTGTCTTTATTATAGTCTACCATCAATTGCGTGTGGCGGTTCCACACCATACTCATTCTTGTACATCCAATCCTCATATCAACACATGTATCTGTTATGAAGGAAAAACAAATATTACATCAACACAAGTTATAATGAAAATTAATTATGGTATAAAAATTTGATAGGGTTCAAAAATATACTGGAAACATTATGATCAACAGGTGTCGCTGGATCCACAGGTACTGAAGAAACATGACCCTATACAGGTGGATTGGGTCCCAGTGTATGCTTCGTAGGCATAGACTGTGTCAGATCATAATTCAAAGAAGGAATGTAGAAGCTCAAAGAGAAAGAAGTATATGGTAATGAAGATGGAATTAATGGATGGTCAAATGCATAATATGGACGAGGAGTGGGAATCATCATCAGATACGGTAAAGATAGGCGAGGAGTCTCATATTTAAAGGCTAGTGAAAACATGGGAGGCGTAAATATCCCATGTTTCCCTAACAACAAAGCAGTATCAGAATGTGTGGAAGATGGTACATTAGTGGGAGGGGTATGGTCTATTCAGGAACACCTACTAGAGAACCTAAATCTTGTACAACCCCCCCCCCCCCCCTCTGTGTACCACCCGATAGAGTAATGGACCACTACTAGAATGCTCATCGAATAAACAGTGCCTAATTGGTGGATCCAACAAAAAAGTTTTAAAAAATTAATCACATGACATTATATGTTATTGATATATATATCAATATATATATTTAAAATTAAATACTCACAATAGACACTAATGGAGGAATACCCATCTCAGTCATTCGATGATTGTTGTCCATCATCTTTTTTCTTCCCCGCTCCACAATAGGTTTCATTTCCTTCATTTAAATACAAATATAGAAGTAATTAGAAATAGATAACTAATGTGTAACCCAAAAAACAAAAAATATGAGACATGACTTATTTTTCTTAGGTAATTTGGTTTATACTTTTCGTTATATAATTTACCTATTTTCTGTTTAGGTAATTATTTTCATTTGTTTTTATTTTCTTATCAATAAGTTTAATATTTCTAATTCTATTCCTCTTGTTTTTTATTCTAATTTAATTGTTTCATTTGTGCTTAGGTTTTTAGGTTTGAATACAGTTCAATTCAATATTATAAAATGCAACTCAAATAAAACTACAACCAATAAATATTGAAAATTAACATTAAGGTCAAGTAGGATACAAAATATTTGTAATAAATATTAAATAATTCTGTATAGTACCAACCTTAACAACCCTAGTCAATCTAAACCAAAAAAACTATGAACATAGATGGATGATTCTATATATTTCCCACCACAACTTTGGGTTCATAATCAACTCTAAAAAATGAGCTATTGGAGTCATCAAAAGTAATAAATGGATTGGTGTCAATGGTATTAGGGACGGTTTCAATTCCATCATCACCATCATAAAAAAAATTTTAGGAATTTCTTCAATAATGACACCAAAGTTAGGTTGAAAAGGATCTTTGAAAAAAAAATTCGTCATTGATGTCAATATATATGGTTCATCGGTAACAAGAGTGTGATTCATGTCAACAACTCGAAATCCAAAATTATAAATAAAGGTGACATGCCTCATCTTCATCATCTTTACTCGACCATGAGAGTAATAATATAATATTATTATTTTCTCAATGACCATATAATAATCAAAATTTTCAAAATGAGGCCAATTATCCGATGTACCGGCATAAAAATTTGTTGTGGCAGTTATCATATAACCATCATGTTTTGTTCTCATGTTATTGTTTCATTAAGTGATAATAAATATGTACCCATTGATCACAATGTATTTACATTCACGAACCATGGTATTATGATCAAAATCCAATGATTTTATTTCCTTAGAAATAGTATCATTAGGAAAACTCGATACCAAAAATATAAATGAATGTTAAACATAATTAAATGTTGATTTTATTTACTTTTTATAGAAATAATTCTAACTTAAATTTCAACCAAGTATAAAAAACGTTTCTATGAAAATTCACTCTCCATATCAATGATAAAGAACGATGCTTTCTATTTATCATTTATTTATGTTCCATATAGTTAATTATAAAAATAGTATAATAGATATGTTAAATTACAAGAGATTTGACAATATATACATGTTCAATTTACTTACTTGATGTTGTCATTGAACAAATCATTGTTGAACAACACTGTGTGATGTGCCATCTCCCACTCTGCAAGGATTAATGTCTTCAATGTATATGATCTGGGAATTACTCCTATTTGAGTAAGTGATGGAAAACTAGGTTCAATGTTCTCATAATTCTATACTTCAATTTTCATTGGTATGTTCATTCTTCTAGTAAGATCAGACAAATACATTGGGCATAAATCTATACATTCTTGATCTAAGTAACCGTTCACAATATAACATTTTGGATGATTCAGGTTCCAGATTTAATATTTCACTGTGTATATATTTCTTTCAGTTGGATAAATCTGAAAAAATAAATAGGTCCTTCGAGAAGTATTTTGGTTGGAAGATGGATAGTCAGATGCAACCTGCAAGTAAAAATGATGGAGGACATATTTTCTCTAAATAACACAAAATTAATGTTGTCTCTGCCAAATTTTTTTACAAGAAATACATGGAAAACTTCTTAGCACAAATATTTCTAAAAAAATGGAACAACTAAATAACTGACACCATTAAACTATTAGAGAAAAGATGACTGATTTCTATTGGAATCAACTCATGAAAAAAGATGTGATAATCACAAGTCTTCAAAGATTTTTGCTTCAACTCTCTTTTGTTGACCCATTTTGATATATTTCTTGAATATCCATCAAGAATATTAATAGTATATAGTAATTATCAATTTTTTATAGGTTTCATTACATAAGAAGCACATGGAACTTTCCATTTATTTTCACTGATACACACATGAATCAAATATGGTTTGATCCCTCAATCTACCAAGTCACACCGAGATCGTAAATCATCTTTTATCTTTGACTTGAAATTTAGAATAATCAAAACTAACATTTAACATATATTATTTTCAATGTGCATTTCATCCACGAAATTACATAACTAATTGGTTTACCAATAAATAAATTAAAAGAAGATACTCCTATTCTTCCCATTATAATGGGTATCATTGGAAAAATTATCAATCTTTCTATATTTCATTTGAACCTTCCTAAATGAAAAACTAAAATCTTGAAATTATTTAATCACATCACCTCCAAACATACTCTATGTTGGATTGTCAGTCTCCACAGTATTTTAAAATCTTTGACAATTATTTCTATATGTATGGTCCACTAGAAAAAATCATCGATGTCCCATAAAACTAAAACTATGGCAATATTTTAGTCTTATGGATCAATTATTCTTCATTAAAATATGAAATTATATTTTTCCCTTCATGCTCCATCGAGACAACATTGCATAAGTAAGAAAATAATTGATTATCAAAATAGGCACAACACATATCTAAAATAGGTCTTTTGAACATGCGTCGTATGTGCACACACCCACATCCCAAATAAGTTTAAACACTTTTATTAAAGTTTTAATTTATACATCTAAATCATTACCAATATTAGAAGGGCCAGATATGAGTATACTCATGAAAATGTAAGGTTTTTTTATACACAACCATGGGCAAGGTTATAAATGTGTATGAAAATCGGCCATGTGATGTGTGATGTAAAAATATTCCCAAAGATATTAAAACCATCACATGAAAGACCCATCCTCACATTATGTATATTAGATACAAAATTAGGATATCGAGCATTAAATCTATTCCATAAAAATTCAGTTGTAGGGTGAACCAAATCTTCATTATTCTTTTTTCTCTATGTATCTTTCAATAAAAAATTTATTGATATTTTTATAAAAGATGAAAAGATTATGGAGTTTTGGGATCAATGAAAAGTTCCACATTATTTTATATGGCATACAGTATGGTGTTCCATCAACTTTTAGATTCCATCAAGATGTTCCACATTTTATACAATCATTTTTTCAGTATTTTCTTCATAGAATAAGGTACAATTTTTTGGGTAAGCATGAATTTTGTATTTTAAAAATCTAAATTCTTCAACTAACTTCCATGAAATATAGTGGTTTGAGGGAATATCTGCATCATCTGGAAGTAATTCCTTCAATAATTTAATAATGTAATCATGGAAATATTAGAAATCCCATACATGGTTTTCTCATGAAACAATCAGATTAAAAACTACAGCTTTCTCATTTTACCACATTACTGATATACTAGAGTCGTTGCATCATCATTCAATTTTTTAACCCTGTCAACATCATCATTTTCATTGGACGCATCATGTGTGCCAATATCTAAGTATTTCTGGATAAACATTCTTTCATTCTTATGATGAAGAATAAATAGAAACCATTTATATATCAAATTATCCAATCCAATCCTCTCATTTAGATCATCAGCATTTTGAGATTCCATTTTCTCCCTATTGTGCTACCACACATAGTAGTTTGTTTATAAACCATAATTGGTTATATCGTATCTAACATATTCAAAACTCAACCAAGGTCTTGTAACAAAATTATAACATGTGCAGTGTATGTGACAATTATCTAATGCATTTTCACATACAGAATCTAAAAATATCTCCAAATTGTTTTAAAAATCACTTGATATAATATCACTTTCATACATACAACTTCTATCCATTCTTTAAAAATAATTTAATAAGTCGTTTCCTGAAAGAAATTCAATAAGATTGATGTTTAATCAAAAATATATTTAAGTAAATGATAATTTTTCACTTTATATAAAACCATAATTGACACACTACTCTATATGAGAATCATAATATTAAAGGGAAAAAAATACTCTATAGATAGGTTTTGTTATGTCAACAAGAATTGTTCAAATAAGGCCATTTTTTATCACTACTATAGAATTTATTTTAGTTAGGTTCACTTTTGTTCAATTATTTTTATTTTAGTTTAGTTTGATTCAATTTAGTGTTTTTCGGGTCTATTCAAGTCTACTTGGGTAAAATCAAGTCATTTCAATTCAATTTAGTTTGTTTGGTATAGCCTAATATTTCATTTGTAGGAGGGTGGGAGTAGTGTGATCTTTTCCACTACTAATAGTATCATATTGTTTAGATACTTTTTCAGCCTATATCTATTGACAAAAAATTCGTATATTTCCCCTTTATTTAGCTATCAAAACAACACTTAATATATACCCATTAGTGATGGTCAATGGGCCTTACCCTATGGAATTATGTTCATCAAACATTTATTTTAGTATTGAGTTGTAGAAAAATATATTTTCTCTAGGTTGGAAGTCTCTTTATTTAATCAATAAGTTATGTGATACTCCTATTCTCTCCATGTAAATTCTTGAATTTTAAATTATTCTCCCTTTATTTAGGTGTGTTCCTGAATATATATTCTTCTTTAATATCAAACCTTTTCTATATTCATATTCATCTCTTTAACTTCCAAATAAGATTTATGTTTGATCTCTACATGCATATAATAACTATCCTATTTGATAAATTAGTATGTGCTCATTCCATTTGGGGTTTTGTAATCTATTCTATAAACCCACAAGGTTTCTTCAAACATTTTTCTTATATTTTTTTGTTTGATATTACTATCTTTTCCTAGATACCTTTAATAACACTTTAAAAAAATTAGACTTATTTATTGTATTGTTGATGGTAAGGTGTTGATGTATTGTGGTGCACTCTATACCTCCCCATTAAAGCTTCCAATCACCTATAGAAAAAGTGGTTTCATCTGTCACTGATGAATTCTTGTAGGATTATAAATCAAAAAATATATTATTACCAAAAATGTACAACCAATACTCAAATCATCATTTTTTGGCCTTGTATTCCACACATTTTAGAAATATATTCAACAAAGAATAATATGTTCAATTATCCAAATGACCCGAAAAGTAGTTTTATAATGTCTATATAGCATGCATCAAATATTTAAAAAACTCATTGGTCATTGAAGTATTTATTATCTCATTGATATATTTATATTTAATATTCACTGCTCATATTTCATATAAAACTCAAAAGATCATTAAAATGTTTTGGATAGTATATTTTATATTTAAAGAATTTCCTAAAAGTTCATTTAGGGATAAAGTAACCACAAAAAGATATATTATGATAAAATTATAACACATATTATACCTTAATTTTAGGGAAACATATGTTGATCATTTGGTCATTATAAAACTTACATATATATTTATATTAGCAAAAATAAAACTACGATACAATATTCAGTGTAAAAAATTACCATTAGATTAGAAGTTAACGAACATGAGTGGTTACAAAAAATTTTAACACATCATCATACATTAGTATTTATACTTCAAACAAATATTGTTATTCTTATAGAATTATTTCATTTAATAGTTCCTTGTCTATAATTTCCCCCTTGGTTGTTTCATGAATCCTCAAAAGTGGTATTCCACTTGATTTTTAGCTCCTCTCTTTTATTTTATTTTCAAATCAAATTTCTACTATTTCAAAAATTTTCTTACCAAAAATATATTTTATAATTGATTCTTGATCAAAATAGAAAAATAATAACAAACCAATCATAAAATAAATATGAATAAAAAAGTCAAAATAAATAAATAAAGAACATATAACTCAATTAAATATTACTAATTTGAAGTGGAATAAAAAAATGACTTGAATATGGATCTTCAGTTGGAAATAATGGTTCAAATACAGGTACATAGAAGGGATCCTTTATTTAGGGAAAATCAAAACACCAAACAAAAAATAGATATGGAACATTAAAACTAAGTTAACACTTACAGATTTGATGTTTTTGACAAAAAATGTCTTCAATCAAGATGGGTCGATCGGTGGGAAGAAGGTGTACAAGCTGGGGAATAGGGAAGCTCTTGTTTAGGTAAAAATGTAGGTATAGGTGGGAAGTGGATGACTGTTGTGTATTTGGGGGAAATTTTCCAAATGGTTTAAAAAAATCTTTGGGATAGAATGTGTATCCCAATAGTTTTAAATAAAAATTGGGATAGTTTTTTTGAAAGTACCATATTCCAATGGTTTGATCAAACTGTTGGGAAACCAGCCTTTAAACAGGCCTATACCAATGTTTTTCACAAACTGTTAGTATAAGTGTGTTGGTATAGTGTTTTTATTGTATTATTGATTAACCACTATCTAGGTACCAAAATTCATCTCAATATTTCTTGAAGAGATACTTTTCCTACAAAATTAAATGATTGTGTTTTGGAACCCCACAAACTTCAGTCCACTTATATAATCTAATAAATATTACAGAAAGGAATTTCTCTTAGAAATTTTTCTTTTGGTCAGATTGGAAGAAATATGGAATGAAATTGATATTCTATATCTTGAATTTTTTAAATTGGATTCCTAGATGAAATGAAACCTTCTTTTTAAATATTTAAAGAATTTATATTATGAGAAATCTATACCAAAATTAGTTTTCAATTGAATTTTATAGGTTCTTATAGTATTGGAGAAACCAAATTTGACCTTATGTTATATTGGTTTTTGATATTCCAAGATATTATTTTTAATTTATCTAGCATGGGTGAATTTGAAAATATATCTTTAGAGGTATTCAACGATGAATCCAATATTATCAATATCAAATTGATTTTTAATTTTCATGGAGAACTCATCTTTTTACTGAAAGTGAAATACATTACTTTTTAAAGATTATCTTTTTTTTGAACCACTTGAATATATTTCTTTTTCAATTCTAATTTTAAAGAATATATTTAATTATAACCATTTTAGATTTGATTTCAAGTATTTTCTGATATTAATAATTTGAATTACTAGAAGAGAAAGTGGAAGAAGATATATGAGATTAATTATAAAATGAATAAGATGATTTAGAAATGGGGATAAGGGTACTAACCATGACATCTTCATCAAAATTTCCTATAAGGTAATTTGTTCTTGAGTCACTGGAAGTCAATAATGATTTTAGATCAATGGATTCATCATATTCACTCCATGTAGTGACTTTGAAATCCAATTTACATTTATTCTTTTCATTAAGAATATTTTTTAGACAAAACACTTGGGTTTTATGTGACCTCTCTTTTTTACATTCATAGAAGGTAACCTCTTGTTCCACCTTTTAATTTGAGTTTTTCGATTTTTGTTGAGGTTTTTATTTTGTAACCAGTTGAACATGTTCCTGGTAAAAATAGCATTGTATATAACCTCGTATTCAGATTTTTCATCACTAGTATCATTGAAGATGATCGTTTTCTTAAATCCATTAGTTATATTGTCCTCCTTCTCAATATGGTTTTTCATCATGATTTTGTATGTCATAAGGGAGAAAATGAGTTCCATGAATTCCATTTTATTCACATTATTTGCTTCTTGAAAAGATATAAATTTGGGTGACCAAAATCTATGTAAAACCTGCAATATTTTCTTTTATTTTTTATAGATAAGAAATCACTAAATAACTATATACCATTTAATATGCAAGTAAATATCATAATCATTGTTTTAATAATTTATTAAAATTCATTATTTAATAATAAAATTCATGAAGGTACTTATCATATCAAGTATCTTCATATATATTTTCGTTCATATATAACATATAAAATTTTACAAATTTCATAAGAAATATTTAAGAAGAAACATAATTGAATTTATTTATATCATGATAATAATGCATTTAATTCATTTCTTGACCATTTCATTAAAAAATTCATAATATATTTGGGATTCCATTTATCTTAAGTTTATTTTTTGGAGTATACTCATTAATTTCCATTTTCCAAATACAATAAGAAATACTCACAAAAATGTTTACATCCATTTATTCCAATATTAATAATTAGTGGCATAAAAATAAGATCATATGAATTAGATTTATATTACAAAGTAAAATAGATCATTGAAACCGTTTACGATTTTCAAAAAAAATTAATGACAATTTTGAAAATAAATGATTTTTTAAAATGATTAAAAGAACTCATTTTTACTAATTATATATCAGATATTATTGAAATAAGGGTGAATTTCCCTTTAAAAAAATTAAAGAAAAATAAAATATTAAAGTAAAAAATATATTATGGAATAGTTGATAAATTAAATTAGATTTTATATAGATAAAATCAGAGTAATTTAATCACAAAAATGCTTAATCCATATTTATGAAAGTGTCTGAGTCAATGTTAAATGTTGTAATGTGGTAAATAAATAGAGGACAGACACAATTGATAACGAGTTTTGAAAATACTTCATATAAGACTACATATCTCCACCCCTTGATTAGAGAGTTCAATGGTATAAATCCCTTGATCTTAATAGTGATCAAGAAGTCCATACATCACAATGTTGGTCTATGAGAACCCTTTTGGTCTTTACAGGAAGCCATGTATCCCATCCCTCACTTTTTGAGTATGAAAACTGTTAGAGAAATTTGGTTGATAAGGGAGATATTTTCATTAGGAAAAGATTTTATAATCCGCTAAAAAATAAATTTTGTTGGATCATTTATAGCATAGAAATATATATTTTAGAGGATGGTAAATATCCATTAATGATTTGATAACAATGAATTTTTCTTACTGAGAGGTTTGAGTAAAATAAAATTTCTTCATCTATTCAGATAATGGGAGAATCGATGTGGGGAAGTGATCCAAGTTGAGGTTAAAATATTCCAAGGGGGGCCTTTTATAGATTCTAAATGTAATATAAAGGTTTAATAATTCTTTATTTATCATGAAGCAAAAGAATCCCACATTTATGACCTTTTATTGTAATAACTGTACCCTCCTTGGAGATATCATGGCACCACTAATTACCCAGTAGCCTCTCCTGAGTAGTTGATGAGATATTTGGGATGTGGAGCTACTAGAATAACACTATTGATGAGATAATATATGTGGTAATCTAGATTATGGCCTTCAGAAATAATTCATTAACATTTTTGGGATATACTGGCAGGCTGGTGGGTCTGCTGGAGAAACCTTGCTTTTTTTACAATGGTATCATCTCACTAATTCCCTACAGAATCCATCCAGTAATTACCTATCTACATCCACTTAAACTATAGACTCATCCAATTTAATTTATTTTCTTATTTAAATGTCCTAATTTTTTCCAATATCTTGAAGGATGAAAATTAATTTAATCATTATTTCATTAACATTTAAAAGAAACTAAAAGGTGTTGCAAATTACATTACTTTGAATTCAATTAAAAATTTTGAGACACAAATAAATGAGAATGTCAGAAACATTGGTGATTGTTTTTAATCCTAAAAACACCATGATAGAGATAGTTACAACATTTACATCTCTGATGTGGGTCAAGAGGCATCCCTGCCTACCCCACCCTAACAAGTTTTAGCATTTCATGCTAGCATAAGTCACTATTCATTCATTATAGCCTCATCACTTCATCACTTCTCATATCCATAGTAGTAGGGTTTCAAGAACATTAAGAACATCAACAATGTTCAATAATCCTATAATGAATTAACCCCACCACATATCACATCCTCATCATCATCAAGCGATATCAAACCCCAACATTTCATTATTTGGAGATCTCTAACCCAACTCATTATCATCACTATTGTTAAAGAAATAGTGTGAAATTGGGGGTAAACAGTCATCATATTCATTACCATATTAGATATTGGGGAAAAAACTTAAAAAGAAAATAATCTGGCTTTTGGAATTATTTATACAACTCAGGTGAGGTGAGTATAGAAATGACATCAAATACATGGTAAATAGATAGGCCAAAACGCCCAACCTATGGGTTCAAAATAAGATAACCAATATGTATGTAAACATCACCAAAATGTCTTACAACCTATTCCACTATCTTCAAACACCACTAATACAACACCCCACACAATCTCCCCACAGAATCCACACAAACCCACATTCCAATTACAAATTCCCCATTTACATAATTTTTAATCTTCGACCAACTCTCATTTACTAAGACATTTAATTTCACATTTTATAGCCCATTAATTTAACATTGAGATCAATTAATCTAATTAAAACACATTTATTTTGTCCCATTATTATTTAATTCCTTCCCAATATTTTAAATTTTAGTACTTAAATGTCAATCCATTTTTAACTTTTAAACTTAAAAAACTACACCACATCAACCAATGTTGCGTCGCAACTTATTCCAATTCATCACTACAACCGAAGCCTCCCACCATAACAACCACAAAGAAAACCTCATAACTCATTAAATTTAAATATTACATCATACATACCACACACAAAATATGTATCCTTGCTTATATAACATTCCACCTCGAACACGATAACAAACATCACCAAAAAAATCCACATAAGATACCCAAACACGTCACAGAAGACAATGTTGTCAGCGCATTAAAACATTGTTTAACATTCCATATTTCACATCTAACGAAATTATAATTTAAGAGATTTAATATCATTAAATATTCTTTATCATGAGAATAATAACACAATTCTATATTTTGATGAGCAACAGGTTTATTAACCATATTTAAATTATTGTCCTTTTCCATTCTTAGTGAGATAAAAAAAACAATAACAATAAGTGTTTCATAATTCAAAGCAATAACAACCCAAAAAAGGTTCCTAACAACCATTATTTTCAATAATAAAAGAACAAAAGTATAATAATAACTTATTTCACAAAAATACTATAATATTGTGATTTCTACACATTCCCATCAGTTTCGGTTAAACAAATTATCTTTATTTACAAATATGACCCTTAATGTCTACACATTAGATTTAAATAGCAAGATGTCCCCACACATACAATTATAAAGGGATAGAATGAGGATACACTACGTCAAAAAAAATATTTCTAATTAACAATGAAAGGATGAAGCAAGAAGAGGACAATTTCTAAGAAAAATAATGAAAGGAAACACAACGACAAACCTAGAACACATCATCCCATCAATATCACTAAATAAAACTATCCAAACAATCTATATACTAGGATATATCTTTCCTAAAATGAATTAAAGTAAATAAAATAAGGGGGAAAGTATTAAACCCACATATAATCACTAATGTTTGCTCTTTGGATGTTGATAATAAAAATCCACAAGAAGGTGGGGTGATATCCCCCTCAAAAAACACACCATGGTTGACCAAGGGACAAGATAGAAGTTCAAAAAATTAAGATTTAGATGGGGGTTTTCAAAAATGTATAGGTTTCACTAGAATTAAAATACCGCGACACATCACTATATACCAAAACACAAAGTTTTCTACACAAGACAAAACCATGGTTTGAAGGAAAGTATGAAATAGAAAAATACTTCTATAGCTAAAATTTATGCTATAACTCCACGATCCACTACTCGACTCCCTTATAACATCCATCAGACACTACCATCACCCAAAACACAAAATGTAATAGGTCATAAAGATTGTACTATCACAATATACATTATTTTCTGCACATGCATTGAAATATATATATATATATGTATATTTTTAAATAATTATACATATACGCCAAAATAATAATACTAATGTATAAATAAATAAATAAGAATAATTATAAAAAAATGTAGCTACTAATAATATATATATTAATAGAACTATTTGTAAATATATAATGAAAATTCGACATTACGAATATTTTAGTGAAAAAATTACACTATAAAATTTTAACTGTATGTATACATATGTGTGTGTGTGGCCAGTGTCAAAGGTGCGTGGTATTTACCCACTAGACTCCACATCCAAGAGGTCCTGGGATCATGCTCTTGAGGGTGTAGGTATTTCTCTAGTACTATGTAAGTGGTGATGTAAGTAGTGATGCAAATAATGATGTAGACAGGTAGTGAAACATGTAAAATGATATTGGAATGATGTTGCATTATACCTTAGGTCCATGTGTTGGGATTCATTCCCACTCGACCTTTTTACACTAAAAAATGTAATGAGGTATCTTGGTTATGGGCCTATTCTTGTGGGAGGGATGAGGTTTGAGCCTCACTAGCCCTGTGTGTGTGTGTGTGTGTTTCCTTTTCTTATAATTTCTGGTACCTTAAATAATATTTATATATATTTGTGTGTGTTTGTGTGTATTATAATATAAATAAATGATAATATATAATCCTTGATATATATTCATCGCAACTACAAAGTCAATATATCTTAATGCGAGAAATATGATTTGTCAGCACAAAAAAGTGATGACAATCGATGCACCCTTAAAAGTTCGTGACCTTTACCAGTGCTAGAAAAGCACTCATAAAGATGGCCTTTATCAGTAATAAAACTAAATCGCTGATAGATGGGTCCTTTATTAGAGCTAAAAATAAATCACTGATAAAGGTGGAATTTATCAGTGCTTTAGTTTTAATGTTGATAAAGGCTATGCATCTACTGAAAAGTTGTGACCCTACAACAACACTATAATGAAAACAAAATAATAAAACATGATTGGAAAAAGAATATTCAGAAAACCATATTGAAATACATATATAAAAATGAACTATTTTTTCAATTCAAAATTTACATACAAAATATTTTCATTAATATGATATTTATAATTAATAAAAAAACAGTTACAACTAATATAAAAATCATAACACTTATAATATACTTTCACTAAAAATTTACTTCCATAAAAAATCTTGTCCCTATAATAAAAATAATGTCTATTTTATTAGTAGTAAATAAAAAATAACAAAATAAAAAAATTATAATTTTTAGGTGATATAACACACATATGATAAATTATATTGTTAATTATGGTACATATTGCTGATATTTTCAGTTATACTATTAGTTATATCATTAAGGTTTATATTGTAAACCTTATATTAAATATTAATTTTCATTTATACTATTTATTAATAATTATATTATGATTTATTCATTACATTGTTAATTAAATAAATATATATATATATATATTATACTTATAATTATTGAATATATTAAGGACATTTTTAGTTTTAAATTATCTTATTTACTAGAATTTTTAATCACTATATCATAGAACAAATATGCCATTTTTATGTTGAAAACATGAATTTAGAGTCATAATAGCCACATCGTGGGTTGGACTAGGTTGATTCTTACCCACAAAAAATGAATTATGGGCCATTTTCCTAAAGTATCAAGATAATCCAAGCATGTTTACTCACTTTTGGCTATGTAATGAATGATCTATACTAAAATGACACTTTTTAATTATAAACACACACTTTGAACCATACTATCCATATAATGGTTTGGATTTATGTGAAGTTTATTACTATATGACACAAATGAATTATTAGTCATTTTCTTAAATTTTTATGATAATTCAAGCTTGTTTACTCATTTTTCGCTATGTAATGTGTGTTTTTCACTAAAATGATCATTTATATTAAAATAATATACTTAGAGTAATACTAGCCACATCTGGTATCAAGTTGATCTATGTTTAGTTCCTACACACCAAAAATAATTTATGGATCATTTTCCTAATGTCTGAAAATAATATGAACTCATTTGCTCTTTTTTTCTATGTGATGCATATTTTACACTGAATGATAATTTTATAGTGAAAACACACACATAAAGTCATACATGTCATATAATGTATAATATTAATGTGTGGTCAATTACTACATGTCAAAAATGAATTAAGGGTTATTATCCTAATGATTAAAATCAATCTAAGATCATTTACTATAATTTAGCTATGTTACATGAATTTCAAACCAAAATGACACTTTTATATTGAAAACACACACTTTGGATCATACCAGCCACATCGAGTTTTGTATTAATTTTTGGTCAATTTATAAACATTTAAAATAAATTATGGATCATTTTCCTAATTTATTTAAACAATATGATATTGTTTTCTTGGTTTTGGCTATGTGATTCATGTTTTAAACTAAAATGAAACTTTTATATTAAAAACAAAAATACTGAGTCATTCCGAAAAAAATCATGTATCGGATTTATGTGTGGTTGATTATTAAATGTAAAAAATTAATTATAGATTGATGTTATATAATTTTAATATAATATGATCTTATTTTATTGGTTTTAACTATGTGATGTGATTTTTGAACTAAAATGACACTTTTATATTGAAAGTATGCACTTCGAGTCATACTAGCCACATCGTGTGTCAGATTTCTCTATGGTCCAATCCCACACATAAATAATGCATTATGGATCATTTTACTAAATCTTGATAGAAATGAAAACTAGTTTTATCATTTTTACATTTTTATTCTTATTTAAACTAAAATGGCACTTTCATATTAAAAACATGCACATTGATTCATTTCAGCCACATCACATTTCAGATAGATGGGTTCTAAACTGATACCCACAAAAAATTAATTATGGATCATTTTACTAATATCTATATAAAAAATTAGTTCTTTTACTCAGTTTTGGGTATGTGATGTGTGTTTTACAATTAAATGACACTTTTAAAATGACAAAATGGGCATGGAGCTACACTAGCCACATTGGGTGTTGTCTTGATGTGTGGTGAATTACTAAATGACTAAAATGAATTGTGGATCACTTATATAAATATTAAGACAATATAAACTCTTTTACTCGGATTTGGATATGTGTCACATGTTTTAAACTAAAATGACGCTATTATATTTAATACATGTACTTTGAGTCATTCCAACTACATCATGTGTTAGATTGACATGTGGTTGACTGCTACTAGATGGAAATTTTTTATGGATATTTTTACTAAATATTCAATATAATATGATATTTTTTACTTTCTTTTGTTTATATGAAATGCATATTACAATAAAAGGACACTTTTATATTGTAAATATGCACTTGGAGTTATACCGGTCACATCCTGTGTTAGATTGATGTGTGGTTGACTCTTATATTCCTTAAATGAATTATTGGTCATTGAACTAAAATATAATGAAAATGATATATTATTTACTCTATTTTAGCTATATGATGTGCATTATAATCAAATATGACACTATTATATTAAAAAAATTACTTTTAGTCATACCATCCACATCATATGTTGGATTTACATGACGTCAATTTCTATATACCACAAATGAATTGTGGATATTTTTTCAAATGTTTCAACAAAATTTGATCTCATTTACTCAATTTCAGATATGTATGGAATGTTTTACACTAAAATGAAACTTTTGTATTAAAATAAGAACATGGATTCATACTAGACACAACATGTATAAGATAGATGTGTGGCCAATTCCTACATGTCGGTAATTAGTTATGGATCCATTTCATAACATTTTAAAAAAATCTAAGATCATTTTCTCAGTTTTGGATATGTGACATGTGTTTTATACTAAATGAAACTTTTATATTGGAAATAAAAGCATGGAGTCATATCAGCCACATCATTTTCCGAATTAATGTTCAGTCAATTATTACTTGAAAAAAAATGAAATATGGATCATTTTTATGATGATTGAAAACAATTAGATCATATTTTCTTAATTTTTTTCTATGTGATGTGTGTTTTAAACTAAAATTACACTTATATTGAAAAACATACATTAATCCATACCAACAGCATCTCGTATCATATTTATTTTCAGTCACTTCATACGCATTTCAAATAAATTAGGGATCATTTTCCTATTATTGGAAAAACAATATGAGTTCCTTTTCTAGGTTTTGGAAATGTGGGATGTGTTGTAATATAAAATGAAACTTTTGTTTTCAATACATGAATTTTGAGTCACATAAGCCAAATCATTTGTTAGATTTATATGTGGTCAATTTATACATATCAAAAATGCATTATGGATCATTTTCCTAATGTTTGAATAAAATCCAACCTTTTTTTCTCAGTTTTGACAATTGGATTCTTATTTTAATATAAAATGATTATTTTCTATTGGAAACACACACTTTGAGTCACACTAGCCACATAATGTTTCAGATATATGTGAGGTGAATTATTACACCCCACAAATGTATTATGGATCATTTTACTAATGTTTCTAGAAAATATGATATCATTTGTTAATTTTTTTGTATGTGTTGCATGTTTCAATCTAAAATGAAACATTCATACTGAAAACATGTACTTAGAGTCATAATAGACATATAATTCATTTAATTAATGTGTAGTAAATTTTTAAACACCAAATATGATTTATGGATCATTTTCATAATGTATCAAGAAAATCTGAAATTTTTTCCCAACTTTGGATATGTGACATGTGTTTTAAACTAAAATGAAACTATTATATTGAAAACAAGAACTTTGAGTGAAACCAGCCACATCATGTATTGGATTGAAATGTGGTTTATTCCTCAAAGATATAAATGAATTATAGATCTTTATCCTGAAATTTTAAGAAAATGTGATATTTTTACATAGTTTTGGCTATGTGATACACCTTTTACACTAAAATGACACTTTTATATTGGAAACAAGCACATTGAGTGATACTGGTCACAATGTGTGTTATATTTATGGGAGTTTGATTCCAAAATAAAAAGAATGAATTATGTATTATTTTCAAAAAATTATTCTGACAAACTGATCTTCTTTACTCTTTTTTGAATATCTAACACATGTTCTAAACTAAAATGACACTATTATATTAAAAACACACACTTTTAGTCATACTAGACACATCATGTGTTTTAATGACATGAGTTCAATTAAAACCCACCACAAATTAATTATGGATCATTTTGATAATGTTTCAAAAAACTGATATCATTTACTCAGTTTGTTAATTGTGAGGATAATGTATAGTAAAATTAAACTTTTATATTGAAAACAAGAAAATAAAGTCATACTATCCACATAGTGTATTATATTTATGTGTGTTCAATTCATACATTCCAAAAATTAATTATGGCCATTTTTATAATATTTGGAAACAATATGAGACAATTTTCTTAGTTTGGGATATGTGACATGCATGTTATACTAAATGACACTTTTATATTGAAAACACACTCATTACTTTATACAGGGAACATAATGTGTCAGATTAATGTGTGTTCAATTACAACACATGAAAATTGAATTATGGATCATTTTCCGAATGTATGAAAAAAATATGATGTAATTTTCTCAGTTTTGGCTATGTGAAGCACATTTTAAACTACAATTACACATATATTGAAAACATTAACATTGAGTCATACCAGGCACATCTTTTCTTAGATTGATGTTCATTCAATTGTTACACATGGAGAATGAATTACGGATTATTTTCTTATTGTCTAGAAACAATTAAATCTCATTTTATTGTTTTTTGGAAATGTGAAAATGATTTTAAACTAAAATGACACTTATATTGAAAATATTCACTTTCAGTCGTATTGGACACATCACATGTCAAATTGATTTGAAATAAATTCCTATATGTCAAAAATGAATTATGGATCTATGTCTTAAATTTTGAAAACAATTTGAACTTGATTTATTATTTTTAGTTATGTAACACCTATTTTGAACTAAAATGACTGTTTTATATTGATGTCACGTAAATTGAGTCATACCAGCCACATCATGTGTTAGATTGATGTGTGATTGATTCTTACACATCAAAAATGAATTATGGATTTTTATACTAATGTTTGAAGAAAATATGAGATCATTTTTATGTTTTGACAATGTGTCAGCTTTTTTAAACTAAAAGTGCACTATTATATTGAAAACATGCACTTTGAGTCATACCGACTATATTGTGTGTTGGACTGATGTGTGGTCAATTCCTACAAATAAAAAAATGGATTATGGATTATTTCCCTATATTTTGAAATCCATACAAGATCCTTTACTAATTTTTTAAAATGTGAAACATGTTTTAATCTAAAATGATACTTTTAATGTTAAAACACACACTTTGAGTCATATAGGACACAACATGTGTTGGATTGACATTTAATCAACACCACAAATAAATTATAAATTTTTTTCCTAAATTATTAATAAAATCTGATATATTTTTATATATTTTGATAGTATGAGGAATGTTATAAAGTAAATTGACACATCTCTATTAAAAACATTCACTTAGATTCATACCGATCATATCATCTATCAAATTGACATGGAGATTATTACTACACATCTAAAATGAATTGCAAATGATTGTAAATTTGTTTTGAAAAAAATAAGATCTTTTTATCAGTTATGAAGATATGAAATGTGTTTTAAACTAAATTACCTTATATAAATCAACCAACATCTCATCATTTTGAACATTGACCCCTAGAGGAGGAGGAGAATGTAATAATATTGGGACTATTTTTACAAACTCATCAAAAGATAGAAATATACAAGAATGAAAATTATGAGGCTAGGAGAATGAAATAACCATCCTTGGTATTTGGTAATATGTATTTATATTTTTCGATATAAGGATCATTGAACCATTTACCTCTCTCCATTATCTCATATATATCCTTGAATTCCAATATCCCTGAGAAATATCTCAAATCATTATTTATTATTAGGACCATCACCAAAATGTTTTTTAGTTTATACCAACTCATCCAAAACCCTTACGGAATGAAATCAGTGAACATTTAAATTTTATTTTTTAAAAACTATTATCTAAATCATTTTGATACTAACGATTCACATCCAAAATATAACTTTATTTATATAGTCTATACTATATCACATAATAGGTAATCACATCAAATTGGTATTGTAAAACATTATAACACATTATACTATTCCCACTCACCTCTAAACAAATTTACTTATTATTTTGATTAAATGGAATATTGAAATGTGGGTAGAATTATGAAAATACCAAAAAACAAATGATGGAAAGATATATTAAATAAAATTCTAATTAGATTAGAAAATTAACTATTTTGGGATGCTAGTTTATTGATGGAATATAACACCTCTATAAATTTTCAAATGTAATATCCCAAAAAAAATTTGTTATTTTGTTTTCAACACTAATGAAAAATCAACCAATATAAGTAAACTGTCTCAAAAATATGATTTGATAGTTAAATATTACTATATATATAAAAATATTATTCCATTTGAACTAATATATTGGCATTTATGATCAGCCACTAAACTCATACCATGATTTAACTAATATTTATAGATTACTCTATCAAAATAAAAGCTTTTTAAAAAACAGCTAAATGTATAATTTGATGTTTATTTATAAAATGTTTCTTGAAGGGCCTTAACAATTCGCAATGAACATCGTGTGTAGTTTATTTGTTGGAAATCCATGTTTTGGATCCAAAAAATAATCATTGGAGGTATCAAAATTTATTTCTATCATAATCTAGTTCTTCTAAAAAAACAAAAGACAAATAAGAAAATAAAAAAAGATGAATATATTTCATATGATTAGATTGTAGAGTTTTTCACATGTATTTTAGGCATCAAAAATATTATGTTGTCTTCTATTTTCTTTTCAAACATTGCACTTAGGACATATTTTTCTTTTCAATTTAAATTGATTCCAAATAAAATATTGGCATAGAAATGATAGAGGGGTTATTGAATCCAAATATTTCATCACATGGTTTTACTTTCAGATAGTAATAATATATACGCTTATAGAAAATATGAATTGTTATTAACTATAATGAACATAGTACATATTTTTTTGGAAATTTTATTATGAATTTTTTCCAGATGTATGTATTAACAACTGAAACTCCCAACCATTCAAACTTAATAATCTAATTTTTCATCTTGAGACCAACCACATATGTAAAGGAATCTCTAAATATTTTTTCTTCATATAGAATATAGAACATATTTCTATATTTGAATGTTTCATCCTAATGAACTTATAGTGTCAATTGATCTTTTAGTGGAACTATTTGGGTTAAGGTACTCTTAACATGTCAATTTGATTTCTTGGTTTTTCAACTATGTTTTCTTATTTATACCTTTCATTTACCCTTTATTTTGTACATTTATACTACCACACCTCATTTAAAATGTTTTTCATCAAATTTTAATTTATTTTCATTTTAAAAAAATTGTTAAGGACATGCATTATTTTTCATTGTATAATTATAAATTCATTCAAGAAAACTTCCAATGACATTATAAAATATAGAAAATCCATATAATCAAGATAAATAGGAAACTCATAACTTTTATCGTGAGATAATTAAATCATGACTCTCATGTGATTTTTTTGGATTTGTATATGTTGTATATTGTCTCTTAAGATATTATACATAATACCCCCTGTAACGTCTCGATTTCAGAAGCCACCCAGAGGTGCCCCATACCCGGTTGGTCACATGGCCTCAAGCGCATTTCCCCAAACGCTAGAGGCTACCGACTAGTAGCGAGGGCATTGGGTGTGATAGTGGGAAAACTATGCCCTCATTGGCAGAGTACACAGTGGAAGTAAACAAACATTCAATAGCAGAAGTAGTAAATATCCAACAATAGTAAACAACGGAAGAATGAGATAATAAACAACTAGAGAAATGCATAATAAATGATGCATGATACATATGTCTATGAAAAATAGCCAAACAAGTCACAATGTTGAATACAAATAGTGCTAGACCAAGTTCAAAAGAAAAAGATAATATCTCCTCAGCATCACAAGCCTAGGCTTGGTCCCATGCTCTCCATCTCCAAAGCAATTCAAGTACATGAAGTGGAAGGGCGCTTTCCCTTATCTATACATAAAACAATACAATCTGTTTGGGCCCAAAAGAATGACCCAAATAGGGTGTGAGACTAGATCCCAATAGGCAACCACCTGAAGATATATGCCTAAAAGTCAGTGAATATATGGTAGGTAAAAGTACAAAAAGCAATAAATATGAACAAGCTGAACAGTAAACAATCCATAGTTCCAATATCAAGCAACAACTAACAAGCATCTAAGAACAAATAGGTAACCCTCTTGTAAGTACTCATAACCATCCCATCTGGTTCTACCTAACAAGTACCGACCACCCTCAGGGTAGTACACTTAGCCTAACCTCTCAGGTTTGGTCATACAAAAATTTTAAGACTCTCTGAGAAAGCTCACTCGGCCAATTCCCCTTATAGTCTAGGGCAGTCAGGGACTCTTTGAGGAAGCTCACTTAGTCAATTCCCCATATAGTCCCAAGGTCAAGGACTCTCTAAAGAAGCTCACTCCGTAAATTCCCCTTATATCCCAAGTCATTCAAGGACTCTCTGAGGATGCTCACATAGTCAATTCCTCTTATAGTCAAAGGTAAACAAGGTAATTCAAGGTAAAACAAATACTCTATGAGGAAGCTCACATGGTCTATCCCCTTATAGTCTAAGACGTCAAGGAATCTCTGAGGAAGCTCGCACAGTCAATCCCCTTATGGCCCAATGTAATCCTATGATTTCTGAGGAATCTCACACAGTCTATCCCCCTATAGCCTAATGCTCAAAGACTCTCTGAAGAAGCTCACTCGGTCAGTTCCCCTTGTAGTCTACTACACCCGGTTCTCACAGATCTGTGTAGGATAACAGAATAGAAATAAAATATGGCCAAATAAAACCTACAGAACTACTTGGATAAATATTCTACAACATATCAAGCATGTCAGGATTCAAACTCTCCATCCTATAACAACAGATATGGAAAACATGAAAGGTATCCAAACTAGCTAACATGACCAAACGGTCGTAAACAGAACATGCATGGGAAAAACACATCCAAATCATATCAATCAACCCTATTTATATCCAAATTACCTCTACACAAGAATAAATGCGTGGTAGGAAAACAACAGAGGTATAATGGAAAACACGCAATAACCCGTTAAAGGGTATTGGTGGAAATTGCATGTAATACTCAAAGACATTGAATGGAAAGGCACAAACCACCTACCTTGGAGTTAAGGGACCGATATACCTGAACCTCAATGCATGAATATCCTTATAACATCATAGATCTATGAAATTGTATAAAATGTTCAACGCATTATAAATTGGAAAAGGGGAATAATTGTAAAACGATGCTCTGGGAGAAGAAAGAACTCACCGAAGCGATTCCACACCAATCGACAGTGTTTGATTTAGAGGATGAACGCATGCTCGGTGGCTCCTCGATGATATGAGGCCGTATGGTGCTCTCGGTCGAACAAGACCTAAAAGGAGTGTGTTCTGGTGATTAGACGCAACCCCGGTGCATTTAATGAAAAAAATTACATGGAATTTACTTTTTTAAGTACACAACGTGTATTATCCTTTTCCGCACTCTGCTTTAGGTGACCTCCATGTCACCCCTACATGGCTATGTGTGTGGCCATGACACGGCTAGCACACAGCCTCCAACAGCATCGTAGTACATGGCATGTACTCATAAAGTACACGGCGTGTACTGATAAGGTACACGGCGTGTACTTCGAAAATTTTCAGATTTTCCTCTTTTTCTCAAAAACAACCAGAAAAGGAAAAAAATACCTGAAATAAAGATCCAGGTTCTTATAAACATACCCCTTAAATAAATTCATCCCCGAATTTCCCTAGTGCGGCGTAAAGGAAAAACCCATAAAAACTCCAGCCAGTGAACTCGTACATTGGCCTCTCTCTCCCAAGTCTCGTCCTGTACTCGCTCGTGCTTCCTTAGCACTTGTACCAGAGGAACAGACCGACCATGGATAACCTTTTTACTACGATAAAAAATATAGATAGTATGCTTCTCGAACGACACATCCACTTCTAGCTCAACCACCTCAGGCTAAAAGACATGAGACAGGTCCGAAAAGTAACATCGGAGCTGAGAAATGTGAAAAACGTCATGCATAGCCCGGTACCTCTAAGGTAACTGCAAATGATATGAAACCGACCCAACTATCTCCACCACCTCAAATGGCATGATGCATCTTGGAGAAATCTTGACTTGTATCTTGATCCTCTTGTGTCCCAACCTCGGTGTGAATTGTAGGAAAGCCTGATCCCTAACCTCAAATTCCATAGGTCGTCTCCGCTGATCAGCATAAGACTTCTGTCGAGACTGCGCAGTATCCATCCTATTTTGAATCAACTCTATCTGCTCTGTAGTCTCCTGAACAAGATGAGGTCCTAGAAAAGATGCCTCTCCTACCTCCAGCAAATATAAAGGTGGTCGGCATGGCCTACCATACAAAGCCGCATAAGGTTCCATCTGAATAGTTGTTTGAAAACGATTATTGTAGGAAAACTCCACAAGAGGTATATGATTCTCCCAAGAACCTCCAAAATACAGAATTCATGCTCAGAGAATATCCTCATGAACTTGAATCATAATCTCGGATTGGCCATCTGTCTGGGGGTGGTAAGTTGTACTCAAAATTACCTATGTACCCAAATCCTTCTGAAGCCCTTGTCAGTCCCGAGAAGTAAAACGCACATCCCTGTATGAAAAAATGGAGTATGGAACTCCATGTAGACATATAATCTCTCAGATGTAAAACCATCCCAGCTCATCAAAACTAAAGGTCTCCTTGATCGAAAAGAAGTGAGTGACCTTCGTAAGCCTGTCAATGAAAACCCGCACTATGTTATTCCCTTGAGGTGACCTCGGCAACTCAGTCATGAAATCTATCGCAACGTTGTTACACTTTCACTTGGGAATGGGTAACTGTTGTAAAATCCCTGCTAGTCGCTGATGCTCTACCTTCAACTGCTGACAAGTGGAACACCTCACGACAAACCCAGCAACATCCCTCTTTATACCTTTCCACCAATACTGATGGTGTAGATCACGATACATCTTGGTGATGCCAGGATGAACTTCCCAAACTAAGGAATGAAAATCCCACATCATCTCCACATGTATATCTGTTGGCACCCATACACACCCCTGTAAATGCAAGATCTCATCCTCTCCTATGGTACATACAAGAATAGGGTTGTCTCCTGAAAGAGTCTCCCTTAGGACTAGGCCTTCGAAATATGATAGCTTCCTCATTTGAACTCGATCAAGAAGAGTATAGGTAAAAACTAAAAAAGAAAGAAACGTATACCCCTAACTGTCGTGCACCTCCAAATGCATCTCAGAGAGCAAATCCATAATCTTCCTCTCACTGATGGCCTCCTGAACTACCTATATCTAAGTCCTTCTGCTTAACACATCAGCCACTGCATTGCCTTTCCCAGGCATATAGGCAAGCTAGAAATCAAAGGATTGTAGGTACTCGACCCACCTTTGTTGTCTAAAATTCAGATACCCCTGAGTAAAAATGTATTTGAGACTTTTTTTGTCAGTGAAAACCACAAAATTATCCTCCAGAAGGTAATGTCTCCAATAGCGTAAGGCATGAACAACTGCTGGTAACTCCAGATCATGCGTTAGGTAGTTCATCTCGTGTGGCCTCAACTACCGAGGCTCGTACGTAACGACTCTATATCCCTGCATAAGCAGAGCTACCAGATCAATACTTGATGCATCACAATAAACAGTATAACCTTTGCCCATCTCCAACAAGACTAGTATCGGTGCTGAAATCAACCTCTCTTTCAGCTCATGAAAGGATGACTCACAAGAATTTTACCATGAGAACTTCGTACCCTTCTTAGTCAGATGAGTCAGTGATGATGCTAAGCATGAAAATTCTTGAATGAAATGTCTGTAATATCTATTTGGCCCTAGAAAACACCCCCCCCCACCTTAAAGACGTCCATTGACTACTCCTAGAAAACTACAAATCTAACTTTTTCTGGGTCTACTAATACACCTGTCTCTGAGATGACATGACCCAAGAAGTGAATCTGGTCCATCCAAAAGTTGCACTTTAAGAGCTTACCATATAACTTATGCTCCCTCATTGTACTCAAAACGATCTTGAGATGTTTTTCATGGTCATTTAGAGTGTGAGAGTACACCAATATATTGTCCACGAAGACAACCACGAAGGAATCCAAGTAAGGATGGAACACTCGGTTCATCAGTTCCATGAAAACTGTAGGCGTGTTCGTGAGACTGAACAACATAATCATATACTCGTATAGACCATACCTGCTCCGGAAGGCTGTGAGAGGTATATCATATGGTCTAACATGAAACTGATGATAACCAGATCTCAAGTAAATCTTCGAGAACACTCGGGCTCCTCGAAGCTGATCAAAGAGATCATCAATCCTTGGAAAGGGATATCAGTTCTTGAACGTCAACTGGTTCAACTTCTGATAGTCCACACAAATCCTAAGGGTGTCTTCTACCTTATTCGCAAACAGGACAGTAGAACCCCAAGGAGAAGTACTGGGTCAGATTAAACCCTTTGCATGCAACTCCTCCAACTTCTTATTGAGCTCCTGCAACTTAGGTGTGGCCATCCTATAAAGAGGAATGGACACCGGTGCCGCTCCAGGAACAATATCAATAGAAAAGTCTACCAAACTCTACAGAGGCAAACATGAATATTCCTCTAGAAAGACATCGCTGAAATGATCTTCCACTAGTGGAAAGTCTAACTGTGAAGTTCCCTAATCATATAGATATAGACTAGCAAACTAGGAAGTAAATCCTCCTAACCCATGAAGCTCTGGTCCCTCTCTGCTCACCTGGACATCCCAATTCACCCTTATGAAGAAAAGATCCTCTCTCTAGTGATACAAAACTCACCCTATAATAATAACAATCGATGACTTCCTAGAAGAGAACTAGCCAGTCCATTCCGAGAATGACATCATAGCTCATCATCTCTAGGAAAAAGATGTCCCATAAGAAGTGACATCCAACAACCCCTAGAGGGAACTCCTTGCAATAATGTACGCTAGATGTTCTTGTCCCCAATAGGGTGTCAATCATTAACATACTAGTAGAAGAAAAGATTTAGAGCCCAAGGCTCTCTATAACAGAAATAGAGATAAAGCTATGAGAAGCCCCTATGTCAAAAAGAGAAGAAGATAAAACTAAGGCTACTAAGATTATACCTCAACTGTAGAAGGTCTGGGATCCTACTCCTGCTGGGTCTGCCCCACTACAAAAGTCTGGCCTACTCTACAGCCCTATGACCCTGCCTAACTACTTTGAGTTGATCCACCCTGTTGTCGCTGAAGGACTGACGACTGACTATCTCAGCCATAACCTCCACCTCAGCCTGAACAACCGGAATAACTCTAGTTCCCTAACTGATGAGAAACTGGTGGTGATTATCCCGAACGTGAGGTCATAGAAGAACCCCTATCTCCAGTTGGTGGAGAGAAAAACTGACAGAAACGTGGGAGATGGCCCATCTTTCCACAAGATCGGCACTCCATTGAGTCTCTTGGGAAATGTGGACTTGTATGCCCACTTCTACCACACTGGTAGCACACTATGTGGCTAATAGAAGGTGCATTTCGCCTACTTTGATATCCCCATGTAGTCTCCCTACAACACTTCCTGCTATTAGCTCAGAGAATACTTACTCTGGACGCTGAACCTCCCGAGCTCACAGCTCCAGAATCCCTCAGATTGCTCTTAGTAATCAGCGCCTGGTTGACGATAGAGGATATCAATGTCAACCTAAATATGTTCACCTAGGAATGGATCTCCTGCCTAAGACCATACTCAAACTTTCTAGCTAGGAACAACTCATCACCTGCTAGAATAGGCATGAAACATTGCAGCTCTATGAAGCGAGAGGAATACTCCATCAGAGAAAGTGTACCCTACTCCAGTATCATGAACTCCTAGGATCGATCGGCCCTCAAGGTCTCCGGGTAGAGTTAATCGTAAAAGATATGTTGGAACTCATCTCAAGACATATTCTGGTGGAGTCCCACATGAGAGATGACATCCTAACACCTCTTGACGGAGTCTCAGAGCATGTAAATCGCGAGCTTCACCCTCCTCTATGGTGGTACCTCAAGATGCTCGAAGATCATCAACATGGCTTTGATCCAGGACACTACAGCATGTGTTCCTCCCTCCCCTGAGAAGGTGGGAGGATGATGCTTCTGGAAACCCATGTCAAATCATCCATCGACGGGACAGAAGGTGGCACTCCCTGGAAGGTCTACATCATCCTCAGAAAACCCTCCCTAAACTACACATCAGCACCTGAAACCGGTATAACTATTGGTGCCAAGGATGGAACAATAGAAGGATCTACAAGAAGTCCATGATCAGCTATATCAGGCCTCTGATCACTACCCTGCAACTAGCGGTCAACCAGAGGATGTCTAGGTTGCATGACTCTGCATGGTCAAACGCCCACTTAGATTCAAGATAATCAAGGACTGAAGGCTGGAGGCACAATAAGAAAACTGGAGAAATAAATCATTCAAGTTAATCAAAACATGACTACATTGCATTTATTTCCCTACACGACATGTTCCCTTAATTCATTCACATGGTAGTGTACTCCCATCATAACTGGTCATGTAACACCCCAAAACACATGGTGTTTTGTCTTAGAACACGGTGTGTACCTGAATCCCCTTTCCCTACCTGGGTATTTCTACATGGTTAAGCCACACAGATCTCCTATGAGAAGACTACATGGCGTGTTCAAGGAAGACACATCATGTATTAAACAAGCCTCACATGGCCCATGTTCTTAGTGACACGGCCTGACACATGGCTGGCGCTACACAGCGTGTTCCAGACGGACACAACGTGTATGTGAAAGGATAACATTGTCCTTTGTTTTTTATGACACAGACGGGTACCAAGGTCTTACTACACAGTGTGTAACATCCTAACATGGAATGTATGTGAAAAGATAACACAGACCTATGTTGTTTGTGACACGGCCAGGTACCTGGGTCAGACTACACGGCGTACTAAACTGGTACACGGTGTGTTCCTATAAGGAATTTCCCATTCCATGTCTATGCCAGATGTCCTATGACATAGTTAGATATTACATGGAATGTACATATGATACAGAACATGTACTTAGAAAAAAAAATTCTTCCCAAACAAAAGAACACAGGGCGTGTAGTCAATACTACACAGTGTGTATTCTGGGTTTTTCTGGATAGTACGCCTCAAAAACTACTTCGGAGCACAGAAAAACACGAAAACAAGAATTAAAAGTGCCAAATTATGATTCATGAGTTCCCATACTCCCCGAGAATCGAATCTTCACATCTTATACATGTTATAACAAGACAACAAGGTGATGATCCACCAAATTCCGGTCCTTGAGGGCCCATAACACCTCAAGAACCAAAGTTTGGCATTCATCCAGACAAATCTTTACAAAAACAATACCTTATCAATACAACATATATTTTATCATGGAATCTATCAAAATAGAATGCATATTCTATGCAACATCTATCACAACTACAAGCAATCGATAATTCATCCTAGATTTCATGGAAAGAATGAATGGCATGTGATTTCTAGAAAGTGCCTATATGATGCATGAGATGGAATACCCTCATCTCATCGAGTTGTGACAGAAATAGAACCTCAATATCATCAACAGTTACATCACAATACATGTGAGTCACCCAACGGTGAAAATCAAATCAACTTTAAAATTGAAAAATCAGAAAAATTTCAATAATGTGGTAGATTGGATTTTCCATATACACAGGTTAGCTACTCCCGGGAGCATCTTATTACCAAGTACCTATTCCTTCATGTCTCTGGCTATAAGCTCCAAACAGTAAGTCAAGAGAAACGAATTCCTCTGATACCACTTTGTAACGTCCCGGTTCTAGAAGCCACCTAGAGGCGCCCTGTACCCGGTTGGTCACATGGCATTAAGCGCATTTCCCTAAATACCAGAGGCTGCTGACTAGCAGCGAGGGCCTTGGGTGTGATAGTGGGGAAACTATGCCCTCATTGGCAGAGTACACAGCGGAAGTAAACAAACATGAAATAACGGAAGCAGTAAATATCTAACAACACTAAACAGTGGAAGACTGAGATAATAAACAACTTGATAAATGCATATTAAATGATGCATGATACTTATGTCTAGGAAAAACATCCAAACAAGTTACAATGATGAATACAAATAGTGCTGAACCATGTATAAAAGAAAAAGATAATAGCTCATCGGCATCATAAGCCTAGTCTTGGTCTCATGCTCTCTATCTCTATAACAAGTCAAGTACCTGAAGTGTAAGGGCTCTTTCCCTTATCTATACCTACAATAATATAATCTGTTTGGTCCCAAAAGCATGGCCCAAACAGGGTGTGAGACTAGATCCCAGTAAGCAACCACATAAAGATCAATGCCTAATAGTCAGTGAATATATGGCAAGTAAAAGTACAGAAAGCAGTAAACAGGAACAAGATGAACAGTAAACAATCCACAGTTCCAATATCAAGAAACAGCTAACAAGAAGCTAAGCACAAATAGGTAACCCTCTAGGAAGTACTCACAACCATCTCCTCTGGTCCTACCTAACAAGTACCAACAACCCTCTAGGAAGTACACTCAGCCTAACCTCTCTGGTTTGGTCATACGAAAATTTTAAGACTCTCTGAGGAAGCTCACTCGGTCAATTCCCCTTATAGTCTAGGGTAGTCAGGGACTCTCTGAGGAAGCTCACTCGGTCAATTCCCCTTATAGCCCCAAGGTCAAGGAATCTCTAAGGAAGCTCACTTGGTAAATTCCACTTGTATCCTAGGTTATTTAAAGACTCTTTAAGGAAGCTCACATAGTCAATTCCTCTTATATTCAAAGGTAAACATTGTAATTCAAGGTAAAACAAAGACTCTCTGAGGAAGCTCACACAGTCTATTCCCTTATACTCTAAGAATTCAAGGACTCTCTGAGGAAGCTCACACAATCAATCCCCTTATAGCCCAATGTAATCCTTGGATCTCTGAGGAATCTCACACAGTATATCCCCCTATAGCCTAATGCTCAAAGACTCTTTGAGGAAGCTCACTCAGTCAATTATCCTTATAGTCTACTACACCCAGTTCTCACGGCCCTGTGTAGTATAATGGAATATAAATTCAATATTTCCAAAGATAACCTGTAGAACTACTTGGATAAATAGTATACAACATATCAAGCATGTTAGGATTCAAACTCTATATCCTACAACAACAGGTATGGAAAACAGGCAATGTAGCCAAACTAGCTAACATGACCAAATAGTCATAAACAGAACATGCATGGGAAAAACACATCCAAAGCATAGAAATAAACCCTATTCATATCCAAATAACTTCTTCACAAGTATACAAGCATGGCAGGAAAACAAAAGGGGTAAAACGGTAAACACTTAATACCCTGTTCAAGGGTATTGGTAGAAATTACACATAATACTCAAATACATTGAACGGAAAGGCACAAACCAACTACCTTGGCGTTAGGTGATTGATATACTTGAACCTCAACTATTGAATCTCCTTATAACGTCGTATATTTATGAGAATGTATAAAATGTTCAACCCAAAATAACTTGTAAAAGAGGTGGAATTGGAAAATGATGCTATTGGAGAAGGAATCACTCACCGAAGTGATTCCAAAGCAACTGATAATGTTTGATTCAGAGGATGGACACACGCTCGGGGGGGGGGGGGGGGCTCATCAAAGATCTATGGCCGTATAGTGCTCTCAGTCAAAAAAGACCTAAAAGGAGTGTGTTCTGGCGATTAGACATGACCCGGGCGCGTTTAATGAAAAAAAGTACACAACATGTACTTTTGAAGTACATTGCGTGCATTCTCCTTTTCCATACTCCACTTTAGGCGGCCTCCATGTCACCCCTACATAGCCATGTGTGTGTCCATGACACAACAAGCACATCACCTCCAACGGCATCATAGTACACGACATGTACTCATAAATTACACGGCGTGTACTTCGAAAATTTCCAAATTCTCCTCTTTTTCTCAAAAACAACCAGAAAAGAAAAAACATACCTGAAAAGATGATCCGGGTTTTTACACCCATCCCCCCCCCCCCACAAATAGGATATGTGTGGGTGTTATTAGTTATAAATTACATAAAATTTCACCCTTTATAAATTTAGTAATATAAATTTATCATAAATTTCTATATTCACATTTAGAAGAAGTATTTATGGAAGAATTGATAACCCTGTATAAGGAATATGGTTGAGGGGAATTTATATCCTCAAAGAGTTTGGGGTCATATGGATCTTCATGTACTAGTTGTTGTTCCAATTCTAGTTTTGTTTGATCCTTTATCATATATTGGCCAACCAAACCAAATAGTAAAATAATATATTGTAAAGAATCCATATTTTCTTGAATAACTTTCAGTATCTCATATATATCTCCTTGCCATCTTTTCTTTTGAAATATGTCTGAGGTGACACTCTAAAACTCTCTCCTCTAACACAACCATACTATTTCATCCAATTTAAATATATTAAAAGTTTTTGTTCTTCACATATAGTCTAAGTGGATTATTTTTTTATAAAACATATAAAAACATGTTTATGTAAATATATATATTTTTATAATATTGTTATAATGTATAAAATAAATCGGATTTTGTCATACTTACACATGATTCTTATACTTCTTGTGTGTTTGGATCTAATAAGTTTAACTCTATATTCACATGAACCTACTTCTTTATCACGTGATATGGGATGGAAATGGATTTTTATTTTGATACATCATTCTTCTTATAAACATTGGATCATATGTTGTTTAATATCCCTTAAAACAGTAACTATTGATTTAAAAAAAATATCATATTCTTTTCAAGTGAAGTATACCCTATACTTGCTTTATGATAGGGGTACATTGGTTTTGATGATAATTGATTATTTTCATGACACCATTATTATTTCATAAATTAAAATTATTGAATCAAAGAAGATAAAAAAAATTTAAAATAAAATATTATCAACTATAATGCACCTAAATTGATTCCACATTCTGAAGAATACAAAAATATTTCCATGATTCTATTTTTATAATGTGTCCATATATAACTAGTGGATATTGGGTTATGTTACACATATAATCCCTAAGAAAATACATTTTAATAATTTTATAAGGGCCTCTATGATATTTTTTAGTATCCATTAAGACATATTTATTATGGAAATAATATATAATAAAAAAACTCTATAAAGGATGATGAAATCTAAATTAATATTTCATTATATAATATTTCTATTAAATAGAAAATTTATATCATAACATAACCCTAATAACTTTTAATGTGGTTTCATTCAATTCATTCATGACATTGTTCCCCAAATTCATATTAATTGTCACATGCATTCTTATTGTGAAACCAATGTAACTAATGAAGATTGACTTGTTGGGGTCAACAAGTTGGATTCATTGATTCCAACCAACATCAAATTTTATTAATTTTATTCTTTCCATGATTATTTTATTTAACATGATGATTTTATCTCATTATGATTTTTTCATCAACATATTGTTTATCCTATATTAATTCCATAGTTTCAACATCAATCAACTGTTCTTCTATGGCATTGGTAATATTAGCATGTGGAGAAGTCATTATATATATTATTAGATAGAAATTTAATTTATATTAAGTTAATGATATAGAGAACACATTATATTGTGTATAAAATCATATTATATTAAAAACACTTTAACGCATTCATTAACCACTCATTTTTTAATTAAGTGTTGAAGGGAATTTTCTCCTTTATCGAGTTTACAAATCCCTACCATGTGGTCCCCTATAATATACAATACATTTTATACATTGGGATTGTTGTGAAATGATTGGGATATCTAAATGAAAGGGTTAACCTCAATTAAATTTTCATCTAACCCCACAACTATTTTATTCACCAAGTAGAACTATTGATCAATTCTTGTTTACTAGATCTGAGACATAAAATACTTTCACTCCTTATGATTCCATTATGAACAGATCATCCTTGTACCCTTCCACCTTGAAATTCAACATCATTAATTACATTTCTTCTACTTTCACTACAAACCTAATTTCAAACTATTTTCAATTTAAAATATGAAAATAAAATATTTTATAATCCAACTCATATATCTGATTGATGATGTTGAAATATGAAATATTCAAATAAACAAAAAAAATCCATTGAACAGTATGCATGTGTCACTTTGATATCCTTGGAACCAGATAAGATCATTTCTTCCACCAAAATAATAACTCAATTGTTTTACATAATACTATATTCATCATGATCATTTATATAGAATGTATAACCATGTATTAAAAAACTTTTGTAATGTATAACATTTACATCTGGTCCCCTAGATAGAGATCGATGTTTTTCATTAGATGAATATGAATTTATAGATAACTCCATATAAATATGATCCTAGAACAACCTTATATATTTTTTATTATAGGTACCTGATATCCATTATTCAAACCTTCATGGATTAAAAGGTCTAAGAATTAAATTTTGGGATTCAATATATAGAGCAACCCGTACACTATTATTTAAAATTAAATAGTGAGATTGATCCAACTCTATAATGGTCATTATAAAAAACAACTTACCAAAATGCATTTTCCTATAAGACATTTTCTATGATGATATTTTCAGAGACTAATGTTGAATCAATATAGAATTTGATATTTTTTTCAAAATATATCACTCTTCAATAAAACCATTTGTTTGAATTTGATTCTTGACATTCCCTTTTCAAATCATTATATACCATTAAATAGGGTTCATCCATCTATAATGTACAAGACCACATAGTTCAATCTTTCTAACCAAGTTAACCATCATTTGTACCATTATATAAAAAAATTATGGTGGGGGAGAATATATCTAATTCACATAATACGACTATACTTTATTTATTAATAATTGGAATTTTTTTAGGACTATAAATTTACTAAATATGTATTTGAAAAATATGAAAATTTGGGTACATGAATGTCATTCAATTTTAAGAAGAATGCAATGTAAAGACACAAGCATTAAATATTACCTCAAAACAATATAATACTATGATTTTAGAATATATAAATTCAAAATATTTATTGAAACAACATTATTAATTTATTATTAATATCCTTCAAGAACTTTTACACCATCAAAGACGTTTTAAAACTGAAAATTTTCATTTATGGAAAGAGTATAATATGTTAGAGTAAAAAAACATCATTTTCCACCCTTCATTTGTGCCAACTATTCCCTTATGCCCATATAAAACATCTCTAACATAGAGATAATTACATAATTTATTTTTTCTAGTAATTTTAGTATTGTTTCAATAAAATTATCACATACATTTTTTCTACTTTCATGACATCGAGAAAATATATAATGAAATCACAAATCAAGTATGGGAATTATAAGAAAATTGATCTATTTTTATAAAATGATTTTATAATATTTTTCATAAAATATTTACCAAAATAATTTTCCTAATATTTTCCTTTATTTAATAGTGTATCATCCATTAGTGGTGATAGTTTTGTACCTACTTCTTTATTTCAATCAAATTTTTTCATCCAGGATTGGTATTTATGTCATTGGGGTAAAATTTCGAAAGGTCCTAAAAACATTTTTTGAAGAATGTTTCAACCTTACTAAGTGGGTAACTTATTAAAAATTGGGACACCCTAATATTCTATTAATTTGATATCTTAGAAAATTGCTATAAACATTAATTTCATTTAACATCCTACACATTGTGGCACTCAATGTGAACTCTTCACTTATATGGGCATCATACATAAATTTAAGATGTAAAATAAAATTATCTAAATTGACATTGATATTTTTACCAAGTTGTTTTTGTTTAGATATAAGAAGATACACCATAATTTATTTTCACTTCATGCATAACCACAGTAGAAAGTTTTAATTTATCAACATAACTGGTCATGTACTATGAGTAAAAATTTTAATCCAGAATGATTTATTCCATCTATTGATAACACAAGATGGTTGTATCTAAGATCATTTCCAAATTCAGGATACCCATAATAAATTTTCTTCTACTGAGGATAGACTTTTGTGGGACATAGTTTTCCATCTTCAATTCTCAAATCTGAAGGCCATATCCATTTTCTATCTGTTTCTTAACATCTATATAGTCTTATAAACATTATAATGATATGAAATTACCATAAAACATTCATAAGAAATTATTTTTCGTTATTGTATTGATCAATTCCACATTTAGTGAATTTTCTGATAGATTCATGGTTCTTGAAAACCTCTATAAAATCATTTGGAAATACATGAATTTTTTCAGAGATCATACCCATTGAACATAGAATTCACTTAGTTTCTTAATTTAGACGCGGAATATCATTTTTTATCATATCATTCATGAGACTAAGCAGTTCTATAAAAATATTTTCTCTCCATTTATTTCCATATTTCTAATTATATAACATCAATATAACTTATAATGTTGTATATTTAGTACAATTTATATAAGGTGGTTTATTTGAAATTTAATTTTCGATCACAAAAAACAATGTAAAAAATGGTCATCTTCAATTTTAATTTAAATTTACTCCATGTGATATCTATATTCATTTACACTATTATTCAAATCAAATTATCCATAAATGGAATTATCATGCCATTAATTATGTACATTTATTTTTTCATTGTTTTATTCCAACATTTATAGATTTGAACTATTTTTTTATAATTCAATTATTATTAAAAAATATATTAAATGAATATATCTTGAATAGTAGAAATATAAACATGGAAAATGTATTTGAGGATATTTGTATACATGATCTATTGAAAATTTTATGAACTCTTTAACTCCATTGTCAAACTATTTTTTATACAATTATCATCTATCCATTTTAAATTCGTATTCATCCTATAAGGTTAATTTTTATTATCCATAGTTGAAGTATAATTTATTATAAAAACTATTTTATGAAAAAATAAGTTAATATATATTAATTTTTTAAAATCCAAACCATCATACAAAAAAATACTCATTAAGATTGCGTATAATTTCATCTTGGACCATGCAATGAAAGGGGACATCACATTATAATTTTTTCCCAAAAATGATCAATGTGATAGAATATTAATTAATCCCTTAGATGAATATATGTCTGAAAATCAATATCAATCTAATAATAATGGAGATTTGATATTTTTTTGGTTTTAGTATATTAATTTTTTTAAAAATTTAATTTTGGACAATTCTGTTAATTCTGAAAATAAAATTCTCAATGTTATATAATTTAAATCTTATAAATGAAAATTTTAAACCACATGATATTTTATATGCTTATTAATATATTAATATTAAATTATAGAAGAGTTAGAAACAATTCATGGTGATGGGTAGTGGTTTTCTTTTCCTCAAATTGAGAATAAATTAAAACTTCTAAAACCATTGAGTGTTAGCTCAAAAATAAGTTTTAGATTTATTAATACTTCATATTTCACGTAAATCACATGCATTTATTCACATTTTTATGATATAAATTATGTAATTATCTTAACATAACATTATCTCTCTAATAATACTAAATAATAAATGTCAAATTCATTAGTAATTTAATCTTATATGAGTAATTAATAAATAATTTACTATATGGTGGAACTATCTAAAAAACACCACAAACTATATTAGTCTAGAAATGTTTTTGTGAATGAATGATATTTAAAAAATGGAAATAAAATTAAAAAATTATCTTTTAATTTGTTTTCTTAATTCATATGTGGATTAATGTTTTTATATGTATAGATAAAAAATGGTTTTTAATGAACATATATGATTGTTTAAAATAAATTTTAAACTAGTTGGTAAGGAATATTTCATTTTGATTACTTAAAATGATAATATAGTCAAGAAAAGATAACTTTAGTGATGTTTGAGGTTATAATTCATGTAGAGTATATTTGAAAACATAAAATAAGATTAAGAATTATTTGATGAGATAGAGTTTTCTATATAATAAATAATAATTGATTAAATTGGAAAGTCATGTTTTGATTGTTATAAAATGTGTCTATGGAGGGAAAAAAATTAAATTTTGACATATTTATTCAACTAGTAATAATACAAAGTATTGATTAGTATGAAGATGTAATGACACATGATGTATATATATTA
This sequence comes from Viscum album, assembly GCA_963277665.1. NCBI lineage: Eukaryota > Viridiplantae > Streptophyta > Magnoliopsida > Santalales > Viscaceae > Viscum > Viscum album. The sequence continues at coordinate 308,612,722 of OY728133.1, read as the reverse complement.
AATTTTCTTTTTGTTAAAATAAATATATAATCTAAAAAGAAGGATATTAAGGCTTAAAATTTTCAAATCATTTGATAATTATTGGGATAAATGTTCCCTTGTTTTTGGAAGGTTTATCTATATTCTACATAAAATATTATTCATTATAGTTGAAATAATGTTAAAATGATTTCCCTATAAGAAAATTGTAAAGGAGATGATATGCTTGGTGTGAGGGTGGGGAACCCAAGGCACTATAGATTAGTTGGTATCGATCCACTTCTAGTTCCAAAGATCACACAAAAAACTCAATACCTTAAGAAAATTTAAAAATAAAAAATAAAAAATCCTTGATTTACTAAAAAGGAATATAAATAATCAATTATCATGGGTTTTGAGAGTGTTAATTCATCCAAGATGTTCAAGGAAGAGTGGGGAAAATATTTAGCTCTATAAGAGCTTGAACAGGGTAAGTGATGGGGTTCTCTATTAGGGTTCTATTTAAAATAAAAGATGGGTATATTTTTCTAAGAGAGGTGAGGATAATGTGGACCATTCACCTTCCGCACTTAGGATCCATTGTTTATTTTTTGAAAAGAGGTCAATAATGTTAAGATCAGGATTGAGACATATTTACTCCTCATTATTGATGGAAAAATTCAATAACTCTATGGTATTTATATTTGTTGAGTGATCCATGATCCGATTTTTTAAATATGACAACAATTAGTAGTTAAAACCATTTTTCGATGTCCTTAATGAGATCCTAAAGTGATCTTTCAACCTTAATGTGATCTATAAGGATTTGGATTTATGAGTTAATGTTCATTTATATATTTCATTCATAAATTATAGGTTCTACAAATCTATAACATATATATATAATTAAGTCAAAAAATTTGGAGGATACGATGTATTTTTCACAAGTAAAGAATCGAAAACATTATTAGAGCCACATACCATTTCATGGGGACATGCTTGTACATTTAGAATAGAAGCAGTCAATTGGAGTAGGGTCTCACTAGTAGGCTAAACAACCAATGCATTAGTATTTTTCTCATGATCGAGGTAATCACAACATCAATTTTATTTTTATGTAATTAAAATTAATTATAGGTATTTCTTTGAAATTAAAAGAAGGACCCCATGTAATGTAGAAGTGATTTTAATATAGTTTGTTATAATACAATAATCTGCATCCACATTTTCCTTACCTTTATTTATCAAAAAAAGGTATGTTTTTTATCCTCCCTCAACTATATTCCAATATCATCCTTCATGGTAAGCTCTTATTCAGAATCCTCAACGTCAGATCTAGCTCTTATAGTATGGTATTCCACATTCCCCTATACCATGTAAACTGATTAACCTTATGTCCCAAGGGATTACATAGTCAATGTTGGATCAGTTTTAGGCTTCTGCCCTAGATCAGAGAGCCAGCATTACTATTAGACTAGTTCTTCATAGATGGATCCTTTCTAGGTTCCTTTCTATTATCCCCTTAGAAATAGATATACACCCCATTAAACTTTTTTCTTTAATAGTTATGTTATTAATTTTTCCTAGTTTAATAGTAATTTCCACATTGTCCTTTAGGATAATTAGATCAAGGTTCCAAAAATTCCCACCATAGCCATCCCAGAATACGTTGAAGGTTCGTACACCAAAGGCTTATCCATCACAATATACCTTTAATTGGGGGAGCTTCCTTCTTCCCCTATATATTTTGACCTCTTTTGAAACAATATACCACATTCCCAATCATCATGAATGAATCGCATAAAATTGGAATTTATTCATACATAAAATAAACCTCAAAATTTTCACCATTGATAATGAGAGTGGAATTATTCAAAAGGGGTTCTAGTTGGCCAGCACCCCCCAGTACTCTCACATAATAACCTAACATACCATAAATTGAATTATAATATAATTTCAATGGAAAACTAATTGAGGATTCAGTGTCCTTAAGAATCATAGGATGCCAAAAAAATAAAACAGTGACAATACAGCCTAACCCAGATCTTGGAAATGGTGTGGTATATAATGAATGGGTTAAAATTTAACTCCCATAATAAATATCATAAGATTATTGGGTTTAGATTATAAATATTAAACCCCAAGTGATAAATAATTTCTACTCAGATTGGAATACAAGATGAAAATATCTGTTACATGATCAGAATAATTTTTCAATCATCATATACCCATATTTAAGACAACTTTGATGTGATATATTTCCCATTTATGGGTTATCACCATTTGTTATAATTGGAAAACCCACTAATGAATATCAAAAAGAATTGATAATCTCCCTCATTTCATCCCTATTTACCAAGATAGAGAGTGAGTTTACCTCATTCTATAGAAGCACCGAGGAATCTCATGGAAGTGGAGAAAATTATTGCCTATGGTGGATAATAATCATTATTAGAATTATATATATAATGACTAAGGATTTCTATATACAGACCTATTACATCAGTCCAACTACTATCAATAGAGAATATTGGTGTCTCCTAGTTTCATTTCTTTTACCATTCTATCTACAATTTATTATTTTTTTAATTTATGAAAAAATTATCAATAATTTTGTTAACATACTTGAAATTTTTTTTATTTTTTAACTATCATTGGGACTCATGGAAATTTCAAACTCATTGATTTAATATCCTTGACATTGCTAGGTAGTATGGTGGGGGGTTGTTTTTGTCAGTTGCCTTTTCATAAAGCATTCGAGGACCAAGGCCTGGTACACTCACAAAGGAATAGGATATGATGGAAACATCATCAATTATACATGAATCATGTGAGGTTTATGTTCAATATATATATATATATTTTATTTATTAATAATTATAATTTATTACATTATTATAAAATTAATAATTTACACCTTTTAAAATGGGATACCACCACTAATGTATCCCTTCAGCACATACTCTCTCTTACCAGATCACCGCACACCCTATCGAATCCACCACATCCCCTATCTACCACCTCTATTAATCTGACTGCCACCTCTTCTCGCAATCATATTCTCTCTACATTCCATATATATCACTTGGTTTTTAAATACATATCACTATCAAAGGTAATACATAATTTTAGTGCATAAAATATGTGATTATTGATTCACAAAAAACACCATTTATTTTATGTTTTTTTACTTTTATGATAAAAATTTAGGTATTATCTTTATTAGAAATTTGATACATAATTAGAAAATTTATTTTTTAAAATTTTTTGTGTTTATGGTAAAAGTTTTCCCTAAAGTGAAAATAATTAAATTATAATCACTTGGTCCTCAAACATCGATTTATTGTATATTCCAGTTAAAATGGAATTTTTCATATTAAATTTTTATTGTTCTATATTTTAAATTATATATATTTTCTATATAAATTTTAATTGATTTAGTTTAAGTTTTACTAAAAAATTAATTTCAATTCATTTTAGATTGTTATGGTCTTGGAATTTATATATCCAGTGTTTTAAGTTTTTATTTTGGATATAATTTATTGAAACATATTGTAATTTTTATTATTGATGTTTGATATCTATTTTCCAATTAGATTAATTTTTTTGTGAATTTCATGAATTTTATTCTTCCTAATTTTTTCTTTAACTACAAAATCAGGATAGATTTATTAATTTTAAATAGGTTCTACCTATGAATAATTAGAATATATAATGGTGTGAGAAAATGTATTCATTGTTAAAATAATTTGGATGATTGTATGGATAAATATTACAACCAAATTAATTCATCCTTTTTTACCAATGACAATATATATAGTGAAAAATAAGACTTATTTCATCATTATCTGTTATTAAAAAATATAATTCATTGTTAATATATATTTTCTAACCATATAAATTAAATAGTCTCTAATATTTGGACACTAAAATATCAATTTTAGTTGAATAACATTGTAATTTTATGTATTCTACTACTTTTATAACTAAATTTATGAAATAACTATTGGTCAGATATTAATATATATATATGATTTTTTATTAACTTTTTAGATTTTCTTGTCATATATTTCATTATAAGTGAATCTCTATAAAATATTAAGTCATATAAAAAAGAATACATTAATAAAAAAATATATAAATAACAAAATATTACATAAAATGTGATTATAGTGTTGTCTGGGAATTGTTTTTTTATAGTTTTGGATGAGTATGAATTGAAGGACACATACAATTGGATAGTAATTATTTAAAATATATATTTTTTATAGGAGATTTTAAAAATGGATGCAATATGAATTATTTTATATTTGTTACTTCATTCTGTATAAATATGAACATGTATTATATTTTGATTGATCTTCCAAAAAGAATGTATAATGAATATTTTGAGCACATAATGTAGTTTACTGATTTCACTAGATTATTTTAGAAATCCTGTATTAGCTTTATTTGTATAAAATATGCAAACATATATCAATTAACTTTAGGTATCGTGAGGGAGGACCTATTATTGAATGTGTTTCTAAAAAATTATAGTAGGTGAACTAGTCATAGGGAATAGTATATTTTTTCATCAAATAGAAACTTTTCAGATGGATTTTTACATGAATAAGACTAATCTGATGCATAAAATTATTACTAAAATGTTATGTGGGTTCCTGGGTGTATTAAAAACCATAATATTGAGACTAGTTAGATCAATATTCACTCTGGTGATAATCAATATTCATTAAGGTTTTATGAAATACTTTATGATGTATAAGATAAAATATATTTAAGGTGTAATGCTTATAGTAAATTGTCATTTATCATTGATTTTTTCACTTGAAGTATTTGAATCAGTGTCTAGATGAATCACTCCACATGCTATTGGTGTTATAGAAAAAAAGTACATCCTTATGAAACTAATATTATTGAGTAATATTATAATTCTTGCAAGTTGAAAATGAAATTAAGATTCACATATGAGACCATTGATTCATTTTTAAACAGTTGTGTTATATTTACAGAGGAAACTTCCCATTGGGATAATTTTATGGATTCTGACTCTTCTGGGTAGAATTATAATGGGAGAAACCAGACTCATCAAATTCTGGTAGAAAAAATAGGATAAAACGATTATGGTCAATAAAATATTTTACTTTCCACTAAATATGATGTGGAAAATATTATTTATGTCATCTAATTTTTCGAAATTAGTGATACTGTATATCCAAATAAATTAGTAAATTTATATTCTAACCCACAAGGAAGACACTCATTCATGGAAGGAGTTTGATCAGAGGCATTCATAATTTTCTATAGACAATAATAATGTCCCTTTAGGTTTTAATGTAGATGTTCTTAATCCATTCTAGTTTATGTTTGGTGAAACTCATATCATGTGGTTCTTATTTATGGAACTATAATTCTATGGGATAAGATTTGTGTTTACCTTAATACATTGATTAATGTGTTGAATAAATTTTGGGGTGATGCTGTGATGAATTTCAACTATGAAACAAATGAAATTTTCAAACTGTATGCTTCTTCCATATGGATAATGAATGACTTCCCATCTTATGAAAATTTATCAGGTTGGAGTATGAAAGGGGAATTATATTTCCCTTGATATAATGAAAGTAAAATTTCAACATTGATTAAACTTTGTAAAAAACTGGACATTCAAGGTTTATATATATTTTCTTCTCCCATGGTATAGGTTTGAAAAGGACATAGTTTCATTTGATGATTTTGGGGAATTCAATCCAATACCAAAGATCGTGAAAAGAGTGAAAATTTTATCATAGATTGAGAAATAAAATAAACCTTGATAAATAAATTTCATGATTTTTGGCTCATCCTTTACCCTCTAGTCATAGTGCAGGTTGAAGTGCACTGTGTTGCATTTGTTGTCAATGAGACATGAAGTTGTCTTGGAATGAATGGATGTCAAGGAGTCAAGATGTGAATGTCAAAGGATGTGATGGTGATGAAGGAAAATGTCCATGGTACTTAGAGGAATGTCACTTAGGAGATTCACTAAGTGGCATTGGAGAATATGGTTGAAACATTCTCCATGTACATCTGACGATTGTGGAGCTGTTCTTTAAGTTCATAGAACTTGTATCAACTGGATACAAAGTCACAACATGATTAGAAGACCATGCATTGTACTGACAATGCATGAGGAGTTGAAGAGATCCATCCACAATCACTAAGTGGATGAAGTGGTGCTAATGAAGTCCATGTACTAATTCTTAGTGCATGATGAATTGAATGTGATCCAACTTGACCTCTAATTGGATCATTGAAGAACATTGAAGAATTATTTGATTCAGGAGCTTCGGTTGATGGTGAACCTTTTGAATTCTCTCCTAAGTTGAAAATGAGATGATGAAGAAGAATTATAGGAGTTGTTTCTAATCAAGAAGAATAATGTTCGAATTCTCAAGAAGAAGGTGAAGGAGAAGAATGGATTGAAGGGCATGTGGCTTGGCATATTACATTTGGTTAACATTGTTTTTATACAAAGTCCTAGCTATTTACTTAAGTAAAAAAATATGCCAACCTCAAGGGCCAGCCTTAAGGGTTCAACCCAAGGCACATGTGGGAACCAGTCACCACGCCCAAGGGGATCCCATGGGGCCAGCCCAAGAGAGGCCGGGGGCCGTGTGTAAGCCCCCGAGGACACGCGGTGGTGAAACCCGCGCGCCGGAGGAGCATAGTGGGCGCTAGGAGCGCGCCCGCAGGAGCAGAGATTGGGCGCAGAGCGCGCCCGCAGGGAGAACACGGTGCGGGGCGGCACCGTGGAGGGAGAGGTTCAATTGCGGTGAAGCGGGCATCGCTTGTTTGTTAAACCGTGAGAAAATCCCGTGGCGTTTCGATGTGGGACGGCGAAATTTCACCCGGGAGCGATCCTGGCCGCACGATCCATCGCGCGCCCGATCCGAGCCGCTCATCTAATCCGCGGCGAGATGATTTAATCCAGGCCGTTGAAGATCTGATCCGACGGCTCCCGGCTTATCTTCATCCTCGAGCTCGAACGAAGACCACCCGCGAGCAGCCGCTGAACTAGAGCCTCCCCGAAGACAAAATTTGAGTATCCGGCCACCTCTGATGAAACTGAAGGCTCCCTCGTGCTCGTCTGGCCAAACCGAACCCATTCATGTATAAAAATATGCATGCATGCAACAAATGGAGATCTTCGATGTTCGGCCGAGGCAAGCAAAGCTGCCGAGGCCACGTGGTTCGTGTCTTTCATGGGATAGAAGAAACAGAGGCCGTGCATGCGTTATAAATCGCATGCACGAGGAGAAGAGAAAATAAAAGATCCCGCGTGAAACAGAGGATAAAAATCAAGATTTGAAGATCTTGAAGATCCGAAGATCTCGGGTGTTTGAAGTTATTGCACGCGGATAATCTGAGGCAGTCTCTGCCTATAAAAATGAGGCCGAGCCCTCTGTGCCGCTTGCTGATGTGCTGATCCTTTGAATATTTGAAGTCCCGCGTGAGCTCTCTGCCTCGCGAAGAAAGAAGCCCCCACGCAAGTTATTTGCGCGGCTGTTGTTCTGGTGCCACCCGAGGCCCGAAGGAGTTCCTTTCGCGCACTCCTTGCGCGAAAGAGGTGAAGAGTCCCCTGCGCGCTAATCCCTTGCGCGGCAGGAAGCACCCAGGGCCGCAACACCTTGTGTGCCCAGCGGTTGGCAGTGGCACTTGCGCACCCGAGCCTCCTTGCACTCAAGTGCTTGAGGACTTGCGCGATAGTGGGAAAGAAGAGGAGGGTTGCACCCCTTGCGTGCCTCCTTGAGTTCGGGTGAAGGGTATCTACATCCTACGGCTGGTGGGTGCAAAACAGGAGGAAACCCGAGGCCTTGTGCACCCAAGTACCTTGTGCTCTTTGAAGAAGAAGTGGAAGTGGCCGCACCCTTGCGCGCCTTCATTTGATATTTGGGCAGTGTGTGTGCAAAGAAGAATAAAAGAATAAACCTTGTGTGCCAAGAGAAGTGGAAGGCCGTAGCCTCATGTGTGTGCAACAAGTGAAGACCACACTATTTGTGTGTGCACAAAGTGGACAAGAATACCTACAGGCCAAGTGTGTGTGCTAAGTGGAGAAGAAGTACCCGAGGCACTTTGTGTGCAATTTAAAGAAGGAGGTCGTAGCCCTTGTTGGGTGTGCACACTTGAAGATTAAAAAGAAAGAACAAATTGTGTGTGCAAAGGAAGTGAAAGGCCATAGCCTTGTGTGGGTGAAGTGAAGATCACACCTCATTTGAGTGTGTGTGTGTGCAAATTGAAGAGGAACACCCTACGGGCATTTATTGTGTGCAAGAAGAGGAAGGTCACTACAAGTGTATGCTAAGTGAAGAATTTGTGTCTGCAAATTAAAGAAGTGGCCGAACCTAGTGTGTGCACTAAAAGTGTATACACATTAGAAGAAGAAGAAGGAGTTGACCCACACTAAAGTATAACACACTTTTAGTGTGTGAACAATTTGAATATAGTGTGTGAAGATTGTGGAGAAGGTGTGTGCTATAATTGATTACACCCTTTGTGGGTCTACTGCACCAAGAAGAGGAAAGGAGGAGTGCATGCATGCATGCATGCACATGCACACGTGAACAAAGCCAAATCTGGTTGTGTGCATTTGAGTTGACCAAGACCAGAGGATCTTGAAGAATTTGAGAAGGCCATGCGCTCAGTGCATGAAGTGAAGTTGATGTGAGACTGGACCAGACTGAAGTTAGAGATATCAGTTGTCTGAGCATTCAGTAGTTGAAGAGAGAAGCCAGGTCATCCAGAAGAAGGAGATAAAGCCTGAGCTAGATGAGAGGACCTGCTCACCACAAGTGATCAGAAGAAGAGCAAGGCCAACAGCCTTTATCCCAGGTTGCTGAGGATACTTGAAGAACTTAAAGTGAAGAAGAGCTACTCGTGTGACTCGAGGAGCCAAGAGAAGACCCTGTGGGACTCAGGGAGAAGAAGTCTTCAGTGGGATTCTGGAGCAGGCCAGTGGGACTCTGGTAACACTGTGGGACGCAGTATAAAGACCCTCCTGTGGGACTCAGGAGAGATACGGTGGGAAGCTGTATCGACCATTGTAATACTAACAGATTATAATGGGAGAATCCATGCATGGAGAGCATGGCAAGGATGTAGGCCTTTGGTGCCGAACCTTGTAAATCCTTGTGTCCTCTGCCTTTTCATTACTGCATTATCCGGGAAAGGTTGAGAGATACAAGAAGAGTGGATCGAGGCTTTAACCAGCCATAGAGGTTTAATTGATTAAGAATCAATTAGTAAAAAGTTTTAAGGGATCACTGATTCACCCCCTCCCCCTCTCAGTGATTCACACTGATCTGGGCACTTCAATTGGTATCAGAGGTAGGTTGCCTCTAAAAGATCCAAGAGAGTCTATATGGCGTGCAGATTTGAGGAAATGAAAGACCAGCCTCAAATGGAGATATCTTCCAAGACTCAGAAAAATAGAAAGAAGAAACAGGCAAAGAAGATGAAGAAGAAGGCTGGTGCAATCAGAGAAACTCCTTCTATGGAAAGAAATGTGAATGTCACATCAGATGACAATTCCTTTTATCATTCTTCTGATGAAGCCTGCTCTAGCTGTGATGAAGATGGAAGAAACAATGATCTTCTAAATGCAATCAAATATCTTCAGAAGAGAGTCCCCAAGAAAGTTGCAATGTGTATAGCTACAGGCCTCCTTGATCTTCAAGAAGAAAAATTACAGCTAGAAGATGAAGCCAATTCTCTAGAAGTCCAATTGGCAAAAAGGGTTGGCATAACCAACACTCTCAGAAAGCTGGTGAATGCCAAGGATGAAACTGTTTCCCTTTGCAATGAAAGATATGAAGATACCTGTGAAGAATTGCAAAGGAGCTCTTCTGAGAAAGAAATATTTTTGATAATTATCAAAGAAGTGTTCCATGCACTGGAGAAGCTGCACAAAGTCTCAATGATTGTCAGAGATGCTCAACTAGAAGACAAAGTCAAAAGGGTGAAGGAGCTTGACAACTCATTGCTTGAAATTAAGCAAGTGCATGAAGACCAGATGAAACAGCTGGAAGAGAAATGGGAAGGAAAGCTAAGAACTGTTGAGGATGAGAAGAACTCCCTCAACATGAAATACTTAGAACCAGAGGTGATATTGAAAAATCAGCAATCACCCAAAGCTGAATCTTCCCAGTCAGCTGAAAGAAGAAATTTTGCTACTCAAGTGAACCTTGATCAGGATGATTCTAAGAGAAATACATCCTCCAATAAAAGTGCAACATCTTCTAGAAAGAAGGTACCATCCATACCATCTTGTACTCATGCTTCTAAAAGTGTTTCTACTAAAAGTGCAGGATGGAAGAATAAATCCAAACAAGTATGGATGAAGACAGTGAAGAAAGAGAGCTCTCCTGAAACAGCACAACAGGTCAAGAAAAGTACCCTACAATCAGAAGGACTGAAGAGGTCAAGATTCGTGGGTCAATGCTGGTGTTGTAATAAGTATGGGCATTGTGCAAAGGATTGTTGGTACAATCCAATGAATGTCAAAGCACAGAGGAAGCCCATGCCTAGGGGGAGCAAGCCAGAAGGAAAGAAGCAACTTCCACAGGTCCAGAGACATCTGTTTACTGCTAACAGATTTGGATTGCTTGACAACATCTGGGATGTTTGCAAAAGTGGTCAAAATAATACATGTCAGTCTCCAACTGTATCCAGAGCTCAAAAGAAGAAAAGATCACAGAACCTGGCTCAGAAAGATTCCTTGGGAAGCAAGCAGAAGAAAGTGGAAGATGCTCCCAAGAAGAGTTTGAAGAATGAAGAGAAGTCCTTGGAATTCAAATCCAAGAAGGGTGAGTCATCCAGTAGGACCACCAAGAAGTGCTTCTACTGTGGAAAGAAAGGACACATCATGGACCTTTGTAAAGAAGCCATGAAACTAAATATAAGCAGACTGAACTCCAAAAGACAATCAATCCAGAAGAAGAAGGGATTGATTGAAAACAAGTTGCCTAAGAGAGGTAGCTTGACAGTATCTAAGGAACCATGTGGAATTTCCAAAACTGAGGCCACTCTTCCAAGAGATTTACTAGTCATATGGCCAAATCAGTTGCAACTTGCCAAAGATCTACAAAGAGCTAAAGATGAAGTTCTGGCAATTGCTAAGGCAAAAGGGAAGAAGAAGATTTCACATGAAGATGTATTGAGATCCACACCAGCACAAACATCATTGAAGATCAGATGTTCAAGTGTGAAGACTGGTGAAAATGGGGCATCTCGGTTGAGAGAATCTTCTCAACCTTGTTGTTCACATTCATGAACCAAGGAGGTTCCATCTTATTCCCTTATACATTGGTATTTACATGTGCTAACATTGCAGGGAATTGAAGATGATGATCATTTCTCAGCTGGAGAATGGTTTGGACAAAATGGAGTGCACCCCTTGAGGGGAAGCTAATCTGAAGAAGATGGCATTCTTAGATTAATACCATCTTGAGAATAATGAAGGTATTCCAATCATACTTTCATCCCTTGTTTCTTAATTGAGTTTATCTTGTCAATTAAGGGGGAGTATGGATTGAAGACAAATGGATGAAAGGGGGAGCTCTATCTTTGCACCTGAACATTCTAATGTGTTTTGTGAAGTATGTGCAGGATTCAGCAATTCATTGAATATCTGAAAAAAAAAAAATTCAACCCCTAAGCATGATCTCACATGTGTAGAGAGTTATGGACAGCTTTGAATTCCTTGGTTATATCACTCTTGTTTTCTACACCGGGTTAGCCCAAGTAGACTTAGAGCTGATTTACTAAAGGTTCTTTGCTAAAGAAGAACATGTGACATCATCCCTCTCTCAGTGTTTTTCAAGAAAATACTTTTCAAAGGGAGGAAGAGATTTTTGAAAGTGAACCACACCACACCTTTGCATTTGATTGCCAATAAGGGGGAGAAAATATTGGCACACATATTGACCCATTCATATGTGCTGAAGGAGTGTATTGACAACAAATACAAAGGGGGAGATTGAAGTGCACTGTGTTGCATTTGTTGTCAATGAGACATGAAGTTGTCTTGGAATGAATGGATGTCAAGGAGTCAAGATGTGAATGTCAAAGGATGTGATGGTGATGAAGGAAAATGGCCATGGTACTTAGAGGAATGTCACTTAGGAGATTCACTAAGTGGCATTGGAGAATATGGTTGAAACATTCTCCATGTACATCTGACGATTGTGGAGCTTTTCTTTAAGTTCATAGAACTTGTATCAACTGGATACAAAGTCACAACATGATTAGAAGACCATGCATTGTACTGACAATGCATGAGGAGTTGAAGAGATCCATCCACAATCACTAAGTGGATGAAGTGGTGCTAATGAAGTCCATGTACTAATTCTTAGTGCATGATGAATTGAATGTGATCCAACTTGACCTCTAATTGGATCATTGAAGAACATTGAAGAATTATTTGATTCAGGAGCTTCGGTTGATGGTGAACCTTTTGAATTCTCTCCTAAGTTGAAAATGAGATGATGAAGAAGAATTATAGGAGTTGTTTCTAATCAAGAAGAATAATGTTCGAATTCTCAAGAAGAAGGTGAAGGAGAAGAATGGATTGAAGGGCATGTGGCTTGGCATATTACATTTGGTTAACATTGTTTTTATACAAAGTCCTAGCTATTTACTTAAGCAAAAAAATATGCCAACCTCAAGGGCCAGCCTTAAGGGTTCAACCCAAGGCACATGTGGGAACCAATCACCACGCCCAAGGGGATCCCATGGGGCCAGCCCAAGAGAGGCCGGGGGCCGTGTGTAAGCCCCCAAGGACACGCGGTGGTGAAACCCGCGCGCCGGAGGAGCATAGTGGGCGCTAGGAGCGCGCCCGCAGGAGCAGAGATTGGGCGCAGAGCGCGCCCGCAGGGAGAACACGGTGCGGGGCGGCACCGTGGAAGGACAGGTTCAATTGCGGTGAAGCGGGCAGCGCTTGTTTGTTAAACCGTGAGAAAATCCCGCGGCGTTTCGATGTGGGACGGCGAAATTTCACCCGGGAGAGATCCTGGCCGCACGATCCATCGCGCGCCCGATCCGAGCCGCTCATCTAATCCGCGGCGAGATGATTTAATCCAGGCCGTTGAAGATCTGATCCGACGGCTCCCGGCTTATCTTCATCCTCGAGCTCGAACGAAGACCACCCGCGAGCAGCCGCTGAACCAGAGCCTCCCCGAAGACAAAATTTGAGTATCCGGCCACCTCTGATGAAACTGAAGGCTCCCTCGTGCTCGTCTGGACAAACCGAACCCATTCATGTATAAAAATATGCATGCATGCAACAAATGGAGATCTTCGATGTTCGGCCGAGGCAAGAAAAGCTGCCGAGGCCACGTGGTTCGTGTCTTGCATGGGATAGAAGAAACAGAGGCCGTGCATGCGTTATAAATCGCATGCACGAGGAGAAGAGAAAATAAAATATCCCGCGTGAAACAGAGGATAAAAATCAAGATTTGAAGATCTTGAAGATCCGAAGATCTCGGGTGTTTGAAGTTATTGCACGCAGATAATCTGAGGCAGTCTCTGCCTATAAAAATGAGGCCGAGCCCTCTGTGCCGCTTGCTGATGTGCTAATCCTTTGAATATTTGAAGTCCCGCGTGAGCTCTCTGCCTCGCGAAGAAAGAAGCCCCCGTGCAAGTTATTTGCGCGGCTATTGTTCCGGTGCCACCCGAGGCCCGAAGGAGTTCCTTTCGCACACTCCTTGCGCGAAAGAGGTGAAGAGTCCCCTGCGCGCTAATCCCTTGCGCGGCAGGAAGCACCCAGGGCCGCAACACCTTGTGTGCCCAGCGGTTGGCAGTGGCACTTGCGCACCCGAGCCTCCTTGCACTCAATTGCTTGAGGACTTGCGCGATAGTGGGAAAGAAGAGGAGGGTTGCACCCCTTGCGCGCCTCCTTGAGTTCGGGTGAAGGGTATCTACATCCTACGGCTGGTGGGTGCAAAACAGGAGGAAACCTGAGGCCTTGTGCACCCAAGTACCTTGTGCTCTTTGAAGAAGAAGTGGAAGTGGCCGCACCCTTGCGCGCCTTCATTTGATATTTGGGCAGTGTGTGTGCAAAGAAGAATAAAAGAATAAACCTTGTGTGCCAAGAGAAGTGGAAGGTCGTAGCCTCATGTGTGTGCAACAAGTGAAGACCACACTATTTGTGTGTGCACAAAGTGGACAAGAATACCTACGGGCCAAGTGTGTGTGCTAAGTGGAGAAGAAGTACCCGAGGCACTTTGTGTGCAATTTGAAGAAGGAGGCCGTATCCCTTGTTGGGTGTGCACACTTGAAGATTAAAAAGAAAGAACAAATTGTGTGTGCAAAGGAAGTGAAAGGCCATAGCCTTGTGTGGGTGAAGTGAAGATCACACCTCATTTGAGTGTGTGTGTGTGCAAATTGAAGAGGAACACCCTACGGGCATTTATTGTGTGCAAGAAGAGGAAGGTCACTACAAGTGTATGCTAAGTGAAGAATTTGTGTGTGCAAATTAAAGAAGTGTCCGAACCTAGTGTGTGCACTAAAAGTGTATACACATTAGAAGAAGAAGAAGGAGTTCACCCACACTAAAGTATAACACACTTTTAGTGTGTGAACAATTTGAATATAGTGTGTGAAGATTGTGGAGAAGGTGTGTGCTATAATTGATTACACCCTTTGTGGGTCTACTGCACCAAGAAGAGGAAAGGAGGAGTGCATGCATGCATGCATGCACATGCACACGTGAACAAAGCCAAATCTGGTTGTGTGCATTTGAGTTGACCAAGACCAGAGGATCTTGAAGAATTTGAGAAGGCCATGCGCTCAGTGCATGAAGTGAAGTTGATGTGAGACTAGACCAGACTGAAGTTAGAGATATCAGTTGTCTGAGCATTCAGTAGTTGAAGAGAGAAGCCAGGTCATCCAGAAGAAGGAGATAAAGCCTGAGCTAGATGAGAGGACCTGCTCACCACAAGTGATCAGAAGAAGAGCAAGGCCAACAGCCTTTATCCCAGGTTGCTGAGGATACTTGAAGAACTTAAAGTGAAGAAGAGCTACTCGTGTGACTCGAGGAGCCAAGAGAAGACCCTGTGGGACTCAGGGAGAAGAAGTCTTCAGTGGGATTCTGAAGCAGGCCAGTGGGACTCTGGTAACACTGTGGGACGCAGTATAAAGACCCTCCTGTGGGACTCAGGAGAGATACGGTGGGAAGCTGTATCGACCATTGTAATACTAACAGATTATAATGGGAGAATCCATGCTTGGAGAGCATGGCAAGGATGTAGGCCTTTGGTGCCGAACCTTGTAAATCCTTGTGTCCTCTGCCTTTTCATTACTGCATTATCCGGGAAAGGTTGAGAGATACAAGAAGAGTGGATCGAGGCTTTAACCAGCCATAGAGGTTTAATTGATTAAGAATCAATTAGTAAAAAGTTTTAAGGGATCACTGATTCACCCCCTCCCCCTCTCAGTGATTCACACTGATCTGGGCACTTCACAGGTATATATCATAATAATAATTGGAAGAAGAAAATTAATTTTTTTAATATACCTTACTTGAAAAATAACATACTACATCCTAATATTGATGTTATACACAATGAAAATAATGTTTCTTTTAATATTTTGTGGAACATTATGGGTGTTAGTGTAAAATCAAAGGACAATGTCAATAGATGACATGATTTATAAGAAATGTGTTTAGGGAAACAATTTCTTTTATAGTTGGGTGTGGTAAACAAGAAATACCTACACACTACACAAAATATGATTAGTAAAAATTATAAAGTGAATATTCTTTCAATTTTGATGATGATAAGTTTTCATGATGGTTACTATTTTAGTATTTAAATGTTTGACAATTTGATGATTAGGGCATTATAAGGGTTTAAAATGCAATATAATAACATACTACATCATTATTTTATTCTAAGCACGATTTTTTATTATTTATCATAAAATGTTATTCAACTGTTATTGATATGGGTAATTTTTAGGCAGTTTTTTAAGAAACCATTGAATGTGTGATTTAAAAAATTTAGGGATACAATTGTACTTATAGTTTAAAATTGGTGAAACTATTTTTAACATCATTTTTGGATGTTATGGTTAACTTATTGGTATACCTAACTGATGAAGTAATGTTCACTGGTCCATAGAAAATTAGGTGGATTTATCATATTTAGTAGTATATAGATACATTGAAATGATTTGAAAGTAATAGATCAAATCCAGAGGAATCAAAATATAAGGGTTATTTGATAGATAAGTGTACTATTCTTTTGTTGAATATATTATAGATACGGAAACAAAATTAGATAATCCATCTTAGATTCATGATAGGCCAGTTACAGAAGTAATTATATTTGATATGGAATACACTGAGTGGGTACAATCTCATCAATACATTTTGTTCAATAATTATCAGCTTCATCATTTCTACAGTGAGTGTCTTATAATTTTTATTGACTAACTTTAACATGTTTTTTTAATATATAATATTATAATTTAAATATGGAGTCATCATTTATAGTAAATTCATTAATTATCTAAAATAATAGATGCCTCATGTGAGTGATTATCAAATTCCAAATCCCCATTATGCATCATTTCATGATTAGTTCCAAGATTTTAACATATAAATGGATTTTAATTATGATTTAAGTGTATTAGTAATTTATTTCTTCACAAATTTTAATTTAATTCTAGGAAATATATGAGACCATAACCTATGGGAGTTAGGTAAACATATACTAAAATAAAAATTTAAGAAACTTGGAAAGGGTACATTTATAATGGCTCATAATTACAATGATTAAGATACTAGTAGATTTCAGTTTCACACTAAATATTTTGCTGAAAAATGGGAAACACAAAGTAGTGGAATTTGTTTTTCATCTATATATTTTGCTTACTACTATAGTCAATTGAATGACATCACTGAAGTTGTTTTTGTGCATAGGTTGAAATACATATTGTTAAAGTATAATTACATTGATCCAGTCCATGTAAATAAATTATATTCATATTAGTTTACATTGATTAAATTTAATAGTATGTTTTATATAGATTAATGAGTTTTTAATGAACCTTTAATTTTGGAATCATAAAAAACAAGTTTTCTTCATTAAATTTATATCTATTCTAAATTGTCATGTTTCTATGAAAATGATAAGGTGAGGAGCATATTTAATTGAATGAGATAAACTTGAGACTATTGATTTTATTACACAACATCTTGATCAACACACCATATCTTTACCTATATAATAAATTTATTGGGTTAGAGATACTGTTGAAATACAAATGGTTGATTATTATCTTTAACAAAAGGTATTATTATTTTCCCCCACTTTAGTTTAACACCAGTTCATTAACTTTTTAACTCTAGATGAATTATTTAAATATTTTTTTATTGTAACTTATATTTTTATATATTCTATTTGTTTTTTACTATCAATTATTTCTATAATTATAGACATATTGGGGTAATATGCACCAAATTAACATCATTCTAAAAAGTCATCTTCATTTATGGGTCATGGTATGTATTTTTGTAAATTTGTTTTTATTTATTTGATTATGAGTTTAATATATATATGGACACATGTATAATTAATTATGAAATTTTTTCAATAGGATCTAACAAGACCTCTTCATCCACTCATAGGTGAGTCCCTAGTCATGCGATTTTATTATAAAATTATATCACAATCCTTAACATATAATTTTACAAGATATAACATCATGTGGGAGTGGGTTCCCATGAATTTATTCACTAGTTAGGTCATATAATAATATAACCAAACATATTTACATTAAATACACATGGTTGGGTTTCATTAGCTTTAGATATAATTGATTACCTATGGAAGGAAGTTCAGGTAAGAGGAGTATTTTTGTATCTTTGTTATATTCATAAAATATAAATTTTTGATAATATTTCTATTAAATAAAATAATCTAAAAGTGTTACATAAATTTCTTCATCTAGTTTTTATTGAAAATTTTCTTAAAATGTGGAAATATTATAATGGGATTGAGAAGATAGATCATTGGGTACCAAATGTGGGTATCGTGGACATTATAGACAGAGTCCCGAGTGGTGTTCTCCAACATCAATGGCAGGAGTTGGTGGAATATTATTACACTAAGGTTACGATGGTGTGATTGTTTATCTTTTGGTTACATATTTGGAAAAAAATTATCATTTAACATGATTTAAATTTAAATTAATTCAATGTAGGCGGTTGTAGCACGACATTATAAGAATCAAGCATTGCATAGGCCACCTCAAAGGCTTGGGACTCATCAAGTATAATAGATTTGACATGATGTATTTATCATTAAATATTTATATTTATTATTTAATATGGTTTTTTGTTTTATAGTTATATATTTTTGGAATATATTTATAGGATAAAGGTGCACAGACTACTAAATTGTGAGTATGGATGATGGATCAAGATCAAAATATTCCCAATGTTTCATCTCTTGTATTATGTTATTGTACTAATTATCAATACTTACATATATATATATATATATTAAATAAGATAAATTTTAGGTTGTGTTAGAACATCTACCAGTGGACCAACAACAACTTTCGTTGCAGAGGGATGAGATATTTCATCTCATTTTTGTTCGTGATGAAAATGGCTACAAAATAACATATAGAATGAGGACATATCATATTTTTGTATATACATATTTATTTATATTTATAAATTAAACCCATTTTCTAGGATGTCTTCGAAATTTGGGTTGTTTTATTGATTATAGAAGGTTGGGGGTCAGATTCCTATGGGATATTTTCATATCACAATTACATGCTAGGTGATTTAATGACATGATTTTCTTATAATGGGTTAGATGTTAAGAGATTTATTCATTTTAACATAGATGTCTCATCATCAAAATCACATTTGGATGGTGTCCATATTCAATTTTTCTATCATTTATAAAAATATATTCACTTAACAAGGTACAAGTTAATCAGTCAAATAAAAATGAATAAAATTGATTATTTTTTATATTGGTAAGTTTACACACTATTCAAACCTGTGTGAACCCATTATAAGAGTTTATTGATTGTGGCATAATTTTTATTTTTAAAAAAATTTACATTTTATATATTTTTTAAATGTGACTAATGAGAATTATGATAAATTTTTGTATAAAAAATACTTTTTTTTGATAACATGATAGAAATATAATGTTTAAATTAATTTTAAAAAATTATAGTATTAGAATATCTATTTCATATTTCATTTATTTTTAATCAACATGAATCATATTTTTAAAATTATAAAAAATTTACCAATTACGAAAAAATATAATTTTTTAAAAATAATATTAAACACCAAGAAATATACCATGTTTTGATTAGTGGTTATATTAAATATTTAATGAATTAGCAAATAATTTTTTTTGTAATATTCATTATTTTAATTTAGAATAAGTATCACAGGAACATATAAAAAATCAATGGTTCATTGTAAATGATTTTTTGACTATGGAAAGTTTTTAATTATGAAAATAACATAAAATATACTATGAATTTTAATTTAATGGAAAAGTTATCACTGGATTGATAATTAGAGTATAGATCTTTAAACACCTATCATTAGGATATAATGTTTATCTTTAATTAGGAGTGATGATTCAAAGGATGAATTCAAAGAAGATTTATTACCTTGACAACATGAATGATGTAAAAAGTTTGACAATAGATTTTTCCAAATCTAATTTCATTGTAACATAAAATGAAATTTCTATAAAAATGATGTGGTTTTGATATAATGAAAATACATTGAATTTTGTTTATATAGTTCAATCAATAATTGTGGAGGTAAGATATTGTTGAATGTCATCAGTAAAAAATGTTTTACTCTTTAAATATACTCAATAAAAGGTATAATGGGAAGCTTAATTCATCAAATGAAAAAAAAATTAGGGCGACTATAATAGTATCATTATTCTAAATTCCTCTTTTGGGTTTCATGGTAACAACATGATTCAGTTGTGCACTAAAATAGTCATGTCCATAAAATAGTGTATGTTGTTTTTTTATTCTAGTTTTTCATGAAATAGTGAAAGCCACTATTCCATGTTATTTTGTGCATGTAATTAGTGCATAATGAGATAACATAATAGATCCTCCAATATATTACTATAAACACTAAAAAAACTCAGTTATTCATCATGTGATAATGAATGTGAGGATTTTTACCATCTAGAATTATTGTTTATGAATTAAATAGTAAATATTATAATTAGGTAGAGCATTTTATATTATTGAAACACTTAGATTTTTTGTTAAATTCTCCAATAAATATTGGAAGAAAATTACTTCCTGATGAAATATATAAATCGATTGAATCTCATGTAATGGGGTTACTATAAATTATTTAAAAATGATGTCTAAAACTCCTTGATTCCAAGATAATTACTTGGCTTTGGCATCTATCCTGGAATCAAATTCAATATTCCATTAGACTATGTTGTTGAGAGAGATCCTAACTAAGATTTGGATTATTATCATGATCTATTAACACATCTAGAGAAAGTTGTAGTTTTAATTATTTTTAGTTATCTTCATCAAATTATAGTTTGATAGTTTTATAGGTTATATTGACATGTTAAAAGGTATTCCATTATTATTTTCCAATTATATTTAATCCAAATTTATAAATAGATTCTTGGCTTAATAGTGTTTTGTATTTTTTTCATATGCTAACTTTATTATGTTAAACATCCATACAAAGATATTAGGTAGCATCAGATAAAATATATCAATGTTTTATTTGAAATTCACTTTTATAAAGAAACCTAAATAAAATGTTTTGCAGGTTTCTTAGAATATCAAAAAGAAAATAACCAATTCGTATTAATGATAATTAAAGACCACAATATGTTCTTTTTGAAAGTAGGATTTTTGGATCTTGATTCCAAAATACCATGACATATTTCTTGGAAAGTGATAATTTGGGGAAATGTGAGAAAATTAAAGAAAAATAGGGTGTCATACAATGATGTTATACACCATGTTTAAGAGATTTATTCCATGGTAACATTCAAGATGAGGTCAACCATGACATAGTAAAAAATGAATAGTCATTTTAAAAAGTTCTTAGATTCCCGAAACCCCATGGACAACAAAAATAGACATGGATTTCCCTAAAAAATATTTCTCACTAGGGGGAATACCAAACCCTCATACAGTGAAATTTTAGATGAATAATAAAGAAAATAATTCTTTTTGTTAGAATTATTAAAAATACTTCACTATAATGGGCCCTTCAAGCCTCCACCAAATCTGTGTGGGAATTAATATAAATAAAATATGTTTTAGTAGATGTTTTCTAGGTTTAAATTGTTTTTTCAGGGTAAATAATGATTTATGTGAACTCAAAATAGGTTATATCATATTTAAATATAACCCCAAATTATAGGCAGTAATATCAATGAGATTCATATCATTATCTAGGATATGTTGATATCATATAGAGGCATAGTATGATAAATATAGATAATAAAATAGTGTATAATTAACCTTATGGTATTATTTTCATGTCATTGAATGAATATGGATCCCCCTAACATTGTTTTAGTGGTTTATAATCCATGAGATGGATCATTTGTGGATTGAACACCTTCATTTATGTGTATAACCGTCAAAGATCTCTTCTACCTGGTATATTATTCATCATTCAGTGAATCTTTTAGAACCCATTTAATGAAAAAGGATCCTCAAGATATGATTTTGGATCTAATAATGATGTTTGGACTAAAAAGGATGGAATCCTTAGTTTACCGCTCCTATTATAGTGGAGGATACCATATAATGGGAAGTTTTATCCAGCCATCTTCGTAGGGAGAATTTCAGGCTCGAGGAATGGCACACTCAAAAATGAATGGTATATGTCAATAAGGCCATGAAATGATCATGGATTGAGTGAGTTATATACTCAATATATAGGTATATATATATTCATTTTATTTTTTAAATTTATCATATACTAAACCCCTTATCTAGGATCAGTACTACATATCCCCCTTTTATTAGTGCTAAAAAATAACCTTATCAATTCTAAAAAAAATTGATGTTCTAATCACTAATAAAATGGATCCTCTTTTATTAGTGCTAAAACCTCTAATTAAGTGAGTACTTTATCTGGTCTAATTTAGCACTAAAAAATTTGGACCTTAATCAATAATTTGTTGGAACTAATAGAGTGAACCTTTATTAATGATTCAAATAGAGCTTATAATATCAATGTTGTTATAGTGTTCTCCAAAAATAATTACACACTATAGTAAAAATAATGAATTTAATTAAAATAAATTTTACATAAAAAATAAATAAAAATAAACTATATTTTATTCATTTCAAAAATACTGTTTTTTATAATTACATTAATAAGTATAATGTATCAAAAAAAAATTCATAAACATCAATGTTTCATTGCCTTTATCCTATGAACCCCTCTCAAAAGATCCTTATTGTGCTATGTGTTTCCAAAAAAACTCATGGTTGAGAAAAAGAGTGAAATTTTAAAATAAAACATTATTTTTTAAAATAATACTTTAATGAAATAAATTTAACATAAATATGAAATAATACATTAATAAAATATCATTTTTAAATTGATACCACACATTTTGATTCATAATGGTCGCACCATGTATCAAATTGAGGTGAGGCCAATTCCAACATGTAAAAAATAACAAATTGATCATTATTCTAATGTATCAAAACAATTTGAATATGTTTTCTTAGTTTTATGTATATGAAATTTTTTTGAACTAAAATTTCATTTTTAAACTAAAAACATACACTTTAATTCTTATCAGGAACATTGTATATCAGATCGATCTGTGACTGATTCCTACACATCAAAAATGATTTATGAATCATTATCTTAATGTATCAAAACAATATAAATGTGATTGCTCAATTTTGAGCATGTAATGTGTGTTTTGAACTAAAATTCCAATTTTAAATTATGAATATACACTACGAGTCATATAGGGAACACTATTAATATGATTTAGTTTTGGTTGATTCCTACACATCAAAAATTACTTATAGATCATTTTGATAATGTTACAAAAAAAATATGGATGTTTTTTCTTAGTTATGACTATGTAAAATGTGTTTTAAAATAAATCTCCAATTTTAATCTAAAAATATACATAGTGATTGATACAATGCATACCGCATATCACATTGAGGTTAAGTTGATTCATACATATCAAAAATGACAAATGTATTATTATAATTATGTGTCAAAAAAATATTAATGTGTTCTCTTATTTTTTAGTATGTGGTTCAGGTTTCGAAATAAAATGTCAATTTTAAATAAAAAACACACATCAATTCATAAGATTCACATTTTGTGTTGGATTTACATGTGTTGGATTTCTATACATCATAGATGACACAGGGATTGGTGTCCTAATGTATCAAGAGAATCCAATATTTTTTTCTAGGTTTTTAATGATGGACCCATATTTTTAAATAAAATTTCATTTTTGAAAATAAAACCTTCACTTTGAGTCATATTAGTCCCATCATGTATATGATTGAGGTGTGTCTAATTCCTACACATCCAAAATTAATTAGGGATATTTTTCCTAAATTATAAAAAAATTGAATTTGATGGATCAGTTTCGAGAATGTGGCATGTGTTTAGAACTAAAATGTCAAATTTAAATAAAAAGACATACTTCATGTCATAATGGTCACACCATGTGTCATATTGACATTTAGTTAATTCATAAACATTAAAAATGACATAAGGATTGGCTTTCAAATGTATAAAGATATCCTAATGGTGTTTTATATGATTTCAATTAATTACCCACATTTTCAACTAAAATTTCATTTTTAAACCAAAATCATGCACTTTGAGTCATACTTGTCACACCATGTATCATACTGTTGTGTGGATAATTCCTACGTGAAAAAATTAGTTATATATTATTTCCTTAATGTAAAAAAACAATCTAGATGTGTTCTCTTGGTTTTTTTAAAAAGGTGACGCCTTGGCCCAAAACGACCAAAGTATAAATATTATTAAAAGAAATATTACAAGATTATAAAATACGGGATCATATTACCATATTTTTCATGAACGGAAATAAGGGAAGGCCTTCAAACCAAGTAATGTCTTGATTTACTCCCATATTGGTCGGACCATCTGCAACTGTGTTTGCTTCTCGATAAACATATGTGATGATATAGTTTATATCGATAAGCGAACGAGTGAATTCCATCCAATGAGTATTAATTGTCCAAGCAAGATGAGTTATGCCATTCCAAATCACTTGAACGATAGTCATCGAGTCACTTTAAATCCAAATGTTGTTCCAAACAAAGAGATTGGTAAATGAAATAGAATGTATCAAACTTAGAATCACAGCTTCAAGGGAGGTGACAATGCCACATTTACCCATGAAGCACCAAAGTATCTGACCATGGTGATTCTTGAAAATAGCACCACACCATGCAAGTCCCAGATTTCCCTTAGATGTGTCATCAATATTGATTTTGATCCATACTGGTTGGGTCAGCCCAAAACACCTCTAGAGTGCGATACAACTGACATAAAGTTACATTAATACCTAGATGCTTCATGATCCCAAAGTCATGTACAGTGTTGTGGTAGTGTCCCTTTTGAATCAAGACAGCATCATGTATTTAAATGAGGATCTTCATCTGACCATAATTTTGATTAATTGATCAATGATTGTGAATAATATCATTTTGATCATACCAAATAACATGGTGGAGATCTGCAACTGCAGCAAGGAAGAGGATCCTGATTTGGTGAGAGCCTTCTATTTATACACATTTTTTAAGTTGAGCTTTAATGAAATAAAGTATCAATAATCTACATTAAAAAATTTCAAGAATATAGTTCTAAAGATCAAAATCAGTAGCACAAGAGAGAAATATATGGTTAGCATCTTCTCTATGGTGATTACAAATTTTGAATTTAGAGCAGAGCTACATGACAAAAGATTGGAGTAAAATTTCAGTGGGAACCCTATTGTGAGAAAAACTCTAGATGAGATTAAATCTCGAAGGTTTTATCCAAGGTTTGTTGAAGGTTTTTAACTATCTCTAATCTCTCTCAGAGTTATAGAAATAGCGATTGTAGAAATATTTTGGGTTAAGCATACCATTATTAGTCGGTTACCAAGTTAATAAATTATTAGTGTGAGAAAAAGATTAGTTTTCAATGACATTTAGAATAGTATCAGGTAGGTGATCATGCTGAGAGTTTAAAATGACTCTGATAGAGCTATTGGTATTATCTGGGGTTTGATCGAGAGGTATCATGGAAATTAAAGGAATGCCAGCCTAGTTATCCAACCAAAATTTCATGGATGAGTCTCTAGAGACCATCCATCTAGAACTATTCATAATATTGTTAAAATATAATTTGATGGAAGTCTATATTAATGAATTAATGAAGTTTGAATTTCCCATTTTATGTTTTTCCGGAAACCTATTTTTGAGACAAGTGATAGCTTCAGAGGTATTAAGAAAAAGGTTCCAAGTAAGTCTTTCTTGAAGGGACTTATTAATGTATTTGGTATTTTTTATACCAAAACCACCATTTCATATGGGCTTTAAACAAGGTGACCAAGGAATAGTCACAAGTTTTCTTTCTAGAATACTATTAGTCCAGATGAAGTTTTTTTTATAGTGTTTATTTTTTATTAGACAATCATTCCATTTGTAGACCATCATGGATTAAACCATTTTGGAGACAATAGTGGATTTAATAAAGGAATTACTACCTACTATAGAGAGATATTTACCTTTCTAAGAAGATAGCTTATTTAGAACTTGGTGAAAAATAGTAGAAAAGCAAAAAACATTGGCTCTACCCCAAAATATTGGAACACCAAGTTAAGTGAAAGAGAGAATACCTTATTTCAGATATAGGTTACTAATAATGTTACATTTTCTGTTGGGAGGTAATTTCTTCCTAAAGAAGATGCAAGATTAGTTCCTGCTAATGGTCTTAATAGAAACCTCTTCATAGTGTGAGAGAACATTTTTAAGATTAAGAATGTTTCTTTTATCCCCTTGAAGGAAAATGATGATGTCATAAGGATAAAAAAGATGAGTAAAAGAATTCACATTCCTAGAGACATGTATAGAATTTAGTTTGTTTTGGTCTACCAGACGGTTGATTAGATGACTGAGGTAGTCTTCTACTATTGAGAAGAGAATGGAAGATATGGATCACCTTTCTTGAATACATTAATGAATTTAAAGTATCCCTTGGTAGAGCCATTGATCCAATTGGAGATAGATGCCAAGTTGAACATAGTTCTAATTACAGTGATAAAAGTGGTGTTAAAACCAAAAACATGAAGAAATTTGAATATAAAACTCTAGTCCATGGTGTAGAACGCTTTTTTGATGTCAAGTTTAATAGCTATTCGGATTCCTCTATTAGTTTTATTCAAGTTATTGACACACTCAGAGTCAAGGAAAATGCAGTCTTGAATCGATCTAGCCTTTATAAAACCAAATTCGTTCCAGGAGATAATTTTGACCATGAGAGTGGAAATTTTGATGGAAATTATTTTGGTGATGATTTAAAAAAGGGTGTTGATAAGAGAAATGGTTCTAAACAGATGAATCTCAGAGGAACTATCCACTTTCAGGATCAAGGTGAGAAACTGAGAATTCATAGTATGAGGGAGAACCCCAGTGGTGAAGAAGGATTTTACATGTTTACAAACGTCAAACTGAATTACATCTCAATAATTTTGTAAGAAACCATTGTTAAAGCCATGAGAACCCGGAGCACTATCAGGATTCAAACTAAAGATAGTGTCCTTGATTTCATGATCCAGTAGAGTGTTGAGTAGGAAGGAGTTGTCATCATCAATGATCACTGGAGGAATAACCTTAGGAATGAGGTCTTTTCTTATATCAGGATCATTGAAAATGGATTCATAGTAGGAGATGATATGATGAGTGATGTCATTTTCATTGTCAATGAGCATGTCCCCACCCACTAAAAAGGTTAACGGCCAGTAGTCCTTCCCAATTATTCAAAGTTAGTTGTAGAATTTATTATTTCTATCACCTTCTATTAACCATTTAACATCAAATGTTTTTTTTCTCATATTTTCTTTGAATGTGAGCACAGAGTTGAGTTTGACCGCAATGTTTAGCTCTTGAGTAGGGTTAGTGTTGATGTCAGAGTTGGTGTTTGTTTTTTGTAGGTCATTGAGATCTTTCTCAAAAATCATGATGTAAATATTAATTTGTTTGGATTTAAAGATGCATTATGTTTTTAGAGTCTCTTTGTTTTTATTATGCCACGTGTGTTGTAAAATAATATGTAAATTTTAAATTAAAACATGCACTTAAAGTCATACAAGTCACACCATGTGTCAGATTGATGTAAACATAATTTCTACACATCAAAAATGAAATAAAGATCATTTTCCAATTTGATCAAGATAATCTAGACCTATTTTATTGGTTTTGAGTTAGTGACAAATATTTTTAACTAAAATGTGTTTTTTAAACTAAAAATGATCACTCTAGGTCGTAGAGGTCACACCATCTACCGGAATAAGTTAAAATTGATTAATATATTTCAAAAATGACATATGGATCATTTAATTAATGTATTAAAACAATATGATTTTGTTTTCTTTGTTTTGAGTATGTGGATTATGTTTTCATCTAAAATGTATATTTTAGATAAAAACACACTCTTTGAGTCATACCGGTCACATTGTGTGACTAATTGACATGTGGTTGATTTATACATGTTACAAATGACATAATGATAATTTTACTAGTGTATAAAGATGATATAGGTGTATTTTGATGGTTTTCAATGACGAACACATCAATTTCTCAAAAAATTAATTTTAAAACTGAAAATAAACACTTTGAGTAATATTGGTCTCACCGTGTACCATATTAAGGTGAATCTAATTCCTAAATGTCATAACTAACATATTGATTATTTTACTAATATATCAGAATAATAATAATGTGTTCGCTCCATTTTGAGTACATAGAATGTGTTTTGATCTAAAATGTCAATTTAAATAAAAACACACACTTAGAGTCATACAGGTCACATCATCTATCATATTGACATGAAGTTGATTCCAACACATAAAAATTGACAACAAGATTGTTTTTATAAAGTATTAAGACAATCTGAGCTTGTTTTCTAGGTTTTCAGAGAGTGATACATGTTTTTAACTTGACTGTTATTTTAAACTGAAAACACACACTTTGAGTCATACTGGTCACCCCATGTATCTGATTGTGGTACAGATGATTCATACAAGTTAAAAATGATATATGGGTAATTTTAATAAATTATCAATATAATATTTATTCTTTATCTGTTTTGAGAATGTTTCATGTTTTTTGAACTAAAATTTCAATTTTAAATAAAAACACACAATTTGAGTTATACTGGTTACACTATCTTTAAGATTATTTTGTGGTTGATTCCTACTCATCCAAAATGGTGTAAAGATAATTTTAGTAATATATCAAGAAAATATTAGTTTGTTTCCTACGTTTTCAAGGAGTGACACACATTTTTTTCTAAAATGTCATTTTTAACTGAGAACCTACACTTTGAGTCATACTGATCACACCGTGTATCGTATTGAGTAGATGATGATTAATACACATCACAAAACAAATAAGAATATATTTTTTAAGTATAAAAAATGATTGTGTTTTCTTGGTTTTGAGTATGTGTCATGTGTTTTGAACTAAAATTTACATTTTAAATAAAAACTAACACTTCGAGTCATACCTTTCTCACCGTGTGTCAGATTGATGTGTGGTTGATTCCTACATATCAAAAATATCCTAAGGAAAATTATCTTAATGTAATGAAAATCTGAGAGTTTTTTATATGTTTTTAGTCAATGTCACATGTTTATAACTAAAATTTCATTTTTAAACTAAAAACATACTTTGAGTCATACTTGTCACACCGTGTATCAGAGTGATGTGTGTCTGATTCCTACAAATCAAAAATCACTTATGGATATTTTCTTTAATTATCAGAAAAAAATTATTGTCCTATCGCAAATTTGAGTATGTGGAATGTGTTTGGAAGTAAAATTTCAATTTTAAATAAAAACACACACTTCGATTAAAATTGGTCATACCATTCATCAGATTAAGGTGCTACTTATTCATACACATCACAAATGACATAGGGATTGTTGAACAAAAGTATCAAAAATAATTACACATATTTTCTAGGTTTTCAGTGAATGACACATGTTCTTGACTAGAATTCCATTTTTAAGCTAAAAACACTCACATTGAGTTATATCGACCACACCATGAATCTGACTGAGGTGAAACTAATTCCGTCACATAAAAAATAAATAATGGAAATTTTTTATAATATATCAAAAATATTCTGAATATGTTTTTTTATTCTGAGTATGTGATGGGTGTTTTTAAATGAATTTTAAATTTTAAACTAAAAATATACACTTTGAGAAATACTAGGAACACAGTTCATTAGATTGAGGTTAGAATGATTTCCAGAAATCAAAATGACTTATGAATAATTTTTGTAAAGTATAAAAAAATATAAATGTGTTTTATCAATTTTGAGTATGTAACTTGTGTCTTGAACTAAAATGTAGATTCTAAACTAAAAAGATACACATTGAGTTATACAAGGAACATAGTAAATCTAATTAAGGTGAAGTTGATTCATATACATCACACCATATCTTTTTATTCTAAAATACAGAAAATATTCTTGGTTATCTATTAGGAATTATACATTTATTCCAAATAAGAAATGTTTAATGACTAATTGTGGTTACCATTCCCTAGGTGAATGTTTTTTATTTAATAACCCAAAATTTTGAATGAATTTCTAAATAAAAAAGAATAGTGAATCATATTTATTGAGTTTAATATCATAGTACATGAGTTTATCATCCTTTTTGAATTCTATGTTGATACTTTTTTTGATCATTTTTTTTCTTAATAGTGCCCAAAATGGTCAAAGAAAAAGATTATTGATGAAGTCATTTCTTCATGATCTCAGTGAATGTTAACTAAATAATTTTTAGATATAAATTATAAGGAAATTAAGAATAAATATTAATAAAATAATTTTAAAATTAATTAAATAAGTAGAAGGAAGTCACCTCTTCATGAAGTATTTATATATTCTGACACTATATATATTTTCCATTCATTTCAAAAAAAAATATTTCCTATTTTTATCTGGAGGACTATCGATAGTACTGGTAGTACTGAAAAAATATAAATAAACAAAGGTTATATAAATATTTTAAATTAAATTTTAGCTATCAATAGAAATACCTTTTTAGGGATGATATTTTATTTATTGAATACGTTATCATTCATAAATTTTACAACATAATAACCAAAATTGTTGATATTATTATGTTTCAGGAACTATAGAATCATTGATAAAAATATTTAATTTTTTATATACATGTTTTGATAGTGTAATATTATTATATATACCCTAATACTTATCCAATTATAGAATTAAATGGTATTATTGTTCCCAAGGATGATCCTCATGCCATGATTTGGATGATATTTAAACAAAACCCCATCACAAGAAAATATTCATTAAAAATATATAAAATGTATAACTTGATATTTATTTGTAAACTTTTGTAGGTAAAGTATTAAAAATTCATAAACATTATCACATGTGGATGATTTTTTGTGTATCCATGCATTAAATCTATAAAATAATCATTATAGTGTCTAAATTTATTTAAAATATAAACTAATGCTATCTAAAAAATAAAAAAGGATTATATAATCAAATGAATTAAAATATATCATATATGGTCAAATTATATAGTTTTATCCCTACATCATAGGTATTAAGAATTTTATATCACTTATATGTCTATTTTCAAACATTGTGGCTACTTTTTTCACTAATATTGAATATTCCTTTTCTTCCAATGATATAATTACTTTAGAAGTGATGCGAGGACTAATGAGTCCAAATTTTGGTTCACAAGGTTTTCCATTCAAATAGTACGGATTTATATGTCTAAAAAATATATGAATAGTTTTTAACTATAACTAATATAGTAGATCAGTTATTCAAAAAAACAATTACAAAAACACACCCCATCTATACCTTTAGAATTAAGACTCCAATATATTCATGCATAAGGACTTAATCTAAATTCTCATGAAAAATAATGTTTTCAATGTATTCTTTATACATTTTAACTTCAAAATTAATGAGGTTAAGTCACCTTTTTTAAAAATGCATCTACATTAACATGTAATGTTATTAAATGAGAAATATGAATTTGAGGAGTAAAGGTATATTATAATAGTATTTTGGATCAATTAGTTGATCTTTAATCATTTTTTATTATAACTTCCATTTCACCAAATTTCATTTCTCTATTTATAATAACATTCATTGGTTTATATCTTTTTTTAGTAGTTGTCAATGAATTTTCATAAGAAATAATTGTCAAGGAATACCTCTTTGTCGACTTGTATTTTTACAAGATCAAGAGGTCATGATATGAATATTGAAATTGAAATATTAACTATATGAAAAACCATATCCTAAAGGGGAAGATCTCACTCAAAACTCGACTCATGAGCTATGTTATTCCTTATAATCACATGAAATTTTGGAAGTTTTCTAATTTGTAGAATATATCCTCAGATATTGTACATTGTAACCCCTTACAATAACGTGATGGATGGGTGCTGATAAGTATAAATCAAAAAAATTTCCACCCTAATGAATATCAGAACAAGAAAAGAATTAGTGCCTACCTAATTCAGATATCCTAGAAACATATATCAAAAAAATTATTACCACTGGTAAGGAATAACTTTGAGGGGAATGACTCTCTTCAATGATTATGGGGATGGGGTGTCTTCATGTAGTGTTTTTTTGTTGTTTTGTTTATTCTCTTTGATGTATTCCTATAATGTTCATTAACATATTAGACTAAAAGTTCTCTTATTGTTCTAGAGAATCTATTCATGTCTTCATCTCATCCATTTTCTTATATTTATCCCCATATAAACTTGTTTCCAAAATATATATATTGGGTGACACCCCAAAACCCAAAACAATGATGCAGCCATATTTTTCTAGATTCTCCACGGCCATTGATATTATTTGTTCATTGTGTATATCTAATGATGATTATTATGTCTAAATGGGATAAAAAAATAAATTTAAATAACTAATCATTATTATATAATATAGATTTAATGAAGAACAGTTTTTTATTTCATACTTACACATGATTCCCATAATTTTTGTGCATTTTCATATATTAGTATACAATATTTATTTAAATGACCCTCCTTCTATAACACATGATATGTTTAAGATCCCAAAATTTTGATGAGGTTTGTTTAGTTTTAATTTTAGTTAAACTCCTTTCAAAATGGTTAATGAAAGGCTTCTCAAGAGTAGTGAAGGTCCCATGAATGGTTTAGGGGATCAATATATGAAAAGAGGGAAATGGGGGCTGTAAAGTGCATAGAACACTATTGGGGCATGGTTAGTACTAATTATTCACTTAGAACATCTTTCCTATAGGATGGAGGTTCATGGATTTTAAACTATACAAGGAGAGTCTAGAATCAATATTTCCTTAGATAGAGTCAACCCCATGGCCTCCAAAAACTTTTCTATATCTTGTGGGATCCCTAAAAACCATTCAAATCATGCCTCTCAAGGATTTAGGAGATCTCAAGGTTTTTCAATGGCTTGGAAAACCATACGGTCTAACTGTATGAACACTTAAAATTTACAGTTTGATGATTTTTTCCTCCAGGTCCTAAAATCTAACATGATTTTTTCCCCATTTCACCCCCATCATTCATTTTTGAAAAAACCATTTCAACCTCTCCAATAATCAATATCCCTCTATTATTATGAATTTTAGGTTTTGTATAGTTTGAATTGAAACCTCAAGTAAGTTTTTAAGTCCCATTTCCTCTAATTTTTGGAAGATTCATGGTTGGTGTTTTCTCTTCTCCTGAAACATATGAACCATATCTTCCAGAAATTATTAGATTTGTTGTTAGAGATTTATTTTTTCTAAAATAAATGGTTATGGTTGAGAGAGTGGTTTTTCATGAACCTAGGATAAGTTTTCATTATGATTTATCATATAGTCATGATGTATCATTGTGTATATAGTTGTTTTGTCACACTATCATGTTACATATTCATGTCCCTAATTATGAAAAGTGTATTTTCCATTAAATTGATGTGTAATTTCTTTCACAGACTCTATTAATACCGTTCATGATTTTTAAATTGGGACTATGGATAACCATGGGGTGTTCCAATACTTTAAAATGGGTATAATGAACATTTAAATGTTATAATGAATATTTTTTTAGAGTAAACTTGTAGTAATTATTGTTTGTAATTTTAACATGGTCAAATTGATAGTTTTAATATACTTTGAAAATTTTACAAGGTTATGGGATTATCTATGATACAATGTTGAATGGTAAATGAATAATTTTCATGTGGTTAAATAGTTGGAACAATGTCAGATGGTTGATGTCATGATTTAATTTTAAATGGGACTTGTTATAAAATTGAGTTGAAAGTGTGGAATATAATGAACTGTGGAAATATTGATGAATGTAATGGTTCACCCTTATTGTTATTGTTTTATAAAAGGTCAATAATGATGAACCTTTAATAATGGGAATAATGGTATCAATGAGATGTTGGAATGGTCCTCCTCACCCTATGGTTGGACCATACTTATTCTCTAGGAACCATCGATGGCAAGAAATGTAGGGGTGCTAGACTAATGCTCCATGAATAAGTGGTTTTGTCATAGAATGGGTTCTAGAATTATTCTCCAAGAATGATGGACTTTGACATGACTCAAGTATCTGTACTGATTCCATGAGGTACATTAATTTTAATTCAACTAGTTAATGAATTCCCCTGTAACATGGATTGTTTTTACCCAATGAATATGGTTCATAATTCCAACATGGCCGAAGTAGGTTTGGTGGGTCAGGTAACATGATGGAATCAAAGAGATAAAATGGTGAATTAATAAAATTTTATTATAAAAAACGTTTCATATGATCCTTTTTATCATTTTTTTTATAATTATTCATACACTATTATTCAATTGGATATTACATTAGACACCATTAACAGTGGCCTTCTAATTTTTACTCACATCCTACTCAAGATACCGATGGTAACTTAGTATACTTCATGGTTGCATGTTTGGATAAGGGAATGGTCCTTGTGGTAGATGGTTGACTTGGGATAAATCATGGATGAGGGGACCATACATGCTTTCAAGACCTGTTTTAGGGATCATCTTTAGTGTTTTTATTTTATTTTCCCTTTGTAACTTTAGACTATCATGATATGAAATATTTACTATTATGTTTTTTCACATACCTAGTTTGGGAATGTGTAATATGATGTATGTTATTTCTTATTTTTTTCATGCTATTGTTCATTTTGATTTTTGTTGTTGGTTTACTCTAATAAAGATGGTATAGTTTCTCCATGTGTCTTTTTAAGCCCTCACTACTAGTCTATAGCATCTAGAATACAGTGTGGTGTTCCTAAGTTCATGTAGAAAACTTGGTCAAAAAACTAAATTAGGGTCACCTAGGTTGGGATGTTAAAAATTTTAATCATGGGGGGTTCTTTTCTGTTGATTTACTATTTGGGAATTTTATACAAGAGACTAGGAAGTTATAGAAAATAGAAATGATATTGTTAATGGGAGTAGCTAACCCATGTGGGGGGACCCAGGTTCCCAAGGTGGGACTATTGTTCTTGATGTATTATTGTTATATTTGTGTCATACTTCACCATGGTTGAATTATATATTGTGTGATGTTATCGATTTATGATATTCTACTCATGATCCAGTATTGAATGTGATTTTTTGTATGAATGAATAATTTTAGGATCTTAGGGATTTATGATACATACATGATATTTGGAACACATGATAAAGCATATGGGATATGGAAAATAAAATGGATTTCAGTTTCATTTGTAACATAGAATAAGTGGTGCCTAATAAAAAAGTGATATTGTTAAAATGGAAAGATAATAATTGAAGTGGATAAAATTTTTCTTACTGAGGAAGTAAAACTATTATCAAAAATATAATATGTTAAACTGGAATATAATTAAATGCTTTAAATTTGGAATGATTCCTTGCCTTGAGTTAGCCATGGCCCTAGATAGGGATATTTAGGGGTATTAGTAGTGTTTTGGTTATGACCATTGGGATGTTTTATATGGAATGGTTTATTTATGGATAGTAGTAATACCAATTTTTTTAATAATGAAAATTTTATATTATGTTCCCAGAAAAGTGTGTCTGGAATTATAGAGGGATACAGCCTTGATGACATTTATAGATAGGGAGACATGTGGACATCGCCGAGAATGCACCTACAGTAATGGGACAACAAACCCTATTGGTTATAGGTAATAAAGGGTAAAACAAGTTCTATGAAATATTTTCTCATTTTCTGAAGTTTTTGGAGAACTACTCAGGGTAAGGTATTACAATTATGTTTAACTTAACTATAGAGTTCTAGCTACAACACCCTATTATGTTCTTTAGAGATGGTTTACCTAAGGAAACAATGTTATGCATTAAGTTTGTCCAGATGATTCTAGATCACTTTGAAACTACTCTGGAGATATGGTTCAAGTTGGTATATTAAATTTATTAAGAAAAACTGATGATCTGGTGGGTTATTTAGGCCTAGGATGAGTTTTTATAGGTAATGGTTGTAAAGTACTTCCAATATATTTTCCTGTAGCATTTATACATAGAAACTACTAGATAGTAAAGAGATGTGGAGTTTATGTGGTTGACACGTGGGACTATGTCAGTGCTAGATATGTTGGATTCTTTCTGGACCTATAGTGTTTTCCCCTGAAGTTGGAAGGAGATGAGGTAGTAAGAGTGAGTCATTCTCTGGATGTAATTAGATATGAGATCATATCCTATGTAAATACCTTCTAAATACAGAAATTCACTTTAGTATTAAATAAAACATTCATTAATGAGGAGAATAAGAAGGAGGGCTCTAGTGGAGGCCAAAAATGCTCAACTAACTAATTAGGTGGTACATATTTTGATATAAATAATTGTTTTTATGAGTAAATTCACCTATATGTTGGAGAATAGGGTATCAAGGGGATATGATGAGTCTCTTAATGAGGTAGTTCTATCAACTATTATCAGTTCGGTAGGTCAAGTCACATCTGTGGTCAGTTTCCTTAACCACCAGTATAGTGATGAGATTTTTGTATAATGGTTAAAATTTAGAGGTTACATAGGAAAGAAAGATATATGGGAAATTATGGAGTACCCTAGTAGATACTGATCATTTGAAGTGCATTTTTTACCTTGTATTAGTCTAGAAGCTAGAGATCGACTGGTTGTATCATTTAGAGTAGTGGACTGGGAACCTCAGGATGTGAGTGTCTATACTGTAATAGTAGTTCAGTGCATGGGATTAATATTATAGCCTATGGAATAGGAATAGGCCAGCTACATATTTTACATCCAACACCTAGAGGTACTGAGGATGGACCATTGACTATCTAAGTTACAATTCTTGTAGCTTCCATACTCTCTAGTGGTTTATTGGAAATAAAATATTCTCAGTCATTTATATGTTCTTGATTTTTGAACTGTTTGGGTAGTGTGGTGTATTAAATTCATGGGGTTATATCAATCAATTCACCATTGGGGTATGATTTTACGGTATTCATCATTGTAAGGAATGTCCCATCGAGATTGGTTAGTACCATCTCCTTCATGGAATTTTCTATGCTCAAGATGAAAATTTTTGACATGATATTGGGAATGGACCGTTTTGTTTCATATCAAAATCACAATTATTTTTATCTATTAATTGTATCGTTAACGTCTCTTGATCATGATAATTATGTTCATCTTGAGAAGTGGGATATCCAGGTAGCCTATGTAAATCTAGTACTTCCAAAAATGGATGAGATTACTACCATGGTTGTGAGTCATTTTCTAGATGAGGGGTGAGTGGAGAATTATTTCTTCCCTCTTTAAATGGATCCATTTTTGGAAATGTTTTCTAATGATTTCATAGGGTTTCCTCCTAATATAGATGTTGTGTTCATGATTGAAATGTTTCTTAGAGCTAAGTCAGTTTATATTCCACCATATATAATGGAACGAGAAGAACATCAAGATCTTAGGAATCAGCTGAAGGAGTTAGAGTGTAAAGGTTTCATCTATCTAAGTAAATTACCTTGGGGTTCTCCTATTTTATTTTCCATGAATTTTTATGGAATTTTATGTTTTTTTGTTTATTATCAGAAACTGGACGGAATAAAAATTCAGAAAAAATATCCTCTTCTTTTTATTGATGATATTTTTGACCAGTTGAGAGGTTCCTATATATTCTCTATGATTTATTTGAGATTATATTATCCTCATCTAATGGTTATTGCCTCTAATATGTATCATACTACTTTCAAAAGAATAAATGGAATTTATGAGTTCATTATGATGTTTTTTGGGCTAACGAACACTTATTCTATGTTCATGTCTTTGATGACATTTATATTTTATCTCGAGTTGGATCATTTTTTGGTCATATTTTTGGATGACATCTTAGTGTACTCTCGTATTTTTCGTCTAATTATTTTCACATTAGGTTAACATTACTGTGATTTCCTCATAGTCATTTTTAGGTGGGTGGCTCGAATGAGAGAATGGTGTGCTAACACCTTTCATCCAGCTCACCTCCACACATTGGTGTTGGTTGTAGAGGTTCTTTATCAAGTTGTGTTGATCCAAAATGGTGAAACTTCTTGGTACATGGTGTGGAACATATTGTATTTCCCTGTCTGGTGAGGGGCTAAATGATGATTTTTATGGTTCTTGGGTTAATTTTTTCTTCTATTTGAACTTGTGGGGCCATTGTGACCATTGTGTATTTTTTTATTTATTTTTTCCCTTTCTTGTAATGGGTTTCCTAGTTTACAAATTTTAGAAGATTTTTAATTTTTTATGTTTAATAAAGGGGGCTTGTCCCTCAACATTTTCAAAAAAAATCATAGTGTACACCCAGACTCCTGAAGATTATTCAAAACTTCTTCACATCATCTTGAGTACACTAATTGAGAATCTGGTATACATAATACTATCTAAGTTCCATTTTTTAATAGAAATTTACATTTCATGGGACACATAATCTCAAAAGAAGGTGTGTCAGTGGTTCCCAAGAATTTTTGAGTGGTGGTTTCTTAGGAGTAGTCCAAGAATGTTTTTGATATCCTAAGCTATTTGGGTTGGGGTCGTTATTACCAAAGGTACATCAATGACTTTTATTGATTTGTATCACTTCTTTTAATCCTTACAAATAAGGGTGTAACATTTCAGTGGTTTCGGTCATATGATAATTATTTCTAGTAGTTGAAGAGTAATTTGACCACAACCTTGATCCCGATCATACCATAACTAGGTGAAGAGTGTGTTTTATGATGCATTCGAAATCATTCTTGGAGAAGTGTTGATGTTGGGAGATATATTAACATTGTAAGGATAATGTAATTTGAGGCCACATGAATGAGTCCATCCTACACATGATCTTGATTTGTTTTTAGCGGTTTATTACATAAAATTTTGGTTTCATTATCTTATGGTTGAAGGTTATATTATGTATACCCATCATAACAGCTACGGATATATCTTTTTTCCAGTGTGGTATAAATATTTTATAGTAGAGATGGGTTCAGTATATCCAATACATAAACTTTGATCTAGCTTATACACTGGGAAAAGTTAATAATGTTTTTTATATGTTGATCCAAAATACATAGAACTAGGTAGTCCATGAGTCTAGTTTTGAGTGGAAGATAATGACCTTGTTCATTGTGATGCATATTGGTGTTCAAGATAAGAAGGAACACATGACTCTCATTTACCTATCTTATAATCCCTATATTCCAATATAGATAAGAGTAGGTAGTATGAGGATCTAGATTGTCTAGCGTTGAGGGAAAATTTAAATGTTTTGCAGTTTCCTCTAGATTAGAACATTGATGATGATGAGATCATACAAGTTTATGGACGCATTTTTTTCCTACTTGTATAGATGGGGAGATGATGTATGAGTTTCATGGTTCAAAGTGAAAGGTACACCAATTTTTTTACATAATAAAATTTGATCTTCATTGACAGCATTGGTGTCTAGGAATGAAGAATGATATAATTGGCTTTCTAGCATGATATTTCACCTATCAAAGGGTGATGGCTAAGAATCAATGACCTACTTGTTTTTAAAAACTATTTTCTTTTAGATAAAATAAGTGGGATAATGTAATGATAGATTTTTTTGTGAATTTACCAAGGAATACTCATAAAAAAATGTGATATGGGTGATTTTGGATCAGTTCATGAAGGTAGAAATTTTTTTACTAATTAGGGAATCATTATTGGTATATCAGCTGGGTGACCTATATGTTCGGGAGATAGTATGTTTTCACTGGGTACCTCATAGTATACATTAAGATAGTGATCCACATTTTACATCATTCTTATAGTAATTATTACATAATTGTTTTGTTACTTAGGTTCTTTAAAGAATATATTTATATCTGTAGATCTATGAGTAATTAGAACATATTTTCTATGAGATAAAAGACATATTGAGATTATGGATTCTCGATTTTGGGGTAGCATGGTAGAAGAACTTAGAGATTGTTGATTTCTCCTATATTAATAGTTATCAGGTGATTACTCGGATGGAACCATACAAGGTGATCTATGGTATTCCATGGAGAGCTCCATTGTGTTGAATAGAAGAGGTAGAGTCACATTTTTTTTGGGATTAACTCTCATGGAGGAGATGCCGAAGTAGCTACAATTGATCTAGAATCATTTTTATATAGAAAACATTATATAGAATTAATACACTAACTGATGTCATCAAACCATAATATTTTTATTTGGTGACCATTTATTTCTTTGAGTTTCATTCATATTGTGTCACCATCAAATTTAGAAATATGTCTTGTTGGCAGTGAGGATTGTCAGGACATTTGATATTGTGTAGGGGATCGGTTAAGTAGTATATCGATTGGATTTTCTATAATTATATAGTTCCATGTAATATGTTTTTCATGTGGTGCAGGTTCAATAGTATCACCCCAACACTTATCATGTGATTTATGTTGATAATATTGATCTTGAGGATAATACATCCTTTAAGGAGAATCTAAATCATATTGTGGATCGTAGTAAGAATAATATTCAGGTTATGATAGTGAAATTTCTCCAAGTATTATGGAATCATGGTCCATTTCAAGAAGTGTAATGGGAGAGGGAATATGAAATGTGGTCCTAATGGCCCAATATTTTCACCTTATAGGATTAGTAACTCTTTGGAGTGTGGCTCAAGAATCATTAATTATAAGGTGAGGAGGATGTTGGATCCCGGACATTCAAAGAGGTGAATTTAATTTTTATTTTTCATTAAAATACATTGAAAACGGTGAATGGAAAACTTATCGGAAGTATAGATGGTCTCAAGGGAGTTTCAGGCGCTCAAGACATGAAAAGAGAGAAATGGGGGCCTATACGGCTCATGACGCACAATTGGCGCATTGTTAGTACTAACCTTGTTCTAGGATCATGCATCTAAGAATAGGGAGAGGGTGGTTTTTAAACCATGAAAGGGGGTATAGAAACCATTCATCCTTGGGTTGAGACAATTTCATGGCCTCTACATAATTTTTCAAACCATTCAAATCATGCCTCCCTTGGATAGAGGAGATGATATGGTTGGTTCATGATTTTCCAAACCATATGACCTAACCGTGCGGCCCTTTAAAAGTGGAAGTTTGATGATTTTTCCCTCTTGATACTTATATGATCTAACCCAATTTTCATCTTCATTTTACCCCTAGAAAGAATGTGTCAAATTCAAACCGTCTATACCCCTCCAAGGATCAATCTCCCTCAATTACATGGAATTTTAGGTGTCGTATAGTTCAAATCAAATCTCTAACTAAGTCTATGATTCCTGTTACATATAATGTCTAGAAGATTCCTAGTTTTTTTCTCCTCTACTAAAACATATGAACCCTATTTATAGGGAATTCATAGCTTTGGATTTATAGAATTTTCTAACCCAAATAAAGGGACATGTTTAGGCTAGTGGTTGTGTACATCCCTAATATAGGTGGTTGACAGATTTCTCCCACAAACATGATTTTTTATTGTACATGTAGTTGTTTCATTAAGTTATAATTCTATGTTTTTTTCCTTGACTAGGTAAAGTGATTTTAACCTTAAATTGATTTGTGAGACCCTTAACAGATACCATTGAGATCATTGATGATTTTCATATCATACCAATGGCTATCCATGGGGTGTAAAAATATTTTAAATATTGTATTATGAAATATTAAATGATACAATGAAGAGTTTTTGTGAGTAAAGTAGTGGTAATTCTTTTTTGGAATGTTATAAAGGTATAAAGTGTGGTTCATATTGTCTTCTAAAATTTAAATGGGTAAGGAGATGATTAAGGATATGAGTAGGAAAAGGTAAAAGGGGAATGTTCATGAGGTCAAATAGTTGGAACACTTTCAAATTTTTGTGGTAATAAATAAATGGAAAATTCAACTAGTTATAGAATTGATTTGAAAGTGTTGAATGTAATGAATCATAGAAATATAAATCAATGGAAATTTAAAACTATATTTTTATTGTTTAATAAAATTTCACTGATGATAGTCCATGGAAAATGTGAATAATGGTATCAATATGATGTTGGACTGATGGTACCCACCCCGTGGTTAGACCAGGTTGATGCTCTAGGAACCACTGATGAAATGCATAGTATGGGTGATAGAGTAATTCTATAAGAACAAGTGGTTTCGATACAACATAGGTGATACACTGATGCTCATAGAATGAATTCCTTCAATATGACTTAGGTACCTAGATTGGTTCTCCTAGGTACATAAATTTGAATTTAACTAGTTAATGAACACCCTTGGGACGTGGAATGTTTTTCTCCAATGATTATGGTTAAGACTTTTGGTGAAGTCGAAAAACGTTTATTGGTCGAGTAACACGATAACACCCAATCAATCTAATGAATACTTAATAAAATTTTATCCTGAAACATGTTTCATATATTCCTTATATATCTATTCATTTATACATCCATATACACTATTATTAGATTTTATTTTTCATTATACACTATTGTTGGTGGTGTAATGAGGTTTACTCACACCCTACATTAATCACTAATGGTATCTATGAAGATATTATGTTTTTGGGATTGGATAAGGGAAAGGTTCATGTGATATATGTTTAACATGGGATGGAGCATGGATGTGAGGACCAAATATTCATTCAG
Organism: Viscum album; assembly: GCA_963277665.1. Classification (NCBI taxonomy): domain Eukaryota; kingdom Viridiplantae; phylum Streptophyta; class Magnoliopsida; order Santalales; family Viscaceae; genus Viscum; species Viscum album. Next base: position 308,570,281 of record OY728133.1, on the reverse strand, counting down.
GACCCATTTTAGTGATCCTTTTAAGTGTGTTATTTTTTTTACCCTTTAGAACTTCAAACTATCATGATATTATAGGTTTACTATAACATTTTTTTTATTACATCCCTAGTTTGGGAATTTTTATGGTCTATGGTATTGTTTATTTTTGAATGCTATTGTATATTTTGATTTCCATTTTTTACCATAATAAAGAGTGTGTAGTCTCCCAATGTATCTCTTTAGACCCTATCTACTTATTTTAATTATCTAGTATAAAGGGAGACGTTCCTGAAGTCACATGGAGAACTGTCTCAAGGAAACGGTTTAGTGGTGCCTAGGATAGGATGTTATAAGGTGGTATCGAAGTGGAATTGAATTTTGATTCATAAATATGTATATAAAAAAGGAACATAATTATGTTATTACTTTATTCCACATATAATTATTACTACATATTTAAAATATATACATTTTTTAAGTGAATCATACCTCATCCGTTCATTACAGTAGGGGTATTTCTGTTTTTCTACACCATTATTATTTTCTAAACTCAGTTTTTTTTCATATATTAACATTTATTAATCATTGTAATTAATAAAATATTTCTATGTACTGTATTACCAATCACAATGTACCTTAAAATATGTCTCCACATGATGATTGATAAATACATTCCACATTTATTGGTTTATCATGTGTGCATACATCTATGGTGTGTTTGGGTGTAATTTCCCATTAGCATCTCAGAGATGATATTTCAATAGAATTGAATGAAAGAATATATGGTCCTTTCTAGCAAGAATTAAACAAATCATTCGGATGTAATATAGTATAATTTCACACTTTAAGGGATAATGAAGAGTAAATTAATGTTTCATTGTTATTTTTAGTAAAATAAATAATTTATATCATAATTTTTCCATAATGTCTTCCCAAATTACTTTATCAAACATGAGTGTAAAATATTCCCACATATCTATATCAAAATAAACATGCATTAATTGTGTATGGTTCCCATTCATTTATAAACAATTTTATTTCCTATTTTGATTATGAAGAATATCGAAATGCCTAGTATTACAAAAAAATATAAATAATAAAAGGATCAATAAACATTTTATATTAAATTTTAATCATCAATGGAAATATGTCATTAGGGGATGATATTTTGTTGATGGAATAAATTATATTTCATAAATTTTCAAACATAATACCCAAAATATTTGATATTAGTTTGTTTCAAACACTGTATAATCATTGATAAAAATATGTAATATATATATATATGTTTTGATAGAAAAGTATTATTATATATACCCTAATACTTATCCAATCAAAGAAGTTGATAGGACTATTATTCGCATGGACTATCCTCATGACATAATTTTGATGATATTTAAACACTACCCTATCATAAAAGAATACTCATTAAAACAAAATATAAAATTTATAACATGATTTTTATTTGTAAAATTCTTTACATAGGGTATTATAAATTCCTAAACATTATCAGATGTGGCTAATTTTTTGGGTATCCATGCGTTGAATCTTGAAAAAAATATTATTTGTATATAAATTTTTTTCTAATAGAAACTAATTCTTCCCAAAAACAGAAAATTAATATATAATAAAAGGAATTAAAATACCTCTAATATGGTTAGATTATATAATTTTACCCTACATCATAGGCATTAAGAATATTATGTCATCTATATATTTCTTTTCATACATCGAGGCCAATTTTTCCTCTATTAACTAATATTTCTTTTCTTCCAATGTTATTTTTTCTTTATAAGTGATGTGAGGATTAATGAGTCCAAATTTGTTTTTCACAAGGTTTTCCATTAAAATAGTACTGATTTATATGTCTGCAAAAGAAATATGAATTTTATTTTACTCTAATTAACAATGTAGATCATCTATTTGAAAAATAAAATTACAAAAAATCACATCATCTATACATTTAATACTTAGAAACCAAGCTATTCATGTATGAGTATTTCATATCCATTATCATAGAAAATAATGTTTTTAATGGCATCTCCATACCTTTTATATTAAAAATTAATGACGTTCATGTCACCTTTCAGAACGATTTATCCACATAAACATTTATTGTTAGTAAATGAAAAATTTAAACTTACGGGGTGCAGGTATATTCAAATTGGATTTTTGATAAATTGGTTAATCCTTTATATTTGTTTCATTTTATCTTCTATTTCACCCACATCCCTTTCTCTATCTACAATAACATTCATCGGTTCAAGTCTTTTTCTGTTAATTGGTAATTTTTTTCATAAAAAATAAATGGTAATGAATACCACCTTGTCAAAATTTATTTTTACAAGATTAAGTATCCATTATATGAATGTTAAAATATAAATTTTAACTATATGGGCATACAAATCATCAAGGGGAATATGTATCTCACTACTTGAATCATGAGCTATTTTATTCCTTACTCTCGTGTGAACTTTTTGAAGTCGTCTATTGTATGGAATATATCCTCGGATATTTTACATTGTACCCCCTCACAATAAGTTTATGGATAGGTACAGATAGATATAAATAGCAATAATTTTAACCCAGTATAATATCATTATAATAATGGAATCAGTTTTATACTTGATTTAGATATCAAATAAACATATATGAAAAAATTTGTTACCACTGGTAAGGAAGAACTTTTAGGGGAATGAATCTCTTCAATGATTGTGGGGGGTGAGGTTTCTTCGTATAGTGTTTTTTTATTTTGTTTCTTCTCTTATATATATTCAAATAATGTTATCTAAAAACTCGGATTTCCAGGTATGGTTTTTTTATAGAGTGGTTATTCATGTCTTCAACTCATCCATTTTATTATCATTATCCCCTTATAAATTTGTTTCCTAAAAATATGTATGGGGTGACACCCTAAAACCCAAACATATGATGCAACCATATTTTTCTGGATACTTCAAGGTCATTGATAGTAGTCATTCATTAGGTACAACTGATGATGATTCCTTTGTCTGAACAGGATTAAAAAGATTAATGAAATATGTAATCATTATTATGTAATAACTATTTAAAGAAGAAAAATATTTTATTTCATAAATAAACATGATTTCCATACTTTTTTGGGTTTTAATATATTAGTATACAATATTTATTTACACAATCCACATTCCATAACACATGATATGTGTAGGATCCCAAGCTTTTGATGAGGTGTGTTTAATTTAAATTTTGGTTAAACTACTATGAAAATGGTTAATGATAAGATTCTCAAGCGTAGGGAGGGTCCCAACCCTGGACCTGCCAGTTGTGGTGCCATCTTCAGAGACTCAGTTGGGCAGTGTCAGGGCTGCTTCTTTGTTGGTTGTGGTCACTCTTCTTCTCTGGAGGTGGAAATGTTGGGGGTCATTCATGCTGTTGATTTTGCGCACCAAAGAGGTTGGAGAAAGCTCTGGATAGAAAGTGATTCAACCACTATCATTCATGCCATCTGGAATGGCAACATCAATCTGGCCTGGACTCTTACCACATGATGGATGAATTGTCTGAATTTGCTTCACGGGATGGACTATATAGCTACTCATGCCTACCGGGAAGCAAATGCTGTTGCTGATGCTCTTGCCAACAAAGGAGTTCATCAACACATGACTTGGATGGACTCTATTCCTTCTGATTTATTTTACCTTCTTGATAGAGATTGTAAAAAAATCCCATCTTTTCGCCTCTTGTAACCCTGTTTTAATTATCAATAAATTGTGCTATGGTCTTTGACCAAAGAACTACCATTAAAAAAAAGGGAGGGTCCCAAGAGTTTTTTTGGGGATCAATACATAAATAGAGGTAAATGGGGGGTTTGAAATGCATGGAACACTATTGGGGAATGGTTCGTACTAACCATGTTCCTAGACCATGTTTCCAATAGGAGGAAGGTTCATGGTTTGTAAACAATGCTAGGGGAGTCTAGAATCCATATTTACTTGGATAGAGTCAACTACATGGCCTCCACATAGTTTTCCATACCCTATAGGATCCCCAGAAAACCATTCAACTCATGCCTTCCAAGTATTGGGGAGACCACATGGTTGGTCCTGTCTTGAAAAACCAAGCATCCTAAACATATAACCATGTTAAATTTTTAGTTTGATGATTTCCCCACCTAATAATTCTACACTCTAACCCACTTTTCTTCCCCATTTCATCCCCAAAAATATTATGTGCGAACTAAACCATCCCAAACTCTCCAAGGATCAATCTACCTATATTTTTAGGCATTTTAGGTATTTCATACTGTGAATTGAAACGCTGAGTAATTTTTTAAGTACCCTTTCCTCTAGTTTTTTGAAGTTCATGGTTGGATATCTTTTCTTATTCTAAAATATATGAAACCTATTTCCAGGGAATTATTATATTTGGTGTTAGAGGTGTTTTTTTCAAATCAAGGGCCAAGGTTGTGGGAGTGGTTATCCATGACCCTATGATAGGTATTCTACAATATTTATCATATGATCATGATGTTTCATTCTGTTTGTAGTTGTCCCATTGCACTATCATGCTATATATTTGTGTCCCTAATTTTTAAAAGTGACTTTGTTCTTAAATATAAGTGTTATGGACTTCATGAACCCTTTTCATTCCATTCATGATTTTAAAATTGGGCCTATGGCTACCCTTGGCGTGTGTCAATACTTTGAAACTTGTATAATGAGCTTATAAATGTTAAAATAAAGAGTTTTTTTAGTAAACTCATGGTAATTATTGTTTGGAATATTAGCATGGTAAAATTGGTAGTTTCTATTTAATTGGAAAATTTAACTATGTAATGGGGTGATTATTGATAAAAGTTTTTAATGGTAAATGGGACATTTTCAAGTGGTTAAATAGTTGGAACAATGTCAAATGGTTTTGGTTAAATTTAATATTAAATGGGACTAGTTATGGAATCGAGTTGAAAGTGTTGTATGTAATGAACAGTGGAAATATTGATGAATGAAAAGGTTCACCATTATTGTTATTTTTTGACAAAATTTCACTAATGATGAACCTTCCATAATGTGAATAATGGTATCAATGGGATGTTAGACTGATTCTATAAGGACCCAGCCTTAAATATTATATAATCTAAATATTTATAATACATTTCACTTATTTATAGTTCCAAAGATATTTTCCATTTAGAGTTTTGGAAAGTTAGGATTAAACTCATACATATCAACCCAAAAGAATACAAAGTGGGTACCGTTAAAATGGTATATATTTCTTCCAAAATATTATTTTTTTTTAACTCAAAACAACAACATGATTTCTTTGAAAAAACTTTATAACATTTAACTCGACTTCATTATTTCTATTACACATTCTTATAACCTATGAAAAACATTTAAAAGCATGTAATAAGAATAAAAATATCATTAGGGGATATAAAAAAGATGGAAAGAAACCATTAGTCCATGAAAAATTTTAAGTATATGAAATCATTTTCACAAAGACATACTTATCAACCTTATATACTTAAATTATAAAAAATAAGATTTACATAAAGCGTTAGAGAAAATATAAAAAACTATAAAGTTATATTTTGAAATTATTATATTTTAACCCTTGTGGCAACCTTATGATTTTTAACCCTCACGTCTACCTTACAATGTAACCCTCACGGCTAGCTTGTGGTGTAACCATCATAGTTACACTTAGAGTTACCATACGACCGACCTCCAGATTATACATACCAAATGAATTGTAAAGAGATATATTTCCAACCCTTGATCATAAAAAATTCCCAAGAACAAGAACATAATCATAAAACATTAATAATTACATAAAAGAATTGATTTTGGATTTTGTAAAATAGAATTTTAAAATATATTTTTTAAATAAAATGACCTTACAAATATCATATAATTGAATTGAGAATTGATAGAAATAGAATAATATGTGTATAAACTGTAAATACACATAATACACCATAATATGGATTAAATTAATTACCCAAATGATCTTAGTACCATATAATTAATGAAATATAAGGTTAACCAAAATAATGGAAACTGGGTTAAGAACTCCCTTACCTCGGGTTAGTACTACTTAAAACTTCTTTAAACCTCGTGTAGAATGGTTAAAATAGTGATATTAATATTTTATAGAAACATATTCATTTTATAACACCTTACATGATCATTTTATAACATCTTTGGACCCATTTATAAATATTATTTTGTTATTTCAATTATTTCGGGTGCTTGCTTCACATGATTTCCATGGTCGGTTCGTAAAGCATTTTCTTGTTGAATAAAATAGAAACACCAAAAGTGGAATGAAATGGTGTTAATATGTTTGATTAATTTTAAATTATTTCATAATTTGTTTTAGTTATATGGTATGAGGATGAATCATTATATAAATCATTAGTGATATTCATTTAGAACATTTTGGAGATTCTTCGATAATCACATACTTGTTTCATCATATAACTTTGATATTATGCATATAAGTTAATTATAGAACATAATAGAAGTAATATAACACAATTTATATAAAAATAACCATTAAAATGGGTTTTCAATATGATTTTGAGGAATTAATGTTAATTTAAGACACATTTTCCACGATGTTGGTAAATCGACACATCACAAGTGATCTTTTTATTGTTTGAATAAGAGGAAGTGAAGATGAAGAATGATAATGAATTTTTACCTAAAAATTATAAAAATACAGAATATATATAATACTTGAGCATTTATGCCTCTTGGATAAGGGGTGAATAGAGTATTAGAAAATAAAATAATTGAAAAGAAAACATATTAAAATGAATGAGGATATTAACCTCTTGATCTCTTCTCTTTGAGATCCTCCTTAAGGCCTTTGGTTTTGGACTTTTTGTGTGGACCAATAGGTCTTGGATGTAAAGAAGGGACTTTGGAAGGGGATTGGGTAGAATTTAAAAAATGATCAAATCATGAGATGTGTGATAGGAAGAGAGGGTGAGGGTTGTATTTATAGTGAATGTGAGGGAGTTTTTAATTAATTTCGAAGGAAGAGTCATTACTGGTATTTGAAAATTCGTGGACATTACCATGGTTTTTGACCATGGTATTGGCCACTTGGGATACCTTAAGTCATATTTTAATCCTCAAGAGTTGACCAGAATGATTACATCCTTATTACATCAATATGATGTCATTAAACACACTAAAAACTCAAAACTCTATTTTTTACTATTCCCCAAAAATTCAACTATCTCAGAAAAATCCTAAAAAACACCCTTACCATTTTTCGATGTGTAGAATTTAAAAAAAACTCCATTTTTTGAAAATAATTTCCCCAATATGATTTATTTAAATTTTCAATAAAACTCATAATTTATTCGAAAAATAACAATTTTAAAACTATAACTCATTTTATGTCACCTTGAAAAATTAATCAATATCTCACTATCTTATAACATTATGAAAAAAATATGATTTACTATTCATAAAATTCATGTTACTATTCATATTAATATTTATAAGGAAATGTAACTATTCACCAAAAAAAAGTTGGGTCTATCAGACTCCAAATAACTTACTGATCACAACCGTAGATGTCCATTTTTTTAATTCAAATCACATAACTGGATAAATTATGTTTGACAGATAGTTTATAACTATATCCTTAAAAAAAGTTTCATTATTTAAAGAATCAATGTTTCATGCCTTTCATTTTCAATTTTTTTTTCAAAAACTTGGGTTGTTACATTCTCCCCACCTTCTGGAAATTGTATCCTCACAATTTTATTTACTTATTAAACAAGTGAGGGTAACTTTCCCTCATACCATTTCTATATTCCCATGTTTCTTATTCAAGCATTTGGTTCCTCTACAAAACAGTTACCTAGTGGATTACCTTATTTTAAAACACTTGTGCTCTACAATTAACAATTTGAAGAGGTTTCTATTCATAAGAAAGAAACGGTTCCATCTGAATTGCTTCTGGGCTCAAAACATGAGATGATTCTAGCACATACTTTATCAAAATAGAAACACGAAAACCAATTTGTGCCTAGGATATACTTAGATGAAAATATGCTTGGTAGGAAAATGGTTCTACTTTCTATAGGATTTCATAAGGTCAAATGAATCATATACTTGGTTTCCTTTCTTACCAAAACACACAACACTTTTACAGGGAGATATTCTAAGAAAAACATGATCACCTACCTTGAAATAAAATTCTTTACTCCTACTATATTCATAACTTTCCTTCCTACATCTATTTTTTCTCATGTGTTTTTGGATCATCTTCACTTTATCAACCACTTCTTCTAATAATTTTTGTCCCATCAACTTCCTTTCCTGGAATCATCCCAAAATGATGGAGTTCAACACCGCTTCCCATATATTGCCTCAAAAGGTGCCACCTATATACTTTAATGAAAACTATTATTATAAAATAACTCAACTAAAGAAATATGTTGATCTTAACTTCCCTGGTAATCAATTGAACAAGACCAAATTATATCCTCCAAAGTTTGAATCATCTATTATAACTACCCATCTGAGTGAGGATGAAAAGTTGTACTAATATTTAATTTTATTCCCAATAACACATAAAGGCCTTTAGAAAAGTTAGAAGTGAAACTGGGATCACAGTCAGATACAACAGAAAGATGAACTCCATGTAACCTGAAAATATCTTTAAGGTATATTTGAGAAAGAATATCCCAAGAAATAGTACCTTGAATTAGAAATAAATGAATGGATTTAGTCATTCGATCAACAATAACCCAGATTTCATTGTTACCTTGATAAGTCTTTGTTAGTCCCAAAACAAAGTCCGTGGATATATTTTCTCATTTCCACTATGGCACCGATAAAGGTTGAAGCATCCCCTTTGGTAACTTCTTCTCTGCATTAACCTATTGACATGTCACACATTTCAGGAAAAAATATGCAATATATCTTTTAATTTCATCCCACCAGAAATACTCTTGAGGGTCTCTATATATCTTTGTGCTGCCCTGATGAACTGAAAAAAAGAACTATTATATTATCACAAAAAACTCTTTCTTCAGATGAGAATCACATTACACACCCAATCTTTTTTCAAATCTAAAACACAATCTTCATCAAAGTTAAATTCTAGAAACTTGAATATTTTAAACAATTCTATCTTTTTCTATAGATCCTTGTCTGCCTTTTGTGCTTTCTTATTTCTGTCTGACAAAGATGACTACACTAAAACCTGAAACAAAATAGAGGAGTTTCATAAACCAACAACTTCTAAGACAAAATTCATCAAATCATTAATCAAAGGGTATTGTTCCAGTCGTAACATGGCCAATGATTCATGATGTTTTAGACAGAAGTTATCTTATACTTTATTTTCATTTCCAGGAAGGTAATTGATTGTGCAATCATAATCCTTTATTAATTCAATCCATCTTCTCTGCCTCATGTTTAATTCCATCTGAGTGAATATTTACTTTATACTTTTATGAACAGTATATATTTTACATTTGGATCTATATAAATGATACCTCTAAATTTTAAAATAAAAAAACCATATCTCCTAAATCCAAATCATGTGTGGGATAATTTAACACATGATGTTTTATTTTTATTGATGCATAATAAATTACCTGATCAATATACATCATAATACCACTAAATCCCTTTAATGAATCATCACTACAGATGATAAACTCACAATTTATATAAGGTAGGTCCAAACTGGATCATTCACAAATGTATTTTTCAATTCCTGAAAAAAATCATCACGTTATTTTTATAGATGAATTTAACTACTTTTTGAGTTAACATAGATAGTGGACTAGATAACCACGAAAATCTTGAAACAAACCTCATGTAATAGCCTAACAAACAAAGAAAACATCAAATATCAATTATATTTTTTGTTCTTGGACATTCTTCAACATCTTTAATTTTAGCAGGATCAACAGCTATGCCTTCTTTAGAAATAATGTGACCAAGGAAAAAAAAATTTGCAACCAAAATCTAGAAATGTTGAATTTTCCATATAGTTTCTTTTCTTCTATGGTTTGAAAAACATCCCTTTTGTGTTTTCCATGATCCTCTTTAATTTTAAAATATACTAGAATTTCATTGATAAAAACAACCCAATATTTATCCATGAACTCATGAAATATTATGTTCATAAGATCCATAAATATAGCAGGTGAATTAGTTAACCCAAATAATATAACGATAAATTCATAATTACCATTTCTAGTTGGAAAATTCTTTTTTGGAATGTCATCCTCCTTCAGCTTCAATTGATGGTACCCAGATCTCAAGTAGATCTTGGAAAAATACTAAGATCATTGGTGATAATCAAACAAGTCATCGATCTGAGGAAAAGAATACATATTCTTAACAGTAATGTTATTAAAATCTCTATAATAAATTCAATTTCTCATGTAACCATCTTTTTTTATGAAAATAAAAGGATCTTCCCATAGTGAGGTTCTTGGAAGAATGAATCCTTTAAAAAGAAACTCTTGCAATTGATTTTTCAATTCAAGAATTTCCATTTTATCCATTTGATAAGGGGGTTTGGAAATTAGATTAGCATCAGGAACTAAGTCAATTTTGAATTCAACATCCCAATTATGTATAACACCGAGTAACTCATCCGAAAAAACAAAAAGGTATTCATTTACCACTAGCACATCTTTAATATGAAAAGCTTCCTTATTTTCAATAATATGAGAAAGATAACTTTCATTTCCACATTTCAATTGTTTCTCAGATTCTTGATATGTTATCAATTTTATGGCTTCATTATTATATACAAACTGAAATTCTTTATGAAAAACAACTACTTCAGCTCTACAATAAATCTTAGCATGATAAATAGAAAATAAATCCACACCCAGAATGACATCAAAATCTACTAAATAAAAAACAAAAAGGTTTTCAAGTAATTCCTTTGCACATATAACAACAATAATATCTTTAAAACTATTTTTTGATGTAACATTTCCTCTTGGTTTTTTAATAATATGGTCTCGTCTCATTTATTGAGGTGTTATTTCCAATTTAGCAAAAAAATCTCAAAAATAAAAGAATGTGTAGACCTTGTATCAAACAATACATTAGAAAAATATGAGTAAAAAAAACAAAGTACTTGATCCCACTTTATTGGATGTCTTGACATCTTCTAACAGATTCACAAAGGATCTCACTATACCTTTACACTTATAGTATAAAGTATTTCCATCACTCAGATCTTTCGTTGGGAAGGCATTTGCAGAATGACCCATCTCCCCACATTTGAAACACATTACATTTTTCTTATCAGTATTAATATAAGGATGATTTTCACTAAAATATATAGCCATATGTCTAAACTTACCACATAAAAAACACTTCCCAGTGTTGTTAATACATTCCCTAGGGTGGTTTTTACCACACATTTTACAAACAGGAAACTATAATTTCTTACCATCAAATTTATTTGATTGATTTTTAACCATAACTTTTCATCTAGGCCTCTTCTTTTGCTTTTCGTCAAAGTACACATGGTCATAAAAAAACTCCATTTATATGCTCTCATCACATCGAAAAAGTTTTTCATAAATTTTAAACTTATAAGAATTAAACTCCTTTTGATATATTGGATTCAATCCTGAGTAAAACCACTGATTTTGTATCAAGATCCGGAATAATATTTGGAGCATACCTTGTAAGTTGGGTGAATTTTTATTCAAAAATGACCACTAAATATTCCTTATTTTTCCTTAATTCAAGAAATTTATTCTCTATCCTCAGTAGAACCACCTTGGTAAAATATTTTTCAAGTAAAACACTTTTAAATTCATCCCACTTTAGGGCGTCAATATTTTCTTTATCCCTAATATTCTTGGCCATTGACCACCAGTGATAAAATTCACCTTCAAAATGATAAATGGAAAGACTATAATTTGATTATATAAATATACCATAACATCAAATATCTTTTCAAGGTATTTAATCCATCTTTCATCTACTTATGGGTTAGAAGATCCACTAAAAGTAAGAAGGTGTTGCCTCATAAAATATTCCACTATCATCATGATAATTTTCAGTATCTATAGTTATTATACTTAATAAATTACAATTACATTTATATCATGTGTTATCTGATCCATTACTATCATAAAATTTATGGTTCTTATTCCCATCATTCCTGGTTGCGGATTTGAAAATATATCAGCCTCTCGGTTCCTTCCAACTTCAGCTTCCCTGTTTCTTCTATGGAAAACCATTCTGAAAAAACATATCTTAGATGAAGTAAAATGGAAATATTTAAATTATATACCATTTCAACATAAACATAAGGTCAAAAACATTTATGTTATTCTATTAACATCATCCTAACCCATAATGTTATCTAAACCGTGCTTTGATACCAACTATAAGGACCTGTCCTTAAACATTGCATAACCGGTCAATTTCAACTAGATTTAACTTTTTTACAATCCCAAATATATTTTCAATTTAGAGTTTTGTAATTTTAGTAAAAAACACATACATATCAACCCACAAGCATACCAATTGGGTACTATTACAATAGTATCCATTTCTTCCAAAACAAAAAATTTTCTACTCAAAACAACAACATGATTTCTATGATAAAACATCATAACATTAAACATGACATTATTATTTCTATTATACATCCTTATAAAATATGAAAAACATTTAAAAACAAGGGATTATGATAAAAATATTATTAAAGGATATAAAAAAAGTAAAGAAACCATAGTCTATGAGAACTTATAAGCATGGGAAATCCATTTCACAAATACATACTTCTCACCCTTATATGCTTACTTTGTGAAACATGATATTTCCATAAATTTTTATAGAACATATATAAAACCATAAAGGTATATTTTGTAATTAATTACTTATATTGTAACCCTCATGACTACCTTATCATTTGTAACCCTCATAGCTACCTTACATTGTAACCCTCATTGTTGCCTTATGTTGTAACCATTGCATTTATACTTGGAGTAACCATACAACCGAACTCCAACTTAAAATTAACCAATGAATTGAAGGGATATATGGGTCCCACCCTTCATCATAAATAATTCCCAATAACCAGAACATAATCATAAAACATTCATAATTTCATAAAAACATTGATTTTTAATTTTGTAAAATTGAATTTTAAAAGAGAATTTTTAAAGAAAATTCCCTTGAAAATATCATATAATTGAAGATAGAATTGATAGAAAGAAAGTAATATGTGTATAAAATATAAATGAACATAATAAAACATAATATGAATTAAATTAATTACCCAAATGAACTTAGTACCATATAATTACGGAAATAGAAGGTTAACCCAAAGAATGGAAATTAGCTTAATAACTCACTTACCTCGGGTTTGTCTTACTTAAAACTTATTTAAAAATACTGTATAATAGTTAAAAGAGTATTATTAATATTTTAATGAAATATATTCTTGTTTATAACACCTTATATGATCATTTTATAACATCATTCGACCCATTTATAAATATTATTTTGTTATTTCTCTTGTTTCGGGTGCTTGCTTCACATGATTTCAATGGCCGGTTTGTAAGTGTTTTTCTTGTAGAATGGAAGAAAGACTCCATGAGTGTAAAGAAATGGTGTTAATATGTTTCCATAATATTAAATTATTCTATAAATTATTTTGCTTATATGTTATGAGGATGAATAATTAAATAAATCATTAATGATATTCGTTTAGATCGTTTTACTGGTTCTTTGATAATCAAGAACTAGTTTCATCATATACCTTTAATATTATGTGTATATGTTAATTATAGAAAATAAGAGAGGTCATATCATAAAAATTAAAAAAATTAAACCATTAAAATTGTTTTACATCAATTTTTTAAATAATTAATTTAAATTTAAGACACATCATCCATGATGTTGGTAAATCGACACATCACAGATGGTGTTTTTATTTTTAGAATATGAGGAAGAGGAGAAAAAGAATGATGATGATGAATTTTTACATAAAATTGATTTAAATCCATACTATATATAATACTATATCTTTTATTCCTCTAGGATAATGGGGTTTAGTAGAGTATAGGAAAAGAAAATAATTAAAAATAAAACACATGAAAAAGAAATAGGATCTTTACCTCTTGATCTCTTCTCCTTGAGATCCTCCTGAAGGCCTTTGGTTTTAGCCTTTTGGTGATACAAGAAGGTATAGGATGTGGGAAATATCATTGGTAATGGGCTTGGTAATAATTTAGAAAATTTTAAAATATTTATAGGTGTGATAGGAAGAGGGGTGAGGGTGGTATTTATAGTGAATGTGAGGGAGTTTTTAATTAATTTCAAAGGACACCTCATTAGTGGTATTTAAAGAACCCAGGGCTTGCCCATTGTTTTTACACATGGTATTAAACAATTGGGACACATAATATCATATTTTAATCCTCAGGAGTCTACTAGAATTTTTACATCATTATTACATCAATATGATGTCATTAAACACAGAAAACACTCAGAACTATATTTTTACTATTTGCTGAAAATTCAATTGTGCCATAAAAATCACAAAAAAAACACCCAAAATTTATTTTGATGTGTAAAATTAAAATATAGACGCGATTTTTTGAAAATATTTTCCTTAATATTATTAATTTAATACTTAAATAAAATCATAATTTATTCAAAAAATAACAATTTTAAAACTATAACTGATTTTATATCACCATGAAAAATTAATCAATATCTCATTATCTTATAACCTTAAGAAAATAATAATAATATAATTTACTATTAATAAGGGTCATATTACTATTCATATTAATATTCTTAAGTTTATGTTAATATTCAAAAAAACACATTGGTTCTATCACACTCTAAATAACTTACCGATCGCAATTTTAGAAGTCCGTTTTTAGATATTCAAATTATTGAAGTGAAAAAATTATGTTTAACAGCTATTTTATAACTACATCCTTAAAAAAAGTTTCAATATATAGAGACTCAGTGTTTCATGCATTTCAATTTTTATTTTTATTTTCAAAACCTTTGGATGTTACAGATGCTCCTCACCCTATGGTTGGACCATATTGATGTTCTAGTAACCATAGATGGCATGCATGGTATGGGTGGTAGACCGATTCTCCAAAAATAAGTGGTTTTGTTATGGAATGGGTGTTATAATTATTCTCCAAGAACAAATGAATTTTACATGACTCAGATCATTATACTAAGGTGTCGAGGTACATTAATTTGAATTCAATTGTTTAATAAATTTCCCTATAACATAGATTGTTGTTAACCAATTAATATGGTTCAAAAGACCGTCATGGCTAAAGCAGGTTTGGTTGGTCAGGTAACATGATGGGATCCAAGCGCTCAAATGGTAACTTCATAAAAATTTATTTTGAAATATTTTTCATATTTTACTTTTTTTATCAGTTCTTTGATAATTCTACAAACACTATTATTCAACTGAAAATTTCTATAGACACTATTGGTGGTGGCCTACTAATTTTTACTCTCACCCTACTCAGGACACTGATGGTAACTAAGTAGACTTCATGGTTCCATATTCAGTGTAACACCCGGGACTTTTATGTTATATAAATCATCAAAGGAATCTTTTTCTACACAACACTTGCTTGGCTTGCTTTACACGCAATCGCAACCTTCCTCGATAGCTTGCGTCGTACGCAATACCGAGTTTCACTAAACAACAATATGCTATTAAAACTAGCCGTTATGAATAGTAATAACCACTTTTTGAAATTTTATAAATTTTATTTTTCAAAATGGACTTCATTTTTGGACTCAGAATATCGAAATTAGCCTAGGGTGAAATTTTGGTATTTTTCTGAAAACTTTCAATTTTTGATGAATAGTGAAACCACTAAGTGGTAGGTTAAAAACTGAATTTTGCATAAAACTTAATTTTACCGCTTCTGTGATTGGAATTTCGAAAATCCGAGAGACACGGTTAATATCAAGGACTAAAATGTGGTTCAATGAGATGAAAATAATTTTTTGGTGAATAGTAACTTTTTACTTTTTTTACCACGGTTAATAGTAAATAGGGTAACTAAGGGTAAATATTATATTAATATTACCCTAACACATGTCCCAATTCTATTGGACAAGTGTAATTCGACCAAAAACAAACTTAGGAATAAAATATGACCATTTAGGCCCACTTGGATTAGATCTGGACATTTATAATTAATTTATTTAAAGAAGGGTTAAAATAGTTAAAATCAAAGTTTAATAAGTAAATAATTTTTAATATGGGGTTATACATATGATAAATTCAATTGTAAATATTCATTAGAAAGCTAAAACGATTTCCTACCTGATGATATTTTATTTGTAATTTTTAGACATCAAATAATTTAATTTATTTATGACACAAAGATGATGCAGTAATTATCTTATTAATGAAATATTGACATAACTGATGTTATAAACACCAAAATAAATGTAATTTGAGACTTTTTATGAATTCCACTAATTTTCTAGGTTACTATGATATATTAGTGTTGATTTAATCAACTTGGTTCGAACATATAATTCTGTTATGACTTTCACAAAAATCATATATCAAATAGTGTCAAAATTGACACAAAATAGTTTTTAAATCAAATATTATATTATTAATTGTTATTGTATTCCTAAAAATCTAAGGTTCGGCCAAATGACTTAGATAAGGATATATATATTAATAATAAACAATTTGGGGTTCGTTTGGCATGTTATAGTAAGTTTATTAACCATATAGTGAAAGAAAACAAAAAGACATGGTAAAAGTTAAATTATTTAACTTAGTGTTAAATCTAATTGATAAGGTTAAAATAATATCCTAAACTTGTCTAAATTCTATTGGTTGATAGGATTTCGACCCATCCCCACTTTAGCTTCGAAATAAGACCCTTTGGAACCATTATAAACCGATTTTGACTTTAATATAAAATAATATTTTGAGATATTCCTAAGGTGCCCCTCTCCTCCCTTATAAAAGGGCACCTCCTCCCCCTCCTCCTCACACCAAATTGAGCACTCAAGCTCGGCCAACCCCTGCCCTTTTCTCCCCTCCACTTCCCTAGAATAGTCCTAGAGGTCCTGGTCTTCTCCAAAGACCACTCTTAGTTCCTTAAGTGGAGGATTCAAAGAGGCGTTCCAAAGAAGAGGTAATATCCATTACCGATCTTTTCAATTTCTTTCTTCTTCAACTTCTTCTTCTTTAGTTGTTTCATGATGAAGTAATAACATCAGTATTACATACATACTGATATGTTATTATAAATATGAAACAACCCTAATTCACCTTCTATCCATCCTACGGAAAAATGAAATCACCGCGCGTGCGTACGTACGGAATACCGTCTCCACGCCGTGGTGTAATCTATATTCCACCATCACTTTACAAGGATGGGTATAATGGTGTAATGAGTAACTATTTATGATTATTATGAAGTAATATTGATACTGAAATAATATATATATACTCCAATACAATTCCACGATCATAGGAACGATATCATCACTCGTGCGTACGTACGGAATACCGTCTCCACGATGTGATGCGACTCGTTCTACATGATCTTCATTTCATAATGATTATATAAATGAATTGAATGAATGAATATGGTATATAATACACTAATACCATTCTTGAAATGAAGTATCTATAACCTAAAGATAAGAATAAGAATTTATTCGACAAAACACGCATAAGAACAAAAAGTTATAAAGACCCGAGTAACAAGTAACAATGAAATATTACTAACAAGAAGCTAATAATATGACCATATATGATATCATATCAATATGTATGATTCTGGAATAAGTCAATAACATTATTTAAACCATTATACAGGAGCTTCGGACACATACAAGGCAAATTGGACCTAAGGTAAGGGAAATATCACAATCTCATTTTTATCCGAGATTGTTTATTCGTAAGTATTTACTGGGGTGTATTTTATCATCCACATCCATGTTCCCTCAATATGTAATATTGTTTCCATCCACTTGAAATAGTTTAAATCGAATTTTACCCTTAGGTGAGTTTTTAGTAAAGAATATGAAAGGAATCTTTTGTCGTTTTTCCGTACGAGGTACTTTTTGACTTTTCCGACAAAAGTACGAAGAATGTTTTTTTTTAACTTATACGGCATGAATGGATTTTTAAAACATTACTTCAAAGAAGCTTCCTTTACAAGTTTTCAAGTTTATTTTTAATCTACTTCATTTATTTTAAAGTTGTATGACATGTTATGAAAGGAAAAATGTTTTTGAAGAAGAAAGGATATTTTCCTCAAGAATTCAATTCAAGTGTTTTATCAAAATTATTTTCCATCTAAGATAATAAAGGGTTCTGTTTCTATCCATATTTTTACATTGGTTTGACTATGTTGTGATGGAATTATGTTTATGAATTCCTTTATCATATATGAATTGATTTATGATGTCATGATGTTTCAAGAATCCCATTTTTGTTACATGTGTTATGCGATGATGCATGTTTTATGATTATGTGGCACACATAAGAAAGGATTCATTATAAGATGGGTGGGACCTATATCTCCCTCCAATGCATTGGGTAAAGATTTTATATCTCATGAGATAGACATGGCTGGAACGGAAGGTTATTTCGGTTCAGTGATACAGGACTGAAACGAGGAGTGAACTCGGTTCAGAAAGGGACTTTGTCCACTAAGATAGTCTTGGCAATGAGTCATGACTAACAAGAAATGATCTCCATGATTATGTGTGCATGCCACAAAGTTTCAAGTTTTATGTTATGATTTTGGGGATCTCATTTTCACTTCTATGATTTATTCCATGTTAAGATATTATGATCTCTTTTGCAGGTTTTGATTTTCATAAAGATATGATATGATTTTTATTTCCTTTATTTGCCCTTGCTGAGCATTTGAGCTCACCCTTTTATGTTTTCTTTTCCCCAGGTCAGGAAGATGGATATTAAGTAGAATATGCTAAAAGGGACCCTAGATATGATGAAATAAATGGGAGACACTGTAGAAGATTTATGAACCAGTTGTTTATGTTTCCCAGTTTCTAAAGACACTATACCTATACGGTCCTTTGTGGTTTTGTCATATGTTGTAATAAGTGTGCTTCAATTTTGAAGTATTAACAATGTATGTAAAGTATGGGTCGTTATAGTTGGTATCAGAGGAAAGGTATAGTCAACCTTTGGAAACTAGGATGTGAAAGCCTTAGTAAGAACCCTAAGAATAAGTCTAAGCATAGAACACAATCTTAGAAATGGCCATGAATAACCTAGGATAAGACCATAAGCATGAAAATTTTATTCTTGAATTATGTGGTTTCCTATTATAATTAGTGTTGCTCACACTATTCTTCTTGGTTTTAGTCAATGGCTGGAACCCGAAGGAACCGTGTTAATGCGGAATGCGATGGGCAATGCAATGATTGTCCCCCTGAGCAACCAAACGATATGGGAGCTGGAATGCAAAATCTTGTAGCCATGCTCACACAACTTTCTCAAGCTATGAATCATGCAGGATTTCCAAACGAGCAAAGGAGGGAGCAAAATTCTGTTGAATTCTTCATTAGGCAGCGTCCACCTTCTTTCAGCGGGTCTACTGATCCATTAGTTGCTGAACAATGGATTAGTACTACTGAAAAGATATTTTCAGTTCTTCAATGTTCTGAGCATGATAAAGTCATCCTAGCAGTGTATCGTTTGGAAGGAGATGCGGATCAATGGTGGAATCTTGTTAAGAATACGAGGCAAAGGGATGAAATTGAGTCTATGGAATGGGACGAGTTCAAGAACTTATTTTTCAATAAGTACTTCCCTCATATTCTCCGAACAAAGATGGAGAAAGAGTTCCTTGAACTGAAGCAAAGGGATGATGAATCTGTTAGTACCTATGAAGCAAATTTTACAAGACTTGCAAGGTACGCTTCTGGTATTATTATCCAACCTGAGAGTAAGATCGATCGATTCTTTAGTGGCTTAAAACCAAGTCTTCGAAGGGCGTTAGCCATAAGGGACTTCAATAGCTACGAAGAAATCGTTCGATGTGCTCTCAAAGTCGAGATGGAGATTGGAGTAACACATCAGTCACATGGGTTTGATAAGAAGAGGAAGATGGAATTCAAAGAAAAATCTAAAGAGCACACGGAAAAGAAGATGAACTTTCCCTTATGCTCAAAGTGTGGAAAGAAACATGGAGGGAGTTGTCTTAAAGGGACAAGTAAATGTTTTAAATGTGGAAAGGAAGGTCATCGGGCATTTGAATGCCGTGATAATGGGAAGAAGATGTCTAATGACGCAAACAAAGGAAGGGATACACAGAATGATCCTACTACACTTCAATGTTTCAAGTGCAAGGAGATGGGGCATTATGCCAATCAATGCCCAAATCCAAGGGTTGATGATGATGGTCGACGTCAACAAAATCTTAAGGCTAAAGACAAAGGAAAGTCACATGCAATTTCTATCAGCGATGTGGAGTACGATAACGATGTGGTGAAAGGTACACTTACCATCCATTCTAAAGTAGCAAATGTTTTATTTGATTCTGGATCCACCCACTCTTTTATTTCTAAAGAATTTTCTAAGGGTATCACCGTATTACCTCAATAATTAGATGTTGAGTTAGCTGTGACAACACCTAATGGCACATCAATCGCATCAAAAGTTTATAATTCTTCTCCGATCGAAGTTTGTGGGAAAGTGCTTCCTGCAAATCTTGTGATCCTTCCTTTAGTGGAATTTGATGTGATTCTTGGCATGGATTGGCTTTCTCTACATGGAGCTCATATCAATTGCCAAAGAAGGGAAGTCACATTTCATATTCCAGATCAATCTACGATTTTATACCAATGCAAGGATGAACATAACCTTCCAGTGGAAATTTCATCCATCTTATGGGTATTGATTCCACTAAATGAAGGTTATTTATCTCAAATGGTTGGTGAGAAACTCACGATTAAGAATATGCCCATTGTACGGGAGTTTGATGATGTCTTTCCAGAGGAATTGCCGGGTCTTCCACCAAATCGTGAAGTTGAGTTTTCAATAGAACTCGTACCGGGTGCTTTGCCTATTTCAAAGACACCTTATAGAATGGCCCCAATTGAGTTGCAGGAATTGAAGAAGCAACTCCAAGAGAATCTTGATAAGGGATTCATACGCCCTAGTGCGTCACCTTGGGGAGCACCAGTTCTATTTGTTAAGAAGAAAGATGGATCAATGAGACTCTGCATTGATTATCGAGAACTTAACAAGATCACTATCAAGAACAAATATTCTCTCCCACGCATTGATGACTTATTTGACCAACTACGCGGAGCTCAATACTTTTCCAAGATTGATCTTCGTTCAGGGTATCATCAATTAAGGGTCAAAAGGGAGGATATACCAAAGACGGCTTTCCGTACAAGGTATGGACACTATGAATTTATAGTGATGCCATTTGGTCTTACTAATGCCCCTGCTATCTTCATGGATCTAATGAATAGAGTCTTTAGAGACTATCTTGATCAATTTGTGGTAGTCTTTATAGACGATATTCTTGTCTATTCAAAGAGCAAGGAAGAGCATGAAGATCACTTGAGAATTATATTGAAGACCCTGAGAAAAGAGAAGCTTTATGCCAAATTTACCAAGTGTGAATTTTGGCTTCAAAAAGTTGCATTTTTGGGTCATATAATCTCAAAAGAGGGGATATCTGTGGATCCAGCAAAAACAGAGGTTATCGAAAGATGGTCGAGACCAACCACAGTAACTGAGATCCGAAGTTTTCTTGGTTTGGCTGGATATTATCGACGTTTTGTAAAAGATTTTTCACGATTATCTAATCCACTCACCAAGTTGACTCGGAAAGGAGTTAAGTTTGTCTGGACAGAGGAATGTGAAGAGAATTTCAAGGAGTTGAAAAGAAGGTTATCCAGTGCACCTGTGCTCACACTGCCTTGTAGTGGAGAAAGGTTTGTGATCTATAGTGATGCATCCAAGAAGGGATTGGGGTGTGTTCTTATGCAAAATGATATGGTGATAGCTTATGCCTCACGACAGTTGAAAATCCATGAGAAAAATTACCCAACACATGATTTGGAGTTGGCTGCGGTAATCTTTGCATTAAAGATTTGGAGGCATTACCTTTATGGTGAAAGGTGTGATATTTATACTGATCATAAAAGTTTAAAGTATATTTTCACACAAAAGGAGTTGAATATGCGTCAAAGAAGATGGTTGGAGCTGATTAAGGATTATGACTGCTCAATCCATTACCACCCTGGGAAAGCAAACAAGGTGGCAGATGCATTAAGTCGACAAGACCATGCTAGTTTATCCATGATGAGGATCACAAAAGATCCAATATTTATGGATTTACAAAGGATGGATCTTGGAATTATAATGGAAGGGGAAAAATCTTATCTTTCTCAAATGAATGTTCAACCATCTATACATGTGAAGATTAAAGAGGCACAGAAAGAAGATGTCGAGTTACAAAAGAAGGTGAGAAATGTTCCTGAATTCAACCTTGATTGTGATGGGATAATAAAGTTCAGGAATCGGGTTTGTGTTCCTCCCATCCCCGAATTAAAGAAAGAGCTACTGGATGAGGCTCATAGTTCTTCATTCTCTATTCATCCTGGAAGCACGAAGATGTATAGGGACCTGAAAGAGTACTTCTGGTGGGATGGCATGAAAAGAGATGTTGCTGAATATGTCTCTCGATGCTTGGTTTGTCAACAAGTTAAAGCTGAGAGACAGAAGTTTAAGGGGATGTTACAACCATTACCCATACCCGAATGGAAATGGGAAAACATCACTATGGACTTTGTCACAGGACTTCCTAAAACATCCAAAGGCAATAATGCTATCTGGGTCATAGTTGATCGTCTTACAAAGTCTGCACACTTCATTGCTATTAGAGAGGATTTCTCTCTAGATCAGCTTGCCAGGATATATGTAAAGGAAGTGGTAAGATTGCATGGAGTACCACTTTCTATTATATCTGATCGGGATCCGAGATTTACCTCGAAGTTCTGGCGAAGTCTTCAGCATACTCTGGATACAGAGTTGAGTTTCAGCACTGCTTATCATCCCCAGACAGACGGTCAGTCTGAGAGAACAATTCAAACCCTAGAAGATATGTTGAGAGCTTGCTCTATGGATTTCAAAGGAGGTTGGGATCAACACCTACCTTTGGTGGAATTTTCTTATAATAATAGCTTTCACTCCAGTATTCAAATGGCTCCTTATGAAGCTCTCTATGGAAAGAAATGCAGGACTCCAACTTGCTGGGATGAAGTTGGGGAAAGAAAGCTATTAGGACCTGATCTCGTTGATGAAATGGCAGAAAAGGTCAGATCTATTCAACAACACATAAGAGCAGCTCAGAGTCGACAGAAAAGTTATGCCGACAATCGAAGAAGAGACCTAGAGTTTGAAGTGGGTGATAAAGTGTTCTTACGAATATCTCCCTGGAAGAGGGTTATGAGATTTGGAAAGAAGGGGAAGTTGAGCCCTAGATATATCGGTCCTTTTGAAATACTGGATCGTGTTGGGAAGGTAGCTTACCGATTGGCGCTTCCACCGAATCTCTCTCAAGTTCACGATGTGTTCCATGTATCTCTCCTGAGAAAGTACATACCAGATCCTTCACATGTACTCATCTCAGAAGTTGTACCGCTGGAGCAAGATCTTTCTTATGAAGAACAGCCGATAGAGATTCTGGATCGTAGCGAAAAAGTCCTACGAAACAAGACCACTCGCTTGGTGAAAGTTTTATGGAGAAACCAACAACTTGAAGAAGCTACATGGGAGCTTGAGGATATGATGAGGGAGAAGTATCCTCATTTGTTTGTTGCAAAGTGACGAATTTCGAGGGCGAAATTCTTTTTAAGGGGGGTAGAATGTAACACCTGAGACTTTTATGTTATATAAATCATCAAAGGAATCTTTTTCTACACAACACTTGCTTGGCTTGCTTTACACGCAATCGCAACCTTCCTCGATAGCTTGCGTCGTACGCAATACCGAGTTTCACCAAACAACAATATGCTATTAAAACTAGCCGTTATGAATAGTAATAAACACTTTTTGAAATTTTATAAATTTTATTTTTCAAAATGGACTTCATTTTTGGACTCAGAATATCGAAATTAGCCTAGGGTGAAATTTTGGTATTTTTCTGAAAACTTTCAATTTTTGATGAATAGTGAAACCACTAAGTGGTAGGTTAAAAACTGAATTTTGCATAAAACTTAATTTTACCGCTTCTGTGATTGGAATTTCGAAAATCCGAGAGACACGGTTAATATCAAGGACTAAAATGTGGTTCAATGAGATGAAAATAATTTTTTGGTGAATAGTAACTTTTTACTTTTTTTACCACGGTTAATAGTAAATAGGGTAACTAAGGGTAAATATTATATTAATATTACCCTAACACATGTCCCAATTCTATTGGACAAGTGTAATTCGACCAAAAACAAACTTAGGAATAAAATATGACCATTTAGGCCCACTTGGATTAGATTTGGACATTTATTATTAATTTATTTAAAGAAGGGTTAAAATAGTTAAAATCAAAGTTTAATAAGTAAAGCATTTTTAATATGGGGTTATACATATGATAAATTCAATTGTAAATATTCATTAGAAAGCTAAAAAGATTTCCTACCTGATGATATTTTATTTGTAATTTTTAGACATCAAATAATTTAATTTATTTATGACACAAAGATGATGCAGTAATTATCTTATTAATGAAATATTGACATAACTGATGTTATAAACACCAAAATAAATGTAATTTGAGACTTTTTATGAATTCCACTAATTTTCTAGGTTACTATGATATATTAGTGTTGATTTAATAAACTTGGTTCTAACATATAATTCTGTTATGACTTTCACAAAAATCATATATCAAATAGTGTCAAAATTGACACAAAATTGTTTTTAAATCAAATATTATATTATTAATTGTTATTGTATTCCTAAAAATCTAAGGTTCGGCCAAATGACTTAGATAAGGATATATATATTAATAATAAACAATTTGGGGTTCGTTTGGCATGTTATAGTAAGTTTATTAACCATATAGTGAAAGAAAACAAAAAGACATGGTAAAAGTTAAATTATTTAACTTAGTGTTAAATCTAATTGATAAGGTTAAAATAATATCCTAAACTTGTCTAAATTCTATTGGTTGATAGGATTTCGACCCATCCCCACTTTATCTTCGAAATAAGACCCTTTGGAACCATTATAAACCGATTTTGACTTTAATATAAAATAATATTTTGAGATATTCCTAAGGTGCCCCTCTCCTCCCTTATAAAAGGGCACCTCCTCCCCCTCCTCCTCACACCAAATTGAGCACTCAAGCTCGGCCAACACCTGCCCTTTTCTCCCCTCCACTTCCCTAGAATAGTCCTAGAGGTCCTGGTCTTCTCCAAAGACCACTCTTAGTTCCTTAAGTGGAGGATTCAAAGAGGCGTTCCAAAGAAGAGGTAATATCCATTACCGATCTTTTCAATTTCTTTCTTCTTCAACTTCTTCTTCTTTAGTTGTTTCATGATGAAGTAATAACATCAGTATTACTTACATACTGATATTTTATTATAAATATGAAACAACCCTAATTCACCTTCTATCCATCCTACGGAAAAATGAAATCACCGCGCGTGCGTACGTACGGAATACCGTCTCCACGCCGTGGTGTAATCTATATTCCACCATCACTTTACAAGGATGGGTATAATGGTGTAATGAGTAACTATTTATGATTATTATGAAGTAATATTGATACTGAAATAATATATATATACTCCAATACAATTCCACGATCATAGGAACGATATCATCACTCGTGCGTACGTACGGAATACCGTCTCCACGATGTGATGCGACTCGTTCTACATGATCTTCATTTCATAATGATTATATAAATGAATTGAATGAATGAATATGGTATATAATACACTAATACCATTCTGGAAATGAAGTATCTATAACCTAAAGATAAGAATAAGAATTTATTCGACAAAACACGCATAAGAACAAAAAGTTATAAAGACCCGAGTAACAAGTAACAATGAAATATTACTAACAAGAAGCTAATAATATGACCATATATGATATCATATCAATATGTATGATTCTGGAATAAGTCAATAACATTATTTAAACCATTATACAGGAGCTTCGGACACATACAAGGCAAATTGGACCTAAGGTAAGGGAAATATCACAATCTCATTTTTATCCGAGATTGTTTATTCGTAAGTATTTACTGGGGTGTATTTTATCATCCACATCCATGTTCCCTCAATATGTAATATTGTTTCCATCCACTTGAAATAGTTTAAATCGAATTTTACCCTTAGGTGAGTTTTTAGTAAAGAATATGAAAGGAATCTTTTGTCGTTTTTCCGTACGAGGTACTTTTTGACTTTTCCGACAAAAGTACGAAGAATGTTTTTTTTAACTTATACGGCATGAATGGATTTTTAAAACATTACTTCAAAGAAGCTTCCTTTACAAGTTTTCAAGTTTATTTTTAATCAACTTCTTTTATTTTAAAGTTGTATGACATGTTATGAAAGGAAAAATGTTTTTGAAGAAGAAAGGATATTTTCCTCAAGAATTCAATTCAAGTGTTTTATCAAAATTATTTTCCATCTAAGATAATAAAGGGTTCTGTTTCTATCCATATTTTTACATTGGTTTGACTATGTTGTGATGGAATTATGTTTATGAATTCCTTTATCATATATGAATTGATTTATGATGTCATGATGTTTCAAGAATCCCATTTTTGTTACATGTGTTATGCGATGATGCATGTTTTATGATTATGTGGCACACATAAGAAAGGATTCATTATAAGATGGGTGGGACCTATATCTCCCTCCAATGCATTGGGTTAAGATT
The DNA here is from genome assembly GCA_963277665.1 of Viscum album. Lineage (NCBI taxonomy): Eukaryota > Viridiplantae > Streptophyta > Magnoliopsida > Santalales > Viscaceae > Viscum > Viscum album. The sequence goes on along the minus strand of OY728133.1, from coordinate 308,543,374 downwards.
TTATATCTCATGAGATAGACATGGCTGGAACGGAAGGTTATTTCGGTTCAGTGATACAGGACTGAAACGAGGAGTGAACTCGGTTCAGAAAGGGACTTTGTCCACTAAGATAGTCTTGGCAATGAGTCATGACTAACAAGAAATGATCTCCATGATTATGTGTGCATGCCACAAAGTTTCAAGTTTTATGTTATGATTTTGGGGATCTCATTTTCACTTCTATGATTTATTCCATGTTAAGATATTATGATCTCTTTTGCAGGTTTTGATTTTCATAAAGATATGATATGATTTTTATTTCCTTTATTTTCCCTTGCTGAGCATTTGAGCTCACCCTTTTATGTTTTCTTTTCCCCAGGTCAGGAAGATGGATATTAAGTAGAATATGCTAAAAGGGACCCTAGATATGATGAAATAAATGGGAGACACTGTAGAAGATTTATGAACCAGTTGTTTATGTTTCCCAGTTTCTAAAGACACTATACCTATACGGTCCTTTGTGGTTTTGTCATATGTTGTAATAAGTGTGCTTCAATTTTGAAGTATTAACAATGTATGTAAAGTGTGGGTCGTTATATTCAGATAATGGAATGGTCCATGTTATAGATGGTTGACTTGGGATAGATCATGGATGAGGGGAACATACATACATTTAGGACCAATTGTAGGGATCATCATTCATGATTTTATTTTAGTTTCCCTTTGTAACTTTAGAATATCATGACATTACATGTTTACTATTATGTTTTTTTGTACTTACCATGTTTGGGAATGTGGTATTTGATGTATGTTATTTCTTATTATTTTATTCTATTGTTCATTTTGATTTTCCTTATCTGTTTAGTCTAATAAAGATGGTATAGTCTCCCCATGTATCTCTTTAGGACCTCACTACTAGATGATAGGTTTTGCATACAGTGAGGTGTGCCTAAGGTCATGTGGAAAATTGGATCGAGGAATTAGTTTAGTGGAACTTGAGTTTGTATGTTAAAAAGTTGTATCATAGGGGTTTTTTATTTTTTGATTCATTTATATTTAGGAAATTTAGATAAGAGATTGTGAAGTGTTGGGCCTTAGAAATTAGATCGTTCATGGGACTAGCTAACCCATGTGCGGGGGGAAACCCAAGATCCCAAGGTGGGACTGTTTTTCTTGATGTATTATTATTATAGTTGTACAATATTTAACCTTGGATGAGTAACTTATTGTGTGATGTTGTCTGTTTATGAGATTTTACTCATGAGAAGGTATGGAATGTGATTTCTCTATAAATGAATTGTTTTTTACTTAGGTATTTATGTGACATGAATGATGTTAGGAACACATGAAAAATCATGTAGGATATGGTAAATAAAATATTTTTCTATTTATTTTCTATCATAAAATAAGGGGTTCCTAATAAATAAAGTGAAAATTTTCAAATGGAAAGATAATAATTTAAGTGGTTAAATTTTTTCCAAATGAGGATGTGAAATTGTTTTGAAAAATGAAAGATATTAAACTAGAATCTAGTATAATGTTTGAATTTAGGATCTCTTTCCTACCTTAATTTATCCATGTCCCTAGATAGGTATGGTTAGGTGTAGTGATAATGTTTTAGTTATGAATATCGGGATATTGTATGTGAAATGGTTTGTTTAGGTATAATAGTAATACCTCTATTTTATAACTATGGAAATGTTATGTTATGTTCCATAATTTTTTTTGGAATTGTATAGAGATACCACCATGATGATGTTTATCTATAGGAAGACATGTGTAAATCAACGAGAATTCACCTCTAGTAATGGGACAAGAATCCCCATTGGTTCCAGGTAATATAGGTGAAAAGTGTTTAGATTGAAACTTTTCTCATTTTATACAGTTTATAGAGAAAGACTCAGGTAAGTCGTACTGATTATGATTGACTTGACTATAAATTTCCAACTACATAACTCTCTAATGTTATCTATAGAGGCTTACCATACGGAAAAAAAGTTATGAATTGAGTCTATCCATATATTTCTGGAAAACATGGAGACTATTCTAGAGAGAAGTTTCAAGTTGGTAGATTAAATGTTATAAGAAAAAGTGATGATTTTGTGGGTTATTAGGTACTAGTATGATTTGGTATAGGGAATGGTTGGGAAGTGATTCCAGGATAAGTTCATCAAGAATTTCTACCTAGACACTCTTACATAAGAAAGGTATTTGATGTTTATATGGTTAGCACATGGGACTATGTCAGTTCTAGATTATGTTGGATGCTTCATGGGCCTCTAGTTTTTTCTTTAAATTGGAAAGAGATAATGCAGCAATATAGAAACATTCATAGGATGGATTTAGATATGAGATAATGTACTAGGTAAATATATTTCAGTTGTATAAGATTTTTGTGGTGTTAAATTAGACTCTCGTTATCGAGGATAACATGAATAATAGATCTTATGGTGTCCCTAAATTGCCAACTATCTAATCAGGTGGTATGTATTCTGATATAAAGAATATTTTTTATTATAAAATTCACCAAGGTAGTGGTGAAAAGACTATACAAAAGAGATTATTATCCTCTTAGAGAGGTAGTTTTGTCATCTGTTATCAGTTTGGTAGATCGGGTCACATATGTGGTCAGTTTTGTCCCACACCAATGGAGTTTTGAGCTTTCATTATAATGGTACACATATAGAGGTTTTACTGGACACCATAATAAATGGGAATGATGGAGAACCTTGGATGATATCTATCATTGGAAAAGGATCTTCAAACCCATATCATTCTAGAAGTTGGAGATCAAATGGTTGTATCGGTTAGGATGGTGGACTTGGTACCTCTGGATTAGAGTGTCTATACTAGTAGAGTAGTGAAATGCATGAAAATCATACTAGATCCTATGGTAGAGGGACATGCCAGCTATATTCATTTCATTCTATACATAGAGTTAGCGAGGCTGGACCATTGACTATGTGATTTATGATTCTTATATATTCCACACTTTCTAGTGGTTTATTTGACATAGTATCTTCTCAATAATTTTTATTTTCTTGATTTTTGAATGGGTTAGGTCGTAAGGTGTATTAAATTCATGGGGTTCTATCAATCGTCACACCATTGGGGTATGATCTGGCGGTATTCATCATTATAAGGAATGTTCCCCCGATATTGGTGGGTGTCGTCTCATTCAAGACTTGCCCATGCTCAAGATGAATGTTTATGACATAATATTGGTAATGGGATGGTTGGTTTCATATTAATATCACATTGATTTTTATTGATGAATCATAGAATTCACATCTCCCTAGGGTATTAATTATGTTCATAATGGGGATTGGGATATCTAGGATGTCTATATCGAGCTAGTACTTCCACAAATGGGTGATATTACTACTAAGGTTGTGAGTCTTTTTCTAGATGATGGGTGAGTAGAGAATGATTTATTCCCTCTGATGGTGGATCTTTTTCTAGATGTGTTTTCTAATGAGTTATTCATTTTTTATCCTAAGAGATATGTTGAGTTCACGATTGAATTTTTTCCTAGAGCTAAGCCATTTTATGCCACACCTTATAGAATGGATCCATAAGAAGATCAACAGCTTATGAATCAGCTAGAGGAGTTGGAGAGTAAAGGGTTCATCTGACCGAGTAAATTACCTTGGGGTTATCTAGTTTTTTTTTCAAAAATAGGGATAGAATGTTGCATTTTTTAATATCAAAAGTATAATAAAATAAAAAATAAGAAAAATATGATCTAATTATTACTAATGGTATTTTTGATCAGTTGAGAGGTGACTACAAGTTATGATAGATTTGTCAAAGATCAGGGGATCATCTTATAATGGGGATACCCTCTAATATTCCATAACTTTCTTTCTTAAGTAGGTATGGTATATATTAGTTTATTATGATGCCAATTTGGATAATTAAAACTCCTGCTATGTCCATGGAATTGATTAACTTAATATTTAATATTTACTTGCATCAGTTTTTGGCCATCTTTATGGATGACATATTAGTGTACTATAATGTTTTTAGTCTAATTTTATAGTGCATTAGGTAGAAAGTGTTGTGATTTATTCACATGATTTTTTGGGTGGGTGGATTGAAAGAGAGAAGGGTTTGATGGAACCTTTCACCTGGCTCTCCTCCACACATTTTTTGTTGGTTGGACAGGATCTCTTCAACATTGTACTAATCCAATATAGCATAATTCCATGGAAGAGGTGTCTACACATCTTTTTGTCTAATCTCACTATTTCACTGTCTAGTGAGGGGGGGGGGGTGAGGCTTTTTGTAGTTCTGAGATTTAATTTTTCTTCCCTTTAGACTTGTAGGACCATTATGATATTTCTGTCTTTTTTAATTATTTTTTCCATTTTCTTACAATTGGTTCCCTCTTTTCCCAATTTTAAAAGAGTTTATATTTTTTATGTTTAAAAAATGGGGATTTTCCCTCAATCTTTTAAAAAAACATACTACACTCATAGACTCGTGAGGATCATTCAAAAATTATTGACATCATATTGAGTACACTAATATAGAATTAGATATACACCATAAAATCTAAGTGACATTTTTGGAATGGAAATTTACATTTCATGGGTAACAAAATATCAAAAGAAGGTGTGTCATTGGAACCCAAGAATATTTGAGGGGTGTTTTCTTAAGAGAATTTCAAGAATTGTTTTTGATATCTGAACTTATCTAGGTTTGGCTCATTATTACCGAAGGCTCTTCAAAATCTTTTCATTCTTGGTAGAACTGCTCTTAAGACTTACCAATAATTGTGTGACATTTAATTGGTCTAGGGAATGTGATAATTAATTCCTATAGGTCAAGAGGCATTTGACCACAACACTGATTCTGGTCATACCTGAACTAGGTGAAGAGTATGTTGTGTTTTATGATGCTTCCAGAATCATTCTTGGAGAAGTTTTGATGTTGGGGGATTGATTCATGGTATATAGATCATGTTATTTGAGGCCACATGATTTAGTATATCCTACAAATGATCTTGAGTTAGCTATAGTCATTTATTCATTAAAATGTTTGTTGTATTATCTTACGGGTGAGAGGTGTATTATTTATAGCAGCCATAAGAGATGAAAATATATCATTTTCTACAGTAGTTTAAATATTTAAAATTGTATATGGGTTGAGTATATCCAATCATTCAATTTTTAGATAGCTTATACTTTGTGGAAATGGAATAGTGTGGTTTATTCTTTGATCCAAAATACATAGACTCAGGCAGACCATAATTTGAGTTATGAGTGGAAGATAATGGCCTCATTCACTAAGATGCATGTAGGTGTTCAAGAGAAGAAGGATAATAAAGCTCTCACATAACTATCTTATGATCCCTCTCTTATATTCTAGATCAATAGGAGGTAGTATAAGGAACTATATTGTATATAATTGATGGAAAATTTTAATGGTTTGGATTTACCCCTAAATTGAACCATCGATGTTGATGAGATCATAAAATCTTGTGGCCGCATTATTTTTCCTACTTATATGTGAGTAGACATGATGGATGGGATTCAGGGATCAAAGTGGGAGATACACCTAGGTTTTTCCATAATGAACTTTTATATTAATTGAAAGTATTGGTGACCAAGAATGAAGAAGGATATCAAAGGTTTTATGGCATGATGTTGCACATCTCAACAGGCGATAGCTATGAATCAGTGACCTACCTATATATTAAACTATTTACCATTAGATTAGATTAGTGGGATAGTGTAATGATAGATTTTTTATTTATTTTTTGGCGGATTAATAATAATAAGGATGTGATATGGGTTATTTTGGATCATTTTATGAAGGTATCACAATTCTTACTAATCAGGGAAACTTTATAGGTATATTAATGGTGTGGCATGTATGTTTGGGAGATTGTATGTTTTCACTAGGTGCCTTAGAGTATAATTTTATATCATGATGAATTTTTCATCATAATTATAGTAATGATTATATAAGGTTCTTTTTAATCAGGTTATTTTGAGTATATATTTATACTAGCAGATGGATGAGGAGTCAAAACATATTATCTAGGTTTTAGAGGACATGTTAAGAGCATGTGTTCTTGTTATTTAGGTAACATGGGAGAAGAACCTAGAGCTTGTTGATTTCCACTATAATATTAGTTATCAGGTGACTATTCATATGTAACCATACAAGTTTCTCTATGATATGCATGTACTTATCCTTTATGTTTGATGGAAGAGGGAGAGTTGGAGTTGTTGGTAATGAGTCTCATGCAGGGGACATTAGAGTAGCTCCAGTTGATCTAGAATCATTTAGCTATGGAACAGAGTATATAGAAGTCATAAAATTCTTGATACCGTAAACCTCTCATGTTTTTAGTGGTTAACCATTTATTTCTTTTAGTTTCACTAATATTGGGTCACCATCGAATTCAAAAATAGGTCATGTTGGCATCAAGGATTTTCAGGCCATTTGAGATTATGGAGAGGATCGGTCTGGTAGTGTATCGGTTGGATTTTCTATAATGGTATACTTCTATGAATTATTTTTTTCATGTGATGCGGCATTATTAATATCACCCTAATCCTTATCATGTGATTGATATAGGTGATATTGATCTTGAGGCTGATGAAACCTTTTAGGTGCATCTAATTCATATTTTTGATCATAGTGAGAAGCTTTTTCTGGGTATGATGGTTCAATTGATCTTAGTATTATGAAATAATGGTAGGGTTTATGCTAAGAAATAGAAGAGGGAATCTAACATGAATTCCCACTAGCCTAATATTTTCACCTTGGGGGATTAATAACTCTTGGGAGTGTGACTCAAGGATGATTCGTTATAAGGTGGGGAGGTTTTTAGATCATATCCATTCAACGAGGTGCATTTAATTTTAATTTTGATTAAATTTTATTGAATTTTTTTAATGAAAACTTTTCAAGAGTATATAAAGTTTCAAGGGATTTTTGGGGTTTGTGAAATTAAAAGAGGGAAATGAGGGGCCATAAGGTGTATGTCGCATAGTTAGTATATTTTTAGTACTAAGCCTGTGCTAGGATCGTGTGTCTAAGATTATGGAGGGAATGGTTTCTAAAAATTGAAATGGGATTCTAGAAACTATGCATCCTTGGTAAGATACAAATACATTGCCTTTTAATAGTTTTGAAACTTTGCAACTAATGCCTCCCTTGGATAGAGGGGACCACATGGTTTGTTCATGATTTTCCAAACCATATGACCTAATCATGAGGAACTTTAAAAGTGAAATTTTGATGATTTTTCCCTCATGATCCTTATATTATCTAACCTTATTTTCATCCTCATTTTACCCCTAGAAAAATTTATTGAAAACCAAACCCTCTCTACCTCTCCAAGGTTCAAACTCTCTCAATTATTAGGAATTTGAGGTGTTGTATAGTTCAAATCAAATTCCTAAGTAAGTCTACAAGTCATATTACTTCTAATTTATTTACGATTCGTGGTTTTTTATTTTTTTCCTCTTTTGAAACTTATGAACCCTATTTCTAATAAATTCATATCTTTTGAGTTATATGTTGTTTTAGCCCTAATAAATTTCCATGTTTGGGAAATTGGTTGTGTACAAACCTAATATAAGAGGTCAAAATATTTCTCCCAAAATATTGATGTTGTACTGTGTATGTAGTTCTTTCATTGAGTTGTAATGTTGCATTTATCTGTCCTTGAATAGATAAAGTATTTTTTTCAACAAATTTATTTGTGATACCATTGACAGATATTTTTGAGATCATTGATGTTTTTTATATCAGTTATTTGGATATCCATGGGGTTTGAAAATACTTTAAATGATGTATAATGAAATTTTAAATGATGGAATAAATATTTTTTTAGAGTAAATCGATGGTAAATATTGTTTAGCATGTTATCATGATATAATGGGTTGTTCGTATTATCTTGGAATAGTTAAATGGGATATTATATGATTAAGGATTGAAGTGGGGAAAGTTAAAAGCGGAATGTTCATGTGGTTATTTGGTTGGAAAACATTCAAATGGTTGTGCTTATAAGTAAATGGTAAATTCAACTAGTAATGGAATTGAATTGAAAGTGTTGAGTGTAATGAACCATAGAAATATTGATCAGAGAAAATTTAAATCTATATTTTTATTGTTTAATAAAACTTTACTGATGATAAACTTTGGAAAATGTAAATAATGGTAACAATGGGAGAAAAGAATGATGCTCCAAGGTATGGTTGATGGACTAATTCTATAATAACATGTGGTTTCAATTCAGCATGGATGATGGATTGATTCTTATAGAAAAAATCCTTCAATATAACTCAGGAGCAAAGAATGATGCTCCAAGGTATATTATTTGAATTTAACTGGTTAATGAACACCCTTTTGACTTAGAGTGTTTGTCTCCTATGACTATGGTTAATACTTCTAGTATAGTTGAAGAAAGTTTGATTTTTCAAGTGACACGATGGAACCCAAGAGCTCAAATGGATATTTAATAAATGTTTATTCTAAAATATATTTCATATCATCCTTGTTTATCGGTTCATTTATACTTCTACATACACTATTATTAGAATAGATATTTCGTTATATTTTTTTTGTGGTGGAATAATGAGGTTCACTCACACCCTACTCTGATCGTTGATGGTACCTTTGTAGATCTTAGGTTTTCATGTTCAGATAAGGGAAAATGTCGTTTAATAGATGGTTGACTTGGGATAGATCATGTATGAGGAGACAAAATATTCTTTTTGGACCCATTTTGTGGATATTTTTTAGTGTATTATTTCTCATTCCCTTTGAAACATTAGACTCTCCTAATATGGCACGATTACTATAACATTTTGTTGGTACATCCCCAGTTTGTGAATGTGGTATGCGGTCTATGGTATTGTTTATTATTGCATACTATTGTTCGTTTTGATTTCTATTTTTTACCCTATTAAATAAGTTTTAGTCTCCACATGTATCTCTTTAGACCCTCTCTACTATTTTGAATCCTCTATAATATGGGGAGTCATCCCTTAGGTCATATGGTGAACTGTCTCATGGAAATAGTTTAGTGGCACCTTGGTTGGGATGTTACCACTTGGAATAGAAGTGGATTTGAATTTTGATTCATCAATATGAAAATAAAAAAGGAACATAATTATGTTATTTTTCCATGCCATATAAAATTATTACTATATATTTAAAATACATACAATTCTTTTTCAACTCAATTATGCCCCATCAATTCATTACGACAGGGGTTTATTAGTTTCACTGCACCCTTCTTATTTTCAACACTCAGTTGTTGTTTCATAGATTAAAATGTATTAATAATTTTAATTAATATGTAAGAACTCGGATCTTCGTTCAGGTAGGTTTTTCCTTTTTCTAGAGTTTCTAATAAAAATGATTTTTCTAGAAATTTTCAAAGTACACGTCGTGTTCTTTCTGAGTACACACCGTGTACTCTAATCCGGCTCGAAGTAGTTTGATGGCCGTGCCCGGGCCACACACATGGTGTGTAGGGATGATGTGGAGGCCGATTTTGGCAGAGTACAGAAGGGACCCAATACACGCCATGTACTCTAAAAGTACACGATGTGTACTTTTCTTTTTTTAACTAAATGAACTGGGGTCGCGTCCCATCGTGATTTTTATCTTCTTTTAGGTCTCGTTCACCCAGGAGCAACTCGTACGGCTGAATCTTCCCCGAGCTCCCGCCTCGCCGCCCGTTCTCCGATTCGAGGAAGGTCGATTGTGTTGGAAGCGCAGTGGTGAGTTCTTCCTTCTACATGAGCCTTGGTTCTTGTTTCTTCCTTGTTTTCAAGATATCGTAGGTTGAGCATTTTGTACGTTTTCTCAGATCTACATCGTTCTAAGGGGAATCTGTCGTCATGGTTCATGTATATCGATCACCTAGGATCGAGGTTGGTGGTTTGTGCCTTTCTATAGAAATTTGATGAATATTTTGTGCAAATTCCACCAATACCCTTGAACGGGGTATTGTGTGTTCATGTTTTGCCCTTGTTGTATTGCCTTCTTTGCTTGATTTCTAGTGTATATGTTTTGCCTATGATTATGGTAGCTCTACTGTACCTTGAATGTTTTCTATGCATGTTCTGTCTGTTTGGCATTTTTCCAGTCGCCATGCCTAGTTGTAGGATTGTGGACTGCTTCCTTGTTTTGCTGCTGAGCCTTAGTTGATAGCCAAGTAGTTTTTGAGGTTACTTGGACGATGTACACGCGTGCTGAGAAGGTTTAGTTTCACTCAGGACTGTGAGAACCTAGAGTAGTAGACCAAAGGGAGAATTGACATAAGGGCTTCTCCAGAGTGGCTTTTAATTACGATACGAGACCACATGGGGAATTGACATTGAGTGCTTCCTCAGAGAGTTTGTATTTCCTCGACGTGGGCCACAGGGGGAATAGACATTGAGTGCTTCCCCAGAGAGCCTTTAGTACGATACAAGACTATAGGGGGAATTGACGGTGAGTGCTTCCCCAGAGAGTATGCTTAATTTCTTAACTAAACCATAGGGGTGAGACTGTGTGTGCCACCTAGAGGGTTGCTAGTACTTATAGGTTGAACCATAGGGGTTAGGATGTGAGAGCTACCTAGAGGGTTACTTTTTTCCTTTGTTACTGGTTGTTTACTTGTGCTCTTCTTCTGTTAGAACTGTGGATTGTAGCTGCTTGTGTTTTCTTGTTTACTTCTTATTGTTTTATTACTTGCCTTGTATTCATTGACTATTAGGCACAAATCTTTGGGTGATTTCCTACTGGGATTGTATCTCACACCCTGTTTGGGCCATGCTTTTGGGCCCAAGCATACTATGTTGCTGCAGGTATAGATAAGGGAAAGCGTGCTTCTACTTCAGGTTCTTGATTTCACTAGAGCTGGAGATCATGGGACCGAGCGGGGGCTCGTGATGCTGAGGAGTTTATTTTTTTTTCTTTTTCACTTGTTTCAGTTGTATTCCAGTACGTTGTTTTGTTTTCTTCTTTACATAGATACTTGTACCTGCTGCATCATTATCATCATTGCTATATATATTCATTGCTTCTGTTGTTTGGTTCCTGCTGCTATGTATGTTGTTACTACTTCTGCTATTGACTATTGTTTTTCCACTGTATACCTTACCGAATGAGGGAATATTTTCCCCACCGACTCACCAAGGCCCTCACTGCTAGTCGGCAGCCTCTGGCATTCGGGGAAATATGCTTGAGGTTATGTGGCGAACCAGGTACGGGGCACCAGTGGAGGGGTTCCGGATTCGGGTCGTTACAAAGTGGTATTAGAGGAGTTCTTTTCTCTTGATTTACTATTTGGAGACTTTATCTAGGGATATGATGGATTCGGTACTTGGTATTAAGCTGTGCTCAGGAGTAGCTAACTTGTGTACAGGTAAAGGCCATACTACCTCATTAATTGCAGTTTTCTGGTTTTACGTTTTTATGGTTGATATGTTTTCACCTAGAGTGATTCGCATGACTTGTGAGGTTATTGTTTTGATATTTCATTTCTATTTCTATCACAACCTGATGAGATGAGGGTATTCCATCTCATGCATCATATAGACACTTTTAGAAATCACATGTCATGCATTCTTGTCATGCCATCTAGGGTGCATTAACGATTGCATACTGTTGTGATAGGCTTTGTGTAGATTATGCATGCTGTTGTGATAGATGATTGATAGAATCCCTTCTCTTATGTTAGAGAGTTGTTTGTTTTTTTCCTTGTATGTGACTACCGAAGATGTCGAGCTTTGATTCACGGGGATTATGGGCCCTCACGAATCGAAATTTGGCACCTCTTTCCTTTGTTTTTCGTGTTTCTGGGAGTCTGAGCAGTTTCTGAGCTACTGCCCAGAAAAACCCAGAATACACGGCGTGTACTTTTTGGATACACGCCGTGTAGTTTTCAGACCGTGTCACTGACCGTGTGAGCAGAACACGGTGTTGTGACAGTAACTTTAGGAACACGTCGTGTATGGTAGGTACACGCCGTGTATGTTCGGATCCGTGTACCTGGTCATGTCACTAACAACATGGGTCGGGGAAGCTCGGGTAGAACACGCCGTGTCCATAGGGAACACGCCGTGTAGTCCTGTCTAGGTACCCAGTCGTGTCACTAACAACACGGGTCGACTTTAAATTCATTTCCACAGCTGTGTTTTCTTTGAACACGCCGTGTATTCTTGTCCAGGTACCCGTCCGTGTCACGAACAACACGGGACGATGTCACCTTTCCTATACCCGCCGTGTTTGTTCGGAACACGCCGTGTAAAGTTCAGCCGTGTAGACGGCCGTGTGTTTAACAACACGGGCCGTCGAAGCCTTGTCCACTACACGTCATGTCCGTAGTAAACACGTTGTGTAGTCTCAGTTTAAGAAAAACAGTGTGGGTTAGCCATGTAAGGAGACTCGGGCAGGGGAACAGTTTTCAAGTACACGCCGTGTGTGGGTTCAACACGTCGTGTATTTTGAAGTGTACATGACTTGTAGGGAAGAAGTACATTCCCATGTCAGTGGGTTAAGAAGACACACCATGTAGTTTTATACACGTCGTGTAGTCGTTTTTTGCAAACTTGTGAGTTTTTCTTCCCCTGTTTACATTTTGTACTCTTGTGTTCTTTGTCCTTGTTTTCCTGATCTAAGGTGTTCTTTTGATATTTCAGAGCTATGCCTCTAAGATGTCCTCCGGTCATACGTCTGTCATCGGGCAGTGATCAGATGCTAGATAGGGCTGATCAGGGACTTCCTACCGATCCTCCAGTCGGGTCAGCCTTGGCACCGGCTATTATACCGGTTGCAGGTGAAGATGCACAGTTCAGGGAATGTTTCATGAGGATGATGCAGGCCTTCCAGGGAGCTCTTCCTCCAAACATGTCTATGGAAGATTTGACGCGGGTTTTTCAGCAACAACATCCTCCCATGTTCTCGGGGGAAGGAGGACCTCAGGCTGTAGAGTCATGGCTGGAAGCCATGCTGACTATCTTCGAGAATCTGGAGACGCCTCCAAAGAGGCAGGTTAAGGTCGCCACCTACATGCTCCGAGACTCTGCCAAGAGGTGGTGGGATGTGATCTTGCAGGCGGGTCCATAGCAGTCTTTGTCTTGGGAGGAGTTTTAGCACGTGTTCTATGACTATTTCTACCCGGAGACCCTGAGGACCGACCGAGCCCGAGATTTCATGAGCTTAGAGTAGGGTACTCTTTTTATCATGGAGTATTCTGCTCGTTTCACCAAGCTGCAGTGCTTCACGCCCCTCCGGGATGGGAGAGGGGTGTTCTTAGCAAGGAAGTTCGAGGATGGTCTCAGGCAGGAGATCCGCTCACAGGTGATCATCTTCCAGCTGACTTCCATTACTTCCATCGTCAACCAGGCACAGATTGCGGAGCGTAATCTGAGAGACTCTAGAGCTGCGAGCCAGGGTGGTTTTGCTTCCAGATCTAGTATTCCTCTAGATGACAGTAAGAAGCACCATAGAGAGCCTACAGGCTGTGATCCGAGGAATCGAGATGCATCGTCAGGCAGCCATGTGACATGCTACCAGTGTGGCCGGTTAGGGCACATGAGGCCGCAGTGCCAGAGGGACCCCGTGGAGTTTCGATCTTCTGGAAAGATGGGTCACCTTCATTGTTTCTGCCAGGTCTTCTCACCAGTAGCTGGTGACCGAGGTTCTTCCATGACTCCTCGTTCAGGAGCAGCACCACCAGTTTCTCACCAGTCGGGGAACTAGAGTTCTTCTGGCCATTCAGGCTGAGGTGGAGGTCAAGGCCGTGGTGGTCAACCACCAGTTCCTCAGCACCAGCAGGGAGGTTCATCTCAGAGTGGTCATACAGGGGTGTAGGGTTGCGGTACAGGCCAGTCCTTCGCTGTGGAGAAGACTTGTCAGGAGAAAGATCTCGACCCTTCTACTGTTCGAGGTATGATTTTAGTAGCCTCAGTTTTATCCTCAGCCCTTTTCGATACTGGGGTTAGGCATAGCTTTATCTCTGTTTCGGTTGGGGAGATCCTTGGACTCTGCGTCTTTTCTTCTGTCGACTCGTTGACACTAGACACACCCTTGGGGACGAGTACATCTAGTGTACTCCAGTGTAGAGAGTGCCCTCTCGAGGTTACAGGGTATCGCTTTTTATGGGATATCTATGTCCTAGAGATGACAGACTATGATTTCATCATTGGCATAGATTAGTTTATTCCCTTTCAGGAAGTTGTCGACTGTTATCACCGCAGAGTGAGCTTCGTTTCACCAGAGGGTGAGTCTTTTCTCCATAAGGGCGAGTGGGATGTTCGGGCGAGTCGGGAAGGACTAGAGCATCTTGGGCTAGGAGGGGTGACAGCCCAGATTGCTAGTCTTTATCTAGATGATCAGGGTACTCCACAGTTGGACTTTCCTCTAGTGGTGGATAGCATCAGGGACGTCTTTCTAGAAGACTTTTTAGGTTTTGCCTCTAGAGCGTGAGGCAGAATTCTCTATTGAGCTCATACCAGGAGCGGCGCTGGTGTCCATTCCTCCCTATAGGATGGCCACACCTGAATTTCAGGAGCTCAAGAAGCAGTTGGAGGAGCTACAGGCTAAGGGTTTCATCTGACCCAGTACTTCTCCTTGGGGTTCTCCTATCCTGTTTGTAAAGAAGGAAGACGGTACCCTTCGTCTTTGTGTGGATTATCGGAAGCTGAACCAGTTGACGGTCAAGAACTGATATCCTTTACCAAGAATTGACGACCTTTTCGATCATCTTCGAGGAGGCCGGGTGTTCTCAAAGATCTACTTGAGGTCTGGTTATCATCAGTTGCATGTTAGACCATCAGATATACCTCTGATAGCCTTCAAGAGCAGGTATGGTCTATACGAGTATACAGTCATGTCGTTCGATCTCACGAACGCACCTGCAGTTTTCATGGGACTGATGAACTGAGTGTTCCATCCTTGCTTGGACTCCTTTTTCATGGTCTTTGTGGATGATATCTTGGTGTACTCTCACACTCGACATGACCATGCCACACATCTTGAGATCGTTCTGAGTACACTGAGAGAGCATTGGCTTTATGCTAAACTCTCGAAGTTCCACTTCTGGATAGATCAGATTCACTTCTTGGGTCACTTCATCTCAGAGCCAAGATTATCAGTGGACCCAGAGAAAGTGAGAGCTATAGTTTCCTCGGGAGTAGCCGAAGAATGTCTTTGAGGTGCGGAGTTTCCTAGGGATGTCTGGATACTACAGATGCTTCATTCAGGACTTTTCTCATCTAGCAGCACCTTTTACAGGTTTGACCAAGAAGGGGTCGAAGTTCTTATGGTCAGATTCTTGTGATTCAGCCTTTTAAGAGCTGAAAGGGAGTTTGACATCAGCACTGATACTAGTCTTTCCAGATCCAGGAAAGAACTACATTGTTTACTGTGAAGCTTCATGTATCGGGTGGGGAGTTGTGATTATGTAGGGGGATGGAGTCGTTGCGTACGGGTCTTGGCAGTTGAGGCCATATGAGAGGAACTACCCTACGCATGATCTGGATTTGGTAGCTGTTATTCATGCCTTACGTTGTTGGAGACACTATCTATTGGGAGAGCACTTTGTGGTCTCCACTGACCACAAGAGTCTCAAGTATATTTTCATTCAGCGGGATCTGAACCTGAGACAGCGCAGGTGGGTTGAGTACCTTCAGTCTTTCGATTTCAAGTTTTCCTATATGCTAGGGAAAGGCAACGCAGTGTCAGATGCGTTGAGTATGAGAACTCAATTTCAGGCAGTTCAGGAGGCCAGCAGTGAGTGGCAGCTGATGGCTCTGTTCTCTGAGATGTATCTGGAGGTGCACGACAGACATGGATAGACTTTCCTATCTTCTGTAATTGTTACCTCTACACTTCTTGATCGAGTACGGATGAGGAAGATATCAGACTCTGAATGCTTAGTCCTACGGAAGATTGTGTCAGGAGAGGACCCTCTTCCCGGATGGTCAGTGGGTGAGGATGAGATCCTGCATTTCTAGGGACATGTATGGGTGTTAGCAGACATACGCGATGAGTTGATGTGGGATTTTCATTCCTCAGTTTGGGCAGTTCATCCTGGTGTCACCAAGATGTATCGGGATCTTCATCACCAGTATTGGTGGCCAGGTATGAAAAAGGATGTTTCTGGTTTCGTCATGAGATGTTCTACATTTCAACAGGTGAAGGCAGAGCAACAACGACCAGCAGGCCTTTTACAGCAGTTACCCATTCTGGAGGGGAAGTGGAACGATGTCGCAATGGACTTCATGACTGGGTTGTTGAGGATGCCTTGAGGGAACGATGTTGTTTGGGTTTTCGTTGACAGGCTTACGAAGGTTGTTCACTTCATGCCGATTAAGTAGACCTTCAGTGTTGATGATCTGGGGCGACTTTACATCCGAGAGATTGTTCGTCTACATGGAGTTCCACACTCTATTGTTTCAGACAGGGATGCACGCCTTACCTCTGGGTTCTGGCAGGGACTTCAGAAGGCCTTGGGTACATAGGTACTTTTGAGTACAGCATACCATCCTCAGATTGATGGCCGGTCTGAGCGCACGATCCAGATGCTTGAGGATATTCTCTGAGCTTGTATCCTAGACTTTGGCGGTTCTTGGGAGAAGCATATCCCTCTAGTGGAGTTCGCCTATAACAACAGTTTCCAGGAGACCATTCAGATGGAACCATATGAGGCTTTGTACGGTAGGTCATGTCGATCACCCTTATGCTGGTTGGAGGCAGGAGTGGCAGCTTAGCTGGGACCTCATCTCGTTCAGGAGATCTCAGAACAGATAGAGCAGACTCGGAAGAGGATGGCTACGGCACAGTCTCAACAGAAGTCTTATGATGATCAGTGGAGATGACCTCTAGAGTTTGAGGTTGGAGATCAGGTTTTCCTATTTGTCGCACTGAGGTTGGGACACAAGAGGATTCAAAGATAGGGTAAGCTTTCACCGAGGTAAGTCGGGCCATTTGAGGTCTTAGAGAGAGTGGGGACGGTCGCCTATCGGTTACAGCTACCTCAGCGGTATCGGGCCATGTATGACGTCTTCCATGTCTTTCAGCTCTGACATTACTTTTCAGACCCATCTCACGCCTTTCAGCCCGAGGAAGTCAATCTTGAAGCAGATGCATCATTTGAGGAGCATCCTATCCGGATTGTCGATTGCAGTACGAAGGTTCTCCGTGGGCAGTCAGTTCCTCTGGTATGAGTGCTATGGCAGCATGGGTGAGTGCAGGAAGAGACTTGGGA
This sequence comes from Viscum album, assembly GCA_963277665.1. Taxonomy (NCBI): domain Eukaryota; kingdom Viridiplantae; phylum Streptophyta; class Magnoliopsida; order Santalales; family Viscaceae; genus Viscum; species Viscum album. The sequence goes on along the minus strand of OY728133.1, from coordinate 308,526,165 downwards.
GAGGGAGGCCGATGTACGATCACAGTGGCCGGAACTATTCAGTGATTCTTCTTCTATGCCCTGTTAGGGAAATTCGGGGACGAATATCTTTAAGGGGGAAAGTTTGTAAGAACCCGGATCTTCGTTCAGGTAGGTTTTTCCTTTTTTCTGGAGTTTTTAAGAAAAAGGATTTTTCTAGAAATTTTCAAAGTACATGCCATGTACTTTCTGAGTACACGCTGTGTACTCTGATCCGGCTCGAAGCCTTGTGATGTCCGTGCCCGGGCCACACACACGGTGTGTAGGGGTGACATGGAGGCTGATTTTGGTGGAGTACGGAAGGGACCCAGTACACTCCGTGTACTCTAAAAGTAAACATCGTGTACTTTTATTTTTTTACTAAATGAACCGGGTTCACATCCCATCACGATTTTTATCTCCTTTTAGTCTTGTTCGCCCAGGAGCAACCCGTACGGCCAAATCTTCCCCGAGCTCCTACCTCGTCGTCCGTTCTCCGATTCGAGTACGGTCGATTGTATTGGAAGTGCAGCGGTGAGTTATTCCTTCTGCTTGAGCCTTGGTTCTTGTTTCCTCCTTGTTTTCAAGATATAATAAGTTGAGTGTTTTGTGCATTTTCTCAGATCTACATTGTTCTAAGGGGAATCTGTCGTCATGGTTCACGTATATCGATCACCTAGGATCGAGGTAGGTGGTTTGTGCCTTTCCGTAGAATGTGGATGAATATTTTGTGCAAATTCTACCAATACCCTTGAACGGGGTATTGTGTGTTTCTGTTTTTCCCTTGTTGTATTGTCTGCTTTAATTGATTTCTAGAGTAGATGTTTTGACTATGATTATGGTAGCTTTACTATACCTCGAATGATTTCTAAGCTTGTTCTGTCTGTTTTGCGTTTTGCCAGTTGCCATGCCTAGTTGTAGGATTGTGGACTGCTGCCTTGTTTTTCTGCTTAGCCTTAGTTGATAGCCAAGTAGTTTTTGAGGTAACTTGGACGACGTACACGCATGCTGAGCATGTTTAGTTTCACTCAGGACTATGAGAACCTAGAGTAGTAGACCAAAGGGAGAATTGACAGAAGGGCTTCTCCAGAGTGTCTGTTAATTACGATACGAGACCACAAGGGGAATTGACGTTTAGTGCTTCCTTAGAGATTATATAGTTCCTCGACATGGGCCACATGGGGAATAGACGTTGAGTGCTTCCCCAGAGAGCCTTTAGCACGATACGAGACTATAGGGGGAACTGACGGTGAGTGCTTCCCCAGAGAGTCTACTTAATTTCTTAACTGAACCAGAGGGGTGAGACTGTGTGTTCCACCTAGAGGGTTGCTAGTACTTATAGGTTGAACCATAGGGGTTAGGCTGTGAGAGCTACCCAGAGGGTTACTTTTTTCCTTTGTTACTGGTTGTTTACTAGTGCTCTTGTTTTGTTAGAACTGTGGATTGTTGCTTCTTGGGTTTTCCTGTTTACTTCTTCTTGTTTTATTACTTGTCTTGTATTCATTGACATTTAGGCACAAATATTTGGGTGATTTCCTACTGGGATTGTATATCACACCCAGTTTGGTCCATGCTTTTGGGCCCAAGAAGACTATGTTGTTGTAGGTATAGATAAGGGCAAGTGCCCTTCTACTTCAGGTTCTTGATTGCACTGGAGCTGGAGAGCATGAGACCAAGCCGGGGCTCGTGATGCTGAGGAGTTTATTTTGTTTTTATTTTGAAATTTTTTTCAGTTCTATTCCAGTATGTTGTTGTGTTTGCTGCTTTCCATAGATACTTGTACCTGCTGCATCATTGTCATCATTTCTATATATATTCATTGCTTTCGTTGTTTGGTTCCTGCTGCTATGTATGTTTTTACTTCTTCCGCTATTGACTTTTGTTTTTCCACTTTATACCTTACCGAATGAGGGTATAGTTTCCCCACCGACTCACCAAGGGCCTCACTGCTAGTCGGCAGCCTCTGGCGTTCGGGGAAACGCCCTTGAGGTTATGTGGCGAACCGGGTACTGGGAACCAATGGAGGGTCTCCGGATTCAGGTCATTACATAATACACATATTTTAATTATTGTATTACCAATCACAATGTGCCTTAAAAAATTTCCCCTCATAATGACCAATAAACACATTACATGTTTCTTTGTTTATCATGTGTGCATACATCTATGGTGGGTTTGAATGTTCTTTCCCTTTAGCATCCCTGAGATGATCCTTCATTATCATTTTCTGAAATCTGCTATGATATTTTATTTAATGAATTAGAATAAATATCATTCATAATCAATCTAGTATACATTCAATCATCAAGGGATAATGAAGAGTAAATTAATTTTTCGTTATTATTTTTAGTAAAATAAAGAATTTATATCATAATGTTTCCATAATGTCTTCCAAAATTAGTTTCTTAACCACATGCATAAAATTTTTTCACATATATAAATCAATAGATACATAAATTCTAGTGGTAATCCTAATACATCTAATGAAAATGGACTTTTTGGGTTAATTATATGGTTTCATTTGTTCCATCCAACCTTAAATTTGATGCCTCTTCTTCCAACCAAAATAGTTTTTTTAACCTCATCACCCTATGAAACTCTTTTTCTAGGATGTCGGTTATCCACCTTATACAATTTCCTTATATTAAATATAATCAAGATATTTTACCTCAATTTTGTTATCAATGGTTTGTGAAAAAATTATTCTTTCTATTAATTTGAAGCATTACCATATTGAGTAACCAGTTGTTCCCAAGGATTGGGAGCATCTATATGTGTAGAAACTTATTGTGACTCCTCATTGGGAGAATCATCATGTTGATAAACCAATTGTTTCTTAGGATTGTGAGCATCTTCATATAAATTAGACAAATTATACAGACATTGTTAAACATTTAATTTAGATTATATAAATTCATCAATGAAAATATAATAATAAGAGGTGACATAATTTATTTTACAAAAAAATTTACTTGATTATTGAAAACTATTTTTTTATTTAATGTTTGATGGAATTTTACCACTCAATAAATTATATAAATCCAATCATTGTGGTCTCCTATAATATAAAATTCCACGCCTACATTGACACCACTACGGAATGATTATGACATCCCAATGAAAGGGTTATCCTTAGTTGAATTTTCATCTGACCCTTCAATCATTTTGGTTGATAAAATAAAAAATAATATTTTTGTTTTCTAGATTTCAAACATAAAATACCTATACTACCTATGATTCTATTATAAATATTTTTGTATTGTTTCATTATTTACTAAATTCAACATTAAAGAATCCCAATTCATTGATTTTAACTAAACTCTTGTTATCAAAAAACTAGAATTAAAAACTCATCAATTTTAATGTTGTATAATCCCACCCCAAATTTTTTTTATGATACCAAAGTATGAAATTTTCTCTTATATTGGATTTCATTCCTTGGTACCAGATACATGCACCGCTTCAGCAACAAGTCTAACTTTGTTATATTTCATGGCACCACATTCATCATGTTCCTTTGTATACAACTTATAACAATTAATTACATAAACCTTATTAAATAATATATACACACTTGTCATTATGGATAACCATCAATGAATTTCTGAAATTGAATTTAAATTTTTAGTTGACTTGTTAAAAATATATTCTTGAAACCATCCTATTAACCATCGATTATGTGTATTTGATATCAATCTTTTAGTGATTCATGGATTCAAATACATAAGAATTAATTTATGATTTTCAACATATGGCACAACCAATAAACTATTCTAAAAAATTTAAAGTCTATCCTACTACCTATTAGTTAAAGTAATTGGGAAAACATACATTCCATAAATTCATTTAGCCACAAGTCACCCGATGTGGTGAGATTTTGGAAAACCAATTCTTTCCACATTGGATAAGTAGTTAGTATATAATTCAATGGATTTTATAATATTATGCCACTATATAATACAACCTTTGATTTCCAAGACATGGATGCCCCTGAATGGTTCCCTAAGTCTTGTGGGAAACAAGGCCTCAAGTGCATCTCCCCCATTTCCAGAGGCTGATGACTATAAGCAAGGTCATATGGTGTGTATGTGGGGATACTACACCCTCCTTTTAAATTGTAACACAATGATATAAACATAAAATAAATAGTGGAAGTATTAAATCAATTAGACAATAGATAACATTCATATATATATATATATCAATTAGAGAAGAAATATCATATAAAATGATGATCATGTCATCTGTCTACAAAGAAACCAAAAAATGTATACAGTAAAAGGTAAAATACATGTATCTAAATACCAAAAGGACCAAAAAATATCCCAAATAGAATCACGAGACTCAACTCAATTTTATTCTCCCTTGATCCAAAATAGTAATCAAAAACATGTAAAAGGGTATTTTCCCTTTTCTATACCTTCAGTCATGAATTATTTTCAAGTTCCAAAGGAAGCCTGAGTTGGGTGTGAGATAAAATCTTTATAGGCCACCACCAACAGTTTATAATTCCATACTATTAGTGAATTTATAATATTTATATTTTGAAGTAAGTATAAAATATGTAAAGGAATTTCTAAAATTAAACAACCCATAAAGGTTTGGGTTCTCATGGAAACACATCCTTTGTTACCTTCTTCGGCCTTACCTAGACATATCTGAATAAATAGTCAATCCCATATCATTTAAATAAATATGTCTTGGGACCTGGCGTATAGCCCAGAATCCCCTGTAATGATATGTGGTCATGAGTTACCTAACCTGGCCAATCAATAAGGTTTAATATTCTAAATGAATCCAAGATTATGCTTTGGATTGGAAGATGTGTCATATAAATAATTTCATTTATTATACAACTAAGAGCCTAAGCCCATTTTTGGAATTCATTTTTTTGTAATTTGGGAATCACTCTCACATAGAAAAAACCAAGCACCATCAAATCATGTCCTATATGTTCCTCATTTGAATCCTAGTATCACTCTAGGTGTGGTATAAAATAATTTACCTTTAAGTTTGTATGTGGGGGTCTATTATGGGATCCCAAGTCTCACTCTTTGAATATATAGAATTTTCCCTATGATTTTATCCATGGTAGTCCATATAATGAATCCAAGTCTCACTTGGGTGCATGTTAGTAAGGCCTTTGAGTTCATCTGTAGTAGTCCATTAAGGATTCTAAGTGTCACTCAGGTGTAAGTAAGGTAGTATCCAAATGAGTCATTCCATATAATTCTTATATGAATCCATGTTTCACCCAAAGAATATAGAAAGCATTAAATCAATTAAATTTAATTATCTCAATCAGTCATCATTATGATCACTTAATTAAACCTCACCTCATAAGGTGGATCAAAGAAAGGGTTAAGCTTATAAATCTTAGTCTCTTAATTATCCCACATTGGAATGTTAATATAATAATAAAATAATTCTTAAGAAATAAATAACATGGTTAAATACTAGTAACATGTTCTTACATTCCCTTGTCTTAATTAATTCAAATTACAATTACATTTTCCAATTCAATTCATCATTTAACATCTCATAGTAATTGGTAAATGGTGCACTTTAAAGTGTTCAATTCATATGCCACCCACGGTGGTCCAATTAATTTATAAAGTACCCCAAGAGGTCGTTCCAATTCAAGGTTCATAAACCTTATCATTTATAAATGGGTCTCGTTAATAACATAGGTCATACCTAACCATTTTAATCAAGGAATAAAAACCATTTCAAGGGTTTTTCTCAGTAAAATCAAGTAATCAACATAATGGAATATATATAAAAACCCTAACTTTGTAGGAAAATCACAAGACAACCTACCATAGTTCCATAGTAGATTTCTCATCCAGTATCAGCTCTTGATTCGACTCGGATTAGGAGAAAAATAATGAAAGGATGAAGAAACTAAAAATATGGAATATCATCTTTCACCTAAATAACACAACTGATACCAAGAAAAATAAAGTATATAACAAAGGGAATTGAGTACTCACCAGTGTGGATCCAAGGAAATTATAGACACTCAAATATGTGTTCAAAAGGATTAAAAATATCAAAATATACGATTTATCTTTAAGAGGAGGTCCAACTGGTAAAAATACTGTGCAAAAAAAAAGAAATAGAAAATAGGTTTGAGTTATAAGATTCATTAAGTTAAAAAATTTAATTTCCCTAAAAATTTCTAGGCTACCCAGTTGGCCAAAATCTGTACCAACCGAACACTATCTAATGTGATAAGTGGGAACCCACATGGTCATTGCGCAAAGTTTGACTAACCATGTCCAAACCATCAAAACAACGTTACTAAAATTCTCAAGTGCTCTTGTATGGATATGCACCTTCATATACCTGGTTTTAAGAATTGTGTAGGCTCATCATTCCCCATCTCTAGGCCTCACATGTTTAGTCAGATCATATCGCATGTCCCTCACTATTTCAACTAATCGTGTGGCCTGCCTATTTTTTCCAAAAAGCTGGGTTTTGGGAATTGAACAATCCCCAAACACTTCTGATATCCCTATTACCTCAAATATTATTCACATTAGTCCATAATTAATCATTTTGACCAAAAAAGATATGTACCTCAAGAAATAACCAAGTTCATACAAACATCCCACATAAAGAAATTCATCCCCAAATTTCCCTTAAAGGGGTAGTTAAGAATCATCTGTGAACAACTCTAGAAACTATGCTCATACATCAGTTTCACACTCCCTAGTCTCATCTTGTACATGGTCGTGTTACCATAGAACCTATAGTAGAGGAAATAACCGACATTAGAGAATTTTTTTACTATGATTTACAATATGAATAGGATGATCCTTGAAGGTCTCATCTACTTGTAACTCAACCTCCTCAAGAAGAAAACTTGAGATGGGTTTGAATGATAATGGAACAATTGAGATACATGGAAGACATTATACATGGCCTCATACCTATGAGGTAACTACCACCGATAGTCTACCATCCCAACTGTTTCTATAATCTTGAGCGATTCAACATATCATGGTGAAAGATTACCTTGTCTCTAGATCCTCCTATGTCCCAACAGCAGTGAGACATATAAAAAGATCTGATCCATTACCTCGAGCTCTAGATTTCATCAACAATGATCATCATAGGATTTTTTTTGAGACTGTGTAGTATCCATCCACTTCTGAATCAACTAAACCTGCTTTATAGTCTCCAGTATGAGATGAGGTCCAAGCATAGTTGACTCTCTTACCTCTTACTAGAATAGGGTTGATAGGAATGTCCTACCATACAAAGCCACATAAGGAACCATCAATATAGTATCCTGAAAGATATTTTTGTACAAGAATTCAACTAGGGGTATGTGAATCTCCCAACATCCCCTAAAATCTAGGATTCATACCTGCATCATGTCTTCAGGCACCTATATCGTGTGTTCTGAATTTGCATCGGTTTGAGGGTAGTAGGTTGCGCTTAGAAGCACCTATGTTCCCAACTCCCACTACAACCCTTTCCAGATCTATGAAGTGAATCAGTCATCCCTATCTAAAAAGTTATTATGAGGGACCTCGTGAATTCATACTATCTCACATATATACAACCTCCCAAGATCATCTACTGAAATGTTCTCCTTGTTAGGTAGAAAATTGTCATCCTTTGTGTTCCTATCAACAACAACCCAAATAGAATCATTACTTCATGGTGACCTTGGTAACCTATTCCTGAAATCTATCACAACATCATCCCATTTACACTCAATAATGGGCTAATGAGGTAAAATTCCATCTGTTCACTGGTGTTCCCCTTTAACCTACGGACAGGTGGAACACCTCATGAAAAAACAATTTACATATATTTTCATACCTCATCATTAGTATAGGAGATGAAAATACAAATACATATTTGGGATGTTGGGATGCACTTACCAAGATGATTCATGAAAGTATCACATCATCTCCTCACACATGCCTATTGAACCTGTAAACGAACATGTATACACATCACTTCATCCTTGACTACGGTCAAACCAGGTGGGTCCTCACCTTTTACACACTCCCATAGCACTAAGACCGTAGAATATGATAAATTATTTTTCCTCAATTTATCCAAAATGGTAGAGATCACAGCTAATGTTGAAATAAAATTCAACCCCTAACTGTCCTACACCTCCAAGTTTTTCTTGAAGAACAAATGCATAACCTTAACCTTAGTATTGGGAACAGGAACTGTCTGTATCTATATCCTCTTTCTTAGTTCATCGACAACTGCATTTCATTTACTAAGAATATAGGAATGATCAATGTCAAAATATTATAGTTACTCAACCCAAATTCATAGTCTCATATTAAGATTATATTTTTTAAAAATATAATTGGAGATTTTTGTGGTCCATGGACACCACAAAACTCTCTCCTAGAAAAAAGTTTCTCTAATAGAACAATAATGAACAATTACCCCTAGCTTGAGATCATGTGTTGAGTAGTTCCTCTTATGTGTACTTAACTACCAAGATCCATATTCCATGACTTTATCCCCCTATATCTGCATTACTCCAAGATCAATAATTGATGCATCATAATATAAAATGTATCTACTACCTGTTTCTAGAAAAAATTATAATTGGTGCTGAAGTCAGTCTCCCTTTCAACTCCTAAAAAAATGAATTTCATGCAGCTGACCTTACAAACATCACACACTTCTTATTCAATCCCAGGAGAAGCACTGCTGGATGTGAGAAGTCCTGAATGAAATGCCTATAATATTTATCCATCCCCAAGAAACTTCATATCTCAAATATGTTCTTGGAATTATCTTAGGAAACTATTGTTCTCACATTATTTGGGTCAACTAATACCCTTCTCTCTGAGATAATGTGAACCAAGAAGTGAATCTAATCCATCCATAAGTGGAAATTTTTGAGCTTGGCATATAATTTTTCTCTCTCAGTATATCCAATACGATCTCCAAATTTTTTTCATGGTCGTGTCGAGTGTGAGAATATACTAAGATATCATCCATGAATACCATGATAAATAAATCCCAATAAAAATGGAATAATCGGTTCATCAGTTCCATGAAATCTGTTGGCATATTCATGAGACTGAATGGCCTTACCAAATAATCATATATACCATACCTACTACGAAAGGTTTTGTGAGGTATATTTGATGGTCTAACATACACCTGGTGATAACTAGGTTTCAAGTCAATTTTTAAGAATACCCATACTCCTTGGAGTTGGTCAAAGATATCATTCATATGTGGTAGAGTATACTTGTTCTAAAGCATCAGCTGGTTCAATTTTCAGTTTTCCATGCATAACTTATGGGTACCAACCTCTTTTTTTACAAAAAAAGACTGAAAAAACCCCATGAAGAAGTACTCAGTCAGATAAAACCCTTTTCCTCCAAATCCTCTAACTACATCTTAATTTCTTGTATCTCATTAGTATCCATACTTTAAGGAGGAATGGATACTTGTGAAACTCATAGAACTATCTTGATAGACAAATATAACTCTATCACTGTAGGTAGTTCTAAAAATTAATCCATGAAAAAAACCCTAAAATGAAAAACCACTAAAGATAAATCTTCTTGATATGTTCCCTAATCATCTAGATGTAAACTCAAAATCTTGGCTATCATCTGACTCAACTCACAATGATCAGGTCCATCTCAACTCACTTAGACATCCCAGTCACCATTTTAAATAAACCCTTCGCCCTCTGGTGATTTAAAGGAAACCGTTCAGTGATGAAAATAATTGAAAGCATGAAAGGGAACCATCCACACCATTTTAATAATAATGTAAAATTCTCTAATCTCTAGGAAAAATAGATCCAAAATTAAGTGACACCCTTCAATATCAAGGGGTAACTCCCTACACTAACATACATCCTCTATTTTAATTCTCAATGGAGTATCAAGTGTCATTAATCTATCATAACACTAAACACTGAGCATATAGATATCCATAATGGAAAAAAATATAAATCTATTAGAATAAAATATATCAAAAAGATAAGATGATAATGTATAAGCTACTAGAATAGTACCTCTCACAGTATAAGTTCTAGTATTATGCACTTTAGGTGTGAGTTTCACTTCATATACTTGGCCTAATTTGTGGCTCAGTGATACATCTTGGCTACCTTGATTATATATGCTTTGTTTTTGTTGCAACACTGAGGTCTCAATACCATATTCATGACCACTGTCTCAACCAGATTGACCAGTGGTACTCTAAATCACTGCTTAATGAGAATCTATTGACCCTGATCCTACATGTGGAGTTAGTGAAGACCCTCTCTCATTAGATGTTGGAGGAAACGTTCTGTAAAAGAACTGTATGAGGACCATATTATTGTAGGATCGACACTTGACTGGTAATCTCATGCACAGATGCCTCGTATGTCTCAGACTACTGCATTGGTATCACCTCACCTGGATACTTGAGTATGTGCTCTGACATCTAACATCACGGTGCAAAAGCTCCATACAATGCTTCCTACTACTAGTTTATACTGTACCAGATTTTGGTACTAAACTACTCTATCTTTCACCCCATCCTATATCAAGTTATACTCCATGATAATCTCTAGATTTACTATTCCAGAAATGATAGTCATCTTCAATACATTCACCTCTGATCAAATTTCATACCTGAGACCATCCTCGAATTGCCTAACATTAGATAACTCATCACCCATAAAAATAGGTTTGAAGCACTGGAGCTCTGTAAAATGGATTAATAATCCATAACAGATATCATGAATTTATCCAAGTGAATGAACTCTTGGGATTTATAGGCCCTTAACATCTTTGGATAGAATTATTCATATAAGTCCATATGAAAATGACTCTAATTCATCATTAGATAATGATCCCTATAAGTAATGACATCCCACCATCTCTTAATGGAATCATAGGGAATATAAGTATCAAGATTTTACATCCTCTTAGGATGTGTCTATATATTCTCAAATATTGATAACATATCCTCTATCCATGAATCCTCGGCATGTGGTCCGCCATCCCCCAAAAATTAATGCAGATGGTGATGCTGGAACACATGTGTAATCTCAGCCATAGACGATACAGGCTGTAGTGCTCCTTGAAAATTCTTCATGAAGCATAAAAACTCCTCACAAAATAATGCCTTAAAACCTATATCTGGTAAAACTTCTAGTTCCACAACTAGAACTATAGGAGAATCTACAAATTTCCCATAGACCACCACCTTAAAAGAGTGGTCATTTCCACCCTCCTGGTGTATGATGGAAGGTATCCATGGGGGCGTGTTTATAATATGCCAAACTCATGCCTAACAAAATAAATATATAAAGTTCACTACTGAAATCATTGGATGGGTTGAAACCTTATTATAACCTGGTCGTACCATTCTACATACTCCAAAATCCATTGGTGGTAAAAAGAAGCAGTCACAACATCACTAGAGTCATTGCCTATGGCCCACACAAACTCTGGGTCAAAGTTGAGTTTACAATTTAACATTTCACATTTCCATTTAATTTTCATATTCATTCCACATTTCATTTGAAATGGTTGAACCAAATGGTTCAGAAAATTTTGAACCATAAGGGACCACACTTCTCATGAACTGAAATATAGTGTCCACCTAATCCACACCATAACATGTTCCATTCCATGAAACTCATGGTCGTTTACACATTATTCCATAACTGGATTATTAGGATGTATTTTGTAGCCTAATTAAGAAAACATATATTAGTTTACCATATGTACTCTAATTACCAACCATGTTTTTTGATTCCCTACACAATCATTTATCAAGCAGTATGCAGGTCAATCAAGGCACATATCACAAAATCATGCAATCAAGCAATGCATCTGACATGGCATGGTATGATGCCTGGAATGTGATTTCTAACAGGTGCCTAAAATGATGCGTGAGATTGAACACCCTCATATCATCAAGTTTTAAAAAAATCATACCCACAATGAAATAAATGATAACATCACAATACAAGTGCATCACCCAACTATGGAATCAAATCAACTATAATAGCCAAAACCCAAAAAACAAATAAAAAATCATTTGAGGCAATTTGGATTTTCCTATACGTGGGTTAGCTACACCCAATAACAAGTCATTACCAAATTTATATTTCTTCTTATCCCTTTCTATTTCCCCAAAATATTAAACAAAACCATAAATAAATTCCTCTGATAACACATTGTAATAACCCAAACCCATAGGCTATATAATGATTCCCCAAGATTTATTTTCCACATGGACTCAAGCGCATCTCTCCAAACACCAGAGGCTTATGACTAGTAGAAAGGGCCTAGGGTGTGTCTGTGGGGAGAAAATTACCTCTTATCATATTATAACACAACGATAGAAATATACAATCAATAAAGGAAGTAGTAAATAAATCCAAAAATAAATGACATTCAAATACATATATATATATATATATATATCAAGGTCAGAAGAAATATCATATATAATGATGATTATTTCATGTGTCCAATCCAAAACATGTATACATGAAAAGGTATAATACATGTATCAATATATCAAACATACCAAAAAACTATCCCATCTAGAATCATGAGCCTTCACTCAGTTCTATACACCCCTTCCCTGAAGAAGTAATCAAAAACCTATAACATGGCACTTTATCTTGTCCATACTTGATGTCATGAAATTTTCTCAAGTACAAAAGGCATCACAAGTAGCGTGTGATAAAAAATACCAATATTCTTCCACCAATGGTGTCTAATTAGATCCAGTAATTGAATATATAATAATAATAATAGTATGAAATAATTATAGAATATGTAAAAGTAGTGTTGAAAGTAAAAAACACATAAAGTTCTAGGTTCACATGCACACTCATCCTCTTCTACCTGCATCGGACTTAACTTTAAGTATCTGAATAAACCATCAAACTTGTATCATTTAAATAATAATTCTTGGGACATGGCATGTACCCCTAGTATCCCCTATAACAATATAAGTTTAAAAGTTACCTAACCATGGAAATCAATAAGGTTTAAGACTCTGAATGAATCCAAGCTTTTTCTTTGGCTTGGAAGATGCATCATATAAATTATTTCATTAATTATAAAATTATGAACCTAATACCATCCTTGGAATTCCTTATATGGAATCTAGGTATTTTTCTAGTATATAATGAACCAAGAACCCTACTAGCCCATCTTATTAATTCCACCTAGTAAACATGATATCACTCTAGGTGTGGTATAACATCATTACAATTTGATTCCTTCCTTGGTAGTTCACTAAGGGAGCCCAAGTATCACTCCTGGAAAATATAGAATTGGCCCTTTAAGTCCATCCTTAACAGTCCATATATGGATTCTAAGTGTCACTCTAGCACATACCAGTAAAGACTATGAGTCCTTCCTTAACAATCCACCAAGTAGTCCAAGTGTCACTCGGGTGTAAAAAAGGAAGTAACCAAATGTGTCTATCCATGGAGTTTGTATATGAACCCATGTGTTTCCCAAATCATCTAACTAATATTCAATAAATTTTATTTAATTTTCTCAAGGGTTCATCACCATGATCATTCAATATAACCTCACCTCATAAGGTGTTGCAAAGCAAAATATAAGATTATAAGGCTTATTATCTTAATTATCTCACATGTTAATGTTAATGTAAGAAGAAAACCATGATTAAGTAATCAAGAAAATGGAAAAAACCTAGGGACATGTTATTATATTCCATCAATTTAATCAATTCAAATTACAATTATAATTTCCAATTCAATTCATCATTTAACATCCCATAGAAAGGGGTAAATGGCAAACATAAAATTTATCAATTCATATGCCACCTATGGTGGTCTAATTATTTAAACAACTAACCCATGGGGTGGTTCCAATTCAAGGTTCATAAAACTTAATTATTTATCAATTGGTCTCATTAATTACATAGGTCATATCTAAAAAATTTATTCAAGGGATAAATTACATTTCCGGGGCCTCGCTGAGAAAAAACATATGTGCATCACAATGGAATATATATATATATACACCAAAAAATTAATAGAAAAGAATTATACCACCTACCATAGGTCCATATTATAGTGGTCATCCAGTATCAACTCCTAATTTGACTGAGTCATGGAGGAAAATGAAGAGCAGATGATGAAACTAGAAATACGACATATCATCTTTCAATTAAATAGTGTATTTGATACAAATACAAATGAAGAGTGGCACAAAAGTAATTTATTACTTGTAGGAATATATCCAACAAGTTGATAAACACTCAAAACCTTGTTTGGAAAGAAGAACATGATCAAAAGCTATTATTTAGCTTCAAGGGGACCTCCAAAGAGTAAGGATGTTGTACGGAAGAAGAAATAGAAAATAGGTTTGAGTTATTATATTAATTAATGGAATATAATAATTTACCCAAAATTTATTGTGCGGAAAGTTTCAGTTTCATGGTTAGCTAAACCATGTGCCAACGGTATGTCATCTGATGTGTTAAGGGGGAACCTTCGTGGTTAATGCAAACAGTTTGACTAACCATGAACAACCCATTGAAAACACCTTTCCCAAAAATTACAGGTAATCCAACATGGTCTTAGGCCTCCATCCACATTGTTTTAAAAACCATGGAAGCTCCTCTTTCCCTCAATCCAGGTCTCGTATGGTTATTCATACCATACAGCCTATCTCGCAAAATTTCTACAAACCATGCAGCCTACCTATTTTCCCCAAAAAACTAGGTTCCATGATCTGAACAAGATCTGGACACTCCTGATATCCCCATGGCCTTAAATGGTATTCATATTATGTCTTAATTAGTCATATAGAGTGAAAAAATATATGTTCCTCAATAAAGATCCTAGTTCTTACACAACCTTCTGGCTTACATTTATTTTTGTCCTTCCATTTTTAAATAATCAAATAACATTAAATGGGGAATATTAATCTATAATTTATAGGACCACGTAATTTAGTCTCTCTAACTGTGTAAATCATCAAGTGAACCACTGTATCAAATAATGATGATGGGAATAACTTCTTAAATTCACATAATATGATAGAAATTTCATTTTCCATAATTTGAAACTTTTTCAGGTCTATAAAATTACTACATATATATTTGAGAAGGAATAGAACTTTCAAAATTTATGATATACATTCTTAGAAAAAAATTAAATATAAAGCTATGAAAATTAGATCTTATATAAAAACAAGGCAGTCATTTTATTTTAGGACCTTTAACTTTAAATTAGTTAAGGAAGTGATATCTTTTATATTTGATGAATAACCCCCTAGATCCTTTATATCAATCAAGAAGTTGAAAATATTATGTCTCACTTTCCTGAAAAGAGTACAAGTAGTGGGAGAATGAAATTTCTATCTTTCACCCTTCACTAGTTCTAACTCTTCTCATATTCCCATGTCAATCATGTCCAACTGATGCTTAATTCCATAATTTTTTTGAATCTAGTAACACTAAAATGAAAAAATCACTTACATTTTCTCACATTTAGGACATCAATAAATATTATGGTGTAAAAAAATCTAGTATATAAATTAAAAAAATAAATCTCTTTTTACAATAGGTCTCTATATCGGTTTTGAATAAGTTTTACCAAATGTGATTTCCATATCATTTATATTATCAAATTGTTAATCAAAAATTAGTATAGAATATGGTGTACCATCTTCTGAATTCCCATCGAATGATGTTGCCAAAATTTGTATTTATGTCATCAGGGTACAAATCTATGAGGTCCAAAAAACACAGTCTTTATTGAATGTTTCAACCTAACTAAGAGTGTAACTTGTTCACAAATGGGTCAACCTTGATTTCCTTTAATGTTATTCCCTAAAAAAATTTCATAATAAAGAAAAAAAATATTGTCCCATAAAATATGGCTCTCAATGTAATATTTCCATTTATATAACAGTCATACAGTGTAACACCAAGACCCCACATTAATTTCAAATCATTGATCAGTTGATCCAAATAGACATCAATATCATTACTCAGTAGTTTTGGTCTTGAAATAAGCAGATACAACATAATGTATTTTCTCTTCATGAAAAACCACAATGGAGAGTTATAATTTACCAAAAAAACAATCCATGTGCTGTGATTGTTTCTTCAAAAACCTAGTGGATTCACCCCATTTGTAGATAAAAAAAGATAAAGGTTTCTCAACTCATTTTGAATATTCAGGATACTCATGATCAAATTTATTTTATTGAGGAGTGTCTGATAGTTGATGATGTTTGACATCATTATCTCTTGTATCTTTATGCCACATAAATTGTCCTGAAATATCCTCATTTCTATATAGATTCCTAAAACATGTAATGATTGGAAAGAACCATAAAATTTTTTAAGAACTTGATTCATGTTTCTTTTATCGATACAAAATACACTTTTTGTATTTGTTAAGTGATTCATGGTCCTTGAGAAACAATATACAGTCATTTAGATGGGCATTTATTCTTTTGGATATCATACCATTAAACATAGAAATCATTTTGTGTCGTAAGTTTAGAAAGAAAGAAAATTATTCATAGGGAGTATATCATTCAAGGGATAAATCATTTTAGAAAATCTAGTGTCACACTATCTATTTTTATATTTTATATTATATTGCATTGGTATGAATGAAAATGTTTTATGTTTATTTCAACCAGCATACAGTGGTTCCTTTTCAAAACTATTTAACTTCAAAAATTATTTTAGATAAACACACAGTTCATCTTTAACTATAATTGTAATTTCTTCAATATAATATTGATCACAATTCACACCATTAATCATATCTTTGATACATTCATCATCATTGTTCACACGTGTCATCATATCATATGACCCATAAAAAGAATTTTTATCCCAGTTACTAGCCTCATTAAGTTTTTTTCCTCGTGTTTATTCCAACATTTATAACATTTGTCAATTCCATGATAGTTAAAGTGTTATTCTAACTCCTTTTTACAAATTAGTCCTAAATAAAAATAGTTTAAACATTGAAAAATTATTTGGGAAGGGTCGTATACCTGATGTTTTTCAAATTTGATGAACTCATTCACCCAATCCTCATACAGTTTTTTCATATTATTAGAATCCATATATTTTTTATTAATACTAGTCTAATTTGACTTGTAAATATTAATATTATACTAAATAAATAAATTTATAGAAAGTATGATCTTAGAATCCTAAAAGTTCATTCATAAATAATCATTTAAGCTATATGAAAACAATAATCTTAGATAATAATAGTCGAATGATATGTATTCATATTTCTTTATACTGGTAAAATCATTAAAATAAGGAAATGTGAGGTATCTATAATGTTATGGAGAATAAAATTAAATTTTCATCTACTGAAAAACAAAGATACCAGGGATTATTTTTGTAACTATTCTAGGTTTGAGTAAAACAAGAGGTAAGAGTTGATGTTTAGGTGGTGTTTTTGTGATAGGATTCTTAGAATCTAAAGTTGATATTTTATTAAATGATGAAAACATTGATAGGTAATAATCATCAAGACTTGTGAACCCTAAATTTTAAGAAACTTTTGAATTTAATATGGGTTTGATTAATAAAATTGAGGGTCAGTCTCAATGGGATTAAATGATAAAATCGACTAGAAAAACTATCCAAATAATTCCTTAAATAAATAAAAAAAATATTAGAATGAATGCATCAGGGCCAAGATCATGAAGGCAATAAAAATAAAAGACCCACTTAATAATTGTAAATGAGGAATAAATAAAAGTGGAGGGAATCCAAAAATGCATCATCAGGGGGAAGAAACTACTATAATTAAAAAAATTACAGGCCCTACCCTATGATGGAAAGGACTATAGGTGATGATAATCGTATAATTGACTTGTTTACTACATCTTAAAAATTATTGGACATAATAATTTTATAATAGCAAGACATTATTTCTGATGTTTAACTAATATGTTCAAATTTTATTTCTAATTCATGAAAAGTTATTTCATTTAAATTATTTGAAAAAAAATATTGAAATATCCTATTGATTTTAATAAATATATATGGAATAACAATTTGGAATTATCCATTCCTAAAATTTATAATGAAACTACAATGTCTAATTATAATTGAATGTAATTTAAAAGTAATTATTAAAGTACTTTAGTATATTGGGTTAGTATTTATTGGGACATATCGAGGCTTGTGTATAAGAACATTCAGAAATACTAATCTAAGAGTAAATCATTTTACAAAATGGTTGCATATGAAATTGAGAGGACAACTTTTGGATATTTCTAACACTGAGAGGGGGTGAATCAGTGTTGTGGAATTTTTTATCCAATTTCAATTTTTTATCCATGTACCTCTTAGACCCATTAGGATCTTGGTTATATTGTTTTCTTTTCCCTATTTCATGCATGTATATGAAATAAATAAAGTAAACACATGATATTTTTACAAAGTTCATGACTCAATAAGAGTATCTAGTCCTTAGTGTGGTCTAAAAATAATCCTCACCAAAAAACCACTTAAAAAATCCTTTGAATGTGGTTACAATATGTAGGATATGCCTTTACATTCATGTATCACTATAAAAACAATCCAATAGTGTGTTTGTGTAGTATTATATAAGAAATAAAATTGTTTTTGTTTTACAACACTTCACTGGATCATTATATTTCCTGTCAAGATAGTCTTCTCCTTGTTGATAAAGGTTTATAACACCATTAAATTCCACCACCTTTTGATTTACATCCATTATCACAGTTCGACTTTGTTCTTCCAAAGCTTTTATCTTCACTTTCTTACTTGCACTATCGTTTGCAAAAAAACTCCTCTTATCTCTTCCCAATAAAAAACTTGATAGCTGCACTATTTTATTTTTTTATCACTGAAAATAACATGAATGTAGTAGACAGATGAAATGAAGTTTCCCTGGCCCAAATGATGATAAATTGATATCAATTTTGATAGTCACATTCTCTTCTTCCTTTGATCTATGACAAACAAATTTATGCAATTGTGTACAATAGTGTCTTGATATCTCTTTCTTCTACAGTGAAAAACAAACTACACTGAATCACCTTCTTTCAATAATTCTAGAATCATAAAACTACTTTATGATTATTAAAAAAATAATGATCATCTCAAGCTATCATCATCACAGTTAATTTGTCTGGAATAATAATCAATCTTTAATTGGGAACATTATCTTTTTCTTAGACACACAACAATGCTTAATTATGTAGTAGTGATTTATTATTATTCTTAGACACTCCATAACAACAAAATATTACATTAGATTAATTCTTTTATTCGTCTCATAAATATGAACTTAGGTTCATGTTCGGTTTTCTTCATACAAATAAACTGTGTGTGTTTTCTATTCTCTGTTCGTTGTGTATCAATCAGGTACACACACGGTTTTACTTTCTGAAACACATTTAGGGAATTCAACCCAAGTACTAGTTTGAAAAACCATTCTTTGGGAGTCAATACTATCATGTTATTTTAACACATTTTTATTGTCCACGGATAACCTTCTTTATAAAGAACGATGAGGGTGTAAACACCATTCGCGTGTACATAATATTTATCCTTCATAAACAATCTCGTGTCTTCTACTAAATACCTTGAATCCTATGGGTAATATGTTTCACCACATGGATTGAGTGATTCTTGGAAAAAACTCCCTTACATAGACATCATTTCCCTCTATGAACAACCTTTCCTTCTGTTGACAACCATTCCTTCTACAAAAAACCATTACTTATGTAGACCACCTCTGTTTTGTGGATGAAAGATGCCCCCAAAAACAACAGATGCATCGTGACCCCTTTTTTTAGTCAATCAAACCCTGAAAACCACTTCCATAATTTGTCTTCACAAAATTTTAACCATTTCATAAATTATCTCTTTGAACCACTTCCTTCTTCATAGAATCCCCCATTGTGAACTCTTCTCCTTTACAGAATTCTCCCTCGCAGACGACTTTAGATTTAATCAAATTCTTCTAGTAGTTCAGATATTATCTAATGAAATCCACTATTTACTATTGATTTGATAAGGGGTTTTTATATAGGAAAATATGATCCAAAAACCCCGCTAATTTGAACTACCAAAAACTTTCAAGTGGTATATCTTTCATTGTGAACTACAATGTGGTCCACATAGTTCCCTAACCCTTGGCGGAAGCTTCTATATTCTTGAAAAAAACTCTTTATTGTAGCCATAATTACCACCTCATTTTAAAAATTACATTTCTCCCACAAACTACAATCCTTCCTTGAATAGTGAGATTCCCACAAACAGTTTTTCCCTACGTAGTCTTCATAGTGTGCTTCATAGTCCACATAGTACTGCTATGAAAAAATATTCCTTTTCCAGTATTCCTTCATCATTATGTGTACCTCATATGTGATCCATGGACTCTGAGTAGTTTTCTATAAACTATTTTCCACAAAATCATTTACAGAAAACCTTTCCTTTTCTATAAAAAAACTCCAGATTTTGTGACCCAAAAATTTAGTAAATATTGGGAAACGATGCCAACTTAAATTTCTACTTTGACAACACCAACCATACTAATTTTTGGTCATCTATATTTGTCAAAGAATAAAAATTAATCCATCATTAAATATTCCAATATATTCTACAAAAATTTAATTCCTTACAAACCCACTCAATTGCTTTCACCAAGAACTTCATCAATCATGACATTTAACCTTTGATCGATCACCTTTAGTATCACCAAATTTTCAAATGAAAGTATTGTAACTTCCCTATATTCTAGAAATATACTTCTTTCTGATCAAACCTGAAAATGATTGGTAGCACCAATTTTCTTCCAACCAAATGCTCAATATGATTTTCAACGCTTCTTCTCCCCCATTCTTTTATCAAGCTAACATAAAAAGTTTTACAACTCAATTATGATTTGTGGGAAATACAAAACAAAAAATCATCATCATGTTTTACTAGGATAATTATTAAACCATGGTATCCAATTTCATCAAATTAATCCATTACAATTCTCTTGGAATCCCCTTGAAACTCAATGTCTTCAAACCATTCACATGTTTTGTGGAATATCAAGACTTGAGGACTTCATCCAATCTCTATTAAATTTGGAACTACTTCATCACATTGATCACAATGAGATCCTATTATCTCATTGAACACCATTGAAAACCAATGAAAATTATTTGGAAATAAATATAATTGATACACCAAGTGATATATTGATAAATTACATTTGTAAACCACATATGAATCACATAGTAAAGAATTTATTAATCCTCACAACATATAGGATTTCAGCATGGTTAAACTCTTGGTAAATATGTATTCATGAAAGGTTGTATCCTATATGAAATGATTATGACCATGCTCATAATCTCATGTGCATGGTGTTTTGAGGAAGTTTCATGGAGTCCAATATTTGGTATACTAGGTAGATGAATATTTATAGTATAGTATAGTGGTGAAAAGTGAGGGTGAGGATAAAACTCTGAAGAAAATTTCCTGTGAAAATCCACGCTCATGGTATATTAATAGTAAATTTTAAATTAAAAGATGTATAATGGATTTAAAGTATTTCTATGGGAAGATGAGTACCAATTAAAAAAAATAGATTAAAATTTCTAAAGATAAAAACAAGATAAAAGAGATATTCTGAAGATATATCGACCCTTTGAGATTTATTTTTACTTATATATAAGAGGGTTAAGGGTGATTCTATGGAATATGATCCAGAATAGGGGGACCATACCTGAACTCATAAGATGAATTTGGATCACGATAAAGACTAAAAAATACAAGCAGTTTTAGAGGAATAACTCACATACCAAAGGTTTTGAGAGGGTTGATTCATCCAAGATTTTGAGGGGTAGTGGCAGCAGAGGTCAGCTTCCATGGGGGGATTGAATAAAGTAAAGAAGTTAGTTCCCTTAGGGAAGGTTATATAAGATCCTAAATGATTTTATAAACTCTTTCTATAAAGCACTGATAAATATGAGTTTTATCAGCACTGAATTTATAAGTGTTCATAAAACTTGTCTTTATCAGTGTTCTAATTTTTTCACTAATAAATGTAGGTTTTATTATCATTTTTTATTTTAGAGTTGATAAATGATATTTCTATCAATTTGTTTTGTAAATCACTGATAATAAAAATTTAAAAAAAATCAATGAATATATATTAAAAATGAATTAAATTTAAAAAATGTAAAAAAAATAATTAACATTTTTAATGAATATACAATTTGAAATGAATTAATTTTAAAAGAGAGTGAAATTGAATAATTAAAAATGAATAGTATTCAAAAAATATTATAAAAATGGAAAAGTTTTATTATTTATATAAATTTTTAAAAACTAAAAATCAATATATATTAAAATGAATATGTATACATAGTTAAAAAATTAAAACATATCAAAATGTACAAAAAAATAAATTATTATGATTTGTAACAAGAATTGTAAGAATTTATAAAAAATTACGAAAGTATTAAGAGAAATAAATTTTAAAAATTATTTATATATATTTTAAAATTTTTAAAAATATTACAATTTAAAAAAATAAATTTGAATGAATATTCATCATATAAATTAAAAATAAATTATGAATATTAAAATATAT
Organism: Viscum album; assembly: GCA_963277665.1. Classification (NCBI taxonomy): domain Eukaryota; kingdom Viridiplantae; phylum Streptophyta; class Magnoliopsida; order Santalales; family Viscaceae; genus Viscum; species Viscum album. Next base: position 308,503,550 of record OY728133.1, on the reverse strand, counting down.
CAAATAATTATATATAATTTGTATTATTAATTGAATTAATTTAAAACACATAAAAATGAACATAATATTAAAAAATAAATTTGAATAAATTATTTATATAAATTTCCCACATTTTAAAAAAATTACAACTTTATAAATGAAATTGAATGATTGTTAAAAAAAATAAATTAAAAACATATTATATTAAGATTATTAAAACATAGTAAATAATTATGTATAAATAAATATTAACAAATGAGAAAATTCTAAAAATATTTAAAATTAAAAAATGTTATGAATGAATAAATAATATTCAATGAATTAATTTTAAAAATGAATAAATAAAAATGAATAAATAAAAAATTAAAGTTATGAATTTGTAACATTAATTACATTAATTAAATATCCATAAAAATTAATACAAATGAATAAATAGATAAAGGTGGTACTTTTATCCTTAGTAGAAATAAGAAATGATAATGGGTACCCTTTTATCAGTGATTTTTTAGTGCCAATAAAAGTTATTTTTATCTACGCTTTTTTCTAGAGTTGATAAAGGTCACCCCTTTATCAGCACTTTTTATTTATCACTAATAATGGTCGACGTAGAATAGTGGATGTCCCATCGATTCGGGCTGTTTGATTGATTCCATAATGTTTGGGGGTTGTATTCCAATTGGTTAATTTATAAAAAAAATAACAAGTTATTTGATTTAATGACATTATAGTCTTGAAATGGGTTAGACATTCAATGGTTCGTCCAATCATACATCAAATTCTCGACATTAGTATCACCTTTGGAAGGTTTCCATGTTCAATTTTTTATCATTTATTATAATTTCCCTAAATAACAAGGTATAAGTGAATTGTTAAAATCACAATGACAAAAAAACTATATGGGTAAGATGACACACTATTCAAACCAGTATGAAAAAGATATAAGGGTTTATTTATTGTGAAATATTTTTTATTTTAAAAAAAATGTTTTATATTGAATTTTTATGCATGATTAAATGGGTTGACTGTTTATTAGTGTAAAAAAATAAGATTTTTTTGATAACATGATATAAATAGAAAGTATAAATAAATTTAAGATAAGATTTTTTTAGAATATTTGATTCATATTTCATTAATTTTTTGTCACTATAAAAAATATTTTTACAATTATTAAAAATTTATTAAGTGTATAAAAATATAATGTTTTAAAAACAATACTAAACACCAAGATATATAACATGTTTTTATGGATGGTTATTTTTAATATTTAATGAATTCAAAAAAATGGCAATCTCCATGATTTTTTTTAATGGAATTGTTTGGATATATGAAACATATAAGGTATGTTTACTATGTTTTTGTGATGATAAAAATATTTATTATGATAATTATGACATTATCTTGAAACATAATATGACTTTTCATTTTATGGAAAAGTTAACAAAAAGTAATATTCAATGTAAAGATCTATAAACACTCATTCTTAGGATATTATGATTATTTTTCGTTAGAAGTGATGATTCAAAGGACATAGTCACATAATGATATTTATTTTAACAACATTAATGATGTAAAATGTATGATAATAGATTTTTACTTATCAAATGTAATTGTAAAATTTTATAAAAATGATATGATTTTTTCATAATGAAAATCAATTGAATTTTATTTATATATTTCCATTAATAACAAATGAAGTTAGATATTTTTTACTATAAAAATTTTGGAATGATTCACTCTTTAATTAAACATAGTAAGAGGAATAATGGGTAGTTTTATTCAATAGATAAAATAATTTTCAGGGTGACTATAGTTTTATTATTATTATATATTTTCATTTTGAGTTTAGTTAAAACAACAAGATGGGGTTATGAACTAAAACTATAATGTCTATGAAATAGTGTATATCATGGTATATGTTTATGTTAAATGATATAATGAAATTCATTATTCCATGATATCATGTTTATGGAATTATCACCCAATTTGATAATATAATAATTCCTTAACATTTACTCTAAATATTATCAAGATTAGTTATTCATCTTGTGATAATGATTATGAGAACCTTAGACATATTTCTTGATTTTTATAAAAGTTAAAAAATTAATTTAGTGATTAATATGAGCATTTCAAAGTGTTAAAACACATTGAATGTTTATGAAATTCTCCAATAAATATTATAAAAATGTTTTGATCTCCCGATGTCCTAAATAAATTTATTGAATCTTATGTAAGGTGGGGTATATCCATTATTTGGAAATTTTGTGTAGAACTCCTGGATACCAAGATTATTCATTAAATCTAGCATCACTCCCTCCATTTAATTCAATTTTCTATAGGACCATAGTGTTGAGAGAGATCCAACTCAAGCATCGAGTGATTCATATGGTCCATGGGCACCTATAAAGTAAGGTTTCTTTCAACTATTTCTTAGTGATATTGATTAAAATATTTTTTTAAGCATTAATAGTTTATATTAACAAGGTAAAAGGTACATCATTTTTATTATTAATTTATATTTTTTCAAAATGTGTAAATAGATTCTGAGATTAATGGTGTTTTAGAATTTTTCTCCCACTATGTGTAGGATTTTAGATGTCCCTAAAAAGATATTTAGTGTTATTAGAGAAAATATATCAAAAAAAATTTAGAAATTCATTTGGATGAAGAAACTGGAAAAACATGTTCTTTGGGTTCCACTATATAAAAAAGGGAAAAACTAATTTTCATTCTTGATTATTCAAGACCATGACATGTTCCTTTTGAAATAATGAATTTTGGTTATTTATAGAAACATACCATGACATACATCTAGAAAAATGATCATTTTTGGGAAATTAAATGAAATTATTAAAAAATAGAGTGTTAATGTATGATTCTGTACACTATTTTCAAGAGGAGTGTGCCATGGTGAACTTTAAAACAAGGTTTACCATGATATAGTCAAAAATGAAAACTTGTTTTAAAATTTTTATTAGATTCGTGAAACACCATTCCAAACAAAATGGCAATGGATTTCCATCTCCAATAGTTTTCAGCATGAGGAATACCAAACCATTATAGAATAAATTTTTAGAGGGATTCTAAAAATTAATTTTTTTTAATTCTAAAAAATATTTAACGTGATGGGCCCTTCAAGCCTAAGCCAAATCCATTGGGGTTTAAAATAAATAAAATACATTTTTCGTAGATATGGTCTAGTTTTAATGTGGATTTACATGGTAAATAATGATTGATGGTCACTAAAAATAGGTTATATCATATTTAATGACATACCAAAATTATTGGTAGTAATATCCATGAGATAGATATCATTGCCTATGACATGTTGATATTATATAGTAGCATTGGATGTTTCATAAGGTTTATATAATAGCATACAACTTACCTTATGATATACTTTTCATTACAGTGCATGCTTCTTGTTCCTCCCTCCCATGTGGTTTCTATAGATTATAATCCATGAGATGGACCATTTAGGTCTTTCATACCTTTATTGAAATGTTTAATTAATAAACCTCCAATGGGATGTAATTTATGGATTCTGTGAGATGAAACCTGATACAATTGATATGGTTTAGGATATTCATTAAATTAAGATCATTGAGGAAACCTTTATAAAGGAAGGGTTCCCACCTATGGGTATACCCGAATGTATGTAAACTCTGTCAAAAATCTCTCATAGCTGGTACATTGTTCATTTCTCAATTAAGGCTCTATAATCCATTCAATGTATAAGAATCCCCATGATATGATCTAGGATTCATGGATAGTTTTTTACTTATAAAGGCAAAATTCCTTAGTTTTCTTCTCCTTTTATCATCATCGTGATTGCACTATTGAGATGGTGGATACTATATACACATTAAATATATGTTATTCTTCATGACTTCTTGCAAGTTAATTATTTTAAAATAAATCAGAAGATATGTATATATATATCTATGTGTGTGTGTGTTTCAACTTCATAAGATCATTGGATAATCCCCTAAAATACATCACTAGGATAATATTTTTCTTCTTAAATGCTTCATTGTGTAAATTCTAAGGTTTTTTCAACGAAATGGATATTATAAATCATTATCTACTTTATCATATAACTGGATTAAAAAATATTCTATTTATATTAATAATATTATATTATTTTATTATATTGTAAGTTAGGGTATATAGAAAACCTATGAATTTTAACTATAACATATCATAAAAAATATGATTTTAATAAAATTCAAACCAAGGTCTATGTGAAAATAAGTGATAAAAGTGTAAATATGATATCACTTCATTCATTAAATAAAATATGACAAATAAAATATCACCAATTGTATTTGGAAATACAAATTATAGCATATGATTCAAATGAAATAATAGAATATGATTATCATGAAGGGATTACACTTATCAGTATCAGTTATATTTTATGACTGTGATTATCAATAATAAAATACAACATGAAAAAAAGTTTAAAAACATAATTTTGATAAATTTACTACCATTTTTAAAAATATTTATAAATTATATGTATTATTCCATGTGAAATAATATTTTTCAATCCTAAATAAAATATTAAAAGTTATTATTAATATCTCATGATTTGGTAAATATATAAAGTGTTTCTTTTTTTGAAGGAAGATATATTATTAATTTATTTCTAAAATTCCATTAGAATATTCATAATTATAAACCTTTTGTGAATTATTAATATTTTCCTAATCTATTTATATGATACATTTCTTATAAGATGTTGATCATTGAATTACATGTTAGGCACAATAACATATGATTTAGTTTTTATCAACCTTGACCTCAGTTTGTTATATCATTATGATTTTTAATATATTTTTTATATATAGTTTTTTATATATTAGGTTTTATAGATATCATGAATTTAACTCTCTCTTGAGTAATGCATCCTTAGGGGAAGGGGCATGCGATCAGACTATCCACTGGATAAGAGGATCTTTCTATGCTCTAGAAAGGCGAGGGTTGGTTATCTATCCCTTCAATTCTAACTATGTAGAGATTTACAATATCATACAACTCTATGACATTACATGAAGTTTTCATGAATGATATACATGAGATTAATTTAAATATATATGAATATTTATAGCTTCTAATTTTGTGTGAGTAATGTGAACTTGTGGCCTATGTAAATAGTTACATATTAATGTGGTCTCCACACATTAATTTGGTAGATGGAATATGCATTCAAATATAAAATTGTTAGAGACATACATACACAAAAAGTAATAAAACATCAGAAGATAAAGTTTTCATGAGATGAAATGGGTTTAATATTATTGTGATTTATGTTAAACTGATAAGATATTTAAAGTAAAAACATAAAATACTAAGTCTAATATTCCTTCCAAATAATAAATTTTCAAAACATTGATAATTAAGTATAGGTAACCCTAACCATTAGTGTCCCATGGATAATATTTTGTAAGAAAAACAACTTACATGGAGACTCTAAACATTAGGTTCCATGTTCATAGTGTTTTCATTGGATTATTCTAGGCTGGGAAACCCAAACCCTTATGATACTAGAGAAATGGTGTTGAGTTAATCCATATTAGATTTGGATATATATTTTTTCACTTACCTATCCAACAATCATATAAGATATGATTAAATCAATTCAACTAGATATAGTCATGTCTCAATTAGATGATACTCGATGTAAGTAATGATAAAATATGGAACTTATTTCACTAAATTGACATGTTGTATTAGGTCATAATTAATAGTGGGAATAATTTTATTAAAATATCATAATGAAAATATATTAAAGATGATACTCACTAGTTATAATAAATAGAATGTTGATAAAAAATAAATGAATTTATCATCGATAAAATTAATCTTTTTTCAGTGATATTTTTAACATTTTTAAATCATTAAAAATTATTTAAAACAATTTTTGATAAAAAAAATTATACTCCACCACACAAATAAACCACCCACTTCTAACACACATCCAAAACAAGAAAGTTAACACACCTAAAATTTGAAATTAATTATTAAAATTAATAATTAAAACCAATAAAAATATTTATGTTATGAATTAAAATAAATTTAAATTAATATAATATTTCAATTATTAATAAAAATAATTTTTAATTAATCTAGATAAAATTCTTATTGTTCAATATACCAGTTTACCATGAAAAAAAATCATGGGCTGGTAGTAATATCATGGGTTATTTTAAATTATTTTAACAAGTAAATTGACTAAGGGTGTAGATTGATTTAAGTGTGAGTTTCCCTTATTCTTTGGAAGCACTGTGGAATATCATGGTGGTGGGATACATTATATTATTATTCTTAAATTATTTCCTATGGTGGATAAAAAAATTATTAAAATTATATATATATATATATATATATATATATATATACGATGACTAAGAATTTATAGATGGAAACCTCTTGTGTTTGTCCACCTATTTCAAGAAAACATATATGTGTCTCCTTATTCCACAATTTTTATCATTATTTCAATTTTTTAATTATTTTATAACTTTTTTATTAAAATTCAAAAAAACAATTTTTAGAAATAAAACCATTTTAAAAGGTGATTTTAAATCCATTTTAAATAGTCTAAAATTAAGATGATTGGTGAATTCCAAAAATACATTTATATGTTATAAAAAAGCTATGGGTGAATGTTTTTAACCATAATTTATTACTTAATCTTGTTTATAACCATTGGAAACTAAATGAGTTTTGTTTTCTAGTAATATTTATTAATTTATATTTCTTATTTCTAAAATCCCATTTAGATTTATAATTTGATGATAATTGTTATTTCTATGATAATATGTACATCATTTTTAGTGAATTAATATAGTTCCTCATTTATGGAAAGTACCAAATTTTAAACATTAAGGGCATCATAAAGGTTTTTATATTCAATGTGAGAGACAAATGCTAGGTGTTCATCCTCATTTAACATCGATCTATGAGTATGAGTTCCCACCTATAAATTATCGATGATAATTTCTATGGAATGGTATTTAGAGTATTTTGAAAACATTATGAATATATTTTAATGGATATTATTGTTCTTATTCAACTCATTTAGTTTTATATTTTTTATTTTAAATAACATTTTCAAAAAAAAATTCAGAAGAATATTTTTGAATAAATTCATCAAAAACAACATCAATTGATTATTAAACTATTTTTTCCTTTTATTAAATAAACATTATGATTTTCTTGAGTTGGTATACCCATGAATAATACCTTCATCATATATAGAGTTAAATTTTCCGAGATAGTATTTGGTGTTTAAATTAAAAAAAAATAAAACAAAAAACATTGAAAAAGATGGAATGGGGTTTTTTATTAAACCCAAGATCATAAGGAGGTTTTTAATAAAAGGACTAATGAGAACTTGTTTAATGTTATAGAAAAATTTATTCATAGTCTCATTCAATATATAATTTAGAAAAGAAAATTCATTCAAACATATATGAGATATTTCTTGGATTCTTCAATTTCTCCTCACAACTACCTTGTTTTGTTGTGGTGTTCTATAAGAAGAAAAATAATGATTATATCATTCTAAATAACACAAATAAATAAATTATTTATTACCAAATTCCCCCCCATGATCACTATGAATTAAAATAGTATTAAAAAATCATTTTCAAACTTTTTAGAAAACATGATGACGGATTTGTAGGCATCAATTTTATGAGTTAAGAAATAATCCCATGTGAATCTTGTAAAGTCACCATCAATTAAAAAATTAAATAATTATCATCCTAAACATTAAATTTGATTAGGATCATTGTTTAAGAATAATTAATTCAAGATATTTCAATGTGGATATATATTCATTAGATTTTAAAGAGTATTCATGGGGATTACCATATTGGAATTAACAAAAAACATGTAATATTTGAAATGGAATTTAGGAATATCTCAGACTATTTTATAACAATTGAATTTGAAAAAGGATTGAGTACCGCAATGACTAAAAAATATATGATAAAATCATGCATCACTCAAATTTTCACTCAAAAATTTGATGTATTGGATAAAAAAATATTTTAAATTATTTCTATAAATATTTTAAAATATTTATGTGGTAAATAAAAGTTTTTCATTTGAGTTAAAAACTTTAAAAACTCATTTCATAAAGATATATTAAAACCCTATCATAAAATTGACTTACAATTAGTAAATTTTATTTCAATAAATTTATGAATAAAACACTTTTAATTGAGGTTGATTATAAAAAATTGATGGTACCTTCTTTGATTATATTACCCATGGAATTATTGAGAAAAGGGACATAACATCCTTAAAGAGTATAATTTTGATTTAATTATGATAGGCATCCACACATGTGTCTTGGAAAACCACTATCTTGGTACCACATTTCTTCTTGTGTTTTTATCAGGAGATACTTTGTCCTATAAAATTAAATGATTGAAGTTTTTGGTAAACCAAAAACATGGGTCCACATATCTTATCCAAAAAATATTTCAGAATATTTATTTTCTTATATTTAATCTTTTGGTATGATTGTATGAAAGATGGATTGACTTTTGTTTTCCCTATCTTACATTTTTTCTATCACATTCATGGATTAAATTACAAGTTCTTTTGTAATAGGTATAATATTTATGATTTGATAAACCTTTAAAAAAATAGTATTCAATTTATTCTTAGATTTTCTTGTAAGACTGTAGAAACCAAATTCAACATGATATTCTCCATATTTTTTAGAGCCTAAAATTTTATTTATATTTTTTTCACATTGGGTGGATTTTAAAAGAGAACTTTTTAGGCCATTAATGGTGAATTCATGATTATCAATATCTGGTTGATTTTTTATCTTCATATAGAAATACTAATTTTATTTGAATAAAATATCATTTTCTTTTTTAAGATTATCTTTCTATTGAACAACTTGATTATATTTATTCTTGATTTCTAAATATAAAGAATTGAGTTGATGATAACCATTTTTGAGTTAATTTTAGACATTTTTTAGACATTTATATTTTTGGTGATTGGAGGAGAAATAAAAAAGAAGAGGGGGGAGAAGAAGTTAGAGAAGGGAAATTAGAGAAGGAAATTGGAAGAGGCATACTATCCTTGATGTCTTCATCAACATGTCAAAAGTCACTTCACTCTTGAGTCACTGGAATCCAGTGATGATGTTGAATCCTTGGATTCATTACATACACTCCATTTCATTGACATTAAAAAACATTTTACCTTTTTTATATTCATTGAGCATTATTTAGTAGGTAAAACACTTCATATTGATGCGACCATTATTTATTATGGTCATAGCATATCACCTTTGGTTCTGCCTTGGTATTTGAATTTTTGGATCGCTTTTGATGTTCTTATTTTGTAAGTAGTTGAACAGGTTCATGGTAAGAATAGAATGGTCTAGAATAGCATCTTCAGATTATTTATCATTAGAATATTTGAAGGAAATGGGTTTATTGGATTCCTTGTCTTCATTGGCCTCCTTATCCACTTGTTACTTCATCATGATTTTGTATGTCATATCGAAGATAATGAGTTCCTAGACTATTATATTTTTTCATCATTACCTCACAAGTTGTTGTGAATATGGGATCCCAAGATCTTGATAAAACCTAGAAGATTATCTTTATGAGAATTTATGTAGATAATCCTTCACCAATGGGATTTCTACCATTGCATATATCAATAAATCTCATAAAACTTATTATAATAGATTCATTACAATGTATATTGAAACTTTAGAAATTTTTATAGTACTTATAAAATTTAGTGTATTTAACTATATTGGTTTCTTCATTGGTAACTTTGAATAATTTAAAATTTTCAAAAGAATTTTTTTAAGAAGAAATACAATTGAATTTATTTATATCATGACGAAAATTCAAGGCATTCATATATTTTTTATTTAAGTATAAATTATTAATATTTTCATGAGTCTATTTTTCAATAGTTTCTTTAGTTGGAACATAATCATGAATTACAAATTTACAAATTGGAAAATAAATATTTCCAATAGAATTTGACATCCAATTCTTCTAATAATAATATCATATTCTATAAAAAATAGGACCATGCATATTATAATTATATTCCATGACAATATTTATCTTTTAAAATTGTTGGGAATAGAAGAAAAATGATCAAAAATTTTGAAAATAAAAGATTTTTTAAAATGATGTAAATAACTCATTTGATACTAATTATTGGTCATAAATTATAGAAGAGGGGGGGATTTAACTTTTAAAAAATTTAAAGCATAGTAAATGATTAAATCAAGAAATCTATTATACAAAAGATGATAAATTAAATTTTAATTTATAAAGATAAAATGAAATTAATTTAAGCATAGAAATGATTGAACTAAATTTATGAATGAATGTGAGTTTCTGTTAAATGATTTAATCCAGAAAAGAAAATAAAGGGAAAACAAAATTGATAAATTGTTTAGTTAAATATCAATGTGATACCCTATGTCCCCACACCTAACATGAGATTTCAACGGTATAATTCCCTTGGTCATAGCAGTTACTAAGAAACAGAACCGTCAAAATTTTAATTTATAAGAACCCTATTGATATTCACTAGAAGTTTGGTTTCCCATTCCAAACTTTTTCAGAGTGAGGAAAATTAGATAAAGGTGTTTCAAATGATAGATATTTTTTTTAAGAAAAAATTCTACAAGATACTCACACATCCCTTTGCAAAGATGAAGTGCAATGGATAAAGATTCATTTTAGAGGATGGTTGAGAGACTTTATGGATTTGAAAACATTGAAGTTTCCTCTTTGTGAAGTTATATTAAACTGTAACTTCATCAAGATGGTTATGGAATTAATTGGGTGCCATGATATCAAGGAAGACCAAATTTATGGACTTTTGACTATAATAAATGCAGCCACATTAGAGTAATCAGGATATGATCATTTAACCAGAAGCCTCCACCAGGTTATTGGTGGGATAAATGGGACCAAGGGATGCTGGAAGAACTCCACAAGTGAGCCAATAATATCCATAGACAGGATGGTGGCCATTGTATATAACTGTTACACATCTATTGGAGATATTGACAATCTAGTGGATCTTCTATAGAAATCTTTCTTCTACCACAATGGCATCGACTTGTCGTTTCCCTATGCGAACCATCTAGTGTATCGTGTAGTTCATCCACGTCAACAACATCCACCTCCATTTAAATTTAATTCCTTATTTTAATCTCTTAAGTTGGTTATAATGTCATAAATGGTGAAAAGTGATTAGAATAATCCTTAATTATGTATTTAAAGAAACATCAATAGACCGTCACTTCCACCACTTTTACTTCAATTAAGAATACTGAAACTCACTTAAATGAAACTTTTAGAAGTGTCGGTGAGTTATTTTATCATAAAAACACCATTAGAGGGATATAATTACAAAACACCCATATTTTAGGTTGTTTAGGATGAAGTCCTACCAACCTAACCTTTGTGATGTTTTTTTCTCATGATAGAATTAGTCACTATCCACACATCATATAATCATCACATTTTCATTTATCATATCCATAGTAGTAGGTTTTAATGAATGTGAAGTATATAAACATTGTGACATCCTTGTAACATGCATGACCCCACCACACATAACATCCTCATCATCATAGAAAAATATAAATCAAAAACCTATAATTTTCACTATTATTTATAGAAGAGAGTGGAAGTGGCGATAGCCTTTATCTGATTCACTGATATCTAGGATGTTGGAGAAAACATATGAACATAAAAACATTAGGTTGTTTTTATTTCTATCAAACTCAAGTGGGGTTTGTATAGAAATAATATCAAATACATAGTAAACAGATAACACACTACACCCAACCTTGGGGTGGACAAGAATATCACCAAATTGTCTCCTAACATCATCATAATGTCTCATAACATCCACTACTATTAAATTACACCACTAATGTATCACACCACACAACCTCCACACCTAATCTACACAACCCCACTCTCCAATTACAAGTTCCATCATTTATAAAAAAAAATAGTTTCCATTAACTCTCGTTTAATAAGACATATTGTTTCAAATTAAGAATCCTGTTAATTTATCATTAAACTCATTTAATATAATTCCCACACATCAATTTTAGCCCATGATTATTTTATATTATCCCACTAATTTCAGTTTCATAATTTCTAATTTATTTAAAAGATAAACAAGAAACTAAACCAACCATAGTACATCAATGAAAATGACATCGTAACTTACTCAAACTCATCACCACAACCCAACCATCTCACTGAAACAGCTGCATAACAACATCTTCATAAATTAATAATTGTACACCAACCCTTCTTACTTTCCATTAGAAACAAACCTATCCTCACTACCACATCATTTCACCTTGAACATTTTCACCACCTTCACTATTAACCCCCCCCCCCCCCAAAGATACCCACAGACATCGCAAAAGAAAACATTTCTAGCACATCTACACATAACTTAACATTATATCTTCCTCATCTATCACAATTCCAGATCAATGAATTTCATATCATAGCATCTACTTTATAATGTGAATTGTTAAAAAAAAATATTTTCATGGGAAATAAAATTATTAACCATATATAAATGATTATCCCTTTTCAAGCTTGGTGAGCTCAATAAAACAACAATAATATGGGTTTTATAATTAACAGTAATCATAAGGTTCCCAACAACCTTTTTTTTTCAGAAATAACAATGATAATGTATCATAAAAACTAAATACACAAAATTATTAAACTCATGATATTTATCCTCGTTACCATCAATTATTATTAAACAAATTCCTTTTCTTTATTAAGAAGACCCTTATTATCTACCCATTGGATTTCAAAATCATTTAATCCCTATAGATAACATCATCTCCATTGATCTCACTCCATAACACTACCTAGACAATCAATAATGAAGGTAGGTGGTGGTGCCGGTATAATTATTTAATCATGATGTTTCATTGGGCCTTCAGACTAGATAAAAGGTTATTGGACCATGTATTGGGCTTCATTACCACTAGGATTTTTCCCCTAAAAATTGTACTAGGGTAACTTGGTTGTGGGCCAATCCTTAGGGGGGATAAGGTGTGAGCCTTTCTCTCCCAAAAGGTGTGTGTGTGTGTTTCCTTTTATAGTAACTCTCAATACCCTAAATAAACAATATATGTATATATATATATATATATATATTTAGAATATAAAAAAATCTATTAAATAATCATTGACATATATTTATCACTACTACAGACCTCGCCTATATCAGTTTTAAAAATAGGTTATGTCATCACATAAACAAAAATGCACGGATAATTAGATTACCCTTAAAAGTGGTTTTCCTTTATCAGTGATTTATGTTAAGTGCTGATAAAGGGGTAATTTATCAGTAATTTAGTTTTAGTATAGATAAATCCTATGTAGCTACAACAAATGTACATCCCTACATCAATCCTATAATAATAACCAGATGTGAAAAAATGATAGGAACACAATATATTGAAAACCATATTGAAATAAAAATATAGCATTTCAATAACATTTAAATTCAAAATTAACATAAAAAATATTTACATTGATGTGATTTTTTCAATTAATCAAAAAAATTACAACCAATATACAAAATCATAACACTTATAGCGGGATTTATCCAATGATTAACCTCCATACAAAATCTTTTCCCTATAATAAAATAAATGTTTATTTTAGTAATAGTAAAGAAAAAATAGAATTTTAATGATATGTAATCAACATATGATAAAATATATTGTTAATTTTAGTACATATTAAGGTTTATATTAGTTATAATTTTAATTATATCATTAATAATTATATTTTATATTTTATATTAATTATTAATTATTAATTATACTATCAATTAAAAATTATATTAAGAATTATTAATTGCATTGTAAATTAATAATCAATATAAATTATATTGGTATTTAATTAATATATTAATCATGTTTTTAGTTATTAAATATCTCAATTACTTGAATAGTTGTTAATAATTATTTCATTAAACTAAAATGAAATTTTTTATATTGAAAACAATAACTTGGAGTCATATCAGCCAAATTGGGTGTTGGAATGATATGTGGTCAATTATTTCATGAAAAAAATGAATTATGAACTCTTTTCATAATGTTTTAGGATAATCCAATATTTTTTACTTGGTAATGGCTATTTGACATGAGTTTTAAAATAAAGTAAAACTTTTATGTCGAAAACATACACATTGAGTCAAATCGGCCACATCATGTGTTGGATTTATGTGCAGTTGATTCCCATATCACACAAATGAATTACATACCACTTTTCTAAATTTTCAGTATAATTAGAGCTAATTTACTCAAATTTCACTATATAACACGCGCTTTACACTACAATGATACTTTTATATCGAAAATACACAGACTCTGAGTCATACTAACCACATCATATATCAGATTTAAGTGAGGTTGATTCGTACATTCCAAAATTGAAATATGGATTTTTTTGAAAAATATAGAAAATAATCCAAGATCATTTTCTCAATTATTTCTATGTGATGCACATTTTACATAAAATGATACTTTTATGTTGAAAACACACACATGGAATAATATTGGTCACATCATGTTTCAGATTTGTGTGACATCAATTCATCTATGTCAAAAATGTATTATGGATCATTTTATTAATATTTGAGAACAATTTGAGCTCATTTTCTAATTTTTATGGATGTTACATGTTTTTTAAACAAAAATGACACTTTTTAATTGAAAACACACACTTTGAGTCATACTGGCCAAACACACTTGTTGTCATACCAGACACATCATATGTCAGATTTATGTCTGGTTGATTCCTACATGCTAAAAATCAATTATGGATTTTTTTTACCAAAACATCAAGAAATAATGAAATTATTTACTCATTTGTTTCTATGTGACATGAATTTTAAACTAAAATTACACAATTTTGTAGAAAACATGCATTTTGGTTCATACTGGCCACATCATGTGTTCGATGGACATGTGGCCATTTATTATGTGCCACATTTGAATTATAGAAAATTTTTATATATTTTCTAGACATTCCATGATTATTTTCTCAATTTTGGACACGTGGCCTATTTTTTATAATAAAATGACACTTTTATAATAGAAACATACACATGGAGTCATACTAGCCACATCATGTGTTATATTGATGTGTGGTTGATTTGTACATTCCAAAAGAGAATTATGGATTTTTTATGAATTTTCATCACAATATTAGATCATTTTTTCATTTTTTTCTATGTGAAATGTGTTTTAAACTATAATGACACTATAATGTTGAAAAAATCCAGTTTGAGTCATAGCAGTCCCATTGTGTGTTGTATTGATGTATAGTTAATTCTTAAATTCCAAAAAAAAATTATAGATTATTTTCCTACTATTTAAAGACAATATGTGTTTGTTTACTCTATTTTGGCTATGAAATGCAAGTTTTACACTAAAATGACACTTTTATATTGAAAAAAAAAGTAATTTTACTCATATCTGCTACATAATGTATCAAATTTATGTGTGGTTCATTCCTACTTTCCAAATATTAGTTATGGATTGTCTTTCAAATGTTTGAAATTAATCTCGGCATATTTTCAAAATTTTGGCTATGAGATGTTCATTTTATACTAAATGACACATTAATATTTAAAACACACATATGGGTTCATGCTTTAGACATCATGTATCATATTAATATTTCATCTATTTCTACACATAGAAAATTAATTATGGATCATTTTGAAAAATATTGTACATAATTCAATCTCATTTTCTCAATTTTAGACTTTATATACGTATATTGTTTATTGTTCTTATAGTACTGTGAAAATGTAGACAATCGAAAAATTAAGAATATTTAAAATTAAATTGTAAGTAGCTTCATAAATTTCCTATCAAGAGATGAAATATTTTTTTTATACTATATAGTATCCTTTAATAATTTTTAAATTTAATATATAAAATCATTTTTGTTATTCTATTTTCAACACTGTAGAATCATTGAAAAAGATAAGTAAATTGTTTGAAAATACATTTTGATAGTTAATATTACTATATGTACATTAATTTTTTTCATCCATATACTTTTTATATTTATTCAACAAAATTATTCATTGATTTACCTTATATTTATAGATCTCTCTACCATAAAAAAATTCTTGTTAAAACAAAAAGTAAAATTTATAATTTAAAGTTTATCTATAAAATATGGATTGTAGTGAATTAAAAATTCACATCTAAAATCATGTGTGGTTTATTTGATGTAAATCCATGCATGGGATCCAAAAAATAATAATTTATGGTATCAAAATCAATTATGATCATCATTTTGTGCTTTATAGAAATTTGAAAAAAATAAGTAATAAAAAAAGAAAAAAATATTTTTTATGATTATATTATTGATTTGTTTCCCATTATAATAGGTATCAAGAAGATTTTATTATCTATTATTTTATTTTCAAATGTCGCGCTTTGATTATCTCATTACTTTTTAATTTCTTTTGATTCCAAAGAAAATATTTTTGTATAATTTATAGAGGGATCAATTAGTACAAGTTTTTTCATAGGGTTTCCCCTAATATAGTTGTAATATATTTATCATATAGAATAAATGAATAATTATTAACCTTAATGAACATAGTAGATCATATATTTGAAAAAAACATTTATAAAAATATACCTCATGTTTGTATTCATAACTGAGACTCCCAACCATTAAAACTTGATAATCTCATTTATACTCTTGAGACCAACATCATCTATAATGGAATATCTGAATATTTATTCTTCATATCCAAAGTAGGACATATTTCCATACATTAATTTTGTATTTTCATGAATGTTAAATTTTAACATATGTTTTAGTGGACCTAGTTTCATGAAGGTACTCTCAGAACGTCCTTTTTATTTCTTGGTTGATCCACTGGATTGTCTTTTTTTGACCTTTTTTACCTTTGTTTTTTTCCTTCAATAAAACCATACCTAATTTTAGATATTTTTTATCAACTAATAAATGTTATTCATTTGAAATAAATTGTTAAGGATATAACTCAATTATCTTTATAATTATATATGTCTATGATACAAATGCTTGTATTGAAATATCAATTGTGGTAACATCCAGATCATCATGAGTAATAGGAAACTCGACGCTTCGATCATGATCTACTTCAATACCCACTATCATGTGATATTTTGGGAGTTCTTTATTATGTATCATGTATCAAAAGATATTTTTACCCCATACCCCTATAAAAAATATGATGTGTGGATGTTAATAGGTATAAATTATAAATAGTTTTAACTTTCACAATTTTAATAATATAAAGTTATCATAAGTTTTCTAATTCACATTTAGGAGAAATAATTATGAAAAAACTGATTACCTAGAGTTTGGAAGGTGGAAATGACTTTAATCAAATCTAGTGGGGTCATGTGAATCATTATGTACTAATAATTGTTTAACTACTAGTTCTCTTTGATCCTTTCATATATATTGGTCCAGCAAACTAGACTGAGAAATAATTTTTTGTAAAGAATATATATTCCAACATGCCTTTTGATATATCATATATATCTTCTAACAGCATTACCTTTTGAAAATATATCTGAGGTGACACTACAAAACATTCACCTCCAACATGACCATACTATTTCATCCATATTAAAGCTACTGAAAGTAGTTATTTTTTTCGTTGTAGTTAGTATTAATTCTTATATCTAAACCATATATAAAACATATGAGCATAAATATAAATTTTTTTATAATACTATTATTAAGCATAAAAAATTAATATTATTTTGTACATACATATGATTCCCAGGATTCTTTTGTTTTCCTATCTATTAGGTTTCTGTATTTATATACACAGGCCCCCTTCCATGGAAAAAATGTGGGTTGTAAGTTGAATTTGATATCGATTCATTAATATTCAAAATAATAGGAGAATAAGTTGTTCCATATCACAGAAAACTTTTTCTATAGATTTAAAATACATACCATGTTCATTTCATG
This sequence comes from Viscum album, assembly GCA_963277665.1. Classification (NCBI taxonomy): domain Eukaryota; kingdom Viridiplantae; phylum Streptophyta; class Magnoliopsida; order Santalales; family Viscaceae; genus Viscum; species Viscum album. The sequence goes on along the minus strand of OY728133.1, from coordinate 308,485,491 downwards.
TTAAAAGTACCATGTCCTCAGTTTTTTGTAGGGTTTCATTGGTTTTGATGCACAGTTCATATTTTCATCCTTCTTTTATCTTTTTATATATTAAAAAATTTAATAAAACTAGATAAAATAAATAATTTCAAGTAATATATTATTGACTACACTTCACCTAAAATGATTTCTCATCATGGTAACTAATGAAATCTTTCCATGTTTCTTGGAATATAATGTGTTAATTTACAGCTAGAAGGTGGGGATTTAATTTCCCCTTAGAATCTATAAGATGGTACTTTTTAAAAAGTTTCCAAAAATAATCTTTGAGGTTTTCCAGAAACCATTAAGAAATATTTCTTATGGAAAACATCCAAAATAAATAAACTCTACACGAGATGAATAAAATTAAATAAATGTTTAATTGTAAATTTTCTAGGTAAAATTCAGAAAAGTATATTGTAACATTACCCTAATATCATATGAAATGGTTTCCTTCAATTAGGCATAGAATTGTGCCCTGAATCTATATTAATTTCAACATGAATTCTCATTATACCCCCAATGTAACTAATGAACATTGATGTGCTGGGGTCCAAAAGTTAGACTTATTGATTCCATACAACCTGAAATTGTATACCTTTGTTTCTTGTGATGATAATTTTAGGTAATATGACGATTCTACATCATTATGGTGTTTCTTCATAACCATGTTATTGATCCCCAATTAATTTTTCAGTTCCAACATTAATTATAACAACTAATTCATAACGTAAATAGACATTACATCGCTTTTTTAGAATATTAAAACATTACACAAATAGATGCCCAATGACCATGTTAGTTTAGTTCCTTTGGAAGTATGTAATCATAAACACCTGTACATAAGGGAGCTAAATTATCTCCTACTAGGTTCTTTATGAATATCAACCGTCTTATACGCATTATACATAATACATATCTTCATAACCTAGGGAAGGAAACATAAAAAGGGGTGATCTCAGATGCTCAGTAAGGATAAAGAAGAGAGAAATGTAAGAATAAAAATGATTATAAGGATATGATAACATTATCATAACATTATAATATCATACCATTCATATCTAAGAACATAAACATGAATCATGGAACAAATCCTGGTAGTTCATAAGATATAAATAACAACGGAAACAATATCATAAGACATTAAATCATAACAAAAGAATAAGACATGTAATTGTGGCACACACACAATCATATAATTTCATTCCCTATAAGTCTAGATGCATTTCTATAACTTATCATGTAACTTAAATGAAACTACACCTATTAGTAATGACACACCATAATCCCTAGTCATGGTCCTTTCCTTGTAATGGATCAAGTTTCACTATCTTCTTATAGTGGATAGGGTTTCCCCATATTTCTATAGTGGATTAAGTTTCCCCATCTTCCTATAGTGGACCGGGTTTCCCCATATTCCACCTTCATAGTGACTACACCTACTAGGGGGACACACCACCATCCCAATTCATAGTCTTTTCATTCTAAGGGATTAGGTTTTCCAATCTTCCCATAATGGATCAAGCCAATAGAATTGATTCCTATCACTATCTCATGAGATAAAATCTTGACCCAATGCATTAGATAAATATATAGGTCCAACCCATCTTATAATAAAATCATTCATATATGCTCCAAAAATTAATAAAACTCTCATCATACCATAACCCATAAAAATTGATGGGTTTCATAAATGTACTATCATAAACCATGAAATGAAATGGGTTTCATAAACATGTAATCATATCTTATCATGTGGAAAAAGATAGTTTTGATAATCATTTCATCATAGCATAACCCGTGAAAAGAAGTGGGTTTCATAAGCATATAACCCATGAAAGAGAAAAGGGTGTCATAAACACCATTCCATCATAACATAAATCATTCAAGAAATAATATGTATGGTATTATTATATCATGTCCCCGATAAAGCTTAAACTATATCAAAGGATTCCATCTTATATGGAGAAGGATATTGAAAGTTCACATAGAGTGTATCTTAAGGAAATAAAGTTTCTTTGAAAACCCCTTTTATAAAACATTTTAAAATATCCTTTTCTTATAAATAATGATTTTAAATTTTATTTAAAACATTTCTTGAGAAAAATATCTTTTAGAATTTGAAATACTATTTATAAACATAAATCATTTTGAAAATTTTTTCATTCAAAATAATTTGAAAAATTATAAATAAAGCATGAAAACATTTGGAAACCCTTTTTTCCATGAGAACTTATAATGAAATAAATAAAACGTTCTGAAAACAATTTTACATTAAAACATACAAAAGAATCTTGAAGTTTATTTGAAAACTATTTATTTTAAATCACATTGAAAACTTATAAAGAAATCGTGAAAATTTTTTGAAGATCATTTCATTGAAAGTAATTTGAAAACATAAAAAATAAGACTTGAAAAGGATTTGAAAGCCATTTTTTTTAAAAAAGATTGAAAACTTATAAAAAAATATTGAAAATTATATGAAACAATTTATTTGAAAACATATAAAATAATCTTGAAAGAATTCGGAAAACCATTTCTTTGAAAATGATTTGAAATTTTATAAAGAAAGTGTAGAGATGTTTTGAAAACCATTTCTATGAAAACTATTTGAAAACATATAAATAAATATTAAAAGAATCAAAAACCATTTCTTTGAAAACTTATAATGTAACGACCCAGTCTTTAATTAATGGAAAATTATCTTTATCTAATTAAATGTCTTATTTTGGTTATATAAAATGTGAACTTCATTGGTTTTATGTTTCTAGATTTTAAAATACCGTTATAAATTGTGATCGTTGCTAATATAGCCATTGAACTGTGATCACATAATTACTATAAATATAGGGCTTTAACAAATCCAATTTACTCAGACAATGGAAGTGATGACCTCATCCAGTAGACTTGCCTCATACGAAGGCCATTTGTCAGATCTCATAAAGAAGGTGGCGTCATTGGTATTTTCTCTTGACCAAGCCCAAGCTGAGCTTGAACATGTTAAGCTTGAGCGGAACTGACTATGGGAGGAGTGGAAGGTAATAGAGGTTACCACCCGAGTGATGTTATCTGATCCACCCCAAGAGTATGTCACCATCGCACACCTTTCCCTTCGGTCTTATGCGAGTGTTATAAGGGGTCATGTAACAACACCCTATCATTATGACTCTGTACATTATTTTTGTATAAAAAATCTGCATTCATTTTATTATTGTTACTTTGTAAAGTGTTTTTAAAGCACAAATAGTATTTTAGTTAATATTCAACTAAGAAAACTATTTTGATGAATTAATTGTTTTTTTAATTAAATAATATTTTAATAAAATATTATTATTATTATCAAATTATTTTTTATTAAATATAAATTATTGTATAATTTTATGGAAGCAATTGTAATTTTTATTAAGATTTGAACGCTATTTTTCTCAAAACCTGTGAATTTTCGATAAATGTTAGTTTTTATTTTAAAAGTAAAAATTCACATATTTATAAAATTATTTAGATAAACTTAATATTGTTATTGGAATCAGGATGTTTAAATTATCCAACACTGAATTTTTCATAATTTTCCGAGATAGTCAAATTTGTGGGTAAAAATTAAATATCGTTTAAATGTAAAATGTATTTTATGACATCATTAGAACCCGATAGTGATGTAATGAAATACTATAAACATTATTTTCGTCCAATATATGTTTTATCATTAAAATAATTTGATTTTAGATTTTTTGATTTATTTTACAAAGCATTTTTGTACCCTCCAAGACTTCTAAAACATTTTGTCTTTTTAAATTGTTTTACTTGAGAGTGTGACTCACCTCTACATAAGAAACCCTATTATTTTAAGAATTTAGGACATTTTAATTATAAAATATTGTTTTCCAATCCCCTTTTTCAAAAACCATGTGCTGGTTTGTGGTTTTGATTAGTTTAATGTGAGGTGTCCCAAACATAAATAATAATGAATTCCCTCTCCTTTCCTATATAAACCCACCCAAGATCCCACTTCCTCTTCACTCAACACCTTTGGAGTTCGACCAAACACTACCCTCATCTATCTATAATCCTCCCAAAGTGCCCCAATCTCCCAAGAAGCCTCTCTCAAGCCTCTTCTAAGCCTTTGGGATCACACTTCCACATAAGGTATTTCTTCCTTTCTCATTTTTTTTCCAATTTTCTTTAAGCTATTATACCATTTTTTTTAATTAAAAATGTTGGGGTATGATTTTGCACCTCCCGAATAATTCCCTTTTTATGTTTTTAAGATGTGATACTCCTTTCTCTCTCATTAAACCCTCCCATGTACACCCGTTACAATGCCAAAATTCTGAGAGGGATTTATCTCTCCTCTTTTACATCCAAGTAATTATTTTGTATTATGCATCTAAATTCCATTACATTTGTTGGGACATGTATCTATATGACCCCCTTACTGTCCATTTAATTTAATTGTTATTAGACACTATTTTCTATCTCATCAACCATTTTTATGAATACTTATGTCACGCTGTTATGCTGCCGAAATTGCACCGCATTTTTTCAAGCCAAGATCATTGTGTAGTGAATACCATACCCATGTCTCTATCAAGGGTATTCACCTTTATCCACATATAAATATTTAATGGTAATTTCATATATTTATTCCACATTACTTAATCATGGAATAACTTATTATGTTGATTGATTCCATGCCATATGATCCATGTGGCACACTTATACATGAAATGAAATGTTTAGGAAGGGTGTGCCCTCATAGCGCTCGAATGAATTGGTTAAAGTATAGTATCATGATACATCATGTGAAATAGGTGTTTAATCATGATAATTCAATTTAATTGAGTTTTTAATCATACTTATTGTTCAATGAGGGTTTACTCATTCTACATGTGCAATGAGTCTTGGCTCATGCTAATTCTATGTTAAGTGTTGTTGCCACATTTCCATGTTATTATTATCATGCTTTATCGTGCATTAATGTTCATGTTTCTCTTGTGATCGATTGATATTCCAATTTTATAACATGTATTTTATTCCTCATGTTATTCCATGTTTATTCCCTGACATGGCTTTATAGCTCACCATTTTCTTATGCATGTCCTCAAGTTATCCCATGTAATGCTAAGTACAAGGGAATGTAGTGGTCATGTAAAAGAAGTTTTCAATAAAGATATTTTGTTTCTTATATTCTAAGCTGTTATGTAATGTTCCTAATCCAAAAAGACACTAGACCTCATGATCTTCTTTGTTGTATCAAGTGAGGATTTTATGTAATAAATCTGGTTTTAGTGTGTAAAAAAAATCAGGGTTGTTATAGTTGGTATCAGAGGATAGGTTTAGTTATTATTGGGATTATGATTAGAAAACCCTAGTGAAGACTTAGAGATAAGAATAATTATTATAAAAACATCCCTAAGTATTGGTGAGTATTGATTAAGTGGTTTATCAAAAATATGCATCCATGTATGGATACGAGTAGGTAGAGGCGGCTCTAGCACAGATGTATCTTAGGGGTAAAACCCGAAAACACCAATTTGAGCTATACTCGAACGAGAACTGGTGAACAAAAATGGGTCTTGCTAAACTTATGGTTATGAAACTCTTGGGGGATATTCTTTTGTAAATTCACAAGATTAGTATGAACCCTTATTAAGGGAATTAAAAAAATTCCCTTAAGAATATATGTTAGAAAGTAGATAATGAATATCATAGATTGACGCATATGGATTCATAAGTTAAGGAAATAAAATTTATTTATAAGTTATTATTTTTTACCTTGGATTTCCCTTTATGTGTTACCCCTATCTTTACTTTTATTCCAGCCAATGGCTGGTAATAGGAGGACTAGGGCTAGCAACCGATGTGAAGATCAATGTGATGACTGTGCAAATGAGATGTTGAATTCGATGGGAGCGAGAATTGAGAACATTGTCTTCATTCTCTCTTATTTAACTCAAGATTTGAATAGAAACATGGGTCAATAGGAATGTTCACCCCCCCAAGAAATAACAAGTATCTATCGATAACTTCATGATACAAAGTCCTCCTACTTTTAATGGATCATCTCATACCTCAATCACCAAACAAAGGATCAACTAAATTGAAAATATCTTCTTTATCCTTCAATGATCTGAATAAGAGAAGGTTCTCCTGGAAGCTTATCGTATGGAGGGTGAAGTTTATCAATGGTGGACATTGATCAAAAATATGAAAACTGAGGAGGATATTGAGGCTTTGAAAAGGAAGGATTTCCAGAAGATGTTTTTTGATAAATGTTTTCTGCACACCCTTTGGCTTAAGATTGAAAGGGACTTCCTTGCCCTCAAGAAAAATGATGATGAATCTATCAGAGCGTATGAGGCATACTTCACAAGGTTTTCATGATACGCCTCTGGCTTTGTCGTTAACCCCGAATACAATGTTGACCGGTTATTTGGTGGGATGAAACCTACCCTACAGAAGGAGTTGAACATGTGCCAATGAATATGTTTAGAGCTGATCAAAGACTATGACTGCTCAATCCATTACTACCCTGGGAAAGCAAACAAGGTGTTGGATGCTCTAAGTAGAAAAGACCGAGTGATTCAATCATTGGTGAGAATTGAAAAAGATCCAATCTTGTTAGATTTCATGAAGATGGACATGAGAATCATAAAGATGGGAAAATCATCAAACCTTTCACAAATGATTGCTCAACCATACCATTTGGAAAAGTTAAAGGATGATCAAAAGGATGATGTGGGAATTCAGATGAAAGTGGAAGCTATCAGAAGACGGAAATCCTCATAGTTCAATGTTAATGATGAGGGAATTGGTAGATATTGGAAAATGGTATGTGTTCCATCAAGTTCAAAGCTGAAGAAGGAACTTTTGGATGATGCACATAGTTCAAATTTCTCTATTCACCCAGGAAACACAAAGATGTATCATGATCTCTGAGAGAATTATTGGTAGGATAATATGAAGAAGGATATTTCTGAATTTAAATCAATGTTCCTAGTGTGTCCGTAAGTGAAGACCGAGAGACAAAATTCTAAGGGGATGATGCAACCATTTCCCATACTAGTATGGAAATGGGAGAACATCACCAGGGAATTTGTCACCGGACTTCCGAATAAGTCCAAAGTCAACAATTCAATATGGGTTATTGTGGATCGTCTTACAAAGTATGCACACTTCATTGTAATTTGGGAGGATTTCTCAATGGATCAATTGGAATGGATATATATCAGAGAAGTGTTAAGGTTGTATGGAGTACCACTATCTATTGTACCCGATTGAGATCCAAGATTCACCTTTATGTTTTGGAAGACTCTTCAACATGCGCTGGATACTGAAATGAACTTTAGTACAACCTATCATCCTCAAACGGATGGCCAATATGAGTGAACTATTAAAACAATAGAGGATATGTTAAGATCATGTTCTATGGACTTCAACGGAGGGTGGGACAAATATCTTACATGGGTTTAATTCTCTGAAAATAACATTTTCCACTCGAGCATCTGAATGGAACTTTATGAAGCCATGTATGGGAAGATGTGCAGAACACCGACATGTTGTGATGAAGTCAGTGAACATAAACTTCTAGGACCATAAATGGTCAAAGAAATGGTGGATAAGGTGAAAACCATTCAGAAACATATCAAGGAAGCCCAGAGTTGACAAAAGACTTATGAAGATAACCTTGGATGAGACCTTGAGTTTAAAGTTGGTCACATGGTATTCCTACGCATATCTCTATGGCAGAAGTTCATGAGGTTTGGAAAGAAAGGAATGTTAAGTCCTAAGTACATCAGTCCCTTTGAGATTCTTGATCATGTTGGGGTTTTGGAATATCAAATTCCACTTCCACCTACCATTTCCAAAGTAGATGATATATTTCATGTACCCTTTTAAGGAAGTACATACTAGACCCTTCACATGTACTCTCTTCAGAGGTAGTATAGCTAAAGGATGATCTTTCTTATGAGGAGAAACCAGTGAAGATCTTAGATCGTACAGGAAAGGTTCTACAAAATAGAACCATGCCCCTTGTCAAGGTGTTGTGGCAAAACCAAAAGTTTGAAGAATCGATGTCGGAATCAGAGGAAGTGATGAAGCAAAGTTAACCGCAATTGTTTCAGAGTTGGAAAAGTAAATTTCAAGGGTGAAATTTCATAAGGGGGGAAGATCATACCCACCTAAATATTCATTAATGGAAATTCCTCTTGATCTAATTAAATTCCTTATTTTGGTTATATAAAATGTAAACTTCATCATTTTTATGTTTATAGATTTTAAAATACCATTATGAATTGTTATTATTGCTAATATAGTCGTTGAACAGTGATCACGTGATTATTATAATTATAGAGATTTAACAAATCCAATTTACTCAGACAAAGAAAATGATGGCCTTATCTAGTAGACTTTAAACATACGAAGCCCATTTGTAGGAGCTTGAAAATAATGTGGCATCATTGGGATTTACTCTTCCACAATCCCAAGTTTATCATGAACACATTAAGCTTGATCAGAACCGACTACGGGAGAAGTAGAAGTTAATAGAGGTTACCACTCGAGTGATGTTATCTAAGCCATCCCAAGAGTATGTAACCATCGCACACCTTAACCTTTGGTTTTATGCAAGTTTTATAAGGGGTTATGTAACAAGAACCTATAGCTATGACTATGTACATTATTCTTGTATAAATAATATTCATTAATTTTATTATTGTTACTTTGAAAATAGTTCTTAAAGCACAAATAGTATTTTTAGTTAATATTAAACAAAGAAAACTATTTTGATGAATTAATGGATTTTTTAATTAAATAATATTTTAATAAAATATTATTATTATTATTAAATTACTTTTAGTTAAATATAAATTATCATATAATTTTATGAATACAATTGTAATTTTTATTATGTTTTGAAAGTTATTTTTTTCAAAACCCATGATTTTTTGATAAATGTGGGTTTTTATTTTAAAAGTAAAAATTAAGATATTTAGAAAATTATTTAGATAAAATGAATATTATTTTTGGAATCAGGACATCGAAATTATCCAACTATGAATTTTTCATAATTTTCTGAGACAGTCGATTTTTTTGAAAAAATTAAATATCGTTTAAATGTATAATGTTTTTTATGACATCATAATGACCCAATAGTGATGTAATAAAATACTATAAACATTATTTTCGACAAATATATGTTTTTGAATTAAAATAATGTGATTTTCGATTTGTTTTACTTATTTTACAAAGATTTTGTGGACCCTCCAAGACTTAAAAAACATTTTGTCTTTTTGAATTATTTTCCTTGAGAGTGTGACTCACCTCCACATAAAAAACCCTATTATTTTAATAATTTCTGCCATTGGACTTATAAAATATTTTTTTCCACTCCCATTTGTCCAAAAACATGGGAAAAACCATGGGATGGTTTGTGGTTTTTATTAGTTTAATGTGAGGTATCCCAAACCTAAAAAATAAAGAATTCCCTCTTCTTTACTATATAAACCCACCCAAGATCCCACTTTATCCTCACTCAAAGCCTTTGGAGTTCGACCAAACCCTTCTATCCTCTCTCTATAATCCTCCCAAAGTGCCCCAATCTCCCAATAATCCTCTATCAATCCTCTCCCAAGCCTTTTGGATCACACTTCCAAGTAAGGGATTTCTTCCTTTCTCATTTTTGTCCAATTTTCTTTAAATTGTTATGCCCTTTTTTTAAATTAAAAATGTTGGGGTATCATTTATCACCTCCCCAATACTTACCTATTTATATTTGGATGATGGGATACACCTTTATCTCTCATTAAAGCCACCCATGTACACCTGTTACAATGCTGAAATTTAGAGAGGGATTTCTCTCTCCTCATTTACATCCAAGTAATTATTTTGTATTATGCATCTAAATTACATTACATTTGTTGGGACACGTATATATATGACCCCCTTACTGTCCATTTCATTTAAATATAATGGTACACACATTTCTATCTCATCATCCATTTTTATGAATCCTTATGTCACACCGTTATGCTACCGAAATTGCATCGTGTTTTTCCAAGCCAAGATCATTGTATAGTGAATACCATACTCATGTATCTATCAAGGTTATTCACCTTTATGCACATATACATATTTAATGGTACTTTCATGTATTTATTACACAATACTTAATTGTGTAATAACTTATGATGTTGATTGATTCCATGTTATATGATCTGTGTGGCACACTTATGCGTGAAATGAAATGTTTAAGAAGGGAATGCACTGATAGTGCTCTAATGCATTGGGTAATGTATAGTATCATGATACGTCATGTGCAATGGTTTTTAAATAATGATAATTCAAGTTCCACAAGGTTTTACTTGTGCTTTATGTGCAATGAGGGTTTACTCATGCTCCATGTACAATGAGGGTTTACTCATGCTCCATGTGCAATGTTTCTGTTGTGATCCATTGATATTCTTATTGTCTAACATGTGGTGTATTTCTCATGTTATTTTATGTTTATTCCCTTACTGGGATTTATATCTCACCCTTTTCTTATGCATTTCCTCTAGTTATTCCATGTAACACTAAGTATGAGGGAATGTAGTGGTTATATAAAGAAAATTTTCAATAGATATGTTGTGTGTTTTATGTTCTAAGTTGTTATGTAATGTTCCTAATCCACAAATACACTAGATCTCTCGATCTTCTAGGTTGTATCAAGTAAAAAAATTATGTAATAAATCAGGTTTAAGTGTGTAACAAAAAGTTTGGTTGTTATATATAAAATAATCTTGAAAATGTTTTGAAAACCATTCCTTTGAAAAAAAATTAAAAACTAATAAAGAAATCTTGAAAACATTCTGAAACCCATTTCTTTGAAACCATAAAAAGAAATATTGAAAAAATAAATTTTAAAAATATTTGAAAACTCTTTCAAAACATAAAAAAAATATTGAAAACATTTTGAAAACTATTTATTTTAAAACACTTTAAAAACTTATAATGAAAGCATGAAAACATTTTGAAACCCATTTCTTTTAAAACACATTGAGTAATTATAAAATATTATTCTAAAATCCTTTTTCCATAAAAATTATCTTCAAATATAATATTTAAAAATAGGTTTGAAAACATTTTTGGAAACATTGTTTTTTAAAATTCATGAAATTTGTCTCAAAGAAGAAAATTTGAGACAAAACAAGTTTACAGATTTGGTAAATTTTGAAACACAAACCCCATTAAATATAGATCATAAAATAGTTATATAAATAACAATAAACTTTAGGAAAATAATAATATAATATATTTATGGGAATTATATACACCACATAAAATATATTAGTGGTGGAGAAGGTATAAGTCTCCTAGAAATAAAAGTGAGATGAGAAAACCCTTAATACTTGAGTAACTTTAGAATATTGATCCCCATGAAATAATAAAACTGATTAAATCATGAATATCATTAAAATTTTAAACTGATATAACATGTCATGGGGTATTACATACACCACATAAAATAATCTAGTGGTGAATATGGAATGTATCTCACAAAAATAAAAAGTGAGATAAAATTCTATTTCCTAAGGTCTTGAATCTCTTAGTACTCATGAAAACCTACTATATAAAAAATATAAGTTAATTGTACTTATTTTACAGAACAATATTGTAATATCTAATACCATATATGGGTTTATCATAAATTTAAATTACCCTCTAATTATAAATTCCTAGTTAATATTTCACTTTGGGTAATATCTTCTTTTTTCACATATGTCTTAATTCATTATATTTTTTTCTTCATACATATATCAAGATTTTGATGATGTAAAACATGATATAAAAAAAATTATATTCATTATATATATATTTATAATAATCTATATAATATAAAAATTTGAAATGGAATACACCATTCAAGGAGACGGCAGGTCGTATGCACGCATTAATTTTGTTTCCATCTTTTTATAATATTGAAAGAAAATAATTAAATTATATATATTTATAAATATATAATATCATTATGATACCATAAAAATTTAATATAAATCATATAATTTCCCTAAAATCACCCTTAATACATTCCATGTAGTTTGTGAATGAATCACATCACTTTGCGAAGGTAGTAGTCCACACTTCCCCAGACGAAAATATCGTATTTACCTAAAAGGGAAAGTATGAAGGTGTGTATTAAATAATAAAAAATATATATCATATACATCATATATATAATATAAAAATATATCATCCATCATAATTCCCAACCATGATAGGTGGTAAAGGGGAAAAGGGAAACATCGTTTTGTGAGGTGGTAGTTCACCGTACACAAGAACAGTAAGTTCGTTACCCATTAGATGGAAGTGTGTGTTCTAGTGTAGGTAGAACCCTTATCATAAGAAAATATAATTATATTTACGATACTTAGGATATTATGTATTCATCGAATAATAATAATATAGTTAGTGGTAATGAAAATAAATTAAATGAGTTTGAGGAAGGATGTTACCACGTCTTTGTGTAACTCCTTTTGGTATGAACAAAAGGGATTCCTTGGATGTCTTTCTGAAAAAATGGAGGCTTCAAGGAGGAATGGAGAGATTTTGGGAAGTTAATTGGGATGACCTTGTCTGAAAATAAGTAGTTTGAGATGTGTGAATAAAGGGAAGAGGGAATGTCTTATTATTGTGGAGGAGGAGTGGAATTATTGTAAATACCCAAATGAAAGCACTGATGGGGGTCTCCCTTACATCATGATCTTCCAAAATGGAAAAATAATGGTTTAAAGTTAAATTATGGTATAAAAAACCTATACCAAAAAAATAAGTGAATTTTTATAATTTTGTTCCATAGTATTTAAGTTTCCTTATATTTTTCATTTTGGTTTTTCATTTAGGTAACTAGTTTTACAACATATGTAATTTAACAATTAACATTAAATTAATGTGTGACTAATTATAAAATATAGTTCCACAAAATTATAAATATTATAACTAATTTACAAAATAAAAAACTCTTGTGTGTTGGAAATTAATTTTAAAACAGTCGTATGTATGGCGCAAAACACTTATTTAACCCCCACTATGCTAACAATGTTTTTACTATTTAAGTGTTTGTAAGTTAATTATAAAAGATCATTTGGTACATTAATATACCATTATTTATATTTATTATCAATTAAAAATTACTTGGCATAAGTGAATATTTTTATTAATTTTTAATATTTTGATAAAATATAGTTTATTGTAAAATTAAATTAATTTTAATTTTTACACTATTCATTTAATTTTAATTTAAAAAATGTCAAAAAATTATTGGAATTAAAAAAAATTAAGTTAAAATATATGTAACATGATAAATTAATCTTAAAAAAATATTCTAACATAATAATTATTTAAATTTACTTTACTTTTAAATGTTTTTCATGTTTTATTTTATTTAATTATTAACAAAATAATCCATGTGTCGGTGTTTATTAAGCATTTATGTCACGACCCATCCTCGGGGCCCGTGTCGTGACTACCCCAAGCCCGCCATCCATAATCCAGGGGTTGGTGACTAGCACCAAGGCGTAATTCCCGGTAAAAAGGGAAGGCATTGCCTTTGTAAAGTAAACAAACACCACAGAGCAAGCAAGCAGAACTAAACACTAAGTAAAAACTGGGTACAATAGTAAGTGCGGAAAAGTAAGTGGGCCAGAATACAAACCCAAACTGAAAGTAAAGTACAACTGAAAAAGGGAAAACAACAACTGAAAAGTAAATATGCAGCCTCGATCCGTCCACTGGAAGTCCCACCTGAAGGGTGGGTACAGATAGCCTCCACAGCTCCTCGGGTCCAGCCGTCCGCTCCGAGTATGCCCCGCCCAGTGATCCACCTCCGAGTACCGACCTGCTCTTCGTACCTCAACCATGATTAGCACTTCCCGTCTTCTGCAACCAACACAATGTAGTGCGGGTATAGCCCGTGCAGGGGTGAGTATAAGCTACTCAGTAGGGACCCCGAGACTCCCGTAGGTCTCCCAGAATCCACAAAGGATAATCCACAAAGGAAAGATACAATCACGAAGTAACATCCGACTCTACTTAGGTATATGCCCATACATATACCAAAGTCATCAATTCTCATTTGGATCCAACATCTGAGCTCAAGTTCAACCCAGTCCAGACAGGAAATCACAACCCAGTCCACACAGGAATGCAAAATGTAATCCACACAGGATAGCACAACACAATCCACATAGAAAAGAAAAACGTAATCCACACAGGATAGCACAACACAATCCACATAGGAAAGAAAAACAAGATTCAGCTCACACGGGTATACTTCTTCGTAGGATGATAGAGATGATCAGATATTGCCACTGATTCATCTAAGCCGTCGGATCCACACAGGATCGATAGGTACTAACCCCTGCAATGACCCACAAAGGATCGATAGGTAACTAACCCCCGCAATGACCCCCACAGGATCAGACCCACACAGGATCTGTAGGCACTGGCCCATATAGGATCGCTGAGCACTGACCCACACAGGATCGGTAGCACTGATCCACGTAGGATCGCTGAGTGTTGTAGTCGTCACGGTCGAATCCACGGAGGATTTCTGTACAGTCGTCATCGTCGTCGTAGTCGAAGCCAGCTCTAGGGTTCCCGCACACAGCAAGCTCGTTCGGGAGGGTCCGCTCCATTAGCCGAGAAGCTGATACATCAACTGAGACATAGTCCGGAGTTTATGTATCCAAAAGTTCCGTATTGTCAATATGAACTCAACGTCATAGACGGTGCGTCAATCGGACGCCCGGTCTGAGAGTTATTGGCTTTTTCGTCCCAGGGGCCCGGTTGGTTTTTAAGACAAAACCAACCCGACCGTACTCCAACTGCGTCCAAACCTCGAGCGGAGTAAGCCAAAAGGACTGTCTCACTTAGAGTAATCCATCAAAGTCGACGGCACGTCAATCGGACGTCTGGAGCTCAAGTTATAAGTGTTTCCGCTCTGAGGGCCTGGTTGGTTTTGTGTACGAACCAACCCGGCCAAACCCAAAGTACTCTGAAACCTTGAGTGTAATATATCGAAATGATCATCTCTTTCCAAGGATCGCATCTCCACTGATGGTGCGTCGATCGGAGGTCTGTAGCCCATAATATGGGTAAAAGGCCGAAAGAGGTCCGGAAGTGGGGGTTTCGGGCCCGGACCGACCCGGCCCGAGACCCCCTGGGCCCGGACCGACCCGGCCCGAGACCCCCTGGGCCGGCCCGAACCGGGTCGACCCGACCCGGGTCCGGGTCTGGCCCGCTTGGGCGCAGCCTGTCCTAGGCGCGGCCCGGCCAGGTGGCGCGGCCCGGCCAGGTGGCTCGGCCGAACGACCGAGCCGTTCGGGATGCAGGGGGGGCTGCCCCTTGCTTTTTGTAATCGCGGTCCCATAATGGGGGTCGCTCACGTCCAGCCAGCCGGGGGTTTCGAACCCCCGGCTCTTCCACGGTCCGGTCGGCCGGCCATTGCCGACTCGGGACTGGCAAGGGCCGGTCCCTCTACTCTGACATCGGTGGCCTAGAACCGGCCATCGGTTCCCCTGCTCCGTCGCGGCTTATGCCGCGGCCTTGGATCGTCTGGCGCGGCACGACGGTGCCGCGCCCCTCCTCTACAACCCTGCTCTGGCTGCGGTGTTTTTCGGGGTTCTCCGGCGCGGCGCGACGGTGCCGCGTTCTTGTTCGATTCAAAGGCGCGGCGCGACGGTGCCGTGCATACCCTTGCTGCATGACCCCGCGTGGTGCGACGGCACCGTGCCATCCTCATTCCATTCCACCACAAGGAATACAAGATAATGGGGAGGAGGATCGGCCGTGTTTTTGCGGTCCAGCCTCCTCCCATTAACTGGTAACAGGTGGTCCAAAAGTACGAGGAAAGATGATGGATGAAAACATGAATATCATCAACAATTAAATAATTCCCTACCTCGAGTGTAGCTTGAATGGAGGTTCATCGCGGAAATAACCGTCGCGGAAGGAGGCGTCGGGAAAGGAGAATCGTCACAGAAGAAGGCGTCGTTGGCGTCACGGTACACGGCGTCGCGTAGTCGATCTCCAAGGATTCGGCATTCTTCATCGAAGATCGGTGCGTTCTTCGCATTCTTCATGTTCAATCCTCCCTTAGATTTTCTCCCAAACCTCTCAAGCAACAAGTCCCCAACCAAAATAAAATAAGTCCCTCACTTATTTTATTAACATAACTTAAGTTTGAAATTCAAAAGTTGAATTAATCCACTCAATTAATTAACTAAAGTTGTCAAAGTAAATGAAGGGTTATGGAAGGTTAGGGGAGATGAAGGGGTGGGGTTCTTGTGGGCCCCACCACCCTCATAACCTCCAATGGGAAGTTGGGTGGTTTCCCCCAACTTCCACCCAAAGCTCTAAACCACTTAGTGAAAAATAAAATTGATGCTCAATTTTATTTTACCTTCCACAAATTTTTAACAACTTCTCACGTGTAAACGCAACTTCGAAAAAGGTGTTCCTAAGCAATTACTGCTGATGCGAATCCATCGGTGCCCTCGGAATTTGATTCCAAGCACCGGTTCAAAAGTTAGAAAAACTCGCTCGTTCGTTCACTGAACGTACCCGAGATAAAATTCAGATAGAAATTCCAGGCACACCGGGCCTCGGAATCAAGTGCCGTCAGAAACCGTGTTCTTGTAAAATCCCAAAGAAAATTAAGAAAAAATTTCCCTTGAATTTTACAGGTCTTTACATTACTCCCACCTCAGGGCTTTACGTCCACATAAAGATACATCAAAAACTAGGTAAACAAATGTGGGTACTGAGCATGCATCTAAGCCTCCCACTCCCAAGTGCTCTCCTGGAGGTTCTCGTGCTGCCATCTGATTCGCACTAGAGGAATCGACCATCCACATAGGACCCACTCCTGTCGATCCTCGATCTCCACTGGAACCTCCGCAAAAGTCACCCCATCATCTATGTTCATCTCCTCATGGTCAATGATATGCATCGGGTTGTGCACGTATCTTCTTAGCTGAGATCCGTGGAAGACGTCGTGCACCCGGTGCAACTGAGGTAGTAGAGCCAGGTGATAAGCCACCTCGCCAATCCTCCTGAGGACCTGTAATGGTCCGATGAAGCATGGAGACAACTTTCCACCTCGGCCAAATCTCTGTAATCCATGTCGAGGTGAGACCCGCAAAAAGACGTGGTCGCCATCCTCGAACTCTAGTGGCCTCTGCCTCCTGTTAGCATATGACTTCTGCCAGCTCAGAGCTGTCCTCATCTACTCCTGGATGACCTGGACCTTCTCTAGTGTGGCCTAGACCATCTCAGGTCCCACAAGTGCTGACTCCCTAGGGTCTGTCCAGCACAGAGGAGATCTGCAAGGTCGGCCGTACAACGCCTCGTATGGTGCCATCCCGATGATGCAGTGGTAGCTGTTTTTGTACGCAAACTCCACCAAGGGTAGGTGGTCCTCCCAGCTACGACCAAAGTCGAGGACACATGTGTGGATCATGTCCTCGAGAGTCTGAATGGTTCTCTCCGTCTGACCATCCGTCTGACGGTGAAAGGCGGTGCTCAGACGTAGCTGCGTCCCGAATTCCTCCTTCAACCCCTTCCAAATCCAGGAAGTAAAGAGACCATCTCGATCAGAGACGATAGACGATGGCATACCATGAATCCGTACAATCTCCTGAATGTAAAGACGTCCCAAGTTCTCCACTGAGCCCTGCTCTCTGATGTGTAAGAAGTGAGCCGACTTGGTGAGTCAGTCGACAATCACCCAAATGGAGTTGTGACCACTGGAAGTGCATGGAAGTCCAGTCACGATGTCCATAGATATCGCATACCACTTCCACTCCGGGACCTCCAAGGGTTGTACCAAGCCTGCTGGTACCTGGTGCTCTTCCTTCACCTGCTGGCAGGTGAGGCATCGAGAAACGAACTCTGCCACAGCCTTCTTCAAACCTGACCACCAGTGCTGTCATCTGAGATCTCGGTACATATTCGCCACTCCAGGATGTACCACCAAAGGGGAAGTGTGAAACTCTCTCAGTACCTCCTCCTATAAAGCAACTAGTACTAAGGTACATCCTATGAAAATAGCGTTGTGCTCTCCTCCTACAGAGAAACCATCAAGTGCCTGTCCTGAGGATATCTGCGCACGCCACGTCTCACAGTCAACGTCCCCACTCTATGCCTCTCTGACCCGCTTCAGTAGTGGAGGAGTGACTGTGAGTGACTGAAGAAAGGATGCTCCATCTCTATCCATGAAGGATGTCTGAAAAGCGGCTAGTTGCTCTGTCGCCTCCCCAAGTAGTTGAATGCCCGTCCTCCTGCTGAGAGAATCGGCTACTACAATCCACTACCTAGGAGTATAGACTATCTCAAAGTCATAGTCCTGGAAGAACTCGAGCCATCGCTGCTGTCTCAGGTTCAATTCCTTCTGACAGAAGATGTACCTGAGACTCTGATGGTCAGAATAGACTGTAAAGTGCTCGCCCATCAGATAGTGTAACCACATCTTCTGAGAGAAGACCACTGCTGCTAACTCCAGGTCAGGGGTAGCGTAGTTCTGCTCATGATGCCTCAACTGACATGATCCATAGGCGATTACATCCCACTCCTGCATCAGGACACATCCGAGTCCAGTCCCTGATGCATCGCAGTAAACTACGTACCCAACTCCCTCCTCTGGTAGCCTCAAAATAGGGGCGCTGTTCAATCTCTGTCTCAGCTCCTGAAAGCTCTGCTCACATCTGTATGACCACATTAAGGGTTTCCCCATCTTCGTCAAAGCTAAGAGTGGTGTCACAACTCTGGATAAGCCTGGCACAAATCTCCGATAGTATCCAGCTAGTCCCAAGAAACTCCGCACCTCCATCACGCTCCTGGGTGGCTCCCAAGCTAGCACTGCCTCGATCTTCACAGGATCCACCGCAACTCCCGCCTCAGAGATGATGTGTCCCAAGAAGTGGACCTCTCATATCCAAAGCTGACACTTCGAGAGCTTTCCATAAATCTGGTGCTTTCGGAGTGTGTCTAGTACAACCCGCAAGTGGTAGGCGTGCTCCTCCTCAGTCGTCGAGTATATCAAAATGTCGTCGATGAAGACCACGACAAATCGATCAAGGTATGGATGAAATATCCTATTCATGAGGGCCATGAACAATGCTGGAGCATTGGTTACGCCTAATGGAATAACCAAGAACTCATAGTGGCCATACCGACATCTGAAGGCCATCTTCTGCACGTCCTCATCCCGAACTCTGAGCTGATGATAGCCTGACCTGAGGTCTATCTTCGAGAACCACCGTGCTCCCTTGACCTAATTGAAGATGTCATCAATCCTCAGTAGCGGATACTTGTTCCTCACTATCACTTGGTTCAGGCGACGATAGTCGACACAAAGTCTCAAACTCTCGTCCTCCTTCTTGGCAAACAATATCAGGGAAGCCTAGGGTGAAACATTGGGTTGGATGAATCCCTTGCACTGAAAGTCCTCCAACTGTACTCGTAGCTCTCGAAGCTTGTCGGGAGCCATCCAATATGCTGGGGTGGATATCGGGGTTGTCCCAGGGTACATATCAATATAAAAGTCTACCTCTCTGCGAGGAGGATGTCCTGGAACGTCGTTGGGAAAAACGTCCGCATACTGATCCACCACTTCAGGAAAACCAGGACTCTGCACGTCAACTGATCCTAGGATGAGGCTAGCCAACTGATGAGTGATGGGGTGTCCTCTCCTCTGCGAGAGTCCATCCTGTGCCACAAAGTCTCCCTTCTCGCCGGTGAAGGTGAACCTGCTCCCGTCAGTGCGTACACATCGCACCTTGCGCCTAATATAGTCGATCTGGTCATGGACTGTAGATAACCAATCCATGCCCAAGATGACGTCGTAAGGCCTCGATGCTACTACAAGAAGATCCCAGCCGAAGCTCTCGCCTCCTAGAGTAATCTCGCACTTCCGGCATCAGTGCGTAATCGTCGAGTTTTCTCTCGTAGGAGTCTCTAGCCATAAGGATCGAGCCAACGGCTCTGTCGAAATCTTTGAGCTCCGAACAAGGGTAGAGGCTATGAAAGAATGACTCACTCCTGTGTCTATAAGAACTGCATCAAGGGTGGAATAGACATAGATAGTACCTCGAATCAACTCGGGCGCGCCGTGGTCGTAGGCCTCCACTTCCTGGAGATGTGCCTATCTCTGCCCTCCAGCTCCCTGTGGTTGGGGTGGACCTCCTGGCGGTGGTGGTGGTAGAGCCTCAAAGCGTCTCCCACCACCTCCTGCTCGGCTATGTCCTCTGCCTCGTCCGCCTGCTCCATGCGGACCGCCACGTTCAACCCTTTGCCTCTTCCTGGGTGGTCCCTCAAACGTCTGCTGCTCCTCGGCACGACGGGTCAGGTAGTCATGATCCGTGTGGCCCTGCCTGCCGCATGCATAGCTCTGTCTGCCTCTCGAAAGACTGGCTCCGCGTTGTGTGCCCCGCACTGCTGAGCTAGTGTCCTGAGGTCGTCTGCCCGAGGGTCTGGTCTGCCTGGACCCATGAGTCATCCATCGATTGCCTTTTGCAGAATACTCTGCTATGTGCCACCCCGCGGTAGGTCTCACCGCTGATGTAGGCTTAACAAGGAATCTCTCGATCAGAAGGGCTCGCTCCAGTACCCCTGCCTGTGTCGGAATACTGAGGGAGATCAGTGATGCCCTGATCTCCTGCCTCAATCCCTGCTCGAAGGTCCGGGCCCATAAGAATGGGTCTCGTACCATGTCTGTCGAGTAGCGCGAGAGATCAGTAAATCTTGCCGAGTACTGGGCGACCGTCAGGCTTCCCTGCCGCAGATGTAGAAGCTCCTGGATGCGCACCGTAGGGAGGGTGGCTGGGATGAACTCCAAGTGGAAGAGTCTCTCAAAGTCCTTCCAGAGAAGAGATGCCTCGTTGTGCACCTAGAGCATCAAGATCCACTATTTTCCTGCTGTCGTGTGAAGGAGGCTCGCTGTGATGATCACCATGAGGTCTGCTGGTGTCCTCACTAACCTAAAAACTCGTACAACTGCCTCCAGCCAATCCTCGACTGCCTGAGGGTACGTTTCCCCATGGAACCTGGGCGGTCACTGATGCTGAAACTCGTGCAGTGCACTAAGGAGATGTGTATCATCAGCGGCTGGGGCTGGTGGCATTGGTGGATCGACGGGTAGAGGTACCGCCGGTGCCTCTGCTGTCAAAGGGCCTTGTACCGAGGCCTCGTCGCTCGGTGGGCTGTCGTCATGCACAACTCTCGGAACCCTAGATGGCTGCCATAGTGGGGACATCCTGAAAAGAGACAGGTGTGCCACGGTCACAACAGTATACCTGGTGAGCTGACACAAAGTAATCACAAAGAAAACTTGAAACACACATGCAATCAATTTTTTCGTGCATTAAGTCAGAAATCATAAGTCAGGGTCCTGGTGTACGGATACGTCGGCCGCCGCACCAACACTGGACTCCCTGGACTGATAACCACATTCAATACTCTTAACACTATTGCTTCACATAGAAGAAAGATCAGAGTCCTGAGTTCTGTAGTAGAACCGAACTACTCTGATACCAATTTGCACGACCCATCTTTGGGGCCCATGTCGTGACTACCCCAAGCCCGCCTTCCATAGGCCAGGGGCTGGCAAATAGCACCAAGGAGTAATTCCCGATAAAAAGGGATGGAATTGCCTTTGTAAAGTAAACAAACACCACAGAGCAAGCAAGCAAAAGTAAACACTATGTAAAAACTGGGTACAACAGTAAGTGCAGAAAAGTAAGTGGCCCAGAATACAGACCCAAACTGAAAGTAAAGTACAACTGAAAAAGGGAAAAAAGCAACTAAAAAGTAAAGCCGCAGCCTCAAGCCATCCACTGGAAGTCCCACCTAAAGTGTGGGTACAGATAGACTCCACGGGTCATCAGGTCCAGCCGTCCTCTCCGAGTATGCCCCGCCCAGTGATCCACCTCCGGGTACCGACCTGCTCCTCGTACCTCAACCACGATCCGCGTTGTCCGTCATCTGCAACCAACACAACATAGTGTGGGCATAGCCTGTGCAGGGGTGAGTATAAGATACTCAGTAGGGACCCCGAGACTCCCGTAGGTCTCCCAGAATCCACAAAGGATAATCCACAAAGGAAAGATACAATCACGAAGTAACATCCGACTCTACTTAGTTATATGCCCATAAATATACCTAAGTCATCAATTCTCGTTCAGCTCCAATATCCGAGATCAAGTACAACCCATTCCACACAGGAAATCACAACCCAGTCCACACAGGAAAGCAAAACGTAATCCACACAGGATAGCACAACACAATCAGTATAGGAAAGCAAAACGTAATCCACACAGGATAGCACAACACAATCCACATAAGAAAGAAAAATAAGATTCAGCTCACACAGGTATACTTCTTCGTAAGATGATAGAGATGATCATATATTTCCACTGATTCATCTAAGCTGTCAGACCCACACAGGATCGATAGGTACTAACCCCCGCAATGACCCACAAAGGATCGATAGGTAACTAACCCCCTCAATGACCCACATAGGATCGGACCCACATAGGATCTGTAGGCGCTGGCCCACACAGGACCGTTGATCGCTGAACCACACAAGATCTGACCCACATAGGATCGGTAGCACTGATCCACGTAGGATCACTGAGTGCTATAGTCATCGTCGTCGAATCCATGGAGGATTTCTGTACAGTCGTCATCGTCGTCACAGTCACAGCCAGCTCTAGGGTTCCTGCACACAGCAAGCTCATTCGGGAGGGTCCACTCCACGAGCCGAGGGGATGATACATCAACTGACACATAGTCCGGATTTGATGTATCCAAAAGTTCTGTATCGTCAACAGGAACTCAACATCACAGATGGCGCGTCAATCGGACGCCCGGTCTGAGTGTTATTGGCTTTTTCGTCCTAGGGCCCTGGTTGGTTTTTAAGACAAAACCAACCCGACCGTACTCCAACTGCATCCAAACCTCGATCGGAGTAATCCAAAAGGTCCTTCTCACTTATAGGAATCCATCAAAGTTGACAGCACGTCAATCGGACGTCTGGAGCTCAAGTTATAAGTGTTTCCGCTCTGAGGGCCCTGTTGGTTTCATGTACGAACCAACCCAGCAGAACCCAAAGTACTCCGAAACCTTGAGTGTAATATAACAAAACGACCATCTCATTCCAAGGATCGCATCTCCGCTGACGGTGCTTCGATCGGAAGTCTGCGGCCCAAGATATGGGAAAAAGACCGAAAGAGGTCCGGAAGTGGGGGTTTCGGGCCCGGACCGACCCGGCCCGAGACCCCCTGGGCCGGCCCGAAACGGGTCGAACCGACCCGGGTCCGGGGTCCGGCCCGCATGGGCACGGCTTGGGCGCGGCCCGGCCTGGTGGCCCGGCGCGCTGGCGGCCCGTCGTGCTGGCCAGGTGGCTCAGCCGAACGACCGAGCCGTTCGGGATGCGGGGGGGGGGGGGGGAGGGGGGGGAGGGGGGAGGGGGGGCGGGGGGGGAGGGGGGGTGCTGCCCCCCGCTTGTTTTAACCATGGCCCCATAATGGAGCCCTCTCATGTTCGTCCAGCCGGGGGTTTCGAACCCCCGGCCCTTCCACTGTCCGGTCGGCCGGCCGCTGCCGACTCGAGACCGGCAAGGGTCGGTCCCCCTGCTCTGACGTCGGCGGCCCGGAACCGGCTACTGGTTCCCCTACTCCGCCGCGCCCCTCCAACACGACCCCGCTCCGGCTGCGGTGTTTTCAGGGTTCTCCGGCACGGCGCGATGGTGCAGTGTTCTTGTTCGATTCAAAGGTGCGGTGCGACGATACCTCGCATACCCTTACCGCATGACCTCGCGTGGTGTGACGGAACCACACCATCCTCGTTCCATTCCACCACAAGTAAGACAAGATAAAGGGGAGGAGGGTCGGCCGTGTTTGTGCGGTCCGGCCCCCTCTCGTTAACTGGTAACAGGTGGTCCAAAAGTACGAGGAAAGATGATGGATGAAAACACGAATATCATCAACAATTAAAGAATTCTCTACCTCGAGCGTAGCTTGAACGGAGGTTCATCGCAGAAATAACCTTCACAGAAGGAGGCGTCGTGAAAGGAGAATCGTCGCAGAAGAAGGTATCGTTGGCGTCGTGGTACACAGCATCGCATAGTCGATCTCTGAGGATTCGGCGTTCTTCATCGGAGATCGGTGCGTTCTTCGCGTTCTTCGTGTTCTTCGACGAAGAAGTTGAAGATATTCAAGCCTCCCTTAGCTTTTCTCCCAAACATCTCAAGCAACAAGTCCCCAACCAAAATAAAATATATCCCTCAATTATTTTATTAACATAAATTAAGTTTCAAAATCAAAAGTTGAATTAATCCACTCAATTAATTAACTCAAGTTGTCAAATTAAATGAATGGTTATGGAAGGTTAGGGGAGATAAAGGGGTGGGGTTCGTGTGGGCCCCACCACCCTCATAACCTCCAATGGGAGGTTGGGTGGTTTCCCCCAACTTCCACCCAAAGCTTTAAACCACTTAGTGAAAAATAAAATTGATGCTCAATTTTATTTTACCTTCCAAAAATTTGTAACAACTTCTCTCGTGTAAACGCAACTCCGGAAAAGGTGTTCCTAAGCAATTACCGGTGCTGCGAATCCATCGGTGCCCTCAGAATTCGATTCCGAGCACCGGTTAAAAAGTTAGAAAAACCTGCTCGTTTTTTCACTGAACATACCTGAGCTAAACTTTGGATAGAAATTCCAGGCACATCGGGCCTTGGAATCAAGTGCCGTCAGAAACCGCGTTCTTGTAAAATCCCAAAGAAAATTAAGAAAAAATTTCCCTTGAATTTTACGGGTATTTACAATTTAGTATAATTAATTCATCTATAAAAAATAATGATAAATAATTATGATAAAAATAACTCATTCTCTTTAAAGGACAAGTATAATTGAAAATATGTTCTGTTTCCATATCTTAATGTTTTAAAAATTTTAAAGTTAAGGAAAGTTCCTTTCTTGTCTTTTTCCTTACTTAACTTATGAAATGTGGTCCTTTTATTTAATAGTATCCCACTAAATCATATAATTAGATACATGAATGGATATAGTCTAAATATTGATATCCAATTGATCTTGGACAAGTGTCTAGGTCATTTTGGCCCTTAAGTGTAGGGTTTGGTTCCTTGTTAATCTAAATTTTACCTTAATCACTATAATTAATTCTAATTGCTTTCATGAATATTTTTGTTGAAAAAATATGTTGATATTATTATAATATAAATATCATACTGATTAAAACATTGTATTTATATTTTTTGAAATTCAATTCACATATGTAGAAAATGTATGTTTAATGTTAATCCCGTAGATGGGGTGAGGAAGCAGGTTTTAAATTTAGAATGTCAAAAGATCGTTAAGATTTTATGTCTAGATTCAACATATAACTATTTGAATTAAACTAAATTGGATTAATATTTTTATAATTAATCTATTGTGACTTTAAACCCAATATAAAATATAATTTAACTATATAAAGAAATTACATGAAAAATCAGTTTTGAATTAAATATTAGTATTTTTCACTATTCATCCAAAAAAGAAGTTACTCAGAAAAATTCACCCTAAGATAATTTTGAAATTATGAATTCTGAAATTGATTTTATTTTATAAAATTTAATTTTAATATTATAAAAAATTAATTTTATTATTAGTCATAGAAGGATATAAAAAACAGTTCTTTTAGAAAATAGTATTTTAAAACATAAAAAGACTTTACCCAAAATTATATATTCCATTATCAATATGTTTTATTTATATGAAAACATTGTAAATATAATTTAAAAATTAGTTATCATTATTAATATTACTAATTTTAATTTCAAGATTATGACTATATATTTTAAATAATTATAGTAATAAAGTGATGTTTCGTAGAACCTCAATGTTTCAAGTAATGCAATCCAAGTCGGTGTTGCATATAACATAAGACAATTTAGTTCTTTAATATATAAAAATTATTTTTAGTGTTATGTAAAACGAAAAATATCAAAAATATTAAATTAATTCAAAAAATATAATTCAAAATATATTGGGGTGTTACATTCTACCCCCCCCCCTCCTAAAATGAATTTTTCCCTTGAAATTATTCTGGGTTATTAAACGTTTAATACTTGAAAGTTCCTTTCATAGAAACCCATATCATAAAAATTAATAATAAAAAACACTTTAAAATGGAATGTTCAAAACATAACGGTTACCCAAAGTAAAATATAACTTGGTTTCCACATACGAGAATATAAGTGCCATGTTAAAACATGGAAATGGAAGAGAAATATAAATATTAAGTATGAATGGATATTCATAGATAACATTGATCATCAAAAGTTGGTGATTATAAAACCATAAATATGTTGTTATCTAAGGGACCATCTGATCCATCAGAAATAAAGGTGCTAGGATAAATATTTTTCAATGTTCTTTTCCTATATTCATGTACATTTTTAATATTTTGGAACATAATGAAATATACTTACCTGATTTAATTTTGTTTCATAAACACAATCTATCTCCTTTAGTTTTTCATGGATCAATTACCAATTCATCTCTTACTACAGGGAATGTAGTTGAATTTGGAATTCCTAAATAAATATTATATAAATAGATTTAAAATTCATTCTATATACCTTTACTTAACATCACAACATAATGGTTATCATAGGTTATCTAACACGTATTAATCCTCATATGGTGAGATGTTACTTTAATCTAACAAACTTCATTAGAAGTTTAACTTAATCACTTCCATAATTGGTAAACCTTGTAACTCTTCTAGAATATGATAATCCATAAATTTAGAAAGAAAGTCATCGAATCATATTAACTTTGATAAATGTGTATCATGAAGTAGATCTTGGTTGTCATATTCCAAATAAGTGAATAACCTCATCATATATTCTATTGAAGTATAGTAATAAATTGAATTACAATAAATACTTTTTGAAAACAAGCATGATTCCTTATTCTAAAGATTAGTAGATATATTCCATAAATCCAAGAAGTTGAAAACCTTATCCATGATAAGATAGAATACTTTTTTTAAAAATCATTTATCATTTCTAAGGTAATCAAAACTGTCTAATTTACTTATTCATATCTGACTTATCTTTATTCAAACATCATTATCTCAACATAAAGAATAAATTAAGGGTAATATTCCCTATATAAAAATATCACCATTCCATGAAATCACATTTCTACCTCACTAGTACCATTCAATAAATCCTTTAAATTTAAAAATGAAAAGATTTTACAAATATATATATATATATATATATATATATTTAATGATTCATATAACAAAATATTTGAATTCAAAAACATATAAACATAAATTATCCAACTTTATTCTTAAACCCTTACTTATGTTTCATCATCTAATCCCTTAATATCCATTGCTTATAATATGAAATATGAATCATTTATTAAGGTTCCTAAATCTCAATCTAATCATGATTCTTATGTTTAATGTAAATAATACTCAAAGAACATCCCATACCTTTCACATTTCACTCGTGATATCTTTATCTTAAGTAGTATAACCAATACTCGTAGATATTCCTAATTATCCTCATGAGATTTCCACTTAGAAAATCCATGTTCATCATGCCCATAATTTCCACATCTGAAACATTCAATGTTAACCCAGATCCTTCTAGTTATAAATATTTATTGAAACCAGAATGCATATGGTGATAAACACTTATCATAGATAAAACCACATGATCAATAAAAATAACTTATAAGATGTCTAAATAATGATATATACTTCTTTAATCTTATGACATGTTATGTTTATCCTAGGTTATTCGTGAACATCTTATACATAAATCCTTCATAATGGTTCATAAATAGTTTTTTAATTCCCTAAGAATATCCCCCAGGAGCATCAAACTTGATGGATAGTAAGGCTCATTTCATGTACCAGGTTACGCTTGAGTCAGTCCCAATGCACCTTGTCTGATTTGTTACTCATCGTTACATCTGCTCCAGAATCACATCCACTTATAGTATCCATAAAGGTATGTATTTCAAGGAAACCACTTTTTCTATAGACATATACCTAGACATATCCACATAAACATCCCTAGGGATATCACTAATTTTTTTCTATAATAGATTCCAAAGGTTGACTAAAACTTTGCTCTGATTCCAACTATAAAAACTCAATCATAATGTACAGATACATTATATCAATTTTTCAGAATATATAAAATATTACAAAAAATTACCCCCAAAGACCAATTAGTTTAGTGTCAGTGGAAACATGGAGTCATAAACACTTGTACATAAGTGAGATAAATTATATACCATTGGGTTCTTCATTACTATCACCATTCTTATACCCATTATACTTAATACATATCTTCATAATCTAGGGAAGGAAACATAAAAATGGGTGAGCTTAGATGCTCAATAATGGAAAAAGAGGGAGACATGTAAGCAAATACATGATCATATGGGTATGATAATGTGATCATAACATTAGAAGATCATACCCTTCATATCTAATATCATAAACATAAATCATGGAATACATCTTAGAAGTTCATAAGATCTGAATAATAAAGGAAACAAGATCATAATACATGAAATAATACCTTGAGAATAAGACATAGAATTTTGGAAAACACATAAACATGTAATATCATTTCCTATAAGTCCAGATGCATTTATAGAACATTTTAGGGAACTTTAAGGGGACTAAACATACTAGGAAGGACACACCACCGTCCCTAGTCACAGTCCTTTCCTTTTAAGGTATCGGGTTTCCCCATATTCCCATAGTATATTGGGTTTCCACATCTTCCAACTTCATGGTGACTACCCCAACTGGGTGGGACACACTACCATCCATAGTCACGGTCCTTTCCTTATAAGGGATCAAGTTTACCTAATGAATTGAACGAAGATATAGGTCCCACCCAACTCATAATAAAATCATTCATACATGTTCCACAAAATAAAAAATCTCTTAGCATATCATGATACATAAAAAGGGATGGGTTTCATAAAAAAACTATCATAAACCATTAAATGAAATGGGTTTCACAAAAATGTAATCATAAATTAACAGGTGTAAAAATATAGGTTTCATAATAATTTAATCTAAGCATAACCCATTAATATAAGTGGATTTCATAAGAATATAATTCCAAAAATAGAAATGTGTGTCGTAAACAGCATTTCATCAAAACATAAACCATTCAAGAAAGAATATGTATGGTATTCTTATATCATGTCCCCAATAAATCTAAAATTATATCAAAGGATTCCATCATAGATGGAAGAATATTTTTAAATCTCACTTAGTGTGCATATTAAAGAAAATAACTTTTCTTTAAAAATCCCTTTCATAAAAACTTTTCAAAATTTTTGTATATAAAACATATCTTAATGAAAATATATTTTCCTCTTTAAAAAACTCTTTTGAAAAAATAAATCATTTTTAAAACCTTTTTCTCTGAAAATAATTTTAAAACTTATAAATAAATTTTGAATAGATTTTCAAACCCCTTTTTAAAGAATAATTATAATGAATGCAGGAATGTTTTTTGAGAACCATTTTCCTATAAAAATTATAAAAGAAGCTTGAAAACGTTTTGAAAAACATTTATTTGAAAAAACAATGAAAACTTAAAAATATAGCTTGAAAATTTTTTGAAAACCATTTATTTGAAAACACTTTGAAAACTTATAAAGAAATCATGAAACCATTAACAAAGCCATTTGTTGGAAACATTATAAAAGAAGTTTTAAAACATTTGGAAAACCATTTTTTGATAACACTTTGAAAATATATAAATAAATCCAAAAAATGTATTGAAAACTATTTCTTTGAAAAAAAATTGAAAAATTATAAATAAATCATAAAAAAAACTTTTGAAACCCATTTCTTTTAAAACATATAAAATAAGATTCAAAATGTAGTCAAAATCATTTATATGAAAACACTTTGAAAACATATAAAGAAATATTAAAAATAGTTTGAAAACCATTTCTTTGAAAAAACATTGAAAACATAAAAAAGAAAGGTTGAAAAGGTTTTTAAAACCATTACATTAAACTAACTTTTAAAACATACAAAAATCTTGAAAATGTTTTGAAAACCATTTCTTTGAAAACAATTTGAAAACTTATAAAGAAATCTTGAAAAAAAATTGAAAACCACATCTTAGAAACCACTGTGAAAACTTATAAATGATAATTTGAAAACCATAAAAAATTAAAATCTATTTTTCTGGAAAAAATGATCTTATAATATCATCTTTAAATTTATTTTTGAAAATATTTTGCAAAACATAGTTTTTTTAATTCATAGCATGTGTCTCAAAGAAAAAAAATTGAGACAAAACTACTTTACTCATTTGGTAAATTTTGAAAAATAAACCCCATTAAAGAGGCGTCATAAAATAGATTTGTAAATACCCATAAATTTAAGGATAATAATAATATAATATATTCATGGGAAGTATATACACCACACAAAAGAAATGAGTGGTGGAAAAGGTGTAAGTATCACATAAATAAAAGTGAGATGAGAAAACCCTTAATACTTGAGTAACTATAGAATTATGATCCCCATAAAAGAATAAAATAGATTAAATAATGAATATAAATAAATAAATAAAATTGATATAACATTTTATTGGTCAGTATATACACCACACAAGAGAATCTAGTGGTGAATATTCTATGTATCTCATGGAAATAAAAAGTGAGATGAAATTCCCTTACCTTATGTCTTGAATATCTTATTAATAGTAAAAATATTCTTTATAATAAATATACGTTTATTATATATCTTTTACAGAACCATATTATTATATATAATACCATATATATTTTTATTATTACTTTAAATTGCCCTCTTATTCGTAATTCCAAGTTAGGGTTTCGCTTTGGGTAATATCCACTTTGTTTTTAGCATGTACTTTAATTTGTTATTTTCTTTTTCCTTGAACTTATATAATTATTTATAAATTTTAAACCATAATATAAACATTATTTATATTCATTATATATGTATTTATAATATTCTATATAATTTATAAATATAAAATGGAATACGTCGTTTCTGGAGACGGTAGGTCGTACGCACGCATGAATGTTGTTTCCATTTTTTTTTAAATATTGAAAAAATGTAATTAAATAAAATATATGTATACATTTAAAATATAATTAAATTAGAATAAATATGTTATATATATCATATAATTTTACTAAAACCATCCTTAATACATTCCATGTTGTGTGTGAACAAATCACATCGCTTTGAGGAGGCGGTAATCCACACTTCCCCAAAAAAATTATCATTTTTTCACAAAATGAAAATCATGAAGGTGTGTGTTATATCACAATAATAGAATAATAAATACATCATATATATCATATATATATTATAAAAATATAGTGTCTATCGTAATTCCCATCCTTGAGAGGTGGTAAAGGAAAAAATGAACAACATCGTTTCTTGAGGCGATAGTTCATTTTACACAAGAATGGTATGTTTGTTACCCATTAGATGGATGTGTGTGTATGTTTTGGTTAAAACTTATCATAAAAACATCTCAATATGTTTAGGACAGGGATTATATTTTTTATACATGGAAAAATAAGAATTGAGATAGTGTAG
The DNA here is from genome assembly GCA_963277665.1 of Viscum album. Classification (NCBI taxonomy): domain Eukaryota; kingdom Viridiplantae; phylum Streptophyta; class Magnoliopsida; order Santalales; family Viscaceae; genus Viscum; species Viscum album. The sequence goes on along the minus strand of OY728133.1, from coordinate 308,453,783 downwards.
AAGGAAAATAAATGAAAGGAGATCGAGGAAGGATGTTACCACTTCTTTGGGTAACTCATTTTGTTTTTCACCAAATGGATTCCTTGGATGAATATATGCCCAAAGGGAGGATTTATGGAAGAAGGTAGGTATTTTAGAATGTTAATTTGGAAAATATTGGTCGAGCCTAAGTGATTTTATATTTCAGAATAAGGAAAAGTGTGAATGACTTTTATAATGTAGGAGGAGTTCCATTCTTTTAAATATCAAAAGGTAAGAACTATTGGGGGGTATCCCTTACCAAATTTGATTAAAAAATAGAAATATAATATAATAAAGTGAAATTATGGTCTAAAAATATTTAAAACATAAAAATAAGTGCATTATTATAATTTTGTTCATTATTCTTTATGTTTACTTATATTTTTCATTTTGTTTTTAAATTTTGGTAACTAGTTTTCCAACCTATGTTATTAAACCATCAAGATTAAATTAAGGTGTTATTTAACATATAATATAGACCCAATTTATTATAAATATTATAAAAAAACTTAAAAATTAAAATCTCGTGTGTGTAGGAAATTAATTTTAAAACGATTGTATGTAACATGAAAAACACTACTTTAACCCGAACTATGATAACAATATTTCTACTATTTAGGGATCTATATGTTTATTATGAAAGATTAGTTGGCCCATTAATATACCATATTTTATATTTATTAGCACTTGAAAATCACTTAGAATAATTTAAGATTTTTATTAATTTTAATGGTTTTAAAAAAATAGTTTATTGCAAAATAACAATAATTTTAATTTTGAAATTATTTTTTTAATTTAAATTTAAATAATATAAAAACATGATTAGAATTAAAATATATTAATTTCACATATTTTTATCATGATATATTAACATACAAAAATAATTAAACAACATAATTCATTAAATTTAATTTACTTTTAATATTTTTAGCATGTTTAATTTTATTTCATTATTAACTAAATAATCAATGCATTAGCTTTTTTTAATAATTTAAGGTAACTAATTAATCTATAAAAATTAATGATAAATAATCATGATAAAAATAAATCAATTATCTTTCAAAATTTCATGTTTAACCGAGAATATTGTTTTCATATCTAAATGTTTTAAAATTTTAAAAGGTAAGGAAAGTTCATTTTTTGTCTTTTTCATTACTTAAATTATGAATAGGGAACTTTTATTAACTATTATCCCAATAAGTCCTAAAATTATAACCATGAATGGATATAGTATAAATATGAGCACCCAATGGATTTTGGACAAGTTTATTGTTCATTTCGTCTAAGAAAGTGTAAGGTTTAGTCCCTTGTTAAGCGTAATTTTACCTAAATCATTATAACTACTTTTAATCGCTTTCACTAATATTTTTATTCAAAAATTAATTTGATATTATTATACTATAAATATCATATGTATTAAAACGGTTTAGGTCCATTTTTATAAATTAAATTCACAAAATAGGACAAATTAAGTTTAATGATAATCCTGCAAACGTTGTGAGAAAGAGAGTTTTTAAAGTGAGAATGTTCAAAATATCGATAAGATTTTATATCAAGATTCAATATAAAAATTATTTTAATGACCTAAATTGGATTAATATATGTATAACTAGTACTCGCCCGTGATTTCTCATGGAGTAATTGAATACTTATTTTTTTAGAGATTAGTACTTATAAATGTTGCGAATAAACAACAATATTGAATAAATGTTAATTAGGAATTAATATTGTATTGTTATGGAATATGAGTGCATAGAATTTGGATACACCTTTTGAATCGGTGACCAGAGTAATCTGCTAATAATGGGAGAATAATATTCATGAAAGTAAACAGACATTACTGTGGAATAAAAATTGAAAGATAAATATAAATAAACACAAATATTGAGATAATACAATTCTGAAATTTAAACTGTTGAATTACATACATCCACATTAAAAACTAGACAGCATCATGATACAAAGCTGGAAACTGTCAATTATATTAGAAATACATAATAACGAAAACCCGTACAGCAAAATGAGAAAAATCATTAATCAAAAGTGATGAAAACTGTGCGGCGTTTTGGAAGATGTAGAATACAACCCAATTCCTAGATTACATATCTCTACAGCATTAAATACCGTAGATAAGCAATTTTTAGGAAACTTTCCAACTGATGAAACATAGTGCAGATAAATTCCATAGAAAAAACTTTTGAAATGTACTCATCTAGAACAGTCCTCCAACATAATGACAAGCACCCAAAAATCTTGTCATCTAGCATAAGTGAAGGAAACATAAATTAGCAGTAGCTGATAGTGAAATAATGTTCTACATCGTAAAAGATTTAAAGAATTCCTAACCAGTTCCAGTCGTTAATGTTTGAAGTTCATGTCAAAATTTTAAAGAGAACATCGTATTGGTTTTTTAACCGGAAATACTCAAAGTGCATTTGTCTCCTCAATGACACAGTTTATAGTAATGTTATAAAAATTCTGAAACAGTATCGGGAGAAGTTTGAAATGAAATGTCTCAACTCTATCAACTGTAATACTTAGTGAACAACAAATAATAATTATGAACACAGTAATGATAAGTATTTGATTAGTGTAGATGTATGTTTACCTTCTATTACCTGTTTGAGTTTTCAGTCTTTTTTTCGGTTTTCTTGTTTATATATCCCTTCGGCATGGTCTGCAATTCAGCAGACGGACATGTTGTAGGCACGCTATCTGGAGACGTCTATACATTATCTTGCACAACATTTTCAGCATCAAAATAACGCGACAGATTTTTCTACACAGAGGATTATGGTTAGAAAATGTGAAACTATAAAATTGAGCAATTGAAAGCAGTGAAAATTAGATCAGAGCTTCTATAGTAGACTATTTTTTATTATCACATAGATATAATAACTCTGTACATGTTTGATTTATAAATATCTAAAAATCAATATACTTTACAGTATTTCAATGTGTTGTTACATTAATGGAAATAATTTTGGAGTAATAGAAGATAACATATGTATACCCGAGTAGAACACGGGTTGAAGGTTGGATTATAAAATCTTGTATCACTGTTTAAAGTACCAGGAGAAGACCCAATAGTTTGATGATCCTATGAGGTAATGTAAAAAGAAAATATCAATAAACTGGAATCCATTTTTACAAAGTCATATTAAAGAAATATAAGTGCAGTTACCTGAATATAAAGATCGATATTTTTTACTGTAGAAGAACAACTGCTTGGATGAGCCTGTATATTAATGAAGAAACATGTAAGGTATTTTCAGTTGAAGTGTTTACAGATAAGTCGAATAAAATACAGACTGACATGTTTATGTTCTAAGACCTCAGTGAATAGGTTGATGTACTTTTCATTATCATTAATATAAACCACTTTGTAACAATTTTGCTCAGATGGACGATGATGATTCTTAATATTGTAATCCGTCAGCTCAATTCCCAACAGAAATTTCCTGGTTTTGAAGAAGTTCAATTCTTGAGGGAAACCAAACTCTTCATCGTCCTATTAAAAAACCCCATTGTCAATGTAATTATAAATATTTCAATTATTTTTAAAAGAGATGATATATGGATCTAGAATTACCTGTATCAAAGTTGCTCTTAGTTGCAGAGCTGTTTTTTCTATGTATTGCATGACATGTTTTTCAAATAATACTACAGAAAAAGAGTCTGTTCTATTCGTAACTAGTAGTTGAACTCTAAACCTGATGCAATAATTATTAGGACTACAGTTTCAGTATACTTTGGATTGCGTAGCAGAACGAAGGTAGTATCATAATGATGTCAAGATATTTAGGCAGCATTGAATACATTCTAACCTTGGAATATAGCTTGTTTGTGAGGAGTTGTAGGACATGTAGGAAATGTTTCCATCTAAAATCTAGACTTTCTTCATGCAGGACTGGCATGATTCATAGAACTAGTTGTGGGTGCTTTGAATTTTTTGAACTGAAACTGCAATTAAGCATTTAGTATCCTGTAGTTGATTATCATCATGTCAATGATGAATTTATTAGAGGACAGTAGTGAGCAGTTAATACTATTGCATAATCAAAATAGGAAAATAAGTGAAGATTGCTGACCTGTTGACAGTTTTTGACATCAAAAATGGTTTTCTTGTTATTCCAATATGGTATTTCCATGGTTTGGTTGGGAGTTATTGGTGATGGAGAATGTAAAGGTGATACTATTATGACACCAAGCCTGGAAATAGCAGAACAACATACATGGAAGTAAGCATTAACAACATCTGGGTATTATAGTTATGACAATGACATATTTTAATCAAAGTACCTCAAAACAAAATTTATTAACAGAGTTACCTGCTTTTGAAGTTGTCTACTGTTGGAAGGTTTGGGTTGTTGAGAATTTTTGTTGCATTAACAGTTGTTGTGACAAGAACAGAGGCTAAAAGTAGTTTGAAATCAGGATTATATATTTTTCTATTGAAACCACATATTTGAGAACACATTTAGATAGATTTAGTTTATAAATTGTAATTAGAAACCATACCCGTCAAACTCATAACCCAAACAAGATGTAATATTAAGATGGTAGTGGGGTCTGAGTTGTTTTTCATGTAACGTGACATTTCAGTTGCAAAATTTCCCCATAAGCTGCAGGTTATTTGAATCCGTCTGCAAAGAAACAAAATGAGTAAATGAGTAAATGTTATATTTTACAGTAAAGTACTGAATGTAGTCAACAAAAAATTACCGGTCATCTTCTAAAATAATCTGTAATCTGTGGTTCGCACTGCCCATTAATTGCATGGGATGTGAGTAACGTAGGACTCCAATTAGTTCTAAATCATAGTACAGAGAAACAAATTTTTTTCTAAATAACATATGGATGTATGAAAACAGTATGTGCAGATTAATATAACAAAACATGGTCAATGGAAGTGTTTATATGTTGTATTAACCACTTGTACCAATTAAATGATCCTCAGGGATTTTTTCTTGAATTATGTCATCGAACGAAGTAAATTGAAAACTACAAATAGGTAGTTGTACTTCACACAGACGAAAAACTTTCATGTATGTGAACATGATTCGACAACGGTGTCTTGTTGCAAGCTAACTCCCTTGGTTGGAAGCTATTTGGAAGTTTTGTACAATATAGCATAATCCCTCAGCCAACAGGTTTTTGTACTTAGAGATAAGTTGTCGATTCATAATGGTACATTGAATCTTGGTTCCATGCATAGAGTATGTTAAACAGAATGTTACTGAGGAATTAATACAAATTACAAGGATTGATTACTACATATATATATATATATATATGTAAACGTTCATTTCATAGGTGAAAAACAATAAAAGTAAATTATAATGACTTGTTGCAAGGAATAGTTACCCAGATGTCGCACAGTACAAGATCAACAGCAACGATTTCATTGGAGTATTTGGAAGACGAATTGAACCATATGTTCAAGACCCGAACTTGTATTCGTAGTGTTTCATCGTCATTTGGGCTAATCTCATTTAGCATGGTTATTGAGCGTGACATATTTGTTACTGTACATAATCATTTAGTGTTTAAACAATTCATATTGAGCATATAAAAAATTCATGACAATAAATTAAATCATTTTCCAGAGCAGAATAAAGCATATAGAAGTCAATACGATTGATACCAAAGACAGATTATGAAGGATTTCCTTGTAGGCAATATTTTCGGTGTAATTGTTGGACTCATTACTGTTACCTTCAACTACAATTTTCAATCCAGTAGCTGATGTGACTCTAGACACTGCAACATATAATTGACCATGAGTGAACACTGGTTTGTGAAGATAAAGCCCAACTGAAGTCAATGATTGACCCTGACTTTTATTAATAGTCATTTCATAAGAAACTATCAAAGAATATTGTCTTCTTTGTAGTTTGAATGGCCATTTACCATCAGAGTGAGTCATAGTTAATCTTGGAATGAACGCAGAATATCCTGAATGACATCCATTTAATACTTCAGCACCAATAACATGTTCACCCAAGTGTGTTACAATCATACGAGTTCCATTACACAAACCATCTGATTGGTCCACATTTCGGAGTAACATAATCGGAACACCAAGTTGAAGTGTAAGTTTGTGGGTAGGAAATCCAGAGACGTTTATACCATTCAACATGTCAGATGTGTAAATATTTTCTGGTTTTTCTGTATCAAAACTTTCATTGCAAACAGAGTCTGAGCTGAAGTAATCTTTGTTTTCGTAGCCAGTGAGGGTCAACATATATTCATTGACTTCTTGTACGACATCTTGGGTTTGTGCTAAAATTGAACGGTCTTTCAGATAGGATCTTTCTCCATGTCTGCTAGAGAAACCCAGGTATGTATGGTTGACGATTGCAGTCATGGCATTATAACTGTTGGTAAGAAGAAACATTGATGGAATAAGAATGAGTGATTCACCATCGTTTAGTTCTCCAATTAGACCTTCACTAATATCTAAGGTCCATTTTGCAAAATCATGTAACTCAGATGCATCTTTTGTGGTAGTTGTACTATGCAGTCTCATGTTTTTTGTAAGAGACAACACCCGACAGTGTTGCCAAAGATATGATGACTTGACACTTGCATAGAAAATGTCAGATCTGGTTCCTCCTGGTATAACATGCAGTATTTGCCTAAAATCTCCTCCCAGGACAACTGTTAATCCTCCGAACGGAAAATTATATGCATTATCATTTTTGACAGTCAAAATGTCCCTAAGAGTTCGATCTAAAGCTTCAAAAGAGAACTTATGAATCAGGGATGCCTCGTCCCAAATGATGAGCTTAGTTAATTGAAGAAGCTCCGATATGTCACTCCCCTGTTGAATATTACAAACTGAATGTTCAGTAATGGAGATTGGAATACGGAATTTGGAATGCGTTGTTCGTCCGCCAGGTAGCAGTAGTGAAGCTATTCCACTCGATGCAATTGCAAGTACAATCGTTCCCTATGCTTGTAGCAATGATGTTAATACTCTCCAGATGAACGTTTTACATGTGCCTCCATAACCATGCAAGAAGAAGAACCTCCCTGATTTGGTAGATACTGAAGAGAGAATGATAGAAATAACATCTTTCTGTTCATCTGTAAGCAAACTTTGTAAACGGTTTCCGTCTTCTAGAAGTCTTTCTCTATTGTAATTCAATTCCTCTGCAACTAAACGATTTGTACTGGATTCAAAATCTGAATCTGGAAGTGGCATAGGAGGATATAACTGAAGTGATCTTCCATTGATCTGTAAAATTTAGTTTATCTCTCTCAAAGAATATGTATGTATCTGATGATTTGTGAGTGTCAAATCTTCATTGATTGGAAGTTATAATTCAGTATAAGTATTATACGTTTATTTCATGTTTAAAAATGCATATTATTTGTATAGAATATAATATTTTAGTACTGATGGAATAATAATATGAATAAATGATATATGAATCGGTGGATAACGTGTACAGGATTGTTCAGTTTAAAATTCAATGTAATTATACTCTAATAGCAAGCCTGTAAACTTTATATTACTTGATTACAATGAATATAAACAAAGTTATAGTTTCACAATTTTCACAATGACTGGAAGTTCAATCTAGTTTGAAGTATTATATTCATTATTAATGTATGATAATGCAGAATGTTTATACAAATTCAAATATAGTAATCTAGATGGAAATGTACTGTGATTAAAAGTCATATGAAAGTGATAATTTTCTGTACAGAATGGTACATATTTAAATGATACAAGTAATATCCACTATATGTGTATAGAAAGGTCGTAATAATTTCTTGTACTGGATTATAATGAATATAAAAAAAGTTATACCAGAGAAAAGTGTAAAATGTTTGCTAGTTCAATTTGGTTAGAAGTATTATATGTGTATTTACTGAATAAGAATGCAGAATATTTCTACAGATTGAAATAACTGTACTCATAAAGTTTGGACTGAACAGATATGCGAATTAGTGAACTGATTATTTTTTGAATGCTTACAAAAGAAAATTATATTCCATCACTTAACATATTAGACTGTTGAAAAGAATGGTCGTTTTCTCCCAGATTATGTTCAAAAATATGGGCAGTTCATATCTATTACAATGCTATAAATAACAGCGGGCAGTAATAATTAAACAATGGCAAGACAATGAAAAGAAAACTATGAAGCAGGTATATGACAAAATGTGCACTTGGAATTAGTTGCTTCCTTCTTTGTATATACAAAATGTCTTCAGATAGTATGTCTTTGGTTTCAGCCCACACCAGATCTGGGCGAGATATGTTATTGTAGATTAACATGTTCGCGAACAGTCTGCGTATATGTTTCCACTTTCCCCAGGTGGAGACTTATTTTATAGCTTCGACAAACTCTCTGTCATCTGTAAGTAGTCCCATAGCAGAGCAAGCCTCTCTAATTGTACCAGGAGTAATGTTGTTTACAGTACTGATATACTCATAAGAAGTTTCACCTTTGATATATGTTAAAAGTATCCTCAAGTAGTAGAGTTCACCTGTGGTTTGAGGCACATAGTACAGTCTTCCAATATAGATTCATTGTTTCTGGGGATGCCATTTTCTGTCTTGAGAGTGGAACACAAATCTAGTTGGATACTTTTCAAATGTTAATCCTCTTCCTTCTGGGTATATAATATTTTCTTCGAACCAAGAGGTCAACATTGACTGCGAATTGTTTGTATGATTCAATACATCTTCAATGTTATCGGTGTCTGAAAAGGTGACACAATTCTGTTGGGGAAAATGGAAATGCAACCTCTCCACTGGTGGATATCTATAGTGGATATCATATGAAAAAATCCTCCAACATGACTCACAAGGAGATATGTATCGACAGTCATAATACATTTTTATTTCATCTACCGTATTTTGTGTGGACTGTTCGTTTTTTCCTTCATAGAGTGCTTCCGTTACTCGGTCATTTCCTTTTCTGATATACTTAAACAAATATTTGATTGAAGACGACTGATTACAAACTTCAAGGTTGAGATGTGCACGAAAATTTAATATTTTTATTATATTTAATGGTTTTAAAAAAAATAGTTTATTGTAAAAAAACAATAATTTTAATTTTGACATTATTTATTTAATTTAAATTTAAATAATATAAAAACATGATTGGAATTAAAATATATTAATTTCACATATTTTCATCATGATATATTAACATTAAAAAATAATTAAACAAAATAATTCATTAAATTTAATTTACTTTTAATATTTTTAGCATGTTTACTTTTATTTAATTATTAACTAAATAATCAATGCATTAGCATTTGTCAATAATTTAAGATAACTAATTAATATATAAAAATTAATGATAAATAATCATGATAAAAATAAATCAATTACCTTTCAAAATTTCATGTTTAACCGAGAATATTTTTTTCATACCAAAATGTTTTAAAATTTTAAAAGGTAAGGAAAGTTCATTTTTTGCCTTTTTTATTACTTAAATTATGAATAGGGATATTTTATTAACTATTACCCCAATAAGTCCTAAAATTCTAACCATGAATGTATATTGTATAAATATGAGCACCCAATGGATTTTGGACAAGTTTATATTTCATTTCATCTAAGAAATTGTAAGGTTTAGTCCCTTGTTAAGCGTAATTTTACCTAAATCATTATAACTACTTTTAATCGCTTTCACTAATATTTTTATTCAAAAATTAATTTGATATTATTATACTATAAATATAATATGTATTAAAACTTTTTAGGTCCATTTTTATAAATTAAATTCAATAAATAGGTCAAATTAAGTTTAATGATAATCTTGCAGATGTTGTGAGAAAGCGAGTTTTCAAAGTGAGAATGTTCAAAAGATCGATAAGATTTTATATCAAGATTCAATATAAAAATTATTTCAATGACCTAAATTGGATTAATATATGTATAATTAATCTATTTTGGATTTTAAAAAACTTAAAATATAATTTAACTATATAAATAAATTAGGTGAAAAAACAGTTTTGAATTAAAACTTAATATTTTTCACTATTCATCAAAAAATAAAGTGTCTCAAAAAAATCCAAATAATTCACCCTAAGATAATTTTAAAATTATTAATTCAAAATGAAGTTTATTTTATCAAAATAAAATTTCTAATATGTTCTAAAATTAATTTTATTATTCTTCATAGAAGGACATAAAAACAGTTTCTTTATGAAAATAGTATTTTGAAACATATAAACACTTTACCAAAAATTATGCACTTCATTATCAATATGTTTTATATATATGAAACCATTATGATGATAATTTAAATTTTTTTATTACTATTCATATTACTACGTTTAACAGTTGGGTTATAACTATCTAGCTTAAATAATTATAATAATAAAGTGATGTTTCACATAAAATCAGTGTTCTGTATAACACAAGACAATTTGGTGTTGCGTATAACACAAGGAAAGCATAGTGATTTAATATAAAAAAACTATTTTCATTTTTATGTGAAATAAAAAATAATAATAAATAAATTTGAAAACAAAATCACAAAATCTCAGGGTGTTACATTAATCAGCTCTTCTTCCTCGGGAATTGTAACATTATCATATAGGGAAGTCACTCTCTATAGGAGTAGATATAAAGTTAATTGAGATTACATAAATTCAGTATAGAATGAATAATTTTATGATTAAAATCATTGTCTATTAAAAAACACTTTGACTTATTCATTGAACCTTATTTTTTCATTAAAGGTTGAAGGGATTTACCTCCTTTATTGTGTATCCAAATTTCCTCCATGAGGACCCCTATAACATAAAAAAAACTTTTTTCATTTGAATTTTTATGAAATCATTGTGATCCCCCAATGAAAGGGTCAGCCTAAATTGAATTTTCACCTAAACCCATAATTTTTTTAATATCCAATAGAACAATTGACCAATTCTTGTTTTCTCAATCTAGGACACAGAATAATTGCATTGATTGTGATTACATTATGAATGGATCATCTTTATACCTTTCAATACTAAAATTATCCTTCAAAATTTCCTATTCATCAACATTCACTAAAATCCTATTTTGAACCCTTTTTAAATATAAAATAATAAATTTAAATGTTTTTTCCAACTCATATATTTGTTCAATGATGTCAAAATATAATGTATTTACATAAATTTGATTTATATACACTGAATTGGATACATTAATTGTTTATATTCTATCCTTGGAAATGGATATTTCTATTTCTTCTTCAAAAAGTGAGACTCCATTATTTTTCATCATACTAATTTAATTATAACATTTATATTTGGTCCCCTAGCTATCCATCAAAGTTTTACAGTAATTGAATTTGTATTTTTAGATAAATAATAATAAATATAATCATAGAATCATCTAATAAACTATTAATTATGGGTATTTTATATCTATAAGTCATCCATTTATGGATTCAAATGTCTAATAAGTACTTTTTGGGGCGCAATGTATAGAGTAACCTCTTCACTGTTATGAAAAATCTAAATGTGACCATTCCCCCATGCTATAATGGTAATTATAGCAATATATCTCCTAGAAATCCATTCACCAAAAAGGATTCCACTATGATGATATTTTGGGAGACCAATGTTATAAAGATCTGATAGGAAATCGGTGTAGAATTCAATTGCATCATAAACAACGTATTGCACTATGATAAAACCTTTTTGCCAAATTTTATTCTTGATGCATCCTTTTAAAATATTTATATACCATTTAATGGTTACAACCTTCTATAATATATAAGACTACATTATTGAATCTCGTTAACCAATTGATTCATCAGGTAAACCATTATATCAAGGAATAATGGTGGGAAGTCATCTCAATTCACATTATATGACTATAATTTTCTTATTCAGGATTTGAAATTTTTTTGGGTCGATAAATTTACTGCATAGGTATTTAAAAAATAATTAAATCCGATTCAAGGCATGTTATACATTTTTAGGCAAAATTCAATGTAAAGAAATATGCATTAAACCTTTCATCAAAACATGAAAATCAAGTAATTTTAGACCCAATAAATTTAAATTAATCACTCACACAACATTCTTGATATTTTATAAATATACCTCTTGATCTTTGTCACCAAAATTATGTTTCAAATTTAAAATTTTTCGTGTTTGGATAGAGTATAAGATATTAGAGAAAGAAAAATTCATTTTTCACTATTCCTCAGTCCCAACTCATTCATTATACTCATTTCAATCATGTCCAAACTAGCCTTAATTACATATTTTTTCCATTATTACATTTAGTAACATGCCAAAAATATAATCACATACATTTTTTTCTTGGATCATAACATCGAGAAAATTCATGACATACAAGAAATTCTAGTATGATAATTAAATAAAAACTGATATCTTTTTCCAACATGGTTTCATAAGATTTTTTGAAAAAGGTTAAACAAAATCATTTTTAGTGTCTATTTATTTCTAAAATATATGATCACCCTTTAGTAAATATGGTTGTGTACCATGTTTTTTATTTCCATCGAATGATGTCATCTTAGATTGGTATTTATGTCATCAGGGTAAAAAAAATTATGACCAGAAACACAATATTCATTAAATTTTTCAACCTAACTGAGTGTGTACAATCTTTACAAATAGTACACCCCAAAATTACTTTAAATATATAGCTTGAAAATTTTCTATAAGAAAGAATTTCATTTATCATCCCATATAATATAGATCTCAATGTGAACTCTTCACTTTTATGAGGATAATAAAATGTGACACATATATCCCACATCAATTTTAAGTCATCAATAAATGAAACAAAATATACATTAATATCATTATAATGTTGTTTTGTTCTATATATATAGATAGAACAATATATATTTGTGCTTCATGCATAACCATGGTGGCAAGTTACAATTTTCCAAAACAACTAGACATGTACTGTGAGTACTAATTTATTCAAAAAAAGGATTTATTCAATCCATATATAATGAAAGATGAAGGTTTGTCATCTCATTTCAAAATTCAAGATAATCATAATCAATTTTCTACCACTAAGGAGAGTCTTCTGGGTGACATAGTTTCCCATCAACAATTCTCACATCTACCTGAAATGTTAATTGTCCAACGATTTCATGACATCCATGTAGACATTTAAAACATGGAATGATGGGAAATCATCATAAATTTTTTTAAGGAGTTGATTTATATTTTTTTATCAATTCATGTAACACATATTGTAATATCTTAATATTTCAAAATAATGACTAGGTTTGATAGCATATAAAATATGAAAAACCATGTGCAATCAAACCAAAAAATATTTTCATTTAAATATGACTATTATAACCAAATAGTAAAATTGCTTGATATAAATAGTATTAACTAATTTTTGAGAAATATTTAAATGTATGAATCAATAAAAATAAAATTTACTAAATATTAAGTAATAAGAACCCAATTATTTTTAATATCATTTTAGTTTTCAAAGTTATGTTTTATTAAAAACATATTTTCGATTAGTTCTTGTGAGAGAATAATATAAATAATTTTTATAACTTTATAAATTTTATTAGATTAAATAAATAATTTTTTTTAAATATTCATATAAAAATTTCTCTTTATTAGATTTTTGAGAATTTTTTGAAAAGTTCAATTTTTCAATGAATAATGAAAATTATATTTTATTTTAAAGTAATTATAATATAAAATTATATTATATATTAGTTTTAAAATTTCCAGAGATCCTTTTGATTTAAAATAATAAAATTATGGTTATTGAAATGAATTTTTTTACTTTAATTAATTTTAAATACATTTTATACTTAAAAAGTGAATTTTTTGAAAAAAAATATTTTTCGTTGTGTTTTTTCTAGTTTAATTTTTAATTAAATTCTTCCAATTATTTGTTATGAATAGTGAAAAATAATTTAAATATTTCGAATAAATGGGTATAAATTTTTTAAATAATCCCTTTTATTAGTTATTCAAAACAAACATTAACTTTAGTAATTTTTATTAACTCGGTAAAGGGTAAATAATATAATTAAGGGTTAAAAATAAAATTATAAAGATCATGAAATGACCAAAAAACATGTCTAATTATTTTTTAGAAAAGTCCATTTCATCCATAATCTTCCCAAAGTGGATTATATATACTTTTTTCATTTGTATGTGATTATGAACTTTGTAATATTTATATCAAGAAAAGTGAAAATTATCACACAACAATTTTTAATATATATAATATTTATGACAATGATAAAAAAAGAATATTTGTTATTTTATAAATATTATATAGAAATATAAATTATTTATCTTAATCATGTTAATTTACTTTTAATTTTTAGTGAAGAAATAATTTCCTTAAATTCTTACACAGTGCAGACACAATAATTATTAAATTATTTTAAAAATAAAATAAATGATTATAAAAGTATTAAAATAAATATAATTTTTGATAATTAATTTTATCCAAAAAAATTATCCATTAAAATGACTTATTATGGATATAAAAAAAATTCCCAATTCTACTTGATTTATTAATATCATTAAAATCCATGTAATTAATTGTTCCAAAAATTTACTTCAATGATATTTTTAATAAATAATATTTTGTTAAATGATATAAATTCATAAAAATATTATATTGGGTAAATTTAATATGATATCATTTATAATATATTCTATGTTCCATTTAGGGGCCTTTTTCCATTTTTAGTAACTATATTTTCCATTAAATAGTAAAAAGTCATGTTGTCACAATAAGTTTAAAATGGGATAACAATGGGTAAAAACCAAGAGATAAGGATAAAAACATAGTTAAAACTTGAATAATTTTTATTATAAGATTACTTAGACTCATTATCAACCAATATATTAAATAACTCTTTTTGGAACTATTTGGGACTGAGAATTTATTTATATTAATTTAATGTTTTAATAAATTTCAGTAGTGTACCGCCCCCCTCTAATAAAAGGGATCCACTTATTCTAATTTATTAATAATTTAAAACCAATTTATTTTGGCCAATATCTACCAAAATACCATAATAAAATCATAAAAACATTATAGAGGCCTTATTTGGGTAATATATCATCCCTAGAGGTCTTAATGTGTTAAGAAAAGGAGGTTTTCCTAAAAAGAGGTATTGTAGTAGACTATAGCAGGTTCTGTAGCAGGAGTTGTGCAGTACTCTAGTAGTTACAGTAGTGGGGACTGTAGTAGGCACTATTTGGAACTATAACAGCCAAGAATTTTCCCTCGTTTGGGCTTTCGGGCCACCGATTTGGTCCCCGAGTCCTTTAAGGCCTTCGGGCCACCCAAGCCTTGAGGCCAGTAAGGCCTTCAGGCCCACTCAAGGCCTTCAGAACACCTTAAGTGCTGATGAAAACCAGACAACCTATAAGTAACAGTCTCTATAGGAGGATGATCAAGGAGCTTTCACCACATTAGAAGCTATGTGGATTGCAAGAATGAGAGAGTATGGCACCTACCATCGGGACAAGCTTGTGCATGCACAGGATAGCCTAGCCAAACAACCATGCAAAGGTGAAGAACTGATTTCACGATGAAGATGCTGGGGATGATCAATTCCAAGTAGTTATTCTGGGTTGTATGTAATGGTTTAAGCCTACAGGAAATGAATTCCTCTAAGGACTACGAGCCATGTAATACTTACGCCTATGGGCCTTATAAGCATTCCACCTCACCCCTTAAAAGGTGGATTATCAAAATCAATAAAAAATGAAGGCCTTCGGGCCATTGAATGGATGTATAACACCAATATCATCCATATACTAATATTTTATTATGGTAATTTCATAACCTATATTTATATCCTCGATGGTAAACGAATGCGCCATTCGTGTATATGGTGGACTACTGCCTCGTGAACCGATGTGATTCATTTTCCATCACCACCTATTTTGGATTATTTTAATGATGAATTTAATTAATATATATTATATTAATGAAAAAATTTTAATTATGTAAAATTAATATATAATACACTTTCATACATTATCATCCATTGAAAATGATAATTTCATTCTTGTGTATGGAGGACTACCACCTCACGAGGCATTTTGATTTGTTTTTATTATTACCACATCATATAGGTGGTATATGTAAGGTTATTTAAATAAATAATATTATATTTATCATATATTTATCATTAGGTAAAGGAAAAATAATGCTTACCTTCTTTCCATAATGATTGTTGAATAATGGAAACGTTATTCATGCATAAGTACAACCTACCATCTCAATGATTGTAATGTAGTTAATTTTTTATAACCATTATTCATGGTCAATTTTAAACACGTTATTGATATATAAAAAATTTAATTATGTTATTATTATCATTATAGATATGATTTAAGTATTATCTCTTTGACCATAGTTAACCTACTGAAGTCATTTTGGATTTATATACTGAATATCATCAAAAAATCAGATGTGAACTAAAATGAATATGAAATTGCATATAACATGGTAATAATTGATATAAAATGAAAGATAAAATTGAAAACGGTTCTTAATAAATTAAATAATTATCCTTATTTTATTATTATAGAAGATAAATAATGTATGTGACCATTCGAACTCAATGTAATGGATTGCATTTTAAAAATACTCTTTTAAAGTCCACCTTTAAACTCTTTTAACAGTGTCAAAAAGAATCTATTTTTTAACCTATATAGCAAGAACAAAATTTACCACCATCATGACACTTCAATTATTTTATATTTCCTTAAAAATTTACTATGTTTCTTTTCAAATAAAATAGTTTCTTTATTATTAGTGCAATTTTTATATATTCAAATGTGATTTCATATAGATGTTTTTTGAAAGGAATAATTGAATTAAAAAGGACATGTTATGTTGATTTTTAATTTCCTTCATAGAATTTCAAAATTAATATATATTTAATTCTTTAACAAAATTTAAAAAAATATAAAAGTAAATTTATATTTTAATGTATATAGTGACAATGACTTTTTCTAGCATCGTAACCGTTAATTGATTTTGGATTCCTTTAAATGCCTTTATGTTTTCTTAAAATAAAAACTATCCATTCTTAAATAATTTTTTCTTAATTATGTTTAAAAATTAAATGGGTATATTAATATCTAGAAATATTATCTTATGGTGAAAATAACATTTTTATGATGCAATATATTATGTTTAATGTTATTGTTCACAGTCATTGTTTATGAGGACATGTGGCTCCATTATAAACCAAAGGTGGGTGATCATATTATACCTCTCCATATAATTGGGTAAAGTTATGGATTTAACTAATTATGTTTATCCTTAAGATTATGATGATATATTTTAATGGGTATTCCAAGTATAACCATGAGTGTTATTTCAAGTATAACCATGAGAGTTAATCTATTTGTAGTCACAATAGTTACTCCATGTGTATGTATAATATGAAAATGATTCCTCAAGTTAAAAAATTATTTATTTATTCTTTATATGTGTTTTCATATAAGTATCTTGTTTTCACAAAGTACAATACTGAGCTTATGTTCAAAGGAAAGTAGATATTACTCCTTAAGGGTGAAACTATAACTTTGAAAAAATGTGTTCATGAGTTTACCATATTTCAAATAAACCATTATGGGTTGTTTCCCCTTAATATTCCGTATGAAATAATTTATTAAAATATTTGAGAAGAGATATTTATTTTCTTTGGTAAAAAAAATTATTTTGAGCTCATTGTTTATTTATTAGAAAAGTCAAATTTTATGTATTCATGGACTAATAGTTTATTTATTTCTTTTTATGTACCTAACTAAGCTTTTATGCTCATACCAGATTTGAAAATACTTTTCACTTGATTTTAATGATTTTTAATAGAAAAGAAGAATTCAGCATTAATGTATTCAAGATTTTCTGTGAAAATAAATCAAGTTTTATTTTTAAAAAAAAATTATCGGAAAATGAATATGAGGTAGAAGTTTCAACCTTGTAATATATGGAATTGATTTTTAATACATATGAAACAGATATATAAATCTCTTAACCTAAATGGTATATGGGAATCAAATAATGTGATTTATAGTCTACTGACACTAGAATATGTAATGATAAGGTAGGAACCTTATAGTTGGTATCATATAAAGGTCTAGATAAATTTATAGGTTAGGGTGTTATTTTAAAATAAGATTAAAGTCCTCCATAACCACAAAATAAAATATATTAGGGAGAATTATGGTTATCTAGAAAAATAGAAATAATTTAAGATAACATCGATAAGGTTATATTAGTGAAGGATTATAGTGTTTTTATTAATATGCTCACACTAACCCTTTTTTGTTTTAATAAATGGATAGATATATTAAGAACTAAAGTAATAGTGGATATGAATGATGGGATACGATTCCATGGTGTGATCGAGCTTTGTTGCTTGTTTGGAGTTGATTTCGATCTGTGCTTCTGGTTTTGGTGATGCGTGTTTCCTGATGTTGTGGCGGCTATCGGCATTGGGTGTCTATGGAGATGATCTCTCTATCGAGTCCTGAGTCCGATTCCTATTCTCTTGCTTCTGGATTCCACCATTCTCTCCTAGTTGGATATGCGTGGTGGTTTCTCTGGTGTTTTGGGTTGTGAGTTCGAGCGGTTGTCGGCACTCTAGGTGGTGTCTCATAGTGGCTTTTTCTCCATCTTCGGGGTCAGCCAATGGGATAAGGTCAGATTGGTTTATGTCGGCAATTAGAGACGACACAAAAAAGTTAGTGACGATAACGATGGTTTGTATGGCGACATTGATTTTGGTGTCTAAGAAGGCTGGCGATGTGACTTTGGTGATGCACACATATCTCGATTTCAGATCTCCTTGGTTTTTGTGAATTTTTTAATTTTTATTTTGAATTGGCTTCATGTTTTTCCGGCGTGATGGTTTGACTTTTCTCTTTCGGTTACCGCTCAGCCATAAAGCGGTTATTTTGAAAATCCAAAAAATTAGAATTTTCAGTCAGTGGATATTAATGAAAATGTGTTGGTTTCCTAAATTTGATACCAAATTAAATGGATGCTATTGTGAAAATTATTATGGTTATTCATAAAAAGATATCAATAGTTATGATTAACAACTTAAAACTAAGTGAGTTTCATAAGGAATCAAATAAGAGATAAATAAATATCCTTGTATATTCAGTTGAGAATGATAATAAATGTAAAAAATATTCAACAACCTATGTGTTAAGAATGTGGGAATTAGTGTGAGGACCCATCCTTAAACATTACATATTCTAGGGATTTAAAACTAAAAAATATATTTTTTTATTCCAAAATATATCTTAGGATAAGAGTTTTATAAAATTAGGACAAAATATTACTTAATAACCCATGCATTACAAGTTGACACTTATACCCAGCATCCATTTTTTCAACAAACAATTCTTTTTAAAAATAAAACAAGCTTTCTATTTGTAAAAAATATTCAAAATTTTCCCCTTGATCTCATACCTATCCCTACTCATCCTTAAACACTTTGAAAAACATTTCAAAACTTTGTATGATCACAAAAATATTAATAACGGTCATAAAGAAAAGAAACTATTAGTCAAGTGAAAACCTAAAAAAACATTTTCATGAAAAAATTCCATTTCACCATGAAAAAAGAAACACCTTTTAAAAAAGATCACTATCTTACCTTTTGAAAATCAATCAATTTCAATTAAAACTAATCATAAATAATTTAAAATATAATTAAGTATCTCAGGACATCATTTTCCATTTCACTCCTACAAATAGATTAACCAATATGGAAAACCTCCAACTCTGAAGTACCTAATGCATTGGAGGTTATAACATAGCCACACATATTTGGTTTGTCATAGAACAACCTGTCATTAGTTAATAATGTTACCAACTATCCTTGTTTTAACATGGAACTTATATTCATTGGTTTATAAAATAACCACACATCATCATAAAAAATTTCCAAAAACTATATCATAATCATAAAACAAAAATACTTGCATTATAAAAAGTTTCATAAGGAAAATATCCATTTCCTTTTTAAATCACATATTTTTAGAAAATATACACATATACAAAAGGAAATATATTTGAAAATAACCCTATAAACCTAAAAAGGAATCATTAAATCATTAATATTATTGGATTCCAGAAAAATCTACTCATTCTGTATAAAAAACATTCCTTTCATATTTTTGTCAGAAAAGTCATAATGTACCTCATTTATAAAACAAAAGAATAATCCTTTCAAACAATTTTTAAAAAATTAAAACATGAGTATAAATGAATTTAAATAATTATAATATAATAGTAAAAATTTGGAAACAATTTTATGAAAAAAATATATGGAATAAAAATAATGTTTTAATGGAATCATTAAAAAGATAATTTTTTTAAGGAAGTTCCTTATAAATAATATCTCATTGAAGTGAGCATTAATAAAATGAATCGATTATATGTACCCACTTCATATACACATAAAAAAATATAAAATAAAGCATAAGATAATCTTAATTCATATCACACATAATATTAACATGTAATAATCAATAAATTAAATTTTTTAACGCAAAGAATGAAAATTAGGTTAGGAAATCCTTAGACATAGGTTAGAATTCCTTAAAATGTGTTCGACCCTCATGTATAATGATTAAAATAATATCTATAATTTATTAAAGAACTAGATCAAAATTTATATTACCTTATATAATCCTTTTATAACATCTTACTATATGTTCATTAATAATATTTCATTATTTTTATTGCTTCGAGTGCGCTCGTTTTGTGGTTTCATGGTCGATTAATTTGTGTATAATTATAAATTTTCTTTTCAACTAGAAATAATACTTGATAAGTAGAGTAAAATGTTATTAGTGAACATCAAAAATTATATATGGTCACATATAACATTTTTTATAACATTAGGATGATTCATTTGAGAAAAATGTTGATGACAATTTGTCAGTCTTTTTTTGGTGGTTTTTATGACCATCATGATGTAGTTTATTTTTATTTAATATAATGTATATATATTAGTTAATTAATTTGAAATAAGTTACAATATTCATAATAAAATATTATTTTACTAGAATAATAGTTTTATATCCAAGATTGAAGGCAGTAATGGAAAACGAATAATCATTATTTACGGAGATGGTTAACTGCCATAATTTGGACAATAGTTTTGTTTATTTGAATAAGAGGAGATAATAAAATGGAGAGATTTAATATATTACATTAGAAACATAAAATTACGTTATATAAATGATTATTTTTTTATTATGGTTTGATGGATGAATTAGGTGAAGGAAAGGTAGAAAAATAATAGAAATTAACAGAAGTTGTTTGGGAAAATTACCTATTGAATATCACCTTCTTGAAAGACCCCTTATAGATTTTGGAATTGGTCTTTTGGTGAGACTATAAAAAATTTAACGTGGTGTGAGTGGGTATTAGAATTATTTTTATATATTTTGATTATTCAATTATTTTAAGGATAAAGGGGGTGGTGAGGAGTTGTATTTCTACTTGAGGAGGGGTGGTTTATGTGATTAAATAATGATTATTTTATATTTAAAGCCAAACATATTTGTGTGGCATTAACTAAAAATAATTATATTGACAATTAATTTAGTAATTTATGGATAAGGTCAATAAATACATCAAAACACATTTAATGTTCTAGATTTAAGGTATTTTAACCCCTTAACTTTTAACATTAACCCACTACATTATGTTACTTATACTGTAGTAAATATTTTTTTACCATGGTAAATTTTTTTATGCATAAAAATGAAAATTAAATTGTTAAATAATTTATACCTTATGATTAAAAATATGAAGTCCATTTATCCAAATTCAATTTATCAAATTTTCAAAATTAAATTTAAAATAAAATAAAGACATGATGAAAAAACATGTTTTCAAGAAGTGTATTTTTCAAGAAAAAAGTGATATCTCACTTAGGGGTCTCTTGGGTTCTCCAGAACTTTTTATCCCTATGATCCCTTCCCCTCTTGTGGGGGAGTTATGCTCTATTCTTCCTTTTACATCTTCTGATGTTCCTTCTTAGCGATTTCACCTTTCACCAACCTAAGGGTCCTCTCTTCCTTCCCTAGTATTGCATTTTCACCAAAGGTACCTAGTTTTTTCAATGGAGGATTGTTTCTTATAATTTAAACCATGTAATTCTCATAAACCTTTTCCTTACACAAACACACATTGGTTTCCCTCTTTGGTCTCCGAAGGCCTTCAGTTGATTTCATCGAAAAACTCGTTAACACACAATGTGGTCTATATTATCGAGTGGTGGTTGTATTCCTTGATTGTTGGAAAATAAAGATTCATTTTTATTCTAATGATGTCCTAGATATTGTTTGGTCCATTGTCTTGTTCAACATAAACCAATTTCATTTCATCCTTACCATATGGTTCTTTTATTTTCACATGAATCATGATCTGGAGACCATGACTATTTGGATTTGTCTTTGAGGTTTGCCTCTTTCTTTCCAAAATCCCTCTTTTTAAAAATTTTAGGAAATATTATTGGTCACTTTCTAGTTACGGATCTCAAAACACAAATAGTTTTCCATCCCATTGAGCCATCAAATTGTGTTGAGGTTTACAAAACAAAAAACCTTTGGATTTCATCTTGATCAATATTTAGGAATAATACAGGCATACGCGTATGATAATCCCTGAGTTGCGGACTCACTATTGCATATCATTCTTCTTTCTATGAAATTTAAATTAGAGATGTCCTAGTAGGGGGAATAGATCCATTTGAATTGAATTCACTGAATGGGGATGTCTCACTCTTGAGATTGGTGGATGAGGGAAAGGAGACAGTAGTCGTAGAGAGTATAGAGCCATAGGGAAATGATAGAATCAAAGCCAATTAACCTTTTTGTGCAGAAGAAGCCAACCAATCACTCACATCAGATATGTGGTTTTGATCCAATTCGGTCAAGATCAGACGTAAAGGGGAAATGGAAATGACTCCAAATTTCATATTTCATTTTTTTATCATAAGGAAAAGGTAAATGAGGTTCTATATATATTTTATGGTTTTTAGATGGACATGGGCTAGTCTAGAAGGTGAATCGTGGTAACCTCCACTATAGATGGAACCCTGGATAGGTTTGTGATGTTGGGTGGTGGTGAGATAATTCCCTTTGAAGGAGAGAATTGTGAGGATACATTCTATAAAGGTGATGGTTATAATGGAGTGAATATGGATGGATTCAAATATAATATAGATTTTGACACTGATATACAGTTTACTAAGATCAAGGAAGTGGAACAAGTGTAATTTTATTTTTGGTTCTCTTCCAGGAAGGGAAATAAGACCCTTATTAACTTACAGGGTTTCATCAATCATGTGATGAGTTCGTGGTCTAGTAAAGACTAATATAATTTACCCAAAACTCTAGTTATAAGATCTATAATTATTGGATCCCTCATGGAAAATAACTCTCTTATTACTATGAAAACATCTAAAAAGGTTGAATATAAAAGGACCAGGATCCTAGAAAGGAAGATTACGATCGAAAGTTGGATCCACTTGATGGAGTCAGGAAGGGTACCTGTAAGGTGGAAGCTCATATGCCTCAAGATCCAATGTATTCCGATAAAAAATATGACACAGTCACTCCTTAATTATCTTATCAATTGGTTTTAAATGCTCAAGAGACCAAGGACAAGAATCAAGACTCAGTCCCCCTCTGACTGGCTTCTTTGGAGGTCTTGGAGGAGATTTAGAAACAGGCCTCAGTGGCCCCTCAAAGTCTAGAACCAAGTATCTAATCCATTTCCAAAACCTTTTATGAAATAATGAATAATAATATTACTACTCATGATTTATCTTGGAAATATAAATAGGAAACCTCAGGTTAGAGACCAATTGGTTCTTAAGTGGTGCAAAGATCTGTGCTTTTGTAGGTATTTTAAGAAATTGTTAGAAAATAAACTTATTCAAAAATAAAACATAAAGTTGATTAAAAATAATTTAAGTGGATTAACTAAATATAAATAATACTTATGTTAAATTAAAACAAATTCAAAAAATAATGCTACTTTTAATTTGTTTAATTTGTTGAATAGAAATGATATTATTACCAAAATTGTTATTTTTCACTATTCATTGAAACCCCAATATTTTCTGAAAAATCCCAAAAATTTCTCCCCAAGTAAAAAATGATATTATGATTTCAAAAATTAATTTTATTTTAATAAATTTATTTTCTAAAAATTCAAAAAAAAAATTATAACATTCACTCATAAAATTCAATGATTCCCCTTTTTTGAAGAAAATGTTTATTTGAAAAATAATATGGATTTACTAAAAATTTGAGTGATTATTTATGAATAATTAATTAATAAAATATAAATAATATTTAAAATTTACATTAATACTATTCATTCTCTTTAATTTATTTTATAGGTTATAACGATCATATTTAAATAATAAGATTTCATTGTTCGTTTATGTTTGGAGTTATGTATCTTTTAGACTATAAAACATAGTATTTTATTTTAAAAACATTTGGATGTTACATTATCACCCCCCCTAATAAATTTAATCCTCTAAATTTTATCTCCGGATAAAAAACTAGGGGTTTAAATTTCCAAAATACCTTTCTTGAAGCCCCACATCATAAAAAGGATCAATAAAAATTTCACTTTAAAAGTGAGAAAGAAAAGTATAAAGGTCACCTGAGATAACATATACTAGGTTTATATGTAGGTAAACATGGACACATAATAGAAAAACTAACACCCATGGGCTGATAGAGAGTGATAGATAACATGATCATGAGAAATTTGACCATAATGAGTCTATGATGGGTTAAAAGGTTAATGTTTTTATTGGTATGAAAAGTAAATGGATAATGTTTTTATTTCAAAATACTTTTTCTAGAGTTGTGGAATTATTTTACTATATATAATAAAAACATAATGAAATATAATTACTTCCCAAGTGTAATTTCATCCTCATATTTTGTCTAAACGATGAGTATTCAAGATGAATTTTTCATACCTGAAGCATCGGAGCCATATTCCCTTAATCAAAAAAACCACAAAAGTATAATTATATATTCATCTTATTTTTAGGGATTAACCAGGAAAAAAATGGTTAGTATAAGATAAAGTAATTAACCAAAAATAATAAACCTTTTTATGATGATAAACTACTTTAACCTTCAAAACAAAACAGTAATACCCAATGTTTAACATAGATCATTCAACAAGAAACTATACTTAACATTCCTAAAAATATTCTACACTAAAATTGAAACCCAAATAATTTAAATCATTTGATCAGATAGTCTTACAAGATTACTTTTTAACATTTATTTCCAAATAACTTGAATTACTCTTAATGTATTAAAAAATGTAATTTCCCTAATCACTTAATCATTAAGATTTCTATAAATCAGTATTCCCTATAAAGCCAAATTATTATCAAATATTCTTCCAAATATAATAAAATGTTAATTTCTCAAATAAAATTCCAAAATATTCTTTTTATCTAAATGATATAGGGTTCCCAAAATATTGAACATCTTCTAAAATAACATTGATCACTTAATCACCAACTCTAATTCCAAATTCATGGTAATCAAAAAAACAAATATATGTTCCAAAAATGAACTTATCCTTTAATAATAAAATAAGGAAAATAAATTTAATACTAACCAAGAAATCAGATAGACCATTGGTAGGTGATTCCCTATTATCACCTTTCGGTTGTTTGTTCAATTATTACAGCCTTGGTAGAAAAGATAGGTTGTACCCATCATGTGGGTTGTCCATTTTTATAGATATATATTAATATAATTTTTATATACTCCATAAATGTGGGAAAATCCTCAAAATACCCTTAATATATTAAACATTAAATAAATGTTTTATCCTAAAAGGTTATCTTATACCTTACATTTTCCATCCCAAAAACTAAGAACCCATAATTACCTCAAAATAAAAGTTTATATAATCCCTAAAGGTTATACATACCTTTAAAATTATGTCCAAAAAATAAAAAAAATAACTATTCGAAAAATAACATTTTAACATGATAATCTTAAGGGTTAGATATAGAAAAATCACAAATAAATTCTCCCAAAGTACTCTCATCATCAAAAGAGTAATAATTCATTTAAACATTTCATCATCTTTAAATATACCATATTTATCAAATCCATTATATGTAGACAACTTAATTATTAATAATTATTAATAATACCTTAACCATGTGTGTCCATCTTAATATTTAATACTTCATTACTATAAAAATATATCAATCATCTCCTAAGATTCAATAATTTCAAAACATGATCTAAGAAATAATCCATACCTTTCATATTTCATTTGTAGTTTCTTCTTCATAAACTATAATGGTGTTAGAAACTAATAAATTGATATTTTACGGTCTTGTAGAGCCCATTCATGAGCCTTATTCCTCAAACATCAATTTTTATAATGAATATACTTCATACATTTAAAACATTCATTTGATAACTCAAGGAGAACTTCTTTCCCCATCAAATAGTTAAATGAACACTTATTTTTTCTTGGAAAATTATTGATTTATGTCCTACTTTACCATGCATAAAACATATTCCCATCCTTTTAAGATATTTTCCTAGGTACTTAATTCCATATTCTTGACACATATGTCAATGAATATATTTAACTTTATGATCGTTATCACCTGAACTTTTACAGGGCTTCATTTCTCTCATATTTTATGCATTATGAAACTCACCAAGAATCAAGTGGTTAATCATTACTCCTGATATCTGGTTTTGAATATCCATATGAGTTCTCATTAAATATCACATTTCATTTAATTTCCAATTCAAACAACCACCACATTTTCTTTTACATACATTGTTAATTTGATGTCTTTTATATACACACATTTACTAAAACCAAAAAGGATTGTGTGAGCATATCAATAAAATCATAATATACCATATTATGATGAAGATACATACTAAGATATCATTATTTGTGTTATCTCAAACTCATTAAATTTATCCAAAATAACTATGACTCTACCTAACATGATGACCATTGTGGTTATATATTACTTGTAACTTAAGATTAAATAACATCCTAAACTATAATGTTATCTAAACCATGCTCTGATAGAAACTATAAAGAATTATCCTTAAACATTACATGTTCTAGTGATTTAAAATAAGAATTTTTTTTATTCCCAGAGATATTTTAGGTTTAGAGTTTTAGAAAATTTGGAAACAATCATATATAATAAACTCATATATTACAAGTGTAAACTTATACACAACATCAATTTTTCACTAAACAATGTTTTTTAAAAATAAAACATGGTTTCTCTTTATGAAAAATATTTAAAATTTTACGATTGATCTCATCCTTATCCCTAATCTCCCATAAAAACTATGAAAAAAAATTTAAAACTTGGGATGAGAATAAAAATGTTATTAATAAACATAAATAAAGGAAACTACTAGTGGAATGAAAATGTATAAAAACATTTTCATGAAAACATACCTTTTCTCCCTGAAAAAAGAATAATCTTTCCAAAAAATAATATTAAATTGAATTTTTAAAATCAATTCATTTATAAGAAAAATAATTATAAATCATATAAAATATAATTAGGTATCCTAGGACCTCATTTTCCATATCACTATTATAAATAGAGTAACCATTATGGACAACCACCAACTTTGGAGTACCCAATGCACTGGAGGTTTTAATGGAACCACTCAACCCTAGTTTATCACAGAACCACCCATGATTGGTTAATAATGTAACCACCCGTCTTTTTTTATCAGGGAAACATGTATCATTTGTTTATAAAATAACTATTTGAAATCATAAATAATTCCTAAAGAATATATTATAATAAAAAAATACTTAAATTATAAAAATATTCTTAAGGAAAATACACCTTTCCTTTTAAAATAAAATATTATTAGAAAATGTGTGCATATACAAAGGAAGATATTTTATTTTAAAATAACCTTATAACTATAAAATGAAGGTTCAAATAATTTATTCTTTATGATAGTGGTAAAAACTACTCATTCTATATAAAAAAAACATTCATTTCGTATTTTTATATAAAAATTCACACCGAACCTCATTTAGAAATTGAAAAAAAAAATTCTTTCAAACTATTTGGTAAAAAGTAACACATGTGTAGAAATGAATTTAAAAAAAATATTATAATAGTAAAAAAACTTTTGGAAACATTTTTAGAAAACATTTACATGTAATAAAAATAGCGTTTTATTGGAAACTTTCAAAAGATAATTTTCCTAAAATAAATTTCCTTATAAATATCATATCCTTGAAGTGAGAATTAATCAAATGAATTGATTATTTTTATCCAAAGAAAATCCAAATAAAAAAGTGTAAATACACAAAAATATAATAAAAACTCATCTCACACATAATCTTAACATTGTATAATCAATTATGTATAAGTTTTAACCTAAATAATGAAAATTGGGTTAGGAAATCCCTTACCCCATGTTTGAATTCCTTTAAACATGTTCAAACCTCATGTACAATGGTTTAATGATTATTATTAATTTATTAAATAACTATATTAATATTTATAATACCTTATACTCTAATTTTATAACATTTTACCACCCATTCATTAATAATATTTCATTATTTTCATTGTTTCGGGTGCATTCGTTTCATGGTTTCCTAGTCGGTTCATTTGTGTATAATTATGGATTTTATTTTAAAATATAATTTATACACCATAAATTGGAATGAAATGGTATTAATGAAATTATATAAGTATGAATGGTCCCATATATCTTTTTTCTCTAACAATAAGATGATTCATTTGATAAAAGTTTTAATGACAAATGGTTAGTTTATTTTGGCGATTTTTTCAACCATCATGAACCAGTTTTGTTTTATTTAATATAATGTCAATATGTTAGTTAAATAAAATTAAATAAGTTATAATATACCAATTAAAATATTATTTAACTATAATAATATTTTTATAATCATCCTTGATGTTAGTAATGGAAAATGAATAATAATTATTTATAGAGATGGTTAACAACCATAATTTGTAAAATGATTTTGTTTCTTTAAATAAGAGGCGATAATAATAAAAATGGATGTAATATATTAAATTATAAACATAAAATAAAATTATATACATGATTCTGGATTTATTATTATTTTATGGATGAATTGGGTGATGATAAGGTAGAAAAGTAATTCAAATTAAGGGATGTTGTTTGAGAATATTACCTCTTTAATATCACTTCCTTGAAAGACCCCTTAAGGATCTTGGAATTGGTAATTTAGTGATACCATCATCACTTGGACATGGGTATAGTGTGTAGGATAGGTTATTTTAGAAATTATAATAGATTAAAGTCTTTTTTCTTGAAATGGGTGGTCTGGATTGGTATTTATACTTGTGGATGGGGTGATTTTATGTGATTAAATAATTATTATTTTATATTTAAATCCAACTATAATTTGGTGGAATTAATTACAATTAATTAATATAAAAATTAATGTTTTAAATAAATTTTATGGTATATAAACACATCAAAAAAATATTTTAATGTTTTAGTTTTTAGGTTTTTTAATCCATTAACTTTTAACATCAACCCGCTACATTGTTCTACTTATAATGTAGTAAATATTTTTTACCACAGTCACATTATATAAGAATAAAACTTAAAATGAAATTATTAACTAATTAATACCATATGATTAAAATATTTTAATCTATTTTACCAAATTCAATTCACATAATTTTCAAAAAATAAATTTAAAACAAAACCCAAAAATATGATAAAAATGCAGATTTTCAAGAAGTGTATTTTTCAATCAAAATATGGTTTTATATAAACTATATTCCTAATAATAATAATTGTATGAAAATAAATTAATATTTAATTATATATAATATATTAATATCATTTAAAACATTTCCCATTTTTTTATTTTAATTAACTAAAATGGAGAAATGTTATGTACTTTAAAATAAATTTCAAAAAAATATCATTTTTAACAAAAAATATAAATGTATTCTTGAATAAAATATAATGTTGATTCAAAATAATTTAAGAGAATTAAATATAAATAAATAAAAGATATTTTAATTTAAATATAATTAAAATTTAATAGTACTTTTAAATTGATTAATATTTTTTTTGAAAAGAAATGATATTTTTACAAAATTCGATATTTTTCACTATTCACTGAAAACCCGATATTTTCTAAAAAGTCCCAAATTTCACCCAAATTAAAACATGATATGATTATTAATAATACTAATTTTATTTTATGAAATTAATTTTATAAAATTTATATAAATTAATTATAATATTCACTCATTAAATGAAATAATACCCATTTTTGAAGAAATATATTTTTTTAAAAATAAAACAACTCTACTAAAACATTGATTCGTTATTTACAAAGAATTAATTAATATATTATCAATGAGATTTAACACTATATATTTAATAATTACATTAACAATAATAATTCTCGTTAATTTAATGGATTTGTTATAACGGTCACAGTTAAATAAAAGGATTTTAATGTCTGTTTAAGCACAGAGTTACGTATCTTATACGGTATTGAACAAAGTCTTTTATTTTAAAAATATTGGGATATTACAATAATCACCCAATAAAATTTCTTAAGATAATGGTAATACGTTTTTATTTGGTAAGGGATAGAATAAAGTAATAATCTCCCATGGAATAAGTGATAATTCAATTAACACTGTAAATAAGAGTGAAGTTCATTCTAAGAATCAATTGAATTTTTTAAATTTTGGGAGTATGGGAATTATGTAAATAAATTTAACAATAGTAAATATCAACAATGGGAATATAAATACTATATAAATTAATTTATAGTAATTTCTAATGACATTATTATTGGGGATGAGGAAACTATAAAAGACGCATGAAAAGATTGACTATATCTTGGCTTACATTTTGAAATTTGTGAATATTTGGGCATGATTCAAGTTTTGTTTATAGGAAGGAGGTATTAAGAAATAATATGGAAAATCATGATTAATCGTCAATTTTTAATGATTATGGTTTCTATTTATAGGAATTCAGGTGTTATCAAGTAGTAGTATATTCAAGGTTGATCATGTGTTTAAAGGCCAAGATATCCATTTTTGAGGTCTAATGGGGTGGGAATAATTTGGGAGAAAATTATTAAGTTTTTATAAATTCTTGAGGAATATATAACACTTAGGTTTAATGTTTGAAAAATATATTCTAAAATGATTTATTTTATCATTTTGTAAACATAAGTTTAAAATTATTGATAATCACTATGGTTTATATGATATTTGAGGATTAAGGTTATTTTTAGGATATTTTTAAACTTTCTAGGAATGTTATAGGAATAATATTAAAATAGTTTAAATTAAAGGACAACCCATAGGTTGTATGATAACCTATCACATCTGCATAGTATGTGGGAATTGAAACCACAACTTATGGGCGATAGGGGTGCAGCACCCACCACAAACCTCTGTGATGTCCTAGTTAGTTTGAACCCTTTTTACTTAAATGTTTTGACAGATAATGACTGATCTTGAGAATATACATTTTCAAATAACCATGGGATTGATTTAGTGAATATGTGATTTTAGAAGTTGATTTCTATTATTTTAGGGAACATTATGTGATATTATTCGATTTTATTTAAGGAGTCAATATTGAATTATTTAATATAAGTATATATGATATAAATGTTTTTTATTGTGATTCAGTTTATTAATGGAAAATATTATCATATATTAGAGATTATATGATTGGGGATATATATTTTTGGTTCAACACATTAAGTGTGATTGATGTTGTTCGGATATAAATGCTAAATTTATTTTGGAAGAATAAGTTATCAAATCATTCTAATTTTTGGGTTTTAATCATATTCTAAAATATTATGATTAATTTTAAGGTTTGTTAATTATATAATGATATTATATAATATTTGGGTTTTATCCTTGAATATTTGTTAATTAATGTTGCATTTATACATATGAAGGGTTATTCATTTTGAGAATTATCTTAGGTGATAAAAAACATTTTAGTTTTGGTTAATGTCCAATGATAGAAATAATGACTTGTTGTAATTTTATAGAATTATCTGATCCACTATAAGTTTATTTTAGTGCTTCGGGAATGAAATATTCATCATCAATTCTCATCATTTAGAGAGAGAGATTAGATTGTGGTATAAATTAATCAAATGATGAAATTAAAATTGACAAGTATACTTCCTTTTTATTTTAGTATATTTGATAAATGAATTTCTCAACTCTAGGAAAAGCATCTGGAAGTAAAAACATTATTCATTCACTTTTCTTTCTAAGAAATCATTGGACTTTTCACCAATCACATATTTATGGTTTTTGTGGTGGTTAAGTTCCTTATGACCATGTTATCCATCCCTATATATTAATCCTTGGGAATATGTATTCCATTAAATTTCAAAATTTTCACTTCCCACTAATTTTTTACTATTTTTAAACCTTTTATATGTTACCCTAGATGACCATCATACTTATCTTTCTCTCTATTCAATAGGGAGTTTCATTAACCTTTTTTACGATGTGCAATTTCAAAAAAAAGTAATTTAAAATTTCAACATTTGATTACTAAGAACAAGTTAAAAATTTAAATGATGAAATTTATTAAATAGGGGATAATGTCATATCCCATGATTTTAAAATAATGACTATGTTTGAGAACATAAAAAATATGTTTCACTAAGCACAATTAAACCATGAAATATTATTTTTTAAATATGATGGTTATAACATAGCTGTTAAATTGTGTAGTATGAATAAAATTAAAATTATTTTTAACTATATATAATGGTCCTAATTAATAAAATTATAATTTATTAATTCTTAGTAAATAAGCTCTTAATTTTTTTGTAAAACCATTTAATTCATCAATGTTACGTTTTCTTTATAAAAAATCTGATTTCTTTTTATGAGAGAATATTGTATTTAATTTCCAAAACTCTTATAAATAGTATTTTATAAAATAAATATCATTTTTTGAATAATCATATAAAAATTAGCCTATGAATAATTTTTTATATTTTTCTGAAAAGTTTGATTTTTCAATGAATAATGAAAAATGGTAATTTTTATTGAAAACTGTATTTTATTTTAATTTATTTATAAATTAAAATTATATTTTAAATTAGATTATATTTTAATTAATTTATTTTGATTTAAAATATTTTATGGTTTTTTTAATGAATTTTACACATTTATTTAGTATAAAAACATTTCATACTTAAAAGTGGAATTTTTTGAAAAAATTGTTTTCTGTATCATTTTTTCATTTTAATTTTAAATTAAATTCTATCACTTATGGGTTTTGAATGTTTAAAAATTGATTAATTTTTTCTAATCACTAGTTAATTTTTTTATAATTCCCTTTTATTTTTTGTCAACGTAAATAGTAACCTTAGTAATTTATATTACCTAGGTAAAGGATAAATTGTGTAATTTTGGGTTAAAACTAAAATTATTAGGTCTATAAAATGACCCAACAACTTTACTAAAAACTATTTTATGATTACATTTCATCCATAATCATCCAAAATTTGGTTATATATCCTTTTATCGATATTTATTTTATTATTTCCTTTATAATATTTGATGTAATAGAAAGTCAAAAATGTCACACACTTCTTTTTAATAACTATAATTTTTTTAAAATGGGTAAAAACATTGGATATTTTCGTTTATAATAATTATTTTCATATATAAATTATTTATTTTAATTTTGGTAATTTATTTTTAATTTTTTATGAAAATATTATTACCTAAAATGTCTACACAACGCTGATACGCTAATTATTCAATTAATGCAATATAAAAGAAATGATACTAATAATATTAAAATAAATATAATTTATATAATTAAGGTGATAAAAAAATTATATATAAAAATGAAATGTTTGGGATATAATAAAATATTTTTTCTAATTTTATTTGTTTTCTTGATGTTAATAAATAAAATTTATGAATAGTTCCAAAAAAAGAAAATAATGATATTTTATAATAAATAATATTTTATTAAATGACATAAAATTCAAAAATATAATATTTTTGGAAAATAGATTAAATTATAGTTTTTAATATCATACCCGGTCCATTTATGGTCCACTTATTAATTTTTATTATCTATCATTACCTTAAATTAGAAAAAAAAAATTGTTGTCTCTATATGTTTAAAAAGGGTTAATGAGGGGTTAACACAGATATATAAGGATAAAAACCTAGTAAAAACTTTTATAATTTCATTTATTATAGTATTTAGACATATCTATATCCTATATTAAAATTTTATCAGTTTAGAACCATTTTTAATTTGAAATAAATTTATATTTATTTTAATATTTTAATAAATTCTAAGACTTCCCTTCCCCTCTCTTATAAAATGGAACTACTTCATCTCATTTATTATCACTTAAAACACCATTTTATTCAACCAATATCTACCTAAATCCCATATTTAAACCACTCATCATGTTATATAGTCCTTATTTTTGGAATAATACCAATCATAGATGTCTTGTTCTGTTAAGCATTGGCGGTTTTCCCAATAAGACGAAATGCTTTTAATAGAGTATTTTAGATATATTTCTTCTTCCACAAACATAAAATTTCATTAAAATATTATAAAATAATAAAACCAGTATCCTCCATATACTGGTATTTTAATATGGTAATGTATATCATATTTACATCTTCACTACCATCAAATGGGAAACAAAGATGTCGTTAGTGTATACGACGGACTACCGCCTCGCGAAGCGATGTGATTCGTATTCCATTACCACCATTTATAGATGGTTTTAAGGATTTAATTAAAGTATATATATGATTTTAATGACATAATTACCACATTTTAAAGTATGATATCATATAATTTCTTAAATTATTATTCATTGAAAATGATAATGTCATTCATGTGTACAGTGGACAACTGGCACGCGAAGCGATGTGATTTATTTTTCTTATTACCGCATCACATGGAAGGTATATTTAAGGGTATTTAAGGAACTAATACGATATTTATGATATATTTATCATTATTTAAAGTTAGAATATTACTTACCTTATTTTCATAATGATTGTTGTAAAATGGAAACAATATTCCTGTGTGCGTACAACCCACCATCTCCATGATTCTAATGTAGTTCATTTTGTATAAATATTATTCGTGGTTAGTTTTAAAAGTATAATTTATGTATAAAAATGATAATTATTTCATGATAATTTTTATGGAGATGATTAAATTATGAACTCTTTGACCATAGTCAGCCTACTAAAGTCACTTTTGACTTATATAATGAATATCAACAAAACATCGGATGTAAATATAAATGATTAAGTAATTGTATAAAACATGGTAATAAGTGATATAAAATGAATAATAAATTTGGAAAAAATCTTAAAAAATTAAATAATTAACCTATTGTTATTATTTAGGGAGATAAATAATGTATGTGAGGAGTCGGACTTAGGCTAAGGGATTTTATTTTTAAAAATACTATTTTAAATTCCCCCATTAAACTATTTTTAAAAAGTCAAAATGAATGTATTATTTACCATAAAAACATGAATGGAATTTCTTACCATCATTATTCCTCAATAATTGGATTTTTCCTTCATAAATTTTTAAGGTTATTTTGAAAGAAAATGGTTTCTTTGTTATGTGAACAATTTTTAGATTTTCAAAAGTGATTTCTTATGGATTCATTTTTATGGACATAATTGAATTGTAAAGGATATTTTATGTTTCTTTTTACTCTATTTCAATGTTTTTAAAATATAATATTTTATGAAATGTTTTAACATCCTTTATAAAAATACAAAAAATAATCTTCTATTTTAACATGTACGATGATAATGACTTTTTCTACTACCGTAACCATTATGTTATTTTGGAATCCTTTAAAATCCTTCAAGTTTTATTAATGTAAAAAACCTCATTATATATGTTGTGGATATTTATAAGAAGTGTTTTAAAATGGAATGTATGAATTAATGATTAGAAAAAAATTCTTACGGTGTTGAAAGAATTTTTATGATGTAATATTTTTGTATTATGTTATGGTTCTTGGGAATTATTTATGAGGAAGGGTTATTCCATTATATAAAAAAGGCGGGATAGATAGTTATAGCTCTCCAATGAATTGGGTAAAGGTATGGAGTTAAAAAATAGGTTTCTCTGAAGATTTTATGCCAATATACTCTGATTCTATTCTAAGTATAACCGTGAGGGTTATTTCAAGTGTAACCAAGAGGGTTATTCCATTTATAGATAGTATTTTTACTCCATGTGTAAAAATGATATGAAAATTGTTCCCCAAGATAACTATATTATTTATTTATGATTTTTATGATTTTTTATAGAAATATAATTTTTTTTAAAAGTATGATATTGAGCTTATGTTCAAAAGAGAATGTACATTACTTCTTAAGTGTGAAAAGTATAGAATTTCAAAATGATTTTTAGGAGTTCATCAAGATTAAAATAAACATTAATTGTTTTATTTTTCCATAATTATTTATATGGAATGTTTTCTTAAAATATTTGTACAGATAAACTTATTTTCTTGGGTAAGAGAATATTTATTTTGAAAAGAAATTGTTTTGAAAAATAGAACTGTGTCATAAGTATTCATGGACTAATAGTTTCTTTATTACTTTTTATGTACCTTACTAAGATTTTTTTCTCATCCATAATTTTTTTTAAAAAAATCACATGGTTTTAAGGATGAGTGAAGAAATAGATGTAGTTAAGTGGAATTTCATGATTATTTTTCATGAAAAAAACCATGTTTTATTTGAAAAGTTTTTTTTAGTGGGAAAATTTATATTTTGTAGAAGTTTCCACCTTTTAATATATGGTATTGATATGTAAAAGCTATTACCTAGTATCTAAAACTAAAAACCTAAAATATATTACGTAATTAAATAAAGTGAATTTGTGTCTAAAGATAGTAGAATATATAATGATAAGTCTGGTTTTATACACTAAGGGAATTTTTTGAGTAAATGATGGTTCTTGTGAAACAATATACATTTATTTGGAAAGAAATGTATTTTTAGAGACAATTCCCTCTGAATATATCATTATCTTAGCACCATATTTTTAATGATGAATCTCATTTTCTTATGGTATAGTACTATTTAGGAGACCAAGTATTTCTACAAAATTGTTATCTCTACATACGTTGTCATCTTTCAAATTATATAACATCAATAATGATAAAAATGTTGTATATTTAGTAAAACTGATATACAATTTTCTATTTTCTTAGTTATTTAACTTCTAAAAAAATTAAAAAATCAATTTTTATCTTCAATTTTAATTTTCATTTTCTCCAAATAATCTCCATCATCATTTACACTGTTATTCATATCAAATGGTCCATAACAGGAAGTATCATCCCAGTCGTTATTTAGATTTATTTTTTACACATGTTTAGTCCAATGATATATCTATGATCTATTTTATTACAAATTAATTATTCTTCCAACTGTTGTGGATATATTATCATCTAATAACAATAACATACAATTGAAAAAATGATTTGAATAATTTTTCATGCATGCACTATTGTAAACATAATGAACTCTTTAACTCCATCCTTATGCTCTTTT
Source organism: Viscum album (assembly GCA_963277665.1). Taxonomy (NCBI): domain Eukaryota; kingdom Viridiplantae; phylum Streptophyta; class Magnoliopsida; order Santalales; family Viscaceae; genus Viscum; species Viscum album. The sequence continues at coordinate 308,416,074 of OY728133.1, read as the reverse complement.
TTCATATGATTAACATCCATCCATTTTTATTTTATATTCATCCTATAAGATTAATTTTCAATATATATTTTTGATTTAGAATATTTTATAATAAATAGTTTATTTTCAAAAAAAATATTCTATAAATTTTTTTATTAATCCAATTAATCATTCATGTACAATACACATAGAGATATTATATCATTTCATCTAGTCCCATGTAATGAAACGTGAAATAACCTTGGAATTTTTTCCCTTCAAAGGATAAATTAGAAATTTTATTCATTATTTTATTGGATGAAAATATGTTTCAAAAAATCAATATTAATTTTAAAATAGTAAAGATTTAATATAGTTTTTGTTGTAGTAGAATAATTTTACTAAAATTTTGATTTTTGAGAATTATGTTAATTATGATCAATAAATAGTCAATGTTGTCCAATTTAATGCATAGAAATGATTTCTAAAATGTAAATCATATCATATATTCTTAATAGTATACTAATATTCAATTATAGATGTGTCTGAAACAATTCATGATAATGGATAGTGATGTTGTGTTCATTTAACAGAGAAATAATGACAACTACTCAAATAATTGGGCATTAGCTCATAAGGATGTTTTGGATTTACCAATAATTCATATGTTTTCAATATTACATGTATATCCATATAATTGTTTATACAATAAATTAAGTATTATTTTAACATAACATTATCTCTATAACACTCTCTAATGTATAAATGTGGAATGCATCAATAATTTAATCCTCTATAAGGAATTAATATATAATCTACTTCATGGTGACACTATCTAAATAAACATCACAAATAATAGTAGTTTAGAAAAAATTTCATGAATTCATTATGGATATCAAATAGAAAAAAAAACTAAAAAAATTATTTTTGGAATTTTTCATATTAAATAAGTGGATTTCATTTTTTATATATACTTATAGAAAAATTGTTTTTGATCATGATATAACAGTGTTTTAAATAAATTTCAAACTATTTTGTGAAGCATATTTCAATTTTATTACTAAAAAAGTTAATAGAGTGAATAAAAATTAAGTTCAGTGGAGATTGAAGGGATAATTCATATAGTGTATTTTATAAACATTAAAATATGTTAAAAAATAATTTTAATAGATGAAGTTTTCTCTAAAATAAATTATAAATGATTCAATTATAAATTCATGTTTTGATATATCTTAGATGTTTCAATTGAGGGAATAGAATCAATTTTTGTTATGTTTATTCAACTATAATTAATACCAACGAAGTATGACTATGAAAATATAATGATCTAGGATGTATATTTGTTAAATTTTATCTTTCATAAAAAAAATGTTTAATCCAAAAAAAGTTTATTAAGTTTAAAAATTTTCATATCATTTTAGAAATTAGGGATAACTGGGAACTATTTTGTGATGATGCTCAATATACAAGAGGGGGTTGAATTGTATACTTTAAAAATTATTTGGAACTTTTAAAGATGAAGATGTTGGACAAGGTTAAACAAGGTAATTCACAAAACCTCTAGTTCTACACACTTGCTTGATTCCGGAAATGTGATTCTAAGAATTCAATTCTAGAAAATTGAATCCGAAAATGAAACTTAACAAAAGTTTACAAAGATGAATATTCTACCTTAGAGAGTATATAATCTAACTATATCATAGTGTAAAAATATAAGGAATTATAAGATAGTTATACTTTCCTTAATAAACAAAATGAAACAGAAAACATGAAACAAACAAGTAACAAGTAGTAAATCTTTTAACCCAAAGAGTAGGGTTTCCAACAACCTTAGATAAAGGTCCCTTGATTTATACTTTCACGTAAGTCTGTCATACCCACACCAGGGTAAGCCCTAGATACAAAGATCAGATTCTGTCTTGCTATCCCCGCAAGACCTCAACTTCAAGGTAGTCGGCACCTCTGTCTTCCTCAGCAAGGAAGTCCTCAAACTTTAAGGTAGTCGGCACCTCTGTCTTCCTATCCCCAAAAGCCCTCGAATATACTCAGCAACATTCGGAGTCACATGAAGAAATCTAAAAAAGATGTTCAGTATGCACTAAGAATGAGATTCTCTCTCTAGAAATCGCTTCAAAAGCATGTAATCTCTAGAGTCATAGAAGAGTATTGAGATCGTTCAAATGAGCTCTTATTTATAGACACATCTTCAACGGTCAGCTCCCTCCTCTAACAGTTATACTTTTACTTGAATTCCAAAGGGACCAGTACATGTGTCACTCAAACAACGGTTAGTTAGTAACTGAATGCACAACATCGTTTTGTAACCAAAACATGAGTAAGAAAAAATATGGTTACATAAGTAAATTCATTTTTCAGATTGTAAGAAAAAATGAATGTTCAGAGTCTACACAAAAACTATTCGGAGTCTATAATATATGGATATTATGATTCTGTTTATCAAAAGAATTCAGATTTAGAATTATATATAATTCATAACCTGAATTCGGAGTCATAATTCATAAGAATTTGTAACAAGAATTAGAAGTTTGAATTCATAGGAATTCATAACCAGAATTTGAAGTCTGAACTCAGAAAAGTTTGGAGTCTGAATTCATAGTACTCGGAGTCCGAACTCAGAAGATTTCGGAGTATGAATTTAGAGAACTCGAAGTCAGAAATCAGAAGAGTTTGGACTCTGAATTCAGATAACTTGGAACCTGAATTTGGATAACATAATGATTTATATCTAAGTATATATATGATTATGAGGTTTTTGATACTAAACCAAATTTTATACTTAAAGACAAATGAAAAATGAAAAACATGGTAAGGATAAATTTCCTTGGGGAAGGAAAATTTTCTTTATGAAAGTAAAACATAGGGTAAATGAAATTTTCCTTAAGATATTATGTTTGTGATTTTAAAAACATGAAGAAATGGTAAAGTCATAAGGAACCCTTATTGACTCAACCATCTCCCCAAACATGAAAAAATTGAAAATTCATAAAGAAACCTTATTTACTCAACAATCTCCCCCTTTTTTGAAATCACAAACTTCCTTACGAAAAATAATCTAAGGAATTAGGAAATATTTTTCTAGACTTTGAAAATAAAACTTATCTCCCTTAACACATGTGGGTAATGATAAATACGAATAACTCCCCCTTAGGCTTTGGAACACTAAGGATCATTTTCTATATTTTCAGAATAAGATTTTTCATTATCATGAATATGGAAATATTTTTAATAAAAACTCCCCCTTAGATGAACTCTCCCTTACTTAGGGAAATTTCTTCTTTACTTATTATTATTTTTCCTTTATCCCCCTTTGTGATTTTCAAAAATAAATACAGGGAATGGAAAAGTAAATATGGTACCTAAAATATTAGTACAGACAACAAAATAAATGAAGAGAAACCAACAATTTCATTATGATTGGAAAAATTTATAAAACGAAAAAAATTCACCAAAATATCGGATTGGGCCTATCATCCTTCCTTCTCCTTGGGAATCAAATTCTTCATAATGGTTTTTAGCTTTTTGAGCTCCTTGTGATCTTCCTCTACTCGTTTTAGAAGTTGATCCCGGTCTTATGACTTCTTCTCGAGAGCCTTGATTCTTTATTCCTGAGTCTTAAGAGACTATAATAGATCCTTCAAGGCTTCCTCTTTCTTGAAAAGATTTTCTTCTATCTCAATACAAAGATCCATTTATCTATTCCAGCTTTGAGAAAAAGAATACAGTTTCCCATTCAAATCCTTCACTTCTTGAATACGAGAATTCTATTCCAGAGTCAGCTTTTCTTCAAAACTACTTGTGAGATCCTTGATCTTACCATCTGTAATGTCAAATTCCTCCTTGACACTATTTTGGAACTCATCAAGATCTCTCATATCCTCTATGGTTTCCCTTGACTAGCTGGTCATCTTCCTACATGATCTTTTATGGGCTTCCTATCTGATGAAAAAATTATTGATATCAACATCAATCTTGACACACTAATCCATCACCATAAATACTGAATCCGCTTTATTATTTAAGGTGTGTTGAAGCATCTGGAATCTTAATTCAATGCTTGTAAATATCGGAATAGTTCCAACAAGCCTCTTCAATGACTGAACAACGAAATAATTTCCAAGGTATGATGATTCTGAATCTGAAACTTTTCTTGGTGATGGCTCTTTCTCTAGCTTAGCAAGTTTCCTCTTTGAAGATCCAGCAGCTTCCTTATTCATCACAAATGAATTACCAGGTGGATCAACAACCACCTGTTTTTTCTTATCAGTTCTCAGAATGGATTCCTCGTCCAGAGATTCATGTTCACTGTCAGACAGCTGAATGATTTTATCTTACTCTATCTCTTCCTTCTTAGATCATGTCTTATCATCTTCTGGATGAATGAAATCATGATTTGAACTTTATTCTTCAAAGAGCTTATTCACTTCTTCTTCATCCTTCTCTTTATTCGTTCACGGAGTAGCAAGTTTTGACTATTCAACTTGAGAAGTTTGGATTGACAGCTTCTTGGATGGACTTTCCTTCTCATGAAATTCTTCCACTTGGTTAATCAAATCTTCGGTGTCACCACTGTTTTCTTCTTCTTCAATATATTTGACCACTTTTTTTTCTTCAAAAAGTTTTTCTTGGAATTTTTCCAGAGTGAGGAACTTCTTTCCAGGGGTTTCAGGTAAAGGTTCTACCATGATGGATTTTGGTACTGGGATATTATCTGATACTTTCTCAGTAGCCTTAAAAAGATATTGAACAACCTCTTCTTCATCCATATTCTTCTTTTGCTCCTTTTCTTTAGCTTGCTTCTCAAGATAGTCAGAAATATTTTCTTTTAAGTCTTTGGCTTTAGCAGGATCCAAAACAAAACATGCCTCCCCTGCTTTTTTATTTTTCTTATCTTCCATCTACTTTGTTGCAACCTCATCAGGATATGATTTTTTCTTTTTAGGCTTTAGTGGTGCAGATTGGGTTTCCTTGGGATCTGGAGCTTTCCCTTCCACTACTACATACTTCAGCTTCCTCTTCCTTCCTCCCTTTTTGGACAGTTGAGCCACTTATTGTTTTTTCATAACAGCTCCAGCTTCTTTCTTTGGTAGGTCATAAAATTCTATGGAGGCTGTAGAAAAACCAATTTTCATCCTCTTCAGGGTATCATCACTGACTATCATGACTTTACATTTCCTTGGCTTTGATCTACAAGGAATTTTAAAATATTCTAAGCTCTAAAAAATTAACTTGGAGAGAATATCTAGATACATTATTATCTGAGCCTTCAAGTTTCCATTCTTAATATTCTCAATCATAATGAGAATATGCTTAACCAGATTGATCTTCTTTTGGTTCACTAAGAAATCCAAGATATACATGTCACTCTTCTTCAATGTTTCCTTGTCCCCTTTTCTCGGAATGATGAATCCTTGAAGCCATAATTTTAGATTCCGATAATTTGTAGACAAGTGGGAGATCATTGGAGTCTTTACATTAGAGAGTACAAGACATGCAATATCTTTCCTCTTAACAAAACTTCCTTTGACATTTGGAAACTTATGAGAATAGAACTCAGCTTCCCCTTAGTATGGAAAACCAACCAAACTAGCATCCTTAGTATATGAAATAGCAGAAGTCTTTCCAAAGCCCTTGAATGAAAACTTATCTCTGTATTCTTCCTTAAAGAAACTGACGGATTCATAAAATTCAACTAGTATGTCTAGATATACTAAATCTTGAGCCCCTGGCTTCGATATGCAAACACCCTCCCATCCATTCAGCTTAATGTTCTTCGAGATGATCGAATCATACTTAGTGAAGAAGTTCGGATGCACCAACCATTTTCTATAGACCCACCACTCCAAGATTGGCTTGACAGTAGACATATCTTTCTGAGAGGATTCTTTTACAGACATTTAGAATTGAGAAACCCTTAAAAATCCGAAATGAGCTTATGTATAAGGAATGAACTTCAGCAAGCGAGAGCTTGAGATTCGACATGGGACAACCATCAGGGGTACTTTATACAAGCATTTGATGTGACCGTTCATCTTCCAAACTTAATCCAATGGCTGCATATCCTTATGACCAGATCTAACGGTTGATATGAAATCCTCAAGGAAATCTTGGATCTGATCATTTGAGGTTTTTTTAATAAAAACATTCGTATTTAAGGAAAAGAGAATCCGAAAAATTTAAAAAAAATACCAGCAAGTAAAGGATGATTACGAACACTCATGAAAGGAAACATACCTTTCGGATTGCTAGGAAGATTATTCTTAATGAGGAAAATTATTCATGAAGAACTTTAGATTCTAGAAAAAAATTTATTATGAAAAAAATTAATACGAAAATCTCCATTATGAAAATTTTATGTATGAAAATCATCATTAAGAAAATTTTAAGTATGAAAATCTTCATTACAAAAATTTTAAGAACAAAAATCTTCATTAAAAAAAATTTTAGACTATGAAACATTTTAGACTATGAAAAATTTTAGACTATGAAAAATATTAGACTACGAAAAAAATTTAGACTACGAAAAATTTTAGACTACGAAAAAATTTTGACTATGAAAATTTTCATTATAAAAGATTTGAAAAATCTGACTATGAAAATTTTAATTACGAAATATTTTGATCTATCTAACAAGAAAATGTACTCCCCCTATTTAAAGGAGTTTATTACTGTAAGGAGATTAGTTTCAACAAAAAGTTAAAAAGCAATATTACCTTATGGTTATCATTACTAACTTCTGTTTAATGTATTAAAATCTAACAGAGGGTAATGATTTTGTGAAAAATATCAGAAAGTTGATCTTGTGCTCTAATAAATTGAAGAATGATATCCCCTTTTGTGTATGATCCCAAAGAAAGTGATGCCTAATATCTATGTGTTTTTTATAGGAGTGATGTGCAGGGTTTTTACTAAGGTAAATGGCACCAGTTTTATCACATAGAATTAGTGTTTTGGTAAAACTCATACCATAGTCTGTGAGTGTGTGTTGCATCCACCACACTTGAGCATAGAAACTTCCAGGTGCTACATATTCGTCTTCAGTATTGGAAAGTGATACTGAGTGTTGCTTTTTGCATGACCATGAAACTAATGAATCTCATAAAAAATTAAAGTTACAAATATACTCTTTTTATCCATTATACATCCATAAAAGTCACCATTGGAAACACTTTTTAAAACAAAATCATTTTCAGATGTATAAAAGAGTCCAAGATCCATGGTTCCCTTTAAGTAGCGAATTTTTTTTACTTCCTTTAAAAGAGATTCCTTAGGATTGGATTGATATCTTTCACATAAGCATACTGAAAACATTAAGTCTGAATGACTAGATGTTAAGTAAAGTAAACTTCCTATCATACCTCTAAAATATGTTTGATCTACCGGTTTTCTAGCTTCATCAAGATCAAGTGTGTTTGAGGTACCAATGGAAGTACTAATACTCTTAGTGTTGTCATATCCATACTTTTTAAGAAGATATTTAATATAATTATGTTGGTATATATAGATTCCTTTTGGTTTTTTAGAAATTTGAAAACCAAGGAAAAAAGTTAACTCACCCATCATACTCATTTCAAACTCAGATTTCATTAAATCCGTAAAGGAATCAGTTAAAGATTATTGATTTGAACCAAATATAATATCTTCAATATAAATTTGAACAATCAAAAAAAAATCTTATCATTCTTTATAAAAAGGGTTGGATCTGCATTTCCCTTAACATAATTATTTTAAAGAAAAAATCTCGTAAGCCTATCATACCATGATCGAGGGGCTTGATTAAGTCCATACAAATATTTGGTAAGTTTATAAACATGTTTAGGATATTTTGTATCTTCAAAACCAGGAGGTTATTCAACAAAAACTTCTTCTTGTACAAAACCATTAAGGAAATCACATTTCACATCTATTTGAAAAAGTTTAAAATTGAAGAATGTTGTAAAGGAAAGTAGAATACGAATAGATTCATGTCTATTTACTAGAGCATAGGTTCATTCATAGTCTATTCCTTCTTGTTGATTATATCCTTCAGCAACCAATCTAGATTTATTTCTTAATATGATTCCATTTTTATCACATTTAATTCTAAAGACCCATTTTACTCCAATAACAAAAGTTTCCTTAGGTCTTTCAACCAAGGTCCAGACTTTATTCCTTTCAAATTCATTTAGTTCATCTTGCATAGCTTTTATCCAATCATCATCACCTAAAACTTCATCAGTGATTTTAGGTTTAAATTGGGAAAGGAATTCTAGATGTTCTATTTTATTTCTTAAGGAACATCTAGTATTTATGGGTTGATTTACATCCCCAATGATACTATCACTAGGATGATTTTTTAGAAACAACTGATTTGGGTTTTGTAAAGAATGTACATCAACTTAGGGTAGGAAATCTTATGGGGTAAATGCTTCAAAAACTTCTTCTTGGACATTTTCTTAATCAGAAGGATCTTCTATCATGGGTTGATAATCAGTTTTTGAAAACACATATGAGGATGTAGGTTGGGGTTGTTTAAAAACAAAGGGATTTGTTTCATCAAATTTTACATGTACTATTTCTTCAACAATACAAGTAATTTTATTGAAAACTATATAAGCCTTAGAAGTTGTGGAGTATCCTAAGAAAATTACTTCATCAGATTTTGGTGTGAATTTGTGTAAATTATCTTTAGAATTCAGAATGAATACCTTGCAACCAAAAACCTTGAACTAGGAAAGTTTAAGTTTTCTACCATTTCATAACTCATAAAGGGTTTTATTTTTAAAAGTTATAATTAAAACATGATTTATAGTATAACAAGCGGTACTTATAGCTTCAGCCCAAAAATATTTGGCTATAGAATACTCACTAAACATGGTTCTTGTTATCTCTTGAAGAATTATTTTTCTTCTTTCAACAACATCATTCTGTTGAGGTGTTGTGGGTGTTGAGAAGTTATGAGTAATGTTTTTTCTACTTTAAAAAGATTCAAAATCAAAATTTTGAAATTCTCCTCCATGATCACTATGAATAGTTATCAAAAGAAAGTTTTTATCATTTTTAACTTGGTCTCTAAAACTTTTTAAATAAGAAAAGGCTTCATATTTCTTTGCTAGAAAATAGACCCACGTAAATATAGTGTAATCATCAACTAAAACAAATACATAATATTTGCCTCCAATGCTTCCAGTTTGTATTGAACCAAAAAGATCCATATTCACTAACTGTAATGCATTAGTGTTTAAGACTTCACCGACTGATTTAAAACTTGATTAATGCTTCTTTTAATATTTACAAGGATCACAAACTTTTGAAGAATCAAATCTATGCTTCGGTAGATCCCTAACTAGTCTTTTTTGAGAGTTTTTTCATAGGTTCCTAAGATTACAGTGTCCGAAACTTATATTACATAACCAAGAATGATCTTCCATTTCACTAAGACAAGGTAAGTCTTGGCTTCTATGGTATTCTAAGTTTAGTGTATAAACATTCTTTTGCCTATTGGTAGAAAGAAAGAACTCTTCCTTGGAATTGTTTACTAAACACTTGTCATTCCTAAAATTCACAAGGTAACCTTTATCACATAATTGAATTATAATAATGAGGTTGAGCTTAAGACCCTTAACAAATAAAACATTTGAAATCAATGTTTATCCAAGAAGAACGATGTTACCTATACCAATAATTTCTCCCTTAGCATTATCTTCGAAAGTTATTTTTCCTCCTTTCGTCTTGATAATCCTTTCAAAGAAGTTTTTGTTACCAGTCCTGTGTCGGGAACATCCACTATCCATGTACCAAGTATTTTTGTTGGTACTTTCCTTATTTTCCTGAAAGTAAGATTGTAAGACTTTCAAAACCCAAACTTTCTTGGATCCAGAAATTTTAGAAAGTAAAATTTTAGGTACCAACATTTTCTTAGAAAAATAAGATTTATGAAATCATAAAGACAATATTTTTTAAGGAATATTTCTTGCCCAATGTCCACCACACTGACACTTAGTGTATAATGGAGCACTTTGAGGAACAAAATAATTGTTACTAAAAATTGGTTTAGAACTAGTATAACAAAAACTAGAATTATTCCTTAGAGGTTGGATTTGAGAATACATCTTATCAAAAGTATCTTTACCTAAGGTAATGTTTGACAAACACTTCCTCAAGAAATTTTTTTTGGATTTTATTTTGATAACTAAGTTATTATCTTCCAAAACATTAGCTTTAGTACTACAGTTATGCTCAAAAACATATTTCTTAGAAATTACTTTTTCTAGATCCTTAGAAAGTTTGTCCTTCTCAGAATTGTCTTCCTCAAGGTTTTTTGAAATACTTTTGAAATAAAAAAATTTCTTATGAAGATCTTTAGAAAGATCTGATATTTCCTTAGTAATAATAATATTTCTATAATTTTCTTTATCAAGTTTTTTCTTGAGTTTTGAATTCACATTCTCAATAAGATTAGAAAACCTAGAAACTTCTTCATAGGTAGGTAAAGTATTATCTTCCTTAGAAGAAGATTCTTCATCAGAATATTTTAATATTTACTATCACTATAATTAGAATTTAAAGATACATTGGTCATTGATTCATCATTATGTACATTAGCCATTAAGAAATGATTTTTAATAGGTAGTCTGGCTATTAAACCAAGATTCTTCTATCCAGAATATTCATAATCTGATGATTCATCTGAAGAGTCTCCACTACTGGCACTCCATGTGTCATTATCTTTCAAAACTTTCTTAGCTTTAGCTTTGTATTACTTCTTTCTGTTTCTTTCGGTATGATTTTCCTTTCTTTCTTTTCTCTTAAGAATAGGACTGGCATGCCTTATATGTCTAGCTGTATTGCATTCATAACATGTGATTTCTGAGTCTTTCTTATCTTCCCTTTCTTTCTTATTGTATCTGGATTGAAAATTCTTCTGGCCAACAATCTTGTTCATCTTTCGATCAATATTGGCTAGTTCATTTTAGGAAGATTCACTTCCTCTAGATTAGGATTGAATAACAACCTTCTTATATTTAGATCTTGTAACCCTCTCAGGAGTCTTGGATTTTATATGATATGAAGTTGTTGTAAAAGAAACACTTCTATTTCCATTATTTTTCTTAACATTATCAGAATCTCTCTTCATTCTAGTCTCATGTTGAAGAAGATTTCCAAAGAGTTCATCAATAGAAATTTGTGTAACCTTTCTATTTTCATCTATAGTTGTCCTCTTGGATTCCCACTCATTCGGCATGATTTCTATGATTATATCCACAAGAGCTTCATCATCTAATACTTTCTCACCCATATATTGTAAACTATTGACAATAGTCATGAATCTTTGTTGCACCTTACATATGGGTTCTACATAAGGAAATAAGAAACCATGATATTCAACTCTGAGCATGGCTCTTCTAGTTTCAATAACTTTGAAAGTTCCAAAGTGTGTAACTTCAAGTTTCTTCCAAATACAATTTGTTTCTTCACAAGATGAAATTTGTATATATATATATATATATGTTTCTATTCATAGAACAAAGAAATGTATTGCGTACCTTATAATTCAGTTTATATTCATGCTTTTCTTGGTTGGTGAAGGTACTAACTTCTTTGTCATGGATTTTATATCCTTCAGTAAGCATAACAAAGTTATCCATTCCAATTTCGATAATGAATGTCTTCATATGATCTCTCAAATATTCTTAATTATTCCCCCCAAAAATAGGTGGTCTAGTAGGATTTAGGTTGTCTATGGAACCAACATTGATTCATGCCATCTTAAAGAAAAAAAATTTCCACACAAACTTATTAGTAATAAAGTTTGTAAAAAAAGATAAAAATATCCTAAGAAATAAAAATATAGAACAAGAGTATCGTTAAAAAGATTATGAGTCGAGACTTGTGAGTCTGAAAATCTGATTCCAAAAATTAGAAGCAAAAGATTAATTCTCTTCTGAATCTAATGGTGTGATTAATTCAGATTGAACCAATCCTTTGATACCAAATGTAGGATCGAAATAATGAATTAAGATACTGATTGTAGTATCTAATGATGCTCAATATACAAGAGGGGATTTAATTGTATACTTTAAAAAAAATTGGAACTTTTAAATATGAAGATGTTTAACAAGGTTAAACAAGGTAATTCACAAAACCTCTAGTTCTACACACTTGCTTGATTTCTAAAATGTGATTCCGATAATTCAATTCCGAAAAAGTGAATCTAGAAATGAAACTTAACAAAAGTTTACAAATATTAAGATTCTACCATAGAGAGTATAGAATCTCACTATATCAGAGTGTACAAATGTAAGGAAGTATAAGATAGTTATACTTTCCTTAACTAACAAAATTCAGCAGAAAACTAGAAACAAACAACTAAAAAGTTGTAAATATTTTAACCCAAAGAGTAGGGAATTAAACAATATTGGATAAAGGTCCCTTGATTTATAATTTCATGTAAGTATGTCTTACCCACACCAGGGTAATCCATCAATAAAAAGATCAGAGTCTGTCTTGGTATCCCTGCAAACCATCAAATTTAAGGTAGTCGGCATCTCTATCTTTCTATCCCTGGAAGCCCTCAAATATACTCAGCAACATTAAAAGTCACATGAAGCAATCTGAACAAGATTTTTAGTACGCACTAAGAATGAGAGTATCTCTCTAGAAATCACTTCATCATCATGTAATCACTAGAGTCATAGAACAGTATTGAGCTCATTCAAATGAGCTCCTATTTATAGGCACATATTCAACGGTCGGCTCCCTCCTCCAACGGTCAGATTTTTTCTTGAATTTCGGAGGGACCTGTACACGTGTCACTCAAACAAATGTTATTTAGTAACTGAATGCATGACATAATTTTGTAACCAAAACATGAGTAAGAAAAAATATAGTTACTTAAGAAAATTAATTTTTCAGAGTGTAATCAAAAATGAAAGTTCATAGTCTACCCAAAAACTATTCAGAGTCTATAATATATGGATTTTCAGATTCTTTTTATCAGAAGAATTCAGAGTTAAAATTATATAGAATTTGTAACCTAAATTCAGAGTCTGAATTCAGAATAATTCATAACTAGAATTCGGAGTCTGAATTCACAAGAATTTTTAACCAGAATTCGGAGTCAGAACTAAAAAAAGTTTGGAGTCAAAATTCAGAGAACTCGTAGTCAGATCTCAGAAGAGTTCGGAGTCTGAATTCAGAGAACTCGGAGTCAGAACTCAGAAGAGTTCGGAGCCTGAATTCAGAGAACTTGGAACCTAGATTCGGATAACAGATTGATTTATATCTATGTATATATATATGATTCTGAGGTTTTGGATACTAAACATAATTTTATACTTAGAGACAAATAAACAATGAAAAACATGGTAAGGATAAATTTCCTTAGGGAAGGAAAACTTTCCTTTTGAAATTTTGACATAGGGTAAATGAAATTTTCCTTAAGATAAGGTGTTTGTGATTTTCAAAATATAATGAAATGGTAAAGTCATAAGGAAACCTTATTGACTCAATAGTCTCCCCAAACATGAAGGAATGGAAAATTCATAAGGAAACATTATTGACTCAACATTTTATGGAAGGTTTATCTATATTATGTAATAGATATTTTTCATTCCAATTGATATAAAACTAAAATTATTCCCTAGGAAGAACATTATATAAGAGATGGTATTCTTGTAATGATAATGGGGAGCATAAGGTGTTGCATAGCAGTTTTCCTCAAGCCTCTTTGAGTTCTGTGAATCGCATGACAAACCCAATCCCTTTGGAAAAATTAAAAACACAAAAATAATGAAATATTGATTAAAAATAAGTAGAAAGAATCACCTAGAATGGGTTTTTAGAGTTTTTATTTGTCTGAGATGTTTGATGGGGATGAGAGGAGAAGGTTTAGTTTTTCAAGAGATTGAATAGAAGGGGTGATGGTGTACTCTATTAGGGATATTTTAAAAGAACTGAATCATTTTATCAGTGCTTTCCAAAAATCACAGACAAAGATAGGTTCTATCTAGGATAAAATAGAAATTACTAATAAACCCTATCTTTATTGGAACTACCTATTAGGTCTCTCATGGTGGTGGGGGAAATTCATTCATATGGTGGCTAATAATCGTAATTATATATATATATATGATGAATAAGAATTTCCATATAGAGGCATGTGGAATCAATCCATCTAATATCCATAGAGAATAGAATTGTCTCTGTATCTAACTTTTTTATCATTTCATGTACTATTTATTAATTTTTAAAATTTACAATAAGATTCCAATAAATATATTGTTTAATATTAATGGATATAATATTCTTTTTAACCATCATTTGAACTCTTGGTAATTTCATGCATGCCAATTTAATATCCTTATCAATGGTGGGTTGTAAAAAGAGGGGTGGTTTTATCCATTCATCTTTAGAGGGATGAGGTTTAGTACACCCACAAAAGAATGAGATTTTCTAGGAATGACATGAATTTTACATTGATCGGGTGAGTTTTATGCTCTATATATATATATATAATTTATTTAAAATTATCATTTTTAAACTAAAATAAGAATGTGATTTTTTTGTTTAAATGGGTCATTTCATTTAGTAGTCACTATTGGTGAGTATTAGTGACCACCAATGGCAGTTGTTGGACCCAAAAAAACATTACCATCATGCCCCTCTTCCTCTCCCCATCCCTCATCCTCATCGCACCTACCCCCTCACCTCAACCTCACTATGTGCTCTATCAGATCCATCACTTCTCCCCCTTATCTCACCCCCTTCACCATCCTCTCCCTCGCCCTCACCACACCTGGTGTCAGATCCATCAACACCCTTCTCTTCCAATGCCTCTAATCTGGCTGTCGCCACCTCAACCACTCACCATTATCCCCTCACTACATGCCATATCAATAACTTGGTTTACATATTCTTAACACTATTAGTTGTAAACCCTAATTTTTTTTATATAAAATATGTGATTATTGTTTCATCAGAAACACACTATATTTTACATTTTTTATTTTGATATTAACCATGTGGGTATTATCTTGATTTTATATTTTGTGTATAACTGTGACATTTATTTTATGAAATGTTGATGTTTATGGTCAAAATTTCCCTTAATGGTGAATTAATTAAATTATAATTATTTATTGTTTTGATAAATATATTTATAAAATACCCATTCATCATATATTAGTATATATGTCTAATTTTTTTAACTTTTTAATTTTTCTTATGATCCATTTCTTTATAAGTGACTCTATAAAAAATATTTATCCATGTAAAAAAATAACACATTAAAAAAGAAATTGTATAAATAATTAAATATAACATAAAATGTGATTATCCTATCATTTATGAATTGTTTTTATGTTATGGATGAGTATGAATTGAAGTCCATATGAAATTTATTACTCTTCATTTTAAATGTATTTTTTATCTTAAATTCTAAAAATTTATGTAATATAGTGTATTGTGTAACTGTTACTACTTTTATATATAGATAAAAATATGGATAAAAGATGGATAGATCTTCCAAATATCATGTCTTGAGAATATTTTAAGGGTATTATGTAGTTTATTTATTTTATGAGAGGATTTCTATGTAACCAAATTATTTTTTCACATTGAAAATGTGCAAACATATATCAGTTCACACAACATACCGTGAGGGAGAACCTTTTCATGAAAATTTTTCTAAAAAAATAAAATATTTAAACTCATAATGGGGAAGAATGTATTAATTTTTACAAAACATAAATTGTTTAGATGAATGTTAATGCAATAATGAATGATCAGATCCATGAAATGAATGTTAAATGGTATGCAGGTTTTCTATTGATGGCATTAACATCCAGAATGTTTAGACCATTGAAATCAATATGTTCTCTCATATAAATAGTAATTCATTGAGGTTTTATAGAATAAATGATTTTGTATAAACTGTATTATATTTAGGGTTTCCTAATTATAGTAAATTGTCACTTATTGTGGTGTTTTTTCATTTAAAGGATTTGAATTTGTGGTAAGACACGTCATTCGACATGTTGTTGGTGTTAATGAAAAAAGTACTTCCTAATGATGCTAATATTTCTAATTTTAATTACCATGTCCATAAGTTGACATAGAATATAGGTTTCACATATGAGACCATAGATTTATGTTCAAATAACTATATTCTATAAAGATAGGAAACTTCCCATTTGAATAATTTTATGGTTTGTGACTCTTCAAGGTGGAAAGATATTAGGAAAAATCAGACTCATCAATGTCATATTGTGAAATTGGGGAAACCGATTTTCAAAAATAAAATGAGTTACTTTCCACTAAAGAAAAAATGAAAATGTTATTTGTGTCATCTAAAATTTATAAATTAATGAAATGCATGTTGAAAGAAATATGGAATGTGATATGATAACTCACTAAGTAGATTCTCTTGCATGGAAATGGATCGATAAAAGGCACCCCAACTTTGATAAAGATGGTTGTAATGTCTGATTGGGTTTGGAAGCAGAAAATTTAAATCCATTCAGGTCTATAGTTGATGAAAATTATAGCACATGGCTCGTAGTTTTGGTTCTGTATAATCTTCCTCCATGAATTTTTATGAGACAACAATATTTTTACTTTACACTCTTATTGATGGACCTAGAATCCTTGGGTATAAGATTTATATTTAACATCATCCATTGATTGATGAGTAAAATTAATTTTTGGCTGATCGTGTTGTAACATAAAAATATTTTATAACATATTTCTATTTAAATAAAATTCTATTAATATCTTTTCGTACATGAAACCATGAAATTTTAAAATAACACTATTTTTTATAGAGTATGAATCATGTAACACTGAGCATAAATGAATTACAATATATTATTATTTAAATATGAAAATTATAAATTACTCATTGAATTGGTGAGTATAAATATTATTAATACAAATATTAAATATATATCAATATAGGTATTGATCAATAAATTTATTGATTAATTCTTAGGAATTAAGAACTAAATTTTTACTAATGGTATTTTATTAATCAAAAATGTGTTCTTCAAAAATATATTTCATTGCATTTTTTTAGATAATATTACAAATAATTTATTGAAATATTAAAAACATTATTTAATAAACAAAATAAATTTTTTGAAATTACCATGTCAACATTATATTTGGTTGAATTTTTTTTATTTTTATGAAAAGATTAATTTTTCATTGAATAGTTAAAAATACTATATTTTAATGAAAATTGTATTTTTGTTTCAATAATTTACAAAGTACTATTTTTTTAAAATGGTTTAAAAGTAAAATAAGTTCGATTATATTAATTATAATCCAATAATTTTTATTTTAATTGATTTTATGTTTGAACTTTGTATAGAAACATTTTTATACTTAAAAAAGAATTTTTATGAAAAATTAATTTTCATTGCTTGTTTTGATTTTATATAAATTAAATTCAAGCACTTATAAGAATTGAATATTTAAAAATTGATCTCATATTTCTATTCATAAGGTTAAAATTTAGTAAAAATTCCCCTTTTATTTTTCTCATTATGAATAATAACCATTGAAATTTTGGTTACCATGGTAAAGGGTAAATCTGGTAACTAGGGATAAAAATAATATGACATAGATTTAAAAATAACCCTTATATGTCTCTTAATTTAATTATAGGACTATATTTTGTCCATAATCATCCAAAATTCAAATATATTACCTTTTTCATTATTATGTGATTTTGACCTTTATATTATTTGATATTGAGAAAAGTCCAAATTGTCAGTCTCTATCTTTTAATATCTCTAAATTTTTTATGTAAGGATAAACAGATGATATACTCAGTTTTAAATGATAATTTTAAAGATAAATTTTTTATATAATTATTATTTATTTTTAATTTTTACAAATGAAATAATTACCTTAAATGAGTATGCAATCCTAACACAATTTTTATTATGTTAATAGAAAAATATAATAAATTATTTGAAAAATATTATAAGTTTTATAATTTGAATAAATTAATGTGTCAAAAAAAATTTATAGATATATATGACATGTTATGGATGTATTAAGAAATTATATTCAAATCCCATCTCTTCCATTATTTATTTTAGTTTATATTAAATGAATAGTGTTAAAAAGGACGTTAATTGTATTTTATAAAAAAAATACATTATTAAATGATATAAAATTCATATAAATACTTTCATATGCCAAGTAAAAAATATGTGGTTGAATATATCTTCCATGGTCAATTTATGTTCCATTTTACCATTTATCGTAACATTATTGACCGTTAAGGGGTAGAAAACTTAAATATTAGAGTAATAGTCAACATAGTTGAAGGGACGTTAAAACTAAATAATAAGGGTGAAAAAATAAACAAAAAATGTAAAATTTTAATTGTAGGAGTTTATTCTAATTCATCATTACCTCATATTAAAATTATATCAATCTTTCACCATATGAGGATAAAAATAATTTATATTAATTTAATACTTTAGGACATTCCAAAAATTCACCTTCCCTAAATTATAAAAGAGCACCCCTTCTCCCTCTTATTTAAACAACTTTAAGTAAACTAGATTTTCCATTCCCAAAAAAAATTATCCTATAAAAATTTATACAAGTTCTGGAAGTTATGGTCTTCCCAAAATACCCATCCTATGTTCCTTAATAAAGGATCTAAAGGAGGTCCCTTGAAGAAAATGCAATCATCTTACCCGACCGCTTTCAAAATATTTATTCTTAAACCTCCTCTAAATATGTTGAATTAATCCTAAAAGTGTAAATTTATTATAAAAAATATAATATAATTTTATTATAATTATTAAACCACCATTATCACCATTTTTTCTATCAAATGGAATGTGAAAGTATTGCCCATGCGTACGTAGATCTTACCGTCTCCACGAAGTGAAATAATTCATTTCTCATCACCATCAATCTTGAATGGGTATTGTGACGGGTTTAATGTTTATATTTGATATTTATGACATAATTATTCTTTTTAAATTATAATATCATATATACCTTCTTACCTTCCAATCCATTGAAAAATTATAACGCCGCTCATGTGAATGTGCGGACTACCAGCACCACAAAGCGATGTGATCTATTATTCATTTCAGTATTTCATGGATAGTAATAAGGATATATTTAATTAATATATATTATATATATGATATAATAAATATTCTTAAAATTGTAATAATTATTTAACTTTCTTTCATTCCATTCATCAAAAATAGAAAACAGTGTTAAAGCGTATGTATGACCTACCTTCTCCCTAAACCATGTAATTCATTTTTCTATATCAATATTTAATAGATGATAATAAATATCTATATAATGAATTTATATGGTATATATATCATTTATAAAATTATTTATATGATGTAACCATAATAAAATTATGTGGATCGAAACCACTGAATCAAAACAAACAAGATAAATGAAGTGGTTAAAACTAAAAATCATGATATTAATAAATATTATTAAAAAAGGGTGATAAAATGTTATAAATGTATCATATATGTTATTATAAATATGTATATGGTTATTTTATTAAATTATTAATGAAATAAACTTATTATATATAATTTTAGGATAACCTATGAGGCAAGTTGAACTTGAGGTAAAGGATTTCGTCTACATTTACAATCTACTCAGAGATATTTGGTGTTATGCACCTATATAAATTTATATGGTGTATATAATACCCCTTTGAGGTATTTAAAATTAATATATATTTATTCATTTTGATTAATGATTCAATTAAATTTACTCTTTTAAGTGTAATGTATAAAATAGCGGTTTATCTTACTTCTCTTTTAAATTAGGTTTATTTTTCTTCCATTTCTATATTTTTAAAATTTTCACTACAAAAGTACTTTTTATTAATCAAATGATTTAATAAGGAAATTATATGACATCCTTAACTTTTAAATAGTTTTAAATTTATATTTCTAAGGTTTAAAAAAATCCATTTTAAACTCTCTTTAAAAAGTTCAAAAGGAATGTTTTCTTTTAACTTATATGGCATTAAAGGACTCTTCTATTGCCAAAGACATTTTATACCCCTTAGATTCTATTAAAAAAAATAAATTATTTTACAAAGAAATACCTTTTATTAAAATCCTTCAATTCCATTTTCTTATATTATTTAAAATACTTTATTTTATTAAAGGTGATGTCATGGGAGCTTTCAAATGATGTTCGGTTTCGGGTTACTTAGGTGCAGCAGAGTGACTGACCAAGGTTGTATCTCAAAAGAGGATGTAATTTTAACAAAATATTAAAATTATTTTGAAAATATAATAAAATGAAATAAGGATACTGAATAAAAATATGGGGGCTGTTAATTTTTTATAAATCTAGAAGTAGTTTTTTGGAAGAAGATTGCATTTTTTTAATTTTGAAATAAAAGTTGATTAACAAAGCACAACGAGAAAATGTTTTTTTTAAATATTTTTAGAAAGTGTAATCAATATAAATCTACCCCTTAATTTACTTATTAATCATTATAATTTAAGTTAATATCCACTTAATTATGATCCCCTAATTTTTTAACCCTTGAACCCTATGGGAGTTAACGTAACCACAAAGATGAAATTTCTTAAACCCTAGGCTAGCTTCGGAACACGCAATCGCAACACCCTTCTTTAATTGAGGTTATAAGGTATGATTATGGTCAGTGGTTAATTGGATCACATATACACTCTAAAAATGAGTATTAATTGAGTTTATGGATTATATTTGAACTCTAAAAACTTATCTCGTGTGGTCTTGGATTACCGATTAAATTCGCACTCTCACAATTTACACAAAATCTTGACCTCGCGTGATTTGTGTTTATTGTTCAATTGCTTTATTAGTTTAATTTAAATTTAAAACTCAATTAATAGATCATATTATGTTAATTAAATTATCTCATTTATTCCAAATAAATTAATGAATAAGTTAAGCAGTAGATCGATTACTAAGAAAACTACTCTTCCATGCGCGGTGTAGTCATTGTAGAAACGGTTTGAATGTGTAAATGTTTAGAAAGGATAGAACCCAATATAGTTTCTACTCAAGAATTACAGAACAAAGATGAAGATAAAAGAAGAAAAAATTTGTACAAAACAGAATAAAATATAATAAATAAAAGAATAACAAAGAAGTTTATTATGAAAATACAAACATTACAACATGAGGAAGAAGAAGAGGGCTTCGACGAAGGGATCCTTACTTCAAGATCTACCCTTATTGAATTTCTTAGATAATTTTAGTGAAAACTCTTATAATATTCCCTAAACTTCCTAATGCACGTCCCAACCCATCCAAATGAGAAAACACTAATTTATATAGTGGAGGGGAGGCTAGGTTACAAGTGGTTTCAAGTGTGAATAGGAAAATTCGGCCAAATATTTTAATCAAAATTTCACTTCCCATTTGACCACAGAACGTGTGAATCAGATCTCCTTACAGAATTATTATTTGTGATAAACTGACTCCTAGATCTCCTCTCAAAATTTGTTCCTAATCTAGGTAGGGATGAAGAAGTTTTTTCCCAAATACAGAACCCATGTCCATTCTGGCAAGTCCATCCCACAATTGAATTAATGGCCCATTTACTCCATACACATGCACTCTTAAGATCTAGTGTCCTGAATAAAAATTGTAGAAAATTAAGTTAGGAACATTGTTACAACATTTTATTTTCAAATAAGTCATATTAAAATATTTATGTGAAAAATAATACAGTTCATTTTAAAAGGATAAAACTAGAATTTTCATCAAATTTTCAAATGAATGATCTAATCCCAAATATTTGATACATTTATATATTTAGCACAATGTGAGGAAATTATGTCATTTATTATAAACAAAATATTCAACAAAATCGTTTTTTACCAACTCCCCCACACTTACCCTTTTGCACTCAAGGGAAAATCCTCATATCAAGTTAACATTAATATCAAATCAAAAAAAAATTAAAACACATATCCTTGAGATCCAATAATTACATACCAAGAAACAAAAGATATCATGCCTCATAAAAAACATAATTTAAAGTTCTCAATTTATATCATTCAATATATTTCCACTTCATTTAACCTCACATGCACAAAACACTTACCTCATTATAATTTTCTCTTATCATACAAATGTCAATTTTTTAGCAATGTCTTTCTCATCCAAAATCATACAAGTGTCGCCATGGGATTGATAAATTCCTACATCACCACCCAATGTGAGTCAACAACATATATTTATCATGAGGAATTTTCAGGGTTGTTCTGTTGCTTTCAGTTGGTAGGATTAAGATGTGAAAAATTATGAGGCTGAATGAGGGGGTCTTGACTCTTTTTGAAGAAAATTTGCATTAATCTAATTTTCACTTCAATATGGTCTCCTCCTCAATCCCCATAGAATTTATTCATGTTCATCGTCATGAAAATTGAATGAATGTTCACACCAGTCAACATTTCATTAGTAAAAATGTCAATCTTCTCAAGAATGATTTTCTTGAAATCTCTAGATAGGCACAACTTTTTTCCTCTATTAGAAGCTCCAGAAAGTCATAGCTTCAATTATCAAAAAGTCTCCAGAAAAGGTACAAATTTCAATATAAATATTTCCTTCAAAAGAAAACACATCTCTTTGGAATTTAATTTTCCACCTAAAGTATCACAAAATGTGGTAGCACAACACAAGAAAAATTCCCCCACACTTAAGTTCAACTAGATTATGCAATTTCACTTCAAGTGTTGGTTGGATAGAGAAAATTGGCTTGTAATGTGGCTAACCTAACAGGATGTTCATGGATTATAAGGGATAAAAGGATTAAATGTTCAAGGTAGGCCATTATAAAAAATGGATTCTTTGAAATATGGGCTTTAATACCAAACAAATGCCTCAATCATTTAATACATAAGTACCTCAAACCATCATGTTTTGATAGGAATAAATAAAATTCTGGTTAAATCAAGAATGGTTTGGTTCTCTCAAGAAGTGAGGTGAATGTGAATAATATGAAAATAATGGTTTAGAAGACTCACAGGAAAGTGATTTCAAATATAAAGTCAGTGAGATGTGGCATGGGATTTAAAATTCAGAGTACTTTTCATGAAATTACTAAAGATCTAAACTTGAAACAAAGTTTTTTTCATCATTAATTTAAGATTGGTTTCATGGGACAAATTATTTCACTTATTTATATGGATTTAAAAATGGTTATGAGAATCATTTCAGCTCAAAAGTTTCAAAAACACACAAAAAATTGAAAAATAAACACACAAATTTTGAAAAACACATCTTTTCTAAATCAATGAAAAACATAAAAATAATTGAAATTACTAAACTAAAAGGTTCCCTCCCCCACACTTAAAATATTGAATTTTCATCAATGTTAGCCCATTGGATGATATATTCACATGAAATGTATAATTTTAAACATAAAAAAGAATAAAAAAGTGAAAGGGTTAGGAATAGCCTGATATGCTCAAGTGATGATGGGGTCATGCAGTGTGATGAAATCCACTACATCAAAAGGAAGTCCCTCAATGTATTTCTTCAAAGGTTTCCCATTGACTGTAAATCTCATTCTAGTGTCCTCTTCTGTGATATCAACTACACCATAAGGAGAAAAATTAGTCACAACATAAGGACCTAACCACATGGAACACAACTTACCAGGCATCAGCTTCAGTCATGAACTATAGAGCCATACTTTCTCTCTAACTTGAAATTCTCTTTTCTAGATCATTTTGTCATGAGATTCTTTTGATCTTTCCTTGTAGAGCTTTGAGTTCTCATATGAATACAATTGAATCTCCTCAATCTCTTTAATTTACAGCTTCCTTTGGATTCCCGCTTAGGCCAAATCTATGTTTCATTTCTTTATAGCCCAATAAGATCGATTCTCAACTACTAGAGGGAGATGACACGCTTTCCCAAAAACAATCCAAAATTGGGACATAAAAATGGTTGTCTTGTATTCTGTCCTATAATCCCACAATTTATCATTTAAGTACTTTCTCCAATCCTTCCTATTTAGTTGCACGGTTTTCTCCAAATTTTGTTTCAACTCCCTATTTGAAACCTCAGCCTAGCCATTTGTTTGAGGGTGGTATGGTGTTGATGTTTTGTGTGTCACCCCATACTTATGAAGGAGGGAAGAAAAATTCCGATTACAGAAGTGTGTCCCTTGGTCATAGATGATGTCCTTTGGTACTCCAAACGTACAAAAAATCTATTTCTTGACAAATTCCACTACAACATGAGAATCATCAGTCCTAGTGGCCTTAGCCTCCACCCATTTACTCACATAATCAACATAAAACAAAATATACAAAAACCAAAGGAACTAGAAAACGCACACATAAAATTGATTCCCCATACAACAAAAATATCACAGAATAATATGGGTTATTGGGCCATCTAATGTCTTTGTGAAATGTTTCCCACTTTTTGGCAACATGAGCACGACTTACAAAACACATGAGCATTATGGAAGAAGCTAGGCCAAAATAATCCAGAGTCCAAAACTTTCCTAGCTGTCCGTTGGGGTCCAAATTTTCCACCACAAGAAAGTGTATGACAGAATTGCAGAATAGACTCAAAATCGTGATCAGAAACACATGTCCTAATAACTTGGTTACTACACATGCGCCATAAGTAGGGATCACCCCACACATAAAATATAGAATCACACTTTTTCTTCTGGACTTGATGTTTCTTTAAATTTGTAGGGATTTTGGATGCAACAAGGTAGTTCACTAAATCCGCATACCAAGGATGCATACCTGAGATGGAATAAAGATTCTCATTGGGTTAAGTGTCCCGAAGTGGTACCTGGTCCAAGTTGTCATCCTCTAGTGTGTGAGTAAGCCTACTCATGTGGTCTACCACCAAGTTTTCTGACCCCTTTTTGTACTTTAACTCAATGTCAAATTCCTGAAGAAGGAGCATCCATCAGATTAGCCTGGGATTTGCATCTGGCTTCTTCAAGAGGTGCCTTAGAGCTACATGTTCAGAAAAAATAACTACTTTAGAGCCCAATAAATATGAATGGAATTCATCTAAAGTGAATATATCAGCAAGAAAATCCTTTTTTGTGGTTGTGTAGTTTGATTGGGCTGAATCTAGTGTCCTCAATGCATAGGAAATAACATGTGAATTCCCCTCCACCCTCTGAGATAAGACAACTCCAACCATGAAATTGAAGGCATCACACATAAGCTCAAAATTAATCTCCCACCGTGGGGGTTGTATGATCGGTGGAGTGGTCAGAAGCTTCTTTATCTCATCAAAGGAAGTCCTTCACGAATCATTAAACACAAAATCAGAATCCTTTTGAATTAATCATGACATAGGAAGAGAAATCTTACTAAAATATTTGATGAAGCTCCAATAAAATCTCGCATGCCCTAGGAAATATCTAACATCCTGCACACATGAAGGATATAGTAAGGATAAAATAATATCTACCTTAGATCTATCAACCTCCATCCCATGTTTTGACACTTCATACCCTAAGAAAATGTCATGCTCTATCATGAAATGACACTTTTCAAAGTTCAAGACTAGATTCCCATCAATATAACAATTCAACACCTTTCCCAAACCAATTAGACATTAATCAAATGAAGACCCATACACTATAAAATCATTCATGAATACCTCCATGCAGGTCTCAATAAAATCAGAAAAAGTACTCAGCATGCATCTCTAAAATATACATGGGGCGTTGCAAAGTCTAAATGGCATCCTTCAGTACACAAACCTATCGAATGGACATGTGAATGTTGTCTTCTCTTGATCCTCTGGAGCAATAGGAACCTAAAAATATCCAAAAAATCTATATAAGTAACAATAGTGTGTCTTCCCAGCTAGTCTCTCAACCATCTAATCAATAAATGGGAGGGGGAAATGGTCTTTGTGAGTGGACTGATATAGTTTCCTATAATCAATACACACACGCTAACTGTTTTGTACCCTCATTGGAACTAACTCATCTTTCTCATTTTTTACAACTGTAACACCAATTTTCTTAGGCACAACCTGAATAGAACTCACCCATTGGGAATCTGAAATGGGATAGATTATACCAGCCTCGAGCAATTTTTCAACCTCTTTTTTAAGAACCTCCAAAAGTTTTGTATTGAGTCTCCTTTGTGGCTGCCTAACCGGTTTATCCCCATCCTCTAAAAGAATCATATACATGCAAGTGGAGGGGCTAATACCTGATATGTCAGCCAAGGTCCACCAAATTTCCCTGATGTTCTCCCTCAAAAGATTCAAAAAAATTCTTCTTGTTCAAAAGGGATATTGTTAGAAATGATAACAGGTAATTTCTCACCACTTAACAAGTATGAATATTTGAGATTTGGTGGAAATGGCTTGAGTTCTAGTGTCGAGGGGTGGTGTATGGATGGAGACATAGAAGGAACTGAAATATGTTCCTAAATAACATTAGTATCACAATATACATCATCAAAATCAGAGAATAAATCATAAAATCCATCAGCATACTCAATAGCCATGTCATAATTAGAGTTCACATTGTGAAAATCAGAATATGATTCCAGTTCAAAATCAAATCTAAGAGAGTCTTGTGTATTAGAAATAGGTGTGTAAGTAATCCTAGACCTTAAAATGGAACCAGTACTCATAATCTCCCTAAGGATAGAACAATAAAATTCCATGGGGTTTTTATTTGGTGGTTAAAAATGGGAGATAAAAAATGTAGAATGATCCTATGAGGGGTACTTCATGGAATCCATAACATTAAATATCACAACTTCGTCCCCAAATTCCATGGAAAGTGTACCCTTGTTAACATTTATGATTGTTTTTTCAGTTTTGAGGATGGTTCTACCTAAGATAATAGGGTCATGAGAATTTACATGATAATCCTCTATGTTAAGCACATAGAAATCTACTAGAAAGATCATGTCTCTTACCCGAACAAGTACATCCTCAAGGACTCCCACTGGATATGTTGTAGCTCTATTTGACAACTGCTCCACTACTCTCATGGGATTCAACTCACCAACCTGCAAAGAAGAGAATATAGAGTTAGGAATCACATTTATAGAATCTCCCAAATCACAAAGAGCATCAGAAAAGTGCAACTCCTCTATAGTGCATGGTATGGTGAATATCCCTGGATCCTTACACTTTGTTGGAATTACTAGAGTTGGTGTAATGAGTGCTAACACATTCCTTCCAAGATTGATCCTCTCATTTCCCTTGAGCCCTATTCGATTGGTACAAAGTTATTTTAAGAATTTGGAATACCTTGGTATTTTTTTAATGGATTCAAGTAAAGGGATATTTATCTCCACAAGCTTGAATGTTTCCAAAACTTATTTTTGCATCGCCTCCTCAGTCATATTCATGGTTTGTACAACTCTATTTGAAAATGGAAGGGGTTTAGGAGGAACATCATCAATATTTTTCTTATCTTTATCTTTCTCCTTGGATTTATCATCAGTTGGTATGGAATGTAGCTTCTCCAGTTTTGAGGTGAATCTTGTTGGAATGATATGTGCAGATATATCAGTTTTTTGCTTCCAATTTCTCGATGTGATGGCACTAACATTCCCCTTGGGATTTGGAGTAGGTTTGGATGGTAGATTTCCATAATTCTTACTTACCAATTAATGGAGGGAAGGGTAAATCTAGCTCATTTGAGTCTTCAACTCCCTCAACACTGAACCTTGACTCTTCAGATCATTTTGTTGATTAAGAACAATTTGCTTCAAAATTTCATTAGTGTTAGAATCTACCTTGTATGGGGGATTCCCTTGTTGTTGGGTTTTTGATGTCTGGGTTTCAAATCTCCTTTGGGGTTGTTGGAAACCCTACTGGTAAGGTGGAGGTTGCTAGAAGTTTTGTTCAAATGGGGGCCTTGGTTGTTGTCCAGAGCCATACCTCATGTCTGATTGATCCTTATTCCCTTGGTTATATGTTGGAGAAAATGAATCAAACTTCTTTTGGGGGTATGTCTGTTGTTTATACTAATATGGTCTCCCTGGGAATACTACTACACAATCCCTTGTCTCTTGTATTTGTGGGAAACAGTCAGTTGGGTGGCTTGTCTCAATGAAAATTTCACAAGGACTTAAAATAGGGGGTTGGGATGTATTTTTAGACAATGAAATCTTTCTCACCATAGTTATCAATTCTTCCAACTTGTTATTAATCAAATGAATTTCAAGAGAAGAAGTACTTACCTAATGTACTCCCCTGACATGCGGTGTACCTTGATCGCAAAATTATTGAGTGTTTTGGGACATCTTGTCGATCAATGCACATTCAGCTACTAGTGTATTTTCCACCAATGCTCCTCCAGCTGCAGTATCCACCATTATTCTCTCCATAGCTGTGAGTTCTTCATAGATGTACTGGATGAGCAGTTTCTCACTAATTTGGTGATGTGGGCAGCTTTTACACAACTTCTTGAATCATCACCAGCACTCATACATTGACTTTCCTTGGGATTGCATTATCCATGAGATCTCCTTATGAATGGAAGTGTTCTTTGATGCTGGAAAAATATCTACAATAAAATACATTTCAAATTCTTCCAACAAGTTATATATTCGGGTTGTAAATAATAAATCCAATATTTCACAGCTCCATCAAGTGAAAATAGGAATTATCTTAGTTTGATTTGATATTCAGAAACATTTCTTGGTTTAAAGGTTGAGAAAACCACATTAAATTCTTTAAGGTGTTTATTTGGATACCCACCAGATAATCAATGAAATTTTAGAATAAGGTGAATTAATCTGGATTTTAGTTCAAAGTCTAATTTGAGATTTGGGTATGCAATACAATTTGGTTCATAATTAATATCTGGTGCATCCAATTATTGAATGGTTATATTAAGTTCATTTAAATTATTTTAAGCCATTGGTTCTTCTTTTATATTTGAATTTGAATTTATTACAATTACAATGATCTTGGAGTGCTGGAATTCTCATACTGGTTGAATGTCGAAACTTACCGTAGACTGAGAATCTCTGATTCGAGCCCTAAAGTTGTGTTCAATCGTAGGGTCAAGATATAAGAGATATTATGGATTATTAAATGTCATAAATCAATGAAAGGTAAAAAGGAAATGAATAAAATTGGACCATAATAAAAATAAAAGAATTTTGAGTTGGTCTGATAAAAATAAAAGAAGAGAGTAAGAGAGAAGAGAAAGTTGAGAAAGGGGAAAGAAGAAAGAAAAAGGAGAAGAAAATAATTTAATGAAAAATAAAATAATTACCTCTAATTGGTTGAATAAATTACTTTCCTCTCCTGAAATAAATCCAATTTGAAAGGTGTTGTTGTGGGAGCTTTCAAATGACGTTCGGTTTCGGGTTACTTAGGTGTAGTAGAGTGGATGACCAAGGTCATCTCTTAAAAGAGGAAGTAAATTTAACAAAATATTAAAGGTATTTTGAAAATATAATAAAAGTAAATAAGAATTCTAATTAAATATATAGGGTTTGTTTATTGTTTATAAATCAATAAGAAGATTGTTCGAAGAATATTTCCTTTTTTTAACTTTGAAAAAAAAGTTGATTAACAAAGCATAACGAGAAGAAGTTTTTTTAGAAAACTATTTTTAGAAAGTGTAATCGATATAAATGTACATCTTAATTTATTTATTAATCATTATAATTTAAATTAATATCCACTTAATTATGATCCCGTAATTTTTTAACCCTCTAACCCTACTGAATTTAACTTAACCACAAAGATGAAATTACTTAAATCCTAGGCTAGCTTCGGAACACGCAATCGCAACACCCTGCTTTGGTTGATGTTCTATGGTTAGATTATGGTCAGTGGTTAATTGAAGAACATATCCACACTGGAAATTAAAATTAATTGAGTTTAGATATTATATTTTAACTCTACAAACTTATCCCGTGTGGTCATGTATTACCGATTAAGTTTTTGCTTTCACAATTTACACAAAATCTCAACCTCACATAATTTTTGTTTATTGTTCAATTGATTTAATTGTTTCATTTAAATTGAAAACTAAATTAGTAGATCATTTTAATTTAATTTAATTATCTCATTGATTCAAAGTAAATTAATGAAGAAGGTAAGAGGTAGATCGATTACTAAGAAAACTACTCTTCTATGGGTGGGGTAGGCATCGTAGAAATGGTTTGCATGTGTAAAGGTTTAGAAAGGGTAGAACCCAATCTCGTTTCTACTCAAGATTTATAGCCCAAATAGGAAGATAAAATAAGAATAAATTTTAACAAAAACTAAGAAAATAGAAGAAATAAAAGAAGAATAAAGAAGTTTATTATGAAAATACAAACATTACAACATAAGGAAGAAGAAGAGGGCATCGACGAAGGGATCCTTGATTCAAGAGATACCCTTGTTGAATTGATTGGATAATTTGAGTAGAACCTCTTATAATCTTCCCGAAACTTTATAATGCACGTCCCAACCCATCCAAATGAGAAAAAAATAATTTATAGAGTGGAGGGGAGGCTAGGTTACAAGTGGATTCAAGTGTGAATGGGGAAATTCATCAAAATATTTTAATCCAACTTTCACCACCCTTTTTACCACAAAACACGTGAATCATATCTCCTTACATAAGGATTATTTCTTTAAAATTGAATCCTCGAGCTCCTCTCTAAATTTAGGCATAATCCAAGAACGGATGAAGAATTTATGGCCCACATACAGAACGCATGTCCATACTGGCGAGTCCATCCCACCATTGACTTAATGGCCCATTTACTCCATCCAAATGCAGTCTTTAGCTCTAGTCTCCCGAATAAAATTTGTAGAAAATTAATTTCGTAACATGTTTACAAAATTTTATTTTCAAATAAGTCATATTAAAATATTTATGGGTGAAATACTACAATGCATTTTAAAAGGTTAAAACTAGAATTTTCATCAAATTTTCAAATGAATGATCTAATCCCAAATATTTCATAAATAAATATATTTAGCACAATGTGAGGAAATTATGTCATTTATTATCAATAAAATATTCAAAAAATAGTGTTTTATCAACTCCCCCACACTTACCCTTTTGCACTCCTATATAAAACCTCATATCAAGTAAATATCAATATCAAATCAAAACAAATTTTAAAACACATATCCTTGAGATCCAATAATTACACACCAGGAAACAAAAGATATCAGGCCTCATAGAAAATATTATTTCAAGTTCTCCATTTATATCATTCAATATATTTATACTTCATTTATCCTCCCATGAAAAAAACACTTGCCTCACTAGAATTTTCTCTTATCACACAAATATCAATTTTTTAGCAATGTATTTCTCATCCAAACTCATAAAAGGGTCACCATAGGCTTAATAAATTCTTACATCACCACACAATATTATTCAAGGACATGTTCTTATCAGGAGGACTTTTTAGGTTTTTTTTGTGGCTTTCAGTTGGTCGGATTAAGATGTGAAAAATTATGGGGCTGAATGAGGGGGGCTTGACTCTTTTTGAAGCAAAATTGCATTAATATAATTTTCACTTAAATATTGTATCCTCCTCAATCCCCATAGCATTAATTAATGTTCATCATCATGAAAAATAAATGAATGCTCACACCAATCAACATTTCATCATTAAAAACTTCAATCTTATCAAGAATGATTTTCTTGAAAGCTCCAAATAGACACAACTTTCTTCGTCTATTAGAAGCTCTAGAAAGGCACAGCTTTAGTTATCATGAAAGCTCTAGAAAACGCATAGCTTTTAATGTAATTATTTTCTTCAGCAGAAAACACATCTCTTAGTAATTTAATTTTCCACCTGAATTATCACAAAATGTGGTATCACAACATAAGACAGCTTCCCCCACACTTAAGTTCATATAGATTATGAAATGTCACATAAAGAGTTGGTTGGATAAGGAGAATTGTCTTCTAATGTGGAAAACCTAATAGGATTTTCATGGATTCTAAGGGATAAAAGGTTTAAATGTTCAAGTTAGGCTATTATAAAAAAGGATTCTTTTAAATAGGGGATTTAATACCAAAAAATGCCTCAATCATTTAAAACCTATGTACCTAAAACCCTCAAATTTTGACAAGAATGAATCAAATTTTGGTTAAATCAAGCATGGTTTTGTTCTCTCAAGAAGTGAGGTGAATGTGAATAATATGAAAACAATAGTTCAAAATCCTCACAGGAAAGTGATTTCAAATATAAAGAGAGTGAGATGTGGCATGGGATTCAAAATTCAGAGTACTTTTCATGAAATTACTAAAGATTTGAACTTGAAACAAAGTTATTTTCAGCATTCATTTATGCTCAGTTTCATGGGAAAAATTGTTTCACTTATTGATATGGATTTAAAAATGGTTATGAGAATCATTTTATCTCAAAAGTTTCAATAACACAAAAAAAACAGAAAAATAAACACACAAATTTTGAAAAACATAATTTTTTTTGAAAATCATTGAAAAAAAGGAAGACAATTGAAATTACTAAACTAAAAGGTTCCCTCCCCCACACTTAAAATATTTCATTTTCCTCAATGTAAACCCATTAGATGATATATGGACATTAAATTTATAATTTTAAACAGGACAAAGAATAAAAAAGTGGAAGGGTTAGGAACATCCTAATATGCTCAATTATTTATGGGGTCATATAGTGTGATGAAATCCACTGCATCAGTAGGAAGTCCCTCAATGTATTTCTTCAAACGTTGACCGTTGATTGTAAAGCTCCATCCAGTGTCCTCTTATGTGATCTCAACTTCACCATAAGGAAAAAAATTAGTCGCAATATAAGGACCTAACCACCTGCAACGCAACTTACCAGGCTTCATCTTCAGTCGTGAACTATAGAGAAAGGCTTTCTCTCCAACTTGATATTCTCTTTTCTGGATCATTTTGTCAAGAGCATCTTTTGATATTTCCTTATAGAGCCATGAGTTCTCATATAAAGAAAATTGAATCTTCTCAAGCTCTTGAATTTGCATCTTCCTTTGGATTCCATCTTGGGCCAAATCCATGTTACATTTCTTTATAGTCCAATAAGCTCGATGCTCAACTTCCACAGGGGATGACATGCTTTTCGAAAAACAATCCAAAATTGGGACATACTAATGGGTGTCTTGTATGTTTTCCAATAATCCCAGAAGGCATCATCCAAGCGCTTTCTCTAATACTTCATATTTGGTTGCACGGTTTTCTCTAAAATTTGTTTCAACTCCCTATTTGAAACCTCAGCCTGACCATTTGTTTGAGGGTGGTATGGTGTTGATGTTTTGTGTGTCACCCCATAATTTCGAAGGAGGGAAGAAAAATTATAATTACAGAATTGTGTCCCTTGGTCACTGATGATGGTCTTTGGTACTCCAAACCTACAAAAAAATTGTGTCTTGACAAATTCCACTACAACATGAGAATTGTCAGTCCTGGTGGCCTTAGCCTCTACCCATCTACTCACATAATCAACAGCAAGAAAAATATATAAAAAACCAAAGAAACTATAAAAAGGACCCATAAAATCAATTCCCCATACATCAAAAATCTCACAGGATAATATGGGTTGTTGGTACATCTCATGTCTCCTAGAAATTTTTCCCATGTATTGGAAACGTGATCACGACTTACAAAACACATGGGTATCATGGAATAATCTAGGACAATATAATCCATAGTCCAACACTTTTCTAGGTATCTGTTGGGGTCCAAAGTGTCCACCACAATCATGTGTATTATAGAATTGCAGAATACACTCAAACTCATGATAAGGAACACACCTCCTAATAACGTGGTCACTACACATGCACCATAAGTAGGGATCATCCCTCACATAAAATCTAGAATCACTCTTCAACTTTTGGACTTGCTGTTTCTTTAAATTTGCAGGTATTTTGAATGCAACAAGGTAGTTCACTAAATCCACATACCAAGGATGCATACCTGAGATAGAATAAGTATTCTCATTGGGGAAAGTGTCCCAAAGTGGTACATCGCCCAAGGTGTCATTTTCTAGTGTGTGAGTAAGCCTACTCATTTGGTCTCCCACCAAGTTTTCTGACCCCTTTTTGTCTTTTATCTCAATGTCAAATTCCTGAAGAAGTATCATCCATCAGATTAGCCTGGTCTTTGCATCTGGCTTCTTCAAGAGGTACCTCAGAGCTGAATGGTCAAAAAAACAACTAATTTAGAGCCTAATAAATGTGAAAACAATTTATCTAAAGTGAATATAATAGTAAGAAACTCCTCTTTTGTGGTTGTGTAGTTTTATTGGGCTGAATCCAGTGTCCTAGATACATAATAAATAACATGTGAACATCCCTCCACCCTCTGATATAAGATAACTCCAACCGCGAAGTTGGAGGAATCACACATAAGCTCAAAAGGAGTCTCCCACTATGGGAGATGTATGATCAGTGGAGTAGTCAAAAACTTCTTTAGCTCATCAAAGGAAGTCCTACAAGAATCATTAAACACAAAATCAGAATCCTTTTGAAGTAATCATGACATAGGAAAAGCAATCTACTAAAATCTTTGATGAAGAACCGATAAAATCCTACATGCCCTAGGAAAGATCTAACATCACGCACACATGAAGTATATGGTAAGGATGAAATAATATCTACCTTAGATCTATCAACCGCTATCCCATTTTTTGACACTACATGCCCTAAGACAATTCCATGCTCTACCATGAAATGACACTTTATAAATTTCAAGACCAGATTCTTCTCAATACAATAATTCAACACCTTTCCCAAACTACTTAGACATTCATCAAATGAATACCCATACACTATAAAATCATCCATGAATACCACCATGCGGGTCTCAATAAAATTAGAAAAAAATACCCACCATGCATCTTTGGAAGGTTCTTGGGGCGTTGCAAAGTCCAAATGGAATCCTTCGGTAGGAATACATACCGAATGAACAAGTGAAAGTTATATTATATTGATCCTATGGAGCAATAGAAACCTGAACATATCCAGAAAAATCCATCCAAGAAACAATAGTGTGTCTTCCCAGCTAGTCTCTCAAGAATTTGATCAATAAATGGCAGGGGAAATGGTCTTTGCAAGTGGACTAATTTAGTTTCCTATACTCAATACACACACGCCAACTGTTTTGTACCCTTATTGGAACTAACTCATCTTTCTCATTTTTTACAACTGTAACACCACTTTTCTTAGCCACAAACTGAATAGGACTCACCCACAGGGAATCTAAAATGGGATAGATTATTCCAACCTCGATCAATTTTTCAACCTCTTTTTTAACAACCTCCAAAAGTTTTGGGTTGAGTCTCCTTTGTGGTAGCCTAACTGATTTAGCCACATCCTCCAAAAAAAATACCATGCATGAAAATGTAAGGGCTAATACCTGATATGTCAACCAAGGTCCACCCAATTTCCCTGATGTTCTCCCTCAAAAGATTCGAAAGTTTTTCTTCATGTTCAAAAGGGATATTGTTAGCAACGATAACAGGTAATTTCTCACCACTTAACAAGTATGAGTATTTGAGATTTAGTGTCAATGGATTGAGTTCCAGTGTAGTGGTGTGGTGTATGGATGGAGACATAGAAGGAACTAAAATATTTGCACAAAGAGCATCAGTATTAGAATATAGATCATCACAATCAGAGAATAAAGCATCAAATACAACAGCGTACTCAACATCCATGTCATAATTAGAGTTCACATGATCAAAATCAGAATATGATTCCATTTCAAAATCAAATCTAAGAGAGTCTTGTGCAATAGAAATAGGTGTGGAAGTACTCTTTGACCTCAAACTGGAACCAATACTCATAATCACCCTAAGCATAGAACAATAAAATTCCATGGGGTTTTAATTTAGTGTTTCAAAATGAAAGATAACAAATATAGAATGATCCTTTGAGGGGTACTTCATGGAATCCATAACATTAAATATCAAAACTTCATTCCCAAATTCCATGGAAAGTGTACCCTCGTTAACATTTATGATTGTTTTTTTAGTTTTGAAAAAGGGTCTACATAAGATAATGGGGGCATGAGAACTTACCTGATTATCCTCCATGTTAAGCACATAGAAATATACTGGAAATATCATGTCTCTTACCCGAACAAGTACATCCTCAATGACTCTCAATGGATATGTTGTAGCTCTATTTTCCAACTGCACCACTACTCTCATGGGATTCAACTCACCAACCTGTAAAGAAGAGAATACAGAGTGAGGCATCACATTTATAGAATCTCTCAAATCACAAAGAGCATCATAAAAGTGAAACTCCCCTATGGTTCATGGTATGGTTAATGTCCCTGGATCCTTACACATTTTTGGCATTTCTAGATTTTTTTTTAATGAGTTCTAACACATTCCTTCCAAGATTGATCCTCTCATTTCACTTGATCCCTATTAGATTGGTACAAATTTCTTTTAAGAATTTTGCATACCTTGGTATTTTTTAATGGATTCAAGTAAAGGGATGTTTATCTCCACACACTTGAATGTGTCCATTTTTTTAGCATCACCTCCTTAGCCATGTTATTGGTTTTTACAACTCTATTTGGAAGTGGAAGCGGTTAGGGTGAACATCATGAATCATTTTCTTACCTTTATCTTTCTCTTTGGATTACTCATCAGTTGGTATGGAATACGGATTCTCTATATTTGAGGTGAATCCCAGTGGAATGATTGGAGTAGATGTATCATTTTTATGCTTCCCACTTCTCAATGTGATGGAACTGACATTCTCATTGGTATTTTGAGTAGGTTGGGATGGTATATTTCAAGAATTCTTACTTACCAGTTCATTGAGGGTAGTGGAAATCTAGCTCATTTGAGTCTTCAACTCCCTCAGCTCCGAACCATGACACTTCAGCTCATTCTGCTGATTAAGAATAATTTTATTCAAAGTGTAATCAGTGTTAGAATCGACCTTGGATGGGGGATTTCCTTGTTGTTGGATTTTTTATGTTTGGGTTTCAAATCTCCTTTGGGGTTTTTGGAAACCCTACTGGTAAGGTGGAGGCTGCAGGATGTTTTGTTCAAAAGGGGGCATTTGTTGTTGTCCAGAGCCATACCTCATGTCTGATTTATCATTCCACACTTGGTTGTATGTTGGATCAAATTAATAAAACTTCTTTTGGGGGTAAGTCTGTTGTTGCTGCTGATATGGTCTCCCTGGGAATACTGTTGCGCAATCCTCTATCTCTGGTAGTTGTGGGAAATAGTCAGTTGGGTGGCTTGTCTCAGTGAAAATTTCACAAGACCTTGAAGGAAGGGGTTGGGATGTCTTTTGAGCCAAAGCAATTTGTCTCACCATAGTTTTAAATTATTCCAACATGGTATCAATCAAATGACTTTCAAGAGAAGAATTACTTACCTAATGTACTCCCCTGACATGCGGTGTACCTCGATCGCCAAATTGTTGAGAGTTTTGAGCCATCTTGTCAATAAATGCACATGCAGCTACTGGTGTCTTGTCCACCAATTCTCATCTATCTACAGCATCCACCATGCTTCTCTCCATGGGTGTGAGTTCTTAATAGAATTATAG
Source organism: Viscum album (assembly GCA_963277665.1). Classification (NCBI taxonomy): domain Eukaryota; kingdom Viridiplantae; phylum Streptophyta; class Magnoliopsida; order Santalales; family Viscaceae; genus Viscum; species Viscum album. The sequence continues at coordinate 308,378,583 of OY728133.1, read as the reverse complement.
GATGAGGAGTTTCTCACTAATTTGGTGATGTGGTCAGCTTGTACACAACTTCTTGTTTTGTTCCCAGCACTCATACATTGACTCTCCTTGGGCATTCTTTATCCCTGAGATCTTCTTATGAATGGAATTGGTCCTTTATGATACAAAAAATCTCTTCAGATCATTCCAACAAGTTACATCTTTGGGTTGTAAATAATACATCCAATCTTTCACAGCTCCATCAAGTGAAAATGGGAATGCTCTTAGTTCGATTTGATCTTCAGAATTATTTCTTGGTTTTAAGGTTGATAAAATCCCATTAAATTCTTTAAGGTATTTATTTGGATCCTCACCTGATAATCCATGAAATTTTGGAACAAGGTAAATTAATATAGATTTCAGTTCAATGTCTAGTTTGAAATTTGGGTATACAATAAAATTTGGTTGATAATTAATATCAGGTGCATCCAATTCTAGAATGGTTCTATTAAGTTGATTTCCATTATTTTCAGCCATTGGTTATTCTTTTATGTTTGAATTTTAATTTCTTCCAATTTCAATGATCATGGAGTGGAGGAATTCTCCTATTGGTTGAATGTTGAAACTTCGCATAGACTTAGAATATCTGATTTGAGCCCTAAGGTTGCGTTCAATCTCATGGTAAATATCTAAGAGATCTTTAGGATTAATTCGTGTCATAAATTAATGAAATTTAAAAAGGAAATGAAGAAAATTTGACCATAATAAAAATTAAAGAAGTTTGATTTGGTCCTATATTAATAAAAGAAGAGAGTAAGAGAGAAAAAAACTTCAGAAAGGGGAAAGAAGAAAGAAAGAGGAGAAGAAAAGAATTAAATGAAAAATAAAATAAATACCTATAATTGGTTTAATAAATTACTTGCATCCTCGGTAATGGTTCCAATTTGAAATCCGTTGTCGTGGGTGCTTTCAAATGAAGTTCGACTTCGGGTTACTTAGGTGCAATAGAGTGGCTGACCAAGGTCGTCTCTCAAAGGAGAAAGTAAATTTAACAACATATTAAAGGTATTTTGAAAATAGAATAAAAGGAAATAATAATACTAATTAAAAATATGTTGGTTGTTTATTGTTTATAAATCTAGAAGAAGTTTGTTGAAAGAAGATTGCATTTTTTAATTTTGAAATAAAAGTTGATTAACAAAGTACAATGAGAAGATGTTTTTTTAGAAAACTATTTTTAGAAAGTGTAATAGATATAACTCTACCAATTCATTTACTTATTAATCATTATAATTTAAATTAATATCCACTTAATTTTGATCCCCTAATTTATTAACCCTTTAACCCTACAGGATTTAACATAACTACAAAGATGAAATTACTTAAACCCTAGGCTATCTTCAGAACACGTAATAGCAACACCATGATTTGATTGATGTTCTAAGGTTAGCTTATGGTCAGTGGTTAATTATAGTTAATTATAGAACATATCCAATCTTTAAATGAGGATTAATTGAGTTTATGGATTATATTTTAACTCTAAAAACTTATCCCATGTGGTCTTGTATTACTGATTAAGTTCACGCACTCACAATTTACACAAAATCTCGACCTCGTGTGATTTGTGTTTATTGTTCAATTTCATTCCTAGATTCATTTAAATTGAAAACTCAATTAATCGATAATATTAATTTAATTATAGTAGCTCATTTATTCAAAATAAATGAATGAATAAGTTAAGAGGTAGATCGATTACTAAAAAAACTACTCTTTCATGGGTGGTGTAGTCATCGTAGAAACGGTTTGCATGTGCAAAGGTTTAGAAAGGGTATAACCCAATCTCGTTTCTACTCATGAATTTCAGTCCCAAGAGTGAGATAAAAGAATAATATATTTTAACAAAACATAATAAAATATAAACAATAAAATAAGAACAAAAAAGTTTATTATGAAAATATAAACATTATAACATGAGGAAGAAGAAGAGGGCTTCGACAAAGGGATCCTTGTTACAAGAGCTAACCTTATTGAATTGCTTGGATAATTTGAGTGTAACCTCTTATCATCTTCCCTGAACTTCCTAATTCATGTACCAACCCCTACAAATAAGAAAAATACAAATTTATAGAGTATAGGGGAGGCTAGGTTACAAGTAGTTTCAAGTGTGAATGGGGAAATTCGGCCAAATTATTTAATCCAACTTTCAGCGCCTATTTGACCACCAAAATGCGTGAATCGGCTCTCCTTCTAGATGGATTATTAGGGGGAAATTGAATCCTCTAGCTCCTATAAATATTTGGTCTTAATACAAGCACGGATGAAGAAGTTATGGCTCAAATACATAACCTATGTCCATTCTGGTGAGTCCAGCCCACCATTGACTTAATGGCCCATTTACTCCATCCAAATGCACTCTTTAGATCTAGTGTCCTGAATAAAAGTTGTATAAAATTAAGTTAGTAACACTTTTAAAAAAAATTAAGTTCAATTAATTCATATTATAATATTTATGTTCCGAATTCCACAGTGCATTTTAAAAGGGTAAAACTGGAATTTTCATCAAATTTTCAAATGAATGATCTAATCCCAAATATTTCATAAATGAATATATTTATCATAATGTGAGGAAATTATGCCATTTATTATCAATAAAATATTCAAAAAAATATTGTTTTATCATTTTACTACAAAATATACTTTTCTGATAGTCATATCTCATCTATTGATTAAATTTGTAGTTATTAAATTTCTTATAAAATATTAGCTTTATTGTAATCATTTTTTATTATGGATATACCCATTGCTTAAACCATAATTCACTTATACATATGGTGTTTTTTGTTAAAATTTATTTGATTTATTGTGAAAAACATTGATAAATATCTATTCATTACTCCATATCAATATTTTTTGATAATTTATATTGTGAAAGAATTCAATCGGTTACTTGATATATGACATATGAATTAGAAATTTAGTGATGGGTGGTCCCATATTTATATAGACCATTTATGCATCAATAGGTATCAATAGAAAAATTATTTATAAAAATTAAATGGGTTATTTGGTGTATACTTACCCATCAATTAAACTATCTTGCAACAATGTCTTAATATTAAAATATATCATGATGTATTGAATCCCAACTTCCAATGTTAATAATTTACTTCATTAATAATTCAGTTACTATTATCCATGATATTGTAACATTAATTTTATCTAGGGATGCATTTTATGATCAATTTATTTAATAATTGGCATGTATTTTCATAAATTTACCTTTCTATATTGATTATTCTTTATTTACACATGATATTTTATATTGTACATAACCCTTATTGATAAATTGAGCTTAAAATTTATTTTATTTCTTTTCCCCCTGATATAAAGAATGATATTTTTATTAATATGCAGGATGAAATATTATTCTTTATTCAATGTATTTAATATTTCCAATGAAATGTCAGAACCATATATGTATATTTCTCTTCAATAAAACTAAAATAATCGGTCCATCAATATGAGATACTTTTTATATTATGTCAATTTAAAAAATTAAACACTAATTTTGGGTTACTAGACTCAGGGTTGTTATAGTTGGTATCAAAAGAAGTTTTTTAGAAATCTTGTGAATGAGATTTTAAATAAAAAAAGATAACATGATAATTATGATAATCCATTGTAGTATTTGAGAAACTCTATAGTTAGAGGCATTTTTATTTTATGGATTAATGTTAATGATGATTATGATATAACTTAGTGTATTCCATTATTCGGTGATGGATCCTAACTAAATAAAGGTAATCAACACCCATAGAAAATTTAGGGATTCCCCTACTAATAAACACAATATATGTGGTATTGGAATAGAGTAGATAATGTCCAAATTAGGGTAGCTAAATCTAGTAATGAGAATATCCTTTCCTGAATGGATAGACTTATTGTCCCACAGCGTGATTCTCTCATTTTGGATCACTTTATATAATAAAATCTTCCATATTTTAGTGGGACTACTAATATATTGGTATATTAACAATGGATTAAGTATCTAGAACATATATCCATGGATATTGGATGTAATGAAAGTAATAAAGTTTATTTTAGAAGTGTATTCCTTAAAATGAGATTCCAATCAATAGTGTTCATTGATCTAGAACACTAAAGATGATATATAATTATACATCATAGAATGGAGAACTTTTAATGTGATATTATTTGAGAAATACTTCCCTAAAGAATAATAAGATGAAATGGAGAGGAAATTACCTACATTAATATAGAAGGAAGAAGAAACTATAGTGGATTTTGAGGCTAACTTCACATGATTATCTAAGAATTATTTAAACTATATAATTAATCTGGAAATTAAAATTGATATATTTTTAATGGGTTTAAGATGAGTCTTCAAAGGGAATTAGTTTCTCAAACATTTTCATCATTGATGATATAGTATCTGGTATCATTATTACAGAGAAGGGGTTTTATAGGTTTTATATCTTTAAATAAAATAATGAGTATAAAAATTCATATGACCTCTAATAACAAATTGAACACATTGAATAAAAATATGGGAAAGAAATAATTTCATTTATCTAAAAATTATGGAAATAAAAATCATAGAAAATGATTAATAGGAAATGGATTTTCATACAAGTGAAAAGAAAAGTGTCATCTGAATAATGAAGATAAGTAAAATAAAGTAACAAATACCATCTAGTGTATAAACTCTAAAGATGTGGTGAATTATTCAAAATCAATCCCCAATCATCATGGTAACAACCCATAGAAGAGGGAAAGTGGAGAAGGCCAAGCATACGTAATTACAAGAGCTGAAGTTTAAGTTTATAGTGATGTGTGGAAAGATATACTTATCATACACTCTAGAAGATAAATTATTTTATTTTATTTAAGTTATATCCATGTTTTTATATTTGAATAATTTTATAATGGAATCACATCACCACCTCAATGATTAAATTTTTATTTAGAAGTGAAAAAATCTAATTGTAAAATGATTACATCTCAAGTCTATAGCTCCTCTCCAATAGAATTTTGTGGGAGTTTTCTTACTAAAAATATTTTTAGTCCCCTTATAATTGAATTTTATATAATTTTGGGAAGGTATTGGATATCTATGTATAGATCCCATATCAATTGTCTAATAAGTGATGTTACATTTAATAATCCATATCTGCCGATCATATTCTTTCGATGTGTGGTTTAATATAAAATCCAAATAGATATTACATCTATCATATGGTTTTTAATACCTATTCATGAGCTATATGTATCTCATATGTTTGGGGAGAAACACGTCATAGATTTCCCTTCTATTGTATTAGACTTTATTGATGTATTTATAGGATATTTTTCTAGTCTTTCCCTGAATCGTGAAGTTGTGTTTTCAATAGAACTCATATCTAGCATTACACCTATTTCAAATAATTTGTATATAATGTACATTTTGGGTTTCAATAATTAAAATGAAACTCTAGTAAAATATTAATAATAGATTTATTATTACTAGTGCATCACTATGGGGTGCACCAATTCTTTCTATTAAGAATAATTATGGGTCCATGTGTCTTTTCAGTAATTATTGGGAACTTAACAAAGTCATGAATAAGAGTAAGTTCCCTCTAACCTATATTGATTATCTATTTGATTAATTATGAGGATCAAAATATTTTTATAAGATTGATCTTTTATATAGATATTATCTGATAAGGGTTAACAAGGATGATATACCAAATACATCTGTTCATATGAGGTATGGTCATTATGAAATTATATTAATTCCATTTGGACATACTAATGATCCTATTATCTTCATGGGTTTAATTAGTAAAGTTTTTATGGGATACCTTGATTAATTATTGGTAGTCTTTATAAAATATATTATATTATATATAAACACAAAGTAAGATAATTAATAACATTTAATGATTGTAATAAATACCTTAAGGAAGAAGGATTTATATTACAAATTTACCAACTATAAATTTTGAATAAAAAAGTCTCATTATTTGATCATATAATTTCAGGTGAAGGTATATCCAGGGATCCTTAAAAGAATTATTTTACTGAGAAATGCCATAGAAATCCGTTATAACTTAGATTTTTAGTTTTCTTGATTTGGAAATATAATAAAAATACTTTGTGACCAATATATTAGGACTATCTAACACATTCACCAAGTTGATTCATAAGGGAATTATGTCCTTGTCGAAAGAAGAATTTGAGGATTATTTCTGTGAACTGAAGATAAGTTGGGTTAGATCACCTATATTTACACTACCATATAGTGGATAAATATTTTTGATATATAGTGGGGAATAAAATAAGTCAATGGGAAGTGTCCTTATGAAAAATTATTTATTGATAGCTTATGCATCCCTCCAATTGAAAATTCATTATAAGAATTACCTGACTCATTATTTGGAATTGGTAGTGGTAATTTTTTCATTGAATATGTGGATACATTATCTTTATTATGAAAGTTGTGATACATATACTATTAATAAAATCTTGAAGTACATATTTACATAGAAAGAGTTTAATATCCACTAAATTAGATGGTTGGAGTTGATCAAATATTATTACTACACAATATATTATCACCTTAGAAGGTAAAAAATTGTATGATTCTCTAAGTTAGAAATTTAAAGAAATTTTTTCTACAATGAGGATTGAAATACATTAAATATTTATGGATTTTTAAAAGTCGGATCATGAAATATTGACAAAAGGAGAAAAATATTATCTTTTTCAGTTTAATTTTCAACAATACATTCATTGGGGTATTGAGAAGACAAAGAAGGAAGATGTGGAATTAACAAAGAATTTTAGGAATGTTCTTTCATTTAACTATGATTAGGATGGAATGATAAGTTTTAGGGACCAGGAATGTGTGCCATTAATACCAAACTTGAAGGAGCTATTGGATGATAATCAATGATCATCATTATTTGTTCATCCTAGGAGTAAAGATATGTATTGATATCAGAAAGAATATTTATAATGGGATAAAATGAAAAGAGATATAGCTAAGTATGTATATCGATGCCTAGTGTTTAGTCATGTTAAGTCTAAGAGAGAGAACTCTAAAAGGTATTTCAGAACCATTACCCATACCCAAATGGATGTGGTAAAACAATACTATAAATTTCACCATAATACACACCAAAACATCTAAAGGGAACAATGTTATTTGGGATTTAGTCAATCACCATACTATATAGTTGTGCTTTTTCACTATTAGTGAAGATTTGTATCTTGGTAAAATTACTAGGTAATACATTAAGTATGTTTTGATATTTCATGTAATACCAATCCCAATTTTATCTAATCTAGATCTGAGGTCTACCTTGAAGTTCTTGAGAATCCTTCTGTAAGCTCTGGATATAGATTTGAGTTTTAATACTTCATATCAACCTCATAAATATGTTCTATCTAAGAGGCTCATTCAAACTCTATAATAAATCTTGAGAGTTTGTTCAATGTATTCCATAAGTTTTTTAGATCAATAACTTTTTTTGTGGAATATTATTTCAATAATTTCTTTCACTAAATAATTCAGATATCTTTTTATTAATCCCTCTATGAAAGGAAGTACATAACTCTGATGTGTTAGGATGAAGTTGGATAAAAGAAGCTATTGGGACCTAATCTATCTAAGGAAATAATAGAGAAGGTTATATCCGTTCAATAGCACATAAGAGTTACTTTAGTTTTATAAAAAAATTAAGACAACAATCATCGATGAGATATAGAGTTTTAAGTTAGTGGAAAGTTATTCTTATGAATATATCCTTGGAAGAATTTTATGATGTTTCAAAAAAGGGGAAAGCTGAGCACATGATATGTTGGTCCCTAAAAAATTAATAATTATATTAGGATGGTATCCTAATATTTTGATCATCCACTGATTCTCTCTCCAGTTCATAATTTGTTTCACAAATCCCTCATGAAGAAGTAAAAATCTGATCCTTCACATGTACTAAACTCAGAGGTCATACCACTGGAGAAAGACCTATCTTATGGGGAATAATTGGTGGTGATTCAGGATCATGTAAAGAAAGTGATAAAAAATAAGACCACACACATGTTTAAAGTTTTTTTAGAAATCATAAAATTAGGGAAGCCACAAGGTAACCTAAGGATGTGATGAGAAAGATTTATCCCCGGTTATTGGTATCATATTAGTAGGATTTCAAAGGAGAAATTCTTATAAGGGAGTAAAATGTTATAGCCAAAAAATTTAGGACAAATTTATCTTTAAATAAATAAAATTGATACCATTTGGTACATGTAACCATGATATTTTAAAAGAATATTGTTTTATAGCGTATATAACACATAACATTGAGCTCAAATGAACCACAAAATATTATTTTTAAAATAGGATTGATATAACAAAGTCACTGAGTTAGAGAGTATAAATAGGATTAACCACAATATGATATGATATGATATATATATATATATATATATATTAATAAATACAAATTTATTTATTAATTATGATGAATTAATCACTCAATTTTTACAAAATTCATTTCATTCATCAAAAATACTTTTTTTATCAAAAATGGTTTTTATTGATTTTTTTCAGATGATATTATAATTTATTTCTAGAAATATTATAAATTTTATGAAATTTATATAATATAATTTTATAAATTAACACATCAAAATTAACTTAGAATGAATTTTTGATATTATTTGAAAAGATTGACTTTCCATTGAATAGTGAAAAATATTTCTTTTTATTGAAAATTGTATTTTTGTTTCAAGAATTTACCAATTACTAATTTGTTTTAAAAAAAATTAAAGCAAAATTAGATCTATCATATTATTAATAATTCAATTAAGTTCATTGGAATTAATGTTATGGTTGAATTTGACATAGAAACGTTTTTATACTTATAAAGGCATATTTCTGAAAAATTATTTTTCATTGCATTTTTTGTTTTTATATTAAATTAAATTCATCCAACTATAGGAAATGAATTATTAAAATTGTATCCAATATTTATATTTATATGGTTAAAATTTAGGAAAAATGACCCTATTATTTTTTCCATTATGAATATTAACCGTAGTAATTTGTGTTACCATGGTAAAAGCTAAATCGGGGAATTAAGATTAAAAATAATATTATAAAGAAAAAAATGATCCTAATAATTTTATTAATTTAATTGGATGACTATATTTCATTAATAATCTTCCCAAATTCAAATATATGACATTTTCCCATTTAGATATGATTTTACACTATATATTATTTTCTGTAAAAAAGTAAAAAAAATAATATTATTTGTTATATTATATATAAATTATTTATTTAAAGATAAAATTAAAATGTGTTCTATTTAAAATGAAAATTTTAAATATAAATTAAAAAATAATGGTAATTTATTTCTAATTTTTAGTGATGAAATAATTACATTTAATCCTTATGCAATACAGACAGAATATTTATTCAATTTATAGATCTATATTACATGTTATTCATGTTTTAAAGTGTTATATTCTAATTATCTATTTGTGTTTATGTAATTAATATTAAATTAATAGTGTCAAAATTAATGTTAATTGTATTTTATAATAAATAAAATTTTATTAAATGATTTAAAATACATAAAAATCATATAATCGGTCAAGTGAAGGGGATATGGTTTGATATTTCATACATGGTAAATTTTTCATCCATTATTTCTTTTATAGTAATATTATTGACACATAATGGGTATAAAAGTTTAATATTATGGTAATTGTCAAAAGGGTTAAGGGGATGTTAAAACTAAAAGTTAAGGGTGATCACATAATGAAAACATATCTAGATTTTATTAGATAATTTGTTTTAGACTCATAATTATTTAATTTTCGAATTATATAATTTTTTATCAATTTGGATTTGAAAATTAATTTATATTAATTTAATACTTTAAGAAATTCCAAAAATGTCTCTTCCTTAAATTATAAAAAAACTCCCATTAACTCTCTTCTTAATAGAAAACTGAAAATCCTAATGATACCAATACCTACCCACTTATCCTCTAAAGATATTTATACATGTTATTGATGTGATTTTATTCCCAAAATACCAACCCTATTTTTCTTAAAAATGGTTCTTAATGAGGTCTCCTGAAGAAGAGGTAATCATCTTACCCGACCTCTTACAATTTATTTCTTCTTCTACCTCCTATAAATATTTTTTTTATTTTATATTAAACTAATAACTTCAATATCATTCATATAAATATATTTTATTATTATTATGAAACCACCATAATCACTCTAATTTCTATAAAATGAGAAATGAAAGTATCGCTTGTGCGTAAATATAACTTACTGACTCCATGTAGCGATGCAATTCATTTTTCATCACCATATGTTATGGATGTGTATTATGATGGGTTACATGTTTATATATGATATTTATGATTAAATTATTATTCTATAATATAATATCATATCTCCCTTCTTACCTTCTAATCCATTGGAAAATGCAAATGTAGCTTGTGTGTACATGTGGACTACCACCTCCACAAAGGATCGTGAACCGTTTTTCATTTCAAATTTAAATTTATCATAATAATGATGTATTTAATGAATATATATGATATATATGACATAATAATTCTTATTAAAGTTATAATTATCATTTACCTTTCTTTCATTTCATCTGTCGAAAAGTTAAACTAGCATTCATGTGTATGTACACCATCCATCTCCTAGAACGATGTAATTAATTATTCTTTCTCTATCCTTTATAGATGAATATAAATATCTATATAATTAAAATATACTATTTATATATATATATATCATGAATAAAATTATAATCATCAGGGAACCATAATAAAAATACAAGGATCGGAACCACTGAATCAAAACATAGAAGAAAAATAATCAGTTAACACACAAAAATCATAATCAAAATAAAATATTGTTAAATAAATAGGTGATAAAATGTAATAAATAGATCATATATGATATTATAAATGGGTATATTGATAAATTATGTATGTATAATAAATCTAATTTTATTATACATGGGGTTAAAATAGTTGATGAGGTATGTTGATCATGAGCTTAAGAGATTTCTTCTTAATTTCCACTCTTGTGAGGCATATTCGGTATTATGAGCCTATTTACTTTTATGTGGTGTATATAGTTACCCTTATAGGTATTTAAAATTAATATATATTTAATCATTATCATTAATGATTCAATTAAAATTACACTTTCAAGAGTAATGTTTAAAATAAAATTAAATCTTATTTCACTTTTTGATTGGGTGTATTTTTCTTCCTTGTCCAAATTTTTCAAAATTGACTTAAAATATACCTTTTTATTACTCTAATTATTTATTAATAAAATTTTTAGTTATAAATTAATTTTAAAATATTTTAAATTAATCTTTATAATGTTTGAAAAAAGGTCTTTTTAACTCTCTTTGCAAAATTCAAAATGAATGTTTTCTTTTAACTTATAGGGTGTTAATAGAATCTCCAACTTCCACAAATGTTTTATGACCTTTATCTTATTCTAAAATTTTTCAAAGGTTTGTAAAATAAAACCCTTTTATGAAAAAAAAATTCTTCTATTTTCTATATTTTACCCCAAAATCTATTTTTCTAATGGACATCTCTCATCCCTACATTACATATATAGTTATTAATTTTATCTTGAATCATCCACTTTATTATGATCATTGAACATTAAATTTATCTTAACTATCCATATTATTTATTATTGATATTAACATTACTTAAATACTATATAATTTATAAATATTGTTTTTTACTTTTAAATTTATTTTATTGAATGGGGAAAACATTGATAAGTATATATTCTTTGCTCAAAATGGATATATTTTGATAGAACATATTTTTTATGAATTAAATTAATCGTTCTACAAATTAAGAAGGAATTGTAAATGCAGTGACATGATGGTCCTGAAGTTATATAAACCCTCTATTCATTTCTAGGTCTCATTACACAAATCAATTGTCCAAATTATATTAGTTCTTTGGTGAGTACCTACCCATCGATTAAACTACCTTGCTTTAAGGTCTTGATGGTAATAAATATCATGATTTCTAAGTTCATGATGTCCAATATTAATAATTTCCTTCATTGGTATTTTAATTATTATTATCCATGATATTACTACATTTATATTATCCATTTAGGCATTTTCTAATCATGTTATTAATTAAATATAATTTTATTTCAGTTATTTACCTTATTGTATTGATTATACCTTAATTAATCATGATATATTCTACTATACATAACCTTTAATAGGAATTTCATCTCACCCTTTATTGTTTTCCTTTTACCCAATACATAAATAAATATATTTTGAATAATATCGGGGATGAAATATTTTTCTTTATACAATATATTTTATATTCCAATTAAAATGTGGGAATCATATATCTATCTAGCTCTTCAATAATACTAAAATTATTGGTCCTTTAAGATGAGATCATTTATATATTATATGAATGTAATAATGTAAACTTTGGATTTGGGTTACTATATTCCATGATGTTGTAGGTGTGATGACATATGATAGTGAAATGAATGAAAATTTCAAAATAAGAGTTTCATTATTGTGGACAATAAATGAATTCTAGGCATATAAAAATTTAACAGGTCGGGGTATCAAACGGGTATTTTCATTCCCTTTTTTTGAAAAAATTTAAATATTCTAAATAGATTAATCATTGTCAAAAATGGGAATTCATGAGAAATAGATGTTTATTTCCTACTCAAACCTTGTTCAAAAAGTACATAGAGGCATTTAATGTTTCTAGAGAATTCAATTAATCACTAAAATTAAGAAAGGAGTATAAATATTATCGAAAATTCATAAAGAAAAAATCCTCAAGATATATGAATTTTAGGATTTTTAAAACTATCCATTACCCTATATTGATGGTGTGGGTAGATAGTTCAGCCACAATTGGAATAAAAAGAAAATTATTTTTTTAACCTCCCTTATTGGAGAACTAAGATAATATAGAATAACATGGATGTCATAAACGTTGATAAAAGTGTGTCTGATGATATTTTGTGAACCACAATGGGTGTTAGTGGAAAATAAAAGGACCATTTAATTGCATGATGTGATTTGGAATAAATGGGTATAAGAAAAAATTACATTTATAGTTGGGTGAGAGAAACAAGACATACAAGCCTCCTGTATAGAATACGATGGGTAAAAATGGGAAAGAGATATTTATTTTCATTTTAATGATCCTCAAGGTTCTTGGTGGTTACTCATATAATAGTACCAAGTGTTTAAATGTGATGAGCATGACATTTAAAGGGCTTAAAAGTCATAAAAATTATATACAACTTCAGTAGTTGATTCTAATTGAAATTCTTGATTATTTATCAACCAATCTTGTCTAATCATTGATTGAGATGAGTAAATTTTTAGAAAAAGGTTTTTAAGAGATTAATGAATGTTTGATTTAAAAATTTTGTAGGGCATAATTATACTCACACTTTTTAACTTAGATAAACTATTTCCACATTAATTTTTATATGTTATGGTTCAATAGAAGGTGCACCTAACCGCTAAGGTAATGGATTCCGGTCCAGTTCAATTCTGGTGTCTGTAACCTATTGAGTGGTATCTAAATATATTGGAATGATTTTTACATATTATAGCTCGTATAAAGGTATCAATATACAATGGGTATTTTATGGATGATTGTACTACATTTTGTGAATAATATCTTAAGGATTGTGAAATAAAATTTGATAATACCTTTTGGATTCATGATTGTCAAATTAGAAAAGGAATTATTTTTGATATGGAAAATATCATGTGGGTAAAAGCATATTGATAAATCTTGTTCAATAATCCATAGGTTTCATCACTGCTACTATAACTATCTTATCACTTCTATTATTTAGCTTTTATATATTTTTTCATATATAATTTGATCATTTAAACATGGATTTATCATTCTCAGGAAACACATTAATGCACTAAAACAAAATATTCCTCGTGCGAGTGATTAAGAAATTAAATGATCCCATTAAGAATAATTTCATGATTGGTTCAAGTATTTTTTATATATAAATGCATTTTTATTATGAATGATGTATATTAGTAATTTATTTCTGGGTAACCTTTTATTGAATTCTAGGAAATATATGGGTCCATAGCATAGAAGAGTTAGGTGAACCAATACTAATAGTGTAATTTAACCAACTAAAGGAGGGTCCATCTTTAAAGGCATGTCATTACAAAAAATTAGATGCTAATAGATTTAGGTTTGGAATTAAAGATGTTGATGGTAAATGAAAAACAATAAATAGTGGGATGGGTTTTCTATATGTTGAATATGGTAATTACTATGTTCAATTGAGATACGTCATTGAATTTTTATATTCTCATGAGTTAGATTATATATTATTAAAGTGTAATTGGGTTTATCTAGTCTATCGAACTAAATTTGATTAATATCAGTTTACGATAGTGAACTTTAATAGTTTCTTATATAGAAATAAAATAGTTAGTAAAGAATATTTCATTTTGGCATCATAAGAAAAACAAATTTTCTTTTATAACTTTATATTGAATGGAAATAAACATGTTTCAATAAAAATGTCAAGGCAAGGAGTATTTTTAATTGAATGACATGAACCTATAACTATTTCCTCCATTACACAAAATCATGATAAACAAACCATTGCTTAATGTGAAGAAAATATTCATTGGGTTAGAGAGACCATTAAAGAAGAAATTGACAATTTTCTTATTTGTTGAAATGTTGGATTTTTTCTCACTCTTCAGTTAAAAACCTGTTTATTAACTAATTAATTTTTTATGAATAATTTAAATTTTTTGTATTTATTATACCATCATTTTTTATATATTTTAGGTGAGTTTAACTTCCTATGAATTCTAATGAATATAGACATGTCATGGGAAGAGGAATAAGATCTACATCATTTTACTGAGGCATCTTCATCTACGGGTCGAGGTATGTATGAATGTAAATGTGTTTTATTTTTTCAATTAATCATTAAACATATATATAAACATATATATAATTATTTATGATTTTCTTTTAATAGGATTCAACTGAACCACTTCTTCTTCTCATTGGAGAGGCCTTAGTTATGGGATTTTATTATATAATTTCAATACAACCCTTGAAATATCATTTTATGAGGCTTACCATCCTCAAAGATTGGGTGCCACTATATTTATTTTCCTATTGGGTCATATCATACACAACTCAAAAAAAAATTCAATTGACTATACATGACTGGGCTTCCTTACCTCATGATAAAATAGATCGACTATGGAGTGATTTCATGTAAGAGGGTCATTTATTTTCTTAGAAATGTTCAAAAAACACTTACATTTGTGATAAATGTTTTCCTAAAAAAAATCTATGAGTGTTTTCCAATGATTTTTAGGCTATTTGTATGGTAAAATGTTATAAAATATGAAAATATTATGAAGGTGTACTGTAGAGAGGTCACTGGTTTCCAAAAGTTAGTGCTAAAGACATTCTAGATAGAGTCTTGAGAGGTCTTTTCCCATCTTAGTGGGTGACATGGTTGTATATTTTTCCATTAAGGTTTTGAAAGTATACCTATTTATTATGGATTACATATTTCATAGCATGTATAGAATTTTAAATGTTTCAAATTTAAAATAATTGAATGTAGGAAGTGACAGCATGACATTATGAGAAAGATGCATTATAGAGACCACCTCATATACTTGGGACTCATCATGTTTCCCATATTCGAAAAGATGTATTTATCATTTACTTTTTAGAAATACTATTTATTGTGGTTTTTTGTTCTGTAGTTATATTTTTTTATTATACTATTATAAGATCAATGTGCACTGACTGAAAAAATGTCAACGTGGATGATGAAATAATATCAAATTCATCCTAAGTTTGTATCTATTATTGTATATTCTTAAAGTAACTATCAATAGTTACATATGTTTTTATGTACATGTATTTTAATATTTATATGTTAAATGATCTATATTTGAGGTTGATTTTGAATAGCTACCAGGGGGTAGCGATAATTTTCTATATGGAGGGATGGGTATTTCATCTAATTAGTGGTCATGATAGACATGCCTATATCTTGAAATATAGAATAAATATTCCTCATTCTTTAGTTTCATGTGCCGATGTTGTGGCTCCTACTATATTTGGGAATATGTATCATGTCACAAATTAGGATACATTTAATTGTGATTTCAAGGAGGTAAATTCAAAATTATTAGCTGATTTCAGAACACTATCGGAGTATATGAGGTGAGGAGATAATGTAGGGGATCCTATGATGTAGGATTATACAGGTTTTTTTATTATTTTTTATTACATTGATTATTATTATTTTCATAATTATAATTTTTTGCACTCCCCTATAGAACTGTATGTAGGTACCTTCCATAGTTCTACATGATGGATCATATACAAAATTTGTGTTTGGTTTTATCATTCTGGTTTCTCATTCCAATTGAATGTCTCATTTTTTCTAATATTTTTAGTAAAGTCACAAATCACATTTAAATTTTCATTAAAATGAAATTTGACTAAGTGGGGATTCCAAAAAAATATACTTAGATTCATATAAAGATTAATAAAAATAATCATGAAGTTATTTTTTATCTATAGATTTCAACTGTTAATCAACGAGTTTATTATAATAGTCGGTACAATTAAAAGTACATTTTCACATTTTTTACATTTTTTTAATAATGGGAAAATCATGTGTTTAGGGGTCCAAAATGAAAACAAATATCTGATTCAAATTAAATATTAGTACAGTAATATTTAATAAATTTAAAATATGTAGGAATAATTTTCATATCAATCGGATACCCAAATTGATCGGTATGATCAAAAGTGTAATTTTTACCACGAATTTGGAGTTAAGTAAAAATCAAATAAAGGGGGATAATACTATGTGAAGGCACTTATATTGACATAAAATTGTGGTATAATGTTCATGTAGTCATTTTTTATCTATAGGAATCAACAACATTTCCATTGTATTCTCATGTCCCCTAGCATGATGAAGAAAGATAGGTAACATTGTCTAATTTTATTAAAATGGTATATCTCCCATTAGGGGGTCAAAAATCAGAAAACTATTTTCAATTGATATAAAAATATAGGAGAAAATACCTTGAATAATTTGTGATATTTTGGAATCAACTGTGTATCATCAAAATCATGGATTGATCAGAATATCTTATAGTATGATTAACATTATTACCATTTTATAAAAAATGGAAAAAGCATATGTATAGGGTTCAAAACTAACCAAAAGTGATCTGATTAAAATGAAATATTATTAAAAGAGTATTTAAGAAATTTAAAATATTTTTGAATTATCATCACATAAATTGGATACCTGAATTGCTCAGTATGATTGAAAGTGGTATTTTCCCTTATTTTTGGAGTTAAGTGAAAAATAATGTAAACAGGGCCAATACCAAAAAAACACATGTATTGAAAAGAAATCATTGGATAATGATCAAAGATTAATTATTTATCTATAGTAATAAATGTTGTATTCATTAGATTCTCATTTCACCTGGTATGATGGAATGTGATGGGTAGTGTTGTCTAATTTTATTAAAATGGAATGTCAACCATCAAGGGTTTAAAAAAGAGAAAATTCTTTATGATTATTTAGAAAATCTTAAATAACACACCTTGAATAATTTTTTTTTGTTCATAAATATGACTCTTATATTAGTATTTATAGATTAAGGTATGATTTTAAACTATTTCAATTATTTTAATAATGGGGAAACCATTTGTATAGAGGTTTAAATAGACCAAATGAGATCTAATTGACATAAGATCTTAGTAAAATGATAATTAAATCATTTAAAATATATAATAATAATTCTCACATCAATTGGATACCCATATTCTTAGTATGACTGAATTAAAAAAATGGCATGGATTGATTAAAGTGTTAGTTTTCCCCATTATGTAAAAGCAATTAGGTGTCTCATGGTGGTGGGGGGAATTATTGCCTATGGTCGATAATAATCATAATTAGAAAAATATATATATTATGTATAAGATTTTCTAGATGGAGGACTATGTAATAAATCCACCAACAATTAATAGATAATGGAGGTGTCTCCTTATTTAACTTTTTTTCATTATATCTACCATTTATTCATTTTTATAATTTATAAAAAAAATATTTATAAATATAATTTTTAAACTTACATGAAGCAATAAAATTATCAAAAATATTTGATTGAGGTGTGGATAATTATTACACATCAAAAATTAGTTATGAAACATTATCCTAACATATCAAAAAAATATGAATTAATTTTATTTTTTTTAGTATGTAACATATGTTTTGAAATAAAATGTCAATTTAAATTAAAAACATACACGTCAAGTCATATCATGCACATCATGCCTAAAATTGAGGTATTATTGACTCATATACATCAAAAATGACTTTAATATTGTTGTACTAATGAATCAAAATAATTAAAATATGTTTTATCAGTTTTGAATATGTATTTTGTGTTTTGAATTTAAAAGTCAATTTTAAAAAAACACACTCTTTGAGTCATGTTGATCACACCATGTTTCAGATTGATGTGTGGTTGACTCCTACACATCCAAAATGAATTAAAGGCCATTTTTTTAATATATCAAGATAATATGAATGTTTTTTCTTGGTTTTATATGAGTGACACATTTTTTTGACTAAAATTTCATTTTTAAACTCAAAAGGCACACTTTAAATCATATAGGGAACACCATGTATTGAATTTTGGTGTAGTTGATTCCTATACATCCCAAATGAATTATGGATCATTTTAATAAATTATCAAAATAATATGAACATGTTTTCTATATTTTGATTATGTGGCATGTGTTTTGAACTAAAATGTAAATTTTACATAATAATGCACACTTTGTGTCATAAAAGTTTCACCTTTTGTCGGATTAGAGTGCAGTTGATGCCTATATGTCAAAAATGACATAAGGATCATTGTCCAAAATTATTAAGATTGGTCAGGTGTGTTTTAAATTTTTTAAGTGAGTGATGCATGTTTTTTACTAAAATGTCATTTTTAATCTAAAAATATGCATTTTTAGTCATATAGGTCACACTACGTATCAGATTGAGGTTGAGCTAATTACTACATGTTAAAATGAATTACGGGTTGTTCTTATAATGTATAAAAACAATCTGAGTACTTTTCTTAGTTTTAAGTATGTGGTGTGTGTTTTGAACTAAAATATCCATTTTAAATACAAACAGACACCTAGATCCATACCGGTCATACAATGTGTCGTATTAACATGCAGTTGATTCCTAGATGTCAAAAATAAATTATCAAAAATTATCATGATAATCTGAGAATTTATTCTAGGTTTTCAGTGAGTGACAAATGTTTTTAAGAAAAATATCACTTTTAAACCAAAAATCATAAACTTTGACCCATATCAATCACACCATGTATCTAATTGAGGTTTGGATGATTCCTACTTCTCAAAAATTAATTATTTATCATTTTCCGAATGTATCAAAAAAAATTGAATTTTTTTCTCAGTTTTGAGTATGTGGAATGTATTTTCACCTAAATTTTTAATTTAAAAAACGCAAACACATTGATTCATACTAGTCACACCCTATGTCTAATTGACGTGCGTTTTATTCATACAAGTCAAAAAATAATTAAGTATCAATGTCAAAAATTATCAAGAAAATAAAAGTTTTTTATAGGTTTCCAGTGAGTGACACATATTTAACAAAAATGTCATTTTTAAACAAAAAACATACACTTTGAGTCATATCGATCACACCATGTATCAGATTGAGGTGAGAACGGATCCTACATGTCAAAAATTACATATGGACTTTTTTCCTAATATATCAAAACAATATAGTTGTGTTTTCTTAATTTTGAGTTTGTGGTGTGTGTTTTGAACTAAAATGAAAATTTTCTATAAAAACACACACTTCGAGTCATATCAAGGACTTACTGTGTAATATTTACCTATAGATGATTCATACACATCACAAATTTAAAAAAATGATTGTTTTTTTAATATATAAAGACAATTTGAGAGTATTTTATAGGTTTTAAGTGAGTGAAACACATTTTTTACTATAGTTTCATTTTTAAACTAAAAAATATGCACTTTGGGATATATTGGTCACAATATATATCAGATTGAGGTGTGGTTGATTCCTACACATAAAAAATGACTTATAGATCATTTTATTAAACAATAAAAATAATATATATGTGTTTTTATAAGTTTTGAGTATGTGGAATGTATTTTGAACTAAAATTTAAATTTAAAAAAACACACATTTCAAGTCATATTAGTCTCACTGTGTGTCAGAATGAAATGTGGTTGATTCATACACATAAAAAAAATATCCTAGGCATAATGTATCAAGATAATATGAACATGTATTATATTTTTTTAGTGAGTGACATGTGTTTTTATCTAAAATTTCATTTCTAAACTGAAAACACACACGTTGAGTCATACTGGTCACACCACATGATAGATTGAGGTGTGGCTGATTCTGACATGTCACAAACGACTTATGGATCATTTTCATAAATTCTAAAAATAATATGAATGTTTTTTATTGTTTTTGGAGTATGTGGAATGTGTTTTGAACAAAAATGTAAATTTTAAATAAAAACACACACTTTGAACCAAAATAGTCTCACTTTGTGTCATATTAATGTTTATTATATTCCTAAATGTCAAAAATTACATAAGAATCATTTTTCTAAACTATCAAGACATCCCAAGTGTACTTTTTATGTTCCCAATGAGTGAAATGTGTTTTTAACTTAAATGAAATTTATAACTAAAAGAAAACACATTGATTCATACTGGTCATATTGTATTGGATTGAGGTTCAACTAATTTTGGCATGTCAAAATGACTTATGTATCATTTTTCTAATGTATCAAAACAATATAAAAGTGATTTCTCAATTTTAATTATGTGGCGTGCATTCGAAATAAAATTTCAATTTTATATAAAAACATGTAATTCAATTAATACTGGTCACACTATGTGTCATATTGATGTGAGGTTGATTGTTACACATCAAAAATTATGTAATGAAAATTCTCTTAAAGTATCAATATAATATGATCATTTTTTCTACGTTTTCATTGAGTGAAATAGTTTTTTAACTAAAATATCATTTTTATATAGAAAACATTCTCTTTGAGTCATACTGGTTACACCGTGTATTGGATTGAGGTTTGAATTATTCCAACACATCACAAATGACTTGAGGATCCTTATCCTAATGTATAAAAACAATATGAATTTTGTTTCTTAGTTTTGAGTATGTAGCAAGTGTTTTGAAAAAAAATTCAATTTTAAATAAAAACACGCACTCTGAGTCATATCGGTCACGTAGTGTGTCATATTGATGTATAGTTGATTCATATTTGTCAAAAATGAAATAAGAATTATTTTCATAATGTATCATAACAATAATAGTGTTTATACAATGTTTTCAGTGAGTGACACACATTTTTTACAAAAAAAACATTTTTAAACTAGAAATAAGCACTTTCAGTCATATCGATCATATCATGTATTGTATTGAGGTGTGGATGAATTATACCCATCAAAAATTAATTATGGATCATTTTACTATTTTATTAAAAAATCAGAATGTTTTTCTCTATTTTGAGTATGTGGAATATGTTTCAAACAAAAATGTCAATTTTAAATAAAAATACACACATCGAATCATACCAGTCATACCATGTGTAAGATTGATGTGATATTGATTCCTAAACTTCATAAATTACATAAGGATCATTTTTCTAAATTATCAAGAAAAAAAGTTTGTTTTATAGGTTTTTAGTTAGTGACATGTGTTTTCGACTAAAATGTCATTTTTAAACTCAATACACACACTTTGAATCACACCGGTCAAACTATGTATCAGATTAAGGTTTGACTAATTCCTACCTTTAAAAAATTACTTATGGATCATTATAAAAAATTAACAAAACAATATTAATGTATTTTCTTGGTTTTTAGTATGTGGTGTATTTTTTGAATAAAAATTTAAATTTTATTTAAAGAGACACACTTCAAATACTACTGATTACACTATATGTTAGATTAATGTGTTCTTGAATCTTACATATAAAAAATGAAATAAGGATCATTTTCCTAATGTATCAATCAATATAATCATTTTTTATAGTTTTTAAGTGAGTGGAACATGTTTTTAAAAAAATGTCACCTTTTAAGTGAAAACACGCACTTGAGACAAATCGGTCACACCGTATATCGGCATTAGGTGAGGATAATTACTACAAATTAAAAATTAATTGTGGATAATTATACTAAGCTATAAAAACAATATCAATTTTCTTTTATGGGTTTGAGTATGTGATGTGTGTTTTGAACAAAAATTTAAATTTTAAATAAAAACACACAATTTGAGTCATACATGTCACACAATGTGTCAGATAGATCTGAGGTTGATTCCTACATGTTAAAATGACTTAAATATAAAATTAGAAAGGTATAAGTAAAATAAAATATTGTTTTAGAGGTTTTTAATTGAATGAAACACATTTTTAATGAAAATTTCGTTTTTTAACTGAAAACAAACTTTCTGTCATACCGATCACACCATGTATAGAATTGAGATGAGGATAAATCCTATGCTTTAAAAATGAATTGTGGATAATTTTCATAAAGTTCCAAAACAAATTGAATGTGTTTTATCATTTTTTAGTATTTTTCAAGTGTTTTTAACTAAAATGTCAAATTTAAATAAAAACACATGCTTTGAGTCCTACCAATCACACCACATGTTGGATTAACATGTATTCATTTCATACACATCAAAAATGACTTAAGGAATTTTTTTCTGAAATTATCAAGACAAAATGAGAAATTTATATAGCTATTCATTGAGTGATAAGAGTTTTTAATTAAAATGTGATATTTAAACTAAAAACATTAACTTTGAGTCATGCCTAACACACTATGTGTCTGATTGAGGTGAGGTTGATTCATGTACATCAAAAATGACTTATGTATCGTTTTCCTAAAGCACCAAAAAATTATGATTGTGTTTTCTTAATTTTGAGTATATAAAATGTGTTTTAAACTGAAGTGTCACTTTTAAACTAAAAACATATTCTTGGAGTCATACCATGAATAATGTGTATCTGATTTTGGTCAGGCAAATTCATACATATCAAAAATGACTTATGAATCATTTTTTCTAATTTATCAAAATAATATGAATTTTTTATTGGTTTTTAGTATGTAAATTGTGTTTTGAACTAAAATTTATATTTTAAATAAAAAACATACACTTTGTATCATACCAAGAACATTTTATATTAGAATGAGGTGTGATTAATTCCTACACAATAAACCATGTCTTCTTATTATAAAATGTATTTTATATTCTGGGTTATCTAATAAGATTCATATAGTGACTCAAAATAATAAATGATTAAAGATTAATTATGGATAATTTTCCCATGGTGAATGTTTTCTATTTTACAACCTGGAATGTTGAATGTATTATAGAATAAAATGAAAAGTGAATCATCATGAGGGAATTCTCTTTGTTGAGTGCATGCTCATGGTACATGATTACATCATCCTTATTGAATACTTATTCAATAATTGTTTTTTCTAAAATAATTTTGTGATCTTAATAGAATAAAAAATGGTTAAAGAAAAAAATTTCAATGAATAAATTTATTCATAATATATGTGAAAAATAACTAAATAAGTATCAGATAAAAATGGTATGAAAATTAACTAAAAAAGTACATAAAATGATGATAAATTTAACAAAATAAGTATTACTAATTCACCTCTTCATGATGTATTTATACATCCTAAATCCATGTATTTTGAAAATTAATTTTTAATGAAATTTTTTTCCTCATTTGAATATGAAGATTATCGACAGTCCTAGTAGTACTAGTAAAAAAACAAAAGATGTTTAAATATTTTAAATGAAATTGTATTTATTACAAAAAATACCACTATGGGGATTCTTGTATATTGATGAAATATGATATCTTTTATAAATTTATTATATCATACCTGAATCAGACATTTTATACACATCATAGCGTCATCAGATCATCATGTCTCATATTCAGAGTAGTAGGGTATTGTGAGCATAGAGAACATTAACATTGTTCCCTCCTTCTACCATGAATGATCCCCACTACACATCACATACTCATCATCATTGGGTGATATCAAACACCAACCCATAATCATAACTATAGTTAAAATATGAATGGGGAAGTGGGGGTAGCTATCCATCTAATTAACCACCATCCTGGATGTTGGGTAAAACACCTAAAAACCAAAACATTTGGGTGTTGGTAATATTATCCAAATCAAGTGCGGTTCATATATAAATAACATAAAACATGGTAAATAGATAGCATACAACAACCAACCTAGGGGTTTATAGATTTACCTCTAATATGTCTCTAAACATCACCACAATGTCTCACAACCTCTGTCATTATACACTTCTACCACTAATTCATCACACCACACAATCTCCACACACATGCCACATAATCCCACTTTCCAATTACAATTCCCACCATTACAAAAATAATTGATCTTCCACCAATTTTCATTTACTATTCCATCTCATTTCACATTACACAACCCATTCATTTATCATTCAACTCATTTAAAACAATTAGCACACATCAATTTCTACATATTAGTATTTAATTCTAACCCACTCCTTTAGTTTCAGCATTTCAAATTAAATCCATGGATGTCTGGGAAACTAACACAACCACACCACATCAACCAACACTATATAGAAACTTATACCAAGTCATCACTACAACACAAACAACTCACCACAACAAATAACTAATAATAAATTCATAAATTATTCATTTTACATCAGACCTTATTACTTCCCATGTCAAACAAAATGTAACCTCACTGCCACCACATTCCACCTTGAACCCAATCAGCAACATCAATGGTAAAACCCACACAACATACCCACAAAAATCACACGATACACCACTACTAGCACATAAACATATGACATAACATTCTACACTCTATATCTACCATAATCTCAGTTTTATAACTCTTATATATTTATATCATCTTTAGAAAGGGTATTATCACAGAATTCCATATTTACATGGGAAACTAATTTATTAACCATATATAAATGATTATAATTATTTAATATTAGTGATCTCAATAAAAATAATTACAATAAGGGATTCATAATTCATAGAAATCATAGCACAAAAAAGGTTCCCATCAACCATTTTTTTAGTAATAATAACAAGAAAGTATCATAATAAGTAATTTAAAAATATTAGTAAACACATGTTATTGCTCTCCATTCCCATCAATTTCATTTAAACCAATTCATTATCATTATTAAGTCGACCCTTACTATCTAGCCATTTGATAACAAAAGAATGATATCCTCACACATAAACTTAAAAAGAAAGAGAATTATGATCGTTTATCTCAAATAAATCATTCCAATTCACTGTGTAAGGATGAAGATATAGGAATACCACAACCAAGCACCAAAATAAAAGGAAACGCCTTGATCAAAAAAGAACATATCATCCCCATCAATATCACCCCAAAACACTACCCAGATCATCCATCTTCTCAGACACAACCTACCAAAAATGAAATAGAGGGAAGGAAACTAGGAGATAATGAAACTCAATTATAATCACTGATGTTTTTTCTTTGGATTCCAAGGATCAAGGCCCAAAAGAAGGCGTAAATTACCTCTCAAAAAATGGACCAAGTTTTTCTATGGTTTGAGTGAGAAGTTATAAGAATAAAGAGTTAAAAAAGGATTTGGGAATTTATATTCTCGGCTGGAATTAAAATACCATTGAGCAAGACCCTATACCATGGTGCAGGAGAGTTGACATAGGATAAAACCACGTCATAAAGGAAGTCTCCATGCTAAAAAATCCTTCCATAGCTGAAATGTCAGCTACAAATTCACAATCCAATCATAGAATCCCATGTAATTTCCCTCAAATACCTCCATAACTTGAAACTCACAAAGTAATGAGTAAAAAATTATATATTGTCACAATTTACATTATTTATTTGTTACACGTGTATAAAAATATATAGGTATGTTTTTATATTAGTACATTCTAATAAATATGCCGAAAAATATAAATACCCAGGCATACGTAAATATATATACATAAGTATACACAAATATATACTAATAAACTATATAATATTATAACTATTTATAAATATACAATATAAATTTTACAAATAAAAAATTACATTTAAAAAATTGAGTGAAAAATTTTCACTATAAAATTTATACAGTATGTATACTTATATATATGTTTGTGTGAGTGTGGTTAGTGTTGAATATGAATGGTAATAAGCTATTATCCTTAACATATAGAAGTTCCTAGGTTCATTCTCTGCTAGGTTTATGTACTACTCTAGTATTATACATGCGGTGATGCAAGTCATGATGTAAATAACGATGTAGGTGGGTGGTGACATAGGAAGAATGATGCAGTCATGACATTTCACTAGGATTTTAGGATAAATAATGGGAATTTTGACCCTATATTGGGATTAATACCCACCAAGACTTTGGGATGCTAAAAATTTTAATTAGGTAGCATGGGTGTGGGAATATCCTTAGGGGAGGGCTAAGGTATGAGCCTTGTTAGCCCATCTAGTGTGTGTGTGTTTCCTTTTCTTGTAACTCCAAATACCTTAAATAAATTATATATATATATATTATGACATAAATAAATGTTCATACATAATAATTGATATATATTTATCACTGCTACAGAACCATCCTATCTCAACACTAGAAATAGGCTTTGTTATCACAAACAAATTGCTAACAATAGGAGTGCCCTTAAAATCACTCAGCCTTTATCAGTGTAAGAAAAGTGTTGGTAAAGTGGACCTTTATCAGAGCTAAAACTAAATCTATGATAGAGAAACCCTTTATCAACACTTTTTTTGAGTTCTTATAAAGGGTTCCATTATCAGTGTTAAAAATAAAATGTTGATAAAGATGGACTTTATCAGCTCTTTAAATTTAGTGGTGATAAAGGTCATGCAGTTATTGAAAAACTGCAATATCCCTATAAAAATAACTAAATCATAAGAGATGATAGGAATACAAATATATAGAAAACTATATTGAAATATAAATATAACATTATACTATCAATTCAATTCAAAATTTACATAAAAAATATTTACATTGATGTGATATTTATATTTAATAAAAAAATTACAACTAATATATAAAATCAAAACATTTGTTGTAGGATTTCTCCAACCAGTAACCTTCATGCAAAAGTTTGTCACTACAATAAAATCAATGTTTATTTTAACAATAGTAGATAAAAAATTATAATCTTAAGGTTATATAATCCACATACGATAAATGATATTATTAATTACTATATATATTAATTATATTTTTAATTATGCAATTATTGATTATAATGTAAATTTTATAATAATTATTAACTATGAATTATAATATTAATTAATAATTATGTCATAAATTATTAATTAAATTATTAATTAATAATATATATATATATATATATTATATTTTTATGTAAAAAATATATTTTTTATATTATAAGTTATTAAATATTTTAATTACTTATACAGTTGTTAATATTTATATCACTAAACTAAAATGACATTTTTATATTGAAAACATGCACTTTGAGTCATATCGGCCCCATTGTTTGTTTGATTTCTGTGTGTTTGATTACTACATGAAAAAAATAAAATATAGATCATTTTCTTAAATTATAAAGACAATTTGAGATCATATACTCGTTTTTTACTACATGATGTGTGTTTTAAACTAAAATGATAAGTTTATATTGGGAACATGCACTTTGAGTCATATGGGACACATCATGTTTCAGATTTACATGAGGTCAATTCCTATATGTCATAAATACATTATGATAATTTTTCATAATTTTTCAATACAATTCAAGATCATTAACTTAGTTTCACTGATTGATGCGTTTTTTATACAAAAATGATACTTTTATTTTGAAATCACACACTTGGAGACATACCGGCTTCATCAAGTATCGAATTGATGTGAGTTAGATTCCTATATACATAAAATTAATTATGGATCATTTTCCTAATGTTTAAAAACAATATAAGCTCATTTTCTATGTTTTTCAAATATGATGTGTGTATTACACTAAATGACACTTTAATATTGAAATCACACACTTGGATTTATACCATCCAAATCCTGAGTCGGATAATGTGTGACAAATTCCAACACATTGAAAATGAATTATGGTTTTTTTTTAAAATTTTGAAAACAATCCAAGCTCGTTTTCTTATATTTAACTGTGTGACATGAGTCTTAATCCAAAATGACACTTTTATATTAAAAACATTCACTTTGACTCATACTGATCACATCATGTGTGTATTGAAATGAAATTGATTTCAAAATATTATAAAGAAATTAAGGATCATTTTCCTCATGTGTTAAAACAATATTATCTCATTTTCTCAATTTTGGCTATATGACATGAGTTTTCAACTAAAATGACGCTTTTATATTGAAAACAATCACTTTGAATCATTCGGAACAATTTATTTATCGGACTGATATGTTGTCTATTCCTAAATGTTGAAAATGAATTATGTATTTGTTTCTTATAGTTTGAAAATAATCAGATCTCATTTTCTAGGTTTTGTCTACATAACATGCATTTTAAACTAAAATCAAACATGTATATTGAAAACATGCACATTAAAACATATTGGTCACATGGTGTGTTGGATTGATGTGCAATAAATCCCTAAATGTCCAAAATGATTTATGGAGAAGTTTATTATTGTCTGAAAAAATATTATATCATTTACTCTCTTTTGACAATGTTACAGGCATTTATGACTAAAATGATGCTTAGATATTGAAAACACAAACTTTGAGTTATACCATCAAAATTGTGTGTTAGATTGATGTGATTTAAAATACCAAATAATAGAAATGAATTATGGATAAATTTCTTAAATTTTCAAGACAATACAAGATAATTTACATGGTTTTGTCTATGTGATATTTGTTGGAAACTAAAATGACATTTTTATATTTAACACACTCCCTTGGAGCTATAATATCCACACCATGTGTCAGATTGGTGTGAGGTTAATTACTACACACCAAAAATTAATTATGGATCATTTTAATAAATTATCAAGATATTTTGAGCTCTTTTACTCATTTTTTTCTATGTGACACACATTTGAAGCTAAAATGACACTATTATATTGAAAACATGAACTTTTTTTCATACCAGAAACATAGTATGTTGGATTGGTGTGTGGTTGATTCCTACACACCAAAAATGAATTTTAGATATTTTTTCAGAATATTTAAGACAATCTGAGCTTGATTAATTAGTTTTGGAAAGGTGACATGAATTTTAAACTAAAATAAATCTTTAATTTTAAAAACATACACTTGTAATTATACCAGCAACATCATGTGTCAGATTGATGTGTAGTTGATTCCTATACAACAAAAATGAATTATAGATTTTTTCTAAAGTATCAATACCATATGATCTCATTTACTCATTTTTTCCATATGTAATTTGTATGTTAAACTAAAATGACACTATTATAATAAAAACACACAATTTTAGTCATACTAGCTACATCATGTGTTGGATTGACATGAATTCAATTCAAACATGCCAAAAATTAATTATGTATCATTTTCCTAAGGTTTTATGGAAATACAAGATCGTTTACTTGGTTTTGTAAATGTGATTTGTTTTTTACACTAAACTGACACTTCTATATTTGAAACATGAACTTTGAGTCATACCATCCACATCATGTATCATTTTGATGTGTGGTTAATTCCTATGCACCAAAATTGAATTATGGAATGTTTTAATAATTTTTGTAAACAATCCAAGTTAATTTCCTCATTTTTGGATATGTTATTTGTGTTTTTGTAAAGACCCGGAATTTCCATATAATTGTTTTAAAATATATGTGAATTTTATGAGTCCAAAAAATTTGCCGGTGTGTGATTATAAAGCCCGGTGTGCCCGAAATCAATTTCTGAAGTTTTGTTCGGGTACGTTTAGTAAACGTATGAGTGGGTTTTTCTAACTTTTGAACCGGTGCTCGAAATTTAAATATGAGGGAACCGTTGAACTCGTAGCACTGTTATTCACATAATAAGTCTTTCACCTATACGGTAGTTGGTCGAGGGTGAAAGTTAGTTTTTCAGTTTTTCATGGAAATAATAAAATAAAATAAGTGCATGTTTTATTTTATTTTATCTATTATAACCACCCATGTGAAAGTTGGAGGTGTGGACCACCACACCTTAACCTCCCATGAGAGGTTATGGTGGTGGGGATGTAACATACCAAGTAATTAATGAATAATAGATATCTTTATCTATTTCTATTAATGATTAAGATAGTGTTTTAGAGGCTTAAAATGAAAATAAATACAATCTTATGCATGGAATACACTAATATTCTTAAAAGATTGTTTTACTGCCTTTTGATGGCAAACCCTTTTTAAATAAAAAATTTGAAAATTTGATAATATATATATTTCAAAATAAACATATTCATTATTATTGGGACATTGAAATTTAGATTGGATAAATTTTTGGTATTTTTCTGACAATGTTCATTTTTTAATGAATAATGAAAAATACTGCATTTTACATCAAAACTTCTTTTTCATTTAATTTAATTATATGGTTAGATTATCCTTTTAAGTTGTATTAAAGTGTAATCTGATTATATTTTTACCATTTAATCCAATGTTGGTCATTAGGATTAATTTCACTTTGGAATTGGTTATAAACTAATGCCAAACTTTTCAAAGATATTGTTTCAAAAAAACCCGCTATTTGTTTTGACAACAGGAATTATTTTTAAATAAATTATTGCAATTTCTGTGTTTGGAATTTGGTAAAATGGATTACATATTTGCAATCAGAAGGTCCAAATTATGTAATCAAGACTCTTTTGTTTTTGGACATTATAAATAGTAACGATGGTAATTATCTTTAATTATCTTGATTAATGAGTAATCAGGTAGTTAAAGATAATAAAATGATATCATAATAATACAAAAAGACCACAAAATGTGTCCTAAGGCTACTGGTTGTCTCTTTGCCGACCATGGTATTCCTTGTGCCAAACTTTGGGGCCCCATGGAATCACTTTTTTGAGAAAGTGACTTTTTATCTTTTTATTTTTAAAGAATGTTAAATGTGACAAAGAATGTATCACCTAAGTAAAATATTTTTAATTTTGTCTACATAAATGATATTTTGAACTATAAATATTAATTATAAAGATAAAAATATTTCCTACATCATGATATTTATTTTATAATTTTTATACATTAAATTTATTAAATTATTTATGACATCATGATGATGCAGTGATTACCTCATTAATAAAGGATTTAAATCAAATGGAAAGATAATGTAAAATATAAGACCTAAACATGTCCAAAACCTATTTTATGAGTGGGTTTCGAAACCTTATCACCTTATCCTTGAAACACATCAATGTAGGACCATTACTATCCGAAATTCATTCTAAAATAATGTAACATTTCCTTACTTTCAAAGAGTGCCCCTCCTCTCCTCTTATAAAAGGCCCCCACCTCTACCTCCTTACCCACACTTCCAAAGCCTTTGGCTCATCCAACCCCTGCCCATTTTGTCTCTCCACTTCCCTATATTACTCCTTGAAGCCTCCCTTTGGGCAGAAGTCTTCCCAAGGAAGCCTTTGAGCTCAAACCAAAGAGAGTTACCCAATTTTAAGGTAATGTCTTCACTTGAGTCCTTTTGTTTTATTTTGCTTCTCCAACCCCCTAAACTCTTTTTATTAATTTCTTTTGTAACAAATCCAGTATCTTAAATATACTAGGATGTTTTTATAAGAAGTATTCGAACTACACTTACACACACCTACATCTAATGGTTAAAGAACATACTGTTTCCTTGGATGGCGAATTTATGCCTCCCGAAACAATGATTGTTCAACATTCTTTTAACAACTTCAAAGGTTGACATTAAGATGTCACTATATTTATATATGATATATAATATGTTTATTTTTTCCTTAATATTCTTTATTTTTCATTTTGGGCATACCTTTATGGTTTCCATTATAGGTAAACGCGATATCTTCATTTAAGGAAGTGTGGACTACCGCCCCCTCAAAGTGATTTGATTCGTTAAATACCATATGTGGGACGTATAAAGGATGGAGTTATGATATTATATATGATATTATACTGAAATTATAATATACCTTTATATCATTATGATTCCATTCTATAAAATACGAAATAGAAATGAAAGTAGCGTTCATGCGTACGTACGGCTTACCGTCTCCATAAACGGTGCATTTCATTTCTTACCTCTAAATGTTATATAATATTATAAATGCATGAATGTACTGGATATATATGATATCTATGATATCTACATCATGAATACCATTCTGGATATAATGGATACATGAACAACTTGTAATTATAAAGGGTTTATTTTTGACTCAAGTACCAATGATCGTTCAAACGACCGTTATTAACTTAAATAATTACATAGTGTTCATGACATGGAAATAAGTGATATAAAATGAATAATGAACTTTAAAAAGGTTCTTAAACAAGTATAAATTAACTCAAGTTTATTATTCAAGAGATTAAAGAACGATCGAGTCAAGTCGGACCCGAGGTATGGGACTTCGTCTCAATCTCCTTTCATTGAGGCATATTTTGTTTTATACACAACCTTCTTTTATACGGTGTATAAACCCCTTTGACTTTTACGTTTATCCAAAAGGAATCTTTTTTATACAAATCGTTTTACTAAATGACAAAAGGGAATGTTTTTGTCGTATGTATGCGGCGACAATGACTTCTTCACTGCCATGAGAATTATTTGAGTTTCGGCTTCCTCTACAAGCCATACCTTTTTTTTAAAGTAAAATAAATACCATGTTTTACTTTTCTTTTATTTTGGTATTGAAAATGGTTTTCATAATTTTTTTATATCAATGTTTTGTATTGATATCTTGTGATTGAAAGGTGGAAATGTTATGTTTCCTTTATGCATGTTTTATGTGATACGATTATGTTGAGGTTCTTGGGTATTATTATGAAGACGGGTGGTTCCATGATAAACTAAGGACAGGTGAGCCCGATATAGCTCTCTAGTGCATTGGGTAACACGAAGGAGTAAAACGTTAAGGTTTCTCTGAAGAGATTTAGGGAATATACTGTGATGGGTATTCCAAACGTAACCAAGAGGGTTACTCCCTACGTAAGAATGTTATGAATGCCTCAAGTTACCTATATGTCTTATGATTTCTATGATTTATTCATGATTTGATGTTATATGTTAAAGTGCCTATGTTTTATGGGTAAAGTATGATTTCATTCTTATGTATATATGAACTTATTTTCCTTTCCATATTTTTATAACCCATACTGAGATTTTTATGCTCATCCCAAGTTTTTTTGAAATGTTTTTCACTGGTCAAGGGAAAGGTACATGATATGATGATAGTGTCCAGGAAATTTCAAGAATGAATCCATGTTTTATTTTAAATATGTTTCCGTTGATGGGAAAAATGAATACTATCTTTATGTAACCACTTTGTTTATATGTGGAATTTAATGCATGTTTTATGATCTAATTCTCTAAAACTCTAAACCCGAAAAGATCATCAATGTGTAATCTTGTAATAACTCAAGATTAAGTAAGGTTTAAGTCTGGGGCCTTATAGTTGGTATCATAGGTCGGTTTAGATAACTTTAGGAGTTAGAATTATATTAAATGATTATCCAAAAATATTTTTTTTATGGTCAAATTGAAGTGATATAGAATTTGAAGATTACCATGTTGCTTCATCTAAGACATGTTTGTTCAGAATGGTTTTCCACAGAGGAAACAAGGAAGCAGTGCTAGGAAGGCATACAGAAGGAAATAACCTTCCGAATTGGCATCCTGAGATGGTCAAAATTGGAACTAAACAGTTTGTTGCAGTAATGGCGCAGTTGACTCAAGCGATAAATGGTGGTGGTATCCATGCACGAGATCAGCCAGATCAACCGCAGAGGAACTTGTCAGTGGTGGAACATTTCATGAGGCAACATCCTCCATCATTCAGAGGATCATCTGACCATGTGTTAGCTGAAGGGTGGATTAAAGCACTGGAGAAAATTTACGATGTCTTGGGGTGTTCAGACAATCAAAAGGTTAGTCTTTTTATTTACCGTTTGGAGGGTAAAGCCGGTCAGTGGTGGTCGATGGTTAAAAATATTAGGGATGCCGATGAGATTGATGCTCTTGACTGGGATGAATTCAAAGGTATGTTTCTTGAGAAGTATTTTCCTAAGGTTGTTCGACTTAGGATAGAAAATCAATTCTGGGAATTGAGGCAATAGGAAGACTCAGTGGCTACCTATGAAGAAAGGCTCACTCGATTGGAAAGGTATGCTCCAAATTTTATCCGAGACCTTGATAGTAAAATCAATCGTTTTTACTCAGGATTAAAGATAAAATATCGAAGGGCATTAGATTCTCATGAGTTTAAAAGTTATGAAAATCTTGTTCGATGTGCTGAGAAGGTGGAAATAGAGTTTCCCGATGATCAAGTGTTCTACAACAACCAACAGAAGAAGAGACCGAGGTGGCAGGAGAAAGGGAAGAATTCTTCAAAAAATTCTGATGGTAAGAAATCTAAGTTTCCAGTTTGTGATAAATGTGGTAAAAGGCATGCTGGGGAATGTCTTCTGAATTCTTTAAAGTGCTATTGATGTGGTAATATGGGACATAAGGCTCGTGATTGCACTGAAAAAGATCGAGGTGAAGGAAAGACCATATTTGATTTACAGTTAGTGAAATGTTTTAAGTGCAATGAGATGGGTCACTATGCAAACGAGTGTCCGACAAAGAGCTTGGGTGATGGGAAGCAGTTAGACTACAAGCAGAAAGGGGTGGTTAAATCCTTTGCAACTACTTCAGTAGATGTCGGGCCATCAAATGAAGTTGTATCAGGTACTTTGTTTGTTTTTTCAGATTATGCCAGTGTGTTGTTTGATTCGGGGTCTACACATTCTTTCATCTCTGAAAACTTTTCTAGTAAAATGGGAATACCATCTCAAGAAATGACTCCTGAACTTTTGGTAAAAACTCCTGGGGGAAATGTTGAGGCAAAAAGAATTTATAAGAATCTTCCTATCCTTATCTGTGGAAAGAACCTACTTGCAAACCTTATTGTTCTACCTCCAGTAGAGTTTGATGTTATCCTGGGTATGGATTGGATCTCTATTTACCATGCTAAGATTGACTGTAGAGCTAAAGAAGTTTCTTTTCAGAAAGACTTTCAGTTTGTGTACAAGAATGAACTCTTACTATTGATAACTTATCAAGAGGCCAAGAAACTTGTAAAAGATGGAAATGAATGTTACCTTGCACACATCGTTGAAAACAAAGGAACTGTTCAGATTAATGATGTGCCAGTGGTAAATGAGTATCCTGATGTTTTTCCTGATGAGTTGCCTGGAATAATACCAGATCGGGAATTTGAATTTATTGTTGACTTAGTTCCTGATGCTAATCCAATTTCAAAACCCCCTTATCGAATGGCTCAAATTGAACTTTTAGAGTTGAAGGAGCAATTGAAATATTTATTAGAGAAATGTTTCATTTGACCTAGCACATCACCATGGGGTGCTCCTGTTTTATTTTTTAAAAATAAAGATGGTTCAATGAGACTTTGTATTGATTATAGAGCCTTGAATAACATCACTGTTAAGAACAAATATCCTTTGCCTCATATCGATGACTTGTTTGATCAGCTCCAGGGAGCTCAGTATTTTTCAAAGATTGACTTGAGATCGGGGTACCATCAGTAGAAGGTAAAGGAATCAGATGTTCCGAAGACTGCGTTTCGTACAATATATGGCCATTATGAATTTGTAGTAATGACTTTTGGGCTAACCAATGCACCTGTTGTACTCATGGACTTAATGAACAGAATTTTCCATGAGTTCTTGGATAAGTTTGTGGTGGTTTTCATTGATGATATTTTGGTTTTTTCTAAAAGTAAAGAGGAGTATGAAATACATTTAAGGGTTATCTTGCAAACCTTAAAAGAAAAGAAACTGTATGGAAAATTCAGCAAGTGTGAGTTTTGGTTGCAACAAATTTCTTTCCTTGGTCACATTGTTTCTAAAGATGGGATAACTGTTGATCCTGTAAAAACAAAGTTGTGGAAGACTGGCCAAGGCCCACAAATGTAACTGAGATTCGTAGATTACTTGGTTTGGCAGTCTATTACCGAAGGTTTGTTAGAAATTTTTCACGGTTATCTAGTCCAATGACTAAGCTAACTCGGAATGGGGTTATGTTTATCTGGACAAAAGAATGTGATGATTGTTTTCCGGAGTTGAAAAGAAGATTGGTGAATGCTCCAGTTTTGGCACTACCTTCCAGGAATGGTGAGTTTGTTATCTACAGTGATGCTTCATTGAAAGGACTTGGTTGCATCCTAATGCAGAATGATCGGGTAATTGCTTATGCTTCACGACAGTTGAAAACTCATGAGGTAAATTACCCTAAACATGATTTGGAATTAGCTGTTGTTGTTTTTGCTTTAAAAATTTGGAGGCATCATTTGTATGGAGTAAAGTGTGAAATATATACTGATCAAAAAAGTTTAAAGTATATATTCACTCAGAAAGAGTTAAACATGAGATAGAGGAAATGGCTAGAATTAATCAAGGATTATGATTGTACAATTCATTACCATCCGGGAAAAGCAAATAAAGTGGCTGATGCTTTGAGTTGAAAAATTAATGCTTCATTAGCAATGTTGCGTTTGGAACGTGATCCTTTGGTTAAGTTTTTGATGAACTTTGGCATAGAAGTTGTTGGTGAAGGAAGTTCTTCTGTTTTGTTTCAGGTATCAGTGAGATCATCTCTATCAGATAGAATCAAGCAAGCACAAAAGCAAGACAGTGAGTTGCAGAAAAAGGTAGAGCTGGTTCAGAAAGGTAAGTTGATGGAATTCAACATTGATAATGATTGCGTTTTGAGATTTGGGAAGAGATTGTGTGTGCCTTGTGATTCATAGTTGAAGAGAGAGTTGTTATGTGAAGCTCATAGTTCTCCGTTTTCAGTTCATCCTGGCAGTACTAAGATGTAAAGATATCTGTGGGAGTATTACTGGTGGGATGGAATGGAAAGAGATATTGCTGATTTTAATGTAAAGTGTTTGACTTGTCAGCAGGTTAAAGTAGAGCGGCAGTTACCGAAAGGGAAGATTCATCCTTTACCAGTGCCAGAGTGGAAATGGGAAAACATATCCATGGACTTTGTTTTGGGATTACCGAGGACATCTCGAGGTAATAATGTAATCTGGGTTATTGTTGATCGCTTGACTAAATCTGCTCATTTCCTTGCTATACGAGATACTTTTTCCCTAGATCAACTTTCCCATTTGTATCTTAAAGAGATAGTCAGTTTACATGGATTTCCCCTCTCCATTGTATCTGATCGTGATCCCAGGTTCACTTCTATCTTTTGGAAAGGCCTTTAGAAGTCATTGGGTACTGAATTAAATTTTAATACAGCATTTCATCCTCAATCAGATGGGAAATCAGAACGAAAAATTCAGACCTTGGAGGATATGCTACGAGCTTGTTCGATGGATTATCAGGGAAGTTGGGACCAACATCTTTCTTTGGTTGAATTTTCATATAATAACAGTTTTCATTCTAGTATACAGATGGCACCATTTGAGGCGTTATATGGGAAGCGGTGTCGAACTCCAGCTTTTTGGGATGAAGTGGGAGAAAGGAAGTTGATGGGACCAGAATTGGTAGAATAGATGGTAGAAAAATTTCAGCTGATTCAGAAACACATGATAATAGCTCAGAGTAGGCAGAACAGTTATGTAGACAACAGGAGGAAGGATCTTTCTTTTGAGGTAGGTGATCATGTTTTTCTCAAAGTCACACTATGGAAAAGTGTGATGCGATTTGGTAAGAAAGGAAAGATGAGTCCAAGGTTCATTGGACCATATGAAATACTGGAGAGAGTTGGATCAGTTGCGTACCGGGTGGCTTTACCTCCGAGTTTATCTCAGGTACACAATGTTTTTCATGTTTCGATGCTGAGAAAGTATATGCCAGATCCATCTCATGTTTTGAGTCCAGAGGTAGTTCAGCTGCAAGAGAACCTATCTTATGAGGAACAACCGGTCCAGATTCTTGACCATAGAGAGAAAGTGTTACGGAATAAGGTGATTAATCAGGTAAAGGTTTTGTGGAAAAACCACATGATGGAAGAGGCAACATGGGAATCTGAAAATGCAATGAGGGATAAGTACCCCCATTTATTTGATAAGTAAATAAATTACGGGGACGCAATTTTTTAAAGGGGGGAAGGATGTAACATCCCAAGTAAGTAATGAATAATAGATATTTTTATCTATGTCTATTAATGATTAAGATACTGTTTTAGAGGTTTAAAATTAAAATAAATACAATCTTATGCATGGAATACACTAATATTCTTAAAAGATTGTTTTACTGCCTTTTGATGGAAAACCCTTTTTAAATCAATCTTTTGACAATTTTATAATCTATATTTGTCAAAATAAACATATTCATTATGATTGGTACATTGAAATTTACATTGGATAAATTTTTGGTATTTTTCTGACAATGTTCATTTTTTAATGAATAGTGAAAAATACTGCATTTTACATCAAAACTGCTTTTTCATTTAATTTAATTATATGGTTATATTATCCTTTTAAGTGGTCTTAAAGTGTAATCTGAATATATTTTTACCATTTAATCCAATGGTGGTCATTAGGATTAATTTCACTTTGTAATTGGTCATAAACTAATGCCAAACTTTTCATAGATATTGTTTCAAAAAAAACCCGCTATTTGTTTTGACAACAGGAATTATTTTTAAATAAATTATTGCAATTTATGTGTTTGGAATTTGGTAAAATGGATTACATATTTGGAATCAGAAGTTCCAAATTATGTAATCAATACTCTTTTGTTTTTGGACATTATAAATAGTAATGATGGTAATTATCTTTAATTATCTTGATTAATGAGTAATCAGGTAGTTAAAGATAATAAAATGATATCATAATAATACAAAAAGACCACAACATGTGTCCTAAGGCTACTGGTTGTCTCATGGCCGACCATGGGATGCCTTGTTCCAAACTTGGGGGCCCCATGGAATCACTTTTGTGAGAAAGTGACTTTTTATCTTTTTATTTTTAAAGAATGTTAAATGTGACAAAGAATGTATCACCTAAGTAAAATATTTTAATTTTGTATACATAAATGATATTTTGCACTATAAATATTCATTAGAAATCTAAAACGATTTCCTACATCATGATATTTTTTTATAATTTTTAGACATTAAATTTATTAAATTATTTATGACATCATGATGATGCAGCGATTACCTCATTAATAATGGATTTAAATAAAATGGAAAGATAATGTAAAATCTAAGACCTAAACATGTCCAAAACCTATTGGATGAGTGTATTTCTAACCCTTATCACCTTATCCTCGAAACACATCAATGTGGGACCATTAATATCCTAAATTCATTCTAAAATAATGTAACATTTCCTTACTTTCCAAGAGTGCCCCTCCTCTCCTCTTATAAAAGGCCCCCACCTCTACCTCCTTACCCACACTTCCAAAGCCTTTGGCTCGGACAACCCCTTCCCATTTTGTCTCTACACTTCCATTTCTTACTCCTTGAACCCTCACTTTGGGAATAAGTCTTCCCAAGAAATCCTTTGAGCTCAAACCAAAGGGAGTTACCCGATTTTAAGGTAATGTCTTCACTTGGGTCATTTTGTTTTATTTTTCTTCTCCAACCCCCTAAACACTTTTTATTCATTTCTTTTGTAACAAATCCAGTATCTTCAATATACTGGTATGTTTTTATAAGAAGTATTCGAACTACACTTACACACACCTACATCTAATGGTTAAAGAACATACTGTTTCCGTGGATGGCGAATTTATGCCTCCCGAAACGATGATTGTTCAACATTATTTTAACACCTTCAAAGGTAAGATGTCACTATATTTATATATGATATATAATATGTTTATGTTTTCCTTAAGATTCTGTATTTTTCATTTTGGGCATACCTTTATGGTTTCCATTATGGGTAAACGCGATATCTTCATTTAAGGAAGTGCGGACTACCACCCCCTCAAAGTGATTTGATTCGTTAAATACCATATGTGGGACATATAAAGGATGGAGTTATGATATTATATATGATATTATACTGAAATTATAATATACTTATATATCATTACGATTACATTCTATAAAATAGAAAATAGAAATGAAAGTAGCGTTCATGCGTACGTACGGCTTACCGTCTCCATGAACGGTGCATTTCATTTCTTACCTCTAAATGTTATATAATATTATAAATGCATGCATGTACTGGATATATATGATATATAAGATATCTACATCATGAATACCATTCTAGATATAATGGATACATGAACAACTTGTAATTATAAAGGGTTTATTTTTGACTCAAGTACCAATGATCGTTAAAACGACCGTTATTAACTTAAATAATTACATAGTGTTCATGACATGGCAATAAGTGATATAAAAGGAATAATGAAATTTAAAAAGGTTCTTAAACAAGTATAAATTAACTCAAGTTTATTATTCAGGAGATTAAAGAACGATCGAGTCAAGTCAGACCCGAGGTATGGGACTTCGTCTCAATCTCCTTTCATTGAGGCATATTTTGTTTTATACACAACCTTCTTTTATACGGTGTATAAACCCCTTTGACTTTTACGTTTATCCAAAAGGAATCTTTTTTATACGAATCGTTTTACTAAACTACAAAAGGGAATGTTTTTGTCGTATGTATGCGGCGACAACGACTTCTCCACCGCCGTGACCATTATTTGAGTTTCGGCTTCCTCTACAAGCCATACCTTTTTTTAAAAGTAAAATAAATACCATGTTTTACTTTTCTTTTATTTTGGTATTGAAAATGGTTTTCATAATGTTTTTATATCAATGTGTTGTATTGATATCTTTTGATTGAAAGGTGGAAATGTTATGTTTCCTTTATGCATGTTTTATGTGACACGATTATGTTGAGGTTCTTGGGAATTATTATGAAGATGGGTGGTTTCATGATAAACTAAGGGCGGGTTAGCCCGATAAAGTTGTCCAATTCATTGGGTAACGTGAAAGAGTGAAACGTTAAGGTTTCTCCGAAGAGATTTATGGAATATACTGTGATGGGTATTCCAAACGTAATCAAGAAGGTTACTCCCTACGTAAGAATGTTATGAATGCCTCAAGTTACCTTTATGTCTTATGATTTCTATGATTTATTCAGGATTTGATGTGGTATGTTAAAGTGCCTATGTTTTATGGGTAAAGTATGATTTCATTCTTATGTATATATGAACTTATGTTTCCTTTCCATATTTTTATAACCCATACTGAGCTTTTTATGCTCATCCCAAGTTTTTTTGAAATGTTTTTCACAGGTCAAGGGAAAGGTACATGATATGATGATAGTGTCCAAGAAGTGTCAAGAATGAATCTATGTTTTATTATAAATATTTTTCCGTTGATGGGAAAAATGAATTCTATCTTTATGAAACCACTTTGTTTATATGGAGAATGTAATGCATGTTTTATGATCTAATTCTCTAAAACTCTAAACCCGAAAAGATCCTCAATGTGTAATCTTGTAATAACTCAAGATTAAGTAAGGTTTAAGGCTGGGGACTTATAGGGGCCCACCCGAACCTAACCTCCCATGAGAGGTTATGGTGTGGGGACCACCCGAGGTTAAACCCCCCATTTAATTGAGGAAAACCACTCAACTCCCTCATAAATGAGGGAGAGCCTCTTGACATTATCAACCATTAATGGTGTCAACCCTCCCCCTTTAATTAATTGAGACAACTCATTTAATTAAATGATACAATTTGAATTTTAAACCCAACAAACTAAATAATAGATAATATATTATTTGGAGGGGATACCTATTCATTTTTTGGAAAAAGGTTAGCAAAGGAGTATTAGAGCTCTTGGAAGAAAACTCTCCAATGAAGAACGATTCCTCCACAAAGAATGCTTCCACTGGTGAAGAATGCTCTACCGAGGAATAACATCGACCTTGACTTTGACCATCTTCCTCAAAACTCCTTCCGATGTGAGACATCCTCGTTCGCGGCGAATCGAAATCCGTCTTTTCCCAATGGTTCGTCTTCTTCTCCGCGACCTCGTCGACGAACAAGCTAGGCATTTTATTTTAAGTATGATATTATTCATCGGATTCTTTCCTTCTAAAAAAAGAATGTGGACCAACTTATTATCAAGTTGATCCATGGATGTTTTTTCTTGCAGGTTGGGAATTTTTGTTAAATGAGGGATTATAAGAATTGATGTTTTTAAGATATCTTTTATGACGTTCTTTTCTTCATTCTTGTGAACCGTATGATACCACTCTAAATGCGGAGGGTGTGGGCCAAACTAACTTGGCCTGACCCACTGCTGATCTTCTTTGTGGTGTTCTTTGAAACGGTGACGAAGGAAATGGTCGCGCTACTTGCGGCCTCCGCGACCCACGCCGCCCCACGGCATTCCGATCGCCAGCTAAACCATGCCTCGCACCCCAGTCCCGAGCACACCAGTCACGCCGCAGTGTCATATGCGCCATCTTGACATCCACGCCACCCTGCCGGTTGTGCCCTTGTGCCACGAACGCTCTACCCCTGGCCGAACCGGATTCACCCTTACTACGCTTTGGGCAGAACCCTCCCCGCACCACCAGGACGAGCCGCCTACGCGGCACCCTCCGGGTCGAACCACCCTCGCGGCTGGCTGTGCTGGGCCCAGTGGGCCGGGCCGAACCCAATGGGATGGCCCGCTGGACAGGCCGGGCTAGACCCAATGAGTCGGTCTGATCAGGTCAGACCAGACATGGACCCACTATGACCCATTTGCGCTTCTTTGGGCCATATCTTTAGCAACGGACATCCATTTGAAAAACCTTCCTTGGCGGTGGAATTATTGGAGTGTGACGGTCCCTTAGAGTATACCCCACTGGAGTTTGGGGTATAGTTGAGATACGGTCAAGTTGGATTGTTCACGAATCCAACCGGGCCCCTGGGACTAGAAGGATAATAACTCACAGATCAGGCATTTGATTGACGCGTTGTTAGTTGCGTTAAGACCCCTTTGACATGGAGGACCTTTTGGATACTTATTCATGGGACTTCATCGCAGTTGGAGCATCGACCAGTAGCTTGTGGAGCGGATCTTCTGGAGATAAGAGAGCATTTGTGTAGAAACCTAGTAGCTGGTTGAGACTTGATGACTGTTGACTGATTGACTTGGAGTCACTCAACTAGCCTAGTGGGGAGAGACTGGTTGTGGAGGAAGACTCGCGGTGGAGGAGCGCTTGGTTGTGGTAGTTGACCCGCGGTACTCGACAGGAGGTGTAACTCGACAGGAAATGAGGGGGAGTTCCTGGTTGTGGCGGAACACCCATGGTGGGCAGCGCCTCTGTGTCGTGCAGTAGACCCATAGTACTCGACAGGAGAAGTACCTCAGCAGTCCAATGTTAGTGGGAAGTGCCTAGTTGTCGCGGTAGGCCCACTGTACTTGATAGAGGAGGAGTTATTCAGTAGTCGAGAGTTCAAAATGTTTTACCCCTAGAATAAATCCTAGTGTGAGCTGAGTCAGTAACTTTTGTGTTTTCCTCATTATTGAGATGGATTACTTGATAACTTAGGTATATGTATGGGCATATACATAAGTGGGGTTATCTGTTGATTTCATACTTTTTTGGTTTATCCTTGTTGGATTTTGTGAGACCTTGAGGGTCTCGGGGTTCCTACTGAGTATCATTATACTCACCCCTACACGGGTTATGCCCGCACCTCGTTGTGTTGGATGCAGACAAAGGACGGTGCTGACTGAGGCTGAGAGTACCAGGACCGGATGGTACCTGGAGGTAGACCATACGGTGTGATAGTACGCGGAGGAGACAGGCAGACGTGGAGTCCTGAGGAGGCGATCTGTACCTTCCCTTCAGGTAGGAACCCGGTGGATGATCCAACAGCTATTTTTCCTCTCTTTAGTTGTACTTGTACTTACTGTTCCTTGTACTTTACAGTTTGGCTTGTATTTCCAGCCCCTTTTACTTTAAACACTTTTTGTTATACAGTTTTACTGAGTGTTTCGTATCCATATGTGTGCTCTGTTGTGTTTGTTTAAAGTTTATAAAGACAATGCCTTCCCAGTTTTAGAGAATTACACCTTTGGTGATAGTATCCAGTCATTGGCCTTGGGAATTCGGTCTTGGGATAGTCACAGCATGGGCCCCGGGGGACGGTTCGTGACAAATTGGTATCAGATGAGTCGGTTCTACCACAGAACTTAGGACTCTGATCTTTTCTATGAAGTAATTGTGTTAAGGGTAATGAATGTG
Source organism: Viscum album (assembly GCA_963277665.1). Lineage (NCBI taxonomy): Eukaryota > Viridiplantae > Streptophyta > Magnoliopsida > Santalales > Viscaceae > Viscum > Viscum album. The sequence continues at coordinate 308,333,921 of OY728133.1, read as the reverse complement.
GTTTTCAGTTCATGGATTCCAGTGTTGGTGTGGTGGATGACGTATCCATACACCAGGACCCTGACTTCTGATTTCTAACTCAGTGCATGAAAACACTGATTGCGTGTGTGTTTTCAAAAGTTTTCTTTAAGTCAGCTCAACCAGTTCAACTCACCAGGTATTACTTTTGACCGTGTCGCATCTGTTTCTTTTAGGATGCTTCCAAATGGACGACCATCTAGAGTCTCAAGAGTTGTACGCACAGATAGCCCACTGAGTGATGAGGCATCGGTACAAAGGCCATTTTCTAGTGGAGGCACCAGTGGTACCTTTAACCGTTGGTCCACTGATGCCACCAGCCCCAATGGCAGACGGTGCACACCACATGAGCGTGTTTCACAAGTTCCAGTGCTAGAGGCCACCCAAGTTCAGGGGAGAGATGGACCCACAGGCGTCTGAGGATTTGATGGATGCTATGGTGAGAGTCTTCTGACTGGTAGGGACAATAGCAGACCTCAAGGTGATACTTGCTTCCATCCTTCTACAGGCAGCAGCGGGCAGATGGTGGAGCTTGATGCTCCAGTTTCATGACGAGATGACGCTTCTCTAAGTATACTTCGAGAGCCTGTTTTGAGCAGAGTTTGTTCCAGCAGCTCTTCGCGCTGTGCTCATTCAAGAGATACTTCATCTACAGCATTGCAACATGATTGTATCTCAGTACTCAGTGAGGATCACAAACCTCTCATGCTACTCCACAAATATGGTGCGGGGCCCATTCTTCAGGGCCCAAACCTTCGAGAAGGGACTCAGATGGGAGAACAAGGCTTCGGTGATCTCACTCAGCATCCTGACGCAGGTGGGGGTGTTAGAGAGAGCCCTCTTGGTGGAGATTTTCCTTAATGAGCAGTCTCCAGCAACGAGATCCACCACCAATCGACTTGTAGCAGAGTATTCTACAGAAAGCAGTAGACAGGTGTCGCAGAGGTCCAAGAGGACCAAAACTACAGGTGGAAGACCTCATGACTTAGGGTCAGTTGTGCGGGGCACAGGAGACAGATCCAAACATGCCAGGAGAGGGCAGTGTTACGCATGCTGTGGGTAGGGTCACATGGCTCGTGACTGCCCGACCCACCGTTTGGATGATGATAAGATAGTTAAAGGACCACCCAGGCAGAGATAGAGATTCGATCGAGATGATCCATAGGTAGTAGAGGAACGTGGAAGAGGAGTTGGCTATACAGCTGGTGGTGGACAACGATTCTAGGTGTTACCGCTTCCACCATCAGGAGGTCCACCCCGACTGCAGGGAGCAGGAGGACAGGGGAGATCTCAGCTCCAGGAAGTCGAGTCCTACGATCACGGTTCTTCGGATATGATATGAGGTACAATCTGTGACTACTCCACCTTAGCTTCAATACTTATAGACACAGGTGCCAGTCACTCTTTCATTTCCACTGCCCTCGTTCGGAGCTCGGAGATTCTGACAGAGTCGTTGGCTCTATCCTTATGGCTATAGACTCCTACGGGAGAGGATTTGACGATTATGCACTAGTTCCGGAAGTGTGAGCTTACTATATGAGGTGAGAGCTTCAGTTGGGATCTCCTAGTAGCAGCGTTGAGGCCTTACGAAGTCATATTTGGTATGTACTGGTTATCTACAATCCATGCTCATATTGACTATATTAGGAGAAAATTTTGGTGTGTCCACATGGATGAGACCAGGTTTAACTTCATCGGTGAGAAGGGAGCCTTTTCAACACAGGATGAGCTTACTCGGAGGAGAGTACAGCCGATCACTCATCAGTTGTCTAGCCTTACCCTCAGATCAGTTTATGTAAAGAGTCTGAGCCATCTTGTAGTGGTGGACCAGTACGCGGATGTCTTCCCTGATGATGTTCCAGGTATAACCCCTCACTGAGAGGTATACTTTTACATTGATTTGTACCTTGGGATGGCACTGATATCTACACTAGTATATCAGATGGCTCCCATGGAGCTTCATGAGCTACGGGTACAGCTAGAGGACTTGTAGTTGAAGGGGTTCATTCGGCCCAGTCTTTCACCTTTGACAGCCCTGATTCTGATCACCAATAAGGCATATGGGAGCTTGAGGCTTTGTGATTACTATCAGCGCTTGAACCAGGTCACTGTGAAAAACAAGTACCCACTCCCGAGGATTGAAGACTGCTTTGATTAGATGAAGGGAGCATGATGGTTCTCAAAGATAGAACTCAGATCAGGCTATCACCAGCTTAGAGTTTGAGATGAGGATGTGCAGAAGACGGACTTCAGATGTCGGTATGGCCACTATGAGTTCTTGTTTATGCCATTTGGTGTATCCAATGCTCTAGCGGTGTTCATGGGACTCATGAACTGGGTCTTTCGTCCATACCTCGATTACTTTTTCGTAATCTTCATCGATGACATTTTGATCTACTCGACAACTAAGGAGGAGCGTGCCTATCATTTACAAGTAGTGCTGGACACACTTCGAGAGCACTAGATTTATGGAAATATCTCAAAGTTTCAGTTCTAGATCCAAGAGGTTCAATTTTTGGGACATGTCATCTCAGAGGCTGGAGTTGTAGTGGATCTAGTGAAGATTGAGGTAGTACTTTCTTGGGATCCACCCAGGAGTGTGACGAAGGTATGGAGTTTTCTGGGTTTGGATGGTTATTATCGGAGGTTTGTACCAGACTTCTCCAGAGTTGCAGCACCACTATCAGCCTTTACAAAGAAGGGGAAACCCTTTATGTGGTCATAGAGATGCCAGCAGAGCTTTCCGAAGCTGAGGTAGAGGCTGAATAGTGACCCCATCTTGAGGATTCCAGAGGAAGTCGTAGGGTACATAGTTTACTGCAATGCATCAGGGACCAGAGTCAGATGTTTCCTAATGCAGGAGTGAGCAGTGATCGCATATGGTTCATGACAGCTGAGACAACATGAGAAGAACTATGCTACCCATGACATGGAGTTAGCAGCAGTGGTCTTTTCCTTGAAGATGTGGTGACGCTATCTGATGGGAGAACGTTTTACCGTGTACTCTAATCACAGGAGTCTCAGGTATGTATTCTCTAATAAGGACCTGAACTTGAGACAACGACATTGGCTTGAGTTTCTCTAGGACTATGACTTCAAGATAGTATATACTTTTGGGAAGGGGAACGTGGTTGCAGATGCACTAAGAAGGAGATCTGGTATACAGCTGCTAGGTGAGGTGACCGAGCAGTTGGCCTCTTTGCAGATATCATTTGTGGATAGAGATGGAGCAGCTTTTCTTCAGCCTCTTACAGTCACTCCCCCGCTTCTTCAGCGAGTCCGGGAGACACAGCATGGGGACACTGAATACGAGATGCGACGTGCTCAGATATCCATAGGGCAAGCACCTAATGGATTTTCTGAAGGAGGGGACCATGTCATCCTCTTCAGAGGATATACCATGGTATCAATGTCACTTTAGGAGGAAGTGTTGAGGGATTTCCACACATCCCCTCTATCGGTACTTCCAAGAGTGGAGAAGATGTACCAGGATCTCCGACGATAGAACTGGTGGTTGAGAATGAAGAAAGCAGTCGCAGATTTTGTCTCTCGATGCCTCACTTGTCAGCAAGTAAAGGCAGAGCATCAGGTACCAGCAGGCTTGGTTCAGCCTTTAAAGGTCCCAAAGTGTAAGAGGGATATGATATCTATGGACTTCGTGATGGGTCATCCACATACATCCAGGGGAAATGACTCGATTTGGGTGATCGTCGATCAACTCACCAAGTCAGCCCACTTCCAACTGATCAGAGAGTAGGGTTTAGTATAGGGATTGGGGCTCCTCTATGTGCAAGAGATTGTGCGGCTACTTAGAGTGCCTTTGAATATTTTCTCCGATCGTGATACGTGTTTCACTTCTCGACTATGGAAGTATTTGCAGGAGGCTTTCGGGAAACAGCTTCATTTGAGCACCGCCTTCCATCCGTAAATGGATGGCCAGACTGAGGGGACCATTCAGACCCTAGAGGACATGTTGCGGGCTTTTTTCCTCAACTTTGGTAGTATCTGGGAGGATCACTTACCTTTAGTGGAGTTTTCATAAAACAACAACTATCACTCCACCTTTAGGATGGAACCTTTTGAGACGTTATACGAGCGACCTTGTAGATCACCTTTCTACTGGACAGACCCAGGGGAGTCAGCACTAGTGGGACCAGAGTTTGTACAGGCTACCACAGAGAAGGTGTAGATCATCCAGGAGTAGATGAAGACAACAAAGAGCAGTCAGAAGTCGTATGCTGATAGGAGGCAGAGACCTCTCGAGTTTGAGGATGGAGACCACGTCTTTCTACGGGTCTCACCCTGACAAGGTATACAGAGATTTGGTTGAGGTGGAAAGTTATCTCTGAGATTCATTAGACCTTTCTATGTACTCATCAGATTTGGTGAGTTATCTTACCACTTAGCTCTTCCACCTCAGTTTCACCGGGTGCATGACGTCTTCCACTTATCCTAGCTGAGGAGATACATGAACAACCCTTCCCACATCATTGACCATAGTGAGCTGGACGTCAACGATGGGGAGACTTTTACGGAGGTTCCAGTAGAAATTAAGGATCGACATGAGCAATTCCTTCGTGGATGGTTGATACCTATAGTGCGCATTCATTAGCATCACGGGAACCTTCAGGAAATCACATGGGAGTGGGAGGCTCAGATGCGTGCTAGTACCCCCACTTGTTCCCACAGTTTGAGTTGTAGCTTATGGGGACGTAAAGACCTGAGGTGGGGAGAATGTAAAGACTCCAAATTTCCATGTAATTTTTTTTTAAATATATGGGAATTTTAAAAGTCCGCAAAATTTGATGGCATATGATTCTGAGGCCCAGTGTGCTCGCAATCAATTTCTGAAGTTTTGTTCGGGTACATTCAGTAAACATACGAGCAGGTTTTTCAAAAAATTTAATCGGTGCTCGGAATTGAAATCCAACAGCACTGTTGAACTTGCAGCACCGGTATTTTCATAATAATACTTTCACCTTAATGGCAGTTGGTCGTGGGTGAAAGTTAGTTTTTGGGTTTTTCATGGAAATAATAAAATAAAATAAATGCATGTTTTATTTTATTTTATCTATTATAACCACTCATTTGGAAGTTGGAGGTAGGGACCACCACACCATAACCTCCCATGAGAGGTTATGGTGGTGGGTCCCACCCGAACCTAACCTCCCACGAGAGGTTACGATGTGGGGACCACCCGGGACTAAACCCCCCATTTAGTTAAGGAAAACCACTCAACTCCCTCATAAATGAGGGTGAGCCTCTTGACCTCTTCTACCACTAATGGTGTCAAGACTCCCCCTTTAATTAAGTGATTCAACTCATTTAATTAAATGCTACAATTTTAATTTTAAACCCAACAAACTAAATAATAGATAATATATTATTTGGAGAGGTTACCTATTCATTTGTTGGAAAAAGGTTGGAAAAGGAGGATTAGAGCTCTTGGGAGAAAACTCTCCAATAAAGAACTCTTCCTCTATGAAGAACGCTTCCACCGGCGAAGAACACTCCACAGACGAAGAATTTTTACCTTGAATTCGACTATCTTCCTCGAAACTCCTTTTGACGTGAGATGTCCTCGTCCGCAGTGAATCGACGTCCGTCTTTTCCCAATGGTTCTTCTTCTTCCCCGTGACCCCATCGAAGAACAAGGTAGGGATTTTATTTTAAGTATGATATTATTCCTCTGATTATTTCCTTCTAAAACGAAGAACACGGACCAACTTATTATCAAGTTGATCTGCGGATGTTTTTCTGTGTGGGTTGGGAATTTTTGTTAAACGAGGGATTATGGGAATAGATGTTTTTAAGATATCTTCCATGATGTTATTTGCTTCATTCTTGTGAATCGTATTCTACCACTCTAAACGTGGAAGGTTTGGGAAAATCTAACATGGCCCGACCCCCCATCGATCTTCTTTATGGTTCTTCAAAATGGCGATGAAGGCGATGAAGGCAACGGTCGCACTACCTGGGGCCTCCGCGACCCGCGCCCTGTCCACGAGCACCTCGGTCACACCGCCCTGCCGGCTGCGCCCCGACGCCCCAGCCGCATTTCCCCTGGCCAAACTTTCCATGCCCTCATGGTGCTTCGGGCCAAACCGGCCTCACGCCACCAGGCCGAACCACCCTCGCAGCCTACTGGGAAGGGCCTAGCGGGCCAGGCCGAACCCAACGGGTTGGCCCGCCCAACGGGCTAGACCAAACCCAATGGGTCAGGCCGGGTCGGCCCAGACTGTGTTGGGCTAGGTCGGTCCGACCGGGATGGACCAGACCCGGGGCCACTACGGCCCATTTAAGCTTCTTTTGGCCATATCATTGGCACCGGACGTCCGTTTGAAGAACCGTCAGCAGAGCTGGAATTCTTGGAGCGTGATGGTCCCTTTGAGTATACCCCACTGGAGTTTGGGGTATAGTTGAGATACAGTCAGGTTGGATCATGCATGAATCTAACCGGGCCCCCGAGACTAGAAGGCTAATAACTCACAGACTGGGCGTCTGATTGATGCATCGTCTATTGCGTTGAGACCCCTTTGATATGGCGTACCTTTGGGATACTTCTTTGTAGGAATTCATAGCAGTTGGAGCATCTACCAGTAGTTTGTGGAGCGGATCTTCCGGAGACAAGCGAGCATTTGTGCGGGAACCTAGTAGCTGGCTGAGACTTGAAAACTGCTGACCGATTGACTCGGACTGACTCGACTAGCCCAGTGGTGACCACCTGGTTGTTGCGGTAGACCCACGGTGGAGGCTTTCTTGGTTTTGGCAGAAGACCCACAATACTCGATTGGAGGAGTACCTCTGCAGGCTATGAGGGGGAGTGTCTAGTTGTGGTGGTAGGCCCATGGTGGGAAGCGCCTCTGTGTGACATAACAGACCCACTATACTTGACAGGAGGAGTACCTCAGTAGTCCAATGTTAGTGGAAAATGCTTGGTTGTGGCGGCAGGCCCACTGTACTCGATAGATGAGGAGTTCTCCAGTAGCCGAGGGTTAAAAAAATTTTACCCCTAGAATAAATCCTGGTTTGAGCTGAGTCAGTAACTTTTGTGTTTCCCTCATGATTGAGATAGATTACTTTGTAACTTAGGTATATGTATGGGAATATACCTAAGTGGGTTTATCTATTGATTTCACACTTTGTGGTTTATCCTTGTTGGATTTTGTGAGACCTTGAGGATCTCGGGGTCCCTACTGAGTATCGTTATACCCACCCCTACACGGGCTATGCCCACACATCGTTGTGTTGGATGTAGACGACGGACAGTGCTGACTAAGGCTGAGAGTACGAGGACTAGACGGTACCTGGAGGTGGACCATATGGCGTGACGGTACGTGGAGGATACGGACGGACGTGGAGTGATGAGGAGGCAATCTATACCAACCCTTCAGGTAGGAACCCGGTAGATGACCTAGCAGCTATTTTTCCTTTCTTCAGTTGTACTTGTACTTCCAATTCCTTGTACTTTATAGTTAGGCTTGTATTTACAGCCCCTTTTACCTTCAGCACTATTTTTTTATACAGTTTTACTTAGTGTTTCATATCCAGTTGTGTGCTCTATTGTATTTGTTTACATTTTATAAAGGCAATGTCTTCCCAGTTTTAGGGAATTACGCCTTTGGTGCTAGTTGTCAGCCCCTAGCCTATGGAAGGTGGTCTTGGGGTTGTCACGGCACGGGCCCTGGGGGACGGGTCGTGACATTTTTATACTAAATTAAACTTTTGTATTTAAAACAAACACTTGGAATAATACGAGCCACATCATGAGTTAGATTAATGTGCATTCAATTACAACACATCAAAAATGAATTATGGACCTTTTTCTGATGTTTAAAAATGATACAAGATAATTTTATTAGTTTTGTCTTTGTGGTGTGTGTTTTAAATTAAATTTACACTTATATTTAATACATAACCTTTGAGTCATACCATACACATCATGTCTCAAATTGATGTGTGGCCATTTCTTACATGTGTTAAAAGAAATGTGGATTTTATTCCAAAATATTTAAAATAATTGGATCTCATTTTATTAGTTTTGGCTATGTGATATGTGTTTTAAACTTAAATGACACTTTTATAATGAAAAAATGAACTTTGATTCACTCCAAAAAACATTGTGTATCGTATTGATGTGTTTTTAATTTATATATATCACAAATGAATTATGGGTATTATTCTTAATGTTTGAAAACAATATGTATTGTTTATTTTGTTTAATCCATGTGATGCATTTTTTAATCTAAAATTAATCTTTTATATTGAAAACATACATCTTGAGTCATACTAGCCACATCATGTGCCAGATTGACATGCGGTCAATTCCTATACATCAAAAATGACTTATGCATAGGTATAATAAATTTGGAAAGAAATATGAGCTAATTTTATTAGTTTTAAAAATATTATGTATATTTTAAACTAAAATAAAACTTATTTTGAAAACATGCACTTTGATTCATACATGCCACATCATCTGTCGAATTGATGTGTAATCAGTACCTGCACATAACAAATGGATTATAGATATTTGTCCTAAATTTCTCAAACAATCCATGATTATTTTCTTATTTTTGATAATGTAACACTTGTTTTAAACTAAACTAACTCTTTTAATGTGAAAACACGTACTTTGAGTCATACAAGACACATCATGTGTTGGATTGACATGTGGTCAATTACACAAATGAATTATATATCATTTTAAAAAATTATGAATATAATCCAATATCATTTTCTTATTTTTGATAATATGACCCACATTTTAAAGTGAAATAACACTTTTATATAGAAAAGACACACTTATATTAATTCTATCCACATCATCTATCAGATTGACATATGGTCGATTCTGACATGACTCAAATAAATAAAGGATCATTATCTAAACTTTTGGGAAAAATATACTCTCATTTATAAGGTTTTTGAAAATATAACACATGTTTAAAACTAAATTACCTTATAGAGATCAACTAGCATCTAAAATTTTCAACTTTGAACCCATGTGGTGGAAGTTACTATAATAAGGCCATTACTCTTTTTATAAACTCATAAAAAGATTGAAATACAAAAAATAAAAATTTTGAGGCTAGGGTCATGGAAGTACCTTCCCTAAAAGTAGTTAATATGTATTTAAATTTTTGTATATAAGGATCCTTAACCAATTTCCATCCCGCTATTATCTTAGCTGTATCCTTAAAGTCTAATCTCATTGAGAAATATCTCAAATCATTTTTTCTTTGAAGTTTTTTCAAAAAAGAATTTTTCAGTTTCTACCAACTAATACTAACACCTAAAGGAAATTGGTGAACAGATGAGTTTTATTTTTGGAAAATTATTATCTAAAGTAGTATGATACTAATGTTTTACATTCTGAATGTATCTTTATGGTTATAGTCTGTACTAGGTCATAAAAATAAAAGGCAATCATCTATATTGAATTTTCAAAAACATTCTGATACCATGTACTCTCCTGACTCATCTCTAAAAATATTTACTTTATATTTTGAGTATATAGACTATTATAAGTCTTAGTAGAACTCATAAAATATATAAAAACAAATTATCAACAAATATTTTCTTTAAAATTGAAATTTGATTTGGAAATTGCATGTTTATGGATACTTTTTTTATTGTATATAATATCCTTTATAAATTTTCAAACATAATATCCACAATCATTATCATTATTTAGTTTCAAACACTAGAAATTTTGAAAAAAATAAGTAAATTTTGTTGAAATATGTTTTTATAGTTAAATATTGTTATATATACCTTAATTTTTTCCATTAGAAGTAATCCAATGGTTGTTTCATGTTCACTCACCAACCTCATACTAGGATTTTTTTGATATTTATATATCACCCTATCATAAAAAATTATTATTAAAACACAAACTAAAACTTATAATTTAACATTAATCAGTAAAATGTTGGATATGGTTCCTTGAAAATTCATAATAGACACCATTTTTGGTTGATTTATTGGAAATCCATTCTTTGGAACAAAAAAATAAACATTTAAAGTATACAAATTGATTGTTATTAGCAACCAATGATAAAAAACTGGGAATGAAAAAGGAAAAATATATCTTATATTATTATATTATTGAGTTTTACCCCTGTATTATTGAAATAAAGGAGAGTTTATCTTCTGTTATTTTATTTTCATATTTTATTCTTAGTTTATATTTGTTCATTTCAATTTATTTTTTTTCGAAAGAAATTTTTTCATAGAAATTATTGAGGGATTAATGAATCCAAATATTTCCTCATAGGGTCTTCCCTTTATATAGTAGTAATATGCACTTCTGTTTAAAATATGAATATTTATTTACTATAATGAACATAATATATCATTTTTTGGGGAAACATATAAGGACCCGGCCTTAAAACATTACATAATCTTGAATTAAATGAATAATTCACATTGAGGATCTTTTCAGGTTTAGAGTTTTAGAGAATTAGGGCATAATTATTACGTCTCAACAATTACAAAGTAGACACATCTACTCAGTTTCCATTTTTTCACAAAAATAAAAACTTTTGAACAAAAGATTCATGTCTAGTTCTATGTTTTAGACAGCATGACATTTCCTTGATCCCATCCTTGACCCTATTCCACTTTATGTCCTGTGAAACACATTTCAAAAACTTGGGATGAGCATAAAAAGCTCAGTAAGGGATACACAAAGAGAGAAAACATTAGATCATCAATATATACATATCATAAGCTTTTTTAAATACCTCGTGAAATCATAAGATTTGTGAAATACACATAGAAATCATAAGACATAAAGGTAACTTGAGGCATTCATAACATTCTTACATAGGTAGTAACCCTCATGGTTACGTTTGGAATACACATCACAGTATTCTCCCTAAATATCTTCAAAGAAACCTTAGTTTTTAATGCCTTTGCATTACCCAATGCATTGGAGAGATATCTCGAGCTCACCTGCCCTTACTTTATCACAGAACCACGCAACTTCATAAACAATTCCCAAGAACCATAACATAATCGTATCACATAAAACATGCATAAAGGAAACATCACATTTCCATATTTCAATCACAAGATATCAATACAACACATTGATATAATCAAAACATTATCAAAACCATTTTCAATACCAAAATACAAGAAAAGTAAAACATGGTATTTTTTTAAGTTATGTCTTTTAGAGGAAGCCGAAACTAAAATAATGGTCACGGAGGCGGAGAAGTCGTTGTCACCGCATACGTAAGACAAAAAGATTCCTTTTGTCATTTAGTAAAATTCTTCAGGTAAAAATATTCATTTTGAATGAAATTAAAAGTCAAAAGGGTTTTATACACAATATAAAATAAAGTCGTGTATAAATCAAAAGATACCTCAATGAAAAGAGATTGAGACGAAGTCCCGTATAAAGACGGTATCCTTAGATTAAGGATAAATCAATTAAATAATTATGAGTGGAAAATATAAATACACCCAATATAGGTGGATATTAAGTTTAAAACAATAATAGGTCATCCAAACAAATTCATAGTATGACATAATCAAGAAGTACAGGTTTAACCCAAAGAATTGAAATTGGGTTAAGAAGTTCCCTTACAAAAATTTGACAGCCTAACGGCGTCACTTTAAAATTTAGAAAATGATTTTATGAGAGATAAAAAGGGTATCTCATCACTTGTACATAAAATTTACAGTAATAAGGATATATAAGAACATATCCCAACTTTAAGAATATGTAAATTAGAAGACCTAAAAAAGGAAGTATTTTAAAAAGAGGAGGGTGAAAGGTTCCCTTACCGATTTGGGTAACTTTCGAGACGTACACCCCATGAAAGAAGGGTCATACAATGAAGATTTAAATAACCATAAATTTAAGTATATTAAACAAATAATACAATCATGGGCAGTACATACACCACGAAAAAGGAAATATTGGCAAATGTAGCATGAATCTCACGGGAATAAAAAGTGAGATAAAAACCCCTTACCTCATTGTAATCAATCGAGTCGTATGACCAAAAGATAATAAACAACAAATAAATCATATAATACCATGAGTATAAATAGATTCATGATAATATATAGGAAATGTTAGTACACAATACACCACATGCAACAAATAAGTGGCGAATAATGGAAATCTCACGGAATTAAAAGTGAGATAAGAAATCCCTTACCTCAAGTCTGAGTTGTCTTATTCGTTTATTTATATTATTGAATAATAAAATTATTTCAATTTATAATTTATTACATAATTACTTTAATGTTTATTATTCAATTCATATCACATGTTATCATGTTATAATAATTAGTTAATTATGTGAGTTCATATTATACGTTTTGTCGATGTTTGGTACATGAGTCAACAATGAACTTGTTTGAAGAGAATTGTCCATGTAGTTATAATTAAATCATCTTTGGAATGGTATTAATGATTTAAATATCATATATATCCAGTATATATGTATTTAATAATATTCCATAATGTTTGGAGATAAGAAATAAAATGTACCGTTCATGGATATGGTAGGTCGTACGTACGCATGAACGCTACTTTCATTTTTTTTGTCATATTAATGGAAATTAAAACTAAAGTAGATATAGATATATTATTATTCCAGTATAATATATATGTTATATAGGTAACATAAGTTCATTAATTACATTATTTATAAATTCCATGTTTGGCATTAACGAGTCACATCACTTGAGGGGGCGGTAGTCCACACTTCCTCATATGACATTATCGCATTTTCACAACATGCAAAGAATAAAGGTATGTTTTAAATATAAAATAAAAAGGAATATAGAGGACATAAATGTAATATATATCATATATAAATATAGTTCTATCATAATGGCCACCATGAAAGGTGTTAAAAGAAGATTTAACAATCCTCGTTTCGTGAGGTAGTAATTCGTCACCCACTGAAATAGTATGTTATTTAACCATTAGACGGGGGTGTGTGTAAGTGTAGGTATAATCCTTACAATAACAACATCATAGTATATTGAGGATACTGTCGTTATTATGGTATCAAATAATAAGAAGATATTGGTGATTGAAGAAGTAAAATAAAAGAAAGAAACTCGAGAGAAGACATTCCCTCTAAATCGGGTAACTCTTTTTGATTTGATCCAAAGGCTTCTTTGGAAAGCCTTATTCCCAAAGTGAGGCTTCTAGGAGTGAGATAGGGATGTGGAGAGATAATATGAATAGAGTTTGGACGATCCAAGGGCTTGAGAGGTGTGGGTAAGGGGGTAGAGGTGGGGGCCTTTTATAAGAGGGAGGGGGTCACTTTTTGAAAGTCTTGAAATGTTACTTTATTATAAAATGGTTTTCAGATTTTAAAGGTCCCACAATGATATATTTCTAGGATAAGGTGAAAAGGGTTCAAAATCCACCCATCCAATATGTTTTAGACAAATTTAAGTCTTATATTTTACCTTATCTTTTCATTTTATTTAAATCGTTTATTAATTAGGTAATCACTGCATCATCATGGTGTAATAAATAAATTTATTTATTTAATGACTAAAAATTATAAAAAAAATACCATGATGTAGGAAATATTTTTATCTTTAAAATTACTATTTATAGTCGAAGATATCATTTATGTAAACAAAATTAAAAAAATTTACTTAGGATATACAAACCTTTGTTATATTTCTCTTCTTTTAAAAAAATAATGTCATAAATGTCACTATTACACCCATGTGACTCCATGGGACCTCAAGTTCGGTAAAAAGATTTCCATGGTCGTACATGACTCAAACAAGAGGATTTGAACACAGGTTGGGGTCATTTTATATTATTATGATATTATTTTATTACCCTTAACTACCCGATTACTAATTAATCACGATAATTAAAGATAATTACCATCATTACTATTCATAATGTCCAAAAACAAAAGAGTCTTAATTACATAATTTGGAACTTCTGATTAAAAATATGGAATCCATTTTACCAAATTCCAAACACAGAAATTTCAGTAATTAATTTAAAAATAATTCTCGTTGTCACAACTAAAGACGGATTTTTAAGAAGTAAGAATTTATCAAAAGATTGACTTGTTTTTACGTCCAATTGAAAAGTGAAATTACATCCAATGAACAAAATTGTATTAAGTGATAAAAAAATAATTCAATTATAATTTAAAACCAATTAAAAGGTCCATACAACTGTATAATTAAATTACATTAAAAAGCAGTTTTGAAGTAAAATGCAGTATTTTTCACTATTCATTAAAAATAAACATTTGTCAGAAAAATACCAAAAAATTATCCAAAGTAAATTTGATATTACAAATTAAAAAATGATGTCAATTTTAACAAATTAAAAACATATAAGTTGCATTAATTAATTTTATAATTAATTCCCATTGTCAAAACAAAAAGCGTGTTTTTATGAAACAATATCTGTCAAAAGATTGACACATGTTTATGTCTAATTTCAAAGTGAAATTAATTCCAATGACCACAATTGGATTAAATGGTAAAAATATATTTCAACTAAACTTTAAACACAATTAGAAAGATAATCTAACCATACAAATAAATTATATTAAAAGGAGGTTTTCAATTAAAATACAGCATTTTCACTATTCATTAAAAAATGAACTTTATCGGAAAAAAAACAAAAAATTACACAATGTAAATTTTTATGTCCCGATTATAAATAAGGATTTTATTTTTTCAAATATAACATATAAAATTGACTAATGGTAGTTTTAAAATAAGTTTTCCCATCAAAAGGTTGTTAATCGACTTTTTAAAGAACATTAGAATATTTATGCTTAAAATCGAATTCTTTTCTTATTTTAAGCCTCTAAATTTTATTGGATAAATGTAAAAATATTTAACATACATATATATTCATTTTTTAGTTAGTTGTATTCATTCCTTTCATTACAACGGCTGGGTGTTAACTACCATTTAATAAAATATTATTATATTATTAGTGTGCAACGTAAGATTTCAAAGAAACTCGTTGTTGTGTACTGGGTACGCCATAGAACATAGCATTCCCTTTAAAGTAATATTAAAATTTTATTCACAAATATTAATAAATATGAAAATGTCATATTCATTATTTACCCAGGATGTTACATCCTTCCCCCATTTTGGGAATTGCGTCCTCGCAATTTTAAAATTGGGCTCGAAAACATAATTGAAAGCCCCACATTGGAAAAAGAGTAAATTAAACTATCACTTTAAAAGAGAGAAAGAAAAATACAAAGGTCACCCAAGACAACAGATACTAGGATTCCTTGAAAACATGGATATGGAAGAGAAAACAAAGGGTCCAGTTCTGATGGAGAGTGATAGAAAACATGTTTAGGAGAAATTTAACCACCAGAAAATCACAAACTTGTGACGGGTTAAACGGTATATGATTCCCTAGTAGGAAAATTTATCAGAAAAAGTTTTTATTTTAAGTTAATTTTCATTGAGGAATTTATTTATGAGCTCAATTAAATCATAATGAAACATACTTACTTGTCATGTAGACTTTCATCTTTTACTAGATTTCTTACAAAGCTCATATTTTCTCCAAAAGAAGAGTATTTAGGATGAATTTTTCACCTTAAGAGCGCTATAATCAACTTCTTGAGAATCACCTAATCCAAAAAAGATGAACTATATATTTCCCATATCTTTATACTTTAACCAAAACCAAATTGTTAGTACAAGATTAGATAATCCCCAAAAATGATAATCTTTTACAAAAAAGAAAAACTACTCTTAATCTCCAAAATTTAACAAAAATAACCCAAGGTTCAAGAGAGACCATTAAATAAACATTTGTCCATAAAATTATTCAAAGTAATCCAAACTAAGATTGAAACCCAAATCTATGAAGGATTTAATCACATATTCTTCTAAGGTAAATCTTAATATTTATCTCCAAATAACATCAGTTACTCTTAAAGTATCATACTGAAAAGTAATTAACCTAATCAGATATCCTCTATGATAGGTTAATCATTTCCCAAAAACCAACTTATTCCAGATTCATAAGATCATATAACTAAAAATAATTAGTCTTACTAACTAAGGACTTCACGTAGTCCAGTGGTAGGCGATAAATACCAGTCGCACTTTGGTTGTGGGTTCGATTCCCACAGCTTTGTCTGATGTGACGGGTTGCCACACGGTTTGCGTGTTTTCCCTTTTTAAAAACTACATAATTTTATAATATTCCCAAAAAGAGATAAATTCATCAAAAATAACCATAACATATTTTAACCACAAAGGTTATCTAATAACTTTCGTTTTGCATCCCAAAATGTATTAACCGGTAATTACCTCAAATTCAAGGATCATATAAACCAAATTGGTTCTTTATAACTATATCCACAAAAGAAAAGATAATTATTCCTTGAATAAAATTTTCATATATCAAACATCAGGGTTACACATACTTTAAAAAATATTCTAATGTAATCCCATCATCAAAATAGCCTTAATACTTTTAAGAATTTCACCATCCTAAAATCTACCATAACTCTTGAATCCCTTATATGTTGACTTATTACTCATTCAACATTCTTCATGATCCATTAACTATTCCTTTCCAACTTATTCTTAAATAATTCTTTCCTACAAAAAAACATGAATTATATCCTAAGATTTCAATAATAGGAAAACATATGTTAAGAAATAATTCATACCTTTCATTGGTCATTGTTAGTTTCTTCAACCTCAATCGGAATGGAATTTGGCATTGGTAAACGAATATTTGTACAATCCTAGTGATCCCATTCCCAAAACTTCTTCGTAGGACATATTTTTGAATAATGACCATGCACACCATATTTAAAACATTCAATTGATCCTTCAGAAAGAACTTATTTCCCTTTCCCAGAGTCAAATGGATTCTTCCTTTTTCCATGGTAGGTTCTTGCTTTATGAACTTCATTTCCACATCTATATCATCTTTATATCCCTTTGAAACATTTTCCTAGGTGTTTCTTTACACATCTTTGACACATAGGTTTTTGAACACACATACCTTTATGATTATTACCTGAACTTCCGTAGGTATTTGTTTCTCGCATATATGATGCCTTATAAAAAATCACTATGGTTTAAGTGGTCAATCATGACTCCAAATAGTTGTTTGAGAATAACCACAAGAGTTCTCATTGCAGCTCCCATATCATTCAGTTGCTCGATCATAAAATTGTCATAGTTTTCTTCACATCCACGATTACTTTGGTGCCTGCTAGATCCATCCATTTACTAAAATCAAAAATTTAAATGTGTGTATATTAGTAAAATAATCATATAATACTAATGTATAATTATTCATGTTATATTAAACGCATTCACTTTATCTAAAAACTATGACTCTTTCTGAAATCCTAACCATTATGGTAATGTCACTTGTGCTTAAAAAATACCCTAACCTCTAAAGTTATCTAAACCGACCTCTGATACCAACTATAAGGACCAGGCCTTAAAAAATTACATAATCCTAAATTAAATGAATAATTCACATTGAGGATCTTTTCAGGTTTAGAGTTTTAGAGAATTAGGAAAAAAATACTACATCACAATGATTAAAAAGTAGACACATCTACTCAGTTTCCATTTTTTCACAAAATAAAAACTCGTGAACAAAAGAGCCATGTCTAGTTCCATTTTTTAGACAGCATGACATTTCCTTGATCCCATCCTTGACCCTATTCCACTTTATGTCCTATGAAACACATCTCAAAAACTTGGGATGAGCATAGAAAGCTCAGTAAGGGACACACAAAGAGAGAAAACATTAGACCATCAATATATACATATCATAATATTTTTAACATACCTCATGAAATCATAAGATTTTTGAAATACACATATAATTCATAAGACATAAATGTAACTTGATGCATTCATAACATTCTCACGTAGGGAGTAACCCTCATGGTTACATTTTGAATACCCATCACAGTATATTCCCTAAATCTCTTCGAATAAACCTTAGTGTTCTACTTTTTTACATTAACCAATGAATTGAAGATCTATCTCAGGCTCACCCTCCCTTAGTTTATCATAGAAGCACCCAACTTCATAAACAATGCCCAAGAACCATAACATAATCATATCACATAAAACATGCATAAAGGAAACAAAACATTTCCACATTTCAATCACAAGATATCAATACAACACATTGATATAATCAAAAAATTATCAAAAACATTTTAAATACCAAAATAAAATAAAATTAAAACCTGGTATTTATTTTTCTTTTAAAAAAATTTATGGCTTGTAGAGGAAGCCGAAACTCAAATAATTGTCACGGCGGCGGAGAAGTCGTTGTCTCTGCATATGTAAGACAAAAACATTCCTTTTGTCGTTTAGTAAAACGCTTCGTGTAAAAATATTCATTTTTAATGAAATTAAAAGTCAAAAGGGTTTTATACACCGTATAAAATTAAGTCGTGTATAAATCAAAAGATGCCTCAATGAAAGGAGATTGAGACGAAGTCCTGTATAAATATGGTATCCTTAGATAAAGGATAAATCAATTACATAATTATGTGTGACAAATATAAATACAGCCAATATAAGTGGATATTAATTCTACAACAATCAGAGATCATCCACACATATTCATAGTATGATATAATCAAGAAGTAGAGGTTTAACCCAAATAATTGAAATTCGGTTAAGAAGTTCCTTTATAGAAATTCGACAGCCTAACGGCATCACTTTAAAATTTAGAAAATGAGTTGATGAGAGATAAAAAGGGTATCTCATCACTTGGACATAAAATTTATAGCAATGAGGATATATAAAAACATATCCCAACATTAAGAAGATGTAAATTAAAAGTCTTAAAAAAGAAGTCTTTTAAAAAGAGGAGGGTGAAAGGTTTCCTTACCGATTTGGGTAACTTTCGATACATACACCTAATGAAAGAAGGTTCATACAATGAAGATGTAAATACCCATAAATTAAATCATATTATGCAAATAATACAATCATGGGCAGTACATACACCACACAAAAGGAAATAGTGGAAAATATAGCATGAATCTCATGGGAATAAGAAGTGAGATAAAAACCCCTTACATCGTTGTAATCAATCGAGTCGTATGACCAAAAGATAATAAACACCAAATGAATCACATAATAAAATTAATATAAATAGAATCATGATAATATATATTAAATGGTAGTATACAATACACCACATGCAACAAATAAGTGGCGAACAATGGAAATCTCACGGAATAAAAGTGAGATAAGAAATCCCTTACCTCAAGTCCAAGTTGTCTTGTTCGCTTCTTTAAATTCCTGAATAATAAACTTAAGTAAATTTATAATTGATTAAGGATTTAATTTAAAGTTTATTATTCAATTCATATCACATTTTATCATGTTATAATAATTAGTTAATTATGTGAGTTCATATCATACGTTTTGTCGATGTTCGGTACATGAGTCAACAATGAACTTGTTTGAAGAGAATTGTCCATGTAGTTATAAGTTTATTGTCTCTAGAATGGTGTTCATGATTTAAATATCATATATATCTAGTATATATGTAATTAATAATATTACATAATGTTTTTAGATAAGAAATGAAATATACCGTTCATGGAGACGGTAGGCCGTACGTATGCATGAACGCTACTTTCATTTTTTTGTCATATTAATGGACTATAAAACTAAATTAGAAATAGATTTATTATAATTCCAGTATAATATATATGTTATATAGGTAACATAAGTTCATTAATTATATTATTTATAAATTCCATGTTTGGAATGAATGAGTCACATCACTTGAGGGGGCGGTATGTAAAGACCCGTAAAATTCAAGGGAAATTTTTTTCTTAATTTTCATCGGAATTTTACAAGAACACAGTTTCTGACGGCACATGATTCCGAGGCCCGGTGTTCCCAGAATCATTTTCCGAAGTTTGGCTCGGGTACGTTCAGTGAACGGACGAGCAGGTTTTTCTAACTTTTAAATCGGTGCTTGGAATCGAATTCTGACGGCACCGATGGAATCGCAGCGCCGGTATTTTCTTAGAAACGCCTCTTCCGGAGTTGCGTTTTCTCGGGTGTGGTTTTTAATTTTTTGGGCTTAAAGTTAAGAAATAAAATAATTGGTACGACAAACTTTATTTTATTTCACTTAAATCCACTTAAAAGCCACTTTAAGCTGCTTAAGCTGAGGTGAAGAGGATAGGGTAGAACCCGAAATATCCTACCCTCCTGGTAGGATATTTGTGAGGTGGGGCCCGCACGAGCCCCACCGTTTCTTTTCCGCTAAGTAACGCACCCGCGAAAACCCGTCATTATGAAAGTCAACTGATGCATTTTCTTAAATTCTTAACGCACCAATTAATTGGGCGGTTAACTTCATTAAATTAATTCTATGAATTAATTTAATCGTTTTTTAACCTGTTTACAATCCGTTGGTGTAATAATAAAATAAGACCAACGCACGACTTCTTGAGGATTTCTCATTGAGAGGTTTTTGAAAAATTTTGTTCCTTCATCCTCCTTTGTGAATAATGCGAAGAACTCAAAGAACGCCGTCACCCTCGGAGACTGACGACGCTTCTTCCGAGACGTTCTTCCCCACAACGATCTCCGATCACCAACTGCTTGAGGTAGGATATTTTGGGTTTCTTCTTTTAAATCTCTTTGTGGGTTATAACAACATCATGGATTTAATTAATATAATTAAATCTACATGTTCTTGAACCTCGGAGTTCGACGACACGACGCCCTTCCATGACTCGACGGTCCCCTCCTTCCGCGGCGATCAATTCCGCGAAGAACGCACGTGTGACGACTTGACGAGGTAGGGGTTTTGTTTGTGAAATGAATTTATTTTAGTGGTTGTTTCCTCCTAAAAACAAAGAACCTGAATCAAGTGCAATTTTAATAATTTTAAAATTGTATATTGTTTTGTTTTCCATGTGTGGATTATTTTCTTCCCGATTGTTATCACCTAACGCGGATGGTGCGGGCCAAACAAACATGGCCCGACAACCCTCCGAAGTTCTTCATTGATGCGCGGATTGGCAGGCGATGACAAATCATGCTGCAGGGGTGATTCGTTGATTCCGCAGTGAAGAACGGGACCCGGGAAGAGCTACGACGTAGACGAGAGTGGAATCGGACCACCGGAGCAACTTTGGTGGCCCGCGGAAACCACCGGCGGCGCGGGTCGCCGGCGCGGCGGCGCTGCCGGACAGAGCCGCTGCGGCAGAAGCCGCGGCGGCGGCGGCACCAGCGGACTCGCGGCCGCACGGGTCCGGCGCACACGGGACGCGGCAATGCCGCGTCCACTGACCAAGGGCGGCCCCCGCAGGTGGGGGGCGGTGTTCACACGCAGGGGTAGCGCGTCCCCGCCCCCGGACTCCGCTCGTTCGGCCAAGCTGAGCCGGGCCGAGCCGACCCGCCAGCCGGGTCACGCCCAACTGGGTCGGACTCGAACCCATGTCAGGTTGACCCAGTTCAGGCCGACCCAAGGGGGGGGGGGGGGGTCGGGCCGGGTCGGGCCGGGCCCAGACCCCCCGTCTTCGGACCGTTTTCGGTCTTTTACCCGTATCTTGAGCTACAGGCCTCTGAACGACGCGCCGTCAGCGGCGATGCGATCCTTGGATCGAGACGGTCGTTTCGGTATATCACACTCAAGGTTTCGGAATACTTTGGGTTCATCCGGGTTGGTTCGTACACGAAACCAACCGGGCCCTCGGAGCGGAAACGCTCATATCTTGAGCTTCGGACGTCCGATCGATGTGCCGTCGACTTTGTTGAATTCCTCTAAGTGAGATGGATCTTTTGGCATATTCCGCCCGAGGTTTGGACGTAGGTGGAGTACAGTCGGGTTGGTTTTGCCTTAAAAACCAACCGGGCCCCTGTGACGAAAAAGCCAATAACTCTCAGACCGGGCGTCCGATTGACGCGTCTGCGACATTGAGTTCCTGTTGACGATACGGAACTTTTGGATACATCAACTCTGGACTATGTGTCAGTTGATGTATCAGACTCTCGGCTCGTGGAGCGGACCCTCCCGAATGAGCTTGCTGTGTGCGGGAACCCTAGAGCTGGTTGTGACTGCTACTGTGACGACGACGACTGTGCAGAGATCCTCAGTGGATTCGACGGGGACGACTACAGCACTCAGTGATCCTTTATGGGTTAGTGCTACCGATCCTATGTGGGTCCGATCTTGTGTGGGTCAGCGCTCAGCGGTCCTATGTGGGCCAACGCCTATAGGTCCTGTGTAGGCCCGATCCTTTGTGGATCTTTGTGGGGGTTAGTTACCTATCGATCCTTTGTGGGTCAGATCCTTTGTGGGTCATTGTGGGGGTTAGTACCTATCGATCCTTTGTGGGTCCAACGACTTAGATGGATCGGTGATCATCTCTATCGTCATTCGAAGAAGTATACCTCTGTGAGCTGAAACTCTATTTTACTTTCCTTTGTGGATTGTGTTGTGTTATCCTGAGTGGATTTACGTTTTACTTTCCTTTGTGGATTGTGTTGAGCTATCCTGTGTGGATTTCACGTTTTTCTTTCCTGTGTGGACTGGGTTGTACTTGATCTCAGATGTTGGAGCCGAGCGAGAATTGATGACTTAGGTATATGTATGGGCATATACCTAAGAAGTGTCGGATGTTACTTCGTGATTGTATCTTTCCTTTGTGGTTTATCCTTTGTGGATATTCGGAGACCTTCGGGGGTCTCGGGGTCCCTACTGTGTAGCTTATACTCACCCCTGCACGGGCTATGCCCGCAATACGTTGTGTTGGTTGCAGACGACGGACAGCGCTGATCGTGGTGGAGGCTTGCGGAGCAGGACGGTACCTGGAGGTGGACCACTGGGCGGGACGTACTCGGAGCGGTCGGCTGGACCCGAGGAGCAGTGGAGGCTTTCTGTACCCACCCTTTAGGTGGGACTTCCAGTGAACGGCTCGACGTTGCGGCCTTACTTTTCAGTTGCTGTTTTTCCCATTTCAGTTGTACTTTATAGTTGGGCTTGTATTTCCGGCCCCCTTTACTTTTCGGCACTTACTGTTGTACCAGTTTTTACTTAGTGTTTACTTTTTCCACTTGCTTACTCTGTAGTGCTTGTTTAATTTACAAAGTCAATGCCTTCCCTTTTTACTGGGATTTATGCCTTGGTACTAGTCGCCAGCCCCTGGCCTATGGAAGGCGGGCTTGGTGTAGTCACGGCACGGGCCCCGAGGACGGGTCGTGACAAATTAGTATCAAAGGAGTTCGGTTCTACCACAGACTCTGATCTTTTTTCTATGTGAAGCAATAGTGTTTAGCGTATTGAGTGTGGTTATCAGTCCATGGAGTCCAATGTTGGTACGGCGGCCGACATATCCGTACACCAGGACCCTGACTTCTGATTTCCGACTTAATGCACGAAAACATTGATTGCATGTGTTTTTCAAGTTTTCTTTGTGATTACTTTGTATCAGCTCACCAGGTATACTTTTCTGACCATGGCACACCTGTTTCCTTTCAGGATGGCCACACGACGGCAGCCAGCTAGGGTTCCGAGAGTGGTACGTGACGACAGCACGCCAAGCGACGAGGCTTTGGTACAGGGCCCTTTGACAGCAGAGGCACTGGCGGTACCTCTACCCGTCGAGCCACCAATGCTTCCAGCACTAGCCGCTGACGATGTACGTCGCCTCAGTGCACTGCATGAGTTCCAGCGCCAGCGACCGCCCAGATTCCGCGGGGAGACGGACCCCTAGGCAGCCGAGGACTGGCTGGAGGCATTTGTTCGAGTTTTCAGACTAGTGAGGACACTAGCAGACCTCATGGTGATCCTCACAGTGAGCCTACTGCACACAGTAGCAGGACGATGGTGGAGCTTGATGCTCCAGGTGAATGATGAGGAATCTCTCCTCTGGACAGATTTTGAGGGCCTCTTCCGCTCAGAGTTCGTCCTGACCACCCTCCATGCGGTGCGCATCCAGGAGCTTCTTCAGCTGCGGCAGGGCATCTTGACGGTCGCCCAGTACTTGGCGAGATTTACCAATCTCTCGTGCTACTCGACCGACATGGTGCGGGACCCATTCTTCTAGGCCCGGACCTTTGATCATGGATTGAGACATGAGATCAGGGCATCGCTGATCTCCCTCAGCATTCCGACTCAGGCAGGAGTACTGGAGCGAGCTCTTTTGATCGAGAGCTTCTTTGCTGAGCCTTCATCAGCAGCGAGACCTACCGCAGAGTGGCAGGTAGCAGAGTCTTCCACAGCAGGTAGTTGATGGATGACTCAGGGGTCCAGGCAGACCAAACCCTCACGTAGACGGCCTTAGGAAACTGTCTCAGCAGTGCGGGGCACACAGCGCGGAGCCAGTCTTGCGAGAGGTAGGCAGTGCTACACTACGGCGGGCAGGGTCACATGGCTCGTGACTGCCCGACCCACCGTGCCGAGGAGCAGCAGAGAGTTTAGGGGCCACTCAGGGAGAGGCAGAGGGTCGACCGTGGCGGTCCGCAGGGAGGAGGCGGACGAGGCAGAGGATCTGGCCGAGAAGAAGGTGGTGGGCGACGCTTTGAGGCTCTACCACCACTACCACCAGGAGGTCCACCTCGACCACAGGGAGCTGGCGGGCAGAGACAGACACAGCTCCAGGCAGCGGAGGCCTACGACCATGGCACGCCCGAGATGATTCGAGGTACGATCTGTGTCTATTACACCCTTGTTGCAGTTCTTATAGACACAGGAGTGAGTCACTCTTTCATAGCTGTTTCCCTTGTTCGGAGCTCAGAGATTCCGACAGAGCCGTTGGCTCGATCCTTACAGCTAGAGACTCTTACGGGATCAGACTCGACGATTACGCACTGGTGCCGGCAGTGTGAGCTTACTCTAGGAGGCGAGAGCTTCGGTTGGGATCTTCTTGTAGCAGCGTCGAGGCCTTACGACGTCATCTTGGGCATGGATTGGTTATCTACAGTCCATGCACATATTGACTGTATTAGGCGCAAGGTGCGATGTGTACACACTGACGGGAGTAGGTTCACCTTCATCGGAGAGAAGGGAGCCTTCGCAGTACAGGATGGACTTCCGCAGAGGAGAGGACAACCCATCACTCATCATTTGGCTAGCCTCATCCTAGGAGTTGTTGACGTGCGGAGTCCTAGTTTTCCTACAGTGGTGGATCAGTACGCAGACGTCTTTCCCGACGACGTTCCAGGGAAACCTCCTCGCAGAGAGGTAGACTTTCATATTGATCTGTACCCTGGGACAGCCCCGATATCCACTCCAGCATATCAGATGTCCCCCGCTGAGCTTAAAGACCTACGGGTACAGTTGGAGGACTTGCAGGGCAAGGGTTTCATCCGACCCAGTGTTTCACCCTGGGCTTCCTCGATATTGTTCGCCAAGAAGGCGGACGGGAGCTTGCGACTATGTGTCGACTATCATCGCCTGAACCAGGTGACAGTGAGGAACAAGTATCTGCTACTGAGGATTGATGAACTCTTCGATCAGCTCAAGGGAGCACGGTGGTTCTTGAAGATAGACCTCAGGTCAGGCTATCATCAGCTCAGAGTTCGAGACGAGGACGTGCAGAAGACGGCCTTCAGATGTCGGTAAGGCCACTATGAGTTCTTGGTTATGCCATTCGGCATAACCAATGCTCCAGAAGTGTTCATGGGCCTCATGAACAGGATCTTCTAGCCATACCTCGATCGATTTGGCGTAGTCTTCATCGACGACATTTTGATATACTCGACGACTGAGGAGGAGCACGCCTACCACTTACGTGTTGTACTAGACACACTCCGAGAGAACCAGCTTTATGGAAAGCTCTAGAAGTGTCAGTTCTGGATACGTGAGGTCCACTTCTTGGGGCACGTCATCTCTGAGGCGGGAGTTGTAGTGGATCCTGTGAAGATCGAGGCAGTGCTAGCTTGGGAGCCACCCAAGAGCGCGATAGAGGTGTAGAGTTTCTTGGGACTAGATGGATAATACCAGAGATTCGTGCTAGACTTCTCCAGAGTTGTGGCACCACTCTCAGATTTGACGAAGAAGGGGAAACCCTATGTGTGGTCAGACAGATGTCAGTAGAGCTTCCAAGAGTTGAGACAGAGATTGACCAGCGCACCTATCTTGAGGTTTCCTGAGGAGGGAGTAGGGTACGTAGTCTATTGCGATGCATCAGGGACCGGACTCGGGTGTGTCCTGATGCAAGAGCGGGTATTGATCGCCTATGGATCACGTTAGTTGAGGCCGCATGAGCCGAACTACGCTACCCATGACCTGGAGTTAGCAGCAGAGGTCTTCGTTCTGAAGACATGGCGACACTATCTGATGGGCGAGTGCTTTACAGTCTTTTCTGACCATTAGAGTCTCAGGTACATCTTCTATCAGAAGGACCTGAACCTGAGACAGTGGTGATGGATCGAGTTCCTCTAGGACTATGACTTTGAGATAGTCTATACTCCTGGGAAGGGGAACGTGGTAGCCGATGCTCTCAGCAGGAGGATGGGCATCCAGCTACTTGAGGATGCGGCAGAGCAGCTAGCCGCTTTGCGGATATCCTTCATGGATAGGGATAGAGCAGCCTTCCTTCAGTCTCTCACAGTCACTCCTCCACTACTGCAGCGAGTCAGAGAGGAACAACGTGGGGACGCCGACTGTGAGACGCGGCGTGCGCAGTTATCCTCAGGACAGGCACCTGATGGCTTCTTCTTTGGAGCAGAGAACGACATCCTTTTCAGAGGATGTACCTTGGTACCAGTCGCTTTACGAGAGGATGTGCTGAGAGAGTTTCACACTTCTCCTTTGGCAGTACATCCTGGAGTGGCGAAGATGTACCAGGACCTCAGACAACAGCACTGGTGGCCGGGCATGAAGAGGGTTGTTCCAGAGTTCGTTTCTTGATGCCTCACCTTCCAGCAGGTGAAGGCAGAGCACCAGGTTCCAGCAGGCTTGGTACAACCCTTGGAGGTCCCGGAGTGGAAGTGGGATGGAATATCTATGGACTTCGTGACTGGACTTCCACGCACTTCCAGAGGTCACGACTCCATCTGGGTGATTGTCGACCGACTCACCAAGTCGGCTCATTTCTTACCCATCAGAGAGTAGGTCTCAGGGGAGAGCTTGGGGCGTCTCTACGTTCAGGAGATTGTACGGCTTCACGGTGTGCCATCATCTATCGTCTCTGATCGAGATGCTCGCTTTACTTCCTGGCTTTGGAAGGGGTTGCAGGAGGCATTCGGGACGCGGCTACGTCTGAGCACCGCCTTTCACCCTCAGACGGATGGTCAGACGGAGAGGACCATTCAGACTCTCGAGGACATGCTCCACGCATGTGTCCTCAACTTTGGTCGCAGCTATGAGGACCACCTACCCTTGGTGGAGTTCGCGTACAACAAAAGCTACCACTCCACCATCAGGATGGCACCATACGAGGCGTTGTACGAAAGACCTTGCAGATCTCCTTTGTGCTGGACAGACCATGGGGAGTCAGCACTTGTGGGACCAGAGATAGTCCAGGCCACGACAGAGAAGGTCCAGGTCATCCAGCAGTGGATGAGGACAGCTCAGAGCTGGCAGAAGTCTTTTGATGACAGGAGGTGGAGGCCACAAGAGGTCGAGTATGGAGACCACATCTTCTTGCGTGTCTCACCTCGACGTGGATTACGGAGATTTGGCCGAGGCGAAAAGTTGTCTCCACGCTTCATCGGACCATTCCAGGTCCTCAGCCGGATTGGCGAGGTGGCTTATCGCCTGGCTCTACCACCTCAGTTGCACTGGGTGCACGACGTCTTCCACGTATCTCAGCTGAGGAAATATGTTCACGACCCGACGCACATCATTAACCATGGGGAGCTAGACGTGGATGATGGGGCGACTTTTGCGGAGGTCCCGGTGGAGATCGAGGATCGACAGGAGCGAGTCCTACGTGGATGATTGATTCCTCTAGTGTGCATCAGATGGTAGCACGGGAACCTCCAGGAGAGCACTTGGGAGCGGGAGGCTCAGATGCATGCTCAGTACCCACATTTGTTTCCCTAGTTTATGATGTATCTTTTCAGGGACGTAAAGCCCTGAGGTGGGAGTGATGTAAAGACCCATAAAATTCAAGGGAAATTTTTTTCTTAATTTTATTTGGAATTTTACAAGAACGTAGTTTCTGACGGCACATGATTCCGAGGCCCGGTGTTCCCGAAATCATTTCCCGAAGTTTGGCTCGGGTATGTTCAGTGAACGGACGAGCGGGTTTTTCTAACTTTTAAACCGGTGTTCGGAATTAAATTCTGAGGGCACCGATGGAATCGCAGTGCTGATATTTGCTTAGAAACTCCTCTTCTAGAGTTGCGTTTGCTCGGGTGTGGTTTTTAATTTTTTGGGATTAAAGTTAAGAAATAAAATAATTGGTACGACAAACTTTATTTTATTTCACCTAAAGCCACTTAAAATACACTTTAAGCTGCTTAAGATGAGGTGAAGCAGATAGGGTAGAACCCGAAATATCCTACCCTCTTGGTAGGATATTTGTGAGGTGGGGCCCGCATGAGCCCCACCGTTTCTTTTCGGCTAAGTAACGCACCCGTGAAAACCCGTCATTATGAAAGTCAACTGATGCGTTTTCTTAAATTCTTAAAGCACCAATTAATTGGGCAGTTAAATTCATTAAATTAATTCTATGAATTAATTTAATCGTTTCTTAACCTGTTTACAATCCGTCGGCGTAATAATAAAATAAGACCAACGCACGACTTCTTGAGGTTTTCTCGTTGAGAGGTTTTTGATAAATTTTGTGCCTTCATCCTCCTTCGTGAATAATGCGAAGAACGCAAAGAATGTCGTCACCCTCGGAGATTGACGATGCTTCTTCTGAGACGTTCTTCCCTGCAACTATCTTTGATCACCAACTGCTTGAGGTAGGAGATTTCGGGTTTCATATTTTAAATCTCTTTGTGGGTTATAACAACATCCTGGATTTAATTAATATAATTAAATCTGAATGTTCTTGAACCTCAGAGTTCGACGACGCGACGCCCTTCCGCGACGCGACGGTCCCCTCCTTCCGCGGCGATCAATTCTGCGAAGAACGCGCGTGCGACGACTTGACGAGGTAGGGGTTTTGTTTGTGAAATGAATTTATTTTTGTGGTTGTTTCCTCCTAAAAACAAAGAACCTGAATCAAGTGCAATTTTAATAATTTTAAAATTGTATATTGTTTTGTTTTCCATGTGTGGATTATTTTCTTCACGATTTTTATCACCTAACGCGGAGGGTGCGGGCCAAACAAACACGGCCTGACAACCCTCCGCAGTTCTTCGTTGATGCGCGGATTGGCGGGCGACGACAAATCATGTCGCAGGGGTGATTCGTTGATTCCGCAGTGAAGAACGGGACCCAGGAGGAGCTACGGCACAGACAGGAGTGGAATCGGACCACCGGAGCAACTCCGGTGGCCCGCGGAAACCACCGGCAGCGCGGGTCGCCGGCGCGCCGCCGGATAGAGCTGCCGCGGTGGAAGCGGCCCCAGCGGACCTGCGGCCACGCGGGTCCAGCGCACACGGGATGCGGCAATTCCGCGTCCGCTGACCAAGGGCGGCCCCCGGGGGGGGGGGGGGGGGGGGCGGTGTTCACACGCGGGGGAAGCACGCCCCCGCCCCCGGACTCCGCTCGCTCGGCCGCTCGGCCGAGCCGACCCGCCTGCCGGGTCGCGCCCAACCGGGTCGGTCCGGGCCCAGACCCCCGGTCTTCGGACCGTTTTCGGTCTTTTACCCGTATCTTGAGCTACGGGCCTCCGAAAAAAGCGTCGCCAGTGGCGATGCGATCCTTGGATCAAGACGGTCGTTTCGGTATATCACGCTCAAGGTTTCGGAATACTTTGGGTTCGGCCGGGTTGGTTCGTACACGAAACCAACCGGGCCCTCGAAGCGGAAACGCTCATATCTTGAGCTTCGGACATCCAATCGATGTGTCGTTGACCTCGTTTAATTCCTCTAAGTGAGACGGATCTTTTGACATACTCCGCCCGAGGTTTGGACGCAGGTGGAGTACGGTCGGGTTGGTTTTGCCTTAAAAACCAACCGGGCCCCTAGGACGAAAAAGCCAATAACTCTCAGACTGGGCGTCCGATTGACGCACCGTCTGGGACGTTGAGTTCCTGTTGACAATACGGAACTTTTGGATACATCAACTCTGGATTATGTGTCAGTTGATGTATCAGCCTCTCGGCTCGTGGAGCGGACCCTCCCGAACGAGCTTGCTGTGTGCGGGAACCCTAGAGCTGGCTGCGACTGCTACTGTGACGACGACGACTGTGCAGAGATCCTCAGTGGATTCGACGGCGATGACTACACCACTCGGCGATCCTTTTTGGGTCAGTGCTACCGATCCTGTGTGGGTCTGATCCTGTGTGGGTCAGCGCTCAGCGGTCCTGTGTGGGCCAGCGCCTACAGGTCCTGTGTGGGCCAGCGCCTACAGGTCCTGTGTGGGCCCGATCCTGTGTGGGTCTTTGCGGGGGTTAGTTACCTATCGATCATTTGTGGGTCAGATCCTTTGTGGGTCATTGTGGGGGTCAGTACCTATCGATCCTTTGTGGGTCTGACGACTTAGATGGATCAGTGATCATCTCTATCGTCATTCGAAGAAGTATACCTGTGTGAGCTGAAACGCTGTTTTACTTTCCTTTGTGGATTGTGTTGTGCTATCCTGTGTGGATTTACGTTTTACTTTCCTTTGTGGATTTTGTTGAGCTATCCTGTGTGGATTTCACGTTTTTCTTTCCTGTGTGGACTGGGTTGTACTTGAGCTCGGATGTTGGAGCCGAGCAAGAATTGATTACTTAGGTATATGTATGGGCATATACCTAAGCAGTGTCGGATGTTACTTCGTGATTGTATCTTTCATTTGTGGTTTATCCTTTGTGGATTTTTGGAGACCTTCGGGGGTCTCGGGGTCCCTACTGAGTAGCTTATACTCACCCCTGCACGGGCTATGCCCGCACTACGTTGTGTTGGTTGCAGACGACGGACAGCGCTGATCGTGGTGGAGGCTTGCGGAGCAGGACGGTACCTGGAGGTGGACCATTGGGCGGGACATACTCGGAGCGGTCGGCTGGACCCGAGGAGCAGTGGAGGCTTTATGTACCCACCCTTCAGGTGGGACTTCCAGTGGACGGCTCGACGTTGCGGCTTTACCTTTCAGTTTCTATTTTTCCCCTTTCAGTTGTACTTTAGAGTTGGGCTTGTATTTTCGGCCCCCTTTACTTTTCGGCACTTACTGTTGTACCAGATTTTACTTAGTGTTTACTTTTTCCGCTTGCTTACTCTATAGTGCTTGTTTACTTTACAAAGGCAATTCCTTCCCTTTTTACCGGGATTTACGCCTTGGTGCTAGTCGCCAGCCCCTGGCCTATGGAAGACGGGCTTGCGGTAGTCACGGCACGGGCCCCGAGAACGGGTCGTGACACGGTAGTCCACACTTCCTCATATGACATTATCGCATTTGCACAACATTAAAAGCATAAAGGTGTTTTTTAAATATAAAATACAGAAGCATATAGAGGACATAAATATAATATATATTATATATAAATATAGTTCCATCATAATGGCCACAATGAAAGGTGTTAAAAGAAGGTTGAACAATCATCGTTTCGTGAGGCAGTAATTCGTCACCCATAGAAACAGTATGTTCTTTAACCATTAGACGGGGGTGTGTGTAAGTGTAGGTATAATCCTTGTCATAAAAAAAATCCTAGTATATTTAGGATACTGGTTTTATTATGGGATTAGATAATAGGAAGATATTGGTGATTGAAGAAGGAAAATAAAAGAAAGAAACTCGAGAGAAGACATTACCTGTAAATCGGGTAACTCTTTTTTATTTGAGCCAAAGGCTTCCTTATAAAGACTTATGCCCAAAGTGAGACTTCTAGGAGTGAGAGAGGGATGTGTAGAGATAATATGAGCAGAGTTTGGATGATCCAAGGTCTTGAGAGGTGTGGGTAAGGGGGTTGAGGTGGGGGCACTTATAAGGTGGAAGAGGGTCACTTTTTGAAGGTCTTGAAATGTTACTTTATTATAAAATGGTTTTCAGATTTTAAAGGTCCCAAAATGATATATTTTGAGGATAAGGTGATAAGGGTTATAAATACACCCATACAATATATTTTAGACAAGTTTAAGTCTTATATTTTATCTTGTCTTTTTATTTTATTTAAATCGTTCATTAATTAGGTAATCACTACATCATCATGGTGTCATAAATAAATTTATTTATTTAATATCTAAAAATTATAAAAAAATATCATGATGCAGGAAATATTTTTAGATTTAAAATGAATATTTATAGTCTAAGAGATCATTTATGTAAAAAAAATTAAAATTTTTTTACTTAGAATATACAGACCTTTGTTATATTTCTCTTCTTTTAAAAAAAATAATGTCATAAATGTCACTATTACACACATGTGACTCCATGGGCCCTCGAGTTCGGTAAAAAGATTCCCATAGTAGAACAGGAATCAAACAAGAGGATTTAGACATATTTTGGGGTCATTTTATATTATTATGATATTATTTCATTACCCTTAACTACCAGATTACTAATTAATCATGATAATTAAAGATAATTACCGTCGTTACTATTCATAATGTCCAAAAACAAGAGTCTTAATTACATAATTTGGACCTCTTTATTACAAATATGGAATCCATTTTACCAATTTCCAAACATAGAAATTGCAGTAATTAATTTAAAAATAATTCTCGTTGACACAACCAAAGACGGGTTTTTAAGAAGTTAAAATTTATCAAAAGATTGACTTGTTTTTACATCCAATTGAAAAGTGGAATTACTTCCAATGAACAAAATTATATTAATTGATAAAAAAATAATTCAATTACACTTTAAAACCAATTAAAAGGACCATCTAACTATATAATTAAATTAGATGAAAAAGCAGTTTTGATGTAAAATGTAGTATTTTTCACTATTCATTAAAAATGAACATTTGTCAGAAAAATACCAAAAATTTATCCATAGTAAATTTGATATTCAAAATTGAAAAATGATTTCCATTTTAAAAAATTCAAAACATAGAAGTTTCATTAATTAATTTTATAATTAATTCCCGCTGTCAAAACAAATAGTGTGTTTTTATGAAATAATATCTTTCAAAAGATTGACACCTGTTTATGTCAAATTTCAAATTGAAATTAATTCCAATGACCACCATTGGATTAAATGGTAAAAATATATTTCAACTAAACTTTAAAACCAATTAAAAAGATAACATAACCATATAAATAAATTATATTAAAAGGAGGTTTTGAATTAAAATACATCATTTTCACTAATCATAAAAAATTAACTTTATTGGAAAAATAACAAAAAATTACACAAAGTAAATTTTGATGTCCTGATTATAAAGAAGGATTTTTTTTGTCAAATATAACATTTAAAATTGACAATAATTAGTTTTAAAAAATGGTTTGCCATCAAAAGGCGGTTAATCGACCTTTTAAAGAACATTAGAATATTTATGCTTAAAATCGAATTCTTTTCTTATTTTAAGCCTCTAAATTTTATTAGATAAATGTAAAAATATTTAACAAACATATATATTCATTTTGTAGTCATTTCTGTTCATTCCATCCATTATAACAGTTAGGTGTTAACTACCATTTAAAATAATATTATTATATTATTAGTGTGCAATGTAAGATTTCAAAGAAACTCGTTGTTGTGTACTGGGTACGCCATCTAACATAGCATTCCCTTTAAAGTAATATTAAAATTTTATTAAAAATATTAATAAATATGAAAATTTCATATTATTTATTTACTCGGTATGTTACAAAATGATTATGAAAATGTACCTCATGTATGTTTTCACAACAGAGACTTTCAACCGTTCAAACTTGATAATGTCATTTATACTCCTAAGATCAACCACATATCTAATGAAATCTCCAAATATTTCTTCTTCATGTTAAATGGAGGATATATTTCCATTATGGAATGTTGAATCTATATGAACATTTAATTTTAATATATTTGGTTGTGGAACAGATGGGGTGAATGTATTCTTGGAAGGTCCTTTTGATTTCTTGGTTGATCTACCATATATTTTTGTTTGGACATTTGTTCCCCATTTTTTTGTCTATATGTAATACCATACCTCTATTCAGAACATTTTTCATCAATTGTTAAAGGATTTTAATTTGAAAAAAAAATTATGGGCATACCTCATATATCTTTATACTATTACACAGCCATGCTATGAAAGTAACAATAGCATTATTGATCATGGTAACATCCAAATTCTCAAGTGGAACAATAAACTCAGTTCTTTACTTGTGATATACTTCATTCACCACTCTGATGTGATCTTTTGGGGTGGTTTTGTAATGTATCATGTATCCTAGGATATTGTACATCATAACCCTCACAACATGGAGATGCATGGGTGTTAGTTGATATAAATCAAAAGAAATTTCACCTATCATAATTTTAGTAATATAAATTTATCATACGGTGTTTGATTCACACTTAGGAAAAATAGTTATGAAAAAATTTATTACCTTGGGTAGGGTAGGGGTTAATAGGGATGAATCACCTCAAATATAGTGGTTTAATGTTTCTCTTCATATACTAATCATTATTCCATAACTAGTTCACTTTGGTCCTTTTCATAAAATGGTATTACAAACTATATTGATGAATAATATCTTATAAAGAATATATATATCCTTAAATTTCTTTCAAAATATCATATGTATCACCTTGTGGATTTGTATTCTCGAAATATTTCCTAGGTGAAACTCTAAAACATGCACCTCTAACACAATCATATTGATCCAACTGCTTCAAAGATACTAAAAGTAGTTGTTTATAAGGAATAATTGGTGTCAATTCATGTTTCTAAAACATATAAAAAATACATACATAAATATATATTTTTATATAATACTATTATAAAGTATAAAAAAATATTATTATGTCATACATACACTTGATTCTCATACTGCTTGTGTGTTTTAGTGTACTTATTTTCCCTATTCATTTACATGAGACTCCTTCCATATATTATGAAGTGAGTTGGAAGTGGATTTCGATTATGATTCAAATATATATATATATATATGTTAATATGTTATTTTATATCACATAAAACATTTAATATAGATTCAAAATACATACCATTTTCTTTACAAGTGAAGCATACCCCATCAATGCACTATAGTAGGGGTACATTGGTTTTGATGTAGGTTTCTTATTTTCATCACTTCATTTCTATTACATAAATTAAAAAAAATGAATCAAATCGGATAAAATAAATTATGTAAAATTATATACTTTAAACTACAATAAAATATAAATTATTACTCATTGTGATGACTAATGAAATCTTTACATTTTTCCTAGTTTAAAATGTGTGCATACGTAACTGGTGGGTTGGGGTTTACTTTCTTCTCAACATCCCTGAGTTAATACATCATATTAAGTGTATGAAAGAATCAATAATAAATTTAAACAAAAATGAAGACATATTTATTATATCAATCTTCTATAATAAATAAATTCTTCATGTGATAATGAAAATTAGATCAATGTTTCATTATATACATTTTTTGTAATATAGAGAAAGTATAACATAACAATACCCTAATAACTTTTGAAATAGTTTCCTTTAATACAAGGAAAAAATTGTAACATGAACCTATATTAATTAGAAAATGAATTATCTTTATTACCCCAATGTAACTAATGAACATTGACTTTTTAGGGTTAATAGGATGGCCACATTGATTCCATAAAAACTCATATTTTATACCTTTAATTCATGACTTGATAATTTTAGATGACACAATGATGCTAATTTGTTCTTTCTTTTCATTAACATGTTTTTGATCCCCTATTAATTCCATAGTTTCAACATAAATAGAGTATTATTCTTTGAGATTTTTAATATAAGCGTGTGGAGAATTCATTATCTATAACATCATGGCCTGAGTGCCACACACTGGCATCCCGATCTAGTCTATCACATGACCTCATGTATGCCTCCCCGTACACCAGAGGCTTCTGACTAGAAGTAAGGATCTGTTATTGATTATGGGGAGACTATACCCTCCTTATAAATGTATCACAATATAAAAAATAAATAATAATAACCAAATTATATAACCAATTAGAAAACCAAACCAGTACCACAAGGTGACTAAAACTGGAAATACAATATCAAAAATAAACAGTAGATATTCCATGCCAAAGTATGTGTTAAATGTCAAAATTAAACTCAAAGGTAAATACACTAACAACTCCCAAGAAGGTTCCAAACCATTACAAGTTCCCTCATCTATGATCCATACCAAATCACCCACCTAAAAAGGGATTTTTTTCCTTATCCACTCCTACAAACATGAAGTTTATTCGGGTACCAATCAAGAAACCCAAGTAGGGTGTGAGTAAAACTCAGCAGGTCACCACCAACAACGTCTAAAAAATCCATTAAATAATAGTGTATGTAGTTTTATAAAGAAATAATTAAAATTTATAAATAAATATTTATCACATTGTCAAAAATTATCTATTTAAACACATAATTTAAGGAGAATGTTACCATTCATAATACTTGGCTGAATGTCCATGTTACCATTCACCATTTAATAACACATAATTGAATGAGCTTGCTACAATTCATAATACTTAGAAAAATGTCCATATTTTCATTCACCATTTAATAACACATAACTGAATGAGCATGTTACCATTAATAATACTTCACTACATGTCTATGTTACCATTCACCATTTTACAAAACCTAATTGAATGATCATTTTACCATTCATTATACATGGTTGAAATACCATGTTACCATGCACCATTTTATAACACATAATTGAATGATCATGTTCCCGTTCATAATACTTGGCCAAATTTCCATGTTACCATTCACTATTTTATAAAACATAATTGAAGCAGCATGTTACCATTCATAATAATTGTCTGAAACTCCATGTTATCATTCACCATTTTATAACACATAATTGAATGAGCATGTTACCATTCATAATAGTTGGCCAAATTTCCATGTCACCATTAACCATTCAATAATACATAATGTGACAATAACATATATGAATGTCCATGTTTCCATTCATTATCCCAATTCACATATATCACAATAACACATTAATTAATTCAAAAATTAATTAATCAAATTCAATAATCAAATATTCATAGAATTCATTAATTAATTCAACAATTAAATAATATTCTCATTCTAATTACTAATTTAACAATTACTTCCTCACATAAATCACCTTAATAAATTCCTAAGTAATCAATCACATCAATCTCGTTAATTAATTCACCAATTAATTAGTCAACATTCACAAACTAAATATTTCATAATTAATTCAATAAATAATTATTCAGTTCGCAATCTCATTATCTCAAAATTAATTAATTATTCAATTAATAATTTAACCTTCCATAACAAATTCAACAATTAATTATTAAAAATAAAGATTGAACATTTAATAATTAATTATTCTAATTCACAATTCAAATTTCAATAATTAATTCAACAATTAATTATTCTAATTTACGATTCAACATTCAATAATTAATTAAAAAATTAATTATTCATTTCATAATCTCAACATCTCATAACTAATTAATTAATTAATTATTCAAAAAATTATTGTATAAACACAACAATATATATTAATTAATTCAACAATTAATTATTCCCATCAATCTCATTAAGTAATTGAACAATTAATTAATCCCCTCAACCTCATTAATTAATCCCATAAATCTATTCAATTGATTCACCAATTAATTTCTCACATAAATCCTATTAATTAATTCCACAATTAATAAATCACATCAAACTCCTTCAATTAATTCACCAATTATTTGTTTACATCGATTCTATTAATTAATTTCACAATTAATTAATAAAATTATGTCCATTAATTAATTCATAAATTAATTAATCCCATAAATCCCATTATTTAATTAAATAATTAAATAATAACATTACTCTATTAATTATTTCATCAATTAGTTATTCCCAACTTAAACAATTCAATAACCTTAATTAATTCTTTAATTAATTATTCAATCTCAATCAATTTAATATCCACAATTAATTAATCAATTAATTTTTCCAACTCAATATAATTACTAATTTAACAATTATTATATCACATTAATCTCCTTAATTAATTCCACATTTAATTAGGAAAACCAAACCCATTAATAGATTCTCTAATTAATTAATCAGTCATCAAAAACTCAATATCCTATAATTAATTCAATAATTAATTATCTAATTCAATCCCAATATATCATAATTAATGCCAAAAATAATTATATCATTCAACAATACAATATTTTGATAATTAAATCAATAATTAATTGTCCCAAAATCAACAATCTCAATTTCCTCATAATCAGTTTAATAATTAATTATTCCTGATCAAAAATCCCAATATCCCAATTCCACATTTCCCTTAATTATTTAATTCACCAAATTAATATATTTAATCAAGAACACAATTCCCAAAAATCTAATAGAAATTATTAATTTACATACACATAATTATAATCCAGACTATGGGATTTGAATTTTAGACCACCTACTTCGAGAATGGTGAAAAATGCTAGCCAACGGATAATCCCCAATTTCAAATGGAACAATCAAGAATGAAATAAAGAACACAATCTAGATTTGAAACTTATATCCAAGATTAAATGAATCAAGTTATAAAAAACCTAGATCTAGATATAGAGCCAACAGCGAATAACATCCCTCTTTTTATTTGGGTAAAGGATCATGAGAGATGCAGAGAGAGAGAGAGAGAGATCTAATCGGGAAGAAACCACTTACCCAGGGAGGTTCAGATCTTCAATATGACCTTATATTCACTAATAAAGGAGTTCACGAGGACTTGGAATTCATTTGGGATCCTCCAAAATTGAGAGAATTTGATTTGGGGAATGTTTGGGTTGAATAGGGGTTAAAATAGGGGTTTGGGAAATCAAATTTTGATTTCTATGTTAATTAAAACGGTGTGCATGGATTGTAAGGTAGGGGTGCATAGTTACTCATAATCGTGTGACTTAACTATGTACCTCTTCTAGGGGTAGATGGTTTCTCCTTTTAGGGAACATAGTTTTCCAAACTGTGCACCAACCATGTCAATCTCCTCTAGCTTGGTTCATGTGATTAGTTGGGTTGGGGATCATCGTTTGGGAAAACTATGTGCCACCCATGTACTTTCCCACATCCTTCAAAAAATTAAAATTTTCACCAAAAACTCCCTAAATAATAACCCAAACAAAAATTACTCAAATAAATCTAAATAATACATATAAGTAATCCCATGGCATCTCCAGAAAAATTCAGGTTCTTACAATCTCTATGCCTTGTAACAGCTAATCCTCGAGCTATACTCCCAAGCAGTTTTAAGTTTCTATGTCCAAATTATCTATCCACTGAGCCTGAATATCCACTCCTCTCTCCCATGTTTCCTTCTAAACCCATCCATTTTTTTCACAATACCTGAACTATCAGCATAGTTTTTTCCTACAACACTTTCTCACAGGAATATAACACACATATCTGATTCTCCTCAAAGGATGCATCGGTCTCAATCTCAACCTCTAAAAAATACCTAATTTGTTTTCCAACTCATTGTTCCCAACAATTTCAAGAATACCATCTAACATTTTCACTTATCCTTTTCATAAAAAACCACATATAAATGATGTACATCCACCACCTCCAAGGCCCACTGGCCTTTCTCCGAGGAATTTAAATGTGATCCTTATAGGTTACTTATTGGAATTCTTATTTCACTATATCGAACCCATGATCTTTCTACATGAAACTACTACTGACACATCGATCCCCACCTTTGGAGCATCATTAACACAACTTTTTCAAGGAATTAAACCACCCTGGTGTTCTTTGATCTATGGTCTATTTTGAGAACCTCATCCATACACTGTCAATGGTGTACCTTCCACCATCTAGATCCACATAAACTACTTCATATGTATAACCTCTATGTGGCCACATATCAAACAAAAACACATTTAGGTAGATATGAATAAATCCAAATCTCTCTCAATATACTGAGGATGATGTTAAGGTAGGGGACATGATTGTCGCTAATTAAAAGTATGCTAAGAAGTTGTCAGTGAACATGACCATAATTCCTCCATAACTAATGTTACATCCCACCATAGAAACACCTTAATATTTCTTTAGTCTTAGGCTTTCATACCCACCAACATCTCACCATACAATCCAAAACCAGACAGTCCCTCACATAACCTACAAACCAGTTCTCAAACTAGGAAATTCTCACTAACCAAGCCACATTCATCAAGGGAAAAATAAACAACATAAATAATTCTCATTTCTTGACATTATCATAGTTGAAAAGAGGTATTTTCAGAAAACCATAATAAGTCTTTCCCCTTTTCCCCACAACATGGTCAAAACTAAAGCTTCATCACTACCCTTGACCATCCTACACCTAGGTCCTAGTTAACATGGGAAAAACATTATTATTATTCATATTTATCATTTAGACACACATTTATTCTAATATTTCATCATTTTATCACTATCTCCATTTCATGTTAGAAACAATTTTTTGGTTCAATTTCATAAGAAAGTAAAAACATCTCAAGTTCAACAACTTACCCATAACCCATTTTCATGTGCGTGCCTAAAATGATGCATGTCACAAAATAATCCTGAGTGCCTAGAATGATGCATGAAAACTCAACTATCATGTCATATTAGTCCATAGTTCAAATCTCATAAAATCTAAAGATCAATAATCACAACACACAACAAGTGAGTCACCCAAGGTGAAATAATATTTAGATGTAACAACAAACATAAATAACAATAATCCCAACCTAGGAACTTATGTTCCCCCTTGTGCATAGGGTATATACTCCCTTGCATGAGATCATAACCAAGGCCCAACTCTTCATAGTCTCATTTATACCTTTACCAAATAGTTAGAACAAAAAAAAGAAATCCCCCTTTGATACCACATTGTAACATCCCGAATCGGGTGTCACATATCGGTGCCCTGAGCAAGTCGGTCACATGACCATAGGTGTGCCTCCCCATATGCTGGAGGCTAACGACTAGTAGTGAGGGTCTATTATAGATCATGGGAAGACTATAATGTCTTTATCAAATTAGCATAGTAGTGGAAATAAATAAGAATTATAAAATGATATAACTAATAATAAAAAAACCAATACCATAAGGTGACCAAAACTATAAATACAATATCAAAAACGGAATATTAGATATTTCATTCCAAAGTACATGCTAAGTCTCAAAATGAAACTAAAATTTAAAGACACTAACAACTCCCAAGTGGTTCCTAAACCATGTATGGTTCCCTCATTCATGCACCATCCCAACTCAGCCACCTGACATAGAACATTTTCCCTTATCTTGTCCTATAAACATGAAGTCTATTCGGGTACCAATCAGGCATCCAGAGTAGGGTGTGAGTAAAACTCATTAGGAAACCACCAATGGCGTCTAAGACAAATCCAGTCAATAATAGTGTATGCAGTTGTATAATTAAATAAGTACAATGCATAAATAAACAGTTATCACATTATAAAATATTCTTTATTTAACCACATAATTGAATGAGAATGTTACCATTCATAATACTTGGCTTAATTTCCATGTTACCCTTCACTATTTAATAACACATAATTGAATGAGCATGTTACCATTCATAATACTAGGTTGAATGTCCAAGTTACCACTCACCATTTAATAACACATAATTGAATGAGCATGTTTCCATTCATAATACTTGGTCAAATGTCCATGTTACCATTCACCATTTTATAACACATAGTAGAATGAGTGTGTTTCAATTCATAATACTTGGTTAAATGTAAATGTTACCATCCACCATTTTATAACACATATTTTAATGAGAATGTTACCGTTCAAAATACTTGGTCAAATTTCCATGTTACCATTCACCATTTTATAACACATAATTTAATGATCATGTTATCATTCACAATACTTGTCCAAATGTCCATGTAATCATTGACCATTTTATAACACATAATTGAATGAGCATGTTACCATTCATAATACTTTATCAAATGTCCATGTTACCATTTACCATTTAATAATACATAATATAACAATATCAAATATGAATACATGTGTCACCATTCATTATCACAATTCACATATATCACAAAAACACATTAATTAATTCACAAATTAATTAATCAAATTAAATAATTGGATATTCACATCATCCCATTAATTAATTAATTAATCTTCTCATTCTCATTACTAATTCAACAATTAGTTCATCATAACAATCCCCTTAATTAAGTAGGTACATTAATCCCATTAATTAATTCACCAATTAATTAATCAATATTCACAAACTAAATATATCATAATTAATTCAACAATTAATTATTCCATACACAATCTCATTATCCTATAATTAATTCAACAATTAATTACTCAATTCATAATTTAACATTAAAGAATTAACTCAACAATTAATTATTCCAAATCATGATTCAAAATTAAATAATTAATTCAATAATTAATCATTCCAATTCACAGTTCAATATTTCAATAATTAATTCAATAAGTAATTATTCCAATTAACAATTCAACATTCAATAATTAATTAAATAATTAATTACTAAATTGTTAATCTCAATATCCCATAATTAATTCATTAATTAATTATCCAATCAATGATTGTATAAACA
Source organism: Viscum album (assembly GCA_963277665.1). NCBI lineage: Eukaryota > Viridiplantae > Streptophyta > Magnoliopsida > Santalales > Viscaceae > Viscum > Viscum album. Next base: position 308,291,107 of record OY728133.1, on the reverse strand, counting down.
CAAAAATATACATTGATTATTTAAAAAATTAATTATTATCATCAATATTAAAAATTAATTCAACAATTAATTAATCATGTCAATCTCATTAATTAATTAAACAATTAATTAATCTCATCAATAAAATCATTTAATTCGTTAATTAATTACTCACTACAATCCCATTAATTAATTCTATAATTAATTAATCACATACAACTCTTTCAGTTAATTCACCAATTAATTGTACATGTCAATTACATTAATTAAATTCACAATTAATGAATAAAATTAATTACATTAATTAATTCATCATTTAATTTACTCCATCAAACCCATTATTTAATTAAAAAATTAAATAATCACATTAATCCATTAATTAATTCAATAATTAATTAATCCTCACATAAACAATTCACCAACAGTAATTAATTCAACTAATTGTTCTATCTCAATCAATTCAATATCCCCAATTAATTCATCAATTAATTATTCCAACTCAATCTCATTACTAATTTAAAAATTAGGTTATCACATAAATCACCTTAATTAATTATCCAATTAATCACGCACACCAAACCTATTAATTAATTCACCAATTAATTAATCAGTATTCAAAAAATAAATATCCTATAATTAATTAAATAATTAATTATCTAATTCAATCCCAATATATCATAATTAATTCAACAATTAGCTATTTCATTAAACAATACAATATTTAAATAATTAAATCAACAATTAATTATCTCAAAATCAATAATCTCAATTTCCTAATAATTAATTTAATAATTAATTATTCATGATCTAAAATCCAAATATCACAATTTCACATTCCCCTTAATTAATTAATTCACCAAAATAATTAATTTAATCAAGAAATCAATTTCCAAAAATCTAATAGAAATTATAAAATTACATACACATAATTGTAATCAGGACTATGGGATTTTAATTTTAGGCCACCTACCTCAAGAACGGTGATGAATTCTCACCAATAGATAATCCCTAATTTCAAACGGAATGATTAAGAATGTGATGAAGAACATAACCTAGATCTGAAACCTATATCCATGATTAAATGAATCAATATCTAACAAACAAAGATCAAGATCTAGAACCAATAGTGAATAACATCCCTCTTTTTATCCTAGAAGAGAAGCAGGAGATATAGATATATATAATCGGGAAGAAACCACTTACCTGGGGAGGTTTATATCTTTCATCCTCCCTTAGATTCACCAAGAACGGAGGTCGGGAGGGATTAGAATACATCTGGGAGCATCCAAAATCGATATAATTTGATTTGGGGAAAGTTAGGGGTGAATAGGAGTTAAAATATGGGGGTCAAAAACATAAATTATAATTTTAGGGTTAATTAAAATCACATACAGGATTTGTTGGGCAGGGGTACATGATTTCCACTAACCGTGTGCCTTAATTGTGTGCCTCTTATAGGAGGTGAATGGTTTCTCCTTTTAGGGAATATAGTTATCCAAATCTTTCACCAGCTATGTGAATCCTCACTTCCTGGGTTCACATGATTATCTAGGATAGAGTGCACGGTTTGAGAAAATCATGCGCCAATAGTGCTCTTTCCCACATCCTTCTGAAAAATCCAAATCTCACCCAAAAACTCCCCAACTAATAACCCAAACAAAAAGTACTCAGAAAAATCTAAATAGTACTTGTAAATATACCCATTAAATCTCTAAAAATTTTCAGGTTCTTACATTATCTGCATGATAAGTTGAAAATTTAATTTAGATTACGTTATTTTAGTATAGGGTATGTAATATTATGGGGAAAATCGTAGTACATTAAAAACTCTCTAACTCCTTTATTTAAATCATAATTTTTTCCATTAAAATTTTAAGGTATTTTTATCCTCTATAGAGTATCTGAATCCCATCCTTATTTTCACCTCTATTTTTCAAGACACTATCTACATTGGGACTACTGTGAAATGATTTTTTTATCTCCCAATGTAAGGGTCAAACTCAATTTAATTTTCTTCTGATCCCATTGTTGTTTTACTTTCCAAATAAACAACTGACTAATTATTATTTTCTAGATCTGGGATATAAAATACGTTCACTAGTTGGGATTCTATTTCGAACGGTTCAGCCTTATTTTCTTTCACACTGAAATCCACCTTCATGAATTCCAATTCATTTAATTTCACAGTACACCTGTTGTTAACCCTTTTAAAATGAAAAATTGGCACTTAAAATGTTGTTTAATCCAACTCATATTTCTATACAATCAATTTAAAATATGAAATATTTACATAAATTGGATTTTTATTCTTGGAACTAGATATGTGCATCACTTTTATTTTTATCCGTGGAATCGAATACGTGAATTGCTTCCTCCATGACAATAACTCCACTATTTTTCATCACATTTCATTCATCATGTTCCTTTGTATAGAAATTATAACCATTAATTATAAAACCAAAGCAAGATATATCATTTAAATTCGGTCACATGGTTATCCATTGAAGTCATTCATCAATTGAATTCAAATTTTTAGATAAATACTTATAAATATGATCCATAAACCATCTTATAAACTATTTATTAGGGGTATTTTATATCCACCCTTCATCTATTGATGGATTAAAATGTATAAGAAGTATTTTTTGGGATTCATAGTATGGATTAACCTCTACACTATTGAGTAAAATGTTAGGGTAAGCTTTCCCTTGATCTGTTATGTTAATTGTAACAATATCTCTTCTAGAAATCCCTACTCTAAAAAGTCATTCACATTAATGAGATTTTTGGAGACTAGTTATATTAAAATATGATAGGTAATTGAAAAAAAAAATTATATCTTCTTCAAAAATAAATCACTCTTCAATGGTATACATCCATCTATAATGTACATGACCATAAATTTGAATCTCTTTAACCAAGTGAACCATTAGGTGGAATATTATATCATAAAGTGATTGTGGGAAGAAAATATATAATTCAAATAATAAGACCGTAATTTACTAGTTCATGATTATAAATTATTACAAGTCTAAAAATTTAATACATATGTATTTGAAAAAGAAAAAACTTTGGTTCAATGTAAGTTGAACATTTTATGGAAGAATACAATGAAAATCAGCAGGTATTACATATTGCATTAAAACATGAATATAATGTTATTTCATACCCTATAACTTCAAATTATTCATTGAAATAACATTCATGACACTTGATGATTATCCCTATATAACTTTGAAACCATTAAGAATGTTGAAAAATTGAATTTTTTCTTGTCTGGATAGAGTGTAGACTAATGGAGGAATAAAAGATGGTTTTTTTACTTCACTAATGCAAACACTTCCCTTATACCCATATCAATCATGTATATCCTATCCTTAAAAACTTATTTTTTTGGTATATTTAGTAATGTTACAATAACACTATCACATACATTTTTTTCTATGTGTGTGATATCGAGAAAATATCTGACATACAAAATATTCTAGTATAAAAAATTTATAAAAAATTACTCTTTTTCAAAACTAATTTATAAATATTTTTTAAAAGAGGTCCATTGAAATAAGTTTCAATATATTTTAAATTATCAAATAGTTTATTAATATTTCGTAGATATGGTGTTGTACCTTTTCTTGTATTTCCATCAAATAATTTCATTCAGGATCGGTATTTATGTCATTGGGGTAAAATTTTGTGATATCCTAAAAAACATATAATTTTATGAATTTTTCCAACTAATATAGTTTATACATTATTCAAAACTGGAAGACCCCAACTTTTCTTTAATTATGTATCCTAAAAAATTTCCATCATCAAGAAATTTATTTACCATCCCATACAACGTGGATCTCAATGTGAACTCTTCACTTCTATGAGAATCATATAATGTAACACCTATATCCCACATCAATTTAAGAACTACAATCAATGGATCCAAATATATATCAATATCATTACCATATAGTTTTACTCTAGAAATAAGTAAAGACAACATAATGTATTTATGCTTCATTCATAACCATGGTGGAAACTTATAATTCACCAACATAACAGGTTATGCACTATGATTAATAATTTGTACACCAAAAGGATTTATTATATTAATATATAATTAAATATGGAAGTTTCTTAGCTCATTTAAAAATTCAAGATACACATAATAAATTTTATTCCAATAAGGAGAGTCTATTGGGTGTTATAGTTTCCCATATTCAATTCTTGTATTTGTATTCCATGTCAATTTTCAAGCAGATTCCTAAAATCCATATAGTTTTATAGGCCTTGGAATGATATTAATGTACCATAAAACATCATAAGAACTTGATTAAAATTTATTATATAGATACTCACCATACTTATGGAAATTTTTTAGTTATTCATTGTTCTTATCAAATAATATAAAATCATTTGTATAGGAAGGTATTTTTTCATAGATAATACCCATTTAACTTAGAATTATCTTAGCATCATATGTTATATAGGTAAACTCATTTTATTCTAGTATCATATCATTTAGAAGACTAATTAGTCTATAAAAATTTTGTCCCTCTATCTAATACCATCATTCAAATTATATAACTTCAATGAAGTATACATAGTTGTATATTTAATAAAATTAGTATAAAATGGTATATTTTAATAGTTATTTAACTTCTCATGAAACTTTGGGCAATCACTAAGGTCATATTAATTTTTCATTTTTATTTCCTCCATAAAATCTCCATCAGCATTTAAAATGGTATTAATATCAACTGATCCATAATTTTAAGTATCCCCCCATTCATTATTTATATTCAATTTTTCACCATGTTTAGTCCATCATTTAGAACTCAGATCTATTCTATGAAAAATAAAATGTCCTTCCAAATATTTTAGATTAATTCATCTATAATAACAATAAAATTAATATGAACAAAGGATTTGAGAAGGGTAGTATTAATTCTCTATTGAAAACTTGTTGAACTCTTTAACTCCATCATCATACGCTTTTGTTATAAAATTAGAATCCATCCATTTTTTATTAGTATTCAACCTATAACTTTCATTTTCATTATCCATATTTGAAGTATAATAAGTGAAAAAAACTATTTCATGTTAAAAAAACTTCTTCTATATCAATTTTTAATAATCAAATTCATCGTTTAAGGATAATACACATTGAGACAATATATCATTTTATCTAGGACCATGTAAATAAAGGGGAAATCAATTTTGAATATTTTCCCCACTAAGGATCAATTGTATGGAATATTAATTAATACCTTGTATGAATCTATGTTTGATACAATAAATATTAATCTCAAAATGGTGTAGATTTAATATTTTTTTGGTTGGGTAATATTAATTTTACTAAAATTTTAATTTTTAAGAACTCTATTAATTATCAGGATCAAATGGTCAATGTTATCAAATTTAAGTCTTGTAATAGAAATATGTAAAAGTAAATGATACCATTTATTATTAAGATTACATTAAAATTTAATTCTAGAAGCTTCATAAACTAGTCATCATGATGTATAGTGGTCTTTCTCACATCAAATAGATAAATAATGAAAACTTATAGAAGCATTAAGTATTATCTCATAGGTAAGTATTAGAATTTCCAATAGTTCATATGTCATATATATCGAATGTATTTCCCACACAATTTTCTATTCAATGAATAATGGTATTATCCTCATATAACATTTTCACTCTAACATTATCTAATGTATAAATGTAGAATGCATCAGCCATTGAATCCTATATGAGGAGTTAATAAATAATCTAATATATAGTGACACTATCTAAAGAAACATCAAAAACTATAATATGATGGAAATGATCGAATGAATTAATGATGGATAAAAATGGAAATAAAATTAATAAATTATATTTTTAGTGTGTTTTCATTTTTCATAATATGATTCTGGTTTTTATATGTAATGATAATAAATTGGTTTTTGATTGAGATGTAATAATGTTTTAAATAAATTTTAAAGTAGTTAGTAACTTCAATTTAATCACATAAAATGTTAATAGAGTTAAGAAAAATTATCTTCAGTGGTGGTTGTAGGGATAATTAAAATAGAGTATATTATAAACCTTAAAATAAGTTCATGTATTCTTTTAAGATGTGGAGTTTTCTCTAGAAGAAATTTTAAATGGTTCAATAGGAAACTCATGATTTGATAGTTCCCTAATGTTTCAATTAAGGAAACAAAATCAATTTTTATAATGTTTATCAAACTAGTTATAATACTAAGGAAGGATGAGTATGAAAATGTAAAGATAAAATATTTATATCCACTAAATTTTGTCTTTTTGAAATAAAATTTAATCTAAAAATAAAGATATTGAGTTCGAAAATTTACATATAATTTGAGGAATGTATGGCTAACTTGGACATGGTTTACATAAGGTTTATTTGTATGCTAATTCAATGATCAGTCGTTCCAGTTGAAATAAAATTGAAATGATCCCCTATAAGAAACATTGTATGGGAGATGGTATGCTTGGTGTGAAGGTGGAGAACATGAGTTGGATTGGATCAGTTGGTCTTGAGACTCTTCAAGTCCAGTAGATCACATGACAAACTTAATCCCCATATAAAAAATAAAAAATTGATATATTGACTAAAAAGGAGCAGAAATAATCAAATACCTTTGGTTTTGAGAGTGTCGATTCATCTGAGAAGTTTGAGATGGATCGATGGTGAAGGATAAGTTCTACAAGGGAATGAATGTTGCGAGTGATGGGGTTCTCGATTAATGTTTAATTTAAAATAACAGAAGGTTTTTATCAATTATATCCAAAAATAACTTATAAAGATATATTTTATCAATTCTCAAATAGAAAAAAAATGTTAAAATAATAAAAATTAAAAATTATTAATATTATCGATGAATGAATAATATTAAAAATGATTATATTTTAAAAAATATTAAAAAGTAATAAATAATATATTTTGAATAAAAATACATAAAATGAATAACATTTAACAATTAAAAATATAATATATATTAAATATATTATGTTAATAAATAAAATTCTACAATGAATTTTAAAAAATGAATAAATTGTAGAATTATTATCTATGTGTGTTTCTATATAAATTTGAATTAACTATGTATATGTTTGTTTAAAATTAATGTAACAAAAATTTGATATGTGTTAAATTGAAAAATAAAAGAAATTTATTTTATTTTTTGAGAAAAAATTGGATTCTAAATAGAAGATCAAAGATTAGGAACTTCAAGAGACATCATCCAAGGAGCAAATTCCTCCAACTTAACACACAACTAATTTGCGAGACTATGGGAAGCAATAAAGTGAGATACCCTATTACCCTATCTTTTAATGAATGAGAAATATCATGTGCATAGGACGGAAAGGTTAAGGATCTTCATAACCATTAATCTAGAGGATTCAAGACCACACTTCAGCGCATTGATAACATTAATGATGGTGAGGCAGTCTGACTCCAAGATGATAGAATTCCATCCTTTCTTGATGTCAAGCATCTTCCTAGTGAAAATGGAGTAATCCATTATTGGATCCCAAAAGTAATGGACATAATGTTTCTAATTCTAAATAATTCATCCAAGTGGATCACACACCACAACACCCAAACAAACAGACCCTCTCATAGAGTGAGATGCATCTAAATTAATCATCAATTCATCTGATGGAGGAAAGTTCCAAATTATAATGAAAATTAGTTCAACTCAATCATCAATATGGATCTCATTACACTTAGAAACCTCTAAATTTTATTATTCTCACTCGATCCAAAAGGATTCTATTGTTGAAATCTGGTTAAAAAATTTCTTCTCACCGAGATGATCTAGGACATGGTGAAAAAAGATTCCATAATCTTTGTGGGGAGAGAGGGGGACCATTTTTAGAATAGAAACTCGAACCTAGGTGTCATATCCACAAAGTTATCAACATTTTAATTCCATACACACTATATGGATTTATCCCCTTAAGAGTGGAAAATATCATACATAAGATATTCTAACATGGACATGCAAATGGAACAAGATGGATCATTAAATAAAAAATGGAATGAGAGGAACAATTTTGTAGGGAGGATTCCAGTACAGGATTGACACCAAAAATACTAGACTTATGGAGGGCCCTCCAAATGCCAAAAACACTTCCAAAACACATAATATTCAATATTTTTCACTCTAAGAGCTATCTCAAATCCATATTTAATGATTTAGCTTCTCAGTCACTCTTTGAACCAACATAGTATAACCTAAACCATATATTATACACATGGAATGCTCAAAATAACACTTTTATGTATTTCATTAAACCATTTTTCATTTTTTTAGTTCACTATTTTTTTCTAGAATCATTAAATAGGTAGTAGATCATGGCATCATCCCACTCTGAAACTTATAAGGATGTAACATTCACCCTACCGTTGTCGGAAAGCCAAGGGTACCTCTAGATATTGAATGTGTATTTTTCCCTAATCCTCAAATAAATACCCTTCTAAAGAAGATAATTTGAGCCCCATATACTTCTCTATAAAATTGTGAGGTGGGGGATAAGGTCAACACTATAGATGTCTGTGTGAGGAAATTATTTAGATTTGATGATCCGTGTGCATAAAGAATCAGGGTTTTGAATTGGCATCCACTCTTTCTTTTCTAAAAAATAATTGTTAAAAATATTCATATCTCAAAATCCCATGACACCGTATGTAATGCCCCGACCCTAGTTACCCAGAGTCGGTGCATTATTACATAATATTGGCATGATCACAAAATATCAAGTCTCGAAAGACCTATTAGTTTAGTAGCCTTGGAATAACTAGATACATTCATAAATTTTACATTACATCTTAAAGTGAAAACTACTAAAACAACATCTTTTCTTCATATCCCCTCATACTATCCCTGCAGTTCATTCATAAATTACTTCTTCACTTCCTAGGAAAAATAAAACATTGAAAGGGGTGAGATCAGATGCTCAGTAAGGATAACAATATAGCGGAAACTTTCATAAATAATCAGAAACATTTAAGGCAATATATAACTAAAACAAAATCCATTTAAACTTGAACTTCAGCATAATTTGGAAAAGATAAAATGAAATAATGCCATTTATTTATTCACATGGATATTCTACTAGTCGAATAATCACATATAATATCAATAACCACTTTCATAATGATGGAATGCATAATTCCAGACTATCATAACCACGTAGCCAAGGCCTCGTGCCAAGACTACAAATAATATTTTGTCAAGGCCTCGTACCAAGACACTAGTTTGTCTCATGAGACCTACCGATGCATCAGGGAGCTATATCGGGCTCCAGTCATCACTTACTAAGTCCAATGCATTCCTCATATGAACAGGTTTAAACATAACATAAACATTCGTATTAAAACTAGCATACGAAATGTCAATACTTTAACCACAAACCATGAATGGTATAAAAATAGCACATCCACAGCCAAACATAACTCATTCGATAAAATATGGAAGATTGTATTGTATCAGATTAACCTAAATCGAAAATAATGAAGGATATTGACATAGATTAAAATAATCATCCAATTATTGAGAGAAATATCCCACTTTTTCTTGAAAACATTTAAAAGTCACACTATTTGTCAAGAAGACATTTAAAATAGATTTTTGAATCAAAGTGTCCCATGCCACATTGAAACTTTTAAAAGGAATTTTGATTTGAAAACTTTAATGTCCATATAAATAAATCCTTAAAACTATTTTTAAAACATGGACATTAATGACAAATATTTAGAATAATAAATCTTTAAAACATTTTAAAATGATATTTTAGTTAGAGTTCCTAACAAAAAGAGAGACACTTAAATACAAATAATTGAGGTAATAAAAACATTGTAATATCCTGAGAATATAGGGATTCATGATATACTATGTCAAAGTACATTATATACACCATATAAAAGTGATTTGGTGTATAATAATAAATGAGTCTCAATGGAATGTAAATTGAGATGAAATCTCTCATAAAGGCCATATCCTTATGTTAAGGATAAATCAACGACATAATTATGTGTGAAAAATATAAATACAATCATTAATTTTGGATATTCAGCATAAAACAATCAAAGGACATTCACACATATTCTTGTAAAAACAACACCAATGAATTGTATGTTTAACTCAACAAATCGAAATTGAGTAAAAATTACTCTTATCAAGTTCATACCGATGACTTGAGAATTTATCAATGGAGTGATTATGTGTATCAAAATTATATCCACAGAAATTGGAGTGTAAATTATGACATAATCAAATGAATAGTTATTCCACACATAATCTTGGAGTAAAATAATCAATGAAGTATGCGTAAAGCCGAATGAGTGGAAATTGAAATTTCAAATTCCCTTATCGATTTGGTAACTTACGAAACATACACCCATGAAATAAGGATCATACAATGATGATTTAAATATATATAAATTAAATTATATTACACAATGAATACAATCATGGGCAGTACACACACCACATTCAATAAATAAGTGGTGAACAATGGAAATATCACAGATTTAAAAGTGACATAAGAAACCCCTTACTTTGTACTTTTTCCTTGGTCAAGGGTAAGTTAACCTCCTTTATAATGGTGAAATAATTGTTATTTAATTATACAAGATTAATATACATTAATATGATATCATATATGATCTTTTAACATTGATTTGTTAATAATATCTTAGTATTATAGTCATTTCGGGTGTTAACAGATTTGTTTTCCTTTATATTATTTGTTATGTGAGCCATATTTGTTATAGATGGGATGTATATTATTCGTATACATAATTATATCATGTCTATAAACATTATTTTTAATCATAAAATGAAAATTATACTTGAATGGATACGATGTGGAATGAATCTCATCGCGTTCGTGGAGACGGTAGTTCGTACGTACGCACGAGCGACAATATCTTTCTTTTGATATTAAAATAATATATAATTGGATATTATATCATATATAAAGAATAAATATAATGTTATATTTATTATTTACATGAATTAAACATCATTATTATATGCATCGAAATAATAATATTTTGAATAACAATTACACCATGACGTGGAGACGGTAATCCATACGTATGCACGTATGGTGACATGTCATTCAAAGGATGGATATAACACTTAATATGGTTGCATCATATCTATAATAACATCAAATTATATATAAGATATTGTAGTTATTATTTTAGAATGGGAAAACAAAGAAAGAAGAAGTTGAAGAAGAAATGAACTTGAAAGATGGTGGTGAAAACATTACCTCTTAATCGGGTTCTTCCTTTTGATTTGATCAAAAAAGATCCTTAGGATGGATTTATGATCAAAATAAGTACTCTAGGTAAAATTTAGGGAAGTTGAGAGAGTATTTGGGCAGGGTTTGGCCGATCCAAAAGGCTTTTAAGGTATGAATTAGAGAGAAGGGGGAGTGCCTTTTTATAAGAGGGGTGAGGGTCACCTTTGGAAAATCGAGAAATATTATTTTATAATAAATTCATAATCGGTTTCTAATGGCTCCAAAGTAGATTATTTAAAGGTTAAGGTAAGTATGGGTTGAAAAACACTCAACCAATAGGTTTTAGATAGGTTTGGGTCACTATATTAACCTTATCTTTTAGTTTTAACTCTTAGTTAATTAGTTTGGCATTTACCATGTCACTTTGTATTTTTATATTATATAGTTAATAAACTTACTATATACATCCAAGAGACCCCCAAGTGGTCCATTAATGATACACCTATCATGATACAAGTCCTTTGGCATAAACTTATATTTTTAGGAATAGAATATCAATTAATAATATAATATTTGTTTTAAAAACTCATTTATGTCATTTTTGACACTATTCAATAATTTATTTTTTTTAAAGTCTTAAAAACTTTATTAATTCGAAACAAATTCATTTAAGAAATAATAACATGTCATATTAACCAATAAAATTCTTTTATGACATCAAAACTTTCATATTATATTTATTTTAACATTTATAATACTAATTATTTGATTATTTCATTAATAAGAAAAATATTGCATCATTATTGTGTCATAAATATATTTAATTATTAAATGTCTGAAAATTATAAATAAAATACCATTATTTAGGAAATATTTTTATCTTTCTAATGAATATTTATAGATGAAAATATAACATATATAGCCTTATGTAAAAATATTTTTTCTAAAAGATATATGCTTATATCATTTTTGTATTTACTTTAACTTAATTAATATAAAGTGTCATTATCACTTAAAAGTGGATCCATGGGGTCCCATAATCGACCCAAAGATGACCATGGTCGGACATGTATCAACCAATAGGGTTAGGACATGTTTTAGGGTAAATTTATATTATTATAATATTATTTTTTTACCCTTATTTACTGGATTTACCCTTTAACCATGGTAAATAAAATATTTACCGAAATAATTATTCAAAATGTCTAAAAATAAGAGTTACCTATTTACACAATTTGTACATCCTGATTCCAAATATGGAATCCATTTTTCCAAATTCAAAACACAGAAGTGGCAGAAATTAATTTAAAATTAATTCCCGTTGTCAAAACAAAAAAGCGTGTTTTTAAGAAATAATAACTATCAAAAGATTGACACTTGTTTATGTCCGGTTTAAATGTGAAATTATGTCCAATGAACAACATTGTATTAAATGGTAAAAATATATTCTAAATATACTTTAAACCCACTAAAATTCATAATTTATCACTATTAATTATTTTGATTAAAAAAGTTGTTTTTAAATAACATTTAGTAATTTTCACTATTTATCAAAATATAAATGTTATCCGAAAAATAAAAAATTTACCCAAGGCAAAATTAGATATTCCAAATCCAAAAATTAGTCTATTTTGAATGATAAAATGTATGAAATTTAAAAAATTGGGTATTACTATTCATAACGGCTAGTTTGATTGGTTGTGGTGTGGGTTAGAACTCGAAGTTGTGTACAACACACGCTATTGGATTATTCAAAGAGAAGTGTACCGTGGAAGCCTGGGGTGTTACACCGTAAGATTTAGGAAGAAAAATTTTATCCTAATAAAACCAATGAAATTTATTCCTTCCATTATTTAGTCCCCACCAGAAATTGGTGTGGTGGGCATAGATTTGGTCAATAATAATTCTAGGAAATTTAAATAAGCACATAACATAGGTCAAGGTCAATTGTAGAACTACCTTAATTAGTGTTTCCTTCCCTACTTTAGATACCCTCTTAAAAGATTAACCTTTTATTTTTTTCCAACCTATCTATAATTATTGAGAAGACCTGTCTTTTATAGAATCCAAAAATCATGGGGAGACAAAGGTATTTATTATGTTTATCCACCACCCAAATACCTGGTGTTCCATTACAGTCTTTATTTCTACTTATATTAACTCCTAAGCTAATGGATATTTTATATTTATCATGATTGACTGATTGACTATATTCCTTATTATACCATTGAAGAAGATGGAAAATAGAGTTTCATTCTTCAATAGAGGACCTTGAAAAAATAATGCTATCATCAGTAAAGAAGGGGTGGGAAAAGGGTAGACCTCACCAAAATCCCATTTTTGTATGAAAAATGTTGTCTTTGGATGCCACTTTAATTAAAATAGAGAACAATTCAATCTCCAAAATAAAAAGGAAATAGGAAAGAGGATCCCCCTTCTAAAACCCCTTGGTTGGAAAAAATCACAGAGAAAGGAAACCATTGATATTAATCTTCAATGACACAAAAGGGACATATTACATGATGGCCTCAACCGATTTAGGGTAGAATCCAATTTTACTCATCACAGACTAGATTAAAGGCCACTAAACCTTGTTATAATCATTTTTCATATCAATCTTCTAATCTATGATACCTCTTTTTTTAATTGATCAATTTTTCATGGAGTAAAACAACTTGTGGGTGATAGTGGAATTATCTAAGATGGTCCTTTTGGGAGATAAAGCTCTCTAATTTTCAGATACAATGGGAGGAATCCAAGAGAACATGTAGTTGACCAAAACCATGGTGAATTTATTTATAAAAAATATTTCACAAAATTCTCGGCCTAAATTATGATACCAATGAGTGTTTTCTGATTATTGGTATTAGAGTAATAATAGTTTCATTAATTGCAAAAAAATTATCCTTCTCCTCCTAAAGATATTTAATGTGGTCCATAATATCCCACCTAATAATGTGCCAATTTTTTTTTATAAATAAAGTGTGGAACCCTTCCAATCTTAGTGCTTTAGTGGGATATATTTGTTTAATAGGAAAAATGAGTTAATCATCATTGAATTCAAGCATGGGGTGATGGTTCATTTTATCTGTCACAAATGGTTCAATAAAAGGGGAAATTTCATATAAATATCCTGAAACAAATTCATGATAAGATCATGAATTCATTTTTTATTGGAAACTGTACAACATTCATCTTTTTTGAGATGGGATATGCAATTATTTTGGGGGATTATAGAGGCTATCTGGTGGAAGTGGAAGGTATTATAATCAACTTATTTAATATGGATTGCATGAGTACACAAAAAATAAAATATCTCTTTTGTTATAAGATATAACTCTAGTTATGATTTATGTCTATAAATAGTAGAGATCCCAATATCAAATAGAGTATGTCAATACAACCCATTTATGTGACTTTCAATATAATTATAATGATGATCTGGCTGGTGTAATTTTAAGTTTCTATGGGGTTAAAAATTAATTGTCGCATTCTATATATTCTTTCCAATATTAGGTTCCATGATCATCCAATTAAACCATATAAATTTTTCTCATTCCCTATCATTTTTCCTGAAAAATTAAAATATGAAGGGTTTTCCATTAATTAGATTTATATTTCCATGATTAGTGTTGATGAGAATAGGGAAGTGGTCTAATATGGAAGGATCCATTTGGAACACCTGGAAAAAATGAAAAGGTTGGTTCACTCTGAATATCACAAAAAAACTATCCAAACTCCCAACAATAAGATTGTTTTTAGTGTTCCCACAGATCCATGTGTAATAGATTCCTGAATATCCCATATCAATTGGGTCTACCATCAGAATCGCATGTTGAAAATATCTCCTATGCGCATAGGGACTGGCTTCACCCCCTTTCTTTTCATGTTGGAAAAATATTTTTTTGAAGTCTCCATAGATAAGTAGACGTCCAAGAAAAATATCTTGATGGTTTTTAGTAACTTCAAAGACTTATCTTCACACCTTGGTGAGGGACAGCCATAAAAACCAACAAAATTCCAAATAGGGGTATTTGGTTGATGGATAGAGGCTTCAAAATGGTTAAGGGATAAAAAATTAACCCTAATATCTCATTCCAATCTCCAAATAACATAGATTACACATGATCGGACTTGGAGGAAGATAGGGAAGCATCCCACAAGCTATATTTTTTTACAATACTATCCATGTAATTATAATCTAACATGGTTTTAGAAAGGAAAAACATATCAAGAAAACTTTTAGCTCATCGTCATTGAAGCATCTGAACTGATAATGGGTTTCCAATCACAAGGTAATTTCAATATAATATTTTCACTTTGATATGAAGGGTTTGTTCAATCCAGAATATGCCTCTATTAATTCAAGGATGGAACCATCCCTCACCACTTTCCACCTATTTTCATGTCTTTCATTATCAAACGAGTCCTCCATACATCTCTTGGGAATATAATTTTGTTTTTTACTAAAATAAAAACCATTTCCCCTCTCTCTTTAATTCTCTAAATCCAATATTTTTTTGGGGATGGTAAAACAAGGTTCTCTAGGAACTTCTCCTTTGTAGGGAGGTATGCATGGACGCAATAAGTGACTATAGGGTAATTTGATTTTGTGGGTCATTACAAATATCTTATTATAATGGGGGGTTTATCTCTTCATTCGAAGGATGTCATAATATCTAACATGGGTTCATCCCTCTTCAAATAAGACATAATCGGGATATTTTAGGGATTTCCATTCTCAAATGAAATAGATTTAATGGCATGATTCCCCATGTCCTCATATCTTAGAGACGCATGATGGTCTATTGGAAAAAATGGAAGCCCCATCATAATGACTCTATTTTGAATTGGATATTATTTCACATTAAAATACTTTGAAAGTATCTACCTATCTATTTTTTCTTCTTATGGAATAAAGGATGTCATCAGATTTTTTGCATGCAACCAAGGTCTATAATTTATGATAGTGTTAGCTTACCCATATGTTGAATTTGATATATATTCTTTCCCAATATCCCTCAAAAACCCACAAAATAAACATAATATGGGTATATTTTCAAATTAGAGTTAGATACATGAATTCTATTCCTACATAGAATGGAATACACCTCCCATTGATGGCTACGCAACATCAATTTGCACCCAAATCTGGACTACTGACCCCCAATAAATCAGATCTGATATATCCCATTCCAAAAACTCCTTGATTTGTCCACTGATTTCCCTTATAATTCTTTCCAAACTTCCACAAAAATGGATTCCCTTAAGATGAATCTATAAGGATGTTTTTGAAAAAGAGGTGTACTAAATATCCCCTTTATTTTTACTATCCTTCAATAAAATAAGATGATTATCAAAGGACCACGACCTCCATTTAAGGGTATTCTATTTATCCTTAGTTTTTAATAATTAAAAAATAAAAAGGTCTGCTATTTTTTATCTTATGGCCACTCCATCCTCCCATTACCACACATTTTGTAGCATAATGTTTTGGTCATTCTGGTTAATGGGCTGACAGATTAAAAAAAAATTGATAATCAGGAGTGACATTTGAATTTTATGGAATGCCTCGTCCTTATTGGACACTATAGTTTATTTTTCCTTATATTTTAGGGAAAGATTATCCCATTGGGGTATAAAATTGAACTCCATTTCGCCATTAATCATGCCTAAGAAAAAGAAGGAATTCATTGGAAAAGGAGTTGTGATCTATACCACGATTGTAGAAATGCCAGTGTAGCACCACAGATCCAAGGAGGCCCAAGGACTTTCCAAAACCTAGAAAATCCTAGGAGGAAGCTCTCAACCGATAGATAGATTTATTTAAAATACATTTTATTAAAAATATTGACCATTTAGTATCCAGTAATGGACATTTAATAATAAAATTTTATTAAATTTCCATTACCCGATACAAATTAATAAATATTTCTAGTTAATATTAATTTTTAATTATACACCATTTTATGCTAAATATATGAATTATTTAATATAAATACACATTTTATGTTATATAAATCATATTTTATGAAATATTATATGTATTTATATATATGTATATGTTTTTTTGCATGTGTATGTGTGAATATATTTATATATTAAAAATATTAATGAATAATTTTGTATGAAAACATTAAAAATGATTATATTTTAAAAACATATTAAAAAAATAAATATTTAGAATGAATAAATTAAAAATAAAAGTAAAAAACACTTAATATTATTAATGAATAAATAATACTAAATAATTTTAAATGAATGAAAGTAAAAAAGAGTAATATCAAATAATTAAAAATAAATAGACTGAAAAATTATAAAAAATTGAATAAATGTTATTACTTTTATAAATTTTTTAAAAAATTAAGAAAGAATATATGTTAAAACAAAAATGAAAACATACATATTTTATAAATTACAGGCATATTATAAACAATAAATATTAACGAATAAACATGTATAGATAAATATTAAAAATGGATAAATTAAAAAAATATTAAACAAAGTAAAATTGAAAATGAATAAATTATAAAAAAAATATTAGAGTAATTAATTTTATCGATGAATAAATAATATTAAATATGAACAAATTTGAAAAAATATTAAAAAGTAAAAATAATATATATTGAATAAAAATATAAAAAATGGATAAAATTTACTGATTAAAATCATAATATATATTAAATAAATTATGTTAATAAATAAAATTCTACAATAAATATTAAAAAATTATTAAATTAAAGAAATGTTTTGTGTGTGTGTGTATCTATATATAATTGAATTAATTATGTATATGTGTGTGTGAGATTAATGTAATGAAATTTTTATATATGTAAAATTGAAAAGGCAAATGAAATCTTATTTAATGTCTATTACTCGATACTAATTAGTCAATATTTATTAATAATATTAATTTTTAATTATAAACCATTTTTCACTATATATATATATGACTTATTTAATGTAAATAAATATTTTTTATTATATAAATAATATCTAATGAAATAATATGTATATTGATATGTGTGTGTATCTGTATGATGGGGGTAAAGAGATGGTTTATCTATCAAGGAGAGAGCTTCTCTCTCTATTCTATTATTGGGATCACTTCATTTAAATTTTTTTTTAAGATAATACAACTCGGTTTGATATTGTAGGGTATGTGGATCTATTTTCCTTTTGTTGTTAACTCAAAAGGATTGATTTCCTTTAGGTTGATCTTGAAACGGCTGGAACTCATAGTTATCCTGGTGATGGTTGTTTTGGTGATTATTTTATGGATGATCGATGTCATCTGAATCCCATTATGGAATAAATGATTAAGGATGATCTGTTTTCATATCCTCCTTATCTCATATGGAGGACCACTTCTTTGGGGGTTTTAAACTTTTAGATCATCTTGAAATCTTCTGATGGTCTTATGATGGCATGGATAGAGGTGTGCAAAAATATATTTGAGTGGTTCACTATTGCTTTAGGTGACTCGGTTGTTACCTAGGTGATGGAAATGTGGGTGAGGTGGGAGACGGTGGTATCTTGTCTTTGTCCTCGGCTTTTGATGTGGGATCCTAGCATCATCTTTAGAAAGGAGCTAGTGATGGATCCAAGGATAAGTCTAGAGGTGATGGAGCATCTTTAAACAGTGGAAATTTGGACTTCTTGACAGCATGGATGGTGGTCATCTCGGATTGGAAAGTGACAATCTTGGCTTGGATGAAAGAGTGGGCCAATGAACTCAGGAGCGGCCAACAATTTTTCCAGGTGATTTTTCCAGTAGCGAGACCTTGGGATGCTAGAGCTGTAAGGACCTGGGTTTATAGGAGGACTTTGGTAATGATTATGGGATGTGTCTTGGTACAGACTGGCATTGGCTAGAGCAGTTGAATGAAGATGGTGTAGTGTGGTCCATCAGATGGCATGGACAGAGATATGCTTCTTGTGTGATGGTGAACGGTGACTGGTGTGTCGGCTAGATTAAAAAGGTGTTGTGGCATACACACAAAGGGCCTTTGGGCCATTTCTCATGTGGTCTTACTGCCTAGTTTGCACATGGGTCCTTATGGATTAAAAAGTGGGATTTAGGCTCCTTAATGATGAGACATTAGGTTTCTGATCTTTTAGACCAACCTCGTAGTTATTTTTTTGATTGCCTTTTATTGTCAGTATTTTTATCTCATTGTCTTGTGGCTAGTTTTGTCCAACCACCTTGTGTTTGTTGGCACCAGTGCCACACATCTACACTATTTTTTTTTGTTTTTTTCCTTAATATATTTTTATGATCGAGTATGCTCAGATCTTGAACCTTTCTAGTATATATATATAAATATGAATATATTTCTATATTAAAAATATTAAATATATTAATGAATAATTATGTATAAAATTTTAAATATGAATAAATTACAAAGATATTAAATGAATAAATATTTAAAATTAAAAATTTTTAAAAAAAGTTAAAAAAACACTTAACATTATTAAGGAATAAATAATATTAAATGGATCAATGTAAAAATGAGTGAAAATTTATAATTAAAAAATCAACATATTGCAAAAATATTAAAAAAACAATTTAGAGTTTTTAATTATGTAAAATTATTTAAAACAATAATGAATATATGTTTAAATGAAAATGAACACACATATTAATTTTTTTCATTACAACTATATTAAAAACAAATTGAATGTTCTGTTAATAAATATAAATAAATATTAAAAATAAATATATTTATAAAAAATATTAAAATAATAATAATTAAAAATTACTAAATTAAATATATATATATATTAAAAAGTAATAAATAGTATATATTAAATATAAATTTAACTACGAGTGTAATTTAATAACTAAAAACATAATATATTAAATATTAAATATTAGATATTATTAAATAAAAATATAAAATGATAATATAAACAATTTTTTATTTGTGTATATGTTTGTCTATATGAAATTGAATTAATTTCATATATGCATGTACATGTTAAATTACTGTATGACATATTCAGTGTAACATATTTAGTTAATTTTTTAATTGATAAATAAATATTTGATATTTGATATATATGTTAAATTGAAAAAAAATGACATTGATAAAACAAAATTTTATTAAATTTCAATTAATATTAATTTGTCAATATTTTTAATTAGTATTAATTTTTAATTAAATTATAATCAATTTTTCACTAAATATATGACATATAAATATGATTTTTGAGACATTGGTATTATTAATACTTTTATATATATTTATCTTCTATTTAATTTATATATTTATATATTTTCACTTTAATATTTTTTATATTTATGTTTTACTATCAATATAAATAATATATGTGTGTGTGTCTGTGTGTGTGTGTGTGTGTGTGTGTATAATTATTTATGTATTATTTGTAAATATGATCAATATTAATGATAAGAAGAATATATATATTTAAATGATCACATAAATATATGATTTAAATATATAATTATATAAATTTGAAAACACATGCATTTAAATATTTTATATATATAATAGGGGTGTTTCATAGCAAAAAATATATAAAATTTTCTGACTATGATTTACATGTTTTTGTAATAGTGAAAGAAACAAGAATATTGCAACATTCTGTATCTAAAAGTTAGTAATATTTAATTGAACACATAATAATGTATATATTATAGTTTTATGAAATACTTGATGATGCACAAACTAAATTATATTTAGTGTGTACTTATTATAGTAAATTTTCATTTATTGTGGAGATTTTTCACATGAAGGATTTGAATGAGTGGTTAGACACATCACTCAATATGATGTTGGGGTTATAGAAAAATTTACTTTCAACCAAATCAAAGAAACCTGAGTCATATTACCATTCTCATAAGTTTATGGAGAACTTGGATTTCATATATGATACCATAGATGCATTTACAGACAACTATATAATGTTTAGAAAGAAAACTATCCATTTGGAAAATAGTATGGTCTATTAAACTTCCAGGTAGAAAGCTAACTGGGGAAATCATACTCATAAATGTAAAACCATGAAATAGGGGAAACCGAGTGTCAAAAAGTAAATGTGTTAATTTCCCATAAAGATGAGGTTGAAAATATTATTTATTTCATCTAATGTTTCTAAATTAGTAAGATGAAATGTTGAAAAAAATTAAGAACATGATATGAAAACTAACCTGACAGACTCTGTTGCATGGAAGGAGTTCAAAAAGAGGAAACCCATATTTTCTAAAGAGATATGTAATGTCCAATTGGGGTTGGATGAATATGGTTTAAATCTATTCAGGTCAAATGATGGTTCAACTCATAGCACATAGATCATGGTGTTGGATATTTATAATATTCCTTTATAGATTTTTATAAAATAATAATTTCTATTACATTCCACTCTTATTGATGGACCTAGAAGTCCAGGGGATAAGATTGATGTTTACCTTCAGCCATTTATTGATGAGATTAATGAATTTTAGGGGGGTGGTGTGATGAATTATGACTATGAAATGAATGAAATTTTGAAACTATGGGATGCTTTATTGTAGAAAATAATTGACTTCCCAGCTTATGTAAAGTTATCATGTTAGACTAAAAAATGGAAAAAATTCACCTGATACACCAAAAGTTTATTTTCTATATAGACTAAACATTGTAAAAAATGGGCATACATTTGTCACATATTTTTTCTTCCCCCTAAAAATGTTTCAAAAAGGAAAAAGTGTAATTTAATGGTTATATAGAATTCAACCCAACACCAAATATCAGTGAATGAGTAAAAATTTTATCTTATATTAAGAAAGAAAGAATCCCCATGATATATTAATTTCAAGATTTTTTGGCTCATCCACTGCCCTCTATTCATGTTACTGTTAGATTTCATGGTCACAATTAGAATAAGATAAGTATTTTTTTTAATCTCACTTACAATAAAACTTACATACTAAGGCATAATTTGGATACTATAAACTTTGAAAAAAAATCTTATAGTAATATTTTTTTGACCATTGTGGGTATCAGTGGAAAATAAAATGACCATGAAAATGAATGACTTGATTTAGAAGAAATAGTCTTAAATAAACAATTGCATTTACTGTTGGGTGATGGAAACAAGGTGTACATGCTTTATCCACATTATACAATGATTAAAAATGATAAAGTGACATTTCCTTTCATTTTGAATATGATCATTGTTCCGGGTAATTACTCTTAAATATTTCTAAATGTGTGAATATGATGAGAAGTACATTTCAAGCATTAAAAGGTTATGAAAATAACATACTGCTTCAACAGTTTATTCAAATTTCAATTTTTGATTTTTTATATCACAATTTCATCCAACCATTGATTGAGATGACTAATTTTTTTAGATATATTTTTTTAGGAAATCAAAAAAAAGGGTGATTCATAAATTGTACCAGATAGAATTTTTCCTACAGTTTGTCACTGGGAAAAACTATTTCCTCAAATATTTATTAATGTTATGGTTCACTTGATAGTGAACCTAACCGATGATGTAATGGTTATTGTTCTATTGTAATTTAGGTGTATGTATTCTAATGAGTGGAATTAAAATACATTAAAATGATTGGTAGGTAATAGATATCATCTAGAGGCATCAATAGAAAATGGTTTTTTGAAGGATGGTTGTAATACTTTTTTTTCAGAAGATATTATAGATATTTATAAAAAAAATTAGATAGACCATATAGGATTCATGATAGTCCAATTATAGAAGGAACTATATTTTATATGGGAAACCTCGAGTGGGTAAAATCTCATTGATACATCTTGTTCAATACTCTATAAGTTTCTCAATTTCTATAGTGAGTGTATTATCACTTTTATTGTTTACATTTTACTTCTTTTGGAATATTTAAGTTAATAA
The DNA here is from genome assembly GCA_963277665.1 of Viscum album. Lineage (NCBI taxonomy): Eukaryota > Viridiplantae > Streptophyta > Magnoliopsida > Santalales > Viscaceae > Viscum > Viscum album. The sequence goes on along the minus strand of OY728133.1, from coordinate 308,267,986 downwards.
TTTAAACATAGAGTTATCATTTGTAGTAAACACATTAATAATATAAAATAAGAGATGCCTCATTCATGTGATTATCAAATTCAATAGTTCTATTATGCATCATTTAATGAATGGATAAAGGATTTTGTATGTATAAATGGATTTTCACTATGATTTGATTATATTAGAAATTTATTTCTAAAAAAAAATTTATTGAATACTATGAAATATATCGGTCTATAAATTATGGGATTTAGGTGAACCTACACTAGAAGAACTATTTAACCAACTATATAAGGGTTCATCTATAATGGATCATCATTACAAATATTTAGATTCTAGTGGATTTCATTTTCACATTAAAGATGTTGATGAAAAGTGAGAAAAAAAATAATGCCATTTTTATCCATCTATAGATTTTGGTTATTACTATGGTAAATAGAAAAACATCATTGAAGTTGAATAAGTGCACCAGTGAAAATGCATATTGTTAAAGTGTAATTGTGAATATTCAGTCTTTGAAAATAAATTTAATCAATATCATTTTATATTGGTAAAATTTAATAGTATGTTATATAGAGATGAAAGAGTTAGGACAAAACCTTTCCTTTTATAATTGAAAGAAAAATAGGTTTTCTTACTTACCATCACAATTAACCTAAATTGGAAAGTTACTTTGATATTGTTAAGGAAATTAGTTTTTTTAATTGAATGATATAAACCTAATATTGTTTTTTATTTTTATTTTTTTGAAATAGCTTCATCAACACATCGTATCTCAACATGAAGAATATATTAATTGATTTAGAGATACCCTTGAAGGAAAAATAGTCAATTTTCAGGTTTAATGAATGGTATGATCGTTTTTCTTCTCTTAAATTTAAGACCTATTTATTAACTATTTAAATTTTATGAATCTTTTAAATGTTTTTTAAGTGTTTTTATTTTCTATTTATTTTTTATATATCCTATGTGTGTTTAACTACCAATGCTTTCTATGAATACATACATTCCATGATAATAGGCACCAAATACACATCAGTCTGTAGAGGCATCTATATCTATAGGTTGAGCTATATATGAATGTAAATGTGTTTTTATTTTTTTATTAAGAGTTAAACATATATATTCACATATGTCTACTTATGTAAGAAATTTTTTTTAATATAATCTCACTCAAACACTTCATCCACTCATGGGAGAGGCCCTCCCCATAGGATTTCTTCATGAAATTCTAATACACCCCTTGATATATCATTTGAAAAGACTTTTGATCCTCTAGGAGTGGGTTCCCATGCATTAATTCACTAGTTGGGTAATATCATACTTTACCACATATATTTCCATTGAAAAAACATAACTATTATTCATTCCCTCGAGATACATTAGATTGTATATGAAGGGATTTTCAAGTAATTGGATCATTTTCATTTCATAACTATGTTTAAAAATACTTATAGTCATGATAATTTTTTTCTTAAATAGATTAATCAAAGAGTGTTTGTAACATCCCATGAATTTGTAGAATAATATTTTTTTATATCTATAAATATTTATGAATAAGATATTAATTTCATGTTAAATAGGAATATTTTTCTAATAGCATAATCAACATGAAACAATGGGTTTCTCTTAAATATTATGTTGCACACAATGTTGAGTTTTACCAAAAAAAATGCAATAATATTTTTATTATTTTTAATGGTAGATAATGCCTAGTAATTGTATTGTTGAGAATGAACATAACTAACTAGAATATGATTACATAAGTTTCCTAATTTTTTTACATTTATCCAAAAAAATTAGAGGCTTTAAATAATAATGGATCCAATTTTAAGCATTAAATACCCTAATATTTTTTAAAGATCGTTTTACCACCTGTTGATGGAGAACCATTTTTAAATCTAGTTTTTGACACTTTTTTATGTTCTATTTGAAAAAACAACTTCTTCTTTAAAATCAAGACATTAAAATTTTCTTTGGTTGAAATATTGGTATTTTTTTTATAAATCCATATTGTAATGAATAGTGAAAAAATACTGCACTTTAATTCAAAACTAAATTTTCATCTAATTTATTTATATATTTACATTTTATTTTTAATTTGTTTTAAAGTGTAATTGCATTAAGGTTTTATCTTTTAATTCATTTTTTTCCATTGTAAGTAATTTCACATTAAAATTTGATATAAACACGTGTCAATCTTTTGATAGCTTTTTACTTCTTAAAAACCCGCTTTCTGGTTTTGACAACGAGAATTAATTTTAAATTAATTAATAAAATGTCTATGTTTTGAATTTTGAAAAAGTGGATTCATATTTGGAATCAGAAGGTCTAAATTTTCTAAATACTTTACCTTTTATTTTTTTACATTATGAATAGTAACTTCAGTAATTTTTTTATTTACCATGGTTAAAGGGTATATCAGGTAAAAAAGGGTAAAAAAATAATATTATAATAATATAAAACTACCTCAAATGTGTCTTAATCCTATTTTATGAGATATTTACTACCATGATCATCCTTAGATCGAACATTTGGCATTTGGGAGCCACTTGGGTGTGAAAATGACATTTTATAATATTTAATTTAAAGAAAAGTGAAATATAACATAAACATGTATCTTTTAATAAAAAATTAATATAGGGTTATATAACTGATATATTTGACTATAAATAGTAATTATAAATCTAAAAAGGGTTCCTAAATCATGGTATTTTATTTATAATTTTTTTACTTTAAATAAATAAATTTATTTGTGGCACAATGATGATGGAGTGATTACCTTCTTAATGAAAGATTCAAAAAATGATATTATAAATATTAAAATAAGTGTATTTTGAACATTTTTATTTCATACATGAACTTTTAGGATTCCATTTACATATTAGGGATAATCTAATAAATTTTTTAAGTAAAAAAGTTATTATGGCTTCAACAAAAATCAATTACTAAATAGTGTCAAAATTGTCATAAATGAGTTTTTAAAACAAATACTATTTAATTAAATGATATAATAGTACTAGAAATATAATATTCGTCCAACTAACTTATATAATGTTAAAAATTTCATTAATTATCTACTTTTGGTTCTATTGTCATTTTATAGTAACTATAGTAACCATATATTATAAAAATACAAGAAGATATGGTAAGAGTTAATGATTGTAACTAAGGGTTAAAGCTAAAAGATAAGGTTGATTTTGTGACCTAAACTTTTCTAAAACATATTGGTTGGGAGGATTTTGAACCATAGTCATATTATACTTGAAATATATAAATTTTTAACTGTTATAACTCTAAAATAATTTTATAATAAAATAATATTTCAAGACTTTCCTAAAGTGCCCCTCCTCCCTCTTATAAAAGGCCACCAACTCTACCCACTTACTCACAACTCTCAAGCCCCTTGAATCAGAGAAATTATACTAAAATCAGATCCCAACATCCATACCTTCATCATAGAGGCTACACTTTGGGTATAAATCCATCCCAAGGAGACCTTTTGTGAAAATCAAAATGAGATACTCGAAAAAGAGGTATTTGTTTTATCGCCTCATTCAAAATTATTTTCTCCTTCTACTTCATCTTATTATGTAATTTACCAAATAAAGTAATAAATTCAATATATTATACATGATGAGATTTTATTATAATTATGGTACAACCTTATACCTCCTTTTATTCATCATACGAATAAAAATATCACCATGTGTGTGTACGTACGGCTTATCGTCTCCACGTCGTGGTGTAATTTGTTATTTAATAATAATTAATTTATAGGGGTATAATGATGACTATAAAAGATTTAAATAATGAATATAACATGATAATTATTATTTATAATTAATATACCATCCAATTCTATACCGTTAACCATTAAGTGAATGATATCGTCACTCGTGTGTACGTACAACTTACCATCTCCACGATGTGATGGGATTCATTCTATATGATAATAATTAAACCAAAATTATATACATGAATTGAATGAATAAATATGATATATATATTATATTTTTATTTACTCTATGCTTCTATAATTTTTATGTATAACATACCTTTATGCTTTCCATAATGTGTAAATACGATAATTTCATTTGAGGAAGTGTGGACTACCACCCCCTCAAAGTGATATGACTCATTCATTCCATACATGGAACATATAAAGGATGTATTTAATAAAATTATGTAACATATATAAGATATATATTATACTAGAATTATAATATACTTAATTTTCATTTATTTTTCATTCTTTTAATATGATAAAGAAATGAAAGTAGTGTTCATATGTATGTACGGGCTATCATCTCCATGAATGGTGCATTTCATTTCTTGTCTAAGAATTATATGGAATATTATAAATACATATATACTGGAAATATATGATATTTAAATCATGAATAATATTCTGTAGATGATGGTATTTTGACCACATGGACAATTTACATCAAACAATTTCATTTTTGACTCAAGTACTGAATATCGAAAAAATGACCAATATGACTATAAATAATTATGAAATTTTTATAACATAGTAATAAGTGACAAGAAATGAAGAAAAAATTTGAAAAATGTTCTCAAGCAAGTATAAATTAACCTAAGTTTATTTTTCAAGAATATATTGATCATACACGATGAGTTGGACTCAAGGTAAGGGACTTCATCTCAATCTCCTTTTATTGAGGCATATTTTGATGTTATACACCACCTTATTTTATATGGTGTATAATAAAACCCTTTTACTTTTAATTTAATTCAAAGGGAATATTTTTCTATGAAGTATTTTACTAAATGACAAAAAAGTATTTTTTTTAACAAGTGTGGTGACAATGACTCCTCCACCGTCATAATAATTATTTGATATTTGCCACCCTTTATAAGCCTTAATGTTTTTAAAAGGAAAAGAAATCCCTTATTCCCTTTTTGGGTGTTTTTGTGTTGAAAATGGTTTTGAAAGTCGATTTTCTATTTCAATATCTTAAAATTATTTATTTTGATTGTAAAATAAATTTTATGATTTAAATATTTATAATTGAAAACATTTATGTTTTGTGATTATATAATGGTACTTGGAAATTTGAAGGGTGTTTAAGTGATAAACCAAAGATGGGTGGTTACGTGATAAACCAAATATGGGTGGTTCTGTGATAAACCAAATATAGGTGGTTCTGTGATAAACCAAATATGGTTTTCTACATTATAACCTCCAATGCATTGGGTATGGAAGTCGGTCGTATGGCTATTCTATTTAGTGATATGTGTGGAAGTCGACTGTATGGTTATTCCATTTAAGTATCTTTATGTCCCAAGTTACCTATATATGTTATATATTGCTTTCTATGGGATTTATGGTAATATTTTGGTTACAAAAAGGGTAAGAAATGATCTTATATTCATTGAAGTGTTTTTACTACTTCTTAAAGGTAATAATTGTTACTTTATGATAAAATATTCATGGTTTAAATGTTTTCACAAGACTAATAGTTTTCATTATTTATGTATCCCTTACTGAGATTTTTATTGCCATCCCATGTTTTGAAATGTTTTTCACTGGACATAAAGAATAATATATTCAAGGATAGGATCAAGGAAAAGTCATGTTGTTTCAACATGAAACAAACCATGTTTCTATTTAGAAAGTTTCAATTTTATGAAAAAATTGGATAGTGAGTAGAAGTGTCTACTTGTAATATTCAAGTTATTATGTACAATTTCTAGCCTAATTATCTAAATCTATAAACCTTAAAATATCCTTGATGTTATTAAAAGTTAAATTATTGACTTAACTCAAGATTATGTAATATTTAAGGTCAGGGCCCTATAGTTGGTATCAAAGGTAAGTTTAGATAACTTTAGAGGTTAGGATGTTATCTGGGTGTAGGTTAAGGATCCCATATAACCAAGAGGGTAATTATCATATGGAAATATTTAAAGGGTTATGGTAAATTATTTTTATTGGCTAAAAACCTGAAAAATAGATATATAAGGAGTTTTATGAATTTAAGTAATATAAAAGTTTTTATGTTATCATTACCCTATAGAGGATTCTTTTTTTTATAATTAATTTCATGTTTAAGTGGTGATTCTTTTAAGTAGATTAAGGATCATTTGTCAATATGGAAGGAAAGTGATCTTACAAAACCTTCTTTTCCTTCCTTGATGATTTTATCATCACTATTATGGAAAAGTCTTGTTCAAATTATTTTGATAGCTTCTTGATAATTTGAATCACCTACAAGAAATTGTTTGAGTTATCGAACACCTAATCATTTCTAAAACAATTTTATAGCTCATGGTATCTTTTTCATATGATTTCAAGATCTCAACTTGTCCAACTCCATCGAAAAGTGAAATTACAGAAGTGTAGTGAACGTTTAATTTTTGGAAAGTATGAAAACATACCTAAAGAGAAAGGGAGCATCATGAAGATCATGGTAACTGGATTCAAGGTATGATTTATTTTCTTATCCATAAATAATGAAGCATCTTTGGATTGATATTTATAAATGATGAGGATATTTGATATGTGGGAATAATGTATTAATAAATAAGTTGTAAATTCATAGTTAATGGACTATGAATAATTATTAATGATTAAGAAGTCCACATATAAGGGATTCAAGAGTTATGGTTGATTGTAGGATGATGAAATGTTTAAAAGTAATAATGCTCTTTTGATAATGGGATTACTTTGGAAGAATTTTTTCTAGTATGTGTAACCCTGAAGTTTGATATGTGAAAATTTTATTCAAGGAAGAATTATCATTTCTTTTGTGGACATAATGGATAACCTTTATGGTTCATATGATCTTTTGTTTTTGAGGTGATTAATGGTTATTAAATTTTGGGATTCAAAATGAAAGTAATTAGATAACCTTTGAGGTTAAAGAAGGTTATGGTTATTTTTGAGGATATTATCTTATTTTTTTATAATTTTATAAGAATGATATGGTTTTAGAAAAAGGACAACCCACAAGATGGGTGGAAATATGTTGCGTCTGGCAAGGCTATGGGAATTGAACCCACAACTAAAGTGTGACAAGGATTTATCACCTACCACGGTCCTACGTGAATTTCCTAGTTGGTATGACTTATTATTTTTAGATTAGTGATCTTGTGGATTGTGAATAAGTTAATTTATGAGATATATATTTTATCAAAGGGATATTCTTAGTATAGGAAAATGATTTAGTGATTAAGTGATAATTTTTTTTTGGAAGAAGTTATCTCTTTTTGGAATACAATATGACTAAGGAAAATAGAATAATATGGGATTTCATTTGAGGAGTAATGGTTGAATTTTTTTTTTTTTTGAAAGAATCTATGTTTTTATTGTGGACATATGGAAATTTGGATTGTTTATGGAAATTATTAACCTATCTTAGAGAATATGTGATTTTGGAAATTCATTTTTTGGTACAAGCCAATAAGAGTGGTTGGTGTTATTTGGAGATAAATTTTAAAATTTATCTTGAAAGAATATGTTAGCAAAACCTTCTCGATTTTAGGTTTAAAACATATTTTGGATTATTTTTGAGAAATTATATGGACAATTATTAGTTGAATGGTCTATGTTGGACTTTGGGTATTACTATTGAATTTTGGAGATTAAAAGTAGTATTTTTTCTTATAAATGATTACTATTATTGGGTAATTATCTTATATTATTCTAACCATTTTGGTTTTGGTTTATGTTTCAAGATAGGATGAATATATAGTTCATCTCTTTTGGATTATGTGATTTTATATAATTTAATTATAGTACTTCATGTGTGACCAATTTATCTTGAATACTCATCGTTTGGAGAAAATATGAGTTTTTGGTAGAAATTTATTAAAGGATGAAATTATACTTGACAAGTAAGTATGTATCTTTATGTTCTTAGTCATGCTCATAAATAAATTGCTCAAATTTATGAAAAGGACCTTAAAACAAAAACATTGTATGTTTAATTTTTTTATTGTGAAATAAAATACCATTTAACCCATCACATGTTTCTTGTTTTATGGTTGATAACTTTCTCTTAATCATGTTTTCTATAACTCTCCATTAGAACAAGATGGTTAGTTTTTATTCCATATCCATGTTTTCCTACATGGAATCCTAGTAAGTGTTACCTTGGGTGACCTTTGAAATTTTATTTAATTATTTTAAATTGGTATTTTTATTGACTCTTTTAAGATGTGGGATTTTCAATGAAGTTACTGAGTCAAATTTTAAAATTGTGAGGATGCAATTTCCAAAAGGGGGAAGGATGTAACATCCTAGGTATTTATAGAATAATAATTTTTCATATATATTAATATTTAGGAATAATATATTAATTTTATGTTAATTGGTATGATTTTTCTGATAACATACTTGACATGAAACAACGGGTTTCTCCTAAATCTTATGTTGCACACAATGTTGAGTTATACCGAAAAATAATACAATAATATTATAATTATTTTAAATGATAGATAATGCCTATTTGTTGTATTGGAAAGAATGAACAGAACTAACTAAAATATTATTACACATGTTTGTTAATTTTTTTTACATTTATCCAATAAATTTTAGAGGATTAAAATGAGAATGAATCCAATTTTAAGTATAAAATACTCTAATATTTTTAAAAGGTTATTTTACCGCCTTTTGATGACGAACCCTTTTTAAATTTTGTTTTTATCACTTTTTTACATGATATTTGACAAAATAAACTAATTATTTAAAATTAGTACATAAAAATTTACTTTGGTTGAAATTTTGGTATTTTTCTAATAAATCCATATTTTAATGAATAGTGAAAAAATACTGCATTTTAATTCCAAACATCCATTTCATCTAATTTATTTATATAGTTAGACTGTCCTTTTAATCAGTTTTAAAGTTTAATTGTATTAAATTTTTATCATTTAATCCAATTTTGTTCATTGGAAGTAATTTCACATTGAAATTAGATATAAACACATGTCAATCTTTTGATAGTTTTTACTTCTTAAAACCTCACTTTCTAGTTTTGACAACAGGAATTAATTTTAAATTAATTACTAAAATATATGTGTTTTGAATTTAGAAAAAATGGATTCCATATTAGGAATAATAAGGTCCAAATTTTTTAAATATGTACCTTTTATTTTTGTACATTATGAATAGTAACTTCAGTAATTATTTTTATTTACCATGGTTAAATGGTAAATCAGGTAAATAAGGGAAAAATAATATTATAATAATATAAAACTACCCTAAAAATTTCTTAATTCCATTGGATGAGATATTTCCTACCATGAGAATCTTTAGGCCTAACTTTTGGCATTTGGTAGCCACTTGGGCGTGAAAATGACATTTTGTAATATTTAATTTAAATAAAAGAGAAATATAACATAAACATGTATATTTTAATAAAAAAATTAATATAGAGTTATATAACAGATATATTTGACTATAAATATTCATTATAAATATATAAAAAATACTATATCATGGTATTTTATTTATAATTTTTAGACATTAAAAAAATAAATTTATTTGTGACACAATGATGACGCAGTGATTACCTTATTAATGAAATATCCAAATAAATGATATTATAAATATTAAAATAAATGTAATTTGAACATTTTGATTCCATAAACATAATTTTTGGATGAAATTTACATGTTATGGGTGATTTAATCCCTTTTTTAAGTAATAAAGTTTTTATGACTTTAACAAAAATCAATTACTAAGTTGTGTCAAAATTGACATAAATGAGTTCTTAAAAAATACTATTTTATTAAATGATATAATAGTCCTAAAAATCTAATATTCAGAAAATTGAATTATATAATGTTAAAAATGTAATTGATTATCTACTCTTGGTTCTATTTTAATTTTATAGTAACTATAGAAGCCATATATTATGAAAATACAAGAAGACATTGTAAGAGTTAATGTTTTTAACTAAGTGTTAAAGCTAAAAGATAAGGTTAGTTTTGTGACTTAAAATTTTCTAAAACCTATTGGTTGGGAGTATTTGACCCATCCTCATCTTATCCTAGAAATATATCACTTTGTAACTTATATAATTCGAAAATATTATTATAATAAAATAATATTTCAAAACTTTCCTAAGTGACGCTCCTCCCTCTTACAAAAGGCTACCACCTCTACCCACTTACTCACACCTACCAAGCCCATTGACTCATCCAAATTAGGATAAAATAATCTCCCAAAATACCTCTCTTACTCATAGATGCCACAATTTGGGAATAAATCCATCCTAATGAGACCTTTTGTGAAAATCGAAAGGAGCTACTCGAAAAAGAGGTATTTTTTATCACCTCTTTCAAAATTATTTTCTTCTTATACTTCCTCTTTTTATGTAATTTACATACTAAAGTAATAAATATAGTATCTTCTACAATATGATATTTTATTCTAATTATGGTACAACCTTATACCTCCTTTAATTCATCCTATGAATAACATTATCACTATGCGTGTGTACGTACAACTTACCATCTCTACGTCGTGGTGTAATTTGTTATTCAAAAAATACTTAATTTGGATGGGTATAATGATGAGTATAAAAGATTTTAATAATTAATATAAAATTATAATTATTCTTTATAATTAATAAACGATCTAATTATATACCATTTAACTATTAAGTGATTGATATCGTCGATCGTGCGTACATACAGCGTACCGTCTTCACGATTCAATGTGATTCATTCTACATGATCTTCATTAAACCAAAATTATATAAATGAATGGAATGAATAAATATAATATATATTATATTTATATTAACTCTATTCTTCTTTAATATTTATTTACAACATACCTTTATGCTTTCCATAATGTGTAAATACGATAATTTCATTTGAGGATGTGTGGACTACCGCCCCCTCAAATTGATATAACTCATTCATTCCATACATGAAATGTATAAAGGATGGAGTTAATGAACTTAGGTAAAATATATAACATATAAATTATAATGGAATTATAATATACCTATTTATCATTTATTTTTCATTCCTTTAATATGAAAAAGAAATGAACGTAGTGTTCATGTGTACGTACGGCCTACCGTCTCCATGAATGGTGTATTTAATTTATTATCTCAAAATGTTATGGAATATTATAAATAAACATATAATTGAAATATATGAGGTTTAAATCATGAATAATATTCTGGAGATGATGTACTTTTGACCACATGGACAATTTACATCAAACAAGTTCATTTTTGACTCAAGTACTGAATATCGACAAAACGACCAATATAAACTTAAATAATAATGTAATTTTTATAAAATAGTAATTAGTGGTGTAAGAGGAATAATAAACTTGAAAAAGGTTCTTAATAAAGTAAAAATTAACCAAATTTTATTATTTCGGAATATAATGATCATACGTGATGAGTCGGACTCAATCCTAGGGACTTCGTCTCAATATCATTTTATTGAGAAATATTTTGATGTTATAAACCACCTTCTTTTATATGGTGTATAATAAACCCCATTGAATTTGAATTTAATTCAAAGGGAATATTTTTTCTACAAATTGTATTACTAAATGACAAAAATGATTGTTTTTAAGATATACGGTGACAACGAATCCTCTGTTGTCATAACTGTTATTTGATATTTGGCTTCCTCTATAAGCCTTTATGTTTTTAAAAGAAAAAGAAATCCCTTATTCCATTTTTAGGTGTTTTGGTATTGAAAATGGTTTTGAAAGTGGATTTACTATTTAAATATCTTGAAATGATTTCTTATGATTGCAAATAAAATTTTATGAGTAAAATGTAGTCATTTATGTTTTATGATTATATAATGGTACTTGGACATTTGAAGGGTGATTACGTGATAAACCAAATAAAGGTGGTTACATGATAATCTAAAGAAATATGGTTCCATGATAAACCAAGGATTGGTAATTACATTATAACCTCCAATTCATTGGGTATGTAAGTCGATCGTATGGCTATTCCATTTAGTGATATGTGCGGAAGTTGGGTGTATGGTTATTCCATTTAGGTGTGTTTACATCCAAAGTTACCTGTATTTGTTATATGTTGATTTCTATGGGATTTATGGTAATATTTTGGTTTCAAAAAGGCTAAAATATTAGCTTATATTCAGTGAAGTGCTTTTGATACTTCTTAAAGGTGAAAATTATTACTTTATGATTAAATATTCATGGTTTAAATGTTTTTTTAAGATTAATAGTTTTCATTATTTATGTATCCCTTATTGAGCTTTTTATGATCATCCCAAGTTTTGAAATGTTTTTCACATGACTTAAAAAAGAATATATTCAAGGATGTGATCAAGGAAAATTCATGTTGTTTAAACATGAAACAAAACATGTTTATTTTTAAAAAAATTATATTTTATTAAAAAATTGGATAGTGAGTAGAAGTGTCTACTTGTAATATTCAATTTGTTATGTACAAGTTATAACCTGATTCTATAAATCTCAAAACCTAAAAAGATCTTGTATGTGATTAAAAGTCAAATTATTGACTTAACTCAATATTGTGTAATGTTTAAGGTCAACACCTTATAGTGTACCCCCAATGAATTTCATCTAGTGTGTATGGCCCAAATGTTTTAAAATTTGGAAATATTATGAAGGTAGAGTGAATAAGAAGTATTGGGTACCAAATTTGGGTGCCATAGACATTCAAGACAGAGTCTCAAGAGGTGTTCTCCCATCTCAATATAATGAATTTGGTGCATATTGGTCTATTGAGGATGGTATTATTAGCCTTTTATCTTGTTTATTATATCCTGAATAATTTGTAACATTTTACATGTTTTAAATTTGAATTAATTGAATTTAGGTGGTGGTAGCATGACATTCCTAGAACCACACGTTACAGGGACCACCTCATGGACTAGGGTCTCATCACGTGTCCTAAATTTTACGTGATGTATTTATCATTTAATTTTTAAATTTATTTTTTAATATGGATTTTTTTTATATTTATATCTTATTGGTATATAGTTATTGGATTGAGGTTCACTGACAGACAAAGTGTCAATGTGGATGATGACTCGTGATCAAAACAATCCTGAGGTTACAACTCTTATAGTATGTTCTTATATTAATTATAAATAATTATATATATATATATAATTGTATTTATATATTAAGTAATCTCAATTCTAGTTTGAGTTAGATAAGCTTCCATTAGACCAGTGATATCATTTTATATAGAGGGATGAGATATTTCATCACATTATTGGTTATGATGGACATGGATAAAGCTTGAAATGTGGAATGGGGATTTATTATTCTGTAGTTTCAAACACCAAGGTTGTGGATCTTATTGTTTATAGGATGACATGTTAGGTAATAGATTTATTGGAACATAAGTGTTTTTATATGGAGGTAAATGCACACCATTAGCTAAGGTTAGAGAATTGTGGGCATATATGTGTCGAAGCTATGGTGTAGGGGATCCTATGATGTAGGATTATATTGGATTTATTTATTTACATTAATTTTTATTATGTTCAAATTTTTTATTTTTTTAGGCCCTTGTCTCACTATATGTGTGTATTAGCATTGGGGTTATATGATTCATCATATACAAAAGTGTATTTAATTTTATCTTCTTCATTTTTCATTAAAATTGAATGTAAAATTTTGTTTTTTTATTTTTAATAAAGTCACAAATCACATTTACATTTTCATTAAAATTAAATTTGACCAACTATGGATTCAATACCAACTAAATATAGTTAAATTAATGAGAGAACTTAGTAAAATAATCATTAAATTAGCAGGAGGATGAATATAATTTGGAATCTTATTCTCAAGGCATCCTCTGATTCTATACAAATTATAGGAGGGGGATGAATATCCTTAGTAATATTATTCTCATGCATGGATATTGTTTCATTATGAGTAAGCATAACTATCTCAAATGATTTATAGAACAGAGTGGAACATGGTTGAATACATTCTCATTGTGAGGGACTACACTGATTTGTTCCCTGAAGAATTTTATAGTCTTCCTCCTAACCAAGAGGTTGAGTTATCAATTTAACGTATACATGGATCCCCACCCAAATTAAAGACTTCTTATAGGATAGATACCATTGATATGGAATAACTAAAAAAATAGTTACAAGATAATATGGACAAGGGTTTTATACACCCAATTGATTCCTCGTTGGGTGTTTTAGTCCTCTTCTTAAAGAATATGTGTGGATCAATTTCCTTTTAAATCGATTTTCATGAGCTCAAAAAAATAATTATAAAGAAAAATTATCCCCTGCCATGGATATATTACTTGTTCAATCAACAATGTGGGTCCAATTATTTCTCTAATATGGAACTTCAGTTGTTATATAACCAATTAAAGATTAATTAGGAATATATTCTCAAGACAGCCTTTTGAATGAGGTATGGATAGTATGAGTTCATAGTTATGCCCTTCAGACTCACAATTTCCCCAAATATTTTCATAGAACTAATAAATATTCTTTAGATATTACCTTGAAAAATTTATGGTATAATTTATAGATGATATTTTGATACACTCCATGATAAATTATGAGCATGAGTAGAATTTGAATTTTATTTTAAAGACATTGAAGTGGGAGAAAATGTGTAAAACGTATAGTAAATTTGAGTTTTGGATGGAAGAAGCATCTTTCTTGGAGTATATTATCACCTAAAATGGGATATCTATGGACCATTCTAAGACAAGGGAAATTTAGGAGTGGCCCATAGCAGTATCTATAATGGATATCTAAATATTCCTTTTCCTATTTAGGTATTATTGATTATTTTTGAGTAACTTATCATTATTTTCAAACCCACTAACCAAGGTGACTCGAATGGGAGTAAAGCTTTTCTAGAATAGTGAATGAGAAGAATACTCCAAATAATAGAAAAATAGGATTATCACTGCACCAATTCTTTGATTAACCACAAGTGGATAACCCATCACGGTATATAGTGATGCATCAAAGAAGTGATTAGGTTGTGTACTGATGAAAAAATATAAATTTATAGCCTATGCAACAAGGAAGATAAAATTTCATGAGAAAATCTAACCCACGCGTGATTTGGAGTTGGTGGTTGTGATATTCAAATTGAAAATTTAGCGGCATTATCATTATGAGGATAATTTTAAGACATATACTAATCATAATATAATTAAATATATATTCACGTAGAAATATATTAATATACCCATGTAAATATGGTTATAGAACATCAAGGATTATGACTGATCAATCCACTACCATCCTGGTAAACAATAAATTGGTAGATTCTATAAGTAGAAATCATCCTGCAACTTTATCAATGATTATAATTGAGAAGAATGTAATATTCTTAGAATTTCAAAGGATAGACATAGGAACTATAAAGGAAGTAACATCATCATTCCTTTTTGAAATGATTTCCCAACCATCCATTTAAGAAGAGATAAAGTATTCTCAAATATATGATGTGAATATTTATAAGAAGGTGGAAGTTATCAAAAATAAGAAATCCTTAGAGTTCAAAATTGATGAGGAATGAGTCATAATATTGGGTTCAATACTATGTGTACCATAAAATATTAAGATAAAGAGGTAAATTTTTAAAAATGCACATAGATTGACCTTCCCCATCCACCTAGGGAGCACACAGATGTATCAAGATCTCCAAGAGAACTATTTGTGGGACAATATGAAGAAGGAGATTGCTAAATATACATCAATGTTCCTGGTATGTCATCAAATGAAGGCTAAAAGGAAAAATATTAATGGGGTGATGTAACCATTACCCATACATACATGTAAATGGAAAAACATAACCATGGACTTTGTCAAAGGACTTATAAAGACATCCAAAGGAAATAATGATATAAGGGTCATTGTGGATCATCTCACAAACACTATTCACTATATATCAATTTTGTAAGACTTCTCACTTGATCAACTTTTATAGATATACATCAGATAAGTGGTGAGGAATTATGGATTATTAATATCAATTGTATTTTATATAGATTAAATATTTACCTTTAGGTTTTGGAAAGGTCTCCAACAAGATCTAAACAATGAGCTAAGCTTTAGTATGACTTATCACCCTCAAACTGATGTCCAGTATAAGTGGACTACTTATACATTGGAAGATATATTGAGAGAATGCTTGATGGAATTTAAAGGAATATAGAACCAATATATTCCTCCAGTGGAATTCTCTTACAATAATATTTTCCACTAAAGAATCCAAATGGTTCCATATAAATCCCTTTATGTAAAAATGTGAATAACACTTTCTTGTTGGGTTAAAGTTAGTGAACATAAGCTGCTAGGACCTAAAATGACTAAGGATATGGTAGAAAAGGTGAAAAACATTCAATAGAACATTATGGATGCCCAAAGTTGATATAATAACTATGCCAAAAATCATCAACAAGATTTGGAGTTTGATGTTAGAGATAAGATATTCCTCTACATAACTCCATGGAGGAGATTCATGATATTTGAGAATAAGGGAAAGCTAAGTCCTAGGAACATTGGCCCCTTTTATACTCTTGATCTTGTGAGAGAAATGGTCTATCGACTAGCACTTCCACCAACCATGTATAATTTACATGATGTATTCCACATATACCTCATGAGATGTACATACCATATCCATCACATGTATTGAATTTATATGTGGTACAATTGTAAAATGATATCTCTTATGAGGAGCATTTGATGAAGATCTTCGACCATAAGGATAAAGTTATACAAAATAAGACCACTCACATGGTTTAATTACTATGGTGTAACTATAAATATGAATAGAAAACATGGTAACTAGAAGAATGAATGAATGATAGGTTCCCTTAAATATTTTTACCATTGTATGTAAAATGAAATTTTGAGGGATAAATTTCATAAGGGGGGAAGAATATATTGATCCATAATTTTATCAATGAAATTTCACTTATTAAAAGAATATCATGTATTATAAATCACATACATCACATAGAGAAACCAAAAAAATATTATTCTAATAATTGAATAATGATACATTATTTAGAAACTAAACCAATAAGAATTATAGATATTGAAACAATAAAATAAATAGAAAATAAGAGAATAAGAATAGGATAATTTGGATTTTCTCGACCCACCAGAATGACCGCACTCATGAACAAAGCTTTAGAAATATAACATAATGTTGATAATACAATATTAATTTTGAAGATGAAATTATATATAAACTTGAGAGGAAATATAAGGAAATGAATAATAAATAGAATAAGAGGTATTTATATGAAGTATTTATCATGACCCGACCCAAACTAGGGCTCAAGACGCAACTACCCCAAGCCCACCTCCATAGGCTAGGGGGTAGTGAAAAGTACTGAAGGAATAACTAAATTAGGGAGGCATTTTCCTAAAAACTTGTACACACGCACACATCCAACTCAATGAAAAAGATTCATAGGGAAAGAAGAAAAGATTAAACACTTATATAAAGTAAACCAAGCATGCATGACCCTATAGATATTTCAAAAGTATGGTAGTGTAAACTAAAAATTAAAGGGGAAAAATACATGCCCAACCAGAAATATGTTCCAACCTAATATAAAAATATAAAGAGTAAACACCTAAGAGATCACAGCTCCTAAATCTCAAGCTACAATAACTATACATGGTCCAAGAACCCAGTATCCCTAAGCGTCTCTATAGTCACATTCAACTTTTTTTCTTCTTAATAAGACACGAGTCATGTAGGAAAATACCACATAAAGGTGAGTATAAACATATCCAATAGGATGCCCAAAAAGATGAAGGGGTAGCAGTAAGAGATAAAATAGATGAGAAAGAGAGTAGATATATTAAGGTACAGTGACAAAGTATAGTTCAACCTAATAAAGAGTGAAAGTAATATCATCCAATCATAAGGGGATAAACATGGTGATTAGATTAAATAACTATTTATTCATTTCCACTTATAGTAGGAGAGTAGACTCATCTAACCATGAGAAGCTAAGCACGGAAACCATATGGCACACCCTGTGCATCTTCACCTCTCTAGGAAGGAAAGTAACCAAATCCAAGGAGTGGATATAGTATAATGATATATATATATATATATATATATATATTCTCATTAAAATAATCCCAAACAAGATAGTAAGGGGATCTCTGTCTCACAAATCCACCCAATAAGAAGAGTAGCAAACAGTTCCAAGAGTCCATCAATGATGCCTAGCATCTCACGCATATGCCCTAAACACATAAGCCTAAGGAACTCATTCACAATACCTTGGTATTATCTACTTTATACATTATTGACTTGCCCGTGTGATTTTAAGTCGCGTCACAAAAACACATCTCGGTATGGAAAGTATCCCTCTTCTACGTGAGTCCAAAGCTATGTCAAACCATATCTCATCACTATGACACATAATCAAGGGCCACAATTTCTAAGTATAGGATCCATTACCTAGTAATTTATGAGGGATTCACTATGGTAGTCGATGGAGTACCCATTCATATCCCAGCTAGAGGTTTCCACTCCGATGGTCGAGGACCCATGCCCAGCCCAGTTGTAGGGTTCCACTCTAAGTCATCGAGGACCCTTGAATTGATACCACAAGAGGTTACCACTCGAAAGGTCAAGGAAACATGACCATCCTAGTTAGAAGTTACCACTCTAATAGTCATAGAGGACCCATGTCCAGCCTAGCCAGAGGGTTCCACCCAAGAGTTTGTAGAGGTCCCATTCTCATCCCGTCTGGAGGTTTCTACTCTAGAAGCCATAGAGGGCCCATGCCTATCCCAGTATGAGGGTTCCACTCAGGAATATACATCTGGTGATCCTACATAATCATTGTAATAATTGGGGTCATCTTAGAAGATGGAATGTCCATATCATTTCACATTATATCTCAAAAGGAATAATCAAGGGAACAATCACGTTCTACTTAGAAAAACACTCAAGATAAGCTACTTGAGGGTCAAAATCTGAGTTTAAACAAAGGAGATACAAAGATTATAAGTTTAATCAAAATAAATAAATTGTTACATGGCATGTGAGGGGGACACACATCATGTGGCCCCACTTTATAGCCTAGTCATTTCCTTGTTCATCACACGGCTTCCTACCCGTGCAGCAATACACGCTATGTAGGTGGACTACATGGTGTGTCCTGGCTAACTGGGACCAGGGTCATGTGTGGATCTCCATGTCCAAGTATCAGAAATCACAGGTGTGTACATGATCCTGTGTTCTTCCACGTAGGTTCCTCTCCAAGTGACCATCACACCGGTTATCCCACTGGGAAGGTGGTACACGGTGTGTAGGATAGGCTACACGTTGTGTCATCCTTAATTTTTCCAAACCCTATTCATAGCCACGGGAGGGGCTACACACCATGTGTTCTTCATCAAACATGGTGTGTAGTATAGATTTTTATAGAAATACCATATCTAAAATTTGGGATTGAATCTATCATTTCTACTTCATATCTAGCACCATCTAAGGTCGAAAATGATGGATCTAACCATATATCATGGATCTCAATCGTCATTCACTGGAAAATAGCTTGTGTTCACCGTCGGACTTTTACTATTCACTCTACACACCATCATGGATTCCATAGAATTTGATTCGTACTTTGGTTAGAAAATCATCCATCCTCACCTTTTAATGATCCTAGATCTATGCCCTTCTCATGGAACCATTGTTGTTTCTTTGATTTTCTATGAATCTAGGGGTCTGATCGGACAGGGTATGTGTAACATCCCGTTATGTTTTTAGGTACTTTTGATATTTTTAAGTACCTTTTTTTGGATTAAATAATTGTGTTGTGTTTGGGTGAACATTTAAATAAAAACTAGAGGTCAGTGTGTGGTGCACGGTTTGCGCACAGTTTGACAAACAGTGCGACCAAACCGTGCCAGCCTTGAAACCTGGATAGAAGCTTCTGCACAGGTAGTGCACGGTTTTTCTAACCATGAATCCAAGACATTCTAGAAGGGTGGTTGAGGCAGTGGCTCATGCACGGTTAGCGCACGGTTTGTCAAACCGTGTGGTCACTTAAAGGAGATCCCTAAATTGTGGATGTCGCTCGATTTTGCCTCTAAGTGCCTTATTTTTCTCCTAAGAGGCCCTAACTTGGGATTTGTCTTCTCCTAAGGTCAGAGAGGGTTCTCCCATCATTCCTAAGGCGATCCAAAGGCTTCTCTTGGTGAATCGAATCCGGATTCTTGAGTCATGTGATCGTTCTTTATCGTTCTTGGTTGGTTTCTTAGATCTACTTAGATATAATTCTCTTCTTCTCTCAGTTTCTTGGATACACACTCATTGTGGGTAGATCTAAGTGTTTGGTACCATATTTGATGAGATTTGGTCTTGATATTTCTAGGAGAAGAGATCTAAGGTGGGTGCTTGAAGAAGCAACCCAGTTTTCTTGAGCGTTTTCGACCGTTGTGGTCTTGGTCAAAACCTTCAAGGTAGGTGGTTCCTTCCCGACTTGCCAAATTATTTATAATTGTATTTTCTTGATTTATTTAAATTGTTTATTTAAATTCAATTACTCAAAGTTGCTTTTAATTAACTAATAAAAACTCGATTCCATTGAATTGAGATATTTGAAATGGTTTTGGCATAGAAATGTGGGAAAACCCCAATTCCATTGAATTGGGTGTGTTTATGGAAATTGGCTGATTTAAATTGTTTGATTTAAATTGTGGATTTGATGGAAATGATTTCAATTAAATTGTAGAATTTAAATGTGGAAATAAATTGTGTAATGATGGAATTGGTTTTGAATGGATTTCAAACTGGTGAAAATGGATTAAAATGATTTGATAGAAACCCATTAGTTTTATCTTGTGAAAAAGGAATGTCTTGAATAAAAGCTGTTTTGGTTTTAAATAGAATAAATTGGCACTTTTGAAATGGAAGAATGGTATTGATCTAATTTTAAGCATTCTTAAAATAGTTCTCCCGTCATTTAAGAGCGCATGCAGTCCTTAGGTAGTTAGTGAGTTATTTGGATACACTCTACGCTATGACAACATTCTAAAACATACTTGCAGAGGGTCAAATCCCCGATGGGTTGGTGAAGAGTCTCCTTTGGCCAATGTCATAGGGATGTGTGTATACACATTTTGCTGAGTTCACATAGAGAGTGCGGAATCCTATAACTGGTTAATACTAACGTACCTTTTGGCAGATGACCATGTTTCTCACTTGTTTATTTGTATTTGAGATATAAATGTATGCCAATTCTTGTGAACTATTTTACATGCCTACAGAATTTATATAATCTATTTTATATAAAGGTTTTGCTTAATCCATTGTTTTAGAAATATTCCATCATTTGTAAAGCCTTTTCTTAAAAATATTTATTTCCATTATTTGAAAATGTATAGCATGTTTTTGTTAAAATATACTTTTGAATTTCCAAACCTGTTAATTTGAAAATGGAAAGCCTTTATTTGGATAATCTATATTTGGAATATGTTATGGAATCTTTGGTGGTATCCTACTGGGCTTAGGCTCACACCCTACTTTTTCCTTCAGGTTTTTGTAGACTTTCTTCTTCCAGGTTCGAGAAAAGGGAAGGGATCTTTTGGAGGTGGATCTAGTTGTTGATCTCTAGACTTGGTGAGTTGTGTCCTTTGGTACATTGGGACTATTTTCCCTTTTTTTACATGGGTTTTAGTACTTTGGATTTTTGTGCCTCTTTATTTTCTGGTACATTAAAACCAGTGGAGTTTCTTTTGTTATGCATACAGTTTTGTTTTACTCTTTCTTCTGCATTCTTGTGGAAAAATCATTCCCACTTTTGTGTTGTATGATTCTAGGTGCTAGTCGCCGACCCGTGGGGATCGAGAATTCCCTTTGGGCTATTTCAGGGTCGGCTCAGTTATCGGGTTACTAGGGTACCCGGGTTGGTTTGTGACAAAATGGTATCATAGGGAGGTTGGTCATCTTGCCTTGATGACAGTATGCATTTGAGTATTCTTGTCGGGACTTAGGAGGTAGTTGTGATTGAGTGTCTGGCCAGCTCTCACCATAATGAACCTTATGTCACTAGGGTTGGATAGGGAAATATGACTTGTGGATTAGTTCTAGTATTTTCCTTGTTTTGATTTGGATAGAGTGGAATCCAAATCTTGTTATCCCTTATTTTAAGAATAGTTTTCCTTGTTACTCGGTTTGGATGTTAATCTATGTATTTTATGTTGTGTAGCATCATGCCTCCAAGAAGACATGGAGCTCAGATCCAAAAAGTGGTTGCTACTAAACCTTAGCAAGCGAGTCCTGGTGTGGATCCGAGTCTGGTTGAGGTGATTGTTCGCATTGTCCAAGATCTGAGACATGCACCACCTCTAGTTTCTGTTTAGACTCCAGCTACAGATCCTCATGTTGATATTCTCTGAAGTCGTTCTCAAGAGTTCTTATGCCAAAAGCCACCAGTTTTCAAAGGCTCCACTGATCCTCAATATGCTGCTACAAATATGGCTTTTATCAGCGCTAAAAATGGCCATTAACAGTGCTAGAAAAAAGCGCTGATAATGCCGGTGAAGATAAAGGGGGATCCCATTTATCAGTGCTCCAAAAAGCGCTGATAAAGACCCCTTTTATCAGTGCTGATAAAAGGGTCTTTTATCAGCACTTCCTTTTTAGTGCTGATAAAAGACCCCTTTTATCAGCTCTTTTTTTTAGCGCTGATAAAAATAAAAAAAATAAAAAAATACTACCAATCTCGTGGGGGGGGGCTTTTTATAGTGCTTTATCCCCCCTTTATCAGTGCTTTCCCACACATCCAGCGCCTGCCCGCACCGCCTACACCCTTTTTTAGCGCTAGCCCTTTAAATCACCCTTGCGCGCGCGCCCTTTCCTCCACCCGGATTTGATCTCGAGACCTCCCCCATGCGCACCTAAAGCCTTTGCCACTACCCTATATTGATTTGTTCTCTTATTCATGATATATCTATTTATTTATATATATATTTTGTTATATTTATTCATACAGTAATATATATTTATATTAATATATATAGTTATATTAATATATATATATATATTTATATTAATATATATATACAGTTATATTAATATATATATATATAGTTATATTAATATATATATAGTTATATTAATATATATATATAGTTATATTAATATATAGTAGTTATATAAATATTCATATATTGGTATTTTAAATAAAATGGATATTAGTTATTATTTAGATAAAGCTAGTATATTTTATATGTAAATATGTTTAATTATTTATTTAAAAAATTTAATTTTTAGGAGTGAATATATAAAAAATATGTACATATAGTTATATATTTGATTATAAATAGCAGTGAATTATAAAAAATGATAAAATTTCAAAGACATAATATCAATATGAATGTAATACCGTGGAATAAATTCAGTCCCCACCAAAAAAATCCAATAATACCCCCTTAAACGAGGCTGAAAATCCACAAAATGTTAAAAAATCTGGGTACCCTGACTAAAAACTCAGTTTTGGAGGCCTTCTGGGCCTCTTTTGGCCTCGAAGAACTCTTGATCGGGGTCTCCTTAGGTCACAGTGACTTAGAGCTTGTCACAGGATTCGATTTGATATGTGGTAGAGCTCAAACGGACACCCGGATCAAAAGTTATGGCAGTTTGAAGTTTGAGTTGCGTTTTCAACATATTTTGGATCTTTTTTTAATTTTTTTTATTTTTTTATTCTTCAAATTGTTATTAAATGACTATTACTCCATAATAATTATCAAATTATTAATTAAAAATATTTTTTTAATTTTTTAAGAATCCATTTTCACTAAATATCTTATATATTAAGTATATTAAGTGTAAATGTACATTCATACTTATCTAAAATTTATTTAAAAATTATATATTATATTTATATCAATATAACTATATAACTATATTTATATATTAATATATTTTTTTAATTTTTTTTTTTTGAAGTCGACCCTTTATCAGCGCTTTTAAAAAAAATCGCTGATAAAGGCCCCCCTTTATCAGCGCTACTAAACAAATGCTGATAAAGGGGGTCCCTTTATCAGCGCTAAAAAAAGCGCTGATAAAGGGGGTGCCTTTATCAGTGCTAAAAAAGTGCTGATAAAGGGGTACTTTTATCAGCGCTGATAAAGGAACCCTTTATCAGCACTTTTTTGAGCGCTGATAAAGGCCCACCCTTTATCAGCGCTTTTTCGTTAGCGCTGATAAAGGGGTGGTGATGGCCTTGACCAGCTTTGTGGTAATGATTGAGTAAGATTGAATGTCTTTTTGGGTTCTTGGAGACACCTGATGTGATCAAGGTGAATTATGCCACATTCGTGCTGGAGGGACCAAGTAGGAGATGGTGGGACATGATGGTGACGGCTGGGAAACATGCGGGTTTAGAATGGAAAGACTTTTGGGTTCTTTTCACTAACCAGTTCTATCTAGAATCAATGGTGTTGGCTAAGGCTGTGGAGTTTTTCATGCTTGATTAGGACAACAAAACTGTGACTGAGTACTCAAATTGCTTTTCTGAGTTGGTATATTTTGCTTCTGATATTGTATCTAATGAGAGGATCAAGGCTCGACGATTTGAGTTGGGACTTCGATCACATATCCATTCTCAGTTTTTCCTACTAAAGTTACCCACTTATGCTAATGTGCTAGATAGGGCGATGATGGTTGAGATGGAATTGGCAGGAAAGTCAGGGTTTAAAGAGGTTCTTTTCCATCCTAGTGTCAGTTTGGGTTCCTCTAAAGGAAAACAGAAGCGTGACTTTTCTCATGGTAGTTCTCGACTACAGAATTATTCTAAACCTCCGATAACAATGGGAGGGGATACTTTGATTTGCTATCAGTGTGGAAATCCAGGACATTCTAAGAGGGTTTGCACTGAGGCACCCAAGAACTGTAGCTCCTGCGGACGTTTAGAGAACTTACAGAGATTATGCCATCACTTCTCTACTCCACGTGGTGGAATAGGATCATCAGAACCTCCAAATACTGTGGGGCAATCAAATGATTCATGTACGAAAGGGTTCCATCCATAGGTATTTGGAACTAAGCTTCTTCACGTATTGGATGAGTCGCCTAAGGTAGATGATGTAGGTCCTGAAACTGTGAGAGGTACCATTACTATAGCTTCATATTTAGTGATAGATCTTTTTTATACTGGTGCATC
The DNA here is from genome assembly GCA_963277665.1 of Viscum album. NCBI lineage: Eukaryota > Viridiplantae > Streptophyta > Magnoliopsida > Santalales > Viscaceae > Viscum > Viscum album. Next base: position 308,242,847 of record OY728133.1, on the reverse strand, counting down.
TCACTCTCTTATTTCAACCCATCTTGTTAATCTACTTAATCTACCTATGGAACTTTTATCTTGTGCGATGGATATTACTACACCCCCTGGTACAATGAGAGAGAAGGTTCTCTGTAGTCCTGCTTGTGTATTCTCTCTATCAGATGTCGAGCTTGGTTGGAGTTTTCTGGTTCTCTACATGAAATCTCTTGACATCATATTTGGGATGGATTGGCTCATTTCTAATAAATCCCATATTTATCTTTGACGGGTCTACCTTACTACACCCAGTGGTGTGTCTCTTATTTTTCAAGGAGAATGGGACCCAAGGTCAAGTAGATCTGGACCCTCTTATCCAGAGTTGAGGAAAGTTATATCAGTGTTTGCCTTTGATATGAAGAGAGACTCAATGTGTGGTGATCTTCCTCTAGTCGTCATTGAGTTTCCCGACGTGTTTTCTTCTGACTTCTCTAGTTTTCCACCAGTAAGATAGGTTGACTTTTCTATCGTCTTAATGCCTGGTACTCAACCGGTTTCTATTCCCTCTTAATGAATGGCTCCAGCTGAACTAAAAGAACTGAAGTCTTAGTTAGACGATCTTCTTGATAAATGTTTTATATGCCCGAGTGTGTCACCTTGGGCAGCACCAGTTCTATTCGCCAAGAAGGCTTATGGTTCTCTTCGCTTATGTGTTGATTATAGAAATCTTAATCGAGTTATGATAAAGAAAAAATATTTGTTACCATTAATTGATGTTTTGTTTGATCAATTGAAAGGGGCAAAGTGGTTTTCAAAAATTGATCTTCGATCGGGTTACCATCAGTTGAGGATAAAAGAATCTAACGTTCCTAAGACTGATTTTCGGAGTAGGTATTTCCATTATGAGTACCTTGTTATTCCCTTCGGCCTGACAAATGCTCCTTCTATTTTCATGGATTTGATGAACACAGTTTTCCGTGAGTATCTAGATGCTTTCGTGGTAGTCTTTATGGATGACATTCTTGTATACTCCAAGTCTGAGGAGGATCATGTGCATCATCTAAGAACAGTTCTGAGTCTTCTAAAGAACCATTGACTTTATGCCAAGCTTTCAAAGTGCGATTTCTGGATTCGAGAAGTGAAATTCTTGGGACATGACATGTTAGAACAAGTAATATCATTTGATCCTGAAAAGGTCAAGGCTGTTATGACTTGGGAACAACCACAAAATGTTTTCAAGATTTAGAGCTTCTTGGGCTTAACAGGATATTATCACCAGTTTGTTAAAGACTTTTCAAAGGTATCTTCTCTAATGACTGATCTGACTCGAAAGGGAGTGAAGTTTTCCTGGAATGATAAATTTTAGAGTTATTTTGTTGAGCTAAAGCGTCTTTTAACTATTGTGCCGGTGTTAACTCTTCCTAAGGCTGAGATAGGTTATGTGGTCTTCTGTGATGCATCAGGTCCAGGTTTGGGATGTGTCCTTATGGAAGGTAATCATGTTGTTTCCTATGGATCTCGTCAGCATAAGCCTCATGAGAAGAACTATCCTACCCATGACCTTGAACTTGAAGTTGTAATTCATGCACTTAAGTGTTGGAGACGTTACCTTTATAGATAAAGGTTTACTGTGTATTCAGACCATAAGAGCTTGAGTTATATCTTCTCTCAAAAAGATTTGAATCTCCACCAAAGGCATTGGGTGGAGTACCTGAAATCTTTCGGCTTTGAGTTTGCCTATACCCCGAGGAAAGGGAATGTAGTTGCAGATTCATTAAGCAGGAAACTTCCATCACAGGCTGTGAAAGAATCTTTAGAAGAGTGGAGTCTGATGGCTCTTTTTGCTCAGTTTCATATTGGAGTTTGGTGGAAGACGAATGAAGTTTATTTAGCCAGTGTTCAGTTGAATTCTAATCTCCTCGAGTTAATTCTTCAGGAAAAACAACAGGATGATGAATTCCATAGTGTTAGGGACTCTCTTTATGGTGGGGAGACTGACACTTTATGGCCGTTCTCCAAATATGGTTTTATGTATTATCGAAGCCATTATGTTGTTCCGTTAGCGTCAAGGAAGAATGTGATGGGGGGTTTCCATAACTCTCATTGGGTTGTACACCCGAGAAACACGAAGATGCTTTATGATATGCGGCGGCAGTTCTGGTGGCCAGGTATGAGACGAAACATTGCTGAGTTTGTATCTCGTTGCTATACAGGATAGCAGGTGAAAGTCGAGCACCAGAAACCTTTGGGTTTGATTCAACAACTTCTGGTCCCTACATTGAAGTGGGATAAAATCACTATGGACTTTGTTGTTGGGTTACCTCAAACCTAGAGGAAGAAGAACACGATATGGGTTGTGATTGACAGACTGACCAAGTCGGCTCACTTTATACCTATTCGAGATACAACCAAAGTTGAGGAGTTGGGGAATGTCTATGTGAAATAAGTCGTTCATTTGAACGGAGTTCCCTATACTATAGTCTCCAATAGGGATCCTTGGTTTACTTCTCGATTTTGGAGAGGCCTTCAGGAGGCACTGGGATCTCAGGTCCATTTGAGCATGGCCTACCATCCACAGTCAGATGGCCAGACAGAGATAGCTATTCAGATTCTTGAGGATATGCTCCGCGCATGTGTTCTTGACTTTGGTGGGTCTTGGGATGATCACCTGGGGATAGTTTAGTTTTCTTATAACAATATTTATCAATATGATATCAAAATGTCTCTTTTTGAGGCTTTTTATGGCCGTTCTTGTAAATCTCCCTTATGTTGGTCGGAGATTGGTGAATGTTCCTTGGTAGGACTGAGTTTGGTCCAAGAGACAACAGCTAAGGTCCAATTGATTCGTCAAATAATGTTAACAGCACAGAGTCGGTACAAGTCTTATGCTGATTGTCATCGTAGACCTTTAGAGTTCTCAGTTGGTGACCAGGTGTTCTTGAAAGTTTCACCCCAATTGGGTCATCGACGGCTTGGGAGGCAAGGGAAGCTTGCTCCTCATTTTGTGGGACCTTTTGAGGTTATTGGTCTTATGGGGAAAGTTGCTTACCGTCTGGCTCTACCACCACAGCTGACGTCGATACATAACGTGTTCCATGTATCGCAGCTGCGAAAGTATATCTCTGATCCATCTCATGTTGTGAGATGGAGTGATCTTGAGATTGAACCAGATCTATCTGTGATTGAACAACCAGTCAGGGTTGTTTATTCTAAGACCAAGGTACTTCGAGGGAGAACAATACCTATGGTCCATGTAATATGGAAACATGGTTCTGATTCTCATGAGACGTGGGAAAGGTAGGTACTAATGAGAGATCAGTGGCCTCATCTTTTTGGCGTGGAGGTTTCTTCATAGGATTTCTGGTGGAAGAAAGATCTTATAGTGGGGAGGTTGTAACATCCCGTTACGTTTTTAGGTACTTTTGATGTTTTTAAGTACCTCTATTTTGGAGTAAAGACTTGGGTTTTGTTTGGGTGAACTTTTAAATAAAAACTAGAGGTCAGTGTGTGGTGCACGATTTTCACATAGTTGGACAAACCGTGCGCCCAAACTGTGTCATCCATGAAACATGGAGAGAAGCTTCCGCACGGGCGGTGCATAGTTTATCTAACCGTGCGGCCAAGTCGTGCGAGAAGGGTGGCCGAGGTAGTGGCTCACGCATGGTTAGTGCACGGTTTGTCAAACTGTGCGGCCAAACCGTGCAGTCACTTAAATGTGATCCTTAAATTTTGGATCTTGCTCGGTTTTGACTCTAACTGCCTCATTTTCCTCCTAAGTATCCCTAACTCAGGATTTGTCTTCTCCTAAGGTCAGATAGGGTTGTCCCATCATTCCAGAGGTGATCCAAAGGCTTCTCTTGGTGAATCGAAGCTGGATTCTTGAGGTATGTGATCATTATTTATCATTCTTGGTTGGTATCTTAGATCTACTTAGATCTACTTCTCTTCTTCTCTCGGTTTCTTAGATCCACACCCGTTGTGGGTAGATCTAAGTGTGTGGTACCAGATTTGATGAGATTTGGTCTTGATCTTTCTAGGATAAGAGATCTAAGGTGGGTTATTGAAGAAGCAACCTGTTTTTCTTGAGCGTTCTCGACCGTTGTGGTCTTGGTCAAAACCTTCAAGGTAGGTTGTTCCGTCCTGACTTGCCAAATTGTTTATCATTGTATTTTCTTGATTTATTTCAATTGTTGATTTAAATTCAATTTCTCAAAATTGCTTTCAATTAACTGATAAAAACTTGATTCCATTAAATTGAGATATTTGAAATGGTTTTGGCATAGAAATGTGGGAAAACCCCAATTCCATTGAATTGGGTGTGTTTATGGAAATCGGACTATTTAAATTGTTTGATTTAAATTGTGGATTTGATGGAAATGATTTCAATTAAATTGTCAAATTTAACTGTGGAAATAAATTGTGTAATGATGGAATTGGTTTTGAATAGATTTAAAACTGGTGAAAATGACTTGAAATGATTTGATATAAACCCATTGGTTTTATCTTGTGAAAAAGGCATGTCTTGAATAAAACCTGTTTTGGTTTTAAATGGAATGAAATTGGCACTTTTCAAATGGAAGAATGGGATTGATCATATTTCAAGAATTCTTAAAATAGTTCACTCATCATTTAAGAGCACATGAAAGCCTTAGGTAGTTAGTGAGTTATTTGGATACACTCTACACTACGACAACGTTCTAAAATATACTTGTGGTGGGTCACATCCTCGATGGGTTGGTGAAGAGTCTCCTTTGAACAGTGTCATAGGGACATGTGACACTTTTTGCTGAGTTCACATAGAGAGTGTGGAATCATATAACTGGTTAATACCAATGTACCTTTTGGCAGATGACCATATTGCTCGCTTGTTTATTTATATTTGAGATATAAATGTATTCCAATACTTGTGAACTATTTTACATGCCTGCTGAATTTATATAAACTATTTTATATAAATGTTTTGCTTAATCCATTGTTTTAGAAATATTCCATCATTTCTAAATCCTTTCCTTAAAAATATTTATTTCCATCATTTGAAAATGTATAGCATGTTTTTGTTAAAATATGCTTTTGAATTGCCAAACCTGTTTATTTGAAAATGGAAATACTTTATTTGGATAATCTATATTTGGAATATGTTATGGAATATTTAGTGGTATCCTACTGGGCTTAGTATCGTACCCTACGTTTGCCTTCAGGTGTTTGTATACTTTCTCCTTCCAGGTTCGAGCAAAGGGAAGGGATCTTTTGGAGGTGGATCCAGTTGTTGATCTCTGGAGATGGTGAGTTGTGTCCTTTGGGACATTGGGATTGTTTTCCCTTTTTGTACATGGTTTGTAGTAATTTGGATTTTTGTGCCTCATTGTTTTCTGGTACATTACTCCCAGTGGAGTTTCTTTTGTTATGCATACTGTTTTGTTTTACTCTTTCTTCCACATTCTTGTGAAAAAATCGTTCCCATTTGTGTATTGTACGATGTCAGGTGCTAGTCACCGACCCATGGGGATCAGGAACGCCCTTTGGGCTATGTCAGGGCCGGCTCGGTTATCGGGTTACCAGGGTACCTGGGTTGGTTTGTGATAGTATGACATGTAAATGTCAAACCAGGAATCGTGTTGATCCATCCAGTGAATAACATGAATAAGTGAGGGAGAAAAGAAACATATACCAAATTTTAAATGTTTTGGGCTAATATTTCTTGTCCAATGACCAAGAAGATGGCTTCTAGGTTATGAAATGGAGGAAATAAATTTAGATTCCAGTACATAGGCACGTGGAGAGGCTTCATAGGGGTGAATATCGAATAAAAACTATAAATATACTTAATAAATTTAATCAAGGGTGTTAAAACACCAATTGATGAGACCTACTTGATTTCATATCTATCGTTGATGAAGAACACATCTTCCAAATGTTTGATAGGATTTTTTGTGTTTTTTGTGTACTGATCTAATCGATTTTATAATTTTTTCATCATACGTTGTGATCCTCCAATTTAAAGGAGGAGTGATCTATTTAGAAAATTTATTGGATTATGAGGCTAACCCTGGTCCATTTTCCATAGCGATACATTTATGGATTCTAAATTTAGGTCAAATTGATTTGATTAATTAATTTAATAATTAATTATTTCATTGATCGTACAGCCAATGAGAGAGGGGTACGACATTTCCATGCCAACTCATTTTATATAATACATAGGGTAAAAACCATGTTCTAGACATAAATATGGTCTCATATATCTAATTAGACCAACCATTTAATAGGTATAATGTTTTCTTAATAAGTTGCATGCATGAAATATAAAATATATTTAATATTTTTATAAAATTAATTTCATGAACACCAAGCCTCATAATCACATACTATCTCTACTCCTAACTCTATAAATATATAATTAAATATTTAAAATTCTTATAAGAGAAAAACCATGTCTATACATAATTCCAACCTTCAAGATTTTTGTCCATGAAAAGAAAAACAAGGAAAATAACATGGGATACTGAGCCCGCACGTGGCTCTCCCACTCCTAGGAACTCTCTTACATGTTTTCATACTACTAAATCACATGAACCAAAGGGGTGGCCCATCCACATAGGGACTACTCCTACCAATCCTTGATTGCCATCGGGTGCTCTGCAATGGTGGCTCTATCCTCGATGTCTAGATCACCCCAATTGATGACATCTGTGATTTCATGCACGTATCTCATCAGTTGAAACATGTGGAAGACTTTGTGAACCCTCTTTAGCTATGAGGGTAGGGCATGGTGTTAGGACACCTCTCCAAACTTTATTATGATCACTAATGGCTTAATGAACATTCAGGGTAGCTTTCCTCCTTAACTGAACCTCCACAATCCTCATCATGGGGAGACTCTCAGAAAAATGTAGTCTCCCTACTCAGACTCCAAGGGCCTAAGAAGATGATCTGTGTAATATTTATATCTTCTCTAGGCCATCCTCATCCACTCACAAATGACCTAGAATTTATTTTTTGTTTCCTTCACCAACTCTAGGGCCATAAGAGATGACTCTGTAATCTCTATCCAGCACAAGGGTGACTTGTAGGGTCTCTCATAAAAGGACTCAAAAAAATTCATTCCAATGGTTGAGTGGTATATGTTATTGTAAACAAACTCTACCAAGGTAAGGTGGTCCTCCCATCTCTATAATAATTCCAACACACAATCCCTCAGTATATCTTTCATCACTTGGATAGTGTGCTCGGTATGCCCATCTATCTAGGGGTGAAAGGTTTTACTCATCTGCAGTAGGGTCCTAAATTCTCGTTGAAGGCCTCTACAAAATTGTGACATAAACCATCTGTCACGATCAAATACAATCATCAAGATCACCCTGTGAATTTGAAAGATCTCACATATGTACAACTGGTCCAAACTCTCCACCTAACTCTGCTCCCTGATGGCAAGGAAGTGCACCGACTTCATGAGTTAGTAAATTATCACCTAGATTGTGTCATGACCCTTGACTATGCAAGGAAGTACTATGACAAATTCCATGGATATTCCATCCCAATTCCACACTGTTATCTCAAAGTATTGCAACAAACTCACCAATACTTGGTGCACATCTTTCACATGATGAATGGTGAGGAAATCAGAGACGAACTCAGCTACAATTTTTCTCATGAAGGGCCACCAAAACTACTACTAAAGGTATTTTTATATCTTCCCCCGACCGGGATGTATATTTAGGGGAGAAGTTTGGAAATCCTACATCACCTCCTCCCACAACATGACTAGAACCACTGCTCACCCCAGGAATAGGATGATGTGTTTACCTCCTTCAGAATATCCACTCGGTAAGTTGCCTGTGGATATTTGATCATGTCAGACCTCATAGTCAATGTCATCTAGCTAGTACTATCTCACATGCTCGAGAAGCAAAATAGTTAACACCATCAACTCAAGAAAAAGTTTTTCCCTCTTACTCCACTAGTATTAGCTATAGAGAATATAACTACTCTAAAGCTTCTTGAACTAAGAGAGCTTGGAAATTCCTACTAAGGGCATTGTCTACAATGTTTCCCTTCCATAGATTATAGACTATATTTAAGTAATAGTCTTGTAGGAACTCCAACAAGAATTTTTGTCTTAGGTTTAGGTATCTCTGCGTGAATACGTATATGAGACTCTAGTGGCCTAAGTAAACCATGAGGCGCTCTCCCAGAAGGTAGTTCCTCCACAACCTCAGGGCGAAGACTACCACTATCTTCTCTAAGTCATGAGGTGAATATTTCTTCTCATGGGGTATCAACTTCCTCAACACATATGTGATAACTGGCTACTATTTCATCAAAAAGAAACTGAGGCTAGATCTTGAGGCATCGCAATACACTATGAACTCAATGCCTTTTTCTGGTAGTCTCAACACTAGAGCACTTTTCATCCTCTACCTTAACTCCTAAAATACCCTCTAGCACTTCTCAAGACAAGTAAATGGATTACCTTTCCATGTCAGGTTGGTCAAAATGGTTTTAATTATGGAGAGTTTTTTCACAAACCTCCTATAATACCCCATAAAGATAAATAATCTCCACACCTCTGACATGTTCTTGGGTCGCTCCCAAGAAATCATTTCTTCAATCTTCACTGGATCCATGGATAAAACTTGTTCAAAAATTACATTCCCTAGAAATTGAACCTCTATAATACATAACTAGTACTTTGAGAGATTTTGGTAAAACTAGTGCTCTTTAATTCAAGTCAAGAACCATCCTCGAGTGCTTTTCATGATCCTCCTCTGATGCAGAGTAAAAGAGTATTTTATCGATGAAGACAATAAAAAACTGATCTATGAATTTCTAGAAAAACTATTTAATCAAATCCATAAACACGGTAGGGGAATTCATCACAATAAAGGGAATAACTAGGAACTCATAGTGTCTATAGTGACATCATAATGACAACTTTCGAATATAATCCTCACGAACCCTCAACTAGTGATAGATGGACCAGATATCTATCTTTAATAACTATCATGCACCTTGAAACTACTCAAAGAGGTCATCAATCCTTGAAAAGGGGTACTTTTTCTTTATTTTTTCCTGGTGTAGGCAATGATAATACACAAAAACTCATAAGATTCCATATTCCTATTTCACAAATAGGATTGGAGATGCCTAGGGGGGACACACTAGGTCTGATAAAACCTTTCTCATGAAGGTCCTACAACTGTAATTGTAGCTCTCGGAGCTCAGTCGGTTCCATTTTATATGCCATAGAATATATTGGATCTATCCCTGGATGCAATTCAATGAAAAACTCCATCTCCTACTTCATAGGTAGTCCCAAAACATCCTCAGGGAAGATGTCCATATAATCCACCACAATTGAAGAAACCCAGATGTCAAAAGAGCCTAATGCACTAAGGGATATACAATCTAGGTGATGGGTAATGTCCTGAAACCTCTTGTTCACATAACCCACTTTCCCTACCATGAGATCTATATCACCATAAAATAATAACCTCATACCATCAGCATGTAGGCATGTGACTTTTTGTGGTGATAGTCAATCTGGGATCGGACCATGGATAGACAATATATACCCAAGATAACTCCATAGGGTACCATAATGTTGACCAAAATGTCACACTTAAACTTATCTCCTCTAATCGAAAGCTCAAACAACCGGAAGATAAAAGATATAAAAGAATCATTCCCTATAGGAACCTCAAGACAAAAATGTTGTTCTAGTGCCTCATCTAGGAGCTCCATCTCTCACACCAGGAGTAGAGAGAAGAATGAATAACTAAAACCTATGTCTAAAAATACTAAACCATGAGTAGAATAAACACTTATTTTACCTTTGATCATATGATGCATTGTTGGATCATAAACCTCCAAAGCCTGTAGTTGTCCATAACCTTGGCCGCCAGCTCCCTGAGCTTGACGTGGACCACCTGGAAGTGGTGGTATAAGGGCCTCATAACAGCATCCACCACCTATATCTCCTCCTGCCCCTATTCTAGCTCTGACTCCCTAGGGACCACCATGTCATTCCTGGGAGATCCTGGATCACGGTGATGCCTCTACCATAGTGGCCCATTAGTTATCTGTCAGTGCTTCTCTGCATGCCTGGTTAAGAAGTCTCGTGCCATGTGACCTCGCTCTACCCAAGTAAAGAACTATCCCTCTATAGTCTTCCCAAGTGTTATATGTTTACTCTAAACATGCACTTGAGTCTGATCATAGAAAGATCTCCAATTCCGAGATCTAGACACCTGGCGTCTGTTAGCTGCTACAGACAACTCAGCTTTGTGGTTCCCACTTTTAGATTTAGTTTCCTAGCATCCCTCTGACAGAAATATCTATGTTACTAGTTCCCTCTTTAGCACCCTAGAATAGGTGGGGGTTCATTAGGGTACAAAAATGGATCTGATCTCTCTGTGGGGTCCCTGTTCAAACATATAATCTCAGAAGTAGCCATCATGGATCATGTCAAGGGAGTAATGGGTAAGGTCTGTGAACCTTTCTACATACTCAACCACTATCATCCCTCCCTACTACAGCTCCTTAAGCTCTAGGATCTAGACTAAATGCAACAAGGAGGAGTAGAACTCCTCAAGGAATAAATTTTGTAATTCTTCCCATGAGAATGTTGACTCATCATTCATCTGCGTAATAAGGCTCCACCAACACCCAGTTTTTCTATGGAAAAATATGGATTCTAGTTCCAACACTTCATTCATCAAGGTCCAAAAAATCCAGAAGATACGAACCACTAAATATAGCCAATCTTCTACTACCTAAGGATCTAGCTCACCATGGAACCTCGGTGGTCTCTAATGTGGGAACGCACAGAGTGCACTAAGCCTACGCATGTCATCATCCTACTATACTATGATTATCTACTGCTCAATAAGGGTAGGTGTTGCTACCTTCCCACCTGGAGGAAGGAGATCATAGGATTGACCCTGAACTGAGGGCACATCACTTATAGGGTCATCTTCATGAATAAAAGTTGGTATCCTGGCAGGCAATCATCACGGAGGCATCCCGAAAGTTATCAAGGAGTACCATAGTTATATAAGTGTATATATATATATATTAACAAAAATGGGGAGATTAATCAAGGAAGATATTCAAATAATCAATCTTATATGATACATATACCATTTATCCCTACAAAAAATTTCTCATCATGCTGATTCAACAAACAGTTATTCAAGGTCTTGGTGAATAGATACATCGACTACTGCTCCATCACAAGATTCCCTGTCTTAAGAGCCGTAATTGAGACACTTTGACATTGTTTACATAAACCCAACCAACCTTATTTAAGGGGATACATACGAAAAATGTCCCAAAGAATGAAATTTCCCAGATACCAATCTATCAAGTCCTGACCCAAGCTGGGCCTCAAGCCACAACTACCCCAATCCCACCTCTTTAGGATAGGGGTGGTGACAAGAATAGAATGAATAACTCACTAGGGTAAGTCATAGTTAAAAAACCTATACATACTCACACATCCAACTCAATGAAAAATATGCAAAGGGAAAGAAGAAAAGATGAAAAACTTCTATAAAGTAAACCAATCATGCATGAACCTCTAGACAGTACAAAATTATGATGGTGTAAACTAAAAAGTAAAGGAAAAAATACATGCCCAACCCAAAATATGTCACAACCTGACATAAAAATGGAAAGAGTAAATAGTTGAGAGAGTGAAACTCCCAAATCCAAAGCTACAACCACCATAGGCAGTCCAAGCACCCAGTATCCCTATGCTCCTATATACTCACACTCAACATGTATGTCTTCTGCATAAGACACAAGTCATGTGAGAAAATCCAATGCAGGGGTGAGTATAAACATATCTAGTAGGATGCCCTGAAAGATGAAGGGGTAGAAGTAAGAGATATAACAAAAGTTAAGGACAGTAGATAGAACAAGGTATAGTGAAAGAGTACAGCTCAACCCAAAAAAAGAGTGAAATTGAGCTAGTCAAAACACAAAAGGCTAAACAAAGTTAGTATATAAACTACCCATAGAGTCTTTACCACCTATAGTAGGAGAGTAGAATCATCCAACCATGAGAATCTAAACATGGAAATCATGTGGCATACCCCTTACTTCTTCACCTCTCATGGAGGGAGAGTGACCAAACCCAAGTAGTGGATATTGTAAAAGGATATATATATATATATATATATATATATATATATATATATATTCTCAGTCAAAGAAGCCCAAATGATAGAGTAATGGGATCCCCATATCGAATCTCATCCTAAGAAGAATAGTATCCAATAGTTCAAAAAGTCCATCAATGATTCTCAACATCTCACGCATCTTCCATGAACACACAAGTCTAAGGAACTCATTCACCACACATTGATATTATCTGCTTTGGGTGGCACTGACTCACCCTCGTGGTTTTAGGTTGTATCACAAAAACATTTCTCAGTGGGGAAAGCATACCTATTCATTGTGAGTCCAAAGCTGCATCAAACGAAATCTCATCACTATACCATAGAGTTTGGGACCACAATTTCTAGATAGAGGACCCATTCCCTAGTACGGCATGGGGGTTTTACTCTGGTAGTCAATGGATGACCCATGTCTAGCCTAGTTGGAGGGTTCCACTCTGGTGGTCGAGGACCCATGTCTAGCCTAGTTGGAGGGTTACACTCTAAGTCATCGAGGACCCATTCCCTAATACTATAGGATGGTTCTATTCAAGTGGTTGAGGACCCATGCCCAACCCAGCCGAAGGGTTCCACTCTAATAATTATTGAGGAACCAAGTCTAGCCCAGCTGGAGGGTTCCACTTAGGAGTCTGTAGAGGACCCATTCCCAGCCCGGCTGGAGGGTTCCACTCTAAAATCCATTGATGACCCATGTTCAGCATAGTTGGAGGGTTACACATGGGAATCTCCATCTGGTGATCCTTTATAATAAATTTTTTCGTTGGGGTCACCTCATAAGGTTTCATTCCCATAAAATTTCACACCATATCTCAAAATCCACAATCAAGGGAACCATCGCATTCTATGAAGAAAAAAACTTAGGATAGGATACTCTTGATAAAAAAATCCATGTTCAAATAAAGGAGATACATAGCTTGGAAGTTTCCTCAAAGTAACTAAGGGTGTACATGGCATGTGAGGGGGCCCACCCGGAATGTGTTCCCACTTCAAATCTCGGCCATGTCCCTGTTTGACACACAAGTTCATATTCGTGTAGTAGTACATGTTGTGTAGGTGGACTACACGGCATGTTCAGGATAACCAGGACTAGGGTCGTGTGTTTCTTGACTTGTCCATATACTAGAGTACACACTCATGTACCCAATCCCATGTACTTCCACACAGATTCTTGCCCATGTGACCATCACATATGTTATCCCTTTGGGAAGAGGGTACATGGAATATAGGTTGGGCTACACATCGTTCCATACTTAATTTTTCCAAGACCCTAGTCACCACTATGAAAGGGGTTACACGTCATGTGTTCTTCATCAAACATGGTCTGTAGTCAGGATTTTGACCAAAATCCTAGATCTAAAATTTGGGCTTGAATCTATCACCACCGCTTTAGATATGGTGCCATCTAAGGATGAAAATGGTGGACATAACTATAGATCACAAATCGCAACTGTCGTTCTCCATAAAATGGACTTTGTTCATCATTGGAGTTTCAATGTATGATCCGCACACCGTCATGGCTTCTACTACCTTCGATTTGTACTCCATTCATCAAAATGTCCATCCTTGCCTTGCAAAGATCCTATATATTTTCCTTGCTCATAAAACCATTTTTTTCCTTGATTTTTCATGAATTAGGGGGTCCAATTAGGCTCAGTACCACCCTGCAATGATGAACCAAAAACCGCAGGGATCCATCTAGTGAAAAACACAAATCAGTGAGGGAGAAAAGTAACCAAAATCAATTTTTAAATGTTTTTGTCCAAGTTTTATTATCCAATGATCGTGAATAGGGATTTCGGGTTATGAAACAAAAGAAATAAGTTCAATTACATTATATAGGCACATATAGAGGCTACAGAGGGGAAAAATCAAAGAAAAATTATCAATATACTCAATAAATTTAATCGACAGAGTAAAAAAACCAACTAAAAATTCCAACATAAATTTCCAATTTATCATTGATAAATAATGCATCTGGAAATAGTTTGAGAGGAGTTGTTGCATTTGACGCATCCTAATCTAATTGATTTTAGAGTTACATCAACGTTTGTAATGATCCAAAAATAGAAAGGAGGAGAGAGATCTTTAGAAAATTCTCAGGATTATGAGGTTAAACCTGGTCCATTTTCCTGAGTGATATATTTATATATTTTTAATCTAGGTCAAAGTGATTTGATTAATTAAAATACAAACTAATTATTTCACTGATCGTACTGCCAATGAGCGAGGGGTCCTAACATCCCGTGATGACTCATTTTATGTCACGACTAGGGTAAACATCATGTTCTAGACACAACCCTGGTCTTATATTTCTAATATGAATAACCATTTAAGATTTATCTTCTTTTCTCTAAGAAGATGTGTGTGCACAATATATAATATATTTAATGCTTTTATAAAATTAATTTCGGGCACATCGGGCCTCAGAATAGCACATTATCTCAGCGCCTAGCTCCAGAAATATAAAAAGAAATATTTGAAAGTATTACAAGGAAAAAAATGGGTCTCTACAGTAGTGAAACAAAATGACCATTATAAATATAACCATTAGAATGGTAATCTGAACATTTGAATAGTAACCTGACTATTGGAATAGTAATATGATTATTGGGAACAGTAATCAGACTGTTAGAATAGTTACCTCACCTATGTAAGTGTAAAATAATATTTAGGTCTAATATAAAATGAAAATTTAATATATTTAAACTATGATACAAGAAAATAAATTTCTTAAAAATGATAAATTAAGTGTTTGTATTTTTATAAAACATAAATGTTTTAATCGTGCTTTTATAAAAAAAATTATCACATAAAATAAATTTTATTTAAATAAAATTAATTTAAAAATTAATATTTATTTTTATTATAATCATAAGATAATTTTATGAGACTATAAATAATTTTTCAAAGGTTCATTAAATTTATTATAATATTAAAATCAGTATTTTTTAAATAAATGATGATTTTATTTGAAAATTAAATTTCTCATATTTAGAAAATTATTTTTTAAAATTGGATTCCATTTTTGAAATATAAACATAATAAAAAATTTAGGGTTATTTTTTTAGATTTTTCTAAAATATTTTTATTTTTAGTGAATAATGAAATGTGATAATTTATGGCATTTAACATTATAATCCAAATACATGAATTTTGGAGTCATAGATGATGTGAGAACCCATCAATTAAAACTAAAATAAACCATTTGCTTTATATAGTTATAAGAATCAATACTATTTATATTCTTGGTCCAAAATACTTAACTAATAAATATAATAATAATAACACCCATCTCCTCCCCTTATAAATACCAACTCTCACCACACCTTCTCCTCACAGCCTCTAAGCCTTGAATCTTGAAAAATATCTTCAAAAACAACTTCTACACACTCTTCCCGTGTCCAATTTCTATTTTTCTCACCAAAATACCAATTCTAATTTCTTTGAGGGGTCCTTCAAGGTGGTGATATTCAAGAGGTAACACTCTCAAACTACCTCTTTTAATTTATTTTCTTCTTCTACCTTCTACTCACCTCATTGATCTATACAATAATAATAAATTCAATATATTTTATATAATATAAATTTATATTTCTAATGTAATATATTCTATCTATCCCTTTTCTCATCTCCTATTATTCGAAGAAACGAAACCATTGTCCAAATTATGGCGATTAACAGTCTTCATGGATAATGAGTTTCTGTTTTCCAAAACCACGTTCAATACTGGTAATAAAATTATAATTATGGTTGAATTATATTTTAGTAAGTATATAATAACTTATTTCATGTTTTGGAACAAATATATAGATATAATATTAAATAAAATGAAACTAGTTCATGATGGTCGGTAAAACTGCCTAAATGAACTGGCCACATAACGATAACTTTATTACTGAAAGAACCATACCTGTGTTAGAATAAAAATGATATATGGGACCATTTATACTTATGTAAGTTAATTAATACATTTTTTATTCAATTATATAGTATTATTTCCATTTGAAAAGAACATCTATAATTATACACAAGTGAACAGACCATGAAACTAATGATCCCAAAACAAAAAAAATTGGACATTATAACTCATAAAAATGGCCATAAATGAACTTAATTAAATTATAATAAATAAAATATATGTGTAAGAGGTTCTAAATTATGTAATTAATGAATATAATTTGATTATTCATGACATGAAGTGCAAGTACAGTACACATTCGTACATAAGGTAAGGGATCTCTCCAAACCTCCATATTTCTTTTGGGTAACGCTTTATCTCTCTTTGACTCAATTTATATCTTCATTACCATTGTATACATCTCACATATTCTGTATTTATGTACCATACATATATATATAGATCAAATTATCTTTCTTTTATTATAAATACATGTTTTAAAAAGGTTCCCTTCTTAATTCCTCTCGACAAGCAAACACGATTAAAGGGAACTTCTCTGTTTCTTACCCATTTTCAAGCACACCTCATAAAATGTTTTAAACCACAAAAAATATTCTAAAATAAATTATTTTATAATGAAAAATAATTTTAGTTCATTTTTTATTTATTTAAATAATTATTCCTTTAACCTCTTTAAAGACCATTCATTATTTTCCCTAAAACTATGCTTATTTGGCATGTTTCTAAAGTTAATTACCACTATTTTTCATGTTTTTGCTTCATTTGGATTTCATTATTCATGATATGTTATTATATTTATTTTATTAATGTTAAAAAATAATTTAAAACCCTACACTAATGGATACCATTATGATACATCCTTTGGTTCTTTCTTATCACATGATTATGAAAACCATTTCTTTCTATGGGTAAACCTTATGATTATTCCTTATGTTTGATTTCTTTATGTGGAACACATATGCATGAACATGTTATTATGGTTGAACCTATATATCACTCCAATTCATTAGGTAATGTTTTCTCTCATTATATGTCGTTTATGGGATTAGGTAGTAAACCTGATCCATTATAGGACATTGTCCACCATGTGATATTGTCTTGGCAGTTATCCTTGACTCATGCTTATGTCATATTATGTGTTGTTTCCAAATTACTATATCATCAGAAAAAATTCTTAATGAATGTTAGTTTATTGATGGAAGAAAATAACTTTCACAAATTTTCAAATATAATACCAACAATATTTTCCATTATTTTGTTTCGAACACTATAGAAACATTGAAAACAATATGTAATTTGTTTTGATATATATTTTTATAGTGAAATATTATTATTTATACCCTAATTATTATTCAATTTTAGAAGTTTATGGGCTTCTTGGGTACATCCAAACCCGCGATGGTGGTTCCTGATTCAGATGGTGGTGTTATCTCAGCGATGGTCACTGATACAAATGGTGTGGGCGGCATGGAGGTGGTGTCTTCTGGTGATGCGAGGGTGTTAGCGACCGTTACGGATGGTGGAAGTGGAGAGCTGGCGTCCGGTGCTGTGATGATGAGGGATGTTGTAAATGGTTAGGGTGGTGCGATGATTCCTGATGATGTGAGTAAAGCGGTGATGCCTAGTGCGGAAGTCGTGACTGTGCCAGAGATTAAACCCACTAGATCGGACCAGATCCATAGCTCGATGGTAGTGGATCCTTTGTTGATGGTGGATGGGAAGGATAGGGTAGCAGCTGAGCGCCCACATCATGAGGCCAAGAAATTTTATTTGAGAAAAATATATTTTTCAAACGTTAAAGAAATTTCTCTGGAGTGAATGGTTAAGAAATGTGAAACTGCTTGTGTGACTTCTAGTAGAGAAGCAATACTTAACAAGTTTATAATTTGTGAACACTCCATAATTTTTAGGCTTGTTCTTCCCACTGAAGGAAAGCCTTGGAAGCTTGTTGATTTAGTTCAGAAGTTGACCATTGTATGGGGTTTTTCTAGCTGGAGGTGCATTCCCCTAGGTCGGGGTTATTTTCATATCATGTATCCATCAGAGGAGCTAAAGAGAAGGTCTTGGGGTATTAGATCAATTGCCTTAAGGCCAGGTATGTTATGCTTTCAAGATTGGGATTTTCTATTTAACCTTTCACTATTAAAACCACCAAAGCTCAAGTCCGGAATAATATTATTGTCCTTAATTTGATATTGTTCCATCCTAAAATCTTATTTGATATTGCATCTGCTATTGGGATCCCAATCAATATGGATAAGAATACTGAGAATGTTAGATTTGGTCACTATGCTAGAGTTCTGGTCGAGGTTGATTTGAGCACTATCTTGATCTATAATGTTATTTTTTCAGCACTTGATGATTATATTCCTTTAATGGTGGAATATGAACAACTTCCTAACTTTTTTTCTAAAGTTCCAAATGATTTTTCATGTCAAGGATAAATACCACAAGTCCATGGTTTTCTCATTTTTCTCTTATAAAGGGCACCCTGAATCTTCTTGTAGAAAGAAATTGAAGATGAAATTGACACAGAATAAGGCAGACCCAATTAGTGTAAAAAAATTCACTCTTGAAAAAGGCGATGTGTGGATTAGAAATGGTTCGGCTAATGAGTTGACACAAGAGACTCATAATTCAGGGGAGATGGACCTAGAGATCCAAACAGATGAGAGCCATCTTGTGACTACGATGCAAAATTATGATCAGGCAATTGAAGGGAAACAAAATTTGGGTGATGGGAACATCTCAAGGATTTAGGAGGAAATAAATAAATTAAGGGAAACCCAGGGGATCCATGGAAGGTGGGAAGACATCGAGGATGATTTTATAAAAAAAATTATATAGTCAGGTAGTATCCAAAGGGAAAACTGTTGTTGTGGATGATGAAGGCCTTCAACCTGTTTCTCCTAGGAAAGCGACGTGGAGGAAAGACTATTCTTTTCTCAAGATGAATATGGTCACCAGGTCTCATGGTCCCTTCGATGACTCTAATTGGTATGATGATTATGTTGATTAGTGTCATTTTGAGTATGACTTATGATGTTTTCTTGTTTATTTTTCCATGATGGCATGATTCTTGTATGACCCCTTCCATCTTCTTCTTGTACCTCTTTTTATTTTAATAAGAGGTCTCTGCCCGAATCTTCTTTCTATTAAAAATTCATAAACATCGTCACTTGTGGTTTATTTTTTTGGGTGTCCATCCATTGAATCCATACTTTGGAGTATCCAAATTGATTTCAATGAGTAAACAATGTTTCCTAAAAACAAAAAAGGAATAAGTAATGAAAATAATTTAAATATATTTGAGTTTATTAAATTATAGATTTTTTCCCTATATCATGGGTGTTAAGAAACGTATGTCATCTATAAGTTTTTTCAAAAAAAATCCATTTTTACTACTATTATTAAATATTCCTTTTATTCAAATGAGCTTTATTTTCTAGAAGTGATGTGAGGACTAATGAGTATAATTTTTTTCATAGGGTTTTCCATTAAAATACTATTAATATATATTTTTTAAAAAAAATATTAACAATATATAACTGTGATTGACATAGTAGATCATCTATTGGATTAAAATATTATGAAAACTTTCCTCATGTATACATTTAAAACTGAGGCTCATAGTCATTCATACTTAAGTATTTCATCTATATTATCAAGACCAAGAAATTCTATAATTTCCTCTCTATAAATTTATTATTCAAATTCAATTATGGTTGTATGACTATTTTTAACATTTTATCCACCTGAACATGTATTATTAATAAATGTGAAAGTTGAACGGGAATGGAAAATGTACTTTCTGAAGGTATTTTTGATCGATTGGTTGATCCTTTAGATTATTTTGATTTGACCATATATTTGGCTCCCAACCCTTTATCCATCTATAATAATATTCATCGATATAGGCCCTTTATCGCTGATTATTAAATTTTCTGTACAAAAAACAAATTGGAAAGGAATACCTACTTTTCGACATGTATTTTTACAAGATAAAAGGGTCATGATATAAAAGATCTAATAACAATATCAATCGTATAAACAACCAGATCATCAAGGGGAATAAGTAGCTCTATGATTAGTTTGTGAGATATATGAATCCATGCTCTCACATAACCATTTGGAAGTTGTTGGTTGTGTAGAATATAGCCTTGGATATTGTACATTTTTTTCCTCACAGTAGGGTTGTGGGTGGGTGATGACAGATATAAATCACAATCATTTTCACCCTGTAGAATATCAATACATGAAAGGTATCAGTGTCTACCTAATTCACATTTCATGGAGACATCTATGAAAAAATTGATTATCTCTAGTAAGTCATACCTTTGAGGAAAATGGATCAATTCAAAGATGGTGTGGGTGTATGGTGTCTTGGTGTAGTGGTTTTCGTCATGTTTTTTTATTCCCTTTGTTTTCTTCCCATAAAATTCTCTAGTAACTCATATTTTTGATTATGTTTTTCTTCTAAATCATGTATTAGTGTCTACATATCATCTTTTTTCTTAATTTATCCCTCATTTTTTTCTCAAAATATGTTTTGGGTGACACCCCAAAACACACACCTCTTATGTTCTCTTATTTTTCAAGTTGCTTCAAGTCCACTGATAGTATTCATTCATCAGGTATAGACATTGATGATTCATCTATCCAAACATTATAAAATGTATATAAAAATAAGTAATTATTGTTATGTAATATTTATTTAATGGAAAAAAATTAGGTTATATTTACACATGGTCACATACATTTTGTGTGATATCATCTATTAGTATCTCATTACTATTTATACAAGCCTCCTTCCATGGCATAAGAAGTGGGATGGATGTGGATTTTAATTTTCATTCATCAGTATATATATAAAACAATTAACATTATTATGTTGTTGTTTCATACCACATAGAATTATTACTATATATTTAAAATACATACCATTTTTTCATGTAAATCATACCCCATCCTTTCTTTATAGTGAGTGTATATTCATTTTCTTGTACACTTATTATTTTCAGCACTTAGTTATTGTTTTATAAATTAAAATTTCTTAATAAAAATTATTAATACATGTTTTGAAATATAATTTATTAACAATAATAATATACCTTGAAATATTTTTCCTCGTGATGACCAATAAACATATTCCATGTTTCTTGGATTATCATTTATGCATACATTTTTTGGGGGTACAAGTATACTATCCCATCAACATCATTGAGATGATACTTCATAATAATTGCATGAATGCCTCTATGATCCATTCTAGTGATCATTCATAAAAATTTCATTGAGTGGTAATCTAGTATAAATGAACTATACAAGGGATAATGAAGAGTGAATAAATATTTCATTGTTTTATTTTTTAGTGAAATAAAGAAAGTATATCATAATATTACCCTAATATCTTCCAAAATTAGTGCCTTAAGCAAGGGTACAACGTTTTTAAACATATCTATATCAACTGGAACATGAATTTTAGTGGTGGGCCTAAGTTAACTAATTAAAATGGACTTATTGGGGTTAATATGATGGCTATGTTATTCTATCCCACCTCAAATTTTATAGTTCTACTTCTCACCTTGATAATTTTTGTTAACACCATTACACTATGATTCTCTTTTTCCTTTTGGGGAATAGGTTGTACACCTTCTTCCATTTCCTCATATTAAATATCATCAAAATTTTGTTACTTAAGATTGGTGGAATCATTATGTTCATAAACTTGTTGTTCCTTGGCATTGGTAGAATCATAATGTTGAGAAACATGTTGTTCATTTTGATTGAGAGCATCAATATGTGTAGAAAATTTTTGTTCCTCTGTGTTGGGAGAATTAGAATGTTGATGAACCTTTTTTTCTCAGGATTTAGAGCATTATCATGTGAAAAATCCATTATCTATAAAATTGGTTGAACATTTTATTTATATTTCATAAATGAAATAGTGAATTGATAATAATATGAGGTAGCACACCGTATATTACAGAAAAATATATAGCATAATTATTGAACTACATTTTTTTCTTTAAACGATGGTGGGATTTGACCCCTTCTTAGAGTACCAAAATCTCATCATTATGGTGTCATCTAGTATATAATACTCTATCTACATTGGTACCACTATGAAATCATTACAATGTCCTAATGAATGGGTCATCCTCAGTTTAATTGACATCTTACCATTCATTGGTTTTGGTCAATAATAGCACAATTGATCACTTTTGGTTTGGAGGATTGGGAACATAAAATATGTGTGCTACATGTGATTCCATTATAAATAGTCATTCATTATACCCTTACTAAAACCCACTTTCACAAATCCCAATACATCAATTTTAGCTTCACTCTTATTATCAACCCACTTGTATTGAAAATGAGAACTTGGAATGTTGTATAACCCAACTACTATATTTTTTTGATGATTTAATTTCCCATAATTTCTGTATAATTTTTTTAAAATTGTATGGAATTATTTCAAAACCACACGCTTTGACGGCACGTGATTCCAAGGTCTGGTGATCCTAAAATGGAATTTTGAACTTTTTTTAAGTTCACTTAAGTAAACATGTGAGCTGGTTTTTATAACTTTTGAATCGGTGCTCGGATAAAAAATATGAGGGAACGGTTGAACTCGTAATGTAGTTATTTTCCTAAAAAATAATTAACATCAACTAACAAGGGTCGGATGGAAAAGTTAATTATTGGACTTTTTAGAAAACTAATAAAATAACTTAAAAAGTTATTTTATTTCTTTTCTCAACCTCGAGTGGAGGATGATGGAACTATAGTGCAGTGATGAGGCGCATTAAAATAATCCCCTAAATGGATCATTAAGGTGAACCATAATGACGCTTTAAGTAAACAATAAAATCGATGTTGTTTCATAAGTGTAATAGCATAACAATGCAACGTCGTAGTGTAACAGAAACCCTGAGACGTGTTTCCTTTTTATGGAATAACATGATGGAGAATTGAGGATTAAAAGGAAACAAAATATATGATGAACCACCGGATATTTTTCTCTCCAGCAAAGAATGAATAATTCTAATGAGATGTTAAAAAATTTGACGCACCTCAAAGAATAGAGCTAGGAAGAAACAAATGCCTTTGACTTCTTGAACCTTCATGGGAGAATCACTTCAATGTCGAACTGCTTCAAGGTAGGGGTTTGTTTTGTTTTATGTTTTACCTATTCTTTATTCTAAACTATTAATGTGGATCAACCCATGAACAGGTTGATCCATGGATTGTATGTTCTTACAGGAGGGTGTTGTTTCTTGGGATTTCTATGCAGGGTTAATTTTATGATTGATAGAACTGTAATCCCCGAACCTCCCCATTTTTTAAAATTCTAATGTGGAGGGAGCGAGCCGACATGAGCAAGGCCATATACCCTCATATTGTGCATTTTTCATGAAGAAATTTATAAGTGGGTGGCAAGATGGATTCGAGGCTATCGAAGGGAAGACAGCATCCCTCGGAGGCCGTAGGCACAAGAGGCTTGAAGAAATGACCACCAGTACGATCCTAGTGGTTCACGGAATGCCCTACTGGAAATCAGCAGTGGTGTCAGTGACTGAAGGTGGCGCACCATGATAGATCACTAGAGAAGACCGACATGGATAGATTGGGCTGCGGTGTAGTTGGGAGACCCACTGGTCGGGTCGGTGGGGGGTGGGTGCAGCCACTCGGCCACGTCGGCACACCACGAATGCATCACTGCGCCGCATCCCACATGGCGAAACTGTGGTCAACCAATTGTGGCTAGGAGATATCACCACAGGGCATGGGGAGCCATACGCAACTGTCTACCACATCTCAGCCGGGTGGAGAACCATTCCGCCTCTGGCAGACTGGGCAGCCTAGCTGTCTAGACTTGTGGCCCAATAGGATGGACCAGACCGGACCCAAGTCGGGCCGAGTCTGGGTTGGGTCAGTGGACCCAGGTCGAGTCGATGGACCCTGAACTGGTTTGAGTTGGTGGACCCTAATCCAGGTCGGGTCGGGTCAGTCCAACCAGACCAAACCGAACCAAGACCCAACCATCCCATTTTTGAAAAAATTCCAATATCATTAAAATCGTACATCCGATTAATGAGCCATTTTTGTGGTTGGAACCCTCATGAAAAGTCATATATTTTGGAATAATCTATGGAGGATTTCATGGAAACTAAATTTTATATTAATGTCTTGGGGAGTGGTTCTTCTAATATCCAATGTGCCACATGCAGAAACCCTACAGTTGGATGAGACCTAGAGACTGCTGATGAGCAGTCCTATGTGGATCGGATACTATGGCCCAGTTATAAGTGGTTTCTGTGTGACTCGGTTATCCCACAGTGTGTAGAGGATTCTGTGTGACCCGAAAGAACCACAGTACATGACAGGATGAGTACCTCAGTATGGCCATAGGTGGGAAGCATATTCTGTGTGACTTGGCATTCCCATGGTGGGTGTGGCTTCTGTGTGACCTAGCATACCGATAAAACTCATCAGGGATGAGTACCACAGTAGTCCTAGGTTAGTGGGAAATGGATTTTGTTTAATAGTAGGCCCACTGTACTAATTGATGAGAAGTTCTCTAGTAGCCGAGTTGTTCGATGATATGACTGATGATTCTACTTTCCTACTCTAGAATATACCCGGTGTGAGTTGTCTTGCTTCGTGATCATGCTTGGTGATCATGCTTTTTGGTTTGGTTGTGGATTTATTTGTGGTCTTTCCTTGTTTGTTTGGGATCCCTGCTGAGTATTTTTTTACTAACCCCTACACGGTATTCACCCAAACATGTTGTGTCTGGTGCAGATGATTGATGCCTTGATGAAGGACTTGGTGGACCAGGACCCAACAATGCCCAGTGAGACCAGACAGGTGGGGCGTACTTCTATGGCTTCCAATAGATACTTTTTACTTACCCATCAGGTGCGTTTTCCATAGGATGGATTCCAGAGTTTCTTTTTTTACTTTCCTAATTTCTAGTTAGTCTTTTGTTGGGATTTTATTTTGGCCCATTTGACTTTCAGTTGTACTTGTACTCGGTGGTTGTTTAGTGGCATGCTTGTTTAATTTTCCATCTTTGTGATGTGTTTGTGTGTGTGTGTACAGGTACTCAGTAAAATGCCTCCCATTTTCATGTTGATGCCTTTGGCGCTAGTCTCCAACCCCTGGCCTTCAGAAGGCCGGCTTGATTTATGTCATAGCATGGGCCCCAGGGGACAGGTTGTGATAAATTGGTATCAGAGGTGGTTGGTTATACCTCAAATACCGAGAGTCTATTGTTTTTTTTTTGGGGAAATAGTTTTGAATGTTTTTAGTTCGACCTTAAAATTTGGGGAGTCCAGTGTTGGTGTGGTTGATGATGTATCCATACAATAGGACCCTGAATTCCTATTTTTGGATTAATACATGAAAACACTAGTTGAATAAGTGTCTCTTTATGATCTTTTTAAATAAGATTCAGCTCATCAGGTATAATCTTATAACTATGTTACATCATGATCTATTTGAGGATGCCTCCACATATATAGCTAGCTATGATTCTGATCCGTGATCGTGTGGACAGCCCTCCTAGTGATGAGGTGTCAGTTCAAGGTCTAGTGCTAGAGATGGCCATGCTGAGTGGTGCAGCGGATATGCCGCCACTCGTGGATCAGCAATTACTACTGGCAATACTGGTAGAGAACATTCATGGGATTAGTTCCTTGCAAGAGTTCCAAATACAGAGAAATCCTAGGTTGTAGGGAGAGACAGATCCTCAGGTATTTGAGGACTGGCCGGAGGTAGTGACATGGGTCTTCCACTTATTGAGGACACTGCTT
Source organism: Viscum album (assembly GCA_963277665.1). Lineage (NCBI taxonomy): Eukaryota > Viridiplantae > Streptophyta > Magnoliopsida > Santalales > Viscaceae > Viscum > Viscum album. The sequence goes on along the minus strand of OY728133.1, from coordinate 308,216,970 downwards.
GACCAGATGGTGATCTTAGCTATGAGCCTTCTTCAGGGCTCAGTAGGGAGATGGTGGAGCTTGACCATCTATATGTATGATGAGGTGACCCTCACCTAGACAGACTTTGAGCAGCTTTTTTGGGATGAGTTTTTTTTCACAACCTTGCACTCTATGTGCATTCAGGAGCTGTTTCACCTACTGCGGGTCATCCAATCATTGGTTGAGTACTCTTCAAGGTTTATAGACCTCTCTCATTGCTCCACAGACATGGTTCGGGACCCTTCCATTAGGTTCTAGACCTTTGATCTGGGACTCATATGGTAGATCAGGGCATCCATGGTGTCTCTCAGCATCCCCACTCAGGCTGGAGTGCTGGAGCGATCCCTTCTTATAGAGATCTTCCTAGTAGAGAAAGCACCGATAGCTAGAGCCACTAGTATACCTCAGGTAGCATAGTCTTCAGTGGTAAGTAGTAGGCAGTACACATGGGGTCCAATCGGGCCAAGTCTTTTAGGGTACAATCCAATGACTCGGGGTTGGCAGTACGGGGCTCCCATGGCAGAGGAAGTCAGTAGGGAACATGGTTGTGCTTCACGTGTGGTGGGCAGGGACACATGGATCGTGACTGACCAAAACGCCACACATATGATCAGAAGATGGTCGAGGGACCACCATTGAATAGGTAGAGGTTCAAGCGAGAAGGTCTGTAGGAAAGCAGGCATAGCAGTGGAGTAGGCCGAGTGGCATGTGGTTGATGAGGGTTCGAGTTAATACCCCCTATCCAAAGGATGTGCATTGTCATCTTTTTTTTATTTAGATTAAAATATAAACGATGAAATATCACATTGGACAGCCACACTTTCCAAAATTAATGTTCATGAAATTATACATGGATTAAAATCAGAATCAGGGTATGCTAAATTATTTGATATTCAGTTTCAAAGTGTGCAATGTGTATTATCATGTTTAAAGTTAAAGGAATTTTTCCTTCCATTTTCACAATTTTTTTTCTTCAAATCATTTATCATTTTTTTTGACACAAAAGCATTTTTTATTTTATCTCCCTCCCCCAACTTAAAATAACATTGTCCCCAGTGTTTAAAGAAAAGAAAATTTAGAAGGGGGTAGAGGTAGAGAATGTAAGTTCAAAAAGGAAATTGAAAATTAGGGTCATGGAATGAAGTCACCTGGTGGTTGAAGTTGAAATTCTTGTTGCTTCCTTTTAATCCTTAGATATCCATGTCACTTGCAGAGTTCCCTAGTAGAAAAATGAAAAACAAAACAAAAAAAACAAAAAAACAATATATATATATATAATAAAGGAAGTAAAATATAAGTATATATATATATAAATTATAGAATAAGTAAGAACAAGAAGTCGTAGGTCAGTGGTAAGCGCGCACCCCTGTCTCCCTTCGGTCCCGGGTTCGAGTCCCCGCGGATTTTCCGGTTGTGACGGGGTTTGCCCCACGGCCTATGGCGTGTCCCCTTTTTTAATTATTATATTATTTTTATTATTTTTATTAGTTTTATCTTAACCTATAAAATAATAAAAATACAACAAAATAAACTGATGATACATTGTCTTCTTTTTAAATTTCTGGGTAAGGTATTACTCAAGGATCACACCACGTGACACGGATGAATATGGTTCTCCCCTTTCATACCCATCCATACTCATAATAGAAGAACAGGTCAAAAGTATATTTTTTTATTTTTAAATATAAAAATGATTAATTAATCTTATTTGAAAAATAAAGATGATTCAGAAAGATTAGAAACATAAAAACCACAGGTTGCCTCCCGTGCAGCGCTTTGTTTATCGTCGTTAGCCCGACATAGATCCTAAATTTATCAATTTTTTCCTAGTTCATAGATTGGCTCAATTAACTCAACATCTATTTCCTGTTTATTGAATGATTCAATGAATGTTTTTAACCTTTGACCATTGACCTTGAAAATGTGACCACTAGTGGGATCTTGAATCTCTACTGCCCCATGGGGGTATACATGATGCACTATGAAAGGACCTGACCATCTAGACCTTAACTTTCCCAGGTGTAAATGAAGTTTTGAACTATACAAGAGCATAAGTTTTCCCGGTTCAAAATATTTGACCTTGATATTCCTAGATTGGTAAGTTTGAACTCTATCTTTATTGATCCTTGAATTTTCATAAGCCTCCATCCTTAGTTCCTCCAGTTCGTTGAGATCTAATTTCCTTTTTTTTTCTGTCCAATGAGAGGTCATAATCCATTTTCTTAATTGCCCAAAAGGCATTATGTTCAATCTCCACTGGAAAATGGCATGCTTTACCATAAACCAACCTATATGGGGACATTCCTAAAATGGTTTTATATGCAGTTCTATAGGCCCAAAGCGCATCTAAGAGTTTCTCAGACCAATCTTTCCTAGAGGGGTTGACAGTTTTTTCAAGAATTTGCTTAATCTCCCTATTCGCTAACTCATCTTGACCATTGGTTTGAGGATGGTATGCAGTGGACACTTTATGAGAAATACCATACTTAGACATGAGTGAAGAGAATGGGCGGTTGTAGAAATGGGTTCTTCGATCACTGATTATATCCCTAGGAATTCCAAATCTTGAAAATATGTTCTCTTTCAGAAATCGAATCACAACTTGATGATCATTGGACTTAGTGGGAATGGCCTCAACCCATTTTGAGACATAATCAACAGCTAAGAGTATGTAGAGGTATCCCCAAGAGTTTGGGATGGGACCCATGAAATCAATTCCCCAACAGTCAAAGATTTCAACCACTAAGATGGGAGTGAGAGGCATTTGATTCCTTTTTGTGATGGACCCTACTTGTTGACACCTAGGACAGCTTTCAAAAAATGTGTAGGAGTCCCTTGAGAGGGTGGTCCATAGAAGACCACATTGAAGAATCTTAGTAGATGTTTTCTTAGAGGAAAAGTGACCTCCACATGCCTCACTGTGACAGAATTTAAGGATGGACTCTTGTTCAGATTCTGGAACACAGCTCCTAATGACTTGGTCAGGGCAGAACTTATAGAGGTATGGATCATCAAACACATAGTGTCTAATATCAGAAAGGAATTTCCTTCGATCTTGAGTCCCTAAGAATTTTGGAATGACTCCTGTAACTAAGAAATTGGCTATGTCGGCATACCAAGGGAAGTCACTCACAGAGTATAGGTGTTCATCAGGAAATGAATCAGACATAGAAAGGTGATTTGAGTTGTCTTTGAATTCCATTTTAAAGAGGTGATCAGCTACAAAATTTTCAACGCCCTTTTTATCCTTGATTGTGAGGTCAAATTCTTGTAAGAGAAGGACCCACCTAATCAGTCTCACCTTAGAATCTTGTTTTTGGAAGAGGTATTTTAGTGCAGAATGGTCAGTGAACATAGTGATAGGGGATCCTAAGAGTTAGGACCTAAACTTCTCTAAGGCAAACACAATATCAAGTAACTCCTTTTCAGTGGTGGTGTAGTTGATTTTGGCATCATTTAAGGATTTTCTTGAATAAGTAATGACATAAGGAGTTTTATCACAATGTTGTCCTAACACAGCTCCTACAGCAAAGTCATTGGCATCACACATAAGTTCGAAAGGAAGGTTCCAATTTAAAGATTTCATTATGGGAGGAGAGGTGAGAGAGGATTTGAGGGTTGAGAATGAACCCTCGCAGATTTCTATCCAAACAAATGGAGCATCCTTTACTAGGAGAGCACAAAGGGGACGGGATATTGAACTAAATTCCTTGATGAATCTTCTATAGAAACCAGCATGTCCTAAGAAAGACCTCACTTTTTTGATAGTTTTGGGTGATGGAAGGTGACGAATGATGTCAACCTTGGCTTTATCAACTTCAATCCCCCTACCTGAGACCAGATGGCCTAAAACTAGTCCCTCTTTAACCATAAAATGGAATTTTTCCCAGTTTAGGACCAGATTCTTTTCTTCACATCTTGACAAGAATCTCTCCACATTCTACAGATATCCCTCAAATGTATCCCCAAACATAGAGAAGTCATCCATGAAGACCTCTAGAAAATCCCCTACCATGTCTGAGAAGATTCCCATCATGCACTGCTGGAAGGTTCCAGGGGAATTGCATAACCCGAAGGGCATGCGTTTGAAAGTAAAGGTTCCAAATGGACATGTGAATGTAGTCTTCCCTTGATCCTCTAGGGAGACCTCAATTTGATTGTACCCCGAGTACCCATCTAAGAAACAGTAGAAGGCATGACCTGCCACTCTCTCAAGGACTTGGTCAATGAATGGTAAGGGGAAATGGTCCTTCTTGGTGAATGATTTTAGCTTCCAGTAGTCAATTCAGACCCTCCATCCACTAATCACCCTTGTTGGAAGAATCTCTCCATCCTCATTGGTTATCACTGTGATTCCGGCCTTTTTTGGAACCACTTGGATTGGGCTCACTCACTCACTCTCAACTATGGGATATATGATACCAGCTTTTAACAATTTCAGAAGTTTCTTCCTTACTACCTCCATGATATTAGGATTGAGTCATCGTTGAGGTTGATGACATGGCTTTGAATCAGATTCCAGAACAATCCTATGAGTCCCGATAAGTGGGCTAATCCCAGGAATATCAGAAAGAGTCTAACCAATGGCTTTCTTATGCTTCCTAAGGACATCTAGAAGCATCATCTCATGATTGGCTTCAAGAGAAGAAGAAATGACAATAGAATGTGTTTGATTTTCCCCTAGGAAGGCATGATTTAGTGCAGTAGGAAGTTCCTTCAATTCAAGATCAGGTTGGTTCATAATTTCAGCATAAGATTGGGACATTGGATCAAGTTCAATTTTCTTTTTTAGAGTTTCAGATAGGATTGATTCCCCACATGTAGAAGTTTCAGCTACTAGATTGGCTTGATCAGATTTAGGGAAGGAATTTGGAGTGGTCTTCATGAAAGTGGTTTCTTGAAAGGTTTCACTGATTGTTGGACCTAATACTTCATCATGAGAGCAATTTGAAAATGATTCAAGCCAAGGAGATAAACTTCCTTCATATGAACAAATTAAATCAATCTCATCCAGACTTAAACATTCATCAAATATTCCTTGATGTTCTATGGATTCATTATCAATGATTCCTATCATGTTTACTTCATGAATGTCCACATCATCCCCTATTTGTGAGCTTGCATTATAGATGTTCAAGTCTAGACTCATGTTCCCAAAGGTGATGGTCAAGTTCCCATTTCGGACTCGAATAATAGAGTTGATTATTGCAAGGAAATGACAACCAAGGATGATTGGGGTTTTCTCCTTATTTCCTAAGTTTGGATGGTTGTCAAGGATAATGAAATCAGTAGGGTAGATTAAGTTTTCAACCTTTACCAGAACGTCCTTTAAAATCCCCTTTGGAACCCTAATTCTACGATCATCAAGTTGAAGTGTGACAGATGTGGGTTGGAGTTCTTCTAGGCCTAACTGGCAGTACACAGCATATGTGATGAGATTGAAACTAGCACCTAGGTCACACAAGGCCTTGAAAACATTGATTTCTCCTATTTCAACATTGATTTAAGGGCAACCTGGGTCTTTCAACTTAGGAGGAATGGTCCCTTGAATGGTGGTACTCACATTAACAGCCAAAAGGACTTGGTTTTTATGTGAAATTTTTCTTTTAAAAGTGCACAAGTCCTTAAGGTACTTTGAGTAGGCAGTTATGGTTTGGATTTCATCAAGAAGGGGTATGTTCAACTTGACTTGTGAAAATATTTCTCTCAACGTTTCACTTAGTTCAGGCTTGGTTTTCCCCCTCATGCATTGAGGAAATGGTGCAGGTTGTGGGGTTTTTTGTTGAAGAGTTGTTTCCTTGAAAATGTTATCAGTTTCCTCAGTTTGATCTTGTGGTTCATTTGAATTTTCATCCAAGTTTGAATCTTCAGTTGGGTTCTGAATTAGTTTTTTAGGTTTCTCAATTGATTTCCCACTCCTTAAAACAGTCACAACCTTTAGTAGTTCATGAGTTGTTCGAGCACAACTTGACTCTCCCCTTGAAGTTGAGGATGGAACCGCCTGAGTAGGCATGGGTGCCTTTCCCGTTTTGATGGTTTGAAGTTATTGTTTTAGGGAAGATACCTCTGAGTTCATCCTATCCATTTTTTTTGCACAGTTGTTCTAGTAGGCTTTGTGGAACAGTTTGGGTGGGTGCTTGAGTGGGTTGGTTTATCCCAGGGGGATATTTTGGAGGTGGGATGGTTTGTTGAAAATGGACCGGTGGCTGTTGGTATTGGATAGGTTGGGTTTGGAACTGGTTATGGGTTTGGCAGTTTTGATTGGGGTAAGGATTTTGTCCCTGTGGTTGGCTAGGTTGTTGTTTATCTTTCCAGCGGAAGCCTGGGTGGTCGTTATACCTTGGGTTGAAGGTGTTTTGGTATTGAGGCTTTTGAAAGTTCAAATAATTTACTTCTGTTTGGGGTCCTCCTAAGAGAACATCCTTTATGGATGGAATGGTTGGGTAGTTGTCTGTCTTATGGTCATGTTTGTCACAAATTGTGCAAACAGGGTATACAGTTTGGATTTCATGGACTTTCCTAAGGTCTATCTCTTCAACCTTCCTAGAGAATGCTGTGATTTTAGCCCTAAGGCTTTCCTCTTCTCTAAGTGTATTAATTCCAGTAGTTCTTTGTGGCTTTTCAGAATAAGGTGAAGTTTCCCATGTTTGGTTTTGTTCAGAAAGGCTTTCTAGATACTCGTAAGCATCATTTGGGGCTTTGTTTTTAAAGGTTCCATTACACATCATGTCAATGAATTGTTTGTTCCTCGGACCCAACCCTTCAAAGAAAATTCTCACTTGTTCAGGAATAGAAAAACCATGGTGTGGAACCATGTTTAGAGTGTCTTTGAACCTCTCCCATGTTTCATAGAATGACTCTCCCTCTTTTTCAAAAAAGTTTTGGATACTCTTTTTAAGTGAAAATTTTTTGTGGTGGGGAAAGTATTTTTTGTAGAATTCTCTTTGTAGTTGGTCCCAAGAGTTGATGGATGATGGTCTCAAATTTTTTATCCAATTTTTAGCTCTATACTTTAAACAAAAAGGAAATGGCTTCATCTTAGCTGATTCTAGTTGATGTGGGGGACACATGGTTTCTACAATGTCATTGAACTCCTTAATGTGTAGGTATGGAATCTCGGACTCCATTCCATGGAATGTGGGAAGGTGGTTTAGGAAATGGGGTTTAAAGATGTAGTTGGAATATCCTAGGGAATTGTGTCTAATACATGAGGGGGAATTGGTCCAGGAAGGTGTGAGGTAGTCATTCATGGTTTGATCAATTTCATTCCCCAAGTTTGGGGCTTCCTCATTTGGGTTTCCATTTTGGTTTCCACCCGGGTTTATGAGTTGGTTTCTTTGAAGACATTCCATTGAAATAGGCTCAATTTTGGACTCTATAGTATTAGGAAGATTGGGATCTAATGTAATGAGTTCCCTTGGAGTACTTGACTCCCCAACCCCAGGACTATCCACCCTAACTAGACGGTTTGATTGATCGCGGGTGTAGGCGGACATGCGCCAAAAGAAAAAAAACGAGAAAGGGACAAGATAAGAGAATTTAGATGAGAAAAGAAGAAATGGGGGAGAATAGAATGGGTGTTTAAATGACTTAATTGGTTCCCCGTAAACGGCACCAAAATTTTATTCTCGCTCAAATTTACCCAAGAGAATAAGGTAGGACGGTCCTTGTAGTTTAGCTTGGGTTGTCGAATCCTCAGAGACCTAAGAAGTAACCTAAAGACACGTACATTATATGGAATATTTTTGGATATGAAGTGGCCAACATGGGTTGATTTTATATGGTTTTAAATTATAACTAAATTATTTAAGTGAATTCAATTTAAAATAATGAGTTGATCCTAGGTTATCGCTCGGGGTGGATTGGACGCATTTTCTTTTTAATGATTTCAATTTCTTAAATTTGAGATGGGTTCATTTAAGGAGATAAAACAACATCATAACTTACTAGTTTAATTCCTACACCCTTTAATACTAATCACCTATACACTTTAAGGATCAAAGTTTTGAGCACTTCAAGGTAAAGGTTCGTATTAGCACTTGAAGTGTGTGGCCTTAAATTCAACAAGGACGATAGAGTTTAAAAATCATCAAATAAAAATCTCAATTAAAGAAGTGATTATATATTAATGAGGTGATAAATAACATCCAATCCAGCCCCTTGCTACTCCCTTGGATCAACCCATAAGTGGGTTATTCCTCCATTGATTTTATGCTTTCAATGGAAGCGGAAAGTAGACTCATGAGGGAGGAAATGGAGAAGTAAAAAAACGCAATAAAATAACAATCACTCCACCGTTGTGTGATAATATCACAAGGTTTGGTATGAACAAGTTCACACCTTGAACCAACAGTATCAAAGTGATAATGAGAATAACAGAATAATAAGAGAAGAATAACTTTTATTAAGAAACAAGGATGAATTAAAACAACTTACATGTGAAGGAAAAACATTACAAAGAGAAATTGGCAGCATAACATTAAGATGAAAACAAGCTCAAAGATTCATAAATCCTCAAACACCACTACCTTAAATAGGCATTTTTGATCCCTTGGGTCGATACTCCAACAGTACAAGTCATCCCACTTGAGTATGGTAGGTATAGGGTGGTGGAAAGTTTGTGGAAAGAAGACTTTCCACCCTTGACCCGAAAAGACATCCATATTTCATGCACCGAATAGACGCGCTTGAAACGCATTTTAGATGGCCGAATTTGGGTAGGTCATACAAGACTTAAATTAAGATCCAGATATACCCTAACATCTTGTAAAATATCAACCCAAAAGGAGTTATGTTTTTCGATATATGGTTTAATTGGTGGGCTGTTTTTCTGGGCCGCAGAATCTGGACCAGAATTTTATCTCTAACTTGGGTCGCCTAAATGGAAACCATGGAGGCCGACTTAGCATTGGATCCTGAATAGTTATTTGTTAATAGACATGTATTATATCATTACACTAAATCTTGGATTCATTGGGCCTGTATGTTGGGCCCCACCGTCTCATCAGTGGGATGGTGTCCAATCTGCCTTCTCTAGAATTGTTTCCTTTCATCACAAAATATCCATATCTTCTTCCATGAATTCTCCATTGATCCCTGAATTAAACATGTTCATATTGGAGTGTATATCAATTTACAAAAATATCAAATTAAAATATGTATAATCAGATGAATCATTGGGTTCTTCAAATGATGTTCAAAAAATGTACCACATAATAATGCATTTTAAGAACGTATTACAATCATAATGTGAAATGATGTTCAAAGTGTAAAATGAACTAAAATGGTGTTTATGAATAATAAATAACATGAATATTATGTATATTAACAATGAATATTAGCCTCATTTAGTGGCTAATCAGCTAGCCTCACCCTCAGTGCAGTGGATGAGAGGATTCTGAGCTTTCCTGTAGTGGTGGACGAATATGAGGATGTATTTCCTAAGGATGTCTGGGGGATACCTCCTCATATGGAGGTAGAATTATACATTTATCTATACCTAGGGACGACATAAATATATAAACCAGAATATCGGATGGCTCCCACGGATCTATGTGAGTTGAGGGTACGGCTGGAGGACTTGCAGGAGAAGGGCTTCGTGAGACCCGACATTTCACCATGGGCAGCCCCAGTGTTATTTTCTAAGAAGGAAAACTAGATCTTGAGGCTATGTGTGGACTTCTGGAACCTGAACCAAGTGACCTTGAAGAAAAATTATCCACTATCGAGGATTTATGGCCTCTTTGATCAACTAAATGGAGTGAGGTGGTTCTTAAAGGTAGACCACAGATCAGGTTATCATGAGCTTCGGGTATGGGATGAGGATGTACCGAAGATAGAATTTAGATACAGGTACGACCACTATGAGTTCTTGGTGATTCCATTTGGCAATACCAAATCCCCACCAATGTTTATGGGAGTCATGAATAGTATATTACATCCTTATTTTTACTGGTTCATTGTAGTCTTCATTGATGACATCCTGGTGTACTCGGTGTCGAAGGAGGAGCATGCTACACACCTACAGATAGTCCTTGATACACTTCGAGAGCACCAAAATTATGGTAATCTCTTGATGTTCCAGTTCTGCATTCAGGAGGTCCACTTTCTAGGGCACATTATCTCGGATGCTGGAGTTGTAGTGGATCTAGAAAAATAGAGTCAGTTCTTGATTGGGAGACACCTAGGAGCATGAATGAGGTGCAGAGTTTTTTGGGGTTGGTTGGATACTACCAGAGGTTTGTGCTCGACATTTATAGATTAGAATAACCTTTATCAACCTTTACACAGAAGGTACATCCCTTTGTGTGGACATAGAATTTCTAGTAGATTTTTCAGAAGCTGAGACAGAGACTGACGAGTGCCCCCATATTGAGACTACCAAAAGAGTACATTGGGAATGTGGTCTTCTACGAAACATTAGGGATCGAACTAGATTGTGACCTGATTTAGGAGTGATTAGTGATTTCCTATGGCTCACAGCAGTTGAGGCAGCATGAGCAGAACTACATGACCCATGATCTGAAGTTATCAGTAGTGGTATTGGCCTTGAAGATGTAGAGCCACTACTTGATGGGTGAACAGTTTAATATCTAATATGAACACAATGTTCTTAGGTATATATTCTCATAGAAGGAATTGAAATTGAGAGAGCATTGATGGCGGAAGTTCCTCCTGGACTATGACTTTGAGAAAGTCTATACTATTGGGAAGGGAAATGTGGTGGAAAACACGCTCAGCAGGAGGTCTGGATTACAGCTGTTGAGTGAGGTGACGGGCCAGCTAGCCATGATGTAGATATTCTTTGTGGGTGGTGATGGATCAGATTAACTTCAGCCAATAACTATCACTCCCCCACTCTTACAGCAAGTTAGGGAGGCACAGCTTGTGGATTTTTACTGTGAGGCCCGTCGTGCTCAGTTATCCTCTAGACAAACTCTTAGTGTATTTTCAATAGGTGGGGAGCACGTCATCCTTTTCAAAGGACACACCCTAGTACCCATTATGTTATGGGAGGAGGTGTTGAGGGATTTCCATACATCCCCTTTGTAGGAACATCCTGGTGTGGAGAAGATATACCAGGACTTCCGACGTCAGTACTGGTGGACAGGTATGAAGAAAGCAGTAGAAGAGTTCATTTCACGGTGCCTCGCTTGTTAGCAAGTGAAGGTCGAGCATTAGGTCCCAAAAGGCTTGGAACAACCACTTGAGGTACTGTAATGGAAGTGGGATGGTATCTCCATGGACATCGTGATGGGGTTACCATGCACGTCCAGGGGAAACGATTCTATCTAGGTGATCGTTGACTGACTCCCCAAGTCAGATCACTTTCTACCCATCTGGGAGAAGGGATTGGTAGAGGGCTTGAGGCACCTCTATGTCCAAGAGATAGTGCGGCTTCACAGGGTTCTTTTTAAAATCATCTAAGACTATGATACATGCTTTACATCCCGGTTTAGGAAGGGATTGTAGGAGGTATTCGGGACTCAATTGTGCTTGAGCACAGCTTTTCACCCTCAGACAGATGGTTAGAAGGATCGGACCATACAGAACTTGGAGGACATGATTCATGCTTGTGTCCTTGATTTTGGTCAAATTTGGGAGGACCACCTACCACTGGTGGATTTTTTATACAACAATAGCTATCACTCCACCATCTACATTGAACCGTTTGAGGCCTAGTACGGGTGGCCATGCAGATCACTTCTATATTGGACAGACCCAGCGGTGTCAGCACTCATGGCTCCAGATTTGGTACGGGTTACCACTGAGAAGGTGCAGATCATCCAGGAGTGGATGAGGACTACACAGAGTAGGAAGAAATCGCATGTTGATAGGTGGAAAAGACCCTTGGAGTTTTAGGAGGGAGACCATGTGCTCTTTCGGGTCTCACCTTGATGAGGAATGTGGAGATTTGGTCAGGGTGGAAAATTATCTCTGAGGTTCATCACACATTTCCAAATTCTAAGTAGAGTTGGAGGGGTGGCATACCACCTAACTCTTCCTCCACAGATGAACTGGTTTCACGATGTTTTTTATGTGTCATAGCTGAGGAGGTATGTGCATGATCCATCACATGTCATCGACTGGGGAGAGCTACACATTGACGATGGGGCGATGTTTTAGGAGTTCTTGGTAAGGATATAGGATCGATGGGATTAGGTTCTTTGTGGATGGTATATTTCTCTGGTTTACATTTGAAGGTAACACATGAATCTCTAGGAGAGCACATGGGAGCGGGAGGCTCATATTCGTGCTCAGTACCCCCATTTGTTGGAGTATCCTTTGTTTTGGATTTCGAGGATGTAAATACCTAATTTGGGTAGAATTTAATATCCTGTAATTTCCGTATATTTTTTTTAAAATTTTATGGAATTATTTTGAGACCACATGCTTTGACGGCACATGATTTCGAGGCCCAGTGAGCCTGAAATGGAATTTTGAACTTTTTTTAAGTTCACTTAAGTAAACATGAGAGAGTATTTTTACTACTTTTTAACTAGATCTCGGATCGAAAATTCAAGGGCACCATTGAACTTGGAATGCTAGGATTAACCTAGAAAGGACTTAACTTCGACTGATAAGGGTTGGACAAAAAAATATAATTTTCAGACTTTTCAGAAAAATAATAAAATAACTTAAAAAGTTATTTTATTTCTTTTATCATTGTTGAGAGGTGGATGATGGTGATGCAACGAGGCACGTTAAAGTAATCCCCTTAATGGCTCGTTAAGGTGCAGTGTAACGATGCTTTAAGAAAATCATAATAGCTACATTGTTTCATAAATGAAACATTATAACGATGCAATGTCACAGTGTAATAGAAACCCTACTACTTGATTCCTTTTTATGGAATAACACATTGGAGAATTGAGGGTTAAACGTCAGAAAATTATCTAAAAAACCACCAGTGATTTTTCTTTCCAATGAAGAATGGCGAATGTCGGCAGGACGTTAACAACTTAGATGCACCTCAAAGAATAGAGCCGACAAGAAACGAATGCCTTCGACTTCTTGAAACTTTGTGGGCGAACCGCTTCAACGTCGAACTGCTTCGAGTTAGGGGATTTTTTTGGTTTATGTTTTCCCTGTTCTTCATTCTAAAGAATGAATTTGGATCAACCCACGAATAGGTTGATCTGTGGATTGTCCTCTCTTGCAGGAGGGTGATGTTTCTTGTGATTTCTATTCAGGATTAATTTTATGATTGATAGAACTGTAATCCCTAAACCTCCTCTATTTTTAAATTATAACTCGGGGTGAAGGGGCCGACACGAACATGGCCTAAGACCCTCCGCTTGTGTGTTATTCATGACTGAATTTTCAAGTGGGTGGAAAGGCATATTCAAGGCCATAACAGTGAAGATGGAATCCCCTGGAGGCCATAGGCGCAAGCTACATGAAGAACGGACCACTGATGTGGACCCAGTGGTCCATGGAATTCCCTTCTCGCACGCCGGCGACCAGTGCTGTGGTTTAGTGGGGAGAGTCGCTGGCTGGGCCGATGGATAGCAGCAGGTGGATACGGCCACCCGTCCACATCGACGCACCCTGGATGTGTCACCACGCAATGTCCTATGCGGTGAATCCACAATTAACTAATTACGGCTGGGAGATATCCCCGCGGACAACCTGTATGGCGTGGTGAGCCGGACATGGCCACCTGTTGTGTCCTAGCTGGGTAGAGAACTCGTCTGCCTCTAGGGGACCAGGCAGCCCAGCAGGCCGGACCCACCCCAGCAGGCTGAATCCGCCCCATTGGGCCCGTCCAGACCAAGCCTAACCCAGGCTGGGCCGAGTCCAGGTCAGTTCAGTGGACCCAGGTCAGGTTGGTGGACTTTGAGTCAGGTTGGGTCAGGTTGGTCTGACTGGGTCAGACTGAACCTAGACCCCACCAACCCCTTTTTGAAAAAACGTCAATATCATCCAAATCGGACATCCGATTCACAAGTCATTTGTGTCATTGGAACCCTTGTGACGATATGGATCTTTTGGAATACTCTATATAGGATTTAATTAAAGTTGAATTTTCAATTAATGGCTTGGGGAGAGGTTCTCCCAAGATCAAGCATACTATGTGTGGAAACCCTGCAGTTGGCGGAGACCTAGTGACTACTGACGATTGTCCCTACATGGATCAGATACTATGGCCCAGTGGAAAGCGGTTTCTCTATGACCTGGTAGGCCCACGCTGGGGAGTAGCTTTTGTGTGACCCGGAAAACCCACAGTACTCGACAGGAGGAGTACCTCAGTATGGCCATAGGTGGGAAGTGGCTTCTGTGTGACCCGACATGCCCGTGGTGGGGAGTGTCTTCTGTGTGACCTAGCATGCCCACGGTACTCATCAAGTATGAGTACCACAATAGTCCTAGGTTAGTGGGAAGCGACTTCTATGTGACCCAACAGGCCCAATATACTCATTAATGAGGAGTTCTCCATCAGTCGAGGTGTTTGATGATATAAATAAGGATTTTACTTTTCTACTCTAGAATATACCTAGTGTGAGATGTCTTTATTTGTGATCATTCTTGGTGATCATGCTTTGTGGTTTGGTTGTTGATTTCTTTGTGGTATTTTCTTTTTTTTTTGGGTCCCTACTAAGTATTTTGTTACTCACCCCTAAATGGGATTCACCTGTACATTTTGTGTCTGGTGAAGATGGTCGTTACCTTGATGGAGGACTTGGTGGCCGAGGACCTAGCAGTTCCCAATGAGACCAGATAGGCAGGGTGTACTTCTACGGCTTCCAACAGCTACTTTGTACTTACCCATCATGTGGGGTTTTCAGCAGACGGCTTCCAGATTTTCTTTTGTACTTTTCTTTTTTCCAATCATTCTTTTGTGGGGTTTGTATTCTGGCCCATTTTACTTTCAGTTTTAAATGTACTCAGTGGTTGTTTAGTGGAATGCTTGTTTACTTTTCTAGCTTTGGGATGTGGTTGTGTGTGTGTGTGTATAGGTACTCAGGAAAATTCCTACCATTTGCAGGTTGACACCTTCGGTGATAGTCACCAACCCCAGGCCTTTGGGAGATTGGCTTGGGGTATGTCACGACATGGGCCCTAGGGGACGGGTCATGACAGATGACACCAAAGTATGACATATTATCATATAATAGAGTTTTTTTGGTACCAATACATACATCGCATTAGCCACAAGTGTGTCTCCACTATTTTCCATGGTATTGTGTTCATCATGTTTCTTTGTTTATAACATATATCCAATAATTACATAACTATTATTAGAGAAAACATGAACACTTTTTCCTCTATCTAGACATCAATGCCATTCAAAAATTTAATTCATATTTATAATTGAATCCTTTAAATTATGGTATCAAAAAAATATTATAAAGAATCGATTATGTGTATTTTATATCTAGATTTCAACCCTTGATGGATCTAAAATCCTAAGAATTAATTTATGGGTTTCAAAATATGGCACATACTCTAGACTATTATGACAAATATAAAGTTGAGCCTACTCCTGTTCTATAATATTAGTTGAAAAACATATATTTAGGGAATTCCTTTACCCATAAGTTTCCTGGTGTTATAATATTTTAGAAGACCAGTGCTTTCTACATAGGATAGGTATTCATTACATAATTTAATGGATTCATCAATTATATATTACTCTGGAATAAAACCTTCTAGACAACTTTTATTTTTCACATACCCTTTAAAAATATTCATATATTATTCAATGGGGTACATCCTTCTATAATTTACAGGACAATATAGGTGAATCCCTCTAACCATGTGAACCATCATACCAAAGATTGAAAATGAGAAAAACATCTCTAATTCACATAATATGAAAATGGTTTCCTTTTCCATAGTTGGAAACTTCATTGGATCTATTAATTTATGGCATATAGATTTTAAAAAGAAATAGAGCTTGTTTAATGTATGAGAGACATTCTTAAGAAAAATGTAATGGAAAGCTATAGTAAATAGATCATGCATCAAAACATTATGGTCAGGTGATTTCAGACCCATTAACTTCAAATCAGTCATTGGAAGGATATTCTTGATATTGGAATTATAAACCTTAGGAACCATTAAATCATTCATGAAGTTTCAAAACTAGTATCTCTATTTCCTGAAAAGAGTATAAGTATCTGGAGGAAGAAAAGTGTATCTTTCACCCTTTATTGAAACCAACTCTTCTCGTATACCCAATTCAATCATGTTCAACATAGGCACAATTTAATTCATTGTTTTTCTGCGTGCATTTATGTATCATCCTCAACCTAATTAGAAACACGAACAGTGATATCTAGCCAAGTTCCACTGGCCTTATGAGAACCTCCCCCAAACTCCAAAGGTTATTGATTAGTAGTGAGGGTATAAAGAGTAAAGTGGGGAGTCTATACCCTTAGAGAAAAATATAATACTTTTATGAGTACATATATATAACATGAAATGGAATAAATAACAATCAACAGAATAGAATCAGACCTACCAATGGAGGAATCACAGTCAATATTAATAAATAGAGAAAGAAATATAATCAGAAGCAATAAAAAATAAATAAACATGCCAGTATACCAGTTGTAGCTACTAAAATAGAGTATGCATATTAATACAGGTCAAACAAATTAGTATACAAAAATTTTCCACCCATGAATTACCACTATAGATACATACATAATAATCATATTGAAACAGAAATAAAACTAAAATGGAAACTCCAGCTGAGGAAAGACCTCAAGGTACCTTTCTTACATCCCATGCAAAGCAGAACTATTATCGAGCTCCTAAGGTTGATCCTTTACCTAAAAATAAAACCATAAAGTCTACATGTGTCCCAAAGGACCCATGTAGGTTGTGGGAACATGTCTCAGTAGGATTCCACCCAAGTGTTCATACCCAACATAAGTGTTTAAGTCTGTTTAAAAAGTAAACAAAAGAGCAGTGCAGGCATAATGTAACCAGGAAGCCATCACCTACCTTTTCCAATGTCAAAATACCTAAAAAGGAGAGATATCATTTTCCTATGGCCTAAGGTATCCTCTGAAGTCATATAACCCAGGTGAACCCTCAGTTTCCACCTCAAATAAGTAACTTTGTACCTAGTGGCTCCAGAAACCTCATGTCTCAACAAGTACCAGTGTCCTGAATGCACGCCAATGAAAAACATATCTGGTCCCTCATACCCCTACTCAAAATCACTCATTGTCTTGAAGCCCTACATTCATAGGCGTAATGATATATTCCCTCAAATAAAATCATCATCAGCTCATAGCACAACATCTTGAGGAATGGTGATCTCCATCCTCCCAAAATAGTCCAGGCCCAATGGAATCAATATGGTGAGCCTCATCCCCCAACTGATAGCCTCAACACTATCATTTGAAGGCTACTCACATTCCCCATGGATTTTTACAGTAATCATTTCCAACACAATTTATTAAGCCTCACTATCAGGGGGATCTACCCACATGAGTGGTCAAAAACACTTCATCACAGAGTCAACCAGTGTGCACATGACTCAAATCAGCACTTTGGCCATCACGGTTGAGTAGAAAAGACTAATATAGTAACTAATATACATCAAAACTGGAACCTCGTATCCTTGTGACCATATCTCTCAAGTCTAGTAGCCATCTTATCCAACATCAAGGGCCTTTCCCAACACCTGATGGTCTCACCACCTCAATCCAACACCCATGATGCCTAACCAGTGATCACATCACCCAAATGATCCAATCTAAACCCAACCAAGTGAATACATCACCTCAATCCCAATGTTCATTCCACCTCAATCTAGGTCCAAGCCCATCACGACCCCTTGGGTCTCATCATGTGTATCTTGAGCAGTTTATCTTATCATAATAAAAAACATTTATATATATATAGAAACTCACTTTGATAAAAACTCAATTTAATACGATTAAATTTTATAACTATAACACTTCAATTAAACAAAGAATTCAATAATAATTTAATTTTACAATTCCAATTAATCAAAAAAATAAATTTAAAACGAGAACACAACCCAACCTAACTATCCCAGGTGGTCAACAGCCTCTAACCCGACCTCACGCGTATAAAATTGTCTTGGTCATACCCAACAGCATCCCATAGTGTCATAACTTCCATTTAATATGAAACAATAGGGTATTTCCTAATTCCCTAAATCTACACTAAAAGTTTCACCCCATAAAATTCCATGAAAATAAGAAATTAATGTATGCACCACCTACCTTGGACTCATAGGTGTAGGTACATCCAACATCAACCTCTAACTCCAAGAGGATTGGAATATATTTGAGTTTCCATCAAACACCCTAAAAATAGGGTCAAATGGTTCAAACTAATTTAGCACTCCATGAGGTGAAAACAAAACAAGAATGAGGCATGGGTGAGGGTATCCTTATAGAGGCAGTTCTAAATCACCCAAAGGCTCGAAGAATGGATCATCAGTGAAGGATATAAGGAAAAAAGAAGAGGAGGAAAAATGGAGGAGCTTTCCTCCTACTGTGTGTGGCCAAGAGGGGTATAAGGGGATAAAACATGAGGAAATAAGAAAAAATAAGAAAGGGAAAATGTAATTTTTCCTCATTAAATGGGCCACAAGGTTTGGAAAACTCTGTGCAAACCTTGCAAGATATAGTGCTGAGCTACTTCCCTAAAGGCCTCCCTCACATGGCTTGTGCATGATTTTCACTAACCATACACAAGCCATGAAGAATCCCTCTGCAACTACTATAGATATCCATGCATGGATGTGAACCTCACTCACACGGTTTACCCAAATCGTACAGCAGTTTAAAACTAGGTCGCACGGTCAGCTGGAAGGGGTCACACAGTTATCCCTAAATTGTATGCCCAAACCTGCAACTCCTAAACTTGAGTTTCAAGCCTCTGATGCTCCCAAAACACATATTAACACCCAAGTAACTCTCCAAGACTCTAAATACATATAATAACATCGTATAAATCTGATGTAACTATTGGAATTTGATTCTGGTCAATTATATAGAAAATGGAATGCCCACTAATTCAAAAATTCCAAAACTGAGTGGTTTTTTATCTGATTCAAAAACCTAGGAAGTTACAACATCCCCACCTTAATATAGCTCATCCCCGAGATATTAAACCAAACATGAATATGGTACCAAACATACCCATACCATTAAACTAAACCTAACTACCCCGGTCTCAATGGAATGGGCCAACAACCAAAAGCGGGCTCCCCACCTTAGGAGTGACCTACACCAGTCTATCCCGACCAAAACTCAAATCATGAAACTAGTCCAATGACCATTCCCAGACTCAAAAGTACTCTCATGATTCTTTTTAACTCCTAAAATTTATCAAGTTCTCCTGTTTCATACCAAACACCCATCAAAGTCTCACACTACATCGGTGTTCTCCATGTGCCCATGGCTCACATGGAACTTATGAGGCCCTCTATCTCAATAGATACTCAAAACAACCTTGGTGCCTCACACCTCAATCAAGTACTAAATCACATTGATGCCTAGATTCCTCACACCTCATGTAACCTACATCTCCACGATGCCCTGATGCTAATCACCTCATAATCATACATCCAACGATGTTCATTCACAAAACATGGTGCCTTCCACCTCATAAATATAAATCATGCACCCGAGTCATTTACAACCTACTAACTAGTGTCTAGTCAGCCTATATATATATAATGTTCATCTCATGCACCCAAAAAATACATTACTCACCAGTCCATTCCAATGTAAAATAAAATAAACGGATACATCCATGGAATACCTCTGACCGTCGTTAGCTCACTAGACTGCTCTTCCCCTAGACTCTCCATGGTGTGAACCTGGCCTAAAGCCTGACCTTTCAGTGGTGTTGCATCAACCACCAGCCACTAACCCAACTATTAGGTCCATCTATCCCTACCATGAACTATTTGTTAAATTGAACTCCAACTTCCCTCACCTAGCACCAATATTGAATCAATATCACACACTTGAGTTTGTACTGATCCCTGATTATCATTTGTCCTAGAAGGCTTCCTGTAGAACCCCTCGAGATACCCGACCTATCCACATGCTCGGGACTTGTTTGGAGGATATTCACACTGAGTCCATATATTTACTAGATTCCCACACTGAAATAAAACCATATATGAACCATTGTGAAGTGTTCTAGTTGTGTCATTGGCTTGACCACCCTGATGGAACTCATCTCTTCCTAACTTTTTGATATCTGAAGCATCACCACTAAAATCACTTGACACCACTTCCCAGCTCGAGTAAGACCTATATATTAGGTTTACCTTGGATGTGAATATCTAGTTTACTACCTCAAATAATTAGTCTAACCTAAAGATGTTTACTTTCACCCAAATTTTGTGTCATAAACCATCCTCAAAGTGCCTCACTATCAGGGTCTCGTCGCTCACCATATCGGGTGAAAAGTGAGAAAATTTAGTGAATGTCATTGCACAATCCATGATGGAAATGTATCCCTAATGGGGTATCAAGAACACCTGATTCATTTCTTCCCTCAATGTCTCGGGAAAAATTGTTCAAATATCCTCACCTCAAAATACTTTTAGGTCAGTCCCTCATGTCTAACATCCTGCACCTGCACATCCCACCAGTGATTTGTCAATCCTCTGATCATATAGGTGAAAAACTTGACACTCCTCCCTAGAAGCATATCCAACTACTCAAAAATAATTTGTATACTCTCTATCTAGTTCTTAGCTACCTACATACAACTCTCACCCTAAAATAGTGGCAGGTATTGTGACTAGAACTCCTGAGTTAGGTAGACCATATATGGCTCTGCTCTCTGATCACCCCTATTGATCCCCTATAACATACGTACCAAACTCAATCAGAGATACTTGTCAATACATGACCCAAAATCTGCAAGATATGGCACTTTCCCTACCTTCCTTGGAACATGAACTTAAGAACGTACCTGTAGTTTTACATGTGTCTCATGATCTTTCTGACCCTCAGGGGGCTCAATCTGATCATGCCCCAGTGGAACCAAACAATCCCCCAGCTGATGCTCCATCTGATCCATCTAGGAGGAACCCTATGAATACCATTGAAATGGTTAGACATCCCACATATCATATATATATATATATAACGCAAATAAGTAAATAATTATCTAGAAGTGAATCCTCACTACCCTTACCCTTTCCTACTGCAACCATTCCACATGGAATTCCGGCCTCATGGCCTCCTTCCCTCCCTTAATAGAGCCAAGTATAAAAATATACCCCAGGCCATGCCCATCCTGAAAAACAACATTGCCTCAATATGATAACCTCATCATCCAACTTGTTGATCAACATCACCCCATTAATTCATACTTTCCTTCTTATATAAGATCCAGGCCCATTACACACATCACATTCAATTTATATTTATATTACATGGACCTTCACATCACATGGCATAAGAAATTTTATACAATGAAATATCACATTTAATGAATCATTTTCTCATGGAATAAAAATATTTATAATTTAAAACATCCAAATATGTGCCAATTCAAATAATAAACATGCATATCAACATCAAAAATATCTCTTGCTAGACCGGGCCAAGGGTCACATGTCATAAAAATTGACCATCACATTTTAAATAATCCACTCTAGGTGGAAATCAAACCAACTGTAATCTGAGAAAAATAGAGCAACAATTCCCACCCCATGGTAACTTGGTCCATCCCTTGTACATGGGGCTACAGACACCCAAGCATGAGTTATCAACCCATTTCTGATCACACCTAGTCTCCATACTACCATAACCCAAATTGTAAAACTAGAAGAAAATTAAATGCAATCTCAATCTTGTTAGTAGCCAGATAAACATTTCTACTAAATCCTAGTTAATAATACCATGATACCACTTATATCATCCCTAACCTGATTTTCCACCTGAATAGTGCTATCAAGATAGGTGCCATTATCCTTATCCCCACCTCCCCAAATGACAAAGGCTTCCAACTAGAAGTGAGGGTGTAAAGAGTAAATTGGGGATTTTATACCCTCATGGAAATATAAAATATTTTTCCATGTGTATATATTTATATATATATATATAACATGCAGCATAATAAATAAGACTCAACAGACTCAAACCAGACCTACCAATAGTGGAAGCATAGTCAATATCAATAAATATTGGAATCAATATAATCAGAAGAAGCAAAAAATAAATAAACATGCCATCATACCACTTATATCTACTAAAATAGAGCATGAATATCAATACTGTTCATATATATTAGTATACAAAAGAGGGTCTCTTAGGACTAACCATTATAGATACATAAATAATAAGCATAATGAAATTAAAATAAAACTAAAACTAAAACTCCAAACAAGGAAATACCTCAAGGTTCCTTTCCTATATCCCATGAAAATTAGCACTACAATCCAATTCCAGAGGCTAATCCTTTACATGAATGTAAAACCATAAAGTCTACACATGTCTCAAAGGTCCCATATTGGGTGTGAGAACATGTCTCGGTAGGATGTCACCCAAGTGTGCATACCCAACATAAGTTGTTAAGAATGTGTGAAATGTAAACAAAAGAGAAACACATGCGTAATGTAAAAAATACTTCCCTTGTGCTCAACAGCCACTAAGAATCCATCGCCTACCTTGTCCAATGCCAGAATACCTAAAAAGGAGAGAGATCCTTGGCCCATGACCCAAGGTATCCTCTGAATTCGTATATCCCAGGTGAACTGTTATTTTCCACATCAAATAAGTAACCTGACACCATGTGTCTCCCAAAACCTCGTATTTTTAACAAGAAATGATGTCTTGAAGTCATGAACAAGAAAAACGTATATGGTCCTTTAGACCCCTTCTCAAAAGCACTTTTGGGCTAAAAGCATGACATCTGAAGGCACAGTGATATCTTCCCTCAAATTAAATCATTTTCATCTCATAGCACAACATCCCAAGGAATGACAATATCTGTGCTCCAAAAATATTCCAAGACCAATGGCCTTAATATGGTCAACCT
The DNA here is from genome assembly GCA_963277665.1 of Viscum album. NCBI lineage: Eukaryota > Viridiplantae > Streptophyta > Magnoliopsida > Santalales > Viscaceae > Viscum > Viscum album. Next base: position 308,193,945 of record OY728133.1, on the reverse strand, counting down.
CATACCCCAACTAATAGGTTCAATGATATCATATGAAGTCTCCTCACCATCCCTATAGATTTATATGGAAAGAACCCCCAACACAATTTTCTAAGCCACACTAACGAGGGACTCTACCCACATGACTGGTTAAAAAATATCATCACAGAGTCAACCTGTCTGCAAACAACTCAAATCAGTTCTTTGGTGATCACGAGTGAGCAGAAATTGCCAATATAGTACCTAATACACATCAACACTAGAACCTTGTTCCCCTGTAACCATGTTACACAACTCTGATGTCCATGAAATTCAATATCATTGGCCTTTCCCAACACTTTATGGTCTCTCTTCCACAATCTGACATCCATGATACCCAACCAGCAATCACATCACCCAAATAATTCAGGCCATGCCCAACTAGATGACCAAATTTCATCAATCCTAATATCCATGCCACCTCAATCTAGGGTTGATCCCATACCGACCCCTTGGGTCTCATCATGTGCATCTCAATCACTTCATCTTATCACAAGTAAAGACATTTATATATATAGAAACTCACTTTGAGATACAATTCAGTTTAATATGATTGAATTGTGTAACTAAAAACTTTTATTAAACAAATAATTCAATCATAATTGAATTTTATGATTTAAATTAATCAAACAAACTAATTTAAACCAAGAATGCACCTCGGACTAACTACCCAAGGTGTTTGAGATCCTCTAACCCAACCTCACTCATATGAAATTATCTTAGGCATGCCCAATGGAATCCTATGGGGTCATACCTTTAATTTAATATGAAACAATATAGTCTCACTCAATTTCCCAAATGCTCAAAAAAAAGTTGTGTCCCCCAAAATTCCATGAAAACACAAAGTAAGGTATGAACCACCTACCTTGGACTAAAATACGTAGGTACATTGGATATCAATCTCTAACTATAAGGGAATAGGAATAGATCATAGTTTTTATCGAATACCCTAAAAATAGGTCCAAATGGGTCAAATATATTTAGCACTCCATGAGGTGAAAAAAATGAGAAGGATGCATGGGTGAGGGAAGCCTTACCAAGGTGGTTCTAGCACACCCAACAACTCAAATAATGGATCATCGATAAATGATCTTGGGAAAAAAGAAGAATATGAGTAATCAAGGATCTCTCCTCATAAAATTTGCAACCAATAGGGGAAGAAGGGGATAAAATAGGAAGAAAAAAGAAAAAATAAAAAAGGGGAAAATGTAATTTTTCTTCATTCAAGGGTTCACATGGTTTACTCACATGATTTTCCAAACCGTGCACAAACCTTATGAGCTACAGTGATGAAATACTGCCCAAAAGGCCACCCTCACTTGGGTTGCATACAGTTTTCACTAACCATGTGAAAACCACATGTAATGAATCTAAAAAACTATAGATAAACTCTCATGATATTTTACCTCACTCACACAGTTTACCCAAACTATGTGGTAGTTCAAAACTCGATTGCATGGTTAGATGGAAGGGGCCATACGGTTCGCCCTAAACCATGCACCCTAACCCGCAACTCCAAAACTTGAGCTTCGGGCCTTCGGTACTCCCCAAACCCATATGAAAACCCTAAGAACTCTCCAAGACTCTAAACCCATCTAAAAAATCATATAAATCTGATGGAACTCTCATAATTTTATTCTGATCAATGATATAGAAAAGGGAACCCCTGATAATTCAAAAATTCAAAAAGGGAGTGGTTTTCAATTTGATTCAAAAACCTAGGACGTTACAATTTAGTAATGTTCCAATGAAACTATCACGTATATTTTTTCTCCACATGCATGAAATAAAGAAAATTTATATTGTACAAACAATTCTAGTATGGTAATTTAAAAAACTATTCTCTTTTTCTAACTGGTTTTCATATGATTTTATAAATAAGTTTACCAAAATTGGTGTCCATATATTTTACTTTCTCAAATTGTTAATCAACTATTAGTGGACATAGTGTTGAACCTTCTTATGAACTCTCATCAAATGATGTCCTCCAGGATTGTTATTTATGTCAGTGGGGTATAAATCTATGATGTTCTAAAAACACAGTCTATGATGAATGTTTCAACCTAACTGAGTGTGTACCTTGATCACAAATAGGACACCCATGAGTTCTGATAGTTATATATCATGAGAAATTTCCATAAGAAAGAAAATAATTTATAATTCAGTAAAATATGGCTCTCAATGGGATATATTCATTTCTATAAGCTTTATAAAATGTAACATATAAATCCCACATTAATTTAAAATCTTTGATTGATTGATCCAAATAAATATCAATATCAATACCCAATTGTTTTGGTCATAATATAGAAATATAAAACATAATTTATTTTATCTTCATGCTTAACCATAGTGGTAATTTATAATATACCAATATAATTGGCCATGTACTGTGAGTTCATCTTTGAAAACCAAAAGGATTCACTCCATCTGTAGAGAGTACAAGATGAAGTTTTCATAACATGTTTCCAAATCCATGGTACTTATGATCAAATTTATTCCACTAAGGATAGTTTTCTACCAAATATTTTTTTTTCATTTTCGGAATAAAGAACCAATTTTTGGCTAAGTGGGAACCTTACAATTTTTTTTAATGTCTAATGGAGGGTCCTTATAGTTACCCTCCAAATCATTTTTTTCCATTTTCAAAAGGCCGCTTTCAGGGTTAGCGGGAAACCTTACATTTCAAAAGTTCACATTTCAAAAGTTCAAAAGTTGCGCCAGTCCAGATATTGAAATTCAAATAAAAACTTTCAAGAAAAAAAATACCATCATCACCCCATGTGAATCTCAAGTCACGCGCCCGACTCAAGTCACACACCTATCTCTCAAACATCATATCCATCATCACCACACCGGCGAGACCACCAGAATCCCCATCGTTGTCATCGTCATCTTCCTTAATGTCTCACAGAGTTCCGTAATATCATTGTCACTGTCATTGACACCAAACCAGTTCCACTGTCATCATCATAGACCAAACACCACACCAAACAACTGGAGAACATCGTAGATCATCTAGGTGATAATGTTTCCCATTTTATTTCTTGTATCTATATGCTGTGAAAATTTTCTTACAATCTCCTCGCATCCATATAGGTTCCTAAATCTTGGAATGATTTAAAAGTACCGTAAAACTTTGGAATGACTTGGTTCATCTTTCTTGTATCGAGACACACCACACATTAGTAATTTTTTATATGATTCATGGTCCTTGAATAAAATTATATATTCATTTGGATAGGAATGTATTCATATAGATATCATACCCATTGAACATATCTTTCGTTTAGCATTTTATATTTGTTGAGGAAACTAGTTATCTTCTTGGATCATTTCATTCAAGATAAAAAAAGTTTAGTGAAGATGGTGTCACTCAATCCATTTACATATTTTATATTATATTAGTTCATTATTTCTAACAATGGTGTATATTTAGTATAACCAATGTACAATGGATTCTTTGAAAAACTCGTTAACATTTGAAACAATTTTGGACAAACATGAATTTCATCTTAAAATGTCATTATCATTTCCTAAATAAAATACACATCATCATTCACACCTAGAATCATATTCTTAATACATTCATCATCATTTTTCACACTTTTAATCATATCATATGATCCATAAAATACATTTTTATCCAAGTTATAAGCTACAATCAACTTTTTCATCATCTTTAGTCCAACATTTATAACATTAATCTATGACACAATAGATAAAGTGTTATTCCAACTCATCTAGTCTAATTATTCTTAAATAACAAAATTTTAAACATAGACAATAGATAAAGTGTTTGTAAAAATTTGATAAACTCTTTTACCCCATTCTCATTATATTTTTTCATAGGATTGGCATCCATCTATTTTTTATTTATATACATCATATTTGATACTCTAATATTAATATTTGAAAAAATAAATAAATGAATAGAAATTATGAGATTATAACTCTTAATGTAAATTCATAAAGAATCGTTTAAGCTACATGAATCCATTTTTCTAAGATAATAAGAGTTGAATGATGCTATTGGGATTTTTTTAATGGTAGAAATCAATGAAGAAAGAGAATGTGTGATATCTATGAAGTTACAAAGAATCTAATTAAAATTTAATCTATTTCAAAACACATAGATCAAGGATAATTTCTATAACTTTTCTAGGTGGGAGTACAATAAGGGGTGAAGTTGATGTTTATTCATTTCTTCACTTGGTACATAGCAGGATAGGTGGAATTTCAATGATAGGATGCCTAGGATCTGAAGTTTATCTTCTATAAAATGTTGAAAACATTAATAGGGACCAATCACTTAGTCTTGAGAACCCAACATTTAATGAAAATCTTCAATTCAATTGGGGTTTGATGAATAAAACAATAGGTGTATCTCAATGGGATGAATAGATAAAGTCAAGTGGAAGAAAGATCAAAATGATGACATATATAAATCCAATGGTGATTAGAATTATTGAAATTGGGGACAAGAGAAAGAACACAGTGAAAATAAAACCATCTAACTAATTGGAGCCAATGTTGGAATGAAAGTGGAAGGAATCCTAAATGGGGTCAGCAGGGGGAAGAAACTACTACGAGTGAAAATTTACATGCCACGTCATATGGGGGAAAGGAATATAGGTGATAATAATCCTATAATTTTCATGCTTACTGTAACTCAACAACGTTTGGATACTTTCATTTCATAGGAAAAAGACATTATTTCTAATGTTTAACTAATATGATCAATTTTTATTACTAATTCAAGAACATATTTTGAAGATGAGTTAGTTGAATAAAAATATTGAAACGCTCTGTTGCATTTAATAAATGATTATGGAATCACATTTTGGAATGTTTAATTTCTAAAAAATATAATGAAACTAGAATGTTTAATTATAATTTAATATATTTCAATAATAATTATTGATATAGTTTTGAAGATTAGGATGATATTGATTGGAACTTATTATGAAACATAAGTGATTCAGCCAAGATCACATATGATATCATTCAAAAATTCTTATGTAAGAGTAAATCATTTTACAAAATGGTTGTATAAGAAATTACCTTCATAAACCATGTATGTATCACGGAGTAAGGAATTTCATAATCCTTGCAATTCCTAGGTTTCCGACACGGTTATACTCATGGTGAATATGTGTGTACAAGAGTTTGGATCCTATAGGAAATGATGATGACCATGCCCATAATAGCATGTGCATGGGGTTTTCTGGGGGTATCGTGGGGTCCATAACTTGGTATACCATGGAGATAAATATTTGGAGCATAGTACAGTGGTGAAAAAGTTTGAGTGAGGATAAAACACAAAATAAAATTCCCAATTCCAACCTGTGTTCATGGAATATCTATGGGAAAATTTCAATTCAAATATGATTAAGGGATTTTAAGTTTGTCTATAAGAAGATGAGGTCCAATTCAAAAGAGGAAGTTCAAATTCAAATTTCTAGAGATAAAGAGAAGTTATAGGATATATTTGGAAGATATATTTAACCTTTGAGATATAGTTTTGACTGTAAGAGAGTTAAGGGTGCTATAAGGGAATTTGATTAGGATGAGGGGGACTGGACCTGAATTCTGCATGTATAAAGAATTTGGCTCATGATGCCCAAAAAAACAAGTACAAGCAATTGTTTCATGAGAATAACTCATATGCCTTAGGTTTTGAGAGGGTCGATATCTGAGAATTTTGAGGGGCAGCAGCGACAGTGGTTGACTTCCGCGAGAGAGCTTAAATATCATAAATAAGTGAATAAATCACAAAAATATTAAAAATTAATAAATATTACAAATGAAATAATATTAAAAATACATAATTATAATTGTATAAATTAAAAATATATTTAAAAAGGGAATTTATAACATTAATTACGTGAATTGGAGACACATAAAAAAATGTATAAAAATGAATTAATAGATAATATTAATTTCAAAATAACAAAATTATTAAAAATGAATTATATTGACTATAAAAAATATTAATAATATAATAAAATCAAATTAAATTAAATACGCACATGTATATTCAGAATGAATAAAATAAAAAACATATGATTGCCTGATTTGATTAATTAAGTAAAAAATATAAAATATTTGTTAAATAATATTTAATTTTAATATATTTAATAATGAATTTTATATAATAAAATAATTAATTACATAAACACCAAAATGGTGTTAGGAATGACGTATAATGGGGTTCAATTGCATCAAAAAATGGCGAGGGTTAGACATGGTCTTTTAGAAATCAATTATATAGATTTCAAACAAATTAAAAATATTAAAACATAATAAATAAAAATGAATAAATATTATACCTTTAAATTACAAACATATTGAACATATATAAACTTATTAAATAAGTATGTATACATTTTAAAAAATGAATTAATTCCAAAAATATTAACAATTAACAAATATCAAAAAATGAAAAAAAATAATAATAATAAAAATGAATAAATAAAATTAAAAAAATTAAAAAAATTAAAAAATTATTTAAAAAAAATTATCTCATAACATTAATTTCATGAATTTTAAATACATAAAAATGAATAAAAATGGATAAAAATAATATTATTATTGTTATTTATTATTGTATGCACTTTATTGATTGTATATAGAAAATATAATTAATTATTAACCTTTAGAATGTTTAATAATTATCAAAAAGGTAGTTATTTAATTAAATGTATAAATATTTAAAATGTATGCATAGATGTCAATATCTACTATATTATAAAAATATTAAATGAATATATATTAAAATGATTAAATATTAAAAATAAATAGATTACAGAAACTACTAAAAATGGAGAGATTAAAAATGAATAAATCGTATTAAATCAATAAACAGACATACACGTACACACATACATATGCATAGACATGCATGTACACATACATATACACATACACATATACACATACTCATACACATATACATACACATACACATACACATACTCATACACATACACATACACAAACACATACATGTACACATACACGCATACATATGCATAAACATGCATATGTACACATGCATGCACATACACATACACGTATATACATACACATACATATGAAAATACACATACGCATACACATGCACATGAATATGCATATACATATACATACACATATGTACACATACACATATGTACACATTCACATACATACAGTTAAATACACATCTATACATATGCATATATACATATACATATCCACTTAAACATATAAATATTCAGATACACATACAAATACACATAAACATACACATACACATATATATACACATACACATACACATACACATACACATACACATACACATACACATACACATACACATACAAATATGCATACACATAGACATACACATACACACATACATACACATATAAATACATGTACACATACATACACATACACATACACATTTATACATATACATATACACATACACATACACATAGATACATACATATGCATATACATACATACATACACATACACATACATACATATACACATATATATACAAACACATACACATACTTACACAAATACACATACACATACACATACATATATATGCATATATACATACAGATACACATATATACACCTAAACATATATTTACATACATGTATATACACATATACAAACACACACATATACAGTACATGTACATAAGCATACACACACACACACACACACAACACAACACATGCATACACATACAACACATACCTCCGCATACTTACACATGTATGCACTTGCATTCATACTCATACAGATCCATGTATGTATATTTAATACGAATATAAATATATAAATTATATAAATATAAATATATAAATTCAAATATAAATCACATATTTAATGAAATATATTCATTTATATATTATTTAATTGTTTAAATAAAGTGTTATTATATCAAATTTATATTAATTATATACATATTTTATAATTAGTGTATATAAATATAATTTTAAACATTTTTATTGAGTAATATAAATTTGATAAATCATATATATATAAATGAATATAATCTAAATTTTTTATTATAAATTATTTATTTCATATTTATATATTATATTTATATATATATACATATTTTAATATAAATCTATTTTAAAAAAATATAAATATGTATATATAAATTAAAATTTTCTTTGTAACCTTTATTAGCGCTAAACAAAAATCTCTTATAATGGGGGTACTTTTACCAAAGTTATAAAAAAGTACTTCTAAAGAGTACTATTTTAAATGGTAAATAATGATGGAAGTGAACTCAAAATAGTTTATATCATATTTAATGATATAGATAAATTGTAGGAAGTTATATCAATGAGATGGATATAATTCTTTATGATATGTTGATATCATATAGTAGCATAAGATGATGTATATTACTTATATCGTAATATAAAATTAACCTTAAGATATTCTTTTCATGTGAGTGAAGGCATCTGGATGTCACCTCCCGCATGGTTTCTATGGTTTATAATCCATAGGATGAAACACTTATGGCTTTCACACCTTAATTAAATTTTTAAATTTATAGCACTCTAGTATGATGTATTTCATGGGTTCCATTATATGGAACCCAATACATTCGATATGGATGTCGCTCTTCATTAAATGAAGAATGTTGTGGATGCCTTTATTAAGGATAGGTTCCAACTTATAGTAGAAACCTATTTTTTCTAAACACTGTTAAAGATCTCTTCTACCTGGTATATTATTCATCGATAAGTGAAGAAATTTTCACCACTTTGGTGTACAAGAATCCAAGAGATATGATCTGGGATCCAAGGCTGGTGTTTTACCTATAAAGGCATAAATCCTTAGTTCGATGCTCCTTCAATCTTCTTCAATCATGCTCTAACGAGAAGGAGGTTATTTCATATGCAATATAGGTATGTTATTCATCATGATTCCTTAAAATTTAATTAATTAAAGATAAATTAGGCCATATATGGGTTTGTTTCTACTACCTAAGATCATAAGATGATCCCTTAAAATCCATCAGTGGGATCATAGACTTGTTCTTTAATGATTCATAAAGTAAATTTCACTAGTTTTTCAATGAAAATGATATTTTAATTCATTTTTGATTATATCACATAATAGGGTACAAAGAAATATTCTATTACTATTAGTCATAGAATATGACTAGTTTATATCATAATGTAAGATATATAGGAAACCTAATAATTTGATCTATGTCATATCATGTGATATATGATTTTATAAAATAAAACAAAAACAAAGTTTTGGGTGAAAACAAGGGATCATTGCATTAATATGATATCTCATATCATATTCAATGATACAAATCATAGTGTGTGACTAAAATTTCATCATAGAATAAAATTAACATACAAGGATACCACTTTTCAGAATTAGTCATATTTTATGATTATGATTATCAATCGTAAAATAGACAGGCCAAAAAAAGATAAAAATTTATTTTTGATAAATTTACTTATAGTTTATAAAATATTTATAAATTATAAGTATTATGACGTGTAAAATAATATTTTTTTGCCTAAATAAAATATAAAAAGTTCATATAATTATCTCATGATTGGGTAAATAAATAAATTGTTCATTTTTTTGAAATAAAAAACATTGTTTATTTAATTGTTAAATTTATATAGAATATTAATAATTACAAAAATTTTATGAATTGTGAATATTATTTATGATTTATTTATCTGATAAATTGCTTCTAGAAGATTGTGACTTGTATTACATTCTAGAAATGATATCATAAGATTTAATTTTCTTCAACCTTGACCTCAGTTTTTTTATACTATTATGAGATTTAATATAGTTTTTGAATATATTTTATGCATATTATTTTTTAGATATATCACGAATTTAATTCTCTCTTGAGTAATGTATCCTCAAGGAGAGGGACTTGGGTTTGGACTATCCAACAACCTGGAAGCTCATACCATGCTCTAGAAAGTTAAGGAATTGGATATCTATTGTTCTGGGCTTACCCATATGGATATTGTCAATCTCATATAATTTTATGCCTATACATGAAAATTTCATCTTCCTTATGCATGATATGAATTTGAATATGTATGAATATGTCAAGATTCTACTTCTAGGTGAGTAACAAAAAATTATGGGTTGTTTAAAGAGTCTCAAATTAATGCATTATGCACACATTAATTTATTATAGGAAATAGTGATTCCAAAACAAAAAAAATATAAGTATACATATAAAAAAATAAAATATGATACGATAATGATTTAATGATATGAAATGAGTTTAATATGTATGTGATGTGTGTTAAAATTATGAGACTTTTAAAAGAAAACCATAAAATACTAAGCATGAGATTCCTTCCAAAGTAACACTTGTTTAGACCACGATCATTATATACATGTAACCCTAACCATTACATTCGCTTGAATTATATTTTACAAGAAAAATAATTTTTGAGGTGACCCTAACTGTAAGGTTTTTTTTCTTGTCATTTTCTTTGGGTTACACTTGGCTAGGAAACCAAACCATTAGGATACTAGAGGAATGGAGTTTTATGAATATAAAATAGATTTTCATAAAGATTTATCCACTTAGCTATACAAGAATCATATAACATATGATTGAAAATTTTTGTATAGAAGATAGATTCATGAATTATTTACATGATATCTAGTTTAAGGCATGAGGGAATATGGATCATGGTTCACTAAATAGATATAATGTATGAGATCACCATTTTTTAGTTTTATTAATTTCATTAAAATACATTGATGAAATAAATAAAACATGATACACTTTATCATTAATAAAACGGGGGTTGATAAAAAAAATTATATTTATTTTATCATTAATAAAAATAAACATTTAATGGTTCTAGTTTTCACATTTTCAAATCCTTAAAATTATTTAAAAAATTGATAAAAAATGGTAATCCACACACACACATGAACCACCCACTTCAAACACATGAAAAAAACATGAAACTCCACACACATGAAATTTTAAATTAAATATTAAAATTAATAATTAAAACCAATATTAATATTTCTATAATTAACCAAAATAAATTATTATTATTCCAATGTTTTTTTATTAATCAAAATAAATTTCAATTGATCTAGATCTAAATACTCTCTATCGATGGACCAATTTATCATCAAAAAAATTTGGGTGGGTTGGTGGTGAGATCATAGATTATTTTAAATGATTTTGATAAGTTAATTGACTAATGATTTGGAATGATTTAAGTTTGAGTTTCCCTGATTCTATGGAAGCACTAATCCATATCATGGTAGTATGGGAAATTATTTTTTTATTCATAAATTATTTCTTATGGTGGATAATAATTTTCATTATATATATTTTTATATAATGACCAAGCATTTACAAATGGTTTCCAATGGAGCCAATACACCTAATGTGAAGAGAGAATGGAGGTGTAATCTTATTTCACCTTTTTTATCATTTTATATACTATTTATTTATTTTAATAATGTTTTTTGTTAACATTATAAAAAGAATTTCATAAATAAAATCATTTTAAAAAATCTATTTTGACGTCCATTTGATAGAGTTTGAAATTATTATGAGAGATGAATTCCAACAAGATTTTAATGTATTCTATCTAAGAGATAGGTTCATAGTTTTAACCATAGTAAATTTTTTCATCTTTGATAAAAACTTTGGGAATTAAATGTGATTTTATTCTAGTAATATTACCAAATTTATATTATTTATTTCTAAAAACCCATTAAGATCTATAACTTGATGACCATTAGAAATTTACATGATAATATATACATCATTTTTAGTTAATTAATTTAGTTCCTATTGCATATAAACAGCCTAATGTTTAGTGTTAATGGAATTATTATGGTTTTGGGGTTTAATTTGAGAGAGAAATTATAGGTTTTCAACATCATTTAAGACCGATCTATGAGTATGAGTTTCCAATTCTAAATCATCAATTATATTTTCAAGGTAATGGTCTTTAGGTTTTTTTTGAAAATTTTAGGGAGAGAATTTTAAGGACATTCGTGTTCTACTTCCAATAAATTAGTTTGAAAAGTTTTATCTAAAATAAATTTTTGAAAACATTTTGAGAAGATGATTTTGGAAGAATTTCATCAAAATAAACATGGATTTATTCTTCAACCATTTTGGTCCTTATATTAAATGAATGATAAGACTCTATTGAGTTAGAGTAACCATTAATGATTCCTTTATTATATTTAGAAATGAACTTTCAAATATTTTATTTGGTATTTAAAATAAAAAAATACAACCAAAATATTTAAAAAATATAACTTTGTGTTTTTTATTAAACCAAATATAATAAGGGGTTTTCTTATGAAATATCATAATGAGAATGTTATTAATGATATAGTATTAAGTATTCATGGGATTGGGAAAAAATATTTTGGTAGAAAAAATTAACTCAAAATAGTTTTATATATTTCTTGAATTGGTTGATTTTTCCCCTCTACTATCCAGTTTAGTTGGGAGGTTCTAGGTGCATAAAAAGAATGACTATAGCCTTTAGAAGAACACAAATCATTAAATTACTTATTATAAAATTGTCCACCATGATCACTATGAATTTAAATAATTTTAAAAACATTTTTATTCTCGTCCTTTTTAGAGAACACAATAAATTATTTGAAAGATTCACTTTTATGATTTAATAAATAAGCCCATGTGAATCTTGTAATGTAATAAACAATTAAAAATTATATTATTTTCCTCAAAGTCAATATATTTTATTAGGATTAAAAGGTCAAGAAGAGTTAATTCAAGATATTTCAATGAGATAATTCATTTTTAGATTTAAAAGGGGATTTGTATTTCTTTCCATATTGGAATGCTTCACAAACCATGTCATGTTTTAAATGGTATTTGGGAAGTTATCATACTATTTAATAACATTTGAATTTAACAATGGATTGAGATCTGTAATGACCAAGATGTCTATGCCAAATCCCATCCACACTCACTTCTTCAATCAAAAATTTAATGTTATAGATAGTAATATATTTTAAACTATTTATATAAAAAATTTAGAAATATTAAAGTGTTAAATAAAATTTTTCTTTTTGAGTTAAAAACATTTTAAAAATAATTTTAAAAATAAATTTTATAATCACTCTCAAATAATTGAATTACACTTAGTAAATTATGTTTCAATCCTTTTACGAATAAAAATTTTTTAATTAAGGTTGAGTTATAAAAAAATGATGGTGTCTTCATTGATTATATTATCCTATAAATTATCACTTAAAGTGATGTAACCTCCTTATAGTTAATCAATTTGATTAAATTCGAAGAGCTCGCCATGCATGTGTCTCTATAAACCACAATCTAGGTACCACATTTCTTATTGTGTTTTTATCAGGATAGAATTTTCTTATAAAATTAAATTATTTAATATTTGGGTACCCCACAAACATAGGTCACTTATGTTATCCTATAGATATTTCATAATAACAATTTTCTTAAAAGTTTTTATTTTTATAATATTGTAAGAAATATTTATTAAATATGTTCTTTCATATCTTGTATTTTTTCAATGGAATTCATAATTTAAATGGTCTATTATTTTTCAATAGTTATAAAATTTATTTTATGAGAAACCTTTAACAAAAATAGTATTAAATTTATTCTTAAAGATTTTTAAATTATTTGAGAAACCAAATTCAACCCAATATTTCCTATTTTTTAAAGAGCCCGGAATTTTATTCATATTTTCTTTTGCTTAGGTAAATTTTAATAAATAAATTTTGAGGTCTTTAATGGTGAATTAAATATTATAAATATCTGGTTGATTTATTATTTTCATAGATAAATATTTATTTCGTTTCAAAATAAGTTCATTTTATTTTTTAAGATTATATTTTTCTTGATCCACTTGATTATATTTTTTTCTTGATTAATAATTATAAGTAATTGAGTTGATTAAAGACATTTTTTAGTTGATTTAGAACATTGTAATGATCATAATTTAGGTAACTATAGGATCAAGAGGAGGGGGGAGAGTTGAAGAAGTAGGATAAGAAGAAGGGGAGCTGGAAATAGGAAGAGGGGTACTAACCACAATGTCTTTATCAATATGTTCCATAAGTTACTTAGAGCTTGAGTCACTAAAAGTAAATGATGGTGTTGAATCCATGGAGTCATCACTTACACTCCACATTATGACATTGAAATCCATTTTACCTTTCTTACTTTATTTGATTTTCTTTTTTAGATGGAACGCTCCTATTTTATGTAACCTTTCTTGTTTACATTTATAGCACATCATCTTCACTTTTTATTTTTGATTTTACATTTTGGATTTTATGTTGAATTTCTTCTTTTGGAATTAGTTTAACATGTTCATGGTAAGAATATAATGGTCTATAATCTCATCTTCAAACTGCTCATCATTGGTATAATTGAAGGAAATGGATTTCTAAATTTTTTAGCTTCATTTTCCTCCTTATCCACTTTGTTTTTTATCATGATTTAATATGTCATAAGGGCGTCGATGAGTTCATTAACTTCCATCTTTTTGACATTTTTATCTTCTTTAATGGTTGTGACTTTGGGAGCCCCGAATCTAGGTAAAACACGTAATATTTTTTATGATTATTTCTATAGATAATTCATAACTGAGGGACCTTATAATACTGTATATGTAGGAAAATCTTATGAAAATTCTTGTAATTGGCTCATTATAATACAAGGTGAAACTTTCAAAATATTGATGGAACATATAAAATATAGTTTCTTTAACCATATCAGGTCCTTTATGGGTAACTTATAATAATGTCAAAATTTCATAAGAAATCTTGTAAGAAGAAACCTGATTGAATTCATTTCTATCCAGACCAAAATTCATGGCATTCGTATCTTTTTTATTTAATTTAAAATTATTAATATCTTCATGAGTCCATTTTTCTTTAGTTTCTCTAGTTGTAACATATGAATGCATTAATATTTTACAAAGAGGATATAAAATACCAACTTGAATAGTAGGCTTAAAATTCTTCAAATAAGAATATTTTGTGCCACAAAAATAGAAACATTTGAATTTGAATTACAATCCATAATATAAGTTCCGTTAAATTTTCCACCACAAAACACAATGCATGGATTGAAATTTTAGTAAACACGTAGGCTCGATGATTTGACCCTGTGACCTACCCCTCACCCCCAGACCTTAAATCCATAATAAAATATAACTTTGAAAATATTTAGGATTTTAAAAATAAAATTTAAATAAAATTTTGAAAATAAGTGATTTTTGAAAAATAATTAAAAAATATTTGATGTCATGTCACAAACTAGCCTGCATATCCAGGTACCCTTATAACTGAGTCGGAACTGACATAGCCCATAGATAATTCCCAATCTCCATGGTTTGGAGACTAGAACTTAGAATCATAAAATATAATGGAGGGAATGAAATTTTCGAAAAAAAATAGAAGAATATAAAAATATATATCAGTATGCTCAAAACTCTTCAAAGATATAGTACCAGAAACCAAATAGGTATATCAAAACCTAAATCGTAAATTGTCAAATAACACAAATAATAGATAAGATAAAAATTAAAAATCTAGAAGGTATCATCACTCCAAGACCAAAGGGTCGAGAACATTCATATCCTCCTAGAGGAGCATTCCATTTACTCAAATCTGGAAGTAGAAAATATACAAATTTCTAAAGGAAAAGTTAGTGTGTGAGCTAAAATTCTAGGATGGTATCACTAATTGTTCAATAATAAGATTCCAAAATAATAAACTAGAACATGATTTCAATTTCAATAAAATAGGGCATGGTGATACAATTTCAAATTTAAAACAAAATATTATTTTTCATTTCATAATGATGGAAAATATTTCAAATGTGGATTAAATAAACACTTTATATAAAATAGTTTATATAAATCATTAGGCATCAGTAAAGCAGTTTCACAATCAAAGGAATTTATAATAAAAATCATCACAATGAGAACCATAGTCTTTTTCCCTGTGTTATGATAGTTTCTAGTTATGTAATCCTCACAAATCTCATATCAGTGATCATGGATAAAATGTGTACACACATACCTCAGGCTCGTGCTGAATGGGACTCATCAAAATCCAATCAAGGATAAGATCAACCGAACTAGGTTTTTGTTAGTTTTTTTATAATCAATCTGTCTATAATGAATTACCATCCTAAAAATATTGTCCCCGATAACCCACTAAATAACTAGGATACCATGTGCTCAATAAATCAATAGAAAAATGGAAGATCATTTCATTTCACATAAAACATCATTCAGAATTCAATTTCCCAATTTCATTTTCAAAATTCCAATTCACAATCAATACAAAATAATGCATTTTTCATCTTTTATTACTTTTTAAAATAAAACCAATCATGTTATTTTATCATATTAATTTAATATATTTTCTCAAGAATCAATTTTTAATTTATTTCATAAATTCCATCAATTTACAAATACACCCCAAATTCCAATTCCATTAAAATTGGGGATTTTTTCCCAAAATTCCATGAAAATCAATTTCAATCCTAATTCGTGTCGAATTGGTTTTCCAAAAATAAATTGAAATAAATTTAAAACAAAAATAAATTCAAGTTTTAATTAATTGCCCAATCTTAAATGGAACCACCTACCTTGTTCACATAAACACAAAACCCACAATAGGGCTCACCAATGAAGGATGAAGACATAGAAGGCCTAGGAACTCAACCTATAATCAAGATTAAAAAATATGGAGTTTATATACGTAAATCCCAATATGATCTACCAAACTCTAAGGAGGATAGATAGAGTGATTGGAAAACCGCTTTCCCGGAGAGATGCACCAAAACCAACATGATGATCACTTACCAAAGGGATGATCCAGAGGAAGATGGGGAATCCAAAATTACCTAAAAAGAGTTTCTATTTTGAGAGTAAGGAAACCTAGAGGAATGAAATAAGAATTTTATCTGATCCACCTTCTCAAAAACAACACTCGGTATTTTACACGGTGTGTAATACAATTACACAGAGTGTAATTGTAGGGACCCACAAACACTAAAAAACCCATAACCTTTTTTTTAAATATAATTTTTAATATTATCACGAATTATAATCTCTACACTACACCTAACCTTTCATGTTATGTACCCACTTCATGGAATCTTCCAGGCAATGATTACACATCGTGTAACCCCATTACAAGGCAGGTAAATCCCCAGCATACTGAAAAACTATAGGTTCCATACTGATAATTTTGAAAAATCCTTAAATTCACAATTATAGGTATCCTCCTAATTCCTTCTATGTAATACCCAACCAACAAAAAAGGAAAACCAAAAAAAGGTTAAAAATACCTGATAAAAAAGGTAATGGGTCTTTACAACCTCCCCACCATAAAAACTTTTTATCCCAAGAAGTCCTGTCAAGAAACTTCCATATAAAAAATTTGAGGCCATTGATTCTCATCAGTGCCTCATGCTCCTACATATCATGTAAATCAAAATTGTGATTTCATAGCACTTGGACCAAAGGTATCATCCTTCCACTAAGTAACTTTGTCTCAAAATCAACTACCCTGGCTGAATTCTCAATCACAGAAAAATTAGGCTCAACATCAAGATCACTCCAACTCAAAACATGAGATGGATCAGAAAGATACATTCATAGTTGTGATACATTGAAAACATTATTTATTGACATCAACTATGATGGAATTTCTAAATAGTAAGTCACTCTTCCCACCAGCTCAAGAACCTTAAAAGGTCCCACAAAATGATGAGTAGGCTTCCCTTGAATACCAAACCGTTGATGTCCTAAATGAGGTGAAAATTTCAAGAACACCTGGTCACCAATAGATAACTATAATATTATACTCAGACAATCATCATAATATTTACAGAAGATATATTCCTTCAACATCATCTAATAAATCAACTAAATCTTTGTTGTTGTATCTTGGACCAAGCTCAGCGCAACCAAGGAAATTTCACCAATATTCTACCAAAACAATAGATATTTAAACCTCATGATATAAAAGGTATAAAAAGGATCCATTATGATCATGGATAGATAGCTATTTTAATAATTAAACTCAATCAGTCCCAAGTGGTTATCCCAAGCCCCACCAATACAAGGATGCAATCATGAAGAATATCCTCAAGAATCTATATATCCCTCTCTGTCTATCCATCCATCTATGGATGTTATGTCATACTCAAATGAACCAAAGATCCTAGTTCCTATTGAGGGCCTCTCCAAAAGAAAGAAGTAAATGGGGGATATCTATCTAAGACTATAGAAAATGGAACTCTGGGCAAACGAACAATCTCTCTTGTATAAATATTTCCCAACTCACCAAATTTTTTTGTATCACTAATCGTTATAAAGTGAGTCGATTTGATTAGCCTATAGATCACAAACCACATCACATTATTCTTTATCTAAGTATGTGGAAACCCAACCACAAAGTCTATAGAGATATCATCCCACTTCCAAGTAAGAACTGGGAGTGGATGAATTAAACCTAAGGCTTCTGATACTCGTCCTTGACCTATTGGAAAGTATAGAATAGAAAAACAAAGTCATTAATTTATTTTCTAATACTTAGGCACCATAATCATCATCACATATCATAAAATGTCTTTATGGTTCATGGGTACATAGTCTACTAGGAATTATGGCAATCTCCCATCACATCTTTTTTCACAGGTAATGGAATGAAACACTAATTTAGAAAACATAGAATACCTTATATGGAGAACAATCACCTAGTAATGGTCTTCCCACATTAAAGAGAGTCTTTAATGATTTAGAATTAATCATCAAGTTGTTTTTCTTGAAGAACCATCTCAGGAAGAGATAATTCCAATTGAAAAATAACCAAGACAACATCAGCCCCTATTTACCAAAATACAATATGAAACTATGAAAAAGGTTATATAAAGTTCCACTCTCTTGGTGATTCTTTCATAGTCTGGGTCATAAGTTTAAAGCTCAATGAATCAACAATGACATTACCTTTCCCCAGGGTTTAGGTGATGTCAAAATCAAAATATTATTGGTACTCTAATCAACTCATCTGGATGAGATTTAATGATTTTTTATAGAATATGTAACTCAAACTCTTGTGGTCAGAATACATGGTAAACCTTTCTCTAAAAAGGTAATGTCACCAACTCTTAAGTGCATGCATCATAGATACATATTCAAGGTCATGGGTTGGATAATTCTTCTCATGTGTCTTAAGCTATTGAGATCCATAGGAAACGAGGTGATCAACCTACATAAGAACACATCTTAAACCAAAACCCGATTCATCACATAGGACCACATAGCCCTACCCAACCTCTCGAAGAGTTAACACCAAAGTAGAACTCAAAATACATGTTAAGATCAATAAAAGAACTTTACATTTTTCATCCCAACAAAACTTCACTTTCTTTCATGTCAGAGTGGTCATTGGATAAGTAATCTTTGAGAAATCATTTACAAACTGGTGATAATACCTCACTGGGACCAAGAAGATCTGAATCTTGAAAACATTACATGTTTTATCCCATGTCATAACAGCTTTCACCTTTTCAAGATCAATTTAAATACCATGTTCTGAGACCATGTGTCCCAAAAACTTCACTTCCTAAATCTAGAAATCACATTTTGATAGCTTGGCATAAAGTAGGTGATTCCTCAATAGTTCCATAAGTTCTCTCAGATGACGCACAAGATCCTCCTCAAATATAAAATAAACTAGTATGTCATCCATGAAGACTACCATTAATGTATCAAGATACTCATGTAATATCCTATTTATCAAATCCATAAAGACTACAGAAGAATTGGTTAGAAAAAATGGCATGAAAAGGTACTCATAATGGTCATACCTGCTTCATAAGGGAGTTTTTTGAATGTCAGATTCCTTTATTCTCAATTGGTGATATCCAGATTGAAGATAAATCTTTGAAAATCACTTCTCCCCATTCAATTAGTCAAAAAGATCATCTATTAATGGATTCTTGTTCTTTTCCAAAACTTGATTGAGTTTTTAGTAATTAACACATACATTAATTTTTCTATCAGCTTTCTTATCAAAGAGAACAACCGCTACCTAAGGTGACACACTCAGGCATATAAATCCTTTCTCTAATAGATCATCCCACTGAGACTTCAACTCTTTAATTTCAATTGGTGAAATGTGGTAAGAAGGAATAGATATTGGTTGAGTACCATACACTAAATTAATAGGATACTCTACCTCACTTACCTCTAAAAAAGAAGATAATTCAGAAGGTAATGCATTGGGAAACTCGAAAATCACTAGGGGAGATCATCGTTCAAATATTCCTACTCCAAATAAAAAGAAAACATTGATATTAAATTCCTTAAATCTAGATAAAAAGGTTCATCTCTATACAACCTTGGGTCCCATTATCCCTAAAATATACGACACATCCCATTGGGTACAATAAATTTGATCCATCAAATAGAAAAATCAATTTGTGATTTATTATAAATGAGATAATATATCCCAAAAATGACAATAATAGGTTTCATTTTGAGAACTAGAAAATCCCAAGTAATATCAATTTTTGATAAAGAGAACACACAAGCAGGAAAATGAAGACCCTTCTCTCTCTTTGTTCTGGGGGTGTAGTAATATCAATCACATAGAAAAAAATATCCATGTGAATATTTCATAGATTCACAATACAATTCAATATGAAAAAGTGATATGAATTAGTATAAAATAAATATTTCACTAAAGATGAATCTGTAGTGATGGTACCTCTCACAGTCAATACACTTGTATCTTCTTCCTTTAGAGACACTTCCACTATGTGTAGAAACTACATTCTAGATTCATGTGACTGAAACCCCTTATATATTGAACCATTTGATTTAACTATAGTACATTTTGGTGCTGATGATCTCCTTCCACTACATGGAATAGAATATATATAAAAAAACTTCGAAAAGTGTCCTAAATTTCCATAGGAACCATATATCTTGGGTGCCTCAGTGTAAACCCATTTCAAATGCCCAAGATTTCCACACTGGAACCATTTCAAAGGTAATCTTCCAGAAACTATAGGAGTTATAGAAAAATCTCTATTATTGAGATCCACCATGAGTATCATCATGATTTATCTTCCCTTTATAGGGACTCATAGAACTAACACTAGGAGAAAAAGTAACACTCATCAACCCTAACATACCAACTAGATCAAGTTCGACCATCAATTCCCTATCTAGCACATTTTCAAGAGAATATACATTTATCAAGAAAACTAGAGAATGGATATCAAATTGAAGTCCCATCTCAAACCATTGAGTCTTAATCTTCTTATTTGATAAAATATTAGGTGAAAATTTTACAAGCTCAGTGAATCAGTTTGAATACTTTGTCACAGTTCTATCATCCTGATTGATTTTGAAAAACTCGATAGCCTTAGCCAGCAACATAGACTCCAAATAGAAATGGTTAGTGAAGATAACCTTGAAGTACATACACTTTAAAACCTCATACTTCTTTTCCATCCCCATTGATCCCCACAATCTCCTTATAGGTATATCTAGTTTAAAGGTATCATACTTTACCTTAATAGATTCAGTATTTTCCAATAAATCAAAGAGAAATTCAATATTTCTCAACCAATACTTATCCTATTGAGGATTATTAAAGCCTTGGAACACTTGTGGATTCTGGAGAATGAACTACTGAGCATGATCCTGAGGTTCATTCATCAGAGGTTTGAGAACTAGAGCCTGAATGGGAAAGGTTTAAAGTGCATGTCTCAGAGCTAGGATAGTATGCACAACAACCTCCACCATATTCTGGTCCATAGGAGGATTTTCTCACTATGTTTCATAATAATATTACTCCTGGATCCTATTCACATTTCTTCGTAGAGTCATAATGCTACACAACATCAGAAAATTACATTGGATACATCATAATACTACTCAGATCAACAACACAAACAAGAAAAATAGGGAAATTAATCCCATTGGATAGATAAGAAAGATTTGGATCTCAACCTATCCAAATCAAAAGTAATAAAAATACTAGAAATAATCCTAAAGAAGCCTTTACCAAACCACCCATGGTGACTTAAGGATCATTACATTAATATATGGATAACAAAACACTCGTAACTCCCTCTGGAGTCCTGATAAGATCTTATACTGCATACTAACATCAAGGAAATATGCTCAACTTACACCTTTGATATAACTTTGTCAAGAACCGAACCGGATACCCTAGTGCCCTGATAACCAATATGGAACTCACATAGCCTGAAGATAATACCTGATCCTCATAGGTTGGTGACTAGAACCTAGAATTATACATTATAAATAGGGAATGAATTGTCCCAAAAAAAAGTTGAAGATAAAGATACATATCAGTGTGATCAAAACTCCTCAAGGATATAGTACTAATAACTGAATAGGTATATCAAAACCTAAAAATTACATTATCAAAGTACTCAAAGAATAGATAAGATAAAACTCAAACATTTTGAATTTATCATCACTCCAATACCAAAGGGTCAAGAACATCCACATCTTCCAAGAGGTGTTGTCCCTTTACTCAGACCTGGAAGGATAAAATCTACAAACTCTCGTAGGAAAATGTAGGGTGTGAGATAAAAAATCTAAATAGGGACTCAACAAGTGTTATATAATAATATTCCATAATAATTAACTAATACATGCTTTAAATTTCAAAAAAATAGGGAATGGAGATATAATTTCATATTTAAAACAAAATATTACTTTCATTTTAGAATGATGGAAAACATTTCTAACATGGATTAAATAAACACTTTATATAAAACGGTTTATATAAATAATTAGGAATAAGTAAATTAGTTTCACAATCAATGGAATTTATAATCAAAACCATCACAACAAGCGTTATGGTCATCTTCCCTATGGTATGATAGTTTCTAGTTAGGGAATCCTCACACATCTCATATCAATGATCATGGATAAAATGTGTACATACATCCCTCCAACTCATGTGGAATAGAACTCATCAAAATCCTATTGGGGATTTGATATGTCTAACTAGGTTTTTTATAGTATTTTCATCGTTAATATATTTCTATGGAATTACCTTCCTATCATGATTATCCCAAATAACCCACTAACTACCCAGGATTTCATGTGCTCTTTCAACCAATAGAAAAAGGGGAAATCATTTCATATTACATAAATCATCATTCACGATTCAATTGCCCAATTTTCTTTTCATAATTCTAATTCACATTCAAAACCGCATCATGGGTATTTCATAATTACATTTCTTTTTCAAATAAAATCAATAATAGGTTTCTATCGGTTTAATTTAATTTATTTTCTCATGAAAAAAATATGAATTTATTTTATAAATTCCATCAATTTCAAAATATGTTCCAAATTTCAATTCCATTGGAATAGGGGATTTTCCCCTAAAATTTTATGCCAAGTAAATTGCAATCCCAATTCATATCAAATTTGGTTTTAACAAATCAAATGAAATAAATTTAAAATAATAATAAATTAAAGGTTAAATCAATTAGATAGGATTAAATGGAACCACCTACCTTTTTCACGGAAACACAATGCTCGCAACAGGACTCGCCAATGAAGGAAGAAGGAATAGAAGATCTAGGAACTCAACCTAGAATCAAGATTCAACAACAAAAAATTAAGATCCATAAATACTAATATAATCAATAAATATGTAAGGATGAAAGAGATAGAGGTGATAAAAACACTTTCCTAAAGATATGAACCATAATAAACATGATGATAACTCGCCGAACGGACAATCCAGAGGAAGAGGACTCCAAAATCACCTAAGGAGAGTCTCAAAGTCGAGATAAAGGAAACCTAGAGGAATGAAATAATAATTTCAGTCGGTCAACCTTCTTAAAACCAAAACTTAGGATTTTACATGATATGTAACCCAATTACATGTTGTGTAATTTTTTATACTACATATGCCAAAAAACCCATCGCCTTTTATTAAAAAAATATTTTTAATAATTGAAAGGTGTTTAATATATATGTGGTGTGTAACCTTGAACATTTTCCACCCAATTCATGTCATATTCTAGGTGATTATTACACAATGTGCAACCCCATTATACGGCATGTAAATCCCCAACAGACTGCAACACTGCATGTTTCATGCTAAAAATTCCAAAAAATCTCTAACTTCACTGTTACAGGTATCTTCCCAATTCCTTCTCAACATTACCCAAATAATAAAAAAGGAAAACCAAAAAAAAGGTTAATATATACTAGATATAAATATAATTGTGAGTTACATACCAATTGTTTGTTGGATATCATGGAAATAGGGGGTGAATTTCACTTCTAAAAAATTTATTATTTAGTGAAAGATTAAATTGAGAGATCAATTATGCAATATATGATAAATTTAATTTGAGTTTATATAGATAAAATCAGTGTAATTTAAGAATGGAAATGATTAAATAAAATTTATACAATTATACAAGTCAATGTTAAATGATGTAATGTAGAAAATTAAATAAAGTAAAAACACAATTGATAAGGATATCAGCTAAATCTCAATGTGAACACATATATCTCAACCCCTTAAATTGATAGGTCAATAAAATAAATCCCTAGATCATAATAGTGATCAAGAAACTCATCCCTCATAGTTTTGTTTTGTGAGAACCATCCTGAGAATTGTCGAGATCCATGTAACATGCCCTTCACTTTTACAAAATGAGAACCATTAGAGAAAGGTGTTTGAGAAGAGAGACGATTGATTTAGGAAAACCAATTGCAAGACTCCAAAAAATATCTATAGATGGAAGAAGTACAATGGATAAAGAGATATTTGAGAGGATTTTTGAGAGCCTTTAATTATTTGAGAACATTGAAGTTGGATATTTGAGAGGTTTGAGTAAAATAGCACTTCATCATCGATTCAGATATTAGGAGTGTCGATTGTAGAAAGTGAGTCAAGGTGAGGTTTGAAGATTCCTAGGGGGTCATTTTCTAGACTCCAAAAGGACCAAGAAGGTTCTGTAATTCGTTGGGTGTCATGAAGCTAAAGATAAACTCATTTATGGCCATTTGACCATTATAAATTCACCCTCACTAGAGCTTCTTTGACACCATTGGTTCCCCATTAGCCTCCACTGGGTAGTCAGTGGTCTACCAATTACCTAGGACTGCTGGATGAACTCCACCTATGAGCCACTACTGCCCAATGGATTATTGGTGGACTTCAAAAAAATCATCTTCACAACTGTTGGAGATACTGCCTAGCTGGTGTTTCTGATGGAAAAATATTACTTCTTCTATAGTGTCACCATATAGCTAATTCCCTACACCAGCTAGCATGTGCTACCTGCACTCCTTCTAATTCAAATATGGCCACATCTACATCACTTTAATGCCTTCTATGAATATTCTTAGTTTTTTATTTGGTCTTGAATGATGAAATGTAATTTGGTGAAGCATTCAATAAGGATTTAAGGAAACTTTAATATTTCACGAATTCCACTACTTTGAATTCAATTAAAAATATCAAAACTCACTTAAATGAAAATTTTAGAAAAGTAGGTGAGTGATTGTGATCATAAAAACACCATGAGATAGTGAGAGGTACAATAAATAAATCTTTGATGTCGTTTCTACCTACCTCACCCTTATAAGTTTTAGAATCTCATCCTAGCATCAATCATTTTCAACACATCATAGCCTCATCACATCATCACCTATCATATCTAAAGTAATAGGGTATTGTGTATGTGAAGGACATCAACATTGTTCCATCATCCTACCACACATGACCCCCACCACACATCACATCCTTATCATTATTGGGTGATCTCCAACACTGGCCTATCATCATCACTACTATTAAAGAAATAGCAGGGGTGGGGGTATCCAGCCATCCAATTCACTACCATACTTGATATTGGGGAAGACACCCATAAACCAAAGCATTTGGGAGTTGGTAAGGTCATCCAAATCAAGCAGGGTTCATATAGAAATAAAATCAAATAAATGTTAAATAGATAGCACATCACACCTAACCTAGGGGTTTACAACAAGAGAACAAATATGTCTCTCAAAATCACCACAATGTCTCACAACCTCCACTGTAATCTAATGCCACCACTAATTCATCACACTGTAAAACCCCCACACAAAAGTCATAAAATCCCACTTTCCATTAAAATTTCCACTATTTAAAGATTTATTGAGTTTCCACCAACTCTAATTTACTAATTCATATCATTTAACATTACATGGCCATTAATTTATCATTAAATTCATTTAATAAAGTTACCATACATCAATTTCATCAAATGGTTATCTAATTTCAACCCACTCATTTCAGTTTCAACATGCCAAATTCATTCCAAGGATAACCAGGAAATTAACACTTACACACCAGATAAACCAATTCCACATATCAACATATTCAAATACATCACCAAAACGCAACCATCTCTCTAAAAAAACCAAATAACAATAACCTCATAAATTAGTCATTATAAATCATCCCTCATTACTTCCCATGAAAAAAAAATATCCTCACTACCACAATATTTCACCTTGAACCCAATATCAACCATCACCACTGAAAGCCCCACCAGATATGCATACACATAACACAAGACAACATTGTTATAACATCAATATATAACTTAAAATTCTAGCTTCAACATCTATAATAATTTAAGTTCAACTAATTTTGTATCATCATATATTCTTTATCATGGGTATTATCACATAATTCCATATTTTCATGAGAAATAAGTTTTTTAACCATATATAAATGATTAAACTATTTCATTATTTTTAAGATCAATAAAACAATAACAACAAGTGTTTAATAAATCACAGCAGTCATAGTATAAACAAGGTTCCCAATGACCATCATTTTCATCAATAACAACAATCAAGTATTGTAATAAGTAATTTCATGAAAACAGAAAAAACATGTGATTTATACCCATTCCAATAAATTTCAATTAAACTAATTCATTTTATTTATTAATAAAACCCTTATACCTATTAGATAGAAAAATAATGTAATCCATGCACATTTCCATAAAATGGGAGAGAATGAGGATCCTCTAACTCAAAAAAATAATTTTAATTCCTTATGCAAGTATAAAGTAAGAGGAAGAAAAATTACATACTCCAAAATGTAAGAAAAAATCTCGATCAACCTAGAACACATCAACCCCATCAATATCACCCCAAAATACTACCCAGGCCATCCATTTCCTTAGCCACAGCCTCCATGAAATGAATAATTAGGAAGGAAACAACAGGATAAAGAAAGAAACTCACTTAGAATCACTAGTGTTTGCACATTGGATGTCGTGGATCAAGAACTACTATAAAATGGGTAATTTTGACTGGTTATTTGTGATATGGAAGATCCCCATCACAAATAGACCCGTAGTAACACTTATTTTGGATGGAAAACCATTTCCATCACAAATAATTGTTTGTTTATTATTATTTGTGATGGGAAATGTATCCCATTGAAAATATCATTGGCTTGCATGCACTCCATTATATGGGAAGCATTATTTGTTATTAATAATAATGATGGGTTGTTTTATTCATCAATAATAGTAGTCGCATCAATGTTATTAGTGATGGATAATTAAATCCATCAAAAAAGTTTCCAGAAAATTAATTTTATCTAATAGAAAAAACATTTCACTATTAACCTATCACAAATAAACATTAATTAAATTCACATTAATCCTTTTTTCTCCCATCCTCCCTTAATTTTATTCCATTTCACTAAGATGTGGCTTTTCATACAACCCTTGATTGGACCTCCCCCAAAATTGTCTTTTATGCTTGATTTATTATAGATTTAAGTTAAAATCCCCCAAGTATGGACTCCTTTTCTCTCCTACTTCATTCTATTTTTTATTTCCCATTCAATATTTCAGAATTTAATTTGGTCAAACCCTAGGTTAAAAATTTTACCCAGTTTTTATGGTTTATTTGGTATTTAGGGTTACTACAAGTTTATTATTCTCTATTTGGGTATCCACCATTGAATACAACGTGTTTAATCTCTACAAAAATTTATTCCAATTTATTTGAGGTATTTTTTCCATTTTTTAACCATTGTATTTAATATATTTTTCTATTTTTTCATATTTCTTTTATTTTGAAATATTTGGTCACCCCACTAACTCTCGATGTGCTTGCACATGCTGGTGTGAACCTATGTGCACCTGCACCTGCTAAATTCTCACACACTCCATGTTTATATATATATATATAATCATATATACATATATATATATTTGTGTGTGTGTGATTAAAAAATATTGAAATCTATATATTTATATATACAAATAATCAATGTGAGCTTTTAAACTTATATACATGTATATATATAAATGTTGAATTATTTTTTAGACCTATATGTAGATATATATATATATATATATATATATATTAATGTTGAATGATTTTTTAGACCTATATATAAATATGGGATCCGGACACTGAAAAAAATATCCACCATTTGGTATAGAAGTTTAAATGGTGCAGCAACCTTAAGTTTTGCCAACCAGATTTTCTCTGCAACGTAATTAAAAGGAAACTAAATTTGATGTACTATCACCACCCCTATAATATGGTTATTAATATTATTTCATCCCTTTAAGTATAGATTTATATAGAACCTAAAATTAAGGAAATATTGTGGTCCATGCAAGCATGTGATACCCATACTAAGGAAGGTGATTCTAATTCATTCTACTTCCATCAAAGAAATCTACAAGGTGGAATAAGAATACCATATCCTATATCACAAATGAAAAAGGCAGTAAGGTTTCCAATGAAAGGAGGATACATGATATTATCATTAATTTTTACTAGGATCTCCTTATGGTTGGGGATTCTACCATTTCTTTTGATATTTCATATTGCATTGAACCTGTGGTCATGGACACTATGAACTACCATATTACACAGGACATCACTGAGGTTGAAAATTTTTTGTCCCTCAAACAAATTCATTCAACCAATGAACCAAGACCAAATGGGTTTCATTAATTATTCTTTAAAAAAACTAGTATATTATCAAGTTTAATATCTCAAGCCTCATGAAGGACCTATGGGTGGTTAAGGACAACTTTAGTGTGCTGGATGAAACTATTATTGATCTTATTCATAAGACAAAAAAACAATCTTTGATCTCTATATTTACACCTATTATCCTATTAAATGTTATGTACAAAATTTTCTTGAAGATTTTGGTTAACTGCATGTGTTCCTGGTTTCCATCCATTATTTTTGAAAATCAAAGTGATTTTATCCCCAAGAGACTCATCTCTGATAATTCTATTATCACACATGAAGTGTTTCACTCTATTTAAATATGCTCGACTGCAAAGAGAGAAACTATGTCCTAGAATATCAATTTGATAAAGTATTAATATAGGGTTGAATGGTATTTCATGTAGTTTTTTATGATTAAAATGGGGTTTTTTTCTAAATGAGTTGAGGTCGTTATGTAGTGTGTCTCTTCAGTTTATTTCACAATCAAAATCAATGGAAGCCTCATTCATAGTTTTTCTCCTATTGCGGGCCTTATCTAGGGAGACCCTCTCCCTTATTTCCTTTTTTATTTTGTTATCTAATGTGCTCTATAATATTTTTTCAGTTTCTATAAAGGATAACATGATTCATGGGGTGAAGATGTGAAGAAAAATCCCCCCCCCCATTTCCAATATCTTCTTTTCAGATGATTTCTTTTTCTTTTTAAGGTTCACATTAAATAATTCAATTTCATTTGTCTCATTATTGAAATGTATGGGAGGTAATTAGGAAAATCTATAAAAATTGATAAATCATAAATTTATTTTAGCTCAGGATTCCTTGTGATCATGAAGGATGAACTCCATAGAGTTTCAGGTTTTCAGGTGGTCGATAAGCATAATAAATACCTTGGACTAACCATGATTTTTGGAAATTATGAAATAGTTATTTTCTAAAGTATTATATAAAGGGTGGAAAAAATCCATGGATGGTATTTCAAAAGATTATCAAAGGCACATAAGGAAATTATCATCAAGGTAGTAGCTTGGGAAATACCAACCTATGTCATGTTACTTATTTAAGCTCCTTGGATTTTTAGTGGACCAATCCATCCAAGACTTTTCAACTTCTAGTGGGATATTTATAATAGAAGAAATAGAGTTCATTAGGTGTCCTAGGATAAGATTTACATCTAGAAATATAGTGGGGGAATGGGGTTATGGGATATGATATGTTTCAATGATTCTTTACTGGAAAATCAAGTGTGGAGGCTACTACAGAAACCTAGGTCCATGTGTGTGCAGATCCTATAAATGAAATATTAAACTCATGTGGACTTTTGTGGATCAGCACTAGGCCCTTTCCCTGGTTATTTTTAGAGAATCCTTTATGGGGTCAAAAGATATTTTATGATGGTCTTTTTTGGAGAATCGAATATGGTTCCTTGTTCAAAGTGTAAAGATACCCTTGGTTGGTTGTTAGAGAAAGAATGAAGGATACTTCACTAGTGGTTCTGGGATGAGAATAAGTTATTGTTTTCTCAATGTTTAATAGAAAAGGCACCAACTAGTGTATCAATAAATTAGAAAGATGTTTCAATTATAGGTATAGAAATATTATCCAAATAATCCATTGTATAAAGGATATGGGTAAATATAGATTGTGATAGAGGAATGAGATCTTGGGATTTTACTCAGTTAAATCAGGTTCTATGAGGGAACATGGAGTGGGAAATTGGAAGGATGAAATGATTTGAATATTTCATGGTATTATATGTTCCTCCCAATGTTCAATATTTTTTGTGGTAGATTTGTGCCACCATCCTCCCAAAAAGTATTTTCTCACGTATATTCATGCAGTAGAGGATTTTTTATGCCCTTTGTACATGGTTAAGAAGAGTCCACATAACATTCTATTTTTACCTACCTCGGGGCTAAGGAAGTTTGGAAATAATGGGATCCTCATGCAGTCATCCTAATAAAAATGATTCTTTTTGCAATGCTCCTATTGAATTAGACATCTTCTCTTACTATATAAATAATGGCTTCATGCAACATCATGGATTGGATAATTTGTCTAAGAAGGAATGCCCTCATTTTTTCTTAGTTTTCAATGCCATCTTCCTTATAGATAAATTAGAAAGAATTATGGTTTGAGACATGGAAACAAAATGAGGTCTAGTTTGAGAGTCTAAAAACATACCCATGTAATGGAACGTGAAACTTTCCCCCAATGTATGTGTTGAAAATCAATGTTGATGTGGTTATATTTAGAGATGGATCAATGGGTGTTGAAGTTATTATACGTGACTCCCTATGATGGATCATTACAATATTCTATGAATCTTTACATGAATTTTGGGAACCACTGGTGGTGGAAGCTTAAGCCATTTTCATGGGAATGAGTCTTTCCATCGAGAGAGGAAGGAAAAATATCATTTTGGAATTGGTCTTCCTTACTATTATTAATGTCATCCTTGCATCAAGGAATGGAATCCAATCATTTGTCTTGCTAGTGATGAATATATTCTCCCTTTCTCATCTTTTCTCTCCATGAACTTTCTATTCCATCAGAAGAGAGGGGAATAGAGAACTCATTTGTTGGAAACTCATGGTCTCAATTATGAGTCCCATGTTTGGTTGGGTGAATTCCATCCATAGATTAAATCTATTGTACTTATGGGTCATCAATCAGTTATTTAAAATCCTTTTCTTGTAAAAAAAATATATATAATCATTCCATACATGAATATTGTTGAATTTTTTTAAATAGATTATAAAATTTTATTCCTTATTGTGATTATTTTGATAGCATACTTATGGTGATATAATTTTTAATGAATTATGATAATCCTTGGATTATGGTCTTGATGTTAAACCATGATCAATTGTTATACTATGATTGTTTTTCATTTATTTAAACATCTGAATATAGTTTTGTAAATGTTTGGATATATATATATATATATTAACTTTTGAATATACATATATAAACATTTTTTAAAAACCCATAAGGTTTTTAATATATATTTGAATATATGTATATATAGATTTCATTTATATATTTTTTTTAAACATGTAAAAATATAATGGATGTATATATATTTGTTTAAGAAATCATGTAATATATATATTGTATGAAATAAATAGGAAATTATTATTTTATAAAAATGATGGGAAAATCAATTTAAAGAAAACATTTGAATAAAAACATTTTTTATAAGAAAAATATATTTTATAAGAAAAACATTTTTATAACAAACATTATAAAAATTGTTTTTATGAAAAAACAATAACTATTATAAATAAGTAATATTTATTAAAAACATAATTATTAACAATTAGAAAAAAATTAGTAATACCTTGTAAAAATTATAAACAAATACTAAAAATTATTAAAAATTCATAATAATTAATTATAATATAGTAATAATATAAATAATTAGTAATAATAATTAAATAATTTTTAATAATTAATAAATAATTAGCCTATATTATTAATAATTAGTAAATGTTATTGTTACTTACTAATTATTAATAATAATTTTTAACTAAGAGGAAATTTCAATAATTTGTAACAAATTGTAAAATAAAAAATATAAAATGATAATAATTATTAAAAATTAGTAAATAAATATTAAAAATTTAGTTATAATTGAAAAATAATTAGTATTACTATAAAAATAATTTTATCAATTTCTAAAAAATAAAAAAAAATAGTTATAATAATTATTAAAAAAATAATAACTGGTAATAAAATTTAAAAAATACTAAAATTTATTAAAAAAATAAATAATTAGTAAAACAATAGTATTAATTAGAATAATTTCTAATAATCATTAAATAATTTTTAATAATTAATAAATAATTATTCAATATTAGAAATAATTACTGAATGTTAGGATTAATTACAAAATATTATTAGTGTAATTGGGGTTTGTCTTAGGGGTTATAACCCTGTAAAACTACATCAATATTTGGGGTTCAAACTTCATTGGGCGTAGGTCGCTATAGTGGTACTGTAGTAGAACTGTAGCAGTAGTGGAACTGTAGCACTGGAAATACTGTAGTAGTGGCAGGCATTGTATTAGGAACTATACCAGTGGCAGTATTGTTGTGGGTACTATAGCAATCTAGGTACTGTAGTGGAACTATTCCTTAGAGTGTCTTTTGGCCAAAAATATGGGTCTTTAAGTCCATGTAATGGTATTTAATTCCCACTGGTCCTAAAAGACATGTAATGGGTATCCTCTACCCAAAAATAGGTCTTTTTTTCCATAAAAAAAGAGGCTTTTGCCCCAAATTTAAAAAAGCTAAATATTATTAATAATTTTTAAATATTAGTAAATTAAAATAATTTGTAATAAATTGTATAAAAACATATTAAATGCTAATAATTATTAAAATTTAGTAATATTTATTAAAAATTCAATTAAAATTAATAAATAATTTATATTAATTAATAAATAATGGTATCAATTAGAAAAATCTAAAAAAATGTGTAACAATTAGAAAAAATTAGTATGAATTCATGATAAGTAGTCTAAATTATCCATAATTAATATATAATAATAATTTTTAATTATTAAAAATAAGTAATAAATATTATTATTTATTTTGTTTTTTTAGATAACTATTCACTCAATAAGTAGAAATCAGCTTCTATTATATGATCGTTATTGGATAAATCATCAAAAAAATCCAATGAATCTTATATAAATCCTGTCTATATTGTGGGTGTTGACGCATTTATATCATTTTCATCAACAAATTCAGAATTTGTTTCTTAAGGAGTAATTAATTATCTATGTATAAAATGCGATGTTAGGATATTTAAAACTTTTGATAATGTTGAACTTCATATACTGTGTTCTGGTTTCTGAAAATATTTAAAAACATTATTAACATGGTAAATAGGATTCAGTAGAAAACAAAAAAACTTTGGTTCTGGATCCATCATTTATGAATTTAGTACATGATGTTTTTCCCATCTATTCATGAAACAAAAAATCTGGATAATATTCCAAATGTTGAATATAAACAACCTCACTTTTACAATTTGTTGAAATCTGCCAAGGAGGGAATATATCTGAAATTCCAAATAAGAAAACATGAAGTTGTTACAAAATTTATGGAAATTAAATTAGATATTAAAATGTAAAATAGTTTTTTTGATCAAATATTTTCTTTTTTAAAAACATTATTTCCTGATGAAAATACATTACCTATAAGTTTCTATAAAAGTAAAATATTGATCCATAATTTGGGTATTAGTTATCTGAATATTCAAGCATGTTCAAATGATTTTGTCTTATATTATTTTTAATATGAATCATTATTTAATTGACAAACATGTAGAGAAAAGATGTATAAAGAGAAGCAATAAGGAAATTCAATATTTCTTATGAAATAGCTGATATATTTTCTAATTACACCCCATCAATAGTGTCTATTTATGTCTCACACTACAGCTGCATTGATGACATGGAATAAATAAATTGTTTATATCAGTAAAAGTATAAATCATCTATGTGATAGTGATTCATGGAAATTTATTAATCAAATTCATCCTTATTTTGATTCAAAACCTTATAACATACGGTTGAGACTTTCTACTAATGGTTTTTTCCATTTGGTGCTTATGGAAATCAATCTTATTATTTTCATATTTCCATAACTCCATTTAACTTACCTTGTTGGATGATAATAAAGTAACAATATATATATAGTGATACTAATTCCAGGAAATCCAAATAAGAATATCAATATTTATTTGAAGTCAATAACGTATGAGTTAATTTTATTATGAAACAAAAGTGTAACTATATATGATATAGTTCTAGGTCAGAGTTTTACACTAAAAGTTCCATTAATGTAGAAAATAAATTACTTTTTGACGTGTGGAATGTTATCTGGATGGAGTAAACGTGGTCTAAAATCATGTCTGTATTACATGGATGATAAAAAGTGTTTATTCTTATCAATGGAAAAAAATTAGTTATTTTTACTATCATCGAAGATTTATTTCTACGGATCACCATTTTCAAAGGAATATAAATAATTTTATAAAAGGTAGAATTTAAAGAGTTATTCCTCCAGTTTTATCTCATGTTTTTAGGTAAAATCCATCACCTCTTCATAACCTCTTATTATTCTTAGACCATCTATAAACAAATCAAAAATATGTGGATTTGGGAGAGATCATAAAGTAGGGTATTTCTTAAAACCATTCATATTGTTATGGTTTATAGGTTCATCACATGTTAGATGTAATGCATATTGAGAATAATTTTTTTGATAACATGTTTTATAACATATTGAACACAATCGGGAAGAGAAAATATAATGTAAAGGCATAATTAGATCTTTCCCTGATTTTCACATGTCTTTAACTTGAATTATTTAAATATTAAAGAACTCACAATTTATTTAAGACAAAATAATCTTATGAAATTTATAAAGAAATTAATTTATTATTCTATGAATGGATGACAGATATGAATTTACCAGATGGTTATGCTTCTAAAATTTCTTGTTTCATCATAAATGGACATATTATCAAGTTAAAAATTCAGGACTTTCATGTTATAATGGAAATACTACTACCTATAGGTCTTAGAGGGATGTTGGATTCTTAAATCTGGGACTTGTTGACTAAAATATCAAATTTATTCTAAGATATTTTTAGCGAAACATTAGATTATGATACATTGAGTATGGTATAAAATGGTGTAGTTTTAATTTTATATAAATTGAAGAAAATATTCTTTTCGGCCTTGTTTGACTCAATGAAACATTTAATATTACATTGGATGTATGAATCTAACTGTGGAGGGCCTGTAAAATTTTTATGGATGTACCCATTTGAGATATTCTTGAAAATTTAAAAAAATGTATGTAATAAATAATAAATTGAAGGGTCAATTTAAAAAGCATACTTGTAGGAGAAAATTTCAAATTTATTCTCTTGTAATTTTCAAACTAAATAACCTTTAAAAAATAATTACATGGGTTTTAGTGAGGAAAATGTTGATGATTACATGGACAATCAGTTGTTGTTTCTTAATCATACTGAGCATGGTTTTGGTGGCTATCATGAATGGTGGATTTCAAATGAAGAACCCCATAGAGCTTGTGAAAAGGTTGGGTTAAATGGGTAGTAATAAAACACAAAACCCAAAAAAAATATTGTTTGATTTATTGCTAGTATAATTAAATGATTACAAAAAAGAATAACCATGATGTAATAAACTGAAACAAAAAAGCAAAGAACGCATAAATTTACATGCTTCAGTCCCATGGAGACGTAAGTTCACGGAAAGAACACCACACAACACATGCGTTTTATTAATAATTGAAAAAAATCGTAAAAAAGCTTAAAAAATATATAAATAAGTGACAAATAAGTAGCATCAAACTATTTCAAGAATCAAAAAATTTGAAATATGAGAAATGAGATGAAAAGAATTCTTAAAGTGTTGGACTCGAAGGTTTTTCCATCCGAATCTCTTGATGATACTTGAAAGATGAAGACATTGCTCCATTTGGACTCATTGAAGGAAGATATCACCAGTTCAGGAATTGTGGTCTTTGAATCAGGATATTGACTTCACTTATTCATGGGAAAATAGGTCAATAAGACTCCACCAAAAGTTTCATACAAGTGGTATAAGGTCAGTAGGCCACCAAATAAGATCCTTTGATGAGGATGAATCCACCAGTACCAGGAAGATAGAAAGAGAGGGAGGTGATTATCCACCACGAGCGAGAGATAAAAAAACTAGATCTATAATCTACTAAGAGGATTTTTCAATGGGGGTGATGAATTCCCCCCCGACAGAAGCCAAAGAGATCAGTTACAACATGCCCTCATAGAGGGTTCCACAAAGCCACATCAAAAAACCCATCCAGTGGTGCATGAAACCACTCAAAAAAATAGATAGTCATGATAAAAAGGGTGGTATCACTGATCAACAGCCAGTATTGAAGTAAATAACCTACCCATATTTCCAAGGTGTTAGACGAGACAAGGAGAAGCCCATAACCAAGTGGGCCAAATTCACATCTGATAAATCAGGCCCAGATAAAAGGAATAGGCCCAATAGTTCAATAAAATGATAAAACTAAAATTTAAATATAATACTACATGAATTAATATAAAATTAAAATGGTAGAATGATATGAGAGAAAATTTAATTTTGAAAACACAAACTGAATACCCATAATTCACAAATATCCTCTATTTTCAATTGAAATTTGTGATGTTCTTACACCTATGGTTATACAATAGGAACAAAGTTCATCCTATCTAAACAAAACATAAACTTATATAATACCACAAATTTTGTCAAACTATTAGTCTGGTTTTTATCATTGTGTATCTAATTGACACACACAGTTCTTAATTCTATAATATCTCTAATAAAGTGTAGTCTAATATCTATGTGTTTTGATTTACCATGAAAAACTAAATTTCTAGACAAATGAAGTTCTGATTGACTATCAGAACATACATTTATAAATAAATTAAATATTTTAAGTTCAGAAGACAAGCCTTTAATCCATAAGTCTTCCTTTACTTTCTTATTGAGGGTAATGTGCTCGGATTCCATGGTTGAAAGGGAAACCAAGGACTACATGTTTCACTTCCAAGAGATAGGGCCACTACGGGAAGTGAACACATATCCAATCAAGTATTTTCTAATGTCAATATTACCTGCATAATTAGCATCTATATGTCCATCCATAATTTCTGAAGTATCAATATTTTTACCATAAAAAAATTATAATTTAGAGCTACGTGAGAGATATTGAACAATCACTTGAGGTCATTCTAGTGTGGCCTCCTAGGTATGTCCATGAATCATCTTAAGGTGAATATTACATAGGCAATTTCATTTCTAGCGAAAATCATAGAGTATATAATGCTAAAAACAATATTATCATAAGTAATTTTATACATAAACTAAATATATTCATCATCAGTGGGTGCTTGTGTTAATGATAGTTTAAAGTGTTGTCTAAGAAGTACATTGATCGGTTTGAGAGATTCAAACATGTATCTCTTTAGAATATTTAAAATGTAATAATGCTGAGATAAATAAAGTAATTTTTTTGTCTATCTCTAATGATTTCAACACCTAATATCTACTTAACTTCACCTAAGTCTTTAATTTAAAATAATCCTTTTAATTTATATTTAAGAGCAGTGGTTAAACTCATATTTTTACATATGATTAACATGTCTTCGACATAAATTAGAAAATAAAACATACAATATTGAGTTGATTTAAAATATACACATTCATCATATTGGATCCTAGTAAATTTGTTGTATAACATGAAGGAATCAAATTTCTTATACCATTACCTAGATACTTGTTTTAAACTATATGATG
Organism: Viscum album; assembly: GCA_963277665.1. Classification (NCBI taxonomy): domain Eukaryota; kingdom Viridiplantae; phylum Streptophyta; class Magnoliopsida; order Santalales; family Viscaceae; genus Viscum; species Viscum album. The sequence continues at coordinate 308,155,430 of OY728133.1, read as the reverse complement.
ATTTGTTTAATAAGAAAACTTGATTTAGTTTGAATTTCTTAGAGTAACCATCATGTGGTTTTATATAGAGTTTTTCATTTAAATATCCATGTAATAAGGAAATTTTAACATCCAATTGTTTTATGTGCAGATCACTATAGGTAGAAAAATCAAGAAAAATTCTAATATAATAATTCTTAACAACTAGGGAGAAGTTCATAATAATCAATACCTTCTCTTTGAAGGAGACCCTTAGCAACTAACCTTGCTTTGTACTTAATTTTTTTCCTCAGTGTTGCCTTCTTTTCACGTATAGAACCAATTGGACCCAATCACCTTATCATTAGTGTAATGACCTTCCAATTATCATTGTCTTGATAGTATAAAAAGTCATTACTAGGCCTTAAGCAACATCCCCAAGATTCCAAAGGATGGAAATAAATGCATAAGGGTTTCAAATACAAGTGGGGGATGATTTACCCTTTAATAAATAAAACAATAAACCTACCAACCATAACCAAAAATTCACTATATGATGCATGAACAAATAGAAGACAACTCAACAACTTCATGTATCTCAAAATCACATCAAAGTAATAAACAATAGAAGAATAACCAAGTATCAAAGTACACAGTGGATAGACAACACAAGACTCTCCAAAGACCTCAAGACTCCATGATCCACAAGCTCCAAGCTCCAAAATCCCCGAACAATCCAAACATCATGAGGTACTTCTAAACATGTGTGAAATGTTACCTTTTCCCTTGTCCTGGAAGATAGCATTTGCAAAAGCACCAAAGTGCCAACGTAGGGGTGAGTATAAAACTCAGTAGGTTTTTCCCAATGACTTCCCTACTCACGCCACTAGGATAGAAGAGTTAGAAACAATTATATAAAACATTTTATATAAAACAATTTCTCAAAAACATCTTATAACTAAATATAAACAGGTTTCCAAACCCATTCATTACCAAAATCATACAAGTTCAATTGAAACCAGTTTTCCCAGCAAGATATTTTTCCAGAAAAATAAATAAATAATATTTACAACCATTTCACAATATCCCTTTATCAGTATACACAACCGTTCCTCAAACCCATGAAACCAACCATGCATGCTACGTTATGATAGTTCCATACTCATGAGCAGTTTCTCATCAATCTTCCAAGTCATCACAAGGTAATTGTTTCCCATGTGCCATTAACCCTTTGGCACTGAGCACAAGTTCATATTTCAACCAAGCCCCATATATGCAATTCTCATGTTCCATTAACCATTTGGAACCAAGAACAAGGTCATATTTTAACCAAGTCTCATATATGAAACATGAACACACACCACATATGCCCAACGATCAAGCCAAAACAAACCTTTCAATGAAAATACTTTTTTATTGAAAACAATTTCCATCCAAACCCTTTCAATGCCAAATCATTTCAATTCCAAACCATTTCAATAAAACTCCATTTTTATTGAAAAACATTTCTATTAAAAACCCCCCTTTCATCAACCATTTAGTTATTCCAGAAAATCCATAATTTAAAATCATCATTTCAAATTCATGAAACTAAACCCCCTTTGCACAACTATTCACCAAGATCACTCAATTTCACAAAAACCATAAATCATCACAAATGAATATTATTCCATGAATAATAAATAAACTAATTTGAATATAATCTAATAAATTCTAGAAATAGGAGATGAGAGTGAAGCCACCTACCTCGGAGGTTTTGACGAAACTTTTACAACAGACGAAGAACGCACAAGAAAGCGGGTCGATTCTCTAAGAATGGACTTATTTATCTTATCCTAGAAAGATCACAACTCAACAATGAATTAATTGAAATCAAAAATAATAGATATACCCACTAAAGGTTCATATCTGAGAATAAATGGATATCAGAGAAGTAGATCTAAGTAGATCTAAGAAAACATGACAAATCCGGAAAGAATGGTGACATACCTCAAGAATCAAACTTGAAATCACCAAGGGAAAGCTTTGGGATGGCTCCAACTTGTGTGGGGAGGGTTTTCTAGCCTTCTAGGGAGAGTAATCTATAAATAGGGACGTTTTAAATCCACAACAAAATATATAGAGCAAAAACGAGTAAGCACCTAGAAAATTGGATCTAGATTTGACCTCTGTGCAAGGTTTGACCACACGGTTTGGGATAATCATGTATGGATTGTGTGGCCTTACTTTTGGTACCAACACTCCTTATAAAACCCCCAAACTCTCCCATCATTCACCTTTACATATTTTATGGAAACACATTTTTTATGGAAACATCCCACTTTATGGAAACACCCCACTTTATGGAAACAACCCACTTTATAAAAACACTCCACTTTATGGAAACAATCCAATTTATGGAAACAACCCACTTTATGGAAACAACCCACCTTATGGAAAAAAACAACATTATGGAAACACCCAACTTTATGGAAACTCTCTATTTTATGGAAACTCTCTATTTTATGGAAACTCTCAATTAAAGACACACTAATTAAAAAATGTGAGGAAAGGTGTTATGTACCCAAAACCAGGGGTACTGCATTCTCCCCACCATTGGTCTTTCTATCCTCATAAAGTAGAAAACCCTCGCTAGCCAGAAAGTGTTTCGGACACTGCTCTTTAATTTCCTTCTCATGTTCCCAAGTCTCTTCCTAAATCTGACCATGTTTTCTTAAAACCCGCACAAGGCCGATGCTTTTCTCATGCAAGACTTTCTCTTTTCTATCCATGATCCACACTGGGATATGTATCAATGATGCATCCAGTTTTATCTCAACGGTATCCCATATGATCACATGGTCAGGATCAGAGTGATACTTTTTCAACTAGGATACATGAAACACATTATGCACCAAACTAAAACATGGTGGTAATGCCAACCAATATGCCACCTCTCTAACCCATTCCAATATCTCAAAAGGGCCAATGTATCTAGGTGATAACTTTCCTTGCTTCCTGAAGCGATGATGTCCAAGCCTTGGAGAGATCCTCAAGAAGACATTATCACCCATAGAGAATGAAAATGGTCTTCAAAGGTGATTTGCAAAATATTTTTGATGACTCTGAGTTGTCTCCAACCACTTTATAATCAACCAGATCTTCTCCATTGTTTCTTGGACAAGGCTTGTCCCGACTAGTGAAGTTTCCCCCATTTCAACCCAGCATAGTAGAGAACAACAAGGGCGCCCATACAATGCTTCAAACGGAGCCATGTGTATCGAGGCTTGATAGTTGTTATTGTATGAGAACTTCACTAAGGGTATATGCTCCTCCCATGAGCCACCAAAATCCATTACATAATCTCGAAACATGTCTTCAAATGTTTGTATTGTCCGCTCGTATTTCCCATCCATCTGAGGATGATACATCGTTCTCATATTCAACTGAGTCCCAAGGGCTTGCTATAAGTATTTCAAGAAATGAGATGTGAACCTTAGATCTCTATCTGAGACTATTAACACCAGTACACCATGCCTCTTTACCACTTATCATATATATATTTTTGAAAGATCCTCCACCCTATGAGTTTCATGAATAGGTATGAAATTGGCCGACTTGGTTAGATGATCTACTATCACCCAAATGGAATCGTGTTTCTAGACCACTCTTGGAAGACCTATAACAAAATACATTACTATTTGATCCCATTTCCACATTGGGATGGGCAAAGATTGTAACATACCAGCTAGTCTCTGATGCTCTGCTTTAACCTGCTGACAAGTTTAAGTGTTGCGAGATGAACTCAGCCACCTTTCTTTTCATGTCGCTCCACCAAAATTGTGCCTTCAATGCCCTATACATCTTCTGTGTACCCAGATGTACAACCCATATTGAATATTGGTAAGAATGAAGGATTTATTCCTGAAAAACCATAGGTACAACCATCTGATCTCTGAAACACAAAACTGAACCCCCATCAAGTTTCCAGCCCTCAATGGTCTCCCCACCATTGTGTTTTGAACTTACAACCAGACATTTTGCATCAGATGTTTGTGCCTATTTGATAATTTTTACTAAATTAGGAACAAGCGTAGCTGAAAAGGAAATTGTAACATCACCTCAGTCTTTACATTCCACATGCATGTCGGCTAAGACCAACATCAACTGCCATTCATCTGAAGATTCTTTTTCCAACAAAGCATATGAATTTCTACTCAATGAATCTACCACAAAATTTTCTTTCCCCAATGTGTACATAAAGTCAAAGTCAAACATTTGGATATACTTCATTCATCTCCTTTGCCTCAGATTCAAATCTCGCTATGAGAAAATGTGTTTCAAGCTTCTGTGGTCTGTAAAAATAGTAAATTTCTCACCAAAAAGATAATGTCTCCATGCTTTCAAACCATAGATGACTACAGCTAACTCTAAATCATGTTTTGGGTAATTATTCTCATGCACCCTCAATTGACTTGAACCATAAGAAACCACATGATCTCTTTGAATGAGAAAACAACCCAACCATAATCCTGAAGAATCACAATACACCACATACCCCTATCCTGATTCTGGAAAGATCAAGATATGTGTCGATGTAAGCTGAACTCTCAGTTCCTAGAAAGAATTATGACATTCCTCCATCCATTGGAATGGAGTATTATTCTTTTTCAGAGCTGTCATTAGTGAAGCTAGTAATGAGAAATCACACACAAAGCATTGGTAGTAACCATCTAGACTAAGAAAACTTCGTATCTTAAAAACATTCTTTGGTGGTTTCCAAGAGATAATGGATTTTATCTTTTCAGGATCAATATAAACACCTTTATCAGAAATGACATGGCCAAGAAAATGTACTTCTTGAATCCAAAAATCACACTTTGATAATTTGGAATACAAATGTTGATCTCTCAGTATTTTTAACACTGTTTCCAGTTGCACCTCATGATCAGCCCTTGTCCTTGAATAGACAAAATGACATCCACAAACATAACAAAAAAAGAATCCAGATATTGTTGAAATATCTGATTCATCAATTCTATGAAGATCACTGTTGCATTAATTAGATAGAAAGGCATGAGTATATATTCCTAGTGTCCATATATACTTCTAAAATCTATCTTTGGAATATCCACTTTTTGAAATCTCAATTAGTGATATCCTGATAGAAAGTCAATCTTGGAGAACTACTGAGCTCCTCTTAATTGATCAAACAGATCATCAATGCGTGGAAGTGGATATTTTTTCTTTATCATAACTTGGTTAAGCTTAGGGTAATCAACACATAGACGAAGAGTTCCATCTGCCTTCTTCATGAACAAAATCGGTGCTTCCCATGGAGATGTACTTGGTTGAATGAAACCCTTTCTTTCCAACTCCTCTAACTGTAATTTAAATTATTGTAACTCTATTGGTTCTGTCCTATAAGATGGAAGGGAAATAGGAATAGTCTCCGGAAGAAGATAAATCGTAAACTCCAATTCCATTAGAGGTGGTAACCCTGAGAAGTTTTTGGGAAAGACATATAGAAATTGATCCACAATAAATGGAAAACTATTTTACTTGATCTCTTCCATTGATGCCAAATTCAACTCTTCCAATTGGTAAGAGATCATTCCCACCATTGGTGCCAAAAATATATTTTCACCCTTCTTTACAATCCTCTCTCCTCTAAAGAGATGCTCGATGTCGTCCTTAGTTATGAAACTAACTTCTCTCCTATAACATTCGATTTGAGCCTTTAATGTTGTCAGCCAATCCATACCTAGGATTACATCATAGACATCCATATCCAACATTGAGAAGTCATGTTTTAGCTCATCTTCATAAATAGTTATATCACATTCTCTACACACAAAGTCTTAGAATTCTCTTTCACTGAGAGGAGTTTGTAGTTTCAAAAGAGAAGGCATCATTTTTAGTTTTAAACATAGAAGGTCAACATTTTGAGAAGAAATGAAGTAATGTGATGCACCAGTATCAAACAACACTTGCACAAAGGTAGAATTCAAAAGAATCATACCTATCATTGTAGATGATCCAGCCTTATCATCAACAATCATCTGCTCAGATCCATACAATTGTTTCTTCACTACACTATTCTCCTTGTTTCCTTATTGAGGTTTCCCTGGTTGAGGAGTCATGGTATTTCTAGAATCATCATGGCTATCTCTGCTCTACTGATGAGACCGATTCTGCTGTCCTCATCCAGTCGAAGAATATGATGCTTTTGACACCTGAGAAGTGTCTCAAGCACATGACCTTTGAGCACTACGACAATAGCACTGAACATGTCCCATATTTTTGCAATTATGACATGCTCTAGGTTATTTCGTACAATATCACTTTATGTAGTCAAGCGAACCACATTGAAAACAACCTGCTTTGCTCTAGGGTCGTGGAGGGAGGTTTACTGATCCAGTCGTCTGGTTCTGATTTCCACTTGCACCTTGGAAATAGGTTTCCATTTTCCACTTGTTCCTAGTGGTTGAGTTCCCACCATTTCCTATAGGTATCATCATGCCTCCTCCCATATATCCTGAGATATCATGTTCAGCCACAGTTGATCTATTCACCATTTTTGTATAATCTATAATACAAAGTACCTCAATCTTTGATTGAATCTCCTGTAGTAGCCCTGATTCAAAGATGCGTTCCTTCAAAGAGGCACTTTCCATAACTTCGAGTGAAAAGAATACTAAGTTCATGAACTTAGCTGAATACTCTGTGGTAGAGAGACTCTCTTATTTCAGGCTGAAGAAGTCTATCATTTTCTGGATCTTGAACGTGTGAGGATAGAATTGTTTGTTGAACAATTCCTCAAAATCCTCTCAGGTAAGTCCTTCATCCAATTTATCCTACACTTCTAAATCCCGCCACTGATGTGCATGATCCTCAAGCATATACATCTCCAGTTTAACCTTTATCTCTACCAGTGTTCCGATGAAGTCAAAGATCCAATTCATCCTACATAGCCACACCTCTGCCTTCTCGAGTTTAGAATCACCTCAGAAATTAGGTGGATTCTGCTTCATGAACTAGATGGTATTATCCACATGTCATAGATCATTCCTCTGGTTCCCTAAGTCCATAGCTTGAAAATATTAGACAATACTTGGAACCAGCTTGTGGTTCACATGTAGTTCAGGTGCAACCACATTCTTCGCAGCTTCTTCAGGTTAGTTTTAACGACGCCTACCATGTGTCATTTTCTAAACTAACAACAAACTATGTTAATTTCACTCTCTAACAACTGTTGTCTTAGCATTTCAAATTCTATCACATCAACTATCACAACATTGTTTTCCACAACAAACTTTTTCCCAATTTCAACCATTTTTGAAAAAAATTCACATGCTTTTGAAAATTAAAACATTTTCAAAATACGATAAGCATTCTCTTTTTCAAGATCTTTCATTTGAAAACCAATTCCATTATTTTTCAAAAATTAACACCTTTTTTCACAACATAAATCATTCCTAGAAAAGATGTATTCAATCCTAGTGGGAAGTCATTGCTCTACAATGCATGTCATGCTCCTCTCATTGGATAAACCCATGACAATGAGATTTCAAAATTCTAGAAGTGTCTCCAAACACTTATTTACCCAACTCCCTAGGAACTTGAAGTTCAGCATAAAAGGGTTAGCTACTTCCTATTATTCTATACATTTCAAGTTCTGACAATCCTACTATTTTCTAATATTCCCACCCAAGGAATAGACAAGAAGGGATTTCATCTCCAAAACTAAGAACATTGATGAATACTTGTTAGGCAAGGACCGAACAAGCTGATACCATTTGCAATGACCTGTCAATTATCATTGGCTTAAGAGTAAAACAAGTCATTACTAGGCCTTAAGCGACATCCCCAAGATGCCAAAGGCTGGTAATAAATGCCGAAGGGTTTCAAATAAAAGTGGGGGAAGATTTATCCTTTAATAAATAAACCAATAAATCTACCAACCATAACCAAACATTCACTATATGATTCATGAACAAATGGAATACAACTCAACAATTTCATGTATCTCAAAATAAAATCAAAGTAAGAAATAGCAGTATAATAACCAAGTATCAAAGTGCATAGTGGATAGACTACACAACACTCTCCAAAGACCTCAAGACTCCATGCTCCACATGCTCCAAGCTCAAAAATCTCTGAACAGCCCAAACATCACGAGGTAGTGCTAAAAACGTGTGAAACATTACATTTTCCCTTGTCCCGGAAGATAGCATCTACAAAAGCACCAAAGTGCCATATCAGGGGTGAGTATAAAACTCAGTAGGTTTTCCCCCAATGACTTCCCTACTTACGCCACTTGGATAGAAGAGTTAGCAACAATTATATAAAATATTTTATATAAAACAATTTCTCAAAAATAGTTTATAAATAAATATAAACTAGTTTCCAGAACCATACATTGCAAAAAGCATACAAGTGCAATTGAAACCAATTTTCCCAGTAATATATTTTTTCAGAAAAAAATAACTAAACAATCTTTAAAACCATTTCACAATATCCCTTTATCAGCATACCCAACCATTCCTCAAACCCATGCAACCAACCATGGATGCTACGTTATGACAGTTCTATACTCATGAGTGGTTTCTCATCGATCTACCAAGTCGTCATAGGGAAATTGTTTCCCATGTTCCATTAACCCTTTGGCCCCAAGCATAAGGTCATATTTTAACTAAGCCCTGTATATGCAATTTCCATGTGCCATTAACCCTTTGGAACCAAGCACAATGTAATATTTCAACCAAGCCCCATATATGCAACATGAACACACACCAAATATGCCTAACGATCAATCCAAAACAAACCTTTCAATGAAAACACATTTTTATTGAAAACAATTTCCATAAAAACCATTTCAATGACAAACCATTTCAATTCCAAACCATTTTAATAAAACTATATTTTTATTGAAAACTATTTCTATTAAAAACCCCTTTTTCATAAACCATTTAGAAATTCCAAAAATCCATAATTTAAAATCATCATTTTAAATTCATGAAACAAAACCCCCTTTGCACAATTATTCACCAAGATCACACAATTTCACAAAAACCATAAATCATCACAAATGAATATTTATCCATGAATAATCAATAAACCAACTTGAATCTAAGATAATAAATTCTATAATGAGGATATGAGAGTGAATCCACCTACCTCGAAGGTTTTGATGAAATTTTTATAACAGACAAAGAATGTATAAGAAAGCGGGTCGATTCTCCAAGAACGGTCTTATTTATCTTATCCTATCAAGATCACAAATCATCATTGAATTAATTGAAATCAAAAAACGTAGATATTCCCACTATAGGTTCATATCTGATAAATAATAGATATCAAAGAATTAGATCTAAGCAGATCTAAGAAAACATGAAAAATCCGAAAAGAATGGTGACATACCTCAAGAATGAGACTCAAAATCACCAAGGGAAGGCTCTGGGTTGGCTCCAACTCATGTGGGGAGGGTTATCTAGAATTCTAGGGAGAGTAATATAGAAATAGGGGCGTTTTGAAGCCAAAAAGAAATATATATATATATATATATAGAAAAAACGAGTAAGCTCTTATAAAATGGGATCTAGATTTGACCTCTGTGCAAGGTTTGACCACACAGTGTGGGCCAACCATGTATGGATCATGCGACCTTCATTTTAGTCCCAACACTTTTTATAAAATCCCAAAAATCTCCCATCCTTTACCTTTAACCTTTTTGTGGAAATACATTTTTTATGGAAACATCCCACTTTATGGAAACACCCCACTTTATGGAAACAACCCACTTTATGGAAACAACCAACATTATGGAAACACCCAACTTTATGGAAACTCTATGTTTTATTGAAACTCTCTATTTTATAGAAACTCTCAATTAAAGGCACACCAATTAAAAAAATGTGAGGAAAGGGGTTATGTACCTGAAACCAGGGGTATTACAATTAGGTGGTTTGTTAAAAATGGTCCATGTGTGGTTTTTTCTTAAAGACTACATCTCTTAATCCATGGAAAATATCCAATTCTTTGAGTCTTTATCATTTAAATATTTTCTATAGGTTTTAGGATCATCGTCTATAAGATCTTAGGCCACATGAAAGGCATATAAATCCATATCATACTGGCTAAACCATGAAGGAGGTCTTCGGACCCTCCTTTCTCTATCACAGGTCAATTGGTAATCTCTATTTTTAGGAGAAGGTTTAGATTTAGAATCTAAACTAGAAATAGAGATAGAATCTGACACATTAGTGGGGTGAGGAGTTAGTGGAGTGTGCTGAACATCAGCCTCAAAATGAGTTAGGGGCTCATCTTTATTAGCCTTGTAAAGGTCTAGATCACTATTGTCATATGTGGTAGCCTTGTTTTTGGGATAATTTCATTCATGGAAAACTACAACCCTAATTATAATTAATTTCTTGTAACCTAGATTTTCAACCCAGATTTTACATGCCTTAACACCCTCGGGATAACCAAAAAATATGCATTTGAGTGCTCTTGGTTCCATCATATCAGCTTTAATGTGAGCATAATCTATGCATCCAAAGACTATCAAGTAGGTGTAGGAAGGAGTATTACCATTCCAAAATTCATTAGGTTTTTTAAATCAATTTTTAATATTAGGGAAATCTATTGATAAGGTAAATAGTAGTTCTAACTGCCTCTTCTGAAAAATATTTAGGAAGACCCAAGCATGTAAGAATTCTTTAAACTCTCTCTAAAATAGTTATGTTCATCCTCTCTATAAGGCCATTATATTGGGGGTTTCCCTAATAGTAAAATTCCATTTAATACCTTCATACTAAAAAAATCAATGAATTAAGTCGATAATTATTCCATCCCATTATCAGTTCTCATGGTTTTTATTTTCTTTCCAATTTGGTTTTCAACTGAAGCTTTCTGGGTTTTAAAGGGTTGGTAAGCATCAGATTTATTTTTCAAAATATAAATCAAAACATTATTGTATAATTAATCTATAAAAGTGAAAAAATAGTAACCTAAACCATGAGAGATGGTCCTTACTGGACCCCACAAATCTAAATGGATGTATTCAAGGGGGCTTGTAGATTTAAAGGAGGACATATTTAAAATGACCCTATCAGATTTACCCATCATGAAATCCTCACAAAATGGAATATTAGTAGGTATGATATCACTCAATATCCCTTTATTGTTGAGTTCATCTAAGACCTTGGAGCTAAAATTCCCCAATCTTCTATTCCACAATGTAGTGTTGTTAGTGTTGGCATTGTGGACACTGCCCAGTTACCTCGAATGGGTATTTCCATTCAAGATATATATCCAATCGGTAATAGATCCCTTAATTATGTTTATTGATAATTTAGAGATCTTAAGACAAACTATTTCATATCTAAAGGTAAACCATTTTTGATCTAGGACCCCTAATGAGATTAAATTTCAATTAAAATTGGGAACCCACCTTACATCATGTAAATTAATGATGGAATGGTCATCTAGTTCCATCAAAATAGAACCTCTTATTTCAACCTTGAACCTCTTAGTATTTCCTAAGAGGATATATCCTTCTACCCTTTCAACCAATTCTATAAATGAATCTATAAAAGGAAACATGTGAAAGGAAAATACTGAGTTAAGGACCCACTCTTTATTGAGTGTATAGTTAGAGACATTTAAGAATTTAGCAGTGTTATATCCTGATTCAACTAGAAGGGAATTATTAGTGGGATGCTTGGATTCTAACTCATGTTTGAGTTTCCTACATTTGGGATTAGTATGCCTTGGTCTTCCATAATAGAAACAAGAGACTTTTCTTTCCCTATACTCATTTTTAGGTTTAGGGTGTTTATTGTTCTTGTATTTGTCATTAGGAAATTGTTTCTTTTTACCTTTTGTCTAAGGATTACCCCTAGTGAATAATATCTCTACCTTACCTTTAATTATAAGTTTAGAGTGTTGTTAATTAGAAAGGATGGATAAATTAACTTATTAAAGGGTAAGTAAGTCTCAGTCATACATTATGGTTTCAACTAAATAACTATAATTATGATCAAGAGAAATTAAAAGGATCATTTCTTAATCCCCATTATCGACTGTTATATTAATGTTAGCAAGATATAACATTACTTTGTTGAATTCATCAATTTGGGACTTAATATAACAACCATCATTAATTTTAAATGTGAATATACAATGTTTTTATAAATCCTTCCAATTATTGAAGCAGTCATGTACAATTTCTCTAGCTTAAGCCAAATACCAGCAACACTAGACTTAAAGGAAACCTCTCTTAGAACATTATCTCCTAAAGACAGTAATAAAGAGTTATGTGCTTTAACTAAAACATTAGGGGGAACATCTATGTATTCTATAGTGCTCTTATTGGTCTAATTTAGAATAATAATTAGTTTCTTAATCCCACAAAGAGAATCTATTAGGTCCTACTACAGAAGTAGGGCTCTCATATTAATTTTCTACAAGTTAAAGTTATTTTCGTTGTCAAATTTCCCAATTTCATATCTCATTGTGGTCATGTTTACCCACATAGTATATTTTGAGTTCTTGAATAAAATTATAATCATACGCCCCCAAAAACTTGCCATTCCCTTGAGAATAAAATGTTTTGTTGAAGGGATATAAAATGCACATAAATAAAAATGAGATAATGGATTTAAGTAATACAATTAATAAAATAGTGTAATTTTAAGTGTGGGTATGCAGTGTGGAAATAAAAAAAATGTAAAGAACTATAAAATAAAATCATAAATTGTAAATTCATAGAAAAATAAAATCAATATGGCTCTGATACCACATGTGAATGGGAAAGGTACAATGGGAATCAACAAAACACCGAACTAAAAACAAGATTGTTTGATTTATTTCCAGTTGAATCAAATGATTAAAAAACAAAATAACCATGATGTATGAAATTTAAAAAAAACAACAAGGAACACGAATATCTAAGTCCTTCGATCCCGTGGGGACCTACGTGCATGGTAAGAATACCACCCAAGACACGCATTTTATTAATACTCAAAAATAATCAGAATAGGTCTTACAATATAAATAAATAAGTGACAAGCAGGTAGTAGAAAAATGTTTCAACAATAAAAAACTATCAATATGAGAAACGGAATGAAAATAACACTTACAACACTAGACTCAAAGGTCCAGTCATCGAGATCTCTTGATACTACCTGAAACTTGAAGTCATTGCTCTATTTGGACTCATCGAATGAAGATCGAATCAGGTCTAGAGTTGTGGTCTTAGAATATAGATATTGACCACACTTATTCATAGGGAATGATGCTAAAGAGACTCCACTAAAAGGTGCACACCATCAGTATACATGAAGGTTAGAATAACACCAAATAAGATCCTATGATGAGGATGAAGCCACCAGTACTATGAAGTACGAAAGTGAGGAACATGATTCTCCACCATGAGTGTCAGGCAAAAAAATTCCTAGATTTATAATATGTTGAAAGGATTATTTAAAAAGGGGTTATGAATTCCCCATGATAAAAGCCAGAGCGATAGGTTACAGTATGCCCACATAGAGGGAACCACGAAGCCATGCCAAACAAGCCATCCAGCGGTTCATAAAACTACTCAAAACAATAGATGGTCAATGTCAAAAGGGTGGTAGCACTAATCAATAGTCATCAATGAAGAAAATAACATAACCATATTGCCAAGGTGGAATCTAATACATGGATAAGTCCATAACCAAGTGGTCTGAATTCATATCCCATAAATCAGACCCAAATAAAAGGATAGGACCATCATATCAATAAAATGAGAAAACTAAAATTTCAATATAAAATTTAATGCATTAATACATATTTAAAATGGAAGAATAGTATGAGAGAAAATTTCAATATGAAATCACAAATTCAATACCCATAATTCAAAGAGATCATATATATATTTTGTTCAATTGTGAAAAAATGACACCATTTGTGTAGTAAGTACTACTTGTTATTTTTTAGTAGATAAATTTATTTACATTATTTATTATTTAGACTATGTGATGACCATAAAAAAAGAATTTATAAAAACTACCCCTACTACTATTTAAGAACATTGATAATAGAATTTTTCTTATTGGATTCATAGACTGGTAAGTTAAGTTGTTTATGATGGATATTTAAATTAATTTTGTAATGATATCTATTATTAATAATTTTTTTTGATTATAGATAATAAAATATAAAAGTTAAATTGATATTCAATTATGTGTTCTAAAAAACCCTCCATCGAAATTGGTAAAATATTATAATGGGTATGTGGTTAATTGATTTTGATTTCCTACATGCATATAAGCTGAATCGAAGAAATCAATGAATAGTGGTGTTTTCTTGAAAGGATCACATCATAATGAAAGTGAAGTTGACTTTTAGGGTATATGGATGAGATAATTAATTTATGTTATCTATGAAAAAATTATATAAAAATGTTTAAATTTCATTGGTTTGATACTGATTGAGGTTGTTATTTCATCCAAGACATGGAGTCATCAATATTTAATATAATAGTCTTTTTGACTCAAATGAACCATTTATGTTGGAACATAAAGAACATCAAGTTTATTGTGAAAATTATTGTGTTGTTTCAAGAGATTTAAATGATTGGTGAAGTGTAATAAAAATAAAATCTCATGAAAAGTAGTTTCATAAAAATGCTAATGGTTTTGTAGAAGTTCAACATATAGAAATTTTTCAAGAAACATCCCCAAATACATCACTTATTCGTGAAATGTATATATAAATGATTACCCCCCCACCCCACCCAAATTAAGGGCCAATTATATTGATAATGTTGATGATGTAATAAGGGATAATGAAACTAAAAGTCGTATAGAAGTTGATCAGTCTGAAGAGGAAGATGAAGACATTTTCATCGATGATGATGAGGATGAAGATGAAGAATGATCTATTATATTTAGGTATTTATTAGTTTTTTATATTTGATATTTGTGTTAACAAATATTTACAAATATGATTGTCTATTTTAGATGGTTGGAGATATTCCTTATGATCTATTTCATTCCCTCACTGATACTGGTATTTATTATTTTTTTATATTTCATTTTTTTATTAACAATTATTATCATTTAAAAATATTAGATTATGTATGGTATTTATTATTTTTTTATATTTTATATATATATTAAAAAAATATTAATATATAATATTTCTATATTTTGATATTTATTTTCTAGTAATTATTATATTTTTCTATTTATTAGTTTTTTATATTTTATTTTTTCATTAAAAATTATTTAAAGATAAGATTATTATATTCTAGTATTTATTAGTTTTTTATATTTGATATCTATAATAACAATTTTTTAGAGGTAAGATTGTTTCAGATAGCTGTAGATAGTCCCGACGATCTATTTTGTTATCTCGCTAATGTCGGACTTGCTGATGATGAGCCCGATTCATCTGACCCCCAGGATGTAGTTATAGCACTACTTATTAAGAAGGGTTGGGGCCTTTCTAGATTGATGATTTTGGAAACTTTTCCAAAAATACATCAATCTCTTGATTTTAATCCTCTTTTATGGAGATATGTTCAATTTTTTAAGGTATTTATTACATATTAAGTTTTTGTATCAATTTTGGTAATAATATTTTTATTATTTGTTTTTATTTGCACACTTTTTTCCATTTATCTATTATCTAGGCTGTAATGATTCTAAGAAATTATTTTTCTCCATCATGGGTGCCATGGGATTGAGTTCCCATTGTTGTTCCTCATCCGATGTTCGACCACTGGATTGAACGTTATTAAATAAAATATTTTATTATAAACTTATTTAATTAGTAACATGTTGTTTTTAATTATCTTGCAGAATTTATGGTCACTGATTGATGATGGCCTGAGAGTTACTTTCTGGGAGGCATGGGAGATTTTTATACATGAATGTTTTTGTCAATTTTTACTCAACCTAAGAAAGTGATCCATGGATAGATCTTATGTTACTATTTTCAACCAGTCTTGCATCTCTCATCGACTTGATATATTTCAACTCATGTATAGGATGAATTTTCCTCCAACTATATAAGAGAGACTTTTGGGTGGAGTTCATCATCTGAATGTCAGAACAGGGGGAGGTAGGAGGTCACACAAAGGGTCAGGATCCATGCATTTGGTATACATCGACGACATATAGTAAGTAATATTATTTATTAATTTATATAAACTTTAAATGTAAAATATTTTTTATATTATACAGGCTGCTACTAACCCCTATATTATAGAGTTTTAATTTTACAAAAATATATACACTCTCTATGGATAGAATGGAAATTTGTGATGGGGTATTTGTGATAGGGTGGGCTCCAATCACAAATAGTCATGAAAACAGACTCATTTGCGATAGATTTCATCCCCCATCGCAAATGGGTTTTTTTATTATTTATAACGGAAATCTATTTCTAACCCAAATAATTCTGGCTCAGATGCATGAAAGATAATGGGAAAGTCTACTTGCGATGGGAATGTGGTTCTCGTTGAAAATAGCTTTGGTGGGAGGGTTATTTACGATGAGAATTTTTCTGTCACAAATAGTTTTTTATACCTCCATAAAAAATAAAGGTATTCATGATGGAATTGATTTCCTATAGAAAAAAGTATGTCGGTAGGTTAGTATTTGCGATGGGATCCCATCACAAATGGTTTTTTCTAGCCACCCCAATTATTTATAGTGTGTACTATTTGCAATGGGTCCAAACTCAAATGTTACTACTTGTGATGGAATTTCATTGCAAATTCCCCCATCACAAATAATCTATCCTATATTTATGCGCACCGTAAATTGTTTCTATCACTTCTCCAGTCTTCTCCTTACTCTCTCTCTCTTATTTCTCTCTGTAAATATTTTTTCCCCTAAAGATCTTAGGGTTTCAACATCTATTCACTATTTTACTTTCAGTAAAACATCTTTTTTGAGGTATTTATTTTAATCTTTTTAAATGTTAATTTATTTATTTTATTTTATATTTGAAAATATTAACATTATTTAGAAAAATGTAGTTATAATAATTAGAAGTGATTGGTAATAATTCAAAGTAATTAGTAATAATTACCACTCATTAGTAAAAATTATTTCTAATTAGTAAAAATTAGTGCTAATTAGTAATAATTAGCAGTAATTAGAAGTAAATAGTAAAAAAATAGCATTAATTAGTAAAAATTAGTTTTAATTAGTAAAAATTAGTTATAACTGGTAAAAATCAGTGGTAACTAGGGGTAATTAGTGATAATTAGTGGTAATTAGTAAAAATTAGAAATAATTAGTACAAATTATAAATAATTATAAATAATTAGAAATAATTAATAAAAATTAGAAACAATTAGTAAAAAATAGAAAGAATTAGTAAAAATTAGTGGTAATTGGTAAAAACTACTCGTAATTAGCAAAAATTAGAGGTAATTATCAAAAATTTGAGGAAATTGGTAAAAATATACAGTAATTGGCGGTAATTACTAAAAATTAGTAGAAATTAGTAAAAATAAGCGGTAACTAGTAAATATTAGTTGTAATCAGTAAAAATTAGTAATAATTGGAAAACATTTGGAGTAATCAAAAAAATTAGTGGCAATTAGTAAAAATTAGTTGTAATTAGTAAAAATTAGTGGTAATTATTAAAAATTAGTTGTAATTAGTAATAATTAGAGGTAATTAGTAAACATTAGCGGTAATTAGTAAAAATAGAATTAATTTGTAAACATTAGTAGTAATTAGTAATAATTATATATAATTAGTAATAATTAGTGATAATTAATAATAATTAGTTAAAATTAGAAAAAATTAGTTGTAATTAAGAAATATTTGTGGTAATTAGGAGAAATTAGTAGTAATTATGAAAAATTAGTGGTAATTAGGAATAATTAGTGGTAATTAGTAATAATTAGTAATAATTATGATAAATTATTGGTAATTAGGAAAATTAGAGGTAATTAGTAAAATTTAGTAAAATTTAGTGATAATTAGTAAAACATAGCGGTAATTGTTATAATTTAGTAAAATTTAGTAATAATTGTCAGTGATTATTAATAATTAATGGTAAGTAGTAATAATTAACAGTAATTAGAAATAATTAATGGTAATTTGTAATAATTAGAGGTAATTAAGAAGAATTAGCTGTAACTTGAAAAAATAGTAGTAATTAGGAAAAATTTGCTGTAAGTTGGAAACAATTATAATAATTAGTAAAATTTAGTAAAAAATTAGTGATAATTAGAAACAAATTGCAGCAGTTAGTAAATATTAGTAGTAATAAGTAAAAATTAGTCGTAATTAGTAATAATTAATGGTAATTGGTAATAATGTCCAGTAATTAGTAATAATTAGTGGTAATTAGTAATAATTAGTGGTAATTATTAATAATTAACGATAATTAGTTAATTAGTGGTAATTAGTAAAAAATGTGCTAATTAATAAAAAATAGTAGTGATTTGTAAAAGTTAGTAAAAAATAGCGCTAAATAGTAAAAATTAGTAGTAATTATTAAAAATTAGTTACAATTGGCAGTAAAAATTAGTTAAAAATAGTAGTGAGTAGTAAAAATTAGTGAAAATAATAAAAATTAGCCATAACTAGCAATGATTAGTAAAAAATATTAAAATTTAGTATTAATTAGTAAAAATAGTAAAAATTAATAAAAAAAATAGATATAATTAGTATAAAATGGTGCAAATTAGTAGAATTTAGTAATAATTTGTGGTAATCAGTAAAATTTAGTAATAATTTTCTATAATTTGTAAAATTTAGTACTAATTTTTAGTAATTAGTAATAATTTGTGTAATTAGTAAAAAATGGAGGTAATTAGTAGAAAATTGATTTAATTAGTAGAAAACTATAAAATTGGTAATAATTATATTTAATTTTTAATTTTTTGATTTTTAAGAAATTTTTTAATTTTTTAATTTTTTAATTTTTCTCTCAGATCAACCTTTCCTTTTTCAGATTAATTATATGAAAAAAATTTATTTTATATTTACAAAAACATACAAAACAAGGTAGTAGACAAAAAAAAATTATTACAAGATCATGATTGGATAAATCATAAGAGCAATCCAAATGGTTTTGGTATAAATGCTATATATATTGAGGGTGTTTAAAAAATTTTATCATCTGCATCATCAAAACTTGAATTTATTTCAAAAGGGACAACTATATTTCCATGTAAGAAATGTGATCTGAGGAGATTTGAAACATTTTACATTGATATAGGTCAACTATTGTGTTTTGGTTTTTAAAAAGATAATGTTTTTTGGTATCAACATAGTCCACATAATTCTAGAGGAGAAGCTAATAATTTGGTTTCATATCTATCACGGTTTAAAACTTTAGTACATGAGGTTTTTGGTGCAATTTTTCAAAAAATAGAAACTCAAAATGATGATTTTACTCTTGAGTTAGCACTATATCAATTTTATGATTTGTTAAAGTCTACTGAGGAATCCTTATATCCTGGTTGAAATGTAATAAAATTTTAAGTTTTTTGTAAATTTGTAGCTATTAAATCTGATAATGGAATATAAGATATCTATTTTGATCAAATATTCACTTTTTTAAAATCAATTTTACCTGAATAAAATGTGTTTCCTACAAATATTTATGAAAATAAGATGTTGGTTCATAATTTGGTACTTGGTTATCAGAAGACTCTTGAATTTTCAAATTATTTCATCCTACATTATGGTGAAAATGATTCATTAGTTAATTATTCTACATGTTGACACTCAAGGTATAAATATGCACAAAAAGGGAAGTCTATAATGATTACCATTAAACAATTAAGGTATTTCCCACTTACTCATGTATTATAACATTTATTTATTTCTCAGAAAACTGCATCATTGATGTCATGGAAAAAATCCAATATTTCAACTAGTAAAAGATGAAATCATCCTTATGATGGTGATTAGTGGAAACATTTTGATTAGGTGTATTATTTTTTTTAATTCATATTACCATAATGTGTGATTGAGCATTCTACTGATGATTTCTATCCATTTGGTTCTTACGGTAGTCAATATTCTAGTTGGATAATTTTTATAACTCCATACAACTTACACCATTGGATGTTGATGAATAAACCATATATCTATTTGAAATTATTAATTTCATGACATCCAAAAAAATATATCCATGTTTATTTTAATCCATTTATTTATTAGTTAAATTTATTTTGGAGTAATGGTCTTAGTACATATGATGTTATTACAAAATAGAATTTCTAAATAAAGGCGGCAATAAATCAGATAATTAATGACTTCCCAGCATCTGTAATGTTATCTGGATGGAGTACACATGGTCCAAAATCATGACCATACAGTACGAGTGACATATAAGTATTTATGCTCATCAATGAAAGAAAAACTTCTTTTTTTACTATCATCATAGATTTCTCCATACTGGTCATCCATTATGAAGGGATGGAAATATTTTCAAAAAAGGTATAATTGAAAGAGATTGACCTCTAGAAATGATCACAAGTATTAATTTAAAATATATTATCTCATTATTACCTCCCATTACCTTTGTAATGACTATAAACCAATAAAAAATAGATGTCTTTAGGAAATATCACAATTGGATAAAATAGAATATTTATTTGGATCTTCCATATTGGTCTGATTTTTTGGTCTGTAACATGCTGAATGTCATGCATATTGAGAATAATTATTTTCATAATATATTTTATATAGTTTTGGATACACCTAGTAAGATAAAGATAATGTAAAGGCATGATTAGATCTTTACAAAATTTACAGGCGACCAAAACATGAATTTTTTGAAAATAAAAAATCCCATAAGTTAATGAATCCAAAATCTTTTTATATAATTTTCCAAAGAAAATTGTTTATTATTTTTTTATTAGATCGCAGATTTGAGGATATTGTATGGTTAAGTTTCCAATTTGTCATGATCTGTTTGAAATGGTCTTATTATTAGATTAAAAAATTATGATTGTCATGTTACAATGGAAGGAATTACACCAATTTGATTTATAGGTTTGTTGAATTATTTGATTTGGGATACGTTAATATAATTTTAATATATCTTTCAAGACATTTGAGTGGCGACAGCAGACTATGATGCACTGAGTGTACTACAAGATGATGTTGTTTTAATTTTATATAAAATAGAAGAAAAAATCCTTCTTTATTTCCATAATTCAATTCAACATTTGATATTAAATTTTACACATGAATAAAAATTTGGAGTTATATTATAGTTACTATGGATATAACCATAAAATAGATGTATAAGAAAATTGAAGAAAAAGGTATGTAACAAAGTATCAGTTGAAGGGTCAATTGTAGAAATATATTTGTAAAAGAAAATTTATTTTTTCTTCTCCCATTATTTCCAACATGAATATCATTCAAAACATATTTGAATGGTCCATAATGAGCTAAATATTAACAATACAATGAAAAATAAATTATCAATTTTTAATCAACTAGAACTTGTATTTGGTGAAGTTCATGAATGATATCTTTCATATGATGAACACCATAGATCTTGTACATATGTTCTTCTCAATTGTGAATAAATGGCATGATTTGCAAAGTGAGTTCTAATATCACCTTTTATTTATTTATTTTTTCAAAATTAAATTAATATTATTTTATTTGTAGATTATATGATGATCATATCAAGAAACAGTTTCTAAAAATTACACCTCATGCTCCTGAAGAATATCAGCAACATAATTTTTTCTATTGGTTTCAAAGACTTGTAAAGTAATTTTTTCATGGCTTAACATATGAAATCAATTTATTATTTTTATATTTCTAATTGTTTTTCAATTTTTCATGTATCCCAACATTTAAATAAAATTGATAATCGAGTGTGTGTATTGAGTAACCCACCATCCAAAATGGTTAAATCTTATATTGAATATGTTGTGAATGGTTTATTATTTCATAAAATTGAATATGGTGGATTGAAATAAAAATTAATAATGGTGTTTTCTTGAGAGTATCTCATTATAGAGAAAATTTAGTTTCTTTTATAACATTTTGGATAAAGTAATTGAGCTATGTTGTTTGGGATAGAATTAAGTAACGAAGTTTAAATGACATTGGTTTGATACGGATAGAGGCTTGCGTGTTCATCCTTGACATGGAATAATTTACATAAAATAGAAAATCCTTATTATAGTAAATTAACCATTTATGTTGGCTCATCAAGAACATCAATTTTATTATACAAATTATTATGCTTATTTAAGATATTTAATTAAGTAGTGGATCATTATAAAAATGAAATCTCGTGAAAATATTTTTATGAAAATTGAATTTGGTTCTACTGAATTGAAAGGAATTAAAAACTATCAAGATACAAATCCAAATACATTTTTTCTATGAAGATACAAGAATATCGATGATGAAACCCCACAGTTATGAGCATATGGTGATGGTGAGGTTGATTATGTAACAAATGAATTTTAAATAACAATAGATGTTAAACATAAATATCCTAAAGAAATTAATGATACTAAGGAGAAAGATGAAGATATTTACATTTTAATATATGAATATGGGGATAAAAATTAATAATTATGCAATTACATACTTTTTATAGTCATAATTAATATATAAATATATATAATACTCATTTTTAATTATTTACTAACAAAATTCTTTTCATGTTTTAGATAGATAATGAAGATTTAGCTGAGATATTCCATGGCCTCGAGGAGGTTATGTTTTTTTATGATCTTAATGCTTTTTCATTCAACCCTCGAGTTGTTGCAGTTCATTGTCATCTCGAAGTGGTCACAGTCTTGCAAGATTGATGATTCATGGCTCTATTACTAAGAAACACCCACATCTATATTTTGATCAATGCATGAGAAGGTATTTTCAATTGTGTATTTTAATAAATTTCCATTCATTATCATTAATTTTCATTAATTTATTAATGCACTAATTTTTTGATTATTAATTATTTTTTACCATGTTTTTTCATATAGTTTTTGGATAGGGGAGTACTATTCTTCAGAATTATTTTTTTGGAGCATTGATGAGGTGGGATCAGATTCTTATTGATGTTCAGCACCATAAGTTTGATCATTAGATGACATGTAAATAAATAATAGTTATTTTGAAATTTACTTAATTATTAACTTTTTATAATTAATTAATTTTAGGGTTTATGGTACCCCATTGAAGATAGAATGATAGCCTCTATTTGGGAGACCTGGGAGGCCTATATACTTGAACATTGTTGTGAGGTTTTTACAATCTAAGGAATATATCCATATAGAAAGATAGAGCAATAGTTTTTTATTAGTATTTTTGTATCCATCAACTCGATTACATCTCATCTCAGGTTTGAAATGGATTATTTTTATACTTGAAGGGAGATAGTTTTTAGAAATATCATCATCAGGTTGGTAAAACTAGGGGACATAGGAATTCATGCAAAGAGCTGGTAGTCATATATTTAGTACTCATTAATATCATATGGTTTTTACTTTTATTTAATAATTTATATAACATTAAATGTTAACTATTTATTTTATATTCATATAAGTATTTTACCATCTCGATATTACACAGTTCAGTTTATATAAGAGGATGTACACTGATCCTATCACTGGAAAGATTACTGGTGGTCAACAGCATCAAATTGTGGTCAGTTTAATTTTTTTTATTTATATATATATTAGGTTCTTGGGGGTACAATTACATTTAAACAGACACACCTCACACACATTCCATAAATGTGGTCTATAGCCCCCCCTAAGGGATATCCTACTCATCTAGCCTTATTTATTCAATACATGGCCCCTAGGCCCAGGGGGAATGAAGCCCATTACATGGCACATAGGCCCATTTGGCAAGAAATTTCATTATATGGCCCTAAAGGCCCAAACTTTTTACCCAAATTCCCTCTGGTGAACAGTGATTCTATAGTACCTGGGCTCCTACATTTCCTACTACAATATTTTCACCTCTATAGTGCCTGCTACAGTGCCTACCACCACTACAGTTTCACCAGTCAATAGTTCCTTCGCTTCTACTATACTCTATAGTACTTCTATAATAACTTATTCTCAATGGGTTTTGAACCCCTATTTTTTAGTTATAAAATTAGATAAAAATAATATTTTAACTATTTTAATTTCGAATTTCTTTTGAATGAGTCATATGAGGTCGTGAATTCTCAGAAAAAATATTAAATTTAGGCAAAGGTTGAGGGTCGGGACACCAATGTACCGGGATTTGATGATGTGGTATGGATGTAGGAATCTTAGTATTCTATCAAGAAAGGTAAAGTTTTTAGTTTCATTTCTCAATTGATGTAAGGTTTTTATTATGGTATTTTTGTGTGGCCATTATCCAGCTTGAGAACCAGTGGAGAGTTTTCATCATCAGTTGTAGTGTATAAAGAGACTCTAAAAGCACATAAAGAGGTTAGAGATACCCTACATAGGGAGAAGGAAGAGATTTGTTGTCACTAGCAACTGTAAGAGGACTAGTGTCGATGGAAAGAGTGGAATCATGAGCAGATAATGGAGTACATGCAATGATTAGTGTAAGGCATAGGGATAGACTTCCCTCCACCACCTCCTACAGATGACCCTCCCCCTCTACATTAATGGATGTATTTTTTCGTCTCATTTATTATGATAAGTTTTGAATAATCACATTATGTGTAATATTGTTATTAATTCAAGTGTCTGTAGTTTTTTATATTTGGTTTTTTAAAATTATTTTTATGTTTTTATATTTTTAAATTATTTGTTTTTTTATTTTTTAAAAATTATTTGTGATGGGATTTTTTTCCTATCATAGATAATTATTTTCATCGTAGTACATATTCCATTGAATATAATTATTTGTGAATAAAAACCAACTTTTTCACAAATGTTCATGTGAATATAATTATTTAAAAACTTTTTGCGATGGAAAAATTACTTGTTGCAAAAAAATATATACGATGGAACGTCCCAAAAAATAGATTTTGCAACGCATTTTTTAGCCATGTGAAATTTATGACAAGATCTTATCAGAGATATCTCATCAAAAATAATTCATTTTCTAGTAGTGAATGGTCCCCATAAAGTAAAGATTATCAACGATAGACAGCACCACATTGTGGTTAGTAATTTTTTTAAAAATATTGATATTAATTTATTGTTATTTTAATTTTTAATTATATATAAAGGAAATGTATAAGGTTATGACTTCACATTTAGGAGAGAGACAATATGAGAGAGAATAATATTCCACTAGTGATTCAGGATTTGAGGGGGGCTTGGGTATATGTGACTTTTCATGGTTTCGAGAAGGTTGAGTGATGGGTATTGGTCCATGATTGACCCCTACTAGTTATTATGGTTCTTATGTGATGTCATCTCAAAAGTAACTCAAGAAGATTCATCATCGTCATTTGATGCATAGTATGAAAAGTGGTTTTCATCTCAATATGAGATGATATAGTAGATGTAGAGAGAGTGGGATTAGGATCGTGAGAAATAGTGTTAGAGAGATGGGAAGATGTTGGAATATATGAAACAAATTACATGTGGTGTTGGTATAGAGTTTCCACCCCCTAACCCTTCAGTTGATATTCATTCCCCTAATACCAGTTGATCCTAAAATTTTTTATGATTGTTATGTATATTTATTTTACAAACATATTATTTATGAAATTATGTAATAATGGTATGCTTGTTTTTATTATATTTAATTTTATTTAAATTTTTAAAATTTAGTTTATTTAATTATTTTTTTGTATTTTTTATATTTTTTAAAATATAAGAAATTGCGATGTATATTGTAATTTATTGCAAATTTTTTTTAAAAAAATTATCATACTTATTTTTTATGAATTTAAAACATACCGCAAATTATAATTATTTATAACGGGCCATCACAATTTTTTTTTAAATATTTTAACACTATAATTTGTGATAATATAGAATATTCCAAAAATAATTATTATCTATAACGGGTCATAAAAAAACATATTTTTGATGTGATTTTATACAAAGAGACATTAGTGATAAAGTCCTAATACTAGTGACCTTTAACGATGGGAATCCATTCCTAATACACTATTTCAAAAGCATAAAACTCCAGTAGTGAAATCCCACTAGAAGGGGGTAAAATCTCTCTCAAAATATATAAATAGGTCACCCAAGCATCAAGAGAGAAGTTGGAAGAATTAATAGTTTGATGGGGGTTTTGGAATTTATAGGCTAAACTGGAATTAAAATACCGTGACGAAACACCCTATACTATGGCACAAAGGTTCCAACATAGGACAAAACCATGGCATAAAGGGAGGTTACACACTGAAAAATCCTTCTCTAGATGAAATCCCATCAACAACTCTAACATACATTCCTAAAATCCCTTAGAACTTCCATCATACACCCCCATCACCTGAAACTCACAAAGTAACAGGTCAGAAATCATGGACCGTAAAAATATATATTATTTATTTATTACACATGAATAAAAATATATTTTTGTGTTGGTATATTTGTAAATACTTAAAAATATAAACAAAAATGAGACTAAAAATGCATAATTACATATATAAACATGAGTATACACAAATACAGCTACTAATAAACTATATATTACTATGAATATTTATAAATATACACTGTAAAATTTACAATAAAAAATTTACATTATGAAAAATTGAGTGAAAATTTTACACTATAAAATTTAAACTATATGTATACTTATATATATATATATATGGGTGTTCTAGTGTTGTGAATTAGTGATAATATTCTACTATACTCCACATCAAGGAGGTTCGGGTTTCATACTCTTATGGGTGCAGGTAAAAATCCAATACTATATAGGCGATGATGCAAGCGGTGGCTTAAATGATGATGTAGTCAGATAATGAAGCAGGCAGAATGATTTAGGTATGATGTTGTTTTGGAACTTTGGAAAAAATAATGGTCCTTTAGGTCATGAATTGGGTTTAATGACCATAGGTCCTTTAGACCACTAAAAATTATAATGTGGTAGCTTGGTTGTGGGCCCATTCTTGGGGAGGGATAAGGTCTAAGCCTTACTAGCCCAGCGGGTGTGTGTGTGTGTTTCATTTTCTTGTAACTTCAAAAACAATAATTAAATTATATATATATATATATATGTTATAACATAAATAAATATTAATACATAATCCTCGATATATATTTATCACTACTATAGAACTAACCTATCTCAATGCTAGAAAAAGGCTATGTCGGTGTAAAAAATCACTCACAACTGGAGTGCTCTTAAAAGTGCTCAGGTTTTATTAAAGCTTTAGTTTTAACACCGATAAAGTTCATGCAGCTGATGTAAAGTTTCAGCCCTACATT